>OZ025295.1:273214071-275786571 GCA_964019185.1 Maratus speculifer | reverse complement strand
TGTAGGATCACCTTGGACCTCCTGTTGCGTCGGCTTCCTCAGCATGACATTTATACTTTATCCCGCAACTCAATACACTGTACTTCCGAAAACTCAACTAAACACACTCCGATCCAACTTCTTAAAATTTTCGGCACAACAGTCCTCTCTTTCTCTGTTATACTTCGAAAAAAAAAATTCCGGGATTACCTCTGGTGTCCACAAGGATAACTTTCTGTTATTTAAAACTTCTTCCTTAGGTAGGAATCTTTATCTACCATATAGCCCGAGAATTTCTTTTATTGCCTTATCTGTGATCTGCTTTCTTGTATAAAAAGTGAAAAAATGCATTGATATAATGGGGTTTGTTCATACAATAAGATCTATCTATAATAGCTCGGATCAATCTGAACATAAGGAAAAATATCGCTTTAAACCCCCGTATGTAGAAAACGATAGATATGAAATACCATAAATAAGCACAATGAAAATATAAGAATATAATAATCCTAATTAGTTACATGTTCAAAAGTGTAAAAAACTGATAGGTAGCAAAATGCAATATTTATGTTTTGAAAAAAAGTTAAATAGTTTTTTTCTATTTATTCTCTAGACATCGTGGTATTTTATGCTTTTTTCTTAAACTAAATTACTTTCTGACATTCTTTAAATGATATATAACATCTCTAAGAACGCATTAAAAATCTACTACAAATATGCTAATATCTCCAAAGGCTTTAAAGTTTCATTAAAAAAATAATTTTATCAAATTATCTACATCCATTGGGTTCTCATTATTATTTTTATTATAATTTTGACAAAATTATTTTCATTTAAAAAAATCATTAAATATTATTCCAGAAGATTATTGTAACATATTTAAATAAATTATTTATTCAAAAATTGCCACTTCTTTTAAAAACTGTATTCTCGACCGCGATGCTCACGAGATGCCACATTCATTTCGCGTTTAATGATTTCAAAAAGAAATAAAATAACATAAAATATAGTTTTTGCATCAATCCTATTAAATTTTATTATAACAATTAAAAGAATTTTAATTTATTGCTTGTCATATGCATCTTTTAATATCATCAGCCATAATGAAGTCATTAATATAAATTATTTTATGAAAAAGTTTATCTACGTATTCAAATTCGAACGAAGTATTAAAAATTCACCTTCAAGAATCATATTTTATTTTATATATGTGGGATAAAAACTGATTGCATTGTAAAGTGAATTAATAAATAAATAATTACATATTTATAAAGGATACCTATGTTTTTACAATTTGTCTTCTTTGATTCAAAACAGTTGTTCTTTAGATTTTACTGCTGTTAAAATATGAAATAGTTCGCATGTTTTAATATTTCACAAAATCATTTTCATTTCACGTATAATGCTTTAAAAAACCTTAAAATTATTCCTTGATTAAGTTTGATTTCAATGTATAATCCTGTACGTTATTACTAGGGGCTTTGCCCCCTACGAGCTATGCTTGTTAACCCCAGTTAAAACACTGCAAAGTCTAGAAAGACGCTAATTTGATCGGCTTTTAAAAGATTTCGAAACATTGAACTACATATATTTATTTTAAAGTGAAGATCTTGGTGTTAACGGGTTCTCATTAATTTCCTTTTGAAAGGGAAAGTCGAATAGGAAGGTCGATTCAGCTGCTGTTAAACATATTCTGGCTATTTGTATGTTTGTTTGAAGAAGATCAGTTAAACATTGCAATACAAAAAGTCTTTCCTATCTGGTATTTTTTGAACCGCGGTATTAAGGGAAAAAATTAAAAAAGGCATTTTAAATGCATGGTTTTAATCTGATGTTATTTTCACTAAATTTTTCCTTCTCTTTCTCGAGCGAAAGAAAATGTATGGGGTTGCACTGTAAATTAGCTAATAGATGGGCTAGAACTTTAAGAATACTTGGATTTCCCTAAATTTTCTAAGTATCTACGGGATAAAACCGCTTATTTAGTGGATCAGACCTTTTTTTTATCAAATGAGGCTGTTCCCCCTGAAAATGGAATGGGAAACGCTCAATTTACGGGGTTTTTTATGCTCAAATTGCAGTAAATTTACAGTGTTTTTCTGGTAATGTAGTTGTTATCACATTTTTGTGGAAGAGGGTTTGCCAAAACTATTTCAAGATATACTGAACATTCTTCCTAATTGACTTTGGTGGCAACATGATGGGGAGCCATCTCATTATAGCATTGTTGTGCGAAATTACCTGAATGCCATTTTATAGCGCATTTGATTGGTGGTGCATGTTTGTGCTACTCTGGCAGAATTTTATTAGACAAAAATCTATTGCTGCTGCAGATGTGACTGAAATGTTTATGAGACAACTACTCCATGGACGTTATCCGGCCTGTATTGTTGTAAGTTGACTCATTTTGCAACACTCACTGTAAATATAGCGCATGCCAATGATGCTGCCAATAAACATTGCTTTCACGTCTCTTTCATGCGTTTGTTCTTGTACGAGTCACTTGCTCATATACATTGCTATACAAAAAAGGATTATTACAGTATCCTGTAACAATACCTTAAAGTTTTTACCATGAATTCGGAATCAACCTGTACATGGGATGTTGAAAACGATTGTAAAAAAGAGTTTGAATATGTACGTAGCACTTTAAACATTGTTGTACAGCAGAAAATGATCTTATTTTCTATCGTATTTCTATGAAAGTAGTATTTCGCATTTTAATAGAATGATTACGAACTTAATTAATTATCCATAATTATCCATAATATCCATAATAAATTAATTATCCATAAAATATTACTCAAATATTTTTTTAAATATTTGCTATCTGCGTTCGTATCTAATTTTATAACTAAAGAAATCGTGAATAATAGTTCATTAAGTAATTTTATGGTAAAGCTCTGTATATTTCAGTACTAGCAAAATATTGAAAACATACAATCAATGGTGTCCTTTTGCTTTAAAATAGATATATTGTGTCAAACAGCAAATGCTTTAAATATATGTATGAAAAACTATTCAAAGACTACCTAATCTCTTTAATACGGTCTTCTCTACCGCCGAACAATCGCTGTTTAAAACATATATCTATTTAAATAGAAATATTTTTAAAAAAATCACAAAATGCTCACAAATCTCCATTTTTGTTATAGATTTAATATTTTCAGAAGCAAATACTTGGAACGTGGAAGAAACGCATTTCAGAGCACCTGAGATAAAGTCCCTATCGCAAATCATAAAATGGCTTCTATAAAAATCAAAGGTCAGAAACTAGTTTATCATAAAAGTCTAGAATGCAGTGGCAAAACAAAGAGAACCCAAGGGAATATCCATAAAAACCAAAAACACTTAATAGGGTCATAAAATTAGAAAAATATGTAAGTACAGTATTAAAATTACAGTTATAAGAATAAAATTTAAAACCAAACATTAAAATAAGAAAAATGAATAAGAGTATGCAAATATTTACAAAAAGCATCGAGAAAGCAAGGGGACTTCACTTGCAAGTTTTCTGAGCCAATCAGGTACCAGAAGGCAACAATGAAATTTCTAGGCAGAGTCTCGCTTCGGAGGAAGGAGGTGTGATAGAAATAGACACAATATCAGCTGTTACTGTAGTAATGCACAAATGAATTAACAGCTTGCAATTTAATCAAAAACAAATATCATCAAAATTATTTGTCACTGAAACCCATTAAACTTTATGCAAATACTTAAAAGATCTTTAAATTATTATTTTTAGGTGCATTCATTTATATCTTCAGCCGTAATAAATTCACGAATACAATAATTGTGATAATAGACTTTATAAAAGTCACCATAAGATAAAAATCAAAGCAGGACGCGTTTGTCGAAAATGAACTTCGACCTCGTGCCCTTACGGACACGTGTCTCCTTCAGCTGATTGACAAGCTTTATTGTTTTTAGTTTGAAACGCGCTTTGCTTTGATTTAAATCTTATGGTGATTTTTCCAAAGTCTACTATTATAATTATAAAGTATCACCAGTATATTCGGTGTTTTTTCACTCACGAATATATATATATATATACACTATATTGCCATTGATTATGGGACACTTGCGATTTTAGACATTTTACTAAATATCTAGAAAAATACATGAGGAATCATCTCGAAACTATTAGTGTATAAATATAATAGTATAAGTCATACATCTCCGTGAAGATTTTTCCCGAAACACCAAAGGGGACCGTCAACAAATTAAAAAAGAATGAATATCTTTTGAATAACCCTGTCAAAACTAATGTAGCAAAAGCGCTCAAACTCTAGATTGTGAATGAATGCCTTATTATAATAAGTCTTGTTCATTTTTATGCAAATAGCATGCATACTCGTAGAGTAATTAAGGTTTTTATAAAAATGATCCCAAATTTTTCCAAGTTTTTTCCTTATAATTTTCAGAGTTCTTAATATAAAATATTATTTTTTTCAGAAAATATGACAAACAACATTGCACATAGTACCCGGTAATCAGAATTAAAAAATAATGAAAATTGTATACAAAATGAGTGGGTTTACTAAATAATTTTTTACTGCGCATGCGTCAACGATATCAAAATTTCATTTGCATATTATGTTAGCTAAATGTATAGAGCAACTTTTGTAAAAGTGATAAAATCATAACTTGAAAATTCTGACAATAATCGTCAATTGAATAAGTCGAAAATCCGTTATTCTCAAAATGAAGCAAAAAGAAGAGGGGTTGTATCCATACATTCATTGATTAGTGTCAATATAGAATACACAATATGGGATGTACTACTGCATTTGGATAAAATCCCTCATTTTTTTGCTTCATTTTGAAAACAAAGGATTTTGTCCTTTTTCTATAGACGATTACTTTCAGAATTTTCAAGCTATGATTTTGAGACTTTTACAAAAGTTGCTCTATACATTTAGCTAACATAATATGCAAATGAAATTTTGATATCTTTGACGCATGCGCAGTAAAAAATTATATAGTAAACCTACCCATTTTTCATACAATTTTTATTATTTTTTAATTTTGATTACAGGGTACTGTGTGCAATGTTCTTTGACATATTTTTTGAAAAAAATATTATTTTATATTAAGAACTCTGAAAATTATAATGAAAAAACTTGGAAAAATTTGGGACCATTTTTATAAAAACCTTAATTACTCTGCGAGTGTGCATGCTATTTGCATAAAAATGAACACAGTGTATTACAATAAGACATTCAATCATAGTCTAGAGTTTGAGCGCTTTTGCTACATTAGTTTTGACAGGGTTATTCAAAAGATATTCATTATTTTTTAATTTATTGACGGTCCCCTATGGCGTTTCGGTAAAAAATCTTCACGGAGATGTATGACGTATACTATTATATTTATACACTAAGAGTTTCGAGATGATTCCTCATGTATTTTTCTAGATATTTAGTAAAATGTCTAAAATCGCAAGTGTCCCATAATCAATGGCAATATAGTGTATATATATATATATATATATATATATATATATATATATATTGAAAAATTTCTTGTATATATTTAAAATTAAAACAAAATTTTAGAAACTCAAAATGTAAAAGACTATCTTATTTTATATATTTGGGATTAAAAAAAATCATTGTAATGTAAAAGTTAAAAAAATAATAATAAACAAGTTAAATAGATGTCGAATCCTAATAATATTTAATAGAACAAAAGTAATGCAAAATAATAACTATTTGAAATGTTTTTTTTCTGTTAAAATGAAAAGCGTTTCTCATTTTAACAAAACCTTCACATATCACCATTTTCGTTTCATTTGCAATGCTTTTGAGAGTAGACCATTAAAAAAATGTATCACAATTAATAATTTTTCAATAGTTAAAAAAAGATATTTATTGCTTTCGTTATTTTCTTGCACTATTTCATATTTCCATCCCTAATGAATTCACGAAAAAAATTGTTTTATGATCAAAATTCATCTGCATATTAAAATTCAAACAAAATAATAGCAATATACAATCAATAATACTATCCCATTTGAAGTATGTTGCGTGCCAAACATTTTTTTAGATGATAAAATTTATCTTTATGTTTTCAGCTGCGGAGTAGAGCTTTAAAAACTAGAATATTTTTTTAAGACTAAAAATACATAAAAGCTTTTTAATTATCGATTATTTTAATTCATCTGAAAAAAAATTAGAAAAAGTAAAAAATGTATAAATCAAATTTAAATTTAAAAAAGCTTTTTCAAATGAGAATTTCTTTTACAACTTTTAATGTTTGAGTGTTTTAATTTTTTAAAAGTTCATTGTTATTTGTTGATAATGCGCTAAAATATGTACGAATACAGTCATTCTATTCATTTGGGAAGGAATTGAGTGTGCATCTGGTATGATGAGGTTAAAAATTATGTGAAAATTAAAAGGAAATTTGAGAGCATATTTTTTTTTAATATGACTTTTTTTTTAAATTAAATTATTTTATGTAATATAATCGATTTGATATTTCTGTATTTTAAATATTATTTAGTGTAGCCTCTTGTTACATTGCTCTTTTATGGAGCAATTAAATTAATAATAACCAAGAGTTTTAAAAATAAGAATGAAAAAAAAAACATGCATCAGGCATAAATCATAAAACACTTTCCAAAACTAACAGAATATGATTTTGATGGCATTTTTAATTTTGTTTGCGTAAAATTAGTTTTTCCCAAAATTTCAAAAATAATTAATATTCCTATGCTTGTAATGTCATAACATCAATAAAATCAAAGCTGATTTTTACCAATTAATAATAGTGTAACGGATTTATTTGATGTTCCCTGGTAATGTAAATATGAGTGCTGCACAATTCACTCTCAGTACGGAATATGTTATAGTGAATCGCAATAATATTCTATATTAGAATGTGAGTTTTAAAACTCGCTTCATAGTTCGTGTAGATTTGGAATTAAAATTAGGTGCACTCAAAGTGCGACCGGAAAAGGTTTAAAGAAAGAACTCCATTGCATGTAATTTGAATCCCAATAAAAAATAATGTCTTCAACTAAAATACCCTTTCAATATAATCTGGTTATAGCATTGCGACATAACCTATCGCATTTATTCAGAAAAAATTTCATATGTCAGAATCAAAGTATGGAATAAAAACTCGATTTTAAATGAAGTTGTTTTGCACATTGGGCATAATGTTTAAAAATTCTTGCCATAGTGCTTCTTAATTCATTATACAGCACTTGAACTAAATAACACTGGCATCATCTCCGGTTTTTGGATATGAAATGGTTACATAATATATTGTTCCCTAACATTATTTGGCAAAAATATATTATAAAATCGAGCAATGTCGGAGATCTTTTTGATTACCGTTTGGATCGTTTGTGTAAATTCACACTATGATTATCTTAGGTTCCAATATTAAATGAATTCTGAAAATCGCTTATTTTCATAAAATTAACTTTTTACTATATTAATTTTAACCCTTTCGGGCCAATTTTTTTTTCAATTTTGAGAACAAAATAAATTTTATTGTAATAACTTTCATCGTAGCTATCCAAATAGGCTTACTGAAGTTTAAATATTATCTCATAGTCTGAAATTTAAAATTGTATTTATGTTGCGAACTATTCAATTCATATTTATATGATAATAAGCTGAAGAAGAGTTTCTGAAAACGTTTGGAAAATGAAGTTTTACAACAGGATATGAGAGGGCACTACAACTTTCTACTGTCTTTTGCATTTTATCGCACTTGATTGGTTCTCAAAAGTAACTTAGGGTGAAACATAAATATAAAATAGATGAATTACCAAAGATGCAAATATAATTTTTAAGTAAACTTATATTATTAGTATTATTAGCCTCAAAACATAAATGAAATCATAAAAAAGAAGCATAACCATATACTATCATTTCGATATGTCGAAAGTAACTAAGTAATTGGAATTTCGGAATACCAGGACTCTACTATGTTATCTAAGTCAAATCGTATGAAAAATCAAGCGGTGTCTGATAGATCTTTTACTGTCCTGAAGACTATGTGTGTAAATTAAAATACATAATAAAGTAAAATTATCTTATTAAATGATTTCTTGAAATTACCTAATCATAAATAGTAATAACTTTCTGCTATATTATTATAAAAATTCTTCTCTCTAGCATGTTCAATGGAACATGCTAGAGAGGATCGTTGAAACTAGATCGGACGTTAAGAATGTGTCCAATTACAATTCAAAATTTATTTTTAAATCAGAAATATATTTTTGACATTTTTCTGGTATTAAGTAAATTTTCAACATAAACAAATTATAAAAAAAAGAACGCTTATTTTCTTCGGATCCGAACGTAAAATAACACTGCGAATGCACTTTGATTGATGTTGGACAAATAAAAGGCGTCATAGATGACAGAAAAAAGATTTCTTTCAGAAATTGATATTATTGGAAACGGATAATTTAGGTTTACAAATACGGATATAAAATGACAAATATTCTTAAAATATCGATTCAGTTATTGATAACCCTAATTATGCAATAACAAATTAAAATGATCTACAAATTCTTCTTATTTTTCTTTTTTTATAGCGTTTACGTTAATTATGAAAAAAACATACTTTCTTGAGCACACTGTCTGGAATTCTTTTTGCAAACTCAGATGAAAATAAAACTTATTTCATAAGGAAATAAGCATCAGTGCTGCTATGTACTGGTTTTGATACAAACCTAAAAAAATCAGCTATATAAAAGTGAAATAAAAATCTAACAAGATTAGATAGTTAGCCAGAGTTTCTCCCAGATTTAAAAAGGGGCAGGGCGCTATTGTTCTGAAAAGGGCACTTTTTACATTCTTCAGGGCACTTTTTTTTTATTTTTAAGGGCACTTTTATAGGATTGAATCTAGAATTTAGCGGCTCAAAAAATCGTGGAAATACAGAAATTTCGTCAAAAAATCCAGAATAAAATCCAAAAAATAAAAAAAGGTAAATTTTGTTAAAAGATTGCATAAAAATAGCCGATTTTGTTAAAAGATCGCAAAAAAATAGAAGGTTTTGTTGTAAGATCACGAAAAAACGGCAAATTTTGCTAAAAAAAGGCAAAAAAAAAACGACAAAATTTCGTGAAAAGATCGCGAAAAAAAGCGGCAAATTTGTGACGGATTGAGAACAGAACATCGTGGGAGGGGGGGGGGGAGGGTCGCCCTGGGTTCGGAAATTTAGGAGGTGCCAAATTTATAACTACAAAAGTAATTTTTGAGCTGTCATAAGAAAAAGTTGGGAGAGAGTGGCATCAAATTCTAATTATGCTCCTGGTACAATTTTCTCTTTGCACGAAAATGATTGTGAATCAGGAAAATTCGCTTATGGAGCAATAAAAACACAATTTTGAAACAGGAAAATTAGTTTATAGAACAGAAAATTTCACTTCTGGCATTAACTTTTTTTTTCTTTTTGATGCTACTTTAACAAAGTTGCATTTTTTTGTGATCTTTTGACGAAATCGGCAGTTTGTTGCGAATTTTTTGACAGAATTTTCCGTTTTATTGCGATTTTTGGACGAAATTTGCCGGGTTTTTTTGCAAATCTTTTGACGAAATCTGTCATTCTATCCTAAATTTTGACGAAAGTTGTTGTTTTTCGGGATCTTTTGGAAAAATTATCCGTTTTTCGCAAATCATTTGAAAAAAAATTCTGTTTATCGCGATCTTTCGACGAAATTTGTCGTTTTTTTCACAATTTTTTGAGGAAATCTGCCGTTTTTTCGGTATTTTGTGATGAAATTAGCCATTTTTTCAGGAATCTTGTCGGAATTAGTTGTTATTTCGCGATTTGTTGAGGAAATTACGCATTCCGTGAGACGCATAAGAGCTATTTTTTGCGCGTTCGCACCATCGCTGAAGGGCTGTGTTTTTTCAAATGTGGGGCAAGAAGGGTGCTATTTTTTAGAATGAGAGACCAGAAGGGCGCTAGTTTTTGGATGAGAGGCAAGAGGGGCGCTATTTTTTAAACTAAAGGGCAGGAGGGGAGGAGCGCCTCCCCCCTGAAACCCTCTGGGGGAAACTCTGGTTTAGCATACATTCTCCTCAAATTGGAAGTATGTATTTTATGTGATAATTGAGTAAATCATAATTTCCAATTTTTGCACTTTTACTACCACGAAAATATAGGAAAAATATTTATCTTATTTAAATATTGGTCGATTAAAAAGGAAATTTTTAAGTCCCTAAAATGTATTTTGTAAATTTTTAGTGGTAATAGAAGAGCATAAAAATTTGTCAGCAATATACTTTTTATTTCTTGTCGTAATAGGTGTGTCTGAACATTTTTCGTAAGTATAATTATTACGAATTTTTATTTTTCCTCTTCTTTCATGCGTTTTTTTTTTTTCAAAATGGTGCCATTTTTAAAATATTTTTTTTATTTCAATATTTTGCATTTTTGTGTCTATAAATAATGCTTTTATTATTTCTAAACTGAGATCTATAAAATTAAAATCAACAGGCTTAGATTTTAAACTTGAAGCACAATTCTTTTTGTGAGTGAAGGAGCACTGTTGAAAATTTCGGCAAAATCACAGATTAAACAACACACATCACAGATAAACAATAATTAGTTATAAAAATATTCTCTGATGAAGAATCAATATAAGGCTTAAAACTATTAAGATATTTTAAATAAAATGCATATGTTTCATTATTGGCATCTCTTTGATTATTTTAATTGCCTCTTAAGTAAAACGGTTAACGTTTTAAAGTTCATTTTATATATTTTATGTTTAAAAGAAGGTGAAAATTGTGTTTCCTCATATGACTTTATTACATTCGAGTTTTTAAGAAAACTTATTATCTCCACATTTACTATAACTGTGTATTATGCGATAAATAAGGTACTTGTACCCTATATGGACAGTGCTCTTAATATGGACACCACTAATATTTTTTAAAGTAACAATTTTGATACAGCGATCGCGCTACATATCCGTGACGAAAAGCAGTTGAAAAGATAATTAATCCTGGAAAGTACAAAAAAGTGGGCTGTTCGCCATTTAGAAGGAAACTTGTTGTTTCGTGGTGTGCTGATCGTAATTACAGGCAAGTTTAAATTATTATTAGATATTGTAAATTTACTTTAAATATTGAAAAGTGGGGTGTTTTAGAAATCTTTTAAAACATATTTTCGATTGCTATTGCATATATTGCTTAAAAAAGGTTTCTTTATTTATTTATTACAAGATCTAATAAAACTACTCCCGATTCCCAATAAGGACACCTTATGTCCACATTGGAAGTACAGCAGGTGAATCTTCAGATACACAAAAATAGAAAGCTAAGCAAAACCAACTACATTATTTCATAATATTTTGTAGTAACTGAGGTGCTTTGCATCGGTCTTCGAAGAGCCACAACCGAAAATGATCCCCCGCTCTAAAGTGCATGTTCTGAAGATATTTACAGTGCCCTCCCCCGCAATACTTTAAGATGTATTTTTTTTATCCCCTCTCCTCTAAAATTCCATAGAAGAGTAACTCTTCCATACACCCTGTGTAATAGGTCAATAAGGAGCCAAGGGTCCATAATAGGCACACATAGTTCCTTATATAAACACTTGTAAACATTCTTTATACCTGTCATTTAAATTAAACCAGAATACTTACAAAGTCACTAATTTTAAAAATGATAGTCAACAGTCTAGGGATCATGGTCATATATTTTTGGAATCCTATCACGTGTACATGAGGGTGAAAAAAATAAATTTTCCTTAGGGTGTTCATATTAGGCACAGGTACCTTATAAATTGTAAACTAATGAATGATTAATAGCAGAAAATGATTATAACAGAAATTTACAACAGCATGAATTATCTGATAAAAAATGAGTTGCTGAAAAACCAAACGTATTATAAGGCAGAGACTTTTTGTGCTGTTTACCAATAAGCCCTTTTAATTTCTGAAATACCAATTAAATTCTCTTAAATATATCTTACGAAAAAATGGCCTTGGTTATTCCAATAAATGCGCTTTTCAAAGAAAAAAATATTATTCAAAACATCTTGTATTAAATGAAAATATGTGTAGCTTAAAAATAAAAATTCTGTTTTTCTTAGTTTCCATAGAGGAAAACAAAAAAATAAATATCAAATCAGAAAAAGATATAGTCACATTTTAAAGTAAAATCATATTTCATTCGGCAATTCGTGACAATCATTTTTAAAATATTGATAATTTCCAAATGTTTTTAAAAACTACTTATGTCTTAAGAAATAAATATGCAACGCTTCCATTTTGGATTTTATGAATCTGACTTTTTCTTTTGAAAATAAGAGAATGATTGCTATACTTTGCAGATTTGAAAAACCGATCATTAAAACGTTATTTATTGTTGCGTTTATTAAATTTTAATGAAGAATTTCTTTTTCTGAATTAAATACGAAATAGCTACCAAAAAACTTTTTCTTTTTTAAATAATTGAAAAAAATATGGAAAACATTTTGTGTCTCCGGTACTTTGGCTAAACATATTAGTAATGTATTATTAAAAGGAAAAAGTTGTGCAGCGTTCGAAATCCTTGGTGGTCCGCTGGTCCGAGACCACCAATAGTTCAATCAAAATTTAGTGGTCCGCAGGACCAGTGCCTCTTTCTTTTAGGCCGGAGTAAACCACAACCGATCGCACATAAGATTTTTTTTTTATTATCAGCGATGCCGCGGACGACGCACTATAGCGCGCAAATTACGCAAAAAATCAACGATGGGACGCAAAAAAATAGCTCTTACGCGTCCCACGAGAGGCGTAATTTCGTTAAAGGGTCGCGAAAAAACGACAAATTACGTTAAAAAATCGCGAAATAACGACTAATTTCCGGCCAATTTTGTCAAACAATTCTCGAAAAAATGGCCAATTTCATTTCAAAACCCGAAAAAAAGGGCAGATTACTTCATAAAATCGCGAAAAACTGCAAATTTCGCCCAAAATAGCGATAAAACGGCAATTTTTTTTCAAAAAAAAATCGCGAAAAACGGCAGATTTTTTTCAAAAAATTGCGGAAAAAATGGCATTTTTTCAAAAAATTGCAGAAAAAACAACAGGTTTCATAAAATATTGCAAAAAAGGCAGATTTCTTCAAAAAATCGCGAAAAAACGGAAAATTTTGTCCGAAAATCGCGATAAAACGGCAAAATTTGTCAAATAAATCGTGAAAAACGACAAATTTCCTCAAAAGATTGCGAAAAAACGACAAATTTTGTTAAAAAATCGCTAAATAACGACTAATTTCCGGCAAATATTATCAAAATATTCGCAGAAAAAGGGCTAGTTTCATCTTAAAACCCGAAAAAACGGCAGATTTCTTCAAAAGATGGCGAAAAGTAGGCTAATTTCGTCCAAAAATCGCGATAAAATGGCAAATTTCGTCAACAAATATCGCGAAAAACGGTATATTTCGTCAATAAATCTCGAAAAAACAAACAATTTCGTCAAAATAACGCGAAAAAACGGAAATTTCGACAAAAAAGCAGGAAAAAAAAAGAATAAATAAGTGAATGCTGGGAGAGAATTTTTCTGTTTTAAAAACTAATTTTCCTGCTTCAAAATTGTTGTTGCTACTCCAAAAACTGGTTTTCCTGCTTCCCAATCTTTTTTTTATTGCTCCAAATCTTTCTGAGTGAATGTGACTGCTGAAAGCACCATTTCATTAAGCAAAGTACCCATTTACTCAGCAAAAATGTCTTTTTCAATAAACCTGTCTTGCCCCATTTTAAAAGAAATGCAAACAATAGTGATACTTGTTATCTTCTACACTTAAATAAGCATTATTTTATAATTAAATTTGTATCTTGCACATTTATTCTTTAAAAAGTACAGAAAATTTCTCTTAAATTAATACTGGTTTTATTTATTTATTATTATTAAAACAATTATTGCATTTTATTTTTCTTGTGAAAATGAACAAGTTCAAACTTTGCGTCGAAAAATATGACTTATTACAGGTGGGGACCCGCTTTTGAAGAAAAGGTACCCAGAATTCTGTTCCAGAAGTTCTGGGTCCCGGAGACTCAGGATTTTTCAAGTCCAGCTGCTTCACTGACACTAGCTACAATTCCACCACTCTGGCTACAACAATCTCGAGAAAAATCGAAAAAATTTGCATTAAACCTTACTGTCAGTCGAAATAAATACTGGTAAATAAAACATCTAACTAATAATTTGATAGTTTTTCTTTACGTACTGTTTATTTAATTTTTAGCAAATTATAATAAAAGCAAAGTAAGATTGGTTTATTTTCCAGGGGGGGGGGGAGGCCACTCAAGGTGTTAAAATTATTTAATAGAATTTTATGTAGCGGACCAGTGATGATGTCTGTGGACTAATAAATTCTGATGCTTACTGGTCCTTGAGACCAGTGACTTTTTTTAAGGAATTCTGACGCTGTTGTGTATGCGAGTGGTTATTTGTGCTTTGGATGTTAAGACTTTGTTATATGTTCCTTTGTAAAGCTCAACCGGAACTACAAATCTTAGAGTGAGATTTTCCCTTCCTATTATTGCAGCTACTCCAGCAACAAAATTTGGTTCGAGCAACGACAAAAATTTTAACAATGAATCCATATTCGTTAAAATTATGTACGAGTTTTTAAGAAAAACCTGCTGTTTCCGCATTTACCAGAATTGTGTATCAAAAGAAAAAGTATAAGTTTGTAAATCAAAGGTTTTTTTTAAAAACTATCAGAAATGATTGATAACATAAATTACTTGAAAAAAAAAGAATGATGTGCTGAAAAACAACACGTAATTATGAGCAGAGAGTTTTGATGCTATTCGCCATAATTCCTTTTTTATTTCTGTAAAACCGTTTAAATTTTCTTAAAATATGTCTTACAAAAAAAAGACCTTAGTTATTTTTGTAAAATCGTATTTCAAAGAAAAAAGCGTTATTTAAAACATCTTTTATTAACTACAAATATATTTGGAAATTAAAAAAGAAAATTACTTTTTTTTTTTTTTTTTTTTTTTTTTTTTAATTTATAAAGAGGAAAAAGAAAAACACAAACACAAAAAAAATCTAAATATCAAATCAGAAAAAGATATAGTCACATTTTAAAGTAAAATCGTATTTCATTCGGAGATTCGTGACAATCATTTTTATTATATTGATAATTTCCAAATATTTTTAAAAACTACTAATGATTTCTTAAGAAATAAATATGCAACGCTTCCATTTTGGATTTTATGAATATAATCTTTTCTTTTGAAGTTGAGAGAATGATTAGTATACCTTGCAAATTTGAAAAACCGATCATTAAAATATTATTTATTGCTGCGTTTATTAAATTTTAATGAAGAATTTTTTTTCTGAATTAAATATGAAATAGCTATCAAAAAACTTTTTCTTTTTGAAATATTTGAAAAAAATATTGAAAGCATTTTGTGTCTCTGGTACTTTGGCTAAACATATTAGTAATGTATTATTAAAAAGATAAAGTTGTGTATGCGAGTGGTTATTTGTGCTTTGGATATTAAGTCTTTGTTGTATGTTTCTTTGTAAAGTTCAACCGGAACTACAAATCTTAGAGTGAGATTTCCCCTTCCTATTATTGCAGCTACTCCAGCACCAAAATTTGGTTCGACCAACGACAAAATTTTTTAACAATGAATCCATATTCGTTAAAATTATGTACGAGTTTTTAAGAAAAACTTGCTGTTTCCGCATTTACCAGAATTGTGTATCAAAAGATAAAATATAAATTTGTAAATCAAAGGTTTTTTTAAAAAACTATCAGAAATGATTGATAGCATAAATTACTTGAAAAAAAAATCTGCAAAGGTACTAAACTTTTTCTTGGAAACTGGGATTCCAAGAACCAATCCTGTAACGGTAACAGCAAAAATTCAAGTTTCAGAATCGGTTACATGAATTTTTCCTGTTATCGTTACATGAAAAGTTCTTGGAATCCCAGTTTCCTAGAAAATGTTTAGTACCTTCACAGAATTTTTTTTACAGTGTATTTATAAGCAGAGAGTTTTGATGCTACTCTCCATAATCCCTTTTTTATTTCTGTAAAACCGTTTAAATTTTCTTAAAGTATGTCTTACAATAAATAAATAAATAAATAAAAGTAAAAATAAGAACCTGGTTATTTTTTGTAAAATTGTATTTCAAAGAAAAAAGCATTATTCAAAACATCTTTTATTAACTACAAATATATTTGGAAATTAAACAAGTTGGAAATTGCACGTGAACGTAGCAAATGAGGTGCGTTCGTACGATAACGAAGTTTTAAAAATATTCAGATCTTGCTGATATAGTAGAGCGTACTCCGGATACAGTACAGTAGTCGAAATCTTTACGTTTATGTAAATATACATGAAGTAATTTTTATTACACCTCAGCAACATATATCTTATTTATAAAATGTGAAATAGTTGAATATAATTAAAACACGTACCAAACCATGTTTCCCCGTATAGCATTATATAGTGGAATACTTTTGTGTGGCCCTGTAATTTAATAATACAAATTCTTTGCATCACAGATTGTACAGAATGCATATTTTAGTATATATTTCATAGATTCATGCCAATTCTATTATGTTCGATTGAGTGTAACATCATTAAAATGCATTTGAAACTTTTTCCCCATTGACCGTAATGTAACGGAATCCTTTTGATTGTCCCTGTAATTGATCTATGCATCCGATTTTCATAACATTTGAAATGACTCGACTAAATTACGCAATAATTATGTGTTTTAAATTTCAAACGATTAAAATGCATTTAAAACTTTTTTCCCTATTGACCGTAATGTAACGGAATCCTTTTGAATGTCCCTGTAATTGATCTGTCCATCCGATTTTCATAAAATTTGAAATGACTCGACTAAATTACGCAATAATTATATGTTTTAAATTTCAAACGATTAAAATGCATTTAAAACTTTTTTCCCTATTGACCATAATGTAACGGAATCCTTTTGAATGTCCCTGTAATTGATCTGTCCATCCGATTTTCATAAAATTTGAAATGACTCGACTAAATTACGCAATAATTATATGTTTTAAATTTCAAACGATTAAAATGCATTTAAAACTTTTTTCCCTATTGACCATAATGTAACGGAATCCTTTTGAATGTCCCTGTAATTGATCTGTCCATCCGATTTTCATAAAATTTGAAATGACTCGTCTAAATTACGCAATAATTATATGTTTTAAATTTCAAACGATTAAAATGCATTTAAAACTTTTTTCCCTATTGACCTTAATGTAACGGAATCCTTTTGAATGTCCCTGTAATTGATCTGTCCATCCGATTTTCATAAAATTTGAAATGACTCGACAAAATTAAGTTATAATTATGTATTTTAAATTTCAAATGATTCGGTTGGGTAGTTTTTGCGTTGTTATATGCGGACAGACGGACAGACGGACAGACAGACGGACGGACGGACGGACGGACGGACTGAGCGACAACAATAGGTGCTACGTATTTACATAATTACGAACGCACCTAAAAAGAAAAATGCATTTTTTTCTTAATTTATAAAAAGGAAAAAAAACACGAAAACAAACAAAAAAAAAAAAAAATCTAAATATCAAATCTGAAAAATATATAGTCTCATTTTAAAGTGAAAGCGTATTTTATTCGGCAATTTGTGACAAAATTTTTTAAAATATTGATAATTTCCAAATGTTTCTAAAAACTACTAATGACTTCTTAAGAAACAAATATGCAATGCTTCCATTTTGGATTTTATGAACATAATTCTTTCTTTTGAAGTTGAGAGAATGATTAGTATACCTTGCAGATTTGAAAAACCGACCATTAAAATATTATTTATTGCTGCGTTTAGTAGGTTTTAATGAAGAACTTTATTTTGAATTAAATATGAAATAGCTATCAAAACGCTTTTTAGGTGCGTTCGTAATTATCTAAATACGTAGCACCTATTGTTGTCGCTCAGTCCGTCCGTCTGTCTGTCCGTCTGTCCGTCTGTCTGTCCGTCCGTCTGCCCGCATATAACAACACAAAAACTACCCAACCGAATAGTTTGAAATTTAAAATACATAATTATAACATAATTTTGTCGAGTCATTTCAAATTTTATGAAAATCGGATGGATAGATCAATTACAGGGACATTCAAAAGGATTCCGTTACATTACGGTCAATAGGGAAAAAAGTTTTAAATGCATTTTAATCGTTTGAAATTTAAAACATATAATTATTGCGTAATTTTGTCGACTCATTTCAAATGTTATGAAAATCGGATGCATAGATCAATTACAGGGACAATCAAAAGGATTCCGTTACATTTCGGTCAATGGGGGAAAAGTTTCAAATGCATTTTAATGATGTTACACTTATTCGAACATAATAGAATTGGCATGAATCTATGAAATATATACTAAAATATGCAGTCTGTACAATCTGTGATGCAAACAATTTTTATTATTAAATTACAGGGCCGCACAAAAGTATTCCACTATATAATGCTATACGGGGAAACATGGTTTGGACGTGTTTTAATTATATTCAACTATTTCACATTTTATGAATAAGATATACGTTGCTGAGGTGTAATAAAAATTACTTCCTGCATATTTACAGAAACGTAAAGATTTCGACTACTATACTGTATCCGGAGTACGCTCTACTATATCAGCAAGATCTGAATATTTTTAAAACTTCGTTATCGTACGAACGCACCTCATTCGCTACGTTCACGTGCAATTTCCAACTTGTTATTTTTGAAACGCATTGAAAACATTTTGTGTCTCTGATACTTTTGCTGATCATATTATTAATGCATTGTTAAAAAGAGAAATTTTGTGTTTGGTATAAGGAATGTTGTGTTTGGTTTGTGGGTGAGAAGAAGAGATGGGAGGAGAAACACTTTTTATTTGTTTCTACCCACAACTGGGCCAAAAAATGATCGTGATAGTGACTGGTACATTACGAAGAATGGAGGCCAGCAAACGACCCAAAAGTGACCATCCTTACTTCACTTAAAATAATAAAAATATTCTTTTAATCTTGAAGATGATAAACTAAATACAAAATTATAAAATATAAATTTGAAGAAAAGGTAAAGTTACCTGTGAAGTCCTTGGCAGATGATGAGTAGTAAATCCAGACACATATACAGGAATTAATACACAAATTGGTTGAAGATTAATATTTATTTATTTATGAAATACTTGTATTTCTTTCATAAAAAAAATCGAATATCTTCTTTATAGAAAACATTTTTGTTTCTCATAAAAATTAAACATTTGTTTTATAGTAAAAACTTTACAAATGAAGATATATTTTTAAATTGATATATTCCAAACACAACCAACATTCTTCATCATAACACATTTTTTTTTGATATATCTTGACAGTATGAACTTGAAAAAATTTCTCATAACACACAAAAGGAAAATAACATCATTTTCTTCAAAAAGAAACATCACTTAAATATATGTATGTTTTAAATATGTATATATTATCAGACGAGAATTTTATATAGATATGCACCAATATTTTCGATGGAACGCCCCGTGAATATTAAAATTTATTTGTATGAAGATGGGCCAAATAGCAAATTAAAATGACGAAAGAAATTATAAAGTCAATACGTTATGTAAATATGTAAGATCACTTCTTGAAAGAACATTCTTCAACTCACGAAAGAAAATCTTCACCTCTGCATGCTTTTCAGAGTACGGAGATCACATGAAAAGATTATTGAAGAAACTTGAGCACAAAAAGCAGTTGAAGAAAATTATTAATGATGAGATGATAAAAATAAAATAAATATTTAGAAGACACATGACGACATTCTTCTTTAGTTATAAAGCTAACACGAGATCAACGAACAGAAGATCCATGGTGTGCCCTTATTTACACAATAATTTCGGGATGCCTTTGAAGGGGCCTTGCTCCTGGCGGCCTTAAAAAATCAACCTTTCCTGAAACCATGGCGTGATCATAGCAGCCTGAAATGTTGCCCGTATACAACGGTCTGGAGGGGCGCACGCACACATGCCCCGAAAAATTCCACCCAAAACTTCCAATCATCCGACCGCATCCATTACGGCAGGTGTCTAACAGCGCAACTCACGCAGGTGGCCGAGAGCCCAGGGGAAAAAGAGAAAAGGTTACTGGAATCCCAAAATACGCCAATTTGGCAGCGAGCGAAAGAGGGGGAGGTGACAAAATAAGCCAAGTTACGATGCAAAGTATGGAGAAATATGAATTTATTAAAAAGAGAATTGATAAACACCTAAAGAGGGGAGGCCAAAGCAGGTGGCCCTGTGCTGAATGACTTAAAATACGTCACCTGTGGAAACGAATTTGATAGGCTAGGGGTGTGTCCGAATAAACGGAAGTTCCACCCAAAGAACAAGCGAGAATGTTCTCGAACGATCTCCAAAACCGGAAGGAATGATTTCGAACAGGATTTTACCGGCTTGGAACATTCGAAAGCTAAGTAAGAAAGAAAACATTACAGGCGACGAAATGAAAATACACGAAACCGAAATAAAATTTAAATTGAGAACATTAATAAAAAGGAAGGTGATATGAAATAAAATGGCTAATAAAATTGAATTATACTAAACATATGGGGGGTTATCGAGTAACCACCACACAAGTGATAAAGCAAAACGTGATTTATGCAAAATGAAGTATTCAATTAAAGGAAGTTCAACGACGAATAAAAAAAAAAAAGAAAAAACATTTATTAGTAAAGCATCGTTTATCACATGATAGTTTGTTTTCATCAAAACCGTTGTTACTGCCATCATTGAGCCAGCAGCTTAGTAATAATGATGAAAATGTTGCAGAGAGCAATGTAAATTTTCTGGACATTTTCAAGAAATTAAGTTTTAAAAATGACAGGTTTGCTTTAAGCATATTATTTTCCTATAAAAATATCTTTATATTTTTATACGTATTCATAGTTGCATACGTATTTATATTTTACATTTGAAAACATTTCCATGATAAAGACAAATTTTTAGATTGCTTTTAAAAATGTTTTTATGATAATGTTTATTTTTCTTTTCTCTTTTTTCGTTGATTTTAAAAATATAGTTGCTGTTTGTTTTTAAATTTCATATATGAAGAAAAAAGAAGTATTTTAAAATATAAATAAAAATTTTCAGAGATAATAATGGATTGAAGTACAAATGTAGATGTGTGTTTGATAGGATGATCATGTAAGAAATAAAACATATTGTTTGTAAATTATTCCAGAAATTAAAAATTCACTAAACATAACTACGCATATTTTGTTAGTGTAAAATTAGTGAGAGAATTTGCTTATAAAACCATTTCGTTTGTGTGATTACACCTCATAATTTTATTCTATAAATTTTGTAAGCTTTTACTCTTGCTAAATTGCTTTCCTCGATTACTCTTTATTTTCATAAGTAATAAATTCTACAATTTAGACGTTGTACTCAACTATGTATCGTATTTTTATTTTGTTTGCAAAAAAAAAAAAAAAAAAAAAAAATTATAAAATTGATTAAATCTGTTTTATGGACAGATGGCAGCACATAACAATATGTGAAGAGTAAAAAATGCTGATTCTTCCAAACACTCACGTTCCGTATGTAACTAGATTTCTTGCAGTTTTTTAATACATACTATGATTTTTAATAGCCGGTTTCTGAGCAGTAACGAATAACGATAATTTTTAAATGGGTAGTCAGTTTTAAAATAACGCCATCACACGGGTATTTATTTAGTCGTTAGGTTTACAGCCCTACTAAGTGTTAAGCCAGATTTATTAAAATTTATAATTTAAATTTCCCAGTTATTGTATTTTTTTTTCATTGGAAATCGTAGGCCAATGTCTAACCGGTTATTTTTTATGTTATTTTTCGGCTTCGATTTTTTGTCTTACGACATTTTTCATTTCGGAAGTAGTTAACTAAAAATTTTTCCAGCTCCCTCCCCCTCAAAAAAAAAAACTTTCTATCTAAAATTTAAATTGTTTGGATGTGCCAATCCCAAAATTTTCTTTATTCTAAAAAGTAACTACACATGTTACTACTCCAATATTATTAGTTCAATACTCTACCAACTTTGATTTTAATCTTAAATTTATGCTTCTGTCAACTAATCTGAGTAAAGAGAAAGTTAATGTAGATCATGATATTTATCAAAATTAATAGTTTTTCCTTATTATATTGTCGTGGGCTGCTCATAAATACACAGATTGTAGCAGAACACGAGTTTCCGTCTCTGCGCCAGCCGATGAACAATAGAACAACGAAAAATCGAGGAAACGATACAAAAGTTGCTATTATAATGTTCCTTTTCCTCGAAATGTTTTCCAAATTCAATGAAGAACTGCTGGCCATAAGCAAAAACTTATACAAAAAACTTTGGTTTAATTCAATGCATAATTTTATACACTTTTCGGTGGTACAATATTAAAAATGACACAAAAATCGTTATTCAACGTACCCTTCTGGCGGATTTTTGTCAAATTCAAGAAGGGACTACTAACCATAGCCAAACACGTACAGAAAAAATTGGTCGTTGATAAAATATTGAAAATGGC
Source organism: Maratus speculifer (assembly GCA_964019185.1). Lineage (NCBI taxonomy): Eukaryota > Metazoa > Arthropoda > Arachnida > Araneae > Salticidae > Maratus > Maratus speculifer. The sequence continues at coordinate 275,764,068 of OZ025295.1, read as the reverse complement.
ACAAAACATTTCGATTACAGCGTTCCCTTTCGGCGGGATATTTCAAAAGTGAAGGAAAACCTGTTTGCCGCACTCAAAATCAAACACAAAAAATTGGTTTAATTCTATGCATATCTTCATCACATTTCAATAGTACAATGGCGGACACACGGACACATAGACAGACTTCTTGTATAAACGTGTTTTCTTTGGAATATCTGACCACTAAAACGCGTAAAACCGTCAAAAACCGGAAGTTCAAAAAAATTTCGATTACAATACTTTTTTCTGTTGAAGATAGCACAAAATAAAAATTAAAAAGTACCCGTTCAGAGATCAATTTCAGATTTCCTATTCAAAGCAAATTGTTTAAAAATACTGAAACACACACAGACACACACGCACAAAATGCTGCCATTGGTGTAATATTAGTTTTCAAGTGTCTGTGAAGCTTACGATTGTTTTTAAACTATTTTATACCACATGATCGAATCTAGTGGAAAATTATTTATTTCTTTGATTTGGTGCCAGACCTTGCTTGTGGAAATTTAGTTTTAGAAATTAGAACTAAAATAGAAAAGGACATCACACGCCTACATATAAAAAAAGCAGCCAATAGCGAAAATTAAAAAAGGTATCCGATTAGTGTTCGATTTCAGGCATGTTATGCAAGATGTTGGTCAGCTTCAGGTTTTTATACGATGCTCAGCAAAAGTTTAGACAATGATCGATTACGCTTCTATTTTCAGAAGTATGTACCGAATGTTTGTAATTCCTCTGTCATATATTACTTGTGACTTATCCTTTATTCACACACAATAAATTTTGAATTTTACCTTTCACATAAAATATAATGACAAAAAAAAATAAAATTAACATTGTGGCAAAAGTATAGACAATTTGTGTATTTTCAGAAAAATAACTACAAATTAAAATCGAGTTGCACCCGCATTGTTTGCAGTTACTACAAGAATGTGACTTTTCATCGAAAAAACTAAATGCTGCGTCACTTGGGGGTCTATTTCGTACCAAACATGTTCAACAGCAGCTCGAACCTCATTAAAAGAAAATTATAGCAAAAATTTGCATAAACATTACGACATATGATGTTGCAAAAGTTACACGCCGGCCAGTTGAGATATAGTATTTTCAGAGTTAAAATTAATTCTTTTGTATGCAACATGAATAGATGCTAAAATCCATACTTTAAATCAGCAAAAGTTCCCCAAATGACTAAAAATAATCTCCAACGTATATACGTAGTCTTGTGTTGCTTGGCAACCAATGAATAACTCCACAGATACATGAGCATTAAAGCTAAGAGCAGACCAAATTATTTAGAAGTCACCTTCTTTTTGTCGACTTAATAAAGTCCCAGGATCTTTACCTTAAGTAATTCCAATAGTATGCCCACTTGTTTGGGCCATTCAAATTCCACTTTTTTTCGTTACTGAATACCATAGCGTAACATTTGGATCCATATGACGTATGTTTGCAAGTTAATTGAATTCTCGCCAATTTATAGCGATATTTTAAAGCTGATTGTTTTAGCATTTTCATGTAAATTGATTTACCTGTTTCTGTAATTCATCTACGAATCATTTCCGTCGACACAGAAAGTTCTGACTTACTTTTAATGTGATTAGCAATCATTACTTGTGTTAATGTCAGTTTCTGGATCCTTTTGTCATCTCATTTTTTCGTCACACAAGATCTTCCAGATTATGTTTTGTTTTGAAGTAGTCATCCTTAGACTATACTTCATAGACAGACCACTTTGGACGATTCAATGCTGCTGAAATTTCTGCAACAGTCTTCCCTTTCTATTTCAGCTTTCCATCTTCAATTACCTCATCTAATTGAATATTTTTAGCTCGCGGCATCTTCACTATCTGATGCTGTATCGAGGTATAATTAAATACTTCAGACATGTGACATCATAACTTGGAAATTTGCATTTTTCCATGAACAGTTGGCTAAAAATCAAAAAAGTGTCTAAACTTTTGCAATATGTAAATTTTACCTTTTTCAGTTAAATTAAATATTATCTTATATTATAACCATTATTTTTATTCTACATTATATAAAATATATTTGAAAATAAGTATAGCCATTTGTAAAACTCCCGTGTTCGTATTTTTTATTTAAAGGTTAAAAAACACCAGTGTCTAAACTTTTGCTGAGCACTGTACAACTGTTTATTGAAATCAATTTGTACAACATTTTGTAACGACCCCAGTAAGGCCTCTATTTAACACAGATAGATATTATTTATAAATTACACGAAACAAGATAAAAATTAGAAAATAAATCGTTCCTAACTATTGAAATTCCAGACATTAGCTTGCGAATTTTTATGAGAATACTTTTGATTATAAAACTAATACCGAAAAAATATCTTTTGTCAAAATTGAAAAAACAAAATACGTGTATCCGATTATTCATCGAAATCAAGAATCCCATTGAAATAAATAAATAAATACTTAAAAAATAATATTTAAAAAATAAATCGTTTAAAACTATTGAAGTGTAAACGAGAAATTTGAAACAAACGCTGCCAATGGTGCAATATTAGCTTGGGAGTTTCTTAATAGTGTAGACCCACCGTCAGTAGCAGGTGGATCATGGTCCACATCTCGGCCGTCAAAAAATCTCAATTTGAATGAATAATTTATTAATATCTATATAATAATAGATACATTTGAGCGATAGCCTTATCAGTGTTTCTTATATTTAACAACACGCTTACTGTTATTATTATTATTTTATAGTGATGCTTAGTCGCTAAGTACATAAAACGCAAAATATTTCATTAAAGCGCAAGCGCGGTGTTGGAAGGAAGTGAAACTGACCGGCTACGTTGGTGGGCATGCGCGGCGGTGGGACTGAACTCCTGCATTTTAGAACATGCGAAAATAAACATAAAAGTATGAAAATGGCAAAAAACTAACTATTAACCCGGTTACTATGCTTGGCTCCACAAATGCAAATAAAAAAAAACTTTCCCCAAAATGAATTTCTAGAAAAATAAATACTGTTCGAGATTAATGGGCATCCACTCTGAGGACACTTGAGCTTTAACTATTCTCCAGGTGAACCAGACTATAAAAAGCTGCCTCAAGAGATGTGTAATTTTTCATTTTATTTTTTCTACCTGTTTTTTCTATTTTCTTATGTTTATATTAAAGTTTTCAGAACATATACATGTTATAGAATACTTTTTAGAACGATTACACTGATAAACAAATTTTAACGAATTTTCTGTTTCTCTATGTACATTGGGTGTTTCTTATAGATTTCAAGCTGCTGAAAAAGAATATGTTTGTAGAAATTTTCTATCACCCTCCAATTTTGAGAAATTTTATTTATACGCTTCGGAGTATGTAGGCATCATATAGGCATTATAATCATATTACATTATTCTTTTACATGCGTTTGATTCACACAAACATTCTTTTTTATTATTACAACGATAGAAGGTACAGTAAGAGACTAAAATCAGATGTCCCCCTAATAAATTTTATGATAGCGACCTTGAACAGACAGCCCTAGCCGGCCCCACAATATTTGGTTTTAACACAAATCCGTGACAGTTGAAAATTATCTTTCGGGGGGAATGTACTGCTATTTCTTTGTTCTGTAAGATTTTTTACTTAAATTTTGATTACAATTATTCTATTTTCTTGTAAAATATGTGCAAAATGTCTAGAGGATGCGTTAATGAACCCGATTTTTGTTGCTATGTGTGCGGGGAGTTAACTTTGAAAAGCATCGATGCGCTTTCATTCCGCTAATAAAGACTGCCTATCACATGTACTTAGAATGTAAAGCAGGTGAACAAGAGAAATGGACACCTCATTCTTGTTGTACACGATTTGCTACCTCCGGGCGTGGATGAAAGTTACAAGAATGGGTATGCCCTATTCTATACCCATAAAATGGCGCGAGCCGAAGGATCATATAACTGACTTATGTATAACTGACTTTTGTATTACAAAAATTAAAGGATTCTCTGCAAGAAGTAAACACAAAATTAAGCACCCAAACTTAGATTCAACAATACAATCAGTATTACATAATAATGATTTACCAATACCGAAGCCTCTAAAGAATTTCACATATGACGATGCAGCAGTAGAAATGGAAATTGATGAAACTGAAACTTTCTCTATATCACATATAAACTATTCTCCTGGCATGAAGAACCACACCAAATTACTCAAAAAGAATTAAATGATCTTGTGAGAGACTTAAATTTATCAAAGAAAAACTCAAAATTACTTGGATCATGATTGCAAGGTTGGAATCTCCTGAAAAACAATACAAAGACATCTATTTTTTTAGGATATTTCTGCAATGGAAATCCGATATCAAGAAAGGTGGATCCTTAATATGCTCGGAGATAACTGTTGGCACTTATTATTGAAGCTAGTGATTGTGCCTATAGGAGAGCATCCACAGATAAGACATTTACCGCTACATAATCTATGAAATTTCTTATTAATATTACTTCTTTTTAGAAAAATTCTTCTACATTTTTCTGAAAATTTATAAACAATGCATATTTTCAGTTTTATAAATATTAATTTTAAGCTTTATAAGTGTTTATCTAAAAGTTTGTCATTACTAAAATACCAAATGATAAATTTCATAAGGCATATGTGTTGAATAAATACTGCAAAATTCAGATTTTCAAGATTTTGAATTTTTAACAAATCTGAGGGTGATGGAAACTTTTCAATGGTATATTCTTTCACAGCATCACCTAAAATATAAAAGTCACCACATACTTAGTTAGAAACAGAAACCTTGTTTATCAGTGTTATCTGACTTTTCTTTTTTAGCTCACAGGCTATCATAGCCTGAGAGCTTATGTGCCCGTCCGTTCTGTATGTATGTTCGTACGTTCGTACGTGCGTAGCGCGATAACTCATGATAAAAATATCGGACCCACTTGAAATTTTGTATATATGTATATCCTGATAAGGTGCTTCCCTGATTGGTTTTTGGAGTTCATTGGATATGCATAAGAGGGGGAACGGGGGGCTCATGCCCCTCCCCTTAATTGATATAAACGGGATTTTCATGTGAAATTAACAATTTTCGTTCAAAATTTAGATATAGGATCATTCTGATGAGGCGATTCCGTGACTGTTATTAGGTGTTCATTGAATAAGTATAAATAGGTTGAACGGGGGGCTCATGCCCCTCCCCTTAATTGATATAAATGGGATTTTCATGCAGAATTAGCAGTTTTTGTTCAAAATTTAGATATAGGATCATTCTGATGAGGCGATACCGTGGCTGTTATTAGGTGTTCATTGAATAAGTATAAACAGGGGGAACGGGGGGCTCATGCCCCTCCCCTTAATTGATATAAAATGGATTTTCATGCAGGACTAACAGTTTTCGTTCAAAATTTAGATATAGGATAATTCTGATGAGGCGAGTCCGTGGCTGTTATTCAGGGTTGCCAGCTTTTAGCCGGGCCAAAAAAAGCCGGCTTGCTTTGTTTGGTTTTATCCACTTGAAAAAAGCCGGCTTTTATTTTTAAAGTGTTAATTTGTATTGAATCCATATTAAATTTGGATTGATTTATTTTTAATACATTTTTAATTATTTACTACTAAAAAAGTTGCAAATTTCTATTTAATTTTTCAAAGAAATAAGTCTTTATAACCTCTAGAAGTCAATTGTGAAGGCATTATGTCTGAAAAATATAAATCTTGGAAAAAATAAAATATACTCAAGAAATTTGTTTTAAACCTCTATATTTCATAGCTCTACTTATATTACACATTCTTAAGAATTATATTTAATTGAATTATGTCAAAATGAAACACATCAAAGCATTCATGGAAACATTCTTACAGGTCAATATGTAAAGATTAAGTCATAAAATGAACAATGTTGAAAGAGAAATAAGGAAGGATTCAGTATTTGAGGAAAGTTTAATACATAATTACATAAAATTAAACAAAAACAAAAAATATTCCAGTAAAATTTGTTGAATTAAAATTTTGAATAGCTCTTTGTTATTTAAAAGTGCATATGTGCCCACTTGCATGAATGAATATATTCATGCATATACTAATTGAGAATATGAAATAATTTGCAAAATATAATATATTATGAAATATGCATAATTCGAAATACTATTTTCAATAGTGAGGAATGGTGTTTTTTTTTTTTTTTTTTTTTTTTTTTTTTGATTTTAAATGTTTATAGGGAATAAAACATGACATTTTAATAACTCTTAAAATTAGTTAAGTAATAAAACATGTAACTAAGTAACCATAGTCCTCTTTAATTTTATAAAGCAGTAAAAATGGAAAAACAAGGGTAGGATTAAAGGTCAATGTAAATCAGAAAAAGCACTTAGTATGGCCATTTTATAATTTAGCTGACATATTTGAAATTCTGACTTTAAATCACTCCATCAATGTGTTATTCTTGTATTAATGTCTTCATTATTGAAAAATTGGGTTATAAACCATATTCTCATAATGAAATATAATTAAAATCTCAATTTTTCATTTTAATAAATAAATCTATTAAACTCAAAGTAAATTAAACATCATTAAAATTAGTTAAAAGACACTTAAAAATGTGTAGCTTATAATTAAAAGGCATTACTCTATAAAAGCCAATTACGGCCAAAAAAAGCCAATTTTGGCCAAAAAAAGCCGGCTAAAATCAATAAAAGCCAACCGGCCTGGCTTTTTTTATTTTTAGCCGGCTTTTTTGCAACCCTGCTGTTATTAGGTGTTCATTGAATTAGTATAAACAGGGGTAACGGGGGTTCTAATGCCCCCCCCCCCTAACTTGTATAAATGGATTTTTCAAGCAGAATTATCAGATTTCGTTCAAATCTCTGAGTAGTTTTGGAAGTTTAATGGTTAAGTATTAAAAAGGGGAATAACTCCTCTTAAATTATATAAATGCTAAATGGGTTTTTATTAAGAATTATCCGATTTGCTCTTAATTTTGGATATAGATTTTTTATATGATAAAGTTTGTCCTTGATAGTTTAGGAGGTTCAATGATTAAGTATAAAAAAGGAGAAAGGGGAGAGCTGTTCCCCCTTCTTAATTTTTTTTTCGAACGGAATTAACGAAAATACAAGGCTGTAATGTACAATTAGTATGCGTAGCCTGTGAGCTCAATGCCATCAGTTTAACTGGGCAATATTCTTTTTATTTATATTATGTGTGGTATTTCTTATAATGTAATTAAAACCTCTTTATGAATGCAACTCATTATAATACGTCTATAGTATCATAGCAAAAGCTACACTTTTAAAGCCACATAATAAATCTGATTAAACGGAAAAGAAAAAGACTTGTTACCTTTTTCTACATTTTAATATAAACTAAAAATTAATGCTCAATTACATATTTTTCACACAAATAACATTACGTCACAAGCAATGTGCGTCAATGCGCCGAAATCAGAATTAAATAATAAACACGTAAAAGTAATATATCACACTTAATGCTTTAGAGAATAATTATAATATAAAGAAACATTATTTTATGTATAAAATTATTATTATGGCAATAAATTTCTTTTACCGATTTAGAAATTTTTTTTACTTTTTTTTGACTGACTTATGTTAAATTGTTGTTTATCAATAACAATGTGTATGTAAAAAAAATGAAAGCAATAAGTACTTATATTACTTAATCTATCTGTTTCTCTGAACTTAGATACAATTTAAAAAATATTACTTAACACTTAAATTTACTTGTCGATTCCAGCTGCAGACTCTTAATTCGTCGCATTATGAACACCAGACTGTTATAATTTTCTGTATTTTAAAATATTTGATGACGACCAGGTTCTTTTAAGCATGCATTCGCTGAGATTCATAAATGGCTGTAGACTGTGACCAATAATAAAAATAAATGCTTTAAAAATCTGTTTATTTTGAGTAGAAGTAAAATTAAAGCATTTCATACAAAAATGAATACGGATGGTGCCTGAAAGCATTTCTAAGAATATTTCCACGTGACTATCTTCGTGAACGAGGGCGAGCCAATCGAATTAATCATCCTGTAATTCATACATTGGCACCACACAATTGGCGAAAAGAGCATGTGAAAAATGAATGATTTCATATATGCGGAATTTTTTGTTACGCTTTAAACAATTAAGATTTTAAATTTAATGGCAGGTCAACCAGATATAGCAGCCCTAAAAAAGCCAAAAAGAATTCTAACACCAAATCGTACGTTAGAGCAAAGTTTTGAGAACCTACAGTGAAAGACTAAACAAACAGACCGCATGAATTGGAAAATGTTTGTTATTTAATGAGGAAGTTAAACTAAAAAAATAAGCAGAGCAAAGAGTAATGTTTACTGATCGAAATCAAAGTTGATCATTATTCTTTTTTTTTATTATTATTTCTAGCAAGGATGAATATTTATCTAAATGAATTCTCTTTATCTGAGATCCGTTTTAGTGATAAAGGATAAATATGTTTTCTCTTTTTTTCTTTGAAGAAAAATTACTGTGGTAACCGAAATAAAGGTTAGGATAAAATAGATAAGTAATTAAAGATTAATTTTAACTGAAATTTAGAAAAAAATGTATAATTTAAGAAAACTATGTGTGATTCTGTATCACGCAGGCGACCATCACTTTGTATCATCAGTATGTACTCAAGGGTGCTAATTGTAGTGGTATTTCGTTCACGTCATAAAATAAGACGTTTTGATATCATAGTGACTCATTTTTACGAGTTACATAATGGTAATGTTACATAACACTTGCATTATGCTAATGAAGATTTCACTCATTGCTTCGATTTCAGGTCATGACATTAGATAAATGTTTAAATTAGTTCCCTTAGAGTCTTACTTTGCTTTTTAGAGCTATAACATAATAGTTTCTAAGGACCCTCAGCAAGGCCGCCATGTAATAAATGAATCATATTCAAATATGAGATATCTCCATATACTGTCGGATATCCTTCTATACTGTGCAGACTGAGCATGAAATACTTGATTTGCATAAAATAACATCGAAAACAAGCAATAGTAAACCCCAAGACATTTACACATACGTTAGAAAATAAGAGTAGAATAAAATAGAAATGTCTCAATTGAACCATATTTAATAAATGTTTGATGGCACGGTCAGATTCAAGATAATAGACATCATTTATAACGGGTTGCCATTGTAATGCAAATTTTTTTATTTTATGCAGCATTCATAATAATAATAGTAATAATAATAATAATAAAATAATAATTTGAAAAAATAAATCATATGTGCAATAGCAGATTTCATTAAAACTTCAAAATAGATTAAGCTTTTTTTCAGAATTGAAAAAAAAAAAAAAAAAAATCATTGGAATTTTGAAATGATTCTTTATAGGGATTATGTGTTTGATTTTTAATATTCAATATTAAACACACTGTAAGAATTAAATTCAAAGTATCATTTATATTCTTTTTATGTATTTAAAAAAATAAAAGAAATAACTTATTTTATTCATATTAAACTTTTAGATATAAAACTCTTCATTAATAAATATTTTTAAAATGAAGTACTATAAGCCTACTTAATCTAAAAAAGTAGAATTATTCGTCTCTCCATTGTTTATTATATGAAAAAAAAAATCAGAAAGTCGCATTCTATTTTATCTCGCAGTACGTGACAATAATTTTTAATGCATTCATAATTCTACAAGTCATTTTTAAATATTGTTAATGCTTTCTTGCCAAATAAATTAACAAAAAATAGCTTTGATAAAGATTATATAAATGATTTTTTTTCATGCTTAAAAAAAGCATTCTGATCAAAAATTTGCAATTAGTGGTAAATGCTTTTGAATTTTAATCAAGTATTTCTGGCTAAATTAAATATAATGCTGTTTTTTTTTTCGTGAAGCATTTTGTGAAATTTTAGAAAATTTTATTTAACGTGCAAGTAAAACTATTATATTTTTTTATAAATGGTTTGCCATTTATTATTTGTGAAATATTTGTTGTATACCAGCGGTAGCGATGGGAAGGGGTGGGGAGAAGATTTATAATGTCATATATTTGATATTAATTTAATATAATACAAATTAATATTTTATTTTCTTTTAAATTGTGAATGTTTTAACGAGGAACATTAGATAATATTTACTCTATGGCTCAAAGCACAGTTATTACACTTGCATATCTAATTTTCAGGCAAAATCTATTTTTCTCATTTATGTTTTTACCACAAATGACTGTTAATTGCAAAGATTTTAACCGGTGTAACTATTTTTATTTCCATAGAATTTTTTTAAAAATTTCTATGCTGATGTAGTTGATTGCATGAAATATTTATTATGTATGTGTGGGTGTGTGTTTGTTAAATTGCATCAAATCTATTCAAGGATATATCAATGAAAATTGACAGATGATGTGCTTTAAACTCTCTGGCAGTCTAGCTAAAAGCAAAACTGTAATGTTGTTTTCTATGTATTTGGTTTTAAACGTAAAATAATAATAATACCAATAACAACAATACCACTAATAATAAATAAATAGATAAATAAATAAATAAATAAAAATATTTTTTTTCAACATTATTTAAGGGGGCAGTCCTAAATGATTTTACACAACTTTTTCAAGATTTTTGATTCCCCTGCAGTTCTGAAACAAAATATTACGTGATAGGTCTTATTTCAAATTTTATTTCTAAACTTTAATTAGGTGTTTTTATGGCATTTATGAGCATAACAATAAAACTGATTTGTGTACTTATTTTGTATGAACAAAGGAGCAGTTTTACAAGAAAAAGCGCAATTTATGAATTATACTAATGAAACATTAATATGAAAGAGCAATTGAAATAAGTAGCACTTTGGAATTTGAAATGGAATTTAATATATTTGGCTTAAAATCTTTTTTCTGTTTTATGAACACAAAATACTTCAATTTCAATTAACTTTAAAATTTCATCTGCTGATTTTTAATGCTCTTATTTTAACTAAAATGTGTAATGTTACACGTCTTCTTACACCCTCCCACCCTTTTTTCGCAGACTATCACATCTCCACGAATCCCCTTCCGTCCACCCCTTCAAACATGACGTCATTTATGGACGACTTATAAAACAATCTTTTTTGAATATGAATGTAATACTTGAGAGTATTAATCATTGTATAATGTATTAAAAAATGGATTAAATCGATAGAATTGTAATGCTTTAAAAATGTTTAATAAAGTGAAACCTGAAGCGTAATGATTATATTAAGGGGGTGTGCATATATAACTTTTTGATAATTTTAGACACCCCTCCCTCTTCCGATATCATGTGTTATCATTCCTGGATCCCCCCTGCTGATGATATCGTTATCAATGTCGAATTTTTTTTTTAAATCTTTAGAATTTAACTCTTTTGTTTGGAGTGATATACTAAATTGGTTACATTTATTTTTCTCATACTTTAATATTTTAAACGAAGAGAAGTCAATAAAATATCCATTTATGTTATGTAATACTTAAAAGTAATTGTTATTATTAAAACAAATAATAGCTTTTTGTTAGATAATGCATTCAACAATAATAATTGTCTTGTTTCACTTGACCTGTACGAAGGACGGGGGAGGGGGTGAGGAGATCGAAATTCTTATCAACAAAATAAGTGGCCAACATTCTTTCTCTTTCTCTATTATTTAAAAGTAAATATAAGCTTCATTTCATATACATTTATATGGTTTCTCGAATAGTGATTGTGTATGCATGCATATATGAAGAAGAAAAAGAAAGTCTAATGTTAGGATGTTCCATATTTTAGAATTAAATATTTTTATAATAATTTTTAAATTTTAATAAAAACTTTGTACTTAAAAAAATGGATAACAGACTGAAAAAAGGTAACATATTATTTTAAACCTAAAACCATGTTACAAATAAAAAAAAGGTGAAAAGTAAATGATATCAATATCAAATAACAAATCCCCCTCCCTCTAGAGGTATCTGACGATATCATTTGCCAGACCCCCCCCCTCCCCCGTAAAATGATAACGTTATATTTGCACAGCCCCTAAGTTGAGATTCACAGAGAAAGGGTTAAAGCATTAAAGTAAAATTGAAGCCTTTCTTATAAAGAATTTGAAGAATTGTTTATATTTTTCATATTTATTTCAAAAGAATTCAATAAAGCACCTGAAATGTTGCTATGATGAAATATCACTTCTTTATCGGAATGGGGAAAAAATTAGGTTTTTATGTGGATATTTAGTAATTGTGATTCTCAAGTGCAGATTAATGAAAGAATAACTGGAAATATTCTGTTTTTGTTTTTAAGGGCTAAAAAAAATTAAATACTTTCATATAAAGGATTAAAAAATTGTTTTTATTTTTCAAATTCATTTCAATAAGCTACAATAGATCTACAGTATACTCAATCAGCGTAATTTTGAGCCAAATCAGGGTAACTTTGCTCCAACTTTGTTTCTTACAAAACTTTGATCCATTTTGCCATGGTGGAATTTTGACGAATTATTTCCAGTGAGCTGCCAATCTCACACTAGTGCTGCTAACTATATTTTGAGATCAAAACTTCTCTGTTGACTCAAGTGATGTAGCATATTTAATCTTTTGTCTCTCTTGGTTCAAAGTTGACCAAATATGATCGCTTGCAAGGCTCCAATTTCATTGATCTATGTGGTTTCAAGAGAGCTATGAAATACTTTGACTAAACCGTTTGCGTGCGGGTGGAATGACGACAACCTAATCCTTTTTGTTCCTAGAAAGTGAGACAGCGACTGCAGTGTTGAATCCAGGGGGTGGTCAGGGGGGACATCCCCCCGGAGCAATGAAATGTCGTCCTCGGAAAATTTAAGATTTTGGGTTTTCAATGGTCAAAACGTGCAATTCTTCTCCCCCCCCCCCCCAGAACTCTATACTATCATCCCCGTAGTCACAGAAGTCCCTCCCAGAGAAAAGGGCCTGAAGTAGCCAAACAATGGGCCACACATGTAAAATATCACACATACATGTAAGTTGTTTCATAAATTTATTTATATATGTTTTTTCATTTATTTCTGAAAATCTATTCTCAAAACATTCCAAAACTGAAAATAATTTCTATCGCACCTTGCATTTAAAAATCGATTCTTGTTTATATTTTTCAATCAAGGTTTTCTTCAAAATTTTTCATATATGATGAATGATCTATTAGGAAAAATATGAGCTGTTAAAAAATCATGCGAATTTTTCATACATTGGATTCTTTTATGTATTCCATAAAACGTATTTTTTTAAACATCATCTAAATAATTCTTAAAGTATTTTTTATCAAAAATAGCAGTCCTACGTACTTGACACAAACACATATTTTGAAGAATATGCATTAATCAAAATATGTTTATTAAATGTAAATCTGACTGATCTGAAAAAAGAAAAATAAATAAATTTATTTTCACTAGTTACTAAGAAAAAAAACCAAATAAATAAAATATATGTAAATAAAAACAGTAAACAGAAAGCTCAAAACCTAAAAATAAATAGTATCATTTTAAAGTTAAATCATATATCATATGGCAAACCGTGACAAACATTTTTAATGCATTCAAAATTTCGAAAATATTTTTCTGATGTCATTAACGACTACTTTGGTGATAAATAAGTAAATAATGTTTCTATTAAAAATTTAATAAATCTAACTTTTTTGTGATAGTTTTTAAAGAAGAACGGAAGCATGCCACATACATGCTTCATAGTTTACAGTCTAAAAGCTATTCCAAAATTTGTAATTTATGGCGGCTTTTATTGGATTTTAATGAAATTTTCTTCCTGAATTATGGATTTAAGAAGTCTATTAATAGCTTTCTTCCAAAAACTTTTTGACTGCAGGTAAACTTGTTTATTACAGAGGTAATGCACTCTAAAAATATGTAGTTTTTGATTTGTTATTTGTAACTTTATTGTTAAATCTGTATAAAATAAGTTAAGAATTGCTTGTAATTTCGATGTTTTTATGTCACATTGATTTATCTTCAGTATTTTCTTTTTAAAGCATTCTTTCGTGCATTATTATTATTTTAACTCAAGAATGTTTTTGACAAAATATTTTGCTTTATAAAAATAAAGTATATTTATTTATTTGGATAAACATTTCATTTCAGTATAGGGAAGTATCATTATTTACATGGTTTAAACAAATTATTTATTTATTTTTTATTTTTTTTTAAATTTTTTACAAAAATATTTTAAATATCCCCTTTTGATAAAGTATCCTTTTTATTTATAATCGAATTTCACGGAATCAACTGAATTTTTTATTAATGTTTTGAGCTCAATTTTTTTGCTTATTACTGCAACCATAATGGCTGTAAATCTTCTTTTTATATGATCCAGAAATATGTATTTAATAAACCTGCGTGTAACTATATTTTCATAAAGTAAAATTAGGGCAAACCATTAAACTTTATATAATGTGTTGCAATATATATATATATATATATACTGGGAGATTCATAAATATCGAAACAATAGGCTATCTCCTTAAATGTTGCCCTTAGACCCACACTTCTTATTGAAAAAAAATCATATAAAAGGTAAAATGTTTGATAAGAAAAGTTGCAACTCCATGGGGGGGTCTATTTGAAAAATTACAAAATTAAATTTTTATACGACCCCCGTAAAGCAAAAATTCCAATTAGGAAAACTTTCCTTATCCAGTCCTGAATTAGACATAAAAAAATTCATCTTCATATCTTCAAAACTCACAGAGTTATAGCCGTTTAAATAATTAATCAGGTTTTAAGGGATTAGACTCAAATTGAAATCCGCGCAATTCAAGAAACAATTTTACATTAAGAGTTCTAGGAAACATGTAAAACATCCATCTTTTGAGTTAGAATTTCGATTATTTTTCCTTTTCTGTGATGCCTTATCATTTGCTAAGAAAATCACATTCTAAAATTTCTCATAAAATTTATAAAAAATGATTAGTACTCATATAGTATTAATTCAAATGATTAGTACTAATTTAAATGGGACACTTTAAAATCTTTATAACTCAGAACATTATTTATCGGATTTCAATTTCTTTCCTTTTCACTAAAGATGAAAATCTAATTTTTGTTTTGTTCCAAGAGTTTTTTCTTTCAATATTTGTTTTAAAAAAGGATATAATTAAAAAAATCATGCTTTCAAAAGTGAAACTAATGTAAAATAATAAAAAATGGCATGCTTTATGTTTTTGCACTTTTTTTTTTCGACACTTCTAGACTTTTAATGATTTAAAGAAATAATGGGAGTTATTACGCGAAATAGTAGGAGGTGGGACTTTTCATGCAGAAAAACATATTTAAAGTTTTAAATAAAGTTTGTCTCGTAATAAAATGTTTAAAGCTTTTTAAAAAAATTGAAAGTGTACAGTGACTCCTTTCTGTAGCTCAAACTTCCAAATTTCCATCTTCTTTTTGTACTGTTTAAATGTTCGTCAGTTATTTAAAACAATCCTTTTTCTAAGATGCGGATTAAATCTTTTTTATAAATTTAGCTCTCACAATTTCAGGCTTTTTATCGTTCTGGAGATCTGTATAAAAAATCTGTATTTTGGGCCCAGGCTGGGCCAGGACCGAGACGATAGTTTTTTCTGAAGTCTAGCTTGGTGGTGCCTGTATTTTTTATATCGGAAGGGACTGCTTCCTTCTTCCCAGGTCTTCACTGTACGAAATTTTCAATCCCGGGTACGACACAACCCGTATTAAAATCATTGTCTCTGAGTGACCTAATACGTGCATAAAATAAGTAAAACTTAGCTCAATCAAAATTTTTACGAAAATCACACAGATTTTGAAAACGCTTTTATTTTACAAAAAAACCTTTAAAATTCATTTTTTTAAAGAATAGCATATTCAAAAGCAATTTAAATACAATAAATCCAGTGAAAAAAATCTGTCTATGACGAATTCTTGTCTAAACGGAAAGTTTGTTGATCCATGCAAAATAAATAATACCCGAGAAAAAAATAAACTCCACTTAGACACTTCCTAAATAGGGCATTTGTCTATAACTTATTTTTTCTTTCCTATGTGATTCCGTCTTAAAAGGCTCTACTGTATAACATTTTTCAAAGTTTCCAACTCATCGATATGGATTAACGATATTAAAATATAAGTAAAATATTTACATATAAATAGAGATTTATTGATCAAATAAATTTATCACAGACTTTGACAATTCTTTAATAATAAAAAGTATAAATATGAAAAACGAAAAACTATAATAAGTATTTTTGGTCAGAACCCATCCATACGAAACAATTTAACCACTCCGAAGTAAAAATCTATGTAAAAATTCACAGCTGAACCGGGCTATGATTTAAAATATTTTCCAGGCCGGTCCGGGTCAGTATTTTAATATTTTTCTATACCGGGCCGAACTTTTTTTCCCTATGGATCAGTTTGGGACCGGACCAAGGTATTTCGGCCCATGCAGACTCCAGTGCACTGCCAACACATCTTGAAAACAAGTTTAGCTTTAAATCTATCCGCTGCTTTTTTATGTCCAAATAAGAGGCAGTGTCTTTTAATCCACATTTAATAACTTATAATTTTTGGACGATCTCTCAGTTGCTTTCAGAATCAGTCAAAAACTCTTCGTTTACCTGGCATGGTTAAGTGGTGTAAGTCACGAATTTTGGAGAATTTTGGATTTTAATTTTGAATTTTGGATATTCTGTGAGGTTTTTAGTTATGGAGATGAAATTTTTTTTGTTCAATTTAGGAATGGATAAGGAATAATTTCCTAATTGGTATTTTTGCGGTACGGTGGCCGTATAAAAATTTTATTTTCGTATTTTTTCAAATAGCCCCCCCTCCCCTATGGAGTTTCAACCTATCTTATTAAAAGTTTCACTTTTTTATGAATTTTTGCAATTGGAAGTATGGGTCTAGGGGCAATATTTAAGGAGATAGCCTATTGTTTCGATGTTTGATTCACCCTGTATATATATATATATATATATACCTATAACAGTGAAATATAGCAACAATTACCATATGGACTTTCTACCTCAAAACAAAAAATATTAATTACATGTTTTTATTATTATTATTATTATTATTATTATTATTATTATAAGTCACTGATATTTATCATTTTTCAATTATAGAGAAAAAATTATTATTTTTTTACGCATTTTCATTTTAACTGTTTTGCCAATAAGTATTATAGTTCATAAAACATACGATGTAAAATTATTGCTTTCTTTTGATACTCTATGGATTTTTTACCAAATATATTAATATTTATCTATATATTAAATAAAAAAATAACGGTGAAAAGAAAAGAAATACAATAAAAGAAAGGAACAGATATTAAATTTTTATGATATAAACGAAGTATCCCAAGATTTTAAGTCGTTCCTGATTTTTCTTTTAATTTGTTTCTTATTCTTTTTCTAACATATTATTATGATTGTCTATGAGTACTTTGGAATTTTTGATAACTTCAATAGGTGCACTTTAATGAAACACCTTTTTGAAAACATTTTGGAGACATCTCATCATTCCAGGAAACACCAAGTACCACATGCTTATTAACTTTCATCATCCTGTTTTTATTTCCTGAAAATATAATATACTTTATAAATTGGTCAAGGTTAAAACATTATCCTCTTTTATTAGTTGCAGTCTAGTGGATATTGATAACACGACACGTTTAATTTAATTTCAAAAGAAGGAATAATTTAAAAAAAATTGTTTGTATCCGATTATTGCTGTTGTACCAGATAAAATGAGCAAGTAAATTAGTTTAGCATTGCTGATAATCTACTCATGTTTGAATAAAGCATCTTTAGAAAAAAATTGAAAGAATGTCGGTGAATAAAAAATACAGTACCTTTAAACCCAATAAAAAACGACTTTATTTGCTCAATTAATATATGTTGGATTCTTGGCAGAAATTGGTGAAGGCCTGGAATAGTCACAATAGGTCAGGCTGGTCTTCTCATTGAAAGAAACTCACTGTAAGAAATTTTCGAATATCATAAATTTTTCATTGAGATGAAAATGTTTTTTTTTATTCTTTTAAGTGCTTCCGAGGGAATGGAATGAAAGTACAGAAAAATTTTAAGAGATAATTTTCTACATAGAGTTTGAATATATACACTGGTGTGCAAAATTTAAGGACGAGTCCGAAAATGCCGATTTTCAAGGGATTTTCAAGCGATAATTTTCGCGCGAATATTCAAAAGGATGTAATATAATTCGAATAATTATTATCCCTGCATAACAACTACTCCATATAACATCTCATTCAGGTCACACATGGTAACAAGAGTTACAGTCACTACGGCGAAACAAAAAATAGGAAATTCCATACGTCTCTTTTATGAGTCTCAAATGACTGCTATATGTGATTCCACTGAAAGGTCACTGCGACTGCTGCTTTGTATCAAAACACCAGGTGACTTTACAATGTGGTTTTATTGAGACTCTCATGTGATTGTCATTTGGAGACTCAATTTCAAAGTCATTGTGAATGTTGCATTATGATAAATCACCAAATAATGTCACGTTAAAGTGACACGGTGACTTTATGTCACAAGACTGTCAAATGATGACAGAGACCCTACTGTGAGGTAACCACTGTGAAAAGTGGTGAAAAGTCACCATGCGACTTTAATGGGACATTATTTGGTGATTCATCATAATACAACGTTTACAATGACTTTGAAATTGAGTCTCCAGCTGAGAGGTCACACGAGAGTATGAATGAAACTACATTGTTAAGTCACATGGTGACACTCCAAAAAGCAGCAATCACAATGACCTGTCAGTGGAGTCACATATAGTAGTCATTTGAGACTCATAAAAGAGACGTATGAAATTTCCTATTTTTTGTTTCGCCGTAGTGACTGTGACTCTGGTAACCATGCGTAAATTGAATGAGATATTGTATGGACTAGCTGTTATACAGGGATAATAATTATTCGAATTATATTTCTTCCTTTTGAATATTCGCGTGAAAATTATCGCTTGAAAATAACTTGAATATATATATATTTCTCTCGGGAATCTTCGATATTTACGGTGCTTGGGTGTTTAGCACCTTTTCCTAAATGAATGTGCCTCAGGGAGCCTCTCTAACCCCCCTCCCCAGAAAAAAAAATAAAATTTTAATTTAAGAAAATAAAATCTCAAAAAATATTCCTCCTTATAATAACGAAACTCAAAACATAAAAAGTCACTGTTTGAGAAATATTTTTTAATGCAATATTATAACATTGTAAGTGAACTACATTAAAGAAATACTGTGATAGAGGCACACAAAAAAAAAAAAAAAAAAAAAAAAAAAAAAAAAAAAAAAAAAAAAAAAAAAACGTATTGACATTTTATAATAGTTTAATAGAGCAATTATAATGAAATAATTATTTCTTAAATTTAGTGGCATTATTCCAGTATATTGATAGAAACTGTTATCAATATTCCCGAATGGTAATAAATATATTTTATTTTAATACAAATTTCTATCATAAATAAGGCAATTTTTATTACATGAAAAAAGTGGTAGAAATTTACCCTTGTAGGAATCAGACTCTGTTATCTTCGGATTTATCAGCATGTCTTTGAATGTAGGATAATAATAATTTAATCATCATCATCATTATCTTGATTTAGTAATTAATATTTTTTTTTTTTAATTTTCATAATTTAACATAAAAAAGGTTTTGCAAACAAACACATCTATTTTCAAAGGTAAAAGATTGCTTTCAATGTTTGGGTTTGTAAAAATAAATGGTTATGTATAATGGAATAAGAGTAATAAAAATAATTGTTTGGAACAGCTATATTTTTGTTCTACACCAGTAGTAATTAAAACTAATTAAACATGTATTTTTACAAAGTAAAGTGAACTTTAATAATATAATTTATCTGTACATTTTTCAAATAAGAAATACATTTGCATCTTGTAAAAAAGTGCTTAAATGCACTAATATTTAAATTGCTGTGTTTTACAAGAAAAATAATTCGTATTCTGTATAAATATTACAAAATTGCTTTTATTCTTCATAATTTAAAAACTAGTTGTTGGGAGAACACCGTCATTCTTACCCATCATAGATATGTATAATATAAAATATGAAAATAAAACATATGTAAACTACTTGCAAAATGCATCGGAAAGACAAAATAAAATGTAAGTGTATATTTAAATATTTTTAACACGTAGTAATGATCTATTACTGAATTTCTTATGAATCCATTTCGACAAATTATATAAAACGCCAAATTACTCAAGCAATATCGAATTGCGTAAAAGAAACATCCTTATAACTCCTAAAATAATAATCATATTAACTAACAGTTTACTGCACCGAATTAAGCGTCTCATTTTCAATTAAAATATATATTCGAATTGAAATTTGAATGAAATACAGGGTTATGAAAAATAGAAGAATGTGGAAAACAGGATTAGAAATATCTCGGCAACTAATAATCCGATTGACTTCAATTTATATGCAAAATTTGTGTTATTTTATTGCATTTTACGCCCACTCCTTAAAATAAAAAAAATTGAAAATTTTTATATACTTTTGATCAGAACAAATTTTTCAAGAGTACGGACAAAATAGTTCCGGAAAATCGAGGTTACTGATATTAAATAAGCTTCGTTCCATTCTCACATACCAAGTACATACCAGATTTCATGTCTCTGTCTCAATTTGTTCGGGAGATAGAGCGTTTACAGACAGACACACAGATAGACGGACGGCAATTTTTTTTTCTAAAAATATGTTTTTCGTAATCTCCAGTATCTAAAATGTGTAAATACGTCAAAAAAAAAAAAAAAAAAAAAAAAAAAAAATCGATTTTTAAACCGATTGCAATACTTACCATATACTACGTATGATGGGTAAGTAATAACACTAATTTATTTTTGATATCTGGCTTCATCTAAGCAAATCGTATTAGATCCTAAATGTACTAAGAAAAAGAGAAATATAATATCGACTAACAGTAAAAATTCATTTAAATCAAATAAATCTAATTTTAACCAAATAAACCACGTCATTTTGCGATTGCTTGAAATTTAGTTTTTATGTAACCATTATAAAGATACGTGTCCTGTAAATATTCTGGTAACACTAGCTGGCTTCACCCGCTGGCAAACACCTATTTTTATACATAAATCTCGAAGTGAAGGAACCTCGAACCGTGTCCCCGCTGCGTACGGCACTGCATAGCAGACACGCTTTGCTGAATACCTACATCTGTGTCCCTGAATTCACATTAGATGTGGAACCGAACGGAACTCGAACCGGTCCCTGCTTCCTACAGTACCATATAGCAGGCGTGCTGCCCACACACCGCAGAGTCCGTCCATTCAAGGGAATCTCTAATCTATACACAAATTTAGTCCATATGGAACCGAACGAAACTCGAACCGGGTCCATGAATTAAGTATAATAATTTATAGTGTTTTTCCTACAATAAACATATTTTCCTACTCAAATTTTTTAACCCATTTAAAATAAAAATTAAAAATTTTCACAAAAAATTTATTTTTAAATAATTCTTTTATATTCGGAGTGTAGAAAAGAAGATTTTTTTATTTTCTAAGAAAATCGTTTGTAAATGCTGGTATTAGTCAATTCTTCTTTATACTACAACAATTTTTCTGCCCTTGAAAGGTTTAAACTATTTCTTCTCAAAAAACTTAGTTCAACAAATTTAGCATTCAATCAATACCTGTTTCAATAAATACATATTAATAAAAACAGCTTTCATTAAATATAAATCTGCAGGGTTTAAAAAGAAATTGTTAGAATTGTTTTTCTTCGGTATTTTTTAGAAGTAACAAAACATAAATATCAAAACTACAAAAGAAAAAAAATCGCATTTTAAATCTAAATCATTTTTCATATGGCAAGTCGTGACAAACATAAATAATGCATTTTTAGCTTCGAAATATATTTTTCTAAAGTTACTAATGACTTCTTAATAAATAAATGAATATCCCTATTTAAGATTTTTATGTATCAAACCTTTTTTTTTTTTTTTTCATTTTTATTGACGAAAAGAAATCAAAATAGCATATTTTACTCAGTTCAAAAACCTATTAGATGTTTCCATTTAGTATGATTTTTATTGTATTTTAATGAAGCGTGTTAGCTGAATTAAATATCAAGAAGACAATATTAATGTCTTTTCTTTCCAAAACCTAGTGTGCCTGCGGGCCCCTCGTTTTACATAGAGGTAGGGCACTCTGAAAAAAGACTGTTTCTATTTTCTTCTATCTTCACAAGAAGAAAGTATCGGTTTCGTGAAAACTTTCTAATTCCGGTTTTCACGGATTTACACGTTTTCGGGGCCAGAGATTCCAAAAAACATGTTTTTATAAAATGTCTGCCAGTCTGTCTGTATGTGACATAAGTTTTGCGGGCGCTCTATCTCAAGAAATAATGCACGGAATTTCACAAAACTTTAGATTCAACTATACCTTGATATAATCTGAATCTGATTATTTTTTTTAGTGAATATCTCTCAACAGGTGGTGCTGGTATGCTTCCTTTTGCACAATTTTCACAATAGCTATATCTCAAAGTTTAATGGTCACATTTTCATTCCATTAGTCCTTGATATAAAATAGTTCTGATTCCGTTCTGGTGAATATCACACAACAGGTGGCGCTGCCATGTTGGTATTATGCATGATTATAGCAATAGCTCTATTTCAGTAACAAATGAGCAAATTTTCATCAAACTTCAGATTCAGTCAGCGCCTGTATCTCATAGAAATTAGTATTCTGGAGTTTTTGTAGTTAATCTCTCAAACGCCGGCGCTGCAATTGCGGCATTTTTCATGATTTTCTTAAATCTCTATCTCAGGCTCTAAAGCAAGAAATTTCATTTAACTTCAGGTTTAGTTAGTCCCATATATAAATTAGTATTCTTTGTTTTTAGAGTAAATGGCTCAACAGGCGGCGCTTTCATCCAGTATTTTTACGATTTCTGCGATAATTCTACCTCAAATACATGGATTTTCATTAAAATTTGTGTTTCTGTTGGAGTTTGAAACAAGTTGCTGCAGATTAGATTTTGGTGAAAATTACCAAACAAATGACGCTGCTATATTCCATTTTTCTGAGATTATTAACGTGTATGAGGTAGAAGAAAGATTTTGGATTGCTACATCCCATTAGTTTCTGACTATCCCATTAATTTAGCCCCTTTGTTATATGAAATTACATTTTACAAAATCTATAAAAAATAAGGTAAAATCTACATGCGAAATTTCAGTATTTAATGAAAGGCAACACTACTACTGTTCAAAATTCTCAATATTATCCGATAGATTATTGTTTTTCTATCGGAAGAATTTGATCGTTAAAGAAAAACGTTTCAATGAATGGATATAAAGCATATTAATTGATTTCGATAAAATTTTCATTTGAATTCAAAGAATCAAAAGGAATATCACTAAGTACTGTAATTATAAGTATTGAAATAGTAAGATCATAGAAACGTTATTTACAAGATGTCCCTGAATGCGTGGACAAAAATACACTATATGGCCAAAAGTGACCGGAATCTTGCGATTTTAGACATTTATTTAAATATCTAGAAAAATACACGAGGAATTTTCCTTAAACTCCAGATGTGGAAGCATTATAGTACAGGTTTTTTATTACTGTGATAACTTTTTACCGAAGCTCTATGGGGGACAAATATCTTTTGGATAGCCCTGTCAAAACTAATGCATCGAAAGCATTAAAAGCGTAGATTATGATTAAGTGGCTTATTGTAATAAACTGTGTCCCTTTGTTTGCGGATATCATGCATACTTGTAGAGAAATTAAGGTTTTTATAAAAACAGTCTCAAATTTTGCCATGTTTTTTGCTTATAAATTGCAGAATACTTAATATAAAATAATGTTCCTTTTAGAAAATATGAGAAACAATATTATGTACTTATACATCAGAATTGTCAGAATCCCTGTTATCAGTATTAAAAAATTGTAAAAATTTTATGAAAAATGAGGAGGTTTACTAAATAATTTTTACTGCGCATGTGTGTCCGCTATCAAAATTTCATTTGCATATTGCTTTCACTAAATGTGTAGAGCAAGTTTTGTAAGAATCTCAAAAACATATCTTGAAAACTCTGAATGTTATCATCGAGAGGATATATTAAGGGTCTTTTTAATATGCATTTATAGTCATACGTAATTAAATGACAATTATTTATCATTATTTTTTACGGGTGTCAAGTTTCGTCGTATTTCAAACTTTATACCAGACATTAACCGTGATTTATTTTTAAAAATTTTGTTCTTCTCTTTAATATTTCTCTTAAACTGTATTTTTGAAAGTATTGTCATCATTTTTTTTTTCACTTCATACAAGTCTGGTCAACGATAATGTTCCCACTCCTTCTTACAATCATGCTAAAATTTAAAATCTTATCTCAATAATTTAATCAAATATATGTATAAATGTAGACTGTCATGGTTTCTTTTTTCCAACCCTTGTACTTTAAAAGATGTTTATCTACTTGATCTCAGAAAAAAAGGTTTGATTTTAAATGCAGTTTTTTTTATTTATTTTTATTTTTTAATAATAATGAAAATAGCCCATAAATATGAAATCCAAGAAATAAATAAAAAGTTTAACTTTTAATAAGAATTTAACCACTTATTTAAATTTTCACCATTCATCACAAGGCATATTTCGAAAAACATTTTTAATACATTTGTAATTTTTAAATACTTTTTTAAATTGCAACAAACGACTTAAAAAAATGCATGAAAAATAAATTAAAGGGTTTATTAATGTAACCTTTTCTTTCGAGTGTGAAAAAAAATACAGACTTGCATACCTTGCAGAGTTGAAGAACTGATCCGAAAATTGCAATTTATCGTAGCTCTGATTGGGTTTTAATGAAGCGTTCCTGCTAAATTAAAGATCAAGGATATATTAATGGCTTTTCGCGCAAAAAACGGATTTTAACCCTTAGGGAAGTTTGGCTAAATTTAGAGCAAAGCATTGCAATGAAAAATGCTGTATTTGCGATTTGTTATTTGTGATTTTACGATAAAAGTATTAATTCTATATAAGTTAAATTAACATTTCTCCATTTGACAGGCTCTATTATATTGTTCTGACCGAGAAAGTATTTATCATATTAGTCTTTCTTTATCCATAAAAATTGCTGGTTGAACGAATTCTGAGAAAAGAATTTAAATAAAATTTAAAAATTTGTCGCGGACAAATTAAGAAAAAAAAATCAGTGGAATCTTGTAGTTGACAACTACTTCACTGAAATTTCCATTATCTAAAAAAATCTATTTATAGCATAACACCTAAAAAAGGAATAGTTTTCCCGGGTTTACAGAAATATTTCTGTAAATAAAATTCTTTTTATTGCCTATATACATACGTTTCTATTAATTTCGGAAGTAAACTGTTCGGAAGTTAGTAATTGATTCTTCTCAATTGAGTCCCATGGCTATTTTTTCACATTTGGGAAAAAAATCAACTTTTAGTAAAAGTATAGTAACTTTTAGTATATAGTAAATTATACCACTTAGCAATTTTGTATGTAATTTTTGGCGTTGAAAATGTTTACGTTCAAGATGCATTTCTTGTTATTTTTGAAAAATTATCGGTTACAGTATTTTGAGTCAATTTTTTTAATTAATGAAACAATTCAAATTACCATATTTTACCATATTCTAATAAGTTTTGTCCGCTACTGATTGATTTTTTTCAAAAATATTTAAGCAAAAAAAAAAAAAAAAAAAAAAAAAAAAAATGCAAGACAATAATTTAATTTTGGCTGGTAAAACAAGATACACTTTAATAATATCAAAATTTCTAAAAATATGAATGATATTTTTTGAAAATAAATGAAAATAAAATATAGATAAATTAGATGAGGCTCCAAAAAAATATTTTGCGCAAAGACCGAGGATTGGACCTGGCTGATTTTGCATTGCACTATAAAAAAAGACAGATTTGCCTTAAGCTAACTTTGTACTATAATCATGAATGAAAATATCCAAAAAACTCTACCAAATAACCGAAAATTCCGAAAAACATTCTTTTATCTTAAAAAAAAAAAAAAAAAAAAAAAAAAAAAAAAAAAAAAAAAAAAAAAGCATTTTTGAAAATTAAAAAAGAATTTTCAAGTATAATTTATTTATTTGCACTCATCGTTTTCGGAAGCATTTCTGAACAGCTTTTATAGTGCAATAATCAGTTTTTCCAATCTGAATGTCGCTTTTCTGGATGTTATCAATTGTCCGGTAAATATTTTGCTATTTTAAATACATTTTTAACGTATAAACATTTATTATTAACAACATTAACATTAATATGAAAATTAACATTATTTTACTACAATTGCATGCACAAATTTAAATATGCATCAGAAAATGTTTGCTTGAGTATGGGGAGAATCCGAATAACTAATTTTATTGATTCAGAGATAATGACGGGCAGCTAATAAAAATTTATTTTATTTTTTATAATTTCTTCTTTTAATTTGTAAAACCACTTGTTAGGGTTTCAATCATCTAACGAAACCCTATTGGTCTCTGCTGGCTTTCCGTCCGTCAGAGTCCGTACGCAAAACTTGTATAAGTCAGAGACTTCAAATTTCGTTTACTTACATAGCTGAATAACTCGTATCACACGACAAATCATAAAATTTTGAAAAAGTCTATTACTTTAATTTGATTAATTCTTTTAATGTCATCATTTCAGTTTTACGATTTTAATTTTAAACAAGAACTTTAATTTGAGTATTATAAGTGTAGATATCATAGCTTGGAGGTAAAGCGCTTCGCTAATGAACAGAAGTTTTTTAGTTCGAATCCCGATAATGGAACTTGAAATTTCTATATTAAGATGAATTAATAAGAAGTTTTGGCCAGTTTAGGGATTTATATTATTAAGGTCACTGTTAATCGTTCATCTGATATTCATAATATTTTGAAATTTATATAATTAATATTCATAATATTTTCTCCTGTTTTAAAAAATATTGTGATTTATTAATGATTCGGTATTTTAAATTTCGTTTAAACATTTTTTAGTGTTTATAAATTTAAAATTTTATTTATTTTCCGCTAATTTTTTCGGATTTTCAAAAATTTGGAAATTTGGAATTTTTTTAAAATAATTTAATTTGAACATTTTTACTTTAATTAAAATGAATAAATTCTTATTATAATTATTGGAAAGTTAAATATATTGATGCTACCGTGTATATAGAAATTTAATTATTATTAATTAACAATTTGGATTTATTATTTAAAAGGAAAAGCTGTTTTGAACAAAATATTAAACGAAATCCCCTGTACTATCTAAATCACACATATCGACTTGTTTTGGGTTTTTTTAAAGATAAAAGATCACTTTTCAGAACCTAAGGATTCTCAACACAAGTTATTATATAGATGCTTTAGTAATTATTGTAGATTTTCCTGGAAACATCAGGGTTTTTTTTTATAGTATAATTAGAACTTTATTTCAGAAAACGTACATTAATCTGAAAATATATTTGCTCGTTTTGAAAATTAAGATTTTGTTTTCAGTGTTTTTTTTTTATTTGGTTTAAGAGAAAAAAAAGTCCCTAATGTTAAATCCAGAACAGAAATATTTACCTGATTGAGTTAAACTATAAATCATATGGCACGTTTTTACTAGAATTTCTAATGCGTATATAATCTTTGAAATATATATATTTTTAATTTCACTAATGACTTTCTTAAAAATAAACGAATAAAAAATGGTGTTTAAGGTTTTATAAATGATCCTTTCTTTTAAGTGTAAAGAAAATCCAAGATATTTGCATACGTTGCAGGATATAAGAACTCACACGAAAATTGCAATTTGTCGTATCTCTTATTGGATTTTAATGAGCTGTTCTTGTTAAATTAAAGATCAAGAATACATTAATGGTTTTTCGCGCAAAAAACACATTCCGCACCTCAGGTGATTTGCTAAATTCAGAGTAAAAACTTTTACTAAAAAATGCTGCATTTGCGATTTAGGTGTTACATTTATGTAAGTTAAATTAAAGTTTGCTTTTTAGTTGAATGCTTGTATTGTACGAAAAAACTTATTATACAAGATTATTTATTCGTGTTTAACATTCATTCTATTTTTACTTTCTATCCAACTCTTCCATACGTAAAAATACTGTTTCTAAGAAATTAAATTTAAGAAAAGTAAATGCCATAAAAATATTTCATGGGCAATGTCTGGTCACTATAACATTTTAGCATAGTCAAATTTTTTTGGTAAACATGTCATACAAGTTTAAACTTTTCCTAATGAGTTCAATTCAAAATGCCCTTTAATAGGATTCTAAAGCTTTTGCTTAAACTGTTAATGTTTTTCTAGTTATACTATCTAGAATAACAGTCAGCCGACACAATTCACCCAGGATACCTTTTGTCTGTAGCATACCGCTTAATAGAATAAGTGTTGTATAATAATATCTTTACGATAATCACTACGATTCATAAAGGAATTCCATTTATAATACATTTACCAATTGATATGATTATATTAAAATCATAAAGTACATCTATCATTTAATGAAGATTCTTTATCCTGAGCTTGTTTTGTTGAAAAGTCTAATTATGCATAATAAGCGATTTATCACATTGCTAGCTAAGCATAGAACCAACAGAGTGAAAAATGTCCAATTCTGGGATCGAACCCCAAATCCTTGGAATAGGTCTACAAGTGTTCAGCCATTTATTCTATAAGGACGATGCCCAGCTTAGCATCTCTCGTTCACATATGTTGTTATGGCTGCAACTGCGGCATAAGATGAAAATGTCGATATAGCACACAAATCTGCTACGTAACAAAGACACTATTGAATCCAGTATCGGTGAACCACCAAAGAATTCGCGGTGCGCATGTATACCTTCCGCGGAGCTTTCGCTCTTCTTTCTTTCATCTCGACACTTTAGCTGAAACTAGGTTAATTGATTGAAATATAAATCTACATTGATAGATATATTGTTGATAGAAACATCTGATTTGCCATATGTTATAATTATAAATTAACGTTTTATTGCCTTATTTATTATAACCATTATTTAATAACAACTATAATAACCAGTGACAGCTTTGACAAACTCCAATGTAACTAATAAATTGAAAATGAGTCAGTAACATCACAACAGAATACAAAAATGTATTAATAAAAAATGTATTAAAAAAATACAAATAAAAAGTAGAAATAAAAATCAGTTAATGACATTTTAAACACATGTATCGCATTTAATGTCATTGAATGGACATTAATGATCATCCATTATTGGCATTCCATCTTATAAATTAACGATAGTTTTTTGGTCAGATAACCAAGTACACGGTATCCAAATACACGGGATAACCAAGTAGTGCGAGAAAACCTGTAGATACTTTTCAATGACATACCATAGAACACTTGCTCATACCTATTTATTTTTAAAGATAATCAAAACTTAGCTTAAATCCAATGAATAGTCTCGTAAAATATTTCGTCATGCTGTCAAAAATGTTCCCCCCGTCCCCTAAGCTATCTGTCGATGATTTGGAATGTATGATACTTATTTAAATTTTATTTGCAGTTTTCACAGAGGGAGACAATTTTGACTAAAAGCGAAGTTTATATTAATTTTTTTACAAAAACAGAACAAAAATTTTAAAATATTAAGTTAGAAATTAAATAAAGGTTTTTAACTAGTTATAGTATATTACAAAAAGTGTTAATTTAAATTGTTTAAATTTCAATGAAATGAATGTTGTTTTTTAGATATAGGGTTTTTTTCGGAGGGAAATTTCGATTTATATTAAAAAACATATTCTATATTAAAGTTAGAATTTAAAAAAAAGACTTTTTAATTAGTTATTATTAAAACAAAAATGTTAAACAATTTAAGTTGTTTAAACTTCAATTAAAGGGACGTTGTGTTTTAGTTGTATAGACGCTCACGGGGAGGGGAGGATTTTGAATTATACTCATTAAAATATTAAAGCTAAAAATTACAATTATTTTATACATTTAGACCTTTTTGACAGTGAGAAGCACCTTTTCGTTTTTCTGTGTATAAAATTTGCCAAACTTTGAATTTTATCAATTACTAGTATTTTCTGGGGAAAAAAATGATAAATCTGTTTGAAGTGGGTTCTCATCGCCAGAGGATAAAGATAATATCTGAAATAAATATATTTCGAATCACTTGGGTATTGTTTTTAGTTACATTCATTTAAACCTTTTGAAATTTATATCTTGGAATTTTTTACTAAAAGTATTTAACAAAAGTTTCGTTCATAAGAGTTTTCCCTTCTTCCTGATTGTAAAAGCTGCCGGTACGTCCAGGTAAATATTGAGCTTCGGAATATTACCTTTACCCTAAAATGACATGAGAAGAATTACAAGCGAAAAAAATTGTTACATATTCAATGCACATGTTTCAGTTTAAGGCATATTATAATGAAGTAGAATGTCAGTGAATGTATTACTAGACCGTTCCTTAGAGCGTCGCGTTTCAAGTTATTTTCTTCGAACAATCTTGAATATCTTAAGACATTTTTGACAGTATGATGAAATATTTTACGAGATTATTCATTGTATTTAAGCTAAGTTTTGATTCCTTTTAAAAATAAATAGGTATGAGCAACTGTTCTGTGGCATGCCACTGAAAAGTATTTACAGGTTATTTATGGAAGGAAAGTTCTTTTTTTGTGTGTACGCCAATACTTGTATTTATAGGTTCATAAAGTGCAATTTTTTATCCTTATTATTATTTCTCTCTTAACATGTATACATCTAGTGTTGACTCTAAGTCTTTTTAGCAGGGTGCAGCGCCCGGCGAGTCTTTTTAACAGTTGCGCCACATGGAAATCAATATTATTTTGAGGAAAATATCGCAAATTCTAAGAGAGTATTAACAAACGAGTTCAAAATATTTTTGGTGAACAAGGTACAAGTATGGCCTTTTTGAAAAAAAATGCGCTCTTTTTTTTAATAGTTGGGCAATATAATAACCTTTTTGAAAAAATATAACCTTTATTTTACAAAAGTTGGATTCGTAAGAGCTTTTGCTTTTCCCAGATTGTAAAATCTACCGGTACATGTACATACACTGTTAAAATTTTTCCTGAAGTTTGAACAAAATTTTGGTGCTCAGTAGCTACCACCATAAGATGGTGAAATCGCGTGCCAAAATTTGAAACTTCCTATTTGAACCTCGTTCGAAATACTGGAACTGTGCTTCAACAGGATTCAAGATTGGTTCAATATTGATTCAAAATTTGCCCATCTTGCAGTAGCAGCTATAGAGAACCAACATTTGGTTCAAACTAGGACAAGATTTTTAACAGCGTAAATATTTAGTTTCGAAATATTACCTTTGCTTGAAAGTGACTTGGGAAGAATAATAAGCGAAAAAAAGTGTTACATATTCAATGCACATATTTCAGTTTAAGGCATATTATAAGGAAGCAGAATGTCAGTGAATGTAATACTAGAACGTTTCTTGGAGCCTCACGCTTCAAGTTACTTTTTCGAACAATCTTGAAGATTTTAAGACATTTTTGACAATGTGATGAAATATTTTACGAGATTATTCAGTGAATTTAAACTAAAAGTTGGGAATTCGTTAAGTTTTATTTCATTTTAAAAATAATTATTCATGAGCGAGTGTTTTGTGATATGCCATTGAAAAGTATTTTCAAATTGTTTATTGAAGGAAAGTGTTTTTTCTTTGTGTATGCCAATACAGTAGAACCCCGCTTTTTTGGACCCCTTTAATCGGGATCTCCAGATAATCCGGATCGGTTTGGTCAATTTTTATTTTCAAGTTTGAGAAGTGATTTGGCTCAAACATAACATTAGCGTCGTATTCTGAATAAAAAAAAAACTTTTTTCTGAAATCTTTTCGGAAGAATACCTTAAGTTTTCTTATTTAAACTCTTATTTAAACTACACACAACGAACTACTTATGCTCAAGCGGATGCGTCAAATGTAAAGGGTAAAGAAAACTGGCACAGCAAAAAATTACAAACTTTTTTATTACAAAGTAAACAATTTTACTGTCTGTAAATAATCAATAAGTTAAACATAAAGGTGATTTTTTGTAAGTATGTTTTATTTTATATATTTTTCTCTAATTCTCCGGATAATCCGGATTAGGCCTGGTCCCAATTAATCCGAATTATCAGGGTTTTACTGTACTTGTATATGTAAGTTTATTAGGTGAATTCGTAGTTACGTAAATATGCAGCAACTATAGTTGTCGTTCATTCCATCTTTCCTTCTGTCCGCATATAACATATTCATCGAATTTAAACAATTATTGGGACATTAATTTAAAATAAATAAAGAGATTAAGTTTTAATCCCTTTTAAAAATAAATATGTATGAGCAAGTGTTCTCTGGTATACCATTGAAAAGTATCATTAAGTTTTTATTGAAGGAAAGTGATTTTTCTTTCTGTATGCCAATGCTTGTATATGTAAATTCATTAAGTTCAACTATGTGCGTTCGTAATTATGTAAATACATAACACCTACAGTCGTCCGTCCGTCTGTCCGCATGTAACGGAGCATAAATTACACAACAGAATCATTTTAAATTTAAAGTATATAATAGTTGCATAATTTTGTTAGTTCATTTAAAATTTTATGAAAATCGGATGCATAGGTTAACTATAAGGACAATCCAAAGTATTCTGTTACATTACTTTTAATGGGAAAAAATAGTTTCAAGTGCATTTTAATAGCGTTACACTCTTTCAAACCTAATAAAATTGATATGCATCTATGAAGTATATATTATAGCATACATTCTATACAATCTGTGGTGCTAAGTATGCTTTTTATTAATTTAATGGGCTGTACAAAAGTATTCTATTACATAATGGTATAGGGCGGAAAGTTGTTTAAGGCGCGTTTTAATAATATTAAATTATTTCACATTTTTTCAAATTGATATACGTTGCTGAGGTTTCTTCAAAATACTTCTTGCACAATAGAAAGCAAATAATATTTACAGGGATACACAAAAGATTTCATATACTCTACTGTATGTGAACCACTGTATACAATTACGCCAAAATCTGAATGTTTTTAAAACTTCCTTATAATATGAAAGCACCTCATTTGTTACCCTTGACGTATGATTTCCAACTTGAATTTCATTATTTCTGTCTTAATGTGTATACATGTCAGCTTCACATTGTCTATAATAGTACTGCACAAACATTTTCAAATTATGCGTCATGTTAAAAATTTAAAAATAATAATAATAATTTTTAATTTTTCTTAAAAATATGATTTCTGATACATCTAAAATGTCATAAAAAATTAACACTTTCCTAAAATTATTTTAAAAAGTTATAGTTAAAGTCAAGATAATTCACAAAATGTGCCGTTTTAATTATAAACAGTGCATTCTGTGAATAATATCTAATCCAGAAAATCATAAGACTAATATCATATACCTACATACCTTTATAATTTTATAGATACAGTCATATTTCATAAGTTTAAAAGCAAAAGATTAGAAATTAAAATATTTGAAGTTTCAACTTTGTAATTTTAAAAGGTTTCATAAAATATGTGGCTGTTATAAATGTAAACAGCGCATTCTGGAAATAAATTAACCAAAAAATCATAAAAATGATAACACTTTAACACATATCTTTTGTCATTTTATAGCTCAGTCATGTTTTAATAAATTTGAAAGCAAGAGATTAGTAATTGAAAAATGTGAAGTTTCAACTCTTTAGTTTTAATAGGTTTTATAAAATGCGTTAATATAGTAATTGTAAACAATACATTCCGGTAATAAACAGTTACTTTCTGAAATTTCGGTATTCTTTTTAAGCTTAAAATTTACAAGTTAAAAAGCATTGAAGCTTTTTAAGTCAATACTTAACCCATAAACCGCCAAAGCTCCCATTGCGGGAACATCTATTTTTTATTTTTTTTTTCTAAAAATATTTTAAAGCTATTTGAAAAAAATACATTTTATAGAAAAGTCAAAAACATAGAGTCTAAAATATATTTTTTTCAAAATAATATTTTAAATTTTTCTATTTTTTGCAGATTTTTGAAAAAAGAGATTTTTCGGTTTTCCGACAATCTCCAGTAAAATTACTAAAAAAGAAAAAAAAATAATCTCATTTTTTTCAAGTACAACCACGTTTTAAAGTCGTTCCAAATAACAACATATTTCAAATTCGGAGTAAAAAGCTGCATTTAAAGCAACAATAGAAAGGTTTTTATGGAATGTTCCCACAGCGGGAGCGTTGGCCAGAACCGGTAGCATTCCCTCCCCCTATGTTTGAGAGCGCGCTTTCATAAAGAAAGGTGAAGTGGACGAGAGTTCTATCGAACATTATTATTCCATGAAACTATAGTCGAGATTGTTCGTGGCTATAAATTATGGGTTTTGGCTAATTCTCAAGGCTACCCGTTAAATTTACAAGTATATGTGGGAAAGAACAAAAATCTATTTGAAGAAAAAAATGAAACTAAATATATGTCGCTTGGAACAAGGGTAGTTTTAGATTTGATAAAATGTGTTGAGAATCCTCACAAACATATTGTTTATATGGATAACTTTTTTACTTCTTTGGAGTTGTTAGAAGAGATGAGAATACGCAATTTTCGCATGACAGGCACAATCAGAGAAAATAGATTGCAAGATTGCCCTCTTAGAAAAAGTAAACTGACAGAGAAAAATGAAAGAGGAACATTTGAATCAATCGTTACAGAAAAACTGTGTGTAGTAAAATGGAGAGACAGCAAAGTTGTATGTTTGGCATCTAATTTTGAAGACGAAACTCCATTAGGTCAAGTAAAAAGATGGTGTTCTAAAGAAAAAAAGAAAATTGATTTACCTCAACCGAAGATAATTTCATCATATAATAAGTATATGGGAGGTGTGGATCTCTTAGATCGATTTTTAAGCACTTACAGGCCTCGTATCAAAGGTAAAAAGTGGTGGTGGCCATTTTTTACAAATACTTTAAACATGGCTGTAGTCGCAGCGTGGAGAATACACAAAGAGCTCAAGGGAGATATGTCCCAACTTAATTTCTTAAGACATATAACAACTGCATTAATGAGGACAGAAATTGAAAAAAATGTGAATTCCAGTACTGGACCTTATGGACCTGTGAATATTAGTGTGCGTTTTGATGGTATAAATCATTTTATTGTTAGTGCGGATAAACAATCCCGATGTAAATTATGTAAAAAAAATACTCGAATGAAGTGTGAAAAATGCAATGTAATGCTGCATCAAAGTTGTTCCCTGTATTTTCATAGAAAATTGTAAAAGAAAATAATTAAAAAGGTAAGCTTTTCTATTTAAAATTTATTTGTTAAAATTATTTGTTCCTTGAAATTTCAAAATCCAAAAGAAATATTGATTTTTTAATTCAGTATGAAATTATTTATACCTGCATATTCAATAAATTAATTGTTTTAAGTCATATTTATAGCATGCAAAAAAGTAATTCATTGCTTTGTAAAAATTTTAAGGACACAACTTCTTATAATTATTTTATAATTAGCAGAAAAATAAACCGTACCTGACTTCTGCCTGGGGAAAATTTTCCTCCTATTACACGCCAACGCTCCCGCTACGGGAACATGCTTTATTTAATAAACGGTTACAGTTTTCGAAAAAAAATCAACTGCTCTATAATAGAGACATCCAATGTATATTAAAAAATTCAAAAAGTTATAATTTATTAACGTTGTTTATATAGCGGCGTTTAATGGGTTAAAGATGAGACTAATATTTAAAATAGCATATTTCAAGAAAATATAAAATAAATATGTACATGTTGAGATATACTAATTTTCATTTAGAATCAAACTGTAACATTCGATTCTGATAACATTCTTAGTGTTTTTTTTTCAGTGATATAATTCCTGAAAAATTGGATGTAACTTTTTAAATACTGTCAAAAAAGTCAAAATAAACTATTTGTGTTTCTTAAGATTTTACCATTTTTTCGTCAAGCTTGGAGACAAGCTATACTTTCAAAAGCCTTCGACCACGCAAGATAACGCTTTAGAAACATAATTTTGTGGCATTTATAAGTTTTTTTCCTTGTTTTTACAATGAATTAGTTCACTATTTTACAAATTCTTTCTTTAGTCGTAAAAACATTATTATTCTACAAAATCCAGCTAAAAAAAATAACTAAGCTGTAAAATGAATGCTTGTTAATTACTGTCTAAGAAACTTTCACCCATACATCAAAATTACCATCGCTGAAACTTTAACAATAAAATCTTTTCTACAACAAATGTTCAAATAAAAACTATTTTAGCTTTTTTCATTACACATTTTTGGTGAAAGTCAATTAAAAACAATAGCCCTGTAATTACTTAAAACAACATTAGTATTAGCTGAAGGAATGACACAAACTCAAATTGCTTTTTTAAAATTCTTTCACCTTTGATACTAGAAGGACTTTAGGGCTTTTAAAAGAAAGAAAACGTCAGTGCCCCATTGTTCATTTGTCAAATTCATAGTTTGATTTTAATGAGGTGGAGTACTGAATTAAACATGGATGAACGTAGTGTTTATAAAAACACTTTGTTGCAGCTGGTGAGTCGGTGTTTAAAAAAATTGTACTGTAGGATAAGTGAGAAATATCTGGAATCATTTTTACAAAGTGAAATTAGATCCTAAGACTGTTACCTTTCTTCAAACTTAATTGTTATATTAATATTTTATATACCGGTTGTCCTGAAAAAGACTGAACGATTTTAAAAATGAATACCTTGCAATTTTTTTCAGATATTAAAAAAATTCTTGCACGAGAGTCATCTAAAAGGTCAAAAGTTTTTTTCCTGCGATTCTGGTTTTTAGTTCGAATTATAAATAATAGATGGTGCTAAGAGCGCTAGGTGCTGTGTTGAGACGGATATTGACGTTACTTGACTTTGGAGCAAAATAATGAGGTTAAGGCTGTGGAAAGGGTCTCGTCAGACAATGCAATCTTGCTCTTATATACCCTATTCTATCATAATCATCTTGTACTGAAATTCAGTCATTTATATCAGTTTCAATACATTTGAAATAGTGTATTTCATTAATATACACTGCAAGCGATTTTACCCCATAGACCATGATGTATTGCAATCTTTGGCTGCACCTGTAAATGAACTGTTAATCACACATGCTTAATATACAGAACATGACTAGGTGACATAAAAAAGGTTTTAAAGATACCCACATAAATAAATAGATAAATAAATGTACTGTTCTCAAAAGTACTTACATTCTTGGAATGTAAAAAAAAAAATAAAATAAAAAAAAAATAAATAAATAAAAGTCGGTAATTCAAACATTGTTGTTTCACGCATTTCGATTTCAAAGGAGTTGTACCCATGAAAACAATATTTTTCTCTAATATTGCGCTAACGCCAGCAAAATCAAAATGATATGGATTCCATTCAAAATCGGATGGTAAAATCAAAAGTCCATTTTCGAACAAGATCCACTCCACAGCGTTAACCTCCTTATTTTGCTTCAGTGCCAAGTAACGTCAATATCCGTCTCAACACAGCACCTAGCGCTCTCCGCGCGATCTATTGCTTGTAATTCGAATTAAAATCCAGAATCGCAGGAAAATTTTTTTTGACCTTTTAGATGACTCTCGTGCAAGAATTTTTTAAATATCTGTAAAAGTTTGCAAGTCATTGATTTTTAAAATCGTTCAGTCCTTTTCAGGACACCCGGTAGTAATAAGCATAATTTTATCATTAATATCTTTTTCCTTTGAAAACTGTAGATATATTTTAATAAGCTAAATAATAAGAGTACAAATTTCGCAATTATACATGTTATGTAAATTAGATACGATGATCTGATGTACTATTAATAACATATGTCTTTTAATTGAATAATATTTTGTTTTATCAAATATTTCTGTTGGTGTTTTACAAATAGAAATGTTATTATGTGTCTATGCATTTATTATATGACTTCAGTAACGTTTAGGCATTTAGCAATAATAATAATAATAATAATAATAATAATAATAATAATAATAATAATAATAATAATAATAATAATAATAATAATAATAATAATAATAAATATTTGCTTAATTCTCTTTTCTTCGTTTGCGATCCTTTTACTTTGAACATATATCACACTTTTTAAATTTAAAATAAATATTATTTTCCTGAAAAACTTATGTATAATAAAGCGCACAGAAAAAAAATCAGAAAGTTATAGAATTAGTTATATGTTGTTGTAATGTAATATTTTCTAACCATCTCCAAACATTCTACCATAACCTATTGGTTTACCAATAGGTTATGGTAGAATGGAATAGTA
Organism: Maratus speculifer; assembly: GCA_964019185.1. Lineage (NCBI taxonomy): Eukaryota > Metazoa > Arthropoda > Arachnida > Araneae > Salticidae > Maratus > Maratus speculifer. The sequence goes on along the minus strand of OZ025295.1, from coordinate 275,725,753 downwards.
TGAATATGAATGAAATAGTATGGAATATGAATGGAATGAAATGAATGAATGAAATAGAATGGATATGAATGGAATGAAATATGAATGGAATAGTATGAAAAACAACAGCATTCGTTATGTTTTAGCCAATTAAATTATTGTTAAACTCTTATTAATCTAATTGGATTACTAGTATTAATGTTGTTAATGTAACAGCAATTTTTCCTAAAAATTGAAAACAAAAATCTGTCTGAAAAGGAATATAATATATTAATTTAAACTATGTTTAGTTAAATAATTAATAAAATAAACATACTTACTGTTTTAAAATGAGCAGAGTTAAACAAATTTAATTTTAAAGAAGCTTAATATAGTTTGCGAAACAATGTTTAACTGACTACTTAAAAAGTGGCACATTTCAGCGATTGAAATTAAGTAGAAGATTACTTTCAATAAATAAAGTTGAAATTTTGTGTGAAACTATGTTTGGATTTAGGTATACTGAAAGAATTAAATATTTTAGTGGTGGAGATTAGGCAATTTCAAATTTTATGTAGATTTCGTATGAAATACTACCTATTACATTCTCCCCTATGTTGCAATTTCTAAGAAAATAAATTTTCGTCGATCATGGCCCCTAGAGCCTTTTTTATACTACTGGCCACACAAAATGCAACACCAAGAAGGACCAGAGATATCACATCGAATTTTACATGGCAGTACAATGTTTACATGTTATACAAAGATCAAACGATCAAAATTACAGCCTCTTGTGACGTGTGGTTGATGACAAAATCAGTAGTTAGTGTAGACGCCACTGTTGGCTATAACCACTGCCACACGCTTAGGCATAGAATCAAAGAATCTTCGAACGTATCCTAAGGCTAGAACAGTCCATGTGGCTTCCACATATAGCCAAAGTTGATTTGGTGTAGTAGCGGGTGGTGTATTCCAGGCCAGTCGTTGTGCAAGCATGGACCACACGTTTTTGATTGGCGATAGATTGGGAGAACAAGCAGGCCAAAGAAGCAATTCAATTCTCATGTGTATAGAAGAACACTTAAACATTGCGTGACATGTGTGGCCGCGCGTTATCCTGCTGGGATATAACTGATGGCAAGCGCTGAATGTATGGGAGGACCACGGGCTCTAACACCTCAGAGATGTAGCGCTGGCTGTTCAGTGTACCGGCAATGCGTACTAGAGAAAATCGGCAGTGAAATCAAATGCCATACTAAATCATCATACCGGGTGATGGGCCTGTGTGACGGTGCATTTTGCAACAGTTCAGCAGCCTCTCACCCCAGTGTCTCCAAACTGGAATCCGACCACTGCGAAGTTGCAGAAAGAAGCGGAATTCGTCAAGAAACACAATGTCATTCCGTTGTGTTGTCCTTGTACGCGTTCCTTGCACTGTTGGTGGCGCAAACGCCAGTGGTTTGGAGTCAAGGATAAACGGAGCAATGGACGCCTTGTGGACATTCCATTATGCTGCAAATGACATCGAATGTTACGAATGGATACCGAATGAGGCGTAGCAAATTGAATCTGTTGTGCTATTGTTCATGATGGGGCTCCAAGACCCATCACTACCATGCGCACAAACTGGCGGTCATCACAGGCAAGGGTGAAACGACGTGGGTGCGATCGCCCCCGTTGGTCCGTTGTTCCCTCCTACATCTGACGATAACAGAACCGCATCATAATCGCTTGATTTCGTCCAATACGTTAACCGATTTCCCTAAAAGATAATCCGCAATTCCTATAGGCTACTATCCTTCCTCGGTCGAATTCAGAAACTTAGTCAAAAGACGTTTGATGTCTTCCATGACGTACTGATAAACAGCTTACGCCAAAAAAAAAAAAAAAAAAAAAAAAAAAAAAAAAAAAAAACGCACGAAAAAACAATTGTCGTACTTCAAATCGCCAATCTGCTGTCTCCTAACATAGTGCTTGCGGGTGGCGCTACGGTCGCCCGTGATGTGCGTCTGAGCTGCACTGCTAATGATTTGCATATTTCATCGCCACAAACGTATGCTGTAAATTTCACATGATTTGCATGCTTCCTTCAGGGTGTTGCATTTTGTGGGGTCAGCAGTATACTTTAACAGTATTCATATGCTTCAAGGATTCTTAAGAGCCTTTTACCAGAAATTTTGTAAAGTAATATTTATCTTACTTGATGAAGAAAAAATTTTGTCTTCTTTAATAACGACTAGTATTTCACGAAATTTCTGCTACTAAAACACAAAAATCTTCTTAATTCTTTGAGTACGAATCACGTTCTAAAGTAATTTAAGTTTGAAAAAATTTGTTTAACAGTTAAGTGAACATTTAATTTATCGTGATTAAATGAATTAGCATCTAAAGTGATTGCAGTTGATTTTATCAATCCACCATTCAGTTAAATGCCTAAATGATTGAGATTGTATCTATTTTTTATTTAGTTGTTTTTTTTTTCACTTGATATATATTATGTTGTCATTGCAAATATACCAGGATGGTTCAATAACTATTGTCCTTAGTTTATAATAAAATATTTGCACTACGATGGATAATATCAGGGATGTAAGACCTGTGCCAATTGCACCAGACTGCGCCGAAACCGCATTTCTGCGCCAAACTGCTACAAAACAGCTAATTTTTTCAATTTTGCGCCAAATCTGCGCCAAAAGGCACTTAGTGCCAAAACGAAATTTAGCGCGATTTCGTCGATCCAGGAAACAACAACAAATGACTTTTTTAAGCTGTTAATTTCGTCAAAAAACAAAGAAACATTGCAAAAAATCTCGAAAAACGCGCAAATTTAACCGAAAAATTGCGAAAAACATGCGCATTCGGTCACGAAAAACATGCGGTGTTTCATGGAGTTTTATCGTGGCTCCGCAAACGACTGTAAGTTGTTTTCCCCTTGAGTCAATCCTACGTTCATTTTCATCGCAGCCGATCGCAGAGTTCGAAGTGGTACGTCATGTGACGTTCAGCACGCGCGTTGGGCGATATGAATGAGAGCTGCCGTAATATGTTTATTCCCAATTAATGGGAGTTCGCCTCCTATGTCAGGTGTGATTCTCGTCCGAAATTTCCGAAAATTTAAGGCATCCTCTTCGAAAAATTTAAAACTGGGTTATCAGTTCCACATAGTTTCAAACTTGTACGGTTTTGGGCGCGAAAAAAACAATCGCGGAGAAATGCAAATTTCGTGAAAGGATCGCCGAAAAAGCACACATTTCGTCAACATTTCGAGGAGAAACGACGATTTCGCAATGTTTTGTTAACGAACTTTCTCAAAAGATCGCTGAAAAACGCGAATTTCCTCTGCGGATCACGAAAATCGGCAATTTCACCAAATATGGCAGATAAAACGCTGATTTTGTTTGAAGACTACGGAAAAACGTCGATTTCCTCTAAAGATTGCAGATATAACGCCGATTTTGTTAAAAGATCGGGGAAAAAACGCCATTTTCGATAAAAGATCGCTTAAAAATATTTTGCCTAAGGATCATTGAAAAAAAAAACCGCTGATTTCATGAAAAAATCACGGAAAAAACGCCGATTTCGTCAAAAGATCGTGGGGATAAAACGCCGTTTTCAAGAAAAGATCGCATAAAAATGCAAATTTTGTCTAAAGATCGTCGAAAAAACGCCGATTTCATAAAAAAACACACGGGAAAATGCCGATTTCAACAAAAGATCGCAATAAATCGTCGATTTCTCTAAAATATTGCAGATAAATCACTGATTTTGTCTGAAGATCGCGGAGGGGGGGGGGGGAACCCGCGGAATTCCCCCGCCACCGATTTCCGAAAATGCGATGTGAATTTCCAAAAAAGTTTTTTCACTCAGAATCGCCCCTGTCTTATGTATTGTACATATTTTCTGTAAATTAAGTATCTTCCTGCTCTGTGTCTTTCCCGTGTCTGTAGTGAATTATTTCGCTCCTCGGCAAATCCTGCCGATAGACGGCAAAATCGAAAGCAGAATGAAAGCGCGTACGAAAATCCGCTACAATTACAAAAGTAAATAAATATCAAACAATTACAAAAATAAATAAATAAATGAATAAATGGAATGTTCTCAAAAAATTGCTATTTCGTCAAAAAATGAACAAAAAACGCAGCCAAAGGAAAACGGTGTTGAATTCACTTTCCTCCAGGAGGGACTTCTGTAGCTCCGCGGGGGACATGATAGAGTTCCGGGGGGTGGGGGGGTTGCACTTTTTGTCCATTGAAAACCCAAAATCTCAACATTTCCGGGGGGAACATTTCATTGCTCCTGGGGGTGGATGTCGTCGTCCCCCCTCCCTCCACGAGGCACCACCTGAATTCAACACTGAAGGAAAAGACCGTAAATCTCGGCAAAAAACTGGTAACAATGTTCGAATTTCATCGAAAAATCGTGGAAAACACTCGAATTTTGTCAAAGGATCTCTAAAAAATAAAACGTGAATTTTGTCAAAGGATCGCTAATTTCGTCATTCGAATTTCACCAATAATAGATCGTGAAAAACACTCGAATTTCATTAATAGATCATGAAAATTTTGTCTATAGATCGTGAAAGTGTGCATATTTTATCGAAAAATCATGAAAAAAACACTCGAATTTCATCAAAGGATCGCTAGAAAAACCTGAGCTTTGCTAAAGGATCATTATTAACATAAAAAAGAGTGAACAAAACACAGCCAAAAGACTAATTTTGTCAAAAAAATCGCGATAAACACGCAAATTTTTATTGAAAGATCGCGAAAAGTACTTGAATTTCGTCAATATATCGCGTAAAACACTCGAATTTCACCAATAGATAGTGAAAACATTCGAATTTCATCAATAGATCGCAAAAAATGCAAATTTCGACTATAGATCGTGAAAAATACGCAAATTTTATCGAAAAATCACGAAAAACACTCGAATTCCATCAAAGGATCGCGAGAAAAACCTGAGTTTTGCTAAAGAATCGTTAATATCATAAAAAAAGAGAATAAAACACAGCCAGAAAATCATGAATAAAAAGTTTAATTTCTGTGAAAGATCACGAAAAAAACTCAAATTTCTGTAAAGGATCCCGAAAAACAAGCGTATTTCGCCAAAAAATGAACAGCAAAAAACCCGCAAATTTCTCTAAAGGATTCTGAAAAAACATGCGAATTTTGAGTCAAAGGTTATCTAACTTTGTCATAAAAAGAACAAAATAAGGTCAAAAAAACGTGGAAAAAAAATGTTAATTTCTTTAAAAGATCGTGTGAAAAAAAACCGAAAATTTCATCAAAAGGATCGTAAAATCCGTAAATTTCGTCAAAAGATCTCAGAAAAATACTAATTTCATCAAAAGGTCCTAAATAAACCCGCAAATCTAGTTAAAAAACGAACAAACACGGTCAAAAGTTTGTGAAAAGGCGTGAATTATGTTAAAAGGTCGCTAAAAACCGCAAATTTCATCAAAAGGTCTGAAAAGTGTGGAGAAATTTAATCTGAGTATTTATTCTTTCAAATGTAAAAATATTTTTCAAGATAGCAATTATTGTAATTGTTAAGAGTTTATTAGCATTATAATATTTCAATCTGCTCCTAAAAAGCTTTTATTGCTACAAAATTATATTTTTGCTGCTACAAAATCTGATATTTACTGCTACAAAATCTGATTTTTGCTGCTACAAAAATAGATTTTACTGCTCCAAAATTCGATTTTTGCTGCTCCAAAGTTGGTACAAAATGGCTTTAATGCACTTTCATCCCTCATAATATGGAATATCGAAGCCCGATATCGTAGATGCCTAGATGCTCGATTTCAGAATGATAGCTACTATATTAATTCATTTTTGGAGGGAAGGGTGAAATGGGTGGGCTGGGTTTTAGGTTGAAAGCCTGATTTGGAGCTTATGGGGTTAAATTTGTGACAGTGCATGAAACTTAGTTACTTTTAACTGGACGCGAGAGAATAGTGATATAAGCGCGCCTTACAGTCACAAATCTAGCCAAAGATAAGACCAAATAAGGTAATAAGTTAATTAATATCCAATCCTGCCCTTTCCCTTCATTTCTTTTTTTAAAAATCTTTTAAAAATAAGTCTTTAAAACTTCCACCCTCTATCCAAAATTGTGTTAATATAACTGCTACGGTTCTGAAATGAGCATAATGTAAAGTGCCTATTATCATCCCCCATAAACTTTTAGCCCCCTGAAAGGTATAATTTTCAGTGAAAACATATCAAATTTGTATTTTTTATAGACTAAATATTCACACATATGGAAACATGGGTAAAAATTTTACAAAAAAACTTTAACTATACGAAAAATTGTTTTTTCAAAAGTATCTCAATATGAAAAAAATAAGAAAAAAAAAAGTTCCCAATTTCGTCCCCCTGAAAAAATCTAAAATGCCAAGAAATAACTTATAACTAAATAAAAATTTATTTAAAAATAAATAATTAACTTAATTTAACTTAACTTAAGGTAGAAACAAATGTACTATTAGTCCTAATAGTAAATAATAGGATCAATAATACAATAAAAAACATTATCCATCCAAGCATGGGGAACATATAAATTGTGTATTATTTTTGGCTCTTGAGCATGTTTTGTTTGACCATGTGCAGCACTGAAGGCACTGAACCCTTCTGCTCCATGTTTATCATGAGAAAAACGCTTCAAGCAAGTAAGGCACCCTGCATCATTGTCGTCATCATCGCTTATATTATTATCATGAGGAATTTCCTTAGAAGAACCACTTTCGTCATCAGTGATGTTAAGCAGGTCTTGTTTGGACTTTTTACATGGTAGATTTTTTTCATTCCCCTTTTAAGTGGCATTTGTCAGAAGTTTTTTCAGCTGAGCGTTTTGTTTTTTCTTTTTTTTTTGCCTGGGAATTTTTCACTTTGTTTTTATGCGGAGATCCAGTGATCAATGTTGCTAAGCCTCTTCGAGCAGAAGTTGCTGGTATGATGAGTGACACTTCCCTAAACTCCTTAAGGCTGATGGCAGCAACTGTTTGACCGCTTGACGATGGTTGATCAGATACCATAAAAATTTCGTCAGACGGAGAGGGACGAAGTTTCGCCGAAAAATCTCCAGGTCCGAAAATATTGGAGTTAAATTGCATAATGCTATTTGATAGATTAAGTCTATAAATACCTACATACAAAATTGCAGGCACATTATATATCAAGATTTGACAGTTTCGAAAAGCGTTCCTAATTTCGTCCTTGGAAATAAGAACTGAAAGGGGGACGAAATTGGAAAAACACTACTAGTCAATATGATGATACTTCAGTTCTTGTAAAATAAACTGAACACTGTAAAACTCACTATTTGGTACTGTTAACATCTTACCTAAGTAGAATACATGCAATGAATAGGAAATAAATACTTACGGTAAAGTAAATGTCGTTCTACAAATGACGTAATAAGAATTTAGATCGTCTGAAAATAGAAAACCCGACATTAATAATACACGGATTTGTCTTGGCGAGTGAAATTTTCACTTCTGAATCCTTTTATCTTCCGTTCGTTTTGCCTTGCGTGATCAATGGTGCCACTTTCAGAAAAGCGGAGAAATGAATGGGGGCGACATTAGGGAAGAGGACAAAATATGGGTACTAAGACTTTGATATTCTACATGAACCATCGCAGTACAAATATTTTACATAAACTAGGGGCAATAATTATTTAATAACTCTCGTATATTCCTGGACCAAAATAACTTTTTGACCGAAAAATTTATGCATATATCATTTTTTTAAAGTTAATATACCATTTCTTTAATAATAATTTTAATAATTATACCATTTCTTTAAAGTATCCAAATTTGAAAGTGAAATAATATATCATTAAGATTTTAAAATCCTATGCGAAATGGATTTGAAAATATTAAGGTTAAAAAGAGAGTGGCGTATTCTATAACTTTTGCCACTTCAAAGATATTCGATTTCTCAAATCATCTGCCTTTATATATTTTGCAAGATACATTAAAAATTTTGAAATACGTCTTAGTCTTTAAAAATTTTTTTTTTTTTTACCATAATTATAAATATTTTTAAGTTCCTTTAAAATTGAAGAACATTAAAAGCATTTCGATCGCTCGCCTTGAATTTTGTGTACAAGTTCAATCATATTTTTCTATAAAAAGGTAATATAAGGAAATGACTTTATCACTTCTTATTATTTATTTATTTGCATGAATGTTATAAAAGATATTTAAAAACACTATTACGTACAAATTTTGTCGAACTCCATCACAATTTCAGATATACTTCAATATTTACCAAACTGAATGATTGTTATAATATAAAAAGTTTATTAAACTTTAGTTTAGTCTCAGTGATTTAGAGGCTTAAGGTTTAAACTGAAAACTGAAAGTGAGTTTTTTCTAGTTGTATTGCCGTTAAAGAAATTGTCCCAACAATGGCTGTTAAAGGAATCCCACCTCTTTAATAGGAAACGCCCTAAATACACGCTTTTAATCAGCGATAAATGTTAAAATTTCCTCACCACTCAACTATACTTAATCTTTCTATGTCTATTTTTTTCTCTCCGTTTTCTTACTTTTCTTAATTATTAATATGATAAATTTTCAGCAATACTTATTTATTCTTAAAGTGTGATCCCTGAAAAAGTCTTTTTTTTTTAGATGAGGTAATCTTGGTCGAGTTTTCGCCTGTCCTTTTTTTCTGAACTAATAGAAAATTTCCTTTTTTCTGTATTTTGTTTTAAACAACATTGTTATAATTCATGAATTTAGACATCCTATTAAATCTCAATTTAACATATATATTTATTTTAATTCTTTATAAGTAAAATTTTTCACTGTGGCAAACAAAATCTTTTGAAAATAAAAATCTTATACACGTTTTCTGGTGTTATATATATATGTGTGTGACATTTTTAGGTTAGGAGCTAGAAGCATCATCACCGGGTTCCCCTTTTTTAAGCACAGAGTCATGTAAGCGAGGGAGAAAAAATAAATATAGACGCTTCATTGAACTACACATTGGCTGCCCCAAAAAAGTTTAATAGAATACAGGCATATATAGCGGGAAATGCTCTCAAGTAAGCCATCTTGAACAGAATCCTCGTAAAAAAAAATTCCATCATAAAAACATTATTCCGCAATACGTCTTAACAGAATCATCAGAAGAAAAGGAAAGAAAATCCCTCATCACCTCTCAAAAAAAAACCTCTCTTCTCTTTCTTAAATCTAAAACCAAAAACTTCCAGAATATTCTATAGTCTCTAACCATGATTTTCCCATGTAAAAAGAATTCTTGTCCAGTATCGAGATTAAACATTTCATTCAGACGATAGTTTTTATTTTAAAAGTTATTATTTAACTAATTTATAATAGAACTCAGAATTCGAATATCCTGCAGACGATATTTTAAAACAAAAAGAAAAAAAAATGAATTTATTGATACGCACGAATATCAAACGTTGAAGGTTGAAAAATAAATAAATATATAAAAAGAATGATATTTTTTGAAAGGATTTGGATTTTGGATTAAATTTAATTAGACTCTCTTAAAAAAGGGTTCATTAACCCTCTAAGCGTTTCTCCCGTAATATTCCGTACACTAAGCTCCAGGTTTCACTGCAATATAAGCAATGTTTAGAATATTATAATTCCATAAATTTAATGAATTTTCAAAGTATTGAAGAATGATTAAGACTCTCAAGTATTACATTTATATTCCTAAATGAGATTTTTTATGTAATATTGAAATAGTCATATTTTATTAGCATTTAAAACAAAATGCAGAGAAAACAACATTACAATTTTACCCATTTGCAAGACGCTTGGAGGGTTAAAACAAGAAAGAAATGAATTTTATTTGGAATATTAAGAAATAAAGTTTAATTTAGAATATTTTTAATTTACAGCCGTTTTTTAAATTTACGCATATTGGAATAAATGTTTTTTAAGGTGAATTAAGAATTTATATCGTTTGTATAAAGATTAATAGATTGTATCTAGTAACTGGATTTTAACTTAATAAGTTGAAATAAGTACGAAATATTGTTAAAAGGATATTAATATAGAATAAATTTAATTTTGGAGAAAAAAAATTAAATTTGTAATATATATAATGCGATTAATGCTTATATATATATATATATATATATACATATATATATATATATATATATATATATATATATATATATATATATATATATATATATATATATATATATATATATCTCGGATTTATATATATATATTTACATCTCGGATTTATCTCAGTGTTACAATGCATACGACAGGTAATATGGCATAATTAAAAAAAATAATTAAAATAACTCTCAGACCGAAATATTTTACATATACCTTTCCTAAAAAAATCCAAATTTATAAGTGCAGTGTTATTTAATTATGCTTTTAAAATCCTGTGCTATATGGATTGTGAAGTATTAAATTTAAAAAGAGAGTAGCAGTATATTCGATAACTCTTGCCACTTCAAAGATATCTCACTCCTTAAATCATCTTTCTGCCTTTCCATATTTCGCAAGATCCATTAAGAATTTTGAAATATTTCTTTCTATTTCAAGTTTTCTTTTATACCATAACACTCAATACTTTTAAGTTCCTTTAAAATTGAAGTACATTAAAAGCATTTCGAGCGTCGGCCTTGAATTTTGTGTATTAACCCGCCAGAACTCAGTCATATTTTTCCATAATAAGATCATAAATACTCTTCTCCGCGAGAAATGACTTTATTACATTTATCGTTTTTTTTCTTTTGTATAAATGGCATAAAAATTTAAAAAAAGACACAATTCCTAATATGCTTGGCCAAATTCATTCCAAGTCCATTTACATTTCAATATATTTCAGTTAGTACAGTTATTATAATGTGGAAGTTTGATAAACGTTTATATATTCTCAATAATTTAGGCACACAAGTTTTAAGTTGAAAATTGAAAGCAAGAAAGTTGTTTTCCGCTCGTACTCTTATTAAAATAAATTGTCATAATCAAAAGAAAATGATATAAATATGTAATAAGGTGCTTAATTTTGCCTTTTTAAGCATAGTGCTGACGATATTCGACAAAATAACATATCTTTTCTATGAACTACCATGCATAGCATCTCTGATGAATCTGTATACTACTCATAGTTTCAAGTTTTAACCATTATTGTTCATCCTTGTCTATCTATTTATCCAATTATTATTATACTCATTTATTTAAGTTTATATTTGTGTACGTTTAATTTTATTATTTTATCATTCGAATAACATTGTTGCTCATGCGCGGGGTATTTTGTATGATTTTACAGATTGCTCCTTATATTCTGGCATTTTTAATGGTATTCTATATCAATAAAAAAGTATTATTTGCTTTATTTATGTATAGCTTGATTTTAGTGTCTCTATTCTTCGGTTAAATGCTTAAATAACTGAGATGATATCCGCTATTTATGCAAGTGTTACAATACACTAGTATTATGCCGTAATTAAAAAAAGGCTCATTAATTAAAATAAGTTCCAGACCGAAATATCATGCATATATCGTTCCTTAAAAAATCCAAAATTAAAAGTGCAGTGTTATTTCATTATGCTTCTAAAATCCTGTAATCCTGTGCTATATAGATTGTGAAATATTAAATTTAAAAAGGGAGCAGTAGTAATATACTTTTGCCACTTCAAAGGGATCTGACCCCTTAAATCATCTTTCTATCTTTCCATATTTCGCAAGATCCATTAAGAATTTTGAAATATTTCTTTCTATTTCAAGTTTTCTTTTTTACCATAACATTCAATACTTTTAAGTTCCTCTAAAATTAAAGAACATTAAAAGCATTTAGAACGTCCGCCTTGAATTTTGTGTACTGAAAGAATATAAAGTCAGTCATATCTTTCCATAATAAGATAATACTTTTCTCTTCGGGAAATGACGTTATCACTTTTATCGTTTTTTTTCTTTTGCATAAAGGGTATCAAATTTTAAAAAACACTATTCATTATATATTTTGTCAAACCCATTCCAATTCCATTTAAATATGAATACTTTTCAGTTGGTTGAGTTGTTATAATATGAAATGTTTGATAAACTTTAATGTATTCTTATTAATTCAGACACACAAGTTTTAAGAGTTGGAAGAAAGGCAGTTGTTTTTCACTCGTACTGTTATTAAAATAATTTGTCATAATCAAAAGAAAATTGTATATATATATACAGGGTGATTCCAAATTTTTTTTTACAATAAAAGAGGGGTGATAGTACACGTCAAGACTAACAATATTAAATAGGAGACCAAGGGTCCAAAATGTTTTCTTAAGAAGATAGCCGCCATTAAAGTTTAGGGACCAAAATTTCAAATAAACATAAAAAACGGAAAAATCGGTCGATTGATTTGCTTTTTTCACTAAAATTATTCTTAATGCCTGCATTTTCTTGAAATTAAATTATAAAGATAAATTTCAAAAAATGCCGATAGAGGGCGCTTTAGACTTTGGAGTAACGAACAACTATTTTTTACCCGTATGTTTTGCATCTCATTAAATGTTTTCGTAAGTTTACTCTCAAACTTAAATTTTGAGCTCAAAATCTGTAGTTGGGAGTGGTTAAGTAACACAAACTGAGCTGTGTTCAGAGGGTTCAAATTTCAAATGATTAAAAAAAACGGAAAAATTGGTCGATTGATTTGTGGTTTTCACTAAAACTATTCTTTATTTAGGTATTTTCGTGAAAATAAATTATAAAGATAAATTTCAAAAAATGCCGATAGAGGGCGCTTTAGACTTTGGAGTAACGAACAACTATTTTTTGCCGAATTGTTTGCATCTCTTTAAATGATTTCGGAAGCTTAGACTTAAACTTAAATTTTGAGCTCAAAATCTGAATAGTAGGGAGTGATTAAGTAGCACAAATTGAACTGTGTTCAAAGGGGAGGAGGAGGTTCAAATTTAAAGTAATTATAGCAAATGGAAAAATTGGTCGATTCGTTTGCGGTTTAAAATAAAACTATTCTTTAAGTTAGTATCTTCTTGAAAATAATTTTTTAAGATAAATCTCAAAAAATTCCGTCAGAGGGCGCCTTAAACTTCAGAGTAACCAACAATTCATTTTAACCATTATTTTTTGGTTCTAATTAAATGCTTGCAAAAGCATTTTAAATGTTCTCGGAAGCTTAGATTTAAACTTAAATTTTGAGCTCAAATCTTGAATCGTTATGAGGAAACTGAAGTGTGTTCAGGAGTTGAAATTTAACCCTCTTTCCTCCTCGAACACAATTCAATTTTTCGCTACTTAAACACTTCCAACGATTCAGAATTTCAGCCCAAAATTTAAGTCTATGCATTTGAAAGCATTTAATGAGATTAAAAAAACAACAGTTAAAAATAGTTGTATGCTACTCCAAAGTCTAAGGCGCCCTCTATCGGCATTTTTTGAAGTTTATCTTTAAAAATTATTTTCAAGAAAACACTGATTGATCAAGAAAACTGCTGATTTGAAAATTAGTTTTAGCAAAAACCGCAAACGAATCGACCAATTTTTTCAATTTTTTACAATTATTTGAAATTTGAACCCTCTGAACACAGCTAAGTTTGTCTACTTAACGACTCCCAGCTATTCAGATTTTGAGCTCAAAATTTAAGTTCAAGTCTAAGCTTACGAAAGCATTTAATAATAGGCAAAAAATAACGACAAAAAAGAGTGTTTCGTTACTCCAAAGTCTAAAGCGCCCTCTATCGGCATTTTTTGAAATTTATCTTTATAATTTATTTTCACGAAAATACCTAAATAAAGAATAGTTTTAGTGAAAACCGCAAATCAATCGACCAATTTTTCCGTTTTTTATAATCAATTGAAATTTGAACCCTCTGAACACAGCTCAGTTTGTGTTACTTAACCACTCCCAACTACAGATTTTGAGCTCAAAATTTAAGTTTGAGTCTAAGCTTACGAAAACATTTAAGGAGGTGCAAAAAATACCGGCGAAAAATAGTTGTTCGTTACTCCAAAGTCTAAAGCGCCCTCTATCGGCATTTTTTGAAATTTATAATTTTTATAATATCTTTATAAAATCTTTATAATTTAATTTCAAGAAAATGCCGACATAAAGAATAATTTTAGTGAAAACCGCAAATCAATCGACCGATTTTTCCATTTTTTATGTTTATTTGAAATTTTAGTCCCTAAACTTTAATGGCGGCTATTTCCTTAGGAAAACGTTTTGGACCCTTGGTCTCCTATTTAATATTGTTTGTCTTGATGTGTACTATCACCCCTCTTTTATTGTAAAAAAAATTTGGAATCACCCTGTATATAAATCATAAAAAGGATTTCGGTTTTTATCATTAATACCACATGCAAACATTTACTTAATGTAAAACTGTTGTATTCATTATAATTATGTTTCATTTTCATTTTAATATCAGTATTATAAAGCGAAAACATGTTTGCGAGTAACAGTGGCATTATATAGGCAATAAGAGCGATATAATAATATAATTTCGTTTTTCTTCCGTTGATTTTAGAATATCCTACAATTTAACAAATCCCATAAATTAAATTTTTACACCGTTGCATAAGGAAAAGAAAGTATTTTCAAATGAAATTTCATCCTTAATTTATTGTATTATTATAGGTTTTAAAATAGTTTTCAATCAAGATTTTTTTAAATCTATTTTTATCACTTAGAGCTCTGTTACGGCAGATTAACTTGTTTGAATTTAAAACGATAATAGCCCAACTTTTCCTTCCTGTTAATACTACAAAACGAAATTAACATTTTATTATAAAAGAAAAGTTTAAGATCTATGTAACAGGTCTATAAAGTTAAAGTTGAATTAAATAGAATAAAAGAAGTAAAACTACACAGTCTTTAAGTAAACTTAAAATGCAAAAATCAATACTAAATACATAAGTAAATAAGTAATTTATAATTAATTTAATCAAAATTTCACATTTGTAATTTGACACTGGAACATACACTTAGTATTTTGCATTTTAAATGATTAATGCGCCCCGAGTATTTAATACTTAATTTCAAAATACACTCGAAGTTATTTTCTTAGTATGCCAAATTTCGAATAATAATAAAAAGACACAGACACAGTTGGTTGGTTGAATTTTTGGCTGTAGAGACAACTTTTATGTATCAGGATTTCTGCTAAAAGAATTCTTCTGCGTTCTTAATTATACTTATAGTCTAAGAGTTGACAGCACAAAAACCTGTGTTATCGAGCACAATAAAAAAAAACAATTTATTTTATGGAAGAATAGTAATAGGATAATCTAATGATACATGTCTGCCCGAAGTGAAGTGGTGCATAAGTCAAAAATGAATACCACTAGTGGTTGACTCGTAAGCTTAGCATTGTTTTTTCCTGCATCCTGTTTTCCATGTTTTCATACTTTTGATTGTAGAACAAACACAGTGCTAAACCTTCGAGTCAACAGCAAGTGGTATCAGTTTTTGGCTTTATTCTCTTGTGCTCAATAACATAGTGTTTTGAGCTGTCGGCTCTTGGCCTATTAGTACCAAACTCTTGACTTGTAAATAATAATTCAGACAGAAGACACGTTGCTCATGGATCCGATATCCTCATCACAGTAAGTTAAATTAGTTAAATTTGAATAACACACGCAAGGTACATGTATTTATGTAAGTGATAATATCGGATGGTTAAAATGAGTTTTTAATAAGTGTTCTTGGTTATAATACTGATTTTTATAGAATGTGTAATTTTTATAAAGTACAGACATGGTCAAGAAAATAAGTTTTAACTGATGTTAATCAATAAAACTATCATATAAATTTTTAAAACACACCATAAAATATATTAAAAATTGAGGTCTTTCGAAAGAACTAAGTCTTTCTTCGTCAGGCATAAAAAAAAGTCCGACTACTGTGTCGTTCTCATTTGAAAGATCCTTATTAAAAAAATGAGTCTTAGACTTCTTATTACACAATGAAGAAAAAATTATTAAAGTTCTTTTTAAATTGATCAAATTAACCGTTTTACTAAACTTAGACGTAAGCGTATGAAATTTCTTAACCACTTAAATTTTCTTCAAAATTACAGGAAAAATAATGTTATCTTCAATTTTATTTAACTTAAGTGTTCTATCAGAATTTCTAAAACTATGGTTCGTTCTCATTTTATTATTTTGAGAGCTTGTATTCAAGATGTTCGGCATACTCTCTCTAAAATTGAAGAAAAATTTTAAAAAGTTTGTTTTATTATGTAATAAAAAATCTAAGACTCATTTTTTTGAATAAGGATCTTTCAAATGAGAATGGCATAGAAGTCAGACGGGTTTCTTTTTCCTGCGCCTGACGAAGAAAGACTTAGTTCTTTCAAAAGACCTCGCTTTTTAATATATTTTATAGTGTGTTTAAGAAGTGTATATAATAGTTTTACACACATGGTGTCTAAAAGGCAGGTATTTAGCTAAGCAATGAAACAGTAATACTTTATTATCACTATTTATTCAAAATAATAGTTGAGTCTGCTACGCTGCAACAAGTAAACTACGGTTCTAAAATGACTGAAAAAATGATAAGCTCGCACAATTTTTAGAGTTTTCTTAGTATATTTATTATAAAGAATTTTGATGAAAAAGACATTCTACGTACTTAAATGTTTATTTTTGTTGTTAAGCATCTAGCGAATTTATTCCCACGCCTATATCATACATTAATGCACATAATTAGTTAAGTATAAAGTGTGCAATTGGAACACTTCACATTGTTCCTTCAACATATTTTCAAATTCTACATGGACGTTTTACACTTTCTTTTGAAATCTGTAAACTGTAAAATGAACTATTATGATATTATATTTTTTTTGCCGAAGTTATATTTATTGCGAGTTCCCAACATACAGAGAGACTCATATATTTTTTAAATTCATCCATTAGTTTGAAAAATTGCACGATTTTATTTTTTACACCATTGATTAAATTTTGTTTTTCGATAGAAATGCTTTTTAAACTGTAGTTGAAGTTATTGTCTTTTTATGTAAGTTTATATTGTCTTTTTAGAAGTTTAAAAATTTGCAGTTCCGAAAATTGTAAAACTGAAATTTTAATTATAATCTTACTATAGTGGGTCCAGGAATATTAATGTTTAATCCATGTCGTACGCAATATGAGACGTTCAGAAGTCAGTCTGCTTAAGTGCTATTACACGAGGTGTCAAAGTTGCTTGAAATTCCAGGAGTCTCCATGTTATCCTATTACTCCAGAGAAGACGCTTGGAAAGAGCCACAAGAGATTCTTTTGTGTGAGAGGGTCTTTGATACTTGGAACGAAGGCAGTCGCTAGTAACAGTCAAACAAATGTTTGGAAATCCGGATGATGTCAAACCTTTTCACGAACAGCCAATGAAATGCTTAGAAAATGAAAAAACGCGGGCGAATTTTGTCGCAACATTTCAAGTTGTATATCTATAAACTATGCTTTCTTTTTAATCACTGATCTGCGAATATTAATGTTTAATGCATGGCGTACGTAATATGTGACTCGTTATAATTGTCATAAAAAATTATGTTAATTATTATTATTAATTTAAATATAGAATTTATGTATAAGTCTCTAAATTTTAGTACTTGAAAATATATTTTCGAGATAGTTGTTGTAGTTTATTAAATTACATTTCTTAAATTTTTTTTATTATTTATTTTTGTAATTTTAAACTCAGCATCTGTTTCTTAACAGATCGATTAAAATTTAAGTTTGTATTCTAATCAAAACTACTTACTTTTAAATTCATTTTTACCCTCAAGCGCACCAACATTGATGAAAACTGGTCAATTCTCTTAATTATAAATTACACAAAGTGCCGTGCTTCCTTATTTTTTTTTTTATAAATGAAGAGAATATTGCAAAAAGATAAAGTGGGATCTTAAAGTGGACGTTTTCAGCCAAATTTTCCGTAGCAGATGATTTGAAAACGAAAAGAAGGGTCATATTTGGAAAACAATTGTTTATAACTCAAATTCTAATGAAATGAGAGAAAAATGAAATCACACTGCATCTTACGCATCTCTTCAAAAATCACCGCAGCAAATTTCATGTTTCTTCTTTTAAAAATGAGTCTGAAAATGTATCGGAAAGCTTCGAGCTGTCGAAAGTGGAAAATTATTTTTTCGAATACACCCTTAAGTTAAATAGTACTAATTTGTAACTGATTTTTTTTTTTTTAACCTGTAAATTTTCATATGCTTAAGTATTTTGATTGTTTGTTGCATGTAATTTCCTAATATATAATTTTTCTTCCTTTTAGGTATGTGAAGTTCTCTTTTCTATACAACATCAAGCTGAGTAGGTTTTACTGTCTATTATTTTTCCTTTTAAAGGGTAACATCAGTTGTGCAGTTATATGGTAAGCAGTTGATATTTATGAAGTTCTTCAAATACTATTGAAGCATTTTCAGTATGTGTTTATATTAGGGTTAATTCTGTGTTTAAGAATTAAGTTCAATTAATTATCAATTTTGATTGTAGTATCGGTTAAATTTGCGGTTTTTTTTTAATTTGTTTATCAATTTTTAATTTTGCTAAGCTCTTTAGTTATTGATGTTTGTTTTCGAAACTTTGAATGAAACAAATAAATGTTCAACTATTTGCAATGTTTTTAAGTGCAAACGGGTCAAATGAATTCCTGGTACTTTTCGGTTAGTTCAGGGTCAGTGATATATATGCAAATATATCTCTGCGTATGTATGTTTTCATGCATATGTTTACATGCTTAATTACATATAGGCATATATATACAAAAATTTATGTACATATTTATGTATATATAATAACAGCACCAGGCTAACTAAAAAATACTGAATTCCACAAGGGCTTAAAAATAATCATGCTTAAAAATCTTTTTAAACATCATAAATATTCTGTAAACTGAACTGCGTTTTCAATTAAACTTTATTTGGAAATGTACTTTCTTCTAGTCGAAAGTCGTAAAAATTGCTATTATGCAGTGTTTATAAGTTTAAAGTAATAGAATGTAAGTCACATTTAATGGTCAAGTCTTTCCCATCATGCTGAACACGTTTCTACTTTATAGTATCGATTATATTTATACCGCTGTGTTTCAAAACTTCTCGGTATCAGCTTGTTTCAAACGAAAAATTTTTAAAGATTACATGTTTTTACTTTCTTCTATCTTCAATAGAAGAAAATATTGTAATCGAAATTTTTTTCGACTTCCGGTTTTTGACGGATTTACGCGTTTTAGGGGTCAGAGATTCCAAAACACATGTTTTTACGAAATGTCTGTTTGTCCGCTTGCGTGTCTGAATGTCTGTGTGTGTGTCTGTATGCCTGTGTGTATGTCTGTGTGTGTGTCCGTATGTCGCCATTCTACCATCAAAAGTGTATGAAGATATACATAGAATTGAACCAAATTTTTTGTGAATGTTTTTGGCTGTGGCAAGCAGGTCCTCCTTCAATTTTCAAATATTCCGACGGAAGGGGACGTTGTAATCGCGATTTTTGTGCAATTTTCAATATTGTACTGACCTAAAGTGTATGAAATTATGCATAGAATTGAACCAAATTTTTTGTGTAAGTGTATGGCTATGGCTAGTTGGTCTACCATGAATTTGGAAAAAATCCGCCAGAAGGAGACCCTGCAATCGCGATTTTTGTTCCATTTTCAATATTGTACTGACCAAAAGTGTATGAAGTTAGGCATCGAATTGAACCATTTTTTTGTGTAAATGTTTGGCTATTGTTAGTTGGTCCTCCCTGAATTTGAAAAAAAATCCGCCGGAAGGGGGCACTGCAATAGCAATTTTTGTGCCATTTTAAATATCGCACCACCTAAAAGTGTATGAAGTTATGTCTAAAACTGAACTAAAATTTTTGTATATGATTATTTTTTGGTATGGCAAGTAGGTCCTCCCTGAATTCGAAAAAAAAATCTGCCTATCATTCTATTGGCCATCGGCTCGTGCAGGGACAGAAATTCGTTTTTACTCCGATTAATTGACTGAAGCAGAAATTTAAGATGAAAATAAAAATTGGTATAGTATTGAATTAAAATTATTAAAGAATTAACATGAATAACTATTTTTTTAAATATTAAAATGTACGTATGAGATAGAAGAAAGTTTTGGGATTGGCATATCCAACTAGTTTAAAGTCATGAACACGTATTTGTGTCCCTGACCATAGTGTAAAAAGAAAGAATTGAGTGGAAGTATAGTGGCTGGGGGTAACGCCAAAAAATGTAACACTAAAATCCGCAACATTAAGACTAAACACAACCATGTGCTTTCCCAAAAAGAAGAAAATTTTTAATAATGCAGTTTTTAATTTATAATATAATGAAATTTTACTTTAGAATGCTTAAATATAAGCAGATCATTTTCATTTATAAAAACAAATTCAAAAATTCGATCTCTGTTCCACGTGATTTTTTTGTTTGGTCTTAATGAAGAAATTTGTGCAATAAGGTGCAACATATTACCGATTTTAAGAAATATTGCACCTCCGTCTATCTTTTTCCTCCATGATCCCTAACGTCCGTTGTTTATGACAACGTCAACGTTTTTCCTTGCACAATATAATTAAATAGTATCTCGTGATTTATTTATTAACACGTTTTCCTTTTGTTGAAGTTTATAATTGGCAGTAGGATGATAAGTTTTTATTTCCATTCAAAAGTGCAAATTCTTTTTAAAATGAAATTTTGTTATTTTAGTTTGAACACGCCAGTTATTTAAAAAGTATCAGCGTAGAATTTCGATCACTAATACTGTATTTTATGATTCATTATGGAATCAAAGGAATTTCGTTTAAGAGCTAGAGAAGTAATTAGTTTTATTGTGGAATATATTAGCACTATTTCAACGAGGCCCATTTTGAAAAAGCCGCACGAAGATCTTTTAAAAGAAGTACTACCCGAAGCTGCTCCGACAAAGCCCGAAAGTTTCGATAAAATCTTGAATGATGTGAAAGATGCTGTTCTTCCTGGATTAATACATTGGCGACATCCACGGTATTTTGCTTTTTTTCCAAGCGGAGGTTCTTATCCGTCAATTTTAGCCGATATGCTTATATCAACAATCAATTGTATCGGGCTCTCTTGGGCGTCTGGTCCAGCTCTCACAGAACTGGAAATCATTACTCTTGACTGGTTAGCGAAAATGATCGGTCTCCCTGCAGAATTTGAAAGTTCAGAAGGAAAACTACGTGGAGGTGGTGTATTTCAGGTGTCTTCAGGAGATGCCATGTTAGTAAATATGATTGCCGCCAGACACCTCAAAATAAAAGAAATGGTTCGTCATAATCCGTGTATAGATAAAAGAGCACATCTTTCCTTCTTCGTAGCTTACTGCTCTAAATCAGCCCGTGCGGCTATTGAAAGTGTTATAGAAGTAGCTATGGTTCAAGTTCACTATTTAGAAACAGATAATAAATTTAGATTACGAGGGGACACTCTTGCAGAAGCAATAAAATTAGATAAACAAAAAGGTTTAATACCCTTTTTTGTCCTTGCAAATATAGGGTCGACACCATGTTGTTCTTGCGATGTCCTAAAAGAAATTGGACCTGTCTGTGAAGAATTTGAAGTTTGGCTCCATGTTGACGCTTCATATGCTGGTAGTGCACTGATATGTCAGGAATTCAAACACTTCTTAAAAGGCATCGAATATGCTCATTCATTTACTACCGACCCATCCATGTGGATGTTGATAAATTTTGACTGTTGTGCAATGTGGATCAAAGATCGTAAAAAGTTAACTGATGCTCTAATCATCCACCCCTTGTATTTAGAACATGAATTTTCACATATTTCAGTTGACTATCGTAACTGGGGTATTCCTTTAACTAGAAAATTTCGAGCGTTAAAACTTTGGTTTGTTATCCGAATCTATGGCGTTGAAGGATTGCAGAATCACATTCGCAAACAGACCCGTCTGGCAAAACTGTTTGAAGAGCTTGTCCGTGAAGATGAGAGATTCTCCGTAGAAAATGAAGTTAATTTCGGTGTTGTATGCTTTCGACTAAAAGGCTGCAATAATTTGAATGTAAAATTGTTGAAAGAACTCAACGATTCAGGAGAGATATTTATAGTGGGAACAATGATAGGCACCGATTACGTTCTTCGGTTATGCATTTGTTCAGAATACACCGAGGAAGAAGACGTTCGTTTTGCTTGGAAACTAATAAGTAAAACTGCCGATAAATATTTATCTGATAGAAGTTACAACGACGATATTTCAGGTCCCTCTGTTCCTCCTTCAGAATAATAAATTTAGAAATTTTTTATTAGATGTCGTAAGCGCATTTGGATTGATGCAAACTATTTAGTGCTGTTTTAGCAAAAAGTGCCCATTTTTGAGTACTTGTTAAGAACTCACGGGCAAAAACAGCATGCTAATTTTCTTTTATAAAATTATAATATGATTTTATAACAAAATACACACATACATTATATTATATTTTTTAACATAGAATTTGAACACATTTATGCACACATTTAAATTTTATTATAAAATACCAGTTTGTCATATGAAATAAAAATTGTCCAATTAAAAACGCAGCAAATAATGAACATTTTGACGCCAAAAAGAAACTTCATGCGTCTGTGACATCTGTATCCTTTTTTTAAGTCTAAGAAGCATTAAGAAATTATTAAACAGTTTTGGCTCTCTTGTTTCTATTTCATCATGCCTTTCTTTCTTCAAAATTAGAGTTTTTCTTTATACCTTATTACGTAAAATTTGATTACACTTTCAAAAATGAATAACAAAATATCAACAGTTATCAAATAAACCTAAATTCAAGAACATGACAGTATGATAGTAAGTTTAAATTGTTCATAGAATACACTATCTTAAAATACTAACGTTATGTATTTATAGAAGTAAAATTTAAAAGAATTTTTCCGTTTGACTAACATCAATCGTAATTTTGGTTACAAATGCCTTGACCTTTAATTTTTGGTGTTAGTAATTGTCTGAGCGAAGCGAAGTCTTTATACTCAGAGATACGTAACGATATTAAAAGTCAAAAAAATTCTTTCGTCAAGCAAATCTCAAAAAGTACTTGTCGGAATTCGATTCTGTTTGTACCAGAAGGTACCTATGAAGGTAATCTGGTGAATGCACCTACATTTAAAAATTAATTCCAAATAGTTTAAAAGTTATATTAAAAAAACTGATAAAAAAGCACAATTTATTTGCATACGTCACAGAAATTTGGTGTGCGTGATTTTCACAAGCTGGATATTTTCGTAGATAACCGAATCAGTACATGGAGTAAATAGTAATCATTTACGCACTCAGAAATATTGAATGGAATAAAACATTTTAAAATTTAATCATGCAGGAAAACAAAACTGTTATTTTTTTATATTAAAAAATTGTCATAAAAACTTAATAGCATTTTTTGATAACTAAAAGAATATTTTATATATTTCGCGTGTGAAAATTAGAAACAATTACGTTTTTAAATAAAAAGTTTCTTTTATGACATCATTTTCCCTTTATATTTGTCTGAGCTTAGCGAAGTCTTATACTCAGAGTACGTAACGATATTAAAAGTCAAAAAAATTCTTTCGTCAAGCAAATCTCAAAAAGTACTTGTCGGATTTCGATTCTGTTTGTACCAGAAGGTACCTATGAAGGTAATCTGGTGAATGCACCTACTTTTGAAAATTAATTCCAAATAGTTTAAAAATTATATTAAAAAACTGATAAAAAAGCAAAATTTATTTGCATACGTCACAGAAATTTGGTGTGCGTGATTTTCACAAGCTGGATATTTTCGTAGATAACCGAATCAGTACATGGAGTAAATAGCGCATGGTGTAACATTTACGCACTCAGAAGTATTGAATGCAATAAAACATTTTAAAATTTAATCATGCAGGAAAATAAAACTGTTATTTTTTTATATTAAAAAAATGTCATAAAATCTTAATAGCATTTTTTGATAGCTAAAAGAACATTTTATATATTTCGCGTGTGAAAATTAGAAACAATTACGTTTTTACATAAAAAGTTTCTTTTATGACATCATTTTCCCTTTATATTTATTTTTATTGCATGTTTTCTTTTAACTTACATTTTATTTGTGTGTGGAAGTCAATTCTGGTCACTAATTTTTCGGCACGGATGCCATATGCACATCAGACTTGGCGCATTTTTTTCAAAGCCCATTTGGCGAAAACTTCGTTTTCAAATAACGCTTACATACACATTTTTAAATTATTTTCTATTATCAAAAAGAACTTACAGTAAATAAAATAATAATAATAATTAATAACTATAAAAAAATATTTTATATAATTTAAAAAAGGAAATGAAAGTAAATAAACATTTTATGAGTAAATAAACAAATAATAAATAAATAAAGCCGGGTTACCATCTCAGGTAAAATAATACCATTTTGACGCCAATTATGTACCCTGGTGCATATGTGACATCTTTTCCCATTTTTCATCCATTTCCTGTTGGCATATAACATTGAAATTTGGAATATGTATGCATACCTGGGAGCAATACTGGAATTAGACATTGATTTTTTTTTTAATTCGATCCAAAAAGGGGCAACGGGGGCTATTTTTTAAAGATTTATACGATTTACACTGCATAAAGGAGCCACTTACATATTTTTATATACAAGAAGAAGTAAGTGGCATGTAAAAACAATTATAGTATACATAAATAAAATTTTGAGATAATATACTAGAGATATAACTACCGGGTTTGGCGAGATTTTTTATGCCAATTAGGCGAAAACATCGTTCTGATTACCAGATACATATAGCATGCTACAATAACACGTTATTTATTTATTTAAAAAAAAGGAATAAACGAAACATTTTCTGTTATTAAAAAAAAGAAATAACAACCAATAAATGATAATATTTTTAGAACAAACAATTTATTATAACATTTATATGATAACCATGTTAGGCAATTGAACGCCATTTTGGCACCAATTAGGTATCTTGGTGTGTATAGGGCATATATGTGCCATATTTATTTGTAAAACTGAGCATGAACGTTTGCCAAGTATGTTTTCATAGCCGCTTATAACTTTTTGCAACATAGCGCACCTTTCGAAGCCAAAACTGCACAAAAGAAAAAAATCAATATTTGGAGTATTTTTATTTTATTTAATTTTCTTAATGTAATGCATATTTTGTAATCAGTAGGTTCGATAATTAGACCTCGTTTTTTTTTGCTTTAAAAGATATTTCATACGACGTCTTTTTTGGATTTGTCGTTTTTCCATATTTGATAGTATGCGTCTACTCGTTTTGTAACTTTTTTTTGTAACTTTCTTCTTTATTAACAGCGACATTTGGATTTCCTATTTAAATAAAAATTCTTCTAAATGCAAAGAATTTTGTTAAAATTTAACAAATAAATGAAATGCGGACATCTATTGCTCAAAGCACAAAATTTTTCCTATTAAGTTAATAAAAATCAGTAAAAACATAATTTTTATGATGATAAAAAAGGTGACTTATGTAATAACCGAGTCATATATTATGTACGTTATGGATTAAGTATTAATATTTCTTCATCATTTATAAATAATAATAATAATAATAATAAAATAAAATGCGGACAAACCAAAGTCTATATTTGACTGAAAACAACAACCATTTTCTAAATGCTTTAAAAAATGGCCAATGAAAAGTGATATTTCAAAAGTATTATGAAATTAGTTAAAAACCATTTACTTTAAACTAAATGAATAAAAGATTTATATTTTTAATGAAATAAATGGGATTTGAAAAATTATTGGAAATTTATCACCATAGATGTATCAATATTATAATCGGTACCTTGTATGCAAAATGGAAAAATTAGCAGTACTTTTTGTACCCGAAAAATGGTCGTTGCTTTTTTTAAGTTTAAAATTGTAGATTACGAAATACTCCTATACAGAGATGCCAAGCCCCCGCTTATTGCATAGCAGAATTCTCTTATAGGAAAAGTTATTTTTTAAATCTGCAGAATGTTCCAATTTAATAAAACATTTTCTGTATTAAAATACCGGTATCCAAAATGCCGGAGACTTGGCAGCTCTGCCTATAACATTTTAATTAATCAAGGTACTTTTTAAAATCGGACTCAAATTTAGTGAAGACAACGTTTTTTGGCCAAAAGCAGCTTTTTTCCACATGTGTAACTACGATACAATTCCTTAATGCTGAAATAAAATGTTTTGACTTATGCTATTATTGTTTCCTCTTATTTATTTATTTGAATTTTAAATAAGATGACTCAAAATCGTGTTTTTTAAATGTACGGAAAAAATCCATTTCGAGAGAGGGCGAAAAGAACAATATTTGGCAGATTTATTATCTGCGCTTGGCTAACTGTCTTACTACCTTGTATTTAATACTCTTCACAATACTTCGCTGTTATATGGACTTTGGCGCTTTTATAAAAAGTTTGACGTAATTCGGACTTAAGAAAGTGAGTTTTTTACTGAATAATACAAATATATGAAAAATGAATATTAAGAAATACTAAGAAAAGAAAAATGAAGCATTATTTTGATCTATGTATATTTAAAAATGCATCTGCTAGCACTAATTATATAATTTATGTATATAATAGAAGATAAATAGCTTTTGATTCTATATTTCTATGCTATAAAGCAATAACGTTTGTGTGTTTTTCGTTATCATTGGGAGTACCTAGCCGATTTAAAAAATAAAAGTTCTAAAATTGAGAATTCTTTAATGTTAATATGACTAAAAAAAATTTTTTTTTTTGGTGGCAACTTTTAAGATATAATATTCTCGTTATGAACGATTTCTAAAACATTCGACAATTTAAATTCACAAATTAAACATTTTTTTTTTCTAGAAAAAGTTTTAAGCCCAATTTATTGAGAATATTGCAATTTCTAGGATACTGTTGGGGTTAGAAACTAGAACTTTGGCATCACAGTAACTTATAAGATGTAAATGCTTGTTTAGGACAAATTCTTAAAAAAAGGATTCCTTAATTCTTATCGACAACCTCATGGCATCCATGGAAAACAGATGTTCTACAATATAAACCATTCAGACGGATCTCACACCATATAAAATACACTCCATTCTCTTCAAACATAATAGTTTATGCTATTTATAGTTTCTCAAATCGGTGCGGAGTTTCTGTTTATGTTCATGACATCATTTCAAAAAGTTATATTTCCAATGTAGGAAAATTTGGTGTTTTATTTTCTGTATTACTTTTAACATTTTGCATATTTCAAATTTTATATCCATGTATGGTTTTCTTGCCATTTTATGAAAATAGTATATGCAACTTTATATATAAGACTTTGTAATTCTATGATTCAATATGCTTATTTTCATCATATTTTATCACAATGAATGACCAATTAAAGGTAACATCTCATTTTCTTTACTTGTCGCAAGTTATTAAATGTGTATTCTCAGCAACATCGCTCAGACTAATCCCTCTGAGGGAAGTCCTAGTTAGAAATAAATCTTTGATGTTGAAATAGAATATTTTGATTTAAAGTATCATTTCGGTACTTGGGAAGATTTTGGAGATCTTGATTTGGCGATAAATGCTTCCTTGTGTATGCTATACTTTGCATCTTTTGAGGATCTTTTTTTTATTACTTGAATGGTACTGGCATTTGCATACATATTGTTTTATAAATAATTTTGTAGTGCTTTTCGGTAAGCCGGGCATCAGGGCTACATAAATGCATATATAGATATAGATAAGTAGATACATAGAAATTTATGAATATATATAACACTGCCGGTCGGCTAACTGAAAAATAGCATTTTGTTAAATTTGTAATTTCACGGAATTTTTTAAACGTTATAATGCTCAACATATAAGCACAGATTTGGTGCAAATTATTTTTTTATGTCAGTTGGGGGAAAATCTCGTTTTCAAACACTGTTTACATATATATTTAAAAAATATTTTCTAATATTTTAAATAAAAATTAACAATATTAAAAATAAGTAATAACTGCAGAACAAAACAGGTTATATAATAATAAAAAATAAAAATAAATTAAAGTACATAAACAATTTATGTTACTACTTCATTATCGATCAAAAAAGTATCGCCAAACAATAATTAAAGCATGGCAAGGCACTGCCATGCTTTATTTATTTCCATTGCGACTCCTTAATATTATTTTAATACAGCATTTACCATTAAACCAGTTATTTACTAGACATTTTCCGATTTTTTATACACGCTTCCACAAATTTTGTTCGAGGCACCTATTTGTGTATTAAAAAATCCTTTTAATCAAAAAAATCTAGAGGTCGATGGACATATTTCCTGTAACATTTAATCATTTTAAAGTTATTTCAAAATAAAAAATGAAATTAATTTTCTTAATGAATTAAAAAACGGGATCTTTACATTATAACGGAAATAAACATAGATTTTGAAACATTTGATATCACGATAAGGATCATTTACAGAAAGCAATAAATAATATGATGCATGATTTTTATAATAAAAAGAAATTTTCAAGCATTAGTTAATGGATCAAGAAGCTTCTAACTGAAGAAATACAGAAAATAAGTAAATAAAACCTTTCTCTATATATTGTTATTCCCTTTATAAAACTAGGACTTCCACTGATAGATTAGTCATTAGATTTAATAGAAACCTGTGAATGTTAAAGAAAATTAGGTGATATCTTTAATTGATCATAAATTGTTACAAATTCAAATGCCGAACATGAGCAAAGTGAACTGCAAAATATTATATATAAACTCATGTACGCTGTTTAAAAAACTGGAAATTAAACAATGCAAAACAGCCATGCATGCATATAAAAATTGGAGGTACGCAATATATTAAAAGTTATCCACACTATTAAAATCCGACCGTATGTTTGTTGTATGTATGTTACGTTATCTCCTCCGATCCCGGAAACGGAGAAACGTCGCGTTTGTTTTGAATTGAAGGGAGAAAATCCTGAGGTCTCGAGTTGCCCATTCACTTCCCGAAATTCCAATTAGTTGGTAAGTCATTAATTAAAAACGTTAAAATTTTAATTACTTTGCCCCTGTATGTTTGCACAGTGTTCGCACAGTTCGAAAAAGATTCTTTCCGAAGTCAATCATCAATGAATGACAAAAGGAGAATATTTTTTCGCTTTTTAGGTGCGTTCGTAATTATGTAAATACGTAGCACCTATAGTTGTCGCTCAATCCGTCCGTCTGTCTGTCTGTGTGTCCGCATATAACAACGCAAAAACTACCTAACCGAATCTTTTGAAATTTAAAATATATAATTATTACATAATTTTGTCGAGTCATTTCAAATTTTTTGAGAATCGGATGGATAGATCAATTACAGGGACGATTAAGAGTATTCCGTTACATTATGGTCAATGGGGAAAAATGTTTCAAATGCATTTTAATCGTTTGAAACTTAAAATACATACTTATTACATAATTTTGTCGCGTCATTTCAAATTTTTTGAAAATAGGATGAATAGATCAAATACAGGGACAATCAAAAGTACTCCGTTACATTACATTCAATGGAAAAAAAAAGTTTCAAATGCATTTTAATGATATTACACTCATTCGAATATAATAATATTGATATGCATCATAAAGTACATATTATAATATAGATTTTGCATAATCTTTTGTGCAAAGAACATTTGTTATTGATTTACAAGGCCACACAAAAGTTTTCCATTACACAATGAGTATAGAGAGAACATTGTTTGGTGCGCATTTTAATTGTAATTAACTATTTAGAATTTTATGAGATTGATATATGAGAGTGATATTTTTAAAACTTCATTATCGTACGAACGCATCTCATTTGCTACGCTTCACGTGCATTTTTCAACTTGTTTAAATTGCCATCGTGGGTGTTCTAACTAAGTCAAACAAAAAAACAACGAGATTTTTAAATAGATTGTTCTTTTCTTGGACTAACTGCCTATTATCTTTTAATTTACAATTTTTTCGATTTTTTTTTAAACTTTTTACGAAACATCGATTTTCAGTCATTTTTTTAAATATTTTCGAGGAATGTATTTTTGAATTCCAATCTTGAGAGTTAAAATAAAATATGCCAAAAAACGATGCCAGATTCGGAATTCTTATTCCTTTTTGAGAGTGAAAGTGTATTTTTTTTTTCGACTTTTTTAATTTTTTTCTAAAGGTTATATGCAGTTTCCACAAGTAAATATTTTATATCTCTAAAAGTTATTGCACTATCGACTTGCTTCTCTTTTTTTAATGTGTGTCTAAACATTGGCTAACTATTTTTAGAAAATAGAAAAATTCGGTTGAATGTTTGGTTGGAAAATCATATCATATCATCATCATTTATATTATAAAGCAGAAGTTCTGAAACTTCCAAACGAGTGTTTTCAAAAACTACCCGATGGATTTTTTTGCCGATTGCATCATTCGATAGGAAATATTTTTCCAAAGGTTTATGATTTAAATTTACAGAGATAACTCTGATTTTTCGTAGTAAATTTCGTATTTTTCGGTTATTTTTGACAAAAGGGTTGCCAGTAGCTGTTTTTGGCGAAAATTATAATTGCTAAAAGAATTAAAATGGCTATATCTATTAGAAATATTACAAATATCTTGCAAATAAAAGCAGAAAATAACTATTGATAATATTAATAATAATAAAGAAAGACCGCTTAAATGAGGCGTAATATTATAAAAATACATTTATCTTGAAAATGAAAAAAAATATTTGTAATGCTTAAAAAATAAATTAACGCGAAATATAACAATTGGTTCAACTTTTGGCGACTTATCCCTGGTGTTAAAATAAAAACATGAATTTTAGAAATTTATTACATAAATTTTGAATGATAGTTATTTCCCTTTTTATTATTTTCTTTCTTTTTTTATCGAATTTCCGTATAATATAACTTACAGCAGAAAAAAGCAGATCTGATTGTAAAAGACACTGTAAGTTGTGAGTTACATATTCGTTTCTATACGATTTTCATCTTGCTTTAGTCGCCAAAGAATGTGTTTTTAAGCCGAAAATGCACTACTGACTTAATGCCTGACATAGGTTCTTAATGGTCGCTATAATGTTTTTTTTTTTTAAGTGAAGATAGTTTTTTAGAGTATATTATAATATTTAATCATAAATTATATAGATATGAGTATAACTCTTTTTTTTTTTCTTCTTGGAAACGTTTTTATTATTAATTCAATTTTTCTTGCGCCATTTCGTCAATTTCACCTACAGGAAAAATTACAGTTTTAAAATTTAGAAACTGAAGAAGGAAAGATTATCCCGTCGATTAAAAATCTACCACCAAATTCCAAGATTAAATGTCAATAATGGATGATCGTAAATGTCACATTCACTTGACATTAGGCATAATATAAATATTATTTATGTCATCAAGTGATTTTTAATTCGACATTTTATTTCTACTTTTATATATGCGCTGCTAATTTGTTTTTCGTTATTTAAATGAAAATTTATGCTAATCTATATAATCTGGCTAATAGTTTGGCGATTTGTATAATTTGGCGAAACTGGTCGACGGTATAACCAAGTACAACTGAAGGAAAAATTTTGCAATTCAAAGAAAATTTATGCAATTATGCGTTATTACTATAGATAAATTCAACATTTTAAAATAAAAAATTCCTGCTGAATAAAATTTACAAGTCTTTTTTAATTAACCATTTCCCCTTCAATATTTCTTCAATGAATATTTCGCTATTCTCTTTCGCGCAGGCTAAAAAAAATGTATTTTAAATATTTTATTAGATAAAACGTAAATAACATTTTTCTATTTTTTTTTTTTTTAAATATTTTTAAAATCTAATTCTACCATTATGTGTCTTACAGGACAAAATAGCAGAATTACTTTAAAAAATGGTTTCATCTGTAAATTGTATGTTATTTGTTTATTTGGGTGTTTGAATTTACTTTTGTCATCAAACAATGCGATTTTATGCCAAGAAGTCATAAGCCGGAGCGATGTTTGCAATATCTAAATTCGCTCACTCTCTTTTAAATGTGTGAGAGCATTTTTAGGATATTTTTTTTATGTTTAATAGTAAATATATAAATAGCAGTTATAGCAAAAAAAAAAAAAAAAAAAAAAATGCGTATAATGTTTAAATTTTAGTATAAATGTCGTCCTCATCCAAACCATAAAATAATTTAATTGCAACTTCTTAAAGTTTTGGCGCAGATGTCATATATGCACCACATTCGCACGATTGCAACAAAATGGCGATTTTATGCCTCACATGGTAAACCGACTATGGTTGTTTATTTATAAATAAACTATTTATTAACTTTCATTTTGTTTTTTAAAATAATATATATCATTTTGTTATATAGCTATTAATTAAACTTTTTTATTTATTAATTCTTTTTTCAAATAATAGAAAATAATTAAAAAATATTTATGAAATTGTTAGTTAAAAACCAACTTTTCTCCAAATTGGCGCCAGAAAAAAATGCGCCAATGTGGTGCATACATGACATCTGTGTTAAAAAATTTTTCACTATACATAAGTAGGGAGAATGCAGTATAAATACCGATTAAAGTTTTTTCCAAATATAGAAATTTTGACACAGATTTGTCATATACTCATCGAGGTATCTCACTAGCAACAAAATGGCATTATTTGCCTTATATGGTAACCCAGCTATAGTTGTTTATCTGATGATAAGTTGTTTATTTACTTTCATTTTCTTTTTTGAAAGGATATTTTTTGTTTTGTTCTACAGTTACTTTTTTTATTTATTGTTAATTGCTGTTAAAAATGATAGAAAATAATAAAGTATATATAAATTTCTTTGGTATTCTAAAACAAGGATTTTGCCACATTGTAGTTGCAAGAAAATCGTGCTAAACCTATTGCGTATATAATGTCTGTGTAGGAATCTTTTGTGAAATATGAAAAGTGTAAATTGGCTACTACTTGATTATCACGTCAACCAATTTCGCCAAATCGTTCGCCAAATTATACAAATTTACATAATTTTATCTTAAATAACAAAGAGAAAATACTTAAATACGAAAGAGCAAATAATTTTGTTTTCATTTTTCAGAAAGAAATTTTGCAATAATAAAGTAATTGCTGTAGTGAAAATTAATGTTTTTTTTTTCTTTGTTTTTATCGTTAGCAACTTTCTGTAACGAAAAATGTTTATTTTTTTTCCTGCCATTGTTTTGTAAGAGCTGGTTTTGTCAAATCCATGTTAAGGTGGTATTCAAATTTTTGAACCTTTCCCGATTACCACCCCCTTGGGCCGATTTTGCTCATTTGCAATTCCCACTGAGATATTAACCATCTCAATGTACTTGACGAGTTTGAAGATGATTGTTGCATAATTGTGCCTTTTATCGCGCGGACAAAATTTAATATATATATATAAAGTTTTTAGGTGGGAGTAGCTTTGGGTTCCTGGCTTCACATAATGAAAAGTTGTGAAGAAATTTTTCAGAAGTTGTACTGTGGTAACGACTGTAATAATTAATATTTCTTCAGATAAGGGAAAATTTTAAATCCTGTTGCTGTAATGGTCTCATTTCGCTTCCAAAAGTGCACTGTTAGAAATGAACTAAAATAGTTACTTCTAAATAGCTGGTTTTTGTCCAACGTTTAAGATAATTTTACATCACAATGGTGTCTAAGTCGTTTTCAGCAATGAGCAAGGTGCTGCTGGAGGTCCAAATTATTTAAAATGCAAATTTAAATTCACCAGTTCGTTCCATCCACGGTTGACTTTGAAATATTTACCAGCGCAGCGGGCATAGCCTGCTAGTATATTATAAAGCAGAAGTTCTGAAACTTCCAAACGAGTGTTTTCAAAAACTACACGATGGATTTTTTTGCCGACTGTATCATTCGATAGGAAATATTTTTCCGAAGGTTTATGATTCAAATTTACAGGGATAACTCTGATTTTTCGTAGTAAATTTCGTATTTTTCGGTTATTTTTGACAAAAGGGTTGCCAGTAGCTGTTTTTGGCGACAATTATAATTGCTAAAAGAATTAAAATGGCTATATCTATTAGAAATATTACAAATATCTTGCAAATAATAGCAGAAAATAGCTACTGATAATATTAATACTAATAAAGAAAGACCGCTTAAATTAGGCGTAATATTATAAAAATACATTTATCTTGAAAATGAAAAAAATATTTGTAATGCTTAAAAAATAAATTAACGCGAAATATAACAATTGGTTCAACTTTTGGCGACTTATCCCTGGCGTTATAATAAAAACATGAATTTCAGAAATTGATTAAATGAATTTTGAATGATAGTTATTTCCCTTTTTACTATTTTCTTTCTCTTTTTTACCGAATTTTCGTATAATATAACTTACAGTAGAAAAAAAAGCAGGTCTCATTGTAAAAGACACGGTAAGTTGTGAGTTACTATTCGTTTCTATACTATTTTCATCTTGCTTTTGTCGCCAAAGAATGTGTTTTTAAGCCGAAAATGCACTACTAACTTAATGCCTGACTTAGGTTCTTAATGGTCGCAATAATGTTTTTTTTTTCAAGTGAAGATAATTTTTAGAGTATATTGTAATATTGAATCGTAAATTATTTAGATATGAGTATAACTCTTTTATTTCTTTTTGCAAATGTTTTTATTGTTAATTTATTTTTTCTTGCGCCATCTCATCAATTTCACTTACAGGAAAAATTTCAGTTTTAAAATTTAAAAACTGAAGAAGGAAAGATTACCCCATCGATTAAAAATCTATCGCCAAATTCCAAGATTAAATGTCAATAATGGATGATCGTAAATGTCACATTCACTTGACATTAAGCATAATATAAATATTAATGATGTCATCAAGTGATTTTTAATTCGACATTTTATTTTTACTTTTATATATGCTCTGTTAATTTGTTTTTCGTTATTTAAATGAAAATTTATGCTAATCTATATAATCTGGCTTATAGTTTGGCGATTTGTATAATTTGGCGAAATTGGTCGACGGTATAACCAAGTAGTACTAAAGGAAAAATTTTGCGATTCAAAGGAAATTTATGCAATTATGCGTTATTACTATTGATAAATTCAACATTTTGAAATAAAAAATTTCTGTTCAATAAAATTTACAAGTCTTTTTTAATTAACCATTTCCTCTTTAATATTTCTTCAATCAATATTTCGCTATTCTCTTTCGCGCAGGCTAACAAAAATTTATTTTAAATATTTTATTAGATAAAACGTAAATAACATTTTTCTATTTTTAAAAAAAATACTAGGTGGAACCCGTCGAACTTCGACGAAAGAAAATGTTTTAGAAGAAACTATTTCATTGATTTATAACAACGGACAAAATTAGCTACACAGTGAAAAATGCATCTTATATTGGTCAGTTAATTCTAAAAGAAATATTATTTTAAGCTAAAATTAACAAAATACCATTTCTATAAAAGTCAGTTGTCCAAATTATTAAAATTAAACTTTAATCGCATATATAATAAGTAAAACATGATAAAGATAAGTTATTATGATGAAGTTATCAATTTAAGCTCTTACGATTGGTAAAAATGAAAAAAAAAAAAAAAATCAAATTGACACGAAAATTTTCATGTGAAATCTAAACCTGTCATCATTTTCATCTTCTCAAAATTTACGTACGAAATTTTAATTTCATTTTTTTTTTCAATTTTAAGAGAAAGTGGCACATTTCTGATGCCACGGTTACAAAATTCGCACAAAAACTATAAAAAAAATTAATATCTCAAAAATAGATTAAGATACAGCTTTCAAACAAATTGCATTTAAAAGTATATTTTTTTCTGTATACGCCGATGTAAAAATTGAGAATGTGCGATGTTCAGAAGTGTAAAATTTGCAGTAGAGAAAATTGCAAAACCGAAATTGCAGGGGAAAGTGTTGCCATTCGTAAAATGACGTATGCGTTACGCACAGATACGTTTGGCCTTTATTATATAGATTTTTAAAATCTAATTCTACCATTATGTGTCTTACAGGACAAAATAGCAGAATTACTTTTAAAAATGGTTTTATCTGTAAATTGTATGTTATTTGTTTATTTGGGTGTTTGAATTTACTTTTGTCATCAAACAATGCGATTTTATACCAAGAAGGCATAACCGGAGCGATGTTCACAATTACTAAATTCTCTCACTCTCTTTAATATGTGTGAGAGCATTTTTAGGATTTTTTTTTATGTTTAATTGTAAATATATAAATAGCAGTTATAGAAAAAAATGCGTATAATGTTTAAATTTTAGTATAAATGTCTTCCCCATCCAAACTGTAAAATAATTTAATTTCAACTTTTTAAAGTTTTGGCGCAGATGTCATATACGCACCACATTCACATGATTGCAACAAAATGGCGATTTTATGCCTCACATGGTAAACCGACTATGGTTGTTTATTAATAAACTATTAACTTTCATTTTGTTTTTTAAAATAATATAAATCATTTTGTTCCATAGCTATTAATTAAACTTTTTTATTTATTATTTTTTTTCAAATAATACAAAATAATTAAAAGATATTTATGAAATTGGTAATTAAAAACCAAGTTCTCCAAATTGGTACCAGAAAAAAATTGCGCCAATGTGGTGCATACATGACATCTGTGTCAAGGTTTTTTCTTATACATAAGTAGGGAAAATGCAGTATAAATACCGATTAAAGTTTTTTTCAAATATGGAAATTTTGTCACAGATTTGGTCATATACTCATCGAGGTATCTCTCTGGCTCCAAAATGGCATTATTTGCCTCATATGGTAACCCAGCTATAGTTGTTTATCTGATGATAAGTTGCTTATTTACTTTTATTTTCTTTTTTGAATCGATATTTGTTGTTTTGTTCTACAGTTACTTTTTTATTTATTGTTAATTGCTGTTTAAAATGATCGAAAATAATAATATATATATAAATTTCTTTTGTATTATAAAACGAGGATTTTGCCACATTGTAGTTGCAATTAAATCGTGTTAAACCTATTACTTATATGATGTCTGTGTAGGAATCTTTTGTGAAATATGAAAAGTGTAAATTGGCTACTACTTGATTATCACGTCAACCAATTTCGCCAAATCGTTCGCCAAATTATACAAATTTACACTAGCAAAAGCCATGCTTTGTTTGGATTCGCGAAGCATTATTTTATAAAACAGATATTTGAAAGTAAAAATATTTTTAAATATTATTTTTGCATCTTTATTAAACAAAAATGTTATTTTATGTTTTGGTGCATTTTAATTTTTTATTTATGATGTAAGACTGGCATAATAAAATATTTGCGAAGCAAACTTTTACAAAATATTTTTAAATTTTCAACTAAAAGCTCTTTTAAAGATGTTTTTACAATTTCCAGTAACCCCTGGTGTTTTTTAAAGTTGTTTGAAATATGCATGTTTGCAATCTTTGTAATTAACATCAAATAATCTTTAATAGCTATTTTAGAATAATATATTTGAAGAGAGTTTGAAGAAAGTTACTTCGTCAAAATCCTACTTTCTGGAAAAACATTTGAAATCTACTCTCGTTGATACTATGAAATTTTAACTGTAAAACTTTTTTTTTTTCTAATTTCTTCGTTTTTATACATGTTAGCGTATCAGAATTTTTGATATTGCAGAATTTTTCGTAAGGAAAATTTCTATTGAATGCTTAATTTTAAAGGATTTTCACTCTCGACAACGTTAAGTACGTTTTTAAGCCAACTTGTGTCTATATATCCTCAATATCTACAACTGCTTCATCTTGGGATTTATGAATTGTAACAGCAAAAGCTAACTGCAGAAGAAATTCTTTCCTTGAGCAATTTATGCTTCCATTTTTCCAGAATTTAATTATTGGGGGAATTGGTACGCACCAATTCTTATAAGTTAAATTATTGTAGTATTCAAATTTATTCATGATTATTCGAGATATCTGGTCTGGTGGCTTGTGATTTTCTTTATTACGTGCAACAAAGTCTAAAGTCCCGTTCACTAAACCTTTTTCGGTCCACAAATAAGAACGTAACATTACTTTAGATCCAAATGATAAAGTAAGAAATGGTTAAAGTCAATTTATCGTTTCTGAATCGGCCAACTTTGCTTTAGTACATTTATAAAGAGCTTGAATCGAGGCAACAACTTCACGCTTCAATTCTTTTAATTTTTCCTTTATATACAAATTTAACAATTAATTTTATTTGTTTACAATTCTTTTGTTGCCACTTTACAAAAAAAAAAAAAAAAAATCCATAATACAATTTTTTTTAAATGTCTAAGTGTCTTCTGCGCAAACGATTTTGCTGAATAATGAAAACATATTTTATTTATTAAATTAATCATGATTTTATCTATAATTACTTACTCCATGATTTATATTTTTTTTCTGAAAATATACGCGTTTCATTTTTTATTTATTTGCTAAAATGCGTCCGTATTGGAAATGTATGTAAAATAAATTAATTAAAATAATAAATTTTTTAACGTTTTACTGTAAAAAAATTATATTGTGCAAATCTACAGATCATAATTTATTTTTGTGTTTAATTTGAAGTTAAAATATTGAATAGTTTTTTTGTAAAGTGTACGACAAAATGTAATTTGAGTGGCCTAGTAGAGGATTCGCTTCGCTCATCCTAATAATTCTATCTGAAATAACTAAAGAGAAAATGCTTAAATACGAAAGAGCAAATAATTTTGTTTTCATTTTTCAGGAGGAAATTTTGCAATAATGAAGTAATTGTTGTAGTGAGAATTTTGATGTGTGTGTGGGTTTTTTTTTTCGTTGGCAACTTGCTGTAACGAAAAATGTTGTTTTTTCCTGCTATTGTTTTGTAAGAGCTGGTTTTGTCAAAGCCATGTTAAGATGGTATTCAAATTTTGAACCCTTCCCAATTACTACCCCCTTAGGCCGATTTTGCTCAGTTGCAATTCCCACTGAGATATTAACGATCTCAATGTACTTGACGAGTTTGAAGACTATTCTTGCATAATTGTGCCTTTTATCGCGCGGACAAAATGTAATATATATATAAACTTTTTAGGTGGGAGTAGCTTTGGGTTCCTGGCTGCACATAATGAAAAGTTGTGAAGGAATTTTTCAGAAGTTGTACCATGGTAACGACTGTAATAATTAATATTTCTTCAGATAAGGGAAAATTTTAAATCCTGTTTCCATAATCGTCTCATTTCGCTTCCAAATGTGCATTGTTAGTAATAAACTAAAATAGTTACTTCTAAATAGTTGGTTTGTGCGCAACGTTTAAAATAATTTAATATCACAATAGTGTCTAAATCGTTTTCAGCAATGAGCATGGTGCTGCTGGAGGTCCAAATTATTTAAAATACAAACTTAAATTCACCAGTTCGTTTCATCCACG
Source organism: Maratus speculifer (assembly GCA_964019185.1). Classification (NCBI taxonomy): domain Eukaryota; kingdom Metazoa; phylum Arthropoda; class Arachnida; order Araneae; family Salticidae; genus Maratus; species Maratus speculifer. The sequence continues at coordinate 275,686,481 of OZ025295.1, read as the reverse complement.
GTTTATTTTGAAATATTGACCAGCGCAGCGGGCATAGCCTGCTAGTAATAGATAAGCGATTAAGAATAAACGTTTTATATGTCGTCGATGTTTTTGGTATTTTCACTCAAAAGTTTTTGTAGTTTTTTATTTAAACATGATTTAAGAGTACTCAAAAATTTGAAAGAATTGATTGAATACTTAAAAAAATAATAATTTCCATGAATGCGATGACGAAACGAAATAATTACAAGAGATCAGTTAAACAGTGTTTTTAGCATTATGCCAAAAGCCAATTGCTTCTCTTCTGAATTCAAAATATTTCAGGGGACTTTTGAGTTTTATTTCTGCTCAATATATATATATATATATATATATATATATATATATATATATATATATATATATATATATATATATATATATATTACTATATTACTTTAAAAATTATCACCCACTTCATAGATATATTTTGTATTCTTCAAGTTTTCTTTACATAAACCGACTAGCGCGGCGGGCGAAGGCCACTAGTATATAGATAAATATACAATAAAATAACTAGTAACATAATATTAACTGTTTGAAATAACATTAAGAACATAAACAGACGCTCTACACCAATTTTAGTACCTAAAAATGGCAAAAAGCATGATGGTTGAAGAGAATAAAGGATTCTTTTTATACGCCGTTTTTATGTTGCCCTCTCGATCAGTAAATACCGAATAATTAATACAATTAGTTAATATATATAATAATATAAATTCTACATATGTTTTCTATGAATTCAATGAAGTTCTCGTTAAAAGTTTAAGGAATTCTCTCTTTAAAATGTGATTTATCAAACTCCTGAAAACGTCAATAAAGGAATGCATTGTGTTGTTTGGAGTTTCAGTTATACTCAATCGTATTTAAATGTATAGTCATAATGGCCGCTACATATGCTGTTTTCTTTTTGTTCAACGCTGTTCTCATCAAGTTGAGCAATATTTCGCTTTAGCATGCATCAAATAAAAAGAACTGGCAATGGCTGTAGTGTATATGGTACGACACGAAATCTGAATATCTCATCTGCATAAGCTTTGAGCTGTCAAATTGTCATCTTAAGGATTTTATAAACCTGAACATATTTTTCAAACTCCCGAAAACGTCAATAAAGGAATGCATTGTGTCGTTTGGAGTTTGTTTCAGTTAAACTCGATCGTATTTAAATGTATAGTCATAATGGCCGCTACATATACTACTTTCTTTTTGTTCAATACTGTTCTCATCAAGTTGAGCAGTATTTCGCTTTAGCATGCATTAAATAAAAGGAACTGGTAATGGCTGTAGTGTGTGGTACGACACGAAATCTGAATATTGCATCTTCATAAGCTTTGAGCTGTCAGATTGTCATCTTAAGGAATTTATAAACCTGAACATATTTTTCAACTAAACTTACAAGCCATCATCAATGTGAATTCGATTATGCAGTTTTACCCGAATAAGCTATTAGGTAAAGAACCTGCTAATGAGAAAAGTACTCGTTGATTAGTAAAGTTGAAAAAAAAATGCATTTAAAATTTAACCTTGCACATCCTTCAGTTATTGGGCTTGGCGAGAGAGATAAAAAGCACAGAAAAGGAACACATCGACAAGCAGGTACTTTCGTGCAATCTATTTATTGTTTCATACCGATATTTATTCAATTTTTACAAAATTTATTTAATTCTAGATTTGTAGCTACCTAATTTTTGGCATTTAATTTGCATGTTTGGGGGCGGAGAAATGTAGTATTATTATTAAATATTTAAAATTTCTATACCTAGCAATTCCAAATTAATGGTAATGTTGGACGATTTTCATTCATATCATGGTTTTATTTATTTATTTTTTTTTTTAGAAACCATTCATCGCGATTATTTACATTTTTAAAGTAATTTTAAAGTAACCCGAAGTAAAATTTCAAATTTTTAGGAATAGCAGTAAGATAAAAATAGAAAAATTTCATTTTTTTTCTTCTAAATAGCGACAGTTTAGAAATTGTTTAATTGCGAGTATTAGTATAGCGATGATCGACCTTAATTCGAAAGATTTGCAAAATACTCATTGTGTGGTTCTTTCTGAAAGTCAATTTTCTGTCACTAATATACCTCTTATAAAGTGCTATTACATGTAAAAATATCAAGCGACAAAAATCGCTTGCGTTTTTTCGTTTTCTAAGCATTTCATTGGCTGTTCGAGAAGAGACTTTTCCATCATTTGAATTTCCAAACATTTGATTGGCTCTTACTAGCGACTCGCTTCGTTCCAGGCGTCAAAGACGCTCCGACACAAGAGAAACGCGCTCTCTCCAAGCGACTCTCCTGGTCCCATAGGATAACATGGATACGCCTGCAATTTGAAGCGTCTTCGACCACACGTGTAATAGCACTTTTATAGTTTTAACAATGTATTACTCTTGTTTAACGCTCTCTTCGTTTGTATGAATGCGAATTAATAGTAATTTTTCTTGTAAGAAAAGTGTTTATAACTCTTTTATAATTGCTTCATACCATGTACCAATGGCAATATTGGAAATTTTATGTCACTCGAGAGTAGGTGATAAATATTCAATAATTGTTTCCCTACCATTATTCGTATTACATTCATTCCATTTAACCCCTTTAAGGGCAATGGTCCATTTGTGAACCACAAAATTTTATCCTTTAACTGCTAAACTGACGCTAAAATATTGGAATAAAATAAAAATCCTTTTACTAAATACGTAAACAAAAGATATAATTTTTATTAAAATAAATATATTTATAAAATCCGCTGTCATTGACTCATTTCAGCATTTTGCGAATAAAAGTACCTTGTCCCTGAAAGTAGGTATTATACTTTAAAATATAAACTTTTATTTACTTGATTTAAAATACATGAGTTTAATTAACTTCGTCACAGATGTCATACATGCCGAGATACTTAATTGGTGACAAAAATCGTTACTTTGCAGGACATTTTAATACGGCTATTAATTGTTTATCTATTAATACATTGTTTATTTATTTTCGTCAAATTATATAAGTTGTTTTTTTCTATATTTTTTAATTTATCGTGCTTTTATTTATTGTTATTTATTTTTTATTGTATTTTTCAAAGTAATAGAAAATAATTTTAAATATGAACTGATATTCAAAGATGGTTATCCCCTAACCCGGTGCGTATATTTGCTCTCTTATTTTCTTAATACTTTTACAATATTCTTCTTCATTGGCGTTTTGATAAATCTTGGTTCAGCGGGAACTTCAGAAAGTGAGATTTATTGTATATAGATTTAAACAACTGCATAACAACCTGATGCACGTTTATATTTATTTTTGCACATAAATATGAACATTTTAGGTACTTTTTGGTTAATCTCGAGCCAGTGTTATTCATACATGTATATATGTATGTTTATATAAAAAATAATAATACAAAACATCATTATTATGATGATCAAAACATGTTTTACGTAATAAAAACCATATATTGCGTAAGCCATGAATTAAACATTAATATTCCTGGACCAATCATAAACAAATTTTAAATGAGATTTCAGTTTTACAGTTTTCGGTGCTGCAAATTTTTACACTACTAAACATCTCACATTTTCAAATGTTACATCGTTGCATAGAGAAAACAAGTGTGTAAGTGTGATCGCAGATCGCACAGAGGATTCCGTTTAATTTTTCCTTCAAAACACTTTATCATTAAATTAACAGGCAAAAAACAGTTTTGGGAATATTAGTTCGCTATTTTGGGATTTCTCCGCCAAACGCGCCAACCAGAACAGAATATATAAATTTCCCTCTAAATTCTGCCTTGATTGCATTGATTTCTTGATTTCTCTATTAGAATCTGCAGAGAAGCTACGCAAGTAAATAAAATTATGAATAAAAGTAAAATATTGCAAATCTAAGCATAAATTAAAGGGAGACAAAACTGGTCTTCAGTAGGCTAGTAATTTAAATGAATAAGAATTTAATAAATAAATAAAATATTTCACTTCGCGTGTCAAAATAGATCAAAGTAGAATGAAATAAAAAGGAGAATCATTTTTTCAGGCGATTTAAATAATCCATAAATTTATGTTGCATACATAATAATTTTATTTAAACTTGCTTTCAACAATTAGAAGAAATGAAATTTCAATTTTGAAATTTACGCTACTGCAAATTTTTAAACTCCTAAATATCACACATTTTCTATTTTTACACCATTGTATAGGAAAAAAAAATTATTTTTAAATGTAGTTCGTTTGAAAGATGCATCTCAATTTATTTTTGAGATATAAATTCTTTTGTAGTTTTTGATAACAATTTTGTAATTGTGGCAACAGAAGTACTCAATATCTTTTTTAAGTAAAATAAATGGAGTAATTAGAAGAGAGAAAACAACAGCAAAGCATGAACTGATGATATTAAAATTAATATTTTAATTAAAATAATATTTTTTTTCAAAATTTTAAGATTTATTTTGTGATAAGATGTATTCAGCTATAAGTACACAAAATTTGAACTACCTGGCTTATATAGTTTTTGGGTAGGAAGACAGACAGACAGAGTATAGAGACGAATGGAGTTTCGTCAGATGAACGAAATACTAAAAATGTATTTTTAAATTCAATTTGTTTGAAAGCTGTATCTTAATTTGTTTTAGAGTTATTATTTTTCTTTGTAGTTTTTAGTACTAGTTTGTTCTCTGGCAACAGTAGTATTTCAAAAAAGCGGACATCGCAATGATTCAAACATGTCTCATATTTAATCTCTATTTTTATCAGTTTTTTAGCATATCTTTAAGACTATTTGCACCTTATATTTCACAGAAGATGCATTCTGTAGGTTACCCTCATGGGTACCTTTTGGCATAACCAGCAACAAAATCCGTTATTTTTATTTATTTATTTATTTTATTTTTTTAGATTTGCTTGACGAAAGAATTATACTTGATTTTTTATACCGTTTCGTAGCTGAGTATGTCCAGTAAGTATCATTGCGCTGTGTATTAGCCTTCGCTTCGTTCCGACCATAATAGAAAGTTACAAAAATATATATGTAGCTCCTATATGAAAGCGAGTTTTCTGACACATAGCTGTGAAAAAAAAATCGCGCCAAATCCCATACGCATATGACATTTGTGCCGAGATTTTGTACCTATACCACATGTTTAAAATTTCTCCGCTTATATGTTCAAAGAAAACCAAAATAAATTAAGGTGAGTAAAAGTTTTAAACATAATAGTGCTTGTGAATAATAGTAAAAAATAATAGTATTTTATTCTTGGTATGTAATGAAACTATAGTAAATCTGTAGAACTAGGTCTTCAAAGTCAAGTTCTGGAAATTTTTTATGGCTTAATCGTAATCCGGAGTTTGACACGTTCTAGATATATTTTTTACATAACGTTTTCTATTCTTTGAATTCGGGTCTTACAAAAATACAGACGTCATCAAAGCGGATTCAAAAGTATACGAGAAGTATTGTAAGAAAAAGCAATAAAGAAAAGGGTGACAAAGTTATCTCGGATCTTGGGCTACTTTGTCACCTAACTACAAATATGCTTTAAATGCTCAAAATAGACGGTTTATGACAAAGTTACTTTAGATGTCGATGTAAAAAGTAAAACAGAACACCCGTTAGATCACCTAAGGGTATTTAAATGATAACATTTTATGATTATTGCAAAAAAAAAAAAAAAATAAATAAATAAATAAATAAGATTTTACAACTTATTTTTCTCTGAATAAAAAAAATTGATCATATCATCACCTAGAATGTTGAATTTCAATATAGGGATATTATTACTCTCCCAATTAATGTATTTTTTATTTACTATCTTAAAATCGTGCTTGGTTAAGTGAAAAACCTAGTCAACCATGACTCATAAGATCGTGAAATCAATTGTTTTTTTTCATGAGTAACGGTTGTTGGACGACCATCAGACTTGGTGTGTTTTCCAAAGCACTCGTTAACAAGCGTATTACATGGTATTTAAAATTCTTTAGCAGATAATTTTTCTATTTATGCTCCTATTGAGAGCTACCTTTGCGTTTAGGTTATTCTTCTCAGTATATTTCGATGATTTCGACCCCTTGGTATTTTTCGTAGGTCCTCATCTTTTACTTACTATCTAATACCTGTAAGGAAAGCGAGTATTACTTCCATGGCCGAATGGTTAAGATGCCGTTCTGCTAATCTGGAGGTTGTGGGTTCGATTCCCGTTGGCTCCATTGCACGCCCACTTTGTGTAGAGCTCCTGGTTGTATTTCTCTTGTGATGTAAATTTCCGTGTGCTATCTCGTCCTTGTATATTGACGATGACTTATAAGCAGGCTTTCATGTCGAGCACACAAGTCAGATGTATGTTGTTCATAAAATGTAAATGTAAGCGAGTATTAATCGCATGTAAAAGAGCACCAATAAGTAATATGTAAAACAATAACATACCCGTCCGTCAGCAAAGTTACAAAGTTACCCTAGTGTGTCAAAGTAGCAACGATTTACAATACTATACTGGAGAGTACTTGGTGATTCTAACTGTACAATATAAAATTCATACCATTTACCGTTAATTAACAGAGATATACGAAAGAATATGTTACAGTACTGTGTACTAAAAATTACTAGTAGAAATGCGTTTACCGAAGTGGCATCTATATTTAATTTTAACTGTTTATTTCTTATTAGATAACCTCTATACATTCTGTAAATCATGTACAGGGCTTCGTAAATTATTACGAGTACACTTTATTTTATTAAAGAAAATCTATGACGAGGAATTTCAAACTGTATTATGGATTTTTTAATAGAACTAAATTTTATCATACTATGTGGTCTACATATCGTATTTAAGATTTTTTGGTAGCTTTATTATGCCGATACATTTTTCCCCCTATCCTTTAGAGAGTTGGACTATTCGGAACATAGGTAGGGGTCGCCGACGAAATCTGGCCGCTTCCGCGGCTAATCTCATACTAGATTTTTGCATAAGCCAAAAATGAGTACCACTAGTAGTTTATTCGTAAATTTATCGGGTACTACTCTGTTATCCCGTCAATCAATTTCGCCAAATTATGCAAATCGCCAAACTAATAGCCAAATTATACAAATTGACATAATTTTTATTTTAAATAACGAAAAAAAAACAAATAATTAGTAGAATATTAATAAAAATTCAAATAAAAAAAAATAAAAATCACTTAATGGCATTTTAAACACGTGAATCGTATTTAATGTCATTGAATTTGGCATTCACAATCATCCATTATTGGCATTTAATCTTATAGTTTGGCGATAATTTTTTGCTCGACGGGATAACCTAGTAGAACCGTTTATCGCTGTGTTTGCAGTACAATCATTTCATACCTCTGATTGTACAGCAGGCATAATGTTAAACCTACAAATAAACCTCTAATGATATTAATTTATGCACCACTTCACTTCCGGCAGATTCCCCTATTACTACGCTTCGATAAAATAAAAGATTTTTTTTGTGCTCGATAACTTAGCTTTTTGTGCTGTCGGATCTTGGACTATTATTAAATGGTGAAGTTTTGTTACACCATGTTGAAAAGGGATTTATAATCTATTCTCGACTCTTAATTTTTCGTTCTTAATTTTTACATTATTTATAGCTAAAAATGCCAATTCTTTATTTTAAGTAATTTCTGACGTCATTTTTAATATTTTTGGTTACAATACTTTGTAGAGCTACATGGAACCTCAAATCATTTTTACTGTCTCTCAAACAATTTAACAACAATTTGAGGCGACTATATTTTTCACTTACAGTAAAAATGATCGAATATTCGATGATTAAAACGCAACAGTGCATCATAAAAGACCACATAAAAATACTTTTTAGAAAGACCAAATGATCAAACAAAACGTGAGATGATTTATAGAAAAATCTATTAATTAAATTTAGAGTAAAAAAGGACGCCAGATGAAAGGAAATTGCACTGTAATGAGATAAAATGAGATGTTTTATTGGTGAAACTCAATAAATTGCTAGAAACAGCTTTTCATGTATGAAGGGAAAAGCTGGGATTTAATTGAATTGAAACCATAAAAGGTTTGAAGTACAAATATCTATAATAATTGGAACAATAAATGAATATAACCGGAGTTCACAAACACAACATTTATTCAGGACGATCACAGACAAAACTGAAACATAGAACAATCTCTCGAGCCGAGTTGAGTAGTCTTGAGTACAAGTTACTTACGTTACATATATGACATCTCCCCTTTTTTTTAAAGCAAAAAATCTGAAAAATACAAATACAATAGTAATTAATAAAATAATAATCAGGTAACATAGTCACTTAAGTAGGATGGTTTTTTAATTAGTCTTCCAAATTTAGAATATGTTTTTGTTGGAGATTTAGAGCTATCGGTGTTGGATTGAGTTATTGTAGAAGGTAGAGAGTTCAAATCCGGTGTAGAAGATTTTGGTTCTTTCTCAGGAAGGTTCACATTAGGTGTAGGTTTCTCACAATCTAAAATGCTGGATTTATTTTTCATTTCAAAATTTATGTTACGAGGACTTTTATGAAGATGCCTTCTGTTTCTCTCTAATACTTGACCATCTTCCTTCAATATGCGATAAGATCGCGGTCTTTCAGAATTTCCTATAACTTTAGCAAGCTGATTTGCATCTTTCTGGGTACCATCTTTTAAAAATACAACATCATCTTCCCGTAAAGGTTTAAGTAATTTAGAGCCTCTGTCATAATAAGATTTTTGAATCTGTTGTCGAGAAATTAATTTTTGTCGAATTTCATCATATTGGTTAGTAGGGAAAAAATCTTCTTTGCGTGGCATAATTCCATTAATTTTATGACCAAATAATAATTCTGATGGTGATGGAATATTATTGGATATTGGTGTATTTCTGTACTCTAAAAGAGCTAAATATGGGTCTTTATTATCAAAATCAGCTTTTTTGAGCATGTACTTAACAGTCTGCAGATGTCTTTCAACCATTCCATTTGATTGTGGGAATCTAGGACTTGATGTTTTGATCTGAAAATTCCAAGAATTTGCAAAGTTCTTGAACATTAAACTGTCATATTGCGGACCATTATCAGAATATAGAAGTTTTGGAATGCCAAATCGTGCGAATATACCTTTTAATGCTTTGATGGTAGCAAGACTTGAGATTTCTGTTAATAAAGCTGTTTCAACATATTTACTAAAATAATCTATAACTAGCAAATGTACTCGACCTTGGAAGTGAAACAAATCAGTTCCTAAAACTTCCCATGGGCCATATGGAACTTCTTTTGGCATCAATGGTTCTTTTTGGTTTGATTTTCTATATGATAAACATGTTTTACAATTTAATACAAGATCTTCTACTTCTTTTGACATACCTGGCCAAAACAAAATTTCCCGTGCTCTGTTTTTGCATTTTTCAACACCCATGTGCCCATAATGTATACGATTGAGCATATCATTTCTAAGATTTTTTGGAACAACAACACGCGAGTTTTTAAAAACTAAGCCATTTGCAACTGTCAATTCTTCACGAAAACTATAATAAGGCATTGCAATTTCAGGAACTTTAAGTTTATCATCCGGCCATCCTTCCAAAATTAAGTTAGATACAACTTGTAATTCATGATCATTTCGTGTTTCTTTTTGAAAAATTTTAAATTTTTCATTTGACATAGGAATACTTTCAGTAACCATACCAACATATGCCTCGATATCACCTTCAAAAAAGTCGCACGTTTCTTCCAAAAATGATCTAGATAAAGCATCTGCCAAAAACAATTCTTTTCCTGGTTTGTAATAAAGTTTAAAATCATATGGTTGTAAACGTATTCTCATTCTTTGCAATCTAGCAGGGCACTTATCAAAAGGTTTATTAAATATTGCTTCAAGTGGTTTATGATCACTCTCGATTTTAAATGATTTTCCAAAAAGATATTGGTGAAATTTTTCGCAGCCAAAAACAACAGCTAATGTCTCTTTTTCTATTTGTGCATAGTTTTTCTGAGTATCATTTAAAGCTTTAGATGCATATGCAACTGGTAAATTATTTTGGAGAAGCACTGCTCCTAACCCATCTTTACTGGCATCAACTGACAAGGTGATTGGTTTCGACGCATCAAAATATTGCAGAACCGGATTTTTTGCCAAAATATTTTTTAATTCCAAAAAACATTTATCATGAATAGAATTCCAATTCCATATGTTATCTTTTTTAATTAAATCTCTTAAAATTGCAGTTTTTTGTGAAACATTCGGAATGAATTTTGAAACATATGTAATCATACCTAAAAATGTTTCTAGTTCTTTAGCGTTATTTGGAGGTTTCATAGCTAAAATTGCTTTAATTTTATCTTCATCAGGCTTAAGACCATCTTTCGAAAATTTGTGTCCTAAATATTTGACTTCTGTTACTCCAATTTTACACTTATTCAAATTAAATTTAATATTTCTTTCACGAGCTTTCTCAAGAACTTTTTTAAGCCTCATATCATGTTCTTTTTTATCTTTTCCCCAAATTAATAAATCATCTATGTAAATTTCTACTCCTTCTTCTCCCCCAAAAACTTCACTGAAACTTCTATGAAACACTTCCGGAGCTGAGCAAATACCATATGGTAACCTTAAAAAACAAAATCTGCCAAATGGGGTGTTAAATGTTGTTAATTTTGAGCTCTCTTCTGATAATTTAATTTGCCAAAAAGCCTTATTAGCATCCAAAATACTAAAAACTTGAGCACCAGCCATTTTAGAAGCAATATCTTCAAATGTTGGAAGATAAAAATGTTCTCTCAAAATATTAGAATTTAAATATTGTGGATCTAAGCATATTCTTAAACTACCATTAGGTTTACGTATTATAACTAAGGAATTAACAAATTCGGTGGGTTCATCAATCTTTTTAATTATTTTGGCATTTATCATTTCATTTAATTCTTTTTTCAATGGTTCCATTAAACTAATTGGTACCTTTCTGCAAGGTTCAATTTTACCTACGGCATCAGGTTTCAGTTTAATATCATAAGTAAAACCTTTTAAATTGCCAATTCCCTTAAAAAGATCAGAATATTCTTTCAAAATTTCTGGCATGTCTTTTTTATCAAAAGTAATTGAATTTACTCTGTTAACTAAATTTAAATCAACTAAGGTAGGTAATCCTAATACAGCAGGAGCCTTATTATCACAATCAACTATTTGAAAATCTACTACTGCTTTTGCACTTTTAGACGTCTCACATATTAACGAACATTTACCAACAACACTGATTTCTGAACCACTATAATTAGTTAACTTCATGTTTGAATTTTCTATTATACCTTCTTTTAAATTTAATTGCTTAAATTTATGTAATGGTAATACGTTACATTGAGCACCCGTATCTAATTTTACAAATAAATACTTCGAAACATTTACTTTAAGTTTCTCAAACCAATCTTGTTTATTTTTACTTTCATTATTTTTTATAGCTCCTAACACATATTCATTTGAATTATCATTTTGGGATGGTGGAACACTCATGAATTCGTCAGTATCATAACTTCTCAAAATATTAACATTCTTTTTAAATCTACACATATTCGCAAAATGATGCAATTTTTTACAAATAAAACAAGTTTTATTATAAGCAGGGCAAGAATTTTTAAAGTGACACTTACCGCACTTTAGGCATTTCTGTACTCCAAGTTCTGAGTTGTTGTATTTGCGATAATTTTCATTACCATGGAGACGATTCTTCTTTATTAGATTTTCATTTTTATTCTCAAAGTTTTTTGATGGCAGACGATTTCTTCCTGCTTTTGATTTTATTCTAAGTGTTTCCACGGTTTTCTCTTCATTCAGCGTTTTCATCTGTATTTCGGCAATTTCTTGTGTTTTGCACATCTTTATACACTTTTCCAAATTAAGATCAGATTCGCGTAATAGTCTATCCTTCAGCTGTGTATTTTTTATACCACTTATAATTCTATCACGAATTAGACTATCTCTCAGTTCTCCGAAATTACATGTGCTGCAAAGTTTCTTTAAGGAAGTTAAAAATTCATCAAATGTTTCATGAGAATGTTGCGTACGGTTAAAAAATAAATGTCTGTCAATTGACTCATTCGACTTCGGAATACAAAAATCTTCAAATTTCTGCATTATTTTAGAGACATCTTTCTTATCTTCTTCTGCAATATCCATCGTATTATATACTTCCAAAGCATCTGTTCCAATTACATGCAATAAAATTGCAACTTGAACTTCCGGCGGTTTTTTATTACTTTCACTCGCTAACATATACAATTCAAATTTTTGTTTCCACTTTTTAAAATTTTCTGCAACATTACCATCCATAGAAAGTGGATTCGGAGGATTTAATCCCGATGTAGCCATTTCTTCAGGTAATAGGAAACAAAAGAAAAATTAAACAGTTAGCATTTTAAATTAAATAATTACCACGGAATCTTCAGTATTTCTCATTTCATAAAAAGCAACGTTCTTTTGAACCGGCTGCGCCATATAATAATTGGAACAATAAATGAATATAACCGGAGTTCACAAACACAACATTTATTCAGGACGATCACAGACAAAACTGAAACATAGAACAATCTCTCGAGCCGAGTTGAGTAGTCTTGAGTACAAGTTACTTACGTTACATATATGACAATATCCTCTATTAATAAAATAGGAAATGGCATAAGAATATTTTACGAGTAATAATAAAATTCGTGCGCTTTTAAAGAACATTTTCTTAATATAAAATATATATAATAATGCTAACACATGATTGTCTAAAGGTTATTGTCATCATGTAAAATTTTAATTTTTCCATTAATGTCTAGAGAGATGAAGTCAAAATATTTACTCAAATTACTCATTCATTTCTTTTGTGCAAATAAGGGAACCACAGATGAAAAAACAATTTAAACTGACTCAATGTTCTGAAATTGACACTTTGATAAACTGATAATTTTTGTTCATAAATAGTGATCTAAAGTTACTGGAATGCAATTGAAATAACAATTCAGTTATGAATAACTTATATTAACACAATTACAAATTAAAGGCTTTACGCAAGCAAATGATGAAGAAATCTTCAAAAAATTTTATTGTATTATGAAAGTTAATTATTTTCTAGGTCACACTGTCTTGAAACTATATACGATTGCGCGTTTTGTACAATTTTCATAATTTCACAAATTACTTAATAAACATTACTTAATTTTTGATAAAATTTTTAATTTGTTATCAGATGACAAGTTAGAAATTTTGAATACATAAATTAAATAATAATAAACAACTAATTTCATGTTTCATGCTGCAAGAATTCATAACAAATACACAGAAATTTTCAGAGGAGCTAGGACTGTCCAGGACACTACATACCAAGCATTAAAAAAAACTACAGAAAACGGATACTGAAAATAAGATAGATGTTTCTTAATTTATAAAAAGGCAATATAATCACGAACGTAAAAACACATATTTAATTTTCAGCTTGAAATTACGCTTGAAATAATTGAATATTTACTGCGTGAATTATCACTTACTAACTAAGCGTAGAACCAACAGGGTGAAAAATGTCCAAGCCGGGGATTGAACCCAGAACCAGTAGAATAGCGCTCCAAGTGCTCTACCATTTTAGCTACGAAGACGATGCTCAGCCTGGAACTTCTCATTTCCATAAGTTTGGTAACGCTGCTTAGCAGCACAAGGGTTCCGGGTTCGATCCCCGGCTCGGAAATTCATCACACTGTTGGTTGTATGCTTAGTTAGCATGTGATAATTCACGTATTACATATTCAAAAATATACATCTTCCGGATCACCAAATACACCGAAAGCGTTCCTTTAACTTTACAAAACTCGTAAAAGAATTAATCTTTGAAATTGAAAGAAAAATTTATAAAAATAAATTTTTATTAGCAGCCTGTAATTTTTGAAAATATTTCCGAGTACCTTTCAGAGTGGATTATTCCGTTTTATCAACTAAAAAATCGCTTTTTTGGGATATTATCAGGGCTCATGTAAGTATTTTCGTGTTCAGCAAACTTATTTATCTAAAAGAATATATAGAATCAACTGCATTAACAATAAAATTAACATTTCTCTAATATAATTGTTCGCATACTTTTTTAGTTATGCAGTTTAAAGTGTTTAGTTGAAATTTAGTAGCATCCAAAAAACGGATTTTTTGGGTAGAGAGAATTGATTAATGCATTGTAAAAGCTATTCGAAAACGATTCCAAAAATTTCAAACAGCTAATAAAAAATTATTTTAATGATTCTTTTTAACTATTTGGAAAATAACTATTGTCCTCGGTATAGAAATGGGAAAGCTAAAGTATATCTCAATATTTCTAGTGTTTGAATTCCATAACTTATTCGTTTTCTGGTTGATCCATGTTTAATGTACAAAAATGTTATACTTCTGTTGCCCCGATTATAAAGAAAGTAATAAAAACTTTAAAAAATAATAATAATTTGAAAACGAATTCCGATAAAGATTTCAAACAAATTTCATTCAAAAGTGCATTTTTTATCTACGCAAAGATGTAAAAATTTTAATGTTTAGAAGTTTAAAAAATTTCAGTTCCGAAAATCGTAAAACTAAAATTTCATTTGAAATTTGATAATAATGGGTCCAAGAATATTAATGTTTAATCTATGTTTAATCTATGATTAATCTATCTGATTCATAGAAATATTTGAGGAAATCCACCCAATCTGAAAGAAAAAACTTTAATTCTAACTCAATTGCTTTGGTTTTTTTGCGTTTTTTCCCCAAAATCAGTCAGCAAGTTGCTAAAATTTTAAAAAGGTTCGATTTTAATGTTATTTTTTCTCCTATTAATAAAATTGCTTTTTCAAATCTTAAGCACCCCATTGATCGCTTAGATAACTGGGGTATTTACCAAATTTCTTGCCAATGTGGTCTTTTTTATATTGGTCAGACTAAACTTGCTCTCAGTTTTCGTTTAATGGAACATAAAAAGTATGTCAAAAATCAAGAACTTAAACGTTCCTCTATTGCTCAACATTGTTGGCCTTCGCAACATAAGTTTAACTTTTCTTCAGCCACCATCATCCATAAATATCCTTCCATTCTTGATCTTGATTTTTGGGAAGCTTACCACATCATAAAAAATTCTCACTCCTTAGTCAATGACTTATCTAGTACTCCTTATTTTCCAAGTATTTGGAAATCTTTAATTTAATACTTTTTTTTACTTGCTTTTTAATTTTTGTTTTGTTTGTTCTCCGATAGATGTCGCTAATTGTCCACCCAGTTGTTTTGGCTGCTTTCTTCTCATTGGTTGCTTTTTTTTGGCGGGATTGTTCCCATAGCGGGTATATAAGCCTGCGTATCTCTGTCTCTTTGCTCAGTTTTGCTATTTTTTAGCTCGCTGAGTTTTGCACTGATGAAGAATCTCGATAGTAGATTCAAAATATCTATTTGCTATCTTCTCATACTTTATTTGTGCATATCTAATCGTTGGTTTTCTATCTTTAAACATTTGTGCACAAAGGCTTTATTTGCTATTTAAATTAATAGTTCCTGTTTACATTAAATTTTCATAATTTAAGAAACATCTGTCCTTTTTTGACCGCGTACACTGTAAAAAATAAACGGACAATTTTACGGAAATACAGCTGGTAATCTGGACGCTAGTAAAACTTACTGCTTTTTAACGGAAAAATGTCTGTAAATTCTTGAAAATTTTCCATATTTTCCTGGAAATTACGGGAATTTTTCCATAAAAAAATAGCAAATTGTACTGGCGTCCAGATTATCAGTAACATGGTGGATATTCCATCTACGTTATCATCCCGTGGTTAAGGCAAAAACTTCCAGCTTAAAGAGGGGAAAAACCCGCTAGACGCAATGTTAATCCCCACCAACCAATGGCACAGTACATGGGAAAAGCAGTAGCAGCCACTCTTTTTATCATTTGGAAGTTCTTTGAGTAAATTATCGGTAACACGTGACTTTTTACAGCATGGGACACAGATTTGGAATGTCCTCTATTTCCATTAATTTGTCCATTCTTTTTTACATGTACAAAAACTCTACAATTGACTACTTTGCAAGCAAAATCACAAAAAAATCGTGCAAAACTGTTCTGGGAATATAGATCATTTGCAGTTTTTCAAGCGTATATTGACATGCGATGAGAAATGGGCATACCTATGGAAAAATCTTGATAATCGAAAACAATGGTAGGATGTGGACCAATCCGCACAACCTCATATAAACACGGGCGATTTGAAAAGTCGTTCATGATCAGCTCCTGGTGAAATTGAGTCATTCATTTTTAAATCATTCCACATGATCGATTGGCCAACGATGAAATTTACTATAAATCAGTGGCGCCAACTTATATGCCCCCGTGGAGCCTGAGCCCACCCAATAATTTTGAATTCTAGAATGCTCAATTTTCATAGTTCTAGTCATTTTTCTCCCTAGAGCAAAATTTATTTTGCCAATGACCGCGCATTTTAATTCTCCGACTGCCACCCATAAATCCAAAATGACTAAAATGTAATTGTTTAACTTTTGCTGTTTCAATTTGTAGTCATGTTCATGATACGATGATATTACAATAAATATTAATTTATACGAAAAAACGCATAAAAATATAATTAAAAAAAATTTCAACTATCTTAAAATATCATAGCTTGACTTAAAAGTTTAATCTTTCATCAGTTGTCTACCTTTCGCAGAAAAACAGATTGGTTGTACCATTTTATCAAAATATCTTAGAGCTCACCCAATATTTTTGAGCCAACACAATATTTTTTAAAAGTTGGCGCCACTGCCATTAACCATTATAAAAGATGTGTGTTTCGTTGAAAAAACAAATACTCTTACACTGATGAACATATGGAAAGTTCTTCTGCAGGAAGACAATGAAAGATCACAACCGTCACGCATGACATGAATTTAATTAGAAGAGCTTGGAGGAATTGATCTTTTACCGCATCCTCTATATGATCCGACATTTCTCCGTCGGATCATACGTTCTGTTGCTATTGCATGATATTTTCGGTGCAGAAGCTTCTTTAATGTTGGCGATTTCCAGTGAGAATGTCTAGACTCTTTTGCTTCCAAATGCAAAGATTGGCATCAAAATGATATTGCTTAACTTTCAAGAATAATTAAATAAATCATAGAATTTCACGATTTATATTTTAATTTATCATAGGTTATTTATGATGAAATATTGCAATAAAAGTTTTATTTTTAAAACGAAATTGCTTTTGATACAATTTAATATTTAGGCATTGGATATCCAAAAAAGGCATAGTTCAACTCTTTGTTTTCTAACAGTTCCGCTGAGAAAGAAATCTCCATTGCACGTTCTTTTAAAACTTGTGAACGTAAAATAAAATTATAAAGTGTAAATCTTAGACACTTTAGAGCGTAAACAAAACTAGTATTATTCTCTTTTAAATTCATTTCCTAGCTAAAAACGAACATATTACGAGCTTAGTATAAAAGTTGATGAAAGTTAGGAGTCGTCGTAAAATTTTTAAAAGCTTGGGAAATTTGAATATCTCTTTGGATCTAGTTATATTAAAGTGTTACCTTTCCATTGCATCAGTTTTCTCTTTGATACATTTTATACTTATTCTGCATTTAAGAAATAGTTTTCATAAAAAAAAAAATTGTGCATTTCATATTTTTCGAACATTACTTTTAATAACATTTTATAATCTCTACGAGAGTTTTAAAAATTTAGAATATAATCACGTTTTATTTCACTATAAATTTGAAATTTTCGTCAGTTTTTTATAGAAATCGAAACAAATGTTTATTAAAAAAATTCATTTTTATAGCTTAAAATATTATTTACATATTATATTACACTAACAGGCGATTTTATGATACAAAAGAAAAACAACTTGTGCAGCATGCATTAAACTGTGTTATTTGAAAATAAATTGAGTTTTTTAAAAAGTTTAAAGTGTTTAGGCATAATGTAAAAATCATTAAAACGAGATTATTTATGTAGAAATATATTTTATCTTTAAAATTTATACAATGAAATTGTCAAAGCATAAAATAAAAAAGTGTTCCTTTATATTACTAAATGTTTTTCTTATAGACTGTGATATATATATATTTTTTTTTAGGAAAAAAGGAAAGTTATGATGATACTTTATTTTTTGACGATTTTGTAACACCCTTTCGCATTATAAATAGTGTTTATGACTTTGAATTTATTTAATTTTACTTTGATATTTCTGTATGTGTGTTCTCCAATTTGTGTAACATTGCGTAGATCTGAATGAGATGAGAAAATATATTGAAGTAGTTTATGATGTGCTATGTACTAAAAATACCCATGTTAAATAAAACAACATTTTTGCAGCCATATATTAAAAAATGTCTAAACAAAGGAAAATAAAAAGAAATGAAAAAATGATCTGCATATAGACAGTTGTTTTTTCAAATGTCTATTAATGCCGTTGAATTAAAGTAACTTGATTTACACAAGAACGTCCAGTTGGTGTCGATTCGACATTGATCAAATAATAAAATGTGAATTCGAACCAGAATTATTTTTATAAATTTAATGAAATTAGTTATATGTAGTAACTAGATAAAACTTACAAGAAGAGAGCCAATAGTCCAAGAGCCGACCGCACAAAACCCTATGTCGTCGAGCACAAGAAAAAATTCTTTATACTATGAAGCAGTAGTAATAGAGGAATCTAATGATCCATGTCTGCCGGAAGCGAAGTGGTGCATAAGCCAAAAATTAATACCGCTAATGTTTGATTCGTAGGATTAGCATTGTGTTTTACTGCACCCAGTTTTCCCTGTTTTCATACTTTTCATTGTACGGCAAACACAATGCTAATCATACGAGTCAACCACTAGTGGTATCAATTTTTTATTTATGCACAACTTCGCTCCAGGCAGACATGGATCATTAGATACCTCTATTACTACTCTTTCATAAAATAATGATTTTTTCTTGTGCTCGGTGACTTAGGGTTTTGTGCAGTCGGCTCTTGGACTAAAACCATGGTAATCACAGATTTTGATTTTTTCTTAGTATAAGATGTTGAGTAGAGACCCCTTAATCTCAGGTTCAGTGGATTTATACAATGTTCTTCATTTCTTGAGAAACGTTGGTTGGGGGGGGGGGGGAGTCTAATATTATAACACAACTGAAATATTAACTAAATCGTAATACTAATAATATATATTCTACATAAATAAAAAATTTTAATATATTTTAAATGTTTTTGTTATTATACAACGTCTTAGAAGCAAAATGTTTTTTATAATATAAAGTCTTATATTTTTTATGTAGAATATATATTATTAGTATTACGATTTAGTTATTAGTGGACGTAATCAAGACTTATTTAGTGTTATTTTTCACATTCAGAAATATTAACTGTCTAAGAAATGTGTAACACTGATCGCGGATCAGTTGGTACGGCGTTTCCTCGTTGTCTCGCGGGCTCGGTGTCGATATCGGAACGCACTTCATTTATATTTCTCTCTTTATGTTTTATAAATATAAATTATAATTTAATAATCTTAATTAAAAATTTTATTATCACACTTAATTACAATGTTAAAATACTTTGAAATAATTTAGCATTTTTTATTTTAAACCATTTTTTTCTCGTTATTTAAAGGGATTTAAAAATAAAATAAAAATAAAAAAAAGATATTTTATTGAGTAATAAAAATTCCAAAACCATTACAAAATCTGTTGCTCAACCATCTAGTTATGATAAAATCAAACATATTCAAATAAAATAAAAACTAATAGAAGATAAATATGAAAGCAAAATAATTGAAACTGCAAGCTTACATATACAAGTTTAAAAATCTTTAATGTACAAAATAAGTTTGTAATTTAATTCTTATTCTAAATTTTAATATAATTATGTTTGTTACTTTAAAAACAGAATGGTAATTTCGTCGTGTTGACTTCGCTTGTTAAGGCTATACATAAATTATTTTCTTTTAAATCTTCAAATTTCTTTAAACTGAATTTATTTAATATCATCGCATCGATAAAGAATATATGAAATATACTTTAAAGGCGATTAAAAAAATTAAAATTTTTCAATATTTTATGCAACTTTTTAGTTACAAATAAAAAAAGTAAATAGCTTAAAATTATTTTCGATATGCAATATTCTAACTTGTTATTGACAGTGAGATTATTAAGTATAATTACAAGTATATTTGTAAAACAATAAATAAGGAAAACAATGATAGAGCGATCCGGTATCGAATCCGAGCCCAGGAACTGCAAGCAAATGCTGTACCAACTGAGCTATGATCAACGTTGTCTTTTCCTTACAAAGTTCGTATTTAAGCTGTGTTATAATATTAGACCTCCCTGTTTCTCAAGAACTAAGAAGTTTTGTATAAAATATACCAATTTTCAAATAGAAAAATAAATATGTTTAAAACACTTTTTGTCACCAAATTTACAACACATTTAGATTAACATTTAGTATTGACCTTCGATTTATTCTGTTGAGCGGATCCATTGTATCTGACCAGATTCTGCGATCGTTAAGGTCATTTGGATGAAAAAGTCCTCCAGTGTTCGTGTCCGGGATGGCTCAGTTGAAAGAGCATTGGCGGCTTCAGCCAATACATCCCTGGTTCAAATCCAGGCCCAGACTTTTTTCACCCCTTGGAAAATTTACATCTGTTATTACTACACATTATTGTTTTGTGAACCAGAATAATTCCCATACAAAATATTTTTTGTGTTGTATTGTGTTCTTAATATGTTTCCAACTAGAAATATGCATTTAATATGTGTCAAAATTGTTGCTATCTGAAAATGTGTTCAGAAAATAGTGTTATTAAATGTGTTGAATAGTGTTGTAAATTGTGTTAATGAAAATATGTTCTTATAATATTGTTTTGTGGCGCAACACCTTACCACCAAATAAACAACGCATTGTAAACACCACACAAATTAGATCACTATAAAACGACAAATGTAAAACACTTTCTACATGTTGCCTTTAAAATTACACAATTTAAAAATAACATAAAAAACAGTTTGCTTTATAGAAAAAAAATTGCAGAATATTATTGAATTGACTAATATTTATCAACAAATGTCGGTGTATGCGTTTCTGTAAAATTTGTGAAATTTAGCTTTTTAGGCATCATATATGTTCACTTCAATAACCTTCATGTATTAATAATTTTAAAAATAATTACTTTTAATAATTAGAGGCCTTTGTTTGTCATTTTGAAAACACTGTACATTTTTTTTTCATGATACACAGTAAAACTAATATTAACTGTGCTGAATTATTATGTCTTTTTTAGTATCAAAGTCAATAAAGATTTAAAAATACTAAAATCAGATCTATTTTATTAAAATCATAAGATTTTCCGATATCCGCCAACTTCTTTTTACTAATGCCGTGTTATTCTATGGCCAAAATTCATCAAATTCTTGTGAGCTCGCATTTGGGAGCTTTTCTCAAAAAGATATACTACATTGTGATTCTTCATACTTCGACACTTTTACATTTCTGAAAAGCTTTTTGTAAGTATTTTAAATTCAGGAAAAAATCCTGCTATTAAGCTTAAAATCTAAATAAATATCTTTAAAATTAAAAATAAATAAATAAATAAAAGCGTCAGCTGTAAATCCTGGGAATTTTTTTTATAAAATATTAACTCTGATACTCTATTTGGGAAGAAAACCATAATAACGTATGACTTTACAAGCATAAGACTTCAAATATTGGATTACTCGTAGATTATCTATAATTTCTCATATTTTTAACAGTGTACTTAATTAATAAAATGTAAATAAAAAAATTTCAGAAAAACATGCATTTTTATTTAACTTAAAAATAAAACACTATAGATTCAATGCTCCGGAATTTTAATTTAATTCTGCATTATTATCGTTATTAATATTATTAAAATCCGGTATTGATATAAAAATAAAGCCGGACATGATGTTTTACTTTAGAATAATTTTCCACATATTTGGGTCACATATTTAAATGTCCTTTCCATTTTCAAAATAAGCTCTTAAAAATAACACAGAATTTTTGATTTTCAAGCTCTAAAATAAAAAAAGATGCAGCAACAAATAAAAAGAAGAAACAACCCCGAGAATATTCTTCCGCTAGAATCTAAATGATTATAACAATAAAAGGAAAAATCCATTAAGCAGAGAGAAAGTAAAGGGCTTAATGAGGAGAGATTACAGTGTGATGAGATGAAATTGGATGTCAGTGTAGGTTAAAATACACTAACATTTGCAAAAAAAAAAAAGATCTTTGAATTGCACCTCCGAGGACTTTAAAAATAACTAATCTGCTGTTAGTGTAATTAAAGGCACGGAAAATGGATTTGTTAAATGTTCTATTTTTATATTTATATATAAACCGGTGAAAATTAAAAAAGAGGATGGCTGTTTTATTGTTTGCCACATTGTATATGAAATGTTAGTTAATATTTTATCTTTTACTGTCGTTTTTTCCATTTTATGAAAAAATAAATCATTTGAAATCTGTATATAACAGGAAAATTAGCAAAAGAAAATAAATTTCAAATTTTCAGTTAAAGTTTGTTATTTTATGTAATGAGCTACACTATATGGCCAAAGGTGACCGGCCACTTGTGACTTTAGACATTTTGTTATAAATCTAATAAAATACATGCATATTTATCCTTAAACCCTAAGTGTGTAAACACAATAGTACAGGTCATATATTTCCATGAAATTTTGTTGCGAAACTCAAAGGGGGCCATTAACAAATTGAAAAAATCTGACATCTTTTGGATAACCCAGTCAGAATTAACGTAGAAAAGCATTGAAACTGTAGATTATGATTATGTGGCACATTATAATAAACGGTTTCATTTTTTTTTCTTGCGGATAGCATGCACACTCTTAGAGAAATTAAGGTTTTGATAAAAATAATCCCGAAAATTTCCAAGTTTTTTGCTTATAATTTGCAGAGTTCTTAATATAAAATAATGTTCTTTTTCGAAAATATGACTAACAACAATGTGCATAATAACCTGTAACAGAATTAAAAAATAATAAAAAATTGTATGGAAAATGAGCAGATTAACTAAATAAATCGTTGTTCTGCAGGCGTGAATGCTATCAAAATCTCATTTGCATATTGTGATAACTAAATCTATGGAGCAACTTTTGTACAAGTCTCAAAAACATAGCTTGAAAATTCCGAAATTGATAGTCGATAGAATAAGATCAAAATCCATTGTTCCCAAAAGGAAGCAAAAAAATGAGGAGTTTTATATAAATATAGTAGTACATGCCATATTGTATATTCTGTATAGACAGTAATCGATGGATAAATGAATACAGCGGGAAGGGTGCGACCGGAGCGATGAAGCTACCAAAAAACACCAGCCACGTCTCGTAGCGGAATACTTAACACTCTGCGAATTTTTTCTCCATTAATATTTTTCAATATCCATTAAAAAATATTCAGTTGAATCGTATCTGATTCTGAATAGCTTGATTGAAATTTCTTTTGTTTCTGAAGGACAAATTCCAATTTTTCACTCTATTGAAGGCATCTGACAATGGCAAAACAAGTGTTATTTCATTCTTTGGATTGCTACTGATGAAGGACAGAGAATGTGCAAATTCACAGCATATAATGAAAATTATAAAGTTTTTAAGTATATGTTGGACATATATGGCATGAAGTGCAGCAAAAGGTTAAAACAACTTTGATAAAACTAAGATAACTTTAATTATTATTACAGGCGAAGCTCGTTAAAATGAACCTCAACGGGAATCAAAATTTTGTTCATGTTAACAGTAATTCATGTTATCAGTATATACTCTTTGTATTTGTTTTTATAGGGGACTGTGAAAACAATTCATGTTAAAAGTAATTCATGTTTAGCGTGTTCATGTTAACGAGGTTTGATTGTATTATTATTTTTTTTAGTAGTAAAGAGGATGTTTATAAAATAATGTCTCAGTTATACATTTTAATACTATCAATTTTAAGCGTTGTTGAGTGTTGATCGCAAATTGTGAATGTCACAAATAAAGAGTAATTCATGCAATTTTAGATAAGGGCATGGGCGAGTACTGCTTTGTAATGGACTCGCTTGCAGTACCATATGTACGCAGAATGGCGACTCTTGAACATAAAGAGATGTTGCTAGGCTGAAGATCTAGAAGCCGTTAGAGATATGTGATTTTTAGATTCGTTCGTAACTATGTAAATACGTCGAACCTATATTCTTCGTTCTTTCCATTTATCCGTCTGTCCGAGACAAAACTACAGACCAAAACTATCCAACCGAATTATTTAAAACGTAAAAGATAAAAATGCTGATTGAAGTTGTTGCATAATGTTGTCGAGTCATTTCAAATTTTATGACAATTGGATGTAAAGTTTAATTACAGGGGCAATCAAAATTATTTTGTTACATTACGGCTAATGGGAAGAAATAGTTTCAAGTGCATTTTAATGGTACCACACTCTTTCAAACATTATAAAAAAGGTATGCATCTTTGAGGTATGTGCTACAATATATCTGTACAATCTGAGCTGCAACGAATGTTCGTCATTCAGTTTCAGCGCCACACAAAAGTATATTATTATGTTATGGTATAGGGGGAAATATTGTTTGGGGTGAGTTTTAATTATATTCAACTCCTTGACATTTTATGAAATTGATATATGTTGCTGAGGTTTACTGAAGGTTATTTCATGTACGATAGAAAGCAAATAGTACTTACATGGACACACAAAACATTTCGGCTACTATACTGTATCCGAAGTACAGTATACTATTATACGAATATCTGAATATTATAAAACTTCGTTATAGTACGAACGAACCTCATTTGCTACGCTTGACACGCTATTTCCTACTGGTTGTTTCTTTAGTGTCTTTATAAAATATCTTGTCTACGATTCGTCGCTACCTAATGATTTGCTAGAGTTGAACACAGAACTACAGAGGCTTTTGCTTCTGTTACTCTGGACTTGTTAATCTAAGTGTGGGGTCTTTAGGTTAGGAGTGTGCTGTATAACCAAATGTGCACATATTGAAATTTATTAGAAAAAGTAGGTTTGTTTATTTTGAATTTCATGTATGATTCATTGTAAATAGTCTAAATAAAACTATGTAATATTCCACTGAAACCAGGACATTCTTTTATGGATACTCCGTATATAAAAAAAAACATGTATATATATATATATATATATATATATATATATATATATATATATATATATATATATATATGTATATATATATATATGTATGTATATATATATATATGTATGTATATAAAAGCAACCAATATTTTAAAACAATAACTCTTAAATTCTTTTATGTTCAAATTACAAAAACATTTATATTCAAATACATCATTATTAGTAAACTTAAAAAAAACAAGATTGTTTAATTTTTGTTCGTGGAATATTTTTTCCCATTCTTCTGGAATTCAACTTTTGTAGATCTGTTACATTTATACGAATTATGTTAAATTGCACAATTATGTGTTTAGTAGATACGAACTCCCCCCTCCTCTTTAAAAAAAAGTGAAATTTTCTTACAAATAAAATTTAAAGTGCTATTACTATACCCATGAGCAACGTAACATCTTTACCTTAGTAGTTAAATCTTTTATTGAATGTCAAAATTCTAAAGATAAATTTTCTTGTACCCTGTATATGAAACATTTGTCAGCGTTTATATGCAGTGTATTTTAAAATTCGAGCGAAAAATTAAGGGGGTTGATAAAAGGCACAAAGATATGAAAAATTACAGCAAAACAGCGATTGCCTCATTTTTTAAAGCACAGAGCATAAACATATTTCATTAAAATAGGTAAATTTCGGAGGCTTGGTTATTCCTCCCCCTTGCCGGAAGTGATGCTTGTGCTGTTGCCATTATAGATTTTGCCGTAAGTGTGTACCATCCTACCTGGTACATTTATCTATGTTCTGTCCTAACATAACTTAGATTGATGGTAATAACTTTTAGAAAATGTAAGAATATTATAATGAAACTTTAATAGAATGCTTACCGTTGTTGTAAACATGATGACGCCAAGAAAAGATAGAACTTTCAATATATGCGCCAGCAGTATCACTTGTCGCTCCACATTTTGGATTGTGATTATTAGCTCATGCGGTGATATTGATTGTGTGAATACACCACTTTTCCAAACGTGTTTGTGATGTTATGGCATTTTATGCAAAACTAGGTACATATAGTTAGAATTTTATTGCAATGTTTTCATTTATCGCAAAATTATTTCCGTCAAGCCGATTACAGTTAAAGTTAAGCATCCTTTATTTGTGACTAGATCAAGGTTTTTAATCCCTTGTTTTATGCAATTTTTTATTCTTTTGGTGTCGTCTATCATTCCTCTTTATTTATAGGTCACATTTTAGAGCTCCTGTATATGTGATTAGAAATTCGAAATCAGATGTGTAACAATATGCAAAATTTTGTTTTATAATAGACAACTCAAATACATGAAATAATTTTAACGTTCTCATAATGTGGAAAAATGAAAAAAAAAACTTCTTATCTAAAATAATGTTATTATAATTTCTCATAAAATAATTTTTATTCCAAATGTTTTATATAAGTTTTACATATTTATTATTATTATTATTTGTTCATATAAAGTATTTTAAAACATAATGTTTTAATAAAAACGTATTTAAAATAAATACACATTGCAATATTTAATTTCTAATTCAATTTTTACTTAATAGTGTTTACAATATTTTGCTGCTGCATTTACATAGCCAATCGGCATATCGTAACAAGAGTAGTTTGACACATAATTAACTCCATTATTCTTATAACTCATATACAATTTTAAGGCATTTTAATGCAGCAGCATAAAATAATAATATCACAATAAATTTATGATTTTTTTTCGTTCGGAAATTTAAAGAAATGTTCCGGTTGATTTGTAGAATCTTTAAAAATCAAATGGTTTCTAACACATAATATTTTAGTTCAATATTGAATGCTTTCAAAGAACGCGAAATAACTTCAGAAAATCTTTCTGAAAAAATCACAAAGAGTTTTTGCAGAAATCATTTCCGAAGAAGCAGAAACGAAATCAAAAGTGTGTTGACGTTGTGCAAATTTTTCAAATATTAAATTTATTTTGATTTTAGAATTGAAATAGAAATGTTTATTTAATAGAATTTGGATTCGTTAGCTTCAAGAATTTAAAAAAAGTATGTCATTTTATTTAATTTATTATTATTATTATTATTATTTAGATTATATTTCTGTTTAATGTATTTTTATATTTCGTTTTTGTGTTTTATATTATTTTGAGATTTGCTTTACTATGTTTAAAAGTAAAATATAAACGTATTTATTGCATGAAAAAATAGACATTATTTGAAAGTCATTTAAAGAAATATTGTTCAATTAAGTGGTTAAAACTGAAAATGTGCTATGATTAGAAGTTAAAAAATTCGCAGTTTCGAAATTTCAGCGTGAAGTGTTGCCATTCGCAAAATGACGTCAGCTTTAGCTACAGGCATGTTTGTGCTCTATAATATAGATTGAAATATAATATTTATCTGGCGACTGAAAACATTAAACAACCTTGTTTCTTAAAAAAAGTCTTTTTTAAAAATACATAAGATTTTGATATCTTGCTAATGGAAAGCCGTATATTAGATATCGAATCTGAAGAATTTAATTCATTCTTCATTTCAAAAAAAAAAAAAAAAAAAATCTCTTTCTAGATTAATGATTATTTTTAGATACAAATTGTGGAAACGATAAATCTATTATTTCTGTCATAATTTATTTAATTCTTCAAACAGCTATTCTAGAGAAAACATCTCGCAAGGTCTAAACCAGTGACAAATATCAGTGGACGATGAATCTATCATTTCAGTTAAAATCTATTTAATTCTTCAAACAGCTATTCTAGAGAAAATATCTCGCAAGGTCTAAATCAGTGACAAATATCAATGGTCGATGAATCTATTATTTCAGTTAGTAGAATTTATTTAATTCTTCAAACAGCTATTCTAGAGAAAATATCTCGCAAGGTCTAAACCAGTGACAAATGTCAGTTGTCGATGGATCTATTATTTCAGTCATAATTTATTTAATTCTTCAAACAGCTATTCTAGAGAAAATATCTCGCAAGGTCTAAACCAGCGACAAATATCAGTAGTCAATGAATCTATTATTTCAGTTGTAATTTATTTAATTCTTCAAACAGCTATTCTAGAGAAAATATCTCGCAAGGTCTAAACCAGTGACTAATATCAGTAGTCTATGAACCATTTGATTTTAAAAATAAGTAACAGTACGTAGCGTTTTTGGAGTATTGTAGTATATTTGTACCTCATTTTTAGCAATTTTTCTTCGAAGTGGAAAAACTATTTGTCATACATATACAACACAATGCTTGTAGTTATAAATTGCGCTCTTATCATTGGATATTTTAACTGAATGATTTTTTGCTGTGCTAATTTAACGTAAATCGAATAGAATGAAAGAGTATCGAAGCCTGATCTGGAACGCGGATTATTAATATAACGTTTCAACATTTTACCGATTAAACCACTAGGACGGTATTCAACCTAGTACCTATACTTTTATTATGTCACGATTATGCTGCGAATTTTATTTCGCAAATATGTAGTCTTGCCAACATATTGAAGAAAGAGATGGGGTGGGTATCGCCAATTCTCACTATATAAGAGAAGAAACTGTGACACGCTTTTTTCTGACGTTACAAAGCCTGGAAAATAAAGAAGAATATCTAACAACTTGCATGTTTGGATTTCGCTCGCTCGTGGAATTATTAATTATTATTAGTAAGTAATAATCAATAATTCCACGTGCCAACGTAATCAAAATATGCACGTTTTTTCATTTCATTTCTTTGTTTGCCTGATTCCTGTGACGTTTTGTGATGTCAGAACAAAACGTGTCACGGCATTCTCCAATCTAGGAGGTATTGGCATTGTCTGACTGAATTAAATGGTAGAATGTTTTGGGTGATATACCAGTGTCCCGAGTTCGAATCCCGGTTTTCAATTCTTTTTCACCCTGTTGCCTTTATGCTTAATTAGCAATGCAAAAATTCATGTAACTAAAATATTTTATTAATCTCATAATTTTATATGTTTTAAAATTATTATTATAAATAACGTAACATTTATCTAAGCATGAAAGCCATAAATAAATATGTCACTTTAAATATATTTCATGAAACAAAATAAAAGCAAAAAAGATTTGATACCCATATAGCAAAAATCCATCTATTAGATATCGAATCTAAATGATTTATTTCGTTCTCATTTCAAATTACTTCTTTCGCAGTTAATGATCCTTTTTCTGAAGATAAATTGTCGAAGCGACAAATCTGTTATTTTAGTCACCATTTTTTTTATTCACCAGAAAGATATTCTGCGGAAAATCTCTCACATCGTTTAAGCCTGTAAGAATGATCATTAGTCAATGAGTTTTAAGTCTCGAAGCAGATTGTTAAATGAACGATAGATAAATTATATGTATTATGTATTACATAATGTTCTCACATTAGTAATTTTTGGATTGCAGTACTCAACTTAGTTTAACATATATTCTAATTTAGCGATTTTATTCATTTGCGGTTTTATTAACCCTCCAAGCGTCTTGCAAAATGGTAAAATTGTAATGTTGTTTTCTCAACATTTTGTTTTAAATGTTAACAAAATATGATTTTTTCAACATTATATAAAAAAAAAAACTTTCTTATAAGCATGAATGTAACCCTCAGAGTATGAATCATTGTTTCATGCATTGAAAATTCATTAAACCTATAGAACTATGGTATTTTAAATATTGCTTATATTGCAGTGAAAAATGGAGCTTAGTATGCGGAATATCACGTTCCAGACGTTTAGAGGGTTTTAAATAAATATTGTAAGTAGTGATTATAATGCATACATTAGGTAAAAAAAATAATAAATAAAATATAGACTAATGGGAAATATTTCATAATATTGATACCATTAAAACAAATAATATATTAGCTTGATGCACAATTCAATGACATCCAAATTTTACTACATTGTTAAATATAAAATTTATGAATAGATTAAAATTTATCTGTTTAATAGATACATTCAGCTCAATAATTATATTTAATAAACAGAAACAATCTTATTATGCATTTACTAAAGATTTCTTTAATTTTTTTTTCTTTTAATGTTAAAATTTTCTCTATAAAATTTTTGGAACTCGCCCCATAAAAGTAACAAAAAAATCTTTTAAAACTAAAAATCTGTTTTATAGAGTTAAATAAAATAACCAGCAATTAAAAATAAACCAGCTATTGATTTTCCTCAAAAGTAAATGTTTCCATGATCAGGGTGCCTTTTATCATAAGTATCAGGAATTTTATCTGGCAACCGAAGGCAATATGCGACTCAGATAAAATTTTCTGGTGAAAATCTCTAAAAAAGTTCATTCCAGGGATAAAAGAACATTATTCGATGAATTTTAAGTCTAGCAACGGGTTATTTGAAGAATAGATAAATTACTGAATATTTTCACCTTATAACTTTTTGAGGTGCTGAATTCAGCGAAATTTGAAATCTGACGATTTTATACATTTACATTTTTATTAGATCAATGATGGACGAAATGGCTTAATATGTACTCATTAAGATGCAGAAATCCATCTATTAGATGTCAAATCTAAAGGATTTATTTTATTCTCATTTCAAATTACTTCTTTCGTAGTTAATGATCCTTTCTCATAAGATAAATTGTCGAAGCGATAATCTATTATTTTAGTCACCATTTTTTTTATTCACCAGAAAGATATTCTGCGGAAAATTCTCTCACATGGTTTAAGCCTGTAAGAATAATCATTAGTCAATGGGTTTTAAGTCTCGAAGCATAATGTTAACCTTCCTACCCTGTTCGAATTTTACTCAATCGTGATAAAATCATTTCGCACCAGAACTGTTGTTTAGAACATTTTAATATATTTAATTGACTTATTTCGCTGAATCTACTATTTAACTTTCTTTATGAAAAAAGTTCTAGTTCGAATCGTATAAAACAAAATATAGCTATGGGTCGATTAGACCCATTCAGGGTAGGAAGGTTAAATGAACGATAGATAAATTTTATGTATTATGTATTCTATAATGTTCTCACATTAGTAATTTTTGGATTGCGGAACTCGACTCAGTTTTTCATGTATTCAAATTTAGCGATTTAATTGACTTACAATTTCATTAAATGAATTTTTTTAAATAACTTTTTGTGATAAATTTATAATAAATTCATAATTAATTTATAATAAATTTTATTAAATAAATAAATAGAAATGACTAAAATGCATACATTAGATTAAAAAATAAAACAAATGAATGTAATAGACACTAATTGGAAATCTTTCATAATAGTTATACCATTAAAACAATTAATATATTAGTTTGATGCACAAATTAATGACGCCCAAATTTTACTGCATTGTCTAATATGGCATTTATGAATCGATTAAAATTTATGCATTTAATAAATAAATTCAGCTCAATAAATATATTTACTAAACAGAAACAACCATATTATGAATGCACAAAAATTTTCTTTTAATTTATGTTAAAATTTTCTCTGCTATAAACCCTATAAATGTATAAAAAAATTTAAAATTAAAAAACTGCTTTATAGGGTTAATTGAAACAAATAGTATACAAAAATAAACCAGCGATTAAATTCCCTCAAAAATAAGTGTTTCTATGATCAGGATGCTTTTATAGTAAGTGACAAGACTTTTAACTGGCAGTAGAAGGCAACATGCAACTCAGATAAAATTTTCTGGGTATTTCGTTACGGAAATAAAATCAACTGGATCTAATATTTCACTAACGAAAAGCATCTATAAGTTATCCAATCTGAAAGATTTATTTCACCTTTATTACGATATAGATTATTTCTAGTTAAGTGATCTTTCCTTTGAAGATAAATTGAGAGAGCGATAAATCTATTATTTTATTCAACGTTTTTTAGTCTTCGGAATGATACTCCAATGAAAATCTCTAAAAAAGTTTAAGCCAGAGAGAAATATCATTATTCAATGAATTTTATGTCTGGCAACAAGTTATTTGAACGATAGATAAATTGCTGAATATTTTCACATTCGTGACATTTGGATTGTGGAACTCGACTCAATTTAACATACAGTAATGTAGTGATTTTATTCAATTACAGTTTTATTAAATACATATTAGAAATTACTATAATGGGACATTAGATAGATAAAATATTTTTCAAAAAAGGAAAGTTAAAGAAGCGGTAAATTTCCGTTATAAAGTTAGTATAAAGTTTGTAAATTGTTATTAAGCAGGTAAGAAGTATAATGACCCTTAATCTCGATGACAAAAACTCGGTACATTGTCCGCACGATACAAAATCTCACAAAAGAGCCAGGATTTTTTCGTTGTGTATCTTGATTTCTGTGCAGCAACATGTCAATTTTGTAAACGTTCAAATTAAATTTGTGGAAGTATCTTCCCCTCTTTCCTTCCATCTCTGTCCGTTTCGTTATTTTCATCAAATGTGATACATTTTTCCGATTTTTAACGAAAAAAAGCCCTTTTGTTGTGAAAAGAGACTTTTTCTGAGAAATTCATGAAAAATATAACCACGAGATTTCAGATTCTTTTTAACAGCATATTTCTAGCCTATCAGAAAATGAATAAAAAATACATAAGAAAACTCCATCTTTATATGCACGAACTGATGTAATTTAAATAAAAAAATTTACATGAGGATTTTAAAGTCAAAATGTGTTTTTTAGCTAAATGTGTTTATATCCTCTTTCTATTCGTTCCTAAACATAAAAAGCATTGTAAAATATGCTTATTTTTCAAACAAAGAAACTCTCATAAC
This sequence comes from Maratus speculifer, assembly GCA_964019185.1. Classification (NCBI taxonomy): domain Eukaryota; kingdom Metazoa; phylum Arthropoda; class Arachnida; order Araneae; family Salticidae; genus Maratus; species Maratus speculifer. Next base: position 275,653,590 of record OZ025295.1, on the reverse strand, counting down.
GCCTTAATTGTTGTGCGAATTATATTTAATAATTTTATAATACAGTCTATTCTATTTAAGAAAATGCTAAAATAAATACAAATCTTTTTATTACATTAAACTCAAATTTAGACACAGATGTGAAACACTTAATGAATTTAGGATTTTAATTTAGATTTTCTCCTATGAAATCTCAAACTGATAGATATTTTGCTTCGGAAATATAATTAGCGCAATAAACTGTAAACTGAATAGTTAATTCAAAAATAGCTGCAATAAAACGAAAAGTATTTTTAGCTCAAATAGCAAAATTTTGAGGTTATAATTTTAATCACTTTTGGAATGAAAAAAATCTTAGTTATTGCAATAGATCACTTATTAAACAAATCCAGCTATTAAATTAATGACTTACATATATAATGTTTTGTTTAAGACCTAAAAAAAAGTTAAAAAGGTTTTTGGGTAAATTTAAACAGTCGACGGATGATGTCATTTTCCCAGACAATGTTAAAAATCACCGCGCAGCTCGTAGCTTTTTCATGTTTGCTACCTGTGACTAATTTTACATTCTTTGTACCACAATTTTTTTAAATAAATTTTATTGCATATTTCTCATGCAAATTTTATCAAAGTGCTTGTGAAAGATTTTTGTTTGGAAAAAGTAATACTAAATAGAATTTAAAAAAATAATCGCCAGTGTGTTTTGAAGCATGATTTATTGTAAATAGTCTTAAATAGACTGCTGTACTATATCATTAAAATTGGGACATTTTTTGTGGACATCTTTCATTAATTTGATGATGAGATGAATTCAAAAGATAGTGAGTTGCAAATAAAATAGTCAAATATATATACACTGGTGTCCAAAGTTAAGCATAATTAGTAAAATGCTAAGAACGTGGAGTAAATATTCATAAAATTATTCAAAATTACTTGCGGAGATTGATTGGTTGAAGAAGAAAAATCGGGTTTATACAAAACTTTTCTGTCGACTTCGTCATGCGCTAAATACCTGCGCATGTCGGAACACTTATAAATCGGTTCACGAGGTATAAGCAGTACAGACGCACTTCGTACAACTGATGTGCCAAAAAACATTGTTACGATCAAACATGATTAATGATGGTACAAAGACGCCAACTGGACATGTTTACGGAAGGAAGAATCGCTGGAATACTTGAATCCGGACGATCACAAACCGAAGTGTCTCGAATTCTGAACGTGGACCAGTCTGTGATCTCAAGACTGTCGCATGGGTTTCAAAATACGGGAGATGTTACCCCGACGATCAATACCAGGTCGACCAAGGGTCACAGCCCTTCGCCAAGACTGATATTTGGCAATCAGTGCACTACGTCAGACGGGAAGTACTACCAGAGAACTGGGTTCGGCGTTCACAATCGTCACAGGAACACGAATTTCGAGACAAACTGTTTACAGGAGACTCGGTCATGCTATCCTGTATGCCAGAATACCAGCAGTTTGCATTCTCCTTACGTCTGCCCACAAATGCGCTCGTTTAAATTGGAGTTTGAAACATCAACATTGGAGTGAGAGAGCGTGGGCCAATGTGATGTTCAGTGATGAGTCCTGATCTAGTCTGAGTAGTGATTCTGGTCGGGTAAAGATATGGAGAAAACGTGATCCACGTTTTGAACCAAGAAACATAATGGAAAGACATCTTTTTTCCATCAGGGGGAGTAATGATATGGGTAGGCATCATGTTGGACGGCCACACAGACCTCCATATCATTGACACGGGGTATGTAACTGGCAAAAGATACAGAGACGAAGCTCTTGAGCCTTATGTTTGCTTGTTTCGAGGTGCTGTAGGTCCCATTTTCATATTCATGGATGATATCGAGCCTTGTAACCGTAAATTACTGGTTGACGACTTGTTTGAATCGGAAAACATTCAGCGCATGTCTTGGCCTTCGAACTCCCGAGATTTAAATCCTATCGATCAGGTATGGGATATGCTCGGGAGACAACTTGCAGCCCTTTCGCACCCACCACGCTCTGTCCCAGAACTGAAAGGAGCTTTCAAAAAAGCATGAAAACGTTTGAGTCCACAACTCATTCATAATCTCATATCAGGCATGGAAAATCGCTGTGCGGCGTGCCTGGCTATCAGAGGTGACCACACGCCTTATTAAACTGCAGCACCACTAATTTATTCAATATTTTCTTTCATTTTTCCTTTATAGTGTGAACCCTTACTATGCCCAGTTTTCTTTCAAACTGCTACTTTCGATAATAAAGGTAAATATTATTCTTTTGAATCGTTTCCTTACTTTCTAACCGTTTGACACTCGCATATCACGTTTCACCACATTCCGATTAATATTTCTTTCATTAATTGTTTAATTATCAATTATGCTTAACTTTTGGACACCAGTGTATATATATATATATATATATATAAGGCCTTACGATAATAACATCTGATTAGACGTCTCATTTTACGTAGTAATTTGTTTACAATTCTGGGTTATTTTATAAGACGAAGAAAAACGCATTTTAGAGTTTTGATTTTACTAGCAGGAGTGACCGAGCTAAACTCGGTCAAGATTAACTTTATGTTCAACTGGATATAGTATTATCACTGTATCATTCACTATATATTATAACTGTAAAACATGTTATTTATAATAGTAGTATTTCCAAAAACAATCAATAAGAAAACTATGTTTGTATGCACATATTCATAAATTTTACTTTATTTTAAAATTTACAACGAAAGGATATCGATCCAAATCAGTTTTTTAGTTTGACTCTGAATGGTTTAACCATGCATCTTGAATCCTATTAACAATGTATAAAAAATTTCTTCGCATTCTGAAAGACAATATTTTTTTGTTAGATATAGCCAAATTTGGAGACATTTTTTAATTTGGCGACAAATACGTGTTTTAGCTTTCGTAATCTTAATAGTCGATTTTTCGGCCAAATTTCGCCAATATTGTGTCAAATATCGCCAACTTACTGACTGTTGCCATATTCTCGTAACTCTAACCCGTATTACCCAAAATGACCCACGAATCAAATTTGATCAAACATGTGACTTAGCTCAATGGTCTTCAGGTAATCAAAAACAATAGAATGTAAAATTAATCAAAATCGGTTAAGCTATTTCTTAGGTAAAATTAGCTTGACAGCATTCAGCAATAAAGCGAAATGATCCACTAATATAACTTTGTTTAACGTGCAACTTAGCCTAATAATCTTCTCGTGACAAAAAACGTTTCGTTACAGAATTTAGGTAAAGTTCCTTGAGTCGTTATTATATATAATTAGAATGACCCTAACCCATTATGACCCACTAATCAAATTTTTGCGAGCATGTGTCATAGCCCAATGGTTTTCTCTTTCTTAAAAACGATATAATACAAAGTATAGTCAAAATGGTACGAGCCATTTTCTACATAAAATTAGCATGACCCATCATGACCACAAATTACCCTTATAATCGAAATCTCTCAAACATGTGACTTAGCCCATTAGTTTTCTCGTGTCTAAAAATTGTTACATACAAAATTTCGTTAAAATCGATCCAGCCGTTCTTTAAACATAAATAGCTTGACCCACACCCTTAATGACCTTTTATGATCCATTAATCGAAATTTCTCGAACGTGTGACCAAGCCCAATGATTTTCTCGTTCTAAAAAAATGTTATATATAAAATTTCGTTAAAATCCATCCACCTGTTCTTTAGATATAGCTTGACATGGTCCAGTATGACCCATCATGACTCACAAATGACCCTTATAGTCGAAATCTCTCAAACATATGAGCCCATTAGTTTTCTCATGTCAAACAACTGTTACATACAAAATTTCGTTAAAATCGTTCACGCCGTTCTTTAAATATAAATAGCTTGACCCAGACCCTTAATGACCCAATATGACCCATTGAAATTTTTTCTCGAACATGTATCCTAGCCCATGTTAGCCCATTAGATTTCGCGTGTCTAAAAAATGTTACATGCAAAATTTCGTTAAAATCGATCCAGCCGTTCTTTAAATATAAATAGTTTGACCCAGACTTTTTATGACCGATTAATCGAAATTTCTCGAACGTGTGACCTAGGCCAATGATTTTCTCGTGCCAAAAAAATGTTATATACAAAATTTCGTTAAAATCGATCCACCTGTTCTTTAGATATAGCTTGACATGATCCATCATGACCCACAAATAACCCCCATAGTCGAAATCTCTCAAACATGTGATTTAGCCCATTAGTTTTCTCTTGTCAAAAAACTGTTACATACAAAATTTCGTTATAATCGATCCCGCCGTACTTTAAATATAAATATCTTGACCCAGACCCTTAATGACCCAATATGACCCATTAAAATTTTTTCTCGAACATGTAACCTAGCTCAATGTTTTTCTCGTGCCCGAAAACCATAGAATGCAATTTTTAGTCAAAATTGCGTGAGAAAATCTCTAGATAAAAATAGCATGACCCACAATGACCCCCAAAATGACCCACTAACCGAATTTTCTCGAACATGTTACCTAACCCAATGGTCTTCTTGTAATCAAAACGATAAAATATAAAAGTTGGTCGAAATCGTTAGAGCCGTTTTTTAAATAAAAATGGCTTGACCCACAATGACCCAAAAATGACCCACTAATCGAAATTTTTCCAACATGTGACCCAGCTCAATTGTTTTCTCGTGCCAAAAAACGATTGGATACAAAATTTCCTTAAAATCGATCCAGCCGTTCTCTATATAAAAATAGCTTGATCCTGACCCATTATGACCCAAAATGACCCAATAATCGAATTTTCTCGAACATGTGACCTAGCCCAATGTTCTTCTCGTGCCCGAAAATGGTAAAATCCAAATTTTTGCGAAAATCGTTAGAGCCGTTTTTGAGATAAAATTTACCCCCCCCCCCCCACACACACACACAATTTTTGCTCGCATTATAGTATAAGACTAGGAGGGGAGACCGAGCTTAGCTCGGTCAAAATTAACTTTGTGTTCAACTCGATGTAGTATTTTCACTGTATCATTAACTCTGTATTATTACTGTAAAACATGTTTATAATAGTATTATTTAGAAAAACAATCAATAAGAAAACTATGTTTTTATGCGCATGTTTATAAATTTTACTTTATTTTAAAATTTACAACGAAAGGACATCGATCTAAATCACTTTTTTAGCTCGACCCTGATTGGTTTAACCATCCACCTCGAATCCTCTTAAGAATGCAGAGCTGCCAAGTCTCCGGCTTTTTGCACACCAGTATTATTTTAGAGAAAATCATCTGTTTTTAAATCGTCTCAATGTTCCAATTACTTAAAACATCATTTTCTGTATAATAATACTGGTATCCAAAAAGCCGGAGACTTGGCAGCTCTGAGAATGTATAAAAAAATTCTTTACATTTTGAAAGACAATATTTTTTGCTAGATATAGCCAAATTTGGAGGCATTCTTTCATTTGGCTCCAAATACGTGTTTTGGTTTTCGTAATTTTTATAGTCGATTTTTTGGCCATATGTCGCCAATATTTTCTCAAATATCACCAAGTTATTGGCTTTTGCTATATTCTCGTGACCCTGACCAGTATTACCCAAAATGAGCCACTAATCAAATTTGATCAAGCATGTGACATAACTCAATCGTCTTCAGGTAATCAAAAACAGTAGAATATAATATTGAATGAAAATCGTTTAAGCCATTTTTTAGGTAAAATTATCTTGGCAGCATTCAGCAATAAAGCGAAATGACCCACTAATATAATTATGTTTAACATGCGACTCAGCTCAATAGTCTTCTCGTGACAAAAAACGTTTTGTTTCAAAATTTAGGTAAAATTGATTGAGTCGTTGTTATATATAATTAGAATGACCCTAGCTCAGTAAGACCCAAAATGACCCACTAATAGAATTTTCGCGAGCATGTGTCCAAGCCAAATGGTTTTCTCTTGCTCAAAAACAATATAATACAAAGTATAGTCAAAATGGAAAGTACCATATTCTATATAAAATTAGCATAACCCATCATGACCAACAAATGACCCTTATAATCGAAATCTCTCGAACGTGTGGCCTAGCTCTTTAGTTTTAGCATGCCGAAAAACGTTAGATACAAAATTTAGATAAAATCGATTGAGCCGTTTTTTAGATATAGTTAGTTTGACCCTGACCCCTTATAATCTAAAATGAACCATTGATCGAATTTTCTCAAAAATCTGTCCTAACCCAATGATTTTCTTGTGACCGAAAACGATAAAATAGAAAATTTAATCAAAATTGCGCGAAACATTGTCTAGATAAAATTAGAATGACCCAAAAGTGGCCCACTAATCGAAATTTCTGGAACATGTGACCTACCCCAATGATTTACTCATGCCAAAAATATGTTGTATACAAAATTTCGTTAAAATCGACCCACCCATTCTTTAGATATAGCTTGACCTTGACCCATTAAGACCCACAAATGACCCTTAAAATCGAAAGCTCTCGAATATGTGACTTAGTCCATTAGTTTTCTCGTTTCTAAAAATTGTTACATACAGAATTTCGTTAAAATTGATCCTGTCGTTCTTTAATTATACATAGCTTGACCCAGACCCTTTATGATCCAAAATGACCCATTAATCGAAATTTTTCGAACATGTAACCTAGTCCATTGATTTTATCGTGCCAAAAAAAAGGTTGCATACAAAATTTCATTAAAATCGATCCGCCTTTTCTTTAGATATAGTTTGACCATGACCCATTATGACCCATCATGACCCTCATAGTCGAAATCTCTCAAACATGTGATTTAGCCCATTAGTTTTCTCATGTCAAAAAACTGTCACATACAAAATTTCGTTATAATCCATCATGCCGTTCTTTAATTATAAATAGCTTGACCCAGACTCTTAATGACCCCAAATGACCCATTAATCAAAATTTTTCGAACATGTAACCTAGTCCAATGATTTTATCGTGCCAAAAAAATGTTGCATACAAAATTTCGTTAAAATCGATCCACCTGTTCTTTAGATATAGGTTGACCATGACCCATTATGACCCATCATGACCTACAAATGACCCTCATAGTCGAAATCTCTCAAACACATGGTTTAGCCTATTAGTTTTCTCATGTCAAAAAACTGTTACATACAAAATTTCGTTATAATCCATCACGCCGTTCTTTAAATATAAATAGCTTGACCCAGACTCTTAATGACCCAATATGACCCATTGAAATTTTTTCTCGAACATGTAACCTAGCCCAATGTTTTTCTCGTGCCCGAAAACCATAGAATGCAATTTTTAGTCAAAATTGCGTGAGAAAATCGCTAGATAAAAATAGCATGACCCACAATGACCCCAAAAATGACCCACTTACCGAATTTTCTCGAACATGTTACCTAACCCAATGGTCTTCTTGTAATCCAAAACGATACAATATAAAATTTGGTCAAAATCGTTAGAGCCGTTTTTTAGATAAAAATGGCTTCACCCATAATGACCCCAAAATGACCCACTAATCAAAAATTTTCGAACATGTGACCCAGCCCAATAGTTTTCTCGAGCCAAAAAACGGTTGGATACAAAATTGCCTTAAAATCCATCCAGCCGTTCTCTAGATATAAATAGCTTGATCCTGACACATTATGACCCAAAATGACCCAATAATCGAATTTTCTCGAACATGTGACCTAGCCCAATGGTCTTCTCGTGCCCGAAAATGGTAAAATCCAAATTTTTGCGAAAATCGTTAGAGCCGTTTTTGAAATAAAATTTACCCACACACACACACACACATACACACACACACAATTTTTGCTCGCATTATAGTATAAGATAAGATCTTTTTTATAAAATTGAAACTACAAATTTAGTTATTTTTCCGACAAAATTATTCTAGGCTATATAGTCCAGTCATTTAAGCTTAAATTAGGGAAGAATCTCGGAATTCGAGATACCCAGCTGTAATTCTGTAAATACTTGTATATTGACACCCTAAAAGTTGTCTCAAAACCTACATATGGTAGGGTGTACGCAACTATTAAATTCCAAGGTCAAAGGTCACAAAAATCGGTTTTTTGCGCTTTTTTTGTAAATATCTCATTTCCTATAGGTTTTTTGCTATTTGTATTTATTATCAATATTGTAGAATACAAAATTCTCTACAAATTTTGTTTGAAAACATTTTTTATACGTCGAACCGTTTTCGAGATAGAGGGCGGAGAGCGCGCGGTCAGAGCATCACTTCAGGTCAAACGGTGCCTCCGGTCGAAAACGCGCCATATATAGTTGATGAACTATCGATAAATCAATGATTATAAATATTTATCAATTTTTATTAACTATTATATTATATTTTATCTTTTTCTTTATGCATTGTATAGTAGATATAGAATAGTATAGTAGTAGACATTGTATAGTAGTATAAATGAAACAATGGTTGTACCAGCAGAGTTCGCACAATTCTACCACTAAATTTTTACGGTATTTTCAATGTATTTCACTGCAGAAAAATACTGCGAAAATTGAGAATCGAGGAGGTGTTTACGAAATTTGTTTCTTAAAAATTAAATATAAATTTTTTTATTATTAATAGTGGTGTCAGAGTCCTTACAAAATATAAGGAGTGTGCGAACCCTGTACCAGTTACTCAAGAAAAATTCTTATCAAATCGAAATAACAAAGATATGCTCATTAATACCTTAGCTGAAAAAATTACAAGCTGCAAATATTACTACTAAACAAGCCAGAGATGATGCGGATGTTCTTATTGTTGAAACTGCAATTGAAGAATCAACGTCTGAAAAAACTGCAGTTATAATAGGACAAGATATTGATTTACTTGTCATTTTAATTGGGCGTACACTGTCTTACGAACAAGAAATTTTCTTTAAAAAAGTTGGGAAAGGAAATGTAAAAACGGAGATATACTCGACTAAAAGTTTTGATAATTATCCTCATTCCAAAACACATATTTTATTTCTGCATGCATTAAGTGGCTGTGACACAACTTCTGCGCTTTTTAAAAAGGGAAAAAAATCATTTTTAAAAGTTTTTGAGAAACTGACGAATTTGGATGAACTAGCTGCAGCATTTGAGGAAGAAAATAGTTCGGCCCAGAGATTATTATAGAGTGGAACTCAAATCTTATTGGCAGTCTATAATGCTCCAAAATCTGTGAAAAGTCTCGATCATCTTCGTTATATGCATTACGTCAAGTCTATAAAACTTAATAAACCTGTGCAGCTTTCAATTCTTCCACCAACAAGTGCAGCTTCTCATCAACATTTCAAACGTGTATATTATCAAGTTTAAACTTGGTTAGGGCATGATTTGGAACCCCAAGTATGGGGGTTGGGCAATGCAAAACGACTTTCTGGAGCCTATCATGACAATTTTACCACCTGCTCCAGAAGATTTGCTAAATACAATTTTCTGCAACTGCAAGAGTGGTTGTGGTTCGCGATGCAGATGCAGGAAAGTGGGCTTGCAATGCTCTTTAGCTTGTGGCCAATGTAATGTGCAAGCTTGTCTCAATGCAGAGCCATATCAGAGCGACATTAACGAAGATGAAACCTTTGACCTCGAAATCATGGAACAACTTGAGACAAATGTCGTTGAAGACGATAATGAAGACCAGTTTGAAAATTACCAGCAGCCGAAAGACGACGATGAAGAAAAAGAAGATGATTAAAAACATAAATTATAGTTTTTGTACCCTTTATTCCATTTTTTACTTTTAATAAAAATAAATGTATTGAATATATTTTTTAATAAAACGATTAAATCATTATTTGGTTTTTTTTTTCATCATGTAAGAAGTTATTAATATTATATTAATTAGGTTAAAGTTAAAATATAATTCCTATATTATCATTAACAATTCTGCAATTACATGGACAGGTAAGTGTTGTTAAATAAATTAATACTGAATAAAAAGTGGATAGGTTGGGAAAAAATGATATATGGCGCATTTTTGACCGGAGGCACCGTTTGACCTGAAATGATGCTGTGACCGCGCGCTCTTCGCCCTCTATCTTGAAAACGGTTCGACGTATGAAAAATGTTTTCAAACAAAATTTGTAGAGAATTTTGTATTCTACAATATTGATAATAAATACAAATAGCAAAAAACCTATAGGAAATGAGATATTTACAAAAAAAGCGCAAAAAACCGATTTTTGTGTCTTTGACCTTGGAATTTAATAGTTGCGTACACCCTACCATATGTAGGTTTTGAGACAACTTTTAGGGTGTCAGTATACAAGTATTTACAGACTTACAGCTTGGTATCTCGAATTCCGAGGTGAACTTACTATAATGACTGGACTAATAGATAAAGAACATTTATCCAGGAAAACTAACTGTTAAATTACTGAGGGATGTAAACATTTTTTTTCAGCTAGTTTCATTCCTTCAAGAATTTTTTTTTAAAGCCTCGAAAATATCAAATAAAGCTTAAACCCGGAAGTGATGACAATTTTCCCGACAACAAAAGGAAAAAAAACAAAATATTTAGCTTTTTGTATTAAAAATCAAAGACCTTTGTTAATAAATGATCGTGTTTTAAACGACACATTACGAATTTATTATAAGTAAGATAAGTAAATAAATTTGACTGTGCGAGTACATAAAAAAGATACCGGGTAGCAAAAAAGGACTGAAAAAGAATCATTTCAAGTGTAGGGAATTTGTCTTCTATTTTTAACAATTAATTATGTGTTTTTACACAACATTTAATTTATAAATTCTGGGAAATATTATGAGACGAAATAAAAACGCATTTTGGAATTCAGATTTTATATCTATATAAGACTCAAACCGTAAATTTAGTTTCTTTTCCGACGAAAATATTCTAGATTACAGCTAGAGAATACTTATCGAGGAAACCCAGACATCAAATTAATGACTGGCATTACCATTTTTTTCTTCTTACTTTCATGTCAAGACGAAATTAAAAAAAGTTTCGAAAGTCTGCAGTAGAGCAGGAGTGACGCCATTTGTCACGAAAATGAAAAAAAAAAAAAAAAAAAAAAAAAAAAGTTTTTGTATTAACCGCTTCTCTCTCTCCCCCACCCCCCCACCCCCGTACGTCGTACGGGCAACGTGTTTTTGCCAATCATGATTTGTCAGTACCACGTACGGGCATCCATACTCTAATCAAAATTTATTATTCTCAGCAGAAAAAATTCATAGTAAATTTTGTGTTATTTAACCTGAACATTATCTGATCCAATTAGGTAAAAATTTCTGTTTTGAAAAAAAAAAAAAAAAAAAAAAAAAAAGATGATAAGAGATTAAAAATTCTGTAAAAGACATGAAAAAATTATACATTATTTGAAAGATTTTTTCAAAATTATAATAGATCAGTTAATGTTTAAAGATCAAATACTTTCATTGATAAATTTTCACGTGTCTAAACTGCGTCCAATGTATTTGTTATACATATGATAAATACGTAAATTTGTCGATGACGGTGAACACAAAAAATAACGATTTAAAAAAAAATTCTATAGCTATTTCTTAACCGTTTAAACGTCAATGTTCTTAAATGGGAACATTGCTTTATTTGTAATACAAAGCATATATTTTCCAACATAAGGATGTCCTTATTTTTCCTATAAAATATAAGATTTTGATTTCAACTTTTGAAAATAAAATTTCTACGTTTAAGCATTTATCACAGGTATAAAGAAAATATAAATTCATTAATTTGCATAAAAACATATTATTTGTTTTTATCGTTTTTTCTATAGTACTTACATTTTACCGCTAGGAATCTAAATGTTTTTGGAATTCGAGAAAATACTAAAGAGCAATACATAATAACATTTAGTGGAAAATAATTTGTTATATTTGCATAGGTTGTCATTTAATAATCATGTTCCAAAAAGCGAACACTGAAATGAAAACATTAAAAAAAATGCAAAAATATTTGTTTTATCATTTTTAAAATTTGTATGCATAAATTAAAACATTTGAAGCTGTAATATGGGAAAAACAAAATTGTAAATACATTGTGATATTATTTCGGCGTGTAAACGGTTAATAACATCTAATTAAATGATTTTATGGAACATTTTATGTTTATCATTTCTGAGAGATTTTATAAGACGAAATGAAAACACATTTTATATTTTCGATTTTATAACGTGAATTTTTTAAAATTGAAACTCTGATTTTAGTTTCTTTTTCGACAAAAAATTCTAGATTATAGCAAAAAGAGCATTTATCGAGGAAAACCAGCTATTAAATTAATGAGGTATGTAAGCATTTTTCTAGTGATTTCATTCTTAGAAGAAAAAAAAAATACTCGAAAATCTGGGATAAAGCTTAAACCCGAGAGTGATGTCATTTGTCACGATAACTAAAGAAAAAAAATAGCAAAATGTCTAGCTTTTTGCATTAAAGATCCAAGATCCTTCTTGATGAATGATCATGTTTTAAACGGCATCTAATACATTTATTGAAGTAAGGTAAGTATAAACATTTGACTGCGCGAATGCATACAAAAGATGACGGGTTATAAAAAACATTAAAAAAAAAAAAATTAAGGCGAAAGACATTTCTCTTCTATGATTAACACTTAATTATATGTTTTTACACAACACTTAACTTATGAATTCTAGGAGGTTTTATGAGAAGAATTAAAAACGCATTTTAGAGCTTTGATCTTTTTTATAAAATTGAAACTATAAATTTAGTTAATTTTCGACAAAAAATATTCTAGGTTTTAGCTAAAGAATAAAGTTATAAAGGAAACCCCGCCATTAAATTAATTACTGACATAAACATTTTTTCTAGGTACCTTTATGTCAATAATAATAATAAGAAGAAGAAGAATAAATAAATAAATAAAATAAATTCACGAAAGTCTGGGATAAAGTTTAAACGAGGAAGGGATGTCATTTGTCATGACAACTAAAGACCAAAAAAAAAAATAAGCTTTTTGTATTAAACATGAAAGACCCTTGTTGATGAATGTTTGTGATTTAAACGGCGTCTAATGTATTTACTATAAATATGGTAAGTACATACATTTGATTGCGCGAGTGCATTAAAAAAAACTGAAAAAAAAGTAAAACGCATTTGTCTTTTATGATTAACAGTAAAATTATATGTTTTTACATAACATTTAACTTATAAATTCGAGAAGGTTTTATGAAATCAAATAAAAGAACATTTTAAAATTTAATCTTAGAATTTTCGATTTTATTATTATTATTATTATTGTTGTTATTATCATTTTAAAGATTGGAACTATAGATTCAGTTTCTTTCTCGTCGAAAATATTATAGGTTACAGCTAAAGAATTCTTATCAAGGAAACCCAGCCATCAAATTAATGACTGGCATTAGCATTTTTTCTAGTTACTTTCATGTCAAGAAGAAATTAAAATAATTTTGTCTGTGGTAAAACTAAAACTGCGGAGTGATGTCATTTGTCGTGACAATGTTAAAAAAAAAATAAAATATCAAGCTTTTTGTATGAAAGATCAAATACGCTCATTGAAAAGTTTTCGAGGATTTAAATTACGTCCAATGATTTTGTTATACATTAAGTACATACATACAGGGTTATTACAAAAGAATCATCGAGTTTTAATACGCTGCTACATGCGGACTAGGAAACTCAAACGAGAGGGTGTTAACTGCAATTTTGCGCTGCGTATGTGTCATGCGCGTGTGGTTGCCATGGTTGCTGCGTGAATATCACGTTCAAAATGGCAACTGAATAGCAGAAAGCGTTTTATGTACTAGAATTTTTAACCGGTTGTTTTTGTAAAGGCAAAATTTCCGGCCAATTTCTTTGAACTGTCGGTAGAAGCGCAGAATGGTTTGTTGGGTTTGTCGTTTGCATTTGTATGCCTTCCGAATTGCTGTCTGAACGGCTATAAGCAACTCACACATTGAAAAAATTCTAGTACACAAAAAAGCTTTTTGTTCTCTAATCGCCATTTTGAATATGACGTTCGTACAGCAACCATGGCATCCACACGCGCATGACACATGCGCAGCGTGAAACTTCAGTAAGCCTCCTCTCGTTTAAGTTGTCATGGAAACATATAAGTTTCTCATTTGTAATAACCCTGTATGTTTGACGATGAGAGCGAACTCAAAAGATAACGATTTCGAATTAAAACAGGAAAAAATAAATGAATTAATTAATAAATAAAAATTTAAAAAATAATAATAAATATATAAAGTCTTTTGTTAATAATTTCTAGTTAGATGCTTTTATGGAATATTTTATTTATCAGTCTGGGGGGAATATTTTATAACACGAAATAACAAAAGGATTTTATAGTTTTGATTTTATAGCACCAATTTCATAAAGTTCTAACTCTAATTTTAGTTTCTTTTTCGACAAAAATATTCTAGATTATTGAGAAAGAGCATTTACAGCGGAAAACCAGCTATTAAATTAATGAGAGACGTAAGCATTTTTCCAAGTTAGTTTCATTTCTAAAAGGATTTTTTTTTTTTTTTTTTTTTAAGACTCGAAAATTTCGAATAAAGTTTAAACGCGGGAGTTATATCATTTGTCACGACAACTAAAGAAAAAAAATTAGCAAAATATCTAGCTTTTTTTAATTAAAGATTAAAGACACTTGTTGATGAATGATCGTATTTTAAACAACATCTAAATTTTAATAAGGTAAATAAAGAAAATTTAAATAAGGTAAGTACATACATTTAGCTGCGCAAGCGCATAAAAAAGATAGCTTGTTACAAGAAATGACAAAAAAAAATTAAGGTGAAAAGCATTTGTCTTCTGTGATTAACAATTAGTTGTATGTTTTTACACAACATTTAATTTATAAATACTAAGAGATTTTATCAGACGAAAAACACATATTTCAAAGTTTTGATTTTATATCATCTTTTTTTTTTATAATAAGTAAAATTATAAATTTAATTATTTTTCCGACAAAAATATTCTAGGTCATAGCTCAAGAACACTTATCGATGAAACCCAGCTATCAACTTAATGACTGGAATCAGCATTTTTTCTAGTTACTTTTGTATATAGAAGATATTTAAAAAAAGTCTCAAAAGTCTGCCGTGAAGTTAAAACCTAGTAGTGATGTCATTTATTACGACAATGTTAACAAAATAATTATACCAATTTTTGTATTAAAGATCAAAAACTCTCATTGATAAATTTTCGTATATCTAAACTGCGTTCAATACACTTATTAAATGTAAAGTAAATATGTAAATTTCTGGATGAGAGTGAACTCAAAAGATACCGATTTCTAAATAAAACAGTCAAAAAATATTCATAGTATTCTGTTAAGAGCCCACAATAGTCACAGAAAAATTACTCAAAAAGACCCAGATGACCATGTAAAGTCTATGGGAGCGTTCTTTTCGAATATCTCGCTCCAATTTTAATATTTTTGCATTATTTTTTTGCACAAGATAGCTGAGAGCGATCCACAACCGGGCTAGTTTTTACTTTTTCGATTTTGGTTATATATTTTATATATTACGATAGTTTCAGTTTCAGAACCGGTTTAAACCGGTTTCGAAAGTTAAAGTATTTTTTTAAAGAAAATCTGAAACAAAAATTTAAAAAGTAAAAACTAGCCCGGTTGTGGATCGCCCTCAGCTATCTCGTGCAAAACAATCATGCAAAAATATTAAAATTTGAGCGAGATATTAGAAAAGAACGCTCCCATAGACTTTACATGGTCATCCGGGTCTTTTTGAGTAATTTTTCTGTGACTATTGTGGGCTCTTAATAACTTCTAATTAGATGCTTTTATGGAACATTTTACTTATCATTTCTTGAAGATTTTATGACACGAAATGAAAACACATTTTATCTTTTTGATTTTATAACATCCTTTTTATAAAAGTGAAACTATAAATTTACCATACTTACTCCTGTATAACGTGCACTTTTTTTTCAAAAAGTTAGGGCAAAACTCCTAGGTGCGCGTTGTACACGGAATATTTTTTTTACTACTGGATGTAAGCACACGATATACATATGAATCATGAAATGTATTCAAAGACATAATCACTTGGAAAATCTTATATTTTTGAAGTAATACTGCATCTTTTTTTTTCACTCTTTGCACTTTTTCTTACATAAGAGCTAGTAACATTATTTAAACTCTAGAAATTTTCACTGCTGTCATTCAATCCCTACCCGAAGTCTAAAAATGTATTTTCGCCTTGTTTTCTGCCTGATGTAATGTTTATTTCGACTTTCTTTACTGAAATTAATTTAGCTATTTATTCATTTACATATCAAATTTACGGTTCGCGTTATAAACGAGATAAAAAAAATCGCTATTTTTTCTTGATAAGTGCGGGGTACGCGTTATACACGCGTGTGGGGTATACAAGAGTAACTATGGTAGTTACTTTTCCGACAAAAATACTCTAAGTTGTAGCTGAAAAACACCTATCGAGGAAACCCAGCTATCAAATAATTAAGGAACGTAAACATTTTTTCTAATTAGTTTCATTCCTATAAGAAATTTAAAAAAAACCCTCGGAAGTCTGGGATAAAGCTAAAACCCAGAAGTGATGTCATTTGTCACGACTACTAAAGAAAAAAAATAGCAAAACATCTAGCTTTTTGTATTAAAGATCAAAGACCCTTGAAGATGAATGTTTTAAACGTCATCTAATTTATTTATAATAATTAAGGTAAATACATACACTTGACTGTGCGAGTGCATACCGGTTATATACGGGTTATATAGATAACGGATTAAAAAAAAAAAACCACTGAAAAAAAATTAGTGTGAAAGGCATTTGTCTTCAATGGATAACAATTAACTATATGTTTTTACGCAACATTTAATTTATAAATTCTTGGAGGCTTTATAAGAGTAAATAAAAACAATTTTAGAATTTCGATTTTATAGCATCTTTTTATATAAAATGAATCAATACATTTAGTTTCTTTCACGAATAAAATACTCTAGGTTTCAGCTAAAGAATATCCAGGAAACCCAGCCATAAAATTAATGACTGGCATTAGCATTTTTTTTTTAGCTGCTTTCATGTCTAGAATTTTTTTTAAAGTTTCGAAAGTCTTTGATAAAGCTAAAACTCGTGAGTGCTGCCATTTGTAACAACAATGTTAACCCTTTTAGTGCCAAGGAGTGCCGTCGCGCTGCTCTCGCTAGTTGTGAAAAATGCCAGCGTCGCGATAGCGCTCCTTTTGATAGTTCACTTTTGGCGCGAGCTGTGTTTGATAAAGTGCTATTTAAGTTCATTTGATTTATTGTCGCCTAACAACAGAAATACCAAAATGTAAGAAGTTTTCTAACTGCAAACGATAAACTGTGAATGAAAGACATTATCATTTTATTTCTGTAGTTTTTTCTTTAAAATGTCAGACGCAAGTGAATTTTCAGATACAGCAGGACGCTCCTTGGCACTTTTCAAAGCAGCGCGTCGGCGCTTCTTGGTACTAAAAGGGTTTAAAAATATTCCTTTTGACACAGCCTACAGGCAAAGGAAGATTTCGAGTTAAGCACTAATTTCATTAACAAAAATTAAATCAAGATTCTTGATAAATCCAGTTTCTTCACAAAGAATGAGCTCTAGAGACCTAAATCTTTTGTAATTTTTTTTAGAAACACGCATATATATGGAATACATTTAAAAAATGGTAAAAATAAAATTTACAAAACCTCAAAATATTAAAATATGGCAATATTCCCATAATAAGGTTATATCATATTTCAATATGTGTTTTCAAACTTACATGACATTACAAATTCATCTACTGACGATCATTACATTTCCAATATAATGAATGTAATATTCACTTTAAAAATAAAAAGAATGATGCCCAGTTAAACTGATGGCATAGAGCTCACAGGCTATGCAGCCTAATTGTATATTACAGCTTTATATAATAATGCCTTTCGAAAAAATAATAAATGAGGAAGGAAGTACTTCTCCCCGCGTTTCCTTTCTTTATACTTAATCATTGAAGCCCCAAAACTAATCAAAGATACGCCTTATCATATAATAAACCTGTATCCAAAATTCGAAGGAAGTCGAAGAATTCTGCATAAAAACCCATTTATGTAATTTAAAAAAACGTTATCTCCCGTTGCCTCTTTTATAATTAACCATTAAACCTCCAGAACTGTTCAGAAATTCAACTTATCAGAAAGAACCTACATCCAAAATTTAAAGCAAATCGGATAACACTGCATAAAACTCCATTTAGCTAACTTAAGGGGAGGTAATCACATGCAACCCCCCTTTATAATTAACAAAAGAACACCCCAACAAAAGAGCGAAGCTTCTTATTACTATGAACCTGTATCCAAAAATTGAAACAAATCGGTTAATTCTGCATGAAAAACCATTTACATAAATTATGAGGGGTAGTTTTCCCTATCCCCCCTGTATACGTATCCAGTGAATTTCAAAAACAAATCAGGGTAGCGCCTTTTCAGAATAAATCTATATACAAAATTTGAAGCAAATCGGTAAATTTTGCGTGAAAAACCCAAATTAAAACGAGAAGATTACCCCCCCAGTCCCCCTCTTTAAACTTATTTAATGAACACCCAATCACGGAGGCGCCTCATTAGAATGATCCCAGATCCAAGATTTGAACGAAATCTACTAATTCTGCATGAAAAACCCATTTTTATAAATCAAGGGGAGGGGCAATAGCCCCCGTTCTCCTTCTTATACTTATCGAATGAACTCTCAAAACTAATCAAAAAAGCGTCTTATCATAATAAGCCTATATCCAAAATTTCATGTAAATCGGATATTTTTATCTTGAGTTATCGCGTTACGTACGTACCTACGTACGCACTTACATATATACAGAAAGGGCGGGCAGATAAGCTCTCAGGCTTTGATAGCCTGTGAACTAAAAATTCATCAAACTATTTATTCATTTTCAGGTATCACGCGGAAATATTGCTATCGAAAAATTGTGACGTAATATTCTTTTTTTTTTAATTTCGTCTTTTCAATTTGATTTTGTAATTTTTCCTTTTTGTCAAACTTTGTGTTTATTTCATTTTTATATTACACGTGGAAATATTGTAATAGAAAAGTAATTGCTACAGTAAGAAGTTTATTGTATTTTTTTTAATAATTGACAACAGTTATAAAATTTTTTTCTGTCATTTTTCTGTAAGTGTTGGTTTTATCAGATCATGTTAAGGCGTTATTAAAATTTTTTAACTCTCTCCATCACCACCACTTTGAGCCGACTTAGCCCATTTGCAATCCCCGCTGAGATATTATCCATCTGAATGTTTCTAGCGAATTTGAAAATGCACCGTACATAAATAGGACTTTTAACGTGCGGACAAAATTTAGTACACACACACATATACTGTTTTTTAAATTGGGTGGTTGTCAAGCACAATATATCACTATTTTTATATGATTAACTTTGTAAAATTTACTTGAAGAATTATTTTGATTCTATACACGAAACAAAACTGTAAGAAAAAAATTGTATCCAGTGCCTCAAAACCACCATCCCAGTTGCGTCACGGTTGGATTCATATTATGAGAAGTTATGAAAGAATTTTTCAAAAGTCATACCATGGTAATGACTGCAATAGGTGGTTTTTTTTTATAAAAACTAGCTAAAAGCAAAATATCCAGCTTTTTGTGTTAAAGATCAAAAACCTTATTGATATAGTTTCACTTATCTAAACTGCGTCCAATGCACTTCTTATACAAAAGGGAAATACATAAATTTGACGTTGAGAGTAAACAATTTCGAAATAAAACACACAAAATATGTTTATAGAGTTTATGTTAATAATATCGAATCAAATTCTTTTACGAAGCATTTAATTTATAAATTCTAGGTATTTTATAAGCCGAAATAACAACGCATTTAGAATTTTGATTTCATAGCATCATTTTTTGTAAAATGGAAGAAATAAATTCAGTCTCTGATTTTCGGTGAAAATATTCTTGGTTATAGCAAAAGAACACTTATTGAGGAAGCAGATTTATTAAATTAATGACTGATATAATCATTCTTTCTTGTTTCTGCCCAGATGAAATTATGAAAGTCTCGGGTAAAGTTAACACGACGCGGAAATAATGTCAAATGTCATTTTTTAAGCAAAATATTAAGCTTTTTGTATTGAAGTTCAGGATTCTTGTTGATGAATAATCGTGTTTTAACCACTTAACAGTTTCGTTTTTTTTTTCTTTCTTTCTTTAATAATAATCTCAAATTAAGGAATAAACATTGCTTTTTCCGAAGTAAAATTTTTGACCTTACGTAAACGATAAGTATACGGAAATTGATAAAATAAAAACTTGAAGTTAAAATTTTGTGGTGTCCATAAGCTTTTAGTAACTTAGGAAGCAAAATCTTGTTGCTCGAGTGGCGTTCGGGCAAAACAACTAAGAAATTAAACTGCATCTAATGTGTTTGTTAAAAGCAAGATAAGTACATAACACTTGACTCTGAAAGTACATTTAAAAAATAAAAGATTAAAAGAAGTATTTGCAGTAAACAGCATTTGTCTTATATAATGAACAATTAATTGCATGTTTGTACACGAAGCTTTATTTGGTTAACTTAGATATTTTTTAGTTGTTTGATTTTTTTATAGTTTAATATAAATGTCAAAGTTTAACAAAAGGAACAAAACCCATCGAAAGCATCCTAGAAATCATAAATTTTGTTTGAAGAAAAAAGAAATGATCTACTTTTATTGTTAAGGGTGTTCTTAAATCAAAAAGGGCAACTTTTTGACACATGCATTAATTTATTTTTGTTCGGAAATGCATGAGATAGCAGGTGTTGCTATTCAGAAACTGTCTAATTGCACTCATTCTTTTGTTTTAAAAAAACACAATAGATTTTTCATAACAAGCCGTCAAAGTTGACACTTTTGAGCATATTTCCCGACGAAAGCAGAAAAACCGGTCGAAAAGGAGGAGGAAAACGGGTGATTGTGTCATCGAAATAGCTTATAACTCGATAAGTAATTTAATTATCATAAAATGGAAAAATAAGTTCAATTCGAAATCGCTTTCATAGTCAGGCATTAAAATTTTATAACTTTCTCTTAAAAAATGAATTTGTAAATGTGTCAAAACGTTTTTCGCTTGTTGAGCGGATCAGTTAAGAACACCCTTAAGGGTTAAGGTAACAAAAGTCCTTAAATATTTTGTGTAACGTAGGAGTTACATAACCTTTTTTTTTTCTTACTAATGGGCGTTTTCTATTGTTGTTTTGCTCAGTTATTATGTATTTTGTAGGCCTGAAGACATGTATGTAAAGCTGTGAAGAATGTTTTGCTTCTCATTTGTTATCGCGGGTTGTTTATAACATCTTTTGTTGATATATCTTGCAATATGTGCTCAATTGTTTTTACGCTATTTTTAAAAGTCAGTAATTATTAATTCTGAAAACTATTAAAATCATTATAAATTTTTTATATCGTTGTGCAGCGTAAGCACTTTAAAATAAGTAGCTAATTTTAATTTATCATTTTTTGAGCAATTTTTGTTATGTAACTCGGGAATGACATTATGTCCAACTGAAAAAAATAATATTTTTACTATTTTTCATGTGGATAATTAATATATATATATATATATATATAATGTTATAAAAAAAGAAGTTTTGCAATAAAGGGTTAACAGCTGTTATCGATCTCACTATTAGTTATTTCTTTTTATTTTCAAAGTTTAACCCTAAGCAAATGTAACAAAAATTGTTTCGAAGTTGAAAAATCTCTTATCGGTCTCCGAGACCATTTGATCAAAATATGGCTCGTTTAAATCTCATGAAATTATTTATGTATTAAATTTAATACTCAGGAAAATAGGAATAAAATATCCTCATATCCAGAAATCGCCAGCGATAGTACTACTGCTTCAAGTGAAACAAAATTTTACTTGAAATTTTCAAGCAGAAAAGCACAAGTTAACTTACGAAGTTTAAAAAATACAGTGGTTTGTCATACATCATACATTCTATCATCAATATAACCCAAGAGCCGAAAGCACAAAAACCTATGTTATCAATTCACAAGAAAAAACTTTTACTTTATAGAAGAGTAGAAATAGGGGAATCTAATGATCCATTTCTGCCAGAAGTGAAGTGATGCATAAGTCAAAAATTAATACCATTTCTAAAAAATATGCATATGACGTCACTATCGCGAGCGAACATACAAATCCAGCAATAAAACAATGTTGTCAAATAAGAAAGTCGACAAAAAATCTAATAATCCATATGTTTCTAACATTAATATGCATAATAAGTATAATTTATAACAGCTGCATGTTTTATCAAAAATAATAAAAATGTATTTTTTCAACATAGCAGATAAATTAATTACTTTTTTTTCAGTTATATAATAATCTATTATTTTCTCTTTACTTTCTATAGAAATAAAATACATGAATTGCCACAAAAGGGGGGGGGGGTTAAAAATTACAATAAAATCAACACACACAAAAAAAGGAAGATGCAACTTTTAAACAAATTGCATTTAAAAGTTTTTATTTTATTTTTTATACGATGCATAAAAGATGACAATGTGCGATGTTTTCAAATTTAGAAAATTGCAATAGAGAGTATTTAACAGTGCAATGATGCCTTTGTTTTATTTTTCAGCTGGCTTATTTAACGGAACGTTATTTTTTAATGACGACGTGTGAATTGCTGGTCGAAAGAACTAGTATATCAGTGGTTAACAAGACTTAACAAGCATTTCATTTAACTAAATCAAATCCGATAAGCTGTAACTTCAGTATAATCAGCATTATCCCCTGACCCCTTATTATAATAGCTTTTTAAAATAAAAATACAACTTCAGAACTATTTGAAGGGGTAAAAATAGTGTATATGTTTAAATAAATAACATAATTTCAAAATGTAATAAAATTTTTTTTGAAATTTTATAATTCATACATTTTTGAGTAATAATTCATGATCGATGTTTCAAATCGTAAAATTATAAAAATTATAGAAATAAGAGGTCTGTATTTCTTATTAAAGCAGCAGAGGAATCCCACTAGATAAGATTATCACTTACTGAAGAATAAATACTGAAAAAAATATATAAAAGTAACTTTACATTAGAAAGGGAATATTCGAGTAATTTTAATTCAGAAGTTTTACGTGTAATGACTTGGAATTTGGTGTCTCGACAAATTTTAACAAAAGTATTCTTTTGCATTTACATGCTGCTATTAAAGTTTTAAAATTTGGTTCAACTATTAACAGATTGTTTTTAATTATAATTCATGCATATTATTTAACAAAAGGCTCTGCTCCTGATCAGTAATAATATGAAATATTTTTAGTTGAATTAGAGATTGGTTGAGAGTGCTTCCTTCCTCACCCCCCACTTTAGAATTTTATAAAATGCCATTCGTGTTAAGATATTACACTAATCACCGAGAGAAAGTCGAAAGCTAATGTTAAATTTATGGGAGAAACCTTATCAAATTCATCGCTTACATGTTTATATATTTTTTCTTTTGATCAATTCGATCAATTTTATATAGTGTAGAGAAAGAGTCCAAGTTAAATATCTTTAAAAAGTGATAATATTCTTAATCATTTTCATAAAAAAAGCTAATTTTTTTATGAAAAAAATTCTATAAAACATTTTTAACTACAAAAGCCTTTTAATTTACTGAGAGGATAATTTGAATTTAAATATCTTCCTTTTATAAGATTTGTGTTGGTTCTATAAGAGTATTTTTGGTTAATTAATGTGATTATTTTTGTAACTATTTAACAACAAAAGTTATAACTATCGATGTATTCTATGAGTTTTGATGAAAAAAAAACATATCTAAATTACAGATTACTCTAGTTTAAAATTTCCATTATATCTTCCGATAATAAAGAAGCTAATTATTTAGGTGAAGCAATTTCTTGATAAATAATTCCGTAGATAAAGAGATTAAGTTTGATTTGCGGGTATAGCAAATTGTTTGTTACAAAATATGCAACACAATTTTTTTTTAACTTGCTGATATAGACATACGCGTTTTACTTTATTTAATTTATTTAATTTTATATTTTTTTTATTAGCAATAGAAATAAAACATATTTTTTGAGAATTTTAACATACAGACCCCCTTAAAGATATATTAAAAATGTGATATGCTTAAAACTTTTAAAGTAGCTTATAGATAGAGCAAATGGCTATACGATAGTATAAATAAACGTTGTCCACGATTCGCAACAATCCCTAAGCATTTAGAGAAGTAAGCAGTTAACGAAAATACTTTGATCTTTTTATTGACTATCTAGTCACGAATTGCACCGTTTATTATATTCACGCATACATGCTACAAATAGGGTCTAATTACTAAGGTCGTTGATTAATTAAACAAGAAACCACAACACGCAATTTATACGCTGTAAGAACGTCGCCCGGGGCACTTCAAACAGAATATCGTTTTTCTTCTCTCTGTCCTCCCCTTTTATCTCGACGGTGTATCTTCATTGGGAGAATCTCCGCATCGGCCAGGTTACGCAAGGCTAAAGCTATATTAGACCAGCTAATAACCATTAAGTTGTTACATCGTGGTAGATACTTTTACGATAGCAGTAAATTGATTTTAAAACAACGAGATAACATCTTAATGTGAACGACTGATGAATAATGATTCCCTTCAAAGTATTCGGTATAAATGATAGCATGTCTTCTAGAATGGCTACACTGTTAAACTTTAGTTTATTCAATGTTCTGCATAAGTAGTGTGGCGAACGCCAAAAGAGACATTAATTCTAAATATGATCGATTTTTTTTCATGTATGCATGTGTAATAAAATGTCGTATAATAATTAATATACTTGTTCTGTTCAGATCTGATGATATTTTTACAAGCAATGTAAATTCTAAGAGTTAAAACTAATGTGGGGGAAATATTTATAAAACATGTTTATAAATATTATAATATATAATATCTTTATATATATAAATCTTCTGTGCGTGTGTTTGTCACTGAACTCCTCCTAAACGACTGGACCAATTTATATGAAATATCGTGTGTGTGTTCCAGTGGATTCGAGAATGGTTTAGATTCACATTTCATCGAAATTGATTTAGTACTTTTTCAGTAATTAGGCAAGAAATAATAGTTAGTGATTTTTCGCTAATTAAAATTGTTGAATAAGTTCGCTAAATAGAGTGCGGACGGAATGGCCGAGCGGTCCAAGGCGCCGGATTTAAATTGTGGTTCTCGAGAGAGAGATCGTGTGTTCGAACCGCGCTCCTGACACACGTGTATCATTTGCAATACTTTTTTCTGTATTATAATTCTAATCAACCGACTTCAGAAAATCGTTAAATTTTAACTAAAAAGAGAAAAATGAACTTTTCTATCAAAAATTTAACCGACTTCAAAAACTACTGCAAAGTGAAAATTTCCTTATATAATTGTAATAAGAAATTAAATTAAGAGAGTAGTATTTGCCGTGCGTATTATTATATTCATGTACATTTATTTGATTTTCTGGAGTCGATGCCAGGACAACGTCTGTCGGGTCAGCTAGTTCAAGTATAGTAATTATTATACTATTTTTATTACACATACATACATGAAAAATTTCGATCATTTTTGTCATGAATGTCTGTTATTAAGTATTAATTATTGTTAAATAATTAAACAAATAAATAAATCCATTATTAATTAACAATAATAGCATCTTAATGTGAACGACAGATGAATAATGATTGCTCTCAAAGTATTTGGTATAAATGATAGCGGGTCTTCTAGAATGCTACATTGTTAAACTTTAGTTTATTCAATATTCTGCATAAGTAGTGTAGTGAATGCCAAAAGAGACATTAATTCTAAATATGGTCGAATTTTTTCATGTATGTATAAAAAAATGTAGTCTAATAATTACTGTGCTTGTTCTATTCGGATCTGACGATCTTTTTATAAGATATGTAAATTCGAAGTGGGGAAAGTATTTATAAAACTTACTTAAAAAGTGTAGCAAATTTTTCGAAACCTAATATGTTTTAGCTTTGGTGCTGTATTTTTTCCCTCAAGTTACGCAGTACATGAAGATATTTACGCCAACGTCTTCAAAATTCACATTTAAGTATTCAGTATAAATGATCGCGTGTCTTCTAGAATGTTACATTGTTAAACTTTTGTTTCTCCAATATTATGCTTAAGTAGTGTAGTGAACACCAAAAGGGACATTAATTCAAAATATGATAATTTATTTTTCATGTATACATGTGTAATAAAAATTGTATAATAATTACTATAGTTGTTTTATTTAGATAAGACGATATTTTTACAAGAAATATAATATCGAACGGTTAAAATTAATGTGGGGAATGTATTTATAAAACTTGTTTAAAAAGTGTATCAAATTTCTAAATTTTTTAAATCTACTATGTTTTAGTTTTGATATTGTTTTTTTCCCTTCAAGTCATGCAGTACATGAATATATTTACGTCAACGTCTTAAAAATTCACATTTAAGTAGCCGGTATAACTGATAGCATATCTTCTAGAATGCTACACTTTTAACTTTAGTTTATTCAATATTCTGCATAAGTAGTGTAGTGAAAGCCAAAAGAGCCATTAATTATAAATGTGATAGGTTTTTTTCATGCATGCATGCGTAATAAAATGTAGTATAATAATTACTATACTTGTTCTATTCAGATATTACGATATTTTTACAGGGAATGCAAATTTTAAGAGTTAAAAAAAATTGGGGAAAATATTTATAAAACTTGTTTATAAATATTTTAGTATATAATATTGAAGTATAGTAATTATTGTAGTATTTGTATTATACATACACTGAAAAGTTCGTTTATTTTGTAATGAATGTCCATTATTAATTATTAATAATTATTAAATAACTAATATTAAATAAATCCATTATTAATTAACATTAATAACATTTTAATATAAATTACTAATGAATAATAATCGTCTTTAAAATATTTGGAATAAATGATAGCATGTCTTCTAGAATGCTACACTGTTAAACTTTAGTTTATTTAATATTTTGCATAAGTAGTGTAGTGAACGCCAAAAGAGCCATTAATTATAAATGTGACAGATTTTTTTTTCATGCATGTATGCGTAATAAAATGTAGTATAATAATTACTATACTTGTTCTATTTAGATCTTACGATATTTTTACAGGGAATGCAAATTTTAAGTGTTAAAAATTTTTGGGGAAAATACTTATAAAACTTGTTATAAATATTATAGTATATAATATTGAAGTATACTAATTTTTGTAGTATTTGCATTATACACTCACTAAAACGTTTAATCATTTTGTAATGAATGTCCATTATTAATTATTAATAATTATTAAATAATTAATATTAAATAAATCGATTTTTAATTCACATTAATAACATTTTAATATGAATTACTAATGAATAATAATCGCCCTTAAAATATTTGGAATAAATGATAGCGTGTCTTCTGGAATGCTATAATGTTAAACTTTAGTTTATTTAATATTATGCATAAGTAGTGTAGTGAACGCCAAAAGAGACATTAATTCTAAATATGTTCGATTTTTTTCATGTTTGCATGTGTAATAAAATGTGATATAGTAATTATTATACTTGCTCTATTCAGATCTGACGATATTTTTACAGGGAGTGTAAATTTTAAGATTTAAAATAAATGGGAGGAAATATTTGTAAAACGTGTTTAAAAAGTGTAGCAAATTAAAAAAATTTCTAAACCTTTGATATTACATTTCTTCCCCAAGTTTCTCAGTACATGAAGATATTTGTGTCAACGTCTTCAAAATTCATATTTAAGAACTGAGTAAAAAATTAAAAAAAAAAAAATTACTTATATATTTTCTGATAGTTTTGTATTGACGCATTTAGACTTATAAATTACTATATCACGTTTTATTAACGAATAGAATTATACGCATTAATGGACAGGATATATTAATCTGACAACAGTGTTGGTATTATTTGTGGCAGTTAAAACTCGATCTAATTTAATTTTTTTAAAGGTATACCTAAAGCTGTTTATTGCAATATAAATAATATTTAAAACATATTTGTATCTTGTATAATTTTGTGAATTTAATTTATAAAATAACAACTTTAAAGAAATCTTTGTATATAAAAAAGAATAGTTCCGAAACTTCGTGCTATTTTCATGAATAATTTCTTTTTATAAAAGAAATAAAATGTTTTTTTTTTTTTTTAATATTATCAAAGTTTAATTGTTTCTGAAAAAGTTTAGCATATTTATTTTAAGTAATGTAATTTGTTTTTTAATTACTTAACCTAATCTGAAACTCTGATTTCTAATGACACCATTAAAACAATCTAATAAAATAAACCATTTTGTAATCCATTGCTGTTTCACATTTAGATGTACGCAGGTATTTCTTATTTTATAATTTTGATATAAATGATCACTATTACGTTCACATTAAATATAGAGATTAAACAAAGTGTTGATATCAACAGAAAATAAAATACAATAGACACGAAGATGCTTTTAATCTCATACTAAAATCACCATAAAAGAAAAAACATAGACACAAAGATGCTTTTAATATCATATAAAATTTATATTTCATCAATTGTAAAGAATCTGGTTAAAGCTCTTTATGGCATTTTTTCATCGGTTTTTAAGTATTTTTCAAGTCATAAAATAGCGCACAAAATCTGTTTTAAATAAAAAATATTTTACTGGGAAGTTTTTTTTAATAAACATATATGAATTCATCGGGAAAGAAATAAAACCATAAAAGCTTCGATTTTGATCATGGTTAATTGAATATTTGTTGATCATATCAATCAATATTGAAAAGCCGAATAAAATCTAAACTTTTTTTAGACATGCTGATTATTTGCATTACATTTAATGCATATAAACTAACAAAACTTGTTTAGAAATTCATGATGCATTTTAACGAAAGGAATCAAACGAAGATCTTCATTTCATCAATTTTCATCTTAATCAACCGAAAAGAAGCTGTGAAATGCATGAAATTCAAAATAGTTATTGTCTTCTTTTGAGAAGTATTAAATGACTTTTATTTTATTTATTTATTTATTTTAAAAGTAAAATCAAGTTTCATGGCTGCGATTAGCTTGAGTTTTTAGAATGATCTTTTCGGAAAACTAGTAATTTTTAAAGTGATAATTATTGTTACGAAATCTATTTGAAAATCTTATTGACTGTTTCAGTAAATTATGATATTTCATAATCGTATGACTATAATTAAATTATGAAATTAAATAAAAGAAATCGGAAGTAAGGAATATTGAAGAACTGATAACTGCATTATATATATTTTTAAACAGTTTACTATTTCATATGATGTTAAAATCAATTTTCAAATAACAAAAGATTTAACTATTATATTTATTAAGTTTACTATAATTATTCTACTATTAATTTTCACAAAATTATATCTCCATGTAAAAGTAAAAAATAAATAAAATGAATAAATTATTATTTTCCTAAAACAATAAAATTTTATTATTATTATTATTATTATTATTATTACCGTGTTTTAGGTTATATTAAGTCTAAAAAGTATACCTGGCAAATGGTTATTCTGTGTAATAGAATTTTTAAACAAATTAACAAATTGTTAAGACTACGCCAAAAAAAAAAAAAAAAAAAAAAAAAATGTTTTATATTTTCAATTTTTTTAGTATTAAATTAGTGTCTTTAGTGTAAAATTCTCTGTATACGATTCTAAAATCGAAACTAAAGGAGCACTTTCAAGAACTTCAAGATCTAATTAACAATTAAGTATTTTTTTCTTGCTCTTTGTATTTTTAGGTGTAATAGGTGAATAATCCCCCCCCCCCATTTGTCTCTTTGACGAGTAAATGGATTCTGTTTGATTTCAAAAACATACTTTTTTTGATAAATTTAGATATATACAGCTAAAACGGTTTTTTATAGTTTTTCGGAATACATTTTGTTGAGATCTTTTGTTTCATCTATACTTTGCACCATTTAGTAAAATTCACTTTTATTGTTTTTCACTTTGCCGTACTTAATTATATTGAAAATGATACTTTCAAACAACAATTAACTAAATAATCATATCCAATTCAAAGTTAAATGCGAATGACAAAAAAATTTTTAAAGATATTTTTTTCGAAGCAATTTTGATCAGGAATTTTTTTTTTCAACAATCTTATAGAAAACTGTCGTATTTTGTGTATTACATACAAATATGCTTAAAATAACATATATTTTAAAATTAAAACATACTCAGATACACAGACTTTAGCCCAGTTCGGGATAGTGGTCCCACGTCCGGGACCACCTAATTTTAATTCTAAACCTAGAAACGACAAGAAGACTAATTAATAAAATTTTACTTTTTAATGAAAGTTTAAAATAACGAGTTTTAAATTTCTAAAAAAGTCATTTGTAAATTCCGGTGTTAACCAATCTTTCATCTTTTCATCTTTTCATCATCATTTTTTCATCTTTTTACGAACAGAAAATTGTGGAGTGCTGGAAAAGATTAACAAGTAACGTATGTGCAAAGTTTTCTTTATAAAAATATTTACAAAATCAAATGTTTACGATTATTTATTAAAGATTCATTTTATTCGGGTATTTACAATGTTTCTAAACTAGTCTCAAATTTGTTTGGAAATTTCGTCACCCGCTTCACAGAATGGGAGTCTAAGCGAAGGTCTTCTTTATCGAATCAAGCGATGAAGTCAGACGAAGGGAAGCTGAATAAAATGAAAGAGGAAATGGGAAAAATAAATCACGCTGTGTCACTCGATGATTGGATTTTCGCCATAATATTTGAATTAATTTTTCCGCAGAGTACTGAATAATGCTATTTCGTGGAGATGGAAATCTACATACTATATTCATGATTGTTTTCAGAACTGAAATAAGTTATTGAATTTTTTAAAAAGTATTTTATTAGAATAATGTCAAAAGTCAAAAGACATTTACTTAAAAAAATTTCTTTAAATATATTTCGGATTAAAATATCTTAAAAAAATACCTTGTTTGAATTAGCACTAAAATATTTTAACAACCTTTTATTCTTTACATTTCAGTGCAAATTTTCTGTAAGGTCTTAAATGGAATAACACTATCTGCTTTGTACAGATATAATCACTTGCCAAAATATTATTAAGGATTATGACTTAATTTAATCCATTGAGTAAAGGGAAAATGCTGTTCACAAAATAATGAAATAATTGAGTGACATCAAATTTATGAAAGGATTTCTTTGAAAATAAAAGTCCGCATATTTACGCGTTCATTGCAGAAGCAAAATTTTATTAAAATATTCTTGGTGCGGATTGTCAGTTTTAAGATTAAAATTACATAGTCACACCATGTGATCTTCGTCCTTCAAAGGGTTAAGGCAAATAATAAAACTGGAACTCGAGTTTTTCATTTTTTTTTGAAAATTAGATGACTTATTAATAAAAACATATTGTATCAGGGATTGTTTTAACGTGTGTAAGTATATTTAATATGCCAAGAGATTTTTGTAAATAAATTCATATACAGGGATACACAAAAAACAACTATGGATTGTAATTTCTGAAAGTACTTTTCCAATTGTGTTAGTCAATCATTTCATGTTTTTATGAAGAGAATTTCCTGCGCTGGAAAAGATTAACTAATAACGTGTGTGCAAAGTTGTCTTTATAAAAATAGTTACAAAATCAAATGTTTACGATTACTTATTAAAGATTCATTTTATTCGGGTATTTACAATGTTTCTAAACTAGCCTCAAATTTGCTTGGAAATTTCGTCACCCGCTTCACAGAATGAGTGTGTAAACGAAGGTGTTCTTTATCGAATCAAGCGATGAAGTCAGACGAAGGGAAACTAAATAAAATGAAAGAGGAAATGGGAAAAATAAATCACGCTGTGTTACTCGATGATTGGATTTTCGCCATAATATTTGGATTAATTTTTCCGCGGAGTACTGAATAATGCTATTTGGAGCAAATGGAAATCTGCATAGTATATTTGTGATTATTTTCAGAATTGAAATGTGTTAAGCTTGGAATAATAACAGTAAAATAATTATTAGAATAATGTAAAAAGTGAAAAGTCATTAATTTTTAAAATAATTTTGTAAATATATTTCTGATTTAAATGTCCTAAAAGTAAAAATTTTGTTTGAATGTTCAGTAAAAGTTTTGAAAAAAATCTTTGATTCTTTACATGGCAGTGAAATTTTTTTTTGTAAGGCCTTACGAAGAAATAAAACTCGCTCAAAAACACTCGGAAGATAATGTTAAGTCATGTAGGAGTCATTTTCAAATATCTCGCTCAAATGCAAATACTTTTACAGAATTTTTTTTACATAAAACAGCCGAGGACGATCTACAACCTGGCTAGTTTTTTTTTCAATTTTGGTTACATTTTTTTACATTATAATAAGAATATACACAAAAAATCTGTGGATTGTAATTTCTGAAAGTATGTTTCGAGTTGTGTTATTCTTATTTCTTTTGGATTAAATTTTATTTTAAATAGACGTGTGTATGATAATTTGTAGACAAGATACAGGGCTACACAATATTATTTTCGTCTATTGGTGGAAAATTTTGAAAAAGGAAAATCTAATATATATATATATATATATATATATATATATATATATATATTAACGAAATTAACTTTTATTACACAATGTAGTCTAAATACAAATCTGTAGTTTTTTTTCACAAAACACTTTTAGTACCTTTCAATAGTGGTAATCGGTGTCATCTGCCTTTCAAATATATTATATATTCCACTTAGAAATTTATATTTATTTCTGTTTTTTATGTTAAATTTTGTTATTATTCATTTTTAAAGGACAATTTATAATACACCTAACGTTGTTTTATTTTTCAAACAAAAATTTCTAAATCGTTTTAAAATGCAGTGCAAAATTTATTTGAATCATTTTTGTTTAGTTTAGTGCATTTTATTTGTAAAATAACCATCGAAAAAAAATCTCTTTCTGAAAAAAAATATACAATCCCAGAACTTCTTGTTAGTTTCAACATAAAGTTTATATCATAAATGAAATTAAACTTACTGTTTGTGACTATCGAAATTGTCTTATGTCTGAGAAATTTTTATTAATGAATACTATATTTATTTTTAACATAGGTAAAAAAAATTCGATTACTTGAAAAAATTCAGACTGTTGTTTCAAATAAAAGCATTTAAATAACCTTTTTTTTTTTTTTTTTTTTTTTTTTTTACACGGCAATTTTTTGCTGTCTGTTAATTAGATGTGCTGTTTTAGGATATTCCACCATTATGATTCAAACATCAATCGATTATATATATATATATATATATATCATCATCATCATCATCATCAACCGTTTTCGATCCACATATATATATATATGCAGATTAGCTACTATCACTGTAAAAAATACAATAAAGATATTTTACATCAAATAACATTTATCGTTCTTTAAGTGTAAAGTCAAACCGTGGTTAAGGTTTTTACTACAGTAATACTTCTACTTACGTCAGCAATTCATTCCAAGATTACTGAATTCAGTCGAAAACGACGTAAATTGAGGTACATTTAAATCAGTAAAAAAGGATAAGTAATAAAATTTCGCCGGAACCTAATGAAAATATGCTATTGTAATTTGGGAGTATGTTAAATACATTCAAAATTGCCCCCCCCCCCCTCCAAAAAAAAAAGCGTTTGCAATACAAGAATTTGGCAAAAATCAATAAGTTATCAATTTAACATTTATTGTTCTTGTAATTGCAGTTAGAGTCTTTGAGGAAGCGAAAAAAAATGTATTTTCTTTTCATAAAATAAATAAATAAATAAATAAATGTAGCTCTTTGTAACAGCAGAGTTTTCAAAGTTTTTGCTATTACCTTTCTTATTTGTTTATCGCTATCATTTGACTGCTAAAAATTCAATACATAGTGTTAAAAGTCTTCAAAACGATTAGTCTAGTTAACGATTTTATTTTAGACTAGACAACTTATATGGTGGGTGACGCAAGTCGAGGGGGAATAAGTCGGGTTACTACTGTTCTTAATGTTTACTACTTAATTATACATAATATACGTCATTATACATTACTTATTATAGTTATTATTATTATATTACTGTTTAATTATATATTATGCATATTATTAATTTACAAATTATCTCAATTATACATTATTTACTTAATTACACATTAATTATACATTCTAAATGGCTGAAGCAATTTAGAATGTACTTTTTATCATTATTTTCTATGAAATATTCACCCACACATACAAGCAAATACAATCTGATCTCAATCTTTTAGTAATACATATTAAGTCGTAAAATAATTCACTATTCTTTTAAATAATATTTTTGACATTTTTTATTATTTAAAAAAAAGTAATTTATATATTTTATATTTTAATATTTCTTTTATTTAAATTTTCAAATTGTTCTTGTTCATAAGGAAAAAATTATTTAAATTCACTAAAATTGTACATTTAACGAGAAATTATTGAAAGAAGCATGTTTCATCAATTTTTAAAGTTTCATATAAAAAAACAGAATTTTTACTTAAAAAAATTAATAGATTTGAATAAAAACTTACCGAAATTCGGTATGGATGTCTGAAAATATGTTTTATTTGTACATAAACGTAACTGCTTTTCTATGGTGCATTTTAAAGTAAAGATTTATACAAAAAGCAATACAACAAACAATGTTCACATTAAATTCGAGTTAAGCTTTGGTTCTAGATATTTTCATATAATTATTTCTGTTTAGTGTTGTCATCTATACACTGTTAAAAATCTGCTGCATTTTGTTGCAACGCACTTCCCTGCTTGTATCGAAAACGGTTACTTGGCCGTGAAATGGAGCTTTCTCATTGGTTGGAATAGAGATATTATATACCAGCGGTGGAGTGTGTTGCAACAAAATGCAGCAGATTTTTAAGAGTGTACATAGGTCCAAGGATTATTGAGACAAAATTTAAGGGGAGGTAGGGGATATCACAAGGATTCGATATTGCACAGAAACCCACGGTCGAAAACACTTTTTGGGTGCGGTACTGGCGACACGACCGAAAACACAAGAAAGAAAGTACACGAAGAGACAGAGAAAACATATTTATTATTTTTGGTGCCACGAAAATGCCCGCACAATGCTGGAAAGTGCTGAATTTGTTGCACACATCGTGGCAGGGGAGTCCGGGACACTCCCGGTATTTTCGAAAACATTAGATCTTCCAAGTGCTCGAGATGTGCTTCCATGCATCTCGGGCCTGAGTCATAATTTCATACACCTGCTTTGATGACGATCGCCGTTTCTTTAGTGTTCTTCTTTTCTTTTTGTTGTTGTTGTTGTTGTAGTTGTAATAAGGATACTAAACATGGTTTCTTCTCTCATTCGTGTCCTGGCTCTCTTGTGCTTTGTGTCGTAATTACCGCGCCAGGAATGCGTTTCTGAACATGGATTGCTATGCAAATCTCAATCAGTGTGATGTCTTCTACCTCCCCTTAAAGTTGTTTTCAACTACTTCACTCAACAAGCGCAAAACCTTTTGACACATTTACAAATTCATTTTTTAACAGAAAGATAAAAAAGGACTGACTATGGAAGCGATTTCGAATCGAACTTAGTTTTCCCTTTTATGATCAATAAATTACCTATTCAGTTATAAGCCATTTCTATCAGGTGATCACCCGTTTTTCTCCCGCTTTTCCAAAGGTTTTTCTGCTTTCATCGGGAAATGTGTTCAAAAACGCCAAATTTGAAGGCTTGTACTGAAAAATCTATTGCGTTTGGAAAAAAAGAAAAAAAAAACAGAAAACTGAGTGCAATTAGACATTTCTGAATAACAACACCTGTAAGTTTCATGCATTTCTGAAGGAAAATAAATTAAAACTTGTGTCACAAATTTGCCCTTTTTGATTTAAGAACACCCTTAAAGCTTGTATGAATAATCCTGGGACACCAAGTATGTTATTTTTTTTCAAAGTAAAAGGTTCATAGATAATACCTGAAACGTTCCAGAACGTATACAGTCGGATATTTATATCTCAGAATTACCTACAAGCGTACATGGATTCAATATGACTTCCTTTCGTTACTCGGCACACATCAAGTCTATAACTCACAATGATTTGCAAAAATGTTCTATTCAGACATTCACCCGATCTGACGCCATGTGATTTCTTACCTGTGGGAGTTCATAGAGGTTCATGTGTATTTGCCTCAACTACCAGCTGTACATTGCAGCTGTTGCAACAATGACCCTCAAACACTAATCAAACAAAATCCTAACTTAATTATAATTTCAAGTTTTATTCAATAAATACTACCAAACGTTAAAACCCTGATATTCATTTAGAAACACCCCGTATATTTAAATTTAATCCCAAACACACAAACTCACTTTAACCTGGTGCTATATTTGCAAAATTTGTAAAGTCGAATTAAAAAATGACGAAATTGCAATTATTCGTTAAATATTGGTTTTTTGGGGGAATTTACAATGCATCTAAAAAGTTTGCTTGGAAATTACCTAACCCTTTTTATAAGGTAGGGATGTTAGACGGAAGTCTTCTTTATTGAATCATAAGATGAATTCATCGAAGGAGAAGTTGAACGGATAGACACAGGAAATGAAAAAAAAAAATAAATAACACACACTGTGTTACTTGATTATTCAATTTGCTCCATTAAAGTTAAATTCTGTTTGTTGCATATGGTAATTTGATGTGAAAGGCTATGATGATTTTCAGAAATAAAATATGTTTTTTAATTCGTGAAAAACTTTTCTTGAATCTAAAGAAAATGATTTTTACAAGAATAATGTTAAAATTCAAATGAACTGCATCATTTAAATGTATATATATATATATATTTGTTTTAAAGTTTTTTAAAATAATAATATTTTGAAAAACATTTGTTTTTGATTTCATATTGAAACTTTTTTTTAAAATTTGTAAGTGCTGAAATACAGTCTGTTTTGTGTACACAAAAATGCATGAAAATGCGCAGACATTAATAAATATCATGACATTATTTAAAATGGTCCACGAAAAGACAAACCTTGGTTTTTATTATTGGTTAAAATAGTTTAATTCGTGTCATATTAAAATTTTCTTTAATTTTTAAGTGGGCAAACACCATTCTATTACTCGCAAACAAAGATATATGATCATGTATAGATAATAATATTTATTATGACATTATTAAAGTGTACCGCAATAATCTTGGTTTTATTTTAGTTTATTTTGTAAATTAGCGAAATTTCTAATAAAAACATTTAATGCCAAACTTTCATTTATAAAAAAGTAATTTGATTATTTTTATTAGCTTCAATAGCAATCAATTAATTAAAAAATTTTCATCATTTTTATTTTTCTGGGTACATGATGGGATAGGCTTCAAATGTAACTCTATGTTCACTGATATGTAATTTATATTTTAAAATAATATGTGCATATATTATTTTATTCGTAAAATGTCTTTTAATTTTCAAAAATTCATGAAACAAAAAACAAATTGACAAAACAGAAATAAGGCTTTCAACATACAAATTTCCAAAGTGACCGATATTTTCTGGGAAAAAAATAAAACTAGTTTAATTTTCTTTTGATATATATCAGGATAAAACAAGTCTGACTATTTGCCAAACGTTTTGCGTCAAAATGCACTTGGATATGACAATTTGTTATGCGTTTGTGAGTTTTTGACATATGAACGGACACATGGAATTTTTCGTAAAATTCTTTTCTTTACTATGAAAAATTCTATTTTATGAAAAACTTTATGCTGTAAAACATACTCCCATACGATAATTTGTTAATTTTGTTTATATGAATTTTTTAAATCTGGCATGAACATCTTTTACTTCTACTGCGCCTCTAAAGAAATCTACATAGATTGAAATTCTGTAAAGATATTTTCTAAATTAAAAATTTGCCCTTATTTATTAAATGTCTAGTATATTTTGATATTTAAAACTCAATAGTCTTATTTTTTATTTCCTTATCTATTTTTCAGAATGAGAGAGATAAATTAGAGGGAAGCTGACTGAAATTAAAGTGGAAAGGCGAAAAATAAATCACTTTGTGTCATTTGATGGTTGGATTTGCGCATTGAAATAAAAATTAATATTTTCGCAAATGTGGCATTAACACTCATTACTTCAACTTCGACTGTATACAAATTCACATATATTGATATTCTGTAAAGGTATATTCTGCATTAAAATTTTGCACATACTTATCAAATATCTATAAATTTTTATATTTAAAACATACGTAAACTCTGTCGTTTTAAATTTGTTGCAATACACGTTTATACACGTACATATTTAAAATACACGTAAACCCCTTAGACTTAAATTTGTTTGGACATTTCCTTAAGCATATTACAAAATGCGAGTATAAATTAGAGGGAAGTTGACCGTAATAAAAGTGGAAGTGCAAAAAATAAATCACTTTGTGTTATTCGTTGATTGGATTTTTGTCATGAAATTGAAATTAATATTTCCGCAAATGTGACATGAGCACCCATTACTTCAACTTCTACTATATACAAACCCACATATATCGATAATCTGTAAAGGTATTTTCTAAATTAAAATTTAGCACTTATTTATTAAATATCTAATTTATTTTAATATTTAAAATGCACATAAACTCTGTAGACTTAAATTCGTTTGGACATTTCCTTAAGCATATTAGAAAACGAGAGTATAAATTAGAGGGCAAATGACTGAAATTAAACTTGAAGTGCAAAAATTAAAGGACTTTGTGTCCTTCGTTGATTCTGTTTGCGCTATGAAATAGAAATCAATATTTCCGCGAATATTACATCAACATTCATTACTTCGACTTCGACTATATACAAAATACATAAATCGATATTTTGTAAACACATTTTTAAAATTAATATTCTGCCCTTATTTATTAAATATCTAATGTGTTTTGATAATTAAAATACACGTAAACTCTGCAGTCTTAAATTTGTTTGGACATTTCCTTACTCATTTTACAGAAGAAGAGTATAAATTAGACGGAAGCTGGCCGAAATGAAACAGGAAATGCGAAAAATAAATCACTTTGTGTCAATCGATGATTGGATTTGCGCCTTGAAATAGAAATTAATATTTCCGCAAAATGTTAAATAATTCTGTTTTCTGCATATAGAATCTTGCGTAGTACGATTATTGTTTTAATTGGAAATTAAAATGTGTTATTCTTGAAACGTGAGCAAAAATACATTATTAAAATAATGTTAAAATTGAAAAAAAAAATTATTTTTAAGCATATATAGGTGATTTAAAGATTTTGAAAGAAATGTACAGCGTTTTATTTTTTGTGATAAGTGTAACATAGTGTCTAGCTACTGGTTCATAAATATACACTGGCGATTGAGTTGTTCGTTTTTACGTGCGACTGTGGTGTTCTGAATTGAATAAGTTCACCATTACGCCATTTATTTAACTTTCGCAAATTATGTCTGGATCTGCGGAAACTTCATTTTCAAAGTTATTTTGTACAAGATATGATAATTAGGTATCTGCGATTGCCAAGCTGAAAAGAATTTTGGAATCTGTGAATTTTCCAAGGATAGATAATTGCGTTTTACGTTATATTTACAGTGTTTCTTGTTGACACTATATAGCGAGAAGTATATCAATTCGATTAGCGATTCACTTCATTAGCGATATATATCAATTCTCATGTGACATCGAAAGCCTTATATCTTACATTTATTTTATTCGATTCAGATGTTTTTTTTTTTTTTTTTTTTTTTTTTTTTTTTTTTTTTTGTACATTGACAACTAGTGCAAAAGAAATAAATTATAAAATTTATTTTAAAATATAATGGTGCGAAAAGAATATTAAAAAAAAATAACACATAAAGCTAGCATCCGATAAAAATTAAATTCTTCCAGTGTAATAAAAAATTTTAAAACAATTCCTTAATTTTTACTCTCCATATATTTTTTAATATAATTAAATATGCTAAAAAACTTAATTTTGTAATTAATGGAATTTAACTTTTCACAAAGAATGTAAAATAAATGTTCAAATACATACATAGCTGTAACACAAATCCATATAAATCAATATTCTGAGCGGACATTTTTTAAAAATCAAAATCTTCCAATTATTTATTAAATATTCATTGTGTCTGGAAATTTTTCAATGCACATAAAATTTGCTTAAATTTGTTTAGAAAAATCCTCACTCATTTTACAAATGGTAGAGTAAACGAATATCTCTTTTATTGAATCAAGCCGTAAATTCAGCCGAGGGGAAGTTGAACTGAATGAGAGAGGAAATGCGAAAAATAAATCACACTGTGTCACTCGATGATTGGATTTGCGCCGTAAAATTCAAATTAATGTTTCTTTGGAGTACTAAATATTCTGCTTGCTGCATATGAAAATTTCCGTATTGCGATTGTGATTGTTTTAAGATTTGAAACGTGCTTGCTATTCTTAAAATTTAAAAGTAAGATGTTTCTTAAAGGAATATTAACAGGAACAAAAAACCCCATTATTTATTTATATTGTTAATTTATTTTTTAACAGTCTACTCATTTAATATTTTTGCCTTGCTGATAATATCTTGCTGATTTTTACAAAAATATCTCGATATTTTGTTATTTTGACATGGCAGCAAATATATATTTCTTATAAATAAATTTGAAAATTTTACACTTAGTATATGTTTTGCACATATTAATATATTGTCATGTAACTTATATTAATAAGCGTTAATATTATTTAAAAGGCAGTCTTTAATACAAAGTACAAATTTCGGTTTAAATGTTTTTTTAATCAAAAAATATAATAAGAATATAAAATGTCTATATGATACGCAATTATTTTAAATCACGTACGGCATTGAAAACTCAATGGATTTGCTTAATTTCAATGTTGTATCTTAAATGATTTCCTTTTTTTCTCTTATTATTGCTTTAATGTGCGGTATGATACTATAAACTTCTAAATATCTAAGAGATGTACATACAATATACATGTATTGTATACGTATTATACTTAATATATATATGTATAATAACACACACAAAAGTGCATTATATTAGCTGCCTAATTTTGATTAAGGAAAGAAAATCTGCCTAAATATTCAATAAAAATGGAATTTGTCTTTTCTTTAACAACATAAAAGACAAATTTCCTTGTCAAACCATGTGTATTCATTTATTCACAAACTTATACACGAATCCTAATAAATTGACAATTTATTAACAATATTTTTTCAATTGTTTGTAAAACATTCACTGCATTTGGACATTTACAATGAACATAAATTTTTCTTAAATTTGTTTACAAATTTTCTCACTTATTTTACAGAACGGTAGTGTAAACGAATATATCTTTTATTGAATCAAGAGGTTAATTCAGCCGAGGGGAAGTTGAACCGAATGTTAGAGGAAATGCGAAAAATAAATCACACTGTGTCAACTCGATGACTGGATATTTGTACTGTGAAATTCAAATTAATTTTTCCTTAGAGTATTAAATAATACTGCTTGCTATTGCAATTATGATTGCTTTAAGATTTGAAACGTGTTGGCTATTCTTGAAATTTAAAAGAAAGATTTTTTTAAAGCAATATTAACAGGGTAATGAGCTCCTTTGTTTATTTATTTATTTTTTTAAACTGGAATACTTTTTTTAGTTTTACAAAACTGTCCTTATATTTTGTTATTTTCACATAACAGGAATTTTTTTTAATTTTAAAATTTTACACACACTGCCTGCTTTGCCTACGATAATATATGGTTATGTAACTTATATTAATAGTGTTTTAATATTATTTAAGGTAATCTATGAAGCAAAATTGTCCGTTCAAATGTTTTTAAGTTTTAATAAAAATAAATGCGATAAGAATATAGAATGTCGATATAACATGTAATTATCCTAAATAATGCACGGCATTACAAATTCTATGCATTTGCTTAATTTCAATGTGGTATCTTAAATTATTTCCTTAATTTTTCTTCTTATTATTATTTTAAAGATTATGATACTATAAGCCTCGATTATAGTATCTATAGCACCTATCTTCGATTATAGTATCTAACTATTTCTTATTATCATTTTAAAGTTCGGTATGATACTATAAGCTTACTATATAAGATACTATATCCTCGAAACTTTTTTCTTACGTATCAATTACAATCAATATTACATAATTGCATTCCATAAGTGTTTAATTTGAAACTATCATGCACAATTTTTTATAAAGTAAAGCTATATACAGGTGTTTCGCTACCAGACCGACAAACTTTGAGGGGTGATAGTAGACATGAAGACAAACATTATTAAATGGGAAACCATGGGGCGCAAACGTCTTCCGTAAGAGTTAGGAGCCATTAAAGTTTAATGTCCAAAATATCAAACTATTATAAAAAACGGAAAAAAGGGTGGATTTGTTTGCGGTTTTTGCTAAAATCATTCTTTAAATCATGATTTGTTTAAAAATTTTTTTTAAAGGTTACGTTCAAAAACTGTCGATAGAGGGCGCTTTAGACTTTAGAGTAACAAACAACTACTTTTTACTGTCATTTTGTGCATGGGGTTGAAATTATTTGAAAGTTTAGACTATAACTTAAATTTTAACCCCAAAATCGGAAAAATTGGGATCGGGTAACTAGCGAAAATTGAACTGTGAACAGAGGTGGGATTTTTGAACACTAATAAACATTATACAAACTAATCGATTTTGTTGCGGCTTGCGTGTAGGTCATTCCCTTGGTAATTATTTTATTCAAAATGACTAACAGCTCTTGAGTCTCCATTTTTTGATAGCGGGCGCTTTCGACACATCTCCGATATTTCAATGGCATTACTCCTGGCTGTTTTACTAACAGACCAACATACTTACAGGAAGTGTTAGGGATGCAAAGCGACTTGGAATCACATAGGAATGTAACGTTGAAAATGTTTTTTTAGCGAGTTGTGGTTAAAAGAAGCAGAGAAAAAAGCAACAGAAACAGATAGTGAAATAGCAACACGTTAATGTGACAGAAAACAATTTAGTTAAGGGTTTTACTACAAAAGGTGTCCGAAATTACGACTAGAAGTAGTCGTGCATGCTTGACAGCAGCGATGCATGCAATTCCTCAAGCTTTGAAAGATTCCTGACATCTCGGATAGCTTTCTGGCAGCTACAGAAATTCGAGCTGTGAGGTCTTCCACTGACGGTACGGGATTCTCATACATTCAACTTTTCATTTGACCCCAGCAGAAGAATTCCATACAGATTCAGATTCAGATTGAGCCAGGTGGGGGAGCCTACCAATTGGTTTGAGCTCAACTAACCCC
Source organism: Maratus speculifer (assembly GCA_964019185.1). NCBI lineage: Eukaryota > Metazoa > Arthropoda > Arachnida > Araneae > Salticidae > Maratus > Maratus speculifer. Next base: position 275,610,337 of record OZ025295.1, on the reverse strand, counting down.
ACTCAGCAATGTTTATTTAAAAAAAAAATACAGAACAATTATACACTAATAAAATAAAGATAGGTAACAAAAAGTATTTGATATAATGAAGTAGGTGTAACGATCTGGCAGGCCAATAAACCGGGCTACCACTACATATTTACCGCTGTCCATATGTTACGTTGGGGTGTCTGCGAACATCATTGGTAAAATGTGGAGGAGCCGCATCGTGCTATAGAGTGGCGCAACGAAAGAGGAACATGTGCTTTTACCAGAAGTTCCGACAGAACGTGTCGTAGAATTATCAAGTTGCTTTTTTCTCTGCTTCTTTTAACCCTAACTTGTTAAAAAGGCAGTTTCGACGTTATATTATAATGTGATCCCGAGTCATATTTGCATCCCTAACACTTCCTGAAAGTATCTTGGTCTGGTAGTAAAACATACAGCAGTAATGCCATTGAAAATTCGGAGATGTGTTGGAAGCGCCCTCTATCGAAAAATGGGGACACCAATGCTGTACGTCATTTTGAATAAAATAATTACCAAGGGAATGACCTACGCACAAACCGCAACAAAATCGATTAGTTTGTCAAATGTTTATGAGCGTTCAAAATCCCATCCTCTGTTCACAGCTCAATTTTCACTAGTTACTCGATCCCAGTGTTTCCGATTTCGGGCTTAAAATTTAAGTTAAGGTCTAAACTTTAGAATAACTTCAACCCCATGCACAAAATAAGGGTAAAAAGTAGTTGTTTGTTACTCTAAAGTCTAAAGCGCCCTCTATCGACAATTTTTGAAAGTAACTTTTAAATATTTTTTACAAACAAATCGGGATAGAAAGAATGATTTTAGCGAAAACCGCAAACGAATCCACCCTTTTTTTCGTTTTTTATATTCGTTTAAAGTTTTCGACCTTAAACTTTAATGGCCCCTAGTTCCTACGGAAGACGTTTGCGTCCCATGGTTTCCTATTTAATAATGTTTGTCTTCATGTCTACTATCACCCCTCAAAGTTTGTCGGTCTGGTAGCGAAACACCCTGTATTTTCCTGATAACGCCAGTTTAAACTTAAATCTCTTATTATACAGGAATAAAATGCAGAAAATAACTTTTCAATGTTAAATATTTATTACTGTATAAGTTTATATAATTCTATAAATAACTATGAAATGTTTGAATGAAATGATTTAATTTTAAAAATACACATTTGTACTAGCATGCCTAGTTTTAGAACGATTTCTGTTTTATATACTTTGAAAACTTTTATCTTACAAATTAAATGAAATCAACATTTGAACAAAGTACTTTATAAATGTAAATAACATATAAGGCTACATTTAAAATATAAATCAAGTTATATATACAGCATATGTTAACAAAAATAACAGTTCTCAATTAGCCAAAAAAATCTTTCCTTCTTATACTCATTAATTTTTTTTATTATCTAGTATTAAAACAGCCACTTAAATACAAAATGAACGTTTCAACGATGCAAAATTCTCAATAATGCGAATTTATTTCATAGATAATTAAACGACGATAAATGTCAAATACTTTTTCAATTACTTTCAATGAATTAGCATTATTTGAACACAGTATTCTTGAAACATAACCTAAAAATAATTTTGAAGCCTATTCTGGGCAAAACAGATGCCTATGCTTTGCAAATGAATTTTATGAATTATACAAGTCAATAAATGGAATTACAGTTATTGGCAATCATTTTCCCTCTTCAAATCATTAAATTTTCATTATTTCCATTACGCATAACGGTTAAAATTGTAATTTATTTCATTTAATGCATATTGTGTGGACATGTCATTTAAAATTACCGAAACCAATCATTTTCAGTGCAGAGGGGCCGGACTTTGCTATCGTGACGAGTTCTTTTGTGGCTGCAAAGCCGAGATGCGAATATAGCAATTTTTATTACATTTTGCCATGCACTCCTAATATTTCCGTACTTCATATATTATAGATAATTTTAAACGGTAATCTTTGTTACGTGTTCGGAAATTTCTATTCTTATTGAACGGTAGGTTGGATGTGTAGTAAACTTTAGAGAAAAATTGTATAAATAAAATATGTGTCTTTCATGGATGATTTTAGCCATCTGTATTTTTTTTAGTCATTGTGGTTCCAGTTAGGAGTTCAATTAGAGTTTTTATTTAATGTAGTTTAGCAGCGTTTTAGACTTTTCTTTTTCCTAAAGAATCAATTCGTGATCCATCTCTCAGCTGTGTTTAGATGTGAATAATGTAGTATAACTGTATAAGTTTATAATTCTATAAATAAGAAAAAAAATCTTGGAAAAAAAAAAGATTTATTTTTAAAAATACTCATTACTAGTATGCCTAATTTTAGAACATTTATATATATATACTTTGAAAACATTTATTTTACACATCAAACGAAACCAACCTTGTGCAAATGTACTTCATAAATGTAAATGAATAAGAGGTCTACATTTAAAATGTATATGAAGTTATATTGTGTATATTAAATAATAATAATTTAAACTAGCAAAAAGAATCTTTTTTTTACGTATTAAAGATTTTTAAGCTATTATTATCAAGTAGAAAAACCACCACTTAATTACAAAATTAACGTTTCAAGGCTTCAAAATTCTCAAGAATAGAAATTTATTTCATATGTAATTGAACTCCCATAAATGTCAAACATTTTTTCAATTACTTTCAATGAATTAGCATCATTTGAACACAGTATTCTCGAAACATAACGTAAAAATAATTTTGAAATTTATTCTAGGCAAAACAAATGCCTATGCTTTGCAAATGAATTTTATGAATTATGCAAGTCAAGCAATAGAATTACAGTTATTGGCAATCATTTTCTCTTCTTCAAATCATTAAATTTTCATTATTTCCATTACGCGTAGCAGTTAAAATTGTAATCTATTTCATTTAATGCATATTGTTTGGACATGTCATTTAAAATTACCGAAACCAATCATTTTCAGTGCAGAGGGACCGGACTTTGCTGCCGTGACGAGTTCCTTTGTGGCTGCAAAGCCGAGATATAGCAATTTTTATTACATTTTGCCATGCACTCCTGATATTTCCGTACTTCATATATTATAGATAATTTTAAACGGCAATCTTTGTTACGTGTTCGGAAATTTCTATTCTTATTGAACGGTAGGTTGGATGTAGTAAACTTTAGAGGAAAATGTATAAATAAAATATGTGTCTTTCATGGATGATTTTAGCCATCTGTATTTTCCTTGTCATTGTGGTTCCAGTCAGAAATTTAATTTAAGAGTTTTTATTTAATGTATTTTGGCAATGTTTTAAACTTTTATTTTTACTGGTCCCATCCTGCGAAATGTAGGGTAAGCCTTGCAGTCAGTTTGAAAATTGAATTTTTTTTGATGGATTTATACGTTTCAGACACTGGTGATTTAAGGAAAATATTTTTAGAAAAAAAGTTTTGCCGTCTGTTTCTGTGTGTGTGTGTGTGTGTGTGTGTGTGTGTGTGTGTGCCTGACTATAAACATTCTATCGCCGAAACAGAGATAGACAATTAACATTTGGTGTATACTTAGTATGTAATAATGAAAAGAAGCTTTTGAATATCAGTAACCTCAATTATCCGGAAATATTTTTTTCGGGTTCTCGAAATATTCGTTCTGATGAAAGATATAAAAAAATTTAAATTTTTTAATTTTAAATAGTAGCTGTAAAAAAATAATAAAATGTATAAATTTTGCGTAAGTAATGAAATCAATCGGATAACTTGTTGTCGAGATATTTATATTCCTATTTTCTGCATTCTTTGATTTTTCATAACTCTGTGTTTCATTCAAATGTCAATTCAAATATATATTTTAATTGGAAATGAGACACTTCCGAGTCAGTAAACTGTTATTTAATAGGTTTGTCATTTTTTGAGTTATAAGGATGTTTCTTTTGCAACTTGATTATTACGTCGACTAAAAAACTATCGCCAAACTATAAGATTAAATGCCAATAATGGCTTATCGTAAATGTCACATGCACTTGACATTAAATACATTACATGTGTTTGTATATCATAACTGATTTTTGATTTGACGTTTGATTTATATTTATATTTATTTTTTACTAATTTATTTGTTCTTTCGTTATTTAAAATAAAACTTATGTCAATTTTTATTTTAAATGACAAATATACTAGTACGCGCAATATTGTGTATGGTATATTGACACTAATCAATGGATATATGGATACAATCCCTCATCTTTTTACTGCACTTTGGGAATAACGCATTTTGACCATATTCTATTGACGATTATTTTCAAAATTTTATAGCTATGTTTTTAAGATTGTTACAAAAGTTTCTCTAAAAATTTAGCTAACACATTATGCAAATTGTATTTTTATTCTGGTGACGCATTCGGAGTGAAACAATATTTAGTAAACCTGCTTATTTTTCCAAAAAAAAAAAAAAATAATAATAATTATTTTATTTTACATTTTTATTACAGGATATTATGTGCAATATTATTTGTCATATTTTCTGGAATTATTTTTTTATTAGGAACTCTGCAAATTATAAGCAAAACATTTGGGACTGTTTTTATAAAAATCTTAATTTCTCTACGAGTATGGTATGTTCATAAAAATGAACACTGTTTATTACAATAGTCACGTAATTAAAATCTTCATTTTGGATGCATTTGCTATATTAGTTTTGACAGGGTTATGCAAAAAATATTCGTTATTTTCAATCTGTTGACGGTTTTCTATAGAATATCGAAAAAAAATCTTCACGGAAATATATGATCTTTACTTTTATTTTTGCACACCTGGATCTTCAGAATAATTGCTCACGTATCTTTCTAGATAGTTAAAAAATTTCTAACATCGCAAATGGCTAGTCATCTTTGTCATATACTATATTTCAACCTACAAATCAAATACAGAACAGCTAAATGAAAAGGAATAGACATTTTTGGGTATGGGAAGTAACTGCTGAAATACATATTCAAATGTGTCATCTGTTTTCAAAGATGTTTTCTTATTTATCTGATTTACCTTATTTCCCTAAATAACTAAGTTTTATTAAAGAACTCAGGAAGTGTTGGAAAGTTTTGTTTCATAATCTATGCTTAACTTATGATTTTACTTTCTTGTTAAGCAATGATGTTGGCTTATTGAATTCACTATCATCTAAAGATTAACACAAGAATTAGACAAAAAAATCTAGAAACGCTGTTCGAATATAGAGATAGATAGATATAGATATACAGTGGCGGTCAAAAGTTTCCGGCCAGCAAAAATTTTTCAGTTAATTTGTAAATATACCCGTATGAAAAGGAAACTCAAAGCGATACTTATACATTTTATTGACATAATAGTTAGGAACTTACTTATAGAAGAACGTGTAAATATCAATAAATTTAATTGACAAAATTAAATATAAAAGAAAACGCATGTTCTCAAAAGTTTCCGGCCAATTATCATTCTTTAGTGTTTTTCTATCCGTGACCTGTTTTTTGGTTGTGTTTATGAATGAATCAACGTGTATAGCATAGTTTGAATTCAAATTTGAAAAGTTCAACAATTATTGTTCGTAAATGAGTGATTAGTTTGTCGCTAAAAGGCCAATCTTCCTGAGATATTGCGACTAAGTTATCGATCGGTAAAATCGACTGTATAGGATATTTAAAAATTATATAAAGATGGCCATGGCTTTCAGGACTTTCAGAGGTCCGGGAGACCCCGGAAAATTACTATTCCTGTGGACATAATTATCCGGAGAAAAACCATTGATAATCCGCATGAAAATTCTGCTGCAATATACTGCGATTTACGGAATGTAAATATTGCTGGAATAAGTTTGTCTACCGTGTTATGATGCTGACGTGATACAAAACTTTATGGAAGAGTCGGTGTTAAAAAAATTTCAGAAGTAAAAAAAAAAAAAAAAAAAAAAAAAAAAAAAAAAAAACCGACCTACCCTACTTTTATTTTCCAAGCAACACAAAGTCTGATCAAGTGAAAACTGGACAAAAGTTCTATATTTCCATTAATCGAATTCAAAACATTTTTGGAATTGATGGCAGACACAACGACCGATGACCTAACAGCAAAAGATATCATTTGACCTATGTTATTTCTACAATGAAGCATGACGGAGGACACGTTATGCCGTGGGGAGTATTTTCTTCAAAAAGTGTCGTCTGTTATTTGAAATCCACAGCCAAGTGAATGATACAATGTATAAGCATATCTAGCAAGATAATTTTCTGCCTTATTAAAGAAAAAAATTTGGTTGCAACTATTTTTCTTAACATGATAACGACATAAATAATGTATGTAATCCTCGATAAGCAATGGTTTTCACACAAAAAATTTCGTTTTTGAAATGGTAAGCCCAAACGCCCAACATGAAACCAATAGAAAATCTTTGGAAAGAAGTTGGCAAAAGTCTGCGGAACTATAAATATTCCAATTCGGCCAAAATTTCTCCAAAATTGCAAAAAATGTGGAAAAAACGTACCATAGACGATCTTTAACCGTTGATTCTATGAATGTCACGTTGCGGCGCCGTAGTACTTATTATTAAAGCTAATAAAATAGTAATACGATAAAATACTAATTATAAATGTCGTTTATCATTGTAATTTTCTATTACAATACCACTTTTTTACAAACTTGTGAAGGTGGCCGGAAACTTTTGAGAACATGCGTTTTCCTTTATACTTAATTTTTTCAATTAAATTTATTGATATTTACACGTTCTTCTATAAGTAAGTTCCTAACTATTATGTGAATAAAATGTATAAGTAGCACTTTGAGATTCCTCTTTATATGGGTATACTCACAAATAAATTAAAAAATTTTTGCTGGCCGAAAACTTTTGACCGCCTCTGTATATGTACTTGTATAAACTATCATTTACTTACATATTTATTTATTTATTTTTACAAATGTGTTTGAATAAAATTGGGTTCGAAATTAAAATTAATTTTACACTTATGGTATACATAATTTCACTTTCAATATGCCTCTCATTATTGCTATGGAAAAAGATTTGTAATTTAAATGGCATAACTATTCTTTGCTAAAAATATTTCACATGCTCGTTAGCACAAAACATTGAAACGAGTGACTACAAAGGTTATCATGGAAAATGTTTTATCAACATAAAGAATGAATGACAAATGATGTTTTAATACGAAATGCAATGTCTTGGTCAGCATGTTTGTGATAACAGCATCTTTCCGCCTTGATGATTTAGCTAAATTTCAATTATTACCTGTTTATGAAACATTCCTCCATTATAAAACGAATATATGTTTCTGATACAAATAACCTTCCGTTTCACACATTGAATACAGTTGTGCTCCTGAATTGTTTGAAGTATTTATAAAAATTCAATGTTTATGTAACATAACGAAATTTCAAATTGTTAGAGCTGAAAACGTTTGCGCTCTTTTTTATACCACTAGTCTTTTTAAAAATGCATTGCTTTATTTTATTATTGAACATGTAGGAATAAATGTCAAAATTTTTGAGTGAAAAATTGTGATTAGGTAATAAAATATTTGTCAATTATGATTAATTAATATGATGAATGATATGATGAATTATGATTAATTAATTAATATGATTAATTTATTTGTCATATTTAATATTAGTTAAATATTTTTAAATGACGAAACTTAATTAAAGAAGTCGCTAATTAAAGGCATTAAAATGACAACTATACAGGGTGATTCATAAAACATGGGCAGAACTTTAAGGGGTTATAGTACACTTAAAGACAAATAATATTAAATAGGAGACTAAGGGTCCCAGACGTATTCCCAAGGAGATAGGGGGCATTAAAGTTTAGGGTCCGAAATTTCAAATGATTATAAAAAATGGAAAAATTGGTCGATTCGTTTGCGGATTTTGCAAAAAATTTTCTTTATGCCAGTATTTTCTTGAAATAAAATTTTAAAGTTCAATTTCAAAAAATGCCGATAGGGGGCGCTTTAGACTTTGGAGTAACAAACAACTATTTTTTAACGTTATTTTTTGTATTTCTTTAAATGATTTCGAAAGCTTAGACTTAAACTTAAATTTTGATCTAAAAATCTGAGTCCTAACGAGTAGTTAAGTAGCGTAAACTGAAATTTGAAATTTGAAACCCTTCTCCCCCCCAAAACAAAAATCAGTTATTCCCGATCTTTGTGTCGTAGATTAGGCTCTAACTACTGCCGCGTTTTGCTAAAATTATTCTTTATGTCAGTATTTTCTTGAAAATAAATTTTAAAGAAAATTTTCAAAAAATTCCGATAGAGGGCGCTTTAGACTTTGGAGTAACGAACAACTATTTTATACCGTTATTTTTTGTGTCTCATTAAATGCTTTCTAAAGATTAGACTTAAACTTAAATTTTCAGCTCAAAATCTGAATCGCTGAGCGTGGTTCAGTAGCGAGGGGAGGGGGTTCAAATTTCAACTTCTGAACATAGTTCAGTTTGCACTACTTAACCATGCCCAACGATTCTGTGCTGTGATACGAGGCAAAAATACAACTTTCGTCAAGGACTGCATAGTCGGAATTCACTCATAAAGGCACTGGCACAGTTGGAAACGTCGCTCATGCAAATGTTAAAGCTCCATTCCTGACGATAGTCACCGGGTGAAGAAGGAGACAGAAAGTATGCAAATGTCAAATGGGGAAGAAGAAGAACACGTATGCAAAATTTCGACACGATTCAGGCATAAAAACCACTGAACGGTGAGTCAAGTGTAAGTCGCTGTAGTAATGAATCGGAAGATGGTGCCCTTCACGAATAAGGAAAAGGCTGAGATGCATTTAATTTACGGAGCGGCAGATGGAAATGGTGCAGAGGCACAACGAATGTACGGAGAGCGATTTCCCAACAGGCGGTTGCCTAACCGCAAAACTTTCGAGCGCTTGCACAGACAGTTGTGTGAGACGGGATCATTTCTCGCTTCCCGGTCGAATGCAGGTCGTGCAAAAAAGGACGAATCAGTAGTTGTTGCAGAAGCCATTCTGGATGTAGTAGCGGCGCAGCCAAGTACAAGTACACGAACAGTGGCTAGGCAGGTGGATACCTCACAGTCCATGACTTGGAGGGTACTGAAGGATGAACATTTGCTCCCGTTTCATGTGCAACGAGTCCAGAAACTGTCTCCAGGGGATTATCCAAATCGTATTGAATTCGCCCGCTGGTTTCTGCAGCAGAACGCGCTAAATCCACATTTTGGACGAACTGTGCTTTTCACCGATGAATGTACCTTCACACGTGAAGGTACATTTAACACACACAATGCACATGTATGGGCGGATGTCAATCCACATGCTACGTATCCACATGCTCATCAGAGACGCTTTTCCATCAATGTTTGGGCAAGAATCCTCGGAGACCACCTAATCGGACCGCACCTTCTTCCTGAACGCCTCAACGGTAAAACATACCTCACATTTCTGCAACATGTGCTGCCAGACCTGTTAAACGTTGTTCCTCCACGCATCCGGCGGGTCATGTGGTTCCAGCACGATGGAGCGCCAGCCCATTACGTACGAGACGTCCGCAACTATCTGGACATCACATTTCCGAACAGATGGATTGGTCGAGGTGGTCCTGTTGCTTGGCCTGCTCGCTCGCCAGATATTTCACCCCTCGATTTCTTTTTTTGGGGACAATTGAAGGCTCTTATGTATGAGACACCCATTGAATCCCCCGAGGAACTGGTCGCCAGACTTTCCGCCGCTGTAGGGGAAGTGCTCGAAAAGCCTGATGTTTTCGCGAATGTTCGCCGTTCCATTCTTCGCCGTTGTTCTGCGTGCATAACCTCTGGTGGTCACAATTTTGAACATTTATTGTAATTACATGTTAATAAATATGCTTTGGTAACATAATCCTAATTTGTGTCTTTTTACCTCGTATCACAGCACACAATGTGTGGACATGGTAAACTGAACTGTGCTCAGGAGTAGAAATTTCAAACCCCTCTCCCCAGAAACTTAACCACGTCTAACGATTCAGATTTTGGGCTGAAAATTTAAGTCTAAGCTTTAGAAAGCATTTAATGAGACACAAAAAATAACGGTATAAAATAGTTGTTCGTTACTCCAAAGTCTAAAGCGCCCTCTATCGGAATTTTTTGAAACTTTTCTTTAAAATTTATTTTCAAGAAAATACTGACATAAAGAATAATTTTAGCAAAACGCGGCAGTAGTTAGAGCCTAATCTACGACACAAAGATCGGGAATAACTGATTTTTGTTCTGGGGGGAGAAGGGTTTCAAATTTCAAATTTCAGTTTACGCTACTTAACTACTCGTTAGGCCTCAGATTTTTAGATCAAAATTTAAGTTTAAGTCTAAGCTTTCGAAATCATTTAAAGAAATACAAAAAATAACGTTAAAAAATAGTTGTTTGTTACTCCAAAGTCTAAAGCGCCCCCTATCGGCATTTTTTGAAATTGAACTTTAAAATTTTATTTCAAGAAAATACTGGCATAAAGAAAATTTTTTGCAAAATCCGCAAACGAATCGACCAATTTTTCCATTTTTTATAATCATTTGAAATTTCGGACCCTAAACTTTAATGCCCCCTATCTCCTTGGGAATACGTCTGGGACCCTTAGTCTCCTATTTAATATTATTTGTCTTTAAGTGTACTATAACCCCTTAAAGTTCTGCCCATCTTTTATGAATCACCCTGTATATAAATATACATATATACATAAATCTATTGACTCTGTAATTGGCTGAACCCTAGAATAAAAGATTCTAGCAGCTTTTCCCGCTTACCATTTGTATAAAAATAAATCGCCTCCTTTAAATAAAATAGGAATACAAAGCTAAAAACAAATAGCAATAAGCTCAAAAAGATTTAATTAGTTATGACTGGGTCAGCTTTTTGGAATTTTACGGTTCAAGATAATTTTCTTTTTTCCTAATAATGTCACACGAGTCTACGATTCAGTACATAAAATCTGTTATCTGCACAATCATAATCAATTCAACCGGTAAACTGTATAATGTAATAATTGCAGTCTAAAAATTGATACACGTGAATAATTTTAAGTATTAGGTATTCAGGTTTCGTATTATTGAAAATAAGCTATAATTCTGAGCTTCAATTTTTCATTATTTAATCGGTGATTATTTTATGATTTAGAAGAGTAAAGGATATAATGATTCTTTTCTATTCAATAATTTAATATTTCATTTAATTCTTGTGCAAGAAAATTTTATTTCAATTTGCCATATATTAAAAAGATCTTGCTTTGCCAATTTGAATGTTTATTTTTATTATATGACTTGGAAGATACTTTAAAATTTAGGAAATAATCACGGAAATAAAAGCAAGATTGTTAAGAACAGTATATGAAATAGATAATTGTTAGCACATTTAGAAAGCAAATTATTGCTTTTACCTTGAGAAAATAAGGTATATAAAAATAATTGCAATAACTTACTTTAAATATATTTACGAGTTAAAATACTTTAATGTAAAATATGATCAGATTCTTTATCAAAATTATTGAATTTCTTTATCGGAAATAGGTTTGAATAATTGAATTGAAACAAGAAGTTTTGTACTTTTATAACTACAGTAAATCATTTTGATCTGTTTGATCGTAAAATGATATTAGGTAGATTTCGTATGAAATACACTATATTGCCATTGATTATGGGAAACTTGCGATTTTAGACATTTTACTAAATATATAGAAAAATACATGAGGAATCATCTCGAAACTCTTAGTGTATAAATATAATAGTATAAGTCATACATCTCCGTGAAGATTTTTCCCGAAACTCCAAAGGGGACCGTCAACAAATTAAAAAAGAATGAATATCTTTTGAATAACCCTGTCAAAACTAACGAGCAAAAGCGCTCAAACTCTAGATTGTGATTGAATGCCTTATTATAATAAGCCTTGTTCATTTTTATGCAAATAGCATGCATACTCGCAGAGTAATTAAGGTTTTTATAAAAATGATCCCAAATTTTCCTTATAATTTTCAGAGTTCTTAATATAAAATATTATTTTTTTCAGAAACTATGACAAACAACATTGCACACAGTACCCTGTAATCAGAATTAAAAAATAATGAAAATTGTATAAAAAATGAGTTGGTTTACTAAATAATTTTTTACTGCGCATGCGTCAACGATATCAAAATTCCATTTGCATATTATGTTAGCTAAATGTATAGAGCAACTTTTGTGAAAGATACAAAATCATAACTTGAAAATTCTGACAATAATCGTCAATTGAATAAATCGAAAATCCGTTATTCTCAAAATGAAGCAAAAACAAGAGGGGTTGTATCCATATGTTCATTGATTAGTGTCAATATAGAATACACAATATGGGATGTACTACTGCATTTGGATAAAATTCCTCATTTTTTTGCTTCATTTTGAAAACAACGGATTTTGTCCTTTTTCTATAGACGATTACTTTCAGAATTTTCAAGCTATGATTTTGAGACTTTTACAAAATTTGCTCTATACATTTAGCTAACATAATATGCAAATGGAATTTTGATATCTTTGACGCATGCGCAGTAAAAAATTATATTGTAAACCTACTCATTTTTCATACAATTTTTATTATTTTTTAATTCTGATTACAGGGTACTGTGTGCAATGTTGTTTGTCATATTTTCTGAAAAAAAAATATTATTTTATATTAAGAACTCTGAAAATTATAATGGAAAAACTTGGACAAATTTGGGACCATTTTTATAAAAACCTTAATTACTCTGCGAGTGTCCATGCTATTTGCATAAAAATGAACACAGTATATTACAATAACGCATTCAATCATAATCTAGAGTTTGAGCGCTTTTGCTACATTAGTTTTGACAGGGTTATTCAAAAGATATTCATTCTTTTTTAATTTGTTGACGGTCCCCTATGGCGTTTCGGTAAAAAATCTTCACGGAGATGTATGACGTATACTATTATATTTATACACTAAGAGTTTCGAGATGATTCCTCGTGTATTTTTCTAGATATTTCGTAAAATGTCTAAAATCGCAAGTGTCCCATAATCAATGGCAATATAGTGTACTACCTATTGCAATCGCATCAGTTTATCTATCTATCTATCTATCTATATATATATATATATCACTTTTTTATGGACACGATAACTTCTATAATTCTTCACCAACCTCCACCAAAATGGTACATGACTGAAAATCAAAGGGGATAAAATCTCGGCTAAGTTCGTTAATGGGCTAAATCGGACCAAGGGGGTAGGAATAGGGGGCGTTTTGTGAAAACCGAAAAAACGCCATAACTTCTTTATTAAAGTAGATATCGAATCGGTTTAAAGTTTATATTACTTCTTAAAAATGGGCCAAAATTTTATGCATGACAGATTTTTGATAAATTTAGAAGTGGGCTCAAGGGGCGAAAATAACAGGGGTTTTGAGAGAAAAAAATTCATAACTTCGTCAATTTTCAAGATATCAAGTCCAACTAAATTTTTTGTAAATGCACTTAAAATTATCTAAAACTTTTGTACTTACAAGTTTTTGATAGGATCAATTTTTACCCATGAAAAAAATTAAAAACGAAAAGAAAAAGGGCGGTGAAAAAAGAGAAAAATCAATAACTCCGTCAATTTTTACGATATCAAATCTGATTAAATTTATTTTACATCTTCTCAAAAATATCTACAACTTTTATATTGACAAGTTTTTCAAAGGACCAATTCGTATAGCAAAAAGAAATTAAACAAAAATAGGAGTTGGAGAAAAAACCTCAAATCCAAACTGCTTATATTCTGACTCATTTTTAAATTCATTTTTAATTTTAAACGCATCCAAATGGTAGATACTCTTATTTAGAAACTGTATAAAGTGACGCACTGGTCAATTTTCTGATAAAGAGAGAATATATTTCAAAAAAGGCTACCAAAAAGGGTATTTTGAACAGAATTTCCCGAAGTCTTCGTGATTTGAAGATTTAAGGAAGTTTTCACATGGCAAATTGCGTTTTTTATGACTCGTTTTAAAATCCATTTTCGCTCTCAAACGCATCCAATTTACAGATCCTCTTATTTAGGAACTGCCGCATATACTGTGACGCATTGACCAGTTTTTTGATAAAGATAGAATATATTTTTAAAAATGCTGTCAAAGTGAGTATTTCGCACAAAATTTTCCGAAGCAATCATGATTAAAGTATTAAAGATGTATTCAAACAACAAATCGGTTATTTTATGACTCATTTTTAAATTAAATTTTTTTCTCAAATGCATTCAACTGACAGTATCTTGTTATTTAGGAACTGTATAATGTACTAATTTGGTCGATTTTTTGAAATAAATTCAGAATTTATTTCAGAATATGTTGTCAAAATGGGCATTTGAGCTGAATTTTTCTTAAGATGATTCTGATAAAACCAGTTTTTGCAGAAAAATGAAATTAAAAATTTTTCATAAACGGCCAAATGAAGTTATTAAACTGGGTTTATCTCTAATCATATATATATATGTATATATATTTTTTGTTGAAATGAGCACTCTTCGAAATCTACCTCCGCCTATAGGCCCAGCCGACCGGGATTTTTTATTAGTTAGAATCAATACTTAAAATTTTTCAGTTAATAGAAAGAGAGAAATAAAGTGGAAAATAGTCTAATGAACACATCATAGCAAGTCAATAATATAAGAAAAATGTACGTCTAATTAAATGAATGAATAAATTACATAGGAAAGTTGCACAATATACCACTAGCATTTCTTTGCTGATGTTATTTTTAAATTGTTTAACTAGAACTAGAACTTATCTTAGCACAAAATTGGATTTTTACTTACCCATCATACGAGTATAGCATAAGTCTTGTAATCGTTTTCATAACAGATTTTTTTTATTGGTTTACAAGTTTTAGACACTATATGGCCATAATCAACGTTCTCACACTCCTTGGAGTTTCCAAGAAGTCTGGCACTACTATTAAAAATAATACATTAAGAAGATTTACATTTAATTTTTAAACCACAATATTTGTGATCCCCACCTTCATTCACAAATTTTACGATATTTTTCTGCAGTGAAACACTTCGAAAATATTCTTAAAACTTAGTGGTAGAACTGTGCGAACCCTGCATAATATGGACATAGACATAATATTGCATAGATGACCATAATATTGACAACAATATTGTCAGAATAACGTTAAATTATGGTTATCTAATCGTTTTCTGTAAAAGCGGTAAAGCTGCTGCTCAGAACGCAGCAGATTTTTAACTGCGCAGGAGTGATGTTTTGAGCTCCCTATATAAAATTCTTTTTTAATAGGAATTACCTTTTTAGTTCAATCCTATTGGCTATAAAATGTGTAGCTTGGGCCGATGTTTAAGGATTTGAAATTAGCGCGGTTTTTGTGGAGAGTCTGCAATATTTTCAAGGTTTTGCTGGTATTATAACTATAATTCGGGTTTCTCTTGATATGAAAGTCCTCCCTGAAGGACATTCTTATTTTACTAATATGGTCCAATTTTACCCAAGCTCAACAAAATCCCAGTACTTTTAGTAGGAAAACAGCAATATGGTTATGAATATATGTAAACAAACCGAAAACATAAACTATATATTTGAAAAACGATGCGAGAAAATGTGAGAATTTTTATTTTCATCTTACTATTGAAAAAGTAACTGGATATAAATTATAATGTTTTATATTTTATATTTTCGAAAAAGAAACTAACCAAAGTAAAAACGATAATTTCATTTCAAGCTAAAATTGCGTAATTTCATCAGCCTAGTCTATCTTTGATAAATTAAGTGTGATAATAAAAAATCATTATACCGAGCTTAATGTTATAGGTTAAACTTTCTGACCCATGCTAATTTTTTTTCTTTCATCAGTTTGCTATGAATAAAATGTACCAATAAGCAGAATTTGATCGAACAATTTTTGACGAAAGGTCCTTCAGATTTCCGGCAAATGAATCTGATAAATGAATGCATTTTTGTGCAATCATTCAGAATTATGCTAAATGAGGTGAAAGGAAAAATTTTCTATCTGTTACAAGTTCGAAATTCTATCTTTTATACTAGTAAAAGATTCTTTATTATCAAATTATCATGCCCCTTTTAACAATATATTAACAGATAGTTGAATATTATACATATATATGTGCTATTGTGTGTACATGGTATTTTAGAAATCAGTGTACTACTTGATTACTTTACAAAACTTTATTTTTTTATGTCCAAAATTCAGAGTTCAAGAAAATTTCATCTTCTAAAATTTTTTTCTGTAAAGTGAATTAGAAAGTTTACAGAATTAATTAGAAATTTTTAGAAGGAATTAAAATTAATTAATAAAATTTTAATTTATATGAATTGTGAGCAATATTTATAACTCCATTCAATTTTTTTTAATTTAATTTTTAAGCATTTTTTCGCATTTGGAAATGTATAAATATAATGTAATTACATTAGAAATACAGAAATATTTCCGAAATAACAGCCCCCCTCCCAATTTTTTAACATCAATAAAGATGAAAAGATGCAAATAATAAATAAATCACTCTATTAAAATATTTTTGATTTTTGCAATTAATACTACTTTTGGAGCAAGATAAAGGGATGTATCCATAACTTATACAAAACTATATTACTGATAATCGATGAATTACATTAATTTTATAACAAGTTATTTTGATGGTACTTTAATGTACCGTCGGGGCATAAAGAGTTAAAACAAAGGAGATATGTCTCTAATCACAATTTTTAGTAGCTGAAACATGTTGTTTGCTTTTGAAGAAAGAAGACGTGATTTTGTTTAAGCAATTCCTGAGTCTTTATTAAAAATTATTATTTTAGAAAGAAAAATGCGAGAAATTAAAACAAAATATTAATATTTCGAATATTGTCGACAAAATGTAAAATTCTGCTCAAAACCATTTAGCAAAAACAGTCCATCGTAGATTTAGCAGTCGTGTGGCACAAGATGGCTAAAGCAACAAATAAACTTCCTGTAGCATATTTCCCACATATATTAGACAGAAGCGTCGTACATTATTTAAGCACCTTTATCCGTGTTCCACAGTGAATCAGTTCAAAAAATGCCTAAAAATCCTGATATCTTTCTATATTTTATAAATGGCCTTCTAAAACCGCTTTATTTTAAAATAAAAGAAGTAACTGTATATAGCTTTAAAAAATTACTTGCTTTAGACGTCCAGTTATTTAAAAATGCGTCGAATAAGTCATAACTTTATGGTCATCATGTAAGTAACATCTAATATAATTTAACATCTAAAGAAGTGTTATCTCGTGAAAAAGATCTTATGTAACTGTAATCATTATTTGTTAGTGTCGTGAAAATGTAAAACAGTATGATCTTAATATAAGAATATTGAAGAATGTGATGCTGCAAATATACATTAAAAAATAAATATCAATTGAGTTTCCAGAATTAAAAGAAATTTACTTTGTTGTATGACAGTATTTCTGTATAAAATTATCAAAATGATTGATTGAAATGCTTAAATTTTCATTGAGATTTTGAATTAAAAGATGTTCAAAATTAATGACATGTACAGTATAAACGTAATAAAATGATAATAGAATTATTTAAAAAAAATCAGTTAAGTTTTCTACTACACATAAAAAAAAGAAAAAAAACGACAAAGTTACTATTTTCTTTTAGAAAACAGGGATTTTGAGATTTTTTTGTTTAATAGCAATCTGGGTTGCTCATAAAATTTTTAAAAGCTTACTGTAATTTTAGTAGATTATTTTTTAAATCTTTAGATTTCTGCAACTTTACAAAAACTAGTTATATAGATTGACAATTCTTTTCATACAGTGTAGAGATAAAGCAGCATGCAGATTTATTATATTTATAAATGTATTAGGAATTACAAATAATTACTAAAAAACAGGCTTAAATGACTTCTATGTTCATAATCTTACAAAAATTATATTCTAAAAGACCGTAAACTTTGTTTCTTTTTTCTGTTAAACGATATCTATTATTTTGTTACGTTTTTGATTAAATTGTCAATAACGATAGTCATTTATTTATTTATTTATTATTTTTATTTATTTCGAGATCTTACTAGTGAACGAGAGGTTCAATCGCGCCCTTAAGAGGTAATATTGCGAAGTTTTCGTGGTTTTCTTCGAAGGTTGTATAAATGCGGGTTAGTTATCCTTATACCCGGGTGGGTGATCCCCCCATTAGTACCTTTAAGACCGACATGCAAGTCACCTCCCGTCGTGTCTCGCGTGCAAATAATCGGTTATCATTAAAAAAAAAAAAAAAAAAAAAAAAAAAAAAAATACAATATTTTTTTGAAAACTCACATCTCATAACAAACTAAACTTTTTTTTATGCCAGTAAACTAATAATAAATTTATATTTACTCCTTACATTCCAAATAAGTTTTTCATTTCATACGTCTTTAATGATTTTTGAATAATGCTTAAAACATGCATACAAAATTTCGAATAATCTTATATTTTATTCCAATAAAAGGATATACAGATCCTCGTTAAGGAAAGAAGATACTTCATGAAAACAACGTTAAACTAAATGGGAATTGGCACTTGTTGCCCATTTCCGGCATATGCGCTACAACAGGACTTTTCCCCCTTAATGCTATGTTCGTGTTCCAATCAATGATGAGGCGTTTTCAGTAAGAAGCAGAAATTGATGATTACCTTATTCGGGACTGTGAAGCATCATTTCAAATATCGATCAGATTGCAACGGAACGGCAATTTCTTTCAACAAAAGTTTCGTTTAACAAAGACCCAAAATATTATTTCGAATTCGAAAATCGGAGATTTATCAATGAAATGTTTCTATAAATCTTCGAACTTTTTTTTAACATTTGTATAGCTTATCTCTAACGTGTTTTTTGGAACAGCATTTTTTGAAAACGCCCAAATCATCTGTTGATATACATAAAGATTTTACTAAAATTATATGAAAAAAAAGTATTTAATGCCTCATATTTCAGTAAAAGATTGTCTTTGTATTACTTTTATGATTGTACCCTTTATAAACATCTGATTATTGATAGATTATAAAAATTGAAACATTTTTATGCCTTGAAACTAGTTAAACAGATTAATGTTTATTCGTTACAAAATAATGTTCAATAAAAAATTACTGTTTAGCGCATATAAATATTCAATAATTTATAAATTATGGTTATTAAAAGTATATAACTATTCTAACAATAAAATGTTTTAGTTCTTTAACATTATTTGCATTTCGCCATTAACCAAAGAAAATCATTTAGAAACAATATTAAATTGAATGATAATCGATACTTGTTGCCTCACGTTCGAAAAACCGATGCGACGCTTTGATTGATCAGGAGAAACAGCTTTTCATAATTAAACATATATGGGACAATCAAATATCATTCGTAATAGTGGTCAAGGGATATAATGACATTTTTTCTAAGAAAGGATATTTTGAAAGCAGGGCCGTACTTAGAAGTGAACAATGGAGGGGGGGGGGGGGCTCAAGAGAATGTAAATGGGGGATCATAATTCTCTCTCTCTCGGACGCAGAAAGATAAATTAATCCACAATCATACCCTAGATACTACATTTCTTCTTAATCGGCTGCAATAACTTCATTTTATGCTAAAAAAAAAATAGGATGATGAAAATTTTGAGTGTATAACTGGTGCAAAATTAAACATCGTGTTAGCTTCATATGTACAAATAGGATGAAGGAGTGTTGAAACACTTATTTTACATACAATTTAGTAATTTTGCAAAACTCTGAAAGGGTCTCAAAACTAAATTAGATTTTTGAACAGAATTTCATTTGAATTTTCAGAACACAAATTCATTAAGTGACCTTGGAATTTTTTCCAGGGGTGACTCAAAATATTTTAGGAAGGGGAGGATGAGCCGCCCATAGCATCCCCTTAACTACGGCCCTGGTTGAAAGAAAGACAAATGACTTCAATAGTTTTTAAAACATTAAAGTGCTTTTTAAACTAATAAACTCTTTAAAACTGCGTAAATTTTGTAAAAAAAAAAAAAAAAAAAAAAAAAAAAAAAAAAAAAAAAAAAAATGAGCGAGAGACAGATGATATTGAGATAATTTATGGTAATCATAATAATTTTGGAAGTAGAATGCGTGGTAATTCACAATTATTACTCCAATACACCATGCACATTTTTGGCGCTAAAACTACAATAACAAATAAAAACATATACAGCATTAAAATTGCATAGACTTTTCCTTTAGATGTAAGTGTATAAAGAAAATTGAAAGAGATGAAAACTATTCTTGGATATTCTACATGAGAATTGAAGAATTAAAAAAAGGAAACAGCCGGCTCGCGTTAATTCGAAATCGGATAAATCGAATCTTCGTTTAATCCGAACTAAACATGAAGTCCGAAATTTTAAATAGCAGAATAACGTTAAAAATTTTCATTTATTCGAACTCATTTTATCTTGACATATTATCTTTTAATTCGAACTAACAAGATTCCGATTTTTAATTTTTCCTTACTTTCTCCCGGATTTCAGATCCTTGAAATAACTTTCTTTCTTTCATTTTTTTCAGAATTATTCTGAATAAGTGTACATATAGTCCCATGCATTTGATATCCTCTTTTTCAGTGTCCCGTCTGTCCTTCAATGACACCCATCTTCGTTTGGGCTTTTTCCTAATCCCTCAATTAGTTTATGTATTTATATATTTTAGTTTAATATTAAGCCATATTCTAGTGATAACAGTCGAAATATATTTTAAAAATACTATAGCATTAATTTATTTGTAATAGTACTTTTTTAAACATGTTTTCTTCTCATGCTTTCTATATCTCGAACTCTGGATAATTCGAACATTTCTTGTGGTTGACGAGTTCGAATTAACTAGAGTTGACTGTAGCGTTATCATGAAGCAAACTAAAAGGTACTAATTGACATTTGTTGCCTATTTCCAGCATAAGCGCTACAGAAGGACTTTATCCTCTAAAGCTAGATTCATATTCCAATCAATACCCGTAAGGCATAGTGACGTCACTGCGACTTCGTTGTGAAGTCACATTGTGATTTTGTGACCATCGATTGTCGATGTGACGTCACGTGACGTCGATGTGAAGTCACAGTGACTAAAATGTGAAGTCGATATGGCCATTTTAGAGCTTGTTTGTGACGTCACATTGTGACCACTTTGTGAAATCACATTGTGACCAAAATGTGAAAAATGTGTCATTTGTGACTCCTTTGACATTAACATTGTGACGAAACTGTGACAAAAGCGACGATATTTAAATTGCCAGAAACATGTTTTTTAAAGTAAATAAAATGTTTTGAAGAATAGTTGTAATTTTCTAAAGATTTTTAAGAAAGTCACATCTCAGTCACAATGTGACGTCACTGAGTGGTGGCATTTTGGTCACAGATGTGATTTGACCATGCATGCTATGAGGGAACTGCACAACAATGGTGGACTCAAAAGATTAAAATAGCAAAGAATAAAGTTAGAGCGTTTAGGAGAAGATCCCAAAAATAAGAAGATGGAGAAACAAAACAGTAAGACAAAACTTAAAAAAATAGTACAAAAAACAAAACGAGATTCTTGGAAAACATTCTGCAGCGAAATCAATGATACTTACGACTTACAATACAAGTTAGCTTCAGGAAAAAAAACAAGCCCTTCAAGGATAGTTTCACAGTGACGTCATTGTGACGTCACGACCTACTGTTTAGTCCGACCTACTGTCTGTCTATCCGCTAATAACAGAGCAAAAATAACATAACCAAACCGTTTGAAATTTAAAATATATAATCGTTGCACAATATTGTCAAGTCATTTGAAATTTTATGAAAATCGTATAGATAGTTTAATGACAGAAACAATCAAAATATTCAGTTACTCGCAGGTATTCGCCCAATGAAAAAAATAGTTTCCTGGTGCATTTTAATGATGTTACACTCTGTCGAACATAATAAAATTGACACGCAACTATCAAGTATATACTAAAAGATGTTTTCTGTACAATCTGTGTTGAAAAGAATATTTGTTATTAATTTACAGTGTGAGGCAAAAGTATTCCATTACACAATGCTATAGTATGAAACAATTTTTGGTGCTCTTTTTTTATATTAAACTGTTTATCGTTTTATGAAATTGATATACATTACTGAGGTTAAATACACGTTATTTCCTGTATTATAGAAATCAGATAGTATTTACAGGGGCATACAAATATTTCGTTCACTATACTTTACTATAGCCTATACTGTCCTAAGTATTGTATATTACATCAAGATCTGAATATTTTAAAACTTCGTGTTAGTGCAAACGCACATCATTTGCTTACGTTTTACGTGCAATTTCCGACTTGTTTATTTTTTTCAAGGCTTTAAACAAACATTAGAAATATCTTTCAAATTAAAACAGAACCACGAATTATATAGACAAACGTTATGTTTAACAGACACAAAATATAATCCTGAATTTTGAAGTTTTTAATTTAGAAGAAATGAAGATGATGATTCAGAAGAGAATATAATCTTAATTATCTTGCGCTATAAACATTACACTATACTTAAAATTGTTCGTTTGTTGATAAACAATATCCATCTAACTAATAAATAGGAATTATATATAGTAAAGTACCGATATTCAGAAAATCCGCCTATTCGCAACAGTGTTCAGAAAAACTATCGATTTTTTTAAACTTAAAAACAAGAAAATTAAAAAGACGTTCGTGAAAAAAAATGTATTTTTTGTTATACAAAAAAGTTCAATAAAGATGTACATAGAATCTAAGCTAGATGAAATTACCTGAAACTAAATTGAAATGAAAGTTTGTTACTTGCAGTATATATCGGCTCCATATATACAATATTGTAGAATCATTATAATCACTGTTAAACACCACAAAATAAATAATGATAGTACATAGTTTATACCACGTCAAAACATTTCGTTTATACGTATTATAAAAAATTAAATTTTTAGTTATCTTTCAATTACATTTTAGGTAGATTTCGTAAGAAATACTACCTATTGCAATCGCACCAGTTTATCTATATATATATATATATATATATATATCTCACTTTTTTATCTATCTATCTATATATATATATATATATCTCACTTTTTTATGGACATGATAACTTCTATAATTCCCCACCAATCTACACAAAACTCGTACATAAAATCAAAGGGGATAAAATCTCGGCTAAGTTCGTTAATGGGCAAAATTGGACCAAGGGGGTCGAAATAGGGGGCGTTTTTGTAAAAGCAGAAAAAAACCCCATAACTTCTTAATAAAAATAGATATCGAATCAGTTTAAATTTTATATTACTTCTAAATAACGGGCCAAAAGTTTACGTATGACAGATTTTTGATAAAGTTAAAAATGGGCTCAAGGGGCGAAAAAAATAGGGTTTTTGGGAGAAAAAAATCATAACATTGTCAATTCTCAAGATATCCAATCCATCTAAATTTTTTATAAATATTCCCAAAATTACAAAACTTTTGTATTTGCAAGTTTTTGATAGAACTAACTCTTACCGTTAAAAAAAATTAAAAACGAAAATAAAAAGGGCTTTCGAAAAAGAAAAAAATCCATAACTTTGTCAATTCTTAAACTATCAAATCCAATTAAATTTATTTTACATCTTCTCAATAATAGCTACAACTTTTATATTGACAAGTTGTTCATAGGATCAATTCTTATAGCAAAAATAATTAAACAAAAATTGGAGTTGGAGAAAAAACCTCTAATCCAAACTGCTTACATTTTGAATCGTTTTATAAATTCATTTTTTATTTTAAACGCATCCAAATGGCAGATCCTCTTATTTAGGAACTATATTATGTGAAACATTGGCCAGATTTTTGATAAAGACAGAATATATTTCAAAAAAGGCTGCCAAAAAGGGTATTTTGAACAGAATTTCCCGAAGTGACAGTGATAGGAAATTTCAAGAAGTATTCAAATAACAAATTGCGTTTTTTCTGACTCATTTTTAAATCCATTTTTACTCTCAAACGCATCCAGTTTACAAGCCCTCTTATTTTGGAACTGTATAATGTGACGCGTTGGTCAATTTTTTGATAAAGACAGAATATATTTCAAAAAAGGCTTCTGTTCAAAAGGGTATTTTGAACAGAATTTTGAGAAGTTGTGATTGAAAATTTAAGGAAGCATTGAAATAACAAATTGCGTTTTTTCTGACTCATTTTTTAAATTCAGTTTTGCTCTCAAACTCATCCAATTGAAAGGTTGTCTTATATAGGAGCTGTATAATGTCCCGTATTGGCCAGTTTTTTGATACAGGCTGAATATATTTTTAAAAATGCTGTCGAATTGGGCACTTCGCGCAAAATTTCCCGAAGCTATCATGATTAAGAATTGGGGTTATATTCAAAATTGGTTATTTTATAATTCATTTTTAAATTCAATTTTTCTCTCAAACGCATTCAATTGACAGTCTTTTGTTATTTAGGAACTATATAATGTGCCGTATTAGTTGATTTTTTTTAAATAAAGTCAGAATTATTTCAAAATAGGTTGTCAAAATGGGCATTTGATCCGAATTTAGCTTAAGATGATTCTGATAAAACCAGTCCTTACAGAAAAATGAAATTAAAATTTTTTCAAAAGAGGACAAATAAAGTTGTTAAACTGGGTTTATCTGTAATCAAATTTATTTTTTGTTGTTGAAATGAGCACTGTTCGAAATCTACCTCCGCCTATAGGCCAAGCCGACAGGGATTTTTAATAAAATAATATATCCTTATTAATTTATTTTTCGACGCATTTCCAAGTATAAATTACGCAAGTAGCACTAAGTTAATATTAAAGAGAAATTGAGTATATATGTATAAAAAATTAAATTGTGCATATTAAACTCCTAAAAATTTAGTCATTAAAACGTAAAATTCTGTGTTTACTAAAGAAAATTAAATTAAATTTTTTTTTATTGGAACAGAATGATTTGCTTTAAGAAATAAAAATAAAATTATTTTATTGTGCATTTAACAGTTGGTTTCACAGTTTAATTTAAAAATAAAGAATATTCCTACACAACGAAAATATACATAGAGTTGTAAAGTATTTTTCGAATTGCTTAATGATTATGATAAAACTTTTATTGCAAATGCACACTTTTATGTAATATAAAAAGATTAGAACACATTATAATCATAAAAATATTTCATGTTGTCAGGCATTCATGTTGCCAGAGTTCATTTAATAACAAGGTAAGATTCAGAACTGATGTTGACAAAATAAAATATTATAAAAAGAATCAACAGAACTCATGATAAAATATTATGAAACCAAAATATTTATATTGCCTCATAAAAGTGATATTTTCGGCACATTCAAAAGAAAGTAATTCTTTTTCAGATACGTAAAACTTTCACGGATAATTTTTTTAATGAAGGATCTATAAATATTTAAAGATAACAAAAGTGCTTATAAATACAATATATAATTAATCTTGCTGAAATAACTGAGTTTTTTTATGATGTAAAGAGCTAACGCATTATTTTTTTATAGAATTTGTTTCAATGAATTTTATATGACTTTCTAGGTTAGGATTAAGAAAAACGATTTTCTCTTTAGATCAGGTATTCACAGTACTTGATGTGATATATAATACTGTTTCAAGAAAGAAACATAAAGTCGAAAACAAAACATTTGCATTATAACCACAGTCAGAAAGTAGTGATAAAGAATTACTGGTAAAATTAATAAAAATTGTATTAAACGTAAAGAAGCGATGTTTACTTAATCTGACGATACGGTTCAGGGTGGCTTTGGAATTTAAAATTATGTTATAATTTAATGTATAATAGAATTAAAATTTAATAATTTTGTATATGCTAAAACATTATTGCGTATATTAAAAATATATATAATATTCTACAGATGCAAAGTTATGAAAATCATTATGCGTACTAAACTTTTATCAATACATTGAACAAAAATCTATGTAAACATACAAAACTAGTTTTTGTAAAGCAGCAGAAATCTGTAGCTTCACGAAACATTCTACTAAAGTTTATATATAATTCCTATAATTTAATGTATAATAGAACTATACTTATATTATTATAATTTTATAATTTTGTATATACAAAATAATATTGCGTAAACTGTAAAAAAGAGAAAACGTGTAATTCTACAGATGCAAAGTTATGGAAATCAGTATACGTACTAAAGTTTATATATACATTTATATATATTGTACAAAATAACGATGTAAAAATGTAAAACAAGTTTTTGTAAAGCTATAGATTTCTGTAGCTTTAAAAAACAATATACTAAAGTTAGTATATTATTTTTATAACTTAATGTATAATAATGTTATAATTTTAAATTTTTTTATGAGCTAACATTACACTGGTGTACAAAATTTAAGGACGAGTCCCAAAATGCCAATTTTAAAGGGATTTTCAAGCAATAATTTTCACGCGAATCTTCAAAAGGAAGTAATATAATTCGAATAATTACTATCCCTGCATAACAGCTAGTCCATAAAACATCTCATTCAGGTCACAAATGGTCACAAGAGTCACAGTCACTAAAGCAAAACAAAAAGTAGGAAATTCTATTCGTCTCTTTCACGAGTCTCAAATGACTACTATATGTGACTCCACTGACAGGTCACTGCGAATTCTGCTTTGTCTTGAGTCACCAGGTGACTTTACAATGTCGTTTCATTGAGACTCTTGTGTGATATTTCATCTGGAGATTCCATTTCAAAGTCATTGTCAATGCTGCATTATGATAAATCACCAAATAATGTCATTTAATGTCACATGGTGACATTCTGTCACAAAACTTTGTCAAATGGTGACAGAGACCCAACACTGAAATAACCACTGTGAAAAGTGGTTCAAAGTCACCCTGTGACTTTAATGGGACATTAATTGGTAATTTATTGTAATGCAACGTTCAAAATGACTTTCAAATTGTATCTCCAGGTGAGAGGTCACACAATAGTCTCAATGAAACGACATTGTAAAGTCACATGGTGACTCGCTACAAAGCAGTTGTCACAATAAATTGTCAGTGGAGTCGCATATATTAATCATTTGAAACTCATAAAAGAGACGGATGGAATTTCTTATTTTTTGTTTCGCCGTAGTGACTGTGACTTTTGTGACTTTGTGTGACCAGAATGAGGTGTTATATGGATTAGCTGTTATGCAGGGATACTAATTATTCGAATTATATTACTTCCTTTTGAATATTCGGGTGAAAATTATCGCTTGAAAATCCCTTGAAAATTGGCATTTTGGGACTCGTCCTTAAATTTTGCAAACCAGTGTAAATTGTGTACGCTGTAAAGAGAAAATCTAATTCTACAGATGCAAAATGGAAATGATGCAGATGGAAATGAGTATGCGCACTGAAGGTTTATCAATATATTGTACAAGAAACGATGTAAGCATACAAAACTAGTTTTGGTAAAGCTTCAGATTTCTAAAGTTACAGTATATTTGCTAACAATTTAACTGTAACTTGTGTTCCAGTTACATAAAAAGCCCTGATCATCCCACTTTTATAAAAAAAATTTAGTAATGTTACAGATTTTTTGATTTACAATTCAAATGTGTAGCGGTTACATGATTTTTTGTTGTTGCCAAAACATTAAAAATTCCAGGAATCCTAGATACCTAGGAATCCTAGTTTTATGGAAAAATATTAATACCTTTTCAGATTTTTTATTCAGTGTAATTACGTTTGTAGAGGATCATGAGAAAATTGCATTCTGAACTTATGCACGTGTAATTTAAGACAATGTCTGTAAGCAAAAACTTTTTTTTTTTTTTTAAACTGAGAAAAACGGTAAACTTTAAAGAAAAAGATTGTGTAACTAAATTTAGGCTTTAGACATAGAATGACTGCAATGATAAAAAGATGCATTACTTTTCGTAGTAATAGTTTTTTTTCCGACCACTCTACTAACTTTCGCAGGAGTTACATCATGACTGAAGTGTTGTCACAAACATGTAAACAGTGAAAAAATTTTCAGCCTTCTAGTATTTGAAGTTCAAATCTGCACTGACCAGAATTTGCACGCCTGAGTTGAATAAAAGCTACATTAGCCTAACAAATTATAAAAACAAAAATTCAGCCCCGGACCGGTTAGGCTTGTGCAAAAATAAATGAAATCAGACTTGACTCAATTTACACAGAAAATACTGATTTTTCTATACAAAAATTTAAGATTTCCCTTTAGCATACTGAATACATATTTATGGGAAAATTTAATAATGTAGACTACTATATATTTTAGTTACTATATGCTCACAAACCATAGAATGCAGAATAGCATTTGTCCTACCATGCAGTATAGGCTGAGTATGCATAAAATAAATCTAAGCCTGATCCTGGGCACCTTGCTGAAATAATTATCTGCTGGTTTAGAGAGATGATGTTGTCAAGTTACCGTCGTTTCATTAGGAGTACTCATAAAGGAAAAGAAAGATCTCCTGAAATTAGCAAAGGGCGAAATTCTACCGGCGGGAAACTTCAACGCACATTCACAACAATGGGGATATGCGAACAAAGATGACAGAGGGCAAAAAGTTACAGACTTTCTTCTCCTAAGCTCGCTATTCTCCAGAATCCACCAGGAGCACCAGCATCATTCAGCACAGTGAGAAATAAAAAAAAAATAGAAGGATGGCCTGATTTAACGATAGCCAAAACAGAGTTAGGATCTAAAATAATGGACTGGGAAGTGAGTGATGATGAATCGGGCAGCGACTATAAATTTATTAAATTTAAAATCAAATACGACAACACCCACTACCAAAGACACAGACAAGAAACTACTTATAAAAAACATGCGAAATTTGAGAAAGCAATAAAACAAATAAAAAACAAGTACATTAAATAACTTAAAATAATAACCAACACAGACCAGCTAGATAGCATAACCTTACGACTCCAAAACGAAATTAAAATAATCGCTTTTAAATGTTACAAACAAAGGACACCCGTTAAACACCGTATAATCACCCGTTATAAATGCACCACAATGGTGGACTCAAGAGATTAAAATAGCAAGGAATAGGATCAGAACGTTTAGGAGAAGATTCCAAAAATAAGAAAAACGGGGAAACAAAACAGAAATTACACATAGAATATAAAAAAGAAAGGGAAAACTTAAAAAAAATAGTACAAAAACCAAAACGAGATTCTTGGAAAACATTCTGCAGCGAAATCAATGACACTTACGGCTTACATTACAAGATAGCTTCAGGAAAAAAACAAGCCCTTCAAGGCTAGTCAATATCATGCCAGATGACAAAGAAGTCACAATCAAAAACACATTAAACCATTTTATTGACAACCTCTACCTAACAGACCCAACAATAGATCACAAACTAATACCGGAAAAGACAAAAGAAAAGGAAGAATTCCCACCTCCAATAACGATATAAGAATTAAATAGAATAATTAAAAACATAAAACAAAACAAAGCGTCGAGTTTTGACTACATTGATTATAATTTAATAAAAAGAATCCACAATGCAGCACCACAACTTCTATTAACATTATACAACACCTGCCTAAATTATAACTACTTTCTAAAATCATTCAAAATCGATACAGTGGTTCTGTTCCACAAGGAGGGTAAAGATCCTAAAGATCCTAAAAAGTATAGACCGATTACCTTACTTCCAGCGTTTAGTAAAATCTTAGAAAGAAAATACATGGTAGAATATCTCACTATTTAACTGTCAATAAATACTGGAGCGATAAACAATATGGTTAAAAAAGGTTTCGCATGTGAACATGCGCTAAATAATCTCATAAAAACAATAAAAGGGATAAAATAAATGGGTACCAAACATTACTAATATCTATGAACATTAAGGGTGCATTTGACAATATCAGATGACCAATAATCTCAGAAAACTTAAAGCGGTCACCAAATCCCACATATTTAACGAACTGAATATTGAGTTTTCTTACTGATAAGTATGTCACAATAGACGTAAACGGAATAAATACATAAACATATACTGGACAAGTGCACCATAAAATTAAACTACTAAGAATGTATTTATTAAAAATACAAAACGTTGCTCAGTGGTGCACAAAACAAGAACTTTAATATGAACTTGTACAATTAAAATAAAATAAAATATCAACGTTTCGCGCCGTCTTCTGCGGCCGTCTTCAGAAAAATATGATGTTGAAAGGACTAAAAGTTTGTTTCCTGATCGAGAGATAATATTTCTAAATAATATTTAGAAATATTATCTCTTAGGGGCTTAGGGGTTTATCCTGGCCATATGCCGAAAACTCGTGTACTCCTACTAGACCTAAAAATATTCGATTTGGATATCTTGCTAATAATGCTGCTATTTTTCGTAACAAATAATCAATTAAACGTTTCTTGATAATATTTTTTACAGAAAAATAAATATCAATGTTTTTTTACCTAAATTTTTAAGTTCAGAGGACAGCACATAACTATTCAAATTTTAACACAACCATGGAATCAAAAATGAGTACATATGATACGTGAATATTCATACTTCTACTAAGCGTAATACCAACTTAGTGAAAAATTCCAAAGCCGGGGATTGAACCCGGAACCCTTGGAATAGCACTCCAAGTGCTCTACCTTTTAAGCTACGAGGACGATGCCCAGCTTAGCATTTTTCACTTCACATGTTGGTTAAGCTGCAAATCGCTGCACTAGATCCGTCTTCATGAGCACACAATTCTGTGGCTTAACATGAGACACAAGAGACCCAGCATCGGTAAATCACATACAGTGGAGCATCGTTTATACGACGCCGAAGGGACTACCGAAAAACGTCGTATAAACGATAACGACGTATAATCGATTTTCACTTCCAAAACTAGAAGTAATTTTGTTTTCACTTAATTTTAATGTTTAACGTGATGATTTGCATGAATTTGTAAATTAAACAAACCAAAATAAACTGTAAAGAATTGAACTTTACAGATTGAATTGCCTACGTGGGAGCTTGTCATTGTGCTGTTTCTTAGAAATATTGGGTCGCACAAGTTGAAGTTTTTTTTTTCGTTGACAAGAGAGCACTTTGGTTTAGACAGCAAATATTTTCTCAGAATTTGTGTAAAGGTGCCGCCGAACACTTTCATGTTGAAACCCAACAGGTGTTAGTTTTTCTCACGGTAGTTCGTACGTGACATCAGCATTTTCAGGTGACCAATTATAGAAGAAGTTAAGACTTACATCATGTGAAGATGCTCTAATAGGTTCTAGAGGGTCCCTCCCTATTGAGATTGCTTTTCAAGTGAGGACACCAGAGGAGAGACCTTGGGTGGTGTGTTGTGAAAAAGCCTGGGATCAGACAGGCAGTCCAGTGAGATTCTGGAGAAAGATTTTTCCTCGTACAAGGAGGAGGGAAGGAAGCAAGATTCGTATAGGTCCACGGGGACCTTTGTGGATATGACACGTGAATTAGTCAATCTAAAGATCGTAATACTACAATTGAAAACTTTCTGTGTTCCGGGAACACTCGCACAAGACTCAGAACCTCACCCCTAAAAAAAAATGCGATACTGAATAATTTTATTAGTTAAATAAGACTTTGTGTAAATAAATATTATTTAATCCCTTAAATTGATTCAATGGGTAAATTTCTTCTCATACGCTACCGGACTAATCCTATAGTCCGAGGGAAATTTGCAACAAAACAAATAACCCCCAAAAAACGGGATGAGGGAGAAATCGTAAGCAATTTAAGTATCCGTACCTTTATTTATGTTTCACCGAAAGGTCACTCATTTGCAGTACATCATTTCCTTTCCATTTAAAGTCAAAGATCTAAAACCCCGCGTGGCCAACTAAAATCTTCAATGATGATAACAGTTAGGATAGTCTATTTGCAACTTAAAACAGGTCAGGAAAGCTGACCATCCCCGAAAAAAGAATGACCCCTTCGCCCTCCCAGTGTAATATGTTATACATAAGCTGATTTTTCAGACTAATCGAATACCAGCCCACATTTTTATGATGTGGAGTGCATTTAAACAAGCTCTTTGGTGTCATTCACAGCTGCTAACTTCCGCTCGTTCGTAAAATACACAAGAAAAATAAACAGAAATAAACCTATACAAAATCGAGAAATCGAGGTATAAACGATTTTGGGCGTCGTATAAAAGATATATTTTTACATTAAAATGAATAGGAATGAATCGGAACCACATTAAAACGTCGTATAAATGTAAACGTCGTATAAGTGATCGTCGTATAAACAATGCTTTACTGTATATTTTTTATATTAATCAATTCCAAGATATTAATTCCAAGGTTTCCGGGTTCGATCCCCGGCTAGGACATTTTTATTTAAGTTGGTGTTACACTTAGTAGGAGCATGAATGTAAACGTATCTAGAATTTCAAGCGTAATTTAACTACTGAAAATTGAGAAATTGATTAATATCAAAAATATATGTGATTTACCGACGCTAGGTCTCTTGTGTCTCATGTTAATCCTCAGAATTGTGTGCTTATGAAGACGGATCTAGTGCTGCGATTTGCAGCTTAACCAACATGTGAAGGGGAAAATGCTAAGCATCGTCCTCGTAGCTTAAATAGTAGAGCACTTGGAGCGCTATTTCAAGAGTTCAGGGTTCGATCCCCGGCTTGGACCTTTTTCACTAAGTTGGTATTACGCTTAGTAGAAGTCTGAATATTCACGTATCTAGAATTTCACTGCTGAAAATTAATTGAGAAATTGATTAATATCAAAAATATATGTTTTTCAATTTTGAGTACATTTGGATCAGTTTTTTTCAGTTTGTGACGTATTCAAATTTTAAAACTTTTTACTCAGTTTTGAGAAACCGTTTTCTTCAGCGTAATTAACAGAAAAAGACTCAAAAATTGGTTTGAATTATTTGGAAATGATGAAAAATAACTACTTGAGTCATTTATAAGAAATATATATGTGTCTCAACTCAGATATGTCAGCGCTATGCATTGTGATGTAATTGAAAGACTAACAAATACCTCTTTGCATGTCATATCCAAGTCCGCAATAGGGATTTATAACACATTTTGGAAATCCTTGGTTTAATAATATATTTATTTAATCCGATCAACTTCGTTATTAATCTTACGCAACTTCTGTATAAATTATAATATTTAATGCAAAAACTAATTATTAATTTATTTGTGTCATATACAACTTACTTTAAAATGCAGAAAACTTTCAAA
The DNA here is from genome assembly GCA_964019185.1 of Maratus speculifer. Classification (NCBI taxonomy): domain Eukaryota; kingdom Metazoa; phylum Arthropoda; class Arachnida; order Araneae; family Salticidae; genus Maratus; species Maratus speculifer. The sequence goes on along the minus strand of OZ025295.1, from coordinate 275,577,153 downwards.
ATTAATAGAAAAAAAAGATAATAATTCTCTTTTTATTAACTTAAATAAAATTACATCTTTCAATTTCGACATATTCATGGCATAAAATTACGAAATTACGTAATTTTCTTTATGCTTTTGGAACATTACGTCGCTAATAAAATTAAACGTAATATATAAAAGTAGTTAAGCTGTACATCTGAAATGCAAAGAACCTTAATCCTTATAACGTTATGCTTTCTCTTTGCTGTAGGAAATTAAGCTAAATAGAAAAACCATTTTGCTGAAATAGAATGCTTTGCTTTAAGAAGTAAAAATATTATTATGTTTATATATTCTTTTATAGCTGGTTTCATAGCTTTATCTAAAAATAATGAAAGTTATTGGACAATGAAGTCGTGTTCAAAATTTCTTTTGAGTTACAAAATGATGCTAATAAAAATTCTATAGACACACGTATACTCTTATCTAGAATGGAAAGATTTTTCCATTAGAATCATAAAAATAGATAAAATGTTACCAGAAATTATTTAATAACAAGTTATGATTCAAAAGTAGTTCTGTTGTAATGAAATAACACAAAAAGGAAAAACATTTTTTGCTAAAAAATTATGAAACCACGTTTATACTGCTTAGTAAAACTGAGATTTAAAATGTATAGTCGTTAAAAAAATTAAACACTCTCAACTAACTTCACAGCTAATTTTAACTGGAGAAAGTTACTATTGAGAAACGAATACAGATATAATTGAAGAATTCGAGTTTGGAGAATAATACTAAGTATGAGTGTCATGTTTAAATCTTCAAATTAAAAGTCTTGAGATCTTTTCTTGATTTTATTCAACAAATGTAAACACAACAATTAAAATTATCCAAGAATTATAAACAAGATTAATGTAATGAATTACAGAGGAACACACCATGATTTGCTCCATTTTAGAGTTGAAAATTATTTCAAACTGAAAGAAAACAATAGTTTTCTCGACAGTTCGGGATTATTACGTAACGTGGTGGGAGACCTACAACTCCGCCCTCATTCATGTGATACAATAAATTCGTAACAGTTACTGGTAGCAAACGATTAGAAATAATGTCCACTTTCCAGTGATATACCGGGTGATACAAAAGTCAGGGCGAATTTAAAAAATGAATAATACGAAAATGAATCAAGATAAAAAGATACGGTATGCACCAAACGGATGAAAAAGAAACCGGGTTTTGTGTGGCAACGAAAAGAAATAATTCTGTGGGAGACCAACAGAATGATGATTCTATAGTGTTTTATTGCACCAAAAGATGATTTACAAATGAAAAAATGTTGACAACTTACAAGTCAGCTTAATTGCCGTTAATTAGTACTGCAATTAAAGTTCTATATGATGTCCATAAATAAGTACACGTGTGAGACGAGGCACCACACCGTTTACAGCATTTAGTAGAATTTCTTGAGTGATGGCAGACGCATTTTGTCGGATGGCATCTTTCAGTGCTGCTGTTGATGCGTGTTGGTCGCGATACATTTTTTACTTCAAAAATCTCCACAGACAAAAGTAACAGAGTCTGAAACTAGTCTGTGTAACTTCCTCGAAAAAAAAAAATGGACCTATAATGAAATCCGAAGTGAAGCCCACCAAGACTGTCACTTTGGCATGTTGCAAGGATACCTCAACAACTTCCAGCAGAACTTCTTTTTTTGTTGCCTCACAAAACACGGTTTCTTTTCAATCCATTTGGTGCAAATCGTACCATTGTATCTTAATTCGTTTTTAAATTATGACTTATGACTTTTAACTTATGATTAAATTTGAAATGATTATAAAAAATGGAAAAATTAATCGATTCGTTTGCGGTTTTCACTAAAACTATACTTTATGTCAGTATTGTCTTGAAAATAAATTATAAAGTTAAATTTCAAAAAATGACGATAGAGGGCGCTTTAGACTTTAATGAGAAATGTAATGAAAAAAAATTTAATGAGATGCAAAAAATAACGGTAAAAAATAATTGTTCGTAAGTCTAAAGCGCCCTCTATCGCCATTTTTTGAAATTTATCTTTATAATTTATTTTCAAGACAATACTGACATAAAGAATAGTTTTAGTAAAACCGCAAATGAATCGATCAATTTTTCCGTTTTTTATAATCATTTCAAATTTTGGACCCTAAACTTTGATGGCGCCCATCTCCTTCGGAAGACGTTTGGGACCCTTAGTTTCCCATTTAATATTATTTGGTTTGATGTGCACTATAACCCCTTAAAGTTTTGCCCAGTAGTTTAGACACACCCTGTATTTTCGATGATACCTCTGAAAATACAATACCTAAAATTGAAAGAAAGCTATTTTTGAGATCAGCGTTACGAAAGTTTTAACACGATTCCCCGTACGATATACAAAAGAAAAGATATTTTTAAGTAACTTAATTAGTCCCTCCATCCCTGACGCCTAAATATATTTGTGAATGCTTACTAATCTGTATATATATGGTTCAAAATTTTTTATTCCTTCCTCCAATTTGAACTTACTACGTTTCATAGTTTACGAGTAAAATGGCTGTGTCAAACAGACACGGGAGTGGTCTTATATTGATTCTATTTTTACTTTTTAAATACAGAACCCTAAAAAAGTATTTTATAACATTTCCTTTTGCCAAAAATTAAAATATAAAATTTAATATAATATTTTCTGATATAAATCTTGATTAAAATTAGGTGAAACATAACATATGCCAATTAACGCAAATTGTGGCGGAATATAATGTACCCCTTCAATGAACGTATTTCTATGTAAAAATAAATAAATAAATAAAAATAAAATAATTCTTTAAAGTTCAATAATTTATCAATTTTGAAAATTAAATTAAAACAATATCATTAAAAATAAGGAAACTAAATAAATTTGCAGATTCTAGTGTATTATTATAGGTAAAAATTTATAGAGTTTATTGTGAATTTACTAAATAATTTCTTGGTATTTTATATCTCTTTTCCAATTATGTGCAACTTTACATAAGACTAAAAAAAACGGATTACTGACAGGTTCTCTGTAATTTGACAGAAATGTTTTTAATAGTGTACAAGAAATTAAAATATTTAATTGAATAAGATGCCATATTACTCAAATAGTGCTTTATGAAGTAAGAACATTAGTACTATATATATATATATATATATATATATATATATATATATATATATATATATATATATATATATATATATAAACTTTTAATAAATTGGAAACCTATCATACAATTTCTAAGTGTATAGGGTAAATATATTATCTAAATCTTAAATCATCTTATATTAAGATATTGAGTTTATCTTTGCATAGTAAAACTAAATGATTTTGTTTTAAATCTTAATAGGGTAAACTATGTGTCTATGGTTATATTTTTTCTATTATCACATTACTCCGTTTTAATTAATTAATTTATTTACTATTATCTTGTTGACGATAGTTATTTCTATTTTTCCCTTTTCATTTTGCTATCCAATTTGGTAGTTTTGATGTGCTTTGTTTTCTATGATTTTTTCTTCGTTTGCTTCTGGTTTTGTGTATGTTGGTAATCCCAAATTCGTATTGTTTTGCTTTTTCATGGCAAATACGAAGATGAAACCATACACTTCATTTGTAGTTTTAAAGTATTTGGGCCCTGAAGATTCTGCTTTGGTTCCACAAATTCCATTTGTTTTCATTTTAATTATTTATTTTCTCCCCATGTTCAAAGTGCTATAAGTTATTAAATTCAATGGTTCATATATTGTAATACGAGTAATGGTTATATATATATATATATCGGGTGTCCCAAAAATGACTGATGAATTTTAAAATTCAATAACTTGCAAACGGTGGCAGCTATTTAAAAAATTTTTGCAGGAGGGTTATGTACAATGTCAGGAGTTTTTTTACCGTAATTTTTTATTTTAGTTCGCATCTCAAACAATAGGTGGCGCTGACGGCGATTGAAGGCCAGGTCGACGCTTCACTCAGTACTGATCACCTGGCCTTCAATCGCCGTCAGCGCCACCTATTGTTTGAGATGCGAACTAAAATTATGGTAAAAAAACTTCTGGCATTGTACATAACCCTCCTGCAAATTTTTTTTAAGTAGCAGTCACCGTTTGCAAGTTATTTAATTTTAAAATCCATCAGTCATTTTTGGGACACCCGGTATATACTGTTACTGGTAATCACCACTGAAAGTCACTGCTTCCAGCAAAAAATGATACACCGCAAAGAAATGATATTCTAAATGTCTTTGGCGTAGTTTGATAATTGTAATAAAAAGTACTATCTTTATCTAGAAAAGAAATATAGTTTTTCTATTGGAATCCTAAAAATAAACTGTACGTCACCTAATGCTTCTTAACAAAAAAGACAACATGTTGATATTATAAAGTAACGTAAAAAGAATCATTTTTACCTTTAATAATAAAAAAAAAGTATTGATATTACAAAGTTTGTGCATCATCATAAAACCAATATTTTAGGCATATTCAAAAGAAAGAACTTCTTTGAAACACGTAAACTTTGGTGATTAAACTTCCTTACAAATGACAAAAATAAAGCATAATACCGTCTATAAAATATTATATACAGTTTGCCGAAAAAGTGTTATTATTAAGGTTTAGAAAGCGGGAACAGTATCTTATATTTATTCAAGAACAACGATGCATTATCTGATTACATTTAATTCAAATTGAACGAGATTAATTTAATCGAAAATATCTTTCGTTTAGATATATCATGAATTATTTCGTAATTTATTTTACTATGTTTATAATCTTACCTTTGTTTAAAAAAATGTTTTTTTGGTGTTAAAACAGTTTTGTGCAAATTTCTTATAACTACATACATCGTTTGCTTTTTTGTACATATTATAGTTTGTAATATTAATAAAGTTGCTGTAGTTTATTGAAATATGATAAATACATTTATTAAACAATCACATTTTTTAAAAATTAGGCACATAAATATATTATTATTATTCGGTATCTATAAATAGTTACTTCATGTTAAATGTAAGGCCGGTGTTCCAGTTACCCCATGAACTTTTCAAGATTTGAGTAACTGGAACATAAAGTTTCCAATTACCTTAATAGTTATAAATACATTGTTGGAGTTTCTTTTGCTACGGGAAATTTATTTTTCCATTGTTTTTTGTTTATAGTAAAGGAAATCATGCCATACAGTATTAAAATATTACAATATATATATATATATATATATATATATATATATATATATATATATATATATTAAAGCATGCCAATAGGTATCAAACTAAACTTTTTAAGTGAGGAATCTAAATTTTGAAATTTTATCACATAGGCGAAGAAGGGTACATAAAACAAAGTGACATTATTAGAAAACTATGGAAACCAATAAAAAAAATAATTCTGTTCTATATAAAATCAAGGGTATATTTTCATCAGATCTATCGGAACTATCCAACTTTCACTGAGGTAAATATAAAAGAGAATGAGATATTTAAGTACTTACATACCCGTTTGTTCATAGATTTATCTTGTTTATTCTTTTCCTAATATGCCTATGTAACTTTTATACTTATTACCTATAATACCGTACATATGTACATATTTAATTCTTATGGGGTTTTTTTTGTATCAATAAATTTAATGATTTCACGTTTGGTGCTTTATTTAGTCACCTTGACGGCAAAGATTTCCCATATAAATATAAGTTGATATATAATTTTCATGACCTGCTCAGTGTAAATTTTTATGTTATTTACACATTTTCAAACCGGACTTGATGTCTCATATTAAAAAAAAAAAACAAAGGTTTGTTAAACTCATACCAGCGTGTTCCAGTTTTCCTCTTTTTAAGACGCAACTGGACTTATGGAATAGACTGATGAAAAACATACATTTATTTATTTTTAGGCATTAAAATGTAAATTTTAAAATATTTGTCTTCAAGAGTGGACCTAACTGAACACATTTGCAAATGTCGGGACATTAATTAAAGTGAAAATTAGCTTCTGGAAGCTGAATTGTCAAAACCTTCAGTGTCACAATGTAAAAGCATGGCACAGTTGTTGCAACTAACCTAACTTTAATTTATTTGTAAGTAGAAATACGAGGGTTAGGTGCAAAACAAAACATTTGTTAAGAGCCTACACTACTAATTGGAAAATACCCGGATGGTAATGTAAAATCTATGGAGGCGTTCTTTTCAAATATCTCGCTCAAATTTTAATATTTTGACATGATTTTTTTTTTTGCATAGGATAATTGAAGACGATCCACAACCGAGATAGTTTTTACTTTTTCGATTTTGGTTACATTCTTTTTATATTGGGATAGTTTCAGTTTCATAACCGGTTCAAACCGGTTCTGAAAATTACAGTATTTAGAGATAAAAAATCTGAAACCAATATTGAAAATATGAAAACTAGCCCGGTTGTAAATTGTCCTGAGCTATTCTAAGACAAAAAAAAAAAAAAAAAAAAAAAAAAAAAATCACGTCAAAATATTAAAATTTGAGCAAGATACTTGAAAAGAATGCCTCCATAGACTTTACATTATCATGCGGATCATTTTCAGTCAGTAATGTGGCATCTTAAACGATCATCGCGCTTGCGGTAGTACATGTTCTGTTTTTTAATTAAACTTCAAAATAACCAATTCATTTTGAGACACTTTTTAGGTGGGGTCGTAATTATATAAAAGCATAACACCTATAGTTGTTATAGGATTTATTTTTGCTCTCTGTCTAGCAGTTTGTATGCATATAACAGCACAAAAACTACCAAACCGAATGGTTTGACATTCATTAGATATGATGGTTGCAGAAATTTGCTTAGCCATTTCAAATTTTATGAAAGACGAATCAAAACTTAAAAAGATATTAATGAATGTTTTATTCATTATATTAATTCCTATCATGCGTAACTAATTCAGTGACATTAGATGATACGTAATGATTCCAGGTTGTGATGGTTATTATGTCCAATTTAATGTGGAATCTTATTATTTGCGTATTAATGAATGTAATATGTATAATCGTGATAAATTTCGTATTCACATATTTTTCCATAAGAGTGAAACATCTATTGAACTAATACGTGAATCTTTATACAACTTGTTATAGCATAAATGCACCTCATTTGCCATGTTTGACGAATAATTTTTCACTTTTTATTAAAGTATGCATATCAGTTTACTCGGTTTATTTCTCTACGTGTTATACTTTCGGTAAACCTGTCGTTATGCATGATATTCAGATTTCGACATAGGGAAATCAAAAAACAAAAGCATAATGAATTAATTTTTTCTTTTCCGATCAATGAGATGGAGATAAAAGACATTTTTCTAATTTCAGATCAAATGTTCGATTCATTAAGCATTTTAATTTGTCATCTTTTCTACCGTGTCTCCATTTCATAAACAAAAAAGATTCCTTTTGTATTTTAATAATGACACATTTTTTGCGCAACTCAGTAGCTTTTGTTTTGTATGTAATATGATGCTTTTCGTCTTGATACATATTATTAACACATTGATTAATGTAATTGTATTTTAATGCTGTTTTAATTTCCGGTTTCTCATCCTGATAATCAATACATTTTTTAAAATAACAAATACTAAAAAGACAGAAATTTAATCTTGAATTAAATTTGTTAATACATAAATGAGGATTGGGAAAGATTTTCCCTCGATTCTCTCTGAAATTACTGCTACCAGAAACACGTTTGTATTTACAAAACAACAAAAGAAAAGGCTAATCAAGCATATTTTTTATATATAAAAATTTATTTTATTAAAGACATGTAAAAATTCAAAATAGGTAATTTTATTTTTTACAGGGCTTTCTTTTTCTGTAACTTATATTTAGAAAATTTAACTTTACAAGGTGCGTTAATTAATTTTTGTACGAATAACTGCAGGACTGTATTAATAATTCCAGAAAATATTATATGAAATAAGTTTTTTTTATATTATTTTGAAGTAACTCTGACCTATCGTAATGCACTTCTGTTCTTGGCTGTATAAGTTACTGAAAAAACTTTTAAAGCTATCTTTTGGAATGTTCTTTAAACACTTAAGACCACACACTAGTCACGCGGTAAAAGCCGACCGCTAATGTAAAGTCTATGGGGGCGTTCTTTTCGAATATCTCGCTGAAATTTTAATATTTTTACATGATTTTTTTGCACAAGATAGCTGAGGACGATCCACAACCGGCCTAGTTTTTACTTTTTCAGTTTTCGTTTCAGATTTTCTTTAAACAATTACTTAAACTTTCGGAACCAGTTTAAACCGGTTCTGAAATTGAAACTATCGTAATATAAAAAATATATAAGCAAAATCGAAAAAGTAAAAACTAGGTCGGTTGTGGATCGCCCTCAGCTATCTTGTGCAAAAATATCATGCAAAAATATTAAAATTTGAGCGAGATATTTGAAAAGAACGCCCCCATAGACTTTACATTAGCGCTCGGCTTTTACCGCGTGACTAGTGTGTGCTCTTAACTAATTGGTCCGTACGTCGTTCAGGCAAAAAGAGTTTGCTTGATCTGTGAGGGAGTGACCTTTCCATAAAGGCACTCTAGTGTTTCTGAGATCGTGACGTCAATAAGTTAACATGTGTAAGCGTAAAAGCGACATCTATCCTCTCTTTTACTTTAACTTTCTAGAGTGTGTGTGCTCTTTCGGATTTTACAGTTAGCTTGCGGTTATTAGTAATATGTTAATGTGAAGTATCTCAGTTTGCAGCATATAAAAGCTTGGGTTTGAGTGTCTCTGGCGTGTCTCTGGCATTAGCCAGCAGCCAGCGAGTGAGGCTCTCTGCCATTAGACAAGCGAAGTGAATTATTGTTCAGCGAAGTGCTAGCGAATAGGAAGTAGCGACGGCCTCCAGTGAAGTGGAAAGAAGTTTGGATAGTTGATTTGAGATTCGGCCGTGGTAAGAGAATTTACAGTAGTTCCATTTTTGATTATTTGTAAAATAAAGAATTACCCACAGCCACGGGCTGTTTAACTAAGCTTTGTTTAGCAGCTCAGCCAGAAGATAGTGAGAAGTGTTAGTAGGTGCCCCGACTGAGCTAGGCCGAAGCCTGTGAGTATGATTTAGCTGTTCATAGTGTTTTCAGTTGTGTAAATTTAAGACTGGCTCCACTTCCCTTCAGCCATTATCACTTTAATAAACTTTGTTATTTTATCCTAAACTACTGAGTATGTCTACATTTAACCTCCACCACGACCAACCTAACGTTACAAATGGCGCCCAACGAAACATCGGACATTGTGAGATTGTGCCACGTGTGTATTTTACCGGTGAAGGTGATATTAGTGAATTTTTAGTTAAATTAGATGATTATATTTTGTTCAATAATATACCTGAGAAAAGTAGGTACGTAGTGCTTAAATGCTCGTTGAAGGGCGAAGCACTTTTGTGGTTAGAGAATATAGGAAAGTTTTTGATTAATGATGAAGCGAAAAGATTTGAACAAACTGTGATTGAGTTAAAGAAGGCATTTCCTCCAGTTAAAGATAAAAGTATTTTGAGAAAAGAGTTCTATTGTAATAAGCAGAATATTTATGAGTCGGCGTCAAAATTCTATCTACGTAAGCTTAAACTAAAAAATAAATTAGATTTAGATATCACATTTGAGGAATTGTTGGACATTGTTTTTCCTCTTTTTAATCCAAATACACAGGACTTTATTGAAGTTAGAGCACCGAAGAATTTTGCAGAGATGCATCAGATATTATCGAAGTATGAGACTCGGCATAGCTCGGATCAACGGGATTTGCGTAGCCCTCGTCAGAGACCGGTCACAGACAGTAATTTGAGAAATGAGGGGGAACGTAATTTTGTGAGAGGGGGGCAGCGATTTCCGGATAATAATTTGCGTAATAGAAATGATGGATTTGGTCGTAATATGTCGAATACGAATAATGGTAATAGGAATTGTGATGGTGCTAATAATTTTAGAAGTGGTGAGAGAAATATGTATGGAAATAGACAGAATAGTGGTTATGATCGTAGTGGGGGAGGACGGGACAGGAATGTTTCTTCGCAAGTAAGGAGATTAACTTCGGATGAGAATTTTGAAGGTAGATCAGTGCAAAGGAGAGCTGTGAGGAGGTCGGGTCAGTTAAACTGGTAGGTGACTGTATTTCGGAAGGTATGCAGTCACAGATTAAATCGGAAAAGCCTTCTGTGAGTTTGAATAAAATTACTATTAATCCGGTTGAGTTACCTGAAGTCTTAATTGTGTTAGATGGTATTGTCGTTAAAAGTGTCTTCGATACAGGGGCAGATAAGTCGTTCATTTCTTTTGATTGTTATCGGAAATATTTTTCGTATAAGAAGTTGAAGAGGTCAAGTCTGGTGGTTCAGTCGGCACAGGGAGTAGCTTGCGATAATAAAGGTTCAGTAGAGTTGGAAGTTGAAATTCGTTCGGTTAAGACAGGTTGGGAGTTTTGTGTGTTAGATGGATTAACAGTGCATTGTATAGTTGGTGTGGATTATATGAAGGATAGAGGAATTAGTTTGGATTTCTTTAAAAAGTCGTTAATCGTGAATAATGATGAGAATGTGAGTAAAAAAGAGCCTGTTTTAGTGTCAGTTAATTTGGAGGAGTCGGGGTTAAGTGAAATGGAGAAGGAGGAATTTAATAAGTTTTTGAATGAATTTGGAGAGGTTTTTTCTGATAAACCGGGTTTAACGCATGTTGCGTGGCATGAGATTGATACTGGTTTGAAAGCACCTGTTGCTAGTAAACCATATCGTTATGATAAAGTTAAACAAGGTATAATTGATTATCATATTCAAAAAATGCTAGCGGACGATATTATAATGCCGATTGAGTCTCCTTTTGCATCGCCAGTAGTGTTATGTCGTAAAAATAATGGGAAAAGTTTAGATAATCCAGAGGCATATAGGTTTGCAGTAGATTATAGAAAGTTAAATGCGATAACGCAATACCCTCAGTATCCTATTCCAGTTATTGATGACATTTTGGCTAATATAACGAGTACGAATTATATGTCAACGTTAGATCTTACGTCAGGTTATTTTCAGATTGCAATGAAGCCGGAGGACATACCTAAGACTGCGTTTATTACTCGGGACGGTTGTTTTGCTTTTAAGAGAATGAGTTTTGGTTTATCGGGAGCACCAGCAACGTTCCAGAAGGCCATGAATAATATCCTTAAACCTTTGCTTGGTAAGGGTGTCTTGGTCTACCTGGACGACATAATTATAATGGCAGCTACTTTTGAAGAGCATTTAAGATTATTGAGGGATGTATTTACATTGTTAAGAGATGCTGGGTTAACAGTTAAGTTAGAAAAATGTAAATTTTTGAGAAAAGAGATAAAGTATTTAGGAGTTAAAATTACGCGTGATGGTATTAATATAGATAATGAGAAAATTGAGGCAATTACGTCAATGAGTCCCCCCAAAAATAGTAAGGAAGTGGCGACATTTTTAGGGATGGTGGCTTGGTTTGCCAAGTTCATTCCACGTTTTTCGGAGTTATGTGAACCGTTGTATAATTTAAAAAGGAAAAGGGTGAAGTTTGTATGGTCATCAGCGGCTCAGAGATCGTTTGAATTATTAAAAGAGGCAGTAGTTTCCCCTCCTGTTTTGGCTCACCCCGATTATTCATCTCAGTTTGAAGTGTATTGCGATGCGAGTGCAGTGGGGGTTGGAGCGATGTTAGCACAGAAAGGTCGACCTATAGCGTTTGCGTCAAGAATTTTAAATGCAGCGGAAAGGAATTATTCGATTACGGAAAGGGAGTGTCTTGCAGTAATTTGGACTTTGAATAAATTTCGTTGTTTTTTCACTAATATACCGGTTAAAGTCATTACGGATCATTCAGCTTTGACAAAGTTAACTAATGGAAAGGGTTTGTCGTCTCGTATGGTCAGATGGTGTTTGAAGTTAGCAGAGTATAATGTGGTTATAGAACATAGGGCTGGCAAGGAGAATGCGGTAGCGGACGCTTTGTCACGAAACCCGCATGGTGGTTTAGAGGTCACGGAGGAAGTTAAGTGTTGTGCATTGTCTTCATTGGTGTTAAGGTCGCGAGAGCAGTTGATAAGGGAACAGAAGCAAGATGAAGAGTTTGGTAGTTTGTATCGTTACTTGGAAAATCCTGATGATGTCCCGAGCGCAGATGTGCCTATGTTTGAGAAATGGTCCCAATCTTTTAAGCTTATCGATGGTCTTCTTTTTTATTCTAAAATTGTAAATTCACGTGGAGAATTAAGAGTTTTTATTCCGGCTAGTCTTCGTAAGGCCATCTTGAAAGAATTTCATGATAATCCATTAGCAGGTCACTTAGGAATCAGGAAAACTTATGCTCGAATTTGTGAATCCTGCTACTTCCCTAAAATGCGGGAAGCAGTGCGCGCTTATGTCTCCAGCTGTAGCACATGCCAACGTTATAATTATAAAAATGTAAGTCCAGCTGGCAAATTAATTCCTATTAAAGTAAATTTTCCTAATGAATGTGTAGGTGTAGATTTAATCGGTCCTTATCCATTGTCTAATCCTAAAAGATATAGATTTGTACTAGTTATAGTTGATTATTTTAGTAAATGGGTAGAGTTAGTCCCCCTCAGGAAGGCTTCTGCACCTGCAGTTGCCGATGCATTTTTCGATAATTATATTTCTAAATATGGTGCACCAATTAGGGTAGTGAGCGATCATGGCCCTTGTTTTATTTCTGATATATTTAAGGCCCTGTGTGAGAAGCTGGAGATCGATCATTCTTTTACTGTTCCGTATCGACCTCAGTCTAATATGGCTGAACGTGTAAATCGTACATTAATTCAAATGATTTCTTCTTATGTTGATTCTCATCATGCAAATTGGGACCAGTTTCTTCAGCATTTTGCGTATGCACTTCGTACAGGTCACTTCGTACCGGGGAAAACGCCAGCTGAATTGTTTTTGGGTAGAAAAGTCATTACTCCATTCCAAAGGCTAGTTATGGTGTCAGATGCGGAAAGTCAGTACATGTGTCAGGATATTGAGAGGTTGGTTAAGGAAGCTCAGGTTCAGATAGGAAAAGCGCAAGAAAAGCAAGCTCAGTATTATAATATGCGTAGGAGGGAGTTAGAAGTGAAAGTTGGAGATTTTGTGTTAGTAGAAAAGCATTGGTTAAGTTCAAGTCGTCAAAAGAGAGTAGCTAAGTTTGGTCCGAAGTTTGTAGGTCCGTTCGAGGTTTTAGAAGTTCGAAATAATAATTTGGTTGTTGATGTCAATGGCGAAAGAATGACGGTTAATTTGGATCAGGTTAGAGTTTATAAGTTTAGAGAAAATGGTAGTGAAGGTTCTCATGTGTCGAGTGGTGTTTCGCGAAATTCCCGATCCAATGAGTGTCCCGAGTCCAGCACTTCTTCATCTAATTCTTTTCATCAATATTCAAGAAGAAAATTTGGTCAAACAGCTCCAAAAACTATTATTGAGAGTAGAAAGCCTATCAATCCGAGAGCACAGTATGATAATAAAAATAAGAGAGCTGTGTCAAATACATCAGATTCTGTGTGCCATAAAAGGAAAAAGATTATAAACTATCCCGTTCCTCCACTTATGAGACAGCAACCTCGCAAACATAAATTATCTAATAGTTCACCATCTTCGGTACTTAATCCCCGGAAAAGATTTCAGATGGACACTCGCCAAACTGTTAAAAGGACTTTAAAGTCGGAATTTTTGCCCAATAAGAAACAGCGTAGGTCTGGAAGGAAACGTGGCCTAGGATCTTCAGTAACTTCGGGTGCGTCTAGAAAGAGGAGACAACTCTCAGATTACCGGCATCAACAGTGTGAATCTCGCCATGGAGTGACCCCAGCGAACCGGCCAGAGCAGAGTCGTCGAGCGGAATCTACAAGTATCCCACGGCATCCATTCCGAACCAGGCTGCAGGCACGACAGTCAACTGTGGCGTCACCGTACAGTTCTGATGACGAAAGATCCTTCGTACAAGGTTTCTGGGACAAGAGGAGAAAACCATCCTGTAGTATGAAGCCAGCTAGCAGTGAATCATCTCTATGATTGGGTGATAATGTTCTTTATTAAATTTCTATTAGAGTGCATATATGTGGTAGCAATGTGAAAGAATAGAAAGCAGAAAGACTGTTTGGTACTTTTGGCCATTTTTGGGGTTTTTTGACGGACTCACGATTAGTGCTTAATTGTGTTCAAAATTTATTTGCAAAATTGTTAGTTTTATGTATGTTTGAGATTTTGGTCTTAACTGCTTTTAAAAATTCTGGATCTATTGTTAAATTGTTGTGTTATTTGTTTAAAATGTTACTATATTGTTATATTGTTCATGTGTTATAAAATGTATGTTAATGTATGTTTAAATTTTCAGAAAGTACAGATAGTAATTTGGGTTATTTTGTACACGCGCCGCGGTTCAGGCGCGCACGTGTTTTGCGGTCAAGAAGTCCTTGACACGCGTTTCTATCTCTTATACTAACATTTAATGAATTAACTTTCTTCTTATCGTTCGTGTTTTATGTGTTGCGTTTGTACTTTAGTTGGGAATGGTTTCCGCAAGTTGCGAAGTTTTAAGCTGCGTTTGAATTTGAAATTGTATTGTATTAAAATTGAATGTTAATGTGATTTTGTTGCAGGGAAGTATACCTTTGTTATGTATTGATTCTGCTATTTTTCTTTTAGTTAATACAGATGAAGAGCATGATGACGTCATTTTGTAAATTTTTGATATTTTTTTTATTGTTGCATAAGCACAGCGATATGACGCTGTACGTATGTGCCCCAATTATTGTTAAAGTGGAGTTAAGTTCTGAAGAGTTTTGGGAGTTAGTTCATTGGCTAATGGGTATGTAGGTATTACGTAGTAGCAGAGTTATTTTGAGTATGAAGTAAAATTTAATTTTAGATGAGTTCGGTATTTGGATGAGGAAAATTTTTGCGCATTGGGTTTTTTGGACTTGGTGCGAATTCTAGTATTAGGAAAGTTATGGAAAGATAATTTTTGGTAATGTTATAGTTGTATTGTAATATTGAGGAAAATTTCGGAAGTTTAGTGTTTTGAGAAATTTTAGCACTCCCAGTGGAGTGGGCTGTTTTGAAAGAAGAAGTAATTAGTTTTGAAAGTTTTACGAGTTTTTGGAAGTTTTACGGAGGCTATTTGTAAGATAGAAGAATGATTGGATTGAATATGTGAATATTTGAGGCAAACTGAGTTTTTTTTGGTTGTGATGGGTTAAAGTTAATATTTTAAAAGTTATGTTTCGGCGCTAAATTTCACCCATCACTGTGTTTATTACGGCGCGAAATTTATAACAAGAAAAAGTTCTGGGCATGCATTTGGCCCAGCCCTTTTTCTCTGTAAAATCCGAGGGGGGGTTGTGAGGGAGTGACCTTTCCATAAAGGCACTCTAGTGTTTCTGAGATCGTGACGTCAATAAGTTAACATGTGTAAGCGTAAAAGCGACATCTATCCTCTCTTTTACTTTAACTTTCTAGAGTGTGTGTGCTCTTTCGGATTTTACAGTTGGCTTGCGGTTATTAGTAATATGTTAATGTGAAGTATCTCAGTTTGCAGCATATAAAAGCTTGGGTTTGAGTGTCTCTGGCGTGTCTCTGGCATTAGCCAGCAGCCAGCGAGTGAGGCTCTCTGCCATTAGACAAGCGAAGTGAATTATTGTTCAGCGAAGTGCTAGCGAATAGGAAGTAGCGACGGCCTCCAGTGAAGTGGAAAGAAGTTTGGATAGTTGATTTGAGATTCGGCCGTGGTAAGAGAATTTACAGTAGTTCCATTTTTGATTATTTGTAAAATAAAGAATTACCCACAGCCACGGGCTGTTTAACTAAGCTTTGTTTAGCAGCTCAGCCAGAAGATAGTGAGAAGTGTTAGTAGGTGCCCCGACTGAGCTAGGCCGAAGCCTGTGAGTATGATTTAGCTGTTCATAGTGTTTTCAGTTGTGTAAATTTAAGACTGGCTCCACTTCCCTTCAGCCATTATCACTTTAATAAACTTTGTTATTTTATCCTAAACTACTGAGTATGTCTACATTTAACCTCCACCACGACCAACCTAACGTTACAAATGACGCTCACCGTGGATGTGCCGTTACAGATCTATCCCTTAAAATTATTCGACACCACGAAAATATACAATTTCATACTATTTAAGGGCAAAAATGTTTAGACTAAATATTACGAAAATTTATCTTTAAAAATACGATGACTACCTCATATGTTCAATTTATTGTATGTAAAAAAATAATCAGTTAAATATTTAATGTGGACGTCAACATTTTCTTGGTGGCTTCGATATGCTCAAATTATGTACAAATAGGTCATTGTACCAATATTTGTGTAACTTTTTCCTTCGATATATCCAATTCATTGGCGAGTACTCGAAGAGTCAATCGGCGATCGGAAATAATAAGCCCAAAATTTTCTCAATTCTTTCTGACGTGAGCACGTAATGCCTCCCCTGGGGACGAGCAACACATATACGTGCCGCAAAAAAGCTTAAAAATCCTTATTTATCCCCACCAGTAAAATATTACCGCAAAATTTGCATTATTTAATCGGAGCATTTTTTTCGATTTAATAAGGTACAAATATCTATTTTTAAAAACCGAGGACAAAACATTAAAAATTTCGTAAAAGTCTCTCGTCGAGAAGGGGTTAATGCGTCTAGTATGCGCATCATATTCCACACTTTCGCAACTGTTCCTAAAATGACTCAATCATTCAAAACTGCCTGAACCGAATTATGATTTCTCTCCGTACACTTGTTTCTGCATTTCATGAGTTTTTATAGCGATTTTGCGCAATGTGAATCAGAATTTAATATTTATTCTCTATTTCAAATCGACTTCAACGACAAAAATTTAACAGCTACGTTTCAATGCGTGATTCAAGACCAAACACTAGCGTCTGAAGCTCACCGACGTTGTACATGCATAGATTGCATAGCCATTGGACATGCATAGCCAAAAATTAATACCACTAGTGGTTCACTCGTACATTTAACATTGTGTTTGCCGTATAGTTGATTATAATGGAGATTCCATTATATATAGTTTTTGGTCAAAATTTATTGCTTTTATAAAATTGCATTTCAGTTAATCTTTATAATTTAGGAATTAGGTATTCATTGCGTCCTTTTCCCACAGTTTAATATTCTATTAAGTATGAAAAAACTTTCATTAATTCTTTTCTCATACATGAATTTTTCTGATGTAATGACTAACTGAAATAAAATAATAAAAAAAAACAATTCTTTTCAATCTGCTCTTCTCCTAGTTCCGTTGAAAGCTATCATTGCGATTTCAATAACTAAAATAAAATCTAATCTTTGTTCAATTGCTAACGAGTTCCTTTCTCTTCATAAACATTTTGTCCTGCAAATTATTTCGTGGGTGCGTCTCATTGATTTAGGGCATAATATGTGAATGTAAGCAGATGTTTTGCATCGTCCGTTGAGAGCTTATGCAGTTCTCACGAATTTACTCTATTAACACTTTTGTGCCTGCTCCCATAATTTACAGATTATCAATTGGCTGTGTACTTAACAACGCGTTCTGTTTCTCTCTGCATAATTATCGCCAAGGTCGGCAATTATACAAAGGGTTTTGGCGAAAACCGCAAGCCAAATCACTAATCAACATCTGTACTAATTGTAATTTCAGTTGGATTTTGTCTGTCGTCAAAAAAGGACGTATTTCAATTATGTAGCACTGTAAACTGTGTTTTCAAGGGGTCACTCCCTGAGGACTGTAGCTTTGCTCATTGCTGCATCTCTTAATAAAAAAAACAAGAAGAGTTTTTGCTGGTGTCCCTCATTGCTTCGGTAAACCTGTGTTACTTCCTCGTGTTTATCCGAATCCTGTCGTCTAAAAAGGAGCTCTTATTAGCGGCAAATATACGCCACCCATAATCGTCTATACAGTTGATAGTATGAAAACATAAAAAAGTTGGGTGGAGAAAAACATAATGCTAAGTCTACGAATCATTTTTGGCTTATTGCACCACTTCACTTTCGGCAGACATGGATAATTAGATTCCCCTATTACTACTTTTTCATATAATGAAAGAAATTTTCTTCTGCACGATGACTTAGGGTTTTGTGCGGTCAGCTCTAGGACTATTAGTTCAACCAATATAACCTGTATAACTAGAACAAAATATAAAGTAAATGCCCCACCGGCATTTTAATAATTGTAACGTTTTCAGAATTAATAACAAAACTATTGCATAGATATAATCTTAAATCTTCCCTTTGTTTGAACAATTTTACTATTTGCTTTACCATCTTCAACTGGTAAAAAATAAACAAAAACAATTACAGGCATTTTAATATATTTTTGAACACGCTATGTATGAAATATTACTGTGGTACAATGTTCAACTTAAATTACTTATATTATAGAAAAAGGACAGTTCTTTTTTAAAATACAATTCTTCTGTAAAATAACAAAGTATTTCAAGTTTTGCTTTTTTTAGTACATACCAAAAGATTTGAAAAGATTCCTTCCCAAAGCCTAGTACATAGTAAAAAGTATACATATATGCATAACATTTCCGAAAGCCCCATGGATGAAGTAGAACATGCAAATTTTATGCCTGGTAGTTTTAACAAATGATCGATAACATTTCTTCTCCGTGCTCATATATCTATCTTAGAGGAGTTCAAAAGTTTGGTAACATGATTTTCTAAGACGTGAAATTTAAAGGGGGAAATATTCTGCTAGAAATAGTTATGTAGATACTAAAAGTCCTTTTAAAATCTTTATATGGAAGTTTTAACTAGAAATAACTTCATTACTGTAGTTAGTCTATAAGGAATTTTAAAGAATTAAATCTTTGAATTACTTATGAAAGCTTTTTTACAAATTCAAAATTATACTTACATAAAATTAAATTTTTTTTATATTTGCATTTCATAAAATTATATTACTTTCCAAATTTTTATAATTTATTTTATCCTGAAATTTCATCATTCGTTTTAAAAATCTTGCAATCATTTTATGTTTTCTATCAAAAATCAAAAAGTGATTAGTTTTTGCGACAATTTTAGTTTTCAAATTTTCTATGTTACTTTCCAAAATATAATTATTTTTTTTTTTATTCAGAAAGTTCATTACTATATTTGAATTACTTATTTACTTATTAAAATTCAATTATAAATTAAGGACAGTTCTTTTTTAATATAAGTCTTCTGTAAAATAACAAAATATTCCAAGTTTTGCTTCTTAGCACATGCTGATAGAAATGAAAAGATACCTTCCAAAAGTCTGGTACATAGTTATACATATATGCATAACATTTCCAAAAGTCCCATGGACGATGTAGAACATGCAAATTTTATGCCTGGCAGTTTTAACAAATGATCGATAACATTTTTTCGCCGTGGTCATATATCTATCTTAGAAGAATTCAAAAGTTTGGTAACATGATTTTCTGAGATGAGAAATTTAAAGGGAAAAAATTCTGTTAGGAATAGGTATGTTGATACTACATTTCCCTCTAAAGTTTTTATATGGAAGTTTTAACTAGAAATAATTTCATACTCTTGTTATTCTATAAAGAATTTTAAATAATTAAATCATTGAATTATTTCAAAAAAGCCTTTTTACAAATTCAAGTTATTACTTACATGAAATTGTTTTTTTTTAAATATTCGCAGCTTTTAAAATTTTATTAGTTCGCAAAATTTTATAATTTATTTTACCCTGAAATTTCATTATTCAGCTTAAAAATCTTGCTATCATTATACTTTTTCTTATAAAGCATGAAAAAGTGATTAATTTTTTTGAAAATTTTATTTTTGAAGTTTTCTATGTTACTTTCTAAAATTTAATGATTTTTTTATTCAGTAAATTCGTTATTAATTTTAGAAATTTTGCATTTAATTTAATTGTTTCAATGGAAAATCAAAAAGTACTAACATTATTTCTATGGATTTTTTTTAGTGTTAAAAATACAATAACGTTTATTTTACGAAAGGTCAAATTAAATATACATAGTTTGTTAAATGTATATATTGTGAATATTTTTTTTAATCCACTGAATTACTTGTACAGTCAAACCCCGTTAATACGTTGCCTGTTTAATACGCGAAACTGCTTAATACGCGAATTTTCTTTGGCCCATTGAAACACTCCTATCTTACGCATATAAAAAATCCTTCTTTAATATGCAAATCGTTAATACGCGAAATTTTATCACAGTCCCCGGAAAGAAAAACCTATGTTTAATACGCAAATGAGCTTAGTTCTAAACATACCAGTTTTTAGATGAAGTATTTTCGAAAGTATTTTATATAACAATTATTTAATTTATTTTTTATACAACAGTTATTTAAACGCAATTAAATTGAGCATTTTCCCCTAAAAACCATACGTTGATTACATTTGGATCCCGATCTGAGGCTAGCACAAGACTGTCCAATCAAAACTCTCCCAATGAAATCTCATAAGCGAGACGAGGCTAGTGTTGTGCAAAAGTTAAAGGCAGTATGTCTACTTTGAAAAAGACGTCTTAATCTTTTGAAGAGTATATAAAAACGCTATGTAAAATTTTAATGGAAATTCATTGTTTAAATACTACTTATATAGCCAACTTTTCGCTGTTATATATTTTTTTTTATAAAGGACAGGGTGTATGAAAATATTATAATTATGATGTAAGCAGTCTATTAAATGTTGCTCTGACATCATCTGAGTTTGCTTTTGTATTTCTACGATGTTAATAATCTCTGTGAGCATACATATAAGTATGGAGATAATTTTGAAGGCTTAATTTTTGAAGAAGAATATGAACATATGCTGGGTGTGCACGACAGTATGCAAACAATGTTTTCGACACAGCTTACAGTTGAAAGCATTTTATATGTCATTTTAAAAGAATTGCATAGATTTTCAGGAAATCTGTGACTTTATTTGATATTTAAAATTTTTGAAACCATTTTATGAGCAAAGATAATAGATAAGTATCTTTTATATAGATAAAAAAGAAATAATTTTAATAATTAATTAATTATAGATAAAAAAGTCAGATAACCGCTGTATATTGATTTCATGGACACTGAGGCCAAGGATTCAAATCCTGGTTAAGGTACTTCTAAAAATATTTTTTCCACCATTCTGCCATACAAGTCTTTCTGCATATCATTTCTGATTAATTTTTAATCATAAAAGAATGAGACTTGCAGACATGATTGCTGATTGTTTCGCTCAACTTTTTTTTTCATTTTTCAGGTAAATAAATTATACCTTGAGGTATAAGCAATTGTTGACTCCAGACGATTATTTTTGTTTGTTTCTTGTGTTGCCAAGACTGGAAATTCTGTTCAAAATTCCAACATTGATAGTCTTTTGTGAAACAACTTTTGTCTTTAGCCTTTCGATTACTCAGATTTGAAGGAATATGAATTAAATTGAAAATGTGTTACAAAGTAACCAGTTTGGATTTGAAAAAAACCTTAAAAATGGATAAAAAATAAATTTTTAATGGATGAGTTAGAGTAGAAAACACGTTGTAAAACATACTTTTTAAAATCGTATTAAGCCGTGAATTATCCCCATAAATGCTACCAGTGTATAACAGAAATAACGATGTAGTCTATTTATGAATTTAAATGCACTGTATGCTATTAAATATTGGGGGAAATTGTATTGCTGGCGAGTGAAAACAACCTCGTCAGCAACGATTTCAAAAAAAAAAAAAAAAAAAAAAAAAAAAAAAAAATGCTTTCGAAATTTTAGAACAATATTTTGTCACCCTCTTTTAACCTTTTCAGGTCCATTTTTAGAAAAAAAAAACTTTTATGTTACATTAAAACTAGCTATCTGCATAGAGTAATTAATTTTTATCGAATATTTCATAATCTAAAACATAACGAATGTTGTTGTTTTCATACTATTTTAATAAAATTCATATGACAATATGTTTGGGAAGAATTGGAGATATTTAGAAAATATTGTATTATAATTAGATTTAACTTATATTACTACTTTCTAATACTTTTTGCGCTTCATTACGCATGGTTCTTTCAGGAAAGTAACTTTTGTTTTAAATTTAAACAGTGAAATATATGTTTAAAATAAAAGAATCGCAAATGGCGCAAAGAGGATTAAGCAAATTTTTATTATTAATAAATGCCGAAAAAAAAAATGAAATGACATAGTAAATGCATGTATACTAACATTAGTACATGTAAATAGCAGCAAAAGTATTTCTCAAAAGAAAATAATACTCCATTAAAAGTTATGTACTAGTAATAATACACCCGATCTGAAAGGAGTAAGCTATTTTTTGAAATCGCCGGAGGAGACAGAATTTCTCCAGGAAGATTAGATTGTGAGTACTACAGTGATCAAGCTACTTAATCGTCTTTTGCACTAGCCAGCTTGATACACACGGTACTTCCGAACACCCATTGAACTGGCAAAATTTTTGCACTTGAATAGTTTCGAATATAACAAATTAATTTTGCAGCGAATAAATGGCAAACATATGAATCTTTGACACATAAAACACATTTTTGAAACGAAAAGTGTGGATAGTCTATACATTAAAATAAATAATATCTACGAAACTACACTGTTAAGAATGTATACCACTACTAAGAATTTTCTTGGAAATTGGGATGACTAGCAGTTTTTATGCAACTGCAACAACAGCAATTCATAAAATAGATACATGTTTGTACTGCAAAAGAAAAAAAATCTGTAAGGTTACTTAAAAAAAACTGGAATAAACAGATTTATTTATGTAAGTGCAACAAAGAAAAATCATGTCTCAGGTTACCGATAAAATTTTAGTAAGCATGCAGATTTCTGTATCTTTAAAAACATAAATTTTATTATTTACATCTTTTTTTTTGTACAGTGTACAGACAAAATTTCCGTAAGCATGCATATTTCTGAAGGTTTTTCCGAAAACTAGTTTTATAGTCATATGTATTTTACAGTGTAGTTTTTGTAAAAGCTGCCGAAATCTGTATGTTTAGGAAAATTATTTTACTTGTATATTGTAAGCTTATAAAACTAAGTTTAAAAAGATACAGAAATCTATTTGCTTACTAAAATTTCGTCAGTGACGCGGAATAATTACATAATTAGTATTGTTATTGTTATTATTATTATTATTGCTATTATTATTATTATTATTATTATTATTATTATTATTATTATTATTATTATTATTATAGCAGTTACATAAGAAGTTCTTGTTATCCCAATTAAAAAAACAAAAAATCTCGGTAACCTTAAAGATTTTTTTTGTTTTATAGTGCTATCTTGTATTTGTACCATGAATTTCTTTTATTGCAATTACATTTATTTCTAGCCGTAGAAAATTCTTAGTAACCCTGCAGATTTTCTTGCAGTGAACTTTGATTTTCAACGTCTCAATTGACAGAATTATTCTTTTCTTTTAAGAATGGCTTTCTGTGTGTCCACAAATCACACAAGTTTTCTAGTTCTGGTGTTACATGTACTATTTAGTCTAGCTAAGCAACAATTTCTTTTCCTTTTTTTAAATCAAATGAAATGCCAATTCATTTATTGAAAGCTATTTAAAGTATATTTCATATAAAAAAATTAATTTTGACGTAAAACTGTCACTGGTTTTCTTCTAATTATACTTTTCATTTTAGCTCTTTACATGCGTTTAACAAATATTTTGCCTATATTTCATAAGAAGTTAAAATACTTTTCTTAAAAAAATAAAAAATAATAACATATAAGGTTTTGAAGCCACACTTTTTTTAAGCCAAAAAAAGAATATTTTTTCAGAATGCAAAAAAAAGTGTGCGGGAGAAAGCGAGAATAGTTATAAATCGTTTTTTCTTTGAAAGTGTCATTTTTCATGGTTCTTTTCTCTTGATATCAATCTTCAACTTTGTTTTTTCAAAGGACATTAAATGTTGTTTCTCTTTCGCAACAGTTTTTGCCAATTCATTGTGTGTAATCTAACAAATTGCATTGGGATTGCAAATTTCTTAAAAATTTGATTATCACTCTTTTTTTCCCAACCCTTTCTTAGGACAAAAAATGAATTCCGAATACTTCATAGTCATAGTAATCTATAAAATAGGAAAAAATAAATTAAAAGCAATATCCAAAATATACGGAACAATGGTATATTCATCAGACCCTAGATATATATATAAGTATACTAGCGGACCCGACAGACGTTGTCCTGTCACCGACAGACGGATTCCTTCTTGGCACCGACTCCAGAAAATCAAGTACATGTACGTAAATATGGTAATACGCACGATAAACACTACGCTCTTAATTTAATTTCTTATTACAATTATGTAAGGAAATTATTTTTCACTCTTCAGTATTTTTTGAAGTCGGTTCAATTTTTGATAGAAAAGTTTATTTTTTTCTTTTTAGTTAAAAGTTAACGATTTTCTGAAGTCGGTTAATCAAAATTATAATACAGGAAATATTATTGTAAAGCATACACGTTTGTCAGGAGTGAGGTTCGAACACGCGATCTCTTTCTTCAAGAAAGTGAGCTTAAATCTGGCGTCTTAGGCCGCTCGGACATTCCGTCCGCACTCTATTCATAGAACTTATTCAACACTTTTAATTCGCGAAAAATCACTAACTATTAGTTTTTGCCTAATAACTAAAAAAGTACTGAATGAATTTCGACGAAATGTGAATCTAAACTATTCTCGAATCCACTGGAACGCATACACAAAATTTCATTAAAATCGGTCCAGTCGTTTAGGAGGAGTTCAGTGACATACACACGCACAGAAGATTTATATATATACAGATATACATATATATATATATATATATTAACCATTAAATTTAATGTAAAATTATCATATTGAAACATGGAAAAAATAAATGGAAATGAATATAATCGAAATTTGCAAAACAAAAATAGAGTCTTCAGGCCCTCATTGTGCATAAATTTTTGGAACTACAAATAAAGTATGTGGTTTCATCTTCGTATTAGCCAAGAAAAAAGAAAAATAACACGAATTTGGGACTACTAACACACATAAAACTAAAATGAAATGGCGAAAATCACTAAAAATAAATCATAATTAAATACAGTGGAACCTCGTTTACATGAACACGCTTAACGCGAACTACATTTAACATGAACTGTTATCACAGTCCCCTGTAGAAACGAATATAAAAATTTGATACTGATAACATGAATCACTGTTAACATGAACAAAATTTTGATTCCCCTTCAGGTTCATGTTAACGAGGTTTGACTGTATTAAATGGGTGGAACAGGGAAAAACATTACAGACACTATAGTTAACCAAAAATAATATAGCAAAAAATTACATTTATGATTATAAATGAATTATATACAAAATATATATATTGGAAAATGCCTGAAGCATATACTCTTAGTAAATATATAAGTAAAGTTTATACACTATAGTTAACCAAAAATAATATAGCAAAAAATTACATTTATGATTATAAATGAATTATATACAAAATATATATATTGGAAAATGCCTGAAGCATATACTCTTAGTAAATATATAAGTAAAGTTTAAATTATTTATTGAATGAAAAACATTGATTGATTTATTAAATAAATCATTGATTAATTGATTATTTATTAATTTACTTATTAATTGATCATTTAATTGATTTATTAAATATTAAAAATATGTAAAATTTGATATTGAGTCATTATAATGGTTCCTATAATTCATAGTGCCGTATTATAAAATCTCAATGATTAAATCATTCTTATATTATGTTGTAATTACTTAATAAGTAAATAATATAATTATAATTAATTATTAACTAATAGCATAATGTTTAGATATTTAAAAATGCAAAAAGAGGTGAAAAATAATAAAAATAAAAATTGAAATTAATTTCATTTAATGTGACAGTTTGAACCTGAAGTATAATAATAGTTTAAGATAAAATAAGGAATAAAATAAATTAATATATGCATTTTATTCATTTAGAAATAATACTGTATATATTGTCCAAATTGTTGAAAGTTAGACACAGTTAATCATTAACTTTAATTTTTAAATTATGTTAATAGATTTAGTTAATGTAACTATACAATTGTTCATACATAAGTGTAATTCAGCATCCAATATAAAACGTACTATTGCAATTTAGCAGATGCCTTTCCCCCCTCAGTTTTTTAATAACTATTGCGTATTGTATATATACATATATATATTCATAAATTTTATAAAAATTAGGAAATGATCATAAAGAACATCTTCCTTTTATATAAAAAAGTATCTTTTAGTTTAAGCCATACATTTAAAAAAAAATATCGAAAGTTTTGTTATACGGTCAATAAAGTTTTACTTACTAAACTAAAGAAGAAAGACGATTTAAATTTTATCCTACCTTGAGTCCAACAAATGATCAATCCTATTTTTTAGTTTGCAGTTAGAAAAAGACATTTTTCTTTCAAGAATTCCTAGAAGAATACAAAATTTAAAGAGCAAAGTTAGAAGAAAAAAACTCTTAAACTGGATTAGTTACAAAAAAATTTCAAAGAATTCAGGCAAAATTTTTAGTATTTTTGAAGATATGCGAAATTTACTTTGTAAAATACGAAATGGAAAAACAAAACTATCCAAAATTAAGTAAAAAGTATTGCAGAGTATTAGAAAAATTACTATAAGGAACTACATAACTATAAGTATTACTATAAGGAAATTCATTTAGTTTTTTTATACGGAAAATTTAGTTTTTTTCATTTAAGACAACGTAATTAAGCTTTTACATAATGGAGTTACATAATGGAAATATAGATAGAGTACTTTAAATTGATGATCAAACCAAAATTTTAATTTGAATGAATTAAAGAAGACAAGTTTAAAAGTTTCGTCAACTAAGTCAAACTAGTTGGAAATGCAGACATAACAAATGAAGTGCGTTCTTACTATAAGGAAGTTTTTAAAATATACAAAACCTCAGATACAATACAGTATCCGAAATTTTTTGTGTGTCCCTGTGAATACTAAATATTTTCTAATATACATGAATTCACTTGTAGTAAACCTCAGCAACGAGTATCTATATCGTAAAATGTGAAATAATTTAATATAATTAAAACGCACCCCAAACAATGCTTCCTCTTATACCATTATGTAAGAGAATACTTTTGTGTGGGCCTGTATATAAATAAAAAATAATCTCTGCACAAGAGATTGTACAGAATTTATGTACTTTATAGATGAAAATCAATTTTGTTATGTTCGAAAGAGTGTAACACCATTAAAATGCATTTGAAACTATTTTTTCCCATTAGCCGTAATGTAATGGAATTCTTTAGATTGTCCCTGTAACTAAACTATGTATCTGATTTTCATAAAATTTGAAATAACTGGACTCAATCATCTAAGAATTTTACATTTTAAATTTCAAATTATTCAGTTGTTTAGTTTTTGCTTTGTTATATGCAGACTGAGGGGCGGACTAAAAGACGAGTATAGATGATCAGATATTCACAATTACGAATGCATCTAAAAAGATATTGATCAATTTGACAAAATTTTTGAATGGATTATAAAAAACATCATCCTTTTTATATAAAAGAAGTATCTTTTAGTTTACGGTATACATTTTTTAAAAATATCAAAAGTTTTGTGACATGGTCAAAAAAGTTTCACTTACTGAACTAAAGAAGAAAGAAGATTTAAATTTTATTCTACCTTGAGTCCAACAAATGATCGATCCCATTTTTTAGTTAGGAGTTAGAAAAACACATTTTTCTTTCAAGAATTCCTAGAAGAATACAAATTTTAAAGACCAAAGTTAGAAGAAAAAATTCTTAAACTGGATTAGTTACAAAGAATTTGAAAGAATTCCAGCAAAATTTTTAGTATGTTTGAAGATAGGCGAAATTTACTTTGTAAAATACGAAATGAAAAAACAAAAATATTCAAAATTCAGAAAAAAAAGTATTACAGAGTAGTATTAGAAACATTTGTATGGTAAATTGTAAAATTTTTATTCAAATATTACTATAAGGAAATACGTTTATACGGAAATTTCATTTCGTTTTTTCATTTAAGACAACGTAACTGTGCATTTACCATAATGGAGTTACTTAAAGGAAATATAGACAGGGGATTGAAGATTAAACCAAAGCTGTAATTTGAATGAATTAAAGAAGATAAGTTAAAAATTTTCGTCAACTAAGTCAAACAAGTTGGAAAATGCAAATCAGACGTAGCATATGAGGTGCGTTCGTACTATAACGAAGTTTTTAAAAATGTACAGAACTTCGGATACAATGCAGTATCCGAAATCTTTTGTGGTGTCCTGTAAATACTTAATGTTTTCTATTATATATCAATTCACTTATAGTAAACCTCAGCAACGTGTATTAATATCGTAAAATGCGAAATAGTTTAATATAATTAAAACGCACCCCAAACAATGTTTCTTCTTATACCATTATGTAAGAGAATACTTTTATGTGGCCCTGCATATTAATAAAAAATAGTCTTTGCACGGTACTACTCTGTTATCCCGTCGACCAATTTCGCCAAATTATACAAATCACCAAACTAATAGCCAAATTATATATATTGTCATAATTTTTTTAAAATAACGAAAAAATAAAGAATTGGTGGAATATTAATAAAAATACAATTAAAAAGTCGAAATAAAAATCACTTAATGACATTTTAAATACGTGAATCGTATTTAATATCATTGAATGTGACATTCACAATCATCCATTATTGGTTTTTAATCTTATAATTTGGCGATAAATTTTTGGTCGACGGGATAACCTAGTAGTACCCTTTGCACTATAGATTGTACAGACTTTATGTACTTAATAGATGAAAATCAATTTTATTTTGTTCGAAAGAATGTAACACCATTAAAATTCATTTGAAACTATTTTTTTTCCCATTGGCCGTAATGTAATGGAATTCTTTAGATTGTCCCTGTAACTAAACTATTCATCCGATTTTCATAAAATTTGAAGTGATTGGACACAATTATCCAAAAACTATATATTTTAAATTTCAAATGATTCAGTTGATTAGTTATTGCTCTGTTATATGTTGAGAGACGGGTGGACCAAAAGACGACTATAGATGATCGGATATACATAATTACGAACGCGTCTAAAAAGATATTGATCAATTTTTTAAAAATCTTGAACAGATTATAAAAAATATCATCTTTTAATATAAAAAAGTATCCTTTAGTTTACGGTATATATATTTTTAAAATATCAAAAGTTTTGTGACATGGTTAATAAAGTTTTACTTACTGAACTAAAGAAGAAAGAAGATATAAATTTTATCCTACCTTGAGTCCAACAAATGATCGATACCATTTTTTAGTTTGTAGTTGGAAAAAGACATTTTTCTTTCAAGAATTTTTAGAAGAATACAAATTTTAAAGAGCAAAGTTAGAAGAAAAAATTCTTAAACTGGATTAGTTACAAAGAATTTGAAAGAATTCCCGCAAAATTTTGAGTATATCTGAAGATACGAGAAATGTACTTTGTGAAATACGAAATAAACAACAAAAAGATGTGCAAAATTCAGAAAAAAAGTAACACAGGGTATATGTAACAGTTGTATAATGAATTGTATAAATCATTCAAAAGTATTACTAGACATTTATAAGAAATTTCCATTTCGTTTTTTTTATTTAAGACAATGTAGCTATGCATTTACCATAATCAAACATTATGAAATATCATAATACAGGCCTGTCCAACCTTTCAGTAATAAGGGGCGCACTTCAGCTCTTGGCACTCAATAAAGGGCGTCATTAGTCACATGACTAAGAACATGCGACAATATTATTGCACAGTATTATGAGTATACACGCACGTTTTAACATAATGCAAATGAATCTCATGCAATAGACAAAATGTCTTTATGATTCTGGAGTTACATGTATTAAATTTTGAAATTATACATTTTTTATGGAGATTTATCTAAAAAATGTTTTTAGAGTAAATTGCGAGGAACTTTAATCACTCCTATAATAACGATAATAACAATAAATAAATAAATAAGCATGGCTAATCAGATATTTTGCTAGGTTTCTCTTGGGATATGAAAATGCGTTTAGGCTTACTTTAAAGGCGTGAATTTAATTTTATGAAAAGTACAAAAAGACCAGAATAGTAATAACCAATTAACTTGATTGGTACCAAAAGGATCGTCTGGAAGTGCTGTCATATATTGAAATCTTTCTGCATTGTTTTACAGTATATTGGGAATCGGAAGCCAATCAATCGAGTTCTCCGGTAAAAATCTATTATTAGTTAAATCTCGATTCGTTTATTAAAATGCAACCAGTCTGCCGAGTCATATCTTGGTGGAAAACACCTAAAAAACCTGATTTTAGCGGTTGACTCGTAGGTTTACCATTATATTTTCCTGCTCCCAATCCTTCCTGTTTTCATACTTTTGGATGAAAGAAAGATAAATCTACGAGTAACCTGCTAGTTTCGGGGGTTTGAGGTGCTTTGACTCGGCAGACCGATTGAATTTTAATATAAGAATCGAGATTTAATTATTTCTAAATTTTTACCGATGAATTCGATGAGGTGATTATCTGTGCTGCCACCTCCCGGGTCTGTTAATTTTTCTAAGCAAACTGAAGGGGGGAAAATAAGCCTCTAAAACTTTAAAAGTTAAGAAGGAAAAGTTAAGCCACTTAATCAATCGTATAAAACAGCCAATGGGTCAATGTGACAACAGAAAAAGAAAGAAGCGGAATTTTTATGCATATGTGTCTACAAAAAGTGGTGGGTGGGGGGGGGGTGAAAAACATTTATTTTTGTATTACTTTTTAAGTATTAAAAAGAGCTATTTCGAAATATTACCAAATTTAACCAAATTTTAAAAGTCTGTTTTTGGTTTAAAATGCATATCACAGCTTTTGCAAGTATCTGTAATACAAATATTGATTTTAAAGAAAAAATTCTTTATAATGGAATTTTATTTCTAAAAAGTCTAATTTCTGGAAATCTTCAAAAGAGCGCCAAGAAAAACTTCAAAGGCCGCCGTGGCACCCACGGACGCCGTGTTGGACAGCCCTGTCATAATGAAATGTAGATAGAGAGTCTTAAATTGAAAATTAAGCCAAAGTTAATATTTGAATGGATTAAAGCAGACAAGTTAAAAATTTTATTCAACATAAGAGGGTCCGGGAACACATTTTAAAATAATTTTTACTTACTGAGTTAAATTTTCAAACTTTTTTGTAATGATTAAACATATGATTTGTAAACAAAATGACGTAATAAAACATCATATTTAATAATAATAATAAATAAATAAAATTTGCGAATAAAGTGGTACAATTTAAAATTGTCTAACTAAAAACTCTAAATATTATATGCAGAATTTATATTTTTTCATGTAAATAAACAGAAATATATAAGTTTTAATTTTGTTTCAGGATTTTTAAAAATAATAATTAATACAAAAAATCCATTTTTTTAAATAAATGATGTAATTTATTTTATAAATATCACATTTTCAAAAGTAAATATATATATTTTTTTTATTTTCTGAATCAAAATTAAAGTAAAATAGTCAAAAAAGATATGTTCCAAGTTTCCATCATTTATCTTTTACGGTTCTTTACTTATATCACTTTGAAAGCAAGTAATGGTGAAAAAATCCATCATGAAGAAAAACACAGTTTCACAAGAAGTAGTTTCCCTGACAGCCGTTGTTTGAAAGTTAGGTTTTGAAAACAAAACAAAATGAAGAAATTAATATTTCCTGTTGCACTTAAGATAAATGCATGCTCTAAATGTTCTTTTAAGTAGAAAAAAAAAACATAGAAATTTTGAATGTTATAAATTTTATTTAGAAATATTTGAAGATATTTGTGTCACGGAATCCCTTAAGTCCAAAAAGGTCATCATTTTATAATCAAACTATTTTGCAAAATAACATGCTTGTTAGAAAACTAGATAACGTACAATAAAAAGCAACTACAACAAATAAATTCGTTGTTAATTGATTTGCCTAAAGGATCGATTAATATTTTTTTTATTTTGAAAAATTCTAAAGCAAATTTTACAATTGTAAAAATCACATAAAGAAATATTTTTATATTAAAAAAAATAATGCATTATATATTTATATTATAAAATAAGTTCATTGTAAAGGGATAAAATGATTTGATATAAAAATAATTGATCTTTGAAAAAATAGGGTTTTCACTGTTATATTATATAATAAAATATTTAAACTTATAAAAGATATAGATATATAGTTATATGGCTAGTTATACAGTACAGTTATATAGATAAAATGTTTATGTCTATTTATAAATGATTTTAGAAAATATCTCGCAGTTTTATAAGAGTAGTTTCTTTTTATAAATAAAATTAAAATAAAAACTACTGAATTGCTTTCTTGTCATACAAAAATCCAAATTAGGTACACAGGTTCATAATAAATATTGAAATAGATAAATGTAAAAAAATATACTTATTTTTTTTAATTTAAGGTATTTTACGGTACATGTTTTTTTGTGTTTACAAAAGAATTTCTGGGTCTTTTAAAATAGCAATGTTATATAAATAGTAGAGCTGCCACAAGCGACTATGTTAATATTTTGTCAGCATCATTATTCTTTTATTAGAAATTTTTTTATTAATTTATCTTGAAAATGTTGTTACAACGTCTGATAAATATTTCTGTTTATATAAAGTGGTGCCAGTTAGAATTAAAAAATTCTCGCTTGTGGCACCCCTGATACATGTATGTATACATATATATGGATTATATACGTACACATTGAGCTTTACTTATATCTTATTTCAATTCTCGCAATAAAGGGTTGTACATACATAATAATGTAATTTCAGGGGGGGGGGAGGGTGCTGCATGGGATATCGTAAGATATCTCTAGGGGGGAGGAAGGTTGTCAAGTAATATCGTTATCGGGTATTTCCATGAGCACATGTCGTGTAAGTCACATTACTAATTGTTGGCCACCGTTATTTTCCAAAGATTTGCTTGGCCTTATTCAATTAATGAGACATCTCCAATAAAATAAGTCACATTTTTCCGTACTAAAATACTGGTTTCCGAAACCGTGGTATGTGGCTTCCACGACAATAATGGAAATACCCTACTTTTTTCGTCAAACTAAAATTAATTTTTTTATTTTTAACTTGTTCTATACATTAAAATGGTTTGTTATATATTTTTAAGGAAATGCAAGGTTGTTATTAAAATCATTAAATGATTATAAAGTTATTTTATAAACTTATGTTTGGCATTCCTATTCTTGAGTCATACGGGAATGGATATACAATCGTATTAATTTCGAAAATTCAACTGCGAAAATCGTAGTGATGGAATATCTTCAATTGTTTCGAGCAGCACTGTGTTTTTGTTTTTAATTCCCCTGTTCAATTTTATGTATATCCTTTTACCGGTTGTCCCAAAAATGACTGATGGATTTTAAAATTCAATAACTTGCAAACGGTGACAGCTATTTAAAAAATTTTTGCAGGAGGGTTATGTATAATGTCAGGAGTTTTTTTTACCGTAATTTTTTTAGTTCGAATTTCAAACAATAGGTGGCGCTGAAAGCGATTGAAGGCCAGGTTGACGCTTTACTCAACACTGATCACCTGGCCTTCAATCGCTGTCAGCGCCACCTATTGTTTGAGATGCGAATTAAAATAAAAAGTTACGGTAAAAAAAAAAAAAAAAAACTCCTGACATTATACATAACCCGCCTGCAAAAATTTTTTAAATAACTGTCACCGTTTGCAAGTTATTGAATTTTAAAATCATCAGTCATTTTTGGGACACCCGGTAGATTAGTTTTGGATTCACCAGTATGAGCGACGAAATGACGTTTTAAAGCAAAAACGATCAAATACTTTTTTCTCCCATTTTCAACATGGGGAGAAAATATTTAATCCTCTAAGTGTTTGTCACGTAATATTCCGTTCACTAACTCAGGTTTCACTGCAATATGAACAATATTTAAGATAATATAATTCTATAGGTTTAATGAATTTCCAATATATTGAAGAATGATTAATACACTCAAGGATTACTTTTATATTTATAATAAAGTTTTTTTATAATATTGAAAGAATAGAATAGAATTTCTTAGCATTTTAAACAAAATGAGAGAAAACAATATTAAATATTACCCTTTTGCAAGACGCCCAGAGGAAAAAAAAATAGTTTGTTTTCATCTTTTTTATTTAACACCTAACAAGATGCAAACAGTTTTATTTTTACCAAAATTTTTTGAGTTTCTTAATCATAAATTTTACCTTTACCAAACTATACTAATAAATGCTATGATTACGAATTTAATGACGTTCATAATAAATAAGAAGTTTCTAATGTAAAGTAATGATGGCAACTGCAACAAAATTTTAAGTATACCAGTTGCTTTAAATTCCTTAAAGTGTAAGATAAACGTTTTTTAAAAAGATATTTACTGTCGTGAAATTTGTATTTTATGAAAGTTTACTTTTAGCTAGTAAGCAAAGTGGCTATGCTTAGGAATTAGTAAACTTTTTTTTTAATTTGAAAACGTTAAAAACACAAATTTTCAAAACATATTTCATAAACGCCCCTGTTTTACCTTTAAATTGAAATTCAATTTAAGGTAACTCTGATATAAATTGTTTGATCCATTAAAAATCCATCAATAATTTAAAAGTGCATATATTTGTATGCATTTTTATTTCTATATAAATTGATCTGCGAAGATTTCAATGCCCCATTTATTCTATACCACTACAGTTTCACCCCAGACTGTTTGTATAGGAAATTTCCATCAATCTTTTAGCATTAAAATATCTTAAAATGGAAGTTAAAAGCGAAAGAATGGGTAAACTTACCTTTTAAATATTATTTAAAAATCTAGCAATTCCTAAGAGAATGAAATAGTAGAGAAAACGATGAAGGATGAACAGAATGTTTCTGGAAGAACTTTGGAAAGAAAAATGTATTCTTGAAAGAAAATTCTATAAAATTTCTCTTCAATGGAGGGAATTGAAATTCAAATGACCGTTAGTATCGAAAGAAACATGATTGACGAAAGATCTATCGAGAATATAAAGTAGAGCGGTTTCATTGCGTGGTTGTTTGTTAAAAAATATCCATTTATCTAAAAGCATTTTATCATTTGAAAGCTGTATAATTCTATAGTATTTCTATGTGTGTTATTCAGGAGAGATGAGGAATAAAAAATGTTAGATGATAAAATTTGCCGTAATGTTTGCTTATGGATTTCTGGAAAGCTTAAAGTGTAATGCTTGGAAAAAATATATATGCTTGCGTGACTATAACCACGCCCCTTTTGAAACTTTCAATTGTATTGCGAATTTTTTTCCTATATTTGAATGATGTTAGCTGAATGTTAATAATTTAATAAGCATTCACAAAAATACCGTAACATGCCATTCAAACTTTCATTAATAATATTACAACAATTAATTAATAATATAGAGGATAATATTGAACTATCTATTTAACAAAGCCTGATTATAAGCCTTGTCTTGCTAGTTTTGTACAAAAATAATTCAGGATGTCTTTCGTAACACATTCCATATATTAACACATGAATATAACTTTGGATTTTATTAGCTCTGCTCTATATGTTATAAAGTGATATTTTGTATTTGAAACTGTGTAAAATGTGAGATTTCTGTAAATTGTGCGGTACAGTCCGTACAAATTTATTCTAAATATTTTCATGTATATACACGTAAACTATTATATCATAATTGAATATAAATGATATGAAACAAAAACTACTTAATTCAGAACATTTCAAGAACCAAGAAAAAACGATGATGGTTAATTTTTAGCACTTTCCAACAAAGTTGAAAAGTGCTTATGCATTCGGTTTGTCTGTCCGTCTGTCCGTCTGGCCGGATGGCCGTCTGTCCGTCTGTCCGCGCTCTAACTCCCGTAAATATACTCGGATTGCTATGAAATTTTTATACATTATTGAGGTTTATCCTAGCACGAACCCTATTGAAAATGAAGTATCTACCATGATTAGTTTATCTACAGAGAGAATCAAAAGTTTCCCATTACATTACGGCCTATGGGGAAAAATCGTTAATATACTCGGATCGCCATGAAATTTTAGGACGTTATTGACGTTTACCCTAGCACAAGTCCTATTGAAAATGAAGTTTCTACCATGATTAGTTTATGTACAGGGCGAATCAAAAGTTTTCCATTACATTACGGCCCATGGGGAAAAATCGTTAATATACTCAGATTGCCATGAAATTTTAGGGCGTTAATGACGTTTACCCTAGCACAAGTCCTATCGAAAATGAAGTTTCTACCATGATTAGTTTATCTACAGGGCGAATCAAAAGTTGCTATTACATTACGGCCTATGGGGAAAATCGTTTCAAAGGAATTTTAAAGATGTTATACCCTGTCAAACATATTGAAATATGCATTCTATAAAATATAAGGTGAAAATGTAGCTATTATTCATTTACAGGGCCACACAAAAGAATTTCATTAGATAATGGTAAAACGGGGAATTGTGTGTGACATATTTTAAATATATTAAGCTTTTTCGTGTATAATAAAATTGATATATGTCACTGAAGCTTAATATAAATTATACGCTACTGTTTTGCATAATATGAAGTACATAGCATTTACAGGGCCATACAAAAGATTTCAAAGAGTATATTCTTTCCGAAGTAGCGTATATGTATCCGATGATGAAATGCATTTTAATTATGATATTCGCGTTTATATTTCGCTAAATATATGCACATTATATGGTGTGTATAAATGTTATAGTTGATATACAGGGCTACCCAAAAGAGCTCACCAACGTTACTGAATATGAGCGTAAATTATTTAAATTGGTTCTTAAATAAGCTATGTATTTTTACGCTGAGATGCATTCAATTTACTGAGAAATGTTTGCAGAATATAGATAAAGGGATATACAGGGTCACGCAAAGAATTCGGTACATGGACGCCTATGAATGATGATTTATGACAATGTGATTTCAGTTGTTTTAAAAGTGGTTTAGTTTACAATAAATTTTAGCCTAATGCTGACGTGTAATAAAGGTACAATGTAAACTACAGAGCTGAACAAAAGTACTCAAGTATGTTTCCATCTAATAGTATGAATTGCTGAAAAAGAAATTACAAGCTACTGGGTATTTTCTTGCTAAGCTAAATTTTCCCATTATATGAAGTGACATATGAAATACAGGGCTGTTCTAATGTACTGGAATACATATTTGGGTATATTTGGCTATACACTATTATTTCCCTAAATTACAAAGTTTTGTTAAAGATTTCATTAAGTGTTGGAAAGTGCTTCATAATCTATGCTTAACGCATGATTTTTCTTACTTGTTTGAATATTGTAAGTGGGGTGCCACATACTGCTCAATATATGTATTATCGTTTGATAACCCCGTAACTGTTACTTTTCTTTTTATACCATAAACTCAAATCAGGGACAAAACAATACTTTTTTTAGTATTAAAATATTTGGCTTAAATAATAAGTCTGCCAACTAATGAACCGTATATTACAGGTAAAATTTAGTGGTAACAGAAAGCTTTTAGCAACGAAGCAAGCTAACATTTCTTTACAGATCCTCGTTCGGATGAAATAGTTAAGCAGTTAGCCTTGGATAGAGGACAAAATAAATTAAGCCTTTTTAAGAACACAGGTGAAAAAAGGTCATACGTAGTTGAAATTTGTTTCAAAATTTATGTCTAATATAGTAATTTGCAATTTTTGAATTTTTAGCGACTTTTAGCTAGTTTTTGCATTTTTTCACATTTTTAGGTTATTATATGACATTTGTGAAGGAATTACAATGTTTTAGCCCAATGTAAAAAATATCGTCTTTTGTGAGTTTTTATGTGATTATTTTCTTCGCTTAGTGAAAATTTTTACACATTCCTAAAATAAATATCATTTTAATTTTCAGCCCAGCATAATTAATATTGTCCGATTTCAGTATAGTAATTTACTGAAAATTGCCAGCGCCTTTTGAATTTTTCTCAAATTTTTGTAGGAGGTTTCGAAATGTCTCCATTTCTGTATCTATTTTCCGGAATCTCTAAAAGAAATTCAATTTCAAACTTTTAGCCTAATATAGTTAATTTTGATCCTCGTAATTTTTAATGCACTTTTTAGTATTTTTTCACGTTCCAAGACGATTTTGTTGAAATTCGTAAAAAGAATTAGGTTTTAAAGTTTTAGATCATTATAGGAACTTTTGTCCTTTTCAATAAAGTTTCTTCGAATTTTGTGCGATTTTTTTACGTGTTCGGACTTTGCTAGATTACGTGTAAAGTAATAAATAAACAAAATTACAGTCGATCTATTTGAATACAGCATTATCAATGACAATATCATTGAAAATTTATTTTTAGTTTGGTATAAACTTTCGTTATTATTATTATTGTTATTATTATTATTATTATTATTATTATTATTATTATTATTATTGTAGGGAAATTGGATAGCTGGAAAAACAAATTAGTGTTCCAAATGAATTTTTAGTGCTGGAATATGTTGAAAATTCATAGCATTAAAAGTATCATGACTCAGCAAGTTTCAATCGAATAAAAATGAAAATTTAACCATTTCGCTTTTTAGAGAATCAAAAATCTTTTTCAACATTTTTCATAAAAGTAACTTATAACATTCAGAGATCGTATTAAATTTTACAACTTCTTAAAATGCAGCTTCATGTGATGAACAACACCAACAATAAAAATATTTTTCCAATTAGTACCATATCTATAAAGCTCACGGCTTACGAATTCGCTGTTTGTTATTGATAAAATAGTATACCTTGTAATTTGATACAGTATGGAGTTTTGATTAACCGGGATTGGAGAATTCGATTGCGGATTAATAATGAAATAAAGATCTCACAGCTTTGGATGCAATTTATTATGATGCTGCTTCATGGAAATTGGTAAAAAGCCCGTGGTCAAAAAATCATGGAAGACAATTTTATTGGATAAAGAAAATGAATTTCATATAAAAGACTACGATAGTGCAGATTTGCTGTAAAAATCTTAGAAGTTTTCAGAAAAATAAAGTGTTCAGAAAATATGGACAAATAAATTCTATAAAGAATTAACGAAATTGGACTGTTGTGAATATATTTAACAGCTTGGGGACGAGTGGCAAGTATACGTGCCACTAAAAGTGCTCTGAATCATCATTATTTATATTTCAAAAGTTTATTTTATCAGAGAATTCTTGAGATTTTATTACAAAAATTTTTTTATTTTGAGAGACCGTTGGTAAAAGATAAATAAAATAAAATATGCTTTAAAAAATACTAACCGACTTCAATAAAAGAATCAAGCTTGGCGACAACTTGGCGCTAACGTATATGAATGCATTGTTTTAATATGCTTATGATATGAAAACGGTTGCAACAATGGAAGATGATTTGTGACAAATCCATATTTTTTTTTTTTTTTTTTTATCAAATCCATATTTTTTCATTAGAAAATTCTAATCATCAGAATTTAATGAAATTAAAATGGGACCACATGGGTATCTTATACTTTCAAACAAAAAAGAATTATCAAAATCGGTTCATATTTAAAGAATTTATGAGTGAATAATGAGTTAATGAAATTTATGAGTTATAAATTTATATAGTTTTCTTCAATTTATTATATTAATATAAACATAATTTCTATTTAATGTAGTATACTCTATATTTGAAATTGTAAAAATGTAATTATTTATTTAATCATAAAAATGCAAGATAGCAGCGCCTCTGCGGAGCAATTTACACCAAAAACTTATGAGCATTAATTTATACGAGGGACTACTTGAATATACATTTTTATTAAATTCCGTGCATTAGTTATTTAGATACAGCTGTTGCGTAAATCGCAGAAAAAGAAGCATAGCAACGTCACCTGTTGAGCGATTTATACCAAAAACTAATTAGCACCAATTTGTATCAGATACTACTAAATATAAATTTCTATTAAATTTAATGCGTTAGTTCTTGAGATAGAGCACCCACAAAATTTATGTGACATAAAGACTGACAGAGTCACACATTCAATGAGTCACAGCATCGCATACTCACAGGCAGACATGTAGCGAAACACAGGCAGACATGTAGCAAAAAAAATCTTAATACTTCGGCAAAAATCATTTTATTAGAAATTTTTTTATTTTAACATATTTACCATAAAGTAAAACAAAATATTTCATAATAGCAATTTTATTGTTGGTATATAGTTGAAGTCGTAATATCGTAGTAGTAGTTTAGTTGTTAACTATTAATAAAATTGTAGAGCATGTATACAAAAAAGTTTTTTCCCTAATGATATTTAAATTAGTTGATTGGGGGAATTATTAATACAGGGTGTCCCTTCTCAACGGTGGCCAATGGCTAATTTCTAAACCGTTAGTCATAAACATATAGTTCCAATTGCAAAAATGCTTTAAAAAAGGTAAAGAATTGTTTTTCAAGCGATTTAGCTCAAAATAAAATTTTATTAAAAAATTATGAAAATTAACTTTTTATACGATCTCCCGGTCCTATAAGTGATATTTAGTAAGTTTTTCCCACTACTCTAACAAGTAAGAGAAAAAAGGTCCCATTCACATAACATTAAAATTGACAGACTTATAAAGCTTTAAATTTCAAGACTTAAACCACTTTTCTCGAGCTAAATATGGATGAATTGGACTGAGCTTTAAGGGAACGTTCACTAAGTGCTTAAAGTATTATAAAGGGCGTCTATTTTCAACGCTGTCTAATAGCTAATTCCTAAACCATTTGCCACAGACATACAGTTCCAATTTCTAAAAGGTTTTAAATGAGATAAAGAAATATTTTAAAAGCAATTTAACTGAAGGTGCTACCACCGTATAAGTTTTACGGTAATGTTAATTTTTATTATTTAACTTCTAGATTGGTTAAAATAGTTGAAGACGTGAGTTTTAAAATTCTCTTTATCGTGAAAATCAAATTTTGGGAAATCGCTATTTTATTTTAAAAGGTGTGGTATTTTGATAAGCCTTTATTTTGCTTAAAACGTTCGTACTTATTTTTCCCATGCTCAAAATTTCTATTCAAATTTTAACTCACTTCCAAATATCCGATCAAGGTTCAATTTGCACACTTATTTATATCCAATGACAGTATAATATTAATACAATTTTAAGTGCGTACCATTTTTTTATTTTATAGGATTACATCAAATTCTGTTAGGTTAAGTAATCTAATAGAATAGTAAATATATGTCATTTTGTAACGATTTGTGACTGTTGCTTTCCATAAATTAAATTAACAAACTTTCTGTCATTTTTTTTATTTATAATTTTAGTATAAATTTTGCTTTAATATGTAATCATCAACATAAATTTAAAAATAATATTGTAAACATTATTTTACTCTCAATGTTTAATGTGAAATTTTATATCTTGCGTTTATTTTTATTTCCAGTAAATTTGTGACTGACCCCTAATTTGCAGCAAAAAAGATGCTTCAATTTTAAAAAGCTATTACTCGGTCAGTTTTAATCGCAGAGGAATGGGACTTTTTTTTGTATTATTTGTTACAGTAGTGGGAAAAATTTACTAAATATCACTTATAGGACCAGGGAACCGTATAAAAAGTTAATTTTCGTAATTTTTTAATAAAATTTTATGTTGAGCTAAATCACTTTAAAAACAATTCTTTACCTTTTTTAAAGCATTTTTGCAATTTGGAACTATATGTCTATGACTAACAGTTTAGAAATTAGCCATTGGCCACCGTTGAGAGAGGACACCCTGTATAGTGTCATTGTAGTCAGTATAAAAAATAATAAATGATTTGATACTGATTTGTATGTAAAATGTAGCGTAAACTTTGAGAAATCAAATTTCACAAGCATTTATTCTAAACACTTTGGCTTACAGAGAAGGAATAAAAAGAAAATTTTCAATTTTACGGACTGTACAAAACATAACAAACGAATATACTTCTTACTTCTCATTTTACCGTAAGAAAACAAAATTCAAGCAAAATGAAGAACTGGAAAAGAAAAGAGAAAAAAATACCGTATCAGTCATACAGAAAATTCGATTTGCGTTACTTGGCATTAAAAGAAATTAAACAGAAGCTGGAGATTTATTATTCATTGTTGAATGATTATTTTTTCTGTATGAAGCAATCAAGGGAGTAATTTGTCACTCAAACATAACTGTAATTGATAAAAATAAATTAAGTCTCGATAAAGTAATGCGTTTTTTGTTATTTAATTAAATTATTATTATTTTTTTATAATTCAGTTTTTTACGTTTCAAGATGGTTTAAAATTGTGAGATTTATAAAATTCTATAATGTAAAAAAATGCATTAATTTTCATGTAAGAAAACATACCTCACTAGGGAACTACAAGAAGTGTAAGTCACCGATTTTGACGAAAGTGGTATCGTTGGAAAGATCTCATCGAGAGCAGCAAAAATCTCTATGGAACTACCCTTCGCAAATGAGTTGTTATCGAGATATCCAACAATTTATGTCACGTAACTAGTGCATACTTAATGGGGGACAGGAAAAAATTTTAGTCTCGATTTTAACTAATGTGGTATCGTTGAAAAGATATAATCGTGAGGATTAAAAAATTCAATGGATTCATCCGTCGGAAATGAGACGTTTTCGAGATATTTGACAATTTGTGTCACATTCCTAATGCACACTGCTGGGAAACTGCATTATGTGACATAAATTGTCAGATATCTCGAAAACGGCTCATTTCAGATGGTTATATTGGGTTTTTTACTTCTCACAATGATATCTTTGCAACGACACCATTTTCACCAAAATCGACAAAACAATTTTTTTGCGGTCCCCCATTAAGTGTGCACTAGAGCAGTAGCATTAGCTACGTGACATAAATTATCGGGTATCTCGAAAACGACTCATTTCCGACGGGTAGTTCTATTGAGTTTTTTCTCCCTCATGATGATATCTTTTAACGGTACCACTTTCATTAAAATCTAGACTAAATTTTTTTGCGCCCCCTCCCATTAAGTATGCACTGGTTAAGTGACATAAATTGTCAGATATCTCGATTACGGCTCATTTGCAACGGGTAGTTCCATTGAGTTTTTTACTGCTCTCGATGAAATCTTTCCAACGATACCACTTTCGTCAAAATCGGTGACTTACACTTCTTGCAGTCCCTTAGTCAGTTGAAAATTAATGTATGCGATATTTAAACGACTAAAAATAAATTCCAATTGAATTCATACAATTTGCTTCAATTTATTATATGAATATAAACATAATCCCTACTTAAATTATCACACTCTACATTTGAAATGCTGAATCAATTTAATTACAAGAAAATCTCGTATCTCGGGCACAGCATTACTCTATTTAAAACTTTGATTTTTTTTTAACATTTTCAGTAAAAAAATAAAATAAAATTTTTATTGGTATTTATTTAATTGCTAATTATAGTAAAACTCTAGATCATGTACACAAAAAAAGTTTTCTCCTTATGGTATCACGTTAGTTGATTGGGTAATTATAGTGTCTCTATAATGATAATTAATAATTTGGCACTGATTTGTATGCAAAATACAGTGTAAACTTCAGGAACTTGAAGTTTCACGAGCATTTATTCTAAATACTTCGGCTTACGGAGAAGAATAAAAAGGAAAATTTCAATTTTACGGACTGTTGATTCATGCAAACGAATATACTTCTTATATCTCATTTTACTGTAAGGAAACAAAGTTAAAAAAAACTGAAGAATTGGAAAAGGAAAGAGAAATGAAAAATATTGTATCAGTCACACAGAGAATTCGGTTTGCGTTATTAGGCATTAAAAGAAATTAGACAGGAGCCGGAGATTTATTATTCACTCTTGAATTAAGATAGACTTCTGTGTGAAGCACTCAAGGGAGAAATTTGTCACTCAAACATAAATGTAATTGATAAAAAAAGTCTCGATAAAGTAGTGAGTTTTTTGTTATTTAATTGGATTATTATTATTTTTTTATAATTCAGTTTCTTACAATTCAAGATGCTTTAAAATTGTAAAATTTATAAAATTCTAATAATGTAAAAAAATTGCATTAATTTTCATTTAAGAAAATACATTTCAATTGGAAATTAATATATGCGATTGTTAAGTGACTAAAAATAAATTCGAAATTGATTTATACAATTTTCTTCAATTTATTATATGAATATAAACATAATTCCTACTTGAATTATCAACTCTATATTTGAAATGCTGAATCTATTTAGTTGCAAGAAAATCTTGTCACTCGGGCACAGCATTACTTTATTTAAAACTTTGTTTTGTAAGCCATTTTTAGTAAAAAATAAAACAAAATATTTGGTAGTATTGGTTTAATTGTTAATTATAGTAAAATTCTAGATATCGCTATAATAATAATTAATAATTTGG
Source organism: Maratus speculifer (assembly GCA_964019185.1). Lineage (NCBI taxonomy): Eukaryota > Metazoa > Arthropoda > Arachnida > Araneae > Salticidae > Maratus > Maratus speculifer. The sequence goes on along the minus strand of OZ025295.1, from coordinate 275,532,756 downwards.
CACTGATTTGTATGTAAAAAACAGTGTAAACTTCGGGAACTTGAACTTTCACGATCATTTATTCTAAATACTTCGGCTTACGGAGAAGGGATAAAAAGGAAAATTTCAATTTTACGGACTGTTGATTCATGCAAACGAATATACTTCTTACATCTTATTTTACAGTAAGAAAACAAAATGAAGAACTGGAAAACTAAAGAAAAAAATATCGTATCAATCACGCAGAAAATTTGATTTGCGTTATTTGGCATTAAAATAAATTAAACAGGAGCCGGAGATTTATTATTCACTGTTGAACGATTATATACTTCTGTATGAAGCAATCAAGGGAGTAATTTGTCACTCAAAGATAAATTAAGAAAATTGTGATTGATAAAAATAATTTAAGTCCCGATAAAATAGTGCGTTTTTTATTATTTAATTAGATTAATTTCATTTTATACTTGAGTTTCTCGCATTTTAAGATGCTTTAAAATTGAAAGATTTATTAAATTCTATTACGTAAAAAATTGCTTTAATTTTCATTAGAGAAAATATATCTTAATTGAAAATTAATATAATTTACAGTTTAGGAAAACGCTTTTGAGAGCTTATTTTTCGAATGAGTTTTTAGAGTGGTATTTTATGCGAAATTAGCTATTTTTCTACAAGGATCGTATTCCATACTTTTAGACTGGGAGGCGGCAGAACAGTCAGTCACCTCATCGAATTCACGGATGAAATTCTAGGATTAGTTAAATTTCGATTACATTAAAAAGCAATCGGTCTGCAGTCATGGTCTGCCGTGATCTAAAAACTCGATTTTAGTGGATTAATCATGCATTTACTATTGTGTTTTCCTACTCTCATTCCTCGAAGTGTTTATGACTTTGGTTGCAAGAAAACACATTGGTAAGCCAAGCCTACGAGTCAACTGCTAAAATTAGGTTTCCAGGTGTTTTTCAACAAGATCGATTTTGGCAGGCCGATTGCATTTTTATATGTAAATCGATATTTAACTAATCGTAGAATTTTACACGTTAACTCGATGAGGTGAATATCTTTCTGCCACCTCTCTGTCTATTTCTAAAATATTTTTTATGTTTATGAAGTTGTTTTTTCTGTCTTCCGTCCCTGTCCATACTCAGACTCACGTAAATATACTTGAGTAGCCATCTAATTGATATATGCTATTGAGGTTTATTATGTCTTTTTTGAAAATGGAAAGTGTAGCATTTATATTTCGCTACAAATGAAACTTAACAATTCTGTTCTTATGGTCTTTAGAGAAAAAAATTACTTGTTGTGTATTTTATCATTGTTATACTATTTCAAAAATAATGAAATTGATATAGCTTATTGTGATTCACAACAGGACGCTTACGCTAGAATGTAATGGGCGTTGCTTTTATCGATCATTGCATTTATCGATATGCCTTATTCCACTATACTGGAAGTCTACAGTGAATTTCGCATTTTTATTGACCAATTTCCCTTTTTTAATGTTATTTATTGTTTATAAATTGAATTAAGTGCTTATGTATATCACAGCGTCTCTAGATGCAAAATTTGCATTTTTAATTGTTTAATTTTTTTTAAATATCAAGCGCGTCATTTGAATTATCTCTAGTTAAAGTTTCAACTCATTTGGACCAATAGAACGTATTCTAGAGCTCTCTGAAATCGTCAACTTATTTCTTGATCACCCTGTATGTAACTGGTATTTGAAAGCGAAGTTTTCGCCAAATTGGCGTCAGAAAAAAATCGTGCCAATGTGGTGCGATTTTGACATTTGAACTTTGGCGATTTCATAAAAAGTTCTCCATAGGTAATATTGTTTTTCCTTAAAAATAAAAAGTATAAAAATTCTCTATACGTACGGTACAGCTTCATGTCAAATATACATCTTCATAAAAATGTAATAAAAAAAGTATGTGCATTGGTCCATTTGCAATTTCTTCAAAAAGAGAACCACAGAAAGACCGATCTTCAGAAACATCCATAGCGTGTTAAAAATTCAGAAGTTCATCATGTTGCATTCATTCATGAACTTCTAGTATTGCGAGACCATCTGAAATCTGACTTTTTTATAAAATACAAGAACAGAAAGAGAAAATAAATAAAAAGTAAACCGAAAGTGAAAGAAACGAATTGTATTAGAAGGTCTCAGATGCTGTTTCATTATTTTGCGAAATAACACAGTATTGGCTGAATTTCGATAAGCGAAATCATTCAATGTTTTATTATAACTATGTTGTGCGTATTTTAACGATATTATCTGAATGTTTTTTAATCACATATTGGTTCATTTATCTGCAAAAATTATTCAGGAACTATGAAAATTACAATGGGAAATCTGTCATATAGGTAAATTTTACTTATGCACTGAACAATAAAATGATAAAGAGAAATAGATACAAAACGAAAATTTTCAAACAAAACGGATAATATTTAGAGTATCAGAAGTTACTTATTTATTTTACGATAGAATACCATAAATGCGATATCGACAGAATTCCAATGTGGGATATTTTTTAGTTAGTCGTTACAGTCTTATTGTATATATTTACTGTATTCTGTGAATATTTTTCCTGCTGTTTTAGTTATTTTTACAGTTTAACAGAAATAAAAAAAAAATATACGGCAAAAGCTATCTTATTGGTAAGTTTTATTTATGGACCATAAAATGAGTGTGATAGCCGAGTTCGTAGCTGTTTTTTTAATATTTCCTTATTCCTCTCATACTTCGTACAGATGATTTTAAATAAACGCATTTAATTATATTGTACATTATAACTGTATTATAACAGTGCATTATAACTGTATTTTGTTATAAAATTTAAAAAATATTACTAAGAATAAAACTCATTAGATAAAAGTATCGATACTCAAATTTGATTATTTTAGAAAATATATACATATATTTTTAAGGTAGTCCGGGGCTAAAAATTCTCCAAAAATTGGATTTTTTTATTGGATTAAAAATAACTGAGTTTTTATCGTTAAATTACACAAACTGCATGTTTTTATCCTCACTAGATCCAGAGATATAACAAATTTTGCCTTGAAAAGCGATGTATGAGTTGCCCTCTGATGAGAACTTTAACTTCATTTATCTCAGAATGAATTTTTTCATGATTTGTCAAATTTAAAAGGATATATCTGAAAATCCTTGCAAGATATATGCATGAAATTTTTAACAGAGCTTTTATGCTATATTTCCAACAAATTGTTTTCAGGATTTTTAATTTTGAGTGATAATTGTGGAAATATGCTAATTAATGCAAAACTCACTGATACAAAAATTTCATTTCCTTACTAAATTTTTTTTATGAAATTCTTAATTAATATTTTAAAAAATCCTGAAAACAATTTAAAATGACGCATTTTCTGTACACAAAAGTGTAAAAATTTTGTAAATCGAGTAAGTACTTCCACAGTTATATTAAAAATTAAACAAGTTTAAGTTTTTAAAATTTAAATTTGAAAAAAATTCATTTTTTCCAGATTTTTTTTTACATTCAGTATTTTTATTATATTAAAATATATTTCATAAAAAAGTTTCATGTCAAAATCTTTATAAATAAAAAAAAAAAATAAAATTTTGAGCCCCTGACCCCCTTAAAATATATACTCCAATAGATCAATAAAATCTGTAAATGAAACAGTGTTTAACCTCATTTCTCCGAATTCGAACATCGATCTTTGCTAATGGTCGCTCTGGCATTTTCAGCAAGTGGCAACATCAGGCCACTTTCCTATAGACCAAACATCAATTACAAAAACTTAATACGAAAATTTCCATTTTGTATCAACGTGAAATGAGCATTCCGTTTGCTTTTCCTACGAAGGCCCTCTTCCGTTTATCTTTCTTCGGAAGAAAGATTTCCGTTTATCTTGGAAGAAGCATTTTCTGTTTTATCATTCAGGCAGTGAGGATTTAAAGAGACAGTGGATGTTATTATTTTTTTTTTTTAATTATAGCAATATTAAATTTTGTTGATCTATCCATTTCACCAAAAGTATATAAAACACCTTCAAAAAAATTTCAAATCTTAATAAAAATTTTAAATTTATAAAAAAAAATACATTTTTAAAGGAAATTTTAAAATGCTCCTCGTGTTTTAATTTTTGAGATATTTTCTTGATTTTGCATTTTTTACACTTAAAACTCTATTATAAACAAATGTGTGTAAGATTTTTTAAATCTCTTGAATAGTTATTATTTTACAATTTTTTTTCTAAATTCCATTTCGATTTTCATCAAAATTTTGCCTTTTAATATGTACTTTTAAATGTGCCTTTTAAATGTGACTATCTATCTATATTATAAAGGCCAAACGTATCTGTGCGTAAAGCATACGTCTTTTTGTGAATGGCAACAGTTTCGCATGTAATTCGGTTTTGCGATTTTCGTTACTACAAATTATATACTTATAAATATCACACATTTTTAATTTTTATATCGTCGTATTGAGAAAAAAATGTACTTTTAAATGCAATTTGTTTGAAAGCTGTATCTCAATTTATTAATAAGTTATTAACTTTTTAAAGTTTTTAATACGAATTTTGTCATTGTGGCAACAGAAATACGCCATTTTCTCTTAAAATTGATAAAAACTGAAATAAAAATATCGTGTCAAAAGAAATCGTCTGATATAAAATCCATTGAATTTCGGTTTTATTGCGTTTTTATTCATCAATTAAATGCTTTTTTAGTTTATTGCAAACTTAATTTACAAAGGATACAACACATTCTCTTTACAAAAATGTATTTTAAAAATAATATTCGAGTGACTTTGCCGCATTTACTCAGTTCGTATCGGAAAGCTAAACATAAGCAACTTTATTTATTCGCGTGTATATAATGATTTTTTCCAAATTTTGAAAAAAAAAAATACAAATGGATGATTTCTGATAAAACATGGAGCTATTATAAATAAAAAAAGGAAGATTTGTGAGTCATCAGATATCCGATTTGTTTTGCCGAGTGTCTTGAATATTGTTTTTGCTGCGTTTGTGTTATATTCCGTCCTAATGACGCCACATACATACTTTTCTATATATGTTGTTTAAGACTGGATCCGTAAAAATGGAATGCTTTTAGCGGATACCAATAACGTTTTTTATATAAAAAAGGCAAATGATTTTAAATGATCAAATTAAAATACTATGAGAAGTGCGCATGTAAATTTTGAAACGATGAAAATAATGACAGGTTTAGATTTCACATGGAAATTCTATGATCATATCCATTAGGAATTTTTTTTTTTATACGCTACCAAAGATAAGAGCCTCAACCGATAATTTGATCAAATGTGATAACCTTTGTTACACTCTACTGATTACATATGCAATTAAATTTTGATATTAATAATTTAGACAACTGAGTTTTATAGAAACCGTTTTCTTCATTTTGTTTGTTTAGCTTAAAATAATATTTGTTTGAGAGTTACACTGACAAATCTAAGATGCATGTTTTAATGTAGCTAATTTGTGGGTTTGTTATGAAACAGCTCCTTTCTAAACATTTTCTTTCGTCGAAATTCGTCGGGTTCCACCTCGTTTTAATGAAGACGAATTTTAAAAAAGCTTACACTATTTCTTTCTAAACAATACCAGGATATATCCTTATGAATTACATAAATATTGATCAAAAATTACGCCACAAGGAGCATTTCAAAAATCTAAAACGCAGAAAAATTAGTTTCGTAAAAAACAGATTTAAAGCATATAAATACAGTTACCTTTGTTATTTACTTCTTAAAACCTTCATAAATAATATTTTAATAAGAAAAAACTGTTTTGGTCAGATTTGATCCTTTTTTGCGACGATTTTGCTCAAATAAAGGTCCACTGTCCATTTAAGTCTCCGTTCCAGTGAAATTTGCCGGTCGCAAAATCCCATGTTGACCCATGGGAAAATTTAGAAGCGCAATGGTTCATTACCTAATGTAGTTATTAAAATATCGTTTTCAGCGTCAGAAAATAGACCTCAGATACCGGTGATATGCGTTTTTAAAAATTGATTAATCAAATTTTAAGTACACAAAAAATTCGTGTTAAATTTTTAATTTCCATTCGATTAAATTTTATCATCTTCTTAAAGATAGTTAAAACTCACGAAGAAATTTTTTAAAACGCAAATCATCGGCATCTGTCGTCTTCTTTCTGATGGGGAAAACGGTATTTTAATAATTATATTAGGTAATAAGTCATCGCGCTTCAAAGTTTTCTCATACGTTAACATGGGATTAAGAGGTCGAGGATTTTCACTGTAGCAGTCCCTTAAGGCCCCTGTCCTTGCTCGAGGAAACGCCCGCGAGCTAATGCTATTCCTATGAGGAAGCATTTTTCTAATAACTCTTTCTCATTTTTACATTTTTGAGTTTCGAAACCGGTTTTGAAAGTGAAACTAGCTTTGTAAAAAATATCTGCAACCAAAATCGAGGTGCGCTGTCGGCATGCACCTCAGCTATCCAATGCAAAAAAATTATTCAAAAATGTCAAAATGCGAAAGAGTTATTAGAAAAATGCTTCCCCGTAGGAATAGCATTAGCTCGCGAGCGTTTCCTCGAGCGAGGATAGGGGCCTTAACGGAAAAAAATCGTTTGTTTTTCTTGGAAGGAGTGTCATTCCATGGTAACTTACGTTACATTTTGAACTATTTTCAGTAATTTTAGTAATATAACACACACACAAAATTTATTTAAACTGTAAATTTGACATGATTTGCTAATTAAACTTATTCAAAGCCCAATTTAGATGAAAATTATCTAATTTTGATGTTATTTCTTAAATTTAGGTAGTTTTATTTACTATGGTAACTGCCATTACTGAAAAAGGAATGTAAGTTATCATATAAAGTGTAATTTTCATTGTCATTTTTTAGGTAATTTGCATCCAAATTGACCCCTTAGATAGGTTTTATTGACAAATCATGTTAATTTTACATTTTAATATTTTTTAATGTTATATTACTAAAATTACTGCAATATTTTTTTCTAAATGTAACGTAAGTTACCATGGAATGACCCAGGAGCATTTCGCTTTTAACGTTCTCTGAATAAGGATTAAAAGAAATAATGTCGTTTGGCAGTCTTAGAACGAAGTTTCAGAATTTAGAATTCAACAAGTACTTATAAAAAGAAACATTTATATTTGTCTTCTTGGAAGGAACAATTCCGTTTTCAGCACTCAACGAGTAAGGATAAAGGGAAACTTCCGTTTTTCATCTTAGAAGGATTATCTCTCCAAAAATATTTACTGTGAATTTGTGATATATGTTTGAACAATTTCTAATATGATATTTTATAGGCTTCTTTCGCAGCATATTCCTGTCTTAAAATTCACAAAATTAACCATTTTGCTAGACTTCAGCAAGTAAAATCTTTGTTTACCTCTAGTAAACCAAAATTCACTCTCCCACAAAAAAAGCCACTTTTCTTTCTTTCTTTTTTTTTTTTTTTTTTTTTTTTTTTTTTTTTTTTTTTTAACATGTAAGTACCAGGAAAAGACATACATATATAAATACACACAATTATACGAGTGATGTTCAAATATATTGACACATACGTGTATATATACATTTATACCAATCTTTGACGCAATGAAATAGGCTGCATTCGAACTCTGTATCACTTGTTTTGAAATTTAAGACGTGTTCTTGAAAATAAAGCGTGCTATTTTTGCTTCATTACATTAACTCAATAGTTAACTCTTATGTGTCATACATTTATCTGGATGATTTTCTTTATAGCATTTGTTCCCCCCCCCCCCAAAAAAAAAAAAATAGTTCGAAAATTATTTTAAAATGGATTAAATATTTAATCCGTTTGTCAATGCTTAGAAAACTTTTAGAGTTATTTCCATAATGATTTATATAATATAGCCTAACAATGATACTTCAATCGTAAATATTGTTCGGAAATTGCTGCGTTAATTTACATACACAAACATAATTTCAGTTTTTTTTCTTGACTACGTTTACCGAAAGTAAAATTTAGATCTGAAAGAGATAATATTCTTTTATTAACTTTTTGTACTGGATTTGACTAATTATCCAGAGTTTAATTAATCTTCTTTGCACTCAAAATTCCACTTTCGTGAAATATTTAACTGCTAATCAATGTTTTTTCATTCAATCCTCTAAATTTGTTCTAAGTTACTCCTGCCCTTTGCTGTCATTTCCTTTCAACAGGATGTCGCTGTGAACGAGACTTTCATTCTATTCTGCTAGGTGTAGGGTTGCGTTTTTAAAATTCCAAATGAGCAGATGATACTTTTTACATTCTTTTTAGGGTCGGAAATTGAATAAGTAAATGAACTTGATGCTCAGTGATGATGACAGGAATGAAAATCGTTAAAATGAATATCGCAATTGTTATTCAAATAAATTCATACATTGAGGAACAACGTCTTTTGAATTAAATTGTTATTTAAAGAATGTATAAATACGAAATGTTTTTTATTGTTATTTTTAAAAGACCATTATATTAAAACAATAGTGATAATGATGCAATTTTATTTGTTTATTATAATATGAGACCATAACCTACACTCCCAAGTTATAGAATGTAGGAAAATTCAATCATATATATTTTTTCTGTTGGTAAATCCTATTTTCTCAGCACATACTTATTGCACATACTAATAGTGACGAATAAGTTGTTTCTTGAAAGCTTTTGCGCACAGTAAAACACGTTTTTAATTTTTTTAATGGGAAAATATATCAGCGAATATCAACGCATGGGTTTATAGTTTTTTATTTTTTTTTAAAGAAACTGCAATGGGTATTTTAGATGATATGCTTTTTTAGAATTTCCAATAATAATACTAAAAATCATACTTATAAGAAAAATAGTAATAATAAGTTCAAACAAAAATTTTTAAACTTATTAAAAGCAATACTTTCGTATATATTTAACCTCATGATATATTAGCCAAAGAAATCGCTATTTATGTTCAGTCTTTTTCATTCCGTTCATTTCAGTGATTTAAGCACTTATGGTTCGATTATATGTCTTAAATTTATGATTTATTTATATCTTATTGTTTTATTTATTTATTGATGAATGTTTAATTTTGATTTTGAAATATAAACTGGAAACAAATGATGAATGTTTAATTTTGATTTTGAAATATAAACTGGAAACAAATGATGAACGATTTATTTAAATTTAAAAGCAAATGGATTTATCTTTCATATTTTCAGCACGTGATAGAGATAGATTTGAAAATAATTCATACCTGAAAATAATTTTAAAAATATTAAAAATTAAGTAAATTACAATACATTTTTCAAAAATATTATCATGTTGTTTTCAAACAAATTATATTCGAAAGTACATTTTGTCCCTATTTAAAGGTTAAAAAAAAGACGTGAATATTTTGAAGGTTAAAAAAATCTCAAAAAAATTAATAAAAGTAACATTTAATCATCTGCTGTTTTTACTATCAAAAAGACATCGGCTTTATGCGCAAACACTTTTATCTTTTATAATACAATATAACCAGTGTTGAATTCAGACACATTTCTCAGGGAGGGACATTTGTTGCTCCTGGGTAGTGTGTGGGGGGAATTGCATTTTTTTCACCATTGAAAACACAAAATATCAGAATTTCCAGGGTGGAAATTTCAATGCTCCGGGGAAGGATGTCCCCCCGGGCCACCCCCTGAATTCAACACTTAATATACCGCTAGATTGATATCTAAAAAGTAAATTTATTTGGGGACATAAAGTATACACACATTTACAATTTAAAGTAATATACTATTTTATACTTTATATTTTAAACAACTATAGAATACCTTTTTTTTTTTTTTTTTTTTTTTGTACACTAGTATAATCTTTTAGAAAATGTTGGTCTGTTAAATTGCAAAAATGTTCCGATTAAATAATATAGCATTTTCTCTAAAATTTTACTGATGTTCAAAAAAAGCGGAATCGTATCCCTGATTTTAAGAGAAGATTGGATGAAATTACGCGAACTATGTGAACTATGTGAAATACGCGAGCTTTAAGGCCCTTTTCAACAGAAACTACTCAACCGATTTTAATAAAATTTGAAAACAATATTCACTGGATTATGCTCAAAATTTATAGAAGACTGTTAATCTCTGAGACTAAAACTTTTATATTTCAGAGCAATGGAAAAATTTCCAGATTTAAAAAATAATTAATTAATATTATTATTATTTTAACTGTCTACCGCATATGATCTTATATTAATGCTCTATCACTAAAAACAGTTTTGCCGAAATCGCTCGGGAACTTCAGAAGTTATGGGATATTTACTGAAAAGTATATTTTTTCGGAAACCTAAAAATATTAGACACTTCTAATTTGTGTGATTTTCGAGCATAGTGAGTGATGGAACAGTGTAGCAGCAGAAAATTAATTTACACAACAAAGATTTTTTAGTATTCATCGCCTCGTTTCAGGACCGAATTTCTGAGATTTTTTTAAAATGGGAAGAAAATCAGTAAAATTTAGAGATGAGAATCGGATAAATACAGAGCCACTGTACTATCGTTGTGCGCAATATTACCATAGGCACGTCGTAGAGTATTTGCAATTATTTGCTTAACATTTAATTACAGATAATAAATAAATATAAAATATTAGAGTAAAATTAATGTTAATGGGAGTCGCGTTCTAGACGTGTCTTCTCTTAAGCCGCGAGATGGGCCTGATACACCCAGACCGCGTATGGTTTTATACAGCAGTCATCACTACTTTTTAAAATTAATCTTCAACTCATTTCATCGCATAATTTGTAAAAACTGTCACCGATTAAATAAACTGTTGATTATAATTTATATTTATTGATGAAAATTTAAAAAATATTAATACACTGCGCGATTTGTTGGATGTCGTAACACCGCGCCCTCGTTCTAGCTGGTTCACAAAGCAGAGCCTTGTGCTTTTCATAATTATCTGAGAAATTAAAATAAATATTCAATAAATAATAACCCCCATTTTAAATCACCGTGTATATTCAGGATCATTAAAGAAATGAGCCGTTTAGCGAGGGTTAAACTTTGAATTATGTTAAAATAGTTTTAATTTTTCATTTTGGTACATATAATTAATCGGTGTTATTAATTATAATATATCTAATCCAAGCCTTTTATTCTTTACATGGTCCACAAAAGTTTCAAAATATTTTTGAGAACGTACATTTACTTTATAAACTTTAATTTAGTGTTATAAATAATTCTTATATGTGCCATATGGTGTGATCCAGAATTCCTGTTGATTAAGAACCCCTATAAAAGGGAAGCTGTGCATTTTCAATAAACAAATTAGTTTATTCACATAATTACCGATTTGTGATTAAGCTACGTATTAGCAAAATAGCTATATAATTATTAATTTGTTTTTGATAAAGTGTGAATTATTTCGTTCATTTGCTTTAAAATAAACTATTTAAATATATGGTGTAACTCCAGTGTTACGGAATAATATATTCTACATATAGCTCAGCAGTTAGGGGGAGGGGGTTGGATTGGGAATCAATTAAGGGAAAGCTGGTTACTGTTTTATTCTTTCCAGTTAATGTCTAGAATGAATATGCTATGTTTCCCCCTTCGTGTTAGGCGAGCTTTAAAAATTATGCATAAGTTTATAGTAAAATAATAATAGCAATAGAATGAATATGCTATGTTTCCCCCTTCGTGTCAGGCGAGCTTTAAAAATTATGCATACGTTTATAGTAAAATAATAATAACAATAATAAATGATATAACTATTTTAAAATCATTAATTTTGTCAAAAACGTTGTCACTACAAATGTTCTAGACACTTAAATTCTGAATAAAATAAGTACTTACACTTAATACTTTTGTTGAATATTAATGTCGCAATTCTACTTTCAAGTTATATCAGTCGTAGTCAGACGATTGAACTCAGAATTAATTAGGAGAAAACTGGAAATTGCTTTAATCCCTTCAATTTAATTCTAAAATGAATATTATATGTTTTCGATCTTTGTACTATGTGAGCGTTAGGAAATGTGTACATATCTACTATGTGAGCATTAGGAAATACGTTTTTCTTTTAATTACCTTAAAATATCTCAAAACAACCATATCAAAAACATTGTCAATATAAATATTGTGGCATTTAAAAATTATTAATAAAATGAGTACCCACATTAGTATTTTTGTTCAAAATTAAGGTTGGAATTCTATATTAAAATTTTGCTTTAACCCCTTGGAGACGAGCGACACGTATACGTGCCGCAAAAAGGCTTAAGAATCCTTGTTTATCCCCACCAGTAAAATTTTACTGTAAAATTTGCCTTATTTAATCAGAGCATTTTCTCGATTTAACACGGCACAAATTTCTGTTTTTAAAAACCGGTGACAAAACATTTAAAATTTTGTACAAGGCTCCCGTTGCGAAGGGATTAATTGCTAATCAAGAGCTTGAAACGAGGGGACACCAAGTTACTTGAACAAGAAGATTTAAAGAAGTAGTTCTATAATACAATTATTAATACAGTGTGTCCAGTAAAATGACTGACACATATTGAATGTAAATAACAGAAAAAAATGGTTTGAGATAAAAATATGCGCTTCGCTGCATTGTTATCAGAAAATCAGTAAATTTTTAGATATACACTTTCTTAAAATAGTTCGATTTTCAGCCAACAGATGGTGGCATCAGTCTTTTCGAAATTCACACGTTACTCTATTTTCATACACATGAGATTTTTGGCTCATTTCGCAGAGTCGAATCTCAGTCGACATATTGAATTGACTCTCCACTCACCTGCCGAAATAAAGTTTGTTGGATTGAAAGATATTTATAATAATATTTATGATTGAATAAGGTTTATTATACTTAATAAAAACCAACAAAACTTTCTTTTTATATGCATTGAATTTTTACACATTTACCATAAATAAATTGTATTCCTTAAATGTTTTTGTAACCGGTTAACTGAATCTCTGTTTGCGTAAAATAAATTGAAAATATGGGATAAGCACCGCTTTTTTAAGTTAAAAAATCATAATATTTAATCTAAACGTTCCTTCCATTAAATACTATGAAACTGTATTTAAAAAAATTAATAGTGTGAAAAAGCTTTAAGTGATGGATCAAGCAAACTCTTCTTGCCTTCACCGTGCAGTGAAATCAGTTAAATGATTAAAACAGTGGTTCGGAAATAGGGTTGGCAAGTTCCCTGTCTAAAAGAAAGCGAGACAGTGATTTATAAATCGTCACATAAAAATATAATAAATCTGAGAATGAAGGAATCCGTTTGTAACAAATCCTGTATTAAACGTAAAAATTTTTTTTCGATGGAGGAAGTAACATACATAACCAGCTGCTAAGACAGAAACCTGCCTAAAACGAAACATTGTTCAATGTTTCTAAAAACCTAAGTCATCCCTACATTATATTCATATTTTGACATTTAACACATTAAAATTTTTTTATTACGAAAGCCACGAGAGATTTTAAGATGACTTTTATACACACCTCTCTCTTCCCCCTCCCCCCCAAGTGAAAACACATCTACGCTGAAATGGAATGATGTTTAAAAAGAAAAAAAAGCTTCCTACCTTTTTTTTTATCCTGCGAGTTACCCATATTTAAAATTTCGTTGCAAAGAGCATCATATATCCTGAAATATATTTTCCGTCCTCCCCCCTTTTTCCTTAACTATTCTTCCTGAGGAAAAAAAGGAAAAGAAAATTCTGAAAATGCATGTGATTTGAAATAAGGAACATTTTTTTTTAAATGAATCTAAAATGAGAGATTTTAAGATGACTTTTATACACACCTCTCTCTTCCCCCCCCCCAAGTGAAAACACATCTACGCTGAAATGGAATGATGTTTAAAAAGAAAAAAAAAGCTTCCTACCTTTTTTTTTATCCTGCGAGTTACCCATATTTAAAATTTCGTTGCAAAGAGCATCATATATCCTGAAATATATTTTCCGTCCTCCCCCCTTTTTCCTTAACTATTCTTCCTGAGGAAAAAAAGGAAAAGAAAATTCTGAAAATGCATGTGATTTGAAATAAGGAACATTTTTTTTTTTTAAATGAATCTAAAAGCTTTTTAAAATTTATATATGAAAAACATTAATGTTTATGTAATTTAGTAATAATTATATTTTTCAAATTGAACTAAAATAAGTAGAACTATAATGATTCTACGATGATTCAGGATCTATTATGCTTTCTGTAATGAAATTTTGAAAAGGAATGACTCGTAGGTTATAAAAACAGGTAAGTCGCTTTTTTTTCCTTTTAAGCATTCTTCCGTTTCAGGCAGATACGTTTGCAGTCAGGGGAAGAAGAGGGAATGGTTGTGTGTAAAAAGCATCTTTAAATCTGTCGTGGCTTTTTTAAATTTTCAGATATGTTAAATGTCAACATACGAATGTAACATAGAGATGAATACGGTTTGCGGAAGAATGGAAAATAGTTCGTTTTAGACAGGTTTCAATCTTAGAAGGTAGTTTCATATGTTACGTTCACCGTCATGATCTATAATTTTTTATGTTTAATAAGGTTTTTTTTATACACGAAATAAAAACGAATCTTTATTCTATGGTTTAATATATTTTTATGTGCCGATTTATAAGTCACTGCCCTGCTTTTATTTTAGACAAGAAACTTGCACCCCTATTTCGTGCTACTATTTTAACTTCGGATTTCACTACACGACGTATAAGCAAGAAGATTTTGCTTCATCCATCCTTTAAAGATTTTTGACATCACTAATTTTTTTAAATACAGTTTCATACTATTTAATGAAAGAAATATTTAGATTAACTATTAAGATTTTTAACATAAAAGGATCGTGTTTATGCCATATTTTCAATTTATTTTAAGTAGAAATAGAATCAGTTAACCATTTGAGCTCTGATGGTAGAATTTTCTACCACAGAATTTTAATTCCGAAATGTCACATCGGCACCAGAAAATTCGACCAAATTTATTTGAAAAAGGTTATGCATTTTTTCGTGCATATCGTTAACCGGTTTTTTTCTTTGCGAAATACTGGTGCCGATGTTACATTTGGAATTTAGAAGAAATTTACCCACCAGAGCTCAAAGGATTAACCGATTACAAAAACATTTTTGAGTACAATTTACTTGTGGTAAATGTGTGAAAAGTCAATGCTTATTAAAAAGGTTTTTTTCTGTTTTTTATTAAGTAAAATAGACATTATTCAATCACAAATATTATTTTAAATCTATTTCCATCCAACAAAATCTATTTCTATAGGTGAATGAAGAGTCGGTTCAATATGTCGTCTGAGATTCAACTCTGCGAAATGAGTTAAAAAAGCTCATGCGTATGAAAATAGAGTAATGTCTGAATTTCGACAGCCTGATGCTGTCACCAGCGCCATCAGTTGGTCAAAATTTTAAGAAAGTGCATATCTAAAAATTTACTGATTTTCTGATAACAATGCAGCAAACCGCACATTTTTATCTCAAAATGTTTTTTTTTTTATTATTTTATTTTTGTTATTTACATTCAAATTGGGTCAGTCATTTACTGGACACCCTGTACAAATGTTGTAGAGCTTAAAATCTAAATAAAATATTGTGCGCATATAAATATTTTTGTATAACATTAAGGTCCCAAATATATTACTTTGTTAAGGTAATTAAAACCCCCATGTTTTTCGACTAAATATGTGTACATATTTTCTAACGTTCATATAGTACGAAGGGGAAACATATTTTTTTTAGGCATAAACAGAAGGGACTAACAGATTTCCCAATTTCCCCCCAATTAATACTAAGTTCAACCCTCTAACTACGAGAATAAATATTTGAGGTACAATTGCGACCTTAATATCCAATAAAAATATTAAGTGTAGGTATTTTTCTCTCTCTCTCTCTCTCTCTTTTTTTTTTTTTTTTTTTTTTTTTTTTTTTTTTTTTTTCTTTAGAATTTTATGTTTTACAATATTTGTATTTACAATGTTTTTGATAGAGTTGGTTATTTTGAGATAGTGTTATGGTATTTAAAAAAGTATTTTTTTTTTTATTATAAATATGTGTATATTTCTTAATGAGTTAACCCCTAGTACGAGGGGGAGGGGATCTAATATATTCATTGTAAAACTAAACTAAGTGGATTAAATCAGTTTCCAGCTTTCACCTGATTAATTCCAAATTTTGCTTTTTTTTTTTTCTCTCTCCTATCTTTGGGCTAATAGTAAAAAAAGACGAATGTTTCTTTAGGGGGTCCGGGATACATTTTAAAACAATTTTTATTTATTAAATAAAAAATTTTAATTTTTTTGTAATGGTTAACTACATTATTTTACACAAAATCATATGATTAAATTTTTCACAATTTTTTTTTAATTTAAAAGTTAAAATTTATTGAAAAGTAAGGTAATTTAAAATCGTTATAACTCGAAATATTACTTGTAAAGTTTCAATTTTTTTTTTCATTTGAATAAATAGGAATACATTAGAAATACTGATGTAACACAGAAATAATGATGTAACTTTAAAATAAAATTCATATATTCAAAGGTAAATATATTTTTCAAATTTACTGAGTCAAAGTAAAAAAATTAAAAAGACCTGTTTCAAGTTTTAACATTTAACCTTTACGGTTTTTGAGTTGTAACAATTAAATTACAAAAAATTTTCAAAAAAAAAAAAAAAAGAAACATCATAAAGAAAACAATATTTTTCACAAGGAGTTATCTCTTTAAAAGCCATAGCTTGGAAGCTATATTTTGAAAATAAACCAAAATGAAAAAAAAAAAAAATAATAATAATAATCCTGTTCCTGTTAAGATAGAAACGTGATTTCTGCATTGCTTTCCGGATACATGTAGAGTAATAAACATACTCGGATAGACAGACAATATGAAATCATAAACACTTTTCAACAATGTTGCGGAGTCTTAAAAATTCATTTGAAATTACATACAGTCGACTCTCGTTAATTCGAAATCCGTTAATTCGAATCTTCGCTTAATTCGAACTAAACATGATGTCCTGAAATTTTCAATGGCAGAATAACGTTAAAAACTTTCACTAATTCGAACTCACTTTCTCTTGACATCGTTTAATTCGAACTAAAGAGAATTCCGATTTTTCATTTTTCTTTTCTTTTTCACGGATTTTTGATCATTTGAATAACTTTCTTTCTTTGATTTTTGTGAAAATTGTTCCGAACGAGTATATATATAATCTAATACATTTGATATCCACTTTCTTAGTGCCCCGTCTGTCCATCAGTGACACCTCAAATTTGTCTTCCATTATGCTTGTTTCTAATTATTTAATTAGTTTATGTATTTATACATTCTAATTTATTATTAAGTCATATTCTAATTATAACCGACGAAATGTATTTAAAAAACCTATAACATTAATTTCTTTGTAATAGTACCATATTAAACATGTTTTTATTTCATATTTCCCATAATTCGAACTTCGGATAATTCGAACATTTCTTGTGGTCCCGACGAGTTCTAATTAACGAGAGGCGACTGTATATTTATTCGTGTTAAGTGTGGAAATCATGCAGTAACAATAATTTAATGTTATTTATTTTAGATACGAATACACGTGCAATCGTTTTATTTGACGAAATAAAAAACGTAATCGTTTAATACGTAAATGAATGCTTTCAGGACGGATTGAAAATCTACATTAGCATAATAAAGTATTTAGATTTCTTAGATTCTTCAGCATATTTGAATGATTGAAAAACATTTAAAGAAAAACTTAATTCAGCACTAGCAACTTTCAGTTTAAAGAAAAATGATCTGGCTGTAAATGAATACTGCCGAAAGACCTAAACTTTTATGAATTCTACGTTCGTGGTGTTACTCCGAATTTAATACTTATTGGTACAGAATGAATATGCATAAGATTGTCACTTTAAATTGAAATTAATCCTTAGAAAAGAAAGAATGATGAATTTTCTTTCCAGAGATTAATACATCAGATTTTTATTTTCACAGAAGGAAATTAAACATTTTTAACGAAACTATTTTTAACAATTTATAGTCGTCAGAAATCGAAAAATTAGATATATTTATGTATATTATAAAGGCCAAACGTATCTGTGCGTAACGCATACGCCATTTTGCGGATGGCAACGCTATGAAATTTGAAATGAAATTTCGGTTTTGCAATTTTTGCTAATGCAATTTTTTAAACTTCTAAAAATCGCACATTTTCAAAATTTACACCATCGTATGGGGTAAAAAAATGTACTTTTAAATGCAATTTATTTGAAAATTGTATCTTAGTTTATTTTTGAAATATTAATAATTTTTTTTTTTGTAGTTTTTAATACCTTTTTTCTATTTGTGGCAACAGAAGTACTCCATTTTCATTAAAAAAAAAAGGAAGAAAAACGAAAAATGCAGACTGCTGTATATTTATATTGCTATTTTCTCATTAAAAGTGAAAAAAAAAATAATTAAAAGGAAAAGGAAAATAGCCTGAAAAATGCAGATTATTGTATATTTATGTTGCTATTTTCTCATTAAAAGTGAAAAAAAAATTAATTAAAGTACGTGTTGTGTCAAGGATATCTTTTTTTTTTTTTTTTTTTTTTTTTTTTTTATAAAACCCGGTGAATTTTGGTTTCATTTACAAAATTTCCTTTACTCTTAAAATAATATAAATAGTTTAGTATATGTTTCAGCTAATAGCATCTAGACTTCAAGTTTTGAAATAAAATTATTTCAAAGTGATAAAATACCAATTTTTTTAAAAGGTGAATACAGAGATATGAAAAATGCATGCAGTGTTCTCACTGACATTTGACCAACGTTATTAATTTAGCTAATCAAAAATAAAAAACATTCTCCAAATGAAAAAAGTGTTAGCAAAATTATATTCGCTGTATGGCACAAAAACAGAAAAAGAAAAAAATATATATCATTTATATTTTAATGTCCCTCCTTTTTTTTCAATATGTTCTAAAATAACCTAGGTTTTTATAACTGCAACAAAGTTTGTTATAATTCAAACTTCAAATATTGGCTACAAATACATTAAAAATATGTATGAATAACGAAAAAGAAAAGAAAGAAAAAGCATAAATTGAGCAGTAGCGATTTGGCGAATCGAATCGCTTGTTTACTCGCCAAATGAAGAATTGAGTCTCAATTTGGCGCAATTGCCAGCGACAGCGAGAACTCTGGATGCATACATAGATTTTGATATGGTGAAAATGATGTACGGTTTAGATATCACGTGGAAAAAATCCGATGATTGAGTCAAAGTGGAATAAAGAGCCTTAACTGATAACTTTATCATAATAATAGATCTTTTTATTGCTTACGTGCGCGATTAAAATTTAATTTTAACAATTTCACAGCTGAGCTTTACATAAGTAGTATTTTTTAAAATAATTTCAGTTTAAATATTATTTGTTAAGAGTTAGACTTATCAATGTATGGTGCATTTTTTAATGTAACTAATTTTGATGACCTTTTATAAATCAATGAAATAGTTCCTTTTTAAAAATTTTATCTCGTTAAAATTCGACAGGTTGTACCTTGTATTTTTAATGTCAATATCCGTTTTTCTTAGCGCATTCTTCACACAACGGTGAATGAAACATTAAAAGAAAGATTTTCGAATGGGTTTTCAACATAGCATCCTCACATTCCATTAAGAAATTGTATTAGATTAAAAATGCACTTGATAAAAAACAATAATGAAAAATCATGCCTCTAGCATACACATATAAAACACAAATCAACACATTTAGAATTCTGTATATCAATAATTGGAGAAACATCAGAATATTTTTGTTTGTCCCTGTTTATGATTTATAAATTTGTATTTACAGTTTAAAATTCGCATTCAGCAATTTCAGTTAATAAACAGAAATGTTCTGTATATTCTTTATGTATCCTTATATGCGATGTATAATATTTATATACACTAAGTATATAAATTTAAAAAAAATCAATTTTAAAACATGTACTACAGTTGGTAAATACTGCCAGTAATTATTCGTTTTTGGCAGTAGTATAAAATATGCTTTTGTGTTATTGTAAATGAACGATAACATGTATGTACACAACATTCTGCAGTAAGCACGTTATAGTACACTGCAATATGTATGTATAATTTTCAATATTTAAAGCAATGTAATAGTTTTAAAATTTCCGCAAACATTTTTACCCATAGACCGTAATGTAATGAAATTCTTTTGAAAGTTCCTGTGAATGAATCTGACGTTCTGTACAATACTTGTTAAATACCGAATGTATCATAGCAAACATCAGTAATATAAATCAATTTTATGACAATCGCACTAGATTTACGCAAGATGGAGCAGACACAGTTCTGTTCAGACACAGAAAATCTGAACTTGGTAGGAAGCCGCAAACGCTAAACGGAACTTCCCGGGATTTTGTTCTCAAAGCAAGTTTGGTACTCGGATTACCAACATCGAATGGATAAAGAATTTATTAAAAGGGCACAGCCGGATAAGCATTGGAAACATGCCTTTCAATCAAATTTCTTGATTTTTTTTTTGCCATGTGTGGCTACTTATCTGACACTGTATTTCACCTATTATCACCTTATAAATATTGATATTTTATGAGATAAAAATGTTTTTTCAATTTTTTAAAAACTTTATTTTCTTAAAAACTATTGAACTTAATTAAATGCAATTAATTGAGTTTATATAGGCATCAAAGATGCATAACTGGGGATTTTTGTATAATTTTCTGATTGTAATAAGAGTGTGAAAAAACGATTTAAAATTTTACAAAAATAAAAATCATATCTTATAGTTGTCGGAAAATTACCATTTTCTTGTAAAAAGTTCCTTATATGTGCCCAAATATTATATAAAAATACCAAAAGTTTGCGTTGGGTACTACATATAAGTATTTACAAAAATGTGTATGAAAATGATTAAAATTCATTTAAAGGCGTTATTTGGGGCGGAGCTACTCAACTTCGTTATCCGAAGACTTTTTGAAAGAATGTCAAGAGACGATGTGTCAATTCATGTATTTTAGATTTCAATAAGCATATAGGCTATAATTTTCAAAACCGTCGATATTATTTCGATATCGAAAACTGATATTTTGTTTCGGAGACAGTAGAGAAAAATATTTTTGCTTGGAAAACACTAACATTTTTCGATATTGAAATGTTACGCCAGTTATAATGATTTTTATTGAAACATTTTCACCACTTTTAACGAAGAATAATAAAAAAAATAGTTCCTTTTTTTGAGCTAAAATCAGTACAAATGTTCTATAGCTATGATTAAATCTTAATGAGTTCTTTTAATTTTAACATATCTGTGATGTGTGGTAATTGATAACTTTTTGTTTAATATATACCCTACTAGCAATTTTTTATATTCTAACGATAGATTTCTGTGGTTGTTTTATTTGTTGATAAATATTAGCGAAAAGTACATAATTTGAGTTAAAAGAAATAAAAAAGAATACTGACAACATTGGGTGATATTTTGTACTAAGAAGTATACTTCTGTAATTTTGAACCGTTTAATATTTGAAAATAAAATAAAATAAAAATGTTTTTTATGTAAGTTAATTTTTTTTTCTAAATAAATTTCAGACCAAAAACACAGTGGAAAAATTTACAGGAGATTAAAATATTGTAAAGAAATAGTTTTTTCTTTGTGAATATAATATAAATATATATGCATATATAAATAGTTCAGTGCTTTAGGCTTCACTTTCAAGAACTGTGACATTTATGGGAAAAAACAGCTGACATGTGATAAGGTAATGCATTATTTTATACATAAAAATAAAAACTTAATTTTTTTTCTGTAACCACAATTTTGTTTCCTAGAAACTTCGACAACAATCATATTCCGGATTTTCACTTTTAGATGACATCGCAACAAATAGAAATCATTGACTACAATAAATCAGTTTCTGATCGTGGCAGTTATCAACTACAGTAAAATGGGGTGAATAGAAACAGCGGGGCGAATAGGAACGAAACTTCCCGGTCATACAAATAAATTCATTATAAATATATGCGATGATATTTCTAGTTACTAATTTTTGTATAAGAAGGTAATAAAACTAAGAGTTGGGAAATTCAGTTTTGACTTGTTGGCACCACTACTAGGGTATATAAAAAACTTCAAGAGGATCCTCAAAAACCTCATTTTTTCAACGTCTTCAAAACTTTGTATGTAACTATAGTATTTTTCGTATTCTAAACCTAAGAGAGAGGATTTTTAATTAATGATAGACCTGTAAACGATATGCTGTGTTAAATTCTACTTATTTCTAAACTACATAATGAAAAAAAGAAAAATTGCTTGTAATATCAGAGGTTTAAGATTTACGGGGTGAATCGGAACACGTTTTCTCTCATGGTTTATTTTTCTATACAGTAATAGTTTCATGCAATATATGAAAACATATGTATGAATATGTATTGTAACAATATTTTGTCTGTTCTAATTACTTGAATAGCTTAAAGGTGCCAATAAATTACTTAGTTAAACAAAAAAAGTCAACGCCTAATCCAACAGACATGGAACACACAATAAAAGAATTTAAAAATGGCAAATTAATTAGACAAACTGCACAAAATTATTCTCTGACATCCACAACATTACACAAACATCTCAAAATGAAAAATCAATTAAAAAAGAGAGGGATGCAAACAGTACTAAAGACTGGGGATGAGAGCGTATTAGTAGATCGTATAAATATATGCAGCGATTGGGGCTACTCAATAGATTCACTTACCCAATGACTGCTAATAAAGGGCAATACAGAACAGGGCTGAATTTTTATTAAATTTTACTTCTGGAATTCGAATATAATTTCTTTAAATAAATTTTAATTTTTCTTGATTTCAAAGTTGTTGTCTAATTTTTAAAAAGGCAAATCTTTACTTGTATACAAAATAAAGGATTGGTTTCATAGTAACTACGTGTTCCTATTCCTCCTTTATCATTAATACCTATTTTTATTAACCCTATTAAAGTTTGAATCGGAATAAATAAAGATCATAACATTTGTTCCGATTCACCCTTATCTGCGGGGTGAATCGGAATACCATTAAAAAAATAAATAATATATATATAAACAGCAAAAATGTTTCGTTTTTGCTTAAAAAGTAAGGAACAAAACAAGACCGAAATTCCTAGTAGAAAAATAAAAAAATTTAAAAAATCAGTTGCTGCTTTTTTTTAATGATAAGTTGAAAAGTGTTCCGATTCACCCCATTTTACGGAACCTACGCATTTCACATGGTGCTAAACAGGGCATACCGGTGAGTTGAAAAGCTTGAAACTACTAACTTTAATTTATCTATATAAAAACTGGTGAAAAACATTTTAATTGTTTATGATCGGTGTTGTTACATTTGGATATCGAAGAATGTAGTTTTGTTTCTAGGCCGAAAATATTCTTGCCTGTTGTTTTATCCAACACCAATAACTTATTTTTATATCGAAACAGTATCGTCAGCGTTGAGAATGATGCTTATGTGATCATTAAAATTTAAAATACAACAATTCTGTAAGTGTATATTCCAAAAATTCTTCAGGTGGCGTAGATGAGTAGCTCCGCCCCAAATAAAGCCTTTAAATGAATTTTAATCATTTTTATGAACATTTTTGTAAGTATTTATATGTAGTACCCAACGCAAACTTTTGGTATTTTTATATAATATTTGGGCACATATATGGAATTTTTTACAAGAAAATGGTAATTTTCCGACAACTATAAGATATGTTTTTTATTTTTGTAAAATTTTAACTCGCTTTTTCACACACTTATTACAATCAGAAAATTATACAAAAATTCCCAGTTATGCATCTTTGATGCCTATATACATTCAATTAATGGTATTAAATTCGGTTCAATAGTTTTTGAGAAAATGAAGTTTTTAAAAAATCGAAAAAACATTTTTATCTCATAAAATATCAATATTTATAAGGTGATAATAGGTAAAATACATTGTCAGATAAGTAGCCACACATGGCAAAAAAATCAAGAAATTTGATTGAAAGGCATGTTTCCAATGCTTAACCGGCTATGCCCTTTGTGTTGAAAAAACAGTTTAGTTTCTTGAATCCAGACGACATCCTCTGGCCTATAGTGTGGGAGCATAATATGTTGATAACTGAATCACCACATTTCGCATCCTTATATTAATTCTACATTTTCTGTGTAAAAGATTAATTAATTAATTTATTAAATTAAAACTAGCTTAAACTATCAAGTGCGTAGGTAAACTTAAAAAATAATAATGATAAAGACAAATTTTATAGAAGATATTTTAATGTTTATTAAAGAGAGCAATTTTCCTATAACCTAAATGTGCAGATCATAACAATATTTGACGTTTTTATGAAATGAATCAGAATAAATAAACTATTACAAGATATTTCTCTCGTTTATGCCATTTGTTTACGGAAAGAGCAATTTGTTAAGGGTGTAATTCTTTCAAAATATATTAGGTGTACATAGGTAAAAGATTTGTTACTAATTAATCAGACACAGTTGTTTGACATAACCACTCATTGTCATCCTTCAGGTTCAAAGAGTCATGTTTATTTACACTTGTGGTACGTTCCGTCTACTTTTTGAATAGTTTTCAAATTATTTCGCTTCAATTAAATGACTGCTGGAAAAATAATGTTTATTTGTGCGTCAGTTTTCAAGTATCAGTTAGAGATATAATCTTTTCTGCAACGCAATTAATTTAAAATAATATTCGCAAAAGGAATTTTATCCAGATGACACAAAAATAATAACAAAGTGATAGAAATTTAACAACAGAGATATGACTATAACATAATATATGCAAATAGTCTCTCGTTATATTTTCTCATTCTGATATATCGTTCTTTTTACATGCATGTCGAAAAATTATATATTCTGCTACAACCACATTTTTTATCCGACTGACCTCATGAAATGTGGGTAATGTTTTTGTCTGTATTATTTATTCGCTTAATAAAAGTTAATAAAAGAGAATGGGAGCATGAATTTTAATAAATGTAGTACCAAATTGTTTGTCATGGGCTATGACAGAAACTTCTAGATGTTATCAAATAATAAGTCATCGTTAAATGGATTACAAATTGCTATTTTATATAAAGGTCTACAAAGAAGAAATTTAGCATAAATTCCTTAATAATAATAACAAAATTTTAACAACAAAATGATACACACGTAATAAAAAGTTGGAATGAAATCATACGGTTCGAAACGTTGAAATACTTTAATCATATGCTAATGGTAAAAATAGATTGAAAATGCTTTTTTAGAATAGAATATGATTCTTTTGTTTTGCGTTTCGTCCAATTTGAAGTAATTGATTTGAGTAATTTAATGTTATGTCAAGTGTTATTTTCCTGATCATGAGTAAATTCTGCAGTGAAAAAATAGTTAGAAAGCAAACAATTTGACATATTATGACTTATTGTTAATCATATGAGGCGCTATAATAGACCAAGTTAATTTTGAGAAAATAATAAATAGTCCATTTAATAGGTATATAAAATTTATTTTATTAACTTCTAAAGTAAAAGCAGATATTTTTAGTAGAGCAATTTTCTTATTTTCTTAAATGTGCAGACAATAGCAATGTTTGACATTTTAATGAAATGAATTCAAATAAGTAAACTATTAATTGGTATTTCTCTCGCTTATGCCATCTGTTTACGGAAAGAGCAATTTGTTAAGGGTGTAATTCTTTCAAAATATATTAGGTTTACATAGGTAAAAGAGTTATTACTAATTAATCAGACACAGTTTGTTTGACATAAACGCTCAAAATCATCCTTCAGGTACAAAGACTCGTGTTTATTTACGCTGGTACATTCCGGCTACTTTTTGGATAGTTTTCAAATTATGTCGCTTCAGTCAAATGACTGGAGGAAAAATAATGTTTATTTGTGCGTCAGTTCTGAAGTATCAATTACAGATATGATCTTTTATGCAATGCAATTAGTTTAAAATAATATTTGCAAAGGGAATTTTATCGAGATGACACAGAAATAATATCAAAGTGATAAAAATTTAACCACAGCTTTTGATGAAAATTCTTCAGCGTTTTTCGAAAATCCGAAAAAGAAACAGTTCAATTTCATAGTTTCAGAATAAGTGAACTTGCCAGCTTTATTTATTTACTTGATTGCTTAATTTATTTAATTATATATATATATATTTAATTATATATATATATATATATATATATAGTGATTACTTTGCACAGATACTTTGCTTACAGATAAAATAATGTTATAATCAGCAGCACATTATCTAATTTTGAAAGCAATCGAAGTAGACGGTTATAGGTGTATTGTTTTCTGTACTATCGCTAATAGCTGCTAAACTAGAATGTAATGATTTAAAATGTTAATGCTCAAAACGTTTTTTTATCTGCCTAAGTGTTTTAAATAATTATATACTTTTAATTGCCTTAATTATTTTTTTTATTGATAAAATTTGGCAAAATGTGATTCACGTATTAAACGGTAAACAGTACTCATAATTGTTTTGGAACTTTTCCTGTATTGAAGTCTTGATGAAATAGAGAAAATGGCTTTGGATAAAGAGGAAAATTTTATAAAATATATAAGAGCAACCTACTA
This sequence comes from Maratus speculifer, assembly GCA_964019185.1. NCBI lineage: Eukaryota > Metazoa > Arthropoda > Arachnida > Araneae > Salticidae > Maratus > Maratus speculifer. The sequence goes on along the minus strand of OZ025295.1, from coordinate 275,506,180 downwards.
TTGTTTCACATACACAAGCATTTTTTTTCAATAGTTAAACATCGTATTTAATGAAAAAACGCAATTATTTATTTTTGTATACAATCAGAATTAAATTGTGTATAAAAGCAAAAATAATAGTGAATGCAAGTAAGCATATGTTAGTTATATGCAGTAATTAAAAATAGTAAAGTCATTGCAGCCATTAGGGAGTATTTTTTAATTCAGTTTCGCACCACGTATTCAAAACAATATCAACAAGTAAGGAAAATCATGCGTTAAGCATAGATTACGAAGCACTTTCCAACACTTCTAAAAACCGTTATTAAAACTTCGTTACCAAGGGAAATAAAGTATTATTGTTCATATCTAAATATGTATTCCAATACTTTTAAAAAGCCATGTATTTGATCTATCGGTTAATATATATACTACGTAATGGTAAAATTTAGTTTAGCAAGAAAACGCCAATGTGGTTGAAATTTCCCTTTCAGCAATTTATACAAATAGATGGAAACATACTTGAAAACTTTTGTCTAGCCTTGTAAAATACATAGGACTTTTAATACACGAAGGTATTTTGCTAAAGATTAGTTTAAAATAAATTCTCTTTAAACTACTTAAATCAAATTTCTAGAAATTATCATCCAAAGGCGACCATATATCCAGTTCTTTGCGTGACCCTGTATATCATTTTATCTATATTCTACAAACATTTCTACACAACACTAAACATTCATTACACACTGCTAAATGCAGATCATCGTAAAAAGGCATAACATATTTAATTACCACCTTTAAGTAAATTGCGCTTCAGTACCTTTCTGAGATTTTTTGTGTAACCCTGTATTTCTAAATAGTGTAACAATTAGCATTTATATAAACTATATTACACGCATGCATCTAGTGAAACATAAAAGCGTGTTTCATAATTAAAATGGATTTCATCCATAATATACAGGACTTCAGATAGAATATACTATTTGAAATCTTTTGTGTGTCCCTGTAAATGCTATGCACTTGTATTATGCATGGAATAATTCATATTAATCCTCAGCAACGTATATCAATTTGATTATTTATGAAATCGTTTATCATAATTAAAATATGTCGCAAAAAATCTCCCATTTATTATTTTGTATTGAAATTCTTTTGTGTGGCCCTTTAAATGAATAATAACTATTATTTTCAATGTATACTTTACAAAATCCATATTTTAGTGCACTTTGTCGATGCATATAAATTTGAAGATGTTTGATCGGGTGTAACATCTTTAAAATTCATTTGAAACGATTTTCCCCCGTAGGCCGTAATTTAATGGGAAACTTTTGACTGTCCCTGTAAATAAATTAATCATGGCAGAACCTTCATTTTTAATAGATTTCGTGCTCGGGTAAACGTCATTAACGTCCAAAAATTTCATTACAATCCGAGTATATTTACGAGAGTTAGAGCGAGGACACACGGCCATACGGACAGACGGGCAGACAAACTGAATGCATAAGCACTTTTCAACTTTATTAGAAAGTGCTAATAACAAAGAGAAATTATACTTTACCAATATGTGCAAAAGAAATACATTTAAAAATTTATTTGTAAAAATTATTTGTGCCAATCGAATATAAAAATAGTCTCCCGTGATAGCTCTGCAAAGTACAGGACGATGTCTTCGGGTACTAAACGCTACATTATAGCTTTTAAGAAAGTACCAATTTTAATAAATTCCAAATCTTTACACTGTAAAAAAATCTATAAATTTACTAAATTATTTTTAGGAAAATCGGATTCCTAGAACTTTTTATGTAACGGGATATAGCAAAATATCATGGATTCTAAAGGCATGAAATTCCGTGCATTATTTCTTGAAATGGGTCTATTACAATTATCGGAGAAAATGCAACATAAAAGCATCACATGAAGCGATTTTCATAAAAACATAAACAACAATAATATTTATCAAGCTATACCTGAATTTGAAGTTAAATGAAATTTTTTTTTAATTAGTACTTGAGAAAAACTATTTTGCAGGAATCCAGTTAGCACACATTAGTTCCACCTATTGGACTATTGACACCAAAACAGAAAACAGAACTAATTCATATCATGGATTTACTAAATCTGGAGTTTGATAAAAGTGCACTAATTTATGAGATAGAGCTGTTGCGTAAATCGCGAAAAAGCAGAATAGCTGTAAAACCTGTTGAACAATTTACACCAAAAACTATTTAGCATTTATATATATATATCAGTGAATACTTGAACATAAATTTTTATTAAATTCCGTGCATTAGTACTTATGATAGAGCCTTTGTGAAAATCGAGAAAAATGCAGCCTAGAAGCGCCATCTGTTGAATGATTTACTCCAAAATATAAACAGCAACAATTCATGTCAAGGGCTAACCACCCGTGCATTAGCTGTTGAGATATAACTATTGCATAAATCGTAAAAAATGCATAATAGCAGCACCAACTGTTGCGAGATTTACACCAAAAACAAATCAGTATTAATTTATCTCAGGAACTATCGGAATAAAAATTTTAATCAATTCTGTACATTTGTTCTTGAGATAGAGCATTCACAAACGTTATGTCACATAAAGACAGAGAAAATCACAGACTCACAGACAGAGATTTTGTAAAAGCATGTTTTTTGGAATTTCTAACCCATGAAACGTAAAAATCCGTTAAAACCGGAATTCGAAAAAATTCACGAAACAGTACTTTCTTCTAGTAAAGGTAGAAGAAAGTAAAAAATAGCGAGCAAAAATATAGTTAAATAAAAAATAAAATCTTGTTTCCTGGATCAATTAAAATGACAAATATAATATCATCTTGTTATTTAAATGCAGACCGTGATGATATTTGTCCTCTTCCGAAACGTAAACCATGTAATTAAAATATTTCTTGCTATTGCTCCCGCTAATGATGCCTGTTTTTGGCAACAAGATTTTGTTATGAACACAATTGTTTTCAAAACAAATTAGTCATAAATGCATGAAAGGTTTGATGCTAATTAATCAGTAAGCATCGCTTGACATGACTGAAAGTTGCAAATTACTCTCCAGGTTCAAAGACATAGATTTATTTTAAAAAGATTTACGTTATATTTGCGCACCTTTTGATTTGTCCTAAAATTATTTCGTTTGAATCCAAGGACTGTGAGAAAAATTATCAGCATTCATAAGGCATTGCTGTAACAACAATTGTATCACGGTTTGCATAATGTAATTTATAGCTTAAAACAAGTTGAATATAGAAAATTTTCACCCATATTCAAGAGCCGTTTAAAACAAGTCGATAAGTGTGATCATAGATCTCATAGGTTGTTTTGTTTAATATTTCTTTCAATACAGGTTATCATTTAATTAACAAATTCAAACTGTAAATTGATAATTATTAAATTTCTACATATACGTAGTAGAACATGTTTAAGTACAGAACAGTAGTTCATGTTTAAGTACAGAAATTTTGTAAAACAATGTTTTTATGAATCTCTAACCATTAAAACGTAAAAATCGGTCAAAAACTGGAATTCGAAAATTTTCACAAATCCAGTATTTTCTTTTTACTAGAATAAAGTAAAAAAGTAAAATCTAGTAAAGTTATTAAAATAAAGCTAGAATAAAGTAAAAAAATAGGACGCAAAAATATATTTAAATAAAAATTAAAAGCTTGTTTCCTGGATCAATTAAAATGACAAATGTAACATCATCTTCTTGTTATTTAAATGCAGACAATGATGATATTTGTCCTCTTCCGAAACGTAAACCATATAATTAAACTATTTCTTGCTATTGCTCCCGCTGTTTCTGGCAACAAGATTTTGTTAGGAACACAATTGTTTTCAAAATAAATTAGTCATAATCAAATGCATGAAAGGTTTGTTGCTAATTAATCATAAAGCATCGTTTGACACAACTGTTGAAAATTACCTTCCAGGCTCAAAGACATAGATTTATTTTAAATATATTTATGGTATAATTTCTACCTTTTAATTTGTTCTAAATTTATGTCGCTTGAATTTAAGGACTGTGAGAAAAATTAACAGTATTCATAAGCCATTGCTGAATTAACAATTACATCATATTTTGCATCATATAATTTGTAGCTGAAAACAAGTTGAATATCGAAAGTTTTCATCCTGATTCAAGAGCAGTTTAAAACAAGTTGGGTAAGTGTGATCACAGATCACACAGTAGGGTTTTATTTAATATTTCTTTCAACGTAGCTTATCATTTAATTAGCCAATTCAAATTGTTAATTTAGAATTATTTATTTCCTACATAGATAGTAGAATATGTTTAATACACAAGAGAGTAGAACGTGATTAACGTGTTTAAATACAGAACAGAAGAACATATTTAAGTACAGAAATTTTCTAAAAGCATGTTTTTATGAATCTCTGACCATTAAAACGTGAAAATCGGTCAAAAACAGGAATTCAAAAAATTTTCACAAATCCAATATTTTCTTCTTGTAAAGATAGAAGAAAGTAAAAAATAGAGAGAAAAAATATAATTAAATAAAAAAATAAAATATTGTTTCCTGGATCATTTAAAATGATAAATGTAACATCATCTTCTTGTTATTTAAATGCAGGCCTTGATGATATTTTTCCTCTTCCGAAACATAAACCATATAATTAAACTATTTCTTGCTATTACTCCCGCTAATGATGCCTGTTCTTGGCAATAAGATTTTGTTAGGAACACAATTGTTTTCAAAACAAATTACTCATAAATGCATGGAAGGTTTGTTGCTAATTAATCCGTAAGCATAGTTTGACACAACTGTTGAAAATTACCCTCCAGTCTCAAAGACATAGATTTATTTTAAATATATTTGTGTTATATTTGCGTACCTTTTGATTTGTTCTAAAATTATTTCGCTCGAATTCAAGGACTGCCAGAAAAAAATATATGAGAGCATTTATAAGCCAATTCTAAAACATTAATCTTATCACGGTTTGAATCGTGTAATTTGTAACTGAAAACAAGATGCATATAGAAAATTGTCATTCAGATTCATAAGCAGATTAAAATAAGTAGGAAATTGCACATCAAGCGTATCTAATGAAGTGTTCTTACCATAACAAAGTTTTAAAATTATTAAGGTAATTTTGGTGTAATGGCATACAGTAGTATACAGTATTACGGATACAGTATAGTAGCCGAAATTTTTTGTGTGGACATGTAAATACTATCCATTTTCTAATACACAGAATGTAACTTTTAGTAAAACTCATGATAAAATCTGAAATAGTTTAATATAAATAAAACTCGCCCAAAACAATGTTTTCCGATATACCAGGGCTCGAAAAATGTACATGCCCGACATCAGTGTTGTTAGACGGCGACTTTTTAAAAATTCAGATTGGCACCACTTCTTTGGATTGGTAAAATTACGTTTTGTTTAATGACATATTAATCAAGAGGAATTTTATCCTTTAATAAAAGTGGTGCCAATCAAATTTTTAAAAAGTCGCCGTCTAACAACACTGATGTCGGGCATGTAGATTTTTCGAGCCCTGCGATATACCATTGTGTAAAGACATTCTTTTGTGTGGCCCTGTAAATTAATAAAAAAATTTCTTTGCGTCACTGATTGTGCAGAATGTATATTTTATTAAATACTTTAAAGATACATTGGAGTCTTATTATATTTGAAAGAGTGTATCGTCATTAAAACTCATTTGAAACTATTTTTTCCCATTGTCATTAATTCTAATGTAACGGAATACTTTTAATTGTCCCTGTTATTAAACTATACATCAGATTTTTCATAAAATTTGTAATCTCGACAAACTCCACAAGAGTTATGTATTTTAAGTTTCAAACAAAACATTTGGGTAGTTTTGCGATGTTATAGGCGGACAGACAGGACGGACGTACTGAACGACGACTATAGGTGCTATGTATAATGATAAATTACGAAAACACCTAAAAATGAGAGAATATTGAATATGGCATTGTAAAACATTACAGAATAGGAAGCCAAAAAATATTTTATGTTTTGCACTAAAAAAAAAAAAAAAAAAAAAAAAAAAACTTTTTTTTAGAAAACTTAGATTTCTAGAAGTTTATATGTAACGGTAACAGCAAAAAATTATCATTGGCTCGTGAAATCCGTTCATTGGTTACGTGAATTTTTGCTATTATCTTAAGATTAAAAGTCCTTGGAATCTTAGTTTTCCAGAAAATGTTCAGTAACTCTAGAGATTTTTTTTTTTTTTTTTTGCAGACTAGGTGATAGAGTTTTTAGATATAAATCCTTTATACATTCAGATATAATTTAAAATAAAGCAAAATATTTTTTAGATAATAATAAAAAAATATGTTGAAAATTTTAAAAAGTACGTTACTTCTATATATTTTTTTAAATTTTAGAATCAACAAACGCTACCATATGAGAAATCTTTGTTTTCTTTTACACTGTAAAAAAAAAAAAAAAACCTGTAAAGGTACTACACTTTATCTAGGAAACTGGGATTCTAAGAACTTTTCCTGTAACGGTAACAACAAAAACTCAAGTTTTAGAATCGGTTACATGGATTTTTCCTGTTATCGTTACATGAAAAATTCTTGGAATCCCAGTTTCCTAGAAAATGTTTAGTACATTTACAGATTTTTTTTTACAGTGTACCTATTAAAATATCTCTAAACTAATTGAAAAATCTATTTCCAATTTTGACCTAGAAGTTTAAAAGTGGAATTCAGAAGGTTTTCGTGTTAGTGTCAAGTGATTTAAACACTGTATGATAAAACTTAAGTCCAATTGTATCATCATGGAAGCGTATTCGATAAAAACCCTAAATTGAAAGAAAAAATTAATTAATTAAATTAATTAATCCTCCATTAAAATACGAAAAAGGAAATTGTTGAATTTGTAATTAAATCTTTTACTTTGAATTTATAGTATAAATTTCTTTAACTGGTCTTATTTCAAACTTTATTAATATTTCAACAAAATTAATCTTATCCAATTTTTTAAATACACTGCAATTTTCCGTAGGAGCCAAAATTATTGGTTAAATAGTTTCGTTCTTTTACATAAAGCACAAATCCATTTTTATAGGAATTTTATTCTGCATCTTTCATTCATAAAGACTTTCGAAGTAACTTCTGTAGAAATACTATTATGACTCTTCAAAATCAAGTAATTCCAAAAGTACAGTAGCACTTACGAAATGATTTTCTTAAAGGAAAATTTTTGAGGAGGTGAAGGTTTTTGAGGATTTGAAAGGAAACTTAATCTTGGCATCATTCTCATTTTTCTTTAATGTTATAAAACAGCGACTCTTAGACGCGCTATAATGAATTTTTTGAGGAAAAACATATGATATGGTGTTATTTGTTGTAAAAGGTTTTGTAATTATAATTTATAGCTATATTTTAATCTATAGATTGTTATGTCTAGATATCCTACATGGGGTAACTTCATTTACAAAAATCGCTTTTCCAACCAGTTTGCCAACTTAAACATCATTCAATGCGCAACACCAAGCAATATTTGCTTTTTTCGAACAAAATCTTTGAAATGATTCATAGCTGAACTATTTCTTCTTATTCTTCAGTCGTGTTCTATAGCATTCTTCGGTCATACGTATTTTTAAATCAGCTACAGATCTAAACATTTTCCGAACAGATAATTCTTTGTATTTGAGAAATTGGATATTTTCCTTGGTTTCTTTCTAAAACACTTGCTTCATTCCCCAGTTAAATTTTTGTTTTTAATCCGAGCTTTTATACTTAGTTTTCACATTCGACAGTTTGACAGGAAAATGACAACATGTTAATTTTTTAAAATTTGTAACTTTTAATTATTTTTTTTTCCTACAGTTCGAATGCACATTCTGCACAATACACGCTGTCTATAAAAATCTGAAATTCACAGATATATTTTTCCTGAATTTCACGGAAAATGTGCCTTTCACGTAAAAAGAGCATTTTCCGTTAAAAGTTGGAAATTTTCATCATATTTTCTGATAATAACTAAACAGACGAAGATGGAGGGAAATGATTGACATATTCCATTATCTATCGCAAATTTGTTTTCAATATTTACAAAACTGACATGTTGCAGAGAATTGAAACAAGTTGGAAACTGCACGTGAAGCGTAGCAAATGAGGTGCGTAGGTACGATAACGAAATTTGAAAAATATCATTCTCATATATCAATCTCATAAATATGTATATAATTAATTACAATTAAAATGCGCACCAAACAATGTTCTCCCTATACCATTATGTAATGGAATACTTTTGCGTGGCCTTGAAAATCAATAACAATTTTTTTTTTTTTTGCACCACAGATTATGCAAAATGTATATTATAATATGTACTTTATAGATGCATATCAATTTTATTATGTTCGAATGTGTGTAACCCCATTAAAATGCATCTGAAACATTTTTTTTCTCATTGATTGTAATGTAACGGAATACTTTTGATTGTCCCTGTAAATGAACTAAGCATCCGATTTTGATAAAATTTGCAATGACTCGACAAAATTATGTAATAATTATGTATTTTAAATTTCAAACGATTAAAATGCATTTGAAACTTTTTGCCCCATTTACCGTAATGTAATAGAATACTTTTGACTGTCCTGTAATTGATCTATGCATCCTATTTTCATAAAATTTTAAATGACTCGACAAAATTATATAATAATTATATATTTTAAATTTCAAACCATTCGGTTGGATAGTTTTTGAATTGTTAAATGCGGACGGATGGAGAGATGGACGGACTGAACGACAACTATAACTGCTACGTATTTACATAATTACGAACGCACCTAAAAACTTAATGAAGGAATAATGCTCTTTTCTAAGATTTGTATCGTGCTACTGAATTGTAACTCTACAATACTCTTACTTATTTACTGAACAAAGATAATTTCTCGAATAAAATATTTTATCAAATCATTTTATAATTTTTCATTCATTATAAGAAAATTATAATAATAAATTACCCTTAATAATTAAAACAGCATCGATAAAAATACATTCTACATTATAAAAATATAAACACACCATAGAATCCATTATATGACTTTAGAATCACGTGTATTTAAAGACGTTCTGGCTTGATAGCTAGAGCTACGGACTCTCGTCTATTTGGATTAAACGGACGACGTAATTGTTTTCCTCAGTCAATAAATACAGGTACTTCTAAACTGTTCGATAGATGGCACCACCAGCCAATTGTTATAACAACATTATAATGAAAAGTTACTGCTTCTTCAAATGAAGTTTTTGCTTCTTTTATTTCCCAAAACGAAAAATCTATTAACGGAACGGAAAAGTCTGATAACTTTGCTGCCAGTAGTTTTGCCGTGAATTCACGGATCTATTTTAAATAGTGTATATATATGTACATTTGTAAATTTGCGCACTACATAAAAGATTGTTATATTCTTGATTTTTAATATCAAAATCACTTAATATTTAACTATAATATTGTGATATTTTATTTGGAAATGCTTTTTTATTATTCATTTTTAATTATATTAGTACTTTTAAATTTCATGTGGTTGTGACATTATGATTTTTTGGTACTTCTAGGTTATCCCGTCGACCAAAAAGTTACCGCCAAACTATAAGATTAAATGCCAATAATGGATGATCGTGAATGTCACATTCAATGACATTAAATGCGATTCACGAGTTTAAAATGTCATTAAGTAATTTTTATTTCGACTTTTTATTAATATTTTTATTAATATTCTACTAATTATTTGTTTTTTTCGTTATTTAAAATAAAAATTATGTCAACATGTATAATTTGGCTATGAGTTTGGCAATTTGTATAATTTGGCGAAATTTTTGCCGGATAACCTAGAAGTACCGATTTTTTATTTAATTATTATTTTTTATAAATCTTTTAATAAAAGTATTTAAGATAAGAAAAAAAAAAAACAAGTGCACTCATAAATAAATAAATGAATAAATAAATAAATAAAAATAATTTAACAATTACGCTGTAATCTTTTGTTGAGATATTTTATGAAAGAAATATAAACGAGTATATAAAAATAACATTTAAATATCTTAGCTTTAATATATCGTTTGCATTTATTTGGTTTTAGAATTTTTAGTTGTAATATCTCTTTAAAATTTATTGTTTATTCTCAGTTTGCTTCATGTCATTCCTTTAAAATATTTATCCTTTTTCTTTTTTTTTTTCACTGAATAAAATTTATTATGAATTTCAGGTTTACAACAATTTAACCTATTGACATATTTTTAATATTATTATTATTATTTTAATTTTCACTAGCGAATTTCTGTTTGAGATATGAATGCGAATTCAGTAGAAATCGTCATATTTCTCAATTATAAATTCAAATTTTTGGAATATACAATTCTATAAAATCTAAAAATTGTCAACAAATATTTTAATCAATAAAACATTTCAATTGAAGCTTAAATATGACATTTTTGCAGTCGAGTGTTTTTATTATTGATTCGTATGATATTTACTTGATGAATTCTTAAAAGGCTTTTTTATTCATATATCATTTCTGTAATTCGAAATAAAGTAATTTAGATTGAGAGCAAGAAAATCTATCAAAATAAATAACTTATTACAGAAACATACAGTAAGTATTTCTGAATAATTATTAAAATTAAAAAAATGGAGTTTTTGTCTGTCGTCCTTTATGAAATGTAATATTTTGATATTTCTGAAGCTATAAAAAAATAAGTTCCGCACTAAAAAATCTATTCATGATTTTGTATGGATCAGATATATTGATTGATATATGATCAGATATATTTTGATATGCATACGCAAAATCAATAGGGTGATTGAAAAAAATGACGAATGATTTCCTGATTCCCTGATTTCGAATTAAAGTAACTAAAGCCTTAATCACGTCGCATCGGGAAGAGCTTGTTTTGCAGAAATTTTTATCTTTTATCTCCGTTTTTTAACCCTCTAAGCGTTTGGAACGTCCAATTCCGCTGTCTAAGCTCCAGGTTTCACTGCAATATAAACACGATAGGGATCGTAGTTCAACTTGTTTCCTTTCATATCTATATTTATGTTACAGTTTTTGCTAAATATCTTACAATATATGAGGAATGTATCATATATTTTTATCATATTAAAAATAATCTTTATTGATAAAACAATGGACATTTTACAGAATATTTTTATATCATTAATGACTTTTTGTGAGCTTTGTTTACAAACTCTAATCTGTAAAGCACTAATCTTCATCACTGTTTTTTTCCTTAGGTAAATAAAGGAATAATGTTCAGTTTTTACCTCCTTATTGCTACAACTTCATTCTTATGCTACCAAAATGCCCTAGACTGTGGATTTGTTTTCGATGACATGTCTGCAATTCGAGACAATCAAGATCTTAGACCCACCACACCAATCTTCAATCTTTTCAAAAATGATTTTTGGGGAACACCAATTCAAAAAGTAAGAAACTATTATAGAATTAACTATTTTTACTATGATTTACTTAGCATTTAATAGCAATATGTATGTATTATTAGTGACCCGCCCCTTGCTCGCTTATGCCTTCCAATTCCCGTGAATTGCAATGCAATTCACACTGGGACTGCTTTGCAATCCGAGCTCGCTAGCTACTATTTGTGTGGACAGACTGAGTGTTATCATAAATCATTACAGCATTTGAAATTTACCAACATACAATAAGTAACAAAAACTTTATTGAAAATGTAAATAAAAATTCTGTTAAGTGGTCTTCTAAATTTAGTGGTTTGCGTTGAAAATTCCCATTCAGCAATGTCTGTCAATAAACGAAAATATACTTGAGATCTTTTGTGCATCACTGCATATGAACCTTCGAATTTATGTACACGAAGTCATATGGAAAAATTAAATACACAAATAAATAAATTTTAAAACGTGCACCAAAATTAAAACCCTTTTCCAGCAGTTATTATTTATAGGCAATACTGTTATCAAATTTTCTGTATGTCTCTGTAAATGAATGATAAATTATATCGTTCACCCGATAGAAAAGTGGCACATCTCAATATAGGGTCATTCCATGTCAATTCAACAAGACCTTGTAACCCGACCCTCAGGGATTTTGATGAAACTTTGTGTACACACTAATTCTATCATGAAATGATTCCGTCAGAAATTTTTCCTTCCTAGACCTCATAGTTTGTGAGATATGGGGAGTCCAATTCTTGGGTTTTTCTCAAATCGCACATTTATGAGTCTGTATTTTGAGATTGCAGTTCTATCTTCAAAAAATTGTTTCTCTGGATCTAAAACATGAATCATCCTAAAAATATCACTGTAAGAAGATAAAAAGATGCAGATTTTAATAAAAAATATTTAAAAAATTTACTTGTAATATTTAGGATAAAAAAACTCAGCCAAAGTTGAGAGTTATGGTTATTTTTCCAAATTTTTGTGACTTCACGAAAAAGGCTGTACACAAAAAGGCAAATTAAATTTCCAATTTCTTTTTGTTTTAAATAAAAGTTTACACTTTGGGCTTTCTATCTATGAAATAAAAATGATGTGTTTCGCATGGCTTATGCAAAAATTTTGGGTACTTTCCAATTAGCCGGATGCATGTTTTATTTTTACATATTACATATGCACACAAAAAATCAAATGAAATTTTCAATTTCTTTTTGTTTTAAATAAAAGTTTACACTTTGGGCTTTCTATCTGTGAAATAAAAATGAGGTCTTTCGCATGGCTTATCCAAAAATTTTGGGTACTTTCCAATTAGCCAGATGCGTGTTTTATTTTTACATATGTAGATATGTATAGATCTATATAAATAAGGGTATTATATATGTACATATGTATGTATATATATGTATACAGTATATTGATATATATATGTATCACACTGGTGCCCGTCTAACCGAAAAGTACCAAATTTTGCATTGTTTTGAGAATCTGCACCAATTAAGAGGGGAAAATCTGACTAAGTTTAGCTGTGGTTCTTAAATAATTACTGGAATTTCTATGAGTTATTGAATTTAATGTTATTTGATGCATATTTTTTTTATTTGTAAAGTTTAGGCTTTGTTTTTTCTGATAAAAAAAATCTGACTGTAATATGTTTCCTCATTAAATTTAGTGAATGGTCCATATATTTCATTTAGTTATTTAATAATGGGCATTTTTTTCTAATCTAAAGAATCTCTTACTTTTATTTTTAATAATTAAACTCAAAACAGATTTTTTTTTTTTTTTTTTTTTTTTTTTTTTGTACAGTATAAAATAAATAATTTTTTCTCCTCACATTTCCATTCTTTCTTTCGAATGCTTATATATTAATTATTTGTGTTTAAAATTGTTCAAAACCTTGTATTTCCTTTCCTTGGTTAATTTTAATCAGTTTAAATATTTATATTGGCAAGTTTAAATATACAAATGTTTAACAGAACTTAAATTTGTTTCTATAGTCTAAAAGATTTAATTGCACCTGCCTTGTATAAACACCTTCTGAACTTCTGATAAAGGCAGGGTAATGTTCGTAGTGAAAGCAGATGTTTTGAAATCATTTTAATCAAATTATTGTCATTCTGTTGTTTCTTATCATAGAAGAATGATCTAATTTTTACTGTGCCACTAAAAATATATTTTGATTGTTACATATTTTATAGTTTGTGATAAATATTGTTTTACTTTATTGTTTTAATATGGAGCTTGATATTAAACCTTCTACTAGTCTTCAGGCTTGCAGTATTGTAATATTAACTGGTTTAGAATGTCACAAAACCAGCTATACAATTAAAAGAGAAATAGACTACATTGATAATCTCTGTTATTCAGAAAAAGAACTTTTATTAGTTAGGACTATTGCATTTATAAGACAAAAATTAAGTGAAAACCGTTCGATTAATATATGTGAGCATCACAGAATTCGGCTCTTAATGAAATATGAATTTTATCAATATAAATGTGCAGATCCATTTAAGAGGCATAAAAAGCAAGTGAAAAAAGCAATTAGGGGCAGTTAATAAAAAATTTATATACGGCCGAAAAAGTAAACCAAATTGGAAAATTATAATTATTTTTCCGAAATTTTGTGACTTTATGAAAAAGTCGCTACACAAAAAGACAAATGAAATTTCCAATTTGTTTTTGTATCAAATAACATTAAATTTAATAACTCATAGAAACTTCACTAATTATTTAAGTACCACAGCTAAACTTAGTCAGATTTTTTCCCCTTAATTGGTGCAAATTTTCAAAACAAGGCGAAAATTGGTACTTTTCGGTTAGACGCGCACCAGTGTTAGACATATATATATCAATATACTGTATATATACATATGTACATATATAATACATCTGTATTTACATAGATCTATACATATGTAACATTTGTAAAAATAAAACATGCATCCGGCTAATTGGAAAATACCCAAAATTTTTGTACAAGCCATGAGAAAGACATCATTTTTATTTCACAGATAGAAAGCCCAAAGTGTAAACTTTTATTTAAAACAAAAAGAAATTGGAAATTTCCTTTGATTTTTTGTGTGCATATGTAATATGTAAAAATAAAACATGCATCCAGCTAATTGGAAAGTACCCAAAATTTTTGCATAAGCCATGCGAAACACATCATTTTTATTTCATAGATAGAAAGCCCAAAGTGTAAACTTTTATTTAAAACAAAAAGAAATTGGAAATTTCATTTGCTTTTTTGTGTGCATATGTCATATATAAAAATAAAACACTTATCCGGCTAATTGGAAAGTACCCAAAATTTTTGCATAAGACATGCGAAACACATTATTTTTATTTCATAGATAGAAAGCTCAAAGTGTAAACTTTTATTTAAAACAAAAAGAAATTGGAAATTTAATTTGCCTTTTTGTGTACAGCCTTTTTCGTGAAGTCACAAAAATTTGGAAAAATAACCATAACTCTCAACTTTGGCTGACTTTTTTTATCCTAAATATTACAAGTAAATTTTTATTATATTTTTTATTAAAATCTGCATCTTTTTATCTTCTTACAGTGATATTTTTAGGATGATTCATGTTTTAGATCCAGAGAAACAATTTTTTGAAGATGGAACTGCAATCTCAAAATACAGACTCAGAAATGTGCGATTTGAGAAAAACCCAAGAATTGGACCCCCCATATCTCTCAAACTATGAGGTCTGGGAAGGAAAAATTCCTGATGGAATCATTTCATGATAGAATTAGTGTGCACACAAAGTTTCATCCAAATCCCTGAGGGTCGGGTTATAAATGGGGGAAAAATTGGTTGAATTGACATGGAATGACCCTATATGGAATGGAGAGACAAAAGAAATTTCTTGATTTTACTGTAGCATGAAACAATTGATGCAGGAATAAAAAAATGCTTAGATATATAAAATCCTGAAGAATTAAAATGTAGGATGAGGATTCAGCGATTTTACCTCCATACGCAATCCACCTTTCTGTGATCACGAATTGACATGTAGCATAATAAAGTCATTTTCCGTATGAAAAAGTTTATGGAACATTTTGTGTAGAAAGACATACCTATCACAGGCCTTTCATTATAATAAAACACATAATGAAATTTTACAATAAGAACCACAATATTATGCAATAAGAACCACACACTTTTCAAGTATGTGGAATGTGTAAAAATCCGTCCCCAGATCTGTTAAAAAGAATTTATGTTAGGTAGTTTAGAGCTAACCAGATGTTTAAATGTGTCACTTAATCTTTTACAGACGAGTATCTTTTTTAGAATTTTTTAATCTTTTTTTACCAGTCTTTGAAAACAGAAATGTTTGCCTAATTGAATCGGCAAAATTACTCGGATGAAATAACGCAAAATTTACAATAAAAAGTTACTGGTGAGAAGTATCAAGGTTTCTGAGGACCTTATGCGGCACATATACCGGTCGCTCGTCTCCAAGGTTTTAAGAATATTCATTCTAATTTGAATTCCTTTAGTGCACTATCAAAAATAAAATCAGTCAGTTGTTTTTAAGCTTAAAAGTAAAATCAAATGAGATATTTTTATTTTAATCATAAATTTCTTATCAAACTATTTTGAAGAAGCAGAGTTCACAAAATTATTCATTTAGAACAATGCGATTACAATTTTTTAGGTAAAAAAAAGTTCGGATATAATTTCGTACTAGATGATATATACTAGATTTAAGTATTTGATAAATATCAAACGATAAATTTACACACGAACATATGTTCACATGAGTAAATATTATTAAAACAGAGTAAGTTTAACTTTAAAAGTCATTATTGTTTTTACTTTCATTTAAATTATAGAATAAAAATTCTGTTTAAAAATGCTGCATATATCTTGATTATTATTAAATGGAATAAAATATATATTAGTGTCTTTCAAGAGTGTTTAATATATTTCGGAACTCAATTAATCAAAAATCTTATTTGATAATGTTGAAACAGAAAAATTCGTAGAAAGAGAAGAATACCTGAAAATTAATTTGAAGTATTCTTTATTTTTATAGTGCCTTTTTCTTTTATCTTGCAAGTATTAATAGGTCTGTAAATCTCAGCTTGAAGATTTGAAACTGGTGTCTCCTTATTAATTAATAGTGTTAGATAAAATGTCCATACAGAAGATACAAACTAACAGCTGTGGAAAAGATCATAAATTCATACAAAATTCTCAATTAAAACTACTTATTATTTCACAGATTTATAGCAAACATAGATTTATAAAAATCAGGTAATCTAAATAAATTTGATTAACTCTTTTTTTATATAAATTATGTTTTTTTGTATAATTTTAACTAAATACATTTCTCAAGTAAATATAGTGTTAATTAATTATTTAAGCTCAGAAAATATTTTTAGCTTTTCTAGTTCTTTGCTTTATATCTAAAATGCATATCAGGTATATTAAATAAAGTGCAATACTACAATATCTCAACTATAGTGGCGTATCATGATGCATATGCCAGTTAAATACAGTGCTCAGCAAAAGTTTAGACAATGATCGATTACGCTTCTAGATTCATAAGTATGTACCGAATGTTTGTAATTCATCTGTCATACATTACTTGTGACTTATCCTTTATTCATAAACAATAAATTTTGAATTTTACCTTTTACATGGAATATAATGACAAAAAAATGAAATTAACGTTGTGGCAAAAGTATAGACAATTTGTATATTTACAGAAAAATAATTATTACAAATTAAAATCGACCCACATTGTTAGTAGTTAGTGCATGATTGTAACTTTTCATCGATGAAACTAAATGATGCGTCACTTAGGGGTCTATTTTGTACCAAAGATGTTGAACAGCAGTTCGAAGCTCATTAAAAGAAATGTATAGCAAAAATTTGCATAAACCTTACGACGTATGATGTTACAAAGGTTTTCGATTGGGTCCGGATCGGAACTATACGCCGACCAATTGAGATAAATAGTATTTTCAGAGTTAAACGAAGTTCTTCTTTTGTATGCAATATGAATAGACGCATTATCTTGCTAAAATCCATACTTTAGATCAGCTAAAAGTTCCCCAAACAAAATTCTAAAGATTCTACAAGACTAAAAATTAATCTCCAACGTATGTACGTAGTCTTGTGTTGCCTTGCAACCAATCAATAACTCTACAGATACTCGAACATTAAAGCAAAGTGAAGACCACATCATTAAAAAGTCACCTTCTTGTTGTCGACTAAAGAAAGTCCCAGGCTCTTTACGCAAGTCATGCCAATAGTATGCCCCCCCCCCGTTTGGGCCATTCAAATTCCACTTTTTTTTCGTTACTGACTGTTATAGCGTACCATTTGGGTCCATATGACGTATGTTTGCAAGTTCATTGCATTCTCGCCAATTTGTAGCGAGATTTTAAAGCTGATTGTTTTATCATTTTCATGTTAATTGATTTACCTGTTTCTTTAGTTCATCTACGAATCTTGTTCGTCGACACAGAAAGTCCTGACTTCCTTTTAATGTGGTTAGCAATCATTACTTGTGTAAATGTTAGTTTCTGTATTCTTTTGTCATCTCATTTTCTCGTCACACAAGGTATTCCAGATTATGTTTTGTTTTGAAGGAGTCATCCTTAGACTATACTTCATAGACAGACCACTTTGGACAATTCAATGCTGCTGAAATTTCTGCAACAGTATTCCCTTTCAATTTCAGCTTTCCTACTTCAATTATCTCATCTAACTGAATATATTTAGCTCGCGGCATCTTCACTAACTGATGCTATATCGATGTATAATTAAATACTTCAGACATGTGACATCATAACTTGGAAATTTGCATTTTTCCGTGAACAATTGGCTAATAATCAAAAAAGTGTCTAAACTTTTGGAATATGCAAATTTTTCTTTTTTCAGTTAAATTAAATATTATCTTATACTATAACTATTATTTTTATTCTACATTGTTTAAAATACCGGGTGATTATAATTAAAGTCCCGATTTTAAAAATCGATAATTTTAAAACTACTGGTCAGAATGACTTGATATTTTAGCAGACCAATCGTAAGGCAATGGAATTTTGTTTGGCGAAGGAAAAAAAATAGTTCCAAAATGTGCCGATAGATGGCGCTGACAGTGTTCACATTGTCTAGATATATGCAAATTACTAATACGTGACATGCGCACATGAAACTTAGCTGCCATAAAAATGCAGAGCACCAGCTCTTTGCCTAAATGCTTCATCATGACTCTGACTATGAAGGATCGCGCTCTGCTCTTGAAGCTTTTTTTATAAGAACGATGACTGTGCACTTACAGCTATTAGGAAGTTTCGGACATTAAAATCCATTAAATTGGGTCCAATAACCACAAAAGGTCTGCGAAAAATGATTGCTAAATTCGAAGAGACCGGTTCATTTGACGTTAAACGGGGTAGAGGAAGGAAACCAGTTTCGGCTGCGGAAGTGGAAGATGAGGCTACAGCATTACAAGAACAGACTAACAGTGATGTTGGAATCAGCAGTGCACGGGGAATTGGCCGAATGCTGGATATGCCGAACAGCACGGTGCGTAAAATCCTACGGAAGATCTTGAGCTGTTATCCGTATAAGATAACTCATGTGAAGGAGTTGCTACCTGCTGACCTGGAAGCACGTCAATCTTTTGCACTGCAATTTCTTGCCCGGATGGAAGTGGACAACGGATGGCCATGGAACATTCTGTGGTCTGACGAAGCCCACTTTCATTTGCAAGGTTCTGTAAATAAAGCAAAATTGCAGGATATGGGCGACCGAGAATTCCGTCCCAGCTACAGCCATTACCTCTTCAGTCTGAAAAGCTTACTGTGTGGTGCGGAATAACGGCAGCGTTTATTGTTGGTCCGTTTTTCTTCGAGGAGATCAGACCTGCGGGTCCCGTTACCTGCAACGTTACTGGCAAGCGGTATGAAACACTTTTGCGTAACCATGTCCTTCCGGCACTTCAGCAGCGTCAGTGTGTGGATCGCTCAATATTCATGCAAGAAGGCGCTCCTCCGTACATTGCTACTCCTGCAAAGCAGCTACTGAGTGCTAATTTCGGAGATGACAGGATCATAAGCCGTCATTTTCCAACAACGTGGCCGCCACGTTCTCCCGACCTAAACCCGTGTGATTTCTGGCTTTGGGGGTACCTGAAGAATGTTGTTTACAGCGGGAGGATTCAGAATCTAGCCGACTTGAAGGCAAGCATCACACACCAAATCCATTGCATCAGTACAGATACCCTCCGGTCTGTTGTGGAGCATGCTGTTTTGCGCTTCCAATTAGTAGCGGAACAAGGCGGAGGGCATATCGAACAACTTATGCTTTAATCATCAGCAAGGTGTTGATTCCATGAAGCTCTTTTTTTTGTCATAATCGCTGTTGTCGCTGTATTCTGGTCTTTTCGCTAATAAATCTTTAGTAAAACCCTGAACTCTAATTTTTTTCTTTTGGATAACAACATTTCTGTGTTTAACGAATACATTTTTGGTCTTTCCTCCTGATATTACCCGGACAGCGCCATCTATCGGCACCTTTTTGAACTATTTTTTTTCCTTCGCCAAACAAAATTCCATTGCCTTACGATTGTTCTGCTAAAATATCAAGTCATTCTGACCAGTAGTTTTAAAATTATCGATTTTTAAAATCGGGACTTTAATTATAATCACCCGGTATATTTGAAATTAAGTATAGTCGTTTGTAAAACTCATGTGTTCGTATTTTTTATTTAAAGGTTAAAAAACATCAGTGTCTAAACTTTTGCTGAGCACTGTATTAATGGCTACTTAAATACATATAATGGCTTACAAAATTTTAATATTAACTTAAATCTTGAATAAAAATCCGAACCTTATAAATATTCTGTGCTTATAACGTAAAATGTCTTTTAGATAAAAATAACTAATACATTTTTCATTAAACTGATCATGTTGTTGTGTCCGTTGTTTTCACGTGATTGCCAAAATATGCTCTTCTCAAGGTTATTATATTTTATTTTTCTTGTTACTTTGTTTTCCTAAAGATACTGATATTTTTAATTTTATAAAAGTATAACAAAAGAAATATGTTAGCAGTTTCATATTCTGTTCTTTTGCTTTGTACATTTTAAATTCAACATACCGATTTGCTTAAAACAACATAATAATACAGCTTTTTCTTTTTACAATTTAAAGCTGAAATTTTCCAAAAATTCTACATTTTATTTGCGTGATTTTTTTTTTGTTGTTGTTATCTATAAACTCATCGTTAAATTAAAATATATCACAAAAGAAAGAAAAATTGTTTGCGGCACAATAGATATTATTATGGAATAATTTTATGAAACATACACTCATTCATCAGAAGAATTTATTATTTAACATGCTAAAACAATAAAGCATATTTTATTCTTAAATATATTTGCTCTAGATTTAAAATTAGATTAGACTGAAAATATTCATATTTTAATAATTTCCCACATTCATATTTTCAGATACATAATTTTTTTTTAAATTTCCAGTTTTAATATATTCTTCGCCAAATGAAATATTTAGAATGTTTTCAAATAAAAATATTTTTATTGTTCAATATTTCGTTATTATTAATGCTTAAAACTGTTTATTTATTCTATTTAATATTATAGGAGCAAAGCCACAAATCGTATCGACCTCTCTGTGTGCTAACGTATCGCATTAATTATTTTTTCCACAAACTGCAACCGTATGGTTACCACTTGGCAAATGTGGGTCTGCACACTGTTGTCTGCTTACTTTTTATGAGGTGAGTTGAAAATAATTGTTCATTTTCTTCAAACGGGTTTTATTTATAAAGCAATATTTCAAAGAATAGTCTTAATTCTGCATTCTTTCAGTCCAAATAAAATATACTTTTTTTTTTTTGTTGTTGTTGTTTTTTGAAAACACTAAAAAAAGAAAAAAAATCCCGAAATTATCGTAAGTCATAGTGAAAGCTATCTTCATATTATCATTATTATTGTTGTTGTTGTTGTTGTTATTCTTTGAGGATGAATCGAATTTCATTTTCACTAGTTGGAAATTAAGTATCTTACAATTTTAATGTATCAAGGATATTGTAAAAACAAGTAAATATAATTGTGTTATATTTTTCTGTTAAGGAAATTACATTATGTTAAATGTTTTTATATTAAATTACTTGCTTAAAATCCCAAAAACCACCGTCAGCTGACACGACAGCAGTGGATGTTGCCACGAGAGTCAGAAAATGATCAATGAAAAGAAAAAGTACAGAAACCTGATTTCAGAATATCGTTTCAGCTCGAGACAATATCATTTAATCAACTGTCTAAAGATTAATTTTTAAACAGTTCACATTAACAGGTTTTTAGAGTCAGTAAAGGCAAAACAGAGGAACACAGTACCCTCTAATAACATGCATTAGAATAATAAAATAAACTGAATTATAACTGGGGGCATCTATAAAAAATATACTCATTAAAGCACACCAAACGCAGTTTAAATAATAAGTATTAGGACTGTATCTTTTATTTTCATCACGTTCGATAAGCAGCGAACACTCTGGTCGCTATTCTTTTTCACACTCTCAAAACAAGCATTTTTTTCTCTACTCACAAGGAAGGTCTCCATACGGGCATACTCAGAAAAATCTGAAAAAAATACAGAATGTTCTTCTCATATAGTTATGTATGTTTATAAAAAAAATTTCGGCGGAACTTCCTTATAATGTCCGTAAAAAAATAATAAAAATTTCGTTTATTTGGCGATTTATCTGCGGTTGGCGAAAAAACGAAATTTTGAAAAATACACTTTTACGCTGCGAATACTTTTTAAAGAAAAAACTTTCTATGTTCAATTTATTTATATAAGTTTAGTTTAAGTAATTTTAGTTTTGCATTTTTACTTTACTTTAAGTGTAATTTTGTCATATACGTTTATACGTACTTATAACAAAATGAAATTAATATATTTTATCATTTAAAACACAATTTAAATTGATTAAAATTGTTCCAAATTGAAAAATACACTGTTAAAAATCTGCTGCATTTTGTTGCAACACACTCCCTTGCTTGTATAGAAAACGGTTACTTGGCCGTGAAATGGAGCTTTCTCATTGGTTGGAATAGAGATATTATATACAAGCGGTGGAGTGCGTTGCAGCAAAATGCAGCAGATTTTTAACAGTGTTGCACAAGCTACAACACCGCTAAAAATCTGTACCATTTTCTGCAGCGTCACTCCACCGCTTTCATATAAAACGGTCAATTCACCGTGCTATGGAGCATTCTCATTGGTCAGATGAGAGATATTCCACAAAAGTAGTGGAGTGACGTTGCAGTAAATGCTGCAGATTTTTAACAGTGAATTCAATTAAAATCGGATTTTAATTTTCAGATTCGTTAAAATCGTCTGCTTTTGGCGAGGAAATGCACTGCTCACCAAATCCCGCGTCGCTTTCAGCTTTTCACGCCAATTATTCCAAAATATTTTATTTTTTTACATATCTAATATATCTACTTACATATCTAATATATCTACTATCTGTAATTCCGCCGCTAATTTTCACTGATCCTTTATTACCTACATGAGTAGTTTAATTCGTATTTTTTTTTTAATTCTGAGTATGCCCCCAATGGAGACCTTCCTTGTCAGTTCATTACACATTTCAACCGAAGGGAGTTCACGACGCCCTCTTATGGGACTAATAAATTCTCAAATTTCAACAATAAACAGGGCATGAAACTGAAACATCTCCTTAATATTATGGCAAACTTCTCATTTATTGAAAATAAAAGAGTCTGTCTCCATATCAATTGAATGAGATGCCATTGTAAGTAATGATGAACAGTATAGCTTTGACTTTTAATAAACTATTTTGCAATATCCTTTAATATACCAACAGACTGGTTATGGCATCCAGAAATTCTGGGTAAACAAGTTTATGTTTGTGAATTACTGTGAAATACTCGCATCCTTCATCTCTTGATTCATGAATTTCATTCGTATATCCGCCCCATCAATCTGTGAAGCCAGTTAGCTGCGTGATACTATCAGCAACGTTTTCTCATTTGCACCATTCAAATGTATAATTTAAAGACTTAGCTGTACGATTGAAACAAAAATATATTCACGTTAAATATTAAATGAGTCAAAATTTATTTGGCATAAATTTTAAGTAATATACCACTGCATGCATAAAAAAAAAGGCGCATCGGCATATGTTTTGGCATGATGACGTTAAAATCGAAAAATAGTTTTTTTTTCTTTTGAATATATTTTAGTAAGAATCGTGAAGAAATCTCACCACTTACAAAAGGTTTATAATTTTTTCGTAGTTTCATCGCATAAGCCATTGTAAATAGATACTATGACACGCTGCTCAAGTGCACACAATCTAAAAATTTTACTTCAACAGAAGGTTGAAATACAGATCAAAATTCGAAGATTGTTCCAAATATATGAAGCATGATAAATAGAAATTATTTGATGGTGCTTCTAAGATATGGAACTAGTCCGTGAAAATGTATGTGTTTAACGATTAACATCGCTTTTTGATTTTAATTGTTTTTTAAGTTAACCAGCGAACATTCTAAAATTTCATATTATGTATTCAGGGCGGCGAGTTGTCAGGAAAATACACACACACAAAAACATTTTTTTCTTATAGAAAATACTTCAAATAGTATAAAGGGATTAAAAACTGAGAATTTCTTTCTAACAAAATACTGGTATTTAACACTTAGTTTCCACTGTGCTTTTCTCTGACCCTTCGCAACCGTGTTTAACCCTTTCATGCAAAGACAAATTCTGTTCGTAAAGTGAAAAATTACTGACTAACATCAGAATTTACAAATGACTTATTTCAAGAATTAGGAACTCCTTAATATAAGCCTACGTTGTAAAAACAAAATTTTTTTTAAAACAATATTCTTGATGCCTTTTTTTGGAATTAAAATTAGGTGTGCTGTTTTTCAGACATGGACCACTGTGCCGGACAGGGTTAAAACCAGGGTTGTGGAGTCGGAGTCGGTCCCATTTTTGGATAAAAGAGTCGGAGTTGGAATCGCTAAAAACAAGCCGATTCCGACTCCGGCTTTTTTTTCGTTAGACAGTTTAAAGTGAAGTGAAATCAGTTATATGAAATTTTAAATCCATGAAAGGATTTTTTGTTATTTTTTTATTATGTCTAGCTGCCCAAGTTAAAGATTCACAATATATTTCCCGGCGTCCACAGTAGATGAAAATAATTTTTAATTAAAAACTCTAGTAGAACCCGAATTATTTCCGAACTTATGAAAATTTCAACTTTATTACTTTTTCCCCCTTTCCATCGAAATTTTTCTGCCCTGGGGGTCGCGAATTAACATAAAGATTGTAATAATTTACCTTTTTCAAGTCCACAGTCCGAGATAATAAAATTTCTGTTTGTTTACTACTTTAGATTTCGAATTTTCGGGATTGTAGGACGCGAAATTGGAAAAGTTAGTGAAACGGAATATATTTTGTTTTCCATTTTTCTTTCAAAATTCTATGGAGGAAGGTCTATATACGGATCTACTCCAAAAAATCTGAAAAAATTACAATGTGTTCTTTTCATGGAGATACATACGTTTATAAAAAAATTTCGGTGGAACCTCCAAGAGAATAGTGAAAATTTCATTTGGTGACTTTTCATCGTTTGGCGACGGAATACAATTGCAAAAAACACTTTTTAATTTTAAGGCATATATTTTATTTTTTAAGGCAAAATATATTTCTTGTTGAATTTGTTTAGATAAATTTAATTTTAATAACTTTAGTTTTTTCAGTTTTTGTTTTTTTTTAACTATAATTTTGTTATATCGACATTTATGTGCATTTATAACGAAGTTTAACAGTCAAAAATTACGATTTAAGGCGAAATTCAAAATTTTAATTAATTAATTTTGTTTCAAGCTTAAAATTAGGTGTAACTGAGCATTAACGATTCTATTTTGTTGTATAGAAACGACTTTGGTTTTGATTTTTAAACACGCTTGAATGCATAAAAAAGAGAAAAAAATCAGTATGAAATTTTGAATATATATATATGTATATATATAATTCAATAAATATACAATTATTCGAGTGTAATTCAATAAATATACAATATCCTCTCTCATTTAAAGTTTAAATTCCTTAAATATTATTTTTATATTCTAAAAATCAATTAATAAACAATTTTCTGTTACATTAAAATCGTTTGATTTTGGCGAGGAAAAATGCTGGTTGCTAAATTGCAGCTTTCGTCTTTCCATGACAAATATTCGAAAGTATTTTATTTTTATACAAACTTTCTACTGGAATAATATAAATATTCCGCTAAATTTAACTGATCCTTTATTACATACATAAGTAATTTAATTAGTATTTTTTTTAAATATTCAGAGTATGCCTAGTATGGAGACCTTCCTTGTATGAACTGAATTAATATCAAAATAGTGAAATTTCCGCCTTTTTTTTTTCTACCGTTCCTTCATAATTTTAACAGTAAAAGTGCTATATTAGCCAGTCTGGAACTAGAGTCGGCCATTTTACTCACCGACTCCTCATTCATGGTTTAAACAAGGTACACATTGCGTTCCTTCATATGACTTTATTTAATACGATTTTTTTAATAAATAAGATGAAACATAATTACTTTTAACTTTTGTGGTTTGTATTCAAATTAAAAAAAAAAAAGAATATATAATAATAATCTACTTGATGCGGCAACACTGGTGGTTAGTGACATAAATCCGCTAAGTTCTCGAGAGAGCAAGGGTTTAATACCAGAATTTATAATTTGTATATTTTTCCTATTAACTGAATTAGACTATATGCTACGCTATTACATCAGTTTTTATAATATTTTATTTTAATTTTTACACATTTTTATTTCAACGTTTCAATGTTTTACAGAATATGCATCATGTTCCTTCCAGAAACTACTGCTTTCATCGCAGCTCTGCTTTTTGCAACTCATCCCATTCATACCGAGGCCGTAAGTATTTTTCATCATATTGACAGGTATGAAAATTAAAAAAAATATATGTTGTCTTGATTTAAAAAAATTCAGCCCTTCTTATTTTTGTAAAACAATTTCAATGTCACTGAAAGACCCAAATAATATTCTAAAATAATGAATTTCAATAATCGTAAATAAAAGTAAGATAATTGCTTACCTGTTTTTTTCTTTGGGTCCAGCTCAGAAAGTCCGCGTGTACTAACCAAGAATTTTATCATTCCACCAGTTTTATATTGAGCTATTAGGTAAATAGAAAAATCAAGTTAAATATATGCAAATTTGCATCAGATAACAAGGGTAATGATGAAACATCTATTTTAAAAATCTTGAATATTCTTTTTATATGCAATTCATTAATCATATACAGAAAAAAATTGCAACTTAAAGGGCGAGAAATAACAAATTAACACGGTATGAACAAGAAGCAATTACATGAATGATAGACAAGGGTGCCACAGGCGACTTCCTTTTAATACTATATTGCGACAGTTTTTTTTTTTTTTTTTTTTTTAAACGAAAGTCATTTACATGCGCTTTTGCAATATTTGCAAGAGAAATATACTAAGAAATGTATTTTTAAAAAATAGTGTTGAGAACGGAATATGAAAATATCCTGAACGTATCATATGTGATGAAACGTAAAAAATATCAGAATGTTGTAATACCTGTCAAATCCTGTAGTGATACGATATTTTCCAAATGTCTCCAAATAATTCTTCCTTAGCCTATTGTGTAATGAATATGAATTTAATAATATCCAAACTAGCTACATTGTTTATATTTCGGGTAACGACATATTCGTTAAACACCAATAAATCTATTTGGATGGATGCTATTTACATTGTTAACATAAAAGTAATTATTTTCTCAAAATTGAAAAGAGACGGACCCGGAAGGATTAAACAAGATTTTTACAGTGAACATATATCCAAAGTGGCATGTAAAACAATTTCTCTAGGGGTTAGAGACTATCCCAAATAATGTAATTATCTATTGTTGTTATTTGCATGGATTCACAGATTAGAAATTATTTTTATCTGTATGATAATATACAACATTTTCAACAAATTACTGTTTCCCCTTTTTATGTATATTAAAAAGAACTTTTATCCTTGAAATTAATTTCATGAGGCAGTCACAATAAAAAGACAAGTAAAACTAATTTTGCTAAGTATATTACAAAAGAAAAAAAAAAAAAAAAAATAAAAGGACAATTTATAAAACATTATTTATCGAATGTATATCATCAAATATTTCATAATTAAATTGCTAATATATTTTATGCAACATAAGATGTATTGCATTATTGATAAGTCTAAAAGATACTAAATTAAAAATTCTTATTTTTTATACTTTAATGCAGTACACGCTACATAAATAAATCATATTTTTTAGTAAAAATTTATTAAATTAATAATTGATTTTAATCTATAGAAATTTTGTATTTTGATTTTAACTTTCTTGATTCTATAATAAAAGAATGCATTGTCATTAAAATTTTTAAGACTTCTGATTTTCTACGGCATTATACTTTTAAGAGTCAGAAATCTGAAAAAACACATAGACAGGGTTCTGTTTTTTAATCTGTCTGTCCGTGTGGCTCTTTGTCCTCTTGGTATCATCTTACAAATTCATATTACACATAGAATTTAAGCAAACTTCATATAGACTGGGAGGACTAAACCGGGAGGCAAAACAGACAATCACTTCATTGAGTTCACGGTTTAAATGCCAGATTTAGTTAAAACTGGATTTGCATATTAAAACGCAATCGATCTGCCAAATCATAACCTGGTGCAAAATACCAATAACAGTTGATTCGTAGGTTTATCATTCCGTTTTCCTGCTTCTAGTCTTCTATGTTTTCATATTTTTGGGTAAAAAAAAAAAAAAAAAAAAAAAAAAACACAATGCGTAAACCTACGTGTCAACCGCTAAAATCGGGTTTCCAAATGTGTTCCACCAACATATGACTGGCAGACCGATCGCGTTTTAATATGCTAATCGAGTTTTAACTGATTCTAGAATTTCATCTGTGAATTCGATGAAATGATTGTATGTGCTATCGTCCCCTTGTCTAATATATATATTTTTAACAATGACCATTAGATCTCAGTTGAAATGGAGAAATTCTACCGGAAAGAGGCTCTATAATAGCGATTTTTATTCTTCCTTTTTTTGTATTGTCTGAATAAGTATGCTCTTTTAATTAGAATTCAATTAAATTTCATATGCTATATCTTTTTTAATATGAACACGAGGTTCAGTGAAATTTCGAGATATTCCGCTATGAGGATGGGATTTGGGAGATGACGACGAACTTGAATAATTCTTTTCGTGATATTTTGCAGTTTAAGAGAAAATTTAATGAATATTTTTCATAAAATTTCTATATTTAGATTTAATATAAAAGGCCGAAGTTTGTACAAAGTTTTGGTGAAATGTGTTTCTAAAATCCGTAATTGAAAAAAAAATACACTTTTCAAAATATTAACATATGTGTTATAGAAGAATGTTTTTCGACTAATAGGTTTTGGTTAATTAATGCATGGAAATGATTTATTCTATTAATTAGAAAATCCTATGAAAAAAATATGCTGAATGTTCAATGTAGTGGTTTGGATCTTGACAATGTTGATGGAATCTTGACAAAGTTGTTGCTTTGGAATTTTGTCATACGAATAAAAATCCGCGAGTATTTGGTTATTGTCAGTGTATACTTATAGTTTTATTTGTAGAATTCATAAGATGAAAAAGTATACCAACATGGTTTTCAGGAAGCCAAATTTAAAGCCATTATTGTCTTTGCAATGCTACTGATTGTGAAATATTTGTTTCGATACAACAAATATTTCAGTATGGGATCTGGCATAGTATTTAATCATCGAACCTTTTTAGGCTATTGGTAGATTTAATATTTCATTTTAGAGATTGAGTAATGATAAATGAATAAATAAAAGAAACAACGAAAATTTGAATTCAACTAGAAAAGTTTTAATATAAATTAATGAAATTTTATCTGATTTTCTTTTTTTTTTTTTTAAATAAAACAAATTGTAGATGAGAACGTTTACATCTGTGATAAAACTCAATCATTAAACGATTTTAATTTTTCTAATAAACAGATGAACATACAAAATGGTACTATCACTTAAGCAGTTGATCATAATTAAAAAATTTTTTTCAATTTAGAAATTTTAGGCAATTTCTTATTTTTTATAGAGAAAAATCTGTATAATGAAAGAAAAAATATAGTTTAATAAGTGACACACAAAAATATAGCTTTGGTTTTTTTTTACATTTTTTAAAAAGTTGAATCGATTTTATTATAACCCTCATAATGGAGGTTAAGTCATAAATCACTGACACATTTATAAATTTACCAGCAGAAGAGACTGAGTTACCCTCCGTTTAAATTAGCTACGTATTAAAACATTGCTTATGCACCCAGAGAAAAGAATTGATTAAAATTACAAAACATGTTTTGTTGAGTACATTTTGGTTGCTTTAAGCGTATTTTTTAGTTAAAGTAAAAAATCGGTTTTTTTGCTCAGATAAAAGAATATTGTTAACACTCATATAAAGATTTTACAAAATTTCATCAATTTTATTTGAGTCTTATTAAAGTTTTGTATTTGCAATTTGCAATTTCAACAAACTTTTGTTGTTTTTGCAAAATTTAAATTAGGGTGCAGTAGCCATAACTCACGTAATTTTGTTTAATTGACTTATATAGCTATAAAGGATTAACATAATTTATGAATAATAAAAACTTTTCAAATTGAGACGGATCAATGATGTTATTATTATGTTATTATGTATTTTGAATGAAAATTGGGGACAGAAAATTGAAAAAAAAATCAACAATATTTTTTTCTTTATTCAAACAAAATTTCTATTGGCCCATATTTAAACGAAAAGATTTGTTGGACCAAACAAATTTTTGCTGATTCAACAAAATTTTTCTCTGGGTGTGAAATTTGGTTCCCTGGTCCTTTTTGGAATTTTTAGAAAATTCATGTAGATCCTGAAAAACGTCTTTTCCACCAAAATTAGTCACATTATTTTATTTGGTGCCATGAATATATTTTGAGATTAGCAATTTTGAAAGTCAAATTTCATAAACAAAATTACACTAATATTTCAAAAATGCGAAATATCACCAAATAAAGACACATTTCGCGAAACTTTTCCAACTTCGTGATTTTGTTTACTGTCAGTTGTTCAACAATATAGTAACTGTTTCAACCTTCATTTATACCGAAATGCTTTAACTTGCAGTGACCCCAAAATGACCCATTAATCAAATTTTATCGATAATGTTACCTAGTTCAATGGTCTTCTTGTATACCGAAAGGTAGTATACAAAATTTATTAAAAATGGTTAGAGCCATTTTTGTATATTTCAATAGCTATATAGTTCAACAGTTCGACTCCCGTCTGAGAAAGGTTCATTCAACATTTCATCTCTTTGGTGTTGATAAAATAAATACCAAACTTGTTTGGGAATTAAACACCGAGGGTCTCGCGTTGGGCTAACTATCTGACTGGGACGCTTGCTGCATAGCACCTTGGGGCAGAGGGTCCAGTGAACAAAGTTGAGCACTGTAGGCTCTAATCCTTCATGGATCGTAAAGCCGCATGTTTAGCTTTAGTTAAGGAATACAAAAAAGCAGACAGACGGTCAAACCGAATACAAAAAAAAAAAAAAAAAAAAAAAAACTTTTTTTCTTTATTGGGAAATGTTAATAATTAAATAGCTTGATTTTCTTGAAAAGTAGAAGTTTTTCAAATAGTATTAAAATGCTTTAAATAAGAATGTGTGTATTTTTTAAAGAAAGCAAGCAAGACACTTTCCCTAACTACTTTCTTTACAAATTTCTGTGACTTCTGCAGAATTTATGCATTTTTAAATGCAGCAACAAATTATGCAATTAACTTGATAATAGTTCCTGTATTTTTGAATCCTTGTCAATAGCAAATTCTTAATTGAATAAAAAGCCATTTTTAACAAAATAATACAACTTTACATTTTTATTTCAGATAAAATGATGATTTTCCCATGAATAACTTAAATATTCTCTTAGCCGAAATGAATGATAATGCAGCCCACCATAAGATGGTGAAATATAGTTCCCACATTTGGGAATTTGAATTGAATCACAATTCTAATTGTTAGAACGAGATTTCTATTGGAACTATGGTTCAACCGAAGTTCCAGATGTTGGAACGTGATTTCATGATGTTATGTACTTGAAAAAAAATTCGTTAAATTTACAGTAAAAACTTCTGCTGCAATATTGCCAACTTTTTTGACGTAAAATTTTGCTGTAAAATTAGATGTAATTTGTTTTATTACATGTAATTTTACAGCAATTTTTACGGCAAAAGCTGCTGGCAACATTTCTACCAGTAGTTTTTCCCGTAAATTTAATGACTTTTTTTTCAGTGTGGCAACAGATACTGAGTACCAAAATTAAGTTCATATAGGGATAATTTTCTCTATTTTTCTTATAGTCTAAGAGCCCGTGAATGGCAGACCTTCGTTATTTTATAAAAATTGAAACTTTCTCATCCCAGTCTTCCAACACAGATAGGAACGATGGGTAATTATGAAATTTGGATCATGGTGGCTTTGGCAGTGACCAGGGAGCAAAGGTGTAAAAAATAATTTTTTATATTTCCTTTGGAATGATATTAGAAATCACGTCCTCCATTGGCAGACACTTCCTATGGTTCCAACTCCCGGTCGACAGACATATATGGCGGCTTCTCAATACACTAGAGTCTCTGTATAGCCCGGCCCGAAACATACATTTCCCAACCTTTTCCCCTTGGCTCTGAAATTGGCACACAGTTATTTGAGGTTGTTGCATTAATTCTACCGTTGTTGACATTTTGAAAAAAGACCACAATGAAAGAAAAAAAATGTAATTTAACAAATTAGAACGACTATTTGGAAAATGATATTTCCAAACACTAAAATTTGAAAGACTTAAAAAGGAATTCTATATATAAACTAATAATAATAATAAGCATCATTTTTAGGATGATCATAACGAGTCATATTACGTACGCCATGCATTAAACATTAATATTCCTAGACTATAAGATAAAAAAAACAGTAGTTTATGGAATTAATCAGGCTGACTGCCTTCTATTACATATGATATGGATTAAACATTAATATTCCTGGACCCATCATATAAAAATTTTAAATGAAATTTCAGTTTTAAAATTTTTTGAACTGCAAATTTTTAAACTTCTAAACATTACACATTTCAAATTTTTACACCGTTGCATAGAAAAAAATGCACTTTTAAATGAAATTCGTTTGAAATTTTCATGACAACTTGTTTTAAAATTATTATTATAATTTAAAGTTTTTATTACTTTTTTGTCATTGTGGCAACAGAAGTACAGTAAAACCCTGATAATTCGGATTAATTGGGACCGAACCCAATCCGGATTATCGAAAATCCGGATTATCCGGAGAATTAGAAAAAAATGAAATAAAATGTAACATACTAACAGAAAATCACCTTTATGGTTAACTTATTGAATATTTGCAGACAGTAATAATGTTTACTTTGCTTAATTATTCCGAAAACATGCCAGAAAAAGTTTTTTGTTTAGAATAAGACGATGAAACAAGTTAATGTTATGGAAATTAGCCAATCGCTTCTCAAACTTGAAAAAAAAATGACCAAACCGATCCGGATTATCGGGGTCCGAATTAGCGGGGTTCTACTGTATTCTATTTTTGGTCATTAAACATGGACTAACCAGAAAATGAATAAGATGCGGAATTCAACCAATAAAAACATTCAGATATACTTCGGATTTCCCAATTCTCTACCGAGGATAACAACTATTTTCCAAATAACTAAAAATCAGTTATTTATTTACGAGTATTAACGAACGTTAGCTTCGAATTCTCTCCAAGCTTGGAAACACTTATCGCGAAATATGGAAAAATATCGCCCAATTTGACGACAAAAATTAAGAAATCATAAATACTGCCGATTTGGCTATAGTTTACTAATTTGGTGCAATTCTCATTCAAATTCAGCATTTGCGAAATGTCCTTTTATAGGGTTCGTAGCTTTTTATCTTAAAATTTCAGTAAAATATTAATAAGATAAAAATCAAGCATTAAAGAATTTTTATGCACTCATCTAATCGAGTCGTAAAAGAAGCTATATTTAACAAAAGCAACGAATATGAAAGCTACTTCCTCCCCCTTTATATGCTAAGCAAATGAAAAAATAAGTACTGTGAGAAAATATCCGTTTGCGTGTAAACAATTTCCATTTTTTTAAATTTATTTATTTATTTATTTATTTATTTATTTATTTATTTTTTATTTATTTTATTTATTTATTTTTTTTTTTTTGAGAATTTTAAAAGTCAGTTTTTATTTAGACTAGGATGCAAATCATGTTTTACAGTGCCAAAATTAACATGGGAAATAGTTTAAAAAGCAAAATGCAGATGTACATAGTTTTA
Organism: Maratus speculifer; assembly: GCA_964019185.1. Classification (NCBI taxonomy): domain Eukaryota; kingdom Metazoa; phylum Arthropoda; class Arachnida; order Araneae; family Salticidae; genus Maratus; species Maratus speculifer. The sequence goes on along the minus strand of OZ025295.1, from coordinate 275,472,260 downwards.
ACTAAAAGCATCTGCACATATATTTTTTAAAATAGTGAAATGTATGGGATTTTCCTTCGCTTTCTCTTCAATGCAGCAACCTCAAATAACTGTCGCCAATTCAGAGTCAAGGGGAAAAGGGGAAAAATGTATGTTTCGGGACGGGCTATACAGAGACTATAGTGTATTGAGAAGCCGCCGTATATGTCTGTCGGCCGGGGGTTGGAACCATAGGAAGTGTCTGCCAATGGAGGACGTGATTTCTAATATCATTCCAAAGGAAATATAAAAAAAATTACGCTTTATAAAATGACGAAAGTAAGTCGGTATTTTTTACACCTTTTCTCCCTGGTCACTACCAAAGGCACCATGATCCAAATTTCATAATTACCCATCGTCCCTATCTGTGTTGGAAGACTGCGCTGAGAAAGTTTCAGCTTTTATAAAATAATGAAGGTCTGCCATTCACGGGCTCTTGCTCTATTAAGCGTGTTAATATTACATTCTGAATTTCTCAAGTTAGTTTGAATTTTTTGTTCTTTTTATCAATTCATGTCATTTTGTTTTGAAAAAAATAGGTAACTGGCGTCGTTGGGCGAGCAGAAATTTTATCTTCACTTTTTTTCTTATTGGCTTTCTTGTGCTACTGTGGAGCAGCAACTTCTTCTCCTGCAACAGGTTAAAAAATACCTTCAATTATCTATATTTATTGCACTGGTATAAATTACATGTAATTATCAGAATTTTAAAGTTCTCTGTCAACTATCCATACTTTAAATATCTATATAAGTATTTGTATCGGTTTACCTGTATATGTATAGGGTGAAATAGAGGAGAATTGTACACTGAAAAAGAAAATGACTTTAAAAAAATTGAAACATTTTGCGGGATAATGTATCGCCAGGGATAGAGAATCTTTTTAGAATAACATGCCAGATTTTTCCGAAAATACTTTTAAGTGATCATGACATGCCAACAATAAAAAAAAAGTATTGATAAAATAATAATGAATCAAAATAACTTAAAATTTTCTCTTTAGCACTTACAAAAATAGTTAGTATTTAATATAATACTTAGAAATTTATCTCTAAAATATATGTTGTCTCATCTTACATGTCAAATATTAGCTTCGTACTTGGTTAATTTTAAGAGAATGCTCAATGGATTAAACACATTTGACATTTTTTACTTTTACTTTTATTTATTTCCGAAAAGAATGCCTTGTAGATTCTCCCCCCCCCCCCCCACCTTCCAAAAAAAAAAGCGCCAACATTTAGTGTCTTCAATTGAATTTCGAGTTGTTTTGCTTTTACCATCGCAACTTTTGCTTATAATGTCTTTTAATCATTCTTTTGAGATAATCTCCTAATTGTCTGGTATTTTGTAAATTTTGTCAGTCAATATTGAATTATATTTCAGATTCGCCGATCTGTCTGATACTGACAAGCAACCGAACATTCAGATAGACAGAAAAAATATCCAGATTAATTAATTTATTTTGTGAAATTCTGCTATATTTTGAGGAATCTGAATCTACGCCGTGCTAAAAATAATGTACAGCGTGCCACTTATGGCAGGCATACCATAGGTTCGCCGTCCCTGATGCATTGCATATTAGTTTGAAGAGACTTTTAATTTAATCAAGTGCAGAAACCGTTAATAAACTCATAAATACTTTTCACAGATGTTTATTCATTATTAATTTAGTTTTCTTTTTTTATAGACTGGAATTCTATGATTTTATGCATTATTTTTGTTGGAATGGCGACGTTTTCTAAAGAACAAGGTATTACCGTTGTTGGAGTTTGCTGCGCGTATGAAATTTTCATCGTTCATAGTGTAAATAATGTTTTTTTTAATTTTTTTTTACATTTATTACTTAGTTGAATTAACTAAAAATTGCAATTAACATCCTTTTAAATTTTCCAGCTGAGGCTTCCTGAACTTTTGCAAATCATGCAGAGTCCAAAATGTTTATCTTGGATGAATGGGGGTATTGCACGCATGGTAACACTTGCTGTATTTTCAACTTTCTTGCTTTTATTGAGGCTCAATATTATGGGATCCCAGTTGCCTGTTTTCACAAAGTAAGTTTGATTAACCATCCATTAAATTAATTTTTCTGAATCATCGACAAACTGCCCAATAATTTAAAAACTTTTAAAATAATTCTTATTTATACTAAAACAAAAGGGAAATTCATTTTTATAAACCATTAATATGAATGTGTGCATGGTCTTATTAAGCCTTTCAGGACAATGGTATGTTTATGAAACCACTTACTTTTAACTCTCAATAATGGCACTGCAATTTTGTAATTTAACATGTATGTAAAACATACATTATTTCATATTTTCACATAAATTTGCTGCTACATTTCGGTGCCATTAATTTGTTGCAGCACTTTAGCATTAAAAATGCTTTGCCCGTTAAAGAGTTAAAAAACTGCACACACTTATTAACTTTATTTACAGTTATTAACATTCAAATGCCCATTGTATCATATATGCTACCAAGAGTGTTAGGAGTATTATGATTTTTTTAATTCAATTATTCCAAGTTCATGCCAGAAATTTTAAAAAAAGCAATATTATTTTATATTTAATAACAGACATTCTGTCGTTGAATAGAATAAAAATTATTATTGAAATTTTCTGGAGTGAATTCAGATTATCTCAACTACGGTATATCAAAAATATATTCTACCTTACGAATGAGAGGTTTAAAGGGAAGTATATGTTTAATAATTTGCGTACATGCTAAGCAATTTGACCACTTACAGTACCACTTAGCTGAAGACACCGAAGTTAGCGTTCCTTTCTCGAAAACAGTGCATAACAAGAGAAATAATAATTGATAAATAGTTTTAAAAATTAAAACACACGCTTTTATATCAGGTCGGACTAAAAAGTTTAAAATGTTTTTTCGGTTGCATAGTTACGGTTTTCACATGTGCTTCAATGATTGTCATGTGTCTAAAGTGTCAGGTGAACTGTTAATTTCTCAAACTGATTTTGATCCGTTTATCCAGAGTTTTTTATTCTTTTAAGCGGCGACATTTTAAATTGTTGAATTGTCACCGGTTCTCAATAAGTGTGCAAAATTTCAATTTAATCTTATGTCGTAAAGTGGTTGAAAATAACGTTCAAATTTTCCGTTACGTACATAGGGTAACATCCCCAGTAATTGGCATGCACCAGTGATTGGCACATCCTACAAAAAGTCCTAAAATAAAATTTATATCCAGTCTTTTAAAAATGCAAGACCATATACCAGTTATATGCTCATTTACTTTAAAGATTATAGCTTTGATTTATGCTACTAAATGACAATAGGGCCTAGGAAAGAGAAACAATTATGGCTTGTATCAAATTACCCATTTTTGTTGCAAATGCTTCCTCTCTGGCTTAAGAAAGGCATACATTTCAATTTATTATTATCTGATTTATAGTATATTTTAAGTTTTAATTGATAACAGTTCTGTTTAGTTGAAAAGGGTTACTTTAATTGTGTAAAAGTCTGAGTGCTAATTACTGTTGATTACAGCAACTTTTTATAAATATATATTTATAAAAATACTTTTTCAAATATTTTTGCTCTTAGTGGGCAAAATAGATGCACAGATATGCACTCTTTGATTTAAAAATATTTGCAAGTAAATATTTTATTTCTTGGTAGTGAAAATAGAAGTAAGTTTAAAGACAAATCCTTAATGTGCCAATTACTGGGGATATTACCCTGCATACATACAGGTGAAACTAATAAAAGTGTGTCAAAAAAAGTCAATTACAGCGTTGCAAAGTGTCCTCGATTTAGTATTTGTTTTTAGAATCTCTGAAATATATATTTTATAAATGATATTTTTTCAGCCAAAATGCACTGTAAATTTCATGCATAAAGGTGGAATTATAAGACATAAAAACATTTACTATTAAAATTAACACATGTTGGCATAAGTAAGATAAAGATTTTTTATAAAGAAAATAAAGTTGAGTATGTTCAGTATGTCCATCATGGGAACATATTAAGAATGCATGATAATTTAGCTGATTTTAGATACATTAAACATATTTCACTTTATTTTCTTAATTTAATTTCTTTCAGTAAATTAATCTGAACTGTAACATCACTTACATGGGTTACAGTCATTAGTAACTGTATGTATTTCATATAATATCACATTCTGTATTCAACTATTACTAATATAAAATTCTGATAGCATAACTATAAACTATAAAACTATTATATGTTATAACCTATGTATATAAACTATTATATGTTAGGACTCCTAATACAGTTTTTTTTATGTTCGACATAACATGCATTAAATCAAGGACAATCTACAACTTTTAAAATTGCCTTTTTCTCGTATCTTATGGTATTTTCGACAAAGGGGCGGTAAATCTAGAGTGTTTTACTGGATAGCACATAAAAGTTCCACTCGTGTCTCCCATAGCTACTTTACAATACTCAGACAGCATTTTCACGAAATAGCCATTGATATTCTGTATTATATGCGGGTGGAATCTTAGTTTTTTTTTTATCTCTGTTAAGCGACAATCCGAACGCAGCTACGAATATAATTTCTTATTTATCAATTAATAAAATTAAAGCTTTTCACAAACAATTCTTTGGAAATATTTTAACTAATTTTATGAAAACCTGAGTTTTTAGTCAAAATTTTCATTTTCATCTGTATCTACTTCTTAGTCCTATTTTTCCCAAAACATTTTAAGGGTATCGTAATTCACAAAAGATAACTTTTGTACAATAGAGGCGAAAAATTAAATAATTTACGTCAGTGTAGGTTCTTTCTCGTTTATTTTGAAACGTTGAGTCAAATGTGTACAAAAGTAACTGAAAAGTATAAAAATGGAAACAGAAGATTTTAAAATACATCTGCAAAAAATTTCTTAGTCGCAACGAAATAGTGGGCTAAATCTGTTAACTATTATTTGGAATGTATTAATAATATTTTTCGTACCTTTTATTTATGCATGTTAAAACAACACACGAATTTATTTTTAATAAGTCTGGGAGGCTCCATCACTCAATCAAGTTTACGGCTGAAATTCCAGGATTATTTAATATTCGATCAGTATATTAAAATGCAACTGGTTTGCCATTTCAAACAATGGCGGAAGTAACCTGCAGATCTGATTTTAGTTATTAATAGGAAACTTTATCATTATGTTTTCCTGCATCCATAGATATGAAAACATGGAAGACTGGAAGCAGGAAGACACAATAGTAAACTACCAACCAATAGACAAAATCGAGTTTTCAAGTGTTTTACCAAGCTATGATTTGGCAGAGAAGTTGCATTTTAATATGCAAATAGAGTTTCAACAAATGCAGGAATTTTAGCCATGAATTCGATAAGGTGAGGGTCTGAACAACCTCCTTCCATATTAAAATGTTTTTTGCTTGTTGCTACTTTTTTTTCATAATTTTTGGAGATTTTTAGTCGTAATCTGTTATTTTATGTTTGAAGACGTAATTAATTACAGTTTTATCTCTCTCTTTACATTTAAATATATATATATATATATATATGCGAGAATTTCATTCCAGATTTGACAATCCGGCTGCTTCCTCCGAAAGTCCTACTCGTGAACTGACCATGCATTTTTTATTCGCTTTGAATGGCTGGCTTTTGTGTTTTCCTTCTGATCTTTGCTGCGATTGGACAATGGGGACAGTGCCGCTCGTAACGTCATTCCTAGATAAACGCAACGCCGCTACAGTATTTTTCTATGGAATATTGATTGCACTTATGTGGAAAAGCCTATGGGATGATGACTCTAAATCAAGAATCATCTTGATGGTGATTGCTTTAATTTTGATTTATTTAGGTTCATTGCAAAGGATATCTCTAATAATAATTTTGTTTCAAACCTACACTTGAAAAGGATGTAATAGAGCTTTATATACTACTAAGATTTGTTTTAAATCTATTTAATCATATGTATACATTTTAAATGATTTTTGAAATATAGCAATGTTTATTTGAAAAGTTATTGACAGCTTACTAATTTTTGTCTTAAATACTTGTTTTCTATTATATATATATAAAAAAAGAAACACACTCATTGTTATGTAAATAAATGTAATAAAACTACTTGTTAAATTCTGTTAAGAACCAAAATAAACAAATATTTAATAAAAAATACGTTAAGTTTTACATTTAAAAGTAAAACTATAGAGATTGTACTATGATTATTGAGATGAAACTTTGTTCAATATAATAGAAATATAAAAGTAGTAACGTTAAAAGCACCAATTATTTTAAATTAGACGCAGACCGGTTAAGATAGCATATAGCTTACCATCCTTAATGCTCAAGTGCCCAGGGCCGTAGCAAAGGGGGCGCTATGGGCGGCTCAGCCCCCCCCCTCAAATATGTTGAGTCCCTCCTGGAAAAGATTCCAAGGTCACTAAATGAATTTCTGTTCCGAAAATTCAAATGAAATTCTGTTCAAAAATCTAATTTAGTTTTCAGATCCTTTCACACTTTTGCAGAGTTACTAAACAGTACCTAAAATAAGTGTTTAGCACTCCTTCATCCTATTTCTACATATGAAGCTAACATGATATTTCATTTTGCATCAGTTATACACTCAAAATTTTCATCATCACATACTTTTCTTAGTATAAAATGAAGTTATTACAACAATTTAATAAGAAACATTATACCTACAGTGTAAATATGCACTAATTTACCTTTCTGTGGCAGAGAAAGAGAAAAAAAAATTATGAGCCCCCTAGAATCTCTTGAGCCCCCCCCCCTATAGATCACTTCTAGCTACGGCCCTGCAAGTGCCTCAGTTGAGCAATGACTAAGGCACGTTATGTTGAGTCATGTTATATGCGAATTTTTTTCATGCTTTATTAGCTCTTGTATGAAGCGAAATTGTTATACGAAACGTCTTTTTAAAATGTTAAAAGGTAATAAATTTAATTTTCGATAAAATTTGTTTTAAAAATATTTGTGTTTAGTTGATAATGTTGAATCATGTTATATGTCAATTATTTTCATGTTTTTTCAGCTGTTACATTAAGCGAAATTATTGTACGTATCGGGTCTTTAAAATGTTAATCATAAATCTAATTTTTTTCGGTTAAGTTTGTTTAAAAACATTAGTCTTTGGTTGATAGTTTTGAATCAATTTTTCGAGCTTACAAATGCACTTTCGTTTGTTATATATTAAACAAGTTCAATCAAGCCTTTTCTTTCACATGAATTTTGGTATGCGTTGTAGAAGTGAATCACGAAGCTGTTTATTCCAAATTCTCTTTTATGTATGCATAAATCATAGGTGTGTTTTTAAAGCCCATGTACAATATAGCTTTCTGCTGGATAGATGTTTGGTTGTAAAAAAATACAGCATTGCACCAGCTTCTGGCTATAATATAATTGACAAGAATTTTTTGGAATTATGTTAAATTTTTAGTTCTGGCTCTAGGGGCAGGGACAAACAGGATAGGTTTTGGAAACTGAAATGGAAATAAAAGTTATATTATGTATGTGACATTTGCTAATATCAGTTGACGTTGGAAATGTCTCCAATAAAGGTACAGTTGTAAGGAAAAAATTAAATACTCCCTACTAAGTTCTCAACAAATTATCATAGAAGAAAATTACTGGCACTGATCAATTGGAAATAAAATCTACTTTTAAATGATGTATACAAATTCTGATTAGGGCGGCATCTTGATATTAAAACGGACCCAAACTTCACTTTTTCAATAGCAATACTCAATTTTAACAAGATATTTCAAATCTTCAGTCCAAAATTTGTCTAGAGACCAAATTTCATGTCATTTGAATGCTAAATTTTTGAATTATAAGCATTCAAAATTTAATACTAAAAATGATGGTTTAAGGGACCGTCTGCAATAGAAGTGACTAGATATTTTCATACTTCTTATGCTATCCTTAATCTAGCAGTCTTCAAGGATTGCTTGAGTAGCACCTAAGATACCTTAATCAAGAAAGAAGCTGCCTCGGTCAACAGTCGATTACTTAATTTCAATTTGGATACAGTCCCTAAAACATGCTTGTTTTAAAATAAACTTATCATACAGATTGCATGAACATTTGTTTTTAAGCTAATTGAAGGATGTAGAATTCATTTATGCTTTCTGAAATAGGTACTGCTATTGAAAAAAAATATTAAAATTTTTATTTTAATATTTAGATGGCCCCTTATGCAAATTTTATATACATCATTTAAGAGTAGACTTTATTTCTACTCATTCGGTACTAGTAACTTCTTTCTAATGTAATTTTTTGAGAATCTAGAATGGGTGGTTACTTTATTTTTCCAAGACGGTGCACATTAAGACATCTAATACAATAATCCAACACGAGGAAAAATTAGTTAGGATACGAACCTGGGACTACAGCATACCGTTCTGCTGCTATGACCTCTAAACTACCCTGACTGATGTCGTAGTTCGCAATATCTTACTAATAAACTATATTGGAGGAAGTCACGGTACGCTATAGACCCAGATTCATGTCTAGACCCCGGCTAATTTTTGTTTTTTGTTGGGTATTAATTGTGCTCAGGTTTATCTTAGATTAAATAAGTATCTCTAATAAAAAGAAATTGAAGAGTTATTTTTGCGTGTTTTAACAATAAATAACATTACATTTATTTTAATCATATATGAGGTCTCCAGAAGCTAAGAGGTACAAGTGAAAAATTGAAAAAAACGAACTAAGCACAGAGATGGCTTGGATATATGCTTCTTTCTTAAAATATAAGTGATTTTCAAATTATTTGCTGTGTTCTAGAGAAATTATCTAGAGAATAATTATCACTATTGATTAAATATAAATTTAATTGAAGTTGTACTCTACTTTTTTTACGTTTATTGAAATAAGAGTTGAAAGACCACAATAAAACAAGTGTCAGTCTCCTATTTCAATTCAGTCAATTATTATTGGTGTTCAAATTTAAAATCAATTATTTTTTCACTCAGTTTACTCCGAATCGATTTTTTTTCACTTGTACCCTTTCACTTGTCACTTGACTACTGGGGTTCTCATATTTATTTTTTTGTTTTTCCTTTTCAGAGTACAGCTTTTCTCGTTTTTCCGTTTTTGCCTGCATCGAATTTGTTCTTTCCTGTTGGTTTTGTCATTGCCGAGAGAGTTTTATACACACCAAGCATGGGATTCTGCCTTTTGTTATCATATGGATGGAGTTTATTACATAACCGCATGTAAATACATTGAAATCAATTATATAATAAATGTTTTTAAAAATCAGCGAGTTTTTTCTAACTTGTTTCTCTTTTTTGTTGCAGAAAACTCAAGTCAATATCCTGGGGACTTTTGATATTTATTCTTATTCTTTATGCTACTAAAACCGTCCGAAGAAATTTTGATTGGTAATTTTCATTATGCTATTTACATACGGATCTAATTATACATTATATATTGATTTATTATAATTTAAGTACAAATATATATCATTTTATTGAGTAGATATGAATCTAAAAACAATCTTTTGTTAAATCATCAGATAAAATTTACTCAGAATCTATGATAATAAACTCTTTGACAATTAACTGAAAGTTTATAACTCTCCAAAGCCTTCTTTTCGCAGAAAATTGACCGACATAATTAACTATATTGAATTAAAGAGAAAATTTTCAACTAAAGCTTATTTATAAGACATTTTCGGGAATGCTTATGTTGATTAAATAATGGCTATTGAAAAAAAAAGGTTTTTGGCATTTAGTATATTGCACATTCTTGTAAATGTGTCAATAATGCCATAAAAAATACTGATTTTATAATCTACCTAAAAACTCCGGCATACTTTATGACGAAAACCTGCACAACTCTTTTGCGTAAGTAATTGCACTAAAAGTTTTACTTTAGAAATGAAATTGAAGAAAATTTAGAAATGAAAATGAATTAGAAATGAAGAGATTAAAAATATTTTTAAGCTTAAAAGGACGATCTTTCATACAACATCTTTCTTTGGATTTGTTTTTTATCTATATATAATAATTTACCATTTCGTAACTTCTTTCTTAACGACGACGTTTCTCTTTCCTATTCAAATAAAATTTCATCAAAATGTAATGAATTTCATAAAAAAAATAAATTTCTGACATCCATAGTCCAAAGTAAAATGTTTGAATGTTTCCTACTGAGTTATTAAAAATCAATAAAAACATCATTTTTATGATAATCAAAACGTCACTTACGTAAAAACAGAGTCATATATTACGAACGGCATGGATTAAACATTAATATTCGTTGACTAATCATAAAAAAAAAAAAAAATTCGAATACCGAAAGGTCTATTTTAAGCAGTACATAACAATTATATTCGAAACGGTTAAAAAAAGGCTAAAAGCTAATTTTATCCGCAGATGTATCACAGATATAATAAAAAACAGGTACAAAAATTTATTTAAATATCAATCTAAAATATAAAAAAGCCTTAGCATTTTTCGGAGAAAAAGTCATTTAAAGTTTTAGTTTGTGTGGATAATTGTGCTGAGTGTATTAACTAAAACTCACAATATCTCAGGATATAATTACCGCACGGGTAGAAATAAAGTGTAAAAATATTCACAATTAAGCAGGTTTTTATTAAATATTATAAAAAATTAGACCAATTTTAAGGTCACTGTATCCTTAAATTATATGTCAATCAAGCCTGAATCAAGCCTAATAAACGAGATAACTTTTTTGTTTTTCTCTGCTAAAACAGGGTGCAGATAAAAATGCATCTTCATTATATTCCAGTAAAGTCAGAAGTTAACTGTTTATTTGCTCTTAATGTAAAAATGTGAAATACTTATCTGAAAAATTCATAGTTACCAAGAGGTTATTAATATTTACAAACGTAAACAACACTTACAAAAAGAGTTTCCGAGATTTCGAAACAGAGAATCTGGCAAACATTTGTCTATCGACAGGGTATAGTCAATAGATAAAACATATAAAAGCCATAAAGAGCAATAGTCGGTAATCCTTAGGAAACATGGATCATAGTTTATTATATGGCTTAATAATGGATGACTATTGTGAAGCAATTAGCAGCAAGAATCGCTGCGGCTGGCACTAAATTTTCATCTGAACCAAGCTTGAAGAGAAGTATAATAATTTAAATTACGAATCTTTACATGTTTATATATTTCGTAAAAGAATAAAAAGTGCGCAATTTGATTTTTATATGCTACAAATTGTTGGTGTTTTTGAAATTATTTACTGTCATATACGTGCATAAACGCCTGTTGTTTACAGTGTGATAACTTAAAATACACTTTCTAAAACTGAAACAAGTTAATTTAAATTCTTTTCATCATCAAAATATAAAAAAATATGTTTTTTAAAAACTTCTTAATAAAATATCCATAGATATATTTTTAATTATCTGATTCTTGTTTTGCAGTTAATGCTTTTTGCAGTTAAGTAACCGCTTATATAATAACTATTTCAAGCAATTATTTTTTCTTTTAAAATACTAATAAGTAGACGGTTATACTAAGTACAAATTCAAGAAACCTAGTTTAAAAAAATAATTAAAAAACTAGCTGTTAAATAACTAAAGATAAAATATTAGGATAACAGCAAATTTATAATGGAAAAAAAAAAAAAATAATAGCTGCTTTCTATTTTACGTATAACATTTTTAATTATTTCATTTTGAAAAATGGAAATTTAATCTTGTAATTTTAAATAATTTAAGATAAGAAAATTTGTAGCTTATAGAAAAATAAATTTTTTCTTCTTCTATTTTTCATTAAGTACATAAAAATGTAAAATTCACATTTAAATTCTGCATATTTAAAAAAGGTTACAAAAACTATACTTTCTTTTCACTTTTTCATTGAATGTAATTAAGGAAATTATTTGCTTCGAGAAATAAAATCTGTTTCAAATTCTAATTTCATATGAAAATTACGCAAAATCAGCATGTTTTCGCACCGCTTACTAGATTGAAGAAATTATCCAATTATAAGTGTACTTCGAAGCTTGTTTTCTGAAGAGTCCTAGCTACTGAATCTTTCATACATTATATACTAACCTTTTTTCCTCAATACCCGAAAAATTACCACATTCATTGCTTTCAAAATCAGAAGCTGCATTTGTGAGTTTGTTAGCTTAACTACTGTATAACCTCGAAAATCCAGTATCATCGGAATTGTGACTGTGTCGGATTTTTTGAGAATTCCGGATTTCTAAAGTAACTTCAAAAGCAATTAATTGATTATTCTTACTGGTGCCCTAATTCGTAATTTAATTTAGGCCCCAAGTAATAGTTATGCGAGTAGAAAAGAAAATTAAATATTTTAAAAGCATAGTTAAAAATCAAAAGTTTTTTATATATCCTATGCTACAAAAAATTATAATAAACAGTGAAGTCATTTTTTGCATGTAATTTCCTAAATATAGATGTCAACTTCATTTTGCTTCATTTAAAAGATGCTCTAACAATCTTTCCGTGAATTTTACTCAAATATAGAATACCGATTCGAAAACACAGTCTTATTTATTTAAAGCAGGTGTTATTTTTTCCAGTCAAATGACGCATTTTTCCATTTATATTTTTTCTTCTTTCAGTTGTTCATTTTTATTCTTTGGTCTACTACCAGCATTATTAGGGATTCCATTTAGGAAAGCGTCGGCGATCTCAATGTCAGCTAATTCGTTGCTTCCAATCGTGAAATTTTTAATTCTTTGAAAATAACTGTCTTTCTTTCTGTAAGAAAAAAAAGCGAGAAGACCAACTTGATGTCAAGTTGCACAATCACGGTCGCCAGTCGCCACCTGGCGACTAAATGTTTTCACCCGGAGCCTAATTTTTGGAATCTAAATCGCCACTCAATGGCGAATTTTGTGTTTTTTTTTCTCGCGATCAATCTCTGACGACAATCGCGTGTTTTTTAGCGATTCTTTAATCTAAATCGCATTTCTCCCGCGATCATTTGACGAGAATCGCGTATTTTTTAGCGATCCTCTAATCGCGTTTCTCCGAGATTATTTGACGGAAATTGCCCTTTTCAGCGGTTATTTGATGAAAGTTGCGGTGTTTTTTTGCGATCTTTTGATAAAACTATCTTTTCTTCTGCGACCATTTAATGAAAATCGCGGTGTTTATCTGTTGTTTTGCGTTGTTTCTTAATTTTTCGTAGAAATTAAGACCTGGTGGCGACTGAAATATTTGGATTTAGAAGTCATTGGATGCTTTAGAAATTTGGGAATATATTTTGATGCCGGATTTTTTAGGCTGCGAAATTTCTGAATGTCGGATTTTCGAGGTCACATTTTATTTTTTTATTTTTTTGAAAAGACGTTAAAGGAAATTTTTCTTCAATGTACATCAAAGATTTTTGTTACGTTTTTTATGTATTAAAATTATTTTTTTATGTAAATAATCTAATATCTAGTATCTGGTGTAAATAATCTAATCTGTCTGAAAACAACAATACAAAAAGTTGTAAACTGTGCTGTTTTGAGAAAACGGGTAAAATGAAAATAAATATTAAATGCACATGTTTGAGATAAATGAATATGTTGACTGTAATAGTTGTTACTATTTTTGCCAATTTTAATTTGTAAAGCACAAATATTTTTTATAAAAGTGAATGTATTGTAAGATAAAGTGATATTTATTCAATATTTGATAGGCAGAATGAATACACGATATTCATGGCAGGAATTCAAGTAAACCAGAGGAATGCAAAGCTGTATAATAACGTAGGACATTCTTTAGAAAGTCAAGGAAAATACAGAGAAGCCTTAAAATATTTTCAAATAGCCGTCGAGTAAGTTGCCTTTATGAATTAAAAAAAAAACTTTCTATTTGAGAAGTTTTGCAAATGTGTCAATTTTATAGAATTAGTCAATGATGTAAAAAACAATACTGTATATTATTTTTATTAATAATTTCAAAATCATAATTCTATAATGAAATTTAGATTTATAAAAACCTTCCGAAAATTTACATTCTCAAATAGATAATATTAATAAACAAGTAACTATTTATAAAAATGTAAAATCCATCAAGTACATCTTGACTATATACATATATGTTGGACGGATATACATATATTGTTACGCATATATTGTTATGCACAGAACTTCAAAAAATTACCAATATTCAGAGCATTTTGGTACCCACCCTGGTTACGCCACTGAAAAGATTTAATATTTAAATAAATATATATATATATAGATTGTTTTAAACGAAATTGATTGTTTTAAATCAAAAAAATATTTCTTTTTAAAAGATTAAAATTGAAATGTCATTATTTATTTTATGAATGTCATTTAGATATTTATATATATTTTTTGAATTACTTATCAGAAAATTCTGTACAAACGAGAAAAAATGCAGAATGAAACTTTAAGCATTAAAAGTATATACAATGCGTAAATACGTGTAAAAAATAAGCATTCATTGCATATTTTATGATTAGCCGTTGTAACTTGAAATGTAATTAACTGAATGAAATTGTAGACTTTCTGCTTTAAAGGACTTGACAATCTGTCAAACGTTGCAAAGAGTTCTCTTAATTACTGAACTGATGACGACGGCTCATTGGCTTAGAAGCTGTAATCGTCTCAGCGATATATATGTCTGAAATATGCGTCCCAGACTTCCCCAGCAGTTGTCCTGATGCTTACGACAAGTTCTTAAACACTTTAAATGGGATTTTGCACACCAGTGTCTGTCTTGGCATATCAATAGAACAAGAAGTTTAAGCAAGTGAGGTTTAAAACATGTATCATACTTCCTCTCTTTCGTAGGTGAAATGAAACCTCGAAGTTTCACAGCGAGCGATCCCTCAATATCCGCGTATACGCAGTTAAATGTCTTCTAACACTTAGCTTTACATGGAACCAACTACGGCGTACACACATAAAACCCCAGCGTTTTTGTAATAAACATCCCAGCATTTTTGTAATAAACAACATTTTGCTCGCTCTCAGGGGCATGCAAACAGAAAATCGCGTCCAAGACAAAGTTAGAACTATGCGCCCTCTCCACAACTTTTTCTTCTGACAGGCCAAAAATGATGCTAGAAATATAAATTTATTGCTAATCCTACAATTTTCCGCATCTAGGCCGATCGCTTTTTTCGCCACAAAATACCTCTTCGCCACCTTTCGCACGGCGCTGCTCACACTGTTCGTATAATTCCTTTCTTGTGTTTTATTTTGCTACTACCACGCTAGGAAAATGTTTCCAACCGCGAATTGCTATGTTATTTCCTGCCATCTAGGCATACTCTACGTATACTAACTATGCTAGGTATATTCACCTCAAACTATGTAACCACTTTGCTGAAACGCCCTGTATTTCGTTGAAATTGCTATTTAAATTTATATATTTAAAATGTTTCTTAATGCAGGGTACAGCCGGATGATATAGGAGCTCACATTAATGTGGGTAGGACGCTGCATCATCTAAATGTGTATGAAGAAGCCGAAAAAGCTTTTAAAAAGGTAGAAATTCCTATTTTTATCCATTACTTTTATCATTCAAATAGATATAGCACATTCTTTAAGTTTATTATGTCCTGTTTAATATAATTTTTTTTATCGTAACACATTCAAAAATATAAGTATGGTTTTTTTTTAGAACGATTTGTTGTTACTCTCCATATAAGTTTCATATTTACAACTTTAATATATTTTAGGATAATCCGTTTATATAATATACTGTACCTATGTTGAAATAGAATATATATCACAGATCAAAAAATCTCTGAAAAATTACAATAAATATAATAAAACTCATTTTTTCCTTCTATTTTTCGATAACGATAATGTGTTTGCTGTATCATATTTGAGAATCTATTAGATATTCATCAAAGTCGATTTTAATTAAATCATAAGAGAGTTGTTTCTGAAAACATCTGCATAATTGTTGTATTTTTAGAATTATTGTTTAACATCATTATTGTTAATTTCGTATAGGATAAAAAATAAGAATTATTTGATGTCAATCCTGAACTTTTCTGAATTTGTATACACATGACATAGCATAACCAATCCGTGCACCTAACAAATTTACACACATTGGAGACAGGATGGAAATTATGCTAGGTAAATCATTTAATCCAAAAAATAAAAAGAAACTTTTTTTTTTATAGAGAAGATATTTACACATTTAATGCTTGTAAACCAGGTTAGATAGGTAATTCACTCCCAAGTTTTTCTTTGGTGGTTTTGGTGGTCCTACGTTGATATTAAAAATCCGGATAAAATTTACACTCAAATTTTAACAAAAAGTCAATTATCATTAGATCTTTGAATATAATAGGGCTTCTATAAGTATGTGATAGAATTCTTTAAAACATAAAGTTTTTTCTGTTCGTTTAGGCAGATTTTGTAAGATATATACCTATTACATTCTATTATATATTGAAAATTTTGAATTTTTTATCTTGTTAAGTCTACGCTGATCATGATACTTAGAATCCGAAGCCATCCTCAGTTAAGAACTTTATATATACATATACAGTGTCTCACAAAAGTGATGGGACACTTGTGCTTTATAAAAAGAAACTGCAATAAAATAAATAAACAAACATGTGCAAAAATTTTTTGGGTGTGTTTCATATTTAAAGTTAGTAACAATTATTACATAACATACATTTTGTCAAAATATTAAAATATTAATTTAGTAAAAATACAATTGTTCAGAACGGAGCAAATAATGGCTCACATAAGTGATGGGACACTTACTTTTCCATCAAATATTTATCCAAAAATTTTACTTTTTAAAAGGTTTTAATATTTTGTTGGGTTTCCTTTTACTTTTAAAACATGATTTAATGTTTTTGGCATGGATTCGACTAATTTTTTTTGTGATTTCTGGAGTGATTTTACCCTATTCTTCTTGAAGCACCGATTTTAGTTGTTGTTTTGAAGAAATAGTGTGTTTGCAAATTCTTGATTCCGTTCTTGCCAAATATTCTCTACTAGCGGCCTTCGCCCGCTACGCTGGTCGGTTTATCTAAAGAAATCTTGAAGAAGTAGTTAGATAAGGTTCAGACATACATTAAAAAAAAAAAAAAGCAAGTCGATCATTCAAAAAACGTTGGGAAATATCAAATATTTACTGTAATTTTTTAAGAAAAACAAAGTTTCGAAAAAAAAATTAAATCGAAAAAAAAATTACACTGACATATTAATGCAAGGAAATTTTCCCAGAGAGAAAATTCGCCTTGAATACAATATTTCAAATTCTTTTAATTGCTTATAGGCGTTAATGCCAACATAGTGAAAAAAAATTCCATGCTGGGAATCGAACCCGGGCCATCAGTATGGCGCACTGACGTTCTACCGACTAAACCACATGGAACGACAGCCAGCTTGAAACTTTCTCATACTTAAGTAGACTGGCGAAAACATAACGATAGCGCGTTTTAAAATCGCACAGTGACATCTATTGGATTTTATATGTACTAAAAAACGTTATGTACTAAAAAACGTGAGCAGCGCACCTAATAGTTTCTTTTGTTTCTTTTTGTTACTTTTTTGTCTGTTGTCCGATTTTGATGAAACAAAGCCTATACACTGCCCGGGAGTGTGCATTCTTCATTAGTGAAAACCGCATAAAAATCCATTCAGTAGTTACGAAGATAACCTCGAACAAACAGACAGACACACAGACAGACAGACAGACAGACAAAAAATTCAAAAAATTTTTTTTTGTGTTTCATTGGTTTTCTTTTATCGCCCTGACTCCATTTTTGTCAATTATCTTCAATGTACAGACACACCGGGTCCTACTGTTTTATTATATGTATAGATGGGATTTAAGTCTGGAGATTGTGGTGGTGTTTTTATTATTTCAGGACAGTTATATAGCAGCCAGAGTCTAACGTTCAGAGCAGTGTGCTGGGGTCATTGTCCTGGTAGAATTTAAAATCGTTATGAAGGTTCAATTTTCGTGCTGAAGATTTCAAATTTTGCTTTAAAATATCAATATACTTGTACTGATCCATTATACTGTCAATAAAAACAAGATTACCAACTCCAGTGGACGACATACACCCCCATACCATAACTCCTCCTCCACCATGTTTTACTGTTGGTACCAAGTTCTGTTTGCGAAATTCTTCCCTGCGCTTCTCCACACCAAGATTCTACCGTCAAAACCAAATATATTAAATTTACTCTCATCAGCAAATATAACTTTATTCCAGTAATCAGAATTCTTATTTATGTTGGATTTTGCAAAAGCTAGTCTGAGTTTTCTATTCTTTTCACTTACGAAGAATTTTTTCCTGGCTACTCTACCGTGATATCCAGCAGATCGAATTACCCTTCTAATAGTCAGAGGATTAACAATTATTCCATATAATGCTTGTAAATCGGCAGCAACTTTTGAAGCACTATTTCTTGGATTTTTTTTAATATTTCGAACGATAATTCGCTTTATTCCATTAGATAGCTTTGATGGTCGGCCAGGTCTTCTTTTATCCTGAATCATATGATTCTTTTTATATCATTTAATGATATTGAAAACTGTTAAACGACTTAAGTTAACTGTTTCAGCAGTTTTTCTAATAGATTTTCCACGTTCAATATGCAAATTAATAACTAATTTTCGAATTTCAGGCGAAGTTTCTTTTCGTTTAGCATTCATGGCTACACAGAGTTAAAAAACACAAAAATTCCAAAACAAACTGTAGAGAAATACTGCAGACGATTTTATAAATTATTGCCGATTGCTTTTAAGTAAAAATAAAACCCCCAAAAATATTTTTATTGCTTATTTCAGACGATTTTTGTTGCATATATAATGGTGTCCCATCACTTATGTGAGCTATTTTTTGCTCCGTTCTAAGCATTTGTATTTTTATTAAATTAATATTTTAATATTTTGAAAAAATGTATGTTATGTAATAATCTTTACTAAATTTAAGTATGAAACACACCCACAAAAAAATGTGTACATGTTTTTTTTAATTTATTTGATTAGTTTCCTTTTGTAAAGCACAAGTGTCCCATCACTTATGTGAGACACTGTATATCTTTTTTTATGAACACGATAACTTCCATAACTATGTACACATCTTTTTCAAACTTGTACATATAATCATGTGTCAGAAATCTGGGTCAAATTCGTTCATGGACAAAATAGGTTGTGTTTGACCAAGATAAAATTCACCAAGGGTGTGGAATTATTGAGGTTTTCTGTAAAAACCGAAAAAACAGATAACTTTTTTATTCTAATATATATTAAAACAGTTTAAAATTAGGATGAGGGATATAATAACAACTTGTAAGGTAAGGGAGATTTGTTTGCACTGTGTTTGTACTGATTTGTTTGCATTTGTAAACCCTTTTTCCATGTTGGAAGGTGTTATTGTACAAGATGTAATTTTATTAAAAACAACTCATAGGACATAACAATCGCATAACAAGTAACTTTCGTAACTTTTACAAAATAAGAAGTATGTATCTATATATATTACGCTAACGTATGTGGTGCAAAAAACATGGTTATTTGTTAATTGTTCGATGACAACGCCCAAACGAAACGCATTTAGGCCTTGGTAAATTGGTTTTTATTACATTTTATTCTTTCGCTGCAATTATGGAGCTTCAAAATATCGTTATTTTTTTTTTATTATTCTCTTAGCTTAAAAAATAAATAAAAATCATGAATTTTAATGGCTTCACTTTCAAATTAAACTTATTTTATTATAAATGAAATGAGTAAAAGGAATATATTATTAAATATATTTAAAAAAAAATTAATGAAATACAAAAAAATAAAGCCACTTGTACAATATTTGAAGACGAGCCAAATTAGTACAAAAATACAGATTGCTTTGTTTATCGGCATAGATATCATATACAGACCACATTGGTGCGATTTTTTTTCTGGTGCCAATTTGGCGATAATTTCGTTTTCAATACCAGTTACATATACATTTTTAAACACTTTTCTATTATTTTAAATAGGAAATAATAATAAATAAAAAAGTTAATTATATAACAAAATATTATATAACAATACTATACACAACAGTAATAATTATATAACAAAACAATTTATATCATTTTAAGAAAGAAAATAAAAGTAAATAAACAGTTTATTAAAGAATAAATAACAATTGCCAGGTTATCATGTGAGGGCTATATTTACCTTTTTGTTGCAATTGCGCCAATATCGTGCGCCTATGACATCTGCGCTAATTCTTTAGCAGAATCTTCTAATTTGAAAAAAAAATTAAATATTTAATATAAATTAGGGATAAAAGCAATATGGTTTAATGCTTAATATGCATTTAAGGGAGATCAAACTAGTCATCAAGGGCGGCTTGTTTAGAAAAAATAGCCTTTAATATAATGAATAATATTTAAAACAATTTTTTTATAAATGGAACTATACGTCTAAATTTAATTGCTCCTGATTTAAAAATCATCCTCTAAATCATGATCTAAATATAGGAAATCCGACAATAATAATACACGGTATCGTCTTGGTAAATTTTATTTTCACTTCTGAATTCTTTTATCTTCCGATCGTTTTGTCTTACGCAATCAGTGGCGCCACTTTCAGAGAAGCGGAGAAATGGATGGGGTCGAAATTAGGAAAAGGGGCGAAATACGGGCGCTTTACCTTACTGATTTTCTGCTATTAGTCTGGTGTCTAGTCCAAAACTACATACATATCAGGCGTTCCAAGATAATGCTGGAATCTATCATAAATTAACATAGCTGCCCCAGCTGGTGACAGGGTTGCTAATGAATGCGCTAGTTTTTAGTATGACGTCATATCTGCGCAGATCTCTATTATCTCCGCATCTCTTGCGTTTATTTTCTGAATTTTTACTCAATCCTGACAGATTTATCAAGTCTACCAGATTTATTGCAAAATATTTTTGTTACAGTTTGTTTTGATAAAATCATGTACATTTAAAAAATAGTCACAATATCATTTTAATTTCGGGAGAAAAAGTACTAATTAGTTCTAATAAATACCATATAATGCTACGAAAAGTATTAACTTTTACCCTAAAATTAAAATGACAATGCGACTTTTTTTAAATACACATATTTTTAATCAAAAAAAAAAAAATGTGTAACAAATATTTTGCAATAAATCTGATAGACTTAATTAATCTGTCATGATTGAGAGACTAGCTTGAAATTTATGATTGAATTTTTAATCTGAATTCTCGAAAAAACTTTGTCTGTTAAAAAAAAAAGAAAGAAAGAAAAATCCCTTTCGGCATGGCCTATAGGCGGAGGTAGATTTCGAAAAGTTTTCATCTCAAAAAAAAAAAAAAAAAAAGATTAGAGATAAACCCAGTTTAACTACTTTATTCAGCCGCTTTTAAAAATTTTTTAATTTCATTTTTCTGTAAGAACTGGTTTTATCAAAATCATCTTAAACGAAATTCTACTCAAATGCCCATTTTGGCAACATATTTTGAATTATATTCTTACTTTATTTAAAAAAATTGACCAATATGCTCATTATATAGTTCCTAAATAACAAAAAACTGTTAATTAAATTCATTTGACAGCAAAATTGAATTTAAAAATGAGTCATAAAATAACCGATTTATTATTTTAATACATCCACAATTCTTTAATCAAGATCGCTTTGAGAAATTTTGTGCGAAGTGCCCACTTTGACAGATTTTTTTAAATATATATTTAGCCTTTATCAAAAATCTGACCAATACACAGTAATTACACAGTTCCTAAATAACAAATAACTGTCAATTGAATGCGTTTGAGAGGAAAATTGAATTCAAAAATGAGTAATAAAATAAACAATTTGTTATTTGAATACAGCCTCAATTCTTTTATCATGATCGCTTTGGAAAATTTTTTGCGAGGTGCTTACTTTGACAGCTTTTAAAAAATATATATTCACCCTTTATCAAAAAATCGACGAATAAGCACATTATATAGTTCCTAAGTAACAAAAAACTGTCATTTGAATGCGTTTCAGAGTAAAATTGGATTTAAAAATGAGTCATAAAATAACCAATTTGTTATTTGAATACCCACAGTTCATTAATCATGATCGCTTTGGGAAATTTTGTGCAAAGTGCCCATTTTGGCAGCCTTTTTAAAAATATATTCTGCCTTTATCAAAAAACTGGCCACTCCGTCACATTATATAGTTCCTACATAAGAGAACCTGTAAATTGGATGCGTTTGAGAACAAAAAAAGATTTAAAAATGACTCGGTAAAAACGCAATTTCTTAAATTTCCTTAAATTTCAATCACGATAACTTAGTAAAATTCTGTTCAAAATACCCTTTTTAGCAGTCTTTTTAAAAATATATTCTGCTTTTATCAAAAAACTGGCCAATCCGTCACATTACATAGTCCCTAAATAAAAGGACCTGTAAATTGGAAGGGTTTGAGAACAAAAATGAATTTAAAAATGACTCAGAAAAAACGCAATTTGTTATACTTCCTCAATTTTTCATTGACAACTTCGGGAAATTCTGTTCAAAATACCCTTTTTGGCAGCCTTTTTAAAAATATATTGTGCCTTTATCAAAAAACTGGCCAATACGTCGCATTATATAGTTCCTAAATAAGAGGATCTGTCATTTGGATGCGTTTAAAATCAAAAATGAATTTTAAAATGAGTCAGAATATAAGCAGTTTGGATTTGAGATTTTTTCTCCAACTCCTATTTTTGTTTATTTTTGCTATAAGAATTGTTCTATGAAAAACTTGTTAATATAAAAGTTGTAGATATTATTGTGAAGATGTAAAATAAATTTAATTAGATTTGATTGCTTAAGAATTGAGTAAGTTTCTTTTTCCTCCCCCCTTTTTCTTTTCGTTTTTAATTTTTTTCATCGGTAAAAATTGGTCCTATCAAAAACTTGTAAATACAAAAGTTTTAGATAATATTGAGTAAATTTATATAAAATTTAGTTGGATTTGATATATTGAGAATTGACGAAGTTATGAATTTTTTTCTCCCAAAAACCATGTTTTTTTCGCCCCTTGAGCCCATTTTTAACTTTATCAAAAATCTGTCATGCATAAACTTTTTGCCCATTTCTTAGAAGTAATATAAACTTTAAACTGATTCGATATCTATTTTAATTAAGAAGTTATCGCGTTTTTTTGGTTTTCACAAAACCCCTCCCTATTTCCACCCCCTTGGTCCGATTTTGCCCATTAACGAACTCGACCGAGATTTTAAGCTCCTTGATTTTATGTAAAAGTTTGAAAAAGATCTGAGCATAATTATGGAAGTTATCGTGTCTAGAAAAAAGTGATATACACCGATAGATAGATAGATAGATAGATAGATAGATAGATAGATAGATAGATATATAAACTTTTTTACTGATGGTAGTTTTGGGGTCTAGGAGTCATGATTCGTGTAGATCCGCAAAAATTTTTCAGAAATTCCAACATGGGAGACAATGCAATAGGTAGTATTTCATACGAAATCTACCTAATATTTCATACGAAATCTACCTAAAAAGACAGAGAGTGAGTCTAATCTACGATTTTGGGAAAATTATTGCCTAGAATCGCAAAATATTTAAACAAATAAATTAACAATATTTCTTTGTTTAATAAAAAAAAAAACATTTAATGCATGTATTTAAAATTAAAATTATTCCGAATATAAGTATAATGAAATAGGAATGAAATGTTTGCAAGTTGAATAATAAAAGTCGATACGAACAAGAAAACATTAGATTTTTATCGTCTGCAATCGGTAAATGAAAAAAAAAGAAGCTAAAGTTGTTTAGTTTATTTAGTATTAATTTCTATACATATTCTAAAAATTGATAAACATTATATTATCATAGAAAATACAACGGTGTATACCATTTTGTATAACTTAGCTCATCAAGAATTTAGTAAAATATGACACCATTACAAAATTCTGCCTTTATATATTAACTACTTACTAAATTTAATGAGTCATCTTTCATTACATTAAAAACATAATTAAAATCGAACATATTTAAATCAGCGATATTTGTATCGCATAGTTAAATGATATTTCATCTTAGTACATTTTATGTTAATATTTAGTCGAACTACACTTATTTATCCTATATTTATTTACAATATTTCAAACCTAAAATTTATTCTATGCAATATTTTAAAGTAACATTTAACAGAAACAAAAAAGTTCCGTTGCCATTCACACAAATGGAACTGAAATCTAGTTAATAGCCCTCTTGTTGTGAACCCTTGCCGCTTGGAGACGTAGATGTTGACCCCGCCTTTAATCTTGCGGACACCTCTTCCGCAGGTCTTGGGACGCTTGACTTGAATTCTGCTTTGGTCTACTCCAGGTCAAATAAATATGCTTCATAGGAGTCGATTTATTTTAGAAAAGCTCTGATGTTAATGTCGCATAGGAGTAATAAACTTTTTATTAAATAAGAATTTTCTGATACGAATTATATATTGTTACGAATTTTGTAAATAGTTAGTGTTTGTACTGTAAAATAATGTAAATAATCTTATTAAGCTCCATTCCTTTACTAATATTTTGTTACATTGTCTCTGTTATCAAGCAAACTTGTCTATTATTTTCAGTGAATGTCTATGGCAGCATCGCGAAATATTTGAGATATCGCCAAGTTGGCGTCACTTTTGGCGACTAATTTTGGTCGCAAAATTTGGCGATATATCGCCAAGTTGGCGACAAACTTGGCGATTGTTGGCGATGGTAACCCTTCCCTATTTATGGTAACCCCCCTTAGGTCTACTGATACATTGTTTGTTGTTCCGTGGTTTTCCAGGTTTTTCTAGAAATTTCTAGCACATGCTACGAGCCTATATATAAGGAGAGCGATACGAGCTGTTGTGGTTATTATTTACCAGTCAGTCATTGAGTGAACAAGGCGTAAGCAAGTTTGCTTGAGTTTCATCTATGTTGTTTTGAATGTTATAATAGACGTTGTATAAAGAGTCTTTGGGGTCTAAAGCTGTAATTGTACGATAGATTTGAGCAGTTATTTTTGAATATCCAGTAATATTTGTGAGTTTCGAAGACTCTGTTGTTCTGAAGTCTGTAAATAAATTATTTTCTACTTTTCTAAGAGCAAGAGTTTGAAGTTGTCTAACCATAAGATCAAAAGAACCCAATATACGCTACAACATTTGGTGTCAGGAGTCGGGATCTTATGGCGAAAACAAGAACTATGGACGGACAACTAAAAGAACTGTTAGAAGCTATTAACGGATTAAGAACAGAGCTGACCAATAAAATTGATAAAGGCCAAGAAGAGTTGGCGGATAAAATGAATAAAGGCCAAGAAGAGTTGGCGGATAAAATGAATAAAGGCCAAGAACAGTTGGCGGATAAAATGAATAAAGGCCAAGAAGAGTTGGCGGATAAAATGAATAAAGGCCAAGAAGAGTTGGCGGATAAAATGAATAAAAACGAAGAAAGAATGGAACAGTTGACAAACAAAATTGACAAATGCCAAGAAGAAGTGACCGAAAAGATTAATATAGGCCAAGAAGAAATGAAGAAAACTTTAGAAGAAAAGTTCTCGTCG
This sequence comes from Maratus speculifer, assembly GCA_964019185.1. NCBI lineage: Eukaryota > Metazoa > Arthropoda > Arachnida > Araneae > Salticidae > Maratus > Maratus speculifer. Next base: position 275,446,756 of record OZ025295.1, on the reverse strand, counting down.
GTAGAGAGACGAATAGAGGAAGTAGAAGAGAAAATTCAGAAAGAAGTTAGTAATGTAGAAGAGAAAATGGAAAGGAAAATAGAGGAAGTAGAAGAGAAAATTCAGAATGATGTTAGAAACGTTGAAGAGAAAATGGAAGGAAAAATAGTTGAAATAGATGAAAAGCTAAATAAAAGAGTACAAGATCTCGAGAAGAAGCTTTCAGCGTCCAGTGGTAATTATGAAGAATTTAGGAATCCGCCTGCTTCTCCCGTGCACATCAAGCTGTCGACATATGACGGAAAGAGTTCCTGGCAAGTTTACAAGACCCAATTCACCATTGTAGCCGAAGCGAACAAATGGACTGGCGAGGTGAAAGCTTGTCAACTGGCAGCATCTTTAAGAGAAGCCGCCGACGTGCTGCAAACATTGCCCGATATGACGCAACTCAATTTTGAGACTTTAAGTTGTGCACTTGAAATGAGATTCGGCGAAAAATTCTTCAAGGATTATACGAGAATACAAATGAAGAGCCGCCTTCAAAAATCGAGTGAAACCCTTCAAGAGTTTGCCTCGGAAATTGAACGGCTTGCAAATTTAGCATTCATTGACTGTCCAACAAATGTACGGGAAATGCTGTCACTGCAATATTTTGTAGACGGAATAAAAGATCCAGAAGTGCAGAGAGCGGTACGAATGGCAGATGTACAGGATTTAAAGGCTGCACTACTATATGCCTTAAAGTTGGAAGCAGCTACACAAGCCAGCCGAAGAGATCGTCATTCAGTCCGAGGGGCAACGGTGAACAAAAGCTCAGACACCGAGAACGACGTCTTGAAAGAAATTAGGAAAATAAATCAAGAAATTGAAGCTTTAAAATACGGAAGAACAAGTTCAAGAAGACAGAATCTCACGTGCTGGGGATGCGGTGATACAGGACATCTCCGAAGAAATTGCCCCAAAATCCACGAACGTGAGATAAATTCAAACAGTCAGCAGGGAAAACTAAATTTTGGCCATCTCGCGGGGCGGAGGTTGCCAGAGAATGAAAAGCCCCACCTGAAGATCCTCCAGATATAAAAAATGAGTGGCGGTGATAATGAATTATATGTGATAGGCTTTATTAACGGAATTCAATGCCGTATGATTGTCGATACAGGAGCCAATGTGACAATAATCAGAGAAGATTTGGCTCGAAAATTGAAATCTAAATTCATCTGGACTCCACCCTGCGTTACCCTGCAAACTGTGACGGGCGACAAGATTGGCATATATGGAAAGGCCAATTTAACCATACACTTTGGAGGAACGAAATATTACCATACGGCATATGTGGCTGACATAACAGATCCTTGCTTAATCGGGCTAGATTTTCTGAAGAAGTTTGGCTTCAAGCTTGATTTCAAAAATAACAAAATGCTCTCAAAATTTGAAGAAATAAGTCTTTTTGGATTAAATAATGAAATTGAATGTAAACAAACAGTAATAGCCAAAGAAGACATCAATCTAGATCCAAGAACAGAATTTTTAGTTCCAGCTGAAATTAAAAATGAAACTAATTACCGATTTGGCCATATAGATTATCCAGTAGACAATAGTACACAAGCAGGAGTATTGGTGGCTTCTTCTGTAGTAGACCTCTTGAAAAAGACCATTCCAGTCAGAATTGCTAACATCAGTGATAAGACGAGGACTATCAAGAAAGGAGAGGTGATAGCATCATGTGCTCCTGTGACGTGCATAAGTCAAAATTCCAATCACTCTCAGAAATCTTCAGATAATTTAGTCAAGGATTTGTTACAAAATACGGACTTAGATCCAAACCAGAGAGATGCTGCTGAAAGTTTAATTAGAGAATTCCAAAGTTTATTTTCCCAAACATCTGAAGACTTTGGACGAACTAAAATGGCACAACACCGAATTGACACAGGAGATCACTCTCCTATTAAACAGCACCCTAGACGATTACCTTTTGCCAAGCAAGAAGAGGTGCAGAATTTAATTAAAGATATGGAAGAAAATGACGTCATCGAACCATCGACGAGTCCATGGGCGTCTCCCATTGTATTAGTAAGAAAGAAGGATGGTTCAACAAGATTTTGTGTAGACTACCGCCGACTGAATGACGTCACTAAAAAGGATAGTTACCCTCTACCAAGGATCGACGACACTCTCGACACACTTGCGGGCAACACTTGGTTCTCGACTCTGGATCTGAAGAGTGGTTACTGGCAGGTAGAGATCCATCCCGACGACCGCGAGAAGACTGCCTTCTCAACGGGACAAGGATTATGGCAATTCAAGGTAATGCCTTTTGGTCTATGTAACGCACCTGCAACTTTCGAACGGCTTATGGAAACTGTTCTCCGGGGGCTGTCGTATGAAGCATGTCTTGTTTATTTAGATGACATCATAATCATAGGAAAATCTTTTGATGAACATCTGAACAACCTCAGGCGGGTGCTACAAAAATTAAAGGAAGCTAATTTGAAGTTAAGCCCTTCGAAGTGCAGTTTGTTTCGTAATGAAGTCGCCTACCTTGGACACATCATTTCGGCGGAAGGAGTTAGGACTGATCCGGAGAAGATATCGGCCGTGAAAAATTGGAATCGTCCAGCAGATGTTCACCAGCTTCGAAGTTTTCTAGGATTATGCACCTATTACAGAAAATTCGTCAAAGGTTTCTCGATGATTGCAAGACCACTTCATAAATTAACAGAAGCCAATCAAAAATTTATGTGGACACAGGAATGTGACGCTGCTTTCGAAAAGCTTAAGGAGGCCTTGACATCCACTCCAATTTTGCCGTATCCTCAAATCGATAAACAGTTTATACTTGATACGGATGCAAGCAACGAAAGCATTGGCGCTGTACTGTCCCAGGAAATCGACGGCCAGGAGCGTGTTATCGCCTATTTCAGCAAGTGCTTGTCAAAGGCCGAGCGAAACTACTGCGTAACAAGAAAAGAGCTTCTTGCTGTAGTGAAAGCCATAGACCACTTTCATCACTATCTTTACGGTCGAAAGTTCCTGATCCGAACTGATCATGCTTCTCTAACTTGGCTATTGAATTTTATGAACCCTGAAGGCCAGATAGCCAGGTGGATACAAAAGCTTCAAGAGTACGATATGGAGATACGCCATCGAAAAGGCTCATTACATGGAAATGCAGATGCTCTCTCAAGAAGACCCTGCTCAGAGAATTGTAGATACTGCGACCGGGTTGAGAAGAAATTTAATGTCAAAGGTCCTATAGTAAGACAAGTTACAACTGGGTCTACATCATCGCAAGATCCGTGGAGTGACGAGAGCCTGCGCAAAGATCAAATTGCTGATCCTGAAATTAAGCCAATTCTAGAGCTGAAAGAGGAGTCCAACAGGAAGCCCAGCTGGCAAGACATGGCCCATTACCACCCTACGACTAAACGTTATTGGGCTCTCTGGGATTCCTTACATTTGAAGAACGGCATCTTGTACCGAAAATGGGAGTCTGACGATGGAAAGACATGTAGATGGCAACTACTACTCCCTAAGTCGAGAATTTCTATGGTCCTTCAAGAACTGCATGGTAGTCCCACAGGAGGTCATTTTGGTGTAATGAAGACCCTGCAAAAGGTTCGAGAGCGTTTCTACTGGAATAATGTTCGCAGTGACGTGGAGAAGTGGTGTCGAACTTGTGACACCTGTGTAGCACGTAAAGGTCCAAAGAGGCGCACCCGTGGGCGATTGCAACGTTATAATGTAAGAGCTCCTTTCGAACGAATTGCTTTAGACATCCTGGGTCCACTTCCTAGAACATCTGATGGCAATAAGTACATCCTCGTTGTCATGGACTTCTTCACTAAGTGGCCTGAAGCATATGCCATTCCTAATCAAGAGGCGGTAACCGTAGCAGACATACTGGTTCAACACTGGGTTTCCAGATACGGAGTTCCTCTTCAAATCCATTCTGATCAAGGAAGAAACTTTGATTCGGCTGTGTTTAAGGAAATGTGCGGACTACTCGGCATGGACGAAACTCGAACAACACCTCTACACCCTCAATCGGACGGCATGGTGGAACGGTTCAATCGTACCATCCTAAATAGCCTCTCTCTCCTGGTGTCTAGAGACCAACAGGACTGGGACAAGAAATTGGCTCTTTTCCTGCTTGCCTACAGGAGTGCCACTCATGAGGCCACTGGTTATTCCCCTTCTCAAATGCTCTTTGGTCGTGATCTTCGTCTGCCTGCTGATCTTTTGTTTGGCCGTCCTCCTGATGCTCCTTCATCGCCTGAGGAATATGTCGATGAACTCCAGGCACGGATTGAGGAGATTCATTGTCTAGCGAGGAACCGAATTGGACTGGCATCAGAAAAGATGAAGACACGGTACGACACAAAGGCAACTGGACATGAGTTCAACGAAGGTGACAAAGTTTGGTTGTGGAATCCGATACGTCGTAAGGGACTGTCGCCAAAACTACAAAGAAACTGGGACGGTCCTTACACAGTCGTCAACAGGCTGAATGACGTCGTCGTACGCATACGAAAATCGCCACACACCAAACCCAGGGTCGTACATTATAACCGGCTAGCCCCTTATTTTGGCCAAAGTGATTAAAAATTCAAAACTGGAATTTCAGACCATGGTCATGAAAGTCACTTTTTGTAAATATGTAAATAGTAATTAGTTCTTATTTATGCAAATTTTATTATTATTGTTATTATTTATTTGTTTATTTATTTTAAGTGTTTTCCTCTAACTCAAGGATTGCACTGCCCGGGACGTGCAGTCTTTGAGGAGGGGGTAGTGTTACGAATTTTGTAAATAGTTAGTGTTTGTACTGTAAAATAATGTAAATAATCTTATTAAGCTCCATTCCTTTACTAATATTTTGTTACATTGTCTCTGTTATCAAGCAAACTTGTCTATTATTTTCAGTGAATGTCTATGGCAGCATCGCGAAATATTTGAGATATCGCCAAGTTGGCGTCACTTTTGGCGACTAATTTTGGTCGCAAAATTTGGCGATATATCGCCAAGTTGGCGACAAACTTGGCGATTGTTGGCGATGGTAACCCTTCCCTATTTATGGTAACCCCCCTTAGGTCTACTGATACATTGTTTGTTGTTCCGTGGTTTTCCAGGTTTTTCTAGAAATTTCTAGCACATGCTACGAGCCTATATATAAGGAGAGCGATACGAGCTGTTGTGGTTATTATTTACCAGTCAGTCATTGAGTGAACAAGGCGTAAGCAAGTTTGCTTGAGTTTCATCTATGTTGTTTTGAATGTTATAATAGACGTTGTATAAAGAGTCTTTGGGGTCTAAAGCTGTAATTGTACGATAGATTTGAGCAGTTATTTTTGAATATCCAGTAATATTTGTGAGTTTCGAAGACTCTGTTGTTCTGAAGTCTGTAAATAAATTATTTTCTACTTTTCTAAGAGCAAGAGTTTGAAGTTGTCTAACCATAAGATCAAAAGAACCCAATATACGCTACAATATATATATTTGATTTATATTCTCTTTAAAAAAAGAGCCAAAATTTCGTGACTCTAAAAATGTATGAAGTGTTTTATCTCTTTCAATTTTTCTTTCGTGCTGAATTTATCTATTATTAGTATATTAAAAAAATAGAATTATTTGAAACCATTTGTACAACTATTAATAAATAATATTCTTAGTTTAGGAAATTCCTGCAACCTTCATTCATGTTGATTTTTCTGTTATATGAAAGGTAGTGTTTTAATTTTTCTTGATAGGCAAAGGATTTATTGCCTAGGCCAAAAGCTGGAGAACCATATCAAGCTCGCATTGCTCCAAGCCATTTAAATGTTTTCTTGAATCTTGCTAATCTCATTTCCCGGAATGGCTCCAGATTAGAAGAGGCAGATGCTGTAAGTATGCCAAATCAAATCATTGTTATGTGCGTGTCCACATGACATACAATTATTGTTTTTACATCATATCATTTAAGAAATAACTACCTAAAGATGATATATGGTCAGATAATTAACATGCTTATTGACTGCTTACTGATACTAAGAAGTTTTTTTACTGCATACAACTAGTATCAGTGCCCCTGCTATGATTTAATTAGATTCTTTAGTTAATACAGTAACAAAGAGAAATTTATTTCCTCCTTTATATTATAATATTTACTTTTATGAATGGAAATGAGAGTGTATTGATGATATTAATATGCCTGTTTTTCTTTATCATTTAGCTCTACAAGCAAGCGATAAGTATGAGGTCAGATTATATTCAAGCATATATTAATCGAGGGGATATATTGATACGATTAAATAGGTATGTATGTTAAAATTAGAATGCGTAAATATAATGTGAATAGGGTAATTCATAAATTTTGTTTACTATAATTTAAGAAAAATCCTTCAAATTATTTTCGAGAAAAGCATTGCATAGACTAAACTTCAATAAAGTTAAAACTGGTTTATAAAGTGTTTCAACATCCTTTGCTTTTTTCATTCCATTTTGATTATACATATTATAATGCAAACAAAGGTTTGCGTTTTGAAGTTTTGAAAGTATTTGGCACATTTTATATTCACATATAGGATAACGCCATCTATTTTCCAAAATATGAACTATTTTATAAATTACCACATGAATATTTAAAAATCTATTTTAATGTAATTTAAATATGTCAATTATTAAAAATATTATAGTTAGCGAGTTCTATGTCTCCCGTTTTAAGACATTTCGTAGATCGTAGAGATTATGCATTACTTTAGATTTACTAACTGTGACGTAAGAGTTGTATAAAATGTCTTATTTGTTCTTTATTTTTTGTGTATACGTTATTTTGTGTAGTAAATCTTTCTTAAAATTTACTTAGAAGTTTTACTAACACACAGTGCTATTGAACAATATCACTCTTCACTCAGAGCAACTGTCATAGCAAATGCGGTAGCGTTTGGTATAATATGTTTAAGAAATAGAAAGTGCGAACGTCTTTTTGAAATTTCTGGCGAACCAGTTGACGTACGACAGTGATTTTGTTTTCAAAAGATAGAACTCGACGAGACGAATAAAATGATAGCATTCAAAAAATTATCGCAGTTTACTGTAGTTTTTTATTTAACTTTTAACGAAAAAATAAAGACGAAAAATTCAACAAGCAATAGCTAACGTTATTATGGATGGATTAACTTCGTTTTTGGTTTATTTTTATCGTCTTGATAAAATTTAGAACAGTTTTTTTTTCATCTTTGTATGTTTGACGGTTTCTGAGAAAATCGAATTTATGTCTAAAACCTCCAGTTGAATATTGTCTTTTGCTGTTGCGATTGTAGTTTTTTTTTATTTATTCATTGCCACCAAATTTAATATAAAAATTGTCATGTATGTATCATAATTCATTCAAATTAAACAAATCACGTGTAAAACATGGCTATTTGTTTTTATTGCGAAGCTTTTAGTTTCAGCTCTTTAAATAATAAAGTTGTGAACGCAGTGTTACTTTTTTGGTTCGAATCCATGGTTAATTTTTCAAATAACATGCATTTTATACGACCATGGGATGATTTTCTCGAGTGTCCTAACATTTTGAATTTTAGTAGTAGAAAAAATGGAAAAAAAAAAAACAAGTACATCGGAAAAAAGTATCTGAGAAAACCAAAATTTCTCTTCAGGAACTAAATGTAAGATTTTTTAATTATGATCATGTAACGTCCTAATTTACATAAGGAAAAGATATAGAGTAAAACAAAAACTTCACATTCTGTCCATATCATACAGCACGATAGTGCTGTATAGTAGAGCTCAGCTGCATCTCTAATGTTAAAGTCCAAAGTTTGCCTCTTAATAACTTTGGACCCAATCATCGGATCGCGACGAAATTCAAAAGGGGAAGTGTCCTACCCTAGATCTCAAAATTTACAAAAATTCATCCAGATCCACCGATTAGTTTTGGAGATCCCGCACCCCTGTTTTGGCACTTTTTGCTCGTGAAACAACAAAAAAAGAGAAACAACTCAATTATAACCCGAACCAGGAAACATTCAGCGACGCGTAATAGCTTGTTCGAAAGCTTTTAATTTAGGGATGTGCCTTTCGAATGTCCGGTAAAAAAATATCAAAAATTAAGGAAATGGCACCCATTTAAAATTTATATAACGCTATTCCTTTCATAATTTAACATTATAGAAATCTCTCCTTTTTAATCCTCATTCAATTGTTTCTTTCGAATTGCCACCAACTAAAAAACAATTCAATAATTTAAAAAAGAAACGATAACACGTGTTCTTTTTTTTATAGGTCAATAAAAATTCTGATTCTCCTGATAGTTTTGAACCTTTGAAATTGACGTCATTCGATACAGAAAATGCATATTTTTCATAAACATATATATAAACTGTAATTAAATATGTGTTAAAACAACATCGCACCTTTATTTGAGTGTTTTCGAAGTGAAACAGTTACTACAATATAGATATTTCAATTAAAAAGGGATAATTAGGAGAAAAAAATTCTTCTATATTTATAAAAATAACTATTTGTAAATGAAGCTATGAAAATCTGTGTAGATACCTATCGTCATAAGAAAATCTACGTAGATACCGAGAAACTGCAGTGGGATTACCATCTGGGAGGGAACGGTTCTGTCGCCAAATGTCGCCAAGTTTTTCGCCAACTTGGCGATATATCGCCAAATTTGGCGTCCAAAATTAAAGCCAACTTGGCGTCATTTCAAGTATTTCGCCAAACTAATATGCCTACTAATAATTTTAAACTAATACTAATAATAGTTTAGATTTGTCGTTGAAGGTGATAGATAAAGTTCCTGAAAGGATCTGAAAAAGCTATGAAATCATACAAAAAACTGGTGGAACCAGAGAGAAAAGTAGAGTTCGATTTAAAAAAATCTTACAGTAAAATTTGGGAAATATTTTCAATGTGCGTGTAAAAGAAAGGGAATCAGATGATCTGTAAAGCTTATGAAATAATCCAAATTTTTGTTAGCTGAAAATGAGGACTGAGCTTTACTGGTGCTTTAAAATCAATCAGGGAAAAAGAGGCATTTTTAACTCTTTCCGTATTTCAATTATCCATAACCAGTTTAAAAATTTGGGTTCATAACTATATGTTACAGGCTGATGTAATGAAGTATGATAACGGTTCGTTCTGTACAAAGTGTGAACACAATTTCATACCAGCTGTTTTGATAACTAGAAGATCAAAGCTCCAAGTAAACTCAAAACCTTGAATAGATACGATTCAATCATATACTAAATATTTGTGTTCAAACATACTTATCTACATCAATTCCTCAACAACTTGATTATATTAATGATATACTTCAATTATCACATCATGGTTTATATTTGTTTAGCATTGTGGGGCTTAACCGATTTGAGACAACATAACAATATATTCTATTGAATACTTTCCTCAGTAATCATTTTGAGTGGATAATAGTATAATTCTGAATATAAGGCACCAGTACAGCTCAGTCCTCATTTTCAGCTAACAAAAATTTGGATTATTTCATAAGCTTTACAGATCATCTGATTCCCTTTCTTTTACACGCACATTGAAAATATTTCCCAAATTTTACTGTAAGATTTTTTTAAATCGAGCTCTACTTTTCTCTCTGGTTCCACCAGTTTTTTGTATGATCTTAAATAGCATTCAATTGATTTTAAATAGGGATGTGATGTCAAATATGCATTAGGGTACCTAATTGGCACGAAAATTTTGTTTTTTTGTCTGATATGATAACCGGGCTAATGTTTATTAAAAATATATATAAGGTGGTCTGGTGTAATAACGCGAGGCGGGGTAGTAACGCCAAGTGGTAATATTATGCATAATTATGAAATAATCTGATAAATGACACACATGTGCTCTGCGCAGAAGGGTTTTGAGTCAAATAAATTGCAAAAAACAGTTTCAAGTTAATTTGTTTCATTTTTAAGTCTTATTGTTTTTATAAGCAACTAAAATTAACGCTTGATCTAAAATTTGCGAGATACGTTTTGTGATGTGAAGACTATTTTTTTTTTATCCGGAAATACTTTGTTAATTACATAAATTTGTAGTACATTTCATGGACTTTGTAAATGTTGTTGAAGATTTTGGATATTTTCTCGAGATAATTAGTAATTTAAAATGTATTGCGCAATAACTATAACGGGGTAATAACGCCAATCCTTGGCATTAATACCCCGATTGATTCCCTACAGTGGCCGAGCTACATCCTTAATACTGATTCAAATAAACACATTTAAAACTGTGCAATGTTTCTAATAATTCTATTTAAGCGGTCCTTTTTAAGCAAAAAGAAGCTCACGATCTGATATTCTTTTGCCCCATCCTCCCCCCCCCCCCACACCACACCTTTATTTTTCTTACACTTTCAGAAAAAATTGAACATTTTCAATAGCTTAGAATGCAATTTGTCAATTTCTAAGTTTGTAGAGTTTGTATTTTTAGAATTGGACAATCTACATGCAATTATACCATCTTATTTCATGGTTTTGTTTGCATGGCGTTATTACCCATTTAGATGGGTAATAACGCCAAATAGCATTGGTCAAGAAATCACGCCATTACATTTTATGAATGCATATCTGTTATTTTTTTTTATGTATAGATAGTCAATGAGTTGCTGTATCAAATCATATATTTGTTTGAAAAATACAATCTAAAACTGAGCCGTGAAAATTGGTAGAACCTTAACGTGGCGTTATTACCCCAGGGTACCTTATATTTACCTTTATTTAATTTTGTTAAATTTTATAAATCATTTCATTCTGTAGTTATTAATTAAACTTTTCAATACTACTTGATTATCCCGTCGATCAATTTCACCAAATTGTACAAACAATCAATTTATTCACCATGTAATTAATATTGGAATAATTTTTATTTTAAATAACGAAAGAAGAAATAAATTAGTAAAACATCAATAAAAGTACAAATAAAAAGTTGAATTCAAAATCACATTATGGCATAACAAATATGGGTAACCTATTTAATGTAAACTGAATGTAACATTTATGATAATCCGTTATTGGCATTTAATTTTATAATTTGGCGATAATTTTTTGGTCGAATTGATAATCAATTATCACCGGTTTATATTCATTACTATTTTCTTTTGAAAATAATAGAAAATAGTTAATAGAGGTATTACTTGGTTATCCCGTCGACCAAAAAACCATCGCCAAACTATAATATTATATGCCAATAATGGACGATCGTGAATGTCGCATCCAATGACATTAAATACGATGCACGTGTTTAAAACGCCAATAAGGGATTTTTATTTCGACTTTTTATTTGTATTTTTTATTAAGATTCTACAATTTTTTTTTTGTGTTACTAGGGGGGCCCCGCCCCCCTTGCTCGCTATGCTCGCCAACCCCCCCGCGTAATCGCTTCGCGATTCCAAATTATTGTCTACCCCTGCTTGCTGCGCTCGCCAATAACCCATGGTATGAATAAGCAGTTGCAGACCTTTCAAATGATGTGTCACACAATTGGTGTTGTAAAGAAATTACAAAATGCGCCCCCTCTGAGGGCAGAGGGGGGGGGGGTTACACACAAGGTATCCATAATATGAATAAGCAGTTGCAGACCTCTCAAATGATGTGTCACACAATTGGTGTTGTAAAGAAATTAAAAATGTGCCCCCCCCCTGGGGGGCAGAGTGGGGGATGACACACAACGCATCCATAATATGAATAAGCAGTTGCAGACCTTTCAAATGATGTGTCACTCAACTGGTGTTGTAAAGAAATTAAAAATGTGACCGCCCCCCCCCCTGGGGAGAGCAGAGTGTGGGGGTGACACACAAGACATCCATAATATGAATAAGCAGTTGCAGAACTTTCAAATCTTGTGTAACACGACTGGTGTTGTAAAGAAAATAAAAATGTGTCCCCCCTGGGGAGCAGAATGGGGGATAACACACAAGACATCCATTATATGAATAAGCAGTTGCAAACCTCTCAAATGATGTATCAAACGACTGGTGTTGTAAAGAAATTAAAAATTTGGCGAAATATTACAGCTATCGCCAAGTTGGCGTCACTTTTGACAACTAATTTTGGTCGCCAAATTTGGCGATATATCGCCAAGTTGGCGAAAAACTTGGCGATTGTTGGCGATGGTAACCTTTCCTCTCTTAATGGTAACCCATATGGCGATGCATAGACGGAGCCCTTTCCTGATTGGTCTATTCGACTCATGGAAGGAGTGGACAACCCGGATTCGTTAGTTCCGGAAATCTTCCACATCAGCATCATTCCAGGAGTCATTCCTTTTAAGGCTAGTTTTTTTTTACTATAGAAGGATTTAAAATGAAGATTATGTCTATATGTATAATTTCGCTATGAGTTTTCCAATTTGTATAGTTTGGCGAAATTGGTGGACGAAATAACTAAGTAGTACTTTAATATATATGTATGTAATTGAAGTTTGAAAACTACGCTTGTGCGAAATTGGCGTCAGAGGAATATCGTACAATGTCGTGCATATATGGCATCTGTGTCAAGAAAGCATCTAATGAAAAAACACATGGTGATGCAAAAAACTTTTGTGATGATGTGAAGTGAATGTAACATTTACGATCAGCAATTATTGGCATTTAAATGTATTTTTACTTGAGATATTGTAGAAAAAGCATTGCAAAGATATACTTTCCCTCTGTCTTCCATTTCCAAATGTACTAAATTTAAAATTATGGAAAAAAATCCGAGTTTACTTAAAACCGTGCATAAAAATTATAGTAATTATCCTAATTTTTCTAATAGAAATTCTCAATTTTCCATTATTATCAAACGCTACTTTAAAATCGCAAATTTAATCGGCTAAATCGCCAAGCTGCATAATGATCATCGCCACTGAATATATAAATAATGCCATATTTGCAAACTTATCGGTCAAAAAACAGTGGAACTTTGGTTTACGGAACCCTCTGTTTTGACAAGTTCAGTTTATGACCAACTTTAGTGATAAAAAATTTACTCCTTCGGCGTAAAATAACTCGATTCGCGACCAAAGCTGTCGAATAGTTCAGTTGGCAACCCTCACATAACTCTTGTTATAAGTCAAGTTTGGAGTAAAGTGCGCGTATCAGAGTGCTTTGTGACCTTCAGTACAGTAAAAAATTTAACTTATTGTTTTAATTTTAATCAGTTTTGCGAAAATTTTAGCTTTTATTATGACTTCTAAGAATGAAAAAGCGTTTAGTGATAGCAGTAGTAAGAAGCTTAAGCGAATTACTGATCAATTATGAAAAGAAGTAGTGACAAAACTTAAGAACGATGATAGTGTAATCAAAATAGCTACACAATATGGTGTAGATGAACCGTCGATTACTCCGATTATAAAGAACTAGTCGGATGTGGCAACCCTAAAACTATTTTCTATCTCATGCATTTAATGCGCCAAAAATCATCGTTACAGTGCCAAAATCAAATGACAATCATATGCTCACCGTGAGGATTCTAAAGACATGAAATTCCGAACGTTAGTTATTGAAATAGGACTACAGCGGATATCGGAAAAAATACAGCATATATGCGATACTTGTTGGGAGATTTACCCAAAACACTCAATGTGCAATAATATAAATCAAAGTGTGCCTAAATCTCAAGTTTGATGAAAATTTGTGCATTAATTTCTGCGATTGAGATAATGTGGTAATCAGAACAATTCAGCGTAGCAGCGCCATGTGTTTGGTTATTGAAACCAAAACGTAAACAAAGCCAATTCATATAAAGATTAACTGAATTTGAAGTTTGATGAAAATCCGTGGGTTAATTCTCGAGATAGAACTATTGCAAAAGTAATGAAAAATGCAACACGGTTAAGCCATCTGTTGAACGATTTAAATCAAAATGTAAACAGCATCAATTTATATCTGGGATTGCCTGAATATAATTTTTTTAATCCCATGCATTAGTTCTTGAGATAGAGCGCCCAAAAAATTTATATCACATGCAGAAAGTCAGATACAAGAATGGATTATGATCGTGAACTGAGGTTCCACTCTATATTATATAAAAAATTAATTACAGCTGGTGATTTCAATGTCAATTTTACAATTAATACTAGAAATGAATTTTCAGAATATTTTCATCTTGGTTTGACGCAAATCTATTAAGGCTGTATTTCGAGCGATTTTCTCCAAGGTAGATAATTTAACTTATAATTTCCCTGAAAATGTCCTAGAATATTATTCAATAATTGGAATAAGCTATTCCAATAAATATCAGGAAAGAGAAATAAAAATATTTTACTTAATTTTTTTTTAAATTTAAATGGGAAAATTCGTTTTTATATGCATTGACTATAAAATTATGTTTAGCGATCTTTTGGTGCCATGGTCACAAAAATCGCGCTAATGGCGGAAATATTTCATATTTATAATATCTGATTTTTAAAAGAAGTAGATAAGAATGTCACGAATCTTATGCGAAAAGAATAAAAATTTCTATTCGCATTATTTTTCTACAAAATATCTATTATCTAAAATTAATTGAATCTGTCAATTTCTGTACAAACAAATTAAAATTTATTTCGTTTTTTCACGTTTTTTGTCCATTGATAAAATAGCTCAATGTTGAGCGAAATAAGAAAAAGTACTGGGAATATTTAAAAGCAATTGAGGTTTTCTTATATTCAATATATAATTATCAAAAAATTTAAATGACTAGTATTAAAAAATGCTCTGACGAGCACCAAAAAAGGTTAATATGTTTTAAAGTATGAAAAAGTGTTTGACAAGAGCTTCTAATTGAGAATGAGAAAGGACAAGGGGTCCCTTCTTGGCTGCAATTCACTGTCAATGCTAAACTTGAAAAAATCATATTTGCGCTTTTTCCATATAAAAGAAATCAGCCACTGTTACGATAAAATTGTGTAGTGTAAAGACATAATTAGAAAACACACAGCGTGATTAAACATGAATGTAAAGCAAAATAGGGCCAAAAACCATAGTTTCCGCAGCCAGTGTTGAATTCAGACATTTTTCTCCGGGAGGGTCTTCTGTGGCTTTTGAGGGATACAATAGAGTTCTAAGGGGATTATACTTTTTTACCATTAAAACACAAAATGTCAAATTTTATTAGGGGGGGGGGAGCATTTGATACCTTCGGGAGGGAATGTCCCCCGGCCCACCTCCTGCATTCAACACTGCCTGCAGCGTATCACATTCATGCTGTCCCACCATAAATTATCGCAGTGTAAAACAGCACAGAAAACTGATTTGTAGTGCAGTTGCAGTGCAGAGTCAACAATGCAGTTACCATGTAAAGCACGATTGAAAGTTTTACTAAAAAGTAAAGATTGAAAGTTTTACGCAAATTTCTTTTATACGGAAAAAGCGCAAATATGATTTTTTCAAATTTGGCATTGACAGTGAATTGCAGCCAAGAAGGGACCACTTGTCCTTTCTCATTCTCAATTAGAAGCTCTTGTCAAACACTTTTTCATACTTTAAAACATATTAACCTTTTTTGGTGCTCGTCAGAGCATTTTTTAATACTAGTAAAAATAATGATGCGTTACATCGCGAATGTTCAACAAATAAATAAAATTGAAGTGAAATAAGTATATTTTACTTCATTTCATGCAGAATTCAAAGCTGCATATTTCATTTTATCACAAATTCACTATTTATATTCGTAAGAAAACATTATTTTAACTCTTCGCATTCGAGAGGTGACTCTCACACACCATTAGTGTTATCAGGTTATCCTCGCCAAATGCTTTGGACCCCACTAATATCCTACAATTCATTTCGCCATGTTTTTGTCACTGATTAATTGGCCATTAGGTAGGGCGAAGAAAAATAGTTTAAAATACTATTATTCAGAGCAGCGGTTTCGTAAACTATGGGTCGCGACTCACTGGTGGGTCGCAGCGGGTATTTTCGTAGATCGCTGAAACAATCGAGGTTTGTCATAAAAATATATTTTGCATTTTATCTGTTAAAAATATATAACCATTTCAATAACAAATAATATTTGAAGGGTAATTCATTAATTTCCATATCAAGAAATATACGAGCAGAATATCCAGAAACATTTAAATGAGCTTTGAATTCCTTGATGGACTTCACACATTGTACACTATATACTCGTGTGAACATACCTTTTATAATTGGCTGTTTTTGAAAAACAAGTATAGAAAAAACTATGTTGAAAGTGAATTAATATTGAAATCAAGCAGTTTAACATAGTTTTGATTTAGATGTTTGTATCGGTAAAAATCAGTGCGAGAGAACGCACTGATTTTAAAGTTATGTTTTGATAACACTGGTCAACAGCTGTTTTGGTGCCGAGGTACTTTGAGCTGATTTTATATGAATTTGACGTCCTGAATTCAGATATGCCATTAGTTTTTGCCCAGCAGCTCGAATATTTAAGATAAACAACATTTTGTGAAATACATGTTACATTATTTTAAGGCAAATACATGAATTAAAAATATTTATAAATAAAAAAATAAATACGGAATTTTTTTTTGTAATATACAAATGTTAATTTCTATTATTTTGATATACATATGTTCAAATAATAATTTTTAAAATTATATTATGGAAATATTTTTACTCACAAAGATAGAAGAAAAACTCATCGATGCGATGGATTCTCATTGAACGCTTCGGAAGCTCCTTTTTCCGTGACATTCTTGAATGTTATTTTTGAGCAGTCTCTTTTTAAACTCCAACAGTAATCTGCCATCATGTGAGCATCCCATCTTCCTTGGTAGCGGTTCTCCATAGTCTTAATATCTTGGTGAAATTTTTCATCCTGTTCCTCACTTGTGCATCCTAAATTTTCAGGAAAATGCTCTAAGTGGCTGTGTAAATAGTGCACCTTGATGCTCATATTACACCCAAGAGATTTAAAACTACTAAGCATTTCATTTACCAGCTCTACGTAATTTTCTGCCTTGTGTTTGCCAAGAAAATTTTCGACAACTGCTACAAAAGATGTCCAGGCTTTTCGTTCAGCCTCATTCATTGAATTTACGAAGGCAGGATCTTTAATCAGTTGTCTTATTTGTGGTCCATCAAATATTCCTGCTTTAATTTTTTCATAACTTAGTTGGGTCATTTTCTCCCCTATATATCTAAAGCATGACCCGTTCTTATCAAGAGCCTTTACAAACTGCTTCATAAGACCGAGATTCATATGCAGGTGATGGAGGAAGTATGATTTTATCTCGCCCAACTAAGGGGTTATTTATAACATTCCTTTCCCCAACATTCATGTTTTCTCTCTTAGGCCACTCTTTTCTAATCCAGTGGTGTGTTTTATCCCTGCTATCCCAAAGGCACAAGAAGCAAGGACATTTGGTGTAACCACTTTGCTGTCCTAAAAGAAAGTTCACCAATTTTTGAATCCACACAAATCACCCACTGATGTTGATGATACTTTATTTTGTCAAAGACCAAAGCAATTGTATTGTATTCTTCTTTTATTTTCGTTGAGTGAGCAATTGGTATAGAACCATATTTGTTCCCATTGTGGAGAAGAACACATTTCAAACTCCGCTTTGAGCTGTCAACAAATAAGCGCCAATCTTCTGGCAAATATTCCGGAAGGCCCTTTTTTTCCCAAGAGACCTCTAATTTCGTGGCAAAATACAAGATTGTTCTCTTGGTAAAAGACGGGTAATGGGCTTTTTTCTCGTGTTCGGTAAAAGGTAATTTTAGTTCCTTGTTCCAGCAAATTTTTGTCCTTAAGTCTTGAAGCCAGCAACTCAGAAGCTTCTTTTGACAGGTTGCGATCTCTAGTGAGATCACTTAATTCATTCTGATTAAAACGTTGAGGCATTGATGACATCTCCTCATAATCACTGTCGCCTTCATAACTATCAGAAGGATGATCAGAGGGGCAGTATTCATCCTCACTGAGCTCTGGTAGCTGGTAAAACGTTGGGATCGGCACTTCTTCTGAGTGAGGAACAGCAGAATTTAAATTAGTGTGAATAACAAATTTAAAGTCTTGCAGATTTTAAATCAGGATACTTCAACTTATTAAGGTTGTTTCGATTAATTCCCGTAATATTTACTAGGCAGGAGTAACAGTCATCGAAATGGTTTTGGGGTTCTCTCCAAATCACTGGTATGCCGAATTTGAGACTTTTTCTTTTCTTGTTAGTCCAATGTCGTAAGTGTTCTGTACAAGTTTTACAGATCTGGTGCGGAGACCACGTTTTATCCAGATCACCAAGTTTAACCCCAAAGTATCCAAGATAAGCTCTCTTTACAAAGTCAGTAATCTTTCTTCTGTGCTCTTTTAACGTGTATTCTCCGCACATGTAGCAAAATACATCGGGATGATTTACACAACTTCTTCTACTTGAACTCATTTCATTTCTATTTAACAACACAAACAATCTACAACACCTTACGCATTAAGTTTAACTTTATAAGAATTCAGTTCTAAAAACAAATATCATGAATGTCAACAACATTTAGCATCCAGGGAGAGAATGCAGAAACTAATCTTATCTCTTGGCGGCTTTTCTATTAAGCTTTCCGGGGGAACAGCACAAAATCTTAAGATATTCGAACATCTGTATTTTCCCAGGTCTTCTTATATTTCAACGCCTCTCAAATCACTTTGTGCGTCGCGACAGGTCCATGTCTCGGAAGGTCAGTTTAAGCGTTCAGGGTCACTTCAGTTCCAAAAAATCTCTAGTTCTCTTCGCATATCTAAAAAAGTAGAGCTGATAGAGAAAAACTGATTTCATATTTGGATTCAGTGTCTTAAAAATACCTAAAATCAGTTGTAAAATCACAAACACCAAAAAAAAATTTTTTTTGTTGGCCTGTGTAATAAATAAATGTATTTTAATTATTTTTCTAGTTTTTGTGTTATGTTAGTTATTGTTCCACTTACAATAATGGAATTACGAATTGTTGATAGTGTATCCTTTGTACGAAAATTTTGCCTATTTTGTAGGATAAGATAGCCGATATCTTATATATCTCACATAGTAATTTATTATGTTAAGTGGGTTGCGAATTTTTCTTTTTAATTAGAGGTGGGTCGCATGCCAGTAAAGTTTGGGAACCGCTGATCCAGAGTATTCAGAGCACTTATTTACATGGAGCACTAGTGGTCGCTGAGAATCATCTCTCGAGTGCTAAATATATAGAAATTATTTTAATGCTTTACCTTATTTTACTTCTTATGCTATTTTTTAAATGTTGCCAAAAATGTGTATGCATAACAAAAGAAATGTTTTTAACCATTTTTTAGAAATTTTTTTAACCATTTTTAAAAAAATGAAATAACCATATAAAAGTATTAATGTAAATATCTATGTTTATTTTTGTGAATTTTAGAAGTACTATTGTTTTTAGAAAATGACGAAGTATTTAAAGATTAAACGTAATAAATGGCAACTTTGTAATTTAACTTTACATTATCTCTATACGTAAATCAATAGAGGCCGTTTGTCGCATAAAATCATTGTAGCCATTTGATAAATTTGCAAAATTCAGCATTAAATTTTAAAATCAAAATATCCCGCAATTAGAAATCAAAGTTTCTACTTTGTTTTAAAAATCTAATAAATAGTATCTGATAAGAAATATGTGGAAAGTATTTAAGGACAAGAAATATATGTTTATTTACATAGTTTTCCTTTGTTAACTGTTTCAGAACACAGGAAGCCCAGATCGTGTATGAAAGAGCACTTGAATTCGATGACGGCAATCCTGATATTTACTATAATGTAAGTTGGTTTTTTACCTAATGTTCACTAAAATATCCTAAATATATTAATTTTTATTAATGAATGATTTTTAGCATCCGATGCTATTTCTTTCAGACAAGCTAAAAATGTCGTGTCATCAACCCTGAGTTTTCTACTTAATCGATTTTGATAATTATTTTTTTAAATGAAAGCTATTTATTTGTAGTTGTGCCCATTTTAGCTATTTTTTAATTTATTTCCATTTTTATATTTTAGTTTTAGTTTTAAATTCTTTTTTACGATATTTCTTCAAAATAGTGGCAACACAGTTTAGATTTTCTCTCGATAATAAAATTACAATATCAATCAAATACAATATTATTACGGACGCCTTTTTCATATTACTAATAACAGTAACTTTTAAAAAACATTTGAAGAGAAAATGACGTCACTATTTAAAACATCGCATTTTTACTCATAACGAAATTACATTTCAATATTTCTTTTCAGTATGAACACTGAGATTGAGATTTTACTTTCAAATGACTTCAGTTAGTGAAAATAATGTCATAGTAAAAATGAAATTAGTTTTTTTTTAATAAAACTAGGGGGGCCTCGCCCCCCTGCTCGCTATGCTCGCCAACCCCCCGCGTAATCGCTTCGCGATTTCAAATTATTGGCTACCCCTGCTTGCTGCGCTCGCCAACACCCCATGTTATGAATAAGCAGTTGCAGACCTTTCAAATAATGTGTCACACGACTGGTGTTGTAGAGAAATTAAAAATGTGCCCCCCTGGGGGGCAGAGTGGGGGGCGACACAACAGACATCCATAATATGAATAAGCAGTTGCAGACCTCTCAAATGATGTGTCACACAATTGGTGTTGTAAAGAAATTAAAAATGTGCCCCCCTGGGGGGCAGAGTGGGGGATGACACACAACACATCCATAATATGAATAAGCAGTTTCAGACCTTTCAAATGATGTGTCACACAACTGGTGTTGTAAAGAAATTAAAAATGTGACCCCCCCCCCCCAGGGGAATGCAGAGTGTGGGGGTGACACACAAGACATCCATAATATGAATAAGCAGCTACAGACCTTTCAAATCTTGTGTAACACGACTGGTGTTTTAAAGAAATTAAAAATGTGTCCCCCCTGGGGAACAGAATGGGGGATAACACACAAGACATCCATTATATGAATAAGCAGTTGCAAACCTCTCAAATGATTTATCAAACGACTGGTGTTGTAAAGAAATTAAAAATTTGGCGAAATATTACAGTTATCGCCAAGTTGGCGTCACTTTTGACAACTAATTTTGGTCGCCAAATTTGGCGATATATCGCCAAGTTGGCGACAAACTTGGCGATTGTTGGCGATGGTAACCTTTCCTCTCTTTATGGTAACCCATACGGCGATGCATAGACGGAGCCGTTTCCTGATTGGTCTATTCGACTCATGGAAGGAGTGGACAACCCGGATTCGTTAGTTCCGGAAATCTTCCACATCAGCATCATTCCAGGAGTCATTCCTTTTAAGGCTAGTTTTTTTTACTATAGAAGGATTATTTTTCTGTGAGTGCATATAAAATAAAATTTCTGGATTTCACCGGCACTCAGATTACAATTTTAACTGAAGATCTGCGAATATTTGAATGCAAAATTCTAACCGGCAAACTTGACATTAAGTTTGGAAATATATTTATTATATATTGATTCAATAATGTAATTACTTTTGCTTTTTTTAAAACCAAATCGATTGGGTCTTTTAAACATTTCATTCGTTGAATTCGATGGGATTCCACTCGTTTTATTGTTAAAATGCATTTCTTTTTTCTCAGAGTCTATAAAAAAGCGTTTAAACTAGAGAAAAATACCCATTTTTGATGAATCTAGTCAATGAAGAAGTAGCACGTCAAATTGTATCTCTTTAATATTCCGCAATTCCAATGTCTCAGAGAGAAATTGCTAATCAATTGGGTATTTCACGCCGTTCTGTTTCTTAATATATTGATAAACACAAGAAAAATGAAGTTAGTTCATTGCATTCTAAACGGGGTCGCCCTTCTAAAAACTCTATCGATTTTTTTTTTTCTAATCGGAGGCGAAACTGAATTCTGCAATGGCAGAATCTACAATTAACTTGTATTTTATATTTTATTTTATTGCATTGTACATAGCATAAATATTTAACAAACTTCAAAGTAATACGAGATCAAATAAAATTAAAAATCTATATGTGTATTTGATTATCTTGGTGTTTTAATTTTTGATCATTATTAGCCTCCGATGCTATTTCTTTCAGACAAGCTAAAAATGTCGTGTTATCAGCCCTGAATTTTCTATTCAACCGATTTTGATAATTATTTTTTTTAATGAAAGCTATTTATTTGTAGTTGTGCCCATTTTAGTTATTTTTTAATTTATTTCCATTTTTATATTTTATTTTTAATTTTAAAAGCTTTTTCATGACATTTCTACAAAATGGTGGCAACACAGTTTAGCTTTTCTCTCGATAATAAAAATTTATTTTCCAAAATGATTGCATATAATTATGCACTAATTGAGGTTAAAAAATATATTTACTGAGAAATAATATTAGTAAAGTAAATAAAATAACAGAAAATAATTTATGATAAAAATTAATGTCCAAATCAAAATAAGAGAAATTTCAAATGAGGAAAATGATGTTATTCAGCAACCAGATAAATGGGAATTACAATATTATTACGGATGCCTTTTTCATATTACTAATAACAGTAACTTTTAAAAAACATTTGAAGAGAAAATGACGTCACTATTTAAAACATCGCATTTTTACTCATAACGATATTAGGTACTACTCTGTTATCCCGTCGACCAATTTCGCCAAATTATACAAATCGCCAAACTAATAGCCAAATTATACGTATTGACATAATTTTTAACTGGCAAAATTGACATTTACTTTGTAAAAATATTTATTATATATTGATTCAATAATGTAATTACTTTTGCTTTTTTTTAAAAACCTAATCGATCAGGTCTTTTAAATATTTCATTCGTCGAATTCGACGGGATTCCACTCGTATTATTGTTCCTTTTATTCAGAGTCTAAAAAAAATAGCGTTTAAACTAAAGAAAAAATCCGTTTTTGATGAATCTAGTCAATGAAGAAGTAGCACGTCAAATTGTATCTCTTTATTATTGCGCAATTCTAATGTCTCAGAGAGAAATTGCTAATCAATTGGGTATTTCACGCCGTTCTGTTTGCTATTATATTGATAAACACAAGAAAAATGAATTTAGTTCATTGCAATCTAAACGGGGTCGCCCTTCTAAAAACCTCTATCGATTTTTTTTTTTTTTTTTTTTTTTTTACTTAATCGGAGGCGAAACTGAATTTTGCAATGGCAGAATCTACATTCAGCTTGTTATTATTATTATTGTTATTATCTAATGTGAGAAATTTATTATAATGATAAAATTATTTCCTGACATAAAAGGATGGAAAACGTCTACAAATTGTGATAACATCATATAATGATGGATAATATGTATAAATCAGGATTTCTCTCGACCACTTGCTGAGAGTATGACTGCGAGAAAAGTCATGTAAGTGGGGTTGATAGGGATGCCACATGTTTAGGCCAGCATTTATTTGACATCTAAATTGATATTTTTAATTAAGAGTACACATTACTGAATGAAAAAGTCCCGGATAATAAAGTTATGTCTGTGGGGGCGTTCTTTTCAAATATATCGCTTAAATTTTAATAATTTTACACATTTTTTTTCTTTTTTTGCATAGGATAGCTGAGGGCGATCTACAACCGGGCTAGTTTTTACTTTTTCAGTTTTACTTATACATTTTTTATATTAAGATAGTTTAAATTTCTGAACTGGTTTTAAGCGGTTAAAGTAATTTTTAACAAATTTAAAGTATTTTTTTTAATCTGAAATCAAAATCGAACAAGTAAAAACTATAACTAGTAATTTATTCCATATTGGGTGAAAAAAGGTCCGGGCCAGGATTCGAACCAGGGATGTATTGGCTGAAGCCGCCAATGCTCTACCAACTGAGCTATCCCGGACACGAACACGGGAGGACTATTTCACCTAATTAACCTCAACGATTACTTTATCTGGTCTGATACTCTGGATCAGCACAACAGAATAATTCGAAGGTCAGTATATGGAACTGCATAAAATCGCTGCATACGAAATTACATTAGATTAATTAATAATAGGAATAAATTACTCTCTTATAATTATTTTACCGATTGAATAATCGTGTTTAAAAATTAATCTAAAGTAAAAACTAGCCTGGTTGTAGATTGTCTTCAGCTGTCCTATGCATAAAATCATGTAAAAATTTTAATATTTGAGCGAGATATTTGAAAAGAACGCCCTCATAAATTTAACATTATCATCCGGGTCTTTTTTAGTCAATATTGTGGGCTCTGAAGTATGAAGAAAAATGATCAGGAATTACGAGGTTTGCATTGTTGATAATCCGAATTTTTTTGTAATCGAAAACATATCAACCAAATATTTGTTTGAGCAATAAGCATGCATTCAAAATATGTTCCTGAAGAGAATACAGGTCAACAATGATTCATGTAAAGCATTCATATTGTTCTCAGTCTTATATTAATGTAACATACTGCTGCTAACTATTAGGCGAAAGAAAACTTGAATATATCCAAAATATCGCCCGTTTCTGCTAATAACCCTTTTAGTGTCCGACTTGATTTTTCCTTTATGATTAATGACTGATGAAATAATATTTATAAAAACTACTGGTATGGGTATTTGTTTATGAATATTTTCGATATTTATTTATCTTATACTCTGAAAAAAAAGCATTAATATCAGTTTTGTATTAAATTTGTCCTTGATTTCAATGATTACGTGACGGAAAAACCCGGTTCTGCCACATATGACAGTTTTACTTAAGCCAATTTAAAAGAAAATCAACTGACAACATTAGTAACATATTTCCTCCAGACAAGATGTT
This sequence comes from Maratus speculifer, assembly GCA_964019185.1. Taxonomy (NCBI): domain Eukaryota; kingdom Metazoa; phylum Arthropoda; class Arachnida; order Araneae; family Salticidae; genus Maratus; species Maratus speculifer. The sequence continues at coordinate 275,422,099 of OZ025295.1, read as the reverse complement.
TTACACTTATACGTACATACTATTAAAGCATTGGTCTTGTAAGCCAAGGCTCTAAGTTCGATTTCCGGGCTGTGCAATTTTTCGCTCAGTTGGAAGTATTCTTTTTGTATTATAAGTACAGTAAAACCTCCCTAAAGTGACAATACAATGGTAATAAAGTGACTCCCTAATGATAAATGGAACAGATAAATGGAACTTTTTTTTGCATGTGAAAAAATGACGATTTCATTACTTTATCTATTTCCTAGAGAGTTGCCTACACTGTAAAAAATATTCATGTAACCACACACCAAAAATAGAGTAACAAAATACTACCAGTAAGTTGGTGTAATAAACCACCAACAATCGACTGGTATAAAAAAATACCATTTTTAGTGTAATGTAAGTATGTTTATGTACGTAATGTATGTTTTATAATAAATTGTCTCAATTAAAAGGAAGTTTAGCAGCCTGTTTGCATGAAGCTATTTATTTTAAATCGTGGCTGTATTAAATTTAAGATGTAATCTTTAAATTATTTTATTATTTTGCTACCACTTATTAAAGTTCATTAAATAAGTGGTAGCGTGAGTTGGTAAGAAACAAAATTTCCTACTATTTACATGACTTTAACAGCAAAATAAAAAATAATTTAAAGATGGCATTTAAATTGAATCATAATTTAAAATAAATAGTTCCGCGCAAAGAAGTTGCTATACTTATTTTTAATTGAGATAATTTATTATAATGTACATTTTAAACATAATACATAGTTAGTAAAAATAATGAAATATTTTACATGCTTAAAAACACCTTTATCATAGGTCCCATAGTATGTATGGGACTGTGGGGGGAAAGCAGAATGGTGCTGCAGCATCTATAATTTTAGTACAGTCTCATTTATTATACATGTTTAGCATTCAATTAAGCATGTTTTGACGGATCTGACAGAAAATTACTTACCAAACATACCCACTCCCCCATGGAAAAACTGAGATTTTCCATTACATGTAATCAAATAGGCTCCCATGATAATTTTAATTATGTTTTACTAATTTAAAAAGCATAAAAATAAGAGTATGACAATTTCTTCAACATTTTCAGTATATCAACATCTATAAAGAACGAAATAGAAATCATGAAAATTTTACACGTTGTTAATATTGCTCCCAATAATCTAAAAACATCAAAATACAAATATAAATTGAAAAAAAATATTGTTAGAACTAGGTGTAACACCGTGTTTATATAATACAACTATAAGATCAAACTCAAGGAATATGCGTGTGAAACACTATAAAATCATGAAACACTATAAAATCAAAACGCTATATTTCAAAGCTGTGTACGAAAGTGACTATTTTACGTGCTTATATTATTAAGTAATTTTGATTTTTAAAATATCGAATTAGCTAGACTAAAAAATCATATTTTACAAGTATTAAGCGTTTATATATATATATATATATATATATATATATATATATATATATATATATATATATATATGTTTGCTATCAGTATGTAGAGTATTGCTACCGTAGGCGCCATTGCAGCACTCATCAATTGCAAAATTGCAACATACATATACAATTTAAATTTCATGAAAATATTTATTAAGCACCAGGTGCATGATGTATAAACATTTTTAAAAACAGTAAACATTAAAATAACAATATTGAACAATATAAAAAGTCACCCGCAGAACCAAAAGCCATCACTCTTCAGCAGGCGGAATGGCTTTAACCTTCCCCCCACTATTAAAATAAAACTTAATCAGCAGGTTTCGTGTAATATGGCAGAGTCTTGCATTAAATATGAAAATGACATACTAAAAAGTCATTCAAAAATTATTTCAAACATCACTTAAAGATCAATTCAAAGAAATAAGCTTTACTTATATATTGAATATTTTGAATCGTAATAAACCCATTTAAAGAATACACTTTTATATTTATGAAATCTTAATTGATTATAGTATAAAATGCAAGCAACTGCCACACTTCCGCCTGAACCCGCTTATTAGCATAAAAGATAAACTTACTGCAAAAGCACGGTTCTTTAATTCCAGCAGGTGACAAAAACTTTTAACTCAAACGAAGACCAATCCTTATTTTCATTAACATAGCCTTTTCTGTCCGGCGTGACTTCTTTCTGCACGTTTTTTCATCCACAGTCATCCTTTCTACCTTGTAGACTTTGAGATGACCGCTTCATGTAACAAGCTCCAGAAGGCAGCATTCCTTTCAGCTACGCCTCCAATCCAAAGAGTTGCCATTTATTGAAAAGTAACTTTACGTAATATCTCAAAAATTTACTCGGATAATTATTTTTATAAAATAAATTACCTAAAAACTTATAAACCTGTTTATTTACATTGAAATCATTATTGCATATTTTTCTAAATCTAATAAACTGATTTATAACTGTATTAATAAAAACTTTTTTATTCAGGTTGGAATACCAATGGGGTAAATTTATAGTATAAAAATCAAAACTGTTTCTTTTATCATATAGATCGATATTGATACTATTGTCTGAAATATTAAAAGAAATATCAAGGAAATCTACTTTGTTATCAATATTGTTAGCTTTATTTAATTTTAAGATATCAGGATAAATTTTATTGTATTCATTATAAAAATCAAAATTATAAATTAATATGTCGTCAATGTATCTAAAAACATGTAAATGCTTATTATATTTAACTGTATAATTGTATTCATAATAAAATAAAAACAAGTTAGCAGCAGTGCTAGAATAGTTAGTTCCCATTCCGATTCCACATGATTGATTAAATATATTATTCCTGTAAACTACATAATTATTATAAAAACAAAAATGACATAAATTCAAGAAAAATTCCCGATTAATATTTAGCTCTTCATTGATACAAAAAATGTCAAAAATATCTTTTAGAACATTGTATAATGAATCTATAGGTATGTTATTGAACAAATTTTCAAAATCAAAAACCTGCAAGAAAAGAGGAGTGAAGTGTTTTTTGTTCAAAACCTCATAACTATTATCGATTGACCAAAAATGGCTGTTGTTTTTAAATTTATATTTAAGAAAACCGTATATCCTTTTAAATAATTTTTGAAGAACAATGTTAAAATATCTATTGATACTTTTGGTTGTGCTACAAATATATCTGAATACACTTATTCATTAACTTAAAATTTATTAAGTCAAAAATTAAATCTTTAAATCTTACTGGTGATGAATTACATAGTTGTATTAATCAACACAGATCTAATACAGCTAAAAAACAAAATCCAACTTTTGAAATTCTACATTTTAGATTACACTCATTTGCTAAAATCCATATTGAAATACTGGACCATGTTGAAGATAAAGCTGACAGATTAGCTCGTGAGAATGATTTTATGATGAAATTTAAATCTATTTATCCTTATGGACTTAACACTATGTTAAATCATATAAATATCAAGAATATTGTCAATGTATATGATTTATGTAATAAATTTAATAATATGATTGTGATAAATAGAGGCAAAAGGGGTTCACATCGTTTTAGCAATATTTTTAACAATATTGTTCCTGATACTTGGTTAAAAGATTTAGAAGAAAAATTTGTATTGACTTACAGTATTAAAATGGTTAAAACTGAGGTTTTTAAATTGAAGATTAAAACATTGAAGAAATTAAAATTTACATTGGATAAGTTTAAATTTAAAAATTCACAATTTAAAGATTTAATTTTTGACTTAATAAATTTTAAGTTAATGAATAAGTTAAACAGTGACAAGGATAAACTATAGTTTAAGATAAAATTTCAGCAAAAGTCGTATGATAATTTGAATTTCAATAAAGTCTTTAATGATAATTATAATCTTTTTCCAATTAAGAATTGCTTTATTACTGTCGCTTTTAATTATAATAGACCGTTTAGTGGTAAAATATTTAATTATAGACAAATTGCTGAAGGTGATGTGGATTCGATTATAAATTGTTTTTGCAGCAGTGGAGATTATGATGACTGGATAGATAGTTTTCATAAGCATGTAATTACTGGTGATTTAAACATAATTGTTAATAGTAATATAAGATATTTAATGAACTTTGGAACCAAATTTAGATTGAATGAAAAAATTAGTATGAAAAAGGCTTTGGTAATTTTTAATGAGGATATTGATAATTTTATTAAACAACAAAGTTATAAGAATAGTTTACCTTTGGATGCTTTTTTTTGATTGGAAAGATAACATAGTTAAATATTTTAAATCAAATTTATCTACATTTTTAAATAGTGATAGATATGAATACCAAAAGCTTAATAAAAATGATTATAAAGATATTGAGGATTTGCAGAATAAATTTGTTTTTGTTACAGTGGATAAAGCTGCGAACAATTATGCTGTTATATGTAAAAATTTTTATACTGATACAGTAATGAATGAATTACAAAATGATAGTTTTTACACTAAAATTAATGAAAATTTAAACCCCATTCATAAAAAATTTATTGCTTTTAAAAAGAAATGTAAAACTTTATACTCTTATAATTTCAATCTGTCTAGTCATCACACATTACCTTTTTTGTTTATGACTCCAAAATTTCATAAAAATCCAAAGAAATTCAGATATATTTGTAGCACAACCAAAAGTATCAATAGAGATTTTAACATTGTTCTTCAAAAATTATTAAAAAGGATATACGGTTTTCTTAAATATAAATTTAAAAACAACAGCCATTTTTGGTCAATCAATAATAGTTATGAGGTTTTGGACAAAAAACACTTCACTCCTCTTTTCATGCAGGTTTTTGATTTTGAAAATTTGTTCAATAACATATCTATAGATTCATTATACAATGTTCTAAAAGATATTTTTGACAGTTTTTGTATCAATGAAGAGCTAAATATTAATCGAGAATTTTTCTTGAATTTATGTCATTTTTGTTTTTATAATAATTATGTAGTTTACAGGAATAATATATTTAATCAATCATGTGGAATCGGAATGGGAACTAACTATTCTAGCACTGCTGCTAACTTGTTTTTATTTTATTATGAATACAATTATACAGTTAAATATAATAAGCATTTACATGTTTTTAGGTACATTGACGACATATTAATTTATAATTTTGATTTTTATAATGAATACAATAAAATTTATCCTGATTTCTTAAAATTAAATAAAGCTAACAATTTTGATAACAAAGAAGATTTCCTTGATATTTCCTTAATATTTCAGACAATAGTATCAATATCGATCTATATGATAAAAGAAACAGTTTTGATTTTTATACTATAAATTTACCCCATTGGTATTCCAACCTGAATAAAAAAGTTTTTATTAATACAGTTATAAATCAGTTTATTAGATTTAGAAAAATATGCAATAATGATTTCAATGTAAATAAACAGGTTTATAAGTTTTTAGGTAATTTATTTTATAAAAATAATTATCTGAGTAAATTTTTGAGATATTACGTAAAGTTACTTTTCAATAAATGGCAACTCTTTGGATTGGAGGCATAGCTGAGAGGAATGCTGCCTTCTGGAGCTTGTTACATGAAGCGGTCATCTAAAAGTCTACAAGGTAGAAAGGATGACTGTGGATGAAAAAACGTGCAGAAAGAAGTCACGACCGGACAAAAAAGGCTATGTTAATGGAAATGTGGATTGGTCTTCGTTTGAGTTAAAAGTCTTTGTCACCTGCTGGAATTAAAGAGCCGTGCTTTTGCAGTAAGTTTATCTTTTATGCTAATAAGCGGGTTCAGGCGGAAGTGTGGCAGTTGCTTGCATTTTATACTATAATCAATTAAGATTTCATAAATATAAAAGTGTATTCTTTAAATGGGTTTATTACGATTCAAAATATTCAATATATAAGTAAAGCTTATTTCTTTGAATTGATCTTTAAGTGATGTTTGAAATAATTTTTGAGTGACTTTTTAGTATGTCATTTTCATATTTAATGCAAGACTCTGCCATATTACACGAAACCTGCTGATTAAGTTTTATTTTAATAGTGGGGGGAAGGTTAAAGCCATTCCGCCTGCTGAAGAGTGATGGCTTTTGGTTCTGCGGGTGACTTTTTATACTGTTCAATATTGTTATTTTAATGTTTACTGTTTTTAAAAATGTTTATACATCATGCATCTGGTGCTTAATAAATATTTTCATGAAATTTAAATTGTATATATATATATATATTTATATATATATATATATATGTATGTATACGTAAAACAAATATATCACAAAAACGCGAGAATATAGAGTGATTGTACATATACGTCAAAGTAAATATTCGTCACTTACTCATTTCAAGAATATCCAAAACTTTGTTTACCGTAAAAAAAAAAAAAAGAAATGCAGATTAACAGTTTTTTTACTTCATAAATCATTCGTTTATTACATCTTGGATCTAACATCACGTGTATTCTATTTTTTTCCTTTTTGTAAAAAGAACATTCGACCGGTGTCATCGTAGAACGTAGTCAGATGTTAACCTTTGATTTCTTAAATTGTCCAAGCAAATTAATAACAGCTGAAGTCGATAAAAATGAAATAAAAATTATGTTAATAGTTTTTATATCAGTAATTAATACGGATATACATAATCGGCAATTTTTTACCCGGAAACATAACAACAGAACATTTCAAAATGGCGCACTATTATTCGTTTACAATTGGTGATTGATTTCACTAGAACTGGTGTAAGTATTGTAAAATTTGTCTAAAGGGGTAAAATCACACGCGTCTTGAATATTTTAAACCACTTAAAAGTGTATTGAAACGAGACCGAGAGCATATTTATACTTTTTTAGGATTTTATTAACCGAAATTAAGTGCAATAATACTTTTTTAAAGTGTACAAGAATACGACAGGTTTCTTTATTGACCGTTATTCTTAATTCGTCATACGAGTTTAATTCATTGTTTAAAAAACCAAAAAGTGGTTTAAACACTTAATAAATATAAAACCTTAACTGAGTTTAGAAGTTTAATGAATAGTGCTCTAGTCGGAATTACTTTTATGGTAAAATCTTCTCCAGATGATTAGAAAAAAATGGAATTTTTTTCATATTCTTCAAATAAATTGGTTGCTCATGGGAACGAATTCAGTTGGGATGATATCTGAATGGAGGTAAAACCAGTATAGAACCTATGGAAATAAATTTCGCTTCATGAAAATATGGTCGTTCAAGGAGGTTTCCCTGTATATGTTTGAATCACGGAATGAAGAACTTGGGAGGTGTCAATTTGAAGGCGATTTTTCTGTGAAATAATCCAAATATGATTTTACCATAAATATAATACTATTTTTGAATATCTATCGGGTCTTCAAGCTCTTTTTGCATAATATGTCAGAAACAAGACAATTAAATAAATTGAGATTTTTAAATATCTTGGAGTTTTCAAATATCCCATAGTAAAAATTGACAATCTAATGTGATTTCATTTACATTCACAAATACCCTTTCTGTGATGGGGAAACTTTTCCCTCTTTGGGCCATATACAGATTTCTCCGATGATGATGTAAAAGCATATTGTGGAAGAGAATTTCGAACAATTTAATCTTAATTGTAAACATTATGTTCAGCTAAATGTTGTTATTCATTTATTTATCTTATTTATTTTGGCTGTATAATGTGAGACAAAACATATCTTCTTAATTCCTTTTCATTTCTATTGCTACTGTGTGTTGATGCTGAAATTTTTTCACCTAGGTTAAATTCTCTTTGATAATAATATCGTTCAAAATTTAACTATTCTTATCGATAACTTGCGCGATTACTACGTGTCCTTCAACGGAAATTAACTTTAATATGGATTAACAGATCACAGTTTACATTAAAATAAGGTTAGGGACCAAATGTTACATTACTGTAAGATTTTGTTTAGGTGTTATTGATTTTACAATTTTACTAACTTTTACACTGCAGCCAGTAAATTTCAGTTCCCCAATGCAACGTAAATATATTCTCTGAATCGGGATCAATGCAATTATCCGTAATCCATAGTAATATCGCATAATCTAATTCATACTTTCTCCTTTATTAATGAGTTTGACAGCTTTTAATACTCAGCCATAACACTGTAAGCTTCATTTAACATCACTCATTCAACACATAGAAGCGTACTAAAAGTGCATAATTTTTAATTTACAATGGTCGGCTTTCATCGATGAAGATACATGGTTAGTCTTGAACATTTGCAAAAAAGGGCAATGAATAGCTTTGATATAAAAAACGCCTATGAATGTACACACTTGCTGTAGACAGACTAATCAGGTAGATCAATTAAAAAATGAATAAAATAAAATAAAATAAAAAAGCTCTAGTATCACATTTTTCTAAAATCAATTCGAACAAAATTTTTACCAATTTGTATTGCATTGCTGGCGCTATGTCTATACTCACGACCCCAGACGTGAACAATAGATTTTTACTGTTCACTTCTGGGATCATAATAGGACTTTTTCTTTAATACGTTTACAGACTCTTCCAGTTTATAAAAGCCACTAAATACTGCCTAAATGATTTATGAGATTTTCGTAGTACTATTTCTAGTAACTCATACACAGTAAAAACTCACTTTTAAAATATTAATGGATAACAGAAGTTTTACTTCAATTAGTCTATTTTATTTCATTAAAAAAAGAAAAATATATGTGCTAATAAAAATGTAGAGAAAATAAGAAATTAAAAAATACATAATTTTTTAACACGTGTCGCAACATATCAGGATTTTTCACTCTGTTGGTCTACGCTTAGTTAACAATGTGATAATTCACATAATAAATATTGAAATATAGCATCTTTCAAAAAGTGTTGTGGGCGTTTTATTATTTATTTATTTTATTTTTTTTTTTTTTGGGGAGGGGGGGGGTATAGGGATCATTGTAAAGTTGTATTTGCTAAATTTAACTTGTTGTATAAAATATTTCTGCACAAATTTGATCTGAAATAATGTTATTATAATGTCTACATTTCCTCATTAGCTTGGCGTAGTATTTTTAGAACAAAGGAAACTGGACCAAGCACTTTATTATTTTGACAAAGCATTAAAGATCAACCCTGAGCATGAAGTAAGTATTACGGTTTTGCCAAATTAAAATTCAACGAGCAATTATTTTTATATGAATATTTTCTAAACTTTTGTTCTATAGGTTTTTGATCGAGTAGCAACGTAATATATATATATAGAGAGAGAGAGAGAGAGAGAGAGAAAGAACCATTAGATAATACTACAAATCAACATCAAAATGTGGAATAACTCGTTAATGACAAACTATATCAAACATAGGAATTGGCAAAAATTGGAATAATATTGGAAATGTGGTATTTAGCTCGTTAACAAGGGCAATGCTAAATATACACATTAATTGCGATCAATTTCTGTATAGAAATCAGGATAAACCTAAAAATGATTTCTATATTGCCCGATTAATCACAATTGAAAACATAATTCAAAGAAAAATATTAGAAAAATAATAAGACAATAATTGAATTATCAATAGATTAATTGCAATGGAAAAACTATTTCAAAGAAAAAATATTAGAAATATAATTAGACTATGATTGAATTATCAAAAAGATAAACTTACAAATATCAATCGCTACCATATAGACAGTTTCAAATTTGCATTCTCACTTTGCAATCAGTTACAGTTGACAGTTAACAGCAAAGTTATATCAGAAACAAAAAAATATAATTTAAAATATATAATTAAATTAACTATTATTAAAAATAATTAATTACAAAACATTAATGTAGCACGTAATTAATGTAACATTAACGTAATTACGTAAACAAAAATGTTATGAACTTAATAAAAATAGTTAAATTATTTTATACTAATAACAAGTTTTAATTCATAACTATAAAATTACTTTAAATCGATTAAATATCGATGAATATTTACTTTATGTAAAATAAATACGAATTTACTACACAGAGCACCATCTGTTGTAGTTAATGACAGAAAAAAATTGTTAGCAGTGGCACCATCTTTACTTTCTAAACAGAATTAATTAATGCAAAATATTGATTTGTGCCGTAAAAACTAAATTTTACAAATTACGATACTTATTTGTTTAAAGCAAGGTTGAAAAAAACAAAGAAAAACGGTTCCTTTGGTTTAAACCAGGTTTTTTTCTGGTTTAAACCGGGATTCTATTTTTAAACATCCTATTTTAGTACAGATACATGCATATTTATTAATAAAAATAGACATTGTTGGATTATAAGTAGTATAAATTCGTTTTAAAATAATTTAAATTAAATAATTACAGTGGATTATGTAGATAATTGAAAAAAATCATATTTCAATTTAAGCAGTTATTAGTAAACAGTCTTATGTCCAAACAATAAACTACTCTACACAGTGAAACATTGATACTTTGAAAACCTTTATAAACAATCTTTTGATTACTTATAATAAACATCTGATGTAGTTTGATGCATGTAAACATTATTTTCCACGATTTAAAAAATAAATAATTTTGAGATACTTCTTGAGGGTTTGGTTTTTGAGAAACAAATTGAAATCAACATTTATGGTCATTAGATTAAGCAGATAACAAAGGGGGAAAATTAGTTTGTTATTGTTAATATACTGTAACTAGCACCCAATTTTTGAATATTCTCTTATACAATTTCATATTTTGATTTTAATTTTTAAAAATGATCTTCTCAATCGAAAAAAAAAAAAAATTATATTTTTACCAAAATCTTAAAAATTATCAAGTTATGTAGCTCTAAATTCAAAAGCTTGTGCATGTTATAATAGGTTGCTTTAAATAATCTGCATCTTTTAATGAAAATATTTTATACTAAATATTGAATATTTTTAATCTATTTTATATTTGATCAATTCACATGTTCTAAGATTTTTCTTTTCAGCAATGGAATATGTTCACCAATTCATAGTGATTTTCATCTTATACATTAAAAAATAAATAAATAAATAAATAAAACCTAGACCCGCTTTATCTAATACTTATTGCTGAAAAAAGTGTTAAAAGTAGAAAATATTTATATACAATAATTTATAAGTCTTAAATTATAAAGAAAAATAAGAAAATATCTTTAGATTTTTTTCGAAAAAACAATTGGTTTCCATGAAAAAAAAAAAAAAAAAAAAAAAAAAAAAAAAAAAAACAGTTGGTCTAAACCGTGGTTACCAACCGGCTTAAACCGTGCCAACCCTGGTTTAAAGCAAAAATCGAGGAATTAATAATTTACTATATCATTTTAAAATATACCAGCAAAGGATAGCTTATTTAGATAACTAACATGTGAATTTAAAATATTTTAAAAGTAATATAAAATAATATTATATATATATATAATTCTCTATTATATCATATAATATTTCTTGTCATGAAAACTTAAAAATAAATTACTTTATGCCAAATCATTTCGCTTCATATGCCATTGCAAAATAATAGTACTATGTGTACATTCTTAAACACAGAGAATCCTGCGTGGATTTTCAAAAAGACATTTTTAAATTACTGCTACTAAGTAATCCAGAACAAAACTGTAAGTTCTAAAGCAATAGTTTACATTCTATGTTAAAGTTAAACTTATCAGTTAAACAAGGAAAAAAATAATAATATTAATCTCAATAAACAGTTTCATAATATGAATTATACCCTCGTATGGATCTTCCAGCAGACACACTGAAAATTTTTGCACAAGCAGTTCATGATGTAATATTTGTGAATTGTAGTAACTCTGTTCCAAATGAAGGTATTTCACAACAGTAGTAAGAAACCTGTTAAAAAAGCAACTATGTATACCAGTAGTGAAAAAGTCATTTTAAATTTGATACCTTTTCTTAACACATAATGGAGTCAAAATTACACTTGCCTTAAAATTTTGAAAAAGCGTGCCTTGTGGTGTGTTTTATAAACAAGCACAAAATCACTTAAAAAGAGTTCTATGAAGTTAAACGATTCTACACTTAAGAACTCAAACAAATATTTCCTATCATTGCATTTATTTTTGTTATGCATTATTTATAAATAAACAACATAGATGAATAATGCAACAGGCATAATTTTTAAAATACTTTCCAGTCTTTTTAGAATATTATATTTCATACAATGGTGGAAGATTCAGGGAACAAAAAAAAAATGAAGTTGAAACTGTAATTTCAGAAATTACTGCGTATTGACACTAATATATTTCAAGTCTTTTGTAAGACCTACATATAATCTATTAAGCATGACATATGGAGCATTCGAATTTAATTCAGACGAAAAACGCTTAATTATATAAATGCTTTTCTTGCTATTTTCATTCAAAGACGGTAGTGTATCCATAATCAAGTATGTTAATATGTATATACATATATATAGATATTACTTATATGACGTAGTGTAGTAAATTTTGATAAGCTAGAAAATAGAAAAAAACCCCTTCAACTAATTTGAAAATCTACGTTGAGAAATTGCTTCCCATATGAATATCAGAACACACTGTTTTGGAAACCCTGTCTGTATGTGCTATAGATTTTATGAACACGTTATTGTATATTATTATTTAGTAAGAATGATAGTGCAGAAAATAACAGAAAACGAACTTTGAGCATTTTTCATTCAGGATAATATATGCGAATATGTTGTTTGGTCTTGTAAATGGGCAATAAATGCTACCCTACATTTTATCGGCCTATCATATAAATGAAATTATAATAATCCTTATTACTTTTTAATTTCCTTCTATGTGTTTTAGAAAATATAGATTGTTTTATAAGTAATTTTTTTTAGTTTTTCCATATTTTTCACATGATTTTTTAAGCATTATTCTATCTTTTTTATTTATCTTTAGCAAGCTTTATTGAATTCTGCTATTCTTATTCAAGAGAGCGGTACACCTGACATGCGAAAAACAGCTTACGATAGGTAAGTCCGATAAATACTTTCAAATTTTTCAAAGTAGAATTTTATTTCTTTATAAGTATTTGCACAATGGTTGTATTAACATTGTAATCTTAAGGCTTAATGTCATTAATATTCGAAAAAATAACATATATTTACCGTGAATTATGCTTATAAAGTTCTTCTGAAAAATCCATAAATTGTTCATAGTTACTTATTTTTCTACTTCTAATTTCCGTTGTTCATGTTTTGAATGATCTTTTCCATTTAATTTTCCATTTTAATTATGAATATAAAGATCAAAATAAATGCTGAAACATTTACATTGCTTTTAGAGAGCAGACAACAATTGCTTCACTATTTCAGTGTGAAAAATTTCACTGGAGATTGGGAGATTTTCGTCAATTTCAACATATTAAAGGAAATTCTTATCATAATTTTCCTTACCTTCAGAGGTGGAGGCTTTTGTGACTCGTTTTATTTAAATCCGCTATTATTTTTTTTGTTTACAATTAATCTAAAAAAATCTAAAATCTTTTTTTAGTAATGATTAAGCGGATTGTTTTGCTTAGACATATCTATTACGTTTAGCTGCTGGAGAAAAATTTTGAGTTAATAAATCGACAATGCTGATTTTATAAATCGTCAGTTTTAATAGAAGTTTGTATTAATTTGATTCCGGTCCTCACAATTTGATCAGATTAATCAGCTGAAATTTTTAATCAGTAATTTTAGCTAGAGGTACTGTATTGAAAAACCTAAATATTTTAATATTATAATATCGTAAAACTTATAAAATAGTTGAATAAAACAGAAGTTGGACAAATTCGTTTCAGATGGTGTAAGAGCAATTTTTGTCCGAGGAAAAATTTACAAAAGGCTTACAAAGAAATATGAATGTCATAAATAACAAGAATAACACTTATAATGTGGAATTTGATATATATATATATATATATATATAATATCGAAAAACCTGAGACACACGTGAACATGGGAAAGATGTGAACGTCGCAATTTGTCACTTTTTATAATATGTTTTTTTAGTTGAAAAAAATTACCAATGGTTAACAGCACCTGCAAACGTGTTAGAAAGTTCTTTGACATTTTGTTTGCTCTCAGCAGCCAAAACACCTTTTAAATCTCAAAGTTAAATTTCAATACCATCCTATTAACGAATAAATTTATTTATTTATTAATTTGTTTAAAGTTTAGAGTTTTAACATATACTAAAAATACTAACAAATATTTTTGAAGCATATAACTCATTATTATGACTACAAAAATATGACAGAATAAAAAGCCTAATGACGACAAAAAAAAAATGACAGAATAAAGAGCCTGTCAAAGGATTTTTCCCCCTGTATTTATATGTGCTTCACGTGTGTTTACAACTACACCGCTGGTAGGGCACATGTGAAAAAATGTTTTGAATTTATAAATTATTTTTAACTATTTAAAAAAGTAGTAAGAATTATAAAAGTGATTTTTTAAAAATACCATGTGATAAGAAATTTATGTTTACTATATTCAGTAGATTTTTTCATTGATATTAACACAGTTATGAGAAAAATCTATATTTATGTGAGCTATTCACATGTGCCTCAGTCCCCCTAATTTGTGTGTGTGCGTACGATCATATGTCACTATAATTAATGTGATATGGAAGCATGGTTACATGTGTTTGTGTATCTGTGCATACGCTGGATTATATGTCACAATAATTATTTTTATATGGATGTATGGTTACATGTATGTGCGAGTGTGTGATGGATTATAAATTGCTATAAATATTGTTATATGCAGGTATTATTATGTACTTGTATTTAATAAATTATTTTAATATTCTTAAATACGGGCGCTGTTCTATTTCATGCTGTAAGATAGCTCAATCTAACGTGTTAAACTGTTATGAAATATCTGTTTCTTTATTTTTTTTCATTTTGATTATTGAAGCAACAACTAAAATTTTGTAGAAATGTTAAAATTAATTTGCGTATTTTGATGTTTTAGCAAAGTATTATATTTTAATAAATATTTGAACTTCTAATAATTCTACTTTACGTATAATTTAAGAATTACCTGATGATTGTGCTACTCATTGTATCATATACTATAGTTTTCTTGCACTATAGTATATATTTTATATTTATAATTAATGAATTGTTGAATTTAAGATTTGCGGATTGCATTTTGGAATGTGTTATATATTAATTATTATAAGATATAGGCTAGTAATCTCTTAAAGATATTATTTCCTTGAAAAAAAATAATACTTTCAGTAAAAGATAAGCATTATCTGCTCTCTTTTTCAGATTAAATATTCTATTAAGAAGAAAAAGCGTAAATGAGCGAGTATATTTTAATCTTGGTATGTTAGCAATGGACGAAAAAAACTTGACTTTAGCTGAACAATGGTTTCAGAAAGCTGTACAGGTAAGAAATGTACTATTAACATAAAACTACTTTTACTATTTATATAATGATTGCTAAAATCCTGGTTTAGAGATTTAGTTCAATCATACATTACAATCAAAAAGGATTTTCTAGTAGTCTTCAATCGAACATTTGTGCATGAAAGAAAGTACCCCATCTCTATCCAAAATTCACAATGTGTGTGTGCCCCACTAGTGGCCTCGAGGTTCTGATCTCGAAACTGGTAGACGGTAGGTGCTGGGTTCGAACCCAATCGCGACCGTCGGCTTAACCGTTTGGAGTTTCCGTGGTTTTCTTCGAACCTTGCGTAAATAGGGGCTAGGTTCACTCAGAAAGACACCCACTGAGGGCATCCCACCCATTAGGGCCTATATCCCAAGCGTAGATAATTGGCCAGCATAAATAAACCCAAACCAAACCAAATACAATGTGTGTAAGAACTCGGATAATTGTACTGTAACTTGTATTTTTATAAGAGCGTGTGGTAATTAAGTGACTTCAGTTGGTTTGTAGATATAATAATAAAAGGATTGTGAAAGTAATCGGATTTGCTAAAAATCTTGTACATTTCTCAGGTATTTTATTTTCTGTTATCAATTCGTATCCATCTTTGTGACATTGAGATTTTAGTGATTTCATAATAGAACACATATAAACGTCTTGTTGGAAGAAGATGACATACATAATGACATGTTTTCATGCTCTAGTAAGTGAATTTTTGAGGTATAATGAATAATGAATCTCAGTCTAGTTATCTCATCATTAACCTCTTAACCCTTTGCTGCGCTGAGCAAATGTATTACTTAAGTGTTGAAATTAATGATTGACACTGGAATTTGAAAATAATTTTTATTGTAAATAAGAAAAACTATATTCCACACATTCAGTAAACCTTAAATTTCTGCACCAAAATACCGGTGCCAATGAGGCGTTTGGGAATTAAAATTAAGTGGTTTCATAGATATACCACCGCGCCTCAAGGGGTTACGTTCTGTGACAAATATCACATAGAACTACAAGAAGTAATTTAAAATTAACACAAAACATTTCCAAAGATGTATCAGGCTGTAATCAAACATTATAATATGCATATATTTATGAAAAAGGTTTCTAAATAATTTAAACAATTATAGAAGCATTTAAATTGATTTAAAGGATGTTCTAGTGTATCCTATACGTGACATCAGGTCTGAAAAGGTTTAAAAAAATTATGTTAGCAGTGCAAGTATTTTCTAATCAATACTATTTTCAGTCATTAGGAGGCGTATTAAGGTTGAGTCAATACTTAAGTGAAACAAAAAGAGGAAAAAGTCTAAACTCCAACCTATTCGCAGTGAAATATCGCATTACTGGAACTAGATTTAAAGTTGTTAATTTAAACGTCTAGTTGCATCGCTGCATTTACCTTTTATCTATACTAATAAAAGAACAAAACGCTCTGTCTGTCTGTGTGTGTGTGTGTGTCTGCGATGGCTAGCAAAATCTACAGCATGTACGAAGTTCAAATTTTTTTTGAGAGTAGCCCCAAATCTCTCCTGATGCACCTGAGCTACAGAATTTCGGAATTCCAATTATTAACTGAGTAATTAATTAAAATCGAGAGGTCACTCTCATAAAAAAATCATCTTTTTCCCATTTTTTTCGCTTTCGTTTGTTTACGGTTGGTTGGTTGTGTAAAAATTTTCGCAGAAGTAATAAGAAAGCTGAGACAGAATTAAAGAAACCCATGGAGGAATGAGATAAGTGGAGATGAAGTAAGCCTCAAAAAAGGTTTGCAATATGAAACCATTTATCGCTCAAATTTTAATGTGCCAAACAAAAGGAAGTGGAAGGGATTTTGTATTATAAGACGAATTGAAAGAAATGAATTACAATTGAAGCATATTTTAAGAGGAAATACCAAATTCTTAAAATGGTCTTTGTTCTATTATTATTTATTAAAATAAATGATCGTTTTTAAAATGAAGGAAATTGGAAAATTAACAATAATTAAATATCAAATTAAAATTAAATAAGATATTGAAAACATTTGATACGAACTAAAAATTGTATAACTAAAAGTTTCCTTCATTAATGTAATTTTAAATACTTTATAACGTCGATGAAAAATGTTTATGACTTAATAATTGCATGTAAATAAATATTTAAAATATAATGATGAAAACATTCTTTAAAAATCATGTATGGAAACTTAAGTACTAATAAATATTAATCTAAAATATAGATTTCTGACTGCAGACAATTTTTATGTATTAACAAAAGAATGTTATATTTTCAAGCAAAAACGTTAAAATAATTCTCTATATTGATATTTAAAACACATATGATAAAATAATTAATAATTTTTTACCGGGGAAGCGATAGATTAGTTCTTTTTAAGAAACAAGAGCAAAAAATACGGGTTTAAACCGTTTCAATTGATAGGCGTGTCAAATCACGTGCTTTTGAGGGTACTTAATTGGACTTAATGTAGGGTTACATTTTTAGCATCTCCAGAGATAATACTTCCACTCTATTAATGTCTTTTTACTCTATGAAAGGAAACTAATTTGAGATTTTGACATTTCAAAAGTGACTGTTTTTTTTCTCCCAAAGACCTTTAAAATTCATAGACTGGCAAAATGTCAATTTAACTTAGGATTTTTGAATGCAGCTTTTGCGTCAGATCGTTGGTACTCCGTACATTAGAATCTATGCGTAGTTAGCTATGTTGCAGTAAATATATGTATATGTATATATGAGGCTTTTTTTAGCAATTTTTTAAATCATTGGTTAAATTTGAATGCATTTTATTTAAGTTAATATTTTATTAAGACTTTGTTTTTAAAACACAAATGAAATGGCTCTTTGACGTACAATTGTTCGAATCGGCAGATGATTTATACACAGTAATAAATTATCAAATAGCAAAATAAATTATGTACCAAAAATAGTCACTAAAAAAATAGTAGCAAAACATAATTTTTAGGCGTATTAACACATAACCCGATCCCAATCAGAAAAAAACAGACCACACTCCGATCCAAGCAAGACAAAAATTTCATGAGCATAAACCCGACCCGAACCTAAAAATTCCATTTGAAAAAAAAAAAAAAACTATGGATTGGATATCTGACCCGAATCAAATCTGAATCCCACAAAAATATTTAAATGAAGCATACCCCAATCCGATCACGGAAAAATAATGTTCGTGTACATGCAACCCGACCCGAACCTAAAAATGTTCTTAGAAAAAACCCGAAAAATAACCAGAACGAAAACTGAAATCGATAAAAATATTCCAAAGAACTATAACCCGATAAGAGCAAGACAAAATAATTTCCGTGAACATAAACCTGACTCGAACCTAAAAAATTTCATTTGAAAAAAGACCTGAAATTTTATGCAAACTACATCTGAATCCGATCGAAATATTTGAAAGAACCATAACCGGATTCGAATAAGAGAAAACAATTTCCGTCGACATGAACCCGATCCGAACCTAAAATTCCATTTGAAAAAAATACCTGAAATTTGAATCGAACCAAATATGAACCTGACAAAAATATTCCACAGAACCATACCCGGCTCTGAACAAGACAAAAAATTTCCATGAACATGAACGTAATCCGAACCTAAAAAACTGAACTAAATCTGAATCTGACAAAAATATTCCAGGGAAGCATATCCTTATTCGAACAATGCAGAATAATTTCCGTTGATGCGCAACCCAACCTGAACCTAAAAATTCCATTAAAAAAATCGAAATCTGAATTGAACGACATCTGAACCCGAAAAAAATATTCCAAAGACCCAAAACCGGATCCGAGTAAAACAAAATAATTTCCCTGGACATGAATCCGACCAAAACCTTAAAAATCAATTTGAAAAAATACCTGAAATCTGAATCGAACCAAATCTGAATCCGACGAAAATATTCCAAATAACTATAACCAGATACGAACAAGACAATATAACTTCCATGGACATAAACCCAATCCAAACCAAAAAATTTCTAAAAAAAAAAAAAAAATCCCGAAATTTGAACCAAACCTAATTTGAACCTAACAAAAATATTTCAGTTTAGTATAACCTCATTGGAACTAGGTAAAATAATTTCCATGGAAGTACAACCCGACCCGAACTTAAAAATCCCACTTGAAGGGAAAAAAACCCCACGAAATCTGAATTGAACCGAATCTAAACTGAACAAAAATATTCCAAACAACCATAACCGTATCCGAAGAAGACAAAATAATTTCCATGAGCATGAATCCAATCCGAACCTAAAATTCGGATGTTCTACAAAACATAATGCGCTCCGTAGCAGTGGAATGTGAAACTAAGTACTTAGCGCGAGATGGTTAAGATATTTCGTTTATAGTTAAAGTTAAATTATAACTTGGTTACGGTTAGGTAACATTTAGGTTGCAATTACGTTCCGGTTATATTTAATATCCAGTTAGGTTACAGTTAGGTCATGGTTAAGTTACAGTTAGGTTAAGGTTAAGTTGCGGTTAGGTTGTATTTAGATTATGGGTAGGTTATGATAAGGTGACGGCCAGGTTACATTTATGGTTTATTTAAGTTACAGTTAGGTTACTGTTAAGATAGAGCTAGGTTACAGACAAGTCATGATTACAATACAATTAGGTTGCGGTTAGGATTTTGTTCACTGAATGAACATTACGCATGTTTGATAAAAAATATACACCTATTTTTGTAAAATGGCTCTGAAATTATAATACTATATACTACCCTTTTAGCTAATCATCGAGAATCGATTTCATTCACGGTATAGTCGGATTTAAGAGTGATATAATTAGTTTGAAATACAAAATATTTCACTTGGGATATCTATGTGAAAAAAGTATTTAGTTAAGTCACTTAACAGTAATTTTAAGGATAAATATCAACACTTTAACACGAAAATCACGCAATCATTGCACTCATATTCCCTTCTGCGTTTCCCATTGCAGTCATTTTGGGTATTTTTGGAGCTAAATATTAGTTTTTTTTTAAACCAATTTTTGACACAATCAGGGGGTACGTATTTAATATAATGTACACTGTAAAAAAATTGACCCTTTTGCTGCATCATCACTCTCCCTCTTTTATAGAATCTCTCTCTTTCGACCTATGAGAATACTCCATAATAAGCTGAAGTAATCATTTTCTATAAAAGCGGTGGAGTGACGATGCAGCAAAAGGGTCGAATTTTTAACAGTGTATTTACACGTATTTCGAGTTAAAGAGAAAATCATAAAATTTTCAAGTTCGTTTAACTTTATTATTACGGACCCGGGCAACGCCGGGCGGGTCAGCTAGTTGTTGAATAAAATCTTTTGTGGTTTTCTGGAAATTATGATCACGAATAATTTGCAAAACAACACCGTGACCAATGATCTCACCACAGAATTAAAAAGAGGTATTTTTCAATTTTTGTAATGTGCACTGAAAATTTGTCAATGTCAAGAGGTTATTGCATAATTACTATCATGAATGAGAAAATATACGCATGTATAAACCGTATAGATAGGGCAGCGGCGACACAAATGACTACGTCATCGAGTTACGGGATGAAATCATGATGTAGGACAAGAACATTAGGTATAGGTTAAGAAATGTCTGGTCTGCCTCCGCATTTCCTGGTACGATATGAGCGTCAGCGGGTGCCAATTCGTTATTTTGGCATCACTATCACATCATCGAGTTGCGAGATAAAATTGGTGCCAAATTAAAGATAAAATAATTTTTCTTTTAAATATTTTGGTCTACCTGAGAATATTATGGTAAAAACCTACAGAAGAATAAAATTTATAGAAAAAAATGACATCATAATGTAGAATTGAAAGCCTATAAACAAAATATTTTAAATTATATTATAATATATATTACTTCGCCATAGAGGTCTGCACGGGCCCGGGCCGGGCCGGCGGAATCGTTTCGAATTTTCTAACGGGCCGGGCCGGGCCGACAAACAAGATAAACGGGCCGGGCCGGGCCGGCAAAAAAATTGAACGGGCCAGACGGGCCGGGCCGGGCCGATAAAAAAATTTTTCGGGCCTGCCGGCCCGTTTTGAAGATTTCAGCAGAAACGATAAAATATGAGCTATTTTCAACGAAAATGGTTTAACGAGAATAAGTATAAATGTGGCCATATTAGTTTGACAGCATCAATATAAAAATGCACAGTGTATCGGCATCGGAGGATTACAATATGTGTAACCCGTTTTAATATTTTTTTAGCTGACTCATGCCGGTCCGAGATCACGCTTGCATTATTTTTCTACATATAGACTGGCCGGACCGGTACTAGACTTAATTATTGGCAGAAAACATGATTTGTAAAATTATTAACAGCGATAAAGAACTTATGTTAGCTTAGTCTTTGGATATATACTTCTTGATGATTTTTAAATTAATTTCTCAATAATGCGAAAGTTTGACACATTTTCTGATTAATTTTAAATTGTAAAAGTATAAAAGTGATAAACCTAATTATTGAAGGGATTTGGAATCGAATAAAGTTTTTCATTTTTGGTAAGTAAAATACTTGTATAACCTTGTTGACATGTAATAGTTTCTCAAATGATTGCAGGTTTTTCTCCCTTCCCTTGCTATTGTTTCGGAAAAACTATTCAAAACGCTAATTATGACAGTATTTTATTTGTTTGCAGTATTCTTAAATTGCTTGTATCAAAAAATGGATAACGCCATTCGATTATATATTTTCTGAATAAAGATACCTGCTAATCTTATGCGTTTCTGAGAAAAAAAAAATGAATTTAGAAATGCATCAGAAAGGAGCTTCTTTGAATTTAAGAATGAATTTGGATTTGAAATCTATTATAAAATGATATAGAAATATATTTATAAATCTTCTTTTATTAAACAGCTTCAAAATTAACGATGTTTTTAGCTTTCTTTCTTTTTTCTTTTATTCTAAGCCATATTAATTTTTTGATGAATCTTTATTCGAATGTTGAAAGCCTAAGAATCATTAGCTTAAGTAATCATTAATGTTGTTAATGTGTATTTGCTGTAAAATATACTGTAAAATCATTCCATAGATACGTATGCAGTATTCTTTAAAAATATCTTAGTTATATGATAAAAATCTGATTTTTTTAGAAATCGTAGAAACTGTAACGGGCCAAAACGGGCCGGGCCGGGCCTAAAATATAAAAATTTAAACGGGCCGGGCCGGGCCCGGGCCGAACTTTTGAGTTTTACAACGGGCCGGGCCGAAATAACTTTCCTACGGGCCGGGCCGGGCCTGGAAATTCCGGCCCGTGCAGACCTCTACTTCGCCATTGACTTTCAAGATGAATTAATCCCTTGGGGACGAGCGACACGTATACGTGCCTCAAGAAGGCTAAATAATCCTTGTTTATTCCCACCGGTAAAATTATACTGTAAAATTTGCCTTATAGAATCGGAGCATTTTCTCGATTTAACAAGACACAAATTTCTGTTTAATAAAACCGGTGATAAAACATTAAAAATTTCGTAAAAGGCTCCCGTCGCTAAGGGGTTTTAATGGCTTAAGAAAAACGTATTAAACAGTAAGCTATTAAACGATTGATTTTGCAAAAATTCTTACAAAGCAAGATGGGAGGGGCGCCAAATATCTATTTTGACAGTAATATTACTTCATCGATTTACGGATTGAAATTTTGGCACTTTAGAGATACCGACTAGTATAACATGAATATTTCAGTCTGCCTCGTCATATCGTGGTACGAGACGAGCTGAGCGGGGCGCCCATTATGCCAATTTTAGCGGTATCATCACGTTATCTAGTTACGGCGTGAAAATCAGATGTATGACAAGACTTTTATGTGTAGATTAAGGAATTACTGGTCTGCCTCGGCATTCCTTGGTACGATATGAGCAAGAGCGGGCGCCAATTCGTGATATTGGCCTCACTATCACGACATCGAGTTACGAGACGAAATTGTAGCCAAATTAAAGGTAAAATAAAGTATTTTAAGAATATTTTGGTCTGCCGGCACATGTCCAAACTAAATTTGTGACAAAAAAAAAGTCGCCATAAAGTACAATTCAAACCCTATAAACATAATATTTGCGTGGTAGACTGAAATATTTCTATTGTACTAGTCAGTATCCCTAAAGTGCCAAAATTTCAAACCGTAAGCTTTTGACTTGATATTACTATTAAAATTGACGTTTGGCGCAAATTTCATTTTGTTTTGTACCAAGTTATGCAGAATCAATCGTTTTCTCGCTTATTGTTAATAAGCTTTTCCCAAACCATTTATTCATCTTGAAAGTCGAAGGCGAAATAATATATATTGCAGTGTAATGCAAAATATTTTGTTTATAGGATTTGGATTGTACATTATGACGTCTTTTTTGTAATAAATTTTAGTCTTCCGAAGGTTTCTACCATGATATGCACTGGCAGACCAAAAGATTTTTAAAATACTTTATTTTACCTTTAATTTGGCAGTAATTTCATCTTGTAAATCGAGACGTGATATTGACGCCAAAATGACGAATTCGAGCCCGCTGTAGTTTATATCGTATCAAGAAATGCCAAGGCAGACCAGTCGTTCCTTAATCTACACCTAATAATCTTGTCCTACATCATGATTTCATTCCATAACTCGATGACGAAGTTAGTGATTTGTGTCGTCGTTGCCCGCTCTAATACCACTGATAATATTGATTATCAGTCTTTTTTTTTTTTTTTTTTTGTATATTCGCGCAGAATAAAAATTGAAATTTACAAAATAGTCTTTGATCATTATAGATTATAATTTTGTTTATCACATATAAGGATCAATAGACACTTAAATATATAACATAAAAATTTTCTTGAATAAGGCTGTATAAAATACCTAAAAATCAATAGACGTATTAGCAGGAGTATTAATCGAACAATTTGAGCAACTTGCAAAAATTGATTTTTTCTTCAATTTATTTTAGTATATCAATAAGATATTAAAACCTGAAAACTGTTATTTATTAATGCTATCAATGTACCAGTTTGTTATAGAGATGGACAGATAAAAATCCATTGATGTTTCAAAAGCCATGGTCTCTTTATATACATTTTACATTATCATTCAAGGCGACAGAATGAACATTATACCGGTGGGCGGGCAACAAATTTTATTTGACCTATGAGCGTACAAGACGGAAATCCAAGCATTATCATATCAATACCATAAGTTCCGGTGGCTGTGATATATTTGGAAATTGCGAAAATAATGTATAATTGTGAGGTTGAAATTGTATTTTTAAAAAGTTGAATAATACAAAAATACAGCTTTAAAGTGTAAGGACTAGTGTGAAGAATGTCGTTATTTTAAAACACACACTTGTCTTAAAGGGCCCCTGAGGTGAAACTGTTCGATCGCGAAATCCTGTTTTAACCTATGGGAAAATTTTGAAGTGCGATAACCAGGGCCCTAGCTAGAAGTGAATAATAGATTTGGGGGGGGGGGATCAAGAAAATGTAGGGAAGGCTTATATTTCCTCTCATGAAGAAAGATAAATTAGTGCATATTCACACTGTACTTACTATGTTTCTCATTAAACTGTTGTAATAACTTCATTTTATGCTAAGAAAATAATAGGATGATGAAAAATGCGAGTGTACAACTAGTGAAATATTAAACATCATGTTAGCTTTATATGGGCAAATAGGATGAGAAAGTGTTGAAACACTTATTTTAGTAACAATGTAGCATTTTTGACAAACTGTGAAAGGTCCTCAAAAATAAATTAGGTTTTTGAATAGAGTTTCATTTGGATTTTCGGAACATAAATTTAGTGACCTTGGGATATTATCCAGTGGGGGGGGGGGGGGCTCAAAATGTTTTAGGGAAGCTCAGCCGCCCATAGTACCGCCTTAGCTACGGCCTTGGCGATACAGTAAAACCACGATAATTCGGATTAATTGGGACCAGATCCCATCCGGATTATCCAGAGAATTAGACAAAAATGAAATAAAACAAAATATACTTACAGAAAATCGCCTTCATGTTAAACTGATAAGTGCATGACTTCAATGCTCCATCTTTATAAATATAAATAATTTTCTGCAAGTGATATTGTAGAAACGTTTTGTCACAATAACAAGGAAACAGACCTACGGGCTGACAAAAATTGGAAAGTGATCCTAAGTAGACAAAGGGTCTTATAGGGACTATTTTACCTTGCTTTCTTGCAATGCTCTATGCAAAAATTTATTGTGCAGTGTTTTTTTATGACATTTCTAAGTGGTTTAAATAGAAAATTGGGAAAATTAGAATTGCCAAACTTAATGATACATTGTTTTTTTCTTTGAAAGAAAACACCAAACAGTTTAAATAAGAAAGCTTAAGGTATTCTTCCGAAAAGATTTCAGATTTTTTTCTTATTATTCAGGCTACGACGACGAAACAAGTTAATGTTATTGAAATTAGCAAATCGTTTTTCAAACTTGAAAAAAAAAAAACCCAAACCAATCCGGATTAACGGGCTCCAAATTAGCGGGATTGTAATGTAACTCATCGCCTAATATAATTATTAAAATGTAGATTTCACCACCATAAAGTAGACGTCAAATTCAGATCATGCGTGTTTTTAAAAATTGTCTACGAAAGCTCTAAGTATATTAAGAAGGTGACAACGTTTAATCAAATAAAAACTTCAAAGGTTAAATGGATTTTTGTACACTTAAAATTTATGTAGACAATTTTTTTTTAAACTCATATCATCGTCATATGACGCTTATTTTCTGATGGTGAAAACGAAATTTGAATAATTATATTAGGTAATGAGTCCACGTATAATATACCAGAAAATAATTTATTATTTGCTTCATTAATAATAAAAATGTATGCTAATATAAACTAATACTAATGTAAACGAAAAATACCATTTTTACAGTATTATAAAATTGAACAATTTCTAAAGCTTTTATAAGAAGAAAGAATCCAATTCCATATATCTTTCTGTTTGTTCTTATAAGAAAAATTCATGTTCTGGATTTCAGATTAAGGTATTAGTTGATGTTCAAAAAGACACAGAGAATTTTTAGCGATTAGTATGGTCATTTTTTCCCAAAATACATTAGTGTTTTTCATGTTTAACGTTTATTATGTCTTGCTCAAATTCGCTGAAACTATTATTAATGTTGAATGTATTGTTTTACAGATTAGAGAAGATTTTAGAAGTGCATTATTTAATTTAGCTCTGCTATTGTCTGAAGCAGGACGTCCCATGGAAGCTATTCCCTTTCTACATAGGCTTTTAAAAGTAAGTATTCAATTAACTACATATCCTGTTCATTGTAAAATTAGTCTTCAAATGCTTAGTGTACAGAAAAAGTTTTTTAAAAAACATGTTCGCTTAAATGAAAATAATCTTCGAGCTATATTAAGTATATAATAATGAAAATAAAAAAAGAACAATTTTACATTAATACCTTTGTCAACATTTTATAAAATAAAAAAGCTGTAAGACATCTTATTTGATTGATTTTAAAAATTTATGAAGTCTTCAAAGATACAGAAAGATTTTCCATTACAACATTTTCCATTTTACAGCAATTTTGGAAAAAGAAGCTCATGCACACATACAAGAATTTTCTTTTCCATTATGTAATAGCTTTTTTTTAAATAATTATCATGGTATAATATTCGATTTCCAAGATAAAAAAGTTAATATTAATCTTCGTACCTTAAGCATCTATCCATTGTTATAATTTATTTCATTTGATTCGAACCAGATTTTTTTTCTTAAAGTAAATTAAATGAAGTTAATTTATTTAGTCTGTTATATATCAAGTTGTATTAAGTAAAGTTTATCATGTAAAATGTTTTTTTTAAATCAAAGTTGAGTGTAAGTTCAAAAGGATAATAATGTTAAAATATTAAAGATAATTTTGTCTCGAACATAGAGTGCATTCAAAGTTATGGAATATCGCTTATGAAGACCTTGTTTTAGAAGTCCAAATGCACAGTAATTTATAAGAGACACGTTGAGGTTATTGGGGAATTATATTTAAACAGAATAACTTCAATTCAGGTTTTATTATGTATTTTTGTAAAAAAAAAAAAAAAAAAAAAAAAAAAAATTGTATAAACCAGTTAAATTTTTGCCATTTGAAAATCTATGAAGCCTTTACTAGTATAGTGCTACGTTATATTTGCTATATAAGTTTATAATTTGTCTGCTGCAATATCTGTATTTTATTTTATTTTCTTATTCATAGTTCATCTATGAAAATAATCCGAAATTTATAAATGAAATTTTCAAAACATTTCATGCTATTTCATTCATATGTATAATTTACTACAACTCGAATCAATTAACATATTTTTCAAGCGAAAAAAATTATGAGAGGTGCAATATATGATAGTAGATTTGTAGAAACAAAATTTGAGAAAAACAAATTACAAACATATTGTTGCGAAAACGCAATGTCAGTCTTTTTATTTGGTTTCTGAAAGCAAAGAAAAAAAATACCCAACTAATTTAATTAATACACATATTTTATAATTACAAGAATGTTTTGTATAAGTAAATATATTTATTTGCATACCATTCACCGTTCCTATGGTAACATTATTTTAAATTGATGCATTTAATATTAAAATATTTTAAACAGGTTTGTAAACGATGTAAACTTTATAAAATAATTGTCATTTTCCTTTAAAACATAGTAGATTTAATTTTTTTTACTATAAATATTGATAGTCACACATAGTTCCAACTGTGGGCATAGTTTTTGCTTAAGATTTTTTGAAACATATAAATTTGTTTCAAAAATCTTGTAAAATGAATATGCAAACTTTTTTATGTGTTATTTTTACAAGTTAATCTCAATTTCGGTTCATTTATTAAATTTTATATTATTATAGTAATTTATGTAATATGATGGTAATATTAAAATGTAAATGTACTCTGAAAAATGATAGCACATGTCAAGTCAAACGAATTCTGTAATGAAACCTGTGGTTAAAATGCACACATTCAATCAAAAATATAGGCTTTTTTACTTTAGGAAAATCAAGTTTGAGTTAATAATTTTGAGATCAGTCAAGATATTCTATTGAAAATTTAAGGAGACATATCGTTCTTTCTTTAAATTGTGCTAAGAGGGCAAAGCGTGGTGAAACAATATAACAACGGTATCAGTCATATCATATACGCTATACCAAACACATCTCAAAATATTGATTAAGAAAATCTGTCTTTTTAGACATGAATAATAACAATTCCAGCACAGATCTTTAGTCTTCTACATTTAACCACAAATAAGACACGTTTCATTAAAACATGTACACAATAACCACATGTCCAACGGAACGGAAGGCCAGGGGCATAAAATATTTAGTATACTGTTAAAAAATTTCTCTGAAATTACAGAGTATGTACGGATAATACATAATCGCAAGTCTTACATAAAATAACAGAGATTAGAAAAACCGAGATTCTGTTAAGTAGCAGATACGTTATTCGGTAAATTTACAACAGACTCTGTAAATTTACATTGTTGAAAAACACAAGATTCTGGGAATTTGTTTTTTATGATAATAATTTAATTTACTTTTCAAAATTAGTTAATCACTCAATCTTTACTGACCTTAAACAATTTGAATCTTTTTAGCTAATTTGAATTGGTGTATCATTTACTTTTTATAAAATTTGTACCTAGTCGATCAGGGATTTGAATCCAAGACCTCTTGACCGTGGAAAAAGACACTTTATTGATTGAATTATATAATTTGTTGCTATTTAGAATAAACTATGTCTTTGACAATAATTATGTGATTGTCCATAAAAATCCCCACTAACTCTGAGGAGATGTTTTTTCCCTTTTTTAATTATTCTAAATTTTTTTCTTTTTAAAGCCAATTTTTAAACTAAATTTTCGTCTTTTTTTATTACGTCTAAATTAATATGTCTAAAAAAATTACAAAATAATTTTAGAATTGACTATTTCGAATTACTATTTTTTACATATATAAAATATTTTAAAATATTTTAAAATAAAGGCATGAAATCCCTACAAGGAATTAGGTATATGATAGGGGAAAATATCTGTAAAATGTCGATCGAGAAATTCAATCAAATATATTTAACTGAGAACTGCTGTAAATTTACAGATAGTTTTGCTTTTTTTATGTGTTTATACAGAAATTTTCAACATTGTAAAGGGAAAAGTTTCTATTTGATTTGTCACTAAAATTTCCAAAGTCTTTAACATTTTTGCACAGTTTAAAACCATGCTGGAATGGTGGGAATTTTCCTCACGTCCAATCACCGATCTTATAGAAAGAAAATTCTCAATAAGACACA
This sequence comes from Maratus speculifer, assembly GCA_964019185.1. NCBI lineage: Eukaryota > Metazoa > Arthropoda > Arachnida > Araneae > Salticidae > Maratus > Maratus speculifer. The sequence continues at coordinate 275,392,511 of OZ025295.1, read as the reverse complement.
TACCCCCCACACTACACATGCCCCATAATACGACATGATATTTATATACCGCGGCATATTCAGAATTCAATGGCACTGCATTATATTAGCATACTTCAACATAAATTTTTGTGTGTGGCATCGACACTGTGGTGATAAATGTTCATCCTATTCAGGTTTACTGGTACTACTATGTTATTTTCCCTTCGACCAATTTCGCCAAATTACATAAATCGCCAAACTAATAGCCAAATCATACATATCGACATATTTTTTATTTTAAAGAGTGAAAAAACAAATATTTAGTAGAATATTGATAAAAATATAAATAAAAAGTCGAAATAAAAATCACTGAATGATGTTATAAGTACGTGTATCGTATTTAATATCATTGAATGTTACATTCACGATCCTCCATTATTGGCAATTAATCTTATATTTTGGCGATCGTTTTTTGGTCGACGGGTTAACCTAGTAGTACCGGTTTACTTTCCAAAGTACTCACCGCTCCCATTGCTGCTTAACTTCGGTGCTCTGATGGTAGCAGGTATTCTACATAATCATGTGCCATCGGTTCGTCAAATTTTTAAACTTTTATAATAGAAATCTGATAAATGAGAGTGAACCACTGTATATTTTTGATCGTATAGAAACCTGAATGACTTGATTATTTTTGTATTATTATTTATTTTGACGCTATCATTTTTTTGAGTTTGTTAACCTATTAATAGACCAGGAAGCGGCTGTACAATGCATCACTTCATCAAGTTGGAGGCTGAAATATCAGGGTTCTTTGAAATTCGATTCCCGTATCAAAATGCAACGAATCTGCTAAATCATATCTTAATGGGCAAATACCTGTAAACTCGACTTTCATCGTTGGCTAACATGTTTGGTATTGTATTTTCCTCCTTCTAATTTTCTATGTTTTTATACTTTTGGGTGCGGGAAAATACAAAAATAAACCTCCGATCAACTACTAAAATCGTATCAGCAGTTGATTTTCATCATGATATGACTTGGCAGACCAGTAGTATTCTAACATGCTAATGGAGTTCCAATTTATACTAGGATATTAACCGTCAACTCGAGGAAGTGAGATTTGTGCGGACATTTTCCGACAGACATTGTGCAGACATCTATAACTAATTATTCAGTATATTTTTATGTGTAACTGTTTCCTTTGTAGTTTTGAAAAATCTTAATTACATTTATTTTATGAATTCAACAGCACCATCCAGATCACATAAAAGGATTAATACTTCTCGGAGATATTTATATCAACAATGTCAGAGACTTGGATGCGGCTGAAGAAGTAAGTGCATCATACTAGTTTTCTGAGTTATGTTTGAAATAGCATTTTCTAGAAAATATAATTTTTTTGTGTTACTATCACTGTTACCTTTATATATTTTACACAAATATTCAATATTTAGTATTTTTATAGAATGTTTCTACATATTACTGGAATTATATCACGCGGATTATTTGTCCGTCTTTAAAATCATATAAATCGTGAGTGTTACCCTATGTAACTTTTATTAACCCGCGAGAACTCGCGCATGAGATTTTCTTTACCCATCGTACCCTTTTTAAGACTATTTTAAAAACTATTTTTCATTTTAATAAAATTTCAAAATGTGATTCCAATTACTTTACCTCTTTTTTGGATAAAAATACTAAGCGAAACAAAAAATCTGATATTAAGTGACATTAAAGCAAAAGAAAAGAATGAACTGTGAAAAGAAAGCACCGTGAGAGAAATTCTCATAGTGAGTTCTCCCGGGTTAAAGAGGGCAGCATTTCTAAATTTATATGTACCTTACAACCCTGCTTGCATATGTTAAAATTGAAGCAACAACGTCACGATATTTATATATCGCGGCATACTTAGAATTCAATGGCACTGCATTATATTAAAACGATGGACAACTAAAGCTAGAGTCGAGTGCATACGAATATGATTTCATTTATCTTGTGGAATAAAAATCGAATTTTAATCTTTCAAAAAAGATTCTAAAAAGAAGCTCGATTTATGGAGCTCAAATAATACAAATATCAAAAGTATTTTTTAAGAAGAATTAATGAAAAATAATTCTAATTGTGTAACATAAAAAATATATTAACTTAGATAGATTTAATCAGTTACTCATAGTTAGCATTTTTATTTTTTTAGGCCCTTCTTTTAACGTTTAATAACTGTGTGATACATAATAACATTGAAAGTTTGTTATTGTTTTAGCATCTAGCTACATCTACAATAATATAAAAAATATTAAAATTTCTGTCAAAAAGAAAATTTTCGATTATAAGTGTTAAAATACTCCCTGGACAGGACTGCAAAAGTAATACAATACTTGTTAATTAACAACAAAAAAATGAAAGGATATTCAAATTTCTGGAAAAAGGTAAAAAAAAAAAAAAAAAAAAAAAAAAAAAAAAGAAAAATGAAAATAAATAATATAAAAATTCACTGGACTTACGTGTAAAATGTAGCTAGCAATACTGTCAGTTGGGACAACTTTGGTCAGTTAAGAGTAGCTTTGGCACACCAGAGAAACAAGTTGGAAATTGCACGTGAAGCATTGCAAATGAGGTGCGTTCGTACGATAAAGAAGTTTTAAAAATATTACTCTCATATATCAATCTCATAAAATTACAAATAGTGAATTACAATTAAAACGCCCATCAAACAATGTTTTCCCTATACCATTATGTAATGGAATACTTTTGTGTGGCCTTGTAAATCAATAACAAATGTTCTTTGCACCACAAATTATGTAAAATATGTATTATAATATGTACTTTATAGTTGCATATAAATTTTATTAAGTTCGAATGAGTGTAACACCATTAAAATGTATTTGAAACATTTTCCCCCATTGACCGTAATGTAACGGAATACTTTTGATTGTCCCTGTAATTGATCTATGCATCCGATTTTCATAACATTTGAGATGGCTCGACAAAATTATGTAATAATTATGTATTTTAAATTTCAAACGTATAAATACATTTGAATCTTTTTCTTCATTGACTATAATGTAATTGAATCCTTTTCATTGCCCCTGTAATTGATCTATGCACCCGATTATCAAAAAATTTGAAATAACTCGACAAAATTATGTAATTATGTATTTTAAGTTTCAAACGAATAAAATACATTTGAAACTTTTCCCCTATTGACCGGAATGTAATGGAATCCTTTTGATTGCTCCTATAATTGATCTATGCATCTGATAAAAATAAAATTTGAAATAACTCGACAACATTGTAATAATTATGTATTTTAATTTTCAAACGATTTGGTTGGGTAGTTTTTGCGCTGTTACATGCAGACAGACAGATGGACGGACGGACTGAACGATCACTATAAGTGGTACGTATTTACATTATTACGAACGCACCTAAAAAGATTAAATCTACAACATCGCTTGAGTTATCGGCAAAGGTTTGGTCCTAAAATATAAATGGCAGCATAAGTGTGATGCTGATAGCTCATTATGAATAATTTACAAGGGTTCCACCGTGGTAGCATGGGCCAACGTTTCACTACAGTTGAACCAAAGTTACGTCAGTTGATGGTATTTCTTATCGATATCGTTACAGTCCATGTACAGACAGCTTAAAAAATTGAGGTATCGAGCACAAAAAAGGCCATTTATTTTATGGAAGAGTAGAAATGGGGGAATATAATGATCCATGTTTGCAGGAAGTGAAGTGGTGCATAAGCCAAAAATTAATAACACAAGTGGTTCATTCGTAGCTTTATCATTGTACTTGTCCTACTATCAAGGGTATGAAAACAGTGAGGACTAAGAGCAGGGAAACACGATGCAAAATCTACGAGTCAACCAATAGTGGTATTAATTTTTGGCTTATGATCAAATTCACTTCATTTGTAACCATGTATCATTAGGTTCTCCTGTTTCTACTCTTACATAAAATAAAGATGTTTTTCTTGTGCTCCATACCTTAGGTTTTTGTGCTGTCGGTTCGTAAACTATTAAGTAAACTCTTAATAAAAAGAAAAACAATGTTCAACATTCTCTTAATTATTTATACCTATGCACTATTTCTGTCTCAAGTTAAAATTAATTTCTCTGATTTTTTTCAGTGTTATGCTAACATACTGCGTCAAGATCCAAGCAACATTCAAGCTCTACATAATTTATGCGTAGTGCATGTAGAAAGGAATATGTTAGAAGAAGCAGAATCGTGCCTAGAGAAAGCTTCGATGTTGGCACCGAATGAAAAATATGTTAAAGAACACTTAGAAATTGTCCGAGCCAGAAGAAAACTGATTTCTTCTTTATCAAGTGGCAAAGATAGTTCTCAGAAGCAAATGAGGTAGCAGCAAGTAGCTGTTGTGACACATTAATTGCTTGAGTGTTTTTCAAGCAGACATACTCAATTCAACATGAGCATCAATATTCAGTACAATAAGAAAAAAAAGGATTATTAATACAGTTAATTGTTGTATGAAGTCCCCAGCAAAAACAAAATTTTATCATTAATGTTATTCAAAATGACTGTTCCTTTTACCTAACTACTTAAGAAACTTCTACCAAGTAACAAAGCATGCAGACAATCTTTTAATGGCTCAATCAGTATAGCAAGTAAATAATTGTCATCGCTTATAGACACGAAGGCATGTGAGCTGAAATACTTCAGCAAGTTGAAATTCCAGGGATAGCCAAAACTCGATTAGCATAGCAATATTCAAGTGGTCTGCCAAGTCATATCTTGGTTGAAACCCCCTGCACATACGAATCTGTTGGTTAACCCGTACGTTTTCCTGCACCCAAAGATATGAAAGCAAGCAGAACTGGGAGCGGGAAAACAAAATGTTAACCGTACCAATCAATCCCTAAAATTGAGTTTACTAGTGTTTTTCATCAGGATATGATTTGGCAGGCAAATTACATTTCAATAAGCGAATCGAAATTAACATATTGAGGGCCACAGGGAATGACACTGAACTTTCTGTTTAGGCCACGTCAACCACAAGTGACTGACAGTGATACAAAACTAAAAATAACAAATATGATATAAAACTAAATATATATACAGGGTGTCCAGCAAATAACAACCCTGATTTCAAAATTAAATTTCTGAAAAACGAAGATCTAGAAAATAATGCGGTAAACGGTTTGCTTATTATGCAAATTGTAAAAATCTTATATAGAAGTTTCGAATATTTTAAAAGATTGTGCTCTAATTAAAAGAATGCCTGATTTGACATTTTTCCTGTTTTAGTTTTTTTTGCAGAGAACAAAATTTTTGGCGCACAGTGCCATATTTTAACGATTTTTGGAAAAAAAGTTTCGAAATTTCAAAAACTAAGTTCGAAAAATCGTTAAATATGGCACTGTACACTGGAAAACTCATTCTGTACAAACAATCTAAAACAAGAAAAATGTCAACTCCAGTATTCTTTGCAATCAGAACACAATCTTTTCAAAATATTCACTGCTCGAAACTTTTGTATAACATTTTTACAGCTTACCTAATAAACAAACCGTTTATCGCATAATTCTACCGATCTTAGTTTTTGAGAAATTTAATTTTGAAATCAGGGTGTTATTTACTGGACACCCTGTATATATATATATATATATATATATATATATATATATATATATATATATATATATATATATATATATATATATATAATACCATTAAAAGTAGACAAGATTCACCAACGGATTTTATCAATAAAAACAATAAACCAAAACGAAGAATTAAATTGAATTATAGTAAACAATATTAACCATTTGAAATTAACCATTGAATTTAATAACTTATAGCACATTGAACATGGAAGGAAAAAAAGAATAATATGAATACAATTGAAATTTGTAGAACCAAAGCAGAATCTTCAGGTCCCAAATACTTTGGAACTACAAATGGAGTGTGTGGTTTCATCTTCGTATTTGCCATGAAAAAGCAAAACAATACGAATTTGGGACTACCATCACACAAAAACCAAATTATTAAACAAGGAACAAAGATATTTAACAAAAAGGAGTTGAAAGTAAGTAAAAATAATAGTTATCCATAACAAACAAAAAAGATAAAGCTGAATGGAAATATAATTGAACCGGAAAAAATAATAATCGATATTAACATAAAATTAAATTAATAAAATGATTAAAATTAGAATTAAGAGATAACATTCATATTAACATATAACTTAAAATACATTATTGTTACTTTAATCAGTAACATTTATTGTGACTTTACATGGTAAAAACTCATTATCTTAATATAGGATAATAAAAAAAAATAATAATAATAAAAAAAATAAATTAAAAAATAATAATAGTAATAATATTATTAATAATAATACCAAAAATTATATCAATAACATTAAAAATAATTTGATATTTAAAATATAGCTATTTAACTATAGATATAACTAGACGAATATCCATATATTGGTTTAAATTAAACAGTTTAAAAATTATGTTAAAATAAATAACCCACTCTCAATTTTTTTTTAAATAAATAATTAACCTTTGCGTTTTTATCCAGACAACACCACCCTCCTCCGTACTCTAACATCTACCCACCCAACCAACCTATATATATATATATTTATTACTTTTTAACATTTTTAATTTTTTATTATTATTTTTATGTTTTATAATTTTTTTATACATTTTTTATGCAAAGAATTAATTATAAGATCATGTAATATCTAATTATAAATTAAAGAATATATGAATTTTTTAGGATAACCATTATTTATAGCATCATATACAAGCTTTTTAATATTAGTATTAATTAAATGGGAAGAACATAGACATTTTATTCTATATAAATGGTTAAGTATTATATTACGATATAGAGAATTATGAAGACATGATTTAAAATTAGTAAAAGTATTAACTTTAAAATTAAATTCTTTCCTTTTGTCATAAATATCAGTTATATATATATATATATATATATATATATATATATATATATATTATTTTATGTAATTATTTAAAAAAAGTATAATATTGTAATAAATAAAAGTATGTGAATTTTAAATAAATGTTCAGTATTTATTTGAAACATTATATATATTTTTTAGTTTTAGATCATATTTTATAATGTCAGTCATCAGTGACTGGCGCCGAATAAACGGAAAGTTTAGAGTCATTCAGTGACTGACGTGACTCTTAACGCGTCAACCAATTCGAATTTCAGCCGTCAACTCAAGATTGTTTGTGAAGGTGCTACCCAGTCAGAAAATATAGAACCGAAACCATTTTTTCGACCTTCGATTATGCGGTTCATTTTGGTATTCCTAACAAATCATTTTATGTATGCGGTCATACCTAAGATTTTTTGTCTCTATATTTCAAAATTTATACTTTTTTAACTATAAAACCTTTTTATAATAATTTATACATATAAAAGATGTAAATGTTTAAAATAGTGTTAAAAATTTTCAATATAAGGTAAATTGAATTAACTAGTTGTCACAACAAACATTTGAAAACCGCCGAAAATTTCAAATATTTGAAAGAAGTACTTTTGCTTATTTAAATTATATTGCCACATTTTTTTTATTCTTTAATTTTTCAATTTTTTGTCCAATAATACATGGTTAATTTTTTTTCTGTAATTTTCTTATTTTAAACTTATGTTAAAAATGGTAAAATATACATTGTTATAGTTTTCTCACTATAAATTTACCTTTTATTTATAGCGTTTTAACTATTTTACAATATAATTATTTTATTATGATTTATCTTTGGATAATGCACATTTATTTTTCAGTAAATTTAATTATGAATTAATGTACACTGTTAAAAATTTGAAACTTTTGCCGCATCGTCACTCCATCGCTTTTATAGAATATTTCTATTTTGACTAATGAGAATGCTCCATAATGCAGTGAAGTGATCTTTTTCTATAGAAGCGGTGCAGCAAAATTTAAAAATTTTTAATAGTGTACGTACATTTACCAGATGCATGCGGTAATGTCCGCTCGCTTTTCCTATATAACTCTTGTAAAGTGAGTGTCGGATATTCGTGATCCTTCTCTTTATTTTTCTGCATTTCAGTAAGTATTGTTGTCATTTTTGGCAATTTCTAACAAAGAGAATATTTAATGCTTATTAACTAAAATCCTAAAAACATATACTTCTACGTTATGTGCAGTATTTCATGAATTCATAACATTTTCTAAATATGAAATATACAAATATTCTTTTCTAATTGAAATACAGAGGGTTTTAAAATTATTAAAACTTATTTTATAGGCAAATATAGTAAACCTAATAAACGGAAGGACACTTCATTTTATGTTTAGATTTTGAAAATATGATGAAATGAGATAATTCAATTAACAAAATGTATTTCGAAAAGAGAAAGTCTTATTTTACTGCAGAACTTTTGACTTTACCACGGTTGAAAATAGTCAGATATTTAAATTAATTACTAGTAAAAAGAATTTTTAAAGTAAGTTTAATTCAGAGCAGTGCCATTAGTTTCCATTGAAAAAAAATATGAAGAAACATTGAAGAATAATTTATAGTTTTTTGACATACAAATAATTAATCGGTATGCAGAAAACATTTTGAAGAAAAATGTTACCACAAATCATACACTTCTTTTATATACATGCCTTCGAGTATGAAAATAAGTACAAGGTTTGTAAAAAGTTACTTAGCTTAAAAATGAATGAATATTGTGTAATGGCATACCAAACAATTCGGTAAACCTTTACTATTTACTCACATCTTTATTGGTTAAAAATACACTACTTATGTTATTAAAAATTGAACCATTGATTTAAGGGAAATATACTATAAGTATCACACATAAAAAATAACATAGACATTAAAAATTATATGTTTGTCATTAAGAACTTACTAATATTTTGAAAAATATCAAACTCACAAAATTGAATTTAAACATGGAAATTCTCAATCATTTTAATTGAAATAAATCGAGTAAAAGCCCTTTTTATATATTTTTAATTGTTGATATTTATAGATCTTTGATATGAATGTAATTATGGACGAATAAATAAATTTTAATATTTTCAGATACCAAGAAATTCTGTTTATAAAATGGTGTAGTGAATCACTGAAAGCTATTTAAAAGGAGTTTATATATATATACTACCTCTGACAATAAAGTTCGGTGAATGAATTCAAAACGACCGATCTGGCAACACTGGGGAAACAAAAAGCTGAATCTGCATAGAGGCAAGTGTAGACCATCTTCCTCCACCGTTGTTCAGTTGAGCGTCGTTTATGTTCTGCGTAAGACGTGCTTTACTAAGTGCTTGTACAGTGTGTTGGTTCTTAACTGAGAACAGGAAAACGAACGAACCAAAGACTAGTTTAAAGTTTGTATTTAATCTTTGCAAGACACCGAAATACATTCATGAGGGATGGTGCAAATTGAACATCCACCATACTCGCCAGATCTCAATCCTCCAGAATTCTTCTTATTTTCACGACTCAAACTCTCTTTGAAAGAGATTTGACCCTATTGCTGACATCCAACAAAACGTGACGAAGCTTTTGAACTTCATCCCAAAAGAAGACTTCTTGCGAATTTCCCAGGACATGTATAGCAGATCTCAGCGGTGTGTAGTTATAGGAGATGACTATTTTGAAGGATGGTATGGTAAATTTCGTTAATATTTCATTTACATTAATGCTACAGGACTATTCACCAAACTTTATTGTCAGAGGTAGTATATAAATATATATATAGATATAGAGTGGGATTCGGTTGCATAGACGATCATCTCATCGAGTTCATGGCTGAAATTCCAGAATTAATTAACTCGATTCGCTTATTAAAATACAACCAAGTCATATTTAGGTGAATATCTGACTTTAGTGGTTGAATAGTAGGCCTGCCCTTGCATTTTCCTGTTCCTTGTCCTCCATATTTTCACACCTTTGGTGCAGGAAAATAATAATAATTTTAATAGTAATAAAAAAAAATAATAATAATGATAATAAAACATTCAGATTTAACTTTTACTTAATTCACAAACAAAAGTTATTTTATAATTATACATTTACGCTAAAGATAACATTCTTTTCCTTATCAAAAAAATATGCATTTAATTGAAGGAAAAGAAATCTTGAATTTTGTTGCAAAATACTAAAACTGTGAATAGTTATTTTTCCGTAATGGATTTTTTGTTTGATTAATTTGGATTATGAACTTTTTTGGTTTATAAATTGTTTGAAAAAGAATTTAATAAATTTTATTCAAATAAAAAAAATATGATTTTTTTTATAGTTTTATGATTCATTGATTCAGCATTTTTAAAAATATTAATTTGATTAAAAATATAAAATATTTAAAGTTAAAATTAAAGAAAAAAAATGTGACTTTTTAATAAAAATCATCACTATAAATATTAATATCTAATGCTATAAAAAATATTTCATATAATTGATAATTTCATCATAAAATTCATATCATTTAAAAATACACAGATGAGTATTGTAAAATACTCAAATTATAAAAACAAAACATCACAGGTTCTAAATTCCAAAAAATGTATAATTTTTAATTTGCTTTTTCGCTTGCTAAAATGTTGGAATGACTGATTATGTAATATGTATAAAAATGGCATTGAAATTTAATAATAAAGATGCTGGAGTCTTGATAGTTAATGTAAATTTATAAATACTGTAAATTTGATGTTGAAATAAATTTCACCTATTTTAAAACATAAAATTGTCATTTATTTCGTATTTAATAATTGTGTGTTTTTATAGTGAATTTTATTTCCTTTTTCCACACTCATCGGGGTTTGAGATTGACAAACAATAGTAGTGCATGAGCTTATTTTTAAAATGTCAGTAATATTGAGAGACGAAGTTTATAGTTACAAACGAGAAAACGCTGCACTTCCAATCGAGGAAAGCGTATTAAGCACTTTAAAGTAATTTTGCAATTTTTCCTACACTTTATGTTGTAATTTTTCAAGCATAGATTCTGTGAAAGTGAATTCAAGCAACAATCGCAGTAAAAATCGAATTATGTTTGTGATGTGCACATGTGCACCACGTAGCCAATAGTCAAATAGTTTCTCCAGACATAGACATCTTACAGCATTTTTATTGATAGCAACTTGTAAATTCTATAGCAATTGCGTTAGCAACTGGGTGCCAGGACCCTTTGATGTAATATACAGTGATTTTCTTGTACTTTAGATTGTAATTTTTTGGATAAGCGTGTATGAAATCGAATTATTTCTGTCACGCGCACCACGCGGCCAATATAAAAGCGACTTTCCTCAGACATGAGACCTCTTAGAGCATTTTTATTGACAGTAGCTTGTAAATTTTCAAGCAATTATGTTGGTTGTTAGCAACTGGGTTCAAGGATCATTTGATGTAAAATACAGTGATTTTTTCTGCACTTTATATTTTAAGTTTTCAGACAAGCATGTATGAAATCGAATAAGATATTAAAAAATCAAATTTAAGCAATAAGTGAAGTAAAAATGGAATTATTTCTGTCACTTCCTTAAAAGCAGACTTGAGAAATTCTGCAGTTCTCATACTTAAATTTTGGAGCAACTGTGGTTACAGTAGCTTTTGTTGTAAAATACAGATTTTTCTCCTTTTACATCAAAGAAACACAACCATCGCATACAGGAAAAAATGTCAAAATCCGGCAAAATGGCAAATTCTGGCAAAAAGAAGATCAGGAAAAATAAAATGTTCTACTAAATCTTCTATTAAAGTTAGCTAAAATTCATCATAATGAATCCCGTTATCAAAAACTTGCAGTGTTTTTTTATTAAAATATAGAATTCAGTTACTCTATAGTGGGCTTTTCGTACCCTTTAGTAAGCCGTGATGCACTTTAGTCTTTCGTGATTGAGATGTTTTTAGTTAGATTTGTCAGAAATATCAGATTAGTATGTTTAGTTTCACTATACAACCTTCACTTAAACTTTTCTCAGGTGTTCTTCTGTATCAAAACAAGGATGAACTTGCTGTAAAGATCGGCTGTAATTTTCTACACCATGCAGAAAACCATAAATTCTTTAAGGGAGACCCGTAAGAAAAAACCCAAAATTTTTATTATTGATTTTAAAGTAATGAATTTTGGTGTACTATTTAAGAATCTTTTTGCAAGGAATAATTAGCAAAAAAAAAAAAAAAAAAATGCACTTTTTATTAAAAAGTATATTTTTTATGTCGATTTTTATGATTTTTTTTTTTTTTTTTGTGGAAAAATACACTTTTTAAAATTATTACTCCTCATACAATTTTCAATATTTTGGTATTATTAGAATAGTATATGGAAACGACCTAGGGAGAGATATTTTTAATTTTCTATTTTAATCAGCTAAAAAAAAGAAGGAAATTACGCATGGTAAATTTCCTTAAATTCGTTACAATTTTCATGTTTACCAATTTATGTAAAATTTTCAGAAATAGTTTAAAAGAAATCTCTCCTTACTTTTGCTGCAAATTTTTCTAAGATTCTAAAAACATAAACACTTTGTTTCTAAACAATTTTAAACTTTGAACTTAGGCAAAATATGGAAAAAGTCATTTTCAGGAAAACACATTTTAAATGGCCGCTAGTCCTTTAAACTCTAACGACTACAATAAAAAAAAGCTCATTTGCTACCTAATCCAAGTGTCTTCGAGTTCTGAAATTTTGCATGGATATTCGCAAATATGTATTTTATCGTTTTCGGAGATAACATTTTTTTTGAACTTTTGATGATTTTTGGCCGAAAGTGGGGTTCGGGTCTCCCTTAAAAGACTAACCTTTTTCGGTGGACCCATAGACCTTATCCTTTTTCAAGTGTGAATCAAGATAGAATCATGTACATTTTACCATGATCACATAAATTTGCATCTCTGTTTTTTTTTCTTATATTGTCATTAGAAGTCAATCCAATTTTATATATCACCTCATGTTGTAGGTTGTTTTTGGTTTATTATAAAATAATGAAGTATAATGTTCCGAGAAATATCTAATGTAAAACTACTATCGTAGTCAGATACGGTCATTTTTAGTGCCGTAAAACCAACGACTAAATGAATACCCGTATGATGTCGTTGTTTTAGAACTCGCTACCCGTTTGAAAATACTCGTTACTGTTACTGCTCAAAAACCGGGTATCATTGTATGTAATAAAAAACTGCAAGAAATCTAGTTACATATCGAACATGAAATTTTGCCAGAATTCGTATTTCTTACTCTTCAATATTGTTATGTACTGTCATCTGTCCGCAAAACATAGAATTAATTAAGCTTCTAATTTGCAATGAAAAAAGGCGAACAAAATTAAAATACGATCCATAATTGAATATAACATGCTTAACCTTCCGTCGGGTGCGCCGTTGTAAAAAGTACAACATTTACTTACTTTTTTCTTTAAAACAAAATTTAAGAAATGGTGGATGTTAAGAACCATTTGTATTCGTTCATTGAATATCTTTACTCAGTTTCTGAAAGTTATTTGTATTTGAGATTGCGCAATTAGCTGCACCTGTCATTTTAATCAGTTAAAAGGGCAAGAAATGGGCAAAGTTTATTTGTAAACAGCCTTCAGAAAAGCCAATCTTATGCTTGATAGGGGAAGCGACTAATATAAATGAAATATAGGACTAATTCTGTAAATCCGAAATTACTTAATTATTATTTAGTAATGTATTATTAATTTTTTATTTTTTGTGCTTGTAGTAGAAAGTAGCTTTTTATATACCTAAACTTGTGCTTTAGTATGTTATAACAAAGTAAGTGTATTGCGAAATACTTTAATAAATTATCATCAGAGATAACTTATATGATATTTTTCAGTTAAATTATTTGCAAAATTAAAATAAAGCCGCAATAATTCATCGTTTTTCGTCTGTTGTACAATGTACAACGCGCGCCCGCTCATGTAATAGAAATTTGCGCGCCCGGCGAAAGGTTAAATTGTAGAATTTTTTACTTATGAAAACAAAGAATAATCGGAGAGAGCAATTTAGGAAGAGTAAAACTTTACAAAAATTATACAATAAAATTATAAAACGTAATTACACAAACAAAACGTTTTTAGAAGCAAATTTTCTTTCTAATTTTACACTTAACGTAATTATGTGTAGTAAAAATTTAACTTCTGGAATAATTTAAATATATTTAAAAACAATATGTTTTATTTCTTACGTAATAATCCAATCAAACAACATCTACTTTTGTACTTCAATCACATTTTCTCTGAAAAATTTTATTTATATTTCAAAGATTTTTTTTCCAAATATGAAATTTAAAAACAAACAGCAAATATATTTTTACAATCAATGAAAAAAGAGAAAAGAAAAATCAGCGTTATCATGAACACAGTTTTACAAGCAATCTAAAAATTCGTCTTTATCGCAAAAATGTTTTCAAATATAAAATATAAATATTCATACAAAGATATTTTTATAGGAAAAAATACACTGAAAGCAAATCTGTAATTATTAGAACTTAATTTCTAGAAAATGTCCAGAGCATTTAAAAGAAATGTGTTTCGTTTAAGATTTTATCATCTTATCAAACATAAGTTCACATCACTTGTATCATTATTTCAGAAATCGTTGTTTGACATTTAAAAATAAAATTTTGTCCATTCATTTTTATTTTAATGAAACACGTCTTTCAAATAATATATAACCTGATTTTGATCATTTGAGATTTTAAAATAGCTTATACATTCAAACATAATGATACTCATATATTGATACGAAAGAACTGAAACTGGCACCTATGTCCAGAGTCCGAACGCACCAAGCCAACTGTCTGGCTATGCATTCATGAACTGTAAAAACGTACGTAAACAGTGTTTGAAGTTAATTTCATTTTTTTCAGTGGCGTATTGACACGGTAACTACTAACGAGTGATATTTCAAAGCAACGATTCGGTATTTCGTATTTTAGAGAATACCCGTTAGATAAAAAGGAATATGTGCGGTTTGCAACAGCTCTAGTCATTTTAGCTAATTTCTGCTTCAGAAGTCTCCACATATAAATATTATATCCTGATTCAGCAATTTCCTTTTCTATTTTACAGACAATAACATTCTACCAAAAATTGTCCTTTCTTTGAAATTATTCTTGATTGAGTTATTTTATCATAAAATAATACTAAGAGTGAATAGCTGTTTAATTTCATTTTTTTCAGTGGCGTATTGACACGGTAACTACTAACGAGTGATATTTCAAAGCAACGATTCGGTATTTCGTATTTTAGAGAATACCCGTTAGATAAAAAGGAATATGTGCGGTTTGCAACAGCTCTAGTCATTTTAGCTAATTTCTGCTTCAGAAGTCTCCACATATAAATATTATATCCTGATTCAGCAATTTCCTTTTCTATTTTACAGACAATAACATTCTACCAAAAATTGTCCTTTCTTTGAAATTATTCTTGATTGAGTTATTTTATCATAAAATAATACTAAGAGTTAATAGCTGTTTATAACTTGAAAAACATTTTATAAATAAATCATGATAAAATGAAAAAGTTCTCGCTTTAGGAAACATTGTGTCTAGATGTCATACGCTCAAAAATCATTCTAAAGGAAATAACCTAATTAAAAATTTAAATAGGATAAAAATAAATACTTAAAACATCATAAATATTTTATTAATTTGGAATTTGGAACGAAGAACGATGGCAGTACCTGGGGCCGCAGATCCCATACCTACAGTAGAAATAATGCATGTAGAAAAGAAAATTCAAAAGATAAAAAAGTTCGCAAAAGCCAGGTATACATTTTAAGAATAGGGTTGAGATGTCATGAAAATAAAGATTTAATAAATTGCTTCATTATTTTCCGACTGATCTTCGTAGATTTCGTCAGATAATGTTCTTGCGTGATTGGCTTATTGGCTGCTTCCGTATTGGCACTTTACTACTCATAATTCCCTATTGACGATTTCTTCAACTTGTCTTTATCTCTTATTTGTCGTCTGTCAGTCTGATTGCTTCTTTTAAAGTAGTAGGACGAGTTCTCTGCACCTAATAAAAATATATTATTATTTTTTTTTTTCGTAAGGCATTAGTCATTTATTAACATTTGTAGGGTGTTTTTAAGAAGTTCTTTATATCAAATCATTTTAAAGCCCGAAATGTATTTTTAACAGATAATGGTACAGAAACAGTACTATATTAATACTAGGACATCATTTTCACACTTGTCACTTAACATAACAATTTACAACACTGAAAAAATAGCGATAGCATAAATTACAAGAAAAAATAGGTAATAACATTACATGCTAGAAAAATCTAAAATTAGATTATTGTCCAATTTGTAAAAATAAATCTTTATATATATGATTATTCTGTGCGTCTGTATGTGACTGAACTCCTCCTAAACGACTGGACCGATTTTAATGAAATTTTTGCGTGTGTTCCAGTGGATTCTAGAATAGTTTAGATTCACATTTCATCAAAATTGATTCAGTCCTTTTTTAGTAATTAGCAAAAACTAATAAAATTGGTTATATTTCGCTAATTAAAAGTTTGAATAAGTTCGCTGAATAGAGTGCGGTCTAAGGCGCCAGATTTAAGCTCTGATTCACGAAGAAAGTGATCGTGTATTCGAACCCCACTCCTGACATACCTGTATACAATAACCTTTTCCGTATTATAATTTGTAATGGACATCAAAAAAAGCGGAAGAGGTTATCGATTTGACGCGTATGTATTTTCTTTATGTATGTTCACCGATTTCTCTGAAACTGTCCAACCGATTCTTTTTTGTGTATGTGTGTGTGTTAAATTAAAGAGATTACAGTCGAATCGGTGCCACTTCCATTTCATCGAAATTGGTTCAGTACTTTTTTAGTAATCATAAAAAACTAATAAAATTAGTGATTGCTCACAAATTAAAAGTAACATGGACTTTGAAAAGCTCGCCGAATGGAATGCAGTCAGCTCATTGCGAGCGATCTAAGGCGCTAGATTTAAGCTCTGGTTCTCGAAAGAGAGAGTGGGTTTTAACCCCACTCCTGACATAATTTAAATACAAGTATAATTTGGAATAATTTTTTTCGTATTATAAATTTTATTAATCGACTTCAAAAAAGGAGGAGGAGGTTATCAATTCGACGCGTTTGTATATATTTTTTTTTGTTATGTATGTTCACCGACTACTTCGAAACTATCCAACTGATTAATTTGTTTTTGTTTTTCTTGTGTTAAATTAAAGAGGTTACTGTCGAATTGGTACCACTTCCATTTCATCAAAATTGGTTCAGTACTTTTTTATTAATTAGGCAAAACTAATAAAAATAGTGACTTCTCGCAAATTAAAAATAACATGGACGTTGAATAGTCTCGCCGCATGGAGCGTAGTCAGGATTGCCGAACGGTCTAAGGCGCCAAATTTAAGCTCTGGTTCTCGAAAGAGAGCATGGGTTCGAACCCCACTCCTGACATGCATGTATACTATAACATTTTCCGTATTATAATTTTTAACCGACTTCAAGAAAAGAGGAAGAGGTTATCAATTCGGCGCGTTTATATATTTTTGTTATGTATGTTCACCGACTACTTCGAAACTATCAACTGTTTAATTTCGTTTTTGTGTTAAATTAGAGGTTACTCTCGAATTGGTACGACTTCCATCATTTCATCGAAATTGGTTCAATACTTTTTTAGTAATTAAGCAAAAAGTAATAAAATTAGGGATTTCTCGCAAATTAAAAGTAGCATGGACGTAGAATAAGCTCGCCGAGTGGATTGCAGTCAGATGGCCATGCGGTCTGAGGCACCAGATTTAAGCTTGGTTTTCGAAAGAAAGCGTGGGCTCGAGCCTCCTCCTGACATACAAGTATAATTTACAATATTTTTTCTGTGTTGTAATTTTAATTAACTGACTTCAAAAAATCGTTAATTTTTAACTAAAATAAAAAAAATAATCTTTTCTATCAAAAATTGAACCGACTTCAAAAACTACTGCAAAGTGAAAAATAATTTCCTTACATAATTGTAATAAGAAATTAAATTAAGAGCTTAGTATTTACCATGCGTATTATTATATTTATGTACATTTATTTGATTTTTCGGAGTCGGTGCCAGCCAAACCAATTTAAAAATTAAAATTAAGTATCCAATGTAAATCGTAAAAGAATAAAGTTAATTTTTTTAATTAACCACTTAACCGTCTGCCCCGAGATAAGTCGTGGGTAAAAGCACTGTTTCCCCGTACCTGTCGCCGGTTAAGTGGTTAAATAATAAATCGTGAAAAAACTCGTAGATATTTGGATGTGTGTCTATTGAAAAATTGCTTGTAACTTGGCTTGGCTGGCAGAGACTCCAAAAAATCAAATAAATGTACATAAATATAATAATACGCATGGTAAATACTACGCTCATAGTGTACATATACTCACATGCTATCGATTGGTCGAATTGTGATAAGTGTACATATAATGAAATTAGATACTGTAATAACTTTTTAATTAAAAAATCCATCAAAACGGTCCAGATTAATACAGCTTCTTCAAAAAAGTTTTAAATTTTCGAATTAAAGAGGTGATTACAGGACAACGTCTGTCGAGTCCGCTAGTATATAAATAAAATTCTTCCAGATTAAATATAATCTAGAAAATAACATAAGAACATAAATTTAAACATCAGGACATGTTTTGGGAAATAACGCTGCTAATAAAGTAAATAAAGAGGAAGTTCAACAATTATGTCATTTATATTAAGATATGCAATCCTTGTTATGTATCATGCTATTTTTGTCATATTTTAAAAGAAGACTAATAATTGGTTCAAGAAATTTGCATTCTTTATAACCATTAAGTTTCAAGTGAAAAGTAGCCTGCTAAACACAAAATCTGTCCTTTGAAAAAAAAAAAAAACTTGCGCATGTAGCTTATTATTTTAAATTTAAAAAAAAAAATCTCAAAATTTGTTACCAGAAAAAATAGAGAAATAGTTTTAATTTAAAATTAAAAATACAAATAAACATGTTGCACAAACTAACTAATTACTTTACTCAATCCTGCTACCTAACCGAACCTACGAGCCCGTTAGAGGAGCAAACGTAATAGATAAATAACCGAATGATTTAATAATTTTGCGTCATTCATTAATTTTTATGACTAACTTCAAACAGTAACCAGTGCTTGGTCAATAATTACAGATTTTCGGAATTAGAAAAATGCTTGCTAGAACAAGTGCTATGATGTTTTCTTACCATATTCTTCACACTATTATTTACACTATATATATATAATATCACACTCATTTATTTATGTCAACTAGGTTTTTGTACGTAAAGATGGAACTTTGTAAATGTATTTTTTAATAAACTTCTTAATCCTTTCATGGCGCAAAGAATTCCGTCCGTAAAATGAAATAATTGGCTGACAACTGAATTTTCAAACCAACTTCTTAGAAAATAAAAACTCAATTTTGCATTTTCATTACCAAACCAAAATTTTATTAAAATATTCTCGGTGCCATTTGTCAGTTTTGGAATTAAAATTAGATGGCTAGATTGGTAAAGCCATCGCTCTTAAAAGGGTTAATATGCTAGAATTAATTATACACTGGTAACCAAAATTAAAGAATAATGAAAAAAATTACACTTACTGATTTAATGTTGCAACCAATGTCTGATGCTGCAATTATTTATGTTAAATGAATACTACTGAATAAAAAATTGCACTTCTGCGCTTACGGTAGCAGCGGAAATACGCAAATTAAGTGATTGACAACGTGATACACAATGAGCGTATGTTAGAATTCTGGTCTGTAGTGCTGATTAAAGTGGTCGAGGTGCCTGAGAGTGATCAGTATTCATTAGTCATGGCTCAAAGGCATCATTTAAGTGAAGATAAAAAATGGCGAATGATTGGTAAAATCGAGAAAGGTCAAACACAAATGGAGATCCGCCGTGATTTGAATATTCCTCAGAGTATCATATAAAAAACTTTGAGTTGTTTTTTCAACACTGAATCCGTTGATAGACAGCCTGATCAAGAGAGAAGAAGATAAACTACTGCATCCGAATATCATTTTCTGTCATCGTCGTCTCAAAGAAATTCGTGAAGCCGCCTCAAGCGATTTGATTTTAGACCTTCAGGCTGCCACAGGGATTCGAATTAGCAGTTCGTTCTGGTGCTTAACGAAAGTTTAACGAGAGTGGACCTTAAGCAAGAAAATCAATAGTTTGTGTCCCACTCGCTCCAGCTTTATAAGGGGGGCTTTTAAACTGTAGCCGTCGTCATGTTCAATGGAACCAAGAAGACGGGGATCGCACAGGATATTTCACGGACAAAGGAAAACAAGTTGCATGTTCCTTCTTCTTTCAGATCAAAACATGTCTAGGGTATCATCTTAGAGACCAAACATGTCCAGTATTGAGACTATATCTGGATTCGTCAGTAAACAATACTTGAATCCAGTCTGCTTGATTCCATTAAACATGACGATAGCACAGTCTAAAAGGGTTCCTTTGGAAGCTGAAGTCAATAGGTTACAAACTATTGGTTTCCTCACATACATTCCACCTTTGTTAAGACTTTGTGCAGCTGTAAAATGACTTATTCGAGTTAATGTGGCAGCCTAAATGTCTGACACCAAATCGCTTGTAGTCGTTTCGCGGTTTCTTGGAGCTACAGTCACATAAAGTTGTCTTCGCATGCAATTGTTTCTCTTGATCTAATGTGGTCTTAGAGTCTTGTGGAGTCTTGGTCTTAGAGTTAATGTGGCAGCTTGTATGTCTGACACCAAATCGCTTGTAGTCGTTTCGTAGTTTCTTCGAGCTACAATCACATAAAGTTATCTTCGCAAGCAGTTGTTTCGCTTGGTCTCCTTGGTCTCTTTCTTGATCTCCTCCCAAGATGTCTATAAACGGGTTCAGTGCATAAAAAACGGCTAGATGCTCTCTATATGACACTTTGAGGGATATTCTAATCTTGGACGAACTCATTTGAGTTTAACTTTCCTCTATTGTTCCAACTATTTACCACTTTTACTCAACTTAAGTTATGTCTTTGAACCATAACAAATGAGTACTGATCACACTAAGACACCACATTCATTTTAAACAACATCACAAACAAATATTCTAGAATACGTCCGGGGAAGTGCTTTTTAGTATTCAACAATACTTAATAATCCTAAATAATTGCAGCATTGGACATTGATTGCAACATTAACTTAGTAAGCATATTTTTCTCATTATCCTTTAATTTTGATTACCACTGTAAAAATTATGCTTACGGGTGTGTTTCCAATGACATAACGACAGTTAAATTTAAATTCATAATAGGCATTTGAATTTGAGGAAGAGTGATTTTCGATTTAAACTTCACGCTTTAATAATCATACAAGTTCTATACGTAAAAGCAAAACAGCTGCAGGTTTCAAAGTAATATTTTTCACACTTTTCAACTTTTTCAGCTTTTTTTAAACAGGCTTCAAAAATGACTCCACAAAATATTTCCAAGAAAGAGAATGCACTGTTAGACGCAGTTTTTGACGACCAAGGCCTTTAATGCAGTCTTTTTTATTTCTAAGTGCCTTATTTATATCTATATTTTTTATGTTCCAAATAAACATGTTTTATTTACAAATTTTAACAGAACAAAATAAACTAGGTAGATGTGACAAGTAGAAAATTTTCTTCTATCTTCTACATGTTAATAATCCCTGAAAAACGCTGCATAGCAGAACTACCGGTTAGGTGGTTTAAACCAAAATCCAGTCAGCAACAACATATACAAATTTATAACAGAATCTGAAGTTTAATGAAAATCCGTGCATTACTTTTTGAGACAGAGCTATTGCAATATCTTAACAAAAAAATCTCCGCCAAAAAACAACGCCTCATGTTGCGTGATGTACATCAAAAACTAATGAGGACGAAATTTTTTATCGCGTACTAACTGAATCTGAAGTTTGATGAAAAACATCCAATGGTTTTTGCGATACATTTATTGCGAAATCGTGAAAAATGCAGCAAAGTAGCGCCATATGTTGGTCGATTTACATCGAAAGCTAAACAATACTAATGCATATCAGGAACTAATTGAAATTAAAGTTTTAGAAAATTTCGTTCATTAGTTCTTCAGATAGAGCTATTGCGATAATCACAAATAATTCACCATGGCTGTTCCACCTCTTAAGGGACTTGCACTAAAACGTAATCAGCACCATGCTATATCAAGTACTTAATATAAAGTTTTATGAAAATCCATGTACTAATTCTTGATATATAGACATTATGGAAATTGTCAATAACGCAGCACAGCAGCGCCACCTGTTAAGTGAAATGCACCAAAAAGTAATCAAATCTAGTTTATATCAAGGTCTCACAGAATTTGAAATATTGTGAAATTTCGTGCATGTGTTCTTGAGATAGAGCTATTGCAATAAACCTGAATAATGCACCATGGCAGCACCACCTGTTGAGCGATTTGCGTCAAAACGCAATCGCATCATATTATATCAAGTACTAACAAAATCTAAAGTTTTATCAAAATCTATGGGCTAGTTGTTGAGATATGGCTAACATGGAAATTGTAAATAATGTTTTAATGGTGGCACCAACTTATATACACCAAAAACTAATCAGATGAAGTTTATATGAACGTCTTACAGAATTTAAAGTTTTGTGAAATTCCGTGTATTAGTTCTTGAGATAGAACGCCCACAAAATGTTTATCGCATACAGACTTAGAAACTGACAGTCTCACAGAGAGACATTTCGTAAAAACATGTTTTAAGTTTTTCTCTGATCCCTAAAACGTGTAAATCCGTCGAAAACCGGATTTTAAAATTGTCAAATTGTCACGAATCCAACACTTACTTCTTTTAAAGACAGAGGAAAGTAAAAATATTAACTTTTAATGAACAGAATTTTCTCACGATACCATTTTTTAAAACATTTCTATTAAGAACATATTTGTGAAAGATTACTTTATCCCCCCCCCCCCCAAACACACACAGCAAAGATGCGCAATATTTTTAATGATTAGGTGCCGTTTTTTATGGATTTTTTAAATTTTATCTTTTTGAAATTCATTTGCAGTAAAAACGCATTTCCATCAAATGTCTCTTTCAGAAGACAAAGTGAATCAATTATGGATAATAAATATTCATATTTCTTATTTAACGTGCTCCTTTCTAATAAAAAAGCGTATATTTATGTTCAGAAACAGGCGCTGAAAAAACTTGTATAATTAAGGAAAATATGTGCTTTAAAAATACGGAACTTAAATAATGAATCTTATGGAAATAAAACAAGCTTTTTTCTTATATAATCACTAACATACGATGCATAATTGTAATATGCTTTGAAAAATGGTTTAAGCGTTGTTTAATTCATTCTTTCTACAATTCCCAAACATTAATGTAGAGATTTTTTTAATTCCCGGAATTTAAAATAGTAGGTACATCGAAAAAAAATACACCCTGTCATCTATAGTATTATAATTAAAAAAATAAATCCATGGTTGTACGGTAACGAAAGTATAGGGAAAAATATTTTCTTCAGAAAATAATTTTCTAATAGTAATTAAAAGTTGTTTTTGTATGTTAACAATAAAACTACGAAGTTTTTTCGTTCTAAATTTATTTCTTGAGGTGACGCAAGAGCCTTAAAAATGAGGATTTTAAAAAAAAATCCAAATTTAACATAAAATTATATTTTTTTTACTGTTTTATTTTTACATTTTAAAAATCAAATATTGTTTTTAATAGCAATCTATAGATGCTTCTTTACTATAACAATAATAATATTAAGTTCAATTAAGGTAAATTTATGCATTAATTTTTTGCAAATGTCAAATAAATGAGCTTTTTTTTTTCAAAAAAAAAAAAAAAAAAATCAAGGTGTAATAGGAGTTTGAATTTAATTGTTGTAATTACTTTTTTGCTTACAAATAGATGTTCAAACACAGTTTTTTAAATAATATGTAAAATTTTTTTAAATAACTATTTATTAATAAAAATAAACTTATCAGTTATTAGGGTCTTTTTAAGATTTTTTCAAAAGGGATTAAACACAAACATGCAACATAAAAAGTAATAACTCCCTCTCTATATTTGAAGAAAACAGAACAAATGTCATGCCATAATTAATAACCAGTGTTATTAAAAAAACAAATAACAAAGAATAATTAGAATATTCCATTACATTATTAGTTTCACATTTATTTGGTTTTTAAATTATCTTGATTATTAGATAAAATGTTTTTTCGACTCAAATTTAGGCAACATCTTTTCCAAAGCATTTTTTGCTTTAACCTTTACGGAGGGGCTGTCACAGCATCTGTCCGGGAATACATGTATTCTCAGTTAGACACTGAGCGAGCCCCTGCGTAAAGGTCAATAAAGCCTTCTCTTGCTTCAGGACCACTTATTGACACTTATTGATGACTCTGTCACAAGCTTTATAACTCTTGCTACTGTTTGTGTATTACAGAGTAACCCGCCAAATCCATAAGGGCCTTTTGTTTTTCTGTCCAGTTCATGAAACAGACGATTCATTTAAGTGGAACCAACAAATCAGCCACAGCAGTGGTGGTATGTTTAGATATTTTACCATTAAAGCAATCACACCGTTATTAACTCCAGTGTTTGTGGCTGCTCCATCGCACCCAATAGCAGTTATAGTTGATTTGTTCAAATGATTGTTACCATTAAAGTACTCTATTATGCTATTTTTTTATAGCTTCGCCAGCTCCAAAAGCAGAGATTAAATGCCCTAGAAAGGATGAATTGGGCTCTATTACTAAACAAATATGTTCTTAGATAACTGTATTTTTCTAAAATTTGTTTACATTTTTATCTTGCACAATTATTTTATCTTTTCTTCCATCGAAAAACAAACATATATTTTCTCCAACTTGATTAATGCTTCTTACTGTCTGTGTTGTCTGATTCTTGGCTCTCTCTCTTGAAATTTTCATCCTATCAATTACCTTACCTTTGTTTGACTCTGTAATCATTTCAACATCTTTAAGAACAGCACTTGCGGTAGTTGCAGCAACTCTGTCTGAAACACTTGTTCGGTCACAGGCACTTGCTACTGTTGGAAGTACATCTCGCTTTGTTCGCTTGCAGTTGTATCCAAAAAAGAAGTAGAGTAATTTTTGGGATTGTATGTTAAGTTTCCTTTAAATGTTTGCTCAGGAACTGATTGAAGGGCATCATTTTCAGCTTTTCTAGCAGCCTTACCTACTAATTTCTGATTCTACTTGTAATTTAATTGTTTCTGTAATACTTGTTGCTTCTTCTGTTCTCTTTGTGGTAAAATCTTGGAAATAACTTTATCGACTCCACTTATACTGTTTTTTCTTACAGTTCTTTGGTCAATTAAAAAATCTTGTTCAAGTTTAGGTACTTTTTTTCTTTTTTCGCACTTACAGACAAAAAATTCTTTGCACTTACAGGCTGCTTCATCGAAAAGACGATTGTTTTCATTTAAAAACTTTGCTGCAATTAAATCATATTTTTCTGCACCTTTACTATTTTTTGATCTTAAAATACTTCTTTTTTTATCGTGAAAGGTTTTTCCCATTTGTAACATGAGGATGGTGATACTGCAGGAACAGATGCTTTCGAACAAATAGATTCAACTTTCTTAATAAGAATATCAAGTATTTCATTCACTCTTGGCTCTTTTGATGTTTTTTCTGGTTTCAGCTCATGTCAAATATAAATATAATATTTCATAATGTCATAAAAAGTTGGAAGATTTAAATCGCTTCATTCTTTAGGGTAACCGAAAATTGGGCATTCTAACTTTTGTCTCGTCTGAACTGACACTGCCATCACACTAAAGTTAAAGTATTAACTAATAAATTATTACACTAATATTCAAGCTGACATATTCATAAACCAAACAAAATCCAATATAGAACAGCATAAAAACATTTGTTACTCAAACGATTCATTTGCTTGCGCGGACTAACTACAGAAGCGAGTGACCAGACCATTGCTACAGCTACATACTTCCCTTCCACCTCCGCCACCCTACACCAGCCCATAATATGCCGCCTGAATCAAGGTCACTTCAAACCATGTACTATTCTAATTTTGACTATTAATTTTCAGAACTAAAAAATGTTTTGTCGTGTTTTTAAGTTAAAAATAAGGTTAATCTTTACTTTTACGAAATACTGTTAAAATCTGAAGAAATGGAATTAAAAAAGTGCAAGATTTAGTAGCATAAATAATAAAGGCATGCAGTATAAAACTATAAATATCTACTGTAAAGTAGTTTATGTGTATTATTAAAAATTGAAAAAGGACATTTGATATTTAAAATATTTTTTTTACTAAATCAAGTTTATCAAAATTAGTAAAATCTGCTTAAAAATCATATATTCAAGTCTTTTGCGGCACCTCTAAATATATTATGTTTCTTAAAATATTTTAATACTGTCTTAACAAAGGCTTTAGACAACTGTTTATCTCTATTACATATTGAAATTGAAAAACATTTTTTTTTCATTCCACCCTATTGTATGGCCTACAGGCGCAAGTAGATTCCGAAATACTAATTTCTTCAACAAAAACTATTTCATAATAAAACAAACCCAATTTAACAATTTTATCTGACCGCTTTTAACGAGTTTCTACTTTCATTTTTATATAAGAGCTGGTTGTATTAAAATCATGTTGAAAAGGAATTTAAAAAAATCCATGCTTAATAACTCGAAATTTTCTGACACATTTCCAGATTCATTTTTAAAAGAAAACAAACATGAAACTTGTTGCGTGATTTTTAACGTTTTGTGAATTAAGTTACGGAAGAAGTTTATAAGAAGCATAATGTATTTATTTATCATTCAACTGATTTGATCTTTATATATAGACAATTATTTTCTTAGTAGCACATAGTTTTTGTTTGCAACACTATCGGTTCAAGAAATTTTATTCATTATAGATAGATATTATATTCAACATAATAATAATTTCAGGTAATACATATATTTTCTTAATTCGTCTCTATGAATTTATTTTTTCATTTTAAAACACATATTTCTGAAAACGAAATCATAAAGAATATGGTTCATTTACTTCAAAATTTAAGATGATTTAAAGTGTTGAAATCTATCTTCATCGTTTTATTTTTTACACAACAAAATACACTAATGTTCGCACAAACAAATTCGTTATTTCTGGGCGTCGCACTTTATTCTTTAAAAAAAAATTCTTTCTTTTTAAAAGGAAAAATATACTTCATCAAATGTCTTATTCAGGCTCAGAAGGCAAAGAATATTTCTAATGATTAAATCAAAGTCACGTAATAAATATTCATATTTTCAAAGTAAAAAATTACTTTCTCTTAATAAAAAACACATTTATATTCTGAAAATACATAAAAAATTGTATTTGTATGAATAATGGCAAGTGCAGATTTATAAATTTTAAATTTAAATTACACATGACTTTGAAACTAAATGATTTATTTTCTTGATAAATATTTGGATAACACACAATTTAAAAAACTGCTATAAATTAGGCAACAGTATGCTTATTAGTACAAGGTGGTCTAAAAAAACAGTAGGTTTAAAAATCATTTTAAACAAGCTGTTATAAATTAGATAACAATACACTAATTAGTACAAGGTAGTTAAAAATAAAATAAAAATAAGCTGCTATAAATAAAATAACAGTATGCTGATAAGTACAAAGTGTTCTAAAAGAGACTGTAGGTTTAAAGTACAATTTAAATTAACTGCTATAAATGCGATAACAGTACACTAATTTGTACAAGGTGGTCTAACTGTGACTGGGGGTTTAATATACAATTTAAATAAATTGCTATAAGTGAGATAAAGATATACTAATTAGTATAAAGTGGCCCAAAAGAAATTGGAGTTTTAAAAAACAATTTAAACAAATTTCTATGAAAGAGATAACAGTATGCTGATTAGTACAAGGTGTTCTAAAATTTCGATAAGATGCTACAAATTAGATAACATTACGCTGATAGTACAAGGTGGTCTAAAAGAAACTGGAGGTTTAAAAAACAATTTAAATAAACTGCTAAATTAGATAACAGTACGCAGATTAGTGCAAAGTGTTCTAAAAGAGACTGGAGATTAAAAAAAATCGATGAAATGCTATAGATGAGAAATCAGTATGCTGATTAATACAAAGTGTTACAAAAGAGATTAGTGGTTTAACGCACAACTTATCTAAGCTGCTATAAATTAGGTAACAGAATGCCTATTAATACTCGGCGGTCTAAAAGAAATTGTAGGTTTAAAACACAATTTAAATTAACTGTTATAAATGATATAGCAACATACTGATTAATACAAGGTGTTCTAAAACTGTTTGGAGGTTTAACATACAATCTAAATAAGCTGCAATATATAAATTAGATAACAGCTCGTTGATTAGTTCAAAGTGGTCTGAAAGAGACTGGTGGTTTAAAATATAATTTAAATAAGCTGCTATAAATAAGATAATAGTATGCTGATTAGTACAAGGTGTTCTAAAAGAGACTGAGGTTCAGCAAACAATTTAAATAAGCTGCTACAAATGAGATAAGAGTGTGTTGATTAGTACAAGATGGACTAAAATAGACTGGTTTAAAATACAATGTAAATAAGCTACAATAAATAAGTTAATACTGTGTTGATTAGTACAAGGTGGTCTGTAAGAATTCGGAGGTTCAACACTCAACTTAATCAAGCTGTTGTAAGAGAGATATTCGAGGTTTAAAATACATTTTAAATAAGCTGTTATAAATGGGATAACAGCACGCCTATTAGTAAATGATGTTCTGAAAGAGATTGTAAATTTAAAATACAATTTAAATAAGCTGCTATAAATTAGATAATAGTAGGCTGATTAGTACAAGGTGTTCTAAAAAAGACTGGAGGTTCAGCATACAATTTAAATAACCTGCTATAAATAACATAACTGTGTGCTGGTTAGTAAAAGATGGTCTATAAGAGGTTGGAGGTTTAAAATGCAGTTTAAACAAAATGCTATAAATCAGATAACATTATTCTAATTAATAAAAGGTGGGGAAAAAGAAATCGGAGGTTTGAAATATAATTTAAATAAACTGGTATAAAGAGCTAACAGTATGCTGAATAGTACAATATGGTGTAAAAGAAACTAAAATACAATTTAGATAAGTTTATATAAATGAGATAACACTACAAGCACTTTAAGTTATATTGATAAAAGTTTAAGGACTCGAAGAATGTTGAAAAAAAGCATTCATAATCTTTACATTTTTTTTAAAATTTTAACAATGTTTTTTATGATGAAAATAACATTTGCAAAATGACGTATACAGTTGACTTTCATGTATTTATTTTTCGATAACTACTGAAGTGATTTCAATAAATTTTTGTATTAGTGTTTGGCAAGAGCTACCCTATAAATTAAACTTAGCATTTGGAAACAATAACAATAAAAAACGCAGTTCATATGTTCACTTTCGAAGAAAGTAACATTTTTTTTTAATATCACTTAACTATTGCATATTATTGTATATCACGTAAATATTTTACTTTTATTTCTTTCAAAACAGATCAATTTATAAATTAATCGCTGAAAAAATACAAAGAAATCATTCTTCGGTCATTACGTTTAATCAATTTTGGCGTTTTTAAATTTGAATGTCTTATTCAACCATAAGGGCATTTTGTAAGTTTAAGATCTGTTATAAAAATCGTTTTTATTAAATATAATAAATAAATTTGAATTTTTAAATATGAGCTATTAAAAAGTCTTAATTCAAGGAAAGAGGTTTCCTTAAATACCAGAGTCTGCATTTTAAGACTTATTTTAAACTTCGACAGATTTTTTACATTTCAGTTCAGTTTGTCTTGTGGTTGGTGATAGATTTCTGTTGCACCATGTGATGATACAATAAAATGACTCATTTTCATCTATCCTGCAAAAATATGTTGACTGATTACACTAAAAAGAATGGCGTGTGTGCAATATTTTTATGGCATCCAAGAAGCTACTGCAGAAAAATATTTTAAGACCAGCGGAATTTATCTACTAAACAAATAGGCACATTAATTGATTATACTATATTTGTAAGTTAATGTCATTCATTATGTCTAAGAAATATTCTTTATTAAATGATAAAAAGAAACAATTGCTTATAAGTGTATTAATAGTGTGCAGTTTAAAAAAAAAGGTTTTGTTGACAAATAAGCTTATGAAGATGCTGACTATCTGATAATTAAAAGTGCTTTGAAAATGGAAAACTAATCGCAGTGTGTTGCGGTAGTTTGGGAAAAATTAATCCATTCGTAATAATAACAGAATCCCCTACTTTCGAAAATATTTCTTTTTTGAAGCTTGAAAGGTGTAAGAGAGATAACGCTTTATATTGTATCGCAACTCTAAACCTTGTTCCTGACACAAGAAAAAACACTTCATTTCTCCATGTGAGTTGAAATACCGCATCTAAATTTGACAAATAAAAAGTAAATAGACAATCTAAAATCATCTTATTTATGCATAAAAAATCTTTCTAAAAAAGAAAAAAAGATTGGTACTTTTTAGATTCTGAATAATTAGAACATTTTATTAGCTACGAAATCGCAAAGGTTATTTCAATCTTTTATGGGAATATTTCTTAACTAGATTAATAACCTTTCTTTAGAGATAAATTACAAAAGCAATAAATCTTTTGTTTAAAATTTTATTTTATATTTTACAAATCTCTACTAGGAAAAATCTCTATCAAAGTTTAAGCTCTAAAAGAAGAGAAAGATCATTTGTCAATGCACTTTATGTCTGGCAACAGGCTACGTAAAAGAGAGATCAGGTGATAAATGATCTAAACTTAATCACTTTTGGATGTGCTAAACCGAAGTAACTTAACACATATTGACTGCATTGGATGATTTTTTTAAATATATATATATATATATATATATATATTATTTATTTAGTGTAGATTGAAATAGATTCATTAAATGAAAATGGTTTCTTGTTTTTCCGCGCTTTGGTAAAACTTTTCTTCTAATTATGTTTAATGGTTTCGAGGATGCATTCAGTTATGGAATACTATCAGTATTATCGGCATTGCTCGTGTTTCATGACATCAGCAATTTTTATTACTTACTCTCGTTTCGTAATCGTTTTAAAAATAATAATTTAAAAAAAAAATTGACGGATTTACACGTTTTAGACACTGGAGATTCCGAAAAACATATTTCTAAAAAAAATTACCTCCCGTTCGTCTGTGTGTCTCTAACCGCTGTATCTCCCGGACAAATTGAGATATAGACTTGAAATTTTGTATGTACTTAGTATATAAGAATCGAACGAAGCCTATATAATATCAGTAACCTCGATTATCCGGAACTATTTTTTCGGATTCTCGAAAAATTCGTTCTAATGGAAAGTATATAACAATTTTCGAATTATTTTATTTTAAGGAGTGAACGTAAAAGACAATAAAATAACATAAACTTCGCATAAAGAATGAAGTCGATCGGATTATTAGCTGCCAATATATGAGTAATCCTGTCTTCCACATTCTTCGATTTTTCATGACCCTGTATTTCATTCAAATTTCCATTCAAAGATATATTTTAATTGGAAATGAGACGCTTAATCCGACGCAGTAAATTGTTAGTGAATATGATTATTATTTTCGGATTTATAAGGATGTTTCTTATACGCAATCCGGTACTACTTGAGTAGTTTGGCGTTTTATATAATTTGCCAAAATTTGTTCTTCAGCAATTCATTAATAGAGCATTACTACGTATATTAAAACTGTTTAAAAATGCGTTTAAATTTTATTTTGGAATTTCAGTGCATTCTATAAATAGTTTACACGCGTTTTATTTTCATATTTTTTACTATGCATACCCATGATGGGTAAGTGGTACGGTGGACACCCCTCCCCAACAACTAGTTTTTTTTTTTTTTGTATACATCAGCTCTCTTAATAAACGAAGAAAAACATCAGGTTATAAAAAATTGACTGTCACCGGTGAAGAAAGCGTCATCTACTTTTTTTTCTTTTTTAGTAGAGAGAGATGCGCAATTAATTAATTAAGTAATTTCTTTACTTACTTTTTGCAAAATGATTTTTTTTAACATTAAATGCAATGAGCTAAACAACATTAATAAATAAATAAATTAAAAAAACATGTGGAAAAAGTGAACTGTTCACTTAATATCAAAATATTTCCAACTACTTTTATAAACCCTTCTTCTATAGATAAATTATAAAAGCAATGAATCCATTTTTTAAATCTTTCTCTAAATTTGAAAAATATATTCTTAGAAAAATCTCCTTCAAAGTTTAATCTCACAAGAAAGACCATTCCTCAATGCGCTTTAAGTTTGGCAACAGTCTATCTCAACGCGAGATCGGTTGATAAATGTTCTAACCTTAATCACTTTTTGATGTGCTAAACCAGAAGAACTTTAAATCACATATTGACTACAGATGATTTTTTTATATGCCATCTGGTTAGTATTCATTAAAGTTGATTTATTCAATGAAAAGTGTTAATGTTTTGTATATGGTTTGCAATTTTTTACCGTTTTATTTCATTTTATTTTATTTTTTCTATGTGTGTGTTTTAAATTTGACTTATTCAATGAAAAAGGGTCAATTACTGCGATTTGGCACACAATTTTTTGTATGTTTTAAATTTGATTTATTCAATGAAAAGGCCAATTTTTTTGCATATAGCTTTTTTTTGTGTATGTGTGTGTGTGTTATAAAGTTTATTTATTCAATGAAAATGGTCAATTACTTGTATATGGTTTGATATGATTTGATGTGTTTTAAAGCTAATTTATTCAATGAAAAGGGTCAGTTATTTGTATTTAGTTTGCCTTTTTTGTGCGTCTTTTAAAGTTTTGCAATTCGTTATAACTTATTAAGTATTGTAAGCCTTTCACTGTAAAAATTTTGCAACTATTTTTTTTATATATATAAAGTCTTTTATATTCCTTTTGTATTTTAAGCGATTTAATAAGAGGCGATGGTTTTTAAGTGATGTTGTGTTCTTCCGCCTGAAAAATTTCATTAGACTTAAAAATAATACAATTATTAAAACGAAACACTGTTTTTTTTAATAACAGATAGTCTACTATATTCAGGATTATGAAAGAATCAAATGTGCATCAAAATGTGTGTCAATTAAAAGGTTTCATTATAGATTAAAGTTCGCTCAAGTTTTTATTTTTTGTATCATGAAGATGCATCATAAATGAATTAAAATTTTTAATATCACAAGCGATTTAATTTCGGATGCATCTTTATATTCTTGTGGTTATATGATAACAATTTTGTTTACTTAAGATTATTATTATTATGAATACTATCCCGTAAATCATGGTGACGTCACTGCGACGTCGTTGTGAAGTCACATTGTGACTTTGTGACCACCCACATAGCATGCATGGTCACAGTGACGTCACAGTGACGTCACAGTGACGTCACTGTGAGTCACTGTGCTCACGTCACATCTGTGACCAAAATGCCACCGCTCAGTGACGTCACATTGTGACTGAAATGTGACGTCACACCTGTGACCAAAATGCCACCCTTCAGTGACGTCACATTGTGACTGAAATGTGACGTCATATCTGACCAAAATGCCACCCCTCAGTGACGTCACATTGTGACTGAAATGTGACCTTCTTAGAAAATTAAAAAATATATACAAAAATTCTTCAAAAGATCCCTCATAGCATATGCATGGTCACAATGACGTCACTGCGAGTCACTGTGGTCACATCACATCTGTGACCAAATTACCACCACTCAGTGTCGTAACATTCTGACTCAGATGTGACTTTCTTAGAAAACTTTAGAAAATTACAAAAATTCTTCAAACCATGTTATTTACTGGCAAAAAACGTGATTTCTGGCATTTCAGAAGAATATTGTGCAATCGCTGTTATGTCACACGTTACATGCACTGCGTGTAACGTGTACGTCATATCACATATGTGAGATAAACCTCCCATTATATGAAACTAAGCACCCAGCCATGAACCTATCAGTGAAACTTCCATTTAAGGAAATTTCTCGTTACACTTAAATGCTTCGTTATGAAAAAAATATCGTTGAATAGAAACCCACGAAAATTCATGAAATTTGTATAGTAAGCTACAAATAAAAATGGAAATATTATAAAACTGTGTTTTAATTTGGATAGTAATTTTTGTTATGCAATATAGCCACATAAAAAAAAATCATTAGTATAATATCTAAAAAACCACGTAATAAAGGAAGGGAAACAAAAACTGAATCGCAGCGTTCTATTTCTCGTTTTCTCTTGTCTTTCAAATCGAAAAATTAAAAAGAAATTGGAATATTACTTTGTGTGCGATCTCTTATGAAAGATACACTCATAAAAACTTTCGCATCTTTTTTAAGTATTCAGAGAATGGACCTTGTATAATATTTTCGTGGAACTAGAATCCCTTTCTTAGCATATCAAAAAATTTTCGCATTTTTCCCTTTTTATTTAAAAGGTAAAATAAATACATAATTTCAATTCATACAATCCGCTGAAATTTATTCACCAATCAATCTTAACAGCAATCTATCCTTTTGAATATTGTGCACGAACGGAAGTGCAACAAATTTTGCTAAGTAGAATTTTTTTAAATATGAATATTAATTTAAATGTTAATTGCGTTCTAAATGAAGGTTCAACAGAAAATTAAAAAAGTAGATAATTTCATTAAATATGGGCTTCGTTAAATGAAAGTTCCACTGTATTTCGAAACTAATTAAAAGTAAAATAGAAATGCGTGAAAAAAAAAACTCAAAATTTTAATTAGGGATACCCTCATAAAACTAATGCGCATGCGCATTCAACTTATAAATCTTCGAAGCTGAAACAACCAATAATGACAAAAAATCTCCTGCTTAAAAATATCGTTTGGCAACGACCAGAATAGTTGACACTACTGTATTTATTCTTTAGAATATTATGCAGCTGCTCTAGTAACTTTGTTATGATGTTATGTGTGTATATTCAGTACGTAAGTTGAAAATTTTTAAAAAGTGATGCAAAATTGCGATCAGGTGACATTTTATATAAAATGTCGGTCCGAAAAAATCCAATGTCAGTGGCGTTTCGTTAATATGAGAGCGCCAATGTCATTGTACTTCATTCGGACATTCCGACTTCGAAATTATCTTCCCTATTTGGATTATGAAACTGGAATTATAGGATAATGCCGATAAGAAAGAGGTAAGAAAATGTTATTTTTCCTGCTTTTTTTGTAATTATTTCTGTTAATTTCGTAAAAAACATGTTATAAAGGGAATAAGTATCATATTAATTTAACTTTTTTGAATCCACTTACCTTAGTAAATTCAATAAATTTAACATTTATTTTGTTGAAATACGGAACAGCATGTCAACGATTTGAAAATAGTTAATAATATTATTTTTTAAATGCACTTTAATCACATTTTTTTAATTACATGGTTAAAATCACATTTTAATAAATTAAAAAATATACACATAATCAAAAGTTAACGTTATAATTAATATATAAAGGAGTTTGGGTTGTTTAATTGTTGAAAATGGTGATAAATATACTAATTTATGCACTAATATTGCAAAAATACTTTTGTAAAACTTTTTTATTACCTTTCTGAATTTCTCATAATCCCAAAAATTTGATAGCTGTAATTCCATGACATTTATTATTTTAAACCATGTATCTAAAATAATTAAGATGTTGATTTTGTGGTAATAACAATTATTGATTTTAAAAAATGAGTAATTATCGCATTATTTTATTAATTTTTGATATCTTAATTGTTAAATTGTGTTGAAAATAATAATTTTGTTTCATTAGTATGTGTTCATTAAATCCTGGTTCTAAATAGTCATAAAAACAATTACATGTACACTTTTGTGGGATGTACATTGCTGAAATTTTTAGTGTTTGATGTATTTCTATTATTTTCAATAAAATTTTGTCTAATATTGGGAAGTGAGACTGAGAATACTTAAATATTATTAATAGATTCATCTAATACAAAAAAAATGAAATCTAATAATTATAACTATTAATAAGGAAACTTAAAAAAAAATTCTTAAGGATGTCCTTTACCGGCACATCTATACTATATGACATATACAATATATATATATATGAGTTTAACTACGAATTTAAACCATGGTGTAATCATAAATGCGCACAGGCCACTATAGTAAGAAAATAACTAAGCGTAATACTAGAACTAATTGCCTCATCTTCATTTGTACTCGATTTTCAAATAAAATCTGTATATTACGAAGATTGCGCATAAACTTCACGTAGTTTTATCAAAAGATAATTCTATATTATATTTAACAGAATGATTTTAATTGGTAAATTAATCAAACGAATATTAATTTTCCAAAATGAGTAAAAAAGTGTTTAGGTTAGGATTCGAACTAGAGACCCTCGATGTATGCTGCCAATGCTCTTCCAACAGAGCAACTTAGCACGCACAATTCACCAGGAGAAATATCATTATATACTCATACGAATAGTATGCATTTATCATACGGGTAGTTTGAAAAAAAATTAAAGTATTATTACATAGGGTTATGTATAATAATGATAAGTATGCGTTCGTATTCATTGTGTGAATAGTGTGCGTCAGATTCTTCCAGGATAGTTCAGTCGACAAAGTATTGACAGTTTGCGCGAAAGACTGCTTAGTTCGAATCCTGACCTGGACACTTTTTCAATCAGTTGGAAAATTACAACAAAAGATAATTAAAAGATATAGGGTGGATGCTCCAGTTTTGGCAACTGCACAAGTTTTGGCCACACTGGAATGATTTACCCTCTATTTAGGCTGTAAATTGATTTTAACAAATTATATGCATTCTTACTCCTCAATCTAACACTCTTTTATCATTTCCAATCCCATTTGTTTATTTTTTGATAAAAAATGACTTGCAAAAAAAAAAAAAAAAAAAAAAAAAAAAAAAAAAAAAAAAGTGTGCACTCACATATATTAAGGTTTTTGCTTAGGTAACAAGTTTTCATAATCTTTCAATATTAGGCATTTATCGAACTTTATTTGTTCTGAAACAAATTGCTGTGAAGCTTTATGAAGTAGGCTTTCTCTCTGTTGTAATTTCATATCTAAATTAATTATTTTTACAGCTTAAAGTAGGGGTGGCCAAAACTGGTACTTTAAATTTGCTATGTGTACCAGTTATGGCCATGGTGTGGCCAAAAAGGGCACAACATTATGCTCTACTTTTGGCTACAAGACTAATTATAGTGAAAATTTCAGCAATATATTTAGAAATGTTTTATGACTTATAAATTTAAAAGTTCAATAAAATTGCAGCATGATTTAATGGTTTCTTGTATTTTTTCAAAACAAAATGAGGAAGTTACATAACTTTTGCAAAATTTCAAGCACATGAATTTAGAAATAACAAATAATGTGGAAATCTTTACACTATTTTAAATAGGATTCATTTTAACAAGTTTAAAAAAGACAATTATGTACTCTTAAAAATGGTCTAGATTAAACACTGTTATAAGATAGGAAGTAAAATTATGGCTTTTCAAAATTCATTGTCAGCTTTTCAAGATGGTTAAGTTTTGTAGTATCTCGTTCTACCTTGCAACACAAGTTTATAGAATGGAGACCAGTTTTTACTATTTTTGAATCTCAAGTAATAGGGTTGTGCTATTTATGATGGCCAATTATCTATATGAGAGATATGGGCCGAAGAGAAGGGGAATACCCTCTGTGAAGGTCTTTCTAAGATCCTAGCCCATATTTACACAAGGAAATCTAATTTTTGAAGAAAACTAACACCAAATGATTAGGATGACAGGCAGCTAAATACGAGGAATTAAAGTTAAAAATCAGTTGAAAAAAAATGAATTTTAGAGATTGTCAAAATACTATTTCATGAAAAAATGGAATAATTTCAAGATTCTAGTCATATAACTGTAAATATTGGTATAGTATAACATATGATATATATAAATGAAAATATGCAAAATGTTAAAATAAGCTTTTTATGTCCTATAAGCTTTTTTTATGAATTAAATATATTTTTTGTTTTTAAATTTAAGTGTTCAGTTAAAATCAGCTTAAGTATATTTTATTTGATGTTTTTATGATTTCATTTAAAAAAATGCAAATTTTTTTTATACAGCAAACAAATATGTGTGTGGTAAAGCAGATTTTGCACAAAAATGCTTTATTTTTACTTATTATCAGTTAAAATGTTTGCAAAATTACAAGATATTAGGGTGGCCAAAACTGGTGCAGGGGTGGCCAAATTTGGTGCAAATTGAAAGAAATTACTTAACGACTTATTACTCACAATCTAAAATATTTGATAGAAAGTTATTATAATTAACAGAAAGACAACTAAATTTACTAAAGAATACTGTTATTGCGATTTAATATGCTTTATTCAGTCTAAAACTATAAAATTTCCATTTAAACTTTTCTCTTAATGTGGCCAAAACTGGAGCATCCACCCTATATATTTATAGACATCAGGATTATTGGTCAGAAATATTGGCAAGCTGTACAGCTTTAGATATGTGCTGGGATTTGTGGATATTAAAGCGAGTAAAAGTTTTTTTAAAAAAAAAGTTCAAAAAGATTAAACAGTTTGAACAACATACTACAAAATGTGTGTCAGTTATAAATAAAATTGAAACTATGCAATTTTCAGCATGTGGGGAAAAATATATAAATATTTTTGAAAGGTAATATTTTTCAAATTTTGAAAACACCAGAGTTGCAAGGCATGTGAGGTAAATCGAATTTTTAACTTTAATTTAGAAGAAAGTCTCCTTACTGCAGGTAACTATATATTACACAGTATTTGTTCATAAATTGTCAATATATGATTTTAGGACTCAAACACTATTTTAACAGGAACATGGCATGGAGTTATAGTTTCATCAGATCCCATTTCTTTTAAATTGTTAGAGAATCGTTAAGAAAAGTTAAATCGTCACAGAATCATCACAGTGTTAACGAAGGTTTTGTCACAAATGATCTGCAGCGTGAGTCTAAAATAATGGGACAAACTTTAAGGGAGGTGGTAGAGCTCACTATAATAAATAATTATGGCATAGAAATGTATGACTGGAAGTGACGCTTTAAAACGCCACACTAGTCACTGCAAAAGACACGGATTATAATGTTAAATGTATGGGAGCGCTATTTTCAAATATATCGCTAAAATTTTAATATTTTCGCATATTTTTTTTCCATAGGATAGCTGAGGACGACCTGCAACTGGGCTGGTTTTTACTTTTTTGATTTTGGTTACAGATTAAAAGAAAAATACTTTAACTTTCAGAACCAGTTTAAACCGGTTCTAAAACTGAAACTATTGTAATATAAAAAAAATATAACCAAAATCGAAAAAGTAAAAATTAGTCCAGTTGTGGATCGTCCTCAGCTATCCTATGGAAAAAATATCATGTAAAATATTGAAATTTGAGCAAGATATTTTAAAACAACGCCCCCCCCCCCCATAGACTTAACATTATCATCCGGGTCTTTTTTTGGTGACTAGTGTAGCGTCTTGACGGGTCACTTCCGGTCATATATTTCTGTGCCATCATTATTTGTTATAGTGAGTCCTACCGCCCCCTCAAAATTTGTTCCATGATTTTGGACTCACCCTGTATTTCACAATTTAGTCACAATGTGACTTGAAAGCATTGTCACTTTCGTCACAATTTCGTCACAATGTTAATGACAAAATCGTCACAAGTGACACACATTTCACAAATTGGTCACATTGTGACGTCACAAAGTGGTCACAATGTGACGTCACAAACAAGCTCTAAAACGGCCATAACGACTTCACATTTTAGTCGCTGTGACTTCACATCGACGTCACGTGACGTCACATCGACGGTCACAAAGTCACAGTGTGACTTCAGAACGACGTCACCGTGACGTCACTATGTCTTACGGGCATCGATCGTCGATGTGACGTCACGTGACGTGGATGTGAAGTCACAGTGACTGAAATGTGAAGTCGTTATGGCCGTTTTAGAGATCGTTTGTGACCACTTCACAAAATGGTCACAATGTGACAAATTTGTGAAAAATATGTCATTTGTGACTACTTTGACATTAACATTGTGACGGAACTGTGACAAAAGCGACGATATTTAAATTCCCAGAAGCATGTTTTTTAATATAAATAACATGTTTTGAAGAATTTTTGTAATTTTCTAAAGATTTAAAAAAAGTCACATCTCAGTCACAATGTGACGTCACTGAGTGGTGGCATTTTGATCACAGATGTGATGTGACCAAAGTGACTCACAGTGATGTCACTGTGACTATGCATGCTATGAGGGATTATTATTACCGATAAAGAAGGAGGTGTACTGATTGTAGAAAGATGGTGAAAAAAAATAAGGTTGGTAGTTGAAAACATGTAGAATATGCCTCATTTACAGATGTTATTCTTCCACTTCTGGGAAAAATACCTTTTAAAGCAAAAAATAATTATTTACTGATTTTTATCTGATTTATATTTTAGTGAACAAAATGGTTTTCTTAAATATGCCTTGAATTTTTAAATAGAAATAAAATAATCACGCATTTCATTTAATAAATCAGAAGACATAATTTTACAACTAGCTCAAAGTTTTAATGGTATTTGGCGGTAACATCGTTTTGTGAAATACATCGGGTGGGCAAAATGTCCACATAAACGTTTAAAAATTTTAGTAAATTTTGGTTTTATGTTTTTAGTTAACTTAAAAATTAATTAAAAACATTTAAATATCATTATATACATTATATTATTATTATATACTATAAATTATAATGTGCCTTCTTTGCAGATATTATTCTCCCACATCTGAGGAAAATACCTTTTAAAACAAAAATTTAAATATAAACTGATTTTTATCTAACTTATATTTTTGTAAACAAAATGGTTTACTTAAAGTTGTCTTGAATTTTTAGATACAAATAAAATAATCGCGCGTTTCATTTAACCTATCAGAAGATATAATTTCCCCAACTACCCCAAATGTTTGATGGTATTTGGCAGCAATACTGTTTTATAAAATATACCGGGTGGGCAAAAGTCCATGTAAACTTTAAAAATTCATAAAAACCGGAAAAACAACTAAATAAAAAAATAATTTACAGGCATCTATAGGTCACAAAATTAAAAAAAAAAAAAACAAAAAAAAAACAGGAAAATATAATTTAATAAACAGCTAATAGATGGTGCTGACTCGCCCAAAATAGAATAAAAATACACACAAATATCGTACAGAATGTCTGGAAATCATTTATTCCAAGTCTAAGTATCATTTGCACTCGTCTCATTTGCATATTTCCACGGAAAACGCACATACTAGTGTCATATGTCGGATGTTTTGGGAGTTTTCTTGTGCAACCAGCCTTTAATGAAAACCCACTTGTTCTTGTATTTGTAAAAAATAATATATGAGTTATATGTTAAAGTGATTTATTTTATACATGTTTATAAAAGTGTGTTTTCTGCTTTCAATACCAATTTCTTCAATAAGAACTTTGCAACATACATATGTTGTTTAATCGTTTTTTAAAGTATTTTTGTTCGTTATATTAAACGGTTTGTAATCCATTTATGAAAGAAAATCTGCCTTACTACTGCTTTCTAAAATTAAAAGCTTATTTCTGATTTAGCGAAATTTCCTCCTACATGTTAAATATCTTCATTGATAAAGGTATTAAATTACATAGTTTAAATGAAATTTTTTAAGTATTAAAACATTCACTTTTGAAAAATAATTGATTTAAAAATGCTAATGTAAACAGCTAAATCTAATTTCGTCATTAATAAAGTATTTCAAAAACATTTAACAAAATCTTAACTTTACGCTAATGTTTAAAACATCTATATTCTACCAAAAAGTATACCTTTTAAAACTTTGTTATTAAATTAATAATTTGAGTAAAAATATATTCATATTACTTAATTTATGTAACAGAAAACAAACTCAAACAAAACAAAATCTAAACAAAATCTCTAGAGTCTCGAGAAACTCAAAATCTCAAAGTGAGGTCATTTTTCACTAACTTATTTAAATGGAAGTAAAATCTCAAAAGCGTTAAAATTCAATCATGCTTATTAATAAATATTTAAATTTTAAACCTCCGTCTAAATGTTACTTTCATACAAAATTAATTAAGTAACTTTGACGGTATTTTTCATTAAAAAAATAAATAAAAGAAAGAGAGAAAGAAAACGTAAAAAGTATATTTTTTGCAAGTATTTTTTTAGAAAAAAAGAAACTTGTGGCTTATAAGCCTTTAAATGAGAGCAGTTCGCATATCTTTATGAAAATGAAGATGTATGATAGTTTGTATATTTTTTATGATGTTAACTTTTCATTATGATATTATTGCGATATTAGATTATTAAAAGCTTATTTCTGACTTAGGGAATTTTCTTGTTGCATACTAAATACATACATTGATGAAGGCATTTGTTACACCTTTTTCTTGATAATTTTAAAATATTAAAATATTCACTTTTGAAATTGGTTTAAAAACGCTAATATAAACAGCTAAATCTAATTTCGGTCATTAATAAAGTGTTTTAAAAATATTTAACAAAATCTTAACTTTAAGCTAATGTTTAAAACATATTCTGACAAAAAGTTTACCTGCGGGAAAACTTTGTTATTAAATTAATAACTTACGTAAAAATATATTTATATTGCTTAATATATGTAACAGAGTTGCGAAACAAAATCTCTAAAGCCACGTGAAAATTTAAATCCTAAAGTTAGGTAATTTTGCACTAACATATTTAAATGCAAATAAAGTCTCAAAAGCGTTAAAATTTAATCATACGTATTCATAAATATTTAAATTTTAAATCTGCGTCTAATGTGCTTGTTTCATGCAAAATTAATTTAATAACTTTGACAATATATTTCGAAAAAAAAAACAGTCAAAAGAATTTTTGCCAATATTTTTATAGAAAAAGAAACTTGTGAATTAAACGTCATTAATAAGAGAAATTCGCGCATCTTTAAGGAAAAAAAATGGAATGATAATTTTCATACTTTTTTATGACATTATTACACATTTATTTTTATTAACTATCCCATCACATCGAATTGTTTTTGTTATGTGCAAACTGTTGAAATAATTTAAACTCTTATTTCAAATGATAACAGAATCATATGAAGTTGTAAAACATACATTTATCTAAAAATTTTACTTTTTGTGGGTTAGAAAGCGTTTTATAAAAATCAATGTCTACATTTCTGGAGGTAAAACGAGATGTGAATTTTAATTCCATAATTTAGTTCCTTATAGATTATACTTATTGTATTTGATCTTGTATTATTTAATTAAAGAAAAAAAAATCTAACTGTGCTTTAAGAATATTAAAATAAAACAAATTATTTCTAATTGCTAAAAGGTATGATAAAAATTTTAAAAACAGAAAAGTATTTCACAGAGTCATTTTGAAAACAAAATTTAAAAAATGATATTTCAAAATTGCACGGTCTAAGGTGCATTGTACGGAAACACCATCACTCAGTTTTTCATGTGCCACATATTATTATTTACTTTCTTTTATCTTTAAAAGAAGAAAGTATTGGATTCGTAAAATTTTTCTAATTATGGTTTTCGACAGATTCACACGTTTTAGGGATCAGAGATTCCAAAAACATGTTTTTACAAAATGCATGTCTGTCTGTCGGTATGCGACAAAAATTTTGCTAACGCTCTATCTCAAGAATTAATGCATGGAATTTCACAAACGTACTGTAGATTCAGTTAAACCTTGATACAAACTGGATCTGATTAGTTTTTGGTGGATATTGCCTAGCAGGTGTCACTGCTACGCTGCCTTTTTTACGGTTTCCACACTAGCTATATCTAAAGAACAAATGGACGGGTTTTTTATAAAATTGCCGATCCCATTTGTACTTCATTTAATATGGTTCTGATTACATGTTGGTAAAAATAGCCTAACAGGTGGCGCTGGTAAAAAGCGTAATTCCTGATTATTGCAATATATCTATCTCAGGAACTAATGCACGAATTTTCACCAAGCTTCAAATTTAATTAGTCCAAAATATAAATTAGTATTCTTTATTTTTTTGGATTAAATCACTTAACAGGTGGCGCTGCTATGCGGCATTATTCATGATTATCGTAATAGTTCTATCT
This sequence comes from Maratus speculifer, assembly GCA_964019185.1. Classification (NCBI taxonomy): domain Eukaryota; kingdom Metazoa; phylum Arthropoda; class Arachnida; order Araneae; family Salticidae; genus Maratus; species Maratus speculifer. The sequence continues at coordinate 275,348,382 of OZ025295.1, read as the reverse complement.
CATAAACTAATGCACGAATTTTCATGAAACTTCAGATTCAATTAGTCCTTAATATATATTAGTATTTCATAATTTTTGGAGTAAATATCTCAATAGATGGTGCTGTTATGTGGCATTAATCATGATTCTCTCAATAGCTCTATCTCAGGAACTAATGCACGAATTTTTATCAAACTTCAAATTCCGCTAATCCCTGATATAAATTAATATTCTTTAGCTTTTGGAATAAATTGTCCAACAGGTGGTTCTTCTATCCAGTTTTTTTTTTCTTTTTACAATTTTTGCGATGATTCTATTTCGAATACAACTAAATGGATTTTCATGAAATTTCAGATTCCGTTATAATTTGAAATAATTTGTTGAAGATGAGATTTTGGTCTAAATTACCCAACGGGTGAAACTATTATAAGGTGGTCTGGTGTAATAACGCCAGGCGGGGTAATAACGCCAAGTGCTAATATAATGCATAATTATGAAATAATCTGGTAAATGATACCCATGTGCTCTGAGCAGAAGGGTTTTGAGTCATATAAATCGGAAAAAACAGCTTCAAGTTAATTTGTTTCATTTTTAGGTCTTATTTGTTTTTACAAGCAATTAAAATTAACGCTTGATCTAAAATTTGCGAGATAAGTTTTGTGATGTGAAGAAAATTTTTTTTATCCGGAAATACATAAATTTGTAGTACATTTCATGGACTTTTCAAAAATTTGTTAATTACATAAATTTGTAGTACATTTCATGGACTTGTAGTACATTTCATGGACTTTCAAAATGTTGTTGAAGATTTTGGATATCTTCTCGAGATAATTTTTTATTTAAAATGTACAGCGCAATAACTATAATGGGGTAATAACGCCAATATTTGGCATTAATACCCCGGTTGATTCCCTACAGTGGCCGAGCTACATCCTAAATACTGATTCAAATAAACACAGTTAAAACTGTGCAATGTTTCTAATAATTCTATTTAACCGGTCCTTTTTAAGCAAACAGAAGCTCACGGTCTGATATTCTTTTGCCGAATCCTCCCCCCCCCCCACACCACACTTTTATTTTTCTTACACTTTCACAAAAAAATGAACATTTTCAATAGCTTAGAATGCAATTTGTCAATTTCTAAGTTTCTAGAGTTTGTATTTTTCGAATTGGGCAATCTACATGCAATTATCCCATATTATTTCATAGTTTTGTTTGCATGGCGTTATTACCCATATAGGTGGGTAATAACGCCAAATAGCATTGGTCAAGAAATCACGCCATTACATTTTATGAATACATATCTGTTAAATTATTTTTTTTATATAGATAGTCAATGAGTTGCTGTATCAAATCATATATTTGTTTGAAAAATACAATATAAAACTGAGCCGTGAAAATTGGTAGAACCTTAACGTGGTGTTATTACCCCAGGGTACCTTATTTCATTTTTCTGTAAGTATTAATGTGTATGTGATAGAAGGAAGTTTTGGGATTGCTACATCCGACTAGTTCTTATCTTACGTGAATTTTGATTTCTGTTTTTTGAAATCATTGAGTCGCTCGTGCCACAGCTTTTGTTTTGAAATGACATCATATTAATTTAGTAATAATTTTTAATTTTTATAATATATGAAATTTTTTTCGAAAATGACTCTGTGATGAATTGAAACATGTCAACAAATAAAATCATCTTTCTGTTTTTAAAATCTTCATTGAACTTTTAAGCAATTAGAAATAACATACATATTAAAACAAGGTGTCATTTTATTATTTATTTAAAATTAAGTAAATTCATATAGAAGATTATTGTCGTAAAATAATATGTTCATTGTGGTACAGACCTTTATAAAGACAAATCTGTTTTTGTTTCATCGACAATATGTGATTTAAAATCTTGCAAAATTTTATCTGTTTAGCAATTACTTCTGCTATTAGACTGAAACCAAACATTTAGTGTAAAATATATATATACAGCAGCCAACCAGGGCCGTAACTAGAAGGGAACAATAAGGGGGGGGGGGCTGAAGAGAATGTAGGGGGGAGGGGTTCATATTTTTTTTTTCTCTATGTCTGACGCAGAATGATAAATTAATGTATATTCACATTGTAGGTGCTATGTTTCTTATTAAACTCTTGTTATAGCTTCATTTTATGCTAAGAAAAGTATATGATGATGAAAATTTTGGGTGTATAACTGGTGCAAAATTAAACATCATGTTAGCTTCATATGTACAAATAGGATGAGGGAGTGCTGAAACACTTATTTTAGATACAATTTAGTAACTCTGCAAAACTGAGAAAGGGTCTCAAAACTAAATTAGACATTTGAACAGAATTTCATTTGAATTTTCGGAACCGAAATTCATTTAGTGACCTTGGAATATTTTTAGGGGGAGTAAACACACAGCAAAGAAAAACTATTCAGATGTGGCGATCCCAAAACTTTTTTCTTTTTCATGCATGTTAATACTTCAAAATTCACTATCACAGAGCCAAAAATAAAAAAAAACAATCGTGAGGAATGACGTATGAAAAAATATCGTGAGGATTCTAAAAGGTATGAAATTCTGCCCATTAGTTTTTGAAATAGAGCTATAGCTGATACCAGGAAAAAATACTGTGTAATTGTACCACCTTTCATGCAATTTAGTATTAGTTGTTGAGATAAAGTTATTGCGAGATTCAGCAAAAATTTTCGGTAGCAGCGCCCCCTTTTAGGCGATTGACAACAAAACACAAAAACAAACACTTCATAAAAATCAAAATACAGCCTGATTTATAGATGGTTGGTGACTTCACTCGTAATTGATTTTATTTTTGCACACATTGTTGTGACAGCTTTTACATTATACTGTTGTCAGCTTAACTCTTCTTTACGCTTGTCTCTCTGATTTGTTTCTGCCTGTAATGAGGGGTATTTTGAAGCTATTTGATTATTTCAATTATCATACAAAATGAGCTTCTGTAAAACGCGAGACAAAATATGGCCTAATGGAAGTTTGTCAAAAATCGATTGCAAGATTTAATCCAGACAAACAGTCTAGGAAGTTAAACATATTTTATAAAGAACATTTGCTACATATCGTTTTGGAGACAATATCTGGCATAAATTTTGGTTAAAATTGTATGGTAGGACAATTTTGTATAAACCTAGTGTCTGTTTATCGAATAGGTTCAAGACATTGGTACTTACGCATTGAAATATGAAGGGAGCCCTTCGGTACAGTACTTCGGATACAATACAGTATCAGAAATCTTTTGCGTGTCCCTATATAATAAATACTAAAAGCTTACTGTTATACAGGAAATACCTTGTAGTAAACCACATGAACGTATATCAATTTCATAAAGTGTGAAATAGTTTAATATAATTAAACGCGACCAAAACCATTTTTCCCTTATACCATTATGTAATGGAATACTTTTGTGTGGGCCTGTATATTAATAAAAACATTCTTTGGAATATAGATTGTACTGAATGTAGATTTTAGTATATATTTCATAGATACATATGAACTATATTGTGTTCGAAAGAGTGTAAACATCATTAAAATGCTCTTGAAACTATTTTTTCCCTACTGACCGTAATGTAACGGAATCATTTTGATTGTTCCTGCAATTGAACTATACATCCGATTTTCATAAAATTTGAAATAATCCGACACAATTATGTAACAATTATCAATTTTAAATTTCAAATGATTCGGTTGGGTAGTTTTTGCGTTGTACGGATAGACGGACGGATTGAACGACGACTATAGATGCTATGAATTTACATAATTACGAACACACCTAAAAATGAAAAATTAAATGAAACAGAATCTAAAACAATTTTATAAAAATCAAAGAAACCAAAAAAAGAATAATGACATATCAGAACATTAACTAACTGGTTTAACGATTATTTTTCAATAGATAAATTCTAAAAGAAATAAATTCATTATTTAGCCCACTTTTTATTATTTAAAAAGAAAAAAATACATGAAATAGAGTTATTCTAAAAAAGTTTTCCTGAGGTAAATAAAAAAATCTCTTCCATACAAAATATAGATACACTCGTATATCAGAATACTCACTAACTAGCTTAGCGATTCTTTTTCTAAAGATAAATTCTAAAAGCAATAAATCTGGTATTTAAGTCACTTTTTAATATTTCAGAAATCTATTCTAAGAAAATCTCTATCGAAGTTTAAATCCACGAGAAAGATCATTTGTCAATGAGCTTTGAGTCTGGCAACAGTTTACTTCAATAAGAGATCGGTTGATAAATGTTCTCACCTTAATCACCTTTTGATGGGCTGAACCTGAAAAACTTTAAAGCAAATAGTGGCACCAGACGATTTTTTGTAATGTATCATTTGGGTTAGGTCGATTAAAATAAATTTATCCAGTGAAAAGGGTTATTTTTTCAGTCAGTGTTTTAGCAAAGCTTTCCTTTATTTTAAGTTTTACAATTTTGATTTAGTTTCGTTTTTTAAATATTGTGAACGACAGGTTTCAATTATTAAACGTTTGAAATTAGATACATTTAAAATCGTTTTTATTGACTATTGACATTTATACCAAATTGTTTTTAATGATCAGTTTTGTTAAATATTTCAGAAAGTGCTGGAAAGTGTTTCATAATCTATGCTTAATGCATGATTTGTCTTACATATTTTGTTATAAAGTTTAAATATGTAAGATATTTTAACTTTTTAAATTTTTCTGACTTTTATGTTATAAAGTTTAAATCTTTAACACAGTTTAATTTTTTATGCTTTTTTTCTTTTTTTGTTGCAACAAAGGAAAAACAAAACTTATAATAATAACAATATTGCTAAATTTCTCACCCAAATCTCTTCACCCATTCCCCTTCCCCATTAAAACTTCCTGGAAGCTAAAAATACATATCATATATGAGTGTTGTTTATCTACAATAATAGTTAGACAGTAAAAAAATAAGAAGAATTTACATGAAAAAGAAATATTCCAAAAAGGTTTTCTAAAGATCAGAGAAATAAAAAATATATCTAACATACAAAATATGAGAATACTCACGCGCCAGACTAATCACTAACTAGCTTAGCGATTCTTTATCTATAGATAAATTTTGAAAGCAATAAATCCCTTATTTAAGCCACTTTTTAGTATTTCAGAAATCTATTCCAGGAAAAGTTTAAGCCCACCAGAAAGATCATTTGTCAATGAGCTTTGAGTATGGCAACAGTTTACTTCAATAAAAGATCGGTTGATAAATGTTCTCACCTTAATCACCTTTTGATGGGCTGAACCTGAAAAACTTTAAAGCAAATAGTGGCACTAAAAGATTTTTTGTAATGCATCATTTGGTAGGTCGATTAAAATAGATTTATTCAGTGAAAAAGGTTATTTTTTTAATCAGTGTTTTAGCAAAACTTTTCTTTATTTTAAGTTTTACAATTTCGGTTTGTAAAATTTTGTGAACGACAGATTTCAAATATTAAACGTTTGAAATTAGATACACTTAAAGCCATTTTTATTTATTTATTTATTTATTTATTTGGCCAACTGAAGTTCATCTACAGTTGTTTTTAATAATCAGGAAAATAATTTTATATTTATGATTGAATTTAAAATCAAAATTATTTCAATGAATTATATATATCTAAATAAATCTAGAATTATTTCTTCTTTTTTTATTGTTTTAACCTGTGAATTTTGCTACCTTCTAAATTATTAGTTAGCCTCCCGACTGTTTACTTCTGAACTGTAGTTATGTAAACTACTGAAGTAATGGCCAAATACATACTCAGATTCCTGCTCCTGCAATACAGCTTGATGCCGCAAAGGCCTTTGATCAAGTCTACAATGATGGCCTGATATATAAATTGATTAAATTTCAATTTAAAAATACGTTTTATATACAGGGTGTCCCAAAAGGTCATGTCCAAACGGAACACATGGTTGTATCAGGTCATGAGGAAACAGAATTACATAGGAAAGGGGGGTCGGAAACGCGATCTAAACAGTGAAATTGCATCGTAACCGTCACGCAAAGAAAAGATAACAAACGGTGTAAAATATCTTTATTTTACAACAAAACAGTACCAAATAAAAAAGAAAAATGCTACAACTCATAGTAAGTGCTCATCCAAGTGCTCATCAACTGGTTCATCCTTTCTCTGCAACGTCCGCGCTTCGAATGATCCGACTGCCCGCGCTTTCGTCTGACATCGCTTATCGCCCTCTAGCGGATTACAATCGCGTTTCCGACCCCCCTTTCCTATGTAATTCTGTTTCCTAATGACCTGACACAACCATGTGTGCCGTTTGGACATGACCTTTTGGGACACCCTGTATTTCTACCTTTGCGACCATCTTTTCATAAATATTATTCTCTTAGGTATTCTCCTTATGTTAACGGGCATACTTCAGGAGAACATGTTGGGTCTCAATATTGTCACACATAGATTTTTACTTGAAATGGTATACGTTATGGCACTTCTTAAGGGTGTATTTCGATTCAAACTGCTTATTTTCCGATTTATTATTGACTTCATTTTTATTCTCATATGCATCAAACTAGCAAATTGTCTTATTTAGAAAGTACACAAGGTGCCGTAATTTTCAATTCTTTCATAAATGCAGAAAATATTGCAAAAAAAGCAATCAAAAACGGCATTTTGAACAGATTTTCCCCTAGTGGGAGATCTGTGAACTAAATAAATATAGTTTTGTAAGAAGTCGTCTTACAAATGTAGAAGAGAAGAAAGAAAGAAGTGATAACTTATCTTAATAAATACCTCGGGGCTGCATTCTTCTTTATAAACTTTTTATTACTTGAAAAAAAACGGCACTCACATATAGTAGACTAACACTCACACATTATATACAAATAAAGTTTTTTTACATAATTCTGGCGCACGCCACCATCACAAGATATGAACCACAGTTCACAACCAACATTCGAACATCACTAAGAAAAAAGAACATTTTTAATAGAACTAGTGTTGCCAGTTTTTTTTAAACAAAAAATATTACAACTACATTTTTTAATTTAGCAAAACTCAGGTCACGTGACGCGTGACAATCTTATTTTTTTTTTCTTTCTTTTTTTCCTTTGGAATGCGCGTGTTACATCCTCCCCCTCTGTTTCCGATCTACGTTTCGGAGAGGAAACAGGATGCTTTTTGGGTCTTCCTCTTTTTCTCAAGGGTGCAACTGGAATAGTTTCAGATTCTTGGAAAGACAACAAGGCAGAAACGTGGTAATATCCAATTCGTTCAGTAGGATTTTCTAGACTAGAATGTCATATGTCACTAGTGACTTTTGAGTCAAAATTATGTATGGGCCATCTCTCTTAGGCATTAATTTTGATGCTTTATTTCTACTTGCATTGCTAACTGGGTGTAGGTTAATCCATACCTTTTCACCAGGCTTGAAATATACTCGTCTATGATTTTTATTGTAATATCTCTTCCACTGGCCTTGTTTCATGTCAACAGGCTCTTTCACATCTTTCGAAATATTTACAAGATGTTTAAGATATAGGGTCTTCACTCCCCCTGGTTGAAAACATTTTTCATACTTTTTCGGAATATCTTTAAGTTTCTTCCTTTCATCGGAATTTAAATTTTTGCCTACATCTTTACGTAAGGCATACGGACAGACTTCGACCGCTTCGGTACACGTACTATTTTGTACTTCATGTTCTTCTACAAAATGAAACTTTTTATGAGGTTTGTCACTAAAATGCCATGTTTTACTTGCAGCGTCTAACACTATGTTAGCTTTGTGCAGGAAATCCATTCCTAAAAGAGTTCTATTACCTTTGGCATTTGGTAATACAATAAACTCTGTTTTGAAAACTCGGCCTTCAATCTTTACACGCACAATGGCAGAAAGAGTTTTTGTAGCCTTCGTAGTTCCATCAGCTAATGTTACTTCATGAGTATGAGGTTTCATTGCAACACCAGCTTTCAAAAATAATTTATACATTCGTTCTCCTGCAATAGAACGATTGGCTCCTGTATCTAACACCTTCTTATTGCAGATCGTAAAAGGCACATTTGGAGCTGAAACTGCTGATGTATTTAAACTAGACGATGAGCTTGCACTGTTTGTTTTTTAACCATAGGGGAACAATTTGGGCATTTCTTCTTTATAAATCCCACTTTGCTACAACCATAGCAAAATATATCGGATTCTAAACGTTTATTAGCAAACTTAGGAGATATGTCTTCTTTTGGCGGCTTACTCTGCTTCCATGTATTTTCTCGGCGAAAATACGCTTTTTTCTCCTGGGGTACAACCTAATCTGTTTTAGAAAACGTAGACCTGATAGTATCATACGCATCTAATTTTCCGGCAAGGTCGACTGGGGAATTTAAATGTTCCCAATCATGTAACATATGTTGTTTGCATTCGACAGGCACGCGCCTTTTTATCTGATCCGCTATGATCAGATCCTGAAGAGCTTCAAAAGACGTTACATTTAACTCTTTAAGCCAGTTTTCAAAGTAAGCACGTAACTCGAAGTAATAATCTCTCCAAGTAATTTCTTTATCTTTGCAATGCGTGAAAAACAGCTGCCTAAACCTTTCAGCGCTAATTTTAAACCTTTTTAGAAGTAGACCTTTAACATGTGAAAAATCTGAAGCGTTTTCTTCTTTTTCACGAGCAATAAGCGTAGATATAGAAGAGGGTACAACACTTAGTAAATAAGAAACCCAGAGGTATTCTGGTACCTTCGAAAGCTTTTACTGTCGTTCCAGGAGCACCAGAAACAATGTTACATCATCTGTCTCTGGCTTAAATGTAGGCAACAGCTTCTGGATATCTATTTTACTCTCTGGATGAGACATTATCCCTGCCGCATTACCACCTACCGCTACACTGGAAACACTTTGGCTCTGAGCCTGTAACTTAAGCTTCTCAAGCTCAAAATTCATCTCAAACTTTTTTAATTCCAGTTCTTCCGAACGATGTTTTTCTTCTACTTCTAATTTACGCTGTTCTAATTCAGCTGCTTTTTGCTTTTCCTCGCGAGTCGCAATTTGGTTTCTGATTAACGAATTTACGAAATCAACTTCATACGAGGGAGAGGATTTAATCTTATCACGCAATGTGACAACAGTCATAGAGGGTTGTACATCTAAATTCATTTCTAAAGCGACCTGAAACAGGTCTTCTTTTCGTGCTTTATTGAGCTCGGACATTTGTAAATTTAGCAAACAACAAGATATATACCCACTAATGCTAAAAATTCGTTTAAATAAATTGTTCCCTGGACGTGAGCTTTGCTTTACAACTCATATAAACAAGACATTAATAAAACAAAACAGTGAACTTTAACGTTAGCAAAATATACTTTTAAAATAATTAAACTTCATAAAACTTCATAAAAGTATCTTTAAAATTTAAACTTTATTTTATTTTATTTTTTTTAACAAAATATACTTTAAATTATTGCTGATATAAATAAACTAGTTTGTCATTACGTGTCATTTAATCAAAACATTATTTTAACTGATATAAAACTAGTACTGAATTGTTGGCAACATTCATAAACAATGTTCTAAATAAGTCAAAACATATCTGAATAATTAAAATGTCAATCAATATTATTATCATATTATCATGACAAGACTACGTAATATAGTTTTTTTCAATATAACTTTAAAAGAAAAGAAAGCCTTATTTCATAAAAATAAATGCAAAAAAATAAATGCAAAAACTTACTCAATCTGTTTTAAAAATCGCATTCAATGCTATTTCAAAATATATCAAGAACTCTAAATTAAATGCTTAAAACAACTAACAATAGAACACTCAAATAAAATTTCTAATTAAATTCTGTTACCTTGCGAAACCAACAACAAAATCAACAAAAAAATAATTAATAAACACATACCGTATGACATTTGTATTGATGGTATCAATGTATTTTAATATATTTTTTTCACTATTAATTTAATTCCCTGTTTGTAAAAGAAAAAAAAGAAAAAGAATATCAACGTAAATAAATGCTTATTTCATTATTTATCAACCCTTTTTTTTATTGTTTTTCTTTTTTCTTTTTTTTTATTCGAAGTAAGAAAAGTTGTTATTTAATCAAGATAAAAATTAAACATGCATGCAGAGAATGAAAATAAACAAAAGAATAAAAAATATAAGCATGGGGAGGGAAGGGGAATTACACAATATATAAATGAACTGTAAAATAAATCAATAAATTAAAACTAAAAATATGAAAAATTTTACAAATAGAAAACAAAATATAGACACTTGTGGAAAGAATGCATTCTTTTGATAAAAATATGGATTCATTTTAAGAAAGTAACTTGAAGATTAAATAAATATTGTTGAGTTACACCTGCAGGCACAAGAACTGAAAGTTTTTAAAAGCACAGAAAACGCAGAATTCGCCATAATTCACAAACAAATATAAATGGCGTTATCGAAGCAAGATTAAATTCGAGAACATATATCGCAAACAAATGAGAATAGTGCTTGGCATAAGATTATTCCGTGGAATTTTTTTTTTTTACAGCATTGAAGAACACATTTCACAAACAAACGAGCAACGACTGCTCGTGCCATTTTCTTGCATTAAACATGCATGCATTTTTATTTAGTGCATATTTCACAATTTAAAAATTATATATATCAAGCTTTAGAAGATTAACACCTTGGAAAGACTTCGCGCCATTTCCTTTTTCCTCTTTCTTACTTGTAGATAACATATCGCAATTAAAAGCATCAAACATTTGTAGAATTAAGAAGATGTCAGAACAAATCAAACTATTTCCAGGTAAGTGCTCCAGGTTGGGCAGCCATTTTGTAAGAAGTCGTCTTACAAATGTAGAAGAGAAGAAAGAAAGAAGTGATAACTTATCTTAATAAATACCTCGGGGCTGCATTCTTCTTTATAAACTTTTTATTACTTGAAAAAAAAACGGCACTCACATATAGTAGACTAACACTCACACATTATATACAAATAAAGTTTTTTTACATAATTCTGGCGCACGCCACCATCACAAGATATGAACCACAGTTCACAACCAACATTCGAACATCACTAAGAAAAAAGAACATTTTTAATAGAACTAGTGTTGCCAGTTTTTTTTAAACAAAAAATATTACAACTACATTTTTTAATTTAGCAAAACTCAGGTCACGTGACGCGTGACAGTCTTATTTTTTTCTTTCTTTTTTTCCTTTGGAATGCGCGTGTTACAGTTTAAAAAACTAAAAACCACGCTTTTTAAGTATATCAAACTAAAAAAAGTGAAAAATAATTCGTAATATAAGCTGAAAACGAAAATAGATGAAAAATACTATATTACTATAAAATAATTGTTATTATAGAAGTCAATTAATAAGCAATAAATAAAATTATCGTGGACAAAAAGTGTGGGGTGCTTCTTAAGAACTGATAGATGGAGCATGGTTGATAGAGCACCCCACGCTTTTTTTCCACGATAATTTTATTTATTGCTTATTAATTGATTTCTATAATAACAATGATTTTATAGTAATATAGTATTTTTCATCTATTTTGGTTTTCAGCTTATAGTACGAATTTTTTTTCACATTTTTTAGTTTGATATACTTAAAAAGCGTGGTTTTTAGTTTTTTAAACTATATTTATTTTTCACTTTTTAATTTGATTACTTTAAAAGCGTGGTTTTTAGTTTTTTTTAAACTATATTTATATTTAATACAAAAACCAAATTAATCCGTTGGATAGTTTCAGAGTAATTGGTGAACATACATAGAAAAAAAAATACATACGTGTCGAATTGATAACTTCCTCTTCTTTTTTTGAAGCCGGTTAAAAATAAAAATTGTAACACGAAATTTTTTTTTAATTTTACCTAGGTGTAAATAATGTCAGGAGTGGGGTTCGAACCCACAATCTCTTTCGAAAAACAGAGCTTCAATCCAGAGCCTTAGACCGCTCGGTCATACTGTCTACATTCCGTTCAGTGAACGTATTCAACACTTTTGATTAGCGAAAAATCACTAATTTTATTAGTTTTTGCCTAATTACTGAAAAAGTACTCAACCAATTTCGATGAAACTGAAGTGGTACCAATTCGAGAGCATCGTCTTTCATTTAACACCAAAACCAAATTAATCGGTTGCATGGTTTCGGAGTAATCGGTGAACATACATAAAATAAGGAGAGTTACAAACTCACAAACTCACAAACTCACAAGCTCACAAACTCACAAACTCACAAACATACCGGTGAAGCTAATAAAAGCGTGGTAAAAAAGGGTCATACTGAGAAGATAATTGTTTATAAATCAAATTCTAATGAATTGAGCGTAAAAATACATCACACGGCACCTTGTACATCTCTTCAAAAATCCCCTCAGAAAGTTCCATGTTTCTACTTTTAAAAATATGTCTGAAGTTGTACCTTTATTTCGAGCTGTTGAAGGTGGAAAAGAGTTTTTTCGAATACACCCTTAATTGATGAAACAGAACTTCTATTGTATAATTCTCTTGCAAACTAACCTACTCCAACAGAATTACCACTAACAATATTGCTAATCTATGGTCAATCGGTGCTAAATATCTGGGGTCATCTTCGACCGTAGTTAACGTGAAGCAAGAATCCATTCTTTCCGTCAAGGCAAAAGTCGTTCTTTTATATCTCTTAAAGCTCGTCTCATTAGTAAAACTCTTTCAATATTGAATTAACTTCTTCATAATTCCTGCATTCTATCTATATCCTATCTCTATATGCATCTTATCCTACCACCTAACGCCAGTCTGATCTAATGCTTTATTTCCACCTTTTCCATAGATAATTTTAGTCGCCTGCGCAACAAACATCTTCATATCGTATGTAACACTTATCGCTTCCTACTCAACTGTACTGTTCGGAAGGACCTAAAAACCAAAATTTTACGTAAATGAATCTATCAGTTTGAAAACAACTATTGCAACAAAATTTATGACCTAATCATAACGTAGAAATCTGACTACACTGTAAAAAATCTGCTGCATTTTGCTGCAACGCACTCCACCGCTTGTATATAATATCTCTATTCCAACCAATGAGAAAGCTCCATTTCACGGCCAAGTAACCGTTTTCTATACAAGCAGGGGAGTGTGTTGCAGCAAAATGCAGCAGATTTTTTACAGTGTATGACGCCTTCGACCTCCAATCAAGTAAGATCCCAAATGTTCCATAATTATGCATACCCGGTGAACTTTGTGTTCACCACTACTAGATTTTTCTTATGTCTATTTCTTAAAAATAGTATAACTTAATAATAAATTATTGCAGTTCAAGTGCATTTTGCTTGTTACATTGATTTCCATAAATTCTGTATATCTATATTTTTAAAACTTCCTATTTTTCTCAGAAAACGGTACTACTCTGTTATCCCGTCGACCAATTTCGCCAAATTATACAAATCACCAAACTAATATCCAAATTATACATATTGACAAAATTTTTATTTTAAATAACGAAAGAACAAATAATTAGTAGAATATTAATAAAAATATTAATAAAAAGTCGAAATAAAATTCACTTAGTGACATTTTAAACACATGAATCGTATTTAATGTCATTGAATGTGACATTCACGATCATCAATTATTGACATTTAATCTTATAGTTTGGCGATAATTTTTTGGTCGACGGGATAACCTAGTAGTACCCAGAAAACTACTAATAAAATATCCTTAAAAAAATACTAACTGACCTTAAAAAAAGAATCATGCTTGGCGACAACTTGGCGCTAACGCATAAGAATGCACAGTTTAAATATGCTTATGATTTAAAAACGGTTGCAACAATGCAAGATAATTTGCGATAAATCATTATTTTTTTATCAAATCATATTAAAACTATGCAATCATATGCGTTAGCGCGAAACTGCTAGAATAAACTAGCGTCAATCTGCTTTCGCAAGTTTTGCAAAATCTGTCTACATCCCGACTTCGTTCAGTCCAGATTTCGCATTTTGAATAAAAAGCAATTAATAGTTTCTTGTCATAGCATCACATTTTTCGTATTTTCTAGTTACTGTTAAATCTATTATCTATGTTCATTTATTTTATTTTAATCCTATCATCTTTAATTATCGTGATACGTTTTGTATATGGTGTAACGTGAAACAAAATTGTATTTTTTAATGTTTCAATATATTTTATTGGAAACAATGAACGCTTTTAATTGGACGATTGTTTCAAAAAAGAATTTGAATTTTTAAAGTTTTATTTAAAAAAAATTTAATCATCAGAATTTAAGGAAATTAAGATGGGACCACATGGTATCTTATACTTTTAAAGAAAATATAAGAATTATCAAAATCGGTTCATATTTAAAGAAATTATGATTTAACAAGCAATACATACAGGTCGAATTCACAACCTCCTACTTTGAAGTCGGTTAAAAATTATTTATAATACACAATATATATATAGATGTATGTATACTATATATCGCCCTGATTAATATCTTTTTTTGTAATGTAGCTTCTGATGCTTTCTTCACAGTTTTTCCTGCCAGTGCTGGCGCGTGCCTTGCCATTTCTTAACAAATGCTAATTTTAATTTTTTACTTTCTATTTTTTATATTTAGTAGTTTTCGTAACTATATTTTCTTTCGCAGTGGCGCACAATATTACAAATCATTCAGTCAACAGACTGCTTATTAAGTTTATATCAGATAGGCAGCCCTTCAAAGCTGCTCTACTATTCAGCACTGTTTATTCTCATTTCGTCATTTTAGACACATTTTCATTTGGAAAATGTGTGTTCAGGCTCGTATAGTTTGTTCCGCCGCGTAAATCAAGAATCCAAATTCTCTGAACAAAAGAATTTTAAAGTTAATTGCATTATCGAAGGACACTATTATACGCAATTAAAATTCTAAGAGATTAGTTGTGATCCATGCAGGACATTGGGCAGCACTAGTTCAGGCTCAAATCGTTATTACAAGCAACAGTTTCTAAATAAGTTATAGTTAGTTTAATTAGACACAATACCTCAATGGAACAGAATTGCTTTGCAATAATTAAAACGTTAGAAAATGCGGAGTTTTGGTTGGTTGTATCTCTATCAGTCCCAAGGTTTGATGCTTTTATACGTTTCCGCTCAGAAACATTTAGACATATGGCATATATTTTAGCTTATCTTAGTGACAACATTCTACTACTTTGAGTTCTTTTTAAATTACAATTTTCAGTTTAACCCATTCGTGCCCAGCATCTTTTGCGTAAATTTTATTTGGTTAACAACACTATTTTTAGAAGATTTAAGTTTAGTTCATTAATCACGAAAATGCATCACGTAAATAAAACTAGTCGTTGGGGGCCACCGTAATACTTACCTATCATATAATGCATATATAATATATGAAAATAATACATTTGAAAACTATTTATAAAATGGATTGCAATTCCAAAACAAAATTTAAACGCGTATTTATATTTTTATTGTTCATAGTAATGCTGTATTCATGAGTTGCTGATGAATCTCTTTCGATAAATTATAGAACTCGCCTAACTACTCAAGTAGTAATGAATTGCGAAAAAGAAACATCCTTATAACTCCAAAAATAATAATATTATTAACTAACAGTTTATTCCGTCGGATTAAGCGTCTCATTTCCAATTAAAATATATCTTTGAATTGAAATTTGAATGAAATACAGGGTCATGAAAAATCTAAAAATGTAGAAAACAGGATTACAGATAACTCGGCAACTAATAATTCGATCAACTTTGTTTTTTATGCAAAATTTGTGTTATTTTATTGCCTTTTTACGATCACTCCTTAAAATAAAAAATTTCGAAAATCTTTATATACCTTTCATCAGAACGAATTTTTCGAGAGTCCGAAAAAAATAGTTCCGGATGATCGAGATTACTGATATTAAATAGGCTTCGTCCCATTCTTACATACTAAGTACATACAAAGTTTCAAGTCTCTATCTCAATTCGTTCGGGAGATAGAGCGTTTACAGGCAGACAAACAGACAGATGGACGGCCAATTTTTTTTTCTAAAAATATGTTTTTCGAAATCTCCAGTGTCGAAAACGTGTAAATACGTCAAAAAAAATTTCGATTTTCAAATCGATTGCAAGACTTACCCTATACTATGGGTAAGTAATAATTATTTCCTTTGTTTTTTACCGGTTTCAAAAACAGTGCGGAATGCACCTTTTGAAGCGTCTTTAAAAAGGGACGCTAGGCACTAATGGGTTAATTATAGATATCGGCTTAGTTTTTTGTCATTTAGAGATTTACTACTATCAATACACACTTCTGAATAGGCGTGTTTAAACCAGGGAGAACACGCGCTTACCCAGGGTAAAAATGGTTTTAACTTTGTCACCAATAAAATCAAATTATAACCGTCATTTTATTTAGGCGGAGACAATCCTAACAAATTTTGCGATAAAATCATTTGAAGATTACTTTTAAAAAATAAGTGGTTACAATTGCAAAAATCATACGCACTCCGGGTCAAAAAGACCCGGCGAGTGTACTCCCGGGTTAATGATAATTGTTTTGCTCATAAATGTTATTACAGCAGCAGTTAATGGAGCTTTTCCTTCGTCGTTTAATCAAGCGGTCTGGCAGATCGCTCATAGCACTTATGCAACATTTTCAGTCACAGCTGTTAAGTTTTTTTTTTTTTTTTTTTTTTTTTTTTTCGTAAAAATGATGATGATAACGTTGTTTATAAGTAGTACACATGAATTCCGGGAGAACTGTCGCTTATTTGCAATATTTTTATCGTACATATTTTGCAGTTTCGATATGTTTTGTTACAAAAAAATTGCTATTTAACTTTTTTTATTATTTTTTTTATATTATTTACAATAAGAGGATTTCATATAGTTATGAAATTAAATTTTATTTCTTATCCTTTATAAAGTTAAAAGCTTATTTTTGCTTCGAAAATGTTTCTTGTCACATCCTAAATATCTAAATCTCATTGAAATAAATATTTAAATTCAATTAAATTCTCTTGCTTCAAAATTTTAAAACATAACAGATTTATTTTATAAAAAAAGTAATGGGTGTAAAGATATCAATGTAAACATTTAAATCGAAATTTCGTCATAAATAGAGAATTTAATATCCATTCAACAAAATCTTAACGCTACAAGTTAAAGCTTTAAAAAAATCAAATTTTAGCAAAAGGATTACTTACAGAGAAATTTTGGAAAATAAATATCTCCTAAGAATTAAAAAAAAAAAAATCTAGAAAATGATCTTTATTTTTGAAAAACTTAGAAATAGGTTTAAAAACGAATTTATGAAAAGAAAAGAAGAAGCAGAAGAGATTCTTTTTGTTGCAATTAATTTGTTCACTCATTTCCGAATATTCATTTTTCAACAAAGTTCGAAACCGTTTATGCAATCATTTTATGTGTGCTCTGTCTATGCAGTAACACCTGTAATTATACTTGGGTTTTCATTCAATTTATAATCATTATTTAGAGTCACCAACAGATGTTTGCTGTAGTATATGAGGTATGTGCGATTAAATAGTTCATTTACAGGGACACTCAAAAGAATTTCGTTACATTATAGTCGAAAAATTGCTCGCAGAGTATTTTAATGAGATAAAGCTGTTTCAAATTTATTGAAAGTATAAATCACTGAATGTCGCTACACGTTGATTATTGTAGAATAGATTTTTCAAATTATTATGTTGTTCATTCACATGGACACTCAAAAGAAACCTGTTAATGTATTGTATTTGTGTAATAATTGCTGAAAGTGCTTTTTAAAATTACGTATTCGCTATTCAATTAATTAATTTCCATGTTACACATTGTATATTAATTCTGTACCTATATATAGAGTTGTACAAAAGAATTCACGCAACATTTTCCTTATTAGCAGAAAGTGCTGAAGAGAAAATTCCAAGTTAATTATTTGTATTTTCTTTAACTGGACTAAATTTTTTATGCATATAGTTAAAAGATACAAATCTAACTGTCATATACTGGACTACTCAAAGAATTCGGATAATTTTATCCATTGTATATGAGAACTGCTGAAATTGTGATTTGAAATGTGTTATGCATTTCCACAAGGATTAATTAGACAATATTTTAGCTCAGTGACCATAAACGATGCAGTTTTGTTATTTTAATCTGAATGGGTTAGAAAGCTTTTCATCATTTGAGCTTAATGCTCGATTTTTTCTTTCTTTTTATAATATGGGAGAGAGGGGGAGGGGAATTTGAAAATTTTTTTAGAGAACCAATACATTTCTTATTTGAATTATATTGTTTGCATTTTAAGTATTACATAATAAAAACAATGCAGTTCTCCATCATATGATCTAGAAATGAAAAGTTTTCCATGTAAATAAAAAAAATTGTGAGGATTTTAAAAGCTGAAAGATTTATTTTCAAATCTAACCCATGTAGGGGTACACTGTAAAAAAAAAATTCAAGAGGTTACTAAAAATTTTTTAGTAAATTTGTATTCCACAGAATTTTTTAGTAACCATTACAAACTTTTTTTTGCAAGCGAAACAAGCATTTCTTTTGCAAACTGAACAAAAGAATTTTTTGTATAACTAACTTAAAAATTTTTAGTATGAGCCACCAAGCAAATTTTAGTAATAGCTCCAAAATAATTTTTAAAAACCATTACGTGGGCTCGAAGGGCAGGAGCTTCCTTCGAGCTGCATCCAGCACTTTTGGAGCGAAAGATTTTCGGAAAAACCGCAATAGATGGCAGCACCAAACATTGCCACTGCTCCGTCAGGATATTCATAATCCCTTTATTAACGAGTACTTACACTGCATACGTTCGGGGCGTATTTGGCAGTGGCCAGTATCGAACCCGGGACCTTTTGGCCTGGAGTCCGTTACTATAACCACTATGCTATCAAGGCCACACCAAGTAAGGTTTAGTGATAGCTATTAAAAATATAAAATTATTAACTCTATTCGTTGCTAACTTTTTTCTAGTAATTCTTACAGATTTTCTTGTAACCGACTAAGATTACTAAAAATTTTTTAGTAATTACAAGGATCACTAAAGTTTTTTTAGTAGATCGACACTTTTTTTTTACAGTGTACCTTTGAACAAGTAAGGGACACTTTTGAATAAATGAATAAAATATGAAAGTATTGAGAGTTTCCATAAAAAACTGCATATGTTTCATAAATATAAAGTAACATGAATAAAATTAAATAATTATTTAATTGAAACTAATAATTTTTCTATTATTTAACCAAACTTAAATCCATAAAAGTTGATGTCAAAAATCATTGTTGAAATAACATAGAGTCCGTCTACTTATGTTTGTTTTACAAAACTTTTATACAATATCCTTGATATATTCCTATATAATATCTGATGCATCTGGAAAATTAAAATTTTTCACACACATTCACCCTTTTTATGAAAAAAACCTGACTTAAATTCCGTTTTATCTAGTACGAAAACCAAAAATAATATTAGGGAAATAGTAAATGAGCGAGTAAATGAAGCTTTGTTAGACAAACCTGCTAAATCATAAATCATTATTGTGAATCCGGAATTTTTAATTATCAAATAAATGAATGCCATCATCAATTCAAATTTGAAACTTCCTATCGCTATACATCCAGAGATTGTAATACATGTGTGCAGTAAAATGGGATTGTTAACAGTATAAGCCCATGTTCTTTGATATTCTTAATTAATTTCTTTTCACATAGAAAAAATTCCAAAATAATAAGATTTAGGTACATCAACAACTCTTTACTTCATAGTTTTAGATGTTCAATGGTACGCCAACTTTTTTGTTCAATGGTGCCCTATCACGTGGAGGTCAACATTACAACTGTTTACTCAATTCGGCTGAAGAATTTGAATATAATAAAGCTTATAAACTAAAGACTACATCTTTATTTAAGTGTTGACCAATAAATCAAAATTTTAGGGTTACAAAATTGTCAACAAAAATCTTACAACTTTATTTTTTTAAGTTTAGATTCAAGAGAGAGAAAAATAAATATATTGCTTATACAGTATTGTGCATACAAAATGGTGCAGCTTTGTATACTTATTGCACTGAGGCACTAGTAATGTTTTGCCATAGATATTTTTTTTAAATAATTTTTTTGAAAGAAAATATTTAGAGTGTTCGAAGGTGCCTCCAATTCAAACGTGCCCTCCCGCTCTCCCCTATTTTATTAAATAAGATATTTTTCTTTAACCTTGCATCATGTCGACAATACTTTTGATAAAAAGTAACTTTATACACGAAAATTCTCCAACTTTTAAAATTGGAGACTTATGTGATAAATATTATAGTTTTGAAACTGCAAGTAATGTTCTCATTAATTAGAAAATAAATTAAGTAATTTTGACAGCGTCTGAAAAAAAACCCCAATAAGATAAAGTGAGTTTGGGCAAATATTTTTATTGGAAAAGAAACCTGTAGTTAGTTAAATGCATTTAATTAAAAGCAATTGTCACATCTTTCTCATGCTATGATAACTTGTATACATATTGATAAAAGTTTTATAGCTTTAAGTGTTATCTCCCTAGCTACAGAGAATCATACTTGTTACAGGAAAAATATTTAAATAACTTTGGTCACTGCTTTCAAAAGATAACAAAATAAACTAAAGTCGTGAAAATGCTTTCATCGAAATACTAAACTTGCTGTGGGTAAGAGCCTTTAGTAAAAAACAATTGTTTTGCACAATTTTATTTAACTCAACCTGGTACGTAAAGATTGAAAATTTTAAATGATTTTTAACTCTCTTCACTTTTAAAACGAAAGAGTGGATTTGGCTTCTCAGGAAAGAGCTTTAATTTATTGGATCGTGGATGAGTTGTTTTTATAATGTAAACTCTTAATTAGACTCGTCTTGATTTAAATTGCTTTTTTTAAACTACTCGTCTTGATTTAAATTGATTTTTTTAAACTTAATCCTCTTAATTTAAATTGCTTACAAACAACTCGCTACTCGAGTTGTTTCAGCTCTTTTTTGAGAAACTGCCTTTCAAATTGCGAGATGAGTGAATTTCGGCTCAACTTCAGCTATTTTGTGGCTCCGGTTTTAAGAGAGTTCCTGATAGCTTAAAATTATAAAAATTACATTTAGGTGTGTGGCTTGGATTACAATACAATATTTATATTTTTAATACTTAAGTGTGTAGTTTATCTGAAAATTGTTCAAAAAAGTCGATTTTTCATTTTTTAATATTAAAACCAAAGTAGTCACGTCTTTTTAGACGAATTCATAATTACGTTAATAAGTTGCAAATACACTGTAAAAAAAATCTGTAACCTTAGTAATCTAAATTAACCGAAATCTCTTACGCTTACTAAAATTTTATGTGTACACTGTACAAGAAAATGATGTCAATCTACAAAACTTGTAAGCAAAACTAAAACCATCTGTAACTTTACAAAAGAATTTACTAAAATTTTGGTAACTTTACTAAAATTTTATCTATAATGCTCGTTATCGTCACTTAAAAAGTTCTTGGAATACGATTTCCCAAAAAAAATCTTAGTAACCTTAAAATTTGTTTGATTCAAAGGGCAAATCTGTATCTGTTACATGAATTTTTATTGTTGTCGTTACATAAAAAGTTCTTAGAATACAATCCTACTAGAAAAATTTTTGTAACTTTCCCAATTTTTTTTTTACAGTGTATAGTGGTCTTTCAGTCCGTCCGTTCGAAAGGAAGCTTATTTAATTGTAAATATTTTGACACGTCATTTTTACACACACGATTCTTATAACGCGGGATATAAAAAAATTTCTTAATACACTCATGGTAATTGCTGCTACAAGTTAAAATTTTAAATGTTTTTACTCCATATTCATATTGTTTTCACTTTCGTGTTTTAAAAATAACATTTTTTTTTTTTTTTTTTTTTTTTTTTTTTTTTTTTTTTTTTTTAAGTATTTGAGATAGAGATTGAAGCTTTTTTGTACATATTTTATATTATGTATGTGATAAATATATGCCCTTGGAATTAACATCCAAGTTTTTGTTATTTTTGAAAAATAAAAATTTATAAAGACATGTTAAATTTTATCGATCGTTTTACCCTACATATATCAATTTAAAAATATAATAAATATAATAGCAGGTGTATCTAAAAACCCGTGCGCAACGTTGTGTAATACATATATTTGAAAACCTTAAAAAATAGTCAAAAATATACATTACAAATACTAAGGATTTTTCAAAATTTAATTTTTTATAAACTTATAAAGAAGTTTAATTAAATATGTAGTTATTTTTTTTATTTCAAAATGTACATTGAGCATTTAGATAGAGTAAGAGCACCATACGAACCATATTTTTTAAAATAAAGAAAATTGTTGAAAAGTTAAACAACTGTCTTCATAACTATAAAACAATACATCCATTTTAAGATATTTTGCACTAAACAGTCATTCGTGATAAATCACCAATTACACCCTGTAGCAAGAAAAAAAAATCGATGCATTAAGAAGGAATAATCCGTTTGCTTTGAAATTTCGCATGCGTAAATGTTTCAACCAAACATGCATTTGATTAAAATTTGGTGTCCAATGAAGGAATAGTGCGATCTCCAGCGCATTTAGCAGAGGTACATAAGGAGCTGTTCTCGATCTTTTGTTAAAAATTTCTGTCTGATTCCGATTTAGGAAATCTAGCAACGACTATAAAAATACCTTGGCACACAATACTAGCTCATTACGAGCAACATTGATGGGTTTGAAAGAGGTCATATTATTGGAATGAAAGATGCAAATTGGGCAAATCGAAGAATCTCTTGACATCTGGCCGTAGCAATGCGGCGATTTGAAGATGCTTGTAAGCATGGGTGAACAATGGCAGATTTCAGTGTCAGAATAGTAGCGTTCAATCTTGGGCCCCAACAGATCGGGAGGTCAGAATGATTGTCAGATCAGCTGTCACTGCACCTTATTCATCGCTATCAACCATCAGACGTGCGACCCGCCATGAGTGTCTACAATGACCATTCACAAACTACTGAGAGAACGAAATCTAAGCCCGTTCCGACCGTTACGCCACCTACCACTCACGCTTGCACACTGTCGAGCCAGATTACAGTGATGCATGGCTCGATCAGATTCAAATGGCACTGACTGGGGACGTATAGTCTTTAGCGATAACTCTTGTTTCCAACTGTGTCCTCCCGATCATCGAAGACAAGTCTGGACACGCCCACGCCAACGTGCCGATCTTGCTTTTGCTATTGCACTTTACACAGGCCTTCAACGAGGAGTTATAGTTTGGGGTGCCATTTCCCTTGAGAACCGTGTACCTCTTTGGTCGTCTTTAGAGGCACACTAACAGCACAGTGGTACGTCGACGACATTATGAGACCTGTTTGGTTACCGTACTTTTTGTAGTGCCCTGGGCTTACTTTTCAGCAAGATATTGCCTGACTACATGCAACACGTGTTGCTTTGAACTGTCTTCAAGCTTGTCGAACACTTTCTTGGCCAGTCAGATCGTAAGATTTCTTTCCCATCGAGCATGTCTGAGATATGATGGGGAGGCGAATGTATCTATCAGAAAATGTTGGTGACTTAGCCCGACGATTGGAGGGAATTAGGCGAGAAATACCGCAAGAAATTATCTGGATACTTTATCAAACTATGCCATGCCGTGTAAAAGCTTGCATCCAGGATAAAGAGGTTGAACATCTCATTGAGTTCGTTACTTTGCAATTATGTAACTCTAAAATAAATCATTCTAATTATTTTAATTGCTTATAGGCGTTGATGCCAACATAGTGAAAAAGATTCCATGCCGAGAATCGAACCCGGGCCATCAGTATGGCGCACTGATGTTCTACCGACTAAACCACATGGAACGACAACCAGACTGGAACTTTCTCACTATTGCGTCTTGGCAAGGCTACATTCGCAGCACAAGATGGAATATATTCTGTGAGCCACCGATCTGAAGCAAACACAGAACTCAAATAGAACCAGCATCGATGAATATAATAATACATGGAAATTTTTTCCAGAGAGAAAATTCGCCTTGAATACAACATTTCAAATTATTTTAATTGCTTATAGGCGTTAATGCCAATATAGTGAAAATGGTGGCCAACACGCAATAGTGAGAAAGTTCCAGGCTGGTTGTCGTTATATGTGGTTTAGTTGGTAGAACGTCAGTGAGCTATACTGATGACCCGAGTTCGATTCCCGGCATGGAATCTTTTTCACTATGTTGGCATTAACGCCTATAAGCAATCAAAATAATTTGAAATTTGATTTTCATTTGAAATGTTGTATTCAGGGCGAATTTTCTCTCTGGAAAAAATTTCCATGTATTAATAAATTATTCAATTTTTCTGAAATTATAATCATTTTCCATTCTCTATATGATCGTCCTATACACCAATTTTTTCTACATCTGACAAATCTTACTTGGTTCGTCGATTTCTTTTTTCTTTTTCTTTTTATTTATTTATTTTTTTATTATAGAGTGTATTTTCAATATCTTGTGCAATTATATATGAGGTTGAAACAATAATGGATTTAATAGTGAGCAAATAAATGCTCACCAAAATATGACAAATAGCTGTGAAACTGCAACGATAAAGTAATTTAAAGGCTACTAAAAAATGTAAAATAAATTACAAATAAAAAATGACGAGCTGCACTATACATATATTATAAAATACGCTTTAATAACCTAATAAATTAATATTATTTTTTTACGATTATACATTGAAAATACTATTTAAAAAACTTGAAATATGGGCTCCAAGATTAGACGAGAGGTTCCCCTCCTAAAGATGGTAGGCGGTAGGTGCTGGGTTCAAACCCAATCGCGCCCGATGTCCTAATTGATCGAATTTTTCCGTGTTTTTCTAAGAACTTTGGATTTCCTTGCGTTAATTAGGATTAAGTTCCCTTAGAAAGACTCCCATGGGGGGGGGGGGGCACCTCCCTTTGAGCCTATATACCTCGTGTAGATAATCGGGCGTAATAAATATATAACTCGTAATGTTGTAGTTGAAATAATACTTCCTATTTTCTTTCTTTTTACGCTGTTTAAAAAAAAAAGGAAGAAAAAATTATGTATATTCTTTATAAATCCATTTGCTTGTTTTTTCTATCACGCGCAAAATGCAGCAATGGATTTTTCATGATCAAGATCTACCAGCATCAAATTAATATTGTAACAGACATTTTTTTGAAGAAAATATAAAAATTGTAATAAAAAAAATTAGGCATGACTTTTAAGTTGAACATTGATTATTTGTAAAGGGGTATTTTTACAAGATACTTTTACATTTATATTTATTGATATATGATATAAACAGTCAAATTCGTTGAATACGTACACTGTTAAAATGTGGAATTCGCAAAATAAGGACACTATAAGTTACGAATGGTTCATCATTTAAATTATATTCGGATGTTCACGTTTATTATGAGCTATAAGAACAGATTAAAATGGATAAAACAAGTAATACGTTATTTCATTTAAATTTGGTTTTCTTCTAAATGTAGGTTAAAATTAGAAAACTAATACTTAAAAAAATTATTTCTTTGTTCTCGCTCCTTGGTGATATACAGACAGTTAATCTTCAAATAGAACTATCATTTTATAATTTATTGTTCAACAGTGGGTATCTTGACATTGGTGACTCAGTGTTTTTCATCTTTAGTGGATTTTCAAGGAAACTGGTGGAAATCTTTAAGATGGAAACAGTTCTCTTCAAGTTCGATTTAATTTTCCTATTTCTCAACTCATTGTTAAATCTTCCCATCCTTTTCTGAATAAACCGCAGAAAGGTGCAAAAGTGAAGGTTTCCTGGAAACGAGATGAAGGATGGCAGTGCCTGAAATCAACCCGAAACTATCTGTCAAAATTTAGATAAAGGGTAACCTGAGGTGTTGTATGCACGTATCCATTGATTAATATCAACATAGCTAACACAATATTGTACGTATTGAACGTGTATATTTGGATACAGTTTTTTATATTTTTTCATCCTTTTGGGAACAACGAATTTTGAGCTTATTCTATCGACGATAATTATCAGAAATTTAAAGCTTTGTTTTTGGGACTTTAAGAAAAGTTGCTTTATACTTTAAGCTAACACATTATGAAATTATCTTAAAAACTCTACAAATCATAAGCAAAAAAAAAAGACAAAATTTTGGACTGGTTTGATTAAAACCTTAATTTCTGTATGATAATATTTGCTATCTTCATAAAAATGAGTACAGTTTATTACAATAATCCACTTAATCATAATCGGCTGTTTAAACGCTTTTAATACATTATTTTTTACAGGGTTATCTAAAAGATACTTGTTCTTTTAATCTGTTGGTGGTTCCCTATAAGGTTTTGGGGAAAAAATCTTGGAAATATATGACCTGTACTATTATTTTACACGCTTGGAGGTTTAAAATAACTCTTCGTGTAGTGTTGTAGGTAGTGATGGGTGATTTCGATTTTTTAAATCGATTTAATCGATACTACGGCCAACTCGATTTAATCGATACTTTAAAATTTTTAATCGATTTCTCTGAAGGTAATATAATTTTAATTTTCCTTCAAAAGTCGAAGATAAAATAGACGGATGTGCCAATTCCAAAATTTCAGTGTATTAGTTTCTAAGATAGAAGAATTAAAGAAACCTCAGACCCCCCCCCCCCCCAGCAAAATAGCGTTTTTTGTTGAGTGATGTTCACCAAAAATTGATCAGGATCAATTTTTATTAGGTACCAGCTGAATCTGAATTTTGATGAAAATCCATGAAAGCGCGAGATACAGCTATTGCGAAATCATAAAAAATGCAGCATATCAATGCCACCTGTAGAGCAATTTACACCAAGAACTAAATAACACTAATCTGTGTCAGAGATTTACTGAATCTGAATTTTGATGAAAATTCGTTCTTGGAATTCGTTCTTCGCGCTATTGCGTTAATCATGAATAATGCAGTATAGCAGCGCCATCTCTTATAAGCGATTTCCACCAAAATGTAATTAGCATAAAATAATATCAAGGACTAATTGAATCTAAATTTTTATGAAAGTCCGTGCATTAGTTCCTGAGATAGAGCTAAAATGGAAACAGGGGCGTGCGAAAAGAGAACTGCGCCCGGTTCAAAGTTCCAATTTAGCCCCCCCCTATTAACTTTTTCTTGTCATAGGCTAGAAGTGATGTTAGTAGTAAAAATTTGGCGCCCCCTAAATTTCCGTGCTCGGAACGATCGCTTCCATTCCCCCCCCCCCCTTTCACATGGCGCTGAGTGGAAATTGTAAAAAATTCAGTATAGCAGCTCCATCTGAGAAGCTATATACAACAAAATGCAAAAAAATCCCTGTCGGCTGGGCCTATAGGCGGAGGTAGATTTCGAAGATTGCTCATTTGAACAACAAAAAAAATATATATATGATTAGAGATAAACCCAGTTTAATAACTTCATTTGGCCGTTTATGAAAAAATTTTAATTTCATTTTTCTGCAAAAACTGGTTTTATCAGAATCATCTTAAGAAAAATTCAGCTCAAATGCCCATTTTGACAACATATTTTTAAATAGATTCTGAATTTATTAAAAAATCGACCAAAACAGTACATTATACAGTTCCTAATTAACAAAAAACTCTCAGTTGAATGCATTTGAGAAAAAAAATGAATTTAAAAATGAGTCATAAAATAACCGGTTTGTTGTTTGAATACATCCTTAATTCTTTAATCTTAATTGCTTCGGAAAATTTTGTGCGAAATACTCACTTTGACAGCATTTTTAAAAATATATTTTATCTTTATCAAAAAAACTGGCCAATGCGTCACAGTATATAGTTCCTAAATAAGAGGATCTGTAAATTGGATGCGTTTGAGAGCGAAAATGGATTTTAAAACGAGTCATAAAAAACGCAATTTGCTATGTGAAAACTTCCTTAAATTTTCAAATCACGAAGACTTTGGGAAATTCTGTTCAAAATACCCTTTTTGGTAGCCTTTTTCAAAATATATTCTGTCTTTATCAGAAAGTTGACCAATGCGACACTTTATACAGTTTCTAAATAAGAGGATCTACCATTTGGATGCGTTTAAAATCAAAAATGAATTTAAAAATGAGTCAGAATATAAGCAGTTTGGATTTGAGGGTTTTTTTTTCTCCAACTCCTATTTTTGTTTAATTTCTTTTTGCTATACGAATTGGTCCTATGAAAAACTTGTCAATATAAAAGTTGTAGATATTTTTGAGAAGATGTAAAATAAATTTAATCAGATTTGATATCTTAAAAATTGACGGAGTTGTGGATTTTTCTCTTTTTTCAGCGCCCTTTTTCTTTTCGTTTTTAATTTTTTTCGTTGGTGAAAGTTGGTCCTATCAAAAACTTGTAAATACAAAAGTTTTAGATAATTTTAAGAACATTTACAAAAAATTTAGTTGGACTTGATATCTTGAAAATTGACGAAGTTATGAATTTTTTCCTCTCAAAATCCCTGTTTTTTTCGCCCCTTGAGCCCACTTTTAAATTTATCAGAAATCTGTCATGCATATACTTTTGGCCCATTTTTAAGAAGAAATATAAACTTTAAACTGATTCGATATCTACTTTAATTAAGAAGTTATGGCGTTTTTTCGGTTTTCACAAAAACGCCCCCTATTCCGGCCCCCTTGGTAAGATTTTGCCCATTAACGAACTTAGCCAAGATTTTTTCTCCTTTGATTTTATGTACCAGTTTGGTGGAGATTGGTGAAGAATTATAGAAGTTATCATGTCCATAAAAAAGCGATATATATATATATTGGATGTATTTATAAAAGTATTTATATATATATATATATATATATATATACAGGGTGAGTCATAAATATCGAAACAATAGGTTATCTCCTTAAATATTGCCCCTAGACCCATACTTCCAATTGCCAAAATTCATAAAAAAAAGGTGAAATTTTTGATAAGATAAGTTGCAACTCCATGGGGGGTCTGTTTGAAAAAGTACGAAAATTAACTTTTTATACGGCCCCCGTAGGATAAAAATCCCAATTAACCCGTCAGTAGTCGCGTGTCGGTCTTTTCGCCGCCCGTATAACTTATCTTCTCTTAACTTATATCACATTACAAATACAACGGAGATCTACCATGTAGCTGACTTTGAAGCTTTCTCGACCACCTTAGTGAAGTTACAGGCCGCTTCTGTTTTTCTTTCAGGTAGATTTTTAGGAACAAAGTTGAAATTGGCGAAAACCTCTACGTAAAAATCACTAATGTGAGTTCATTTTTACTTTTTCAAATTACTCCAGATCTCATGATTAAAATGCATAATTTAAGAAAACTGGAAATTTATATCTTCGTTGTAATGTTATTTTTGTATATTACGTGAAAAATATTTCTTATTTTACATATTTGGTATGCGGGAGGCCAGCGGCGAAAAGACCGAGCGCGACTAATGACGTTGTGAAAAAGGTCGCGACTACTCGCGGATTAAGGAAACTTTCCTTATCCAGTCCTGAATAATACACTAAAAGTTGCATCGTCATATCTTAAAAATTCACGGAGTTATAACCGTTTGAATAATTCATCAGGTTTTAAGGGATTAGACACAAATTGAAATGCGCGCAATTCAAAAGACAATGTTACTTTAACAGTTGTTGGAAACGCGTAAAAAATCTATCTTTTGAGTTAGAATTTTGATTTTTTTTTCCTTTTTTGTGATGGTTAGCCATATAATTTGATAAGAAAATCACATGCTAAAATTTATCATAAAATTAAAAAAATTTCATATTGTTAGTACTGGTTTCAATGCAATAGTTAAAAATCGTTATAACTCCAAACATTATTTATCGGATTTCAATTTCTTTATATTTAACTAAAAATAAAAATCTGACTTTATTTTTATTTCGAGGTTTTTGTTTTTCAATATTTATTTTAGAGCTATTAAAAATATTTATTAAAAAAAAACTTTTAAAAAATCATATTTTTAAAAGTAAATAATTTTTCATATTTTTCAACAAAAGTAAGGTACACTAACTAAAAATGACATGTTTCAAGTTAGTACTTTTTTTCTTTAACAATTCTTAACTTTTAATAATTTAAAGACAAGAAGTAGTCGGGAAAAAAAATCATTATACAGAAAAACGATATGTAATCAATATTTTTACGAAAACCACATAAATTTTAAAACCGCTTTTATTTTACAAAACAATAAAAAAAACTTTAATTATTAGTATTATTATTATTTTTAAGACTAGTATATTTAAATGCTAAAAAATTAAACAAAATAAAACCAGACAAGAAAAAAATCTGCCTATGACGGAATTCTGTCTTGAACAGAAAATGTGTTGATCCATGCAAAATAAATACAATAATACCTGAGAATAAAATTAACTCCATTTAAGCTTCATAGGAAATGCATTTGTCTATTACGTATTTTTTCTTTCCTATGTGATTCCGTCTTAAAAGGTTTTACTGTATAACATTTTTCAAATTCTTCAACGCACGGGATATGGATTAGCGATAATAAAATATAAGTGAAACATTTACATATAAACATAGATTCATTGATAAAACTAGGACTTCCCTCAGAGGGATTAGTCTGAGCGATATTGCTGAGAATACACATTTAATAACTTGCGATAAGTAAAGAAAATGAGATGTTACCTTTAATTGGCCATTCATTGTGATAAAATATAATGATGAAAATAAGCATATCGAATCGTAGAACTACAAAATCTTGTTGCATATACTATTTTTATAAAAGAAAAGCAAACCATGCATGGATAAAAAATTGGAAATATGCAAAATGTTAAAAGTAATACAGAAAATAAAACACCAAATTTTCCTATATTGGAAATATAGCTCTTTGAAATGATGTCATGAGCATAAACAGAAGCTTCGGACCGATTTGAAAAACTATAAATAACATAAACTATTATGTTTGAAGAGAAATGGAGTGTATTTTATATGGTGTGAAATCCGTCCGAATAGTTTATAATGTTGAATATCTGTTTTCCACGGATGCAATGAGGTTGTCGATAAGAGTTAAGGAATCCTTTTTTAAAAATTTGTCCTAAACGAGCACTTACATCTTATAAGTTACTGTGATGTCAAAGTTATAGTTTCTGACCCCAACAGTATCCTAGAAATTGCAATATTCTCAATAAATTGGGTTTAAAACTTTTTCTAGAAAAAAAATGTTTAATATGTGAAATTAAATTGTCGAATGTTTTAGAAATCGTTCATAACGAGAATATTATATCTTAAAAGTTGCCACCAAAAAAAAAAAAAAAAAAAAAAAAGATTTTAAATATTTAGTCATATCAACATCAAAGAATTCTCAATTTTAGAACTTTTTTTGCTCGTGCATTGATGGTGATTATTGTTCCTACGCAAAATATAGTATATTTTGCAGCAAAGATGGTTACCAACATTTTTTGCCCACATTATTTTTTAAATCGGCTAGGTACTCCCAATGCTAACGAAAAACACACAAACGTTAATGCTTTATAGCATAGAAATACAGAATCAAAAGCTATTCATCTCCTATTATATACACATAGACATAAATTATCTAATTAGTGCTAGCAGATGAATTTTTAAGTATACATAGATCAATATAATGCTTCATTTTTCTTTTATTAGTATTTCTTAGTATTCATTTTTCATTTATTTGTATTATTCAGTAAAAAACTCACTTTCTTAAGCCCGAATTACGTCAAACTTTTTATAAAAGCGCCTAAGTCCATATAACAGCGAAGTATTGTGAAGAGTATTAAATACAAGGTAGTAAGACACTTAGCCAAACGCAGGTAATAAATCGCCAAATATTGCCCTTTTCGCCCTCTCTCGAAATGCATTTTTTTTTCGTATATTTAAAAAACACGATTTTGAGTCATCTTATTTAAAATTCAAATAAATAAATGAGAGGAAGCAATAATAGCATAAGTCAAAACATTCATAAATCAACATCAAGGAATTCTATCGTAGTTACACATGTGGAAAAAAGCTGCTTTCGGCCAAAAAACGTTGTCTTCACTAAATTTGAATCCGATTAAAAAAAGTACCGTCATTAATTAAAATGTTATAGGCAGAGCTGCCAAGTCTCCGGCATTTTGGGTACCGGTATTTTAATACAGAAAATGTTTTATTAAATTGGAACATTCTGCGGATTTAAAAAATAATTTTTCCTATAAAAAAATTCTGCTATGCAATAAGCGAGGGTTTGGCATCTCTATATAGGAATATTTCGTAATCTACTTTTTAACCTTAAAAAAAGCAACGACCATTTTTCGGGTACAAAAAGTATTGCTAATTGTTCCATTTTGCATACAAGGTACTGATTGTAATATTGATACATTTATGGTGATAAATTTCCAATAATTTTTCAAATCCCATTTATTTCATTAAAAATATAAATCTTTTATTTATTTAGTTTAAAATAAATGGTTTTTAACTAATTTCATAATACTTTTGAAATATCAATTTTCATTGAAATATTCATACTTAATCCATAACGTACATAATATATGACTCTGTTATTACATAAGTCACCTTTTTATTATCATAAAAATTGTGTTTTTACTGATTTTTATTAACTCAATAGGAAAAATTTTGTTTTGAGCAATAGATGTCTGCATTTCCTATTATTTATTTATTTTAACAAAATTCTTTGTATTTCGAAGAATTTTTATTTAAATAGGAAATCCAGATGTCGCTGTTAATAAAGAAGAAAGTTACAAAAAAGGGTACAAAACGAGTAGATGCATACTATCAAATATGGGAAAACGACGAATCCCAAAAAGACGTCGTATGAAATATCATCTTTTAAAGCAAAAAAAACGAGGTCTGATTATCGAGCCTACTGATTACAAAATGTGCATTACATTAAAAAAAAAATGCTGCAAATATTGATTATTTTTTCTTTTGTGCAGTTTTGGCTTCGAAAGGTGCGCTATGTTGCAAAAAGATATAAGCACCTATGAAAACACACCTGGTAAACTTTCATGCTCAGTTTTACAAATAAATATGGCACATATATGCCCTATATAAACCGAGGTACCTAATTGGTGCCAAAATGGCGTTTAGTTGCCTAACATGCTGGTTATCATATAAATGTTATAATAAATTGTTTGTTCTAAAAATATTATCATTTATTGATTGTTATATCTTTTTTAATAACAGGAAATGTTTCATTTATTCCTTTTTTTTTCATTTTGAAATAAATAAATAACGTGTTGTTATAGCATGCTATATGCATCTGGTAATCAAAACGATGTTTTCGCCTAATTGGCATAAAAAATCTCGCCAAACCCGGTGCTTATATCTCTAGTATATTATCTCAAGTATTTTATTTATGTATACTATAATTGTTTTTACATACCACTTACTTCTTCTGGTATATAGAAATAGGTAAGTGGCTCCTTTATGCAGTATAAATTGTATAAAACTTTAAAAAAAAGCCCCGTCGCCCCTTTTTGGATCGAATTAAAAAAAAAATCAATGTAGAATTCCAGTATTGCTCCCAGGTATGCATACATACTCCATATTTCAAAGTTGTATGCCAACAGGAAACGGATGAAAAATGGGAAAAAATGTCACATATGCACCAGGGTACATAATTGGCGTCAAAATGGCATTATTTTACCTGAGATGGTAACCCGGCTTTATTTATTTATTATTTGTTTATTTACTCATAAAATATTTATTTACTTTCACTTCCTTCTTTTAATTATATAAAATATTTCTTTTTATAGTTATTAATTATTATTATTATTTTATTTACTGTAAGTTCTTTTTGAAAATAGAAAATAATTTAAAAATGTGTATGTAAGAGTTATTTGAAAAGTGAGTTTTCGCCAAATGGGCTTTGAAAAAAATTGTGCCAAATCTGATGCGCTTGTGGTATCCGTGCCGAAAAATTAGTGACCAGAATTGACTTCCATACACAAACAAAATATAAGTTAAAAGAAAACATGCAATGAAAATAAATATAAAAGGAAAATGATGTCATAAAAGAAACTTTTTATTTAAAAACGTAATTGTTTCTAATTTTCACACGCGAAATATGTAAAACATTCTTTTAGCGATCAAAAAGTGCTGTTAAAAGATTATCACAAAATCTCAAAATCAAAGTTTTTATGACATTTTTTAATATAAAAAAAATAACAGTTTTATTTTCCTGCATGATTAAATTTTAAAATATTTTATTGCATTCAATATTTCTGAGTGCGAAAATGATTACTATTTACTCCATGTACTGATTCGGTTATTTACGAAAATGTCCAGCCGGTGAAAATCACGCTCACCAAATTTCTGTGACGTATGCACATAAATTGTGCTTTTTTATCAGTTTTTTTAATATAACTTTTAAACTATTTGGAATTAATTTTTAAAAGTAAGTGCATTCACCAGATTACCTTCATAGGTACCTATTGGTACAAACAGAATCAAAATCCGACAAGTACTTTTTGAGATTTGCTTGACGAAAGAATTTTTTTGAATTTTAATATCGTTACGTATCTCTGAGTATAAAGACTTCGCTTCGCTCAGACAATAAATATATCACAGGCTTTGGCGCCTCTTTAATAATAAAAAATATAAATATAAAAAACCAAATTCTATATTAAGTATTTTTGGTCAGAACTCCTCCACGCAAAACAATTTTTAACTATACTGTAGTAAAAAACTATGTAGAAATTCACGGCTTAGCCGAGTATGATTTACGCTTTTTTCCTGGCTTGTCCGGATTATGATTTTAACATTATTTCATGCCGGGCTGAACTTCTTTCATTATGAGTCGGTCTAGGACCGGAACTAAATGTTACGATTTATTCAGACCTCCAGTGCTAACATTTAGCATGTTTTAGAAACAAGTTTCAATTTTAAATCAATACGCTGCTTTATTATGGCCAAACAAGAGGCACGGTCTTAAACCGACATATAACAACGTTACAATTTGTGGACGATCCCTTATTTGCTTTGAAAATTGATGAAAAACACTTCGTTTACAGGCATGATAAAGTGGTGTAAGTCACGAATTTTTGAGAATTTTAAATTCTGATATCTCTGTCAGGTTTTCAGATAGGGAGATGAAATTTTTTTTGTTCAATTTAGGAATGAATAAGGAATAATTCAATATATTTTTTCAATTAGACCCCCCATGGATTATTATATTATCAGAAATTATATTATCAGAAATTTCAGCTTTTTTTATCAGTTTTTGCAATTGGAAGTATGGGTCTAGAGGCAATATTTAAGGAGATAGCCTATTGTTTCGATATTTATGACTCACCCTGTATATAAACTGGTGCGATTGCAATAGGTAGTATTTCTTACGAAATCTACCTAAAACATCAATTCATGTCAAGGACTAACTGGATCTAAAATGTGATGAAAATCCCTTCTTTCGTTATTCAGATATAGCTGTTGCGCAAATCGCAAAAAATGAAGCACAGCAGCGCCACCTGTTAGGCTATATACACCAAAAAGTAATTAGATTCAGTTTATATTAAGGTCAAACTAAATCTAAAGTTTTGTGGAATTCCGTGCATTTGTTTTTGAGATAGAACGGTCAGAATTTTTTGTCGTATACAGACTCACAGAGTGACAGACACACCCACAGACAGATATTTCTTTAAAACCATGAAATCGTGTTAAAGACCTTCTAAAATATATAAATCCATCGAAAACGGGAAGTCAAAATTTTTCATGAATCTAATGCTCTTTTCTTGTAAAGTCACAAAAGAAAGTAAAAATGTAAAATCGATTCTGCCCGTAAGATCGGTCTTTAGATTCGATTTCGATCTTTAGATTCGATTTCGATCTAAAGATCGAAATCGAATGCAGAGGAAAGCTGCAGATCGGCTGCAGAGGAAAGCATCATGTTTTACAGCTCTGTAAGAGAAGGGGAATCGCAATTTGTGCATTAAAAAGCATAAAATCTCATAACTTCTGGGGGGGGGATAATCCCCTGCGGGCTAGCCCATTAATTCGACACTAGGTTAAATCGTTATATTTTGTTTAGAAATCCAGTTATCTGAAATATTATTTTATTATGTTTTATTAGGTAGCTTTCATTACAAAAAGTAAAAAGCTACCTATTGCAGCCGTCCGGAGGAAAGCACTTCCGGAAAATTTTGGTATATTTTCACCGATCATGACCCCCAGACCCCAAAACCACCCTCCGTTCAAATGTTGACATATATATATATATATATATATATATAACCATATATATATATATATATATATATATATCTGATTTTTGTCATGCGATAACTAACGTATTTATGAACCGATTTAAATGAAACTTGGTAGGTACATAGTACATACAAATGTCTCGACCGAGTTCGTTGGTCAGCATCATCCGCCATTTTGTTTCAAAATGGCGGCCATTTTAAATTTTCAAAAAAATTTAAAATTTAAAATTAAATGCGAAAAAATTAAAAGTTAAAAAATATTTTTCTTTTACGTGTTAGAACGTAAAACAAAGATTCCAGAACACTTTTTATTTTGTCTATATCTTAAAAAATGATTGAGTTATAGCACTTTGAATTTTTCTTATGGCTGACATTTTGAAACGATCTGATTTTTGTCACGTGATAACACGCGTATTTATGAACCGATTTCAATGAAACGTGGCATGTACATAGTACATACAAATGTCTCGACCGAGTTCGTTGGCCAGCATCATCCACCATTTTGTTTCAAAATGGTGGCCATTTTAAAATTTTTAAAAAATTTAAAATTTAAAATTAAATGCGAAAAAATTAAAAGTTGAAAAATATTTTTCTTTTACGTGTTAGAACTTAAAACAACGATTCCAGAACACTTTTTATTTTGTCTATATCTTAAAAAATGATTGAGTTATAGCACTTTGAATTTTGCTTATGGCTGACATTTTGAAACGGTCTGATCTGAACGATCCACAATGCTGCTTTAAAATGGCATACACTTTATGATATCGTGGAATTTGGTGACTCTCTAAATCGCTTAAAATAAAACCAGGTTGAATAAAAGATGACTAATTTCTAAAAATTCCTATTAATATTCAGTCTTGACAAAAACTAGTATTCAATCTTATAAAATCACTAATTTTATAAGATTATTTCCATTAATTTGAGCTTAGTATTTTTGAACAATGTAACTTACTTTAAAATAAATAAATAAATATATAAGTATATGAAAGCTACCTCTTCCTCCCGGCATTGCCGGAAGGACTTTTTTTCACTCTCGTCTCTTCTAATTCCCCCCTTCCGCGTCAGTTTTAACTTAAAGGGCCGTTCGAAATATGCATACAGTTTTAAAAATGTCCAATTCTTGTTCTATTTTATTTTAGATCCACATTTTAAATCCTTGACAAAAGATAAATAAAGGGTCGCCCTTCCGCCCGTTTGGGGTTTATCTGCGCCCCTCCGGGGAGCATATTTTTTTGTTTCTTCAAAAGAAACAAAAAAATTTTTGAGGGGGAGGCTTGCACCCTCCCCCAATATACACCTTAAAATTTCGCTCATTTAATTCTCTACCATTTTTACCTTAAAAGTTTAAGCTACATGGCACCCCCAGAGCTGTGGACTCCTCCCCCCCCCCTGTCGATCACTCACCTAATTTTGCTTATTTCGTCACTTCATTTCAATCTTTAAAAGGCTATAACTTTGCTTCTATAGGAGTTATA
Organism: Maratus speculifer; assembly: GCA_964019185.1. Lineage (NCBI taxonomy): Eukaryota > Metazoa > Arthropoda > Arachnida > Araneae > Salticidae > Maratus > Maratus speculifer. Next base: position 275,310,791 of record OZ025295.1, on the reverse strand, counting down.
GTGATGAGAAATATTCTAGTATAGCTAACCATTTCTCACCGTTCTTTTTGCTATTCCAGTTTCCAGGTTTTCCCTATAGGACCTTTTTTTTTGGGGGGGGGGGCAGAGGGTGTTTTTCTCATTTCTTGATACAATATGTCTACTGAAAGCTTATTCTTCATACATTACAAATCTAGCATAAGAAGTTTTCTCCCGTCATTTCAGGTCACGTTACGGACCCATAATGTGTTAAAATTTTAATTTTTCAAACTTCTTCGAAAACAACAACAACAACAAAAAAAAAACATTGATATATATCAGCGAAATCGGGGTTCGAACCCGCAATCGTTTTATTGCACACGTAATTCCTAAGCTTATTGGCCACCGAGTATTCAGCAGCGCGATTATTTCTTTAGATTGTCATCTTTAAATTCGTAATATCTTTTGAATGGAATGTCGATTTGAATAATTCAAAAAGTAATCTACAGATATTGTAACAGGCATTAATACAAAATGATTTATTTGGATAAGGATTAAGGTATCGATAGTATGGTCTAATTTTGGTTGGTGTATTTATCGCGTTTTAAAATGTAAGAAAGTAGTCATAGTGAGTTAATTACAGTAGCTAGACATATGGTATCGCGCGTTTTTTTTTTATAGATATTAATATGTTTTTTAATATTATAGAACCTTTTTTTATTCATTTAAAAGTATTTCCTCACGATTCAAAATTATATATCCTAACGATTCAAAAAATACACACGTAATTGTTCAAGGTTTCACTTCTATCGGCACTCTCAAAGTGCCACTAATTTATTTTATTTTATTTTTTCATGTTCGCTTGTTTTACCACCCCCCCCCTTCCTCACCAATCTTGACTTATAGGTTCGTTCAAATTATGACTGCGATTTTAAAAAAGTCTAATCCTCGTTTTATTTTGTTATAAATCCATATTTTGAAACCTCAACAAAAGATACATTTGGGCCGGGGTCGCCCTCCTGTCCGTTTGGGATTTACCTTGCCCCCCTGGGTGGGGGGCATATTTTTTGTTTCTTCCACACTATCTCATGTAACATATCGTTATAAAGCTTTTATCTCCTCGTTTTTTTCTGTTACTACCCCTCTCTCCACCTAGTTACATACTCTTGGCACTTTTTATAGTTTCAAAGAGTGCATGTTCCCCGCGGGCCACCCCATGAATTCAACACTAAGTTAAACACTATATTTTTGTTTAGAAGCTCAGTTATTTGGGTTATTAGTTAATTATGTTTTTTTTTTCAAGTTCGTCCGTTCTAATCCCTTGCCCCCCCCCCTCCCTTCCTCGACAATCTTTACTAAATGGGCCGTTCAAAGTATGCATGCAATTTTTAATATGTCCAATTCTCGTTCTATTTTATTGTAAATCCTCATTTTGAAACTTCGACAAAAGATACATTTGGGCTATGGTCGCCCTTCCGTCAAGAGTGGGGTATACCTGCCCCCTTGGGAATGGGGCATATTTTTTGTTCTACCAAACTATCTCGTGTAACATTTGGTTAGCATTAGAAAAAAAAAAAAGTTTTTTTTTTTTTTTTTTTTTTTGTCTATACTCCTTGTTTCCCATCCTAGTTACACGCTCTTGGCACTCTTTATCCTCGGTTTAATGCCAAGTTACTCAGTGTTGTTATTAGTTGAGTTATGTCTCTCAAATTTGTCAAACTTTTTGTGTAAGTAACAACCATAAGTGACAATCATTTTAAAATTTAAAATTCTTAATATCCGACTCTAAAATTTTCAATAGCTTAATTATATGCCTCCCTAAATGGGGATGGGGGGTGGGAGGCGGTAACTAAGTAATTTGGATCTTCTCTGTGTGAACCTGAATATCGAAATATCGATTCTAGTATCGATTCTAGAACTGAGAAATCGATTCTTATTATGATCGATGTTGTTTTATACGATATCGATTTTAATCGATTTTCAAAATTTCCAGAATCGCCCATCACTAGTTGTAGGTATTATTTAAAACGTCAAAATTCGCAAGTGCTCAGTCACTTATGGCCATATAGTGTATACATATTTTAAAAATAAGCTTTAACGAAGTAATCTATACATATAATAAAACAGTAGGACCCGGTGTGTCTGTACATTGAAGATAATTGACAAAAATGGAGTCAGGGCGATAAAAGAAAACCAATGAAACACAAAAAAAATTTTTTTGAATTTTTTGTCTGTCTGTCTGTCTGTCTGTCTGTCTGTCTGTTTGTTCGAGGTTATCTTCGTAACTACTGAATGGATTTTTATGCGGTTTTCACTAATGAAGAATGCACACTCCCGGGCAGTGTATAGGCTTTGTTTCATCAAAATCGGACAACAGACAAAAAAGTAACAAAAAGAAACAAAAGAAACTATTAGGTGCGCTGCTCACGTTTTTTAGTACATAACGTTTTTTAGTACATATAAAATCCAATAGATGTCACTGTGCGATTTTAAAACGCGCTATCGTTATGTTTTCGCCAGTCTACTTAAGTATGAGAAAGTTTCAAGCTGGCTGTCGTTCCATGTGGTTTAGTCGGTAGAACGTCAGTGCGCCATACTGATGGCCCGGGTTCGATTCCCAGCATGGAATTTTTTTTCACTATGTTGGCATTAACGCCTATAAGCAATTAAAAGAATTTGAAATATTGTATTCAAGGCGAATTTTCTCTCTGGGAAAATTTCCTTGCATTAATATGTCAGTGTAATTTTTTTTTCGATTTAATTTTTTTTTTCGAAACTTTGTTTTTCTTAAAAAATTACAGTAAATATTTGATATTTCCCAACGTTTTTTGAATGATCGACTTGCTTTTTTTTTTTTTAATGTATGTCTGAACCTTATCTAACTACTTCTTCAAGATTTCTTTAGATAAACCGACCAGCGTAGCGGGCGAAGGCCGCTAGTAGATTAATAATAATTAATTTGTGATTATACATTGAAAAATCAATTTACTAAAGTTAAAATGTTGGTCCCATGAGTTGTTTCAAATCAACTTTCGTCGCAAATAAAATGTTATAAATTCATTTCGCAGACTTTCAACATTATAAAAAAACTTAAAATTTCTAAGGATTAGCAAACGAACTCTTCTATAAAGCTTTTGGCAATTAAATTAATGCTAACATAAAAGATTGTTATGTGGTAATTTTATGCTATATATATGAGAAAATAAATTTCTTAAGAGTCAAGGGAAAAGCTAAAATCTCATAGTGGCGTCGTTTTTCACTGCTTATCAAAATACAAACAAAAACCTTTATCATCAAAAAGAAAATAGATTGGCTAATAAATGTTCAAATTCTGAAGAAATTTCCAATGTACTTATTATATTCAGAATAATATAATTAAATAACCTTTACTACGACCCTCAAATTACAGGATAATACAATAAAAAAATTTCCGGAAAAAGTTCGTTCCTGAAAAGGAAATTTGTTGCTATTTAAAGACAACTATAATTATAAGCAATTATCCTGAGATAAGACGAGGGGTAAATTTGAGTAAAAGTTTTATGATTGTAACTTTTAGTTTTCTTTGAAACATCGATTTGATATATGAAACCTATTTAAATAATTTTGACTATGATTTTAAAAGTTGACCACACTGTTAAAAAATATTCTACGAAATTATGGAGAATCTATGGTTAGTTTATTATTTTAATACTTGTGAAAAATTAAAGACACTAGAAAAACAGAGATTCTGTTAAATAACAGAGGGATTATTTCCTAAATTTATAAAAGACTCTGTAAATTACATAGTTAAAAATACACAATATTCAATAAATTTATTTTAATTATAACAGTTTAATTTTTTTAAATTAATGAAATACTTAAACTTGAATTAATATGAATCTTTCGAGTAATAATTGAAGAGATGTGTCATTAACCCTTTCGGGTCCGAATTATTTATTTATTTATTTATTTATTTATTTATTTATTTATTTATTTTGCAATTTTTAGAAAAAATTTCCTTTTCGTTAATAGCATTAACATTAGCTATGCAAATAGATTAATTAGTTTTTAACGAATATTTCATTCTCTGAAAGATAACGTTTGTTGCTGTTTTGCGTACAATTCAATTCATATTCATATGACAATAGGCTAAGGAAGAGTTTTTGGAGATGTTTAGAAAATAACATATAACAATAAATTTTAACTTATATTACACCTTTCTAATACTTTTTTGCGCTATATTACACACGATTCTTTCATGAAAGTAAATTTTATTTTAAATTTAAAGAGTGAAATATATCTTAAAATAAAAGAATCTCAAACGGTGCAAAGAGAATTAAGTAAATAATAATAATTATTATTATTACTAAATGCCTACACATAGATGAAGTCATAAGATAAATGCATAGTCATATACTAACATTACTATATCTAAATAGTAGCAAAATTACTTCTTAAAGCAAAGTTATACTCTATTAAAAAACATGTACTATTAATAGTACACCAGGCCCGAAAGGGTTAAATTTTCTCAGAATTTGTTTCTATCAGTTTCTGGTGTTCGAACCCGTGATCTCTGGATACTGATAGAACACTTCACTGACAGAGGTATAAGAACTTCTGATTTTGGATAAAAATTATGTCTTTTATGATTCAGCGGAGAAAAACTATAGCACTTGTCTTTTTCAATGATTTCAGTTCAAATATATCGTTAGAAAATTCCTAAGCAGTTTATTTCAATGTATTTTAGACTGATACAGAATACCTATTATCAATTTTTAATGAATTTAAATTTTTTAACTAGTTTAAGTATATATATAAAAATCTATGCATTTTTTAATGCAAAAAAAAAATTGAAACAAATTCATTTTTTACAATAATGTTTCAGAGAAATTTTCGAAATTTTCTCACTCTATTTAACTTTTTAATGCACAAATACTTTTAAGAGAATTTTTTACTAAGAAATAAGAGAAAACGAAAGAGAAAGAAATGTAATTTACTAATTAAAAGTGGTTTTTTAAGTTTTCATTATTTTATTCATTTTGTGCAATATATTTTTAGAAGATAAATATATTTTTTAAAACGCATTTGCTAATGAAATTATAATTAAAACAATAGCATTGCCGTAATAATAACAGTTTTTAAATAATGCTAAGCAATTTACATTTAATATTACCAAGCTTCTAGCATATGAAGGAAACAAATTTGTGAAGCAAAGCAATTGTCGATAAAAATCCCTACTTGGGAGACGATTTTTCACTTTTAAAATTATTCTAAATAATAGCTATATTTTGTAATTTAATATTTTCCATAAAATTGCAAGATAATTTTTAAATTGTGCATTCTGAATTACAAGTTTTAACAAAAATAAAAAAAAGTCTTTAAATAAAGACCTGGAAAACAATACAGAGAATTATAAGGTACCCTGGGGTAATAACGCCACGTTAAGGTTCTATCAATTTTCACGGCTTAGTTTTAGATTGTATTTTTCAAACAAATATAGGATCTGATACAGCAACTCATTGACTATCTATATAAAAAAAAATAATTTAACAGATATGTATTCATAAAATGTAATGGCGTTTTTTCTTGACCAATGCTATTTGGCGTTATTACCCACCTATATGGGTAATAACGCCATGCAAACAAAACTATGACATAAGATGGAATAATTGCATCTAGATAGCCCAATTCTAAAAATACAAACTCTACAAACTTAGAAATTGACAAATTACATTCTAAGCTATTGAAAATGTTCAATTTTTTTGTGAAAGTGTAAGAAAAATAAAGGTGTGGTGTGGGAGGGGGGATGAGGCAAAAGAATATCACACCGTGAGCTTCTTTTTGCTTAAAAAGGACCGCTTAAATAGAAATATGAGAAACTTTGCAAAGTTTTAACTGTGTTTATTTGAATCAGTATTTAGGATGTAGCTCGGCCACTGTAGGGAATCAACCGGAGTATTAATGTCAAGGATTGGCGTTATTACCCCGGTATAGTTATTGCGCAGTACATTTTAAATTACAAATTATCTCGAGAAGATATCCAAAATATTCAACAACATTTTGAAAGTACATGAAATGCACTACAAATTTATGTAATTAACAAAGTATTTCCGGATAAAAAGATAGTCTTCACATCACAAAACGTACCTCGCTAATTTTAGATCAAGTGTTAATTTTAGTTGTTTGTAAAAACAATAAGACCTAAAAATGAAACAAATTAACTTGAAGCTGTTTTCTGCGATTTTTATGACTCAAAACCCTTCTGCGCAGAGCACATGGGTGTCATTTACCTGGTTATTTCATAATTACCCTGCCTGGCGTTATTACCCCAGGGTACCTTATATAAGATAAGACAAGTAAATCTCGTCTTATCTTATATAATATGAATGTAAGTAAAAGGATTATTGTGAGATTCGATGGAGTGCTTTTAACAGTGAATTTGCATTGACTCTGGCTTATCTTTCTGTGTTTTTGTTTGTTTGCTGTTTGACCCTTCAGGGCCCGGTGAACAGCTTTCTGTTTCTCTCTAGCTGCCATATTCCGTTTTGTGTATTCACTGATGTTTTAAACAGTGCAGATAAAATGAAGTCATAGGCATAATATTATTATCGAAACTTCAACTTGCCGAATATAATTTTAAAAAATCTCTTTTTTCTCTGTCGACAATATGAGGAGTAAAGTTAAAATTTTATAGATATAACTGTTATTTCTGTTACAGCATTTATTTGCTATATTTAAACTGAATAAGGAATTTTAATTGTTCTCTCAAATGGCAAAAAGATGAAACGAATCCGTACAATATTTCTTAAACTTTTTAAAGACTGTTTTGGATTTGTTTGACTGACTGTATTTTTTATCACTATTGCTGACTAGGCATAAAGTCAACCAGTGTTGCTAGATTGTCGAAAGCCAATTTCTCCAAAATTTCTGAAATTTTCCCCAAATCAGGGCTTTTTCCAGAAAAAGTCCCCAACGCAATTTCGACTAAAAATGACCAGTTCTCAGTTTTCAATTTTCGGTTATAAATTTTTTTAAACAAATTTAAACTCATTTTTCCCCCAAATCAAGCATTTTTTTTTTTTTGAAAAAATTACCCATTCATGAAAAAGAGAAAATTTAAACTTTTAATCTCAACAGAATTTTGCATGTATATTCAAAGCTAGAAACAATCTCAACAAAAAAGTTATAAAATTATTTCTATTTTTTGTGATATAAATGAAATAAAATGTATTTCTGTGTTTGTTTTTCCGTCCGCGATAACAGGAAGAACTGAATCCCTTATCTGAAATCCAGATGGGGGATAGCCCAATGCAGATCATGATGAATTTGTAGTACATGTAAACGGTGAACACGATCGTGAGAATAATGATTTATATCAATTATTTCTGTATTTTATTTTCGTTCTCCAAACCAAAATCGAATTCGAGACAGATTCGGTATTGGAAAATGTCTGAAAGTAAAAACTGAAATTCTGAAAACAGTTCCCAAGTTTTTCCACAAATATCTTCATAGTTCCCAAGCATGTCCCCGAGATTTACTTGTCACCAAAAATTCCCCTGTAGACTCAAAATTCTCCTAAATGGGAACAAAATCCCCAATCTGGCAACACTGAGTGAAAAAATGTGAAAGGCGGCAGTTACACCTATATCTATTTATATCTCTAATGTTTTTATACTAAAGCCAAATGCACAGTGGTTCAAGAGTTATATGGCTGTTTAAAAGATTTGAAAAATAAAAATAAACTGTTTCAATGAAAAGATTTACATTTATTTCCGTTTCAATAGCTTTTTTGCAACATTCAATTCAAAACTAAATTGCATTGAAAAGAACTAGTTTGAAACTTTTAATTTGTTTTTCCCAATGTCATTTTTTTACTGGGTTGCGACGATTACACTCAAAAAGTAAAATTTTTTTTTTTTTAATTCTCTGATTTATAAATAATTTTACAGGCATTATTTTTCATTTTCTATACTTTTAAATTAATTTCATAAAAACTCACAAATGTCCATAAAATATTTAATATTAATAATTTCTAATACAATCATTGAAACAGTTGATAATAAAATCGACTTCTTTTCAAAAAATCTCCTAAGTATCCTTTTAATAACATTAGCATATCGCACAAATAAATAATAAAAGATAACTGTGTAGTATATTTGCATTATAACCCTCGAATAGCCATGGCAGAATGTGTACTAGAAATTCCGAAATTCAGAGAAAATGCAAATACTAAACTTCAATTTCTTTAATGACGAAATGTCTGTCATTAAATAAATCAAAAATTTTCATTATAAATTTCTGGTATGACTTCTGAATATGTGAATTTAAAAAAAATCTAGTAAATCGTGATCGAGGATAACATAATATGCAATAAAAAAAATAGCATTAGAGGATTAAACTTACATTTTCAAAATAAAAAATTTACTCCTTGTTCTCATAATTTGATAAGAATCCACCATTAAATGTCGAGTCACGCTTCAAATTGACAATAATATGCGAGATAAAATAACGAAAATCCATGTTTTCCTCTAACCTTTCGAAACATTATGGTACTACTTAAATCCAGGAGAGTATCTAAAAATAATTAAGCACTAAATCTGTAACTTGAAGAAACTTTATCGTTTTGAGAGGAAGTTTAGAGCTGCTGCAGGGAATTAAGTTTAATACAAAGATCAAGTTACGGGGTAGAGTTCTCTTATTTTTGTAATAAAAATATTATTACTTTTAGGTATATTTGTGCAGCTGAATTAATGCTTTATCTATGGCAACAGAAAGCTGTTGAACAATGAAGTGATTCGTAAATATATTTTTAATGTAGCTAAAGAAGTCTAATAAAAATGTTTTTTGGTCCTATATCTTTATCAAAAAGGAAAGAAGAAATATTCTTGTTAGATCATAAAATTATACTGCATGTTGCTTTATATCACATAGCGAAAAAGAAATATTATAAAATTAGTAATGGTTTAATAAACTGACTTAAAAACGTGGACAATTCAAGTTTTATTAATAATTATAAATATTGAAAAATTGTTTTTCCTATAAAACTAAGTTTTCAATGAATTTTTTCTGCTTAAAATGTGAAAACTTCACATAGAAATGTCCAACAAGTAACTTACAAAGGTTAAAACAAATATTACGCTTTTCATATTGAAACAAAATGTAATTTTTATTATTCTTTTTATCGTAACATGTCACGTAACAGCTTATAGACAAAAAGAGATAAAAATAGTTTTTTAATTTACTGCTGATATTCAAAATATTATAATAGTTGAGAAAATTAATAAGAAAAAATATTTTTCATTTATTTATAATTAACACTAAGTTGATGCTATTAAATTTCGTATAAATTAAATCAGGACTGTTTTTATAAGATTTTCATGTTTAAATAATATAAAATACAGAACAATAAATTAGTTATACAGCTTCATAAAACACTTCAAAGTATTATAATAAAATTTAGATTGGTCCAAAATATTAAAATATTTTATTTTACGCAACAATATTACCTAACTAATTTGAAGTAAATGGTAGTTAATATTTTGTTGCATCCCCTTTAGCTTTCATAACAGCATACAATCACTCTTACATTCTATATATATAAGGTGTTTACGAAGATTTCAATCAATATTAGCTCAAATAGACTTAGTACGTGCCACTAACTCAGTTTTACTTGAAGAATTTTCTTCATTATATGCCATAAGTTTTCGATGGGACTAAGGTATGATGAGTTTGGTGACAAAGGAAGTACCTTAACTCATTAAAGCCGGTTGGCAAGAAAACTTGCCATCTAAAACAAACAAAACTTTTAACTTTCAATATCGGTATTTTAGTTTGGAATTTTTTACTTACTCATTCTCAAATTTTGTGCGATTAAATAACTCAAAATTATAACGTGGGAAAAACTGGTGCCGAAGTATTTTAAAAACTGTAAAAGAGACTCGTTCTTAATGGGTTAATGTTTCGTTGAGGGAACCAATTCTTAATTGATCTGAGATATGCGATGACGATAAGACTTGTTGAAAGATGAAATCATGTTCAAATAAATCTTCTGATGATGGAATCATGTAATATTCCAAAATTGCTTGATATGTCTGTAAAATAACTTTTTCGTAGATTTTTCATAACTTTTCAGGTTTCTGCATTTATGCAATCCAAAATTAGGACACTAACAGAAAATTATACGGAATATTTAAGGCATTATTTATCAAATTGTTCTTGCTTCATTCTTCAAATTCAATTACCTTGATTATCATATGAACAAGAAAACATACTTTCATCACTAAATAGTATATTTTTCCAATCTTCTTTGCTTCAAAAACTTTTTGATTTACACCAATTCAATCTTATCGCTTTTGTTTTCCAGTCATGGAAGTTTGATTTCAATTCACGAGATTTAAACTTAAATTTATGAAGACGTCTTAATGTTGTCAATGTAAAAACAACACCTTCTTCTTTCCATTTTCGGTGCAAAAATCGCTCGCTAACGTTTTTTTAGCTATACGCTTCGGTTTACTGTCATCTCTAGCAGATGTTTTTGATTTTCAGCCGCAATTTCGGTGATTATTTCGAAAATTTTTCTTTTTTGGAATATTGTGTTAGTATTTTATCAACACTTGATTGCAACAAAGTAAATAATTCACTATATAACATTGGTTTTCCATGGCGATACAAATCAACCGTCCGAAGTTTAACAGATTCAGGAATATCGCTCACATGACTCATTTTAAGGCAAAAAAAAAAAAAAAAACAAGCAAAGTTAAATACAAATACTCATTTTAAATAAAGTTGTCAGAATTTATTGAATGATATTATCGGTTATGAATAAATGATAATTAAAGAACAACTAATGTGAAAGAAATAGAAAAAAGAAATAAGTAATGAAAAGTAAGAAGAAGTAAGTAATGAGAAGTAAGATGTAAAGAAGAAATAATCTTGATAAAATCTTCTTCTGATAACATTTAGAACTTAATCTTAATTGCGAATTATTTCTGATCAACTACGCGAGATAAAAAAAAAAACACTTGACCTCCATCCCACCCTTGTTAAGCTATGGATTCATTCTCATAGTAAGTAGCCAATGTACTCATTAAATTAAATTAATGTCTGTTAGTACTCTTAACTAATATTAAATTACTAGTATCTTACGAAAATATCACAATTTTTACACCTAGGCTCTAAAAGAGCGCATAGGATAATTATAATTTATTTCAAGTTTCTTAAAAAACTAATCTTGAAGTTAAAATTGTAATAAACATGTCCAACCTTTTCTTTCAGTTTTTCTCGACTGCTGCCACTTTATTAAGTTTTTTATTAGGAAAATTTGCACAAGCTACCGGGCCCGTTCCCATGGGATAGCCTATGCAGCTAATCTTTACCTGGCGGAGTGCGGTAAGAAAAACAATATGAACTTGCTTTGTATTTCGGCCTTAAAATTTTCTATAGTGATACTTGTCTTTCAGTAGCACGCATTTTTTTCTTTCTTCCTCTAAATTGCTTCACGGACCACTTTTCACGACAAGTACCCACTAGAGATCAGCACTGGCCGATTTCCATTAACAGCATTCGGGACGGGCCGAGCTCGGGCTTTACTTCTGAAGAATCGGACCGGGCCTAGTCACAAATCTTTTCGGGCGGAGCATTAATTTGTTCCCTGGAATATCGGGTCGCGCCTAACTTATTTTTTTTTCGTTTGAAACCGAGATTGATTTCATTCTTCCTAGTCTTCACGGACCAAAATAATCAGTTCCTGTTGAATCATCCCGTATGAAAAAAATTTTCTCGACGTGCCCAAGCCTGTTCATAAATGAGTAAAATTTGGCTTGGTCAAAAATTTTTAACATTTTCTAACATTAAAAACAATTGCGCTTCTTACTCTGTCAAACCTTCTGGCAAACAAATCAAAGAAACCAACAGCCCGGAAACATTTGACCGCCACAGTATGACTAAAATCGCATGAAATCTTTTTGATAAGATGCTTGCGAAATAGACCTTCAGAATCAAACATCTATCTCAGTATAAATGTTCTTAATAATGTGATGTCAGTTTAATAGCAACCTTGTGCATGTGTACCTCGGGGGAAATTAAAAGAGTCATGTTTGTTGTAGTTTTAAACGCATAGATTGGAAAATTTACATTACAAAAAAATTTTGAGTCCTCTGTGAAGATAATTTCGACCGAAGAAAACAGCTGTTAATTTCTTTTTAAAAATTTCTGTAATCAATGTATTATATTTTTTATGCCGTCACAAGGCCCAGTCCTCTAGTGGAAATAATACGGAGAGAAACGCATCAAATGACATGAAGATGCAAAAAAAGTCGAATAAAACATTTAATTTTCTACATATTTTCGGAATACAATGGGATATTTCAATTTTATGGTCCGTTGATTTAGAGAAACGATTATAAATCTTGTTTTCAATTTTCTGGCAAATGGTAGAGGATTCAAAAAATAAAGAAAAAAAAAACAAATTGCAAAGAAAATGAAACGGCAAAGAAAAAGTAAACAAACATAAAACACATTCTTTGGAAAGCTTTTTATTCAGATAAAAGTATTTTAGAAACAGTATTGTTTTAGAAAAGTTTCGAGGAACGGGGATAATGCAAAGAAAAACAAAGTATTTTCTGAGAAGTTTCAAAACTTTGTTTTGCGCTCTTGAATGACATGAATTTAATGGAATTCACAAATGAGTGAAGAACCAAATGATAGAAGTGACATAGCAGTTCTAAGTAAATTGTGGTACAAAAGAAATTAAAAAATTCTTTTCATTCTAAAATCCAAAATTTTAAATAAATATTGTAGTTACAAAATATATCATATGAACTTTAAAAGGTTCCGTTTTACTTCAAAGGTGATCAAAATATTCAAATAGAGATATTAATAGTCAGACATGCCAACCTCCGGCTTTTTAAAAATCAAACAATTATACTTCTAACTAGAAATTGATTGAGTCAAAGAAATTAAGTAAATTTCAAATGACACTCTGAGTTAATATTATACGCTTCTAATTAAATAAACTTTCTGGTTCAAAATACATTTTCATGAATTAACAAAAGCCGGAGGTTGTCAACTCTGTAATAGTTAATTTTATTTAAAATATTTTAGCAGTTTCAAAGCCTTAATTAGGTTCTTCTTCAGGGAATATTTTTATAACTAATTTTTGTTTATGAATACAAATACATCATTTCCTTTTGAAAACAAATCAACCTATAATTATTACTGTTGAAAATAGTAGTAGTTTTTTAGATAAAATTATAATGGGAAAACATGTTATTAATTACAATCTATTTACTTTATTATTCCACTCTTTGTTCACTCGTCATTTTACATTTTTATTTGCGTGGCGTGAAGATAGAATTAGTGATTTTTGAGATGAAAAATCAGTAAAAAGAAAACTCAAACAATAATAATTCAGTTTTCAAGTCACGCAAATAAAAATGTAAAGTGACGAATGAAAAAAGAGTGGAATAATAAAGTAAATGGACTGCAATTAATAATAATATATATCTTCTCTCATTGTGGTTAATCCAAAAAGCTACTTCCTCTTTCAACTATAATAATTATTAGCTTTTTCATTTTCAAAACGAAATCATGTATTTGTATAAATAAGTAAAAATTAGTTATAAAAAAATATTCTCTGAGAAAGAGTCTCATTAAGGTTTGAAAGTACCAAGATATTTTAAATAAAATTAACTATTAACATCTTTGATTGTTTTTAATCACCTTTTAAGTAAACCAGATCATTTAAAAATTCAAATTATATATTATGTGTTTAAAACGAAGTGAAAATTGCGTCCCGTCGTATGTTTTCATTTATTGCTGTTACTTTTTTCGGTAATACTAGGTTTCCCCGTCGACTAAAAATTTATCGCCAAACTATAAGTTAAAATGCAAATAATGGATGTCGTGAATGTCACTTTCAATGACATTAAATACGATTCACGTGTTTAAAGTGTCATTAAGGGATTTTTATTTCGTCTTTTTAATTGTATTTTTATTAATATTCCACTAATTATTTGTTTTTTCGTTTTTTAAAATAAAAATTATACCAATATGTATAATTTAGCTATTAGTTTGGCGATTTGTATAATTTGGCGAAATCGGTCGACGTGATAACAGAGTAGTACCCTTTTTTCTTTTAAACCCTTGGGGACGAGCGATTCGTACACTATCTACCAAAAAGTATTTGTACACTTTCAGTTTTTGACATTTTGTCAAATATTTAAAAATATACTGGTCGGATTCTTCTGGAACTTCAGAAATATAAAGATTATGTTTCACTTTATATTTATTTACATTCATTTGTTAAGCGGGTAATTAGGGGGCCGGCAAAAAAACAAAGAATAATAGAAATATTTGGGATCGCCCTGTACATGAAAATGCACGAAACGACTTATCGCTTTAGAATACAAATATATGAATACAGTAGAATATGTACACTAATTTTTGTGAGAATAGCATGTATATTTATGGCGATAGAGCGATTTTTTTGAAAAATTCAAAAAATTCTGGTATGTTTTTTGTTTATATCATGCTGGGTTTTTGACCAAATTTAACGCAAATTTCAGAAAAATTGGCAAAATGCAGTAGAAAAAATGTAGCGCAATTGGAATATAAATATATTAAATATTTTATGAAATATGAGTAGTTGTATAAAATAATTTTTATCTGCGCATGCGCGAACTAGAAAAACATTTTTTTACATTATTTAATAGTCAATTCTATGGAGTGACTTATAAAAAAAATCCAATCAAATATCGTGAAAATTCAAAAGGATATCCTTATTTTAGTGAGATGTTTTTACTCTTCTCTCTAAAAACGGCTGAATCTTAAGGGATTCTCCACAAATTGACATTTTTTAATAACTGACTTAAAAAAAAAACTATTATTGAATTAATACAATATCTAATACAATATTGCTGCTAATAAGTACTTGACAATTGTGATAGAAAAGAAAAAGAGCTTTATTCACATTCAGGGCCAAAACTAAGAGAGGGTTGGGGGAAAAGGGCATGTGCCCCGGGCGCTAGGATGAAAGTGTCCCAAATGTACATTTTGTTTGGCGATTTTTTTCCATGTCTATGTTTAGCATGATATTGTCAAAATCGTCCCATTCAAAGCATTTCTCCTATACCAAAGCATAGAAGAATCTAATGATGATGGCATAAAGATCCCGCATAAAGCAGATTTTTTTTTTTTCGTTTTGATTCGGTTTCACGATTTTAAGGTATCATTTTTTTTAAACAAAGCAGACTACTTTAATCAATATTGTTGCAGTGTATATAGGGTTCTTTTGATCTTACGGTTAGACAACTTCAAACTCTTGCTTATAGAAAAGTAGAAAATAATTTATTTACAGAACTTCAGAACAACAGAGTCTTCGAAACTCACAAATATTTCTAGATATTCAAAAATAATTGTTCAAATCTATCGTATAAGTGCAGATATAGATTCCAGAGACTCTTTATACAACGTCTCAACACTAAATCACATTCAAAATAACGTAAATAAGACTCAAGCAAACTCGCTTAACAAACGCCTTGTTCACTCAATGACTGACTGGTAAATAATAACCACAGCTCGCATCGCTTCTCTTCTTATATAGGCTCGTAGCAGGTGCTGGAAATTTCTAGAACCAACTCGAAAAATCCACGGAACAACAAACAAGGTATCAGTATATCTAAAAGGGGGGGTTACCATTGCCAACAATCGCCAAGTTTGTCGCCAACTTGGCAATATATCGCCAAATTTGGCGACCAAAATTAGTCGCCAAAAGTGACGCTAACTTGGCGATATCGCTAATATTTCGCAAAGCTGCCATAGACATTCACTGAAAATAATAGAGAAGTTTGCTTGATAACAGAGACAATGTAACAAAAACTAATATTAGTAAAGAAATGGAGCTTAATAAGATTATTTACATTATTTTACAGAACAAACACTAACTATTTACAAAATTCGTAACACTACCCCCTCCTCAAAGACTGCACGTCCCGGGCAGTGCAATCCTTGAGTTAGAGGAAAACACTTAAAATAAATGAACAAATAAATAAATAAATAAATAAATAATAACAATAATAATAAAATTTACATAAATAAGAACTAATTACTATTTACATATTTACAAAAAGTGACTTTCATGACCATGGTCTGAAATTCCAGTTTTGAATTTTTAATCACTTTGGCCAAAATAAGGGGCTAGCCGGTTATAGTGTACGACCTTGGGTTTGGCGTGTGGCGATTTTTGTATGCGTACAACGACGTCATTCAGGCTGTTGACGACTGTGTAAGGACCGTCCCAGTTTCTTTGTAATTTTGGTGACAGTCCCTTACGACGTATCGGATTCTACAACCAAACTTTGTCACCTTCGTTGAACTCATGTCCTGTTGCCTTTGTGTCGTACCGTGTCTTCATCTTTTCCGTTGCCAGTCCGATTCGGTTCCTCGCTAGACGATGAATCTCCTCAATCCGCGCCTGGAGTTCATCGACATATTCCTCAGGCGATGAAGGAGCATCAGGAGGACGGCCAAACAAAAGATCCGCAGGCAGACGAAGATCACGACCAAAGAGCATTTGAGAAGGGGAGTAACCAGTGGCCTCATGAGTGGCACTCCTGTAGGCAAGCAGGAAAAGAGGCAATTTCTTGTCCCAGTCCTGTTGGTCTCTAGACACCAGGAGAGAGAGGCTATTTAGGATTGTACGATTGAACCGCTCCACCATGCCGTCCGATTGAGGGTGTAGAGGTGTTGTTCGAGTTTTGTACATGCCGAGTAGTTCACACATTTCCTTGAACACAGCCGAATCAAAATTTCTTCCTTGATCGGAATGGATTTGAAGAGGAACTCCGTATCTGGAAACCCAGTGTTGAATCAGTATGTCTGCTACGGTTACCGCCTCTTGATTAGGAATGGCGTAGGCTTCAGGCCACTTAGTGAAGTAGTCCATGACAACGAGGATGTACTTATTGCCATCAGATGTTCTAGGAAGTGGACCCAGGATGTCTAGAGCAATTCGTTCGAAAGGAGCTCCTACATTATAACGTTGCAATCGTCCACGGGTGCGCCTCTTTGGACCTTTACGTGCTACACAGGTGTCACAAGTTCGACACCACTTCTCCACGTCACTGCGAACATTATTCCAGTAGAAACGCTCTCGAACCTTTTGCAGGGTCTTCATTACACCAAAATGACCTCCTGTGGGACTACCATGCAGTTCTTGAAGGACCATAGAAATTCTCGACTTAGGGAGTAGTAGTTGCCATCTACATGTCTTTCCATCGTCAGACTCCCATTTCCGGTACAAAATACCGTTCTTCAAATGTAGGGAATCCCAAAGAGCCCAATAACGTTTAGTCGTAGGATGGTAATGGGCCATGTCTTCCCAGCTGGGCTTCCTGTTGGACTCCTCTTTCAGCTCTAGAATTGGCTTAATTTCAGGATCAGCAAGTTGATCTTTACGCAGGCTCTCGTCACTCCACGGATCTTGCGATGATGTAGACCCAGTTGTAACTTGTCTTACTATAGGACCTTTGACATTAAATTTCTTCTCAACCCGGTCGCAGTATCTACAATTCTCTGAGCAGGGTCTTCTTGAGAGAGCATCTGCATTTCCATGTGATGAGCCTTTTCGATGGCGTATCTCCATATCGTACTCTTGAAGCTTTTGTATCCACCTGGCTATCTGGCCTTCAGGGTTTTTAAAATTCAATAGCCAAGTTAGAGAAGCATGATCAGTTCGGATCAGGAATTTTCGACCGTAAAGATAGTGATGAAAATGGCCTATGGCTTTCACTACAGCAAGAAGCTCTTTTCTTGTTACGCAGTAGTTTCGCTCTGCCTTTGATAAGCACTTGCTGAAATAGGCGATAACACGCTCCTGGCCGTCGATTTCCTCGGACAGTACAGCGCCAATGCTTTCGTTACTTGCATCCGTATCAAGTATAAACTGTCTATCGATTTGAGGATATGACAGAATTGGAGTGGATGTTAAGGCCTCCTTAAGCTTTTCATCTACTTCACCTAGTATTTTCTCTTCAACGTTACAAACTTCATTCTGAATTTTCTCTTCTACTTCCGCCATTTTCCTTTCCATTTTCTGTTCAACATTACTAACTTCATTCTGAATTTTCTCTTCTACTTTCTCTATTTTCTCTTCTACCGAGCCTATTCTTCTCTCTACCGATGAGAACTTTTCTTCCAAAGTTTTCTTCATTTCTTCTTGGCTTTTATTAACTTCCTCCTTTAATTCTTCCATTCTCTCTTGGCTTCTTTTCATTTCTTCAGTCACATCTTCTTGGACTTTGTCGATTTTATTCGATAACTCTTCTTGGCCTTTGTCAATTTTATTTGTCAACTCTTCCATTCTTTCTTAGTTTTTATTCATTTTTTCCGTCAACTCTTCTTGGCCTTTAATCATCTTTTCAGTCACATCTTCTTGGCATTTGTCAATTTTATTTGTCAACTGTTCCACTCTTTCTTCGTTTTTGTTCATTTTTCCCGCCAACTCTTCTTGGCCTTTATTCATCTTTTCCGCCAACTTCTCTTGGCCTTTATCCATTTTATTTGATAATCCATTAATAGCTTTCAACAACTCATTCAGTTGCTCTTCCGTTGCTCTCGTTTTCGCCATAAGACCCCACTCCTGACACCAAATGTTGCAGCGAATATAGGGTTCTTTTGATCTTACGGTTAGACAACTTCAAACTCTTGCTTATAGAAAAGTAGAAAATAATTTATTTACAGAACTTCAGAACAACAGAGTCTTCGAAACTCACAAATATTTCTAGATATTCAAAAATAATTGTTCAAATCTATCGTATAAGTGCAGATATAGATTCCAGAGACTCTTCATACAGCGTCTCAACACTAAATCACATTCAAAATAACGTAAATAAGACTCAAGCAAACTCGCTTATCAAACGCCTTGTTCACTCAATGACTGACTGGTAAATCAAGGCTAACTTATCATAATATCATATCATGATATTATGATAAGGGGGCCTTGTGGTAAATAATAACCACAGCTCGCATCGCATCTCTTCTTATATAGGCTCGTAGCAGGTGCTGGAAATTTCTAGAACCAACTCGAAAAATCCACGGAACAACAAACAAGGTATCAGTATATCTAAAAGGGGTGTTACCATTGAGAGGGAAGGGTTACCATCGCCAACAATCGCCAAGTTTGTCGCCAACTTGGCGATATAT
The DNA here is from genome assembly GCA_964019185.1 of Maratus speculifer. Classification (NCBI taxonomy): domain Eukaryota; kingdom Metazoa; phylum Arthropoda; class Arachnida; order Araneae; family Salticidae; genus Maratus; species Maratus speculifer. The sequence goes on along the minus strand of OZ025295.1, from coordinate 275,291,654 downwards.
CGCCAAATTTGGCGACCAAAATTAGTCACCAAAAGTGACGCCAACTTGGCGATATCGCTAATATTTCGCAAAGCTGCCATAGACATTCACTGAAAATAATAGACAAGTTTGCTTGATAACAGAGACAATGTAACAAAAACTAATATTAGTAAAGAAATGGAGCTTAATAAGATTATTTACATTATTTTACAGAACAAACACTAACTATTTACAAAATTCGTAACAATATTACATATTTTAAGTTTTAAAATAAGTCGGCTATTAATAAATTAGAAAATTTTTCTTTGCAAATACTTTTGCAGATGCTTTGCAAAGAAGAAAAGGGAGGGGGGGGGGGGAGTTCACCAAAATTCATTGAAATATAAATATATTAAATATTTTCTAAAATGTTCTATGTCATGCAATATTTTCAACCAAATATAAAGCCACATTCAGAAAAATTCGCAAAATGTAGTAGAAAGAATAAGGTGCTATTGAAATATAAATATATTAAAAGTTTTCTAAAATATGAGTATTTGTATGAAATATTTTTTAATCAGCATATGCGTGAACGATAAAATTTATCATTTTACATAATTTAGTATTCAACTCTATGGAGCTACCCATAAAAAAATCCGATCGAATTTCGTGGAAATTCAGAAAGTTATTGTGGATAGGAGTGAACTGATTTTCAATTGGTCTCTGAAAGCAGTTGAATGACGTCAGATTTTAAGCAAATTGCCAAATCTCCATTTACGTTTTTTACTGGTGATTTACTTCTTTTCTTAGATAATTACCAATTTGTGTCAAATCTACCCATTGATACATAATTGATAATGGCTCTTATGCAAATGCCGATATCTGCGATCCTGAAATACGTCAAGTTCTCCACTGTTAAATGTGGTGTCGAAAACAACACTGACATCAATCGCATGCATGATGCCAAGAAGAACAGAGCTGTCTGATTTTGAGAAAGGTGTGATCATCGGGTACCACCGAAATGGCCGATCTTTAATCGACATATCTAGCGAGCTTAATTACCCCAAAACGACTGTGGCTTATGTGATTAGAAAATGGAAGCTGAATGGTGATTGTCAGAATGTGGCCAGAGTAGGCAGACCGACGAAACTGGGAGATAGAGACCGACGGGTTCTGTCTAGAGAAATTCGGAAGAACCGCAACCAACCAATGTTACACATACGCCAAGAATTTCAACAAGCTTCAGGATGTGTTGTTTCCATGAATACCATCCGTAAGGAAGCTCATCTGCTTAATTTTTATGGCCGTGCTGCCGCCCATAAGCCTTTAATCACCAAGTCCAACCGCGCAGCTCGGTTAAGTTGGTGCAAAACACGCCAGCAATGGACTGTACAGCAATGGAAACAGGTTCTCTGGAGTGATGAATCAAGGTTCACCCTCTACCGTTCTGATGGTAGGGTCTGGGTCTGGCGTCTGCCTGGAGAACGCCTCCTACTAGAATGTATTATGCCCACAGTTAAATTTGGCGGAGGGGGAATTATGTTCTGGGGTTGTTTTTCCTGGTTCGGACTAGGACCCTTGGTCCCAATTCATGGTAAGCTTAATGCCGATGCCTACTGTAATATTCTGGACAACAGTGTACTTCCTACGTTGTGGCAATACAATGGATTGGACCCATGTTATTTCTAGGATGACAACGCAAGCTGCCATGTAGCGAGGTCCAGCATGGATTGGTATGCTGATAATGGAGTGCATCGACTCGAGTGGCCTGCCCAGAGCCCAGACCTGAACCCAATAGAGAACCTCTGGGACGAGTTGGATCGTCGAATTAAGGCGGGTGACACACGCCCAAAATCAGTAAAAGAGCTTACCTGCCTTGTGCAAACAGAGTGTAATAAAATACCATTAAATGTATTACAAGGACTAGTTGAGAGCATGCCCAGGAGAGTCGCAGCTGTAATTGCCTCTCGAGGAGGATCTACAAATTATTAAATGTGAACAGGGCCAAAACCAGTCTTTTTTTCCCGAGGCAAACGTGGATTTTGAAGGTACCCCTTTCCACCTCCTTCGCAAAGCATATTTACAAAGAAAATTTCTTCAATTTATTAATAGCCGACTTATTTTAAAACTTAAAATATGTAATATAAAATAACGTATTCTGCTTTATTAAAATACTCCAATTTGATACTTTAAACCGAATCAAAAAAAATTCTACTTTCAACAGGATCTTTAAGGCCCTTGTCCCTGCCCGCGAAGACACTGGGGAGGCATTTTTCTAATAACTCTTTCGCATTTTCAAATTTTCAATTTTTTTTTTTTTTGCATTGGATAGTAGAAGTCCTTCTCTAAATCGCTCCTTGACTACTTTTTCGGTTTGAGTCATAGATGTTTTTTATAAAGTTAGTTTCACTTTCAGAACCACTTTTGGAAGTGAAAGAAACATTATAAAAATATCTACGCCAAAATTGAAAAAGTAATCACGGAGCGATCTTGAAAAGGACTTCCGCTATCCAATGCAAAACATATTATTTAAAAATGTCCAAATGCAAAAGAGTTAGAAAAATGCATCCCCATAGGAATAGCATTAGCTCGTGAGCATCTTCGCGGGTAGGGGCAGGGAACTTAAGCCATCATCATTAGATTTTTTTATGCTTTAGCATAGCCCAGATATAATAATTTTAACAATATTATGCTAAACATAGCCATGAAAAAAATCGCCAAACGAAAGATACATTTGGAACACTTTCATCCTAGCGCCCGGAGCACATGCCCTTCTCCCCCCCCTCTCTTAGTTTTGGCCCTGAATGCGAATAAAGCTCTTTTTCTTTTCTATCACAATTGTCAAGTACTTATTAGCAGCAATATTGTATTAGATATTGTAGTAATTCAATACTAGTTTTTTTTAAAGTCAGTTATTAAAAAATGTCAATTTGTGGAGAATCTTTTAAGATTCAGCCGTTTTTAGAGAACAGAGTAAAAACATCTCACTAAAATAATGATATCCTTTTGAATTTTCACGATATTTGATTGGATTTTTTTTATAAGTCACTCCATAGAATTGACTATTAAATGATGTAAAAAAAAATGTTTTTCTCGTTCGCGCATGCGCAGATAAAAATTATTTTATATAACTACTCATATTTCATAAAATATTTAATATATTTATATTCTAATTGCGCTACATTTTTTTCTACGGCATTTTGCCAATTTTTCTGAAATTTGCGTTAAATTTGGTCAAAAACCCAGCATGATATAAACAAAAAACATACCAGAATTTTTGAATTTTTCAAAAAAATCGCTCTATCGCCATAAATATACATGCTATTCTCACAAAAATTAGTGTACATATTCTACTGTATTCATATATTTGTATTCTAAAGCGATAAGTCGTTTCGTGCATTTTCATGTACAGGGCGATCCCAAATATTTCTATTATTCTTTGTTTTTTTGCCGGCCCCCTAATTACCCGCTTAACAAATGAATGTAAATAAATATAAAGTGAAACATAATCTTTACATTTCTGAAGTTCCAGAAGAATCCGACCAGTATATTTTTAAATATTTGACAAAATGTCAAAAACTGAAAGTGTACAAATACTTTTTGGTAGATAGTGTATATGTAGCGCAAATAGGCTTAAGAATTCCTGTTTATCGCCACCAGTAAAATTATACGGTAAATTTTGCCTTATTGAATCAGATCATTTTCTCGATTTAGTGAGTCACAAATTTCTGTTTTTTAAAACCGGTGACGAAACGTTAATGTTGAAATGATGTAAATACATGAGTATACTTAATGGCTTCGCGCAGTAATTTGTATCCCAGTTTTCACATACAACTTCAGAATTCTTCTATAATAATAATTTAATACGTAAAGGAAAAAGGAAAATTACTAAAATATTTTTTTAGTTCAAAAACTAAGCTTTTAAAATTAAAAACATAACTTGAATTTGTTACAAATTAAAATCTATTTACTGAAAAAGATGCTTAAAAATTTATTAAATATTACATTAGAAAATAAACTGATCAACTATATATTTAACTAGGAAACTATCGCTTCAAAATAATTGCGTTTGCGATTGAAAAATTTCAGGAATTATCTTTTCCGTTTCTTTAGAAATGATTTTGAATATAGATGTTTTTTAAGTTTTACAGACCAATTCTTTTTGTAACAGAATAGTAAATAAATTTTTATGGTTTTTTTTTTTTTTTTTTTTTTTTTTTTTTTTTTTTTGTAAATAGATTTTAGTTATTAGTCATCTCCACGTAAGTTGAATGAGTCCTTCCACTCAGAACTTGTTTTAATTTTTTCATTTAAAAAAATTTAATTATTTCGTAGTTGAATTAGAAAAAAATCTAATATTTTTATTTCTTTATTTTTTTTTTTTTAGTTATGTCAAAATTTCACTATTTTAGTATTATTTATTCAGTATTCTCTGTAAGTATCTTTAGTATTCACTGTTTTTCACTTTTTGATATATATATATATATATATATATATATATATATACGAAGCATTTGTGAGAAATTTGAATAAAATTGTATGAAATGCGCATGGAACATTTTGATTTCTTTAATAAGCACTATTAAACAGGTTTTAATGAATAAATAAAGTATAACTACTTAATATGCCTTTTTTAAAAACCGTTGTAATTATGAATAAATGTTTTTATAATGCTTAAGATTAATTACCTACATTTCTGAGCATTATGATAAAAATAACTAGTTTATTGATCCACTAATAAACGTAAATAGTAGTAGTACGTAGGTAGTATACGTAGCATATACTCACCGATTTTACTCAAAAGTATATTATTTAATAAGCAAAGCCACCAATTTTATTTTTCATATTATGTATACATATTATAAAAAATCTAACATAATATAATTTAATGAAATAACAGACATAATTATAGAATTATATATTTAAAAGGTGTTATAATTTATTTAATTTTAATTTAAACAAATATTATTACTTTATGTATCGCTCAAAGTGGTACAATTTTAAAATAAATTCCAAAAACAACAGTTTGAATTACTTTTAAGTGTTCATAAGATCATCTATAAACCTTTCCTGTCATAGACACAAAAATTTTAAACAAATTTATATAACCTCAAAAATTTGCATTTTGTCACGTATGTTTTGTTTAATTTTGAATTATTTTATATATTTCAAACCTATAAGTATAATAAGCCAGAAGTACTTATTTATAAAAATGATTGAGAACGTAATTTATTTTTATTCATAACAACATTAAATTATTCTTTTTAAAGAGAATACTTTATTCAAGTGTTTTCATTTGTGTAAAAAATACTTTTTTAAGTGTTGTTATTCACTAAAGAAAATATTACTAAACATTTTGTAAAAAGGAATGTTTTTACAGTAGTGCTAATAAAAAGAAATTTCTTTTCATAATTTCATTCTTTTCATAAAAAGAAATTTCTTTTCTTTTCAGGAGTGTTTAAAATTTATATTTTTAGAAATTTAAATTTAATCATGCATACTTGTTTGTTTAAGCAGTTTCTTTCATCTCTAAAAGAATACAGAGAGTCTAATAAACTACATAAAATTATACTTAAGACAGTGTTTATTACAGGTATGTTTATGTTTATATTTGTAATACACGATGTTTCACAAAGGAATATGTGGCAAATGGTTCATGCTAGAAGAGATATCGTACGATTCGCGTAACATTAAAGTTGAATTACTCGCTAACGATATTATATAGTAAACAAATGAAATAAAGAATATGTCTGTGAGATTTTTCATAAATTTTGTATCTAATTATAAGGTAGCTATAATTAAACTGAGAGTACTCAAAGTGTTTGATCACTTGATCTAATTCAGAAAACGACACCAAATTTTGAAAGAACAAAAAATGTGGAACGCAGAATTCCCCGAAAAAATCTATAGTTTGAAAAGTCATTGCTAAGGAAATAGGTGGCGCTATATATCAGTTAACGTTAATAATATGAGTAAACGAAATACATTTTTATTTATTTTATTTTAATTTTCATTTTTGTTCTGCTCTCTATCTCTATCTTCTTCATCTGCTAGTAACTAATAATTTTCATTTCTTTGATTAATTAATATTTATCCTAATTTTTATATATTACCATTTTAAAAATAAAATTTAAAATAATTTCTTTCGATTTTTCAGATTTCTTTATTTCTGCCAGAGCTTTATTGTAGATCTTTTCGATATTTCTGCTATCCTAAAGTATGTGCAATGGTGTTTTAATTTTTCCCCTTTCTGAGATATTCCCCTTTTAAAGATTTTATAATCCTTCATCCTATAAAAAGGTGGATTCTAATTTAACTTTATTACTAAGGTGGTCTGGTGTAATAACGCCAGGCGGGGTTATAACTCTAAGTGCTAATATCATGCATAATTATAAACTAATCCGGTAAATGACACCCATGTGCTCTGCGCAAAAGGGTTTTGAGTCATATAAGTCGCAAAAAACAGCTTAAAGTTAATTTTTTCCATTTGTAGGCCTTATTGTTTTAAAAGTAACTAAAATTAACGCTTGATCTAAAATTTGCAAGATAAATTTTGTGATGTGAAGACTATATTTTTTATCCGGAAATACTTTGCTTATTACATAATTTTGTAGTTACTGTTCATGTACCGGGTGTCCAGTAAATAACTGACCCATTTTAAACTTAAATAACAAATAAACGGTTTGAGATAACTATGCGCGGTTTGCGGTATTGTTATTAGAAAATCAATAAATTTTTAAACATGTACTTTGTTAATATAGTTCAAATTTCGGAAAAAAAATATCTCGCTGGCGGTAACAGGCTGGTTGAATACAGACATGACTCTAATTTTCATAAATATGAGATTTTCGGCTGAATCTGAATCTATATGTTGTCGAATCTGAATCTATATGTTGAATCGACTCTCGAATCAGCTTCAGAAATAGGGTACGTTGGTTGGAAAGTGATTTAAAACAATATTTGTTGATTGGACCATCTGTATTATATTTCCCCTCCTCAGTCTTGAGTCTGAGATATTATTTTAAATATTATTATATTACATTAACAAAGTGCATATTTTAAAATTTATTTATATTCTAATAACAATAAAGCAAGTTGCGCATTTTTATCTCAAACAGTTTTTTTGTTATTTACATTCAAAATGGGTCAGTCATTTACTGGACACCCGGTACTTCCAAAATGTTGTAAAAGATTTTGGAGATGTTCACGAGATAATTTGTAGATTAAAATGTACCACGCAATAAGTATACCGGGGTAATAAGGCCAAGGATTGGCGTTATTACCCCGGTTAATTCGAAACAGGGGCCGAACTACACCCGAAGGGAGTTTATTTATTAATATGGGTAAGCATTATTATCATCGTTGAAATTATAAGATTAAGGTTGGAGGGGGGGGGTCCAATACCCTAAACTAATTTCTTTCTTTTTTTTAATACTAATGTAAAAAATAATCTTAAACTCTTATAAATGAAATTATATCAAAATGTTTTCGATATTCTAATTTGAACATCTTCCAAATCAAGTTTTTATTAAATTTCCACTGGATAATTCAATTGATTCTAAATTGTAACTGTCCGCTTTCTAAGTTTTCGGTTTTTCAAAATTTTACAAATTTAACCTTTAACCGATGTGACAAACATTGTAACGTAACTAATGTGAAGCATTTTGTGAGACCGAAAGATTGAAAGATGTATAAAAGGTCGGCATAACTCATAGGGTTGTGTTTTTCTACTAAACTTTTTATACAAGACTATTATACTTAATATTCAACTATTTAAAAGTCTCTCGTGAAAGTTTCTCGTACTAAAGTTCCAAATGAAACAAAATTTCGATACTGTTTGTAGTTAAACTGAAAATTACAAGTAAAACTATAAAAATTAAAAGAAAAACAGTGGTCTGTGTGACCGGTAACATAAGTTAAAAGTTAAAAGACAATCAATGATTAAAAATGACAGAATTCTGTTGCTGCACTAAACTTTTTGTACAGAATTAATTTTAATTAAATTTAATCTATTCAAATATTTCTAACAATAGTACGAGGACTGCAAACGAAAGACAATTTCAGTTGTAGCTATAGTTAAACTGAAAAATACAAGTTAAACTCTAAAATTTGGGGGGAGGGGGAAAACAGCATTCAGTGAGATTGCTAACATCAGTTAAAGGTTAATATTGTTGCTAATATAGAGATAATGATATATAACCACATGAATCATGTATAAAATTTAATCAGATATCTCATTGGGATAAGATTTTTTTTATCAAAAGTCTTATTTAATTAATTAAAAATTTATTAAATCATGTTTTATATAATGCCGACAATTTAACGTTGGGTTTGGATAATCCGCATTAGTGTGGAGTTATGGGTTAATAACTATATACAAGACTACTATAATAGTATTAACAAAAATATTTATTACATATAACTCTAGTTATTATAAAATTTCACGTGATTAAAATATTACATTATAAATGGTTAAAACCATGCTATGTTTCTTATAATTATATTTAAGCGGGACTTTTTAAGCGAAGAGAGGCACAGGGTGTTATATTCTGTTGAAGTTCCCCCTCACTCCTTTTTCTTTCACTTTCACAAAAAATTTAATATTTTTCATCGCATAAGATACATATATGGGAATATAAATGCTGATTCAAATGAACACAGTTAAAACCGTGCAATGTTTCTAATAATTCAATTTAAACGGCCCTTGTTAAGGAAAAAGTAGATTAGAGTCTGATATTCTTTTGCCTCCTCCTCCACCGCATTTTTATTCTTACACTTTCACAAAAAAATTTAACATTTTCAATAGTTTAGAATGCAATTTGTCAATTTCTAGAATTGTAGAGTTTGTATTTTTAGAATTGAGCAATCTACATGTCATTATTCCATCTTATTTTATAGTTTTGTTTGCATGGCGTTATTATCCATATAGGTGGGTAATAACGCCAAGTTGCATTGGTGAAGAAATCACGCCATTACATTTTATGAATACATATCTGTTAAATTATTTTTTATATATAGATAGTTAATGATTTGCTGTATAAAATCCTACATTTGTTTGAAAAATACAATCTAAAACTAAGCCGTGGAAATTGGTAGAACCTTAACGTGGCGTTAGTACCCCGGGATACCTTATTATTATTTTTTTTGTGTGTGAGTGTGTGTTATAATTGTACTATTTGCCCACAATAAATAAAAAAGCCGTATGATATTTAGATTAAATTTTCGTAAAAAGTATTTTTTTTAATTTAATCTTTTTCAAGTTACTTAAATTTGCAAAATTCACTTATTCTGTTTTCAAAATCTTCACAATTTTGCCCATGATTTTTTTTCAAGTGAAAACTCTCATATATATATATTTTTAAATTGGAAACTGAATATCAGGAAACAACGTTTGGATTCAACACTATTATTAGGAAACAAGAATAAATTATTGCCATATTTTGTTTCAAAACAAATCAGTCACAAAGAGATAATGGGCTGCTGCTAATTAAAATCCAAACATGATGTGACAGAAACGTTCTTATTTCTCTTTTGTTTCGGTAGATATTTTTACTTTTAGAATACAAAGAACATAACTCAAACGTTACTTTGACTTGTTAACTAATTATTTCATTTAATTTGAAAGGCAGTTGAAAATAATTGAGATTGTTTACTTATACAATAATGAGCCAAAAATATGCATATAACATATATCTACAGGTAATAATTAATAAAAAAAATCTAAACAAGAGAAATAATATAATGGTAATAGAAATAATAAACAAGAAAAATTAAATTAATATTAATATCAGGCATTTTCTAGATCACAATAAACTACATTTTTTTTAAAATTAAGAGTCTGGCACGAATTACTAATCTCAAACATTTTGATTGTAATTACAGTAAACTCTCTATAAGGTGGACTTAGCGTATAACAACGTATTACACATTCCTGTATATTTACAGGAACACAAAAAAGATTTCGACCATTATACTGTATTGTATTGAAAGTACTGTATACTATAACAGCAAGATCTGAATATTTTTAAAACTTCGTTATAGCTCAAACGCACTTTATTTGCTACGATTTACGTGCAATTTACATTTTGTTTATAAATTGCAAACGAGTTTCTAAACTTGCTCTATTTATCTTTATTAGTTTTCTACGACCTTTTATATAAAATCCCATTTTATTTTAAACTATAACTATCGTTTCATTGTTGTTTTCAGTATACTACAGTATACTAGAGTATAGTAATATCTTATTGAATGCCATTTTTAATATTTTATTCAGTATCTTGTGGGTATGAAATGTGGGTATCAAATATGAGGTGTCTAACTCCCAACATCTGGACAGAGTGAGGTTTGGTAAACGGTGTACTGAGTATTGTAAAATATACCGTCTATGGCCCAAGATTTCAACTTCATAGATTCTCACACGCTATAATGGTTCATGTTGATGATTGTTATGGACAATTTCTAACTGACTTCTCTTCGTCAAACCTATTTGTAAATGTTGAAAAGTAAAAGTCTCATGCTTATAAACTCAGTGGCTTTTAGTAGCTGCATACCCTGCCACCGTCATTGCTGTGGACATTAATCTAAAGGAATTGTTACATAAAATAACTTATGCTACTTTTAATATAGTATGCCATTTAGAGGAAGTTCTTATTTAAGCACTTATTGTTTTTCCTTTTTTCATCTTGAGTAAATAGAAAAGCTTCAAGCCATAATAAAAAATCTTCATAATTTTTCATACGAAAAGAATTTCTAAGAATTTTGAAAATTGCTGATCTCACTTTTAAACAAGTATAATATAATAAATATATAAACAACGTAAATATATAAACAAGTAACTTGCAATAATAACTTGCGTAAATATATAAACAAGCTACTTATAGTTTATTGATACAAGACAAGATATTTATTAACTATGTCGTATAAAATTTGATTTAGATGTTTTATATAAAAAGAAATGCAAATTCAATTTTATGCTGCAAAATACATTTAATAATGGAATGTTAAATATATTTCGATACAAGAAAACTCGTTAAACTAAAATCACATCAAATGCTTCAAAAAGAAAAATAAAAGCTTTGAAATCTCTTTTGAAAGAATAAAATATTTTATGAATTGGAGTTAATAAAGTAAAAAAAAAAAGTTTACACATAAATGAAGAGCAAGTGTACAAAATGTATCACATGTATTTTTTTAATTTAAATTTAAATAATTAAAAAGAGATAATTGACATAAGAAATGAACGCTTTGTAATGTAATCTGAATTCAATTATTATAAAACTTAAAAATATACGGTTTTTATATAAATGAAAATATTTACACATTGTAAATTATATTCAACACTGAACTTTTCCTTAAATTTAATTTTTAAAACAAAAAAAATTCAGGAATAATTAAAATCATGTCAAATATATATAAAGTAAAATTAACCAGAAGGAAAAACGAGCGTGAAGCATGGTTAAAGAAATATTTTCCAATATATTCAGAATACTGTAACTAAAACTTACATTTTTACTCATTATGCCTCAAATAATTCATTCATGAAAATTTAAGCTTCTGAAGCTTTGCCAGAAATTTTCGAAACCACATTACAAGATTTACACAATTATTTAATAAATATGTAGTATTTTGACAATTAAAACCAGTTAATTATATTTGAAAGTGATTTTGTGCAAAACTTATTACTCGATATAAACCTGTTATTTAAAATATATTTTTAGTATTTTGTATAATTAGAAAATACAGTGTAACCCCGAATACCGGAGCTAACTGGGACTGCTAATAGTTCGAATATTGGAGATCTCGGAAAATAGAAATTGGATATAATAATTAAAAAATAATAATAATAAACAATAAAATTTCTGTTAAATGACAAAAATAAACAAACATAAAATTATGTTTCACATCTGTGGGATGTAATTATCCCATAACACATTGTACTTTATCTTCAATAGGGACACATGATTACTGGAAAGGAAGCATTGTTCGCTGTTGACTTTTCAGAGTGCAATGTTTCTTGGAAGTTGGGAGTTTTTGCGTGTACTGGTGCCTGTAGCAGGAACAGTGAACTAAAAAATGTAGTCTTTTTCCTAGCTCACTGAAAAAACAACCAAAAATATAGACTTTGCTATTAGATCGGTAAATAGAAAACTCGAATAATCAATACTCGGTTAATTAAAGTTCTACATTATAACAAATGTAATGTTCTAACAATAGAGCTAGATAAATATTACCGAACTGAAACTCGTCTCCCCCAAACTTTTAACATGAAGAAAGCTGGAAAAATGCTAAGGAAAAAAAATCCTTTAATGTTTTTCAGTGTTTAACCAATAATATATTTGGAACAAAAGAAAGCAAAGTATTTATATAGATAATAATTGGAATTTATACAGATAGTTATGTCGCTATATTCATAGTAGACGGGCGTCTTTTTGCGCCTGACGAAGAAAAGACCTTTTGCAATTTAATTTATTTTATGGTGTTTTAAAGAAGTTTGGTGTTTTTTTCACTTCAAATTATTTATAACTGATTTTAAGGTGTATTATTACTAAATAATTCATTAAATCATTTTTATAACAAGCTATTTCAATGGTACTTTAAAGTACCGTTGAGCACAAAGAGTTAATAAAGTGAATGATGATATCTAAGTAGACAATTTTGAAAACGTATCAAATATTTTATAACTCAAATTCGGCTCTTATCGTCTGTACTCTTAAAATAATTTAAATTAATTTGAGCATCTTATATATTATCTACACTGTAAAAAAAATCTGTAAAGGTACTAAACATTTTCTAGGAAACTGGGATTCCAAGAATTTTTCATGTAACGATAACAGGAAAAATTCATGTAACCGATTCTGAAACTTGAATTTTTGCTGTTACCTTTACAGGAAAAGTTGTTGGAATCCCAGTTTCCTAGAAAAAGTTTAGTACCTTACAGAAATTTTTTTACAGTGTACAGGTGTATGTTTTGGTAAAAATCGTCTGCTTTCATTTATGTGAAAAAGCTCCAGTAAGAAATTGTATTATTCGTTACCATGGTAATTTATTCTTTTTATTTTATGTTTTTGGCAGCATTCTATGTTTTTGTTTTTAAGTTTTTTTATTCGAATGTAAAAAGAGGATGGAATGTTGATAGCCGATCAATGGCTCGCATATTTCAGTGTGAAATAAAACGCATCTACAGTCTACATTTGTTGTGTTTAGGAACCAGCGTGTGTTGCTTTGATTAGTGTAAAATCCGCTAAGACTATTTTTGGTACTACGAACAGTGTATACGTACACTACTTATTAGAGAAAGAATTAGTTTTGTTAGGAGAGTTAGTTTTGTTCCGTCAATAAACTGAAATATATTCTAATTTTAAATGCAGTCGCCTATATGATCTATAGAATTTATAAACTTGAAGTAATATGCATAATTTTTAGTTAAATTGGAAAATACATATCAGTTATGTAAACGCATTTTCATCAATTATATTGCTCAAATCAGGTTGCATATTCGAATTCATTTGTGTGTTCCTGTACATAAGTTATAAATGTTATGTGCATTATAATGTTATGTACATCATAAGCATCTTATAGGACATCTCAGTGGCATATATAAATTTCAGTATATCTGAAATATTGTAGCGTCATTAAAGTACAGCGTAAAAGATTTTTCTCATAGATAGTATTTCAATAGATTTCATTTATGCATCCCTGTAAGTGAACTGTAAATGCATCATACTTCATTTTCAATACTGAACATGCCATAGTAAATTTCAACGTCAATTACATGGCGTATATTTTTTCGAGTTAAAGCTCGGCAAAAATATGTTTAAACAGAGAGAGAATTTGAATTTATAAACATTTTTCTACTAGCGAATATTAAAAAATATAACAACATCATTCCACTTAAATTATCTTGAAATATATATCAATAAGTTTTCTTCTATTCTTGCCGTTACTTATATACAGACGAGTCTCTATATAACGAAATCCATCGTTCCGATAAAAAATTCGTTATATAGAGAAATTCGATGTATAGAGAATGATGTTAAAAATCATATTTAATGTGTAAATTTTGAACAAATATTATTTTTGATCTTTTTAATTAAGAATTTGAAATGTTTAAAAGTATATATTAACCTAATATTTTATTTCTTAATTATTTAAGCAGTTTCAAAAAAGAGAACGGATATTTATTTGAAAACTTAATGAAAATCAAATAAGGAAGATTGCATTAATTTCAGAGGAAGAAATATGTAATCTTTTGTTGTTTTGATTTTAAAATTGTTACGCTCTTAAAAAATTCTCAAATTTTAGCAAGGAATAAAAAATTATAGTTAACATTTTCCCCCATTTGAAGGCCTCTCTTATGTGCCTCTCATTGATTCCTCTCTTATATGTGTAACAATCCTACTGACTCTGTTTTGAGAATGATGTTGAAAGGTGTGTGGGAGGTGGGATGAACTCGTTGGATTTAAAGAACAAGGAGAAAAGTAATATTTATAAAAAAAAAAGAAAAAAAAAACCTCAGCATTGAAAAGTGATGGAAAATTGATTCCATATGATTTCGAAGTTTTTTTAAAACTGAATAAATAAAGACCAATTTATGAAAAAAATCATTATATGGAGATAGATATTTCGCTATATAGAGACTGTTTTTAATGTAATAATGCTAAAAGGGGACCATTCCTACTAAAAATTCGTTATATAGAGAAATTCGATGTAAGGAGTTTCGTTATAGAGAGAATCAACTGCATATCATTATACAAGAAGTGTTTAGAACTAAGCCATTTAAAAATCCATTCATTTAAGACACATTTAACATTTGTGAAAATGAAATCACCTTCTGTGATACTTAATTTGAAACAGTAAGACGGTTAGACAGATGATCAGAGAAACCTAATATAAAACTCATTTTAACTGTCTTAGAAAATTTTAAAACTATTCATCATATTCTATTCGAAGGAATGAAATATTTTGTGAATTGAAGACATTACTGAATATTTTAAAATTGACTGTACATAAATGAGTAAAAAGCCTGTTAGTTGTATGAGAGTAATTTTAAAATTCTTGAAATGATTTTACAGCTTAAGTTAATTCAAAAATACAGAACACGATTATAAGAGAAGACATCTTCAATATTTTCAGTAATAACATTATTCCTAAAACGCGTAACTGAAGTCACGCTTTCCATAACGGCACATGCCCGCATTTTGTTTGGAACTAGATGAGTTGTATTTATCATTGTAATCGTTTAACTAACCACTATTGTTTGACATTCAAAATTACACAAATTTCTGTATCTTCCGTATGCTACTGATGTTGAATTTCATTGGCACACAAGTCCATGGATCTGTGTTTTTCTGGAAAGTAATAAACCAAATTTACTATGACTGTGAATCATAAGAGCAGAACGTCTCGCTGTCTAAAAAAAAATATATATATTCAAAATGCGTAAAAAAAAAATTGATACTTTTAAAGTGAAACAAATTATGATATTAAGACTTAAACATTTAAAGATTTTTTTTTTTAATTTAAAGAATCGTTTCCACCAATTAAAAGAACAGGAAAATGCATAGTGACATTTAAAAAAATAACTGAATACTCACAAATCATAACTGCAAACGAGACAGTTAGTTACTTACAAAAATATCAAGGTGACAGAAAAATCAAAATTGGATGAGAAAAACTTGGAGTGAGCATTTAGAGCTGAAATTCTTCAGAAAGTTGCTTAAAGCCAGATATATTGAAAAGTATCTGTCCTCAATTTCATTTGGTGAGCAATTATTTCCAAGACATCTGGGCGTGGGTACAAATCTTAATCCAAGTGGTGCGGAATCAACAGGTGAAGTGTGAAATTCTGTTTAAAAAGTGAAGAAAAGAGATGAGTAAATTAAATGTGGTGTTTGTTGTATAACATCTGTTATTTGTTGTTATTTACAGAATAGATACTGAATTTATTCACATTGACAGTTTTTATTTTATATCCAAATATTGTTGCATATTTTTTTTTTTTTTTTTTTTTTTTTTTTTTTTTTTTTTTTTTTTTTTTTTTACAAATCACAGTTAGAGTACCTCAATGTAATTTAACAGACTAATGAATTCCTTAATAAAACAAATCCAGTGTTTTCGATATTTTATTATAGGAAAATTGTATATAGAAAAATTTTTAAGTTAAAATTTTCAAGAAATATTTTTTTTTAAATATTTGTTTTGCCGGATTTGCAAGTTTATAGAAGACATGCCTTCAATTCTTCATTGTATGATAGTTAATTGTTGATTCTGAGATAATGTATCAACTGGATAACATCGATTATTTTTTTTATAATTATTCCACTTTTTAACTGATATTCTCGAAAGCTACATTCAAGCTAAATTTCCCCTATACATTTGGCTTTTATGTGAATTTATGCAGATTTGTAGTTTAACTAAAGAAAACAAAAAACCTGGTAGAAAACAGTTGGAATTTTAATAATTTCACATATTATATCATCCTTTACTAATTCTTTTCCTCACATCACCATCTAATTGCTCTTGAAAATAAGAAATAATGTAATTAACACGATTCCTAAGCAATATTTATGCATTGCAAGAGCATCTCTATTTTTCTAAATTACAGGAAATTTCAATTTCATGTCACAAGCAATATTTTCAAGAACCCAAAAGTGTCACGCTTTCGCATGCCGTAAGAGTTTATTTAGAATGACAAAAATGACAATTAAATCAAATATAATTGTACCATAAACTGTATCTTTTTAGAAAGCTTTTGTATTCAAAATGTTTAGACACATCAATTAAGTGCAAGCAAACATATGCCTTATGTTTTACGATTCCTTTGTCGTTAATTTGTTTTGGATTTAATTTCAGCTGTCACTGGAAATGAGCTGCAATACGAATTTTTGCCAATCATTTGTGACAATCATTAATTTTAAAGTAGGATTTATGCAATGATAAAATTTTCCCTTAGCATTACATGGTAGATGAAAATTAAAAATTGTTAATGAGTATTTGTCTTTTACTGTTTTCTATTTGGGATTCTAAAAATCGCTTCAGTTACTATGATATTATGTTTCTGTATTAAATATAATAGTGGTATCAGAAAAGTTTGGAGATAGAAGAAAGAAAAATAAATGTGTAAAGAGGTACGTTGCATAAGTAAATAGTAAAAGTTTTGAAAAAAATTTCCTTTATATTTATTTTTTTTTAAAGTGCTTCATTTATAGACTTACAAAATGTTATCAAAGAATATTAATTTTAAAAACAATTGAAATTAAATATATTTTAAAATAAATATGTTGTATGTTATAACCGAACAGTACATGTAAATTAATTAAATAATAACATTACATATATATTAGATTAATTTTAAACACGATTATTTAATCGGTAAATTAATAATAACAGAAGTAAATTTTTCCATTTTTCATTTTTGGGTGAAAAAAGTCCGGGCCAGGATTCGAACCAGGGATTTATTGGCTGAAGCCGCCAATGCCATACCAACTGAGCCATCCCGGACACGAACACTGGAGGACTATTTCACCCAATTAACCTCAACGAGGGCTGGTTGAGGTTAATTTGTTAACCTCGAGATTAACCTCGTTGACCCAATTATTATTGACCCTCATTGACCTAATTGGTTAACCCCCGATTAACCTCGTTGATAAATAGTCCTCCAGTGTTCATGTCAGGGATGACTCAGTGGGTAGAGCATTGGCCGCTTCAGCCAATACACCCTTGGTTCGAGTCCTAAAACGGGCATTTTTCACTCAAAAATTAAAAATGGAAAAATTTATTTCTATTACATATATATTTAAATTTATATAACGTTTCATTATTATATATGATGTTTAATTTCATTCTTTATATGTCATGCATATTAATACACAATCCGTAAGAAGTCAAATCTGTGGTATCTCCCATACCTTTTTTATACTGCACTGTTAAAACCAAAGGATGCAAATGGCACTTTTAGGCGTGAAATGCTTGTCCCGTCAGCAACACCCCTAAAGGAGCCGGAATTGCACCCCTAGAGGTGCCCTAAGGCCCCCCATGGCACCACATGACACCCCGAGGCACCCACATGGCGCCCTATGAGGTGCCATCGGGTGCCCTACGGCACCTTTAGGGTTGCGATTCTGGCTCCTTTAGGAGTGTCGCTGACGGGACAAGCATTTCACCCATAAAAGTGCCACATGCAACCTTTAGTTTTAACAGTGTGCTTACCAAATCAGTTCCTCATGAATGAAATCGATCGTCTCTTACAGACCAATTTTACACTACATCGTTTTTACGGACACAGGACACAAACAAAAACTCTGTCACAATAATCTCTATAATTGGTAATTGCTACTATTGTTTTTCGTGGTGTGGTATGAGTTTTTAAACTTAACTATTTTTTTTCATATTAGTTGTCATGTGTAAATTCTATTGATCCTACATATCGTTCAACAAAAGTAATATAAATTTATTAATATAAAAAAAGAAAAAAAATCTAAAGTTACTTTTTACCTCAAAAATATTGAATAAAATTTGAATGTACTATGTATATTTTAGCTCCTTCAAATCTCCGTGGGCCCCACAAAGAAATTGACAGTATTCACAAATATTAGGACGGAAATCTTAGGCTAATTCTTACTTGTGAAGACTGAATATCAATATAAATTATCTATGCACGTTGTTAATTGAACGTATAGCTATTTCATTGCATATTAATATAGAAGAAATTCATAAACTATAAAAAAATTCTTTACGCAAATGGCATAAACTTTATCATTTCATTCAGTCAATAATGCTGTATAAATTCAATTAAAATTTTAGGTTCATAAGATTAATCTCGTGATATTAATATTGATTGAAATAATATCCAAATAAATAGATACATGCATAGGATATTTTAATTTCATTAACAGTTATCAAACAAATATGATGCAAAAATCTAAAAATCATGTTTTGTTGTGTAGCTGAATCTTTGTTTTTTAGCTCTTGTTAGTATTTCAAATGCAGAAACCTATCATTTTCCCACCCATTTTTATAAATAAATTTATTAACAAAAATCACATTTTTTCTCGGAAGAATTTCACAGTAGAATATGCATAAATTGGTAATTAAGAAATTGTGTGAAAAAAGACGGGGGGGGGGGGGCTATCTATATTATAAACAGTTAGAGGAATCTGATAAGAATATTTTTTATTTAAAATACTGGTAGGAAAGTACGAAAATTTTAAGGACGCTGCGACCCCTGGACTATACATAGTAACTTTATTTCACTAAATAACGAAGTTTTTTTTAAGATTTCAGGAAGTGTCAGAAAATGTTTCATAATCTATGTTTAACGCATGGTTTTTCTTACTTGTTTTGATATTTGCGTAGATGGCGCTTCCATCGACAACATCTGTAATCTGATTACTTTACTTGTTCGCAAAAAAATGGATAACTTATGACCTTAGCACAGAATCTAGCGTAAAAATACCGATTTGGCTTTTGTGAAAAATTTTCTTTTTTATTATATGTTGAGAAATACGTGTTACAGCTTTAAAATCTGTTATTGCACTTAATACTTTTTAAGAATAGTTTTATGTGTCAAGAACTGAGAGTTCGCAAACAACAATTTGTGTAATTCTGATTTAGTTTATGTTGTTGTAAAACATTCTGAAAAATCTTAATATAATCAGAAAGAAAGTGCAAACATTATTATAGTCCAAGAGCCGACCGTACAAAACCCTAAGTCATCTAGCACAAGAAAAAATCCTTTATGTTATGGAAGAGTAGTCATAGGGGAATCTAATGATCCATGTCTGCCGTAAGTGAAGTGGTGCATAAGCCGAAAATTAGTACCACTTGTGGCTCACTCGTAGGTCTATCATTGTGTTTGCCGTACAATCAAAAGTGTGAAAACACGGAAAACTGTGTGCAGGAAATCACAATGTTAAATCTACGAGTCAACCACTAGTGGTATTCACTTTTGGCTTATGTACCATTTTGCTTCGGGCAGACATGAATCATTAGATTCCCCTGTGACTACTCTTCCATAATATAAAGATTTTTTTTCTTGTGCTCGATGACTTAGTGTTTTGTGCGGTCGGCTCTTAGACTAATATTTGGGGGTCCACAATTATTGTCTGATATTTTAAGAAAATAATTATCCATTCTTATATCATTTTATATTAGTTGATTAGTTTAGATATAGTATTTTTTATTTAAATCTTATAGATCGGTTGGTTGGCAGCGCAGACAGAATCTCCCATTGAGTTCACAGGCAAAGATCTAGGATTAGTGATATCTTGATTCGCATATTAAAACGCTATCGGTCTGCCAAGTCATATCTTGGTAGAAAACAACTAAAACCCCGATTTTAGCTGTTGACTCATAAGGTTACTATTATTTTTTCCTGCTCTCAATCCTTCATGTTTTCGTAATTTTGGGGGCAGGAAAGCACAATGTTAAACCTGCGAGTCAATCGCTAGAGTCGGGTTTTTAGGTTTTTCTATGAAGATAGGACTTGGCAGACCGATGGCGTTTTAATATGCGGATGCGAATTTAATTAATCCCAGATTTTTATCCGTAAATTCGATAATTTGATTGTTTGTGTTTCCGCCTGTCGGTCTGTTATTGATGGGATAGCTAATTTCGTTTGATTCAAAAAATCATGCTATCAACATATAAGATTTAAAATCGAATAATACCAGTTATTTCTGCATGCACTACCAAAAAATTGCAAATATTTTGCTTCCTTCATCTCGATAATTAAACATATTCGTTACTATACTTTCACACAAATTGTATATAACTGTCAGCACATAATGTATTTGAAATCCATATAGAAACATTTTATTTTAAATTTTAAAAGCTAAAAAGAAATCTTTTGATCTCATCTAATTATTTTATTTCATGAAATCACTCTGGCGTGGTTCTTACATTTTTAACGAGAAATACTGAATTAAATTTGAATAAATTCACAGAAAAATTGTTTATTCAGCTGAATTCATGAGTGAATTTAATCATTGTTTTAAACACAAAATTTATAAATTAATATCTCCCTCAAAGTGTTAATATATATGCACACATATATATCATATATATATACACATATATTCTGTTCACAAGAATAATATTAAAACAGAATAATCAATTTCGATATTGAATTGTGTTCATAATTATAATATAAACTTTTTTTGTTAAAATCCAATATATTATCTCTCAAGATATTTCCATTTAAAATGATTAAATTTGTAATGTCATCATTCAATTAGTAAAAGTTTGGATGTAGTTTCTTGATTTGTAAAAGAAAAATCTCGTTATTTTAGCATGATACACATATTTATGAATATATATACCAACATTACTAAAAATTGCATTTTTAAATTTCGGATAAGAATTATAGATTTAAAAAGAAATAAGCAATATAACCTATTTAAGTAGATAATCAAATTAAAAACATGCAGAAATCCTTTTTCTAAAGTCTTTCGAGATCGGTTAAAGTAAAATGATAAACAATTTTCCATTCTTCTATTAAATTTACGTTCAATATATACCTACGTAATATCAAAAACGCGCTATTTGCTTTACATTTGAAATATTTGCAGTTCATATATTATTATATGTATTATTTTCATCATTAATGAGACATATACTTTTCAGAAACATAATATTTAGTAAAAATTAACAATTTCATGAACACCAGTTGCATTTTTGTAAAAATGTTTTTAATTTAATTCAAAGTAACTATTCGCTTTCACATCTCACATATAACAAATGCTTCTATATAAACAGTAATAATTCCCTTATACTGCATACGTATTTTCTTTATGTAAGATATCCTTTTAAATCTTTTACATGTCAAAAAACTTATTAAATGGAACTAGTTATCGTAGTGTAGTGTGGTTTACATAACCAGATTTCCATATTAATCGGATTTTTGTGACATAAGTGGGCTATAGACACTGTTAGATACCGAAACATACGATATAACATTGTGTAACAGGTATTTGTTCCCTCTTGAGAATGAAAAAAGCATGTCCTTTCAACTTCATTCAATAACATTTTTTAATATTTATTGTTAAAGGGATCCGGGACACATTTTAAAGTAATTTTTATTTATTGAGTTAAAATTTTGAAATTTTTTGTGATTATTAACTGTTGTGCTGATTAGTTTTGTAAAAAAAATCACATCATAATAATTCTCAAACTTTTAATTTTTTTTATTGTAAATTCATTAAAAATGTGGGTTAGTGTAAAATCGTTGTAACTCAAAATATTTTTTGCAATATATAATATAAAACATCACTTTAAAATACCAAATAACTTATATTATGCTACAAGATATACATTAAAATAATAATGGCAAATAAGGTATTTTTGCCATTATTTTTTTAATGTATCACTTGTAGCATAATATAAGTAATTTGTTATTGTTTGTGATATTTTTCTGTTTTTTTTTTATTAATTAATAAAAAAATATGGAATATTTAATTTTGATTCATCATTAAAAAAAATATTAATTTAAATAAAAATTAAAAATATTTAAGATTAAACTTAAAATAATATATATATATATATATATATATATATATATATATATATATATATATATATATAAATCAGATTTTCAAAAGTTTTTCATTTTTCAAATTTGCTAGATAAAGATTAAAGTAAAACTATGTGAAAAAGACATGTTACAAGTTTGAATCATTTAACTTTAGTGATTTTTAAGTTATAATAATTTAAATAGGAAAAATGGTCACACAGATGTATCACAATTTAATAAAACCCATATTCACATCAAGTCGTTTCCATGAAAACTAATACTTGAAAGCTACATTTTAAAAACATAACTAAACGAAAAAAAATAATATTTCCTGTTCCAGTTAAGATAGAAACATAATTTAAACGGGATTTTATATAGGAAAAAACAACAAAATAATTTAATTCACTTCTTCTTTTACAAAATTTGAATAATTTTGTGTTTCGGAACCCCTTAACCTTTTATCTACCAACGGTACTTGTAAGTACCGTTAAAATTACTTATTGTAAAATTCTTTTAAAACGTCAATTTGTTGTAATACTGTTTAGAATGAGTTACATTACTTTATTTTGTTTCAAAACCATTATTAGTTACACAAAACATTTTTTTTAAAGTATGATTTATTTTGCTTTTGTATCTTTTTAGCTTTTTTGTCGCTGAGGGGAGCGGGATGGGATTTTTCAATTCGGAAATATTTTTATATTTGCATTGTAAGAACATCATATTTGTACATATTATAATTCTAAAAAATACTAATAAAACAATTTAAAATAAAAAAATTGAGTTCGGTTATAAATATTGCACAAAATCCCTGTAAATTCAAATTTGATTCATCCTTTTAGATCCTTCAATCCTTCTAAAATCCTTCAAAAATTTATTAAACAATTAGGTATATCTTTTAATTTAGTTTAAATAATTTTTGTAAAATGCTTTACAATGTAAAATTTTCCTGAATTCACACTGCGGTAGATAAAGGGTTAAACAGTTTGTCAATCCACAACCCGCATGCGGTAGTCTATAGGCTGATAACGCCTCGAGTCCACAGCCAGCATATGGTTTGACATTCAATTCGATTTTAAACTATCGTACACAGCTGGAATCAAGATAAATGTCTTGTTTAGAAAATGGACTCAATAGGATAGATACCAAACTCCCAAAAAAGTGATAGACAATTGGAAAAGACTTTTATTTACTTATTTGATAAAGGACTGTGAAACTGTTAAATTAAAAAAAAAGTAACGCATATGCTTGTCTAGTTTTAAAATAATGCAATCTTGCAATGAATTATAAAAATTAACCAAAACAATTTATTAATTGTTACCAATTTTTACCAAAAATTTTTTTCGTAAGTTTTTTATTTCTAATTTTTTTAAGGGATTAAATTTTCCACATTGTTACAAAATGAAACTGCTCTATGAACATATGTAAGAAAATTAAAACTTTTTGCCACCCAAAATCGGAATCTCTGTCAAAACGTTTGTGTCCAAACTGTACAACAAGAACTATATATTATTTTTGTCTTATTGCATGCTATTCAAGCTATAGTATTTTTAACCTTTTATCTACCGAATTATGAATTCATAAAAATTTTACATTCTTAAGCCTTTTAAGTAAACTGTTTAAATTAAATTAAAAGATTTACATAATCATTTAATAAATTTTTGAAGGATTCTAGAAAGATTGAAGGGTATAGAATAATTAATTAAATAAATTTGAATTTACAGGGATTTTGTGCAATATTTATAACTTCACATAAATCTTTTATTTGAAATTGTTTTCTTAGTATTCCTGTAGAATTATAAAATGTACAAGTATGATGTTCTTACAATGCAAATATAGAAATATTTCCGAATTGAAAATTCCCCATCCCCCTCCTTCAGTGTCTAGAAAGCTAAAAAGGTACAAAGGCAAAAAAAAAAAAAAAATCATCCTTTTAAAAATATTTTTGTTTTTTGTAATCAATAATGCTTTTGGAAATATATAAAATATGTATGTGTAACTCTATCTAAACAGTATTACAGCTAATTGACGCATTAAAAGAATTTTACAATAAGTAATTTTAATGGTATTTATAAATACCGTCGGTAGATAAAGTGTTAATATTAAATTACTATTAAACGCTGCCCAACGACTGTCAGCTGCACTTTTTCAATATTTCTAAGCTATTTTTTCTCCACTGTAAATGTTATATTATTTAATAATTGATACACTGGGTAAAAAAATAAGTAGAAAATTTATATTCAAAATTGACGGTGTCAGATTTAGAATTACATACAGGCTATCTGAATACGAAAAGTATACTTACCACTTATAAATAAGTTAAGAGGGTTTTCACGCATCCGTTAAAGAACACAAGGCAATGTTAAATCAACAGAAAAGTTATTTGCAAATTCTTGTTTTAAATTACCAAACGTAGTAAAGGAAAATAGAAAAGTAGTATATATACATATTACAATACATTAAACAAGAAATTATAATATATTAAACAAACTACAATATATGAAACAAGTTAGATATTTATAATAAATGATAAATAATAAAGAAATTTTCGAATTTCTAATGCAAATAAACTATTTCTAAGATGAATTATAGACGAAATTGAAAACCCTGTCTAATATCATAACTTTTAATGACTTATAACTCCATTAGTGTAGCTAAAATTTTCAAAAAGTTCTACTCAATCTTCAGCTCTGAATTAATGAAAAAATCAAATAATAATAAAAAAATTGAAAAAAAATTATTTGATTCAGTCGTTTCTATTCCTAATCTATTTGATTTTAAAGAACTTGCAATGTTCAATTAAAGATGGAGAAACTCAGTGTTTAGAAAAACACTTATCTGCAGCTGTTAGAATTGTGTAAAATTAAATTATACGAGTAGTAAATATACATAGTACAATAGATTAAACAATTGAAATAATTTAGATTTAAATAAATATATTTTAATCTATCTGATATAAAAAATAGGTAAGTACACTGTAAAAAAAATCTGTAAAGTTACTAAATTTTTTCTAGTAGATTTGTATTCCAAATACTTTTCATGTAACGGTAACAGCAAAATTTCATATAACCAAGGAAGGTTGCATGATTTTTGCTGCTACCATTACATGAAAAGTTCTTGCAGAGTTTCCCCCAGGTTTAAAAAGGGGCAGGGCGCTACTGTTCCGAAAAGAGCACTTTTTACATTCTTCAGGGCAATTTTATAGAGTTGAATTTAAAATCTAGCGGTCCAAAATACCGTGGAAAAACAGACATTTCATCAAAGAATCGAGAAAAAAAACCCCAAAATTTCGTCAGAAAATTGAAAAAAAATAAATTTTATTAAAAGATTGCGGAAAAAAGGCCAATTTTGTTAAAAAATCGCGAAAACCCGGTAGATTTTGCTAAAAAAAGTGAGAAAAACGACAAATTTCGTGAAAAAAACCGCGAAAAAATGGCAAATTTTGTTAAAAGAGCACAAAAATGCAAATTTCGACAAAATATATCGAAAAATCGCGAATTTTGTCACGTTTAAACATTGAAAAAATGCAAATTTCGAAAAAAGAAGCGCGAAAAAAGCGCATAGTTCGTAACAGGAGTAGGGTGGGGGAGGGGGGCGGTCACTTCGAGCGAGGAAATTTAAGGGGCGGCAAATTTATACTTCAAATGTCATTTTTGGGCTGTCACAAGGAAAAGTTGGGAAGGGGGGGACCGTCAAATTCTAATTATGCCCCGGGTGTAATTTTCTCTTTGCACGCCCCTGATTGTGAGGTAGGAAAATCCGCTTTTGGAGCAATAAAAACACAATTATGAAGCAGGAAAATTAGTTTTTATAACAGAAAAATTCATTTCTGGCATTAAATTTTTTTTCTGCCGCTTTGACGAAATTTACATTTTTCGCGATCTTTTGACGAAATATGCCCTTTTTTCGGGATATTTTGTCGAATTTTGTGTTTGTTCGCGAATGTTTGGCAAAATTTGTCGTTTTTCGCGAATTTTTTGACAGAATTTTCCATTTTATTGCGATTTTTGGACGAAAATTGTCGTTTTTTCAAGAATCTTCCCGGAAATTATTCGTTAATTCGCGATTTTTTAAGGAAATTTGCCGTTTTTTCACGATTTTTTTTGACGAAATTACGCGTTTTGTGGGACACATAAGAGCTATTTTTTGCGTTTCATCGGCGAATTTTTGCATAATACGGGCTATAGCGTGTCCGCATCATCGCTGAAGTGCTGCGTTTTTTCTAATGTGGGGCAAGAAGGGCGCAATTTTTTTGAATGAGCGACAAGAGGGGCGCTATTTTTTAAACTAAAGGGCAGGAGGGGCGGAGCACCCCCTGAAACCCCCTGGGGGAAACTCTGGTTCTTGGAATACAAATCTACTAGAAAAATCTTAGTAACTGTACATTTTTTTTTTACAGTGTAGATTAGAATAGATTTTTGAACAAAAAACTACGTTTCTTTATTTACCAACTTCTCAAGTCATACACTGTAAAATAAAATTTGTAAAGGTACTATACTTTATCTAGGAAACTGGGATTCCAAGAACTTTTCCTGTAACGGTAACAACAAAAACTCAAGTTTTAGAATCGGTTACATGGATTTTTCCTGTTATCGTTACATGAAAAGTTCTTGGAATCCCAGTTTCCTAGAAAATGTTTAGTACCTTTACAGATTTTTTTTTACAGTGTATTTGTGAGATAAGATTTCCACTTTTGGATCTTTTTTTTTCTTCGAAAATATTTCCAAATTCATACCGTTAATTCCGAAAATAATCTTTATTTTGTGTAATTATACAATATTTTATTATGTAAAAAAATACTGTTTGAAGATTTTAATGCAAGTAAGATATTTCTTAATTGAATAATAGGCGAAAATAGAAAACCTGTCTAATATCATAAGTTTTAATGACTTATAACACCATTAGTGTAGCTAAAATATGTTAAAAATTATTCCTTAATCTTCACCTCTGGATTAGTAAAAGCATTGTAAAAAAAGTTTTCTGGAGCCAAAAAATATTTGATTCACTCATTTTTTTGAAGAATCTATTTGATTTTAAAGAACTTGCAATGTTGAATTAAAGATAGAGAAACTCATTGTTTAGAAAAACACTTACCTGCAGCTGTTGGAATTGTGTTCGAAAAAAAAAACAGTATAAAATGATGGATGGGAAATATAACTGAAACTTTGTTGAATTTAAAACATCCGCAAAGAAAATAAGATGCAATTTGTTGAAGAAAATATTGATAAAATAACATACCCGAGAAAAAATTACGAAGCTGGGAAATATATTGTGTATAATTTTAGACTTTATATTAAGATTGAAATATATGGCTAATGTTAAATATAATGCGAAGTTGTTCAGCATTTTTTTTGATATAAAAGAGAGATTAGATATTTATCACTTTCTTACATTTGTTATATATATTACAAATTTAAAATTTTTTCGCCAAAACTAACCTTTATACTACCTTAATTTTCTTATAATAATGTTCCGTACTTACTTCAAATTATTAAATTAAAATCTTGTTTCTAGATCTAATCTGTTAATCTGTATGCAGACGATATAAATTCTTAATTTGCCTTAAAAAACATTATTCCAGTATGCGTAAATTTAAAAAGATGGCACTAAATTAAAAATATTCTTAATTAAAACTTTATTTCTTAATATTCCAAATAAAACTGATTTCTTCTATGTTTTTATCAACCCTTTTTAAGAAAATCTTATTAAATTTATTCCAAAACCATACTTTTCAAAAAATATCATTATTTTATTTTATCTATTTATTTATTTTTCCGCCGTCAACCTTTGATGTGTGCATTAATAAATTCATTTCTTTTCTTTATCTCTTAAAATTAATCATTTATAAAAATCGTCTGCCTAAGAAATTATGAGTCGATTATAAATTGGTTAAATAATATATATTTTTTAAAATAAACTTATCGTCTGTGTAAAATAGTCTCGTATCTGGACAAGAATTCTGTTTACATAAAAGGATGATGGTTTGAGATTACAGAAAGTTCTAGAATTTTCTTTTTAGTTTTAAAAGGTGGAAGTCTCGAGATGAGAGGGGAGAGATTCTGGAGTTCTTTCTTCGGCTGGTTGAAGTAAATGATGGAATATTTTTTGGACATTTCGGTAAAAGATCGTTTGCAAAAAGGAGTTTTTCCCTCTATAATGACTACAGTTAAATAAATAAACTTACAGCCACCAATGAGTGATTTATTGGATATTCTACATTTATTTATTTTTTATTTTTTCCCTTCGCTGGCCATGACTTCTGTGCAAAGAACGGGGACCCTGGCGATGATGTTTCTGGCTCCTAACTTTAAAATGTCACATATATGTATTATTTGCTCGTAAAACTGGAATAAATCACTTTAAATTTGTACAAATATTTGTACAGAACATAAACATAATGCATTTAAAACCACTTTTAAAGTTAATATAGATGTTTTTTTAAACATAATGCTTTTTTCAGCATAACGCTTTTAAATAGAACGATTTTCAGTGTTCTCCCACACTGTTTTTTTTTTTTTTTTTTTTTTTTACTCAAAAATCAAAGTAAGAGAAGAATTTATTCCATTGAGGTTAGCAAGAAATTGAAGAAATACTATAGTATCTAATAAAATCACCAATAAAAAATGCAATTGTTATAATATATATATTAGTAGTATCTAAAAGCACAAGTCAATTGACTGCCATAAACAGTTACGGGTTAATCGCTTTTTTTTCATATGTCAGGCATTTTTATTCAAATTATTTTTCGGAATAAAACTGCAAAAAAGTTACATTTTTGGAAAAATTGTATAAAAAATGTAATGTTTGAGATATTACTTGCATTGCAATATGTATATATTCTGAGATAACTTCGATTGAAATTAGATTGATTGCCTAATAGTATCATTCTATCAAAAAATAAATAAATATACACAAGAGATTTGTTCATAGTTTGCGTTTACAATATTAACCCATAATGTTCTTAAAAGAAACTTCTCTAGCGATAATTTTTGCAACACTTTCTGGTGTAAAAATAATAAAAAGAAAAAGAAATAGCTCATTGGAGGAAATCTAAGTTTACTGCAATCCTATTAGTGAAGTGCCGTACATGTCAACTTTGTTCTAGCTCTTTTGTTAATGAACTTAAATATAAATAAACCCAACTCTTGAAATAATATGTACTGATTCAAAATGAATCGAGTTATTTTGTTTCATATATGTTATGCTTGCCAAGAAGATACATCTGGATATTAAATGAAATATTTAGGTAGAGCCTTTATTTTGAGTACGAAGCTTCCAAACTTCGAGAAATTTAAGAGTGATGTAATTCTTTTGCATAACAATGCTAGAGACCATGCTGCTCAAAAATCGCTGCGAAAGTTGAAGTAAGAAGTCTAGAATCATTCACGTACCGTACAAATTCGGCACCCATTGGCTATTTCTTTTTTATTAAATTAAAGGAATAAATACCTCTGACTATACAATTATTAGAAATATAAACATTACTTGTAAACTGTAAAAAAAAGGGTCGATCTACTAAAAAAAAATTAGTGATCCTTGCAATTACTAAAAATTTTTTTGTAATCTTACTCGGTTACAAGGTTAATGTACTGCCTTTATTTTGAGTACAAAGGTTGCTAATTTCGAAAAAATTAGGGGTGGTGTGATTCTGCTGCACTGTAAAAAAATCTGTAACCTTAGTAGCCTAAATTTATCGAAATCTGTTATGTTTACTAAAATTTTATGTGTACACTGTACAAGAAAAATATATGAATCTACAAAACTTGTAAGATAAACTAGAGACATCTTAACTTTACAAATGAATTTATTAAAATTTTGATAATTTTACTAAAATTTTATCTGTAATCTTCGTTAGCGTTACTTAAAATGTTCTGAAAATACGATTTTCCAAAAAATTTCTTAGTAATTTTAAAAAGCTTTTGATTTAAAGTGCAAATCTGTATCTGTTACATGAATTTTTATTGTTGCCATTGCATAAAAAGTTCTTGGAATATAACTCTACTAGAAAATTTTTGTAATATTCCATTTTTTTACAGTGTGCGTGACAATGCAAGTATCTAATCTGCTCAACAAACTCAAACATTTATGCATAAGATGAAGAGGGAAGTCTGGAATCATTCACGTACAACACAAATTTGGCACCCATTGGCATTTTTTTAAACTAAATAAAAGTATTACTTCTCTCGAATAAGTTTCTCTTGAAACAGTGATTTGAAAACAGCTGAGAACTGTTTTCGTGGGTAGAGAGGTGATAACTACCAAGCCTGGTTAAGGGGACACACTACCTTGAAATTGGTCAAAATATTGATTTTCTTTTTTTTATTACTAACTTTAAGCTTTTTTAATTGTGAATATTTTGAAACCCCATTTTTACTTATACCACAATTATATAGTGAGAAATTGTAAATTTCGTTAACAGATCCAGCGCAATTACACATACAAATATAAATTTTAAACTGATTTTTCCTGCTGTTCACATTTTTATAACATGCTTGTTAGATAAATATTAAGGCTTTTTTTTTTTTTTAGAATTTAGATAGATTGTTTTTTTTTTACTTGTTATTCATGGTCTACTTAATATTATTGTGCATAGATTAAACATTCAAGTTTTTTAGTTTTTTTTTAAATATTTAAATTGAAAGTTTGTTGAATTTTTTTTAATATACACGAGAGAAAAAAATATGAAATGATACATATGAAAATTTGTACAGTTTTATGTAATTTTTATTTTTAAGATGTTAAATATTTTAATTAAATTTTAGAAAAATAGGCTATTTTTAAAGTTATTTTATTCATTTTATTAAATTTTTAGTAATAAGTATCATTTTAGTATAAGTTGCGCCATGACATATTATTACAGTATTATTCAAAATACAAGAGGTGATTTCAAAAGTAGTATGTTCCCTTAAAAAACTTGATGTTACGTTCACTTTTATACTTAAACAGATTGGAGATTATGTTGAAAAATAGCCGGCAAATTATGCCTCTTATTTCTTTTTTGTATTTTCTGTCTGTTAATAATTTTTTCTTTTACCCTCGTAACTTTTTTGTTGGATCCATCCTCCCATATACTTTATTATCTTAACTGTGTTTCAATCTGCTACTGTGAATATACGACTAACTTGCGTCTAAAAAATTTGATAATATAGGAAGTAATTATATGCTTTCACTTAACACAGTCCAATATCAAATATCATCTGAGACATGATAAAACATATAATCTACGATTTAAAATATATGTGTGCAAAATTCATTGCTACTCATTGAAAAAACAACTTCGCATAAAATTAAAACGAGCTTAATTGAAAATTCGCAAACAATTATTTTTAATATTTACTAAGAAGTAATTCGTATTTTTTTTAAATATTGAAACATCAAAACGTTACAGTATATTAATTTTTTTTTTTTTTTTTTTTTAAGAGGGAGGGAGAAATTACTGCAACAAAATCTTTCCGAAACTAATTATGGATAATGTACAAAGATTTTAAAAATGTAATGCGTACATAAATTAAAATATATCAAAACATGATTACAAGGTATCAAACATATTAATAATAACGATATTAAAGATTGAATGTCGGAACATGATATCTAAAAAATAAAATTAATTTCTTAACAATATCCTTATAACCACAACTATTCATTATTAATAACTTATAAATTCTACAGGGTGAGTCATAAATATCGAAATAATAGGCTATCTCCTTAAATATTGCCTCTAGACTCATACTTCCAATTGCAAAATTTCATAAAAAAGAAGGTGATTTTTTTATAAGATAAGTTGAAACTCCATGGGGGGTCTATTTTAAAAATTACGAAAATTAAATTTTTATACGGCCCCCAGAGGATAAAACTTCCAATTAGAAAAATTTTCCTTATTCATTCCGGAATTGAACACACACACACACACACACACACCAAAAAAAAAAAAAAAAAAAAGGCCTAATGCGCCGAAAGACGTTTACAACTCAAAAATTTACTTTTAAAAATATGATTTGTATACAAAAAATTGCATCTTTTTTTATATTGCTATTTTAAATACTTTTATTAAAAATATATATGAATATTATTTAAAATGCGGAATCAAAATTGAAAATTGTACATTTTCATTTAATCAAAAGAAAAAAATTCAACGCGACAAATAATATTTTGAGTCATAACAATTTTAATTTACTCTAATTTTTTTGAAAAAAACATATTTTATTAAGGAATCTTACGATGTTATAAAGCTTACAAATTATATGGTTAACCATTAAAAAACATTCAAAATTCTTACTCTATAAATAAATAAATAAAATAAATGTTTCCTGGACACATTACAGCAACATTGTTTCTTCAATTACACGCATTTCAATTTGTGTCTGATCCCTTGAAACCTCACAATTTATTAAAAGTGTCATAACTCTCTGATATTTGAAAATATCGAGATGATTTTTTTTTGTTCAATTCAGGAATGGATAAGGAAAATTTTTCTAATTGGAAGATTTATCCCTGGAGGCCGTATAAAAATTTAATTTTCGTATTTTTAAAAATAAACCCCCCATGGAATTGCAACTTATATCATAAAAAAATTTATCTTTTTTCATGAATTTTTGCAATTGGAAGTATGGGTCTAGGGGCAATATTTAAAGAGATAACCTATTGTTTCGATATTTATGACTCACCCTGTATTTGCAGTTTTTAAACTTATCAAAATCATTTTTTTATTATTATCTTTTAAAGCTTAGAAAGTGTTAGAACTTCTGCTTTTCTTTTACATTTCTGAATGTTTTAAACAGTAATTTTAAGTGCTATTTTATCACGAAAAATACCTCTTTCACTTACATAAAAATGAAATATGATGCATTATTTAATGATTTAGTTGCAACAGCGTGTCATAAAATGAGAGAATATATCTGTGAAAGCTGCCTGGGGAATCCAAATGATCAACCAAGACGGGACGAAGTATGGCCGTAATAAAAATATTCATTAAGTTTAAAGAAAACAAGCGTTAAGTGAAAGGAAATTGTAGTGTAATGGGGTAAAGTGGGATGATTTATTGATGAAGCATAATATATTTCTGGGGAGCTTTTCGACTATCCAGGGAAGGAAAGCCAAGGCTGGGACTTAATATACCCAAACACATAAAAAGAGTTTGAAATACAAATATAGTTTATTAAAAAGAAATATAATGCTATAAAATTAGAAAATGAACAGTGGAAGCAGTTAAAAAGATGTCATTACATTTAAGAAGGCTGCAAATAAAATGTTATCATTTTAGGGGTGCAGGGGAATCTGGTACATCTCTAGAGGAAGGGGGGCTTGTTTTTAAATATCGATATCATTTTTTATCCAAAATTTTCTCTTTTTATCTGTAACATTGTCATCGGTTCAAGATTTTAGAAATGTAATGCGTACATAAATTATGACAAAACACAATTTTTAAAGAATAAACTTAAAATTCCTAATAATATTCTTATAACTACAACCGTGCATCATTAATATCTTATAAATACTTAAATGCAATTTTTTAGCTTATCAAATACATTATTATTAATAATAATTTAAATCTCAATAACAGAATTTCTTCTTTTTTCTACATTCCTGAAGGTTTCAACCAGTAATTTTAAGTGCGATTTTATGACGAAAAATACATTTTGCACCTACATAAAAATGAAATATGATGCATTATTTAATGATTTAGTTGCAAAAGCTTATCATAAAATGAGAAGAAAATATCTGAAAAAGCTGCTAGGGAATCGAAATGATCAACCGAGACTTGAAAAAGTACGACAGTAATAAAAACAAATTCATTAAGTTTACAGAAAAAAAAAGCGTTAAGTGAAAGGAAATCGCAGCGTAATGGGATAAAGTGGGATGTTTTATTGGTGAAAAATAATATATTTCTGGGGAGCTTTTTAACTATCAAGGGAATGAAAGCCAAGGTTAGGACATAATATATCTGAACACATAAAAAGAGTTTGAAATAAAAATGTAGTTTATTAATCAAAAATATAATACAGTAAAACCTCGTTAGCATGGACACGCTTAACATGAATTACTTTTAACATGAACTGTTTTCGCAACCCCCTATAAATACGAATAGAAAAATTTGATATTGATAGCATGAATTACCGTTAACATAAACAAAATTTTGATTCCCCTTGAGATTCATGTTTACGAGGTTCAACTGTACTACAGAATTAGAAAATAAACAGTTGGAGAGGTAAAAAAACTGTCATTACATTTAAGGGGTCTTCAAATATAACATTATCATTTTAGGGATGCGGGGGTGTCTTTCACTACAGTAGGGGGAGGGGGTTTGTCTGTTGATATCGAAATCATTTTTGATCAAAAAATTTTCTCTTTTGATCTGTAACATGGTCATTGATTCAAAATAGTACATTTTCTTTTTTCAGTAGGTTTTCTATTTTTATGAAAATACAAAGTTATTATTTAAGTCACTAAATTATTAAAAAGATTTTTAAAATGTAATGTGTACATAAATTTTGATAAGACGCAATTTTCAAAGAACAAACTTAGAATTCTTAATAATATCCTCATAACCACAACCGTGCATCTTTAATAACTTATAAATATTTAATTGCAGTTTTTAAGCTTATCAAATACATTATTATTGTTAATAATTTAAATCTCGAAAATTGTTAGAACTTTGGCTTCTTTTTCTACATTCCTGAATGTTTCAACCTGTAATTTTAAGTTCTATTTCATGACGAAAAATACCTTTTGCACCTACATAAAAATGAAATATGATGCATTATTTAATGAGTTAGTTGCAACAGCGTGTCATAAAGTGAGAAAAAAATATCTAAAAAAGCTGCCTGGGGAATCCAAATGATCAACCGAGACGTGAGGAAGTACGGCAGTAATAAAAAAAAAAAAATCATTAAGTTTACAGAAAACAAGTGTTAAGTGAAAGGAAATTGCAGCGTAATGGGATAAAGTGGGATGTTTTATAGGTGAAACATAATATATTTCTGGGGAACTTTTCGAGTAGAAAGAGAAGGAAAGCGAAGGCTAGGACTTAATATAACTGAACATATAAAAAGAGTTTGAAATACAGTTGTTAGTAATTACTGAAAAATATAATATTATAAATAAAAAAAAAACAGTAGAAGGAGTTCAAAACTGTCATTACATATAAGGGTGTGTGCAAATATAACGTTATAATTTTAGATAGATGGGGTAATCTCACACATGATATCGTAAAATAACTCTAGAGGCAGAGATGGTTTGTCTTTTGATATTGATACCATTTTTGAACCATTGTTTCTTTTTATTTCTAACATGGTCTTTTGTTCAAAATAGTCTATGTTATCTTTCTTTTTATTTGTTTATATATTTTTATGAAAATAGAAAACTATTATTAAAATCACTAAAATATCAAAAATATTTTTAAAATGTAATGTATATAAATTATGACAAAACATGATTTCGAAAGAACAAACTTAAAATTCATAACAATATCCTTATAACCACAACTGTGCATCATTCATATCTTATAAATATTTAAATGCAATTTTTAAGCTTATAAAACTATTATTATAATTTCTTTATTTTTTATCTTAAAAAAAGTTAGAACTTCTGCGTATTTTTCTACACTAATGAGCGTTTCAACCAGTAATTTTAAGTGCTATTTAATGACGAAAAATACTCTTTGCACCTACATAAAAATTAAATATGATGCATTATTTAATGATTTAGTTGCAACGGCGTGTCATAAAATGGGAAAAAAATCTGCAAAAGCTGCCTGGGAAATCCAAATGATCAACCAAGATGTGAGGAAGTACGACAGTACTAAAAAAATTCATTAAGTTTACAGAAAATAAGCGTTAAGTGAAAGAAAATTGAAGTGGGATAAAGTGTGATAAAGTGGGATGGTTTATTAGTGAAACATAATATATTTCTGGGGAGCTATTCGATTATTAAGGGAAGGAAAGCCAAGGCTAGGACTTAATATATCTGAACATATAAAAAGAGTTTGAAACACAAATGTAGTTCATTAATAAAACATATAACACTATAAAATTAGAAAATAAACAGTAGAAGGAGTTAAAAAACTGTCATTACATTTAAGTGGTGTGCAAATATAAACGTTATGATTTTAGGGATGCAGGGGTATCTGGCACATCTCTAGGGGGAGGGGAAATTTGCCTTTTGATATCCATATCATTTTTTATCTAAAATTCTCTATTTTTATCTGTAACATCGTCTTTGGTTCAGAAGAGTATAATATCTTTTTAATGAGTTTTCTATCTTTATGAAAATACAAAGTTATTATTAAATTCACAAAATTATTAAAAAGATTTTTAAAATGTAATGTGTACATAAATAATGTAATGTGTAATTTAAAATGTGATGTGTACATAAATTACAAAATATAATTTGAATGTCAAAACACAATTTTTAAAGTACAAACTTAGAATTATTAATAATATCCCTATAACCATAACCGTGCATCATTAATATCTTATAAATATTTAAATGCAAATGTTGAGCTTATCAAATCCATCAATATGATTATTAAGTTAAATTTCAAAATCGGAACTTCTGTTATTTTTCTACATTCCTGAATGTTTCAATCCGTAATTTTAAGTGCTATTTCATGATAAAAAATACTTTTTCACCTACATAAAAATGAAATATGATGCATTATTTAATGATTTAGTTCCAAGAGCGTGTCATAAAATGAGAAAAAAATATCTGCAAAAGGTGCCTGGGGAATCTAATGATCAACCGAGACGTGAGGAAGTATGACAGTAATAAAAAAAAATCATTATTTTTACAGAAAACAAGCGTTAAGTGAAAGAAAATTGCAGTTTAATGGGATAAAGTGGAATGTTTCATTGGTGAAACATAATTTATTTCTGGGGAGCTATTCGACTATCAAGGGAAGGAAAGCCAAGTCTAGGACTTAATATATCTTAACACATAAAAAGAGTATAAAATACAAATGTAGTTTATTAATAAAAAGTATAATACTATAAAATTAGAAAATAAACAGGAGAAGGATTTAAAAACGTCATTACATTTAAGAGGTGTAAAAATATAACTTTATCATTTTAGGAGTGCGAGAGTATCTGGCACATATCTAGGGGGAGGGGATTTGTATTTTGATATCGATATCATTTTTGAACAAATCGATGTCTTTTCTTTTTAATTCAAATATGGTCTTTGGTTTAAAATAGTACGTTACCTTTCTTTTTATTGAATTTTCTATTTTTATTAAAATACAAAGCTATTATTAAAAATCACTAAAATATTAAAAAGATTTTTAAAATGTGTAATGTGTATATAAATTTTGACAAAATACGATTTCTAAAGAACAAACTTAAAATTCTTAAGAATATCCTTATAATCATTCATAACTTATAAATATTTAAATACAGTTTTTAAGTTAATCAAATTATTACTATTATTTCTGCATTTTTAATCTCAAAAATTGTTAGTACATCTGCGTATTTTTCTGCACTCCTGAATGTTTCAACCAGTAATTTTAAGTTATATTTCATGACTAAAAATACCTATTGCAGCTACATAAAAATGAAATATGATGCACTATTTAATGATTTAGCTGCAACAGCGTGTCATAAAGTGAGAAAAAATATCTGAAAAAGCTGCCTGGTGAATCTAAATGATCAACCGAGACGTAAGAAAGTATGACAGTAATAAAAAAATTCATTAAGTTTACAGAAAACAAGCGTTAAGTGAAAGGAAATTGCAGTTTAATGGGATAAAGTGGGTTGTTTTATTGGTGAAACATAATAGATTTCTGGGGAGCTTTTCAACTATCAATGAAAGGAAAGCCGAGGCTAAGGCTTAATATACCTGAACACATAAAAAGAATTTGAAATATAGATGTACTTTATTAATAAAAAGTATATTATAACATTAAAAAATAAAAAGTGAAATGAGTTAAAAAAAATTGTCTTTACATATAATGTATGTGCAACCTTGTATAAACATGTTTATTTTTATCGAGTATAAAGGGTGCAATATGTTATCTATCGACAACCTTTAATTTTTCAACCGTTGGTCATAGTTTCAATTACAAAAACTTTTAAAATGAAGAAAATATTTATGTTGTGGCATTGTTTAATGTAAAAAATCAATTTTATAAAAATAGTTATATTTAGTAAAAGTTTACACATATCATAACTGATACAACACAAAAAGTTTGACTTCTGTACTCCAAATTTGTCAGAGTTATTAAATTTAAAAGTTTGAGATTTTGCACATGATTTTGTCAATAATTCAGGAATTAGTTAGAAAATGAATTAAAATACTTGGAGATCGAGATCAGTGTGCAATGACTTTTTTATATGGCGTAACCACCTTTAGCCGGAATCACCAAAGAGGGATACAGATCAGTTAAAATTTATAGATGAAATAACTCCCTTTGGTGATACGTCCATACTTTTGGGTGAGGAAGGCATAATAGTAGCGGAACGTCGAGTTCGTGTTCCTGGAATATTTATTACGGGAATTTTCAACACTTCTCTCAATATTATCATATTTCGCATAAAGCAAGTAGGTCTTTTCAAATTTGCTTGAAAATATGTTTTAGGGTCTCAAAAGTATCAATAAAATTAGTAGTATGGTTAGAATGGACCCCCAAGTATTTTTGACACCAGATTGTAATCACAGGTTCCAATGTTTTATTTGTCGGGATATGTACTATACTATTACCTCTCTGAACCTGAACTGTACACAATGCATACAATTTCCTATATTTATGCAATTCTAAGATGTCAAAGATATACTATATTCCTATATAAAGCATTCCATGCATTTCAATCACCATCTTGTACCAGTTCGTTCATCAATCGTGATGCACATCTCATTATTAGACGCTTAAACATGCTTTATGTAGGGCGTAAAGGGTTTTATGGAATGTATACACATTCAGCTTTTATCAAAATTTAAATTATTATGAATATTTAAAATTATGTATAAAATTATTGTAATAGAATATTAAAATATTTACACACTTTAAAAAAAAAAAAAATTATTCCTGAATTACATTATACTAAAGTATTTTTCAATGAATAAATATCGTCCTTTTTTACCATATTTTAAGAAAAATACTTTTATTTTCCGGTTTAATCGATATTTACATCGATTATTGATGTTATCGATTATATCGATATATTAAATATAAAATACTGGAGTTTACAGAAACACTAGAATTCAAAATTCTAATTTCCACTCTTTAAGAAACAATAGTCTTATGTTTGAATATTTGTAATATAAAAATAAATTGAAATTTTTTGAATTACGATATCTTGAAGATCCCATATTAATTGAGTAATTAAAAACTCCTATATTTAATATTTTTATAAGCCTGTGTTTATGGAAAGTGTTTTCAATCTAAGCTGTTACATTTAGCACATTTTATGAATATTTAATAGTTAGAAATATACACTAAAACTAGTAAGTTTAGTTAACTAGTAAAAAGAAAAGTTTATTAAAATGACATTTAGGATATACTGCGTTATAATGTGGTATTTGAATTACTTACATAAGTTACATTCATATTTATGTTAGTTTAAAAATTTACTCTTATTTTAATGTAGTTACTAAATATGCATGTAATTTGACTTTGGCTTTATGAGAGATTATTTCTATGAAGATATTTTTAAGGTAATGCTTGTTTAGTAAACACCAATTATTCAAATATTTTTGTTTTGTTTCTTCATGTGGAATTTTTTTTTCTAAATGTTAAGTATGCATTTTACTTTTGAATTACATCTAACACCAAAATATAATTTTAATTCGCCCTTTCTTGTAGGTAAAATATTTTTAAATTCAAATACAGTTTATGAAAAAAATGTTTTTAATAGAAAATTATACTTTTTGAAAGAAATATTCGAAGAAACATAGATATTTTTTTTTCTTTAATTTCAAGTAAAATTTAAACACATAAGATGCTTATTTTAGACATTCTTTGCAGAGAATTGTTACATAATTAATAAAATGTTAAATGTGAATATAAATTTTTTACGGTTTTTATAATTCTGAAACTATATGCTTTTTTTTTTTCGCCTACAGAAATTCGTTCCTTTCGATTGTCATAAATTTGTTTTCGCATATTTACGTTACATATTAAGAAAAGAAATAGCGTAAAGTGCATTAAAATTGGTAGTTGGATAAGGGGTTAATTTTAAAAAAAACTATTGAACTGTTTATTAAATTATTTATTGAACATACATTTTGTTGTCACAAGTAGATTTTGCTTTCATAACATGTTTCAGATAATGTTTGTTTGCAACATTTATATTCTTACAAAACTTCGATTTAAATGTGAGAACATGTATAACACTCATTCTCTTTAATAAATGCTTCCGTTTTTAGACGCGTTCTTAATTATTCAAAAACTACGCAACCAAATTATTTCAAATTTAAAATATGTAATTATTACATAATTTTGTCGAGTCATTTTAAATTTCATGAAAATTGTATGAATAGCTCAATTACAGGGACAATCAAAATTATTCCAATAAATTATGGTCAATGGGAAAAAAAGTTTCAAATGAATTTTCATGATTTAATACTCTTTTCGAACATAATACAATTCATATGCATCTATGAAATATATACTAAAATATGGATTCTATACAATCTGTTGTGCAAAGAATACTTTTCATATACTGGGCTACTACAAAAGTACTCTATTACATAATGGTATAGAGGGAAATATTGTTTGGTGTGCATTTTAATTATATTAAAAAATTTCACATTTTATAAAAGTGATATATGCTGCTCAGGTTACAATACGTTGCTGAGGCTACAAGTTTATTCCTGTATAATAAAAAAAATTAGTATTTACAAGGACACACAAAAGTTTTCGGATACTGTATTGCACTCGAAGTACTGTATATAGTACTGTATATTTTAAAATCTTCGTTATAGTACGAACGCACCTTATTTGCTACGTCTGATGTGCAATTTCCGACTATTTATTGTTTTATTAAAAGTAATTAATACTTTCTTTGGTTTGTGATTATTATTTACATTCAGTTCGTCTAAGAGATTCTAAATTACAGTTCGTTAAAAACAAGTAATAAACCTTTAGAACATCGGTTCCTAACATTTTGTGATACGCAACCAACTTTTAAGAAAAAAAAATTCTCGACTTGCCTTATATGTGAGTGTAATTAGTATGGAAATTGTTGGTATGATCTATAAGGTATTTGTACCCTATATGGACAGTGCTCTCAATATGGACACCCCTAATATTTTTAAAAGTAACAATTTTGATAGAGAGATCGCGCTACATATCCGTGAAGAAAAGCAGTTGAAAAGATAATTAATTCTGGAAAGAACAAAAAAGCGCGTTGTTCGCCATTTAGAAGGAAACTTGTTGTTTCGTGGCGTGCTGATCGTAATAACAGGCAAGTTTAAATTCTTATTAGATATTGTAAAATTACTTTAAATATTGAAAAGTAGTATGTTTTAGAAAACTTTTGAAGAATATTTTCGACTGCTATTACATATATTGCTTTAAAAGGTTTTCTTTATTTATTTATTACAAAATCTAATAAAACTACTCTCGATTCCCAATATAGACACCTTATGTCCACATTGGAAGTACAACAGATTCAGAAAAATAGAAAGCTAAACAAAAACTAACTACATTATTTCATAATATTTTGTAGTAACTGAGGTGCTTTTCATTGGTCTTCGAAGAGCCACAACCGAAAAATGACACCCCGCTCTAAAGTGCATGTTCTGTAGATATTTACTGTGCCCTCCCCCGCAATACTTTAAAAAATATATTTTTTGTATCTCCTCTCCTCTAAAATTCCATAGAAGAGTGGCTCTTCCATACACCCTGTATAGTAGGTAAATAAGGAGGCCCCTGTCCATAATAGGGACTGGTGGTTCCTTATATGAACATTTGTTAACTTTTTTTATTTTTATCATTTAAATAAAACCTGAATAGTTACAAGGTCGCTAATTTTAATAATGATAGTCAACAGTCCAGGGATCATGGTCATATATTTTTGGAGTCCTACCACGTGT
This sequence comes from Maratus speculifer, assembly GCA_964019185.1. NCBI lineage: Eukaryota > Metazoa > Arthropoda > Arachnida > Araneae > Salticidae > Maratus > Maratus speculifer. Next base: position 275,249,167 of record OZ025295.1, on the reverse strand, counting down.
ACATGGGGGTGAAAAAAAATAAATTTTCCTTAGGGTGTCCATGTTAGGCACAGGTACATCATAAGATTTCGGCTATACTATACTACAAAAAAAGGAAAATTTTCGAACGAAGGATACACTGCCAACAAAAACGAGTAATTGGTAATATGTGTAAGTGGAATCATAAATTAAACAAACAAACAAAAAAACTAAGATAATTAAACGTACATTTCATTGTTATCAAAACATAATTTATAATCAGTGAGATTCCTGTAACTGATGTTTATCGATGTGGTTATCAGATTTAGCACTGGTTAATTTTAACCTTAAGTCCCTTTCTACAGGCAATTTTATTCTGTACTTGGTTTTCAAAAACCATCCAAATGAAAAAGTATGATAACACAAGTATGTGTTGTTGAACCCCATCAAGGATTTTGTAGCTGATTTAAATATTTCTGGATATCATGCACGTATATTCATCCAGAAAGAAATTAAGGAATGAAAATATTATTTTCTGTTTAAATTGTTATATATTTTAAATAAATGAAATAGGAAATATATTTTCGGGACAAACCTATCGTGACAACAAAATATGTCTTATGTATTGTGTTTCTATCTTACAATTACTTTTAAAGAGCATCAAATTTTGTGTTAAAACACTTAAACCAAGCAAAAAACAAACTAAATAAACCATTTTTTCCCTACTGTTCATGGTGCCCAACTGTCACGCAAATTGATACAGCAAGCAACAAATGAAGAAACAATCATTCTTCAATTTCCCATAAAGTAATGGCTTACAGTATTTGTAGGATGCAATTTTCATTCTAATAAAACATTTCTTGGAAAAAAATAAATAAAGGCTTTGTAGGAAGATATCTGTATTCTGAAAGTTTTCAAAGATTTTGATATTTTGAATATTAAACATATCGTAAAATGTTTTATAGATATGATTTCCACAGTGTCGAAAAAAGGGCTATTAAACATGGAAAGGTAATAATTGAGATAGACTTAGCGGATGTTACTCAATTATCAACATAATATGATGCAGAAAATCTTCCTGTACGATTTTTCTTTTTTTAATCATTTATTTTACATACAAAAATCTGAAATGTAAATGATGTCATTCTTAAAACAAACTTCATTTAAGAATTAGGTTGAATACGAACAAAAAAAGCCTTGAAAATGCTACTCAGAAAAGAAAGTAAATTCATAATAAAGCTAGAGAAATATTGACTTAATGACATCAATTTGTCATTTCTTCTTTATATAAATATCTGAAATATAAATAATACCTTTCTTAAAATATATCCCAGTTAAGATTTGTGTCAAATTGAATTAAAAAGCTTATAAAAATGCTATACAAAGAAAAAAGAGAATTCGTAATAAAGCTATAAAAAGTTGATTTAATTTATCTAGTGTAATACATCCCAGAAATTTAAATAGTACTGTAATGCTACAAAGATTGTTATGAAAGATATCTGATTACAACTCGGAGTGCATTTTCACTGTTTTTAAAAGAATAGATTGCAAGTAATCTAAATTTACTTAGTGAGAAAACTAGATAAAACTACATCTAACTGATATTTATTCTCATATAAAAATATGAAATGTGAATAATGCCATTCTTAAAGCCATTCTCATTGTCTAAGTTAAGACTTTTATCAAATTGTGATTTTATAATATTATAAGAATAAAGGTAAAAGGTTTTTCATTTTTTATGTTATATTTGCCTTTTTTAATTATTTATAGGAAATGTTTTTTAAATTCACTTGCCGAGTGAAAAAAAAAATTCTTTTTTTGTTAAAAGAATGGAAAAACATCGGGGTCAATCCATTTCAAGTGGTCCAGCACTGGTCGCTCGACCATTTTTAAAAAATCTGAAATTTTTTGTGCAACAACCCTAACATAATGGACGTTCAAAATGACTATTATTTTATTTTTACTAATTTTTGTTTGCACATAGCAGCTATCTTTGTTTTATCGTGTGCGCGATTTTCTCACATACTACGGTATACAAAAATGTAAATATCTCGTCTTTTATTTTCCCAATTGAAATAGGGTTTGCAGCATTTTGTTCAGAATAACATAGGCTAAAGTTATAATGGTAAAATAGTTTTTAAAAATAAATTTTTACTGGTCAAATTTTAGCACAAAATGTAAGATTTTTTCCAAAATCTGTCCGTTTACAAGTGGAAATTTTCGCAAAGAGAAAACTCCCAAACCTGGGTCTTAGTGTGTGAATTCAAGTACTTTCAATCTATTTGTTAAAATAAAATGTGTAAAGTTGACAGTTTTCCTTGCATGAAAAATTTCCTTTTGTAAACAGTCAGATTTTGGGGAAAATCTTACATTTTGTAATAAAATTTCACCAGTAAAAATTTATTTTTAAAAACTTTTCTACCACCATACCTTTAGCCTATTTTATTCCGAACAAAATGCTGCAAACCCCATTTCAATTGGGAAAATAAAGGACGAGATATTTACTATTTCGTATACCCTAGTATGTGAGAAAGTCGCTGCAAACGATGAAACAAAGATGGCGGCCATGCGCGAACAAAAATTAATAAAAATAAATAAATAGTTATTTTGAACTTCCATCATGTTCCAAAAAATTTCAGATTTTTTAAAAATAGTCGGGCAACCAAAAAATATTTTCTGGACCACTTGAAAGGGATTGACCCAACATGTTATATTCTGCAACAATCGTTGTTGTATTAAAGAAATGAATATATTCTTTGTTTCTTGAATTATTTTTAGATATTATTGCCAGTAAATTTCCACTATTCCACATGGAATATTTGAAATTTACTTTGAAAAAGAATAAACGCTGAGGTGTGAAGTGTACATGTGCAATACAGTAAAACCTCTAGATAACGGACAGCTCGGGAACGCAAAAATTGTCAGCTATTCGGAGGTGTCCGCTGTTGGGAAAACCTCAGAGATTCCAAAATTCGATAAGAAATGCTTAATGCTTCATTAATTGACTTTTATATTCCTAAAACCTATATTATATGATAAATCAGAAAAAAAAAATAAGCGATAAAATTTAAATAAAATTGTGCACACTTTTATCTACAGTTTATTACATTCTTATGAAAAAAATCTGCTACAAAAGTTTACTTTTGTTTGCAATTACATATAATTTGTTTTTCAATGAGACATTATTGGACTCCATAGCATTCCGGGAGGGGAGAAGGGATTGCACTTTTTGTCTATTAAAAACATAAAATCCTAAAATCTTCAGGGGGGCATTGCAATGCTGAAGGAGATGTCCCTCCCGGGCAACCCTGAATTCACACTAAATGTAGGGGGGGGGGGGGAGATTTTCCCTAGCCCACCCTCTACATTTATCTTTGATCACCAAATTTGTGACACATTGCTCTGATAAATTTAGGGACCTTTTTACTCTTTTTTCGTTTTTTCTTTTTTTTTCAGGATATTTTTTTTCTTCCAGAATCCTTTCATCCTTTTGCATTCTTTATCGCCGAAAATAGTGTCCGCTATTCGGAATGTCCGTTATTCAGAGGTTAAACATACAAAAATGTAGGTTTTGGGAGTGGGGATTGGAAAACTGTCCGTTAAATAGAGGTGTCCGCTATTCGGGAGTGTCCGTTATGGAGGTTTTACTGTATTAACATTAATCCATCAGTTTAGGGATACCTTTTACCTATAACCATTAGCGGGGAAAATAATGCATCACGTACCAAAAGGCATCATTTATTATGTTAACACGATATTATGTTCGCCTAAATGTAATTTAGTTGCTTAAAACGTAGGCATCATTTTACCTCACTGCTGTATCAAACATCAGTATTTATGAAGTAACGCACCATCCAATTATTATAAATAGAGCTGCAAAATAACAGAATGGTCAATTTCCGTGATACATTGTGTATGAAAAAATGACCTCACTCCCAGAGAAAAAGTGCGTCAGTTATTTCTGGTAATGCTCGACAAATTTCACCACTAAAAGAAAATTAGATTTCATCAGTCTACAATATCTTTAATAATTGAACTTGCGTGTGAAACAGGTGGTACCAAAAGAAAAGCCAGATCAGGACGAACGACGGACGGTAGCTACAGCGTCTGAAATGGATATCTGAAACCGATGTTCCCCCATAATTTTTATGCAAGATCTCTTAATTGAAATGTTCTATCTGAGGATTCCTGTGGTGAATTAAATGCAGGACCTGTCATACCTGCGCTGCTGTCTACATGTCAATCTTCCCCTCACAAAAAAGTCTTTAATAACAAAACTCATACCAAAGCAATTTCTTTGAGCGAAAAAATATATTCCAAGGATTATTAGGTTTTGGTACAATGAAAAGGGTCACGGTTATATTCAGAAGTTCATTTCTTCAATGTTGAACCCTGAAAAGAGACATTGTGAGTTTCGGAAAATCTGTTAAAATATTAAACAAAACGTTTGCACGTAATCACATCGATTTACATGTAGCATGGCTGTAATTATGTGATGTTTTTTTTAATTGGGGTTAATTATCCTTCTTCATGTTTCGATAAAATATTGCAGAACTTATTTATAATAATTCATTGTTTAATTAAACTATTTTTACGCAAAATAAATTCAATGTATTTATTTTATTGTTAAAATTTTATCGTAGCATAAAACATATATAATAAAGCACATTTTTTGCACACATTTCCATTTTTTTTTCTTTGCTTCGCAATTTGTTTATTGTCCGCCACTGCAGATTAAGATCTATACATAATACATATACATATCTTATCTATAATATGCTCGTATGTATATAAGATTTAACGTATATACTATTCATTAGAAAAATATACGATAATATAAAATGTATTTTATTTGGCAATTTAAAAGTGTCGAGTTTCACTTTAATTTTTATTTATGTTATCAGTGCCAAGTTGTATTTTGCAATAGGATGGGGAATGTGTTAATAAAAAAATACTCATTATAATTTTCAATTTAATTAATCTATGAATTTTCATATAATTTGTCTTTAAACGACTTATTAATTTAAATGGGTGTACTTGGAATACTACCTAACTTAGAATAAAAGGTATTTAATTGGCGATACAATAATTGCACAATCCATTTTGTTACTTTTATTTCATATAATATGAACGAAATGAGAACAAAACATTACAGACATCTTGACCAATGCGTTTAGAATCTAAATTAGGGAAGAAAACAACATTAAAAGATTTAAGAATAAAAGGAAAAATCCATTAAGGGTAAAAAAAAGGAAGGGCTTAATGAGAGGAGATTGCTGCCTGATGGGACAAAATTAGATGTCAGGTTTGAATGGAATTCTGTATCATCCTTGAAAAAAGGAAGCTTGAAGTACGCTTTTGAGAGCTTAAAAAAACACTCAATCTATTCTTAAATTAATTAAAGGTAAAGAGACAAGTTTATTTGTTTAGATATCTATAAACATTTAAATAAAATATATTTAAATATGGATATATTTTTATATATGGTTGAATAAATACATATGTATAAAAGAAAAGATAAATTTAGGTTTGAGAAATAAACAAAAAAAAAAGGCTAAAAGTTATGTTAATGTACATTGTATGTTAAAGTTTTTCGTATTTTTTTTTTTTTTTAATAATTGATAAGAAAGCTTATATATTTTAAATTAGAGAAATTTAAAACATATTTATTTAACAAATATTTGATGTAAAATTAAATTCTTAATTTATTTAGAAATTTCCTTCAGCCCATTATGAAAAATTTTGTTAAAGTAAAATGTTAATGCAAAATGAAAAAAAAATTATAAAAAGTATTCTAATATGTTATGTATTACATAGATTATTTTAATTCATCCAAATTCAGACATTAGTAAAAAACTGGTTGTTTATGTAAGAGAACATATAACTACCTATGTATCCGAACGACTTATGTGTTACAATTCTAAATGTAAAAATATCATCTATACTTATATTACAAAAAAGTACGTTTGTTTATTTGTAGGAGGTAAACACTAGAACTACATAAACCAATCACAAAAGTAATGGTAGCAAAATGTTCGTGTTAATCCCTGTTCTATCATAGGCTACACCATATGTCGTTGCCTATAACCCAAAGGAGCCACAAGAGCAAAAAAAATAAAATTAAAAATGCAATTTTTCAATTACTGATGTTTCTAAAAACATGACCTTTTTAATGGGGGAACTTATAAGATATAAATGATCTCTAAGAACATTTCTTAAAAAAATCGAAATTTTAAAGGGGGAAAAATGCGAAATAAACATTCTAAAAAACGATCCAAAGAGCGTTTTCTACAAAGATGAGGAAAGAAATGAGAGTTTAACTATGCTTGAATCATCAAGGAGGAATTGATAGAATGTAAATTTATTAGCGTTTAATTTCATATTCATAAAGTAAATTAAAAATTATTTATATGCTCCCATGTCTTCAAGGAAAACTAAACCCCCATTAATATATTTTTACAAAATTAGTTGTTTTTATGAACTTAAAAAGAGAATGATAACATCATCTTAACATTTGTCCAATCTGTCTATTAAATAATTCCTTACACACAGGAATATTTTTCCAGGAACATCAAAAATTATTTTACAAATAGGTAAGGTCCATATACTCAACACATGTGCAACGTTTCAGTTTACTGCATTACTTCAATTATCCAGATATACTGGTGGAAATTGAATTATGAAAACACGTTTTTTAATCAAAACTTTTATAATATCAACTAAAAATTAATGAAATTTCATACATTATACATGCTACGTACAACAAATAATTTAGAAAAATAGAATTTCATACAAATAATAAACAAAAACATAACATCAAAAATTAGATTTTAGTAACATAAAAACATGGAAATTGATTTAAGAAATGTCACATTTAATTGAAATTAATAATTAGTAAAGCCGTCTTTATTCATTAGAGTTTCTTTTATTCTAGATAGCATTGATAAAACAAGATTTTTGATTTATTTCTGATCAATTAATTTCCAGTTTTAACAGATTGAAGCTTTCAAATTTACACGTGATTTGTACTGCACCCCATTTGCTTAAAGCATTCGAACAAGCTGTCCCAAACGTTTTTGATGAGGTTCAGATCAAGACTAATAGGTGGATGATCTAAAAGAACAATATTCTGTTCTTCAAACCAATCTTTCATTGTATTTGAAATGTGAATACTTGCATCTTCTTGAATAAAGATATAACTTAAAACATAATATTGCCATGCAAATGGAAGAAGTGAATATTCTAAAACTAAACTATAATCAAAAGCGTTCTGGCGGCCATTTAAAAATACAATTTCACTTTTGCTATCATTAGCAATCACTGTAAAAATCATCAAACTTCCGCCACCAAAGTTTTAACTGAATGTAGATTTTCGTACTTTTCAGAGATCTCTCCAATAATATCTCAAGCCATTTGGGCTATCCAAATTAAATCTTTTTCGTCAGGGAAAATGACTTTCTTCCAATTGTCACCCATTGTCGTGTACTTCTCACAATACTGCAAACGTATCTGCTTGTGACATAGAAGTAACTTTGGACATGGCTTCATTTTGGACCATCTCCAGCTACATGGAGAATGTAAAATTTCCCAAACTCTCCTAGAAGTTACAAACAGGGATAAATCTGCACAAATCTGCTTTGAACTGTGACCAGCTTTCGATGCAAATTGAAGAATCCTTCTTTTCTGACTCTTGCTTAAACGTGGATTACCTGTTTTGTAAAAAGTTTTGCTATGATTTGCTGGATCTTTTCTATAGTTATGTATCATACTAACAGATCTTTTAATTGATTTACTAATTTCCAGGAGAGACATTCCACATTCTAAATATGCGTCGATTTTACCTCTTTATTCCCCAGACAAAATGTTTCGTTTACCCACCATGAAAATTGTAACTGAAACGTATTGCTTTCTCTGTACAACACTTTTTATGTCAACTTTGCAGGTCACATTGCCTTGTTTTATGCAAAGTTTTGTCACATAGCTTCAGAATAACCAATGAAATGTAATATTTCATAAATCAATTTTCATGTTCGCATATTAAGAAAATTTAATTTTTGACTTCTTGTTTATGTTTAATATTATATGTGAAAATTAATTTTTGTAACAGATTTGTCATACGTACTATGTATATATCATGAAATTGCGTTCATTTTTAATGAATATTAAAGAAGTTTTTGTAAAAAAACCGTTTTTTCATTAATCACTTTCCACCAGTGTGTAATAATGAGTGGGGGAATAATTTTATGATGATTTGCAAATTGGTTTTTGAAAAATAGAAATGCATGTGCAGGCCAAAAAAATGTAATCCATAGAAATAACTGTATGTGTTCATATTAAAAGACAGAAGTCAGGCAAAAATATACAAATATATCAGTAAGAAAAGATATTTTTTATATTTTTGAATTGTTGTAATTGCATGTAAAAGAATGATATTTCCTAAGTTTAAAAATTTATTTTAAATACATGTTTTAACAACGCTTCAATTTTATGAGTTGTAATAAAACCCTGTCTAAAATGTATCTAAAAATATACATTTCTTTTTTTGCTGAAAAAAATAATAAATATCGTTCAGTTACACCATTAACATTTATTTGTCTAGAATCGCCCACTTATCTTTCAAAAAAGATATCAAATTTAGATACAATAACAAAATAAAATTTACCAAATAAAATTACTGATGTAAAATAAGAAAATACTTCTGACTACCAAATCGTGGACTTTATTCTTCAGCCAAACATTATCATTTATAATCATCCTAACGAACACATAATCATTCCTAAATAGCAACAATGGAACAATAACAAATGAATGTCAAGCATTATTGCTGACAAAATCATTAAAAAACGAGAATTTTTCTAATTAGCATGTGATGTGGTAAATAAAAAACAATATGAATGCATATTATGTATGAAGATATTTTAGTGAGACACTTTGATGTTTCTGTAATATTATTATGCATTTTTAAAAAAGATTAAAGAATTGACAAGAAATTCCATTTGCAAGATGATTTTAGTAAAATAACGATAAAACTTTCTACCGTGTAAAATTATTGAATGTTGGTAGTTAAAAATATGTATACCTGTGTTTATCTGTTTTCGAATTTAAATGAAAATCGAATTTAAAGTGCAGAGCAAGTGCAATGTAAGTTTAGATGCAGTGTAAATGCATCATTCCAGTCCATACTCTTTATAAGACGAGTTATATTTAATTTTAAAATTAGGCAGATAGTAAAAAAACCCCACATGTAGTTGTATAAAAATACGCAAAATGTAGTGGCAAATTTTTCCTTCAGGTAGAAAATTTACTGAATGAAAAATAAAAAATTAAGCATACTTTCAACCCCTATCTCTAATTATAGTATATTAAAAAGACAATATAAATAATGTATGAAGTTGCAATTGTATATGCATGATGCATTTGTTTCTATTACTTTTCGCACAGTCCTTTAAAGAATAGTACATTAATATTTTCATATGTTTTTCAAAAAAAGGATACCCAAGCTTCGCTTCACAAAATTCTTTTATATATTCTTGGTACACAACTCTTTTTCCATCAAATTTTATGTGTAAATATATAATTTGTATTAACTTCAAAGTATGTAAGAGTAAAGATAGCGACAATAGAAGACTAACACTTAAGTAGGAACATTTCAATATTTCATGTACGAATCTAAAATTCCTTTTGACTGCCGAAGTATTCCTATCTGGAAATTTTAGAATTTTCATTCACATGACGTATATGATTTCACATCTATATATACGTACATCGTAAGGTAACATAAAATGAGATACATGGTACATATAAATTTTTCTATCTATCAAACATGATATATTTTGCAATATTCTGATGCTAAATCATAAAACAAAGAAGAAAACTATCACATACATTATATGGCTGTGAAAGGAATACATAAACATTTTAAAGTTTTATCTTTCTTAATGTTTATTCATAAATATTGTTTCAATTAAAAGAAGTTGGAAATTGCACGTGAAGAGCAGCAAATGAGGTGCGTTCGTACGATAACGAAGTTTTAAAAATATTACTTTCATATATCAATCTCATAAAACTGTAAATAGTGAATTACAATTAAAATCAAACAATCATCAAACAATGTTCTCCCTGTACCATTATGTAATATAATACTTTTGTGTGGCCTTGTAAATCAATAACAAATGTTCTTTGCACCACAAATTAAGTAAAATGTATATTATAATATGTACTTTATAGTTGCATATAAATTTTATTAAGTTCGAATAAGTGTAACACCATTAAAATGCATTTGAAACATTTTCCCCCATTGACCCTAATGTAACGGAATATTTTTGATTGTCCCTGTTATTGATCTATGCATCCGATTTTCATAAAATTTGAAATAACTCGAAAAAATTATCTAATAATTATGTATTTTAAATTTCAAACGTATTAAATACATTTGAAACTTTTTCCCCATTGACCATAATTTAATTGAATACTTTTGATTGCCCCTGTAATTGATCTAATTTCAAGCGATTAAAATGCATTTGAAACTTTTTTACCCATTGACCGTAATGTAATGCAATACTTTTGATTGGCTCTGTAATTTATCCATGCATCCGATTTTCATAAAATTTGGAATGTCTCGACAGAATTATGTAATAATTATGTATTTTAAATTTCAAACGATTCGGTTGGATAGTTTTTGCGTTGTTATATGCGGACAGACGGGCGGACGGACAGACAGACGGGCAGACGGACGGACTGAACGAACACTATAGGTGCTACGTATTTACATACTTACGAACGCACCTAAAAAGGGTATTTTTATAAAAATAATATTTGCTTATGATACGAACCATTATTATTAAAAACTGTTCAGTTGAATAAATCATATTTCGCGAACATATAATTTACGAAGAATAGTATATTTAAATATTTAATATGTTTTTCCATTCTTGTTAGTTAAAACAAGTATTTAACTCATCACTTATTAAAATTTCGATACATGGAAGATCTAATGGAGGGACAGCGCAAAGTGTTAACACGACTAGACAACAGCAAGGTAAATGAGCCATTTTTATATTCCAGTAAAAGTAAAATGGTTTTATCAGCAAAATTAACTTTAAAATAAGTTATTTCGGTCAGTGATGGGAGGATGAGGTAGCTTAAAACTCGAGGCAAATTTAACTAAATTTTTAAGAAGCTAAACCGATAGGAGAATACTCGTCAATACTGAATTTGAATGAGAATTGCTCCAAATTAGTAAGTTAAAGACAAATTGGCATCGTTTATGGTTACTTATTTTTGGTACCAAATTTGGTGGTATTGCGTCAAGTTATGCCAAGGTTCGCGAGAATTTGAAACTAACGCATATTAATAGTATTTAAGAATTTCGCGATAATATACTGTGCAAGTGGACATAATTTTGAAACAAGATGAAAGATAACCGGATGAAACTAGAAATCGAACTCGGCCGAGATATTGGTATGTAGTTCGCATGCAATTATTCGTACACAAATTAGTTTAAAAATGCGAGAGTTACGGCATGACGAAAATCAGATTGTTTCAAAATATTATTTACCCTAGAAATTCAAACTGCTATATCTCAACTGCTATATATAACTGCGATATCTGCTATATCTGCTGTGTCTTTATTTTTAAATAAAAACAGAACAAATTATTCATCCTTGTATTATAGTCAACTTTTAGAAAAATTATACTTTTCAATTTTTAATTTATTTGCATTATTTATTATTTTTTTATTTTTTAAATTTTCTTAAATGGCCGCCACTTTTAAACAAGATGGCGGATGAAACTGACAAAAGAACATGTCGAAACATTGTTATGTGAATACAATTAATCTCATCTAAATCGTTTAATAAATAAGAGAATTATCGCATAACATAAGTCATATATATATATATATATACATATGTATATGTACACATATACTATGTCAACATTTATACGGAGGGTAGTTTTGGGGTCTAGTCTGAGTGTCATGATCTGTGAAAAAATACGAAATATTTTCGGAAGTGCTTTCCTCCGGCCGGGTGCAATAGATAGATTTTTACTGTTCGTAATGAAAGTTACTTAATATCAAGATTATGAAACACTATCCAACACCTACAGAATACTCTATCAAAACTCCGGCATTAAAAATGCGAAAGAAAATGTCGGAAATAAATAATGTAGAAAATAAAAACCCATTTGAAAATTAGATTTCAACTGCTACATCTCTCATCCGTAAATGTATTTGGATATTTTTGTGCATCTCTGTACATGATCGTCCAGTAAAGCGTTGACAGTGTAAAGGGCTATCCGATGGGCACACAGCCGCTTTTTTCACGATGTAGCTATGAAAAGATGTTTTCGGGTATTTCATATGATTAAACACCTACCAAGTCACATGCGTAAACATACGTATTAAACTATCCACTTACTAGAAACAAATTTCACATGAAAAAAATTTCATTGAAATAAAATCATATGACATATCGCAATTTTCACCTTGTTTTAACCCTTTGAGCTCTGGTGAGTAAATTTCTTCAAAGCTCCAAATGTCACACTGGCACCAGTATTTTGCAAAGAAAAAAGGATATACATGAAAAAATGCATTAAACCTTTTCCAAATAAATTTGGTCGAATTTGCTGGTGCCGTTGTGACATTCGGAATTAAAATTATGTGATAGAAAATTCTACCATCAGAACTCAAAGGGTTAAACATATAATATATAATATGAACTTGAAAACGTTCACAGTTTTATTAAAAGGCGTTTAAAATAATGAAAGCTATGTTAATTGTTAAACATATGCTTTTTATTTTATTATTTTTGTTATAAAAATATAAAAATAACAATCGATTAAAATATTATCTGATAAAGATCCTGGATAAGGCTTGAAAGTACTAAGATATTTTAAATAGAATGTATATGATTAACTGTTAACATCTCTTTGATTATTTTAATCGCTTTTTAAGTAAAACAGTTAAATAATTCATTGATTTGTTTATTTGACAAAGCAGAAGTAATGTTGTTCTAAAAATGTTGCAGTAATGTTCTTTAACAAATAAATGATAGTTTCATCCACTGGACATACACTCTGTTGTTAGATGGATTTTATATACTAGCATCATGTACAGATAGCGTAAAAATAAACAAGCAAAACCACTGTAAGTATCTGACCAGCTTAGAATCAAACGAAAGTAAAAAAAAAAAAAAGTATCGTTGAGACAGCATACTTGCTTAATATATAAGAATAAAACTTTTTACATCGCTGAAACACACAAATACGTACAACAAAAAGACAAACACTCAAAAAAGAAAAAAAGAACATATGACTAGTATAAGGACTCTTGGATCTTCTTCCTCAGTACAAGGAAAACATTTAATTCATTCGTGAGGGGAGCCTTTTACGAAATTTTTAATTTTTTATCACCGGTTTTTAAAAATAGGAATTTGTATCTTATTAAATCGAGAAAAATCTCTGATTAAATAAGGCAATTTTTAGTAAACTTTTACTGTTGGAGATAAAAATCAAAGCATTCCCAAGCCTTTTTGTGGCACGTATATGTGTCGCTCGTTCCCAAGGGGTTAAAAGATTGAAATGGGTTCACAGAATATCTCGATTACAGTGCCAAGTACAAGGTAATGAATTTACTGAAGTGACGGAAATAGGAATTTATATATCGGAAAGAAATAATGTACCCGGCATGAAGCCTTGGACACATATACTGGCCGTAGTGTTGAAAATTAAATGTATTAAAATGTAAAAAAAAGGGGGGGGGGGCAAGTTGTTTTGGGCGCTACTGTCCGTCTCTTGTACATAAATTCTAAACAAGACGGTAGTTTAAAGTGCAATCGGACTCACACCACATTCAACCATTCCCCATTCGGATTTAATCACTACATTTTTATTTAATAGACAGAGATCAACTAGAGAGGAAAGAAGACTTCATAAATAACTATTATATAATAAAATTTATTTTTACATGCGTAAGCACCAACAGAGTTTGAATTATTTTATGAAATTTTCAAATAAAAAAAACATATATGTTTCAGCTAAAATAATATGTAAATTAGATGTTTCGTCATAATACTTAATTGCTCGCGTTAAAAACACTAATTGAATTTTAAAACTACTTTTTTTTAATTTCCACTGCAGCAATAAAAAAATTGTTAATGTAGAACTATAAAAATATCTTAAAACGAAGCTCATGGTTTTAAATAGCCTTATTTTCTTAATTAATGGTTTCAAGAATATCACTGTTCAGGAAATCTTCCGAATATATTTATTTAATTTATTTTTTTTAAGTATGTAAAATCTAAATTTGCAATTATAATTTAATAGACAAAGAATTGACAAAAAAGAAAAAAAAAAGAATACTTATCTTGCAACAGTTTCTATCTTTACTATTTTTTTTTTCAAAGAAGGAGTGAATGTAAAAAAAAAAGAGAGAAAATTATATTATAGTATAAAAAATAATCATAAAACAAAGATTTCATTTTTATTCTCGCTATTTTTCTACATAATATAATGAAATATAACTGAAAATACATACAAATTTATATAACATACCGAATATACATTCAAGGAGTATGCTTCACGGTACACTGTAAAAAAAAATCTGTAAAGGTACTATACTTTATCTAGGAAACTGGGATTCCAAGAACTTTTCCTGTAACGGTAACAACAAAAACTCAAGTTTTAGAATCGGTTACATGGATTTTTCCTGTTATCGTTACATGAAAAGTTCTTGGAATCCCAGTTTCCTAGAAAATGTTTCGTACCTTTACAGATTTTTTTTTTACAGTGTATGCATGATCCACCAATTTCTTTAAAAACCTCTTCCGAAGTCAGCAAAATCTTTTCGTTTTACAGTCTTTTTACATATTAAATAATATGCGGAACGTAATTTTTATAAGTTATTTTATAAAATAATAATAAAACTAATTGGTTCTAATATATACCTTTATAATTCGAAGTTTTTTGAATAATTGAAAACTCAGTGTTTTGGATATTTCGTAACAGAAAATTTTCAGTTACGAGATTTACGAGACGTAATTTTTCAACCAGATGAACACATTTCATTCGTATAACATGATTTCTAACTAATCTTAATGCCATTTTCTGAAGATATATTGCAAAGATCCTACACTGTAAAAAAAATTCTGTAAAGCTACTAAACATTTTCTAGGAAACTGGGATTCCAAGAACTTTTCATGTAACGATAACAGGAAAAATTCCTGTAACCGATTCTGAAACTTGAATTTTTGCTGTTACCTTTACAGGAAAAGTTCTAGGAATCCCAGTTTCCTAGAAAATGTTTAGTACCTTTACAGAATTTTTTTTACAGTGTATACAGCTCATATTCAAAATATTAGAATAATTGAGAAAAAGTAATAAGAAAAAATTATTTGTCATTTATTTATTTTTTATACTAAGTAAATGCAATTAAATTTCTTATAAATTAAATCTGGAATGTTTAGATAAGATTTTAACATTTATAAAATATAAAATACAGCACAATAAATTAGGTATACAGCTTCCTTAAACACACCAGAATATTAGAATAAAATTTAGATTGGTTCAAAATATTAGAATATTTTATTTTACGCAACAATATTACCTTATGAATATGAAGTAAATGGTAGTTCATATTTTGTAGCATCCCCTTTAGCTTTCATAACAGCGTACAATCGATCTTGCATACTATATACAAGGTGTTTACAAACATTTCTATCAATATTAGCCCAAATAGACTTTATACGTGCCACTAACTCAGTTTTACTTGAAGGAGGATTTTCTTGAAGTTTTTTCTTCATTATACACCATAAGTTTTCGATGGGATTAAGATCTGGTGAATTTGGTGGCCAAGGAAGTACCTTAATGTTGCGTTGTCGGAACCAATTCTTAGTTGACACCGAGGTATGCGGGGACGCTAAATCTTGTTGAAAGATGAAATCATCTTCAAATAAACTTCTGATGATGGAATCATGTAATAGTCTAAAATTTCTTGATATATCAGAGAGTTAATCTTTTCATAGACGATGCATAACTTTCCAGGTCCTTCTGCACTCATACAACCCCAAACCATGACACTAGCAGCAAATTTTACGGAACGTTTAAGGCATTCTTTATCAAATGCTTCTTGCTTCATTCTCCAAACTCGAATACCTTGATTACACAAAATGAAACCTAAAACACACTTTCATCACTAAATAATATATTTTTCCAATCTTCATTGCTCCATAAACGTCTTGATTTACACCAATTCAATCTTATACGCTTTTGTCTTGCAGTCATGAGAGGTTTTGTTTTCGGTACACGAGATTCAAATTTAAATTTATGGACACGTCTTAATGTTGTCGATCTAGAAACTTCAACTCCTTCTTCTTTCCATTTTCGGTGCAAGAATCGCACATTTTTAAAACGGTTTTTCTTAACTATACGCTTCAGTTTCCTGTCATCTCTAGCAGATGTTTTTGGTTATCGGCCACCATTTCGGCGATTATTTTGAAATTTTCCAATTTTTGAATATTGTGTTAGTATTTTACTAACGCTCGATTGCGAACAATGTAAATAATTCGCTATAAAACATTGATTTTTACCGTGCCGATACAAATCAACCATACGAAGTTTAGTAGATTCAGGAATATCACTCACACGGCCCATTTTAAGACGAAAAAGAAACAAACTGCAAAAAAGAATACTGATTTTAAATAAAATAGTCTGAATTTAATCAATGATGCCACCAGTTAAGAATTGGTAATAATTAAAGGAGAATTAATGTGAAATATTCTAATATTTTGAACCACTTGAATAAATATTCTAATATTTTGACTTTTCAAAATAATTTTTTTTGCAATTAATCTTTTCGAAAATGATATTAAATTTAAGATAACAAGTAAGTTTAATCAACAATAAGTTCTTAATAAAAATATCGTTTGCATATTTTCATTAAAATACATTAAATTACCAAACGATATTTTCAATTTCTAAAAAAAAGGTAATTATTCTAATATTTTGAATATGAGCTGTAAATATTTTGGTGCTATGCTTGATTATCCCGTCAACCAAAAAATAAATAAAAAAATAAAATAAAGATAAAAAATAAAACTTTCTTCAAAATATAAGTTTAAGTGCCAGTAATAGTTGATCGTAAAGTCAAATATTGATTCTAAAAGCAATAGACGCATTCGTTACGTCATCAAATAATTTTTGCTCCAACGTTTTATTTGTATTTTAATGAACGTTTTATTAATTTAGTTGTTCTTTCATTATCACTACATAGTATAAAGCAAAGTCGCTTTTTCTGTCCCTATATCCCTATGTATGCTTAAAGCTTTAAAACTACGCAACGGATTTTGATGCGGTTGTTTTTAATAGATAGAGGGTAATTCCATGAACACATGTCGTGTAAGTCACATACTACGATTTTGGATACCAGTATCTTAGAACGGAAAAATGTGACTTATTTTATCAGAGATATTTCATCGATTGAATAAGGCCATGCAAACCTTTCGAAAAAAACGGTGGCCAACAATTTAGCAGTTGCTAAAAATGTGACTTACACGACAAGTGCTCGTGGAATTACCCTAGAGTAATTCAAGAGGAAGGTTTATATGTATAATAACATCCATTAAATAGTGGAGAAATACTGTTATTTTTGAGGTTTTTAATGTGATGTCGTAAATAATTTCATTTTTTCCGCCTATTAATTGCAAACGCAGGCTGAACCCTACAAGATTTATCAAAATAATGTACTAATTATTGTACACATTAAAAAGGTCTTCACTACATAGTATAAAACAAAGTCGCTTTTTCTGTCCCTATATCCTTATGTATGCTTAAATCCTTAAAACTACGCAACGGCTTTTGATGCGGTTGTTTTTAATAGATAGAGTGATTCAAGAGGAAGGTTTATATGTATAATAACATCCATTAAATAGTGGAGAATACTGTTATTTTTGAGGTTTTTAATGTGATGTCGTAAATAATTTCATTTTTTCCGCTTATCCACCCTACAAGATTTATCAAAATAATGTACTAATTATTGTACACATTAAAAAGGTCTTCACTACATAGTATAAAACAAAGTCGTTTTTTCTGTCCCTATATCCTTATGTATGCTTAAATCCTTAAAACTACGCAACGGATTTTGATGCGGTTTTTTTTAATAGATAGAGTGATTCAAGAGGAAGGTTTATATGTATAATAACATCCATTAAATAGTGGAGAAATACTGTTATTTTTGAGGTTTTTAATGTGATGTCGTAAATAATTTCATTTTTTCCGCTTATACATTGCAAACGCAGGCTGAACCCTAGAGTAATGGTTAGTAACAATTTGCGGTGTCAGTAGTGACACGGGACTACCCGAAGCAAAGCGAGGGCGGGCCGCTAGTTTGAAATAAAAATTAAAACAATATGTGAAATTTAATGAATAATTTGGTGATATGTACAATTTGGCAAATTTGGTCGATGAGATAATCAAGTAGCATCATTATTTTTTTAATTCCCTTTTTTAGCCCCAGAAGAACCGTTTTTACAAAAGCTCTAACTAAGTTAAACCCCCAAAAAAGAATATTTGTCATTGCACTTTAACTCTGACAACAGACATTGATAAGAAATCACACTGTAAAAAAAATTCTGTAAAGGTACTAAACATTTTCTAGGAAACTAGGATTCCAAGAACTTTTCCTGTAACGGTAACAACAAAAACTCAAGTTTTAGAATCGGTTACATGGATTTTTCCTGTTATCGTTACATGAAAAAGTTCTTGGAATCCCAGTTTCCTAGAAAATGTTTAGTACCTTTACAGAATTTTTTTTACAGGCAGTAGATATATTTTCATGTCTTAATCGTTTTCGATATGGAAATTTTAAATATGTAAATTTTATACAAAATTTGACGTTTATTGCACATGAAAATGCAATCATATTTAAGTAACGTTACTACATATTAACACAAATATAATTTTTAAAAAATGTAATAAATCTTATATGTAATTAAAAATATTTTCGAAAACATTTAAAAATTTTGGTGATTAAAAACTACCAGTTAAATTCTGTTAACTATCTAAAAAACAAGAGTACATACAGTTGTTTGAAAGTTTTTGAGAGATAAAATAGGAGAGATTAAGCGCATATTTATTTGACAATAATGCATATCAAAGCAAGCATGAGAGAAAATTTAATGAAATAAGTGTTTTATGCAATCTAAAATAATTCTGAAAGAAGTTTTGATAGTAAAAACCATCAGTTAAATTTTGAAGGAGAGGGATACGTTTCATTCTCTTACGTTTCATTCTCATACATCAGAATTTCTAACTAGTTTAATAACCGTTTTTTGAAGATAGGTTTTAGAAGTTATAAAAATGTCATTTTAGAAGTCTCTTCTTTCAGTCACTTTGAAACTATTCTTAATAATTTTCTCTCTGAAAGTTTAAGCACACAAGAAAGATCATTTGTCACTGTACTTTAAAGTTGACATCAGGCTACCTAAGACCAATTGATAAATCTTCGCTTCTTAATCAGTTTCTGACACGCGAACTCAGAAATAATTAGTGTCCTAAATCCATAAAATATAAGTTGCAATTCATATTTTTTCAAATATTTATTTTATAATTCATAATTTATACCATAAAATTATGAAATTTGCAAATTCAACATATTTATATTTGGGTGTTTTAGCATTATTGCTACCTAAAAAATTAGCCACTATCAATATAAAGAGATATTAATTAAAACGCACAATCGAGTAACATTAATGTGACCACCTCGAGATTTTAGCCGTTTTGTTAAATATCTAGATTTTTCCGAAACCCCATATGCGGACCATCAACAAATTGAAAAAGAACGAATATCTTTTGGATAACCCTGTCAATACTTTTGTACCAAAAGTGTTCAAACTGCAGATTATGATTAAATGGGTTACTGTAATAAACTGTGTTCGTTTTTATGAGGATAAAATGTATACTTGTAGAGACACTGAGGTTTTTATAAAAAATTCCCAATTTCTGCCAAGTTTTTTGCTTATTACATGCAGAATTTTAAATATATATATAAAAAATTTCAGCATATTATTGAACACAAAATCCTTTTATTAGAATTAAAAAATAATAAAAATTGTATGAATAATGAACAGGTTTACTAAAAGATGTTTTACTGCGCATGCGTGAAAGAAATTAAAGTATAATTTACATAATGTGTCAGCTAAATGTATAGAGGATTTTACATTTTTACTCAACAAATTTAAACTACATAAATTCTATGCTAAAATGTTGCATTTAAATATTAAACACAAAGAAGCCCAACTGACATGTAACGTTTCTATAATTTAGAAAATCTGTTTCGTTCCTATCATTTCGCTTCCAGTAAATATCGAGTAAAAATGCAACGTATTATATTATATTTAAAACAATTGTTTTATAATGTTTTCTTTATGTTTATATTGGGTATTTAGTATGATACAATAAACTTATATGTTTTAGATCAGGATTGCAAAAATCATATTTTTTACTTAGGCAATTAAATGATCGTTTTATTATTTTGCCCCCCGGTATATCCTCATAAGAATGAACACAGTTTATTACAGTAAACCATTTAATTATAATCTATAGTTTGAACACTTTGGCTGCATTAGTTTTGACTGAGTAATCTAAAAAATATTCGTTCTTTTTCAATTTGTTGACAGTCCCCTATGGGATTTCGGAAAAAAATAATCTCGGAAATATATGACCTTTGCTATTTTGTTTACACACCTGAAGTTTCAGAATAATTTCTCATTTATTTTTCCAGATTTTTAACAAAACGTCAAAAATCGCAAGGTGGACACATTAATATGACTAGACTGTGTATGAAAATGCAATTTAAGATTAGAAGTACTAAATTTTCAATGGTTATAATTAAAATAGTTAGCATTTAAATGACTTGAAATTTGAAGTCTAGGCATAGTTTGAACCGAATATTTTGTTAAACTTGGGTACTGACATTAACGAACATTAAGTTTAGCTTCGTTTTAATGTATACAGGGTATCCCAGAACTTCGTGTACAAACTTTGAGGGGTGGTAGAGAACATCGTTTGGAACCACCATTACACAGGAACGCATGGGCGGGAACGTCATCCTGAATTGTTAATCCTTTCATAGACAATGGTATGTCTATGAAACTAAAAAATTTTTAATACAAAATCAACATTGACACCAGAATTTTTATATTATTTTTCCAATTATTATATATATATGAAATGTATTTTTTTTTTCTTTTTTCTAAATACATTTTTCCGCGATTTTTGATGTCATTCATATTTTTCCACATTTTAGCAATTTCTAATAGCTACTAAGTGGTTTGATTTTATAGAAATATAATTTTAAATTTAAATTAAAATTAAATCATTTTTTTGTAATCTTTTCTGTGTAATAAAGAGTTCTACACTGCTTTCCGCACTGTGTCATACCTGTGTCTTTGCGTTATTTTGGGATTTTCACGGACAAAGCACTTCCATTGCTAAAATGTGGAAAAAGTGACTGACATCAGAAATTGCAGAAAAATGTATTTGCAAAGAAGAAGAGCCAGACATTTCACATACATAATAAATGGAAAAATCATATTAAAATTCTGATGTCAATGTTCATTTTGTATTAAAAATTTTGTAGTATCATATACAAACCACTCTCTGTGAAAGGGTTAACAAGATGTTTCCGCCCATGCTTTCCTATGTAATTGTGGTTTCAAACAATGTTCTCTACCACCCCTCAAAGTTTGTACACGAAGTTCTGGGACACCCTGTAGATGCTTCCCTAAGCAAATTTTACTTACATAATTTAAAAGTAAACTTTATTTCCTATCATTGGGTACCAATAACTTTCTTACTCGATAATTTTCTGAGGTGTTAATAAGGAGTGTTTATTTTTTCCCCACAACTGACATGTCGTTGAAATTTTTTGAAGAATGTAACTGTATCCATGCTCGCAACTTTAAAGAATGAAACAGCAAATAAATTTTATGAAGCAAAACTTGGTTATAAATCATTTATTTACACGAAAATACATCTCATTGCAAACTAGAGATTAAAATTCTGTTAATGATTCGGCAAAATTAATGATTCGGTGATCGTTTATATTGCGAAAGTGTAGCCTTCTTTAAAAATCTCAAAATTAACACAGAATTTAGACATCATATTTATTTAATTCTGTATAAATATATTTTTTCGACTATCAAATATAATGTAACCCGATCGCATATTTTGAGAATTGTGTTGATGTGAGGATTTTATTCCTATCGTTAAATTCGTTTTTAATCCTTACTAAACAAAAAAAAAATGCGGGTAGTATAGCTCAAAAATAATAGATGGATTTCGTATATTTGAAGTTAACTACACTATTTAGTAGTATAACAGAGAATACCAGTTTCAGTAATTAGAATCAAACAGATGTAAAAAGTTATTTTGAAAAATAAATATATAAGCAAACTGTACACTGTCAAAACTAATGGTGACACATTGCACTTTTTAAGAGTGAAAGGCTTGTCTCACTGGTGACACCCCTAAAGGAGCCAAAATAGCACCTTTAATTAGGATCAAAAGATGGCACTTTTAATCCAGAGTGCCCAATGATAAAAAATTAAAAAACATACTAACCGACTTTCGGCCGTCGATGGATTCGAACGCAGAACGTCTGCGCCCTATCCACTCAGCCATCAAGCTCACCTTCAAAGGTCCCTGAAATGTTCATATGTCCTGAAATTCAAAGGTTGCTTTATATAATAAAGCTTGCCAAAAGTTAGCCATCCGAAGTTCTAAACAAAATTGGGATAGCGTATAGCGGCGATAGTCATCGTAGGAAAAAATTGCTGTGTTGACCCACCAGTAACAGCGAGTTGAAGTGCAAGGATACACGTTACAGAGCATGCGCAAATGACTAAGGGGTAAAAATCTTCCAACGGTATGCATTGCTCGGCACCCTAATTAGCGTGAAACACCCAATGGCACTCCAAACACATTTTCAAGACTGCTGGTGCCAAGTAATTTAACATTTTCACCCCTGGGCGTCAAATGCAACCAGTTCGTCACCTTTATTTTTAACAGTGTATTAAACAATAAAAGAAACTAAACTGGACTGCAACCGATAATTATTTATATACGGTGTTTTATAAATATAAAAACACTATATTTTTTAAAAAAGCAAAAGAAAACATCAAAATGAAGAACGGAAAGCTGTACAAGAATATCTTTTATTGCACATAGTTTGAAAAATATAGTTTATGTAATAAAAGTTTCAACTGCATAATGTTCTGTCCTGCTATTTGGAAAGGCTATAAATTATATTGTAATCTTCATTCCGTTTCCCACAATATGTTTGACAAGAGCCCAGTCATTTACTTATAATATTTATATTATTTACTTATAATGTATATATATTTATGTATTTATAATATTTAGTTTTATAATATTTTAATTCATAAATAAACATATATTAAATGTATTTGAATAGTATTAATCCTAATTTTGGGTCAAGTATCCCTAGTTGCGTATTTATTACATAACCCTGAAATGCAAGCATTTGCTAATAAGTAAATTAATACTATTATAGAAGTTATTGTAGCTAAAAACATGTAGAAAACAAATAACCAATTAAAAAGTCTTATCTTTAAAAAAACTAAAACATTATAGTTTAGAGCACAAAAAATTACTTTTAGAGCATGAAAATGTATTTTGACTATTAGTTTATAAATTTATGCAAGGATTCAGTTGTTATTTTCATCATGTGTCATGTAACTGAAAAAAAAGAAATAATGCCACTTCCAACGTATAAAACTTTGCCAATTCTGAGAAAAAGGGTTTGAATCAACACTGTAAAATATTTGTGTAACGGTGCTCCATAAAGTTGGAGGCAACTTTGCTGCCTGCGATTGTATGGAGGGATTTTTTTTCACTTATATAATGGTGTAATTTAAACATGCGTTACTTGTGTAACACTACATATTAGTGTAATTTTACACCGGTTATATCGGTTAAACCAGTTACATCGGTTGTGCCACTATAAAACTGGTGGAAGTTTCGCTGCCACCAATTTTATGGAGTAACGTTACTCAAATGTTTCACAGTGAAATATTATTATTGGTTAAATATCCCGAATTCCCTCTAAATATAAATGTTACTAAAAACACAGGAAGTTTTGGAACTTTTTATTATATTACAAGGTAATATAGAAACTCAATGCATAATTTAAATTAATTATTTATTTTTTATTTTATTTTATTTTTTATTTTTATTTTTTATTTTTAATTTTCTACTTTCAACTAAAATTTGTACAACATAACGCCTTGTTTTCAAATACCAGATACAAAAACTGTGAAACGTGTTTTTTCTCTTTCTCATGGTATAAAATGTTTATCTTAAGCTAAAATAGCTTCCTACATTATTAAATATGAAATGACATGAAATTATAGCATGACACAACATAATATCTATTTACCAAACAAGTATACAAAAAGTTCATCAAATGCTGCTTAAAAAAATATTTTTGGAAATATAAAAGCGTGAACATAAAACAACCATTACTGATAATTCTTTTTGTCTCTAAAAATCATTAAACTTTTACCACTTTTTTTATTCAATGCTCTGAAACATACATTATGATTCAGTTAATGAAACTGGAAGAACATGTCCTCAAAAACATTAGCACAATTCATTTATAATGAAAAGACTAAAATATTACAATTGCACCAAATGATTTAAGCATGGACTGACACATATGTTTTTGAATCTTTCGTGAATAAAGTCATTTTATAAGATTTTTCTTATTGATTCCAAAAGAACGGCACATTCTTATACTAAACATGAATCTTATTTTACACATAGTATTGACTTAATAAGAGAAAAAAGTCGTAAATCTCTCGTCAAGCGTAGCAAATGAGGTGCGTTCTCACTATATCGAAGTTTTAAAATTATTAAGATCTTGGTGTATAATATCCGAAGTCTTTTGTGTGTCCCTGTAAATACTGTTGCTTTATTATATACAGTAATTATTATATACAGTAATGTTGCTTTATTATATGAAGTAACTTGTATTAACATCAGCAACATGTATCAATTTCTTAAAATATGAAATAATTTAATGTAATTAAAACGCATCCCAAACAAACTTTCCTCCTGCACCATTATATAATGGAATACTTTTGTGAGGTCCTGTAAATTAATAACAAATATTCTTTGCACCACAGATTGTACAGAATGTATATTTTAGTGTATACTCCATAGATTAATATCAATTTTATTATATTAGAAAGAGTGCAACATCATTTAAATACACGAAAATTATTGATTGTCCCTGTAATTGAATTGTACATCTGATTTTAGAAAATTACAAATACCTTGACAAAATTATGCAACATTTATACAGGGTGATTCAGCTCGTCGGTGACAAACTTTAAGGATCGATAGAGCACACCTAGACGAACATTTTTGAATAGGGAATGTAGGGTCCCTGACGCGATGGTAAGGCGCTAGGCGCTTTCGAAAATTTGGGTGCCGAAATTCGAAACGTCAGAAAAACTAGGGAAATGGTTAGATTTTCTTGCTTGTTGCGTCGAAATGATTCTGTTTGTTTAGACTTTCTTCAGTACCAATTTGATAAGCGTATCTCTTAAAACATGGATAGGGGGCGCTGCAGACTTTGGAGAGCTAGACAACAACTTTAAGCCCGTTATTTTGATAATTTAACACATGCTCGCCAAAGTTTATACTCTAACATAAATTTTGAACCCAAAAGTAGAGCCCTGCAAAAAGCGTAAGAGCCGGAATAAAATGTCAAAGTACAGGGTGGTCGAAACTCGAAGGCTCCTAAGAGATAAACAAACAGATTTCTTGACTTATGGCATGCATTTTCATGATTCTGTTTGCTGGGGCTCTCTGAAACTCAGTTGAACGGTACAAAAAGAAACATCGATAGGGGGCGCTTTGGGCAAAAAACATAATTCGTTGACATTTCGGACGCTAACTGGAAACGGGGCGCTACGATCAGTTAGAAACAAAACAAGAGAGTAATTTACTTATCATAAGAAGCTATTAAAACTGCAGTTTGTTTGTTTTTTTAACAAACATAGCTGGTTTCAATCATGCACAATGCGCGCAATAAAATTTACATAAGGTGCTTTTTGCTGATTTATGCAAAAGATATCGTACCATATCGATATGCAAAAGATACGTAATGCGTAGACGACAACGCGAGATGACGTAGTTGTATGCGCAGACACGTCTTTTGAACGTGCGGTACCTACTTAAGCTTCGGGTTACTTGTCTGCAGATCGGTAGTAGGATGGAACGGTACACAAACTCTGAATTGGCTGACATGCATTTGGCGTATGGCGCTGCTGGTTGTAATGGACGAGCCGCTCAGCGGTTGTACGCCGAGCGTTACCCCAACAGGCAAATCCCCTGCCATGCCTTCTTCGCTCGAGTACACCAGAGGTTGTCCACAACGGGATCTTTCGACGGAGGCAGGCCTGAACGGGAGCGATCAGTGAGCACCCCCGACAACGAAGAGGCTGTGCTTAACCTGGTTGAGGACAACCCAGGTCTTAGCACGAGAGATATCGCCAGACATGTTGGCATTTCGCAAGCAACTGCGTGGCGCATCTTACGTTCCCGGAATCTGCACCCCTACCACATCCAGCGGGTGCAGTTGCTCAGAGAGCAGGATTTTGGCTCTCGAGTGGAATTCTCAAGATGGTACTTGGCGATGAGATCCAGGGATCCCCGTTTTGTAAACAGCATTTTGTTTACGGACGAGTCCACCTTCAGCCGGGAGGGAATGTGGAACGCCCACAACAGTCATGTGTGGTGTGATGAAAATCCACATGAAACCAGAAGCCGAGCAGCCCAGGAGCGTTTCTCAGTAAATGTGTGGGCCGGCATTCTGGGGGATTGCCTCATTGGCCCTTATTTGTTACCTGAACGGCTGACAGGTGGAAATTACCTGATTTTCCTGGATCAAGTGCTGCCGCAGCTTCTGGAGGAGGCGCACGTACCCAAAGGTTCGCGTCGCCAGATGTGGTTCCAGCACGATGGAGCTCCGGCCCATTACACGAACGACGTGCGTCTCCATCTAAACGCAAGGTATGGCCAGCGGTGGATCGGGCTTGGGGGTCCAGTTCACTGGCCTGCCCGATCACCAGACCTCACCTGCTTGGATTTCTTCCTTTGGGGTTACCTGAAGGCCGAGGTATACCATACACCTGTCAGCAGTGCTGAAGAACTTGTGGCGCGCATTGTGGCAGCTGCAGGGCAGATCAGAGATACTCCTGGCATTGTTGGAAACACACACTCCTCAATGCGACGGAGGTGCGAAGCCTGCATCATGGCCCAAGGTCGAAATTTCGAGCATCTTCTGTAGTGTTATTTTTTGTAAATAAATTTCCAGTATCATTGATGTTTTTGGTCTAAATTTATTCAGAAGTGTTGAGCAGAGGTAGAAAATGTGTTTTCATTATTACTAACTGATCGTAGCGCCCCGTTTCCAGTTAGCGTCCGAAATGTCAACGAATTATGTTTTTTGCCCAAAGCGCCCCCTATCGATGTTTCTTTTTGTACCGTTCAACTAAGTTTCAGAGAGCCCCAGCAAACAGAATCATGAAAATGCATGCCATAAGTCAAGAAATCTGTTTGTTTATCTCTTAGGAGCCTTCGAGTTTCGACCACCCTGTACTTTGACATTTTATTCCGGCTCTTACGCTTTTTGCAGGGCTCTACTTTTGGGTTCAAACTTTATGTTAGAGTATAAACTTTGGCGAGCATGTGTTAAATTATCAAAATAACGGGCTTAAAGTTGTTGTCTAGCTCTCCAAAGTCTGCAGCGCCCCCTATCCATGTTTTAAGAGATACGCTTATCAAATTGGTACTGAAGAAAGTCTAAACAAACAGAATCATTTCGACGCAACAAGCAAGAAAATCTAACCATTTCCCTAGTTTTTATGACGTTTCGAATTTCGGCACCCAAATTTTCGAAAGCGCCTAGCGCCTTACCATCGCGTCAGGGACCCTACATTCCCTATTCAAAAATGTTCGTCTAGGTGTGCTCTATCAATCCTTAAAGTTTGTCACCGACGAGCTGAATCACCCTGTATATTTGAAATTTCAAATTGATCGGTTGGGTAGTTTTATATGCAGACAGACTGACGGGCAGACAGACGGATGGACAGACTGACGGATAGACAGACTGAACGAAGACTATAGATGCAAAGTATTTACATAATTACGAGCGCACTTAAAAAGTTGATATTACATTTATTTATGAGTGATTTTAAAACGATGCAAAAAACGCAACGTTAGTACATGTACATTAAATTTTCACACATACATACGTATATAAAAATAATTAAAAGGTCTCAGGAATCTTAAAATACGAAAAGGAAAAGTAAAATAAAATAAAAAGATCATAACATGCATTTAATTTTAAGACACGATTTTTATTGGGTTGAAAGATATGAGTATGTTCTTTCATTTCATACAATTTTAAAATTGCAACATGCATAATTAGCATTTAGAGGTAGCACTAAACTATTAGACATCTGACGAGTTGGCATAACAAATTATGCGCATGATTACAAAATAAATTTTGGAACTCGAATGAAAATTTTGGTGTCGATTTTCATTTCAGATTATAATAGTTATCCTGAACTTAAATAAATTTGTATTAAAACCATTTTTATAGTTTTTAGTATAAATAAAGTTGTATTTAGTTCAAGCAAAATTTAGAAAATTTCATCACCTAGAAATTGTATATATTTTTTTGAACAATTAAAAGGAAATTTTAGATTTAATTTATACAGACTGACATGAAACGTGTGTTTCGAAAATATTATGAAAAACATTCAGAAGTTTGTGATATATCGTCACGTTACAGCTAAATGCGACATGTGGAGAAAAACTTAGCGAATGTTCTGACTGTTTTTATAAAAAATGTGATTTCTGTAAAAGTATAAACACTATTCTCATAAAAATGAACACAATTTTTTGTTATAAGCCCCTAATAATCTTCTACGGTTTGAATGTTTTTCTACATCTCAATTACATTTAAATATTGACAAGCTAATTAAGAAAAAGGGTTAGTGTAAAAATGTTATTCTTGCGAACTTCTAGAACAAATGCGCGACCACAATATGTTGATCGATTAAAATAATATTTCAGCTTTATGTTTTGTTGTTATAATACATAAAAATTTCAGTTATAAAATTCGTGAAAAGACTAATAAAAAATAATTATGTGCATTTTTCAATATTTCAGTAAACTTTATAAACTAAGATATAAACTAATTTTATTTCTTTTTTAATTCAATTTTTAATCTCTCGATTTGCAACCTTTCCATGGTATTGTGAACTGGAAATCAATTTTTGCAATACTTTATTTCTTATTATATTTATCAATCGCAATTTTTTCGGTCGATGCTACAACTCGAATTTAAGCACATAAAGCTCATTTTTAAAACAATTATTATGACAATAAAAAAATAGATAATTAAGTAAATATTTTTTTATAATCCAAAACTGGTTACGTTGAAACAGAACAAAGCAAAAATATTTAAAATGTTAAAAATGTAATTAACCATTATTTTTCTTTTTTCTTTCATCTCCAAATAAAGATATTGAGAAAACAAATCCCAAATTTACAAAAATGTCTCTTGAATTATAAAATAAATATATATTTATTTTCTTCTAAACGTATTTGAAAGTAATTGTTGAAAAAAAGTAAAGTAAAATTTCGTAATACGGCCGCTGAAATTTCGTTAAAGGAACTTGAACAAAAGAGAAGATTTAAATTTTATAAAACCTCCAATCCACAAATAATCGCTTGTTCTTTTTAAAAAAAGAAGACGAATATTTTTGTCGAGCACAAATTTTAAATTACTGCATAGAGCGTAAGAAAATACTCCAGTAGATTATTTGAAAAGAGTGGAAAAGAATTTGAACAAGTTTTTCGTGACATAAAGAGGAAAAATAACCAAAGACTATTCAAAACGCTGCAAATTATAAAAGAATGACTTATACAGACAAATTCAAAATATAACAGTAAGTATGTTTTTTGAAATCATAGACATAAAAAGAAGATTGTTTTCATGTACTTTAAAAAATAGACGGTTATTTTAAATAGGAAAAAGAAGATAAATTTACAATTTTTGATTAATAGTCCTTATTGAATAAGTTTAAATAACTTGTGATTTTTTCTAATGATTATCACTTATAAATTTTGTGTAGTTGGTAGGCATTAAAAATATGTTATAATAAAAAATCAATAAAGAAATTTTTAATCTCAGAAAATAAATACTGTCAAATGAAAAAAAAAAAATCCTTGTTTTGATCTAAAAGCGGAAGTGAAGCAGCATGAAGCATGTTCAATACTTATCCTTATGAGAACACTGGCATTGTTGGATTAGATTTATCACTTTATTAAAAAAAACTAGACAGCAAACATCAAGATTTCACGGTAAATAACTCGAAAACTTCACTGGAAATTCTTCAATTTCTAATTTAGGGGAGAGTGGGGATACTTGAGCATAGGGGATACTTGAGCCACCCCTATTATCTCTACAGTTGGTTAATTTTTCTTTCTAAAACTGCCAATATGATAACATATTTATAGTTCTGAACATGTAAAAAAGAAATCACGCATCTTGGTACCATTTTGAAAGTATAGTGATTAATAGTTGTTTTTCCCTATCTGAAGTAAATATTTGGGTGCATGGTTTTTTTGTAATCAAAGTTTTGTTTAAAGTTGCAACTATATACATACATTCAATAAGCATAATTTCTATTGTATTTTGAGTCTAAAATAGTTCTAATTGCTGCATGCTTTATTTAGTAAAACTCTGGGAAACAAAAATAGTGATAGTGGGGATACTTGAGCCAATGAGAGTGGGGATACTTGATCCATGTCTCAACCATCCTCACTAAAAATTAAACATGGGTGAAAAAAACAAAAAATAAAATTCCATCCTTATATTCACTAATAGATATTTTTCTGGAGAAAAGGGAGAATAATTTTTCATTTTATTTCTTTTTCTTAAAAAAATAAAGACCTAAAAATGTTTAAAAATGTATATTTTTTATCATTTTTAGGTCTGAATGAAAATGTCTATTTTATTTTTTGATTTGACTAACAAAATAGCCTGTCTAGATAAATGTAAACATAGTTTTCAATTTAACTTTCATTAAATGAAAATAACTTTTTAAAACGGTTTTACAGGCTATAATCTCTAATACTTTAATTAGTTAGGTCCAACATATTAAAATATTTATTTTTTAATATAACATATTAAGATTAATATTTTATATTGAAATCGTAACCTCTGTTGCTGTAACTTTTTTTTAATTAAGAAAATTGAAGAAAAATTGGTAAAAAGAGCGCACAAAAACAAGAAAAGCAACAAACATCCCAGTTCAAACTTACCTACATGGAGCCAAAGAGGAAGACAAAATCTTTTCCTGTGAAATCAAAAAAGTGTTTGAAATATTAGAATGATACATCTGGCTTAAATTCCGACAGCTACTAAACTAAAAGCATGAGTTCGACAATATCATTAGATCAAAATTCTGTCAATGATGGTGATGATGTGAAAGAAAACCTTCTATTGATGGTTGGTTACTAATAAAATATGTCAGAAAGAAAACTGTAAAAATATTTGTTGGATAAGTGCTTAATATTTTGAAAATGGAATTTGCCCGAAGAATTGCAGATTCCAAATTTAAATGGCTCTGAACTGAGATGTTTCTACCGTTGTTATAACTCAAGTTCAAATTATCCTTCGACAACCAGTTTTAACGACAAAAAATGATCGTATTACTAGCTTTGTTTTCTCAATTGGTTTTGAAAGACTTTACGTTTCATAATTTATCATTCAGTAAAATGTTTGTGCAAAAATAAAGCGAAAAAAATTACTTTTGTAGGTATTTTTCCGTAGTGGCTCAAGTATCCCTTCACTATGGCTCAACTATCCCCGCCGTGGGGATACTTGAGCCATGATGTAAAACAAAAAATAAACAATAATAATAAAGACGCACCGCCTATTCCCACTGCGGAACAGACAAACATTGTCTCAAATTGTTTGCATTAGGCTGTGCTCTCTACTATATGAAACTTTTGTTTTAAGATTGTAACATTAAAATGACAAATAGAAAGTCACTCATTTGAAGAGAACTGGTTTTTAGCTTACAGGCTATCAAAGCCTGGGGCTTATGTTCATCGTCCATTCCGTATGTGCGTAACGCGATAACTCATGATAAGAATATCCCATTCACTTGAAATTTTGGATATATGTACATTCTGATAAGGCGCTTCTCTGATTAGTTTTTGGAGTTCATTCGATATGTTTAACAGGGGGAACGGGGGCTAATGCCATTTCCCTTAGCTTATATAAATGGGTTTTTTATGCAGAATTATCAGTTTTCGTTCAAAGTTTACATGTAAGATCATTCTGAAGAGGCACTTTCGTGATTAGTATTAGGTGTTCATTGGATAATAGAAAATAGAGAAGAATGGGGTGCTCATGCACCTTCCCTTAATTGATATAAAATTTTTTTCATGTAGACAAATGTCATTATCAGTTTTTGGTCAAAATTTAAATGAGGCGCCTCCGTAATTAGTATCATCATTCATGCGGGGTTTTTATATGATAAATCATATCCCTGATTAGTTTAAGGGGTTCAATGATTAAGTATAAAAATGGAAAATAGAGGGAGCTGATCCCCCCCCCCCTTAATTTGTTTTTCCAACGGAAATAACCCTTGAAAATATAAGGCTGTAATATACAATTAGTATGCATAGCCTTAGAGCTCAATGCCATCAGTTTAACTGGGCAATATTCTTTTTATTTAACTATCATATAAAAATTAATTGATCTTTGTTTTAGAGTTCAAAAACATCGGATTGCACTTCCAAACCTTTAAAACAATAAATTGTTACATTTTAAAATAATAAACAAGGAATGAAAAAGTAAAAATTGTATAACTTATTCATTTATATCAAAATTTTTCAACCTACAACTCTACATTATTCAAATTTTGTAATTTTGATCGTTTAAATGCTATTAAAAAATGATCTATAAATATAATGTTTTAATTGTTAATGTTCCAGAAAACTTACTATTTTTGTAATGTTTTCTAATTATAACAGTTAACGTTTAATTTTCCTATATTTTGAGAATTTCGCAGTTACACATACAAACTCGGTTTATTTATATTTAAAAAAGAGATAATGCATGTAAAAATAAATAAATAAATAAATAAAAAATAAAAATCTCTTTTTACTTACCCATCATACGTAGTATAGAGTAGGTCTTGCGATCGTTTTGAAAATCGATTTTTTTTTACGGATTTAGACGTTTTAGACACTGGAGATTTCGAAAAACATATTTTTAGAAAAAAAAAAATCTGCCGTTCGTCTGTCTGTCTGTAAACTCTCTATCTGCCGAGCAAATTGAGATAGAGACTTGAAATTTTCTACGTACTTAGTATGTAAAAATGGGATGAAGCCTATTTAATATCAGTAACCTCGAATATCCGGAACTATTTTTTCGGACTCACGAAAAATTCGTTCTGATTAAAGATATATAAAAATTTTCGATTTTTTTTATTTTAAGGAGTGATTGTAAAAGGCAATAAAATAACACAAATTTTGCATTAAGAACAAAGTCGATCGAATTATTAGTTGCCGAGATATTTGTAACCCTGTTTTCCACATTCTTTGATTTTTCATGACCCTGTATTTCATTCAATTTGAATTCAAAGATATATTTTAATTGGAAATAAGACGCTTAATCCGACTCAATAAATTTTTAGTTAACAAGATTATTATTTTTGGAGTCATAAGGATGTTTCTTTTTCGCAATTCATTACTACTTGAGTAGTTTGGCGTGTTGTATAATTTGTCGAAATAGATACGTCAGCAACTCATTACTATGCATAATAAAAATATTTATATTCACGTTTAAATTTTGTTTTGGAATTGCAAAGCATTGTATAAATAGTTTACAAATGTTTTATTTTCATATATTATGTATGCATATATACACTACCTGGCCACAGATGATCGTCCACTTAAGATTTTAGACATTTTGTTAAATATCTAGAAAAATAAATGAGGAATTATCCTGAAACTCTCAGTGTATAAACATAATAGTACAGGGCATATATTTGTGTGAAGATATTTTCCCGAAACATTATAGGGGATCGTCAACAAATTAAAAAAGAATGAGTATATTTTGGATAACCCTGTCAAAATTAATGTAGCAAAAAAACTCAAACTGTAGATTGTGATTAAGTGGTTTATTGTAATAAACTGTGTTCATTTTTATGTCGATAGCATGTATACTAGTAGAGAAATTAAGATTTTATAAAAACAGTCCCAAATTTTTCCAAGATTTTTGTTTATAACTTTCAGGGTTCTTAATATAAAATAATATTCTTTTCTGAAAATGTGACAAACAACATTGCACATAATAACCTGCAATCAGAATTAAAAAATAATAAAAAGTGTATGAAAAATGAGTAGGTTTACTAAATAATTTTTCACTGCGCATGCGTCAACGATATCAAAATTTCATTTGCATATTATGTTAGCTAAATGTATAGAGCAACTTTTGTGAAAGTCTCAAAATCATAGCTTGAAAATTCTCAAAATAATCGTCAATAGAACAAGCTGAAAATCTGTTGTTCCCAAAATGAAGCAAAAAATGGGGGATTTTATCCAAATGTAGTAGTACGTCCCATATTGTGTATTCTATATTGACACTAATCAATGAATATATGGATACAACCTCTCTTGTTTTTGCTTCATTTTAGGAGTAACGGAATTTTAATTTATTCTATTGACGATTATTTTCGGAATTTTCAAGCTATGATTTCGCGACTTTCTCAAAAGTTGCTCTATACATCTAGCTTACATAATATGCAAATGAAATTTTGATATCGTTGACACATGCACAGGGAAAAATTATTTAATAAACCTACTCATTACTCATACAATTTTTATTATTTTTAAAATCTGATTACAGGGTATTATGTGCAATGTTGTTTGTCACATTTTCAGGAAAGAATATTAACCCTCCAAGCGTCTTGAAAATGGGTAAAATTGTAAAGTTGTTTTCTCTGCATTTTGTTTTAAATGCTAATAAAATATGATTCTTTCAATATTACATAAAAAATCTTATTTAGGAATATAAATGTAATCCTTGAGAGTCTTAATCATTCTTCAATGCTTTGAAAAATCATTAAATTTATAGAATTATAATATCTTAAACATTGCTTATATTGCAGTGAAACCTGGAGCTTAGTGTGCGGAAAATTACGGGACAAACGCTTAGAGGGTTAAGAACTCTGCAAATTAAAAGCAAAAATCTTGGGAAAATTTGGCACTGTTTTTATAAAAACCTTAATTTCTCAACGAGTATACATGCTATCGACATAAAAATGAACATAATTTATCACAATAAGCCATTTAATCACAATCTACAGTTTGAGCGCTTTTGGTACATTAGTTTTGACAGGGTTATCCAAAAGATATCCATTCATTTTTAACTTGTTGGCGGTCCCCTATAAAGTTTCGGGAAAAAATCTTCACGGAAATGTATGACCTGCGCTATTATGTTTATACACTGAGAGTTTCAGGATTATTCCTCATGTATTTTTCTAGATATTTAACAAAATGTCTAAAATCGCAAGTGGACGATCATCAATGGCCAGGTAGTGTATGAAGGGTAAGTATTACAGTGGCCCCCAACGACTAGTTTTATGAGATGAATTTGCAAAGCTATTTTGTAAGAAAATTCGAAAGGCACTCAAGTAAAATGAAACTAATTGTTCCTTTGTTACTTTTAATTAAGTGAAGAATAAATAATTTTCAAATATAGCTTTAAATCCAAAATAATAGTAATTGATAATTTAAGTATCTAAATTATTTGGAAAAATATTTACTCTAAATTTAAAAAAAATGTAGAATCTTCAAGAAAACAATTCATTGAAATATCGAAGAGTTAAATATGTTTAAGTGAATATGATTTCGAACCATAGTAAAAGTCGAATCATATCCTATAAAAACGAATAGAAAAAAAACTACATAAAAATTTCTGAGAAGCGTTGAAAAGTAAAATGAGTTCAGTGACATACTATAAGTTTTCTTCAAAGGATAGATTTGAAATTTGAATATGTTTAGTATCGAAAGAAACATGTTGATTGGCGAAATATCTATCGGAAAACTTGAGCTTTTCTTTATGTAATGTCTTGTTGAAAAGGTTTTAACTACTGAAAAATATTTTTTATTCATTCTTCTTATAATTTTATAATAACCCACTTTTCATTTCAGAGAAATTTTTAGAAAATAAAAGCATAAAAATAGAATCAAGGAATTAGATTTTTATAAATTGCATGCTGTTCAACACCTACAGAATATAAATAATAACATTTTTCAAGACCATGAATGTTATTTTTCGTTAAGTAAAATTTTGTTTACTTAGTTTAATGTTAAAAATTTAGTCGGTATGAATGCATAAAATGTAGCTTGTTCGGTTGTATTAAAATAAAAGCAAAAATATTTTAGCTCATACTGTCAATACTGTTCATTGTTTTAAACCTTTCTGGTCTGGTATACTCTTACTATTAGATGTATTTTTATCGAGTATTATTTTGTTTTAACAACTACATAGTTACTTTCGACATATAGACATAATGGTATATGGCTATTTCTTTCTTATTGTGATTTAATTTATGTTTTGACATTTGGTGATAGAATTAATATTGAAGTTTACTTAATTATCTTTTCACCTTTGGCGATTCCATTATTATGTATATATCTTTCACTCTTTAAATTTAAAATAAAAAGTACTTTTCAGAACCTATAATGCAAATGAAATTGGAAAACTTATTAATTCATAAAAGTTTCAGTTTTTTTGCAATATAACAACTATCTCAGAATTTATAAGCAAGACAATTATATGCAATAAATTTTATTTATTGTATATACAGGGTGATTCAGCTCGTCGGTGACAAACTTTAAGGATTGATAGAGCACAGCTAGACGAACATTTTTGAATAGGGAATGTAGGGTCCCTGACGCGATGGTAAGGCGCTAGGCGCTTTCGAAAATTTGGGTGCCGAAATTCGAAACGTCATAAAAACTAGGGAAATGGTTAGATTTTCTTGCTTGTTGCGTCGAAATGATTCTGTTTCTTTAGACTTTCTTCAGTACCAATTTGATAAGCGTATCTCTTAAAACATGGATAGGGGGCGCTGCAGACTTTGGAGAGCTAGACAACAACTTTAAGCCCGTTATTTTGATAATTTAACACATGCTCGCCAAAGTTTATACTCTAACATAAAGTTTGAACCCAAAAGTAGAGCCCTGCAAAAAGCGTAAGAGCCGGAATAAAATGTCAAAGTACAGGGTGGTCGAAACTCGAAGGCTCCTAAGAGATAAACAAACAGATTTCTTGACTTATGGCATGCATTTTCATGATTCTGTTTGCTGGGGCTCTCTGAAACTCAGTTGAACGGTACAAAAATAAACATCGATAGGGGGCGCTTTGGGCAAAAAACATAATTCGTTGACATTTCGGACGCTAACTGGAAACGGGGCGCTACGATCAGTTAGTAATAATGAAAACACATTTTCTACCTCTGCTCAACACTTCTGAATAAATTTAGACCAAAAACATCAATGATACTGGAAATTTATTTACAAAAAATAACACTACAGAAGATGCTCGAAATTTCGACCTTGGGCCATGATGCAGGCTTCGCACCTCCGTCGCATTGAGGAGTGTGTGTTTCCAACAATGCCAGGAGTATCTCTGATCTGCCCTGCAGCTGCCACAATGCGCGCCACAAGTTCTTCAACACTGCTGACAGGTGTATGGTATACCTCGGCCTTCAGGTAACCCCAAAGGAAGAAATCCAAGCAGGTGAGGTCTGGTGATCGGGCAGGCCAGTGAACTGGACCCCCACGCCCGATCCACCGCTGGCCATACCTTGCGTTTAGATGGAGACGCACGTCGTTCGTGTAATGGGCCGGAGCTCCATCGTGCTGGAACCACATCTGGCGACGCGAACCTTTGGGTACGTGCGCCTCCTCCAGAAGCTGCGGCAGCACTTGATCCAGGAAAATCAGGTAATTTCCACCTGTCAGCCGTTCAGGTAACAAATAAGGGCCAATGAGGCAATCCCCCAGAATGCCGGCCCACACATTTACTGAGAAACGCTCCTGGGCTGCTCGGCTTCTGGTTTCATGTGGATTTTCATCACACCACACATGACTGTTGTGGGCGTTCCACATTCCCTCCCGGCTGAAGGTGGACTCGTCCGTAAACAAAATGCTGTTTACAAAACGGGGATCCCTGGATCTCATCGCCAAGTACCATCTTGAGAATTCCACTCGAGGGCCAAAATCCTGCTCTCTGAGCAACTGCACCCGCTGGATGTGGTAGGGGTGCAGATTCCGGGAACGTAAGATGCGCCACGCAGTTGCTTGCGAAATGCCAACATGTCTGGCGATATCTCTCGTGCTAAGACCTGGGTTGTCCTCAACCAGGTTAAGCACAGCCTCTTCGTTGTCGGGGGTGCTCACTGATCGCTCCCGTTCAGGCCTGCCTCCGTCGAAAGATCCCGTTGTGGACAACCTCTGGTGTACTCGAGCGAAGAAGGCATGGCAGGGGATTTGCCTGTTGGGGTAACGCTCGGCGTACAACCGCTGAGCGGCTCGTCCATTACAACCAGCAGCGCCATACGCCAAATGCATGTCAGCCAATTCAGAGTTTGTGTACCGTTCCATCCTACTACCGATCTGCAGACAAGTAACCCGAAGCTTAAGTAGGTACCGCACGTTCATAAGACGTGTCTGCGCATACAACTACGTCATCTCGCGTTGTCGTCTACGCATTACGTATCTTTTGCATATCGATATGGTACGATATCTTTTGCATAAATCAGCAAAAAGCACCTTATGTAAATTTTATTGCGCGCATTGTGCATGATTGAAACCAGCTATGTTTGTTAAAAAAAACAAACAAACTGCAGTTTTAATAGCTTCTTATGATAAGTAAATTACTCTCTTGTTTTGTTTCTAACTGATCGTAGCGCCCCGTTTCCAGTTAGCGTCCGAAATGTCAACGAATTATGTTTTTTGCCCAAAGCGCCCCCTATCGATGTTTCTTTTTGTACCGTTCAACTGAGTTTCAGAGAGCCCCAGCAAACAGAATCATGAAAATGCATGCCATAAGTCAAGAAATCTGTTTGTTTATCTCTTAGGAGCCTTCGAGTTTCGACCACCCTGTACTTTGACATTTTATTCCGGCTCTTACGCTTTTTGCAGGGCTCTACTTTTGGGTTCAAAATTTATGTTAGAGTATAAACTTTGGCGAGCATGTGTTAAATTATCAAAATAACGGGCTTAAAGTTGTTGTCTAGCTCTCCAAAGTCTGCAGCGCCCCCTATCCATGTTTTAAGAGATACGCTTATCAAATTGGTACTGAAGAAAGTTTAAACAAACAGAATCATTTCGACGCAACAAGCAAGAAAATCTAACCATTTCCCTAGTTTTTATGACGTTTCGAATTTCGGCACCCAAATTTTCGAAAGCGCCTAGCGCCTTACCATCGCGTCAGGGACCCTACATTCCCTATTCAAAAATGTTCGTCTAGGTGTGCTCTATCGATCCTTAAAGTTTGTCACCGACGAGCTGAATCACCCTGTATATAAATATATATGGGTGTATGTGTGAGTGTGTGTGATGATTTAAGGGAGAAACTCGAAAAATCTTTACTGATTCCCCTTTTCTAAAAACATACAGTCGTGGCCAGCGAGCGAAAAAACAAAATAAATAAATGTAGAAGATTCATTAAATTACACATTGGCTGCTGCAAGTTAATTTATTAAACTGTAGTCATCAGAGAGGAAAAGGCTCCCTTTGCAAACCGTCTTTAACCGAAACACCAAAAAGAATATTCCATCATTACTTCAGCAAGCCGTACTCATCGAAGAAAAAACCAAGAATCTATCTCACCACTTCCAGGCTTCCCTCTTAAATCTAAAAACAAAGTTCTAGAAAATTCTCTACTCTCTAACTATCATTTTTTCATGTAAACATAATTCATGTGCAGCGTCGATATTTTTATTCCACACACGATAATTTTATTATTTTTTTAAATATTATTTAACTAATTTATAATCGACTCGAAATTTCGAATATATTAGGCAGACGATTTTTTACAGACGATTAATTTTAAGAGAAAAAGAAAAGAAATGAATTTATTGTTATGCACAAATATCAAATGTTGAAGGAGGGAAAATAACTAAATAAGTAAAAATAATGATATTTTTTTAAAGGTATGGCTTTGGAATAAATTTCATAAGACTTTCTTAAAAAGGGTTGATAAAAACATAGAAGAAATGTGTTTTATTTGGAATATTAAGAAAAAAGTTTAATTAAGAATATTTTTAATTTGGAGCCATCTTTTTAAATTTACGCATATTGGAATAAATGTTTTTTAAGGCGAATTAAGAATTTATATCGTTTCCATAAAGACTAACAGATTAGATCTAGAAACAAGATTTTAATTTAATAAGTTTAACTAAGTACGGAATATTGTTAAAAGAAAATTAATATAGTATAAAGGTTAATCTTGACGAAAAAATTTAAAATTTGTAATATATATTATAATTTTCGGTTGCCATTTTTTACTAATTATAAGTCATATTTTAACATTTTGACGCTTAATTGAAAATATTAACAGTGAAAAGCCAGCATCAATCCAACATTTACCTTCCATTGGAATATTCCTAATGTAAGGCAAACTGAGGTACAATATTATTTTTTTTCTTTGGAAATATTTCCAGTTTAACACCCAGTTTTGAACAATATTGTAATTTAGTTAAACATACCTCCAATGTAAAGCTCATATTTTTACAAAGGGTGTTTTATTAAAAAGACTTGTTACAATACGTGCATTTTATTGCAGATATTTATCCTAAATGATATTTAGGATATTTATCCTAAATAATATAGCTGTTTAAAAGAGATTTAAGTTCTTAGGAGGCTCCAGCGACTTTCCCACTGATGGATTGAAAATGTTTGTTCCAAGTAAATCTTGTTCGAGAATAATCCCCGATGTATTTAGCGGAGGTAGACCAGGTAACGCTTGTGTTATTTATGGTAAATCGATCAGGATAGGTAAATTTTCTGGAAAAGTACACATCAGAAGTTTTGCTTTCATTGATGCTAACAAGCCATAGCTTATACTACTTTATAAATAATCCTGTAAGTGCCGGTATAGTGTATATGGGTGGTGTGCAGAAACGTATATTTCAGTGTCGTCCACACTAAAGGCTTAATATTTGTGTAGGGAACATGGAATGTCATTTTAAAAGATATTCAAAAAGAGGGAACCAATGACACTGCCCTGAGAAATCACGCTGGGTATTAAAAAGATGGCAGAAATAATATTGTTAATGCGAATGCTCAAAGATCGGTCGCAATGGTAAGAAAAAAATAGAAAGGCTGAATAGTCTGGCAACGAATACAAGTTGAATTAATTTGTTTGTTAGGCCTTTGTGCCAGACTTTGACAAATCCTTTTGAGAAGTCTAAAAAAAGTGGCAGCAGCTGGAATCTTCGCGTTGAGCTTTTTACTAAGAAACTCCACGACACGAAGCAACTGATGTTGTGTTGAGTGTTTAGTGTGCCAAACTACTCGGGCATAAGAATATTGTTTTGGTCAGTGTGTAACTGGGTCCTGATGACGCGTTCGACTACTTTACTCAAGCACTTGATTACTTAAATTAATATTCTTATTCAGAAAGTTCAAGTATGAGAAAGAAATTTTAATACGATAATGAACTATTATGTAGTGTATTTTTTTATTTAATTAAAATTGCTATATTAAAAATTTAAATTTGTGTTTTATATTGTTTAATTATTTAAATATAAGTGTAATATTGTACATTAAACAAACACACGTCACACACACAAACACATATAGATTCTATTCTCAGAAATTATTTTATTGATACAAACGAATCAGATTGTATAACTTAAATAACTTTCTTTATCATGTAGAGGTATTTTGTATTATAAAATAAACAACACCAATAACAAGAACAAATATTATAAACTGAAATAAATAAACGTAAAATAAAATCCAAAATAATAACATTTTATGCAAGATTGGAATGATACGTTGCACTTCAATTTCATGCTCAATCGATCTAGGTAAAAGATCAAGAAGTTTGTTTTCAATTTTAGGAGAAAATAAATAAGATTACAAAATTTGCGAAAACGCAAACATTACATGAAAAAAAAAATTCGTCTAAATCCGTCATAAAATATTCGAAACTTTTTTTTTCAACGAATAAAAAAGCTATGTAAATGAAAAAGTTAGGTTATATTTTTGTGCGTTTCTAATAATTTCACTTTAACATATTCTTTAAAAGCGTATTATAAATTTTATCACTATGACATAATATCTTTCTTCCGTTATCTCCAGTTATTTTGTACTATTTCCCTATGTAATTACATAATTTTTAACATGATTCATAGAAACGGAAAAATCCGGGCCAGGCAGTTAAAAGGTTAATAATGAAAAAAATCATTTATCATTCTTTAGCTACTTTTATAAATGAAAATATAATGAGACGTGATATTGTTGTCTAATAATTACGTTTCATAATTAAGTATTTCAAGATTTAAAAAAATTACTTAATTAATTTCAAGATTATTAAAATATTCAAGATTTAAAAAATAATATATTGTAACTCAGTCTATCATATTAATTAAATAAAAGAATAAAATAAAAGCACTATGTTTTATCTTTGAATTTGAATATCGAAATATAAAAATAAATGATCAAATAGTATGACTATCTCATATAAGTATCTAATTTTACAACTTTTTGTTACTTCAAACTGTTAAAAAAATACGAAGATAATTTGAAAATTTATGATCAAATTTATTGCTTTCCAATGGATGATTTTAGTGACGATTCAAGACATCAAACGAAGTTGAAAGAAATTTAATGCTTCATGGCAGAGAGTTGAAGCAAATAAAATACCTTTTAAAAGGGATGTCATAAATTAAGTTATGCGTTACGCAATAAAATAAAAAAGAGAAAATATTTTTTCTTCTTAATGATACCTATTTCAGGCGACATTGCGCATAAAAATGGAATTCAATCTCATTTTGAAAGTATTTTATGAATACTGCCTTATGTAATGTGTGTCGGAAATGTATAGTTCAAAATGTTCATTTGCTAAATTCGTTAATAATAATATTTAATATTTTAGTACATAATGTGTGGCCTAAAAAGTAAGCATTGATTTTAAAATTCAATAACTTTTAAATATTTGTAAAATTCTTGCAAAAGTATTATTTATAATGCCGAAAGTTTTTTTTTTCTTTTTCTGTGATTCTAGATTTTAGTTCGAATTACTAACAACAGATGGCACTGAGAGAGATAGGCACTCTGACAAGGTGGAAATTGACATAATTTAGTACAGATGCGAATTAAGGCGATTTAGGTAATGGAGTTGGTCTCATTCGAAAATGCGCTTTTGACTTTGCGGCCTGATTTTTAACTGAATCCATATAATTTTATTTTTGTTGGCGGCAGCGCAACAATAAAGAAAAAACATTATTTCTTTAGAAAAATCTTCTTTGAAATCGAAATACCTAGGTTCAAAATACAGTCCCTTATAGTATTTTTAGATTTTGAGAAAGATGATATATATTTTTTTAAACCAACATATTTAAAAATGGTTAATCCTCCGATTGTGTGGTCTTACTATCACCTGACCGTTTGGTTATGCTCTAACTCGTAAGTTTATTTTGGGTTGCCATGTAACTGATGTACTTAACTGAGCTTTACCATGGCATGTTTTGAAAATGAAGTGCGTAGCACTTATGATTCATTTACAGGGACACTGAAAAGAATTCCCGATTAATGTCTAAATAGAAAATTCTTTTATTTCCAGGCACTTACAAAAGGATTTGGTTACAATACTGTGTATTTACTGTAGGAGCTGGAAGTGAGTTTATAATTATGGTACTTTTTTAAATCTTTACTAATTGTTTACTTATTACTTGATGCATATCAATTCTTTAAAAGATCATATACATGGTAGAAAAAAAGATTTCGAGTGCATGTTCTTTTATTGATGCAAATCATTAAAGAAGAATTTTTATTTATGCTGTGCGTTATCCAATTGAACTAATTTTTTGCATACTTTGTAGTATTTTTCAAATCTATGGGATATATACAGGGTTTTACAAAACAATCCATATAATTTTCTGACTATCGAACTCCTGAAATTGGATTTTGAAGTATGATAATCTTCTGTCAAAGGGTTTATTTAGGTATCGTATTTCACTTATTAAATTATGTTTTGTTAAAGTATTCTGGAAGTATTGGAAAGTATTTCACAAACAAGAGAGTAGTGTTACACTATTGAGATAAATCCTTTGCTATGTTCTTTAATGATGTTACACTATTTTAAAATTGTTGAAATTCATATACAACACTGAAGTTCTCTACAAAATACTTATTATTGAATATTGTATGCGTGGAGTTTATTCGCGTGCAGAGTCACTCAAAAGATTTATACCATTTAAATATACCGTAATATGTTGGAAAGAATTGTCGACAGTGTATATTAATAAAGCCACACTTTAAGAAAAATAATGAAATTAATTTACATTTATAAAATCCACAAAATATTATTTCTATAT
The DNA here is from genome assembly GCA_964019185.1 of Maratus speculifer. NCBI lineage: Eukaryota > Metazoa > Arthropoda > Arachnida > Araneae > Salticidae > Maratus > Maratus speculifer. Next base: position 275,204,474 of record OZ025295.1, on the reverse strand, counting down.
AATATAGAATGTAAATCAGTTATTATTGATTATTCGTATACAGGGATCCGTGCAAAAAAAAAAAAAAAAAAAAAAAAAAAAAACAATCGGTTACATGAAGTTTTTCGAGAAAGAATGGTTTACGTAGAATTTCAAGAAGGTTACACTATTTCAAATATAATGAACTTAATATGAAGTACTGAGATTCCCTGCTTGATATTTGTTACATAAAATGATATGCATAATATTTATTATTATTTTACAAGGACCCACAAAATATTTAGCTTAAAACACTGTATCCTGAGAATTGTCTGTAAACGATAATTTAGTATAATTAATATAATGTCGATAATTTAAACGTACGTATCTTTTAGACGTGAAATGTTCTGCATAATATGTTATAATTCAGTTTATTTACGAAACACATACCACAAATGAAAATTTCTCTCCCATCTACAAATAAAAGAGAATGTATTGGGATTTTTTTTACAATGTACATGATCTATTACATAATTCATATGCACCAAAAAATTAGGTTAAAAATTAGATAAGATTCAAAAAGCGGACCATAATTAAAAGCTCACTCTCAGCACCTTTTGGTCATAGACAATACTGTAACCGAATACTTTGTGTGTGTCTGGAAATGAACGATGAATATTGCTCACCCTATTCTACAGTAAGCATTTTGTAGTACACCTCATTGACTAATGTCAATTTAGAAATGTTTGGAATAGTGTAATATCAAAACACACCGTAATCAATTTCTCCATTGACCGTAATGGAAAAAATTAGTTTCAGTGTCCCTGTAAATAAACCATGAATGCTAGGCACTACATTTTTAATACACACCCTGTCATCGTCTCCTGTCACAACCTTAATACATAAACTGTCATAAGCCAGACAGAATGAATAAGAAAAACCGAGGGCATAAGCATTTTTCAGCTATGTTGGAAAAACTTGTAAAGAACATACTTGATTGATTTAGAGGAAACCCAATTTTAAAGATCTTCTTAAAATCTAAAAAGATTATAAAAGACGGTATTTTGAACGTCGGTGTAGCACATTTTGATTAGAAAGAAGTCGTATGCAAGGAAACAATATTTTTCGGAATATCGTTGCACTGACGCTAAAAAAATCGAAATTATATAGAATTCAGAATAACGCCATAAAAGCAAAAGTGCATTATCGAATGGGATCCACTGCATATCCTAAATCACTTTACTTCGCATCTCTAATAAATCACGTCAGTTTCCGCCTCGACAGATTGCTTATCGCTCTCAACGCCATCTACTGTTTGTAATTTGGAGTAAAATCGAGAATCACAATAACAAAACGTTTGGCATCATACAAGAATTTTCTAAGTATCTACAACCGTTTGAAAGTTATTGAATTTTAAAATCAGTCAATTCTTTTTAGGACACCCCAGATTTGGCTTCGTAAAATAACATATAATCTTTTTATTTTATTGGATATTTAAACATTCTGCAGAAAGTCTAATATAATATAATCATGAATGAAAATGTACAATAACCTCACTGTTGTTCACCCTTTCGAGAATTTTCTTTATCTTTAGAATTCTCAGAACAAATATGCAAATGAGATTCAAGGCAGTCCGGGACACATAATTTCTATTTATTGAGTTAAAATTCTGAAACATTTTGTGATGGTTAACCATATGATTTGTAAACAAAATCATATGATAAAACTTCACAGAATAAAAATATATGCATTTAAAATTTGCGATAAAATTTGTGTAATTTGAAATCGTTATAACTCGAAATATTATTTGTAGAATTTCAATTTTTTTTCATTTAAATAAACAGAAATATACAAGTTTTAATTTTGATTCAGCATTTTCAAAAGTGTTAATTTAAATAAAAATTTAAAATATTTAAATTGAAAAAAAGACGTAACATTTAAAAAATAATAATATTTTTAAAAGTAAATACTTTTTTTATTTTACTGAATCAAAATTACAGTAAAAAAATGAAAACAGACATGTCCCAAGTCTTTTACAGTTCTTGACTTAGAACACTTTAAGTGTAACAAATGGTGAAAATTCCATCATGAAGAAAAACATATTTAAAAAAACACATTTAAAAAACATGACTTCCATTGTTTGAAAGCTAGATTTGAAAACAAACAAAATTAAAAAAAATCCCTCTCGGTTGGACCTATAGGCGGAGGTAGATTTCGAAGAGTGCTCATTTCAAAAAAAAAAAAAAAAAAAAAAAAAAAAAATACATATATGATTAGAGATAAACCCAGTTTAATAACTTCATTTGGCCGTTTATGAAAAAAATTTTATTTCATTTTTTTGCAAAAACTGGTTTTATCAGAATCATCTTAAGAAAAAATTCAGCTCAAATGCCCATTTTGACAACATATTTTGAAATAAATTCTGAATTTATTAAAAAATCGACCAAAACAGTACATTATACAGTTCCTAAATAACAAAAAACTGTCAGTTGAATGCATTTGAGAAAAAAATTAAATTTAAAAATGAGTCATAAAATAACAGATTTGTTGTTTGAATACATCCTTAATTCTTTAATCGATTGCTTCGGAAAATTTTGTGCGAAACACTCACTTTGACAGCATTTTTAAAAATATATTCTATCTTTATCAAAAAACTGGCCAATGCGTCACAGTATATAGTTCCTAAATAAGAGAATCTGTAAACTGGATGCGTTTGAGAGCGAAAATGGATTTTAACACGAGTCATAAAAAACTCAATTTGCTATGTGAAAACTTCCTTAAATTTTCAAATCACGACGACTTCGGGAAATTCTGTTCAAAATACCCCTTTTGGTAGCCTTTTTCGAAATATATTGTGTTTTTATCAAAAAACCGATCAATGCATCACATTATATAGTTCTTAAATAAGGGAATCTGTAAATTGGATGCGTTTGAGAGCTAAAATGGATTTAAAAACGAGTCAGAAAAAAACGCAATTTCTTATTTGAACACTTCCTTAAATTTTCAGTCACGATGATTTCGGAAAATTCTGTTCAAAAGACATTTTTGATAGCCTTTTTTTAAATATATTCCGTCTTTATAAAAAAAAACTGACAATGCATCTCATTATATAGTTCATAAATAAGAGGATCTGTAAATTGGATCCGTTTGAGAACAAAAATGGATTTAAAAACGAGTCAGAAAAAAACGCAATTTCTTATTTGAATACTTTGATACAGTCCCGATAAATTCTGTTCAAAATATCCTTTTTGGTAGCCTTTTTTGAAGTATATTCTGTCTTTATCAGAAAAATGACCAATGCGTCACTTTATACTGTTTCTAAATAAGAGGATCTACCATTTGGATGCGTTTAAAATCAAAAATGAATTTAAAAAAGAGTCAGAATATAAGCAGTTTGGATTTGAGGGTTTTTTCCAACTCCTATTTTTGTTTAATTTCTTTTTGCTATACGAATTGGTCCTATGAAAAACTTGTCAATATAAAAGTTGTAGATATTTTTGAGAAGATGTAAAATAAATTTAATCAGACTTGATATCTTAAAAATTGACGGAGTTATGACTTTTTCTCTTTTTTCACCGCCCTTTTTCTTTTCGTTTTTAATATTTTTCATCGGTAAAAGTTGGTCCTATTAAAAACTTGTAAATACAAAAGTTTTAGATAATTTTAAGAACATTTACAAAAAATTTAGTTGGACTTTATATCTTGAAAACTGACGAAGCTGTGAATTTTTTTTCTCTCCAAAACCCTGTTTTTTTCGCCCCTTGAGCCCATTTCTAAATTTATCAAAAATCTGTTATGCATAAACTTTTGGCCCATTTTTAAGAAGCAATATAAACTTTAAACCGATTCGATATCTATTTTAATTGAAAAGTTATGGCTTTTTTTCGGTTTTCGCAAAAACGCCCCCTATTCCGACCCCCTTAGTTTGATTTTGCCCATTAACGAACTTAGCCGAGATTTTATCCCCTTTGATTTTATGTACCAGTTTCGTGGAGATTGGTGAAGAATTATAGAAGTTATCGTGTCCATAAAAAAGTGATATATATATATATATATATATATATATATATATATATATATAGGGTGTCCCAAAAGGTCGTTTACAAACTTAACATGCTGGTCTGTCATATCATGATGAACATTATTAAATTGGAAACTAAGGGTCCCAAACGTCTTCCAAAAGAGATATCCGCCATTAAAGTTTAGGGTCCAAAAATTCAAATGGTTATAAAAAACAGAAAAATTGGTCGATTCGTTTGCGGTTTTCACTAAAACTATTCTTTATGTCAATATTTTCTTGAAAATAAATTATAAAGATAAATTTCCAAAAAATGTCGATAGAGGGCGCTTTAGACTTTGGAGTAACGATAAACTAGTTTTTACCATTATTTTTTGCATCTCATTAAATTTTTTTAGAAGATTAGGCATAAACTTAAATTTTGAGCTCAAAATCTAAATCGTTGGAAGTGATTAAGTAGCGCAAACTGAATTGCGGGGCGAGGTTCAAATTTCAAATGATTATAAAAAACGGAAAAATTGATCAATTGCTTTGCGATTTTCACTAAAATTATTCTTTATGTCAGTATTATCTTGAAAATAATTTATAAAGATAAAATTCAAAAAATGCCGATAGAGGGCGCTTTAGACTCTGGCGTAACGTACAACTATTTTTTCCGTTATTTTTTGCATATCATAATTTTTTTTAGAAGCTTAGCCATAAACTTAAATTTTGAGATGAAAATCTGAATCGTTGGGAGTGGTAAAGTAGCGCAAACTGAACTGTGTTCAATGGGGGTGGGGAGGTTCAAATTTCAAATAATTATAAAAAACGGAAAAATTGGTCGGTTTTCGCTAAAATTATTCTTTATGTCAATATTTCCTTGAAAATAAACTTTAAAGATAAGTTAAAAAAATCCGTTAGAGGACGCCTTATGCTTTAGAATAACCAACAATTATTTTTAACCTGTTTTTTTTTTTTTTTTTTTTTTTTAAATCTAATTAAATGCTTGCAAAAGTTTAGACTTAAATTTTGTGCTCACAATCTAAATCGATAGGAAGGGTTAAGAAGCGCAAACTGAACTGTGTTCAGGAGTTGAAATGTTACCTTCCCCACCCCTCGAACGCAGTTCAATTTTTGGCCGCTTAATTACTCACAACGATGCAGATTTTGAACACAAAATTTAAGTTTGAACTTTTACAAGTATTTTATTAGATACAAAAAATAACGGTTAAAAATAGTTGTTGGTTTCTGTAAAGTTTAAGGCGCCCTCTGATGGAATTTTTTGAAAGATATCTGTAAAATTTAGTTTCAAGTAAATATTGATACAAAGAATAGCTTTAGCGAAAACCGACCAATTTTTCCGTTTTTTATAATCACTTGAAATTTGAACCTCCCCACCCCCATTGAACACAGTTCAGTTTGCGCTATTTAACCACTCCCAACGATTTACATTTTTATCTCAAAATTTAATTTTGTCTAAGCTTCTAAAAAAAAAATTATGAGATGCAAGAAATAACGGAAAAAAATAGTTGTACGTTACTCCAAAGTCTAAAGCGCCCTCTATTGTCATTTTTTGAATTTTATCTTTATAAATTATTTTCAAGATAATACTGACATAAAGAATAATTTTAGTGAAAATCGCAAATCAGTTGACCAATTTATCCGTTTTTTATAATCATTTGAAATTTGAACCTCCCCCCGCAATTAAGTTTGAGCTACTTAACCACTTCCAACGCTTTAGATTTTGACCTCAAAATTTAAGTTTATGTCTAAGCTTCTAAAAAAAATTAATGAGATGCAAAAAATAATGGTAAAAACTAGTTTATCGTTACTCCAAAGACTAAAGCGCCTTCTATCGATATTTTTTGAAATTTATCTTTATAATTTATTTTCAAGCAAACACTGACATAAAGAATAGTTTTCGTGAAAACCGCAAACGAATCGACCAATTTTTCTGTTTTTTATAATCATTTGAATTTTTGGACCCTAAACTTTAATGGCGCATATTTCTCTTGGAAGACGTTTGGGACCCTTAGTTTCATATTTAATATTGTTCATCATGATATGACAGAAAAGCATGTTCAGTTTGTAAACGACCTTTTGGGACAACCTGTATATAGATAGATAGATAAACTGGTGCGATTGCAATAGGTAGTATTTCATACGAAAACTACCTAAAAGAATAAAATTTCATGCTCCACTTAAGGGGGCTCAGGGGTTGAAAACTTTTCAAAAAATTGATTTTTTAATGATCTAATTTGATTATTTAATTAATTCTAAACTCAATGCAAAAAACCGCATAAAAATATTTGCATTTTTAACGGAGTTATAAGCATTTATGTATCAACACTTGCATAGCCGCATCCATATATTTTCAACTTTAAGTCGCGTTTTCTGAAAACTTGATTTTTGACGAGTAACACCAAAATTAAAAAAAATCTATTTGATAAAATGGCTTATTTTTTTTTTCATCTACATAACATTATTATCTAGGTTATGAATTAATATATTTTAGATAGTTTAATATTTTGAGTATTTTTAATGAAAAAAAAAGTTGTATTTTTTAGGGGTTTTTTTTAATTTTCAATTTTGAGAGATTTTTTAATAATGTTTTTTTTAAGTGATAGTTATATCCTTATTTCATTCTCTAGATAATGATGTGATATGCTTGCAATAAAAAAATTAAGCCATTCCATCATATAGTTTTTTTTTATTTTGGTGTTAGTCATCAAAAATGAAGTTTTGAGAAAACGCGACTTAAAGTTGAAATTATATGGATGCGGCTATGCAAGTGTTGATACATAAATGCTTATAACTCCGTTAAAAATGAAAATATTTTTATGCGATTTTTTTGCATTGAGTTAAGAATTAATTGAATAATCAAAGTAGATCATAAAAAAATTCATTTTTTTAAAAAGTTTTCAACCCCTGAGCCCCCTTATGATAGATACATGATTTATAAAAAGAATATTGTCCAGTTTAACTAATGGTATCGAGCTCACAGGCTTTTTGCATTAATTGTATATATTACAGCATTATTTATTCGAAGAATAATATTCCCGAAAATCTCATACGTTAAATATTTCCTCGAAAAACAAATTAAGAAGGGTGGGACTAGCACCGCTATTTCCCATTTTGTAATAAACTATTAAACTCTCCCCCCCCCCCAAAAAAAAAAAATCAGTGTTTCACTTCATCAGAAAGAATCTATATACTAAATCTGAAGCAAATTGGATAAACTACATAAAACCCATTATCTAATCAAAGGGGTGAAATCTTCCGCTCCTACCTTTATACTTAACAAAATAACCTCAAACCTAATCAGAAAAGCGCTTTCTAAGATTGAACTTATCTCCAAAATTTGAAGCAAATCTGTAAATTCTGCGTAAACTTATTTACCTAAACTAAGGAAGTTTCCTTGAATTACCTTAATACTTAACCAATTAACACCCAAAACTAAACTTTCAGGCGCCTTATGAGAATGAACTTATCTATAAATTTGAATGAAATCTAGTAATTCTTCATGAAAAATCCATTTATCTAAAATAATGGGGAGGAAGGATTATACCCCACTTCCCCGCCTTATACTTAAACAATAAACCCCTAAAACAAACCAGGGAAAGGCTTTATTGAAGTGAAACTATATCCAAAATTTAAAGAAAATCGGTATATTCTATGTGAAAAACCTATAGGTATGTAATTTATCTAAATTAAAACGCATTACTTCCCATTACACTCTTAATACTTAAAAAATGAACACCCCAAACTAATTTTAGTGGCGCCTTCTTAAGCAGATCCTGTATCTAAAATTTTAATGATATCTGATAACTTTGCCCGCAAAAATTTTTTATCTAAATTAAGGGAGGAGGAAATATCCCCCGCTTCCCCTCCTATTATACTTAAACAATAAACCCCAAAACAAATCAGAGAAGCCCCTTATTGTAATGAAGTTAAATTGATTAATTAATTAATACTAATTTTATAGGTCATCGTCAAAGATTAGTATACTAGTGAAAAATGCTCCAAGGAGCAGTGCAAAAGCAGAATATGATTTTAATTGAGCATTAAAAAGTAATGGACAAGTGCTTCTGTTAATTACTGAGCATGAGGAAGGATAAGGGATCCCTTCTTGGCTACAACTCACTTCAATGCCAACTTTGAAAAAATCATATTTGCGCTTTTTCCATATAAAAGAAATTTGCGGTTCTTTAGTAGAATTTTCCACCGTGCTTTAGATGTTAACCAGGGGTGTAGTCATAAAAATAACATAAGATATATGCTCTAAGCAGAGGGATATTCTAGAATGTGTATACTATAAGCTTTCTTGAAAAACAGAGGGTATATGGTGTTCTATTAAAAAGTCCAGAAGGTGTGCGGCGTATAGCCTGTACTACATCTCTGATGTTAACTGCACTGTTCACTCTGCACTATACTACAAATCAATTTTCTGTGCAATTATACACTTAGGGTATGCTTGGTGGCAGTGCATGAATGTGCCTGCAGGAACTAGGTATCTGGCATTATGTCGCCTTCCTTTACATTTATGTCTAATTAAGCTGCATCTTTAATGGTTACGTCTTTACACTATACATTTTTATAGTAACTGCGACTGATTTGTTTTCACGAAAAAAGCGCAAATATGATTTTTTCAAAGTTGGCATTGAAGTGAGTTGTAGCCAAGAAGGGATCCCTTATCCTTCCTCATGCTCAGTAATTAACAGAAGCACTTGTCCATTACTTTTTAATGCTCAATTAAAATCATATTCTGCTTTTGCACTGCTCCTTGGAGCATTTTTCACTAGTCCTTCTATTTTTCCATATTCCATAGGGATACTGCACAACTTGTTTTGTATTTTATATATAGAAAACAAAATCTTATTTGTATTGAAATTAAAAAAGGCTACATACTCTAATACTCTGGTGTTACAAATAAAAAAAAAATTTTAAACAGGTTTTTCTATACCAAAATTCTACGGTGGTTTTCAAAAAAAAAAAAAAAAATCAGTTTTTTACTAAAGTGAATAAAATAATAAATTCTTTCAAAGAATAGATTTTTCATTCAAATATCCATTATTTTTGCCAAAAACAGGAACTTTTTTTATGCAAGAGTAAAGTTTGATACAAAAACCATGCTTCTTTGTTTTCTTAATCCGTATTTATTACGGACTTATTAAAAACGTACTCCACCGCTTTTATAGGAAACGATTGCTTTACTGTGTTATGGAGCATTCTCATTGGCCATAAAGAGACATTCTATAAAAGCTGTGGAGTGACTCTGCAACAAATGGGTCAAATTTTTAACAGTGCACTGTTAAAAATCTGCTGCATTTTGCTGCAACGTCCTCCACCACTTGTATATATCTCTATTCCAACCAATGAGAAAGCGCCATTTCACGGCCAAGTAACCGTTTTCTATACAAGCAGGGGAGTGCGTTGCAGCAAAATGCAGCAGATTTTTAACAGTGTGCATATCCTTGGCGCTATAGTTTACAGTAGTGGTACATTGTTCAAAATTTGAAACTTTTGCTGCATCGCCACTCCATCGCTTTGATAGAATAACTCTATTTTGATCGATGAGAATCCTCGATAATGCATTTAAGTAATCGTTTTCTACTTATCTACTATATCGTTTCCGTATATTTATTTTTTCAATCAGCACCAAGGTGCGCACTTTATTAGAAGACGCGCTCTATTAGAGGGCGCATTCTATTAGAATAAATACACTTTGTTAAAGTACAGGGCCCCAATATTTGACAGGTATGCCAGGCATTTTTGCCATTGATGCCATTGTGCTAAAAACAAAATATAAATAAATGAAAAAAATGGATAAAATATAAATTTGGTATGGTGCAAAAAATTGCCTAATTTAAAATTAAAAATCAAATTTAACAGCCACCAGGGCTAGACACCGTGCATAATTATTCAGTAAATGATTCATTAAAAAATGACAAAAATCAGCATGTCAAAAATTTCAAAAAAATTCATAATTCGTTAAAAAATTAAGTTAAAAATAAAAGAAAAAAAGCATTCTGTATTTTTTTATGCTTAATCGAATGGTGTAACTGGTTTTTCTCTCCGATGATCACAAGTACCTTAGATTGATGACTGCCATTCTTTTATTTCATCTTGTAAAAAAACTGTTTAACGTAAAGCTATGAATTTTTGCAGGATTAATTAGCATCGCAAAATCTTTAAAATAAACTTTACCGCAACATTCTATCTGCAATAGAACGTTAGATATACCCATTTATGACCAAGTTTGGAAAATACGCAATTTCAGAAAAACCGCCCAGCGAAATAACGTTTTCTCGATGACTACCCCGGGATAAAAAGTTTGTCTTTTGTTTAAAAAAAAAATAAGTTTTTATCTTTAGTAGTTTTCGAGAAAAGTGCTGTGACACAAAATTTTTGTCCGATTTTCAGAATACTCTATAGTACACCTACAGTATGCCATAAAAAAAAATAATTTTTGTGCTATGTTGTGCTTCTTGGTCAGACGAGCATTTAAAAAAAATCATCAAAATTGGATAAGTATTTAGTTAGTTATTGCAAAAAGAAAAATTGAAAAATCCGTGTGCACCATCGCTCAATCATATTATTGTAGCGCGCTGCCGCGCGCACAATGATAGTATTTTTAAAACATTTTTAAGAATGTTAAATGCACGAATTGCGACATTTCTAATAAACGTAAAACCAACAGAGTGAAAAATGCTTAGCTAATAATTGAATTGGAATTCTTGGAATAACTATCCAATGCTGTACAATTGGATCTACGAGGACGTTATCAAATGGTATGAAATTGAGCCATTGAATGTCCAAGCATTCGGATTCAATTCTCGACTAGGATATTTTTCACTCTGTGAGTTTTATGCTTAGTTAGCAATGTGGTAATTCTTACCGGGTGTCCCAAAAATGACTGATAGATTTTAAAATTCAATAACTTGCAAACGGTGATAGCTATTAAAATTTTTTTTTTGCAGGAGGGTTATGTATAATGTCAGGAGTTTTTTTTACCGTAATTTTTTATTTTAGTTCGCATCTCAAACAATAGGTCCAGGTGGACGCTTCACTCAGCACTGATCACCTGGCCTTTAATCGCCGTCAGCGCCACCTATTGTTTGAAATTTGAACTAAAATAAAAAATTACGGTAAAAAACTCCTGATATTATATATAACCCGCTTGCAAAAAATTTTTAATAGCTGTCACCGTTTGCAAGTTATTGAATTTTAAAATCCATCAGTCATTTTTGGGACACCCGGTATATTAATATTCAATAATTACGAATATAATTTCACAGGTGAAAATTAATTGAAACAATAATTAAAATTATGCATATATATATATATATATATATATATATATATATATATACAGGGTGTTTCTAAATTCATGGTACAAACTTTAAGGGGTGATAGTACAAATCAAGACAAACAATATTAAATAGGAAACTAAGGGTCCCAAACGTCTTCCGAAGGAAATAGGCGCCATTAAAGTCTAGGGTCCAAAAATTCAAATGATTATAAAAAACAGAAAAATTGGTCGATTCATTTGCAGTTTTCACTAAAACTATTCTTTATGTCAGTATTGTCTTGAAAATAAATTATAAAGATAAATTTAAAAAAAATGCCGATAGAGAGCGCTTTAGACTTTGCAGTAACGAACAACTACTTTTTACCGTTATTTTTTGCATCTCATTAATTTTTTTTAGAAGCTTAGACATAAATTTAAATTTTGAACTGAAAATCTAAATCGTTGGGAGTGGTTAAGCAGCGCAAACTGAACTGTGGAAGGAGGTTCAAATTCCAAATGATTATAAAAAACGGAAAAATTGGTCAATTGATTTGCAATTTTCACTAAAATTATTCTTTATGTCAGTATTATCATGAAAATAAATTATAAAGATCAAATTCAAAAAATGCCGATACAGGGTGCTTTAGACTTTGGAGTAACGTACAACTGTTTTTTATCGTTATTTTTTGCATCTCATGAATTTTTTTAGAAGCTTAGACATAAACTTAAATTTTGAGATGAAAATCTGAATCGTTGGGAGTGGTTAAATAGCGCAAACTGAACTGTGTTCAATGGGGGTGGAGAGGTTCAAATTTCAAATGATTATACAAAACGGAAAAATTGGTCCATTCGTTTGCCGTTTTCCCTAAAACTATTCTTTATGTCAATATTTTCTTGAAAATAAATTTTAAAGATTTATTTAAAAAAATACCGTTAGAGGGCGCCTTAAACTTTAGTGTAACCAAGAACTATTTTTACCCGTTATTTTTTGTATCTAATTAAATGCTTGTAAATGTTCAAACTTAAATTTTGAGCTCAAAATCTGCATCGTTGTGAGTAATTAAGTAGCGGAAAATTGAAATGTGTTCGAGGAATGGGGAGGGTAACATTTCAACTCCTGAACACATTTCAGTTTGCGCTTCTTAACCCCTCCCATCGATTTAGAATTTGAGCTCAAAATTTAAATCTAAGCATTTGCAAGCATTTAATTAGATACAAAAAATAACGGTTAAAAATAGTTGTTGGTTACTCTAAATTTTAAGGCAATTTTTAGTAAAAACGGCAAACGAATCGACCAATTTTTCCGTTTTTTATAATCATTCGAAATTTGAACCTGCCCACCCCCATTGAATACAGTTCAGTTTGCGCTACTTAACCACTCCCAACGATTCAGATTTTCATCTCAAAATTTAAGTTTATGTCTAAGCTTCTAAAAAAGTTTTATGAGATGCAAAAAATAACTGTAAAAAATAGTTGTACGTTACTCCAAAGTCTAAAGCGCCCTCTATCGGCATTTTTTTAAAATTTATCTTTATAATTTATTTTCAAGACAATACTGACATAAAGAATAGTTTTAGTGAAAACTGCAAATGAATCGACCAATTTTTCTGTTTTTTATAATCATTTGAATTTTTGGACCCTAGACTTTAATGGCGCCTATTTCCTTCGGAAGACGTTTGGGACCCTTAGTTTCCTATTTAATATTGTTTGTCTTGATTTGTACTATCACCCCTTAAAGTTTGTACCATGAATTTAGAAACACCCTGTATATATATATATATATATATATATATATATGCATAATTTTAATTATTGTTTCAATTAATTTTCACCTGTGAAATTATATTCGTAATTATTGAATATTAATATACCGGGTGTCCCAAAAATGACTGATGGATTTTAAAATTCAATAACTTGCAAACGGTGACAGCTATTAAAAATTTTTTGCAAGCGGGTTATATATAATATCAGGAGTTTTTTACCGTAATTTTTTATTTTAGTTCAAATTTCAAACAATAGGTGGCGCTGACGCGATTAAAGGCCAGGTGATCAGTGCTGAGTGAAGCGTCCACCTGGACCTATTGTTTGAGATGCGAACTAAAATAAAAAATTACGGTAAAAAAAACTCCTGACATTATACATAACCCTCCTGCAAAAAATTTTTTTTAATAGCTATCACCGTTTGCAAGTTATTGAATTTTAAAATCTATCAGTCATTTTTGGGACACCCGGTAAGAATTACCACATTGCTAACTAAGCATAAAACTCACAGAGTGAAAAATATCCTAGTCGAGAATTGAATCCGAATGCTTGGACATTCAATGGCTCAATTTCATACCATTTGATAACGTCCTCGTAGATCCAATTGTACAGAATTGGATAGTTATTCCAAGAATTCCAATTCAATTATTAGCTAAGCATTTTTCACTCTGTTGGTCCTCTATGGAGACCTTCCTTGTGGTATCATACTCTCAACTCAAATGGTAGATCATCGAGTTGTTTTGCAAAGGACCGGGGTTCAATTCCCGGCTTAGCTATTTTTATTTTTGCTGTTTTTACGCGTAGTTTTAACAGTGTGATAATTAGCGTAAATAATATTCAACGATTTTCAGCATAGTTTCACCATTAAAAATAAATTTAAATTATACATACATTTTTAGTGTCTAATGCTAATATTTCCTCAAGGTCTAACAGTATTCAGTATTGTGGGAGCAAAAAATAATATTGTTTTTATAAATAATTCTTTAAATCTCCATCATAAATTAGTTTTTAGCTCACAGGCTATCATAGCCTGAGAGCTTATGTGTCCGTCCGTTCTGTATGTACGTGCGTTCGTGCGTAACGCGATAACTCATGATAAAAATATCGGATCCACTTGAAATTTTGTATATAGGTATATCCTGATAAGGCGCTTACCTGATTAGTTTTTGGAGTTCATTCGATATGTATAAGAGGGGGAACGGGGGGCTCACGCCCCACCCCTTAATTGATATAAACGAGATTTTCATGCAGAATTAACAGTTTTCGTTCAAAATTTAGATATAGGATCATTCTGATGAGGCGATTCCGTGACTGTTATTCGGTGTTCATAGAATAAATATAAACAGGGGGAACGGGAGGCTCATGCCCCACCCCTTAATTGATAGAAACGGGATTTTCATGCAGAATTAACAGTTTTCGTTCAAAATTTAGATATAGGATCATTCTGATGAGGCGAGTCCGTAGCTGTTATTAGGTATTCATTGAATAAGTATAAACAGGGGGAACGGGGGTTCTAATGCCCCTCCCCTTAACTTGTATAAATGGATTTTTCAATCAGAATTGTCAGATTTCGTTCAAATATCTGAATAGTTTTGGAAGTTTAATGGTTAAGTATAAAAGAGGGGAATAACTGCTCTTAAATTATATAAATGCTAAATGGGTTTTTATTAAGAATTATCCGATTTGCTCTGAATTTTGGATATAGATTTTTTAATATGATAAAGCATGTACTTGATAGTTTAGGAGGTTCAATGATTAAGTATAAAACAGGAGAAAGGGGAGAGCTGTTTCCACTTCTTAATTTTTTTTCTCGAACGGAATTAACAAAAATACAAGGCTTTAATGTACAATTAGTATGCGTAGCCTGTGAGCTCAATGCCATCAGTTTAACTGGGCAATATGCTTTTTATTAGGATTTCTAAAGAGAAAAACCCTAATCGGAACCATAAGTAACTTGGACAAAGCTGTTTGTTTCATTTGAGATTATATTATTTTTTCGAGCTTAAGATGCATTTGTCTAGTTTTACATTCTTATATTTTTACAAGATGACAATATGGGATTCGTGAAACTTTTCAAATTCCGATTTTCGATGGATTTACACGTTTTAGAGATCAGAGTTTTTGAAAAAATATTTTTGTAAAAAGCTTTCTTTGGGTCTGTCTGTATGTACGATACACAAATTTTGTGGGCACTCTATCCCAAGAACTTATGAACGGAGTTCAATAAAATTTTAGATTCAATTAGTCCCTGATATAAACTGATGCTTATTACTTTTTGGTGTAATTCGTTCAACAAGTGACCCTCCTATGCCGCCTAGTTTGTTATTTCCGGAATAGATACATTTAAAGATTTAATTGTTGGATTTTCATAAAACTTTGGATTTCATCGATTTTTAATTTTCTATGATCTTGATATTTTTTTATGTTCAACAGGTGGCGCTGCTATGCGGCATTATTCATGATTCTCGTGGATAGCTCTATCTCAAGGACTAATGCACGAGTTTACATCAAAATTCAGATTGAGTTAGTCGCCGATATAAATTAATGCTCTTTAGTTTTTGGAATAAATCACTCAACGTTCTCGTATCCAGGTTGTCTTAGAATTTCCACAATGATTCTTGAGAACTAATGCATGGATTTTCATCAAACTCTCGATTCTGTTAGAACTCAACATAAATTGTTGTTGGTTAGATTTTGATGTAAATCCCCTAACCTGCTATGCTTAGTTTTTCAGAAAGTATTTAGATGTATTATATAGAAGAAAGTTTTGAGATTGCCGTATCCAACTAATTTACGATGTAACTGTACTTCAGAATTAGCTGAAATTGGAAATATATATGTCAATGTATTGGCCTTAATTATAAAATGTATTTACAGTTCACACGTTTACATACATAAGATTTAGAAATAGGATATTTGAATATTTTATAATTTAGCAGATGCTGCATTATCAACATTGTAATAGTTTTTAGCCATAAAAGATCGTTCTTAGGAAATTAAATAAACAAGAACTTATTCTTTTTAATTTATTTAAAAAGGGTAATTATATAGTTTATTTTCATTTTTGACATTTAATGTATGTCCACATATTTAGATTTAACTGACTTTACAATCAAAACTTAGCAAATTATTTAGTTGCAAATCAGCTAATTTGCTCCCACACTACATTATTTTTACACTTAGTAGATAATGTGTATACATATATGCTACTTAAAATTACAATATTTAGGCTAACAGCTATATAGAACAAACATTTGTGTACAAATATTTACGGTGATTAGCTGTGTTAACAGTGGACATAAAAAATCGATTATTTATGTCATGTTCACGGAAATCTTGATAATATTTTAAAGTTATTTTGATCTTAATACTATAATTACTTTTTTTCTTGTGAATGTTGAATGTTTTGAAAGTTTGCTTGATTTTTTGAAGATTTTGACGATACAATTTTCATTCACAATTTTTTAATTAACTCACACCTTTTAATTAATAAAAGTATGTATTACAAGGGTACACCGTAATTTGACAAAAAGCCTAGATTAGACATGGACAATAAAAAACTGTGTATCACTTTCTCAAAACTTTCTTGCAAATTTTCAATTTCAAACAAATTCTTAGAAATACTTTATTGTCTATTATTACGATGTTATTTTGATTTATTTCAAGAATGTGGTTTTATTTAAAGACATAAATAATTTTATTTATTATTAACTTTAATTTATTTTCAAAAATTTGAAAATAAAATGTTATTAAATTATCATGAGCAAGTTCATCATATTCAAGTATATTATAATCAGCAAGTTCTTATTGAAATCTGGTTTTTAAAAGACAATTTGTTTCTTCACCTTTTCTTGATTATTTTCAGCTTTTCTGTTTATTTCTAGATTATTAGCATAGCAATATACGACGTACAACTTAACGTTAACTTATTTTGTTTATGAATATGACATTTTAGTGCTCTATTATGAAAAAACTGTATTAAAAACAAGAACGAAAAATTTTGCAGCAATGATGTGTTATGAAACAGAATTCCATGACAAACAGTACAATATTAAGAAATTGCATTGTTTTTTATAAATAAGATATCTAAAGAAGCAACTTAAAAACACAAAGCTCCGTTTAAATCCATTTTACCTGTGGCAAAAATATTGTTAAATATATTATCGTAAAGAGAGTATCTTCGTACTAAATCATTGTCCAAAAATCTGCATTTTACCTGTGCCAAAAATATTGTTAAATATATTATCGTAAAGAGAGTATCTTCGTACTAAATCAATGTCCAAAAATCTGCTACATTAACATAAAAAAGTGAATAAATACTAAAACTGAAACTCCTTTTTTTAGAATAAATTCAAAATATGTGTAAATATCTACGGCTACATGTATATTTAATGGTTGGAGCTTGTAATTTATTTCATAATCATAAATTTGTTTAATCCTGAGAGAATTAACGAAGAAAATGACAACTTAAAGATAATACTATATTTGCTTTATTATATTTAAGGAGTTCAGCATTCTTATGATCTTTGAATATTCAATGATCTGCGAATCTGTAACACTGAAACAACAAAAGTTAATTAAAGTTATGAGAAAATGATTTTCATTATCGTGTTTCCTATGGAAACATATTATAATCGGCCAATTCTTATAAGTTTTCATTTAATGAAGATTCTGAGTACTATAAATCAATTTCGATACATTATTTTAGCAAAATACATAAATATATAGTTTTTTTTCGTGAAATTTAAAATTAAACTTAGCTAAGCTTGTCTAACTGCTTTGATAGAGAGAAAAACAGAAAAGATTTATGATAAATATGAATCACTGTAATCGAAATTCATTTAAATTGAAAATGAAATTTAATACATAAAACATTAGAAATAAAACGCTTCTTCTTTAACAATGTCCTTCAGTTTAAAAAAGTGCTAGTAACCCGTTTAAAAAGAAAAGATATTAATAGCTCAGTATTTTTTTAAGCGAGAATAGTTCGAATTCAAGAATTCAACTATGATATGGTTGTAAAGTAATATTTTTACGCATATTGCTTTTCCGCTTTGTGTACACAATATTATATATTTTTTTTTGTTAAGAATTAATTTCTTTCTCTTGTTATTAATGTGATTTTACTTCTTATAAAATATTATCGTATCAATAGAGACTGCCCGGGATTTTTTTTGTAATATATTAGAATTTTAAGTGTGTGAAATCTAAGATCACCACAGGAAGTGGAACATTACGACTATTGTATTTCAATAATGAGAAAAAAAATAACCTGTTTAGGCATTCATTACACAAGTGAAATCTGCCACATTTCTTTATGAGCGTTTAATAAATCCTACAAAGAAATCTATAATAATAAAGAGAGAAGGATGTTTGTCTGTGAGCGCTGTTCTGAAGAGACTGCTGCACGTAGAGTTACAAAATTTGGAGGGAAGGTACTTTTTTACATGTAGTTTTGCACCTCGAAGTCCGATTTTCGATTTTTTGTTTAGATTTTTCTTTATAATTTTTTTAGGCGATTTTTAGCGTTATTTTTGCGGTTTTATCCCATTAGTGAAAGGAATACGGCTTCATTCTTTTAACCCAAAATAGAAAATTTTTTTCTCTTTTCAACAAAGTTTATTCGGAATTTGTACAGCGATTTTTGAATTTTTAACGAATTTTTAATGCGATTTTTAGTGTTTTTTTTCTCATTTTGCGGCTATTTTTGAGATTGATAAAAAGAAAATCGTTTTAACCTTTTAGCCTAATGCCCTAAATTTTGTGTTTGTTACGATTTTGAGATTTTAACGATTTTTAATGCGATTTTTAACGTTTTTTAAAGATTTTTGCGTTTAGCATCTATTTTTTTCATAGTTGTTCTATCAAAAACTTGAGCTGTTGAGAATGCAATAAGTAGTATTTTTTTCTGAAATCTACTTAAAATGTCAAAAATTTAGGTACCACTATTTTCGAATAGCAATTTCATAAACTATCTTAAATTCTTGCTTAAGACCGCTACCCCCTCGAGTTATATATCACCTGATAGGTTATTTAATAGGGTATGGTTTTGATAAAGTTTTTGAAGAATAGAGTGCTCTACCTGGTGGTGGAAAATGGAACTAATAGAACGCTATTTTTTTAAATCTATAATAATAAAGAGACAAGTTTGTGTGTGTGTCAGCGCTGTTTTGAAGAGTCTGCTGTACGTAGAGTTACAAAATGTGGAGGGAAAGTACTTTTATACATGTAGTTTTGCACCTCGAAGCCCGATTTTCAATTTTTTTATTAGATTTTTTTAATAATTTTTTAGGCGATTTTTAGCGTTCTTTTTGCAGTTTTATCCCATTAGTGAAAGAAAAACGGTTTCATTCTTTTAACCCAATATAGCAATTTCTTTTCTCTTTTCAGCAAAGTTTATTCGGAATTTGTACAGCGATTTTTGAATTTTTAACGAATTTTTAATGCGATTTTTAGTTTTTTTTCTCATTTTGGTTTTTTTTTTTTTTTTGAGATCGATAAAAAGAAAACCGTTTCAAACTTTTAGCCCTAAATTTTGTGTTTGTTGCGAATTTTAGATTTTAACGATTTTTAATGCGATTTTCAATGTGATTTTTAACGCTTTTTCAAGATTTTTTGCGTTTAGCATCTATTTTTTTCATAGTTGTTTTATCAAAATCTTGAGCTGTTGAGAATGCAATAAGTAGTATTTTTTTTTATTTATTTATTTTTTTTTTTTGCGAAATTTACCTAAAATATCAAAAATTTAATTACCACTATTTTCGAATAGCAATTTCATAAAATATCTTAAATTCTTGCTTAAGACCGCTACCTCCTCGAGTAATAAATCACCTGATAGGTTGTTTAACAGAGTATCGTTTTGATAAAGTTTTTGAAGAATAGAGTGCGCTAGCTGGTGGTGAAAAATGGAACTAACATAACGCGATTTTGTTAAAATTTGGAAATATAACAATGTGATTTATTTTAAATTTTAAAATGGTTTATAATACATGATAAAAAATGTAAACAAAGAATGGTGTGGCACATTTCAGGGTGCGTGAAAGGAGGGGCGCGAACAAAATTAGGAAATGTAATGAGATCTGTTTTACACTTTAAGATAGTTTATAATGCATGTTAAAATTTTTAAAGTACTGGCGATGCTCTGGAGAGACCGCTGCACGAAGTTATACATGAAATTTTACACCTTGAAGGCCGATTTTCAGTTTTTTTAATTTAATTCATATGCGAATTTTAGTGGGCTTCGAGGCGATTTTTCCACATTAGCGAAAAGGAAAGCGGTTTCATTCTTTCGACCTAAATTAGTTAATTTGTTCTCTTTTCAATATAATTTATTTGGATTTCGTGCAACGATGTTTGAATTTTTAGTGAATTATTTAATGAAAATTTTGCCGCTATTATTCGACATTAGTAAAAGGAATTTTGCTTAAAACTTTCAGGCTGATGTATTAAATTTTAGCTGTTAAGATTTATGAATTTCAGATAATTTTAATGCGATTTTTCGAAATTTTTTGCGTTTGATGTCGGATTTTTGTCATTGATGAGATATTTCCAATTACAAAGTTTTACCCTACTAGAGTAAATTTTTACCCCTGTGATTTTTTAATATTAGTGATTTTTAATGTACTTTTCAATGCAATTTTTAGAAAATTTTCGAGTTTTATGGTGATTTTTTGATATTCGGAAGTAAAAATTGATTTCAAACTTTTAATCTAATATAATTTTAGAGATTTTTAACGCGATTTTTCAAGAATTTTTGGGTTCCGTGTCGATTTTTTATTATCTATAAAGGATCTCCTTTCACTACGTGATTATCCTGTCGACCAATTTCGCCAAATTATATCAATCATGAAATAAGCCAAATTATGCAAATAGATGTAATTTTTATGTTAAATAATGAAAGAAGAGATAATTTAGAAAAACATTAATACAAATACATATAAAAATAAGAAGTAAAACCACTTGATGACGTAACAAACATATGTAACATGTTTAATGTGAAGTGAATATGGAATTTACGATCCGCCATTATTGTAGTTTAATCTTATGGTTTGACCCAGATAGTTTCTTGGTCAACTGGATAATCAAATAGTTCAGATTTCCGATTAGAATGTTTTATCTGTTTGATGAAATTCTGATTACTGCGATTTAAAAAATAACTAGCGATATTTAGTGCATTTTTCAATGCGTTTTTAATGAACTTTTTAATGCGATTTAGTACTATTTTTTTTCGATCCCCACCACAGTGGTGTTTTAACAATTAAAAAATTATTTTGGTTTCAAACTTTTAGCCTAATATAGTAAATTTCACCATTTACCTTTTTTTAATTTTGTCGATTTACAATGTGATTTTTGATATATTTTGTGTTTTGCGTCGATTTTTTCGTAATTCATGTAAAAAAGAATGGTTGCTACGTTTTACACGACTAAAATATTTTTTTATTCACGGGATGTATTTACATTTAGCGATTTTTAATGAATTTTTCAATGGTTTGTATTGTTTTTTTGAATCTCACGGCTATTTTTTGAAATTTCGAAAAGGGAATTAATTTCAAACATTTACACTTCATTTACGAATTTTGAAATTTAGTGATTTTTTAATGCAATTTTTAGCAATGTTTTCATTATTTCTCACGCTTTCCGCCGATTTTTTCATTCGTATTTAAGAAATAATTCAGATTACGCTATTTTACTCTATTAATGTAAATGTTGCCCCCTCTATTTTTAAATTTGAAACGATTTGTAATGAATTTTTGAATACAATTTTTAGATGTTTTCGAGTCCACGGCGATTTTTTCATAATTGGAAGAGAAATTTTTAAATAATTTGTAGTTTAATGTAGTAAATTTTGACATCAATGATTCAGATCTTTGTGTATTTTCATAAAATGTTTAGCAAGTTTTGTGTCGATATTTTTTAACTAATGAAAGAGTTCAGATTTCAATGTTTTGTCTCATTATGGTAAATTATGTCCGCAGGAATTTAATATAAATGTTTATCTTACTATGGCAAATTTTGTTCGGATCTTTGAATTTTACTGATTTTTAATCTGTTTTATAGTGATTTTTCAAGTTCTGTTACAGTTGTTGACATCGGTAAAAGAATTTCGGTTTCTAACTTTTAGCATAAATAGTACAATTTGTTCTCCACGCTTTTATGAATTTTACCAATTTCTAATGCGATATACAATGTAATTTTTAGTTAGTTTGGGGGTTTTTAGGTGTTCCGTGTTGACTTTTCCTTATTCATGAACGATTTCCGATTACAATATTTTCGACTGAATATTAAATTTCTACAGCCATGACTTTTAAATATTCAGCGATTTTTAATATAGTTTTCGATACGATTTTTAGCCATTTTTATAAGTTCCTTGGCGATTTTCTGCCATTCAGAAACCAATTTTGATATAAAAAATTTTGTTTAATGTAGTTATGTTTCGAATGCAATGTTTTATCTCTTAATATGATTTTGGCGCTCCATGCCTACATTTTGTAATTTATGAATGATTTCGATTATAACTCCCCTCCCCCCGCCCTGCCTTAATATTATTTTTTTAAGCATTGACTTCCAAATGTTTAGCTATTTTTAATGCAATTTTCAATGTAATTTTTAGCTATTCTTCAAGTTCCGTGGCGATTTTTTTACATCCGGAAATCGATTTCGATTTCAAACTTTTTGGTTAATATGGTTAATTTCTTGATTACAATATTTTATATTATAACAGTGAATTTTTACCCTAGGGATTTTTTAATGTTTTATGGCTTTCATTACAATTTTCAATGCAATTTTTGGGTTTTCTAAGTCTTTTTTTTCTTTTTCTTTTTTTTTTAACATTTTTCAAAGGAATTCGATTTTAAATTTCTAGACTAATAAAAGTTTGGTTTCAAACTTTTATCCTTTACGGTAATTGTTTTGCTCTCTTATTTTGATCGGCAGCAATTTTTAATGCCGTATGCTTTTTTTTTTTTTTTTTTTTTTTTTTGAGTTCACGGCGATTTTTTTCAGATACGGAAGAGGAATTCGGTTTTTAATTTCTTCACTAATATGATAAATTTTCTCCTGTACGATTAAAGATTTTTATTGCGATTTTTTAGCAGTTTTTTTCGCATTTCAATGCTTTTTACATTATCAAATTAATTAGATTCAAAACATTTATCCAAGTAGAGTAAATTTTGAGTTCCGTGATTTTTGAAAAATTTGCCATTTTTAAAGCGATGTTTACGTTTCTTCGCGACCCGCTTCGATTTTTTAGAGATTCAATTTTTGGCCGAATTTATTAAATTCTGATTTCTTTTCTTCAAAGTTTATTCGAATTTTGAAACACAATTTTTGAATTTTGTTTTATATTTTTATGAGATTTTTAATGTTTTTTGCGATTTGTAAGATTTTTCCACATTAGTAAAAATAATCCAACTTCAATTTTCTAGCCCATCTCTTTTCAACGAAGTTTAGACGAAATTCGGGCAGCATTTTTTTAATTTTTCGAGTTTTTTATTATGATTTTTAAAGTTTTTTCGCAATTCTTGCTATTTTTTGATGAACTCGGGCAACGCCGGGCAGAACAGCTAGTAATGAAATAAAAAACATTTCAATATTTAGAAGTTAATTTTTACTTATAATATTTCGATAAAGAGAAAAAAGAGGGAAACGCCTGTCTGCATGTCTTTTAAAATACTGCAGCCGGATTCATTACACAGTTATTAGAACAACAGTGAAGGCTTTTATGCATCATGGATCCACGAAGGTCAATTGATTAATTTATTTAAAATTACTTTACGCTCCCAATAGTAACAGACATAGCGATTGACTGTTGGTAGCTATTCTGACTTTGACCTTTTGCAAAAAGTAAGTTTAAAAAATTGATTTTTCCTTATAGAAATAAAAAAACACAGTTTTTTAAATTTCATTTTTATTTATTTTGAATCCAATGTTTTCTGATCATTATATGCAATATCTAGGAGAGAATACAAAAATGTAGAATATATTTTTAACATTTGACTTACCATAGAATGTGAATCAGCGACAGATTTATTTAATTAAAAAGATCTAAGATATTCAAGATTTTTCCAAAAATCCTGAATAGAGAAATATTTAAAATATCTGTACAGAAATTTTTGCTATCAGATTGGTTCAAACTCTGCAAGAAATTCGAAACAATATTTTAAAGTTTCCATTATTTAAGAATCCCAGCAATTTATTTTTATTTTAACTATGGGTAACAATTTATAACCGAGTAATATTACTAAAAATTTTTTAGTAATTACAAGGATCACTAAAATTTTTTTAGTAGATCGACCCTTTTTTTTACAGTGTAGGATTATAATGATTTTTTTTTTTATCAAGAGAGTTTTAATTTATTGTTATTTAAGTACATTAGAATTTAATAAAATAGAGAATACGTTTGAGAGTAAGGCGAAAGATACTATTGATTAGCGCAAATCATAAATTTAAAGAAAGAAAATGAACATTTATGCCCCATGCATGCGTTGAAGAATAACGTAATAAAATTTCTTTATTCTTGAAAACAGAAAATATTTTATAATATCACATTTGAAAGAACTGTATAATTAATATTTTTTGAAATACCACCCACTTAAGATTTTATTTTCTAAAATGTACAGCTCAATACAAAATTAAAAAAAAAAAACGGGTATTTAGTATCACATATTTTACTTACTATTCATTTATTTACACAGTTTATATTGCTATTTAATTATCAACAATGTGAAGAATTATCAGCCAATGCAAAATTTAAATAAAAAATATTGTTGCGTATATAGAGTTCTTTCGATCTTATGGTTAGACAACTTCAAACTCTTTTCTCTTAGAAAAGTAGAAAATAATTTATTTACAGATCTTCAGAACAACAGAGTCTTCGAAACTCACAAATATTACTAGATATTCAAAAATAACTGTTCAAATCTATCGTACAAGTGCAGATATAGGTCCCAGAGACCCTTTATACAACGTCTCAACACTAAAATCACATTCAAAATAACGTAAATAAAGCTCAAGCAAACTTGCTTAAACAATACCCTAGAAGTTCACTCAATGACTGACTGGTAAATAATAATCACAGCAGCTCGTATTGCTCTCCTTATATAGGCTCGCAGCATGTGCTGGAAATTTCTACGACCTTCTCGAAAAATCCACGGAACAACATTCAATGTATCAGTATATCTATAGGGGGTTACCATAGAGAGGGAAGGGTTACCATCGCCAACAATCGCCAAGTTTGTCGCCAACTTGGCGATATATCGCCAAATTTGGCGACCAAAATTAGTCGTCAAAAGTGACGCCAACTTGGCGATATCTGTATTATTTCGCCAAGCTGCCATAGACATTCACTGAAAATAATAGACAAGTTTGCTTGATAACAGAGACAATGTAACAAAAACTAATATTAGTAAAGGAATGGAGCTTAATAAAATTATTTACATTATTTTACAGTACAAACACTAACTATTTACAAAATTCGTAACACTATTATAAAACAATAAAAGGATCAATATAAAAATATATAAAGAAATAAATCAATACTTTTTTGCCTGAAATTTCAAGGCAATTAATAACATCATATTATGAAAACACAAATTTTTAAAAAGGAGGCGGCAGGGACTGATTCTTATTTTTAATTTGAAGATATGTTCGCATAGTTTATATTCAGAATTATAAGAACAATATATATATATATATATTTACTTTAAACAATTATCAGGAAAAAATACATTCGTTATTCTCATTTTAAATAAGCTTAAAAATTACAAGATTCAAATTATTCTGCGTTTTCATATGAAATTTTACAATTAACTCATTAATACCAGTTGGCAAAATGAACTTGCTAGTCGAAATTTCTTTTTCTTCATATTTTAAATTTTTGTACACAGTACTTCAAATTGACGAGAAAATTTGTCAATTTGAAAGTCAAAAATAACTTTAAAATTTTTTAATTATTCTCTGCGCTTGAATATATCTAAACTTCACGCTACGAAAGATTTTAAAAAATATTTAAACCTCTTTATTAATGGGTTAAAAACATTACATCGGTACTTATTTGTAAAGATTACAATTTTTGATTCTTAAACAAAAGTTAATAAATGAATAAATTAGTTGTTTTAAATTACAATGATATACTTTCGTGGAAATATTTTATCTGTCATGTTTCCTTGTAATACAGAGAACAATTTAACAAGATTAAAAAAAGTAATGTAATAAGAATAAATGTCTCAATGACTACATTATGAATATAATAAATGGTTTAAATGATGCAAAATCTTTTGACAAAATATTTAGATATCTATACTATTAACCGCAGTAAACGTCTGTCTGTCTGTCTGTCTGTACCGCTAAAAACTTTTCTCAACGGCCGAGTGGAGTGGCGCTCTGGGTGTTTATCGACTCGGGACGATTCGGCCTTTTGTGATAATGAATTTCGAGAAAATCGCCTGGTAATTACCCGAGATATTAATTAAAAACTACCCGGGAAACGTGACAAAAAATTCAAGTTCCGAGACGGTTCTCTGACGGAGCTCTCCGGTCGAAACTAGCTTTCCGCGGATAAAGAACCACGAAGGTGTCGAAAATACGAAAATTAAGGAGTTTTATATAACGTCGCATCCGAGCTGCAGATTCACGGATTTTAAAACAAATTACATATTCTTGAAGGAAATTTAAAGACCTTTCTCTATTCGGTTTCAAGAAATACGAACATTAACCTTTTGAAAAAAACGTTTTCCCGAAAGCTTTCATTTTCCATTTTTCTCCGCAGAATTTTCGACCGAAAACTATCGAATTTTAAAACGATTCCATCCTTTTTAATTTTGGAGGCACGACAAAGAAAAAAAATACCCCCTCAAAGACGCTTCTGTCTAATTTCCAACGGTGTGTTTATTTTTGAAATATTCTAATATTAACCCTTTGAAAAAAAATCGAGAAAAAGAGTCTCCGATCGTACAATTTTGTTTGCTTTTTCGACACTTTTTCCGCTCATATTTATATGAATAAAATCCCTAATTTTCAATATTTCTTTCCCATCTTTATACACCTCTTAGTGAATACATCGTTTTGAGTTGTGTCAAAATTTCAAAAAGATACAACGGTTAGAAGTATTTTTAAATCTGTAAAAACCGCGAAATTACGGCGTAAAACGGGCGATTTTTTTTTTCTGCCATATTTTTAGGTAAAAGTAGCCCTTAAATCCTGTATTCTTCAATGATCTTTATATGTGTGACTGGGGTACTGGTTTTACACCTTGCATAAAATTTTTGAAAAAATCGGGAGGCCGTAACTGTATTTTAAATAATATAATAGGCGAATTTTTTAATTTAAATTATTAAATGTGAAAAAGGAAAAAACTAAAAATTAAAATTTTTGTACAAAATATGCATATTTTTACACGAAAATTATACTCAAGGTTTTTTTCAAAGTGTGTAATAGTAATACATTGCGACCTCACTAATCCGACACTCGGTAATCCGTATATTTTTAAAATATCGTTAGAGAACATTATTGCAAATAAATACATTTTAAAATTTGACATTTCTTTAAAATCTTCATAAAAGCAGTTAGAGAATACCGTGGTACAAGTTGCATCACTATTTTGAAACGATACAACAGTTAGAAGTATTTTTAAATAAATAAAAACCGCGAAATTACGGGGAAAGAACGAACTTCTTTTTATAAATATATATAGGACAGTTGCACCATAAAATTTAACTAATAATAACACACTGCTCAGTGGTGCACAAAACAGGAATTTTAATATACATTAGTACATATTAAAATAAAATAAAACTTTCAACGTTTCGCGCCGTCTTCTGCGGGTGTCTTCAGGAAAATATGAATTGGAAGGACTACGTTTGCATCTTGTTCAAGAGATAATGAATTTAATTCATTTAGTTTTTAATTTAATAGAAATATTATCTCTCGAACAAGATGCAAACGTAGTCCTTCCAATTCATATTTTTCTGAAGACGGCCGCAGAAGACGGCGCAAAACGTTGAAAGTTTTATTTTATTTTAATATGTACTAATGTATATTAAAATTCCTGTTTTGTGCACCACTGAGCAATGTGTTATTATTAGAACTTCTTTTTTTTTTTCATATTTCTAGGAACAACTTTTACTTAATTTCAATATTTCCTTAAAATCGGCTAATACCATTCTTGGTAATCCACTTTTAATGAGGTATGAAAATTTTGGAAAAATATGGCTATCAGAACTATATTTTAAATAAAATAATAGGTGTAACCATTTGCAGAACAACAAACATATTTTTATAAATATTAAATCTTCATCTTTTGTATAAACAGAAACAATGTTTTTCGCATTGCGCATGCGTGCACTTAGCCAAGCTAGGCCGATATGAAAAAATCAATGGGTTTTTTTATATCCACATAAAAGAACAATTTTAAGTAATGAAAAAACAATTATGAAAATTAATAAGAAAGTATTTTTCTTAATGCACTTTGACGTACGGGAGGAATATTTACGAGCACGAACAAAACTAAGATTTGTATTCGACATTTTCCCGCACGAAATTGATTATCATGTAGGGAGCATCGAAACAACTCAACTCTTTCCAGTGTTTCAACTCGAAACTTTATACGAAGCGCCTGCTTTAAAAATTGTTCCTGTTGAAATATCATAGAAAACTTAATTAAATTTCTACTAATTATATTGTGAATATTTTTTAACATTCAGGCATATTAGTGAAGTATATGGACTAAAACCGATTAATAATACAGGTTGTGTAAGTAGATTTATTTGCATTTAGCGGTTAGAAAACGCAAGTGTGCACCGGGCCTTAGAGAGATTATTTTTTTTCAGAAAGGGGCCGCTAGCGGGCAAAGCTCGCTAGTCAAATACTAAAATTGCATAAATATTTTGCCTTAACTTCTGCGCGATCTATTTTTTAAAAATATTTCACGTGTTCTTTTATTTTGTGGAAAGCGTTAAAATGAATAATTTCGTGTTTACACTATCGATTCAGAAGTAAAATTTCATCTTTATGTGATCATCACAATTTCTTTTATGAAATATCCTGCAAACGCAAACATGTATACAAGAAGAAATTGTTCCGCATAATGAAACAGTTATAGCAACTTTCTACCAAAATTTAAAAATTCTGAAATTTATCAACAATAAATAAATAAATAAATAAATAAATAAATAAATAATAAAATTATAAATAATAAAATTATGTTAAATAATAAAAAAAATATTTCATATAATAGAACTTTATCAAAATTGTGGGCAAATTAGCGCACAAAAATATAAGAATGGAAAAAGTCACCCTCCGCCCTTCCTCCAATAAACCATATGTTTTGCTTAGATTTTAGAAAAGTGCCTATGTTAATTGATGCATAGAAATAATTTTTATCAAGAAATCTGCCTATTTTCCCATGCTATTGATTCGATAAGACTATTAGTAATGTATTTTTAGGTATCTTTTTTGATAATTTGCACAGCATATAAACGTAGAAAAGATTTAGGTTAACGTAAGATCGCGAGGTACTGAAATATTAGTCCAAGAGCCGAAAGTACAAAATCGTAAGATATCAAGTACAATAATAATAAAAAAAAACTTTATTTTATGGAAGAGTTGAAATAGGAGAATCTAATGATCCTTGCCTGCTGGAAGTGAAGAGGTGTGTAAACCAAATGAAATTTAGTACTCTAAGACTACCAGTGGTTGACTGATAGGTACATCATTGTGTTTCTCTTATTCCCAACCCTCCATGTTTTCATATCTTTGTAGGACAAGCTCATATCTTTGTAGGACCTACGAGTCAACCATTCACGGTATTAATTTTTGACTTAAGCTGCTATCGGATTCACCTACATTTCGTGAGACTTTTGAACCTACACTTGATTTCTTCCAACTTTTCACGAAATATCCTCCCACACCTAGTGTGATAGGAAACAGCAATGTATCCCGAACTTTTTTCCTCAGTTCCAAAAAAGTCTGGGCTAGCCGAGATTTTTCATCCAACATCGAACATTTCAACGAATCAGAGATAAGCGATTGATACAAATGGGAGATAAATGTTAACGGTTGGTACTAGTATGACTGGTTTTCCGGCTTTTCCTCCAACTTTTTCAAAGACAGTTGTAATCTTTTTCTCTCCTTGAACGGTAAAATATTAAGGTTAAAATCGGCTGAAAAATTTGTCACGCTTAAAGTCTGTGAATCTGATAAAAGCTTAATGCACCACTTCACTTCCGGCAGACATACGCCGTTATTTATTTATTATTATTATTTTTTTTGTGTGTGTGTGTGTGTGTGATTGATACCTAAGGGTTTTGTGCTGCGGTTGTAGGAGTGTAAGTTTGGCTTTTGGCGTAAGCCATACTTATGCTCTAAGTTGATTTTAAGAGATGAACAATAATCCCAACCCAAATGTTTCATTAACACGATATTTTGTTTTTCCAAATTATACTTTTCTGCCCAACCTAAATGACCCCTTAAACCAGCATTTTAAAGTTTTTTAAGCATAACGTTAAAACTACTTGGAAGAAAAATTTGAAATTTTGTATTTGTATAAAGCGGGACATAATAAATATAAATCCATGAAAAAAAAAGTAGGTTGCAATTTATATTTTTTGTGAATGTTATTTTCTATTATTCTATATTATATTTCTATCATTCTATATTATAAGCTTTTTAAGATCAGAAAGTCGATGTATTTACTTTTAGTACTCGAACCACACATTTTTTTTCCTTAGAATTACAACTTCAGGATATATTTTAAAAATATGAAAGTGTAAATTAACATTAGAAACTGTAAATTGTAACTGTTTATAATTCCTAAACATATTATATTAATATCATAGTTTCTAGGCATAATATGAGCCGAAAATTTAGATTTTTTTTCAAAATTGGGTGTTGCTATTGACATAAACTTTTTTGACTGTTTTAATTTTGTAGATGATGACCCTAAGCAAATTGTATCATTAAAAGTCGAATTGATTTCCAATCTTTAGTATTACTAGTAACTTTCTTCTTCGATTATTTACTGCAGAGTTAGTAGAGGGTGTTTACTTTATTTTTCCACGACTGTACATTATTGCATATGCACTTTAAATTTTAAAATTGGATAATACAAGGCGTACAGATGACTCTAGTATGTAAATGAAACTTCATTAACACACAAGTGTATTTATAGTAGGAAAAATTTGGCTTTTTAAAATTCATGAATACGAAACATAAACGTGACAAAAAGATACGAAACAAAAAGATGACATATAGTGTTCACTTATTTTCCACCAGTTATTATAATTAGTTATAAAATATATCTGTGCCATGAAACTTAATATGAAATGCAAGAATCTGTAAAGAAATCTCGTACAGATAAAAATACAGACCATTTAGCATTAATTTTTCTTTAACTTTGAGGAATATTGGCAATGAACAACAGATCCCTTTTTGGCACAAAGATAAGATATGGCCTTATGACATTTATTGAATTGTGTTAAAAACATATTTGTGACAGAGAATTCTCTTGTTTAATAAAATAAATAATGTCGAATCAATTGACACTGCTAAGGGTCTATTATCAAACATGTAAATTGAGTTCGCGTTTTGAATAATAAAAGTTTATTGCT
Source organism: Maratus speculifer (assembly GCA_964019185.1). NCBI lineage: Eukaryota > Metazoa > Arthropoda > Arachnida > Araneae > Salticidae > Maratus > Maratus speculifer. The sequence goes on along the minus strand of OZ025295.1, from coordinate 275,172,862 downwards.
ATTTTATTAAAAACATTTCGGCACTGAGTAACAGTCTGAAAGACAAGTATCATTAGCATATATGAAAACTTACACCAAATATTTTCCTTTTCTTTTGAAAATAAATGCCATCTCTTTTCAAATAATTATACTTAAGTGTATATTTGTTGGCTCGGGTATGTCATTTCTGTCAAAATAATGAATTATAAGCTCTTGGAGATTCAATAAAGAAAATAATGGCTTAGAAACAATTCTATTTATATTTGAATTCAAATAAGTTAAATATATAGATTTTGGAGTATTAAATTATTTATTATATTTGATTAAAAACTTTAAAAATAAAATATTTCAATTTTTAGAACAAACGATTATTGTGAACTTTTTTCAATAGTATTAGTTGTAAAATTCCAAGTGGATAGAAAACAACTGTACCGGTTTCCGAACCAGTGATTTCATGACTAAATCTACCAAGTTACAGACCGGTCGAGCCATTCAGGATGAATCTGGAGTACTAATTCATAAAACTAATCTTTAGCGGTCACAGCAACAGGTCTCATTTCTTAATCTGATCAAGAGAATTATTCAGACAAAAGGTAAGATACTGTGATCATTAAAGATTAATTGAATGAATAAATATTCCAGACCCGTTCGGGATATTTCAGTCGATAGAGCATTAGTAGCTTTTGTCGTTACATCCCTGGTTAGAAAGACAGCACGAAATTTTTCACCTATTTGGAAATTTACAACATTTATGATTTGATTTCTAATTGAATAATTGTGTTAAAAAACTCACATTTTTATAGATTCGAATATTTGAATAAAGATGTTATTTTAATGTTTTAAATATTTAAAAAAATAGTATGTTTAATATTCAGATTTATACAAGACTTATATGCATAATTTATTGACTTAGCTTGTTTTTTTATGTTTTGGAAATGCTTTTAGAAACAAAATATATTGATGTACGTTGTAGGAGTAGTCCTAGTAAAAAAATAGGATTCCCCCCCCCCTTAACACTATATCTGTAATAAATTAATTTAGATAAAAGTTACTGATACCAAACGATTGGAAATAAAGTCTACTTTTAAATTATGTATATAATATTTGTTTACTGGTTCATCTACATATCAAAAGTAATCCAAACATTGCGTTTTTGAATAGTCGTATCTCAATACACAATGTGAATTCGTGCGCTTAGTTTCAATAATTAGTAAATAATTAGTTATTTTATAACGAGCAGATTTTAGGGCTATACTCAAACTGGTGTTTGATACACGATTGCACATACTGTAGCACACGAAGTGCTACAGTATGACTAAGTCACTTCTAATTATATACTATTCCACGTCAACATGACATAATCAGGTCACTCAGTTACTATGTTTAGAGTATTTTCAACCCAAATATTTCAATAAAATTCAATAAAATTTTTTTTTTAATTATGCTTTTCCGCACATAATAGACAGCACCTTAAACAACCATTTTGATGTTTTTACATTCTTCTTTCTTCAGTAGATGAAAATAAACAATTGTTTTTGACCAATTTAGACACTTTAGGCGTCAGATATTAAAACATGTATATAGAAAACTTTTGTCAGTCCGCCTGCCCATGTGTCGCCACTGTAACACCGAAAAGTGTCTGGAATAATGCATAGAATTGTGCTATCATTTTTTTTTTATTTATTTTACTGTGGGCAGCAAGCTCTCCATCAATTTAGAAATATTCTACCTGAAGGAACGCTATAATAGCATTTTTGTGCCATTTTCATTATTGAAGTTATGCATAGAACTGAACAATTTTTTGTGCATGTCTTTTGGCTATAGCCAGTTGGTTCTTTCTGAATTTGAAAATATTCTGTCTGAAAGTGGCGCGGTAATACCGATTTTTGTCCTATTTTCGCTATTGTATCACCGAAAAATGTTTGATGTTATGCATAGATTTGAATGAAAAATTTCATTCATGTTTTTCACTATGATCAGCAGGTTCTACTTCGATTTGGAAATACTCCATCGGAATATCTTCTTTAACAGTGGTGTGTAGTATCTTATTTAATAGTAATCCACCTTTTAATAGTGATATGTGTGCCTCTTTTATTATTGTATCATCAAAACATATATGATGCTATACATTGAATGGAATAAATATTTTCGTTCATGTTTTTCACTATGACCAGGAGGTTCTACTTCGATTTTGAAATATTCCACCGGAATATCGTCTTTAATAGTGGTGTATAGTATCTTATTTAATAGTAATCCACATTTAATAGTGATGTGTGTTCCACTTTTATTAGTGTACCATCAAAAATGTATGATGCTACACACAGAATTGAATAAAATTTTTCGTTCATGTTTTTCACTATGACCAGCAAGTTCTATTTCGATTTGGAAATATTCCACAGGAATATCTTCTTTAATAGTGGTATATAGTATCTTATTTAATAGTAATCCACCTTTAATAGTGATGTGTGTGCCACTTTTATTATTGATTCATCGAAAAGTGTATGGAGTTATGCATAGAATTTAGTCAATTTTTTGCGCATGCTGGCTCAACTCAAGTTTCTACTTAAATTGGCAAATATTCTGTCGAAAAGTGTTTTTGTAACAGAAATTTTTGTGTTGTCTTTTTCTTTATTTTACCTTCGTAAAGAATATGAAATTTTGAATAGAATCGACGATTTTTGGAATGTTTTTGGCCAGCAGGTCCGCCTTGAATATGGAAATATTTCACAGGAAATAGGCGCTGTGATAGCGATATTTGTATAGTTTCTTTGGTTTTTAGCAGTTCTGCTTCCATCGACGCCTCGTGCAACGATGGGAACTCCCGTCTTACTACGCCGGCTATTCGAAAACAGTTTATATGTAACAGAATAACGTAAAACTGTTGATTTTACTAAATATAATGATACAGTTTAACTCATTTCAAGATAGAAATCAAAGTTTATATACTATTGAAATAATAATATTGAAGTACAAACATCTGTAACAACGTTTTTGAAATATTAAGATGTTTGAAATAGAAGTAAGTTTTAGGATTGGCAAATCTAACTAGTTTAAGTACAAATGGGGATTTACACGTAAGAAAAATGTCAAATTTCGAATTGGCATTAAGTAGGACAAAATAAATATAAATCAGTCAAAAAACTATAAGTTGCGATTAATATTTTTTTAAATATTAATTTTATATATTATAATTTACATTATTTTTAATAACAAATTAAGTGAATATTTGTTTGAGCTTTTTAGAAATCTAAACACACATAAAATTATTACATTAAGATTATAATTATATTAGATATTAATAAAAATATAAAAATGTAATCTAGTGTAAGATGTTCCAACTTTTTATGTTTTTACTAAAAAATTCTATTAATACTGAGTAATGAATTCAAAAACACAGATAATTATGGAAGTTAATTATAAATTTTTCATCACATTTTTTGCAACGCGATACAATTTTGAAGTTTCACAATATTTCGTAACATGCTAAAATCGTAAACAGGCAATATTTCTTGGAGTTATATTGGAAAAATCTCAACGTATGTTAAAATTTATTTTAATTTTTTTTTTTAATTTTTAATCCAATATTAGTAAATGGAACTCGAATTTTAGCTGGTTTTAAAAAAATTAAATTATCAACGTGGATTTGCACTGAAGAATTTTTTCATGTATTTAGATGTAAGTGAAATTTTAAGTTTGTAAATGTCTTATAATGAAAACAAAACATGTCCATGTTTAACACAGAAGACAATAAAGTAGATAATAATTTGCTTATGAATACTAAAAGTATTCTTTATTCTCTTTTAGCACTTTCCAAGAGCGTTGAAAGTGTTTATGCATTCGGTTTATCTGTTTGTCTGTCCAAGCTCTAACTACCGTAAATATACTTATTAAGCTTATTTAGGATAACCAAACCATGTTTGGCCAAAGCATGAACTATGTACGTTTAATAATCAAGGGACACTCAAATAAATTCGATTAGATTAAAGTATATGGAACTGTTCCTATCTACTACGATCACGTTAAAACAGAGAACTAATAGAATTTTTTATTAATTTACAGGGAAACACAAAAATAATTGGTTACAGTACTGCCTTGGTATAATAATTGCAGGTGAATACGTTTTAAAATTCGGTATGCCAATTTAAATTTATTTATTAATATTTTTTTTTGCATATTGCTCCTTTATATGAAAATTCTATGCTTCATATACATGGCTGCACAAACGTATTTGCATACCATTCTAAAAGGATATTACTGAAAGGGAATTTTCAACTAAAATATATGTATCTCTTAAAAAAACTAAATTTTGCAATACATGTTATTAATATATAGAAATCTCTAAATCATTTACAGCGCTGTTAAAAAGTTCCGATACTTTTTTGAATGTAGACAAGAAAAGCTGAAATTCGGTTTTGAAATTCGTTATTACACTTCCATATGGTGAAATCAGACATAATATATATATATATATATATATATATATATTAACCTTTCCGCTGCCGCGGCCGGATATATCCGTTCACTAGGCTGCAGGTTTCACTGCAGTTGAAGCTTCATTTGAATTAATGTAATCCTACAAATGTAATCCAGTTTTAAGAAATTGAATCATGATTGATTCATTCAAAGTTTATAAACATAGACGTTACAAAAAAATTATACCACGATAGAAAATCTCTCTTTTATTAACATTTGAGAAAAAAAAAATTACAATTTTGTCCTTTTGCTCGACGGTCAGGGAGTTAACGGTGCAATTTTGTTACATTATTCTGAATGTGTTGGAAAGTGCTTCATAATCTATGATGATTCACATGATTTTTCCTTTCTTGTTTTACTTAATATTAGGTGCGAATTGAGTTCTTTAAAAAAATTCGTCTAATAGTAGAGGCCTTGACATTTTTCTCAAAGAAGTTTGTAATCACAACTTTTAAAAAGAAGTAATTAAAGTTATAGATAACAATGTTTTTTATAATGTAATTTTATGTTAAGTTCGCTGTAAAAAAAATGTGGTATTCGTGTTTTAAACTACAGATAACAGTCATAAAAGTCCTTTGAACGCTATTAGGGAATTCTCGTCACGTAAGAGAGATTATTGAATGAAATTAACTTTCACGAACAAGAAATAAAAATACTGACACGAATGGTCAAATATAATGATAAACTTCTGTATTCACAAACGACTTTCGAAATAAACACTATTCTTTATACTTCCTTAAAAAATAATAACATTCTTTTCTTTGCACATTCATGATTTTCAGTTTTTTATTATATGTTACATGCTACTCGTTTTTGAACTGTTTCGTGTAAAAATTGGAGTAAAATACTACAAAATAATACAAAGTGTTTAAGTGATAGTTACATTCACTGCAAAGCAAAACTTTAGTCAGTTCGAATTAACCTCTTCAGACCTGAGCATGAAATAACTCTACAAATATATATTTATTGTTTTTGCATAATCCAAATGACACCATAGATAACAGAAAGAGTCATTTTTATGAAATCAGTACTTTAGGGGACTGGTAATTTAGGTTTACAAATATCTATATTATAAAGGCCAGACGTATCTGTGCGTAACGCATACGTCATTTTGCGAATGGCAACACTTTAAAATTTGAAATGAAATTTAAGTTTTGCATTTTTTCTTTTGCAAATTTTTAAACTACTATATACCGCACATTTTCAATTTTTATACCATCGTATAGGATAAAAATTTACTTTTTAATGCGATTTGTTTGAAATCTGTATCGTTATTTGTTTTTGAGTTATTAATTTTTTCGTAGTTTTTATACCGTTTTTGAATTGTGGCAACATACGTACTCCATTTTTATTAGCTCACAGGCTATCATAGCCTGAGAGCTTATGTGCCCGTCCGTTCTGTATGTATGTGCGTATGTGCGTAACGCGATAACTCATGATAAAAATATCGGATCCACTTGAAATTTTGTATATAGGTATATCCTGATAAGGCGCTTCCCTGATTAGTTTTTGGAGTTCATTCGATATGTATAAGAGGGGGAACGGGGGGCTCATGCCCCCCGTTAGTTGATATAAATGGGATTTTCATGCAGAATTAAGTTTTCAAAATTTAGATTAGGATCATTCTGATGAGGCGATTCCGTGACTGTTATTAGGTGTTCATTGAATAAATATAAATAGGGGGAACAGGGGTTCTAATCCCCCCCCCGTTAGTTGATATAAATGGGATTTTCATGCAGAATTAAGTTTTCGTTCAAAATTTAGATTAGGATCATTCTGATGAGGCGATTCCGTGGCTGTTATTAGGTGTTCATTGAATAAGTATAAATAGGGGGAACAGGGGTTCTAATGCCCCCCCCCGTTAGTTGATATAAATGGGATTTTCATGCAGAATTAAGTTTTCGTTCAAAATTTAGATTAGGATCATTCTGATGAGGCGATTCAGTGACTGTTATTAGTTGTTCATTGAATAAGTATAAATAGGGGGAACAGGGGTTCTAATGCCCCCCCCCGTTAGTTGATATAAATGGGATTTTAATTGAGAATTAAGTTTTCGTTCAAAATTTAGATTAGGATCATTCTGATGAGGCGATTTTCGTGACTGTTATTAGGTGTTCATTGAATAAGTATAAATAGGGGGAACAGGGGTTCTAATGCCCCCCCCCCGTTAGTTGATATAAATGGGATTTTCATGCAGAATTAAGTTTTCGTTCAAAATTTAGATTAGGATCATTCTGATGAGGCGATTCCGTGACTGTTATTAGGTGTTCATTGAATAAGTATAAATAGGGGGAACAGGGGCTCTAATGCCCCCCCCCCCGTTAGTTGATATAAATGGGATTTTCATGCAGAATTAATTTTCGTTCAAAATTTAGATTAGGATCATTCTGATGAGGCGATTCCGTGACTGTTATTAGGTGTTCATTGAATAAGTATAAATAAGGGGAACAGGGGTTCTAATGCCCCCCCCCTTAATTTATATAAATGTGTTTTTCAAGCAGAATTGTCAGATTTCGTTCAAATCTCTGAATAGTTTTGGAAGTTTAATGGTTAAGTATAAAAGAGGGGGATAACTCCTTTTAAATTATATAAATGCTAAATGGGTTTTTATTAAGAATTATCTAATTTGCTCTGAATTTTGGATATAGATTTTTTATATGATAAAGCATGTCTTTGATAGTATAGGAGGTTCAATGATTAAGTATAAAAAAAAGAGGAAAGGGGAGAGCTGTTTCCCCTTCTTAATTTTTTTTTCGAACGGAATTAACCCTTGAAAATATAAGGCTTTAATGTGCAATTAGTATTTGTAGCCTGTGAGCTCAATGCCATCAGTTTAACTGGGCAGTATTCTTTTTATTAAAATGAAAATGAAAAAGTCGAAAAAAGCAAATTAATGCATCTTTCTGTTGCCATTTTTATTTAAAGTGAAAAAAAAATTCCTTTTAATTCGTTTTTATTTATTACTTAAAGGATTTTTAGTTTATTAAAAACTTTCTTTAAACTCGATACAACACTTTCTTTTTTCACTCTGATATCACAGGAATATTGTATATCGTATTTATTGCACACAGGTTATTTCAGAAATTTTCATTTACACTTAAAAGAATGTAAGTAAATTATTATCTGTTTATAGCTAATAGCAATCGAGATTTCAAGTTTTGAATTAAAATGATTTTGAAATAATCAAATTAAAATACCATTTTTTTAAAAAACGTGAGCACGGATACGAGATGTGCATATATAAATTTTGAAGTGCTAAAAATAATGTCAGATTTAGATTTTACGGGGCAAAAAATTCTATGATTGAGTCAAAGTGGAGTACATTTTGCTATTTTACATTTTGGAATACCGTGCATAAGAGCCGTAATTGATAACTTAATAATAATACAAGATCTTTATTATATTTTATTGTTTACATATCGATTAAGTTTAATTTTAATAATTTCTACAACTGAGGTTTATAGAAATAGTATTTTGTTAACTTTAGTTTAAATATCATTTGTTTAAGAGTTAGACTTACGAACACAAGGTGTATTTTTTATTGTGACTAATTAAGTAGGTTTATTATAAATCAATGAAACAGTTCCTTCTTAAACATTTTCTTTCTCTGAAATTCGACGGGTTCTACCTTGTGTATATAAAAGAACTAATTCCCTTAAATCATCAGTTTAACTATCAATAATATAAATTTACGCAATAACAAAATTAAGATCTTTTAACAAATAAATGATAAGAAAATACTCATTTTTTTTTTTTGCAAAGCATATAAGTTAAATAATCATGAATATTTCTTACTTTCTTGGCCACAATGCCTTGAAGGTATTTTCAAAACTCGGATGAAAATAATATTTATTTTATGCGATAATATTCATCAGTGCTGACATTTATTGGTTTTTATTAAGCAAAAAACATTCAGCTGTATAGAAGTAAAGTAAAAATGCAAGAAATTCGATCAGTTTATTTTTTATGAGGAAAACAATAGAGGTACACATTTGTGTACCTCAGGTCATAAGATGTAAATACCATTTCCTTTTTTTATTTAATTATTTGATAAAATCAATAATTACGTAAAATATTACGTAAAATTACATTTAAATGAATAATAGGTAAAATAACATTAATCGACAATTTATTTTCCAATTTAGATTGTCAATAATTAAAATATTATTTAGAAACTAACAGATAAATTAAAAAAAAAATCTTATAATAGCCAATAAAGATAGCTCTCATGAATGAAAATATCTTCACGAAAGGTTTGATAGATGATACATATACAAAGTCGTACTTTTCATGAATGACTCTAAATCAGATATTTCCTATTTCCGTAAAAATACATTTTTCTTCCCATAAAAGTTTCATTTTTTCTTTATTAATTTTTTACTAATATATTTACAGTTGATAAAGTAATGTCCAAAATGTACAATCGTTGGGAAAATGTAAACATCCCTATCGACTGGGAGGTGGCAGCACATGCATTCAACTCATCGAATTCTGGAATGAGATAAATCTCATTTCACACATCAAAACTAAATCCGTCGACCAACAAGGAAGGTCTCCATGCTGGGCATACTCAGATTTAAAAAAAATATATACTAATTAAAATACTTATATATTTATTAAATAATAAGTAGAATTTATTGGCGGAATCACAGTAGATAGTCTGCAAAAAATAAAATACTTTCGAATATTTGGCGTGAAAAGACGAAAACATCACTCGATTTGGCGAGCAGCATATTTCCCCGCCAAAAGCAAACGATTTTAATGCATCTGAAAATTCTTTATCAATAGATTTTAAAATGTGTGTAAATGGTATTTATGATTTAAATTTAAACAATTAAGGAGTTTAATACATATATTTTCTTTTTATATTGCATATTTACGTTTCTTGTTGCTGCAATTATTTAACTTTATCACTTCAAAAATAATTTCATATGTAACAAATGTTTTCATATATTTAAGCGTGTTCCAAATTAAAGACCAGATGATGCTGCAGTAATATATTTCAATATCGAAGACGTTTTTGTTTCCATAACAATAAAGGTGAATCGACAGTGCTCATTTGGATTTAATTTTAAGATTGTTTAATTATTTTTTTTATTCATAATATTTCATAGTTAACTTTCGGTATGTATATATGATAACACTGCAGTTGAAACTAATAAAAACTGAGAAAACTAAAGTTATTTAAATAATTTTTTTAATGCAAGTTTAACATGAAACATTTTTACCTTAAAAAGTATTTTTTGAAATTTTATTTAATCGCCAATCAGTGATTAACTGCCAAATAAAAGAAATGTTCATTATTTCTTTACGAACGTTTTGAACGTTTTCTTACGAACGAAAGGAATACCGCCGAAATTTTTTTTATAAACATACATATCCGCACGAGAAGAATACACTGTAATTTTTTCAAAATTTTCTGAGTCTGCCCGTATGGAGACCTTCCTTGCAAGCCATGCCTTGGTTCCACACGGGAAAACACACACACACACACACACAAAAAAAGATTTTAGCGACTGACTTATAGATTTACCATTATGATTTCTTGCTCTCAATCCCCCAAGTTTTCATATTTCTGAGTGCAGAATAGCACAATGGTAAATCTACGAATCAAGCGTTAAAATTGGATTTTTAGATGTTTTCTATCAAAATAGGCCTTTGCACACCGTTTGAGTTTTAATATGCGAATCAAAATTTACCTTATCTTAGATTTTTATTCGATAAGTTGATTGTCTGTGTTGTCGCTTCCAGGTCTGCTACTATAGAAAGAAGTTACTGGCACCAATAGAAAATAGAGAATTTTTAAATGATGTCAATAAAATTTTCCTAGGGGCAGTCTACATATCAAAGTGAATAAAAATTTTGTTATTTTCTATACTCATGCCCAAGATTAATGCCATAAATAAATTCTGCATCTTTCAATTAACCTAAAAGCAACTTATCCTTAAATTCATGCAATTAGTTTAAGATAAATGATAATTTTAAAATAAGCACATTTTAGGGCTGTATCTACACTGATGTTCAATTTTTAATTGTTGAAATACTAGAAAATAGCAATGTCACTTTTTAATAAACTTTTAACTTTTTAATAAGTATAATGTTTTGCCAATATGACCATTTCATTTGCTTAATATGTTTCGATTATTGCTAGCCAAAATGTTTTAACAAAAAGAGTAAAATATTCTATATATTTTCTTTCAAATAATGGTTTTCTGCACATCACAGATTACCCTTTAAATTTTATTTTCAGGTTTTTTAACCATAACTCAAAAACAACTTGGTAGAAAATGTTGAAATTGAGAGGTCACATAAAGCAGGACATAATAAAAATGAAACTATCAAAACTGTAATTTGAAATTCGAGTTTTTTTTTTTCAATATTAATTTCAAAATTCATGATTCACATTATAAAGAAGTTAAATTACAAAGTCTATATATTTATATTTTAATTCATTTGTATAATGGCAATACAAAATTATCGCATTACATTGTAATTTCAGGAGATATTTTAATAAAAATTTTATTTTACTTAAGAAAGATGGTATAATAATTAAAAATAAATGACATTGACATATTTCGGATCCGTCTAATAAAATGTATAATCATAATAAAAATATTCAGGAGATATTAATAAAGGTGTAAAAATGCAGTTTAACTTTAGGAACACTAAACATTGAACATTTTTAATGTTCCTAAAGTTAAACTGCATTTTTAATAAAAAAAGTACTATCCAAATCATTTAAAATTTTTTTCTAAGTAACTCTTGAACCTATGATTTATTGTCAAAATTGAGTGTTGTTATTAAAAAAAAAGTTTGATGTGATTTTGACTTGTAAAGGGAAATATTGTAAGGAAAATCTTGATAAACAAATTTTACATTAATCTTTTAAAAGAATATATTATTTCAAATCATTTGGTACCAGTAAGTTACTTCTAATATAAATAAATAATTGAAGAGCAAGTAGAGGTTGTTTAATTTTTTCTTTCACGAAAATACGTAAAGTTATTCAAAGATTTGAAATTTCATATTTGGATTTAAATTTACACATAAACTTTAAAAAAACATTTTATCAAAATTAAGTTGGTTCTAAAAATTTATATCGCAATCGCAATTAATCATTATATAAGTAAGGCTTATTGTAATATATGTATTAATTATTAAAGCTGTTTATCACCTAATGATTTTCTCTTTCAGATTTTCTGCGAAATTTAAAGACATCGGAGATTTTTTTCCAGTACATTGAGGAGAAACCATTTCTAACGGCAATCATTTCAGTTTTATTAGACGCGTTAGTAATTATGTAAATACGTAGCACCTATAGTTTTCATTCAGTCCGTCCGTATGTCTATCCATCCGTCCGTTTGTCTGTCCGTATGTAACAGAGCAAAAAACTATCGAAGCGAATCGTTTGAAATTTAAATATATAAATATAACATAAATTTGCTGAGTCAATTCAAATTTTATGAAAATCAGATGCATAGTTCAATTACAGGGATAATGGTTCTAAATACTCATGGTGATTATTTTATTAAATCCTGCCTACGTAATTAATTCAATACTTCCCTATGGTATGTAATGAATCTACGTTTGTCATGGTGATTACGCCCTGTATAAGATATCATATTATTATCATGTTACTGATTTTAATATAGTTGATAATTATAAATTTTGTATTCATGAATTTCCGCCTAGGAGTGCACCATCAATTCCACCAAGATTTGAATATATATAAAATTAGTTATAGTACTAATGCACTTCATTTTCCACGTTTGATGTAAAATTTCCAACTTTTTTTTTCATATACCGTATTTACTCGTGAATACCGTTTTGTGTATAACGTGCACCCCGTAATTTGCGAGTAAAATTCGCGATTTTTTAAAATCTCGTATATAACGCACATCCTAAATTTGATATGCAAGGGAATGAATGATCAAATGAAGTTCAATAAAGAAAAACAAGCCTTACACCAGACCAGAAAACAAGGCAAAATACATTTTTTGTCTTCCGGTAGGGAGTGAATGACATGGGGGGGGGGTGATTGACGGCAATAAGAATAGCTAATTTGCGTTTAAATAATGTTACTAGCTCTGCTGCATAATAAAGTGCAAAGAGTGAAATAAAGATGCAGAAATAATTCAACTTCAGTTAGTTAGATTTTCCGAGTTATAATGTCTTCTTTAAATACATTTCTTGATTCATAAGTATATCATGTGATTATATCCACCAGTAAAAAATTAATCCACGTATAACGCGCACCTAAGAAATTTGCCCTAATTTTTTGAAAAAAAAAAGTGTGCACTATACAAGAGTAAATACGGTATGTGGTTTGCCTTGTCAACATCTCCCTTATTATGGGCATATAAGAAGCACGATAATGAAAAATGTATCACGCGAAAAGTTTTTGAATAAGCTTGTGACATAGCATATTTATAATTTGTTAAAAGAACTCTGTTTTGTTAAAATTTAATTTCAAGAAAAAGTTATTGCTTAAATATTAGAAAAAAAAATTATATTTGAAAGTTTTCAGGGTTTACTAATTACTTTATAGTATGATTACATTTGAATATTATTCTGTTAAAAGGCTGTTTTATTCAGTAGAAAACAACAGTTCGCAATTGTAGTCGAATGGAAATTTTATTATGATATCTCGTTTCCATTTCAGTACTTTTAAACGATTCATTGATGAATTAGATAGCTAAAATCGATATCTACATATTGAGTTTTTTTATTTTTGTTTTCAGGTATTTTTAATTAGGATATTTTCTCTTTCCGAGCCGGTTTCGAAACTGAATGAATCTTCACAAAAATATCTAAAAAATAAAAAAAAATACGTGTGGCACTCGGGGACTGCCGCGGTAAAGCTATTGCATAGCATTTTTTATCAACTTATGCAATTATAATTATTTATTTATTTATTATTTATGCAGTTTTTTTTGTCTTTGATATTAATTCAAGTTACACTTTTTGAGCGTGATGACCGATATCATTTTTTTTTCTTTTATTGAATAAATGAGAAATTAATATCGTTTAATATATTTTTATTATCTTACAAAACATGTAGGTTAATCAGGAATTTTTATCATTGAAACTATACGTTTATGGTAGCTGAAATAATAAAAAAAAAAATAAGTTTCAGACTTGATATTCTCAAAATATCTGAAAAATACCGCGTAAATGTCTGTCGAAGTCTACCGAAGGATACCGTGCCGAAGTCTGCCAAACTGAAGCTACGTTAGCCGGAGTGTTAGTTTTTTTTCTCGTTACGGAATTTCTAGATTCTTTCGCCGCGCTCAAAGCCCGCGATAAAAGCTATGCAATACCTTAATAAATTACTAACAAAATTTAACCGCACTACGAAAATTAGATCGCGAGTTATAATCATTTTAAATTTTTCGATCCTCACCATGGGGGATCTCCTGTCAGCAAAAATTAACACTGTCTCGTAATAAATTACCAAACAAAATTTGGCCGCGCTACGAAAAATAGATCGCGAGTTATAAGCATTGTAACTTTTTCGACCTTCACCGTGGTGGGGGGTCTCTTGTCACCAAAAATTAACACTGTCTCATAATAAATTACCAAACAAAATTTGGCTGCGCTACGAAAATTGGATCGCGAGTTATAAGCATTTTAAATTTGTCTACCCTCACCGTGGGGGGTCTCCTGTCACCAAAAGTAACACTGTCTCATAATAAATTACCAAACAAAATTTGTCCGCGCTACGAAAATTAGATCGCGAGTTATAAGCATTTTAAAATTTTCGACCCTCAACGTGGAGGGTCTCCTGTCACCAAAAATGAACACTCTCTTATAATAAATTACCAAACAAAATTTGGCCGCGATACGAAAAGTAGATTGCGAGTTATAAGCATTTTAAATTTTTCGACCCTCACCTTAGGGGGTCTTCTGTCACCAAAAATTAAAACTGTCTCATAATAAATTACCAAACAAGATATGGCCGCGCTACGAAAGTTAGATCGCGAGTTATAAGAATTTTAAAATTTTCGACCCTCACCGTTGGGGGTCTCCTGTCACGAAAAATTAACACTCTCTCGTAATAAATTACCAAATAAAATTTGTCCGCGATACGAAAAGTAGATAGCGAGTTATAAGCATTTTAAAATTTTCGACCCTCATTATGTGGGGCGGGTCTCCTGTCACCAGAAGTAAAATTGTCTCATAATAAATTACCAAACGAAATTTGGCCGCGCTACGAAAATTAGACCGCGAGTTATAAGCATTTTAAATTTTTCGACCCTCACCATGGAGGCTCTCCTGTCACCAAAAATTAACACTGTCTCATAATAAATTACCAAACAAAATTTGGCCGCGCTACGAAAATTAGATCGCGAGTTATAAGTATTTTAAATTTTTCGACCCTCATTATGTGGGGCGGGTCTCCTGTCACCAGAAGTAAAATTGTCTCATAATAAATTACCAAACGAAATTTGGCCGCGCTACGAAAATTAGACCGCGAGTTATAAGCATTTTAACTTTATCGACCCTCACCGTGGGGGTCTCCTGTCACCAAAAATTAACACTGTCTCATAATAAATTACCAAGCAAAATTTGGCCGCGATACGAAAATTAGATCGCGAGTTATAAGCATTTTAAATTTTTCGATCCTCACCATTGGGCGGGTCTCCAATCACCAAAAGCTACATTATCCTACCTTGTTTTATCTTAAGACGATTCTTTTCTATACACATTCTATCAGGAAATTTTATTTTTGAAACTATAGATTTATAGTAACTGAAATAAGAAATATAAGTTTGAGATTTATTATATATCTGAATATCTGACTCTAAATACTGAAGAATACCGCGTCAATGTCTGCCGAAGTCTACGGAAGGATACCATGCTGAAGTCTGCCGAACTGAAACGATGGTTTAGCCGAGTGTTAGGTTTTTTTCGTTACGGAATTTCTAAATTTTTCTCGTTACGGAATTTCTACATTCGGTCGCCGCGCTCAAAGCCCGCGATAAAAGCTATGCAATAGCTTAAAAGGTCTTTGTAGAGTTTTATCTCATCTTTCTTATACGAAAAAAAGTTAAAATATTGAAATGCTAACAAGATATCTTAAATAATTTCACCTTTACGACTTAAAAGCGTGTCTTTTCATGTGAATGGAACAGATTGTTAGTGTTGAACTTTAAAAATATATATTACTACATTTTTATTAAAAGGCAAAATATTGAATGAACAATTTCTTTAATTTTTTCTTTTTTTTTCTTCAGTTCTTTTTTTTAATAATAATAAAATATACATTCAAAAATGAACTTAAAAATCCATAATAATGCCAGGTATTGAAATTCATAAATGACACCAAAATATATTTAGACTTAATAATCACTTCCACATCAGTTGAGTTTCAAAATACATTTAAATTTCTCTAATAAATTTTTAAAACATGAGAGCGTTTTTTTATAAAAGAAAATGCGACACATCCAATAAATTTTAACTCACAGAGTTTAAGAAGAAAGGGGATTAAAATTTTATCCCTGGTTTACTCCAACAAATGATCGATTTTCGTTTTCTATTCTGCAGTGACATTGCTTGCTTTATTCTTTCAACATATTTGAAGAAAGAAAAAATTCAGAAAATTTATTTTAAATATATGAAAGTTTGTTATGAATAAACTGTGAATTACTTAAGAGATATTTTCAAAATTGTTCAAGAAGATTTTCAGAAGAACACCTTAAAACTGTAAAAGACAACAATATCATGCAGTATAAATTTTAATGTATATATATATATATATACATGACTGATTATAACATATTTATTTTTGGCAAGAGATCAATTTTGAAATAACGGAGAGTGCAAGGTCATTCAACTGAAAATGAGCAAAAATAAAAAAAAAGTCGTGGCCCCATGGTAACCGATTTTAATGAAATTTAATACACAAGTTGAATTTATATTCAAACAGAGCTCTGCAAAATATCTTGACAAAAAATGAATTATTTTAGTAGTTTTGTACATTTAAAAAACTTGTGATATAGAATGGCATGTGTGCAATCGTGCATAGTTGCAAATTTGAAGCCTTATATCTTGAAAATTATTTAACAAAAACAATTTTTGCTTATAATATTATAACCTCTGAAAAAATATTTTCTCATTCATTTAATAATAATAATCTGGTAACGCCGTAATTAATTTTAAATTAGCTGTAAAAATTCAAAATCTGTTAATTTTGAAAAAAAATTAGAAATGTTATAAAAATTAAAGGAATTAAAAAACATGTATTAAAATGATGCCTAATGAAGTAATGAGCATAAAGATCGATTTTCCCAAGTTTGAAAGTTACCATTTATTTCCTTCAACTTCAATAAACCTCAAAATCTTAAAAAAAAATTGCAAAATCATAATTTTCCCATTTAAGTATGAGCAAAAAATAAATAAAGGAACGATCCGACATTAACAATATTGCACAGACATGAAGATTATTAAGTCCATTATATGCTAGAAAAATTTCAATATTGCCTTTTGATTCCTAACATTGAAAACAAAAATGAGTTCAAAAAGGTAATTTTGTTACATTCCACGCAAAATTTCCTTTGAATTTTGGCACTTCTTTAAGAATATTGTAGGATTTCAATAGAAAAATAGTGCTGCCATCTACAAGAATTAAACACTACTAGATAATTCATTCTTCATTTGGCACCACTTTTAATATAAAGCTGAATAAAAAAAAAAGGGACGAGAAGTAGCATTTGAATATTTAAAATGGACACTTTTATCTTTGATATTAAATAATTTGTAAAGATATAAGAGATTTCCTTCCTGAGTAAAAGAGCAATAGAAATATTGCATTTTCTCTTCAATTTTTTCCTTATTTTTTTTCACATTAAGGAATAAAAAAACCCATATATAAAACTTCTTTTTAATAATACATATAATAATACATACTTTTGTCTAAAACGTCAAATAATTTTGATGTTATAACAATTGTCCTTCATTTTTAATGATCAATAGAAATATTGAATTCTCTTTTTTAAAATTTTCCTTTTCTATATTTTTTCTCAGTAAAGATTAAAAAATTTAAATCCTAAATTACGTCAATCTCTTCCTTAGTATACATTTTAATCTGAAAATAATTTATGATATAGTTTTTTCCTTCCTAACGCTAATAACATGGATTGAAATTTAAAGAATATAGACAAGAACTTGCTTATGTATCAACTTTTAAAGTGAGTGTATATACTTAAACAATCTGTCCTGAAATCTATTATTTTGCAACTGCTTTAAACGCACGCATATCATGCACCCGGCACATCTTTTTACATCCATGTTTCCGAAAATATATTTTTTATGATATTGCCAACAATACAAAATTTTAACGCATTAAAAAATAATGTATCAAAATTGCTTTGAATTTTTTTAGCATAAAAAAATACGGGTAATACCGTATTTTATACTTTAGATTTTTTAAAAAATTCTATTTCTGCTGTCTCGTACTAGATGCCAAATAATTTATAACAGCTCCGTACTTTGTTATTTTTAACAGTATGCAAGTGAAATTGGAAATGATGTTTTTACTCAAATCTTGTGTATTGTTATTATTTTTTTAATGTCTCACAAAAAAGATTGTTAAAGTAGAGAGGGCTAGAATCTATAGCTTTTATTTACTGGAATTAAATTCTACGTTGTTATAGTTTTATCAATGGCATTTTTACAAAAAATGCAAATGATGAATGCTTTTAATCTTTCTTTTGCGATTTTATGTTTCTTTTTCTCCTCGTTAATTTTTAATTCTCTCTTTTTATCCAATATGGAATTAGACGGTGATATAATAAGTCATATTACAGTCTCTTCAATCTATTAAATATATAGAAAACCGACGTAAATCACTGAATTGAAATAAACATAGATAACATCTAGATTAGTTAATGATTTTGTGAAAGTCCACTATGTCTTGATTTACAACCTAAATATATGCCGTTCAGAAACAATCTGCAGTGTGCCATTTATGAAACATGCAGTAAATCCGTTGTCCCTATTATATGGTATACATAGCATTTATCATTCTGTTTATTATTCTGTTTAGCAATGAAATTGTATGAGTAGAGAAAATTTCGAACAATAAATTGGGCAACCTAATATTATTTTATACCTCAATTATTGCCTAGATCTTATTTGCTCCCTTATGTAACTCGTTGAAGTGCAATAATCTAAACGATAATTATATATTTCTGCAACTAAACCAGTATTTTTGAATAAAGACTTGCTATCTAAGCATGCACACTGTTTGTTACTGCTCTTCTATAAAGACACTCGATATCGTTGTAAAACATTGTGTTTACCATTTTGAGGTTTCCATTACGTTATATTCAAAAGGAAAAAATTGCGGCCCGTGAAGAATTTCAAGTCAGTTAGGATGAAATGTTGCACCTTTACAAAACATATTTCAGTTTTTAAAATTAAAATACAGACTTTAAAAAAATAAAATAACGTAATTTACATCCACTAAAGCATTCCCTTTTTACGATTTAGTCTTAAACAGCATCTATAGAAAAGTATGTATATGACGTCATAATCGCGCAGTATACACAAATCTATCATAAAGGAATGTTGTCATTCAAAAAGTTCAGAAAAGTAAATGAAGCATCTAATGATTCACGTGCGTTCATTTGTTTGTTTATAATTGATCCACGTTTTATCAGAAAACATCTACTTGTATTTTTTTTTTTAAATTCAGAAAATATTATTGCGTATCGATTAATTAAACTACATTCTTTAAGGTTTGTGATACGAATTTAATAAATGCGAAGATGAACAGTCACACAAATATTCTAGAAAATAAACAAAAAAAAAGTTATTTAAAATTGACAAAATAATTCGGCCACAGAAGACTGTATGTACAAATAATTGCAGAAAGTACGTTAGGAATCGTTCTAACAATTATTTTTTTTATTAATCTAATCATCATATTATAGAAAAATGTTTAAATTCTACATTTATTATGCTTAAAAACTACATAAAAGATCTCGAGTAAAGTATCGTTTATTGATAGAATTTCCTGAAGGGAAATTTTGAACTTTGCTATACGCTTCCAAACTGAAATAAATTTTTGCATACTATGTAACACAAATATACATTGATAACATAAACGACTAGACAAAAGAATGCTTATCTTGATTTGACTGCTTGTCGTAATTTCTGAAACTGGGTTTCAAAATTTATTCTCACAAATCGTTTATTCAGACGCCTTCTTTCACCTTAAGGGGGTAAAGGACCTTTAAACCTTCAAGGAATCTGTTTTTGATAGTCGTATTATTTTAAATTTATAAAAATTTCTCTATGTGCAAAGAAATTCATTCACAAATATGCATATATTTTTAAGTTATAATCAGGTTGTAAGAATTGAAGGTCCTTAGATATTCAAACATTAAAATGCGTTTTCTCATTTTAGTAAATTTGTAGTTTGAGTGAACCAAAATTAATCAAATATGTGTTTCTTTATAATCTTCATGCTAAAAAGGAACAAAAAATGCATATTTCGGTTATTTTACTTTTTGCATATGAAAAACATTAAAGAAATTGTGTTTTTTTTTTTATTTAGTGCTAAATTTGAATTTTACACAAACATTTTTGTATACATTTTAATTTAGAAGTAGGTGTGTTATGATTCAATTTTGTTCAAATATTGTTTTTGCGAGCGAGTACGGAAAAGTTCCTGGCTTTAATTACTTATAATCGAAATAGAAAAACAGAATTGGACACATTTGAAAGTTTAAAATCTTAAAATTTAAGTGAGTGTTAAAAGTTTAAAATATTATGTAACTCTAATAATGTCAGGTATTTCTGATTTTTATTTATTTTTTCTGTTGCGATTGAAAGCTGCGATGGCAGAGGCGCAAGAAAATTTTACATGTTAAAGTTATGAGGCGTCATGGCGGTTTTGTTCCTGCAGGAAAAGACAGCAAAGGAGGACTTTTTTGACTAAGTTACTGACTTTGAAGAAACCTGGCTTTACATCTATGATCCATAAAAACAAGGAGAACAGTCAAAAGAATGGCATGACAGTCGGTCTCCGGGGCGCATATTTCAGATGTGTATATTGCTGGGACGATTACTGTTTCTAAACCAATAGGAGAGCGTCATTATCACGGTCAAGTACACGCCCACACAGTTTGATTGACAGGAACTCGTGGACAATTGACGGTTTTAATTATAACGATAATCTGTTGCGGATGAAAGTGAGCTGACTGGCTGAATGGTTAGAGCGTCGAGCTTGAAACCGGAGGATATGAGTTCGAGTCCATCGCGGGCCGAGAGTCCGTTGGTGATTTTTTTTTTTTTTTAATTATTGGAGGCTGTCTTTTATTAATAAATAAGACATTAAAAAAAATATTTCAAACCCTTTTAATATTCTAAATATCGTTCCAAAATGATTTATATATATATTAAACAAATGGGAAAAAAGTATTCTGCGAAAATATCCGTATAAGCAAAATTCTTACTTTATTTATTTATTTATTTATTTATTTATTTATTTATTTCAGGATCAGAGGAAGTATAATTTCCAATTGAAGTAAATAAAATTCAGTCATTTTGAAAAAAAAAAAATTCTTTCGTACCTTTAATTTTTAATTACCGAGTACAAATTCAAACAATCCGAGTACAAATAAATAATAAACACACACGATCAATTGTCCACGAGTTCCTGTCAATCAAACTGTGTGGGCGTGTACTTGACCGTGATAATGACGGTCTCCTATTGGTTTAGAAACAGTAATCGTCCCAGCAATATACACATCTGAAATATGCCTCCGGGGCAGAAGAAATTTTGTCAAAGAAATTCATTTAAATGGTCATTGTGACAGTGTCTGAGAAATAGACGGCATTCTGTAGGTGGACTACGTATCTGAGTGATGTAGTATAACTAGGCATAATTATGAAAAACTGTCGTTCCATTTGAAGCAGTTCATCAAGGATAAACGTCGAGGAAATTTGACCAAAAGGATTTTTTTGCTGCCAAATTGAAGACCATGGACTTCCTTTTGTTCAATAAACCCTTCATTCATCACACCTAGCCCTCTCAGACTATTTTCTGTCTCCAATGTTGAAGAAACAGCCCAAAAGTTCATAATTTCCAGGACATTGAAGATGTCAAAGAGCAAGAAAATCTGTAGGGAATTAGCCCAAAAATCTGTAGAATATCTGTAGCTATATGGCCCATTCAGCAGATATTTTTAAGAATATCTTTGAAAATTCTGCAGATATTTTTAAGGCAAAGCTAAATCAGCAAAATTTCTGAAGAAAGTGGAGATTCCTTTAGTAAATCGTAAGTTTATTTTTAGCGGAGAGCCTGCTGAAATCTGGTTTCGGGACGAAGCAAAGAGCATTTATTTGGCAGGTCTAGAAAAGATGCAACAATGATGTAACAAGAGTATCAGTCTAATTGGATAATATGCTGCAAAATAATTTAATTTCTTAACTCTACCATCTTTTTTCTTTCTAGTCAAAGCCAAGAACTTCTCAGCAACCCCTCGTTTATGCATAGTTTAAAGTTATATTATGCACATAGTGATTTTAATTCAGAGATTAGATAAATGAATTTCGAAATGTAAACTATAAATGCTAATTTTTCTATATAAAATATTTATTTTTCTAGACAATACAAGAAAGAATATATACTTTTGGGAGTGGAGGGGGAAAAAGATCTTAATTCTACATTATTTGTATTTTGGTACTTTGAAAAAAAGTGATGTTTTGGTCGTTTGGACAAATTCAAAGATCCTGTCCCCCTTTAATAAACTGCTAATTTTTGTTATAATACTTTGAAGGTGCTGAAAAGTTCCCGTTGATTTACCATTCTAGTTATTTAACTAATTTGCTTCATGTATGTAAAAATAGATTATTTAATCGATATTCCACTTGGTTCCTAAAAAAAACTAGAATTCTGAAAATCGTGTACAGTTTCGTATTACTGGTGGCAATAAATGCTGTAATATTTTCTGAGGTTTTTTGGTGTCCTAAAATGCATTGGGAAATTTTAAAGTTCAATAACATGGAAATGGAGACAGTTATTTAAAATGTTCTGGATAAAGTGTTATGTAAGATGCCAGTATTTTTTTTTCTAGGATTTTGAGATTTAGATGCAATTGATAGCGCTGCAAGCAGTAGGTGCAATTTTTTAGGTTTCTCTCTTCGCTCATAAATTGGATGGAAGGGGTAAAAGATCTGAATTCCACATTGTTTGTATTTTGGAACTTTGAAAAAAGGCGATGTTTTGATCGTTTGGACAAATTCAAAGGTCTTGTTCCCCCGCAATAAATTATGAAGTTTTTTTTATAGCACTCTGAAGGTATTTAAAAATTCCCGATGATTATTCATTCTAATTATTTAACTAATTTGCTTCACGTATGTATAGGAAAAAAAAAGATTATTTAATCGATGTACTACTCGGTTCCTAAAAAGCTAGAATTCTGAAAATCGTGTACAGTTTCATGTTTATGATCACAATGCACGCTGTAATATTTTCTGAGCTTTCTTGGTTTCCTAAAATGGGCTGACTAATTTAAAAATTCAATTACATTGAAATGACACAAGTATTAACAAAATTCTTGATTAAGACATCAGAATATTTTTTATTGAGATTCTCAGATTTAGATGTGATTGATAGCGCTGAAAGTCGTAGGCGCTAAGAATAATAGCGATTTTTTTTGTTTCTCTCTTCACTCAGCTTTGATGTAAAGTGAAGATGCTAAATATATGGAGTGGGTCTCTGTCTCAAATGCAAGCTTCTTCTTAAAAATCTACTCTATATATTTAACCTTCTTTCGCATCAATGCTGGGAGAACAGGCCATGAAATCGGACCAGTTTTAGTACCTATTGTCATGTATCACTGTTATCAAATTTAGTTCAAAATCAAATTAAAAAACTCCCGATGTCTAAAACCATCCTACTGTAAGAGTTTTTAAAATATTTTTCACCATTTCCAAGTTATTCATTTTTAAATTTAGTCAGTCTATTTTAGGACACTCGGTACATGTCAATTATTATATTCACTTTTCTTGAATTTCTATTACAACCTAGTTACACAACTTTGAAAATAGATAGTTTAATAATTTGTAAGTATGGCTTTTTTTTAATATTACCACGTGACTAAACATTTTGACCAAACAACTGAGTATTTGTATATTATAATAATGTAAAGTAACATATGCTTTAACAGGGCGGCTTAACTGCGTGGTATGCTTTAACAGAATCAGAAAAAAAACAAAAATGGTATTAAAAACCTGTATTTTGTTAAAGAGAAGTTTGTCTTCTTTAATCCCTTGGTATTACATCAAATAGTTTCTATAAGAAAATATTGGTAGTTTTCCCCTTTTTTTGTTACTTTTTTTCCTGGCCACTCGCCCTCCTGTTTAATATGTTATTTATAAATTTCTCTTTTTCATTTCTGTTGAAAAATCTTAAAATGAAACTGAACGGAAATGCTTTTTTAAAAAATGGAAAATCTGAATGCATGGTTTAGACTTGGAAAAATGGTCTTTTCTGAACAAAGGGGATTTCTTTTTTTATAAAACTTGATAGTCAAATGTAGCGCATTTCAGCATTAGAAGTAGAAGTAGAATATCTAAACCGCTTATACCTTTATACAAATGTAACCAACATTTTCGGAAGTGGAACATCTTCTGTAACTGAGATCTAATGAGAATCATGTTTTTCAAATTTCCTTAAATATGCAGTCCACTCCCGCTATTCCGAATTAATTGAGACTAAACACTGCTCGGTTCAGCGGGAATTCGGAATAGGTGGATTTTATTAATAATAATCAACATATTGACTTGTTAAGACGTAAATTAAGTGCTGGATTATATACTAATACCAGTCTTTTACTGCTTTGAACGGCTCATGGTGAACAAGTTCTATTATTTCCATAATTTTATACAAAATTCGCTGTTAATATATAACAGACTCTTCAAATGAAAAATTACACATACAGTATCATAGCAAAAATTTATCTTTTTCCCTACACATCAGTAGAAACCATTGGTGACAAAAACAAGATACTTAGTCGATTAAAAAAAATCACTGATATTATACTTCTCAACTGCGTATAAATTAGATATATATATATATATTTTGTTGTTTATCAGTGATTAAAAAGGATTCTACAGTCTTGTAAAAATAAAGGGAGTATGTATTTTAAGTAACCAGCTTTAGTTCCAGTTGGTTTCAGACGTTTTCATCAAGCTAAGTCTCAATTTAACTTCTTTTTATAATAATAATAAATGTATGTTTTTTTATGAACGTGTATTTAATTTTTCCAGCTGTTAAGTTTAAGTAATCGGTATTTTTCTTCTGAACTCTGTTCGAAATAGGCGGATTTTCTGAATAGGGGGTGCCTACTATATATATATATATATATACTGTATGTATATATATATATATATATATATACATGTATATATATATATATATACATACATACATACATATATATATATATATATATATATATATATATATATTTAAAATATCACCCAAATATTTCTATACTTTTTATTTTTTTTATTTAATTAGAAAATATTTTCATTCTTTAGGTATTTAAATGCACATTTTCATTTCCTTAAATACGGTTTAAGGATGTAAAAGAAATACACTCCTGGACAAAATTATAAACTCAGAAAATTTTTAATTTGTTTAAATCGTAATACAAATAAACTTAGCTTTAACTTAATAAAATAAAGATGAATATTTATAATAAGACATCTAAATTTAATATAACTCATAAATAAAATGGAGCAAATAATTTAAATAAGAAAATACATTACTTAAGAAAAATAGCATTATTTGAGACCTGGACAAAATTATAAACTCAAAGTTATGAATTTCGATATTCTGGCATATTTGATATGAATAAATGCATTTTGTGACAAGAAACTAATAAATGGAGTCATTATGGATCAATACATTTCAATACATCAATACAAATTTTAATTTTTCTCATAAAATAACATAATGTGAGATCTGGACAAAATTATAAACTCAAAGTTATGAAATTCTACACTTTGGTATTTTTGATATAAATAAATGCATTTTGTGATAATAAAGGAATAAATGAAGTTATTAGGGGTGATTATATTTCAATACATCCATGCATTTTTATATTTTTTTTCAAAAAAGATGAGTAACATAAATATAGTATATGTATAAAATGAAAACGTAAAATTATAGATTTTAAGAAGCGAATGTACTTTTGAATCCTGGAGCAAAGTATTAATGCATGCCTTCAAAAATGTGTTAAACCGTCATTTTTCTGAATGACTTGGAATAAGCGATTCGGCATAGATTGAACAAGTTTCTCCAACTGGTTTCAGGCTGAATCTATAATCATCTTAATCATTTGTGTTTTAATACTGACGTCTATCGCGATAGACTATTCGAACCATTGCACCCCAATAATTTTCAATGGGGCTTAGATCAGGTTTGAGGGCTGGCCAATTCAAGACATTTACATGGCAGCGCGGTAGCTACTCTTTTGTACTTTTTGCAAAGTGTATTGCGGCATTATTTGCTGAAACACCCAGTTTACTCCAGTGATCAACGGTCCATATGGCAAAAGATTATCTTCTAGCATTAGCTGGTTGTCTTCTTCTTTTTGTTTTCCATTAAGAAAATCCAGAGGAGTTTTGCCATTCTGAGAAAAAACCTTGTCCATACCATCACGGATCTTCCACCAAAGTTTCAATTAAACATATGCCGTTCTTCATGTTTGATATCGTACCAGTAGTATCTTCTGCTGTCTGGGCCATAACCAGAGTATGGAAATTCATAACTTTGAGTTTATAATTTTGTCCAGGTCCCACATAATGTTATTTTATGAGAAAAAAATAAAACATGTATTAATATACTGAAATGTATTGATCCATAATGACTCCATGTATTAGTTTTTTTACCATAAAATACATTTATTTATATCAAATGTGCCAGAATATAGAAATTTATAACTTTGAGTTTATATTTTTGTCCAGGTCTCACATAATGTTATTTTTTTAAGATATGTATTTTCTTATAAATAATATGGAGTAAGTAATTTAAGTAAGTTATATTAAATTTAGATGTCTTATTATGAATATTCATCATTATTTTATTAATATAAACCTAAGTTTATTTATATTATGATAAAAACAAATTAAAAATTTTCTAAGCTTATAATTTTGTCCAGGAGTGTACAACAGTTTATACATTTCCAATAATCAAACGAAGAAATCACAGCTATTTTGAGTAGCTATTGATACAGCAGTAAACAGATCCTGTGATCTCTACAAAAAATTGGATATTTAATCGTATAACATAAAAACAATTCAGTGTAAATTTCTTAAGAATTTTACAGCTCAAAAAACCTCTTGGAACTAATTTAAGAAAAAAAAATTAAAAGAAGAAAGAAAAATATATTTTTACTAACGAAGAAGGATAAAAGAAACTTTTTCGAAAGTGTATTCAGAACTAATAAAAATTTTTTTTTTTTCTTCTTTGAAAATAAAAAGTGAAAAAAGTCTTATATTGCATGATCTTTTAAGTTTGGCAAGAGATCGATTGGATTTTCTAAAAAAATATAAGTCGAACAAAGAATAAAATTTTCTTGTATACATTACAAGTAGTAATAAAAATATTAATTCTTAAAAAAGAAGGTTAAAATAGTTTTTCTTTGAGTAGAATAAATACGATGGGATTAAAAAATATTTTTGTTATACATTAATGTGCATCATTTTATTCATAAATTAATAACATTTTCTTTTACATATTCATAAAGTAATAACATTTTCTTTTTACAGCATAGCTACAATAAAATCCTTGTTCACAGTTTAAACTTGACATTGTGCTAAGCATTCTTGAAAAGGAGAGCTGGACATTGGTCCTCGCCACTAATCCCGAAGTATTTATGTGATTAATTGAAATTAAATTGTTTTGTTTTTATCAATTTGAGATTTATTGATTTTATAGTTCTGTTAGGCACTGCATTACACAAATATATCATCACAAATTGTAACGTAGTCCTTAAAAGATGCTGGTACATCGAATATACCGAGCTATCTTTATGTGTGCCTAAATCGTTCGTGTTTTTAAGGGTGAATTTCGCAGCTAAACTTCAATGAATTTTTTCGAAAATCATTAACAAGAATGCTTTTATACTAATACCATGATGTATCCTCCGGCAATCCTCAACACCTTTGCTAAATGCTCGCAATTCAAAATTTGTGCAACGGAAGAATGTATTTTTTTCAAAAACTATGTGACCTAAAGTAATCGTTATAGTTTTCTTGCAAAGTTTTAACTAATGTGTAATACTATTATTTTAAAGCAGCAAAATTGATTTGTAAAGTATCTCTCATACCTGTCGTTTATATATAGTTCCTTTACATGCGGTTTTTTCTGTTGGGCTGTCTAAAGGACATATCAAATGTTATAACCACTAAAGTTATCTGAGTGAAATATGATCTGCAGTTGTCGATCCACTTAGATTAAACGTGAGAGCATTGGCCCTGAAAGTCAAAGGTCTGGCTTAGATTCCTGGAATGCGCGTCTTTTCGTCCAGTTCGAAATATTCCATTCGTATAAAGTCTACTACCTTAAATGCTTTTGATAATTTTAGTTGCAGTAAATTTTGAAAAAGATTTTTTTGTAGGGAAGGGGAGCAATTGTCGCACTACATTTTCGACGGTACCGCTGAATATATATTATCTAAAAATAAAGGAAATGTACTTTTGAATTCAGTATTACGAAAGGTTTTACACGATGCCCCACACGATAAACAAACAAACAAACAAAAAAGATTTTTTTCATCAAGAAACTTAATTAGCCCTCTACAGTTTTCCAAAATATATTTGTGAATGTTTAATAACTTGTAAATATTGGGTCAATAGTATTTATTACTTTTCTCAATTTGAACTGTTTACGAGTAAAATGTCAGTGACAGACCGACACTGAATTGATCCTGTAAACGTTCCTTTTTTACTTTATAAGCACGGAATCTTAAAAATAAAAAAATGCATATTTATTTATTTTACTTTTATTTAAAAATAATTTATCATTAACATTAGATACATGCATCTCATTCTCCTAACGCCCACCGGTTAAACTAGTTTTTCCTAGGACAAACCGGTGTATCCTAACGCCCATAGGATAAACTAGTTTTTCCTACGCCAAACTAGTCAATCCTTATGCCCATAGGATGAGCTAGTTTTTTCTAGGCCAAACTAGTCTATCCTAAGGTCCATAGTACAAACTAGATTCTCCAAGGCCAAACTAGTTTAGCCAAACATTCATAGAATAAACAAGTTTAGCCTGCTACTATTTGGTCTAAACTAGTTTATCCTTGGCCGATTTAGTTTATCCGTGGCCAATTCAATTTGTCATGATTTTATTGAATCCAAAAACCGCCTGGGTGCCAACATTCTAGTTTATCCTAGGCCAATGAAATTTGACGTGTTTTATCTGATCGGGCTATCAAAGACTGAGAGCTAATATACTCGCAAGTTCTGTATGTATGTGTGTATGAATGTATGTACCTATGTATGTATGTACGTACCCTCTTAACGCAATAGTTCTTGTGCAAATACCCGATTTGCATCAAATTTTGAATGTAGGTTTACTCTAATCAGGCGCTTTCCTGACTAGTTTTGGGAGTTCATTGGAAAAAAATAAAGGGGAGGCTAATTCTCCCCAACCCTTAAATTAAATAAATGTATTTTCATGCATAATTGGCAGATTTCATTCGATATTTAGATACAGGAACATTCTAATGAGGCGCTTTCATGATAAGTTGTGGGTGTTTATTTTTTAAGTATAAAGGGATCTCCGATAATTTAGGTAAATATTTTTTTCATGCAGAATTTGCTGATTTACCTCAAATTTTCGATATAGGTTTATTCTGGTAAGGCGCTTACTTAATCATTTTGGATAGTTCATTGGTTAAGTATAAAGGGAAGAACGCCCTCTCCCCTAATTTAGGCAAATGGGTTTCTCATGTAGATAATATGATCCGTCATGTAGACTCGATATGCTTCAGTTTTTGGATATGTTCATTCTGATGAGGCGCTTCATTGATTAATTTTGGTGGTTCTTTGGCTGATTATAAAGGGAAAACGGACAATTTACCTACTTCCTTACTTTAAACTAATGGGGTTTTATGCAGAAGTATCCAGTTTGCTTCAAATTTTGGACATGAGTTCATTTTGATGAAGCGCTTCATTGCTTAATTTAGGTTTTTTTCTGGTTAACCCCCTGACCGCCGAGCAAAAGGACAATATTGTAATGTTGTTTTCACTGTAATTTATTTTAAATGTTAATAAAACAGGGATTTTCTAACACAGTATAATTTTTTTGTTACGTATATCCTTATAAGTCATGATAGTATCAATCATAGCTTAGTTTCTTAAAACTGGATTATATTTGTAGGATTATATTAATTTAAATTAAGCTTCAATTGCAGTAAAACCTTCAGCCTAATGAACGGATATATCCGGTCGTGGCAGTGGGAAGGTCAAGTATAATGGGGCAGTGAACGACTTATCCCCTTCCTTAAATTAGTGAAATGGATATTTATGCAGAATTTTTCTGATTTGCCGCAAATTATGGATATAGTTTTTTTCAATAACGTGAATCCCTGAATAGTTTTAGGGGTTTAATGATTAAGTATAAAAGGAGAATTAGGTGATTACTTCCCTTAAATTAGATTAATGGGGTTTTGTGCAGAATTATCCGATTTGCTTCGAAATTTAGTTATTTGTTCAATTTCTTGAAGCATATCTGTGATTAGTTTTGTGGATTCAATGATGAAGTATTACTGGGGGTAGGGAACTAATCCCCCTTACTTTGTTTTTGGAAGTTGTAATTCTTTCAAAAGAAAATAAATATGGCTGTAGTATACAAATAGCGTAAACAGGCTGTGAGCGCAAAGCCATCAGTTTAACCGGGCAATATTCTTTTTATAATTGATATCGACAGCCGCTTTGCTGCTAAATTTGTGCAAAGTGCATTTGCCATCACACCTGTATAACATATTTTATTCGAGGGGTATAAGGATACTGTTAGAGGTCTGCGCGGTCCGGTATTTCGAGGCTCGGGTCCCGCCCTTCCTAGTAGAAAGTTACTTTGGCCCGTCCCGGTGTAAAAGTTAAAATTTCAGCCCGAGCTGAACTTTCTCTTAGCCCTTCCCATACAGAAATCAATGAAAAGAGTCCCGCCCCAACCCGATCTGATCCGACTCAATTTCTGCAAAAATTCAGATTCTACATAACATACAATTAAGATTCCTTTAAAGAATAGTGCATATTTATGGTATAAATTAACAATACATTTTAAAATTGACATGTATTCGCAAAACAGAAAATACACAATGTATTATTGATTACTTAGATTCTTAGACGTTACAACATTCAAAAAGGGATTCGTTAAGTAATTAATGTAAATTAGAATAAAATAAAAAACGAGGGCTATAAATATCATAACTTTTGAATCTGTTTAATAAAAAGTAAATTTCGGAATATATTTCACTGTCATTCCTTAAGGCTTTTCTAAAATCCAAAAGAGCTATTTTCGGATATATTTCTAAATTAATTCCTTTTCGGAAATGCATAAGATTGACAAACATTCTCATTTAGAAACTATGTAACCGAACGGCGATAACCATTTTTTGATAAAAGCAGTTTATCTTTGAAAAAATACTATTAACTCCCTGACCGCCGAGCAAAAGGGCAAATTTGTAATGTTGCTTTCTCTGTGAATTTTTTTATATATTGAAAATAATATGTTTTTTATAATGTGATACATTTTTTTATTACATGTCGGCATAAAAGTATTATTTATAACTCAGTTTCTTAAAAACAAATTAAATCTGAAGAATTTTATTAATTTAAATAATATTTCCAATACAGTGAAACCTGCAGCTTAGTGAACGGATATATCAGATAGCGGAAGGGAGGAGGTTAAGGACAAATTTCGAATCAAATTTACTATAGCGACATCACGGGAAAGTAAGACTAGATGCCGTGACAAGAATATATTTCAACAGGAATTAATTTACCAAATATGAAAAACGGTGTTCGATTCCAAATCTTTTCAATCACCAAGTTTGTCCCCTTTACAGCAAAAGTTGGTGAGAAAATGTTTCAATGTTTCGTGCTGTTGAGCAGTGAATTTGAAGCCAGTTTAAGGTATATTCTAAAAATTCTGTTAGCAGAAGTTCGCTATTGCTGTTATATTTTTACAAAGCATATTGCTTGCTCTCCACATCATGAGAGCAATTATGTTCAATTCTGATCTGGCTCGAATATGTAAAAAAAAATTGCAAGTCTGAGCTCAGCACAGTACAAGCCTGAAAGAAAAAATAAATAAAATAAGCAGACACCATGCCTGATGCAGCATGTCTCTACGGTGAACATGTTATATTTCTGAATTGATGTTATAAGCATTGGCTCGTGACATACATTTGTTCTCGTGAAAAACAGGTTTGATAACGTCCAAACTTGTTTATCTAAATGCCCATAGGATAAGCTAGTTTTTCCTAGGTAAGTGAGTAATCGTTCATTCTTCCCTTTATGCTTAACCATTAAACCTCCAAACTATTAAGGGATTTGCCTTATCAGAAAAAACAAATTTGAAGTAAATCTGTAAATTCTGCGTTAAAAATCCACTTATCTAAATTATGGGGGATTATCTCCATTGCCCCTCTTTTTATACTTAAACAATAAACACCCACGAGTAATCACGGAGGCACCTTACAAAAATGATCTATGTCTAAAATTTCAATAAAATCTGATAATTTTGCATGAAAAACACATTTATCTAAATTAACGAGAACTAGCCTCTCTTTGGCCCCCTTTCTTATTCTTATCCAATAAACTATAAAAACTAATCAGGAAAGCGCCTTTTAAGAATATACCTCTATTCAAAATTTGAATCAAATCATATATTTCTATGGAGAGTTATCACGCTACGTACGTACGTACATACATATGCACATACATGCGTACATATATACATACTGAACCCTAGGGCCCATTAGTTATCAAACTTTGACGCCCGTGAGCTAAAAACACGTAAGATTACACTGGCCTAGGATAAACAAGAATGCTGGTGCCGAGGCGGTCATTGGATTCCATAAAATGATGCCAAATTCAATTCGCCTAGAATAAACTAGATCGGCCTAGGATAAACTAGTTCAGACCAATGACTAGCAGGCTAAACTAGTTTAGCCTATGAGCGTTAGGTTAAACTAGTTTGGCCTAGAAAATACTAGTTTATATGATGGGCGTTAGGATAAACTGGTTTGGCCTAGGAAAAAATAGTTTATCCGATAGGCATTAGAATAAACTAGTTTGGCCTAAAATCGGGTTTGGCTGGTAACATATACACAGGAAAAAGTCTTTAACCCTTTAAGAGGCCTAACCGGGTTTTTCTGTCACATAGTTTTTGGATTCAAAGGCTTATTCAACTCAAAATTGATAATAATTTTTTGAATTGCATATGATAAATAAATATCTAAGATTCTAAAATATAAATCTTCATATCATTTCTTTTCGTAGCTATTATTTTATAAATCATTACATTTACATGTAAAATTCTTTTGGATGTTTAATGGATTAAAATATAAATCAAATTATAGGTATAAATAAATATACATACATAAATGGCTAAGATGTTCTTTATTTCCTGACGTCTAGTGCAAGAAAAAACATCGCCCGAAAGTACACCCATGCCTAAAAAATTTCGAATATATCTATTAAAAGAAAAAACTTTAAAATTTCCTGCTCTTTTTTTTTTCTTTTGTAAAACTTCAATTGACTTTTTTTTAAAAAACTTTTTTTTAAGTTTACTATTTTCCAAAGTTTATTAAAGTCAAAATGAAAATAAGATTGTCTTTTAAAGAAGACTTTTTTTAGTATTATTATGTGAGAAAAATATTTACAATGATTGAAAAACTTTTGAAATGTAAAATTCAAATAAAGACATTAGATACAATTAATAAAATAAGTTAATGTTCTTATATGTTATTTTATTTAATAAATGGCAAAGTTTTAATTTTTAAGTATAGAAAATATTTAAAAGTGTAATATCTTAAAAATAGATTTTACTTAATAAAGTAAATTAATATTTTTTTTAATATTGATTTAGACTGACTTTTAAAGTTAAAACTTGTCTAAAAAAATCCACACTTGAAATACATATGTCACCTTTTTTATATGAAATTGTGATTACCAGACCCGATAATATTATAATATTCTAAACATTTTAACTAAAAATATACAAGATATGAACAAAACACTTTTCGAATAAGCTGTATTACCATGCAAGTGCTGCATTGATGACTGAGCAGTAGCTCGTTACCATGAAGCTGGAATAATAATCAATGTTGCGATTTCTTGCAAAAAATACTATAGGGCGAAAAATGTGTTTACTGAAGTCTTATCACTTCGTAATGCTAACAATGCAGTGAAATCAATATGATGTTCTGTGCAAAGTTTCATTACAATTTCCGTAATGTCGTTAGAATTAGAGATTATAGACAACACATGTCCTATGTTAGTTGCAGCTAAGCTCTCCTATTAGTGTCATAAGTAATTCAATCATTTTTTATTGATGCAGAGTTTTCTAAATGTTCATCTGAGTTCAAGTGAAATCTTTTTGACCCAACAAAATATATTCATTCAAGTTATTGGTGATTATAAAACTGAAATCTTGGATTTGACGTCTCATACAATATTTCTTTCTTTATCTTATTATCTAAGGGCCAATACTTCTGTAACGTTATTAATGTTTTGCTAATTTTGGACCCCCTCCCCCCTTACGCTATCACATGTGATCATTCGTTGACCCCTTACCCCCTTCAACCACTCATATCCTTATCAATGTTTAAACATTCTCTGATTTTTAGATTATTTTTCTTTCTTTTTTATACATTTGCAGTGATATACACGTATGATTATATATTTAATAACCGCATACTTTACGGATTATTAAAGTCAATAGAATATAAATACATGAAATAAATTTGCATCAAAATTACGATTTAAAATTCTGTAATAATAGCATATTGTAACATAATGCATTAAAAAATAATACTGTGTTCTATCACTAGATCCCTGATTTGGTAGATTAGATGTAAAACCTATCAACAAAACAGTGGGTAATATTCTTTGTCATTATTGGTAAACTCAAATGTCTTTAATATATAATATAAATTACAATTTAAAATTGGCAGATCAAAACATACAACTTTTCTGAGTTAACATAATGTTGAAAATTGTTAGAGTTTAAATACAGAAGAAAATTAACCTACAATGAAATGTTTCGTATTCATGTGATGTGAAATTTAGTTTAAGAACACATTAGAAATGTCTTAATAAAATAAACGACGAAAGAATGCACTTTTGTACGACTCATATGTATATACATATGTATCAATTTCCTTCAAAATGCGGTTAAGAGGGGTTATTTTTTTTGAAGTGGGGAGAATGATTACGATGAAAGGAGATTATCACATATTAAAAGCAACAAGAGTGACAGCAATATTTTACTTTAAAATCTTTAGATGATAATTTTTTTTATTATTGCAAAATAAACGAATAAACAAATACACGCAACTTCTTCTAAGATCTCAATATAAACAGATAAATAGATTTAGAGATCCATTTCCTGTTATCATCTTTTACAACCAAAATAACAATAAGATTCTAGTAGTATTTTGATATATACACAGTAATAAGTTAACACTTAAAATCGTGTTACATATATAAATATATATATAAATATAAACGGATAAAATGTTTTTTAATGTCCTGACAAACTAGTGAATAAAAAAACTAGTTGGATGTGTCAATCCCAAAACTTTCTTCTATCTCATAAGTACATTTTAATATTTAAAAAAAAAACGTGGTGACCCCAAAGTTACCCACTATCGAATTTCCTCGAACATTTGATCTAGCCTAATGAGATTCTGGTATCCGAAAAGCCTAAAACGCAAAATTTAACTAATATTCTGAGAAAATGAGCTTAGTAGTGCCTCATGTTGGGTAATTTATACTAAAACCTAATAAGCATCTATTTACGTCAAGACCTAACAGAATCTGAAATTTGATGAAATTTCGTCCATTAGTTCTTGAGATATACTTATAACAAAAGAAATTGCAAAACGTAGCACAGCAACACCATATCTTGGACAATTTATGCCAAAACTTAAAAAAGCGTCTAATTATGTTATGGTGTAAAAGAATCTGAAGTTTGATGAAATTCTGTGCATTAGTTCTTGAGATATAGCTAGTTTAAAAAAAAAACGTGTAAAATATAGCACAGCAGCACCATTAGTTGAAGGATTTATAACAAAACGTAATCATCGTGTAATTATGTTATATGTCATTTTGTAACAAAATCTGAAGTTTGATGGAATTCTGTGCGTTGGTTGTTGAGATATAGCTATCGGAAAAATCGTGCAAAATGCAGCATAGCTGCACCACCTGTTGCAAGGTTAATACCAAAATGTAATCAGCGTCTAATTATGTTATATATTCTAGTGTAACAGAATCTAAAATTTGATGAAGTTCTCTGCATTAGTTCTTGAGATATAGCTATTGCAAAAATCGTGCAAAATGTAGCATAGCAGCGCCACCTATGAGGCAGTTCACACCAAAACCTTATCAGCGACTATGTATCTCAAGGTATCGCGGAATCTGAAGTTTGGTGAAATTCTGTGCATTAGTTCTTGAGATATAGCTATCATGAAAATCATGAAAAACGTGGCATAGCAGCGCCACCTGCAGGCCAATTTTCACCAAAAACCAATAGGCACTAATTCATATCAAGTTCTAACTGAATATAAAATTTTATTAAATTTCGAGCATTAGTTCTTGAGATAGAACGCCCACAAATTTTTTGTCACATACAGACAGACACACAGACAGACAGACAGACAGACAGACAGACAGACAGACAGACAGACAGACGGACAGACTCACAGACAGACATTTTCTAAAAATAGTCAAAACGTGTTCAGGACCTTCTAAAACGTATAAATCCGTCGAAACCTGGAAGTCGAAAATTTTCATGAATCCAATACTTTCTTCTTGTAAAGATAGAAGAAAGTAAAAATCATCCGGAAATATATTTTCAATTGTAAAAGTTCGATTGGTCTATTTAAAAAAGAAAAAAGCTTTAAATTTCCTGCTTTTTTTAACTTTGTAAAACTTGAATTGACTCTTTTTTATTATTAATTCTGAACTCTACAATTTTCCAAAGTGCATTGAAGGCAAAAAAAATTCGATTGTCTTATAAAGAATTTCTTTTTTTATAACAGGGGGAAAAAGTCTACAAGAATTAGAGTACATTTTAAAAGTAAATTTCAAATAAAGACATTGATTTTATTTAATAAAATTAGTCATTAACAAAATTATATAATGTTCTTATATGTTAATTTATTCAATAAATGATTTGATTTTAATTTTTTAATGAAACTTAGAAAAGCGGGGTAATAAAGACTATAAAAGAAATGTGTTGATTTAGACTGAATTTTACAGATAAAATTTGTCTGAAAAATCCATACTTAAAATACTGATGATTTCTTTATATTTATATGATTTTGTGATTACCAGACCCGATAACATGTTTTATAATATTTCTTAAACATGAGCTGAAAAGATACAAAATATTTGCCAAACATCTTCAAAATATGCATACTATAATCTTTATAAACATTGGCCTGCCAAGAAATAATGTTCTTTGATTTTTTTTACTTGTATAGAATAGGAAATATTTATAGGATGACAATGAAATGTAGATGTAGTTTATTAAATTTATTAATTCCACTTAAGAAAACAATTATCTCAGTCTGAAAAATAGTAAATGCATTTGCTTACAGGTCAATGCATCTGCATTTTCATACAAAATTAAAAACACGCTCATTTTTCTTTTTTCTTTTTTCTTTTTTTTTTTTAACTCCCTTAGGTTTCGGATTTTCTTAAACCTACAATGGTTTAGGATATGCTAAAATCTTCTGTTCTTTAGGATAAATACAACTCACTTTACAAGTGGTTTTCCATGTAAAAACACTTTAATATATTATTTTTCTTCATACTGACATGGTGTTTCAAAAATGACCAGTATATTTGAAAAATGAATAAAAAAATAACAGGGGACGATAGAAATACACCGTCATGGCTGCCAACTACTACGCCTATTTAAAGACGAATAAACAAATCAGAAGCAGAAATTTTAGTAAATAATTAACAATATAAAATGTAATTCATAACACTGAATATAGTTGTCATACATTTTACTAAAATTTTTTTGTGGTTCAAATCATGTTTATGTGATTTAAAGAGGCGTAGAAGTTGGCAGCTCTGCACCGTTTGTTACAATATGCTTGGGACGACAGTAAATTTTCAGGCAGACAAACTATCGAAATTAGTTACAATTTTCAACAACAGATGACGATGCTGGCGATTTGAAAGCTACAGAAGAAAACACAGTTTGTGAGTTTAAGTTTTATTTCTGCTGTAAGCGTCTGTCTGCTGTATCTGTTCACAGATTGAAAGTTTGCTGTGAAAAAAAAGGTTTATTCCTTAGAACAGAGGATTTTTGAATTGAAAGACCAGGTGAACCGTCACAATCCAGAAACAATTGAACAACTGAGGAAGTACATCTCTTCTGCATGTAGAGCCATCCCGCCTAACATGTTAACAAAGATTTAAGGTAATTTCGTTCTGACACTATACCATATTATTGCTGAGCATGGTGGATATGTGGAAAATATTGTATTTTAGATTTTTCCAGACTGCAGTGCAGTTTTGCACAGGCAAATACTCCGTACATTCATCTGATCATTACTTGAAATAAGTTTTGGCAAGCCGTTGAGGTGATTATTGTTGTTAAAACTTGAACTACAAAATAGTTTTGTTTCTCATTCTAACATACATGTATTGCTTATGCATCACATGCTCATGTATCTCTTTTAAAACTAGTCATGTAGCTTTAACTGTTGTTTCATTTTTTACGTAAATTAATTGTGAATCTTCAAATAAAATTATCGCAGTTCTATTTCTATTGTTTTTTTTTAGTCCAATCGCTATTTAATGGACTATGCGGATCGTCAGTTATGTGATTAAATTAATCTTCTTTCATAAGAAGCATTTGGAGTTTAAAATTTCATATTACATAATTGTTACAGTTAAGTTTATCTATACTAAAACTTTCCTTTGAAGAGGAAGCCATATTCTTTTTTTTATTATTTTTTTATTTCCATCTTAATTCAATTTTTAAACTTTTAATTCAATTAACATTTATTTCAATTATAGTTTAATTAAATTTATTTCAGCTTTATTGTTCTTTAGAAGAGAGAAGCATTGCTAAGTTCAGTTTCTCAGGTTTTCATAATCTGTTATTAAAACTTAAACTGCAAAATAGTTTTGTTTCTCATCCTAAACCACAAGGTTAAGGTAATTTAAACTCTCTTACATTA
The DNA here is from genome assembly GCA_964019185.1 of Maratus speculifer. Taxonomy (NCBI): domain Eukaryota; kingdom Metazoa; phylum Arthropoda; class Arachnida; order Araneae; family Salticidae; genus Maratus; species Maratus speculifer. Next base: position 275,133,944 of record OZ025295.1, on the reverse strand, counting down.
GTTGATTTACCCGTAAGAGAAGTATCCATACATGTATATTCTTACATTTATCCGTGATTTCAAAAGGACGCAACACAAAATAAATCCAATATGCTGATGGAAAAACTGATGATAAAATTCATATGCTTGAATAACTAACTTTAATGAAAAAGAATTAAAGAAAGTATTAGCAAAAATTACATTTAAGAATTGCATTACAATATTCTGTTGTTATATCTTAGACTACAAAATAGAAGACTGATTAAGAAATATGTTCTTTCACACGACGTTATGTTGATTACATAATTAAGGTACAAAGATGCTTAGCTGAAAAAACAGCTATTATGATGGAAAAAAACCGATTACATCTCGTCTCTTGATTAAATTAAATAAGATGATTATAAGGTAACCTGGGGTAATAACGCCAGGTTAAGACTCTAAAAATTTTCACGGATCAGTTTTAGATTGTATTTCGTAAACCAATATATCATTTGATACAGCAACTCATTTACTATCTATATAAAAAAATAATTTAACAGATATGTATTCATAAAAAGTAATGGCGTGATTTCTTGACCAATGCTATTTAGCGTTATTATCCAACTATATGGGTAATAACGCCATGCAAACAAAACTATAAAATAAGATGGAATAATTGCATGTAGATTGCCCAATTCTAAAAATACAAACTCTACAAACTTAGAAATAGACAAATTGCATTCTAAGCTATTGAAAATGTTCAATTTTTTGTGAAAGTGTAAGAAAAATAAAGGTGTGATGTGGGGGGAGAATGAGGCAAAAGAATATCAGACCGTGAGCTTTTTTTGCTTAAAAAGGACCGCTTAAATAGAATTATTAGAAACATTGCACAGTTTTAACTGTATTTATTTGAATCAGTATTTAGGATGTAGCTCGGCCACTGTAGGGAATCAACCGGGGGTATTGATGCCAAGGATTGGCGTTATTACCCCGTTATAGTTATTGCGCTGTACATTATAAATTACAAATTATCTCGAGAAGATATCCAAAATCTTCAACAACATTTTGAAAATCCATTAATTGTACTACAAATATATGTAATTAACAAAGTATTTCCGGATAAAAAAATAATAGTCTACACATCACAAAACGTATCTCGCAAGCTTTAGACGAAGCGTTAATTTTAGTTGCTTGTATAAACAATAAGACCTAAAAATGAAACAAATTAACTTGAAGCTGTTTTTTGCGATTTATATGAATCAAAACCCTTCTGCACAGAGCACATGGGTGTCATTTGCCAGATTATTTCATAATTATGCATAATATTAGCACTTGGCGTTATTACCCCGCCTTGCGTTATTACACTAGACCACCTTACTTTCAGTAAATAATTTATTTCTATCAATTACTGTGGTTGGCAGTGATTTTGATAAATGATGTCACCATGTGCGTATTTTATCACCTGAATAAAGCCTTCAAATATATTTTTCTGTAGTATACATTCCTGTTTTAAAGTAGGTGTTCATTTATTCACAAATACCTGTTCCAAGCTGTATATTCTGTAACGAAAACATAAATTCGCATTTTAATAAGTTTTCTTACATTTTATTTTTTAATTATACATTTTATTTATTGAAATATAATGTTTTGATGTCGATTTAAAAGTTTAACGATGTGAATGACTGAACGTCTTACATTTGAAATGTTGCTATATATTTAAGCGAATACACGACTTGGACACCATGACCAGTTGCATTAATGTTACTCTAACTTTTTATACTCATTTATTATACGTAACTTAATTTTATCCGAGTGTTTTTTGTTTACTTTAATTCGTCTATTTGATATAACTATGCAAGGACTACATACAAGATAGAAGAGCCAAATTTTTTTAGCTTGTCAAAAAATTGTATTTTTCAGTTCAAATCCTATTAACACCTAAAATACTCAAGCGGTATCGATAAAAACTTTTTTGGTAATAGAGTATCAGTATAACATCATATGTGAAAAATAACTTTAAAAAAGATTTATAAGTTAGAAAAGATAAGAAAAATGGAAATTTTTTTAAAAATAGTATTGATCTAAAAAAAATAGTCGCAGTAAAAACTGTTTGCCATAAATCTTGAATATTTATTTCAATTAATATGGATTCCAAATTTCATAAAAATTAGTCGGTTAGTTTCCTAAGAATCGAGTCTTAAATCTCGCTTACATCTCATACGACTGCACAGACTTGTCTTTGCTTAAGCTGAGAAAAGCTTTTTAAAAAACAAATGTGTTGTAATTTATCAAAACAGACGGACTTGTATTCATTTTTCAGCATTGGATTAAAAAAATAATTTGAAAAGTTCACGATCTAAACGCAGGTGCTGTTTATCGAAATGGTCTCATATAAATAAAATTTCCGCATCAACAAAATTTTAAAAAGAATATTAACAAGTTGGAAATTGCACATGAAGCGTAGCAAATGAGGTGCGTTCGTACGATAACGAAATTTTAAATATATTTAGATCTTGCTGTTATAATAGATAGTATTTCGGATAGAGTATAGTGGTGGAATTTTTTTTGAGTTACTGTAAGTATACAGGAAGTAACTTTTATTACACCTCAGCAACATATATCATATGCTAAACTATATGCTTTCTTTTATACAGGAAATAACTTGTAGTATTCCTCAGCAACGTATATCATTCTCATAAAATGTTAAATATTCAATTACAATTAAAACGCGCAACAAAAAATCTCCCTATACAATTATGTAATGGAATACAGGGTGGTTAGTTTTAACTTCAGGTGTTCAGAGCCCTCTAGCGAGTAAAGTTTTGGTCAAAACATAGCCAAATTTGATCAGCATACATAGTAGAACATGGGATTTCGAATTCTTAAAAAAAAATAAAATAAAAAGTTTTAAAAATCGCCACTAGGGGCAATTTTAGCGTTGTTTACCGACGAAAAAGCCTTAATTTGCATAAAATCAGTTGTGTATAGCAATTATGAGTATGAAAGAAGAGGCAGGAAGAGTTCTCACCATTATCAACTCTCACCATAATTTGCTAGTCAAGCTGTGTTATCAGTAGAACGAGAATTGCAATGATGCTCGTCCTGAATTTCACCGGTTACAGAATTTGCCAAAAGAACCGATGAGCATAACAAATTTACAAAAGATGATTCATCGATTTGAAACTATGCGGCAACAAGGCCTAAGACGCAAAGTGACTAATCAATAACAAGTTGACGAAATTGTAACTGCTATTGTCGAACAAGAGATGAAAAATATGCAGATGCCATCAGCGCTCGGGCAGTATTCCAGCAGTATAAAATTGATCTGTACTATATTTTTTGCCATTTAATCATTCAACATTTACACTAATACACTTTTGGTGCGCCAAAATTGCTGATTTTATGCAAATTAAATGCATTTTAGTCGCATTTTAGCTAAAATTGCCCCAGTGGCGATTTTTTAAACTTTTTATTTTCTTTATTTTTTTAAGACTTCAAAATCCCATGGTCTACTATGTATGCTGATCAAATTTGGTTATGTTTTGACCAAAACTTTACTCGCTAGAGGGCTCTGAACACCTAACGTTAATAACTAACCACCCTGTACTTCTATGTGGCCTTGTAAATATTAACGAAAGATTTTTGCACCACAGATTGTGCAAAATGTGTATTATAATATGTATTTCACAGATGCATAACAATTTTATTGTGTTCGAATAAGTGTAACACCATTAAAATGCATTTGAAACTTTTTCCCCATTGACCGTAATGCAACGGAATACTTTTGATTGTCCCTGTAATTGATCTATGCATCCGATTTTCATAAAATTTGAAATGACTCGACAAAATTATGCAATAATCATATATTTCAAATGATTAAAATGCATTTGAAACTTTTTTCCCCATTGACCATAATGTAACGGAATACTTTTGGTTGTCCCTGCAATTGATCTATGCATCCGATTTTCATAAAATTTGAAATGACTCGACAAAATTATGCAATAATCATATATTTCAAACTTCAAACGATTAAAATGCATTTGAAACTTTTTTCCCTATTGACCGTAATGTAACGGAATACTTTTGATTGTCCCTGTAATTAATCTATTCATCCAATTTTCATAAAATTTAAAATGACTCGACAAAATTATATAATAATAATATATTTTAAATTTCAAACGATTCGGTTGGGTAGTTTTTGCGTTGTTATATGTGGACAGACGGACGGGCAGACAGACGGACTGAGCGACAAATATAGGTGCTACGTATTTACATAATTACGAACGCACCTAAAAATGATTTAGTATTATAAAAATAAGTGCGCTGTAAGTGCTTAAAAAACAGGTAAAAAGATCGTAAAAAGTATACGTAGAGATGTAATGGATTGCCCTGCGTATTACAAAATATAACTTATGACGCATTATTATTATCTACAGCAGTTTTTTTAATAGCGATATTATATATACATACAGTTATGCTATGTATATCGAAAACATATATATAGTTTATACGCTTCAAGAACTTTCAATCAAATTTTACCAGTATTTTTGTAAAATAATACTAGCCTTATTTAAAGATACGTAAAGGAGGTGGGTTAATAAGGGCTATTTTTCGCCCATCATATACCCTGAAAAAAAGTTTCGAATTCAGATGATTGATCTGTGGCTTTGTATAGTTAAAGATATGTATTTTTGTTTAATATGAGTTTTACGTGATAAATAAAATATTAAGTCATGGAAATTATAGCCCGAAAGTAGAGTGTTTTGGCTTTTTTCTGCATTTTTGACGTTTTTTGCGTCTTTGAATTAATTTTTTACTAAGAGGCGCTCGATGAATCCAATTAATTTTGACATGCACTGATTCTACTATTTATAACCTTTTATATGAGCATTATTTTATTTGGGTTCAGTGTGTGCTACTACATGTAAAGGAAAAAAATGTACCATGTGAGAGAATCAAATGCACTACTATCGGAGCGCGTTCAGACTTCTCTCGCCGTACTTAAAAAGTATTAACGTTGTTCAGACGTCAATGTTATTTTCTAAAATTGTTTTCGTAAATATTTATTAAAGAAATTACTAATAAATAATGCTTGGATACCAATGTCATAATTGGAAAGTCTCGCAGAAAACTTTTCGTATCTGTTCTAACAGAAAAGTTATATTGATTCTTAGATGTTCGAAAAATTGAGATTTACAGAGTGGTTCTAAGTAGTGCTCAAAATACAAATAATATGTATTTTTTGCTCTCCATGCTCTAAATACTTCTATTTCTTCTTTTGATGTAACAATAAGAGATTATGCATCAACGATTACTGTCGATGAGACCACAAATAAGAGACCTGTTATACATTTATCAATATCTCATTTTCACAATTCTAACACTTGTTGTATAGCATGTAAAGGTAAGAACTGCTTCGTTATTGTAGCAAAAGCTATGGAAACTCAAGCGTTTATAGAAACATAGCGATATTTTGTCTCGAAAATTGATGCTGTAAAATTCATATTACTTGATCGGTACATTGACAAGATTTAAGTCCTCTAAATTAGAATACTTCGATGTATGAAATGCGATGCATGAAAATATTTAAACCAATATCCGAAATGTAGCAAATAAGGCCTCGATTTTGATACACCGGGACTCTTTTCCGAAATTTATTATTATATTTCCATAGGTATATTTATGTTTGATTTTAACGATATCTTTCAACTTGTAAAGTCCAAAATACGTTCCTCAATAAAGAGGTAATCTTGTACTTTCTTTCCAATGTTACTTGTAAAACTTAGAATTGGCCTCTATCATTGTGTTCTGTCTACATTATTTAATATAAGAAAAATAATAATATATTCTGTAAAATATGAAAACCAGGATTTGATTGAGAACGTTGTTCAAAAACACTGTAGAGTGGAACACATCACCAGACCACAAGTTATTGAAAAATATACGAGGCCTTCAGCAGGAAGATTGTTTATTCCGGATGACAACAATGATACTGTGATAACTGCTTTCGATAGCACGTACGTTTATATCCAGAAGAGTGTGAACTATTTCTTTCAGAGACATTCCTTCTGGCTATACAAAGACGTTTTGTTAAGCATATGGTATTCGTCATTACTTTAAATTACGTTTTGGATGTCTTCGTTCCTTACTTAGCGGAAACAAATTACAATTACGCTAACATACAAGAAAATAAAAAAATATTCATATAATATCAGAGAGTGTCTGAAGCCAAATGATGTTGAGAGTATTGATAGATTCTAACGGGACTGTTTGGAACTTCTGCACAAAATTGATATTGAACATGAAATGCCAAGATTCTTAATTAATCAGCAAGAGTTTTCAACCGATGATGCTAAGGAACACCTCTCGTATCCCAAATTTGATTTTTCAGCGCACAATTTCTAAAAACTATAATATTTGGATAGAAACACATCGAAACATTATAACATAATAGTACTGTCAGTGTAAAGTACGCGAAAGTGTCTTAGAGTGGTGGGTGCATGTTGTTTTTATATTATAGTTTCTGGCTTACAATACTACTGTAATCGCTCAAACAAAATTAAAAAAAAACTAATACCGAATATGTTCATATACTGTACAAGACGCGGCCGCTGGATGGTCCATTAATGATTATGGTGAAGCAATCGATAACGAAAATAATATAAAACACATTGTTCAAAAAGTCTGAAACTGTTTTATTATTATTATTATTATTTGTTATTTATTAATTCCGTTTTTCATGAATTGAAATAATAATCTTAGTAAGCTCCATTTATCTTAATTTTACGCTTATTGTTGTATTTACTATTGATTATACGGATTAAAATTTATGACAATTGTGTTTATGCTCATTAATACACATAATATTTACTTAAATATATATATTATTTTCTCATCAATTATTTAACTTTCATCCAAGATATTATTATTTTCTTACTTGTTATGAGGTATACTAATGAAAAAATGTATGTCACGTTTAGGTGCTGATAAGCGAAAAATGGCCCTTATTGACCCTTCTCCTTTTATCATCAAATACAACTATCAGCATTATACAAAATTTCCAGTACTAAAATACCTAAAGTCACCTGTGATACGTTACGAACATTGATTTAGTATAGGGAACGATCCAAATTCACAATATAATGTACAAGACCTGCTCTGCAGAACAATAAAATAGGTGTATTTTCTGAAAATGCAAAAGGCAAATCATTATTGTAAAATATTTTATTAAAATGTGTAAAGTTGTGACTTGTAAATTTATTGTGACCTTTCTTTAAAGATGAACTGCTGTTCATTTATCTGCATGAAGCTAGAAAATTCAATTAAAAAAAAAATCACGAATCTAAATGCAGGTGATCGTATTTAAATTATGAAAATATTAATGTACAAATTATGTTTTATTAAATGTCTATAAAAGGATAAAGTTATATTTAAAACCACTAAATTTTATTAAAATAACACTTTAAAATCTATTAAAAACGCATAAAAAACTGTAACAAAATATACTAAGTTCTATCAGAGGGGTGGGCGATTCAAATTCGCAAAAAATAAATTCTAACTAAAAAAACTAGACTAATACTATATCTAGTAAGTGGCCCCTGAAAAGTGTTAATCCTTTGCATCGAGAGGTGATTTCCACTACTAGCGTCTCTTTCCTACATTATTCCTTACGGGAGCGATGCATAGGGGTCATATCTATTTCAAATACATGTAGGAAAGGTAGACAGGAATTGTCTGGGAATGTAATGTTTTTAAATCAACAGAAAAGGCTATTGTTCTTATAAAGATAAACTGTTTCAAAAGAAGGTGAGCTACATGGCCGAACGGATAGAGCATCGAATTGAAAACCTGAGTCCATGCACTCCCTAAATGCGATTTATCTTTTCAATTTTATTGGTTGCTTTATATTGATAAATAAGACAGTTTTGATCTAAAGCACATGTATTTCTGTATAATAATAAAATATTTATTTAAATGCAATAAAATGAAATATTTCGCGATGAAAGTTTTACATTTGAACACCTTTTAACATTCAAAGTATCGTTTTAAAGGGATTTATTTATATATTATGCAAGTGGAAAAATAGTTTTTATGCGAAAACATCCGTTTGTGCATAAGATAATTTCTTGATTATAAATTACTTCTTGTTTATCACTACTGTGACCCTTACAAACACTGTTTTGACTACTCAAGTAGTCAAAAATAGAATTTACATCATTCATGTAAAAGTGATTCAATAAAGAATGCAATTTTACTCTGAATGTGAATAGACGTAGTAAGTATGTCATTTTATTATTTCGAAATTGCAATCATCATTTCAATTCTAAAACTAAGCTATCCTTTACTTTCCTTTACAAGATCTAATTTGTTTCAAAAAATATAACTGTAAAATTTTTAAAATTGAAAAATCACCATCTTATCGAGGAATAGCATGATTCCTCAAATTATGATGTATTGTACAACAATATATAGAAATCAGTTGCTATTCAACCTTTACGCTCAATCCCATATAAACATTTCAATAATTTCATTAACTAATGTAAAATATAATATGCTTTCCGAAAAATTAATTTTTCCTTAAATACTCAGTCCCATCTTTTTTAATTTATTCCTGTTCTACATGTAAGAAGATTTTCTCAATGAATATGTGCTCTTGGATCTGAGAAAAACATTAAAAATCTGTTTTAGCCGACCAGTTTGTATTAATATAGCCAATCTTATAAATTAAAAAAATATACATTTATAAATTTGAAAGGGATTAAAATTGAAAAGCAAAAGTATTTTAAAAATTCAACATTTTATGTTCTTAATAATATATTTTGAATACAATTTCATGCATTTAAAAATAACTAGTGGGTGGCGATAATCAACCAAGAACTAATCACAAAAATCCATATTCATCAATTCCAAATAATATATACTGTAAAATCCCGTTACAACGAATCTTTGAACAGCCTGATTAAATTCGCTATTCTGAAACATTTGTTAAAATGAATATATTTTTTTATGTATTAGGATAATAGAATTTTATTTAACAATCTTACTATTATGTGTTAAAATTAAAAATTCATCAAAGAGGCATCCATTGTTTTGAGATTCTGCCATTTTGATTAATTTTTCTTTCTCTGAAATACAAGCTCACTTAACAAAATTGATATAATTTTCACTGCTGATAAACCGTCTGTTGAATGAACCATTTGTTATGTTAACCCTTTTCTCAAATTAGTTAGCATACACACGCAAGTGCTTATTTCTAAATATTAAATAAACTTAGATTGGACATAATTTTTTAAAATAACTGTACATTTTCAAAGAGATTTTTTTTTTTTTCTGTGACACTCAATGCATTTTTTGTGCAGTTTATTAATTACTTCTAAGCTTCTTTCAATTAGTCTTGAATGGCGTGAGCAAAATTTTCAATCCTTATTTCAAATATAAATCTAAATTTATCTTCTTTAATCTTTAAAATCTTTAATTTGTTAAAACAAAAGATTTAAGTACATAATTCTAAAAATAGAAAAATGATTATCTCATGCAGGAATAGTATGATTCCTAATATTATGTTGTATTGAAAAACAATGTATAGAGATGAGTAACTAATTTACTTTTACGCTCTTTAATGTAAAATATAATAACGTGTGGAAGAATAATTTTTTCCTTAAATATTCAGTTATAAATCCCACCTTTTATGAATTTATTCTCGTTGTATGTGTGGAAAGATTTTTTTCAATGAAAGTATGCTCTTGGATCTGAGAAAAACATTACAAAACTGTTTTAAATGGTTACTTTGTGTTAATGTATCCAAACTTAAAAATAAAACAATGTATTTAATAACTTTAATTCATATTATTTTTTAGCATCTAAATTTTTGTACATTTTTTATTTTCGGAAAAGAAAAAGTATTTAAAAAATTCATCATTTAATGTTCTTAACATCTACCTTAAATAAAATTTTATGCATTTAAAAATAACTCTTGATGGCAATGATCAATTTGGAACTTATATCAAAATTAAATACCTATAAATTCCAAACTATATAAAGTAAAATCTCCTTACAACAAATCTCTGAGCAGCACTGATTAAACTCATTAGACTGAAACATTTGTTAAAATGATTTTTTTATTACGAGTTATTTATTTAACAGTCTAATTATTATGCCATTAAACTGGAAAATTCATGAAAGAGGCATTCATTATTATGAAATTCTGCCATTTTGATTAATTTTTCTTCCTTTAAAATACAAGCTCACTTAAAAAAAAATTGATATATTTTTCGCTTCTGGTAAACCGTCTGTTAAAAAACCACTTGTTATGGTAACACTTTTCTAAAAATAGTTGGCATACACACAAGGGCTTGCTTCTAAACATTAAATAAACTTTGATTTGACATAATTGTTTAAAGTAACTGTACATTTTCAAAGAGAAACTCTTATTTTCTGTGGCACTCAATGAATTTTCTGTACATTTTCTAATTTACTTCTACGCTTGTTTCAATTAGTTTTGAATGGCGGCAGGAAATTTTTCGATCCCTTATATGTCAATACATATATGTATATTTAAGAAGGAAACCATATTTTCTGATGTATAGTAGGAAGTAGAAAGTGAGCAGAAAAAATAAAATTTTGCTTAACCCTTTCGGGTCTGGTGTACTATTAATAGTACGTGTTCTATTAATGTAGCATTATTTCGTTCTAAGAAATACTTTTGCTACTATTTGCATGTAGTAATATATCTTTGCAGTTACTATATGACTTCATTTATGTTAAGGCAATTAATGATAGTAATTATTATTATTTACTTAATTCTTTTTGTACCGTTTGCGATTCTTTTATTTTAAATCTATATTTCACTCTTTAAATTTAAAATAAAAGTTACTTTTCCATGGAAGAATTATCTTTTATAAAGCAAAAAAAGTATTCGAAAATCATAATATAATTTAAATCTTATTGTAATACAATATTTTCTAAACATCGCAAAAATTCTTCCTTAGCCTATTGTCATATGAATATGATTTGAATAGTACGCAAAACAACAATATTCGTTATCTTTGAAACAATGAAATATTCGTTAAACATTAATTAATCTATTTGTATAGGCAGTATTAATGTTATTATCGTAAAAATAGTAGATTTTTTTTTAAACTGAAAAAAAGTTCGTACCCGAAAGGGTTAAACCAAGATAGCGAGAATAATAAAATAAAAACTACTAATGATAGTGAAATGATATCTTTTAGGTATTTATACGCCGTTATATGTGCCTTTTCATAAAATCTTCAAAATTTCTAGAAAAAAATATATTGAATTAAAACCTTCTCTATTTTTTTTTCTACTGAAAATGACGTTTAACACTTTCCGGCGCACTACTCTTTAAAGTTGGAATTTAAAGAAAGAAAAATAGGCAATCTATTTAGGCCTGGAGGAGTACATAGGTATAATTTTGTAAAAATTGCACAAACCATTTTAATTATAAAGCTGTTGCCCAAGTGGTAACTCCGCATAAGTACACCATTGATAAGCGCAGTGAGAAGAGCATTGCTGTGAAGCGCGTATTAGTGTAAAATATTTTACCTATTATTTAAAAACAGTAGAGTTTGATCTCTGTGGTGCTGCCATCTAGAACTCATAAGAAAGATTTAAAGTAGCCATTAGAGTAGTTTTTGAAATATTCACGGAGTTTTTGTCTCTAAACAGGGGGAACTTTAGGTGTTGCCGACCTGGCAACACTGCGCAAGAAAGGGTTAAATCATGTTTATATCTTGATTAGAATATGAAATATTAATTTTATCGTTTTAATTTGTTTTCAAAATGTAGCTTTCAAACAATTGTTGTCAGGAAATGACTTCTTGTGAAAATACGTTTTCCATCAAACGGGTTTTTTCACCATTTCTCGGATTTAAATTGTTATATCAAGAAACGTCAATGATAAATGCTTCAAACTTGCAAAATGTCTTTTGTGATTATTTTACTTTAATTTTGATTCAGGAAATTAAAAAAAAATATGTTTAATTTTGAAAATATGATGTTTTATAAGTTAATTTTTTTTTTCAAATGTTAGTTTATATTTTTATTTTCTATTTAAATTAACATTATTAAAAATGCTGAATCGAAATTAAAACTTACATATTTTTGCTTATTTACATAAAAAGAATTTGAAATTCTACCAATAATATTTCGAGTTATAATGAATTTAAATTGCGCCATCTTTTCTGAAAATTTTTAATTTTAATTAAAAAATTTTTATTAAGTTTTATCATGTGATTATACACTATCTACCAAAAAGTATTTGTACACTTTCAGTTTTTGACATTTTGTCAAATATTTAATAAATATACTGGTCGGATTCTCCTGGAACTTCAGAAATATAAAGATTATGTTTCACTTTATATTTATTTACATTCATTTGTTAAGCGGGTAATTAGGGGACCGGCAAAAAAACAAAGAATAATAGAAATATTTGGGATCGCCCTGTACATGAAAATGCACGAAACGACTTATCGCTTTCGAATACAAATATATGAATACAGTAGAATATGTACACTAATTTTTGTGAGAATAGCATGTATATTTATGGCGATAGAGCGATTTTTTTTGAAAAATTCAAAAAATTCTGGTATGTTTTTTGTTTATATCATGCTGGGTTTTTGACCAAATTTAACGCAAATTTCAGAAAAATTGGCAAAATACAGTAGAAAAAATGTAGCGCAATTGGAATATAAATATATTAAATATTTTATGAAATATGAGTAGTTGTATAAAATAATTTTTATCTGCGCATGTGCGAACTAGAAAAACATTTTTTTTTACATCATTTAATAGTCAATTCTATGGAGTGACTTATAAAAAAAATCCAATCAAATATCGTGAAAATTCAAAAAGATATCATTATTTTAGTGAGATGTTTTTACTCTGCTCTCTAAAAACGGCTGAATCTTAAGGGATTCTCCACAAATTGACATTTTTTAATAACTGACTTTAAAAAAAAACTAGTATTGAATTAATACAATATCTAATACAATATTGCTGCTAATAAGTACTTGACAATTGTGATAGAAAAGAAAAAGAGCTTCATTCACATTCAGGGCCAAAACTAAGAAAGGGTTGGGGAAAAAGGGCATGTGCCCCGGGCGCTAGGATGAAAGTGTCCCAAATGTACATTTTGTTTGGCGATTTTTTCCATGTCTATGTTTAGCATGATATTGTCAAAATCGTCCCATTCAAAGCATTTCTCCTATACCAAAGCATAGAAGAATCTAATGATGATGGCATTAAAATCCCGCATAAAGCAGATTTTTTTTTTTTTTTCGTTTTGATTCAGTTTCACGATTTTAAGGTATCATTTTTTTTAAACAAAGCAGACTACTTTAATCAATATTATATATTTTAAGTTTTAAAATAAGTCGGCTATTAATAAATTAGAAAATTTTTAAAAAATCGAAGCATTTGTGTCAAATCTACCCATTGATACATAATTGATAATGGCTCTTATGCAAATGCCGATATCTGCGATCCTGAAATACGTCAAGTTCTCCACTGTTAAATGTAGTGTCGAAAACAACACTGACATCAATCGCATGCATGATGCCAAGAAGAACAGAGCTGTCTGATTTTGAGAAAGGTGTGATCATCGGGTACCACCGAAATGGCCGATCTTTAATCGACATATCTAGCTAGCTTAATTACCCCAAAACGACTGTGGCTTATGTGATTAGAAAATGGAAGCTGAATGGTGATTGTCAGAATGTGGCTAGAGTAGGCAGACCGAAGAAACTGGGAGATAGAGACCGACGGGTTCTGTCTAGAGAAATTCGGAAGAACCGCAACCAACCAATGTTACACATACGCCAAGAATTTCAACAAGCTTCAGAATGTGTTGTTTCCATGAATACCATCCGTAAGGAAGCTCATCTGCTTAATTTTTATGGCCGTGCTGCCGCCCATAAGCCTTTAATCACCAAGTCCAACCGCGCAGCTCGGTTAAGTTGGTGCAAAACACGCCAGCAATGGAAACAGGTTCTCTGGAGTGATGAATCAAGGTTCACCCTCTACCGTTCTGATGGTAGGGTCTGGGTCTGGCGTCTGCCTGGAGAACGCCTCCTACCAGAATGTATTGTGCCCACAGTTAAATTTGGCGGAGGGGGAATTATGTTCTGGGGTTGTTTTTCCTTGTTCGGACTAGGACCCTTGGTCCCAATTCATGGTAAGCTCAATGCCGATGCCTACTGTAATATACTGGACAACAGTGTACTTCCTACGTTGTGGCAATACTATGGATTGGACCCATGTTATTTCCAGGATGACAACGCAAGCTGCCATGTAGCGAGGTCCAGCATGAATTGGTATGCTGATAATGGAGTGCATCGACTCGAGTGGCCTGCCCAGAGCCCAGACCTGAACCCAATAGAGAACCTCTGGGACGAGTTGGATCGTCGAATTAAGACGGGTGACACACGCCCAAAATCAGTAAAAGAGCTTACCTGCCTTGTGCAAACAGAGTGGAATAAAATACCATTAAATGTAATACAAGGACTAGTTGAGAGCATGCCCAGGAGAGTCGCAGCTGTAATTGCCTCTCGAGGAGGATCTACAAATTATTAAATGTGAACAGGGCCCAAACCAGTCTTTTTTTCCCGAGGCAAACGTGGACTTTGAAGGTCCCCCTTTCCCCCTCCTTCGCAAAGCATATTTACAAAGAAAATTTCTCCAATTTATTAATAGCCGACTTATTTTAAAACTTAAAATGTGTAATATAAAATAACGTATTCTGCTTTATTAAAATACTCCAATTTGATACTTTAAACCGAATCAAAAAAATTCTACTTTCAACAGGATCTTTAAGGCCTTTGTCCCTGCCCGCGAAGACACTGCTGAGCTAATGCTATTCCTGTGGGGAGGCATTTTTCTAATAACTCTTTCGCATTTTGAAATTTTCAATTTTTTTTTTTTTTTTTTTTTTTTGCATTGGATAGCGGAAGTTTCTCTCAAAATCGCTCCTTGACTACTTTTTCGATTTGAGTCATAGATATTTTTTATAAAGTTAGTTTCACTTTCAGAACCGCTTTTGGAAGTGAAAGAAACATTATAAAAATATCTACGCCAAAATTGAAAAAGTAATCACGGAGCGATCTTGAAAAGGACTTCCGCTATCCAATGCAAAACATATTTAAAAATGTCCAAATGCAAAAGAGTTAGAAAAATGCATCCCCATAGGAATAGCATTAGCTCGTGAGCATCTTCGCGGATTGGGGCAGGGACCTTAAGCCATCATCATTAGATTTTTTTATGCTTTAGCATAGCCCAGATATAATAATTTTAACAATATTATGCTAAACATAGCCATGAAAAAAATTGCCAAACGAAAGATACATTTGGAACACTTTCATCCTAGCGCCCGGAGCACATGCCCTTCCCCCCCCCCCCTCTCTTAGTTTTGGCCCTGAATGTGAATAAAGCTCTTTTTCTTTTCTATCACAATTGTCAAGTACTTATTAGCAGCAATATTGTATTAGATATTGTATTAATTCAATACTAGTTTTTTTTTAAAGTCAGTTATTAAAAAATGTCAATTTGTGGAGAATCCCTTAAGATTCAGCCGTTTTTAGAGAGCAGAGTAAAAACATCTCACTAAAATAATGATATCTTTTTGAATTTTCACGATATTTGATTGGATTTTTTTTATAAGTCACTCCATAGAATTGACTATTAAATGATGTAAAAAAAATGTTTTTCTAGTTCGCGCATGCGCAGATAAAAATTATTTTATACAACTACTCATATTTCATAAAATATTTAATATATTTATATTCCAATTGCGCTACATTTTTTCTACTGCATTTTGCCAATTTTTCTGAAATTTGCGTTAAATTTGGTCAAAAACCCAGCATGATATAAACAAAAAACATACCAGAATTTTTTGAATTTTTCAAAAAAATCGCTCTATCGCCATAAATATACATGCTATTCTCACAAAAATTAGTGTACATATTCTACTGTATTCATATATTTGTATTCTAAAGCGATAAGTTGTTTCGTGCATTTTCATGTACAGGGCGATCCCAAATATTTCTATTATTCTTTGTTTTTTTGCCGGCCCCCTAATTACCCGCTGAACAAATGATTGTAAATAAATATAAAGTGAAACATAATCTTTATATTTCTGAAGTTCCAGAAGAATCCGACCAGTATATTTTTAAATATTTGACAAAATGTCAAAAACTGAAAGTGTACAAATACTTTTGGGTAGATAGTGTATTTGCAAATCACATGGTTAATCATCACAAACGATTTCAGAATTTAACTCAATAAATAAAAAATATCTTAAAATGTGTCCCGGACCAATTAAGCAATATTTAACACATATAATTAAACAGAAGGAAAATGCTTTTTTAGCTCACAGGCTGTCATAGCCTGAGAGCTTATGTGCCCGCCCGTTCTGTATGTATGTTCGTTCGTGCGTAACGCGATAACTCATGATAAAAATATCCGATCCACTTGAAATTTTGTATATAGGTATATCCTGACAAGGCGCTTCCCTGATTAGTTTTTGGAGTTCATTTGATATCTGTAAAGGGAGGGGCTCATGCCCCTCCCCTTAATTGATATAAATGGGTTTTTCATGCAGAATTAAGTTTTCGTTCAAAATTTAGATATAGGATCACTCTGATGTGGCGATTCCATGACTGTTATTAGGTGTTCATTGAATAAGTATAAACAGGGGGAACGGGGGTTCTAATGCACCTCCCCTTAATTTATATAAATGGGTTTTTCAAGCAGAATTGTCAGATTTCGTTCAAATCTGTGAATAGTTTTTGAAGTTTAATGGTTAAGTATAAAAGAGAAGGATAACTCTTCTTAAATTACACAAATGGGTTTTTATTAAGAATTATCCGATTTTCTCTGAATTTTTTATATAGATTTTTTATATGATAAAGCATGTCTTTGATAGTTTTGGAGGTTCAATGATTGAGTATAAAAAAAGAGGAAAGGGGAGAGCTGTTTCCGTTTCTTAATTTTTTTCCGAACTGAATTAACCCTTGAAAATATAAGGCTGTCATGTACAATTAGTGTGCGTAGCCTGTGAGCTCAATGCCATTAGTTTAACTGGGAAATATTCTTTTTATTACGTATGAGTAGTTTTATTAAAAATGTCGTTTAAAATATCTATTTTAAAAAATATGTTCAACAATACAATAGATAAATATGATATGTTATTGATATGATTAAGTATATAAATAATATATATTTTCTGCATGCATAATTTATATGTATATATAATGTGTAGTTTTAATAAACATATATGTAAATATATGATACATAGCTCCAATACGAAATTACTATATAGTGCATAAATGTCGTTAAATAAATATATATGAAAAATCAGAAGTAAATACCCCCTAACTATTAATATTTTTATTTTAAGTATTAACGAAAACAGTTGTTTTATCATATTTTCTGATTTTAACTTTTATTTCTGTTGCTATTTGTTGAAAATTATCAAAACCAGAATAAAAGATAAGCTTAATTTTTCACAATCTAAAGCTTAATTTTTAACTGTCCTTTCTCATTTAAAGTTGAAGAACGTCTGCATTACACTTTTGAAAACTCCATGAATGCAGAATAATTTTTTTATAAAATTACTTTTATCATAGTTAGAAGTTGAGAATATGCGATTGTTTATTAAAGTTTGTAAATTTTCTATAATTTCCTGTAAATGCACAATTCGAAATTTAAAGAATGTATTATATTAACGATGGAATAAAATTCTAATTACTAAAATTGTAAACGAGGCATTACCTCTACATCATTAAAATATCTGCTTAGTTCAAATAAAGTTGATATATCTTTTCCTGCATGTCAACTATTTTCGAAAAAGTCGACTTGTTACGTTGACACTTCTTTTTAAACTGCTTATGAATACAAAGTACGTGCTTTCAAAAGGAAATAATCTTCATTTAAGTTATTGTTAAAATATTTGCGAGAAAAAATGCTTTCGAGATCATTTATCTAACCATGCACATAGCTTCATGAAGGAAATTGCGTTTCCAACTGTATAATTTGCTGTGAAAGGTAAATGGTAAAGAAGAATTCAGCTAAAAGAGAATACCCGATAATAATAAGGTAAACGATAAAATTGATAGTAATAACAGCAACAGCAATAAAAAAAGGTTTAAAATGCATTTACATTTTTGCAATTTCTTTTCACTATTGCAAAGCATTTATAACACGTATTTAGTTGCTTAAATTTAAATATGCACACACATTAAGCATAATGGAATTAACATAAAACTAATAAATGAAAAATGCTTATGCATTCGGTTTGTCTGTCCGTCTGGTCATCTGTACACGCTCTAGCTCCCGTATGTATAATCAAATTTTCACGTAATATATAGCTTATTAAAGGGATTTTGATCTTATTCTATCGACTGTAATTTTCGGAATTTTCAAGCAATTCGACCTAAAATATGCGACCTCGAATATTTTGTTTATACACCTGAATTTCCAGAATAATGCCTTAAGTTCTAGATATTTAACAAAACGTCAAAAATCACAAGTGTCAAGATTTTTTTTGCTGACACTGTACAATTATATAATAGAAAATAAATGACATGAATAATATCTATAAAAACATTTAAGGCATTATATTACATTACACTATGCAACATACTTTCGGTATTTTAAAAAATAGCGCTTTGATTTGATATGAAAAGAAAATACGCATTTTGTTATGGATAGTTTTGTTTTAACAAAATAGGTACAAAAATACTTTTTTTAATAATTTGTTAAACTAACTATAGATAAATACAAGAGAATGTCCTTGTAGATGATCTGTACGCTGTAAAATATTTGTGTAATGTTACTCCATAAAGTTGGAGACAGCGAAGCTTCCAACAAGTTTATGATGAATAATGTTTAACCAAGATAACCAGTGTAACATTACATTAATATGTAATGTTACACCAGTAACATATGTTTAAATTACACCCTTATATAAGTGAAAAAACACACCATTACACTGGTGGCAGCAAAGCCGCCATTCGTTTTATGCAGTAATGTTACACAAATGTTTTACAGTGTAGCGTAGTCAAAAATCTAGATAATTTATGCATGCAATAAACATAGTGAGGAAAAGAAAATACCATCTTCACCTAGAATTAATAAGTAGTCATTTTCTAAGTCTTATAAATAGTAATATAAATTTCCCAGGCATGCAAATAACACTAGAACCGCCAGGTAATTTACTCAAGTTTTATAAAAAATTGTTTCTCACCAGAATTTTAATTTCAAACTATTTAACTTATTTAATTAGTCTATTTTCCCGCTACATGCATGTAACATATCTTAAGAAAAAAATTCTGGTTCGGATCGACTATTATCAATCTGGCAGGGGTCATTTTGACCCCTAATGGCGGTTCTAGTAATAAGGTAAACAGCAAAGCTTATAGAAAAAATCAGAATCAATTTCAAGTCTTTTATTTTCTAGGTCATGAAACGATGTTGAATAGTTTCAGTAACGAGAAATTATCGCTTGGTTTCTGGAATAATTTCATAAACTAGAATTATATTTACTAAAACTAACGTCTTGTATTTGTACCGGTTTGCAGAGATTTTTAACACTAGAACCGCCATTAGGGGTCAAAAATGACCCCTGCCAGATTGATAATAATCGATTCGAATCAGAATTTTTTTCTTAAGATATGTTACATGCATGCAACAGGAAAATAGACTAATTAAATAAGTTAAATAGTTTGAAATTCTGGTGAGAAACAATTTTTTATAAAACTTGAGCAAAATACCTGGCGGTTCTAGTGTTAAATAAATTTGACTACAATTAAATAGATAACTGCACTTGAATTAGTATGAGACTCTAGAACTCTCTAGCAAACAAAAGTACAATTTATAAGGATGACATGGAACTATTTTTTAGAGCCATAATATAGATTCTTGATGCCAGAGTTATCATTTTTCTCTGTGTATACATATCTGTAGTTTTATAAAATATAGGATAGATATTATATAAAAATCTATAGTTAATTTCTAGTTTTATATATGCAACACATAAAGTCTTTAAAGATTTTTACACAAGAATGTGAAGAAATTGAAAATTCAAGGCTATTAACTAAAATACATATATTTATTCAATGCTATTCTATTTTAAACATAAGTTTTAGTTGCAAATTCTTTTTAGATTTTAATATTTCTACTCTGTTTAATGTAATGAAATTAATATAAAAGCAAAATTTAAGACAGGCTTAATTTCGTATAGTTTACTCATTTAAGAGGAAACGGAACCTCTGAAACTGTCTCTTTAATTTTGAATAATATTGTGTTATATTTAGTGGCACAATACTTAATACTAAAAATTTAATACTTTTTTGTATAACAGCCTATTTTACTAAAATTTAGTTTTTTAAATTAACTTTTTTAAAATTCCGACTATTTTTATAAATATGAATATTTTGGCTTCGATTTGTGTTTCCACGTTCATTAGAATGCACTACATAAAACTGTATATGGATTTTTAGATTTATGGGATTTTACATTTAATGTGATTTTTTTTTCTCTCGATCAAATCAAAAAATGAAGGAAATTCGGCAAACTCTCAATATAAATATTTTTTTTAAAAATAACTATAAACTTGAATGTTAAATCCATACATAAAAATATTAAATACCCAGGGGTCGGAGCGTCCCAAAAATTTTCGCACTCTTCCACCAGGATTTTAAATAAAAAATGTTCGAGTCAAATTCTTTTAACATCTAGTCTGAAATTCTACGATAAATAATGTTTTAAAATTGTGGTAAAAAAGTGTGAAAATTTGAGAGACACTGCGACCCCTGAATAACCTATGGAGATCAAGTAAAAAAAGTCAAAACTCTGTCTAAATTAGCAAAAAAGCCTTAGTGTTTAGTGAACAAAAAATTGTAAAAATATGAACACGGTCAAAAATCAGTTTAAAGGTTTAGAGGTTTCATTTGTATGGATAATTGCGCTGGATCTATTAAAAGAATTTAAAATATCTCGCGATATATTTGTAGTGCAGGTAAAAATGAGATGTCAAAATATTCACAATTAAAGAAGCATTCAGATAGTGTTAAAAAATGAAAAAATCGATAGTTTGATTAATTTTAAGGCACTGTGTCTCCTTAAAGCTGAAGATTTTTTTAAATATAATTTTAAAATGCTTATGCATGCAAATTATAAAACAAAATACTAATATTTTTATCAAAATTTCATAAATATGAGTAGCTTTTACATAAATTCGCTGAAAATTTTCTCACTTTTTTTAGGATTACTTTCAGGAATATACCTTTATTCTTTTAAAATATAAATATTATTCTAATTAGAATATAAGAATTTCTATTAGACATAAAGCATTATATTTGTAAAATAATATTTAACCAATAAAAAAAATCTCTTTAAGTTTTTTGTTTCATCACAAAATCACAAATGACTCCTTTCGCATAGAAAATCTGCTTTTGTATTTTTTTTAATAAAAGACTTCTAAATTTTGGCAGTATAGATTTTTCAAGGCTGGAAAGTACATAACACCGACGTCATTCTCCTACATCAGATTTGTTGAATGAACTTAATAAATAAGCAAGTGAAAATAGAGAAATACAGAAATTCAAAAGAGAAATACAGAAATCTTTATGACAATCTTCGAAACTTTATTTAACAATATTTTGAGGTCTTGAAACTGTAAGTTAGGGATTATCCTACGATTGCTGTACTTTAGAAAAGATAGGTGTTCCGATTACGCAACTAAACCTTTAAAATCTATAGATTTTTTGGATAATAGTCTGAAAATTCATAATTTAAAAATGCTTGAATGAAAACTTTACAGTATATTTAAATCTAAAAATTACAATATAATTATAAATTGCTAAATACTGCACAGTTTAATAAGTCTCTATCCATAAAATATAATTTTATATTATTTACCACACATGTCACCCGTTCAAGGTAATAACAACCTGTTATTTCGACATTCTTTTTCCAATTAATCAATAATACATAGGCAAAATTGCTTTTAAATAAGAACCAAATAATTATTAGACATTGTTGTCAAAATAATTGTTCGTTTAAAAGAGTTTTTTCATGTAGCTCTGTAAACATTAGTCTGTATGTTCTCTGATTTATTCTTCCATTATTTAAATTAACTTGAATAGGTAGAAAATTTTACAGTCATTTATCTGGCAATTTGTTTGCATCTAATTGAACGATAATAAGTTTTCAACTGTACAGTTTGCAATGGAAGATGACAAGTAAAATCGCATTTCCTTAATGAATAGTTTATGTTAATAACATGGCAAGTAATAAGAATATGAAAGATAACTTATGCATTTACATGCTGATATTTTATGAATTTCCTTTTTTCAAGGAAATATTTACTTAGTAAAATACAAAAAAAAGTGCGCATTTCATTTATTTAACGGAAATACAAAACCTGTTAAACTAACATTTTTCTTTCTTAATTTATTTATTTTATGTATTTTTATTTTTATTTATTTATTTATTTATTTTGCAAACTAAAAATACACTAGGTCCGCAACTAAGTTTCTGAGTTTTTCGATCAATGAAAAATGGAAAATTTCAAGAGAAATATAAAAAATGATTTATTAAAAAAATTGGTCACTCACTAACTACAAATTTTTGCCATCTCTATAATAATACATGAATACCACGACAGTAAAACGAAATGTTTTGGTTGAAATCATTTAACCAATAAATTTTGAAAGTCTTCGAATTTAGCCAAGCGTATCCCAGCCAAGCCATGCACCATTGACCAGAACAAGTGACAATCGAAAGGGGCCAGGTCTAACAAATATAGCGGGTGCGGTAGCAGATATTATTTCGGCGTTTTGGTGGTGTCCTGAGCGATGAAAATCGACAGCATGGAACGTTGTCGTTCTGCAATATCACTCGTTTGTATTTCGTGTCCCATTCTGGCCATTGTTCAATCACTGCATGGTTCAAATTAATTAGTTTTTGTTGGTAGCGATGCCTTATGTCAGCTTCACCACCTTTCAGCAACTCATCGTATACGATTCCTTTCTGGTCCCACCAAAAGCAATGCATTATCTTCTTTCTGAAACAATTTGGCCATGCCGTTCGATGTTGATGCTTCGCTAGGTGAACTACACAATTTTTTGCATTTGGGATTCTCGAAATACATCTACTTCCCATCACTAATAATAATTCGATGCAGGAAATTTTCTTATGTGAAGAAAACGCGAAATTTCGATAATGGCTCTTCCATTTTCACCTGCCTTTCAGTAAACTCATGGGGCACACATTTTTCTTCCTTTTAAATTTTTCTCATGACATGTAAGGATTTGGAAATACTTGGGCAAGTCATATTTAATGCTCCCCAAGTTAATCTGTTTTTTTTTTTTTTTTTTTTTTTTTTTTTTTTAATTTTCTATCTGCAATAACGTTTGCATATCGGCATCCTTAATTTTTTTGGTTTTCCGGAGAAATTGCTACTTTTATAACATTTAAACAAATTTTTAAAGGTAGTTTTCGATGGTGGATGTTCGCAATACGCCTCCTTTACAAATGACGTCTTTCAGCTGCAATTTTTTTCAAATTAAATCAGAACAACAAAACTTTCCGCAAACGCTGTTTATTTGGTGTAAAACTCAACATCTTCGTTGTTAGAAAAAAATTCGTTATGATATGTATTGGTAAAATAATTATGATGTATTTAAGAAAGGTATATCAAATTTCAAACGCAATAAAATGAAACAGATATATCTAATACAAAACATTTTATAACCTTTATTGAGTGAGTAACTTGTATCACTCATTTAGATCCACGCATAAAAAAAGACGATTAAAAAATGAGCTATGATGTCACTGTATGGAAAAAAAATAATTCTTTCAATTATATTCCATTAGTGTTGCAAAGTGTTTCCGCATCAAAGACTCATGTGTGATTTTTCATAGTTCGGCTTCTTATTATTGCATTCAACTGCAAATGATGTCTTAATGTAAAAATATTATCTTCTTGTACCCTTTCTTTTGATACAGGTATTAACATTTTTTTATGCATTTAGCGCGCTACTGATATCAGTATCGATTTAAAAAAATAAACTTTAAAAAAAATCACACCTAGAATGAATATTATGTTTGTTTAAAAACTAGTTTAGTATATACACCTTTTTTACATACATAAATTACTTTGATTGATAAAAAATAATAAATGCAATTCTAATATCTGAACAAACTTGAAATATAAATTCAAAGGAAACCTTAATGTCTTACAAAATGTTGTACAAAGTATATTTTATTTTTTTTCTTTTAAAATATAAGTAATCTGTAAAAAAATTCTGCAAAAGTACTAAACTTTTTCTAGGAAACTGGGATTCTTAGAACTTTTCATGTAACAGTAACAGCAAAAACTCATGAAACCTATCCTGTTACATGGGATGTTCCAGTTACCTTTACATAAAAAATTCTAGAATTCCCAGTTTCCTAGAAACATTTTAGTACTTTTTACAGAGTTTTTTTTTTCAGTGTAGTTTAAATGTAGTTGTTCTCAATGGTATAGTTATTTCATTTTTCGAGTAAGAATCTGTCGTAATTTTAACAATTTCATCACAATTTCTAAAAGTTTATTACAATATTTTGACTTTATATATATGCTATGAATATCATGCGATGAATAAATAAATAAATACAGTAGAACCCCGCTAATTCGTACCCCGTTAATCCGGATCGTTTTGGTCGACTTTTTTTTTTCAAGTTTGAGAAGTGATCGGCAAATTTCGTAACATAAATTTATTTCAGCCTCATATTCTGAATATAAAAGTATTTTCTGAAATCTTTTCGGAAGAATACCTCCAAAACTGACACAGCAGAATATGATAAATTTTCTAATTACAAAGTAAACATTTTTACTGTGTGTAAATATTGAATATGTTCAGTATAAAAGTGATTTTCTGTGAGTATGATTTATTTTATTTCATTTGTTCACATTCTCCGGATAATCCAGATTTTCGACAATCCAGATTGGGCCTGGTTCCAATTAATCCGAATTATCGGGTTTCTACTGTAAATAAATAAATAAAAACACTTTTAATGATTCATATTTCATTCTAGTAAGTAGCCTTGCATTACACGTGCAATAAAACTAAAAGTAAAATTACTAGAATAACCTAGAACTCACTGTAAATAATAATTCCTAAACGTCATTAATACTGAAACCCAAACCTTGTTTCCATTATCTTAATTGACATTTGATGTACAGAAATATACATTCACTGATGACAAAATATATAGATGGAAATATATCAGAAACATTAATTTATTTTATGTTGTACAAAAGATAAAATAGCATAGCCTGTATTGTTTTACTTTATCTCTCAAACCTCTGGGGATTTCAAATGTTTGTCTAAATGCATGCAGCTAAATAAAGCAGCTCATAAATATCTACTTTCTAGGTGATTAGTCAAATATACATCATATACTTACTATGAAATAATAAATGGTAATTTTAAACTCGTCTTTTTAAAAATATTTTTACTTTTGTTGAGTTATAGATGAGTGCAGTTATTAACCGACTTCAAGGAGTAGTTTATGATTTCGACCAGTATGTATTTCTTGTTCACTCATAAATTCTTTAAATTTGAACTTATTTTGATAATTCTTTTTAGTCCGTTTTCTAATTACATCCCGTGTGCAATTTTATGATTAAGTATAGTGAGTGGTCTCATTTTGTTCCTTATGTGTTGTAGACTAAGAAAAGCGATGGTGGACATCCGGGACCCGCGACTGGGTAGGGGGAAGGGGAGGGGAAGGGTTGAAAAATGGAAGGGGAAAAAATTCCATTTCATAAATAATAAAGAAATTTATCAATAAATATTAATGTTTAAAACATTTATAGATTAGGAAAAATATTTGCGGACATCCAGGACCCGCGATTGGGGAGGGGAGGGGGAGGGGAAGGGTTAAAAAGTGCAAGGGAAAAAAATTCCATTTCTTAAAATATAAAGACAATTATGTATAAATTATTAATGTTTAAAACATTTATAGATTAGGAAAAACATTTGTGGACATCCAGGAGCCGCGACTGGGGAGGGGATGGGGTTGGGGAGGGGAAGAGTTGCAAAGTGCAAGAGAAAAAATTCCATTTCATAAAAAATAAAGAAAATTATGTATAAATATTAATGTTTAAAACATTTATAGATTAGGAAAAACATTTGTAGATATGCGGGACCCGCAACTGGGGAGGGGGAGAGAGAGGGGAAGGGTTGAAAAGTGCAAGGAAAAAAATTCCATTTCATGAAAAATAAAGAAAATTATGAATAAATATTAATGTTTAAAACATTTATAGATTAGGAAAAACATTTGTGGACATCCAGAAGCCGCGACTGGAGAGGGGGAGGGGGAGGGGAGGGGAGGGGAAGAGTTGCAAAGTGCATGGGAAAAAATTCCATTTCATAAAAAATAAAGAAAATTATCTATAAATATTAATGTTTAAAACATGTATAGATTAGGAAAAAAGATTCGTGGGCATCCGGGACCCGCGACTGGAGAGGGAAAGAGGGAGGGGAAGGGTTGAAAAGTGCAAGGGAAAAAATAAATAATAAAGGTAATTGAAAAGGAACTGAGTGATGATAAATACTAAATGATACAAATTTTGTAACGCTAAATATTAATTGTTACCTTTGTATTGTTATTCTATATTATACATCATATACCTAAATAGTAAAAACTTTCAAATTTTAAACTGCAAGTAAAAGTTTAACTTCAGAACAAAGTAGGATCATCGGTATCACTGTCATCATAATTTACATCATCAAGGCCTCCAACATTATCACATTTATCAGTCTCACCCGAGCATGAACACATTTCAGTTACAAGGTAATCTATTTTGTGAACATTTACAGGATGCTACACATCTTGACTGGACATACGAACAACGCACAGATTAAACCAATTCTTGAGGAGCACGTGGCATGTTACACATGACAGGTAGATATTATTTTTCCTTTATTATCTAACCAAAATCAGTTGGGGGTGGAATATTAGTTTTTAAAATGTGTGCTCTTTGCCATATTATTGCTTGGTAATGAACTCTTCTTATGGCTGGGTAAAGGGCGGTTTGAGTTGGAGGCATATTTGTTCCTTCAACTTGCTTTTTTGTAAATAACCACCATCTTAGCTCACTCAATATTTTAATATTTAATTTTGTTATGTACACTGAACATATGTATTCTTCAAGTGCAATATATGTTTCGCTCTCAAGGATATCTGTTTGACCTTATGCGGCAAGTGCTTTCAGAATTCTGTCGTCAGCATTTATGAAGCTCTTCCAAAAACTGGTTTTTGATTTACCACTGAATGAACCAGTGGTGTCAGATCCAGAAAGAGAATGCAGTCCCACTAAAGCTTCAGATCTTTTTTCTTGCCCTTTTCAACCTTTTCTCCTTCCCTCCCCCTCCCCCTAGCTTAGCTGCGGATCCCGGATGCCCACTATTGCTTTTCTTATTCTATAAAAGATTTAAATACTAATATATATTTATAATTAAATGGCATTTTTTTCCTTGCCTCTTTCAACACTTTCCACTCCCCTCCCCTCCCCTAATCTTCCCTTACCTCCGTCTTCCTAATCACAAGTCCCGAGTATCCTTCAATGCCATTCTTATTCTATAAACGTTTTAAACTTTGATATTTATGCATAATTTTTTGAAACAGAATTTTTTTTTATTGCCCCTTTCAAATTCCTCTTCTTCTCCCTCCACCTCCCCAGTCGCGAGTCCCGGATGTCCACAAATGTTTTTTCCTAACTTATAAATGTTTTAAACATTCATATTTATACATAATTTTCTTTATTTTTTATGAAATGGAATTTTCGTCCCTTGCAATTTTCAACTCTTCCCTTTCCCCTCCCCCTCCCCCGTCGCGGGTCCTGGATGTCCACAAATGTTTTTCATAATCTATAAATGTTTTAAATATTAATATTTATGCATAATTTTCTTTATTTTTTATGAAATGAAATTTTGTTCCCCTGCATTTTTCAACCCTTCCCCTCCCCCTCCTCCTCTCCAGTCGCTTGTCCCGGATGTCCACAAATGTTTTTCCTAATCTATAATTGTTTCAAACATTAATATTTATACATAATTTTCTTTATTTTTTATGAAATGGAATTTTTTCACTTGCACTTTGCAACTCTTCCCCTCCCCCAACCCTCCTCCTCCCCTCCCCTTCTCCAGTCGCGGCTCCTGGATGTCCACAAATGTTTTTCCTAATCTATAAATGTTTTAAACATTATTATTTTTGCATAATTTTCTTTATTTTTTATGAAATGGATTTTTTTTTACCTTGCAATTTTCAACCCCTCCCCCTACCCAATCGCGGATCCCGGATGTCCACAAATGTTTTTCCTAATCTATAAGTGTTTTAAACATTAATATTTATAGATAATTTTCTTTATTTTTTATGAAATGGATTTTTTTCCCCTTGCACTTTTCAACCCTTCCCCTCCCCCTCCCCCTCCCCAGTCGCGGGTCCCAGATGTCCACCATCGCTTTTCTTAGTCTACAATACATAAGGAACAAAATGAGACCACTCACGATACTTAATCATAAAATTGCACACGGACCTATGAAAAGCTGTAATTAGAAAACGGACTAGTCCGTTTTCTAATTACATCCCGTGTGCAATTTTATGATTAAGTATAGTGAGTGGTCTCATTTTGTTCCTTATGTGTTGTAGACTAAGAAAAGCGATGGTGGACATCCGGGACCCGCGACTGGGGAGGGGGAAGGGGAGGGGAAGGGTTGAAAAATGGAAGGGGAAAAAATTCCATTTCATAAATAATAAAGAAATTTATCAATAAATATTAATGTTTAAAACATTTATAGATTAGGAAAAATATTTGCGGACATCCAGGACCCGCGATTGGGGAGGGGAGGGGGAGGGGAAGGGTTAAAATGTGCAAGGGAAAAAAATTCCATTTCTTAAAATATAAAGACAATTATGTATAAATTATTAATGTTTAAAACATTTATAGATTAGGAAAAACATTTGTGGACATCCAGGAGCCGCGATTGGGGAGGGGATGGGGTTGGGGAGGGGAAGAGTTGCAAAGTGCAAGAGAAAAAATTCCATTTCATAAAAAATAAAGAAAATTAAGTATAAATATTAATGTTTAAAACATTTATAGATTAGGAAAAACATTTGTAGATATGCGGGACCCGCAACTGGGGAGGGGGAGAGAGAGGGGAAGGGTTGAAAAGTGCAAGGAAAAAAATTCCATTTCATGAAAAATAAAGAAAATTATGAATAAATATTAATGTTTAAAACATTTATAGATTAGGAAAAACATTTGTGGACATCCAGAAGCCGCGACTGGAGAGGGGGAGGGGGAGGGGAGGGGAAGAGTTGCAAAGTGCATGGGAAAAAATTCCATTTCATAAAAAATAAAGAAAATTATCTATAAATATTAATGTTTAAAACATGTATAGATTAGGAAAAAAGATTCGTGGGCATCCGGGACCCGCGACTGGAGAGGGGGAGAGGGAGGGGAAGTGTTGAAAAGTGCAAGGGAAAAAATAAATAATAAAGGTAATTGAAAAGGAACTGAGTGATGATAAATACTAAATGATACAAATTTTGTAACGCTAAATATTAATTGTTACCTTTGTATTGTTATTCTATATTATACATCATATACCTAAATAGTAAAAACTTTCAAATTTTAAACTGCAAGTAAAAGTTTAACTTCAGAACAAAGTAGGATCATCGGTATCACTGTCATCATAATTTACATCATCAAGGCCTCCAACATTATCACATTTATCAGTCTCACCCGAGCATGAACACATTTCAGTTACAAGGTAATCTATTTTGTGAACATTTACAGGATGCTACACATCTTGACTGGACATACGAACAACGCACAGATTAAACCAATTCTTGAGGAGCACGTGGCATGTTACACATGACAGGTATACATTATTTTTCCTTTATTATCTAACCAAAATCAGTTGGGGGTGGAATATTAGTTTTTAAAATGTGTGCTCTTTGCCATATTATTGCTTGGTAATGAACTCTTCTTATGGCTGGGTAAAGGGCGGTTTGAGTTGGAGGCATATTTGTTCCTTCAACTTGCTTTTTTGTAAATAACCACCATCTTAGCTCACTCAATATTTTAATATTTAATTTTGTTATGTACACTGAACATATGTATTCTTCAAGTGCAATATATGTTTCACTCTCAAGGATATCTGTTTGACCTTATGCGGCAAGTGCTTTCAGAATTCTGTCGTCAGCATTTATGAAGCTCTTCCAAAAACTGGTTTTTGATTTACCACTGAATGAACCAGTGGTGTCAGATCCAGAAAGAGAATGCAGTCCCACTAAAGCTTCAGATCTTTTTTCTTGCCCTTTTCAACCTTTTCTCCTTCCCTCCCCCTCCCCCTAGCTTAACTGCGGATCCCGGATGCCCACTATTGCTTTTCTTATTCTATAAAAGATTTAAATACTAATATATATTTATAATTAAATGGCATTTTTTTCCTTGCCTCTTTCAACACTTTCCACTCCCCTCCCCTCCCCTCCTCTTCCCTTACCTCCGTCTTCCTAATCACAAGTCCCGAGTATCCTTCAATGCCATTCTTATTCTATAAACGTTTTAAACTTTGATATTTATGCATAATTTTTTGAAACAGAATTTTTTTTATTGCCCCTTTCAAATTCCTCTTCTTCTCCCTCCACCTCCCCAGTCGCGAGTCCCGGATGTCCACAAATGTTTTTTCCTAACTTATAAATGTTTTAAACATTCATATTTATACATAATTTTCTTTATTTTTTATGAAATGGAATTTTCGTCCCTTGCAATTTTCAACTCTTCCCTTTCCCCTCCCCCTCCCCCGTCGCGGGTCCTGGATGTCCACAAATGTTTTTCCTAATCTATAAATGTTTTAAACATTATTATTTTTGCATAATTTTCTTTATTTTTTATGAAATGGAATTTTTTTTACCTTGCAATTTTCAACCCCTCCCCTTCCCCTCCCCCTACCCAATCGCGGATCCCGGATGTCCACAAATGTTTTTCCTAATCTATAAGTGTTTTAAACATTAATATTTATAGATAATTTTCTTTATTTTTTATGAAATGGATTTTTTTCCCTTGCACTTTTCAACCCTTCCCCTCCCCCTCCCCCTCCCCAGTCGCGGGTCCCAGATGTCCACCATCGCTTTTCTTAGTCTACAATACATAAGGAACAAAATGAGACCACTCACGATACTTAATCATAAAATTGCACACGGACCTATGAAAAGCTGTAATTAGAAAACGGACTATTTTGTTTGTTTGTTTGTTTGAAAGTATAAGATACCCATGTGGTTCCATTTTAATTTCATTAAATTCTGATGCACTGTAAAAAAAATCTGTAAAGGTACTATACTTTATCTAGGAAACTGGGATTCCAAGAACTTTTCTGTAACGGTAACAACAAAAACTCAAGTTTTAGAATCGGTTACATTGATTTTTCCTGCTATCGTTACATGAAAAGTTCTTGGAATCCCAGTTTCCTAGAAAATGTTTAGTACCTTTACAGATTTTTTTAACAGTGTGATTAGAATTTTTTAAATGAAATAATATGGATTTGATAAAAAAATGATGATTTGTCACAAATCATCTTTCATTGTTGCAACCATTTTCAAATCATGAGCATATTAAAACTATGCATTCATATGCGTTAGCGCCAAGTTGTCGCCAAACTTGATTTTTTTTTTTTTAAGTCGGTTAGTATTTTTTTTAAAGCATATTTTATTTTAGAATAAAGCAGTTTTCTTAAAATGTATTTATAAGTAAACCTAAAACTCATTACTTTATAAAATGTAGATAAAAAATAACTGAGCAAACAGATGCTTGTTTTAAATACAAAATTAATTTTAAAGATATTTTCTTTTATAAACAAAGAACTCCAGTCTTTTTTTCACGCTCACTGGAACAGGTGATGTATAAAAATTGAAGTAGTGAAATGAAGAGAAAGTAGACATTAATAACAATAATGCAAATTAAAAGTAACGATTCTATCATTAAGCTGATCACCTGGACAAAGCATGTTCTGTTTGTACAGGAACTCATGCCCCAATGTCCAGAAAACATGGCTGGATTGTGTAGGTCATGATCCTTAAGGCTAATAACCCATCAGGCGAAGACGGTCTTGAGCTAATATTAATATAAGAGGAGGTTCTTTGATAATACTTTGTTTGCATTTCGATATTTTCTTTTCACTGTACAACTGAGGTTAATCCCTATACACTGTAAAAAAATCTATAAAGTTACTAAAAGTTTTCTAGGAAGCTGGGATTCCTAGAACTTTTAACGTAACGGCAACAGCAAAAATTCCTGTAACAGATACAGATTTGCACTGAAAATCTGTGAGTTTACTAAGATTTTTTTAGGAAACTAGAATTCCAAGTTCATGTAACTGGAACCTAGGTAACTGGAACCTACAGTTATCTTACAGATAAAATTTTAGTAAGATAACTGTAATTTTAGTAGACTCGTTTGTAAAGTTACAGGTATCTGTAACTTTACAAAAATTAGTTTTGTATATTTAATTTTTTCCTGTTCAGTGTACAGATAAAATTTTAGTAACCATAAAGATTTCGGTAACTTTACATCTGTAGGATTACAGATTTTTTTTACAGTGCAGTGTACTTTTTATATTTTACGATTTTCGTTCAGATATTTTTTTATTATGTTATAATGTTATTTTAATTTTCAAAAGGGATTTCGCATTTGAAAGCGTCATGATTTAAAAAAAAAACCTTCAATCAAAATTGAAAACGAAAAGAAGTGTGACTGTAGGGATCGACTTCAGATGTCCAATGAAAAAAAATAAATAAATAAAATGGAAGCGATATATTTACAAAAAACTTCCCCCTATGTTTAGCATCAGCTCACGGCTGTCTCTGCCCGACGGAACAGGAGCCTTAATTGACTATAGCACTGAACCTTTAGTTTGGGTTTTATGAATGAATATACGTTTAATTTTATGTACTAAAAATGAAAAAATGACAACTATTATAAAAAATATTTAAAAAATCTAAAAAAATATTATAAATAAAAAAATAATGCAAAGATATGGGGAAAAACTAATACATTTTATTTGAATATAAAATAAGAAAATTTCAAGCGAAAACAAAATCATGGATATTTTTAAATACCTCTTAAATTGTTATTTTGTTTCACTTATGTTTTCGCGTATAAGTGGAAGTATTGGTATTACACCCGCTCCTGCCTAATTTTAAACATTTTTTCTAGCAAAAAAAAAAAAAAAACTGTAATATACCAAAATGGTTTTGGTGAGAATGTCAAAACTTTTCAGTTCAATTTTAAATTATTACTGTGTCAAAAATTATTTTATTTAATTTTATTTACAGTGTATTCAAATATAATTTAATAATATTTTATTCATTTAGCATTTGTACAATGCTTAAAGTTTTAGAATATTTCTTATAAAACTGACGATATTAAATTGCTGTCAACAATTTATAAAAAGACACAGACACCTTTATTATGCCATATATGAGGGATACACTGTAAAAAAAAATCTGCAAAGGTACTAAACCTTTTCTTGGAAACTGGGATTCCAAGAACTTTTCCTGTAACGGTAACAGCAAAAATTCAAGTTTGAGAATCGATTACATGAATTTTTCCTGTTATCGTTACATGAAAAGTTCTTGGAATCCCAGTTTCCTAGAAAATGTTTAGTACCTTCACAGATTTTTTTTTACAGTGTATCTTTTAACCGAATGTGAGCATAATGAAACTTTGAATACTGAATTCCTATAAAATGAAACTTACATCCAATTTGGACCAAGAATCGAAGGTCTAAACACAACTTTTTTAATAAGTTGTAATTTTGTGGTGCTAAAATTTAGAAACGCGTAAAAGCAAATTAGAGCATGCAAAATTTTTATTTGTTTCTAGATGTCCCGACAAGGAAGACTGACTACATTACTCTGCTGAGTGATAAAAGTACGCATTTTTTCCTTTTTTCTTAATCTTCTATCGTTACAAGAAAGAAAGTAATGAATTCGTAATTATTGAATTCTGGTTTTCACAGATTTACACAGTTTTTAGAGGACAGTTATTCCAAAAAAATTCTGTCTATGAGTCTGTAGTTCTGTGACGATGTCTACACTGTTAAAAATCTTGTCCTAGTTTGAACCAAATTTTGGTCCTCAATAGCTGCCACAGTAAGATAGCGAAATCTTGAACCAATATTTGGATCTCCTGTCGAAGCATGCTTTCAATAGTGGGAACGAGGTTGAAATTGGAGCCTCCAAATTTTGGCACGAAATTTCACCATCTTGTGGTGGCAGCTATCGAGCACCAAAATTTGGTTCAAACAGAGGAAAATTTTTAACAGTATATCCGTATTTGACATAAATTTTGTGGGCGCTCTATTGCAAAAACTAATACACGGAATCAAATAAAAATTTATATTTAGTTAATCCTAGATATAAACGGGTGTTAATTAGTGTTTGGTATAAATCCCTCAATAGGTGGCGTTGCTATGCTGACTTTTGTGCGATTTTCGCAATAATTCTATCTCCAGAATTAATGCACGGAATTTTATAAAAGTTCGGATTTAGTTCATCTTTGACATGGATTGATGTTTGTTTACATTTTAATGCAAATCATTCGATAGTTGACACTGCTATGTACTATTATTTAAGATTTCCATAATCGCTCAATCTTCAGAACTAAAGCACGAATTTAATTTCAAATTCCGTTAGTCTTTGACATTAAGTGTCGGTTTTTTTATAATCTAATGTAAATAGCTCAACAAGTAATGCGGCCATGCTGCATTTTGTGCGGTTTTTGCAACAGCTTTATCTTCTGAATTAATATACATGGAATTTCATCAAACTTCAGATTCAGTTAGTCCTTTACGTGAATTGACATTTTTTACGTTTTATTGGCTCTCAATAGGTGTCGCTTCTATGTTGCATTTTTAAGATTTCCGCAACAACTCTATCTCATGTAAGAATGAATGGATTTCCATCAATTTTCAGATTTTAACAGTCCTTCACATGAACCGCTGCTGCTTATATTTTATTATATGTATCTCCTCAGTTATATACTGCATTTGTTACGATTTCTGTTACAACTTTATCTCAAGAAATAATGCATGGATTTCCAACAAACTTCAGAATTAATTAGTCCTTGACATGAATTAGTTTATATTTTGATGTCAATCACCCTACAGATTAGGTTGCTATGCTGAATTTTGAAGAATTTACATGATTTTAGGGATTGTCAAACTTGAATAACTAATGCATGGATTTTCATATTTTTAGAAACCTCATGATGGGTATATATATAGACTTTTAATTTTGGGCAGTGATAGTAAATTTCGAAATTTTAATATGCATAAGATAGAAGGAAGTTTTGGTATTGCTACATCCGATTAGTGTTGTTTTGGTAATATTTTGGAGCCTCGATTTTTTTTTCGATTTTTCAGTTTTAGAACGATTATTATAATGCATATATGTATATATATTTCGGAAATTTATCATATAAAAATACACGCAAATTGTGTGTGTGTTTTTCAAAATACCATCATGGTAATTTGAAAACTACTTGTTCATTCTATGGTACATTAATTCTCTTGAAAATCGACTGGTTTGCATTTCAATAAATACTTGTATTTCAATAAATACTTAACAAAGTTTTCTTACAAATATTCCCCAGTCCAAACAGACTTGCCAATGAGTATAATTCTACAGAGAATGCACAATGAAATCTTGATTTGGTACACTGAAAATAAAATCTTTAATCCTACATATGTGAAGTTGCCGAAATCTGTATGATTACTAACATTTTATCTGTATACTGTACAAGAAAATATGTAAATCTACAAAACTAATTTTCATAAAGTTACAGAAATATGTAACTTTACAAACGAGTCTACTAAAATTACAGTTATCTTATTAAAACTTTATCTGTAAACGTGAGTTCCAGTTGCATGAAAAATCCTTGGAATTCCAGTTTCCTAAAAAATTCTTAGTAACCCTACCGTTTTTTTTATTTTTAATGCAAATCTCTATCTGTTACTTGAATTTTTGCTGTTACCGTCACATAAAAAGTTTTAGGAATTCCAGTTTCATTGAAAACTTTTAGTAACTTTACAGATTTTTTTACGGTGTAGGGTTTACGTAAAATGTACCAATTTCTAGAGCTAAAAATAAGAAGATTACGTGTCATTATTTCATACTGCATATGTTACACATAAAACACTGAAACGAAATATGTTACAATAAAAATGTGCAGGATGTATCTAAAAATATCGAATAAATAATACCTTTATTTGTTTTAGAGTTAATGTCGAAAGCATTAGATATCATATAGTTAGAAAAGTAATTCCTAAAATAAAATAAAAATTAGTACACATAAATATTTCCTAAAAATCATTCTTTTGTTATTTTTTATTATAATTACTATTTTTGAAGTGATAAATACTTTTTTTTTAACATGAAATCAGAATAATTTCAAAATTTTCATTATGAAACGTTTCACATAATTTTGCGAACAATTTTCACGTTTCAAATTTATTAACGAGTTCAAATACGAGAATTGAAATGAGGGTAAACCGTGCGTTTGCAGATATACCTCTACAATTGTAATTGTTACAGTTATTATACTATTCAAAATTTTTAACGCTCGAGAACCTGTACAATATTTTAAAACAACTTGCTAAGCATTGTGTTTAAACTTATAGCAACAGAAATGTTATTAAAAAAAATAAGTTAATTTTATATAAGTTTAAAATATTTCTATTATTATAAAAAATATTTAGTTATAAAAAATGGTCTACGCTTAAAGACTTAAGATGCATAATATCATTCATTTAAATTACTTAAAATTGAATCTAAATTTTCTTATTTTTCATCAAAAACTTTATTATATTTGAATTTCAGATTATTCGAAAAAAAGCATACAAGTACATGTAAATATAGGAGAGATTTATTAGAAAAATTGATGAGCATAAATTCATGTTGTAAATAACTGTTATTTTTTAAACTATGTGTATTTCTGCACTGCCTAAAATTTAAAATATTTAAATTTCATGTTCATGAAAGAATGTATTCAAAATACAAACAACAAAAACAGAAAAAAACATATACACAAAAATTTCATAATTTTTGTGTTCACATTCTAAATGTGAAAAGAAAATTCACAGCTAGAAAAACATATTATTTAATAAATTAACTATATTGAGATTGTAATGTCATTTCAGTTCTGCAACAACTTGTAGAGCTGTTATTAAAAAATAGATACAAACACACATAATAAAGTATATAAATATCCCCATATTTCTAGCTGTGAAGATGTAGTGGAGGGTATAAGGGGATGTGAGCCGTATATTTTCTGGATTTTTTTAAAAAGCTCCGTATACTCTCTGTTTATCAAATAAAGAATTAGCGTACACCATATCTATGAACATTCAGGACGTCAGCTTATGCCTTCTGCTTATACCGTATTCTCTCTGCTATCTTTATGACTATAACACTGTTCTTAGCTATAAATATTTATTTTTTTTTACTTCTAGACAGACATGCAAGAATGCCCCAAAATTTTAAATCATTCCACTTCTTATACATATAATAAAATATACATGTAAATGCTTACATCAATGCTTTTTTAGTTCTTTAGACATGTGAAAACAAATGAATCCTTAAGAATGTTGTTTAAATGAAAATATATTTATTAATACCGTAACACCTTTTCTGATTTACAAGTATTTTTAGTGAAGAAGGTGAGGAAAAACATAAAAATCGCTAAATATTCCCAAATTATCTAAGTATCTCCAAGTATCTATATATAGCTAAGTATCTCAGATCGATGAATTTATAATTTTATAATAATAATCACATTCTCTGATAACATTAAATTATGAAATTAAAGTAATATGAAATTGTCTTCCAGACATAATAATTTATTTTAAAATCCTTTTTGTTTAGTTTTTTATTTTTTTATTGTATAGACTCTTTGGACATAAGTTAAATTACTTATAAAATTTAAATGTCGAAGGTTATTTTAAAAAAAATGACTTAAAAATTAAAATAAACATTTCTGGGGAATATTGAATATTTTTTTTCAATAAGAATCTATATATCCAAAACAGAACTACACAAAATCTAATTTAATCTAATATTTAGAAAGTTAGTGTTTACATTCATGTATCTGGAAGTCTTTTTTTCCTATATGTGTATGTATGTATATATATATATATATATATATATATATATATATAGCAATGATCTGATGATAAATACGAAATTGCCGATAAACTTTAAATATTGGTTTCCATATATGAAATTCAGATAATGCATTTGAAACAGTGGAAGCAGATTTAAGTATTTGACAGGTATACAATAGAATATAGGTAATTGCTTTAGGCAAAATTTTTAGATACACGTCAACGGAAAGATTTCAGCAAGTTTAAAGTATCGAAATTTCATCGTTTTCAGCAATAAATAAGGAGATTTTTCAAATATGAACTTTTTTCTCTTGTTATAATTTTTTCATTGGAAGTGAAATCCATAGAACACCAAATATAAATTGAACACTATAGGTAAAGTAAAAATATTCTTGATAATGTACTCAATTAATTCCGATATGCACAAAATATCTAGGAATAAGTAGCCTTTTTAGTATTTTAATATCCCTAGTAAGACATTTTAAAATGATTTTCAATTTAGTTTTAACATATTATTAAAATAGTTCTACATGCATGTATTTTGAATGCATGCTACTAAAATGTTTGCTTACTTCAAAAAACACATAGAAATGTTATAAAATTTTCCAAAAGAAAGCATGTCTCTAGATTTTATATTAATATATTGCATAGTGTAACGAGACATATACATTTTAGCCTATGAGTGCCACACTTTTTAATGAATGATTTTATCTATTAATGCTATTATCATTAGTTAGAAAGATTATGCATCAACTGTTATACTTCAATTATGCATTTGAGACTTTAGTGTCATAACATTTGCTGTGCTTTCAGTCATAAATTTGTCATAAAAAAGGATAGGCTAAAAGACAAGGTGTACTGGCGTGCACTACAATATATATTTTCAATAGATTATGAAGAACATAGTATTTATCATTTGTTTAGACTTACAGGCAATACAATTCGGTTTCGTCAGACAATAATTGTTACTGCCGACAATTTTGATGATATTTGCTGAAAAACTCCCCATTGCGTTATAACATTTGTTAAAAGCAGCAACATTTGTTATTTTAATACCTCAATTTTTCAATCACCATCACTTCGGAAAACTATGTTCAAAATAAGCTTTTCATCAGCCTTTTTTGAAATATATTCTGTGTTTATATATATATAAAAAAAGCCAATGCATCACATTATGCAGTTCCTAAATAAGAGATCTGCCATTTGGATGCGTTTAAAATCAAAAATGAGTTTAAAAATGAGTCAGAATATAAGCAGTTTGGATTTGAGGTTTTTTTCTCCAACACCTATTTTTATTTAACACTAGAACCGCGGGAAATTTTACTCAAGTTTTACAAAATCGTTTCTCACCATAATTTTTGTTTAAAACTGTTTAACTTATTTATTTAGATTATTTTTGTTTTGCTTATACTTAACTCATTTTATACAGATTTTTCTGGTTTGAATCAATATATATTCCTTTGCTACGGGTCAAAATGACCCGTCACCGCGGTTCTAGTGTTAATTTATTTTTGATATGCGAATTGGTCCTATGAAAAATGTGTCAGTATAAAAGTTGTAGATATTATTGAGAAGATGTAAAATAAATTTAATTATATTTGATTATTTAAGAATTGACGAAGTTATGGATTTTTGTCTTTTTTCACCCCTCCTTTTTGTTTTTGTTTTTAATTTTTTATCTGTAAGAAATAGTCCTATTAAAAACTTGTAAGTACTAAAGTTCTAGATAATATAGAGAACATTTATACAAAATTTAGTTGGATTTGATAGCTTGAGAATTAACGAAGTTTTGAATTTTTTTCTCCCAAAAACCCTGTTTTTTTTTTTTTTTTTTTTTTTTTTTTGTTCCTTGAGCCTATTTCTAAATTTATCAAAAATCTGTCATACATAAACGTTTGGTCCATTTCTTAAAAGTGATAAAAACTTTAAACCGATTCGATATCTATTTTAATTAAGAAGCTATGTTAGTTATATTATGTTAGTTAGTTATCAGTTATATATATATATATATATGCGGTCACTCCTATATTAGAATTTCTGAAAAAAGTTTGCAGATCTACACCGATTATGACCCTATAACCCAAAACTACCATCAGTAAAAAGGTTTATTTAGCTATCTATCTCTCTCTCTCTCTCTATATATATATATATATATTCATACGAAATCTATCTAAAAAAAATCAAGTAAAACGTCTTGCCTGCATTGTCTCGGCCGGAATCTGTTATATAATAATAAAAAAATGTTTTTACACACCACATAATTACTACATTTAAATATTTATACAAATAGTTTTTTGCCAATTGTACGTTTCATTTAAATCTTTGATAACAAGTACAAAAATAATAAAATTAAATGAAATAATCGAATAAAAATTAAAAATATAAACTTTAAACATTATTTTTAATATAAATAAACTGCAATTTTCAGGGAAATTTGTAACTAACAGCTAAAACTTAGAGTTTGAGACACTATTCATATTTAATAACTTTCAACAAGAAAAGTTTTCTTGATTTAGAATAAGAAGTATTGCATAAAATATTTTAATTTTATGTATTGCTACCTCGTGCAAAAGACTCTATGTTTCTTTTTCCAACGCAATTGTATTTACTGTTAAAAGAATAAACGGCTGATTGCATATTTAAAAACCAGGAAAAGGAGGAAAATATTTGAATAAGATTTTTTCCTTAACTGATTTCTTTCATGGGATAGTAAATAAAAACAGGGTTCATTTATTTACTTTTTTATATTGATTATATAGCATGTGTGGTATAAGTAAATTTTAGGTAGATTTCGTAAGAAATACTACCTATTGCAATCGCACCAGTTTATCTATCTATCTATCTATCTATCTATCTATCTATCTATCTATCTATCTATATATATATATATATATATATATATATATATAAATACTTTTATAAATACATCCAAAGTTATTCAGACAATATCAATGTTAATGGGCAAAATCGGACCAAGGGGGTCGGAATAGGGGGCGTTTTTGTGAAAACAGAAAAAACGCTCTAACTTCTTAATTAAAGTAGATATCGAATCGGTTTAAAGTTTATATTACTTCTTAAAAATGGGCCAAAAGTATATGCATGACAGGTTTTTGACAAATTTAGAAGTGGGCTCAAGGGACGAAAAAAACAGGGATTTTGAGAGAAACAAATTCATAACTTCGTCAATGTTCAAGATATCAAGTCCAACCAAATTTTTTATAAATGTTCTTAAAATTATCTCAAACTTTTGTATTTGCAAGTTTTTGATAGGACCAACTTTTACCGATGAAAAAAATTAAAAACAAAAAGAAAAAGGGCGCTGAAAAAAGAGAAAAATCCATAACTCCGTTAATTTTTAAGATATCAAATCTGATTAAATTTTTTTTACATCTTCTCAAAAATATCTACAACTTTTATATTGACAAGTTTTTCATAGTATCAATTCGTATAGCAAAAAAAAAAAAAAAAAAAAAAAAAAAAAAAAAAAAAAAAAAAGGAGTTGGAGAAAAAAAACCTCAAATCCAAATTGCTTATATTCTGACTCATTTTTAAATTTATTTTTGATTTTAAACGCATTAAAATGGTAGACCCTCTTATTTAGAAACTGTATAAAGTGACGCATTGGTCAATTTTCTGATAAAGACAGATTATATTTCAAAAAAGGCTACCAAAAAGGGTATTTTGAACAGAATTTCCGAAAGTCATCGTGATTAAAAATTGAAGGAAGTTTTCACATAGCAAATTGCGTTTATTATGACTCATTTTAAAATCCATTTTCGCTCTCAAACGCGTCCAATTTACAGATCCTCTTATTTAGGAACTATATACTGTGATGCATTGGTCAGTTTTTTTAATAAAGATAGAATATATTTTTTAAAATGCTGTCAAAGTGAGTATTTCGCACAAAATTTTCCTAAGCAATCATGATTAAAGAATTAAGGATGTATTCAAACAACAAATCGGTTATTTTATGACTGATTTTTAAATTCAATTTTTTCTCAAATGCATTCAACTGACAGTTTTCTGTTATTTAGGAACTGTATAATGTACTGTTTTGGTCGATTTTTTAATAAATTCAGAATCTATTTCAAAATATGTTGTCAAAATGGGCATTTGAGCTGAATTTTTCTTAAGATGATTCTGATAAAACCAGTTTTTGCAGAAAAATGAAATTAAAAATTTTTCATAAACGGCCAAATGGAGTTATTAAACTGGGTTTATCTCTAATCGTATATTTTTTCTTTTGTTGAAATAAGCACTCTTCGATATCTACCTCCGCCTATAGGCCCAGCCGACAGGGATTTTTTTAATGTTTCAAAAGTTATATTACGATGATAAACTCATTATATGGACTAATTTATCATGTAAAATACTTTCATGAATATGGGCAATTATAAAATATTTAAATACAAGTTTTTCTTTCAATCGTTTTTGTTTTCATGGTTATAATAAATATACAGAGATTTTATTAGGATGAGCGAAGCGAATCCTCTACTAGGCCACTCAAATTACATTTTGTCGTACGCTTTACAAAAAAACTATTCAATATTTTTACTTCAAATTAAACACAAAAATAAATTATGATCTGTAGATTTGCACAATATAATTTTTTTACAGTAAAACGTTAAAAAATATATTATTTTAATTAATTTATTTTACATGCATTTCCAATACGGACGCATTTTAGCAAATAAACAAACAATGAAAGTCGTATATTTTCAGAAAAAAATATAAATCATGGAGTAAGTAATAATAGATAGAATCATGATTAATTTAATAAATAAAATATGTTTTCATTATTCAGCAAAATCGTTTGCACAGATGGACACTTAAACATTTAAAAAAAAAATGTATTATGGATTTTTTTTTTTTTTTTTTTTTTTTTTGTAAAGTGGCAACAAAAGAATTGTAAACAAATAAAATTAATTGTTAAATTTGTTATATAAATGAAAAATTAAAAGAATTGAAGCGTGAAGTTGTTGCCTCGATTCAAGCTCTTTATAAATGTACTAAAGCAAAGTTGACCAATTCAGAAACGACAAATTGACTTTAACCATTTCTTACTTTATCATTTGGATCTAAAGTAATGTTACGTTCTTATTTGTGGACCGAAAAAGGTTTAGTGAACGGGACTTTGTTACACGTAATAAAGAAAATCACAAGCCACCAGACCAGATATCGCGAATAATCAAGGACAAATTTGAATACTACAATAATTTAATTTAAGAATTGGTGCGTACCAATTCCCCCAATAATTAAATTCTGGAAAAATGGAAGCATAA
This sequence comes from Maratus speculifer, assembly GCA_964019185.1. Taxonomy (NCBI): domain Eukaryota; kingdom Metazoa; phylum Arthropoda; class Arachnida; order Araneae; family Salticidae; genus Maratus; species Maratus speculifer. Next base: position 275,090,473 of record OZ025295.1, on the reverse strand, counting down.
ATTGCTCAAGTTAAGAATTTCTTCTGAAGTTAGCTTTTGCTGTTATAATTCATAAATCCCAAGGTTTAACATTAGATGAAGCAGTTGTAGATATTGAGGATATGATATATAGACACCAGTTGGCTTAAAAACGTACGTAATGTTGTCGAGAGTGAAAATCCTTCAAAATTAAGCATTCAATAGGAATTTTCCTTACGAAAAATTCTACAATATCAAAAATTCTCATACACTAATATGTATAAAAACCAAGAAATTAGAATAAAAAGTTTTACAGTTAAAAATTCATAGTATCAACGAAAGCAGATTTCAAATGTTTTTCCAGAAAATAGGATTTTGACGAAATAGCTTTCTTCAAGCTCTCTTCAAATATATTATTCTAAAATAGCTATCAAAGATTATTTGATGTTAATTACAAAGATTGGAAACATGCATATTTCAAACAACTTTAAAAAACACCAGTGGTTACTGGAAATTGTAAAAACATCTTTAGAAGAGGTTTTAGTTGAAAATTTAAAAATGTTTTGTAAAAGTTTGCTTCGAAAATATTTTATTATGCCAGTCTTACATCATAAATAAAAAATTAAAATGCGCCAAAACATAAAATAATGTTTTTGTTTAATAAAGATGCAAAAATAATATTAAAAAATATTTTTACTTTCAAATATCTGTTTTATAAAATAATGCTTCGCGAATCCAAACAAAGCATGGCTTTTGCTAGTTTATTATTTCCTCTATATTGATTATACAGCATGTGTAGAGTAAATTAACAATTTCTTTAAATGTTTCGAAAGTTATATTACGATGTTAATCCAATTATAAAGATAATTTATTATACATGTTTCTCGAATATGAATATTTAAAATGCAAAATCTCTGTAAATATATTTTACATAATTAGGATAGTAATATTAATTTTTATTTCATACCTATCAATTTCTTCGTACGTATGAGGATATCACATATCCTAGTATTTTATGTAACCTATTTAAATACTAAATTTATAGCCTTAATAAAATCATAATAAAAGTTTAATATAAAACATATTGCTATCCAAAACACGGGAGAGGTACCAGACATGTAATTTTAATATTTTACAACTTATCTATAAATCTGGTATTATATCATTTGTTTTTTAAAATCCTTAAATTTTAATGACAACTAAACTTATATAATTTATAAAACATACCAAATTCCCCACTACGTGATTGCAAAATTTATGGTCCAATTTCCGAAGTGTACCCAATTTGATTTAAATGGCTAAATGCAGTCGAAATGCCAACATTTTAAAGGTCAGAACTCGCTTTACTATAAGGATATTCAGAAAATATTTTAAAAAATGAATTATTTAAAACAATTTAGAAAATTTAAGGAAGATATCTGTATCTAGCATTTTAATTATTTTTTTCTTATATTCCCTAACTAATAAATTGAGAAATACACTGGCCATTGATGAACGTCCACTTGCGATTTTAAACATTTTGTTAAATTTCTAGAAAAATACATAAGGAATCATCCCGAAACTTTTAGTGTATAAATATAATAGTATATCATACATTTCCGTGAAGAGTTTTTCCCGAAACTCCATAGGGGATCGTCAACAAATTAAAAAAGAATGAATATTTTTCGAATAACCCTATCAAAACTAATGTAGCAAAAGCGCTCAAACTCTAGATTATGATTAAGTGCCTTATTGTAATAAACTGTGTTCATTTTTATGCAAACATCATATATACTCGCAGAAAAATTAAGGTTTTTATAAAAATGGGCCAAATTTTTTCCAAGTTTTTTGCTTATAATTTTCAGAGTTCTTAATATAAAATAATATTTTTTTCTGAAAATATGACAAACAACACTGCACATTTATATTATCCCTGTAATCAGAATTAAAAAATAATAAAAAATGTATGAAAAATGAGTACGTTTACTAAATAATTTTTTACTGCGCATGCGTCAACGATATCAAAATTTCATTTGCATATTATATTAGCTAAATGTATAGAGCAACTTTTGTGAAAGTCGCAAAATCATAACTTGAAAATTCTGAAAATAATCTTCAATTGAATAAGTTGAAAATCCGTTATTCCCAAAATGAAGCAAAAACAAAAGAGGTTGTATCCATTGATTAGTGTCAATATAGAATACACAATATGGGACACACTACTACATTTGGATGAAATCCCTCATTTTTTGCTTCATTTTGGGAACAACGGATTTTGTTCTTTTTCTATAGACGATTACTTTCGGAATTTTCAAGCTACGATTTTGAGACTTTCACAAAAGTTGCTCTATACATTTCGCTAACATAATATGCAAATGAAATTTTGATATCGTTGACGCATGCGCAGTGAAAAATTATTTCGTAAACCTACTCATTTTTCATACAATTTTTATTATATTTTAATTCTGATTACAAGGTATTGTGTGCAATGCTGTTTGTCATATTTTCAGAAAAAAAAATATTTTATAGTAAGAACTCTGAAAATTATGAGCAAAAAAACTTTGAAAATTTTGGACCATTTTTATAAAAACCTTAATTTCTCTGCGAGTATGCATGCTATTTGCATAAAAATGAACACAGTTTGTTACAATAACGCATTTAATCATAATTTAGAGCTTCAGCGCTTTTGCTACATTAGCTTTTAAAAGGGTTATTCAAAAGATATTCATTCTTTTTTAATTTGCTGGCGGTCCCCTATGGAGTTCCTGAAAAAAATCTTCACGGAAATGTATGATTTATACTATAATATTTTTACACTAAGAGTTTCGGGATGATTCCTCGTGTATTTTTCTAGATATTTAACAAAATGTCTAAAATCGCCAGTGGACGTTCATCAATGGCCAGGTAGTGTATTGTTCCATGAATTGGTATTACAAAGTTTTTACTGAATGTTACAAGCACAAGGCTACCACAAGCGACTATTTATTAATACTATTTCGCACCAGTTTATCAATCCAAAAAATTTACATACTATTTGGTAAAATTTACAAGGGAAATATAATATAAAATGCTGTTTTCAAAAATAGTGATGTGAACAGAATATAAAAATAGTCGCCTGTGGCAGCCGTCCAAAAGTATTGCTTTTTTTGTGATATTACAATAAGAGTTGAGGAAAATTATATAACGCTAAATTTTGTTTACAAATTTTGTTCATTTTTTTGTCCTTTATAATAATAAAAAAAACATAAATATACTAATTGCTAATTCAAAACTGTATTTAATCTTTTGAAATCTCCAAATACAAATAAAACTTCCAACAATATAAAATAAAAACACAGATTTTCACAGAACAAATTATCACGGAAAATAAGTCCAGTATATTTTTAATTTAATCAGAAAAAAACAGAAGATATGCAGTAAAATAAAAGAAAATGATGAATTAAAAACAATACAAAAATTTAGAGAAAAGTTCCATATCCTATTCTGGTTGGCGAGATTCGCAAAAAAGTCCAAAATGGCGATAAAAGACTGTTTTAGTAACATTTTCAAGAAGCGGAAAACACGTTTTTAAATTTTTATAAACACATATTTTTGTATTATAAACATCATACTTACATTATTTTTTGTATACATTATGCATGTAATTATACTTAGAAAAAGATATATTCATATATAAATACATATTATATACACATATTAACAAAAATACTACATTCACTATTTCATGGATTAAATCATTATCAATTGCAGAAAGTCACCTACAGCAAATTTTATCGTTTAGATTGAAATCACCCCTTCAAAATCGTCAAAACCCCTTTTTATCTGCTATAAGAGTGGTAGCACGAACCAAATAAACGTCTTGAATCCTTTTCGCAGCTATTCCAACATTCACTCCTATTTCAACCTGATATAACATAGCATGACGATCTTTTCATTTTTCACCTTCAGTGTTAACCTTGCGCGCAAATTAATTTGAAATTTTTTTTTAAGTTATATTCGTTCATGACGCATGTAGATAACTGTCAGTTAAAAATATGGTTCTACGTGGTAATAACGTGTTCAAAGAAATGACCGCACTTACTTAATTTAACTTTAAGGTAACTTTTTCCTTTCCTTTGCGATAGTTAAACGAATGTCATTTATATTGCATCTTTTAAAAGTTTATCACATGCTTAAAAATTTGGTCTGTCAAAATATGTGACCAAAGGTGACCGATCACTTACGATTTTAGACCTTTTCTTAAATATCTAGAAAAGTGCATAAGGAATTATGATGAAACTCCAGGTGTGTGATACACAGGTTATATTTTTCCGTAAAGATTTTTTTACTCAAAACCCCGAACCCTGGACCGTTAAAAAATTGAAAAAGAACGAACATCTTTTGACTAACCCTCTAAAAACTAATGTAGAAGAAGGCATTTAAACTGTAGAACATGGCCAAAGATGACCGGCCACTTACGATTTTGGACATTTAAAAAAATATAACTAGAAAAAAAGATAAGGAATGAACCTGAAACTCTAACTAAGGAGCGTTCCCAGGTGTAAGTTGTGGATTTGGACGAGTGTGATATTAAAAGAAAGATCACGTCATGAATGTTAAAAAAGTAATGGAACTACCCCTCCGAATCCAACCATTTTGGCAGCCAGGCAGGTAAAATAAAATTAATATAAATAATTTTAAATATTAATATATATAGTAATTTATAATAAATCGTTCGCAAATTAAAAATTTCTTTGCATTGTTTTTAATCCTCCTCCCTATAACTTATCCCGAGCTACGAGTAAAATTCTTTACACCCATTGCCGGTTTTTTCCCTTCTTTTAGACAGGCACTTTGTATTTCGCGTATGTTTTCATTTGCATTTAAAGTGCTGATATCTCGAAAATGGTTGGATTCGGATGGATAGTTCCATTGCAATAAATACACTACATTAGTTATTAACGTACAAGACGAGATATTTCTTTTAATACCACGCTCGTCCAAATTCACAACTTAACCTTGGAACGTTTTTTAGTAAGTGCGTAAATATAGTTGTACATATCAGGCATTTCCATAAAAGCTTTTTCCCGGAACTCCATCGGAGACCATCACCAAATCGAAAAAAAGAATATATCTTTTGGAAAACCGTCTCAAAACTAATGTAACAAAAGCGTTCCAACTCTAAGTTACGATTATGTGGCTTATAGTCATAGACTGTGTTCATTTTTCTAGTATGTATACTTGTACAGAAAGTAAGTTTTTTATAAAAACAATCAAAGAATTTGCCAAGTTTATTGCTTATTTTGAAAAACTCTTAAAATAAAGAAAATGATTTTTTTAGATAGTACGACAAAAAAAAACATTATACACAATACCCTGTAATAAGAATTAAAAATAATAAAACTTTTATGAAAAGTGAGTAAGTTTATTAAATCATGTTTCACTACACATGCATGAATGCAATAAAAAATATGCATAATGTATTTGCTAGATATGCAGAGCAACTTTTGTGAAAGGCTCAAAAACATAGCTTGAAAATTCTGAAAAATATCGACAGAATAAGCTCAAAATCCGTTCTTTCCAAAATGAAGCAAAAGGGTAAGGGTTACTATCTATATATTCTTCGATTAGTGTTTATATAGAATACACAATATTTTACATACTATTATATTCGGATACTGTGCAAACTCAATGGGTTCTATACTTTATGCGTTTTCCTTAAAATTAAAGAAAATAGGAAATAATAGTAAAAACGATTTTCAAAAAATTTCTACTATTAGACCTAAACAAAATCATAACTTAGGTCTGTTCTTAAATTCAACAGGGCTTCTTTCTCACATATTCTTTAATTCATTTTTTTCGGTGCGTATAAAATGAGCTGGTGTTATTATTTGCAATTTATGTAATTGAAACATATTTTTCATTTTTGATAAATGTGAAAGATCGGTCAGAAATTACTCTCAAGGAGGTCATTTTGAATTGAATTTTCGAGGAAGGAAAAAAACGTTGACCGAAAATCAACTCGTTAATTCCTTTATCAAAAAATTGAAAAGTTATTTGCGACACCAACTCACTTCAATACTCAGCCCTGCCAATTTTATGCCTCTACATTTAAAAAGGAGTTAGAAAGTTTCCTGTTGTTAAGGACAGAACTTGAGAACAGCTTTTAAACATTTTTAACTATTTCCAACGAAGTTAAAAAGTGTTTATGCTTTCGATTTGTCCATCCATCTAGCCGTCTGGCCGCGCACTAACTCTCGTAAATATACTTGGATTGCCATAAAATTTTCGGACATTATTGAGGATTATCTTATCACGAACTCTATTGAAAATGACGTTTCTACCATGATTAGTTTATCTACAGGGATAGTCAAAAGTTTTCTGGAACATTACGACTTACAGTTAAAAATCGTTTCAAATTAATTTTAAAGATGCTAGTTCCTATCAAACATATTCAAATTTATATGCATCTACGAAGTACATTCAGATATGCATTCTGAAATATATGCAGTGAAAAAAATAGATCACACATAAGAATTCCATTACATGATAATAAAAAGGAGAATTGTTTGCGACACATTTTAATTATGGTAAACGAATTCATGTATAATCAAAAGGACAAACGTCACTGGGGCTTAATATGAGTTATTTCACGCATAATACGAAGTGCATAGCATTTACAGGGATGTACATACGATTTCATATAGTACATTCTATGCGAAGTACTGTATATTATGTATGCTGGCTGTTGGATGGATGAAATGTATTTTTAATTGTGAAATGCGCTTTTAAATATTATTAAATGTATGCACATTATGTGATGTATTTGAATGCTAATACTTACACAGATTTGATATATACAAGATTTGACAAAAGAGCTCGGAAAGGTTACTGAAACGTAATTTACTTAAAGGTGGTTTTTTAATAGATTATGCATTTTTAGGTGCGTTCGTAATTATGTAAATACGTAGCACCTATTGTTGTCGCTCAGTCCGTCCGTCTGTCGGTCTGTCTGTCTGTCCGTCTATAACATCCCAAAAACTACCCAACCGAATCGTTTGAAATTTAAAATACATAATTATAACATAATTTTGTCGAGTCATTTCAAATTTTATGAAAATCGGATGGATAGATCAATTACAGGGACAATCAAAAGGATTCCGTTATATTACGGTCTATGGGGAAAAAAGTTTCAAATGCATTTTAATCGTTTGAAATTTAAAACGTATATTTATTACATAATTTTGTCGAGTCATTTCAAATGTTATGAATATCGAATGAATAGATCAATTAGAGGGACAATCAAAAGTATTCCGTTACATTACAGTCAATGGGGAAAAAAGTTTCAAATGCATTTTAATCGTTTGAAATTTAAATCGTATATTTATTACATAATTTTGTCGAGTCATTTTAAATGTTAAGAAAATTGAATGCATAGATCAATTACAGGGACAATCAAAAATATTCCGTTACATTACGGTCAATGGGGAAAAAGTTTCAAATTCATTTTAATCGTTTCAAATTTAAAACGTATATTTATTACATAATTTTGTCGAGTCATTTCAAATATTATGAAAATCGGATGCATAGATTAATTACAGGGACAATCAAAAGGATTCCGCTACATTACGGTCTATGCGAAAAAAAGTTTCAAATGCATTTTAATGGTGTTACACTCATTTGAACATAATAGAATTGGCATAAATCTTTGAAGTATGTACTAAAATTTACATTCTGTACAATCTGTGATGCAAAGAATATTCATTATTAAATTACAGGTCCACACAAATGTATTCCACTAAATCATGTTATACGTGAAAACATTGTTTGGGGCGTGTTTTAATTCTATTAAACTACTTAAAATTTTTTTTATAAAATATACGTTAATGAAGTATAATAAAAATTACTCCCTGCATATTTACAGGAACACAAAGAACAGAAAACAGGAACACCACTGTACTATATCCAAAGTATGCTCTACTATATCATCAAGATCTGAATATTTTTAAAACTTCATTATCGTACGAACGCACCTCATTTGCTACGCTTCACGTGCAATTTCCAACTTGTTTTATTTTCGTTAAGCTGCATTCAGTTTACAAATAAGTGTTTGTAGATATAGATAAAATGATATACAGGATCATGCAAAGAAATTGGATGCAGGGTCGCCTATGGATTATAATTTCTGAAAATGTGATTTAAATAGTTTAAAGAGTATTTTTGTTTGACCTAAATTTTAGAAAAATGCTTTCATGTTATAAAGGTACTAAGTAACCTACAGGGCTGAACAGAAATATTCAAGAATGTTTCAATCTATTACTATAAATTGATGAAAGAAAAATTTCAATCAGTTAGGCTTTTTTTTTTTTCTTAACTAAATTTTTTTATTATATAGTACATATATCAACCGACATATCAAGTACAGGGCTGTTCAAAGGTTTTGGAATACATATTTGGCTATGGAGAGTAACACCTTTTTTAACCTTTTTTCCTGGATAATGAAGCTTTGTTAAAGATTTCAGAAAGTGTTGGAAAGTGTTTCATAATCTATGATTAACGGATATGTTTTTTATTACCTGTTTGCTGGTTACTTTGGTATATGTAATTAAGAGTTAAATAATAACAAAATTTATGTAATAAGTATAAATGGTAATACATATTTTTTCGCTACTAAATACAAAATTTTTAAAATCCAAACATTTTACACTCTTAAGAACCCATTTTAAATATTTTTAGATGCAAAATAAGTTTTGCATCCACCACAACACAATCACGTATAAGAAGACAAAATGTAAATCGTCCCTTGAAATTCTAAATACATAATTGTTAAACGCTAAAACAATTTTTCCGTCCTTAAAATACAAGTTTATTTTAATTTAAAATGACATTTTTCTCGTTGCTTGTTCTCTGTTTACGGCAACAACGACTCATTTGACACTTCTATTCAAACTAGTTAATAATATACAGACAAATTGTATGCTTTTAAAAAAGACGTATATTTTGATTTGACATAATTGTTTAAAATAATTGTACATTTTAAAAGAGAAATGTTTGCCATGGTAATCAATATATTTTCTGTGCACCTACTAGTTTGCTTCTGCGATACTTTCAATTACTTTGAATGGCACCGGGAAATTTATTTGAAAATGCAGGAAGGAAAGAGCGTTTTCTAATGTATAATTTGCCGTGGAAAGTGACAAGTAAAAAGCAGATTTGTTTAAAGGAAAATACCTGATAATAACAAGGTAAACGAAACATTTTAAGCATTTATATATTATTATGTAATGCATTATCCTTTTAGTCTTTTAACGAATTGATTATTTAATTTAAATACAAAGAACGTACTTATTTAGCAAGTTATACCAAAGAAATTACTTAAAATATTTCATTTTTAAGTGATTTGTTAAATTAAACTATACATTAATATTTCAAATTGTCTATATAGATTATACATAAATTATAGATAATTTTAAAACTCTAAACACAATTATTCTTGTAGATCAGAGGCAGCTTTATAAAACTGTAAATATATGTAACATAAAACTACTGCCAATTTTTTAAAGCCAATAAAATCTTTATAGAAAAATTATTATTGAAAAAATAAAATATAAAGCTAAATCTAAACAACGTTTTTTTTTTACATATAATGTTAAAAAGGAAAAAAAGAAAAGAAAAGAAAAGAAAAAGAATAAGAAAAAAGGAAAAGCTATAATTCTATAGCACTAGACTCATACTATTTACAACATTAGTTTCTAACTTATTTAAATATTCCTTACACCTATAATAGGTTTGCTATGATTTGTCTTAAGAATAGTTGAGGCAAGATTACTTCACACATTCTAGCGATTTTGCAATGGGGCAACAATCAGTGTCATACGCTTTATAGATATTGTGCATGTGATGTCATAAAAATGTAAACTATGTAAAGCAGTCAACGAGCAGTCGACCATTTACATGTTAATTAGATGTAATCAGAAAGTAACAATTCACGCAAAACTATTAAATATGTATTATTTCATGCAAATCATTTTCATCATTTATTTCATACAAAGAAATAGAAAAAAAAGAATATTTTAGGCTTCCTTTGTTATTTTATATTGAATTTTCATTTCTGTATTCCAAGTTATAGCTTACATCTAATACACAGAAAACAAGTTATATTACACAAACAAGTTTTAGTTACATTACATGAATTGTTCAAACAAGGTTATTCATAGTATTTTTATGCATAAATATAAGTTATTAAAAATCACAGTTCCGTTCAACTGAAAAATAAACTTTTCCTGATTTTCTTTTTTGATAATTTGTATTCGTTTTGCTATAATGATACAAAAATTTTTCTAAAACCGAAACTCAGTTTTTTGCAGTTTACTCTTTTAAAGCTGGACAAAACTTGCATTATAACTTTTAAAATTTTACGATAAAAAAGCATAAAGTAGGATAATCTTACAAAATTCATAATGTCTTAAATTTTAATAAAATTTTTCTAAAGAAAAGTAGTATTTCTTTTGTATATTTAGGCTAATATAATTATTCTGAACATAACTCTTTCAATTATTGCAAATATAAATAATAAAACACTGTTGAACATCTAAAATCTATAATTGTACAAGTTAGTAACTAGTAAAATATAATTTTAAAGATGCTTAAATTTAGAAAATACAACAGATGTCTGCATAATTAAATGTGAAACAACGCTGTAATCATCCTGAAAATATATGCTTTATTCCAATAATCTAACACATATCTCACTGTTTTCAGCTTTAACCTCAATAATTGTCTCTTATGGTGACATTTCTTTTTAAATTATATGTTAATATTGGGTGAGAGCAAAGGTTCTACCATTTTTTAGTGAAAACAGAAAAGTATAGAATAAAAAAAAATAAGCGCCATCATTATGTATGACCTGTTGCCATCTGTCTGCCAATAACTGAATGCCATGCCAATAAAACTCTTCTGTTTCATAATCAAACTATTGTTGTAACGCCATTTTGCCAGTCTCTAAATCACTGAAGACTCGGCGAACGAAGGCGTTTCGTGGCAATCAAAAAAGAAGATGCAAGGTCGGGACTGTAAATTTGATAAGCAAAACTATCCATCTGAGGTCCAGGAATTTTACCGAGTCGTTAAATTAATATGAGACCTAGCATTATTGTGAGGAAAGCGAATCTCTCTGCGGTGATGAGTTCTGAGCGCTTAGACATGAGTTTTGTTCACAGTATGTCCAATAGTTGGCAGTAGAGGTCTGCATTGAACTTCTGGTTCCGATGCGAATAATCCCTTGTGTATTATTTCCTTAAAATCCCTAATTATACTGTGTGAAACATTTCCAAGATGTTTGTGTCAATGGAATACGGTCAGCAACATCGGAACGCGGCCCTTCGATATTTGACATTAAAGTACTGTGTCCAAATATCATCATCCGATGCAATTTGGTTCAAAGAGATTGTCCTCTCTTCACGTTGCTTCACTGTAAGCTGGTGTGATACCCACTGATCGAGATTGATAATTAAGCCAACTGCATGCATCCGTCATTCGACTGTTGTTCTGTCTTTCGTGACCGCTTCCGCTAATTTTTACGGCTGATTGATGTAGGGAATTTATTACGGCTGTATCCAGATCCTCGTCAAAACTAGGCGTCCAGAATGATTTTTACAGTTCCAATTTCTGTCCCAGCATTTCGTTAAGAAATAGCAGCGACTGCTTTCATGCATATCATCCTCTGCATACACTTGAAAAATACTGCGGTAAGCTTTGACTGCTGTGACGGCTTCATCATACTCGCACATTTAACAATGTCTGATGTGGTATTTCTACCTTGCCACGTTGTTTCCCGTTCGGTATGAGTTTTTCTGACAAACGTTGTGCCTGTGCACATTCTTCTGCTCTATTCTGTGTTATTGGCTACTTTCAACTAATCGAAACATCAGATGTAACTTCCGTACTCAAATTGGCATTTACATGCCTTCAAAATGAGTAGAACGTTTGAACTCACCTAATTTAAAACATACAGATTATTTGTTTCAAAATAAAAATACATTTTGACGTTACATTATTGTTACATTAACTATTAACATTTTAAAGAAAAATATTTGATTTCTACGACAATCCATGAATTTTCCAATGTATTTTTAAATAAATTTTCCGTTTAGTTGAATTAGATTGAATGTCAGTAGAAATTTTTACGATCATTCATTTAGATTTTTACATGTATCTTGATGAAGTAAAATACGTTTTCTATAGTATAATTTAATTTGGTACGTGGTAAGCATAAAGGAATTTACTTGAAGGCAAATATAAGGTAAACACACGGTAAGCAATAATAAGAGCACGGAAAAAATATTTTATTCGTTATACTTATCATCATTAGCCTTTAAATTTGTACTAATATAGTACCAAAATACTATTATTTTTGTTAAGATAAATAACGGCATCGCCTTTCTTTACAAACTCGACAATAATAGACAGACAAAATATTTGCTCTTAAGACAAATTATATTTTAATTCGACATATATCTGTACATAGATAGAAGAATTTGTCCTGGCTGACTGATAATCAACGCACAGTCCAAACTACTGAACCTACAAGCATGAAAATTGAGAAGTAAATAATTTTTATGACGTAAGCGTACATCAAACAGGATTTTTGAAAATTGCCCCCTCTGAAGGGGTCAACGAGAGGTCGATATCTGCAGAACGGCTTGATCTCAGCAAGCATTTTAGATAGGAGAGTAAAACTGTAGAAAGCAAATCTCCTAAGAAATTAATTACGCACTTATTTCAGCAATTTTACAAATTCACCCACCCCCCAAAGGAGTTTAAAAAGTCCGGTAAATTTTATAACACTTTGTTACATTTCAGCAGCCATTTTAGGTAGGAGCGCGTAACTGTAGAACTTAAATCTAAAGAAAATATAATCAAACACATGTTTTTGCGATTTTAAAATTTCCTCATCTAAGGGGACTAAGGTAGAGATCGAAAGATTTCAATATTTTTTCGATCTGTCATGTGACATATCATCAGAAAGCCCTCGACCTAATCTTAAATATTGTGAACATTTCTTATAATTGACTCCTCCTCAATTTGACTCTCCGAGAAGGCAATTTTTGATTATTTTTAATCTCAGAGTTTTTGTCATTTTAGATAGGAATTTTTATGGACCCCTTCGATAAATATTATTTAAAATATATGGAAATTTCAGAAAGGGATTGGGGTAGGTTCCATGTGGCGCGATAGTATGAACTCTGGCGGTAACTTTTCAATCTTTTGACAACATCATTCATCTAACATGTCTTTGACCATTATTTTATGTTATTCATCTCTTTCGCAACTCTTCCCACTTTTCCTGTTTGTGTACTAATTTGTCATCGTGATTTAATTTTTGAATGAGTTGTAAGATTTTCTTCATTACTTTCAAGGCATTCTTCGAAATTTCTTCTGAATCTCAAGCAACACGCGACAAAAATCATCGTCACTTAAAAACTTCGTAACATGCCAATTTCAAATCTTCGTTAATCCAGTATTGCACTGCTTTTTCGTTCCCATTTTAAGAACAGTTTAAGTCACATTCTCACGTTCTCACATCTTCTAAGATTTTACTCTGCATTTCAGCAATACTGTCGTCTTCTGTAAGAATTTCGTTTTCTTCATCCGATAAAATTTCGTTCATTCATTTCTTTACAGTGGTGTTTTTAATCAATTTGCATGCAGCATCAACATAACAAATTGCATTAATCAGAACTAAGATTTTTACCCATCCTGTTAATTCTCAACCTGCACAATCCGTAATGGTAAATAGAGAGTCTGCTGTATCATAAAACATTTAATATACATTCTCATCTTAATTGTAAATGCCATAACACCTAGAAAATACGGTAAAAAATCTCCGAATACACACGCCAGCAGTATGCTTTAGACGACCCACATTTTATCTGTGATTTTCAATTCATACGGTATAATCGATTGCTTAAGCAACATATCTTTTCGTGATGTTATCTCAGTTCCATAAAACAAAGTACATATTATTGAACTTTAATTGCACTTTAATTGCAATGTTTTTATTTTTATCGAAATTACTTCTGTCTACCAAATTTAATTAGGATGAACCACCCTGTATTAATGACTAAATAAGGGGTTGTGATTCCCTGATCAATGGCAATTTTCCATTTTCTTGATGCCTACTAGGACCTTTCTGAATTTATCGGACGAATTTTAGAACACCCTGTATTTACAAAATCGTATGCTGTTAAACTATGCCTTTTTTATTAAATTACCCTAGAAATCATTATTTGATTATGAATATAGGTAAAATAACCATTTAGTTTTGTATCTTTCATTTAAATAAAACAATTCCAAAGTTTACAGTTTCTCATATTTTAAACAACTTAAAATTTAAATAATAATTTTAAACTGTAACTTTGCATTAAATTATAATACATACATGTATGTATATTTTAACAATTTTAATGAAAGTTTTCATACTCATTTCTAATCTAATAAAATAAAAATTTATTAAAACACAATTGTGCAGAATGACATCTGCAACTTCAAGTATGAGTTTACGTTAATTAAAAGTGTATAATAACATACATGTGAGCGTAGACATTGCAAATGACAAGCTTAATTTTTCATTCACTTAAATATAAATTTTAAAATCAAATCAAAATTTAAATATTTTATTTTATAAGAGTAAAAAATTTTATCTATCCTTACAGTAAACAAAGAACTTCGATTTAAACATAATATCTTTATTTTTTATTCTTATTAGGAATGAATAATATTAAAATGCATAAACATAAATAACGATATACGTATTAAAATAATACATACACATGTAGTGTGCGGGCGTGAATGTAAAACAAAAAGGATATGCTAAGTTTAAATGTCTACTAAATTAGATAGTATTAACTCTATATTCATTTAAATTTAAAGATTTTTTTTAAATATAATTAAAATTTTTTGTAATATAATGTAGAAAAAAAAGGTTTTTATTTATAATACATTTTTAAGATAAGGGATAAGTTTAATGCAAATCAAAACATTTATATTTTTGGTAGTAATAATCTTCAGAATTTTTATTTTCGTAAACTATTAATGTAATTCTAAATAGAAATCTAAGGTTACTTTTTGAAAATGTCTAAAAAACTATCACTTGTAAAAGCTATATTAGCATTATTTAAAAAAAACACATTTGTATTTTTAAGAATAAATATGTTTGAAAATGTGAGAAAACTGTAAATTTTTTAACTTAAATCTAATCCTTCTTTTCCTAAAAATAATTATTTCTCAGAAAATGTATCCGCTTCTAAATAAGCTGGAAATTTTGATTCAATATTGTTGTTAAAATGCTTGTTAATGTTCGAATAGATATATTAATATTGTTGGGATTTCGGTAAATTTTCTGTGCGCTACGTGATATATTTTGTATTGATTCAATTAGTTTGAATGGGAAAAATTATATGTATTATTTATGTCAACGCATATGCATTTATAAGCAGAAGAGAGCATACAAATATTTTATTTACAGTGGGATAGGGCAAGTATATAAAGAGAAACTGGATAATAATTATATAAATGATACGAACATCAGCAGAATGTTTCGACGATATATATAGTATTATACATTACCTAGTTACAAAATACAAAAACATTTAAATTATATAAAAATTTTAAAAGTTGCATTATTAATAGCACAAATTCAATTAATTAAAATATTTCAAAAGATGTATTCGTTTTGATTTAGTATAGGGTATCTTTAAATGAACTTACAGTCGTAAAAAGAAAGAAAAACGAACATTACTCATCCTTTTTCTAAAAGTTCAGTTTCAGTATAAAGGTCCATATTTATGAATTTGTACACTTTCGTTACAATGATATTTTAGATTAGTTGTATGCGTTTTAATTTTAAAATATCTGAGTAGGAAACTCTAAATTTCTGTATTTCAGTCTTTTTAAGTCCCCTCAGTTCCATTAGTTCCCAGTTTCCATTATTTCAGTGCCTTATCTCTCACATAATGTTTCAACATACACTTCCCAATCCTGAAACAGACGCTTATTACAAGTTAAAATATTATTTGAGATCGTATGGATATTGAGAAACGCATTCCGAAGAATCAGTGTTATTGCGGCCAAAAGTATTAAAATAATCGTATATAATACTACTATTTTTTTTTAATGGAAGTACAACAACCACAAATTCTATATTGGTTTTTTTAGCATGGACGGTATGTATGGAAAGAAAGTTGGTTTTTAACATTGTTCTAGGTGAAATACCACAAGTTTCATTTATATGCATTAACCAAATCCTTCATAATTCAAAAAATATTCCTTTTACTTTCAATTAAAAAAATATTTTCGCAATAAAATATATATTTTATTTCAAATAATTCAATATCGTACAATTATAATAATTCAGTATCATATTTTTCGAGCATACATTTCCGTTTATGTTTTATTTAAACACAGAATGAACGATACCGCAAAATGGGGTGAGTAGGATCGAAACTTCCCGGTCATACAAATAAATTCATTATAAATACATGTGATGATATTTTTAGCTGTCAATTTTTTATAAGAAGATAATAACATAAAGAGTTGGGAAATTCACTTTTGCCATGTTGGCACCATAACTCGGGTATATAAAAAAAACTGCAAGTGGAACCTCAAAAACCTCACTTTTTCAACGTCTTCAAAAGTTTGTATGTAACTCCAATATTTTTGTGTTTTAAACCTAAGAGTAGTGATTTTTAATTAATGACAGATCTGTAAACGATATGCTGAATTAAATTCTACTTCTTTCTAAACTACATAATGAAAAAGTGAAAAATGGCTTGTAACATTAGAGGTTTAAGATTTACGGGGTGAATCGGAACACCTTTTCTCTCATGGTTTATTTTTCTATACAGTAATAGTGTTATGTAATATCTGAAAGCGTATGTATGAATATGTATTGTAAAAATATTTTGTTTTTCTAATTACTTGAAGAGTATAAAGATGATAAGAAATTAATTAGTTAAACAAAAAAATCAACATAAATCCAACAGACAGGAAACACACAATAAAAGAATTTAAAAATGGCAAATTACTAAGAAAAATTGCACAGAATAATTCTCTGACATCCCCAACACTATACAAACATCTCAAAATGGAAAACTAATTAAAAAAGAGAGGGATGTAAACAGTACTAAGGGCTGTGGATGCGGGTGTACTAGTAGATCATATCAATACATGCAGCGATTGGGGCTACTCAATTGATTCGCTTACCCATTGACTACTAGTAAAGGATAACATAGAACAGGGCTGATTTTTTTAAATTCCAACTTCTGCAATTCGACTACAATTTCTTAGAATAAATTTTAATTTTTCTTGAGTTCAAAGTTGTTTTCTAATTTTTTAAAAAGCAAAATTTTTAAAACTCTTTACTTGTATATAAAATAAAGGCTTGGTTTGATAGTAACTACGTGTGCCTATACTTCCGTTATCATTATTACCTATTTTTATTAATCCTATTAAATTTTGAATGAAAATAAATAAAGATCATAACATTTGTTCCGATTCATCCCTTAAGGATGAATCGGAACATCATTAAAAAAATAAAATATATATACATAAACAGTAACAAATATTACGTTTTTGCTTAAAAAGTAAAGAACAAAACAAGACCGAAGTTTTTAGTAAAAAAATAAAATAATTAAAAAATCAGTTATTGCTTTTTTTTAACATTAGAGTTGAAAAGTGTCCCGATTCATCCCATTTTACTGTTCGTCATTTACGCATATAATCGGTATTTAAAAAACAAAACCCATGAAACATAAATGCCATAAAGCAACTCATAGGAAACCTAATTTAATGATTATTTATTGCAAATCAATGTGAATTTGCTGTATGGTTTTTGTGACAAATTCAGAAATTCATCTCGGCGAGTACCATTTTGTAATCTTATTCACAATAAAGTCTCTTATTATTTACCCATCACATTTAGTATAGGGTAAGTCTTGCAATCGCTTTGAAAATCGAAAAAAAATTTGACAGTGTTACACATTTCAGACGATGGAGATTCTGAAAAACATATTTTTAGAAAAAAAAAATGCCGTCCGTCTGTCTGTGGTTTCTGACTTTAAACGCTCTATCTTTCGAACAAATTGAGATAG
Source organism: Maratus speculifer (assembly GCA_964019185.1). Classification (NCBI taxonomy): domain Eukaryota; kingdom Metazoa; phylum Arthropoda; class Arachnida; order Araneae; family Salticidae; genus Maratus; species Maratus speculifer. The sequence goes on along the minus strand of OZ025295.1, from coordinate 275,072,408 downwards.
AGACTTGGAATTTGGTGTGTACTTAATATCTAATAATGGAAAGAAGCCTATTCAATATCAGTAACCTTTATTATCCGGCACTATTTTTTTGGACTTCCGAAATATTCGTTCTGACGAAAGGTACTTAACAATTTTCGAAATTTTTATTTTATGGAGTGGATGTTAAATAAAATAAAATAACCAAAATTTTGCATAAAGAACGAAGTCAATCGGATAATTAGTTTTTGAAATATTTGTAATCCTATTTTCCATACTCTTCGATTTTTCATGATCCTATATTTCATTCAAATTTCATTTCAAACATATATATTAATTGTATATGATATGCCTAACCGACGCAGTAAACTATGAGTTAATATGATAGTTATTTTTAGAGTTATGTGGATGTTTCTTTTACGTAATTCGGTGCTACTTGAGTAGTTTGGCATTTTATAAAATTTGTCGAAATTGGTGCATCAGCAATGCATTAATACAGCTTTACAATATGTTAAAAATATTTAAATATACGTTTAAATATTATTTTGGAATTGTGATTGATTTTATGCATAGTTTACACAAGTCTATTTTTCATGTTTCATATTATGCATATCCATGATGGGTAAGTAATACGATGACCCCTCTCCATTATCTAATTTCTCTTAGTTGTCATATTTAACATTCTCGAAAAGAATTGTTCGCCACAAACGGGATGAGTATCTATTAGTAATAAGAGAAAAAGACACCGAACCATTTAAAGTGTTATTTTTCTGAAGAGCTGATGTAGAGTCTGGCTCTGGCGAAGTTCAAGAATTTCTTCAAAATACACATAATTAAAATATGCTGTCGCAACACTAAATGTGAGTGGCATTCTCGTTCATGCTTTGTACAGGGGGTCCATTCTCAACGGTGTCCAATCGCTAATTCTTAAACCGTTAGTCATAGACATATATTTTTAGTTGCAAAAATGTTTTAAATGAGACAAAGGAAATTTTGAAAAGCGATTTGATTCAATGATAGCATTTCTTTAAAAATTATGAAATTTAAACTGACAAATAAGACAAAAAAAAAATCCTGTTACTCTACGATAAAAATTGACCGAGTTAAAGCTGTTTAAAGCTGAACCATATTCTTTGGTGATAATTATGGATCATTCACAAATTTAGTAGAAATATAATTTCTTCAGATATATTAAAAAAACTGGTTGACAATAAAATTAAAATTGCTATGTAAATTTATTAAAACATATGAATGGAAAATATATAGACTGTAATAGACATATATAAAAAGAAAAACAGAATTTTGGTTAAATAAAGTGATGATAATTAACTGCCTAAAAAAATATTCTTATTTTAAAATGTTACTAGACATCGGAAAAAGTTGGGTACGTCATGTTCTTTAGCTTTTGACAGTTGTATTCAATACGCTGAATCCGAAGCACAGATACATATGAAATAAGTTCTTCGAAAACTGTACGCACTTGGTATATGATCCCTCAAAATCATAGTCGAACTGATTTGCTTAAAGATGCAGAAAAGTGCTATAAGTTATTCATTTTTAAAGTTTCATAACTCAGACAATTTTAATGTTAAATGAACGGGACATTTTTGTCTTGTTTGTAAGTGTAATGGATAAAATTTACTAAATATAACTTAACTTTTAAATAAAAATTTAACTTTGATTTTTTTAAGAAATGTTTTTATTGACTTAAATCGCTTTTAAAATATTTCTTAACCTCATTTAAACATTTTTGTAATTGGAGCTATATAGCTATGGCTAACGGTTTAGGAATAAGCCATTGGCCACATTGAGAGTGAACACCCTGTCTAACTCTATCTTTTGGAAATTATGATCGAGAGACTCTGCAAGCTGATCTAAGTAGTGCGTTGGCTCTAAATTAAAAGTGCAATATTTTTCTGCTTAATGAAATATTAAATGTACTATAAATATGATAAGACTACTTATTGGCTTCTTATTTAGGCAAATTTAACTTAATTTAAAAAGTTTTTTAAATATTTTTCATTTTAGATATTTAATGTTTGTGTATTTTATGTATTGTTGTAAGTAAAGTATAATTTAAAATAAAAGAAGATGTACAATTACCTGTATTATATAGGATTTACTGCAAAATACAATTAAAAATCATTAATACTGAGACGAAATCAGGTTTCTGGTACTTTAGTTGGCGTTCGATTTGCTGATATGTAAATATCCTCACTGTAAAAAAAACGGACGATTTAACGGAAGTATTACTGGTAATCTAGACGCCAGTACTATTTACTGTTTTTTAACGGGAAAATTTTCGTAAATTCCGGGAAAAACTCGAAAAAACGGAATTTTTCCGTTTAAAAACAGTAAATTGTACTGGCGTCTAGATTACCAGTAATACTCCCGTTAAATCGTCCTTTTTTTTACAGTGCTGTAAACAGAATATGTAGATAACAATGTTGCATAAACATTTTTTTTTATTTTACGTTGTACATGAGATAAAATTGAAATGCCTGTATTGTTTTTCCTTATCTGCTGAATTTCTAGAAATTTGAAATAATTGTCTAAATCCATGAAGCGAAACAAAGGAATTTAAAAATATCCACAATAAAAATAATTAATAAAATATAATTCATATCTGCTAACAAATAAGAGATATTAATTTCAAGGTTTTTGCTGAATTTTTATGACTATTTAATATGAAGCTAATGTAACTATTTTCAGATGAAGCGCTTTCGATTCAATATTAATCGTAACAAAAGTGAAAAACGCAAATACCTCTCAAACGGGGGTAAGGAATATGAATTCAAAAAGTTATTTCGTGAAAAAAAATCACAACTTGTTACTTTTAATTTTAGATTAAGCATTAAGTAAAGAGTGAGAATCATTTATAATTTTGGAAATGTTAAACTAGAATAAAAATTATGATAAATAAAGAAATAGTGACTATAACAAAATAAAAAAAAATAACCTAAAATAAATCAAGTTGAAATTGCACGTCAAGCATAACAAATGAGGTGCGTTTGTACAATAAGGAAGTATAAAAAATATTCAGACCTTGGTGTAATAGCATACAGTACTTCAGATACTTTAGGATATCCGATATCTTTTGTGTATTCCTGTAAATGCTACCTGTTTTCTGTTATACAGGAAGTAACTTGTAGTAACCCTCAGCAACATATGTCAATTTCATAAAATGCAAAACATTTTAAATAATTAAAACATACCCCAAAAAATGTTTCCCTCTATAATATTATGTTATACAATACTTTTATTTAGCTCCCTAAATTAATAACAAACATTATCGAGGCGACAGCATACCAGCTATAGACCCCAAAGCACTGTCAATTCAAATTCAAATAACAAACATACTTTGTTCACAATGTATATTTTAGTATATACTTCATAGCATATCAATTTTAAAATGTTCGAAAGAGTGTAACACCATTAAAATGCACTTGAAACAATTTTTCCCATTGGATTTTTTTTTATTGTCCCTGTAATTAAGGCGACCAATTTTTAGGCGTCCAATTTCCATGAAATTTCAAATGACTTGACAAAATCTGCAAAAATTATTTATTTTAAATTTTAAATGATTCCGTTGGGTAGTTTTTTATTCTGTTATATACAGATAGACGGATGAACTGGACCACGACTAAAGGTACAACGTATTTACATAATTACGAACGCACCGTAAAAATTGTATAAAAGAAGGGTATGATAATCTGAATTTGGAAACTTTTTGTGTTTTTTCATTATTTAAAACAAGGTGGAGCCCGTCGAATTTCGACGAATGTAAAGGTTTAAAAAGGAACTGTTTTATTGATTTATAATAAACCTATATAATTAGCTACAATAAAAAATGCATTTTACTCTCAGTCTAACACTCAAACAAATATTATTTAAAGCTAAAATTAAGGAAAAAAAACTACTATTCCTATAAAACTCAGTTGTCCAAATTATTAAAATTAAAATTTAATCGCATACGTAAAAATATAATAATAAAGAAAAATATAATGCAGATCAGTTATTAAGATGAAGATATCAATTGAAATTCTTATGTTTGGCATAAATGCGTATGAAAAAAAAATATTTCAAACTGACACGATCTTAGAATTTCACGTGAAATCTAAACCCGTCATAATTTTCATTTTCTCAAAATTTTCATGCGCGCATTTCAATTTTTATCAATTTTAAGAGAAAATACCGTATTTCTGTTACCACAATTACAAAATTCGTACTAAAAAATATAAAAAAATTAATATTTCAAGAATAAATTGAGATACAGCTTTCAAATAAGTTGCATTTAAAAGTACATATTTTTCTCTATACGATGGTGTAAAAATTGAAAATGTTTAGTAGTATAAAATTTGAAGTACCGAAAATCGCAAAAGCCAAACTAGAGTTCTGCACTGGCCCGGGCTTGGCGCATGGCCCGTACTCGGCGCGGCCCGAGGGCCGGCGGAATCCTTTCGAATCTTCTAATGGGCCGGGTTGGGCCGGGCCGACAAACAACATAAATGGACCGGACCAGCAAAAAATTTTTCGGGCCAGAAGGGCCGGGCCGATTAAAAATTTTTTCGGGCCTGCCGGCCCTTTTTGAACATTTCGACAGAAACGATAAAATGTGAACTTTTTTTAACGAAAATGGTTTTAACCAGAACAAGTATAAATGTGCGTCACGAGCCATACTAGTTTGACAGCATCAATATAAAAATTTACAGTGTAGAGATCGGCATCGACGAATTATATTGTGTGTAACCTGTTTTAATATTTTTTTAGCTTACTCATGTAAAATTATTAACAGCGATAAAGAACTTTTGTTAGCTTAGTCTTTGGATATATACTCTTGATGGTTTTTAAATTAATTTCTCAATAATGGAAAGTTTGACACATTTTCTGATTAATTTTAAATTGTAAAAGCATAAAAGTGATAAGCCTAACCATTGAATGGATTTGGAATCGAATAGCGTTTTTCATTTTTGGTAAATAAAATACTTGTATTACCTTGTTGAGATAGAATAGTTTCTCAGATTATTGCATTTTTTTTATCCCTTCCCATGCTATCGCTTCCGGAAATTCTATTCTAAACGCTAATTATGAAAGTATTTTATTTGCTTGCAGTATTCTTAAATTGCTTGTATGAAAAAATTGGATAACGCCATTCGATTATATAGTTTCTGAATAAAGATACCTGCTAATCTTATGCGTTTCTGAGAAAAAAATTAATTTAGAAATGTATCAGAAACGAGCTTCTTTGAATTTAAGAATGAATTTGAATTTAAAATCTTTAAAAAAATGATAAGGAAATATTTTTATAATCTTCTTTTATTAAACAACTTCAAAAGTAACGATGTTTTTAGCTTTCTTTCTTTTTTCTTTTATTCTAAGCGATATTAATTTTTTAATGAATCTTTATTCGAGTGTTGAAAGCCTGAGAATCTAAATAATCATTAATGTTGTTAATGTATATTTCCTGTAAAATATACCCCAAAAAAAAACATTCCATAGATATGTATGCAGTATTCTTTAAAGGAATCTTGATTATATGATAAAAATCTGAATTTTTAGAAATCGTAGAAATTGTAACGGGCCGAACTTTTGAGTTTTACAACGGGCCGGGCCGAAAAAATTTTTCCTACGGGGTGGGCCGGGCCTGAAAATTTCGGCCCGTGCATACCTCTAAGCCAAATTTCATGTGAAAGTGTTGTCATTCACAAAATGACGTATGCGTTACGCACAGATACGTTTGGCCTTTATAATATTCATAAGACTATTTCAGGAATGCATATAACAGAAATAATTTATTCCCTGTGTAATTGTTATTTTCTTGAGGCATGATTTTGACCGCAGTATAATAATACACCGGTATTATATCCTCTTTCTTCTTCCAAATTTTCAAACATTTCATACAATATTTCCATTTGCTTCTTCCTAAAGATATTTTATTTTTATAAATATATAACTGGAATTTTAAGTTCCCTAAACATTTAAAAAAAAAAAAAAAAAAAAAACATTTATGACAAGCAAGAAGTTGCCAATGAATTTTAAATATTTTATTTTTCTTCTTAAACTCAGGTAATATATTGGAAACAGGGGAGAAAAGTTTAGATACTACACAAATATGCAATTGAACATAAATAATTGCTTTGAACAACATGTTATAAACACTGATAACAGAAACATTTCAGTAACTTTTAAGTATCGAATATTCATCATTTAAAAGCCGTTCAGGAATAAATAGCGATCGTTTAGTTTACCTGGTTTCATAAGTTCCTCGTTGAATATTTTAAAAGAAATTTGAAATCTATAGAACAGAAAGTATAAAATAAATAAAAATGAATGATGAAAATATATCGGAGAGTATATTCTTAGTACGAGCGGGATAAATTAAATATTATTGATTATATTAAACAGAGCTTTTTATAGGTGTGTTCGAAATTAATTAAATACATAGCACCTATAGTTGTTGTTTAGTAAGTCCGTCCTTCTGTCTGTCCATCCGCATATAACAGAGCAAAAACTGCCCAACCGAATTCTTTGAAATTTTAAATAAATAAATGTTGCATAATTTTGCCAAGTAAGTTTATATTTTATGAAAATTGGATGTATAGTTAAATTACAGGGACAGTCAAAAGTATTCCGTTACATTACGACCATAATAATATTACTTTTTTTTTTTAGTCACCGCGGTTTTGTGTAAAATGTTCAATTTGTTCCGCGGCCATAAACGAGTTGGATATTCATGCCGTATTCCAATACTTCTCGCCTTGCTATGATAGTTATGTTTTAGAAATATATCGGCTTCTAATCTCCAAAACGATCGATTAGGTAACACGATTAGGTACGTTAATATTGCGTTGGGAATAGCAATTTATAATTTTCAATATTAATTTTATATTTTATAGTTTGAATTTTCAGGTGTACATTAATTTTTTATTCAACACTACAAAAAAAAAAAAAAAAAAAAAAAAAAAAAAAAAAAAAAAAATCAAAGTAGTTATCTTTTCCTTTGACACTTTATTACTATTTAAAGTTTTTTTTTTTTTTTTTTTTTATTTATTTAGTTTGGATGTAAATAATTTAAATTTTCATATTCTATGAAAATCATGGACTGTCAGAGAATTCTTTTGCACCATTCTTTATATTACTACATATTCAATGCTGGATAAAAATAATAGATATTGCCAATGATCATGAAATAATAAAAAATTTTATCCGTTCACAAATTTTAAATAAATATCACTTTTTTAAGAATCGATGAATCAAACTGCTGCGTATAAAATATTTCTTGAGAATAAACATTTCAAATTCATTGGTTCCAGACTTAATGTGAAACTCAAGTAAAATTGAAACGTAGCATAGATCAGTTCATTTTATCAAATAATTTTGTTATGAAAGTTCTTCGTCACTTTTAATAAATGTGGCAAATCTATTTTTTCAAATATACTGTTCGTGTATCTTTTATAATATACGTAAATATATTTATAGATTTATATATGGGTAATTCCATGAGCACATGTCGTGTAAGTCACATACTATGATTTTGAATACCAGTATTTTAGAACGGAAAAATATGAGTTGTTTTATCAGAGATATTTCATTAATTGAATAAGGCCATGCAAACCTTTCGAAAATAACGGTGGCCAACAATTTAGCACTTACTAAAAATGTGACTTACACGACAATTGCTCATGGAAATATCCATATCTAATAATTACCCTGTCACATTTTCAATGTGATATTATACTGTAATATTTTCTGTATGATAAGGAACACTATACCATGAACGAGAGTTTTTCTAGTAGATAAAAAAGTAGAATACTGTTTAAGGTGAATAAACCACAAAAAAGTGAATTTGTACATTAACTATTGATTTATATATTTCATTATATCAGTTTTTCAGTGTGATTTTGTGAAAAAAAATCATTCACTGGATGTCATTTAGTTTCTTTAGTTTATTCAAAGGGCGTTCATTCCAAAAATGAAATTTTAAAAGGTTTCTTGGAATTTATTGCTCTTTTAGTGGATACAGACTTGTTTAACTTCAGAGCAATGTTTGCAAAAAGTTTAATTATCTGACACTAATCAGGCTGCAATTACATAAGTAGTTATATGGAAATTAAGTAAAATTTATCTTTATTGAATTATGTGCATGTAGTTACAATTTTATCCGAAGATCTATTAAGCATTATATTAGTTTCTTCAACATACAGAAGAATCTTAATTAACCGAGCTTTTTTTAAATCGATGTTTCCGTTAACCGAACTAATATCAGAATAAATTTTCGTGTTTATTTATTTTTTTGTTGTGTGTGTGTGTGTGAATGAGTCTTGAATAAAACCATACTTTTTAGTTCTTTGTCCATTATACAGGCACCTGTTGATTCAGTGATAAATTATAGCAAACATATTTAAAAATGGCCTTTATCTGTTTCTTACAGCAAAATAGCAACAAAATATTTTAAATGTTGTACGTTACAGAGCAATCTGTCATATAAAATGACTCAGAATCAAATAAATAAAATCATGCTTTATTAAATAAAATAAAATTTAATTTTTGTAATTCAATATTCGTTTTTGGGACCCTCACAGAGAAATAATTTGCGCAATCAGTGTTTTATCAGTATTGTTGTTGATAAGCTTTGTATCAATTGTAATTTCCTTCTGCTTGGCACTAAATATATATTTACATCTTGCCAATATGTCTACCTTGTGAACACTCCAAAAATCATAGTCCCTTGCATTCTTTATATTTTAATATTAGGTACAGTAAACTCTTTGAAGACGGGATCCGTGTAAGACGGATATCTGTCTAACTTTGGAAAAATTTCACGTCCTTGCAAATCTATAGACAAAGAGATACATTTGTTTAAGACGCAATATTTTCTACTGCGGATAATTTTCTCGGTCCAATCGATTCCGCCTTAGACAAAGATTCCCTATTGTATTTCCATTAAAAATACAGTTTAAAAAAATTAAGCATTCCTGCCTTTTCACTAAAGCCGAAGTAAATTGTTTTGTTAGTTCATAAGTTCTATTAAAAGTTTCTAAATGTAATTTTTTATTGCTCAGAAAAAAACAGTAAAAATATATATTTCATTTTATTTTTATTTTTTAAAAAATAACACTTTTTTTCAAGGGTTGAAATAACGTATAAATACGCTAGTGGTTTTAGAAGAAAACTTATCAGGGTATAAGCTCATAATACCTGATATTTTAGTCGCAGCTACTAAATACAGCAAATATAAAATCTCATTTTGTATTCGCAGCAATTTGGACAAATTGTTTATCGTTGTAATTTGAACAAAGTATTTCTTTTGCAATCAGGAATTTTCAAACGCGGTCATTAATTATATACGATTTCTATCTGAATTGCACTTTTAAACAGAATGTTTACAAATATTTACACATTGAAAACATTAAATTTCACTTAAACTTTAAATGGAAATGGAAGAGTAATAATTTACGTTGAAGATTAGTGTTGTCAGGACAGAAAACTGCAGAATAGTTTTAATTAAACTTAATGTTTTTAGTTACATGAAATGCACTAGTGTATCATTCAGGACTTGGATGGTAATAAAAATTGTTCAGCTGTAAAACATACGCGGTTCTGTGTCAAGTAATTCATGCAGTAACGTTAATGCTTTATTGATAAACCATTTATTATGAATATTCTTAATGTTTGAAAAAAAAAACTTTCAAGTAAATGATTTTATTTTACTGTATTCGTTTAGAGATTTTTCTACAATATATAGAAACATATAAAACAAAAGCGAATTCAAAATAATATATTTCTTTTTAAACGTACCACGCGCGACTATCATTATATTCTGTTTAGATTGCTTTTTAGCTCACAGGCTATCAAAGCCTGAGAGCTTATGTGCCCCTACGTTCAGTATGTGCGTACGTGCATAACGCGATAACTCATGATAAAAATATTCGATTAACTTAAAATTTTGGATATATGTATATTCTGATAAGGCGCTTCCCTGATTAGTTTTTGGAGTTCATTCGAAATGTATAACAGGGAACAGGGGATCATCTTCCTCCCCTTAATTTATATAAATGTTTTTTTCATGCAGAATTATCAGTTTTCGATCGAAATTTAGATGTAGGATCATTCTGATGAGACACGTCCGTTACTAGTATTAGGTGTTCATTGGATAAGTATAAAGACGGAGAACGGGGGGGGGCTTCATGCCCCTACTTTTGATTGATAAAAATGGGTTCTTCGTGCAAAATTATCAGTTTTTGTTCAAAATTTTTATATAAAAAATCATATCCCTCATCACATTAAGGGGTTCAATGATTAAGTATAAACGGGGAAATGGATGGAGCTGTGTCCTTCCACCCCCCCCCTTAATATGTTTTTTGAACGGAATTAACCTTTGAAAATATAAGGCTGTAATATACAATTAGTATGAATAGCCTGTGAGCTCAATGCCATCAGTTTAACGGGGCAATATTCTTTTTATTCAAATATAAAAATTTTGTCTTCTATTTCTCTTACATGTGTGGCCGAATTACGAGTGAAAATTTTTATGTTTAGAAAAAAGTGGGACGAGCTAAAAAAATTATAGGTAACTAAAAAAAATAATTGTTAAATAGCAGCCCTACATTTTGAAAGGAGCGATGCCAATTGGACTGATATCTGTATACGAATTGCTTTATTACTACAACTTTTTTCAAAAAATTATCTTATTTAAAAAACAAATAGATTTATTTAAAAATAAAGGTAGAATTTGAGTAATCTTATTTAAAAAATCACCTGGATTCCCATATTCAAATCAGAAACACATAACTTTAACACAAGCTTTAAATATTTTTTTTAAAGTATTAAAACTGTCGAATACGCGTTTTTAAAAAAAATAGCATCTTAAAATAATTCTCTACTGAAAATATAAATTTTCTGATTTAAGCTTTTGAAATGTAAAAAAAAATCTACATTTAAGTTTAGTTGCTTAGAGTTAAAAGAACTGCAGAGCAGGCTTTCAATTCCTTTAATCTTCTTAATTAAACTGCATACAAAAGCAAATCATTTCAAGGCTAAAAGGTAATTAAAATTATGCAACTACAAAAGAAATCCATTTTTGTGACACGTAATTTACGCATTTGCATAAATATTTACTGATAACCCGTATATTTCGAATAAATTTAATATTCGAAAAAAAAAAGTTTTAAATGTACGATTTTGAAATATTTTCTCGCTTGTATAAAAAGTACAAGACAAATAAATAAAAATAAATACTTATATTGAACATTAAAGTAATATAAGTATCTGAAAAATTGAACTGCGTTATTTTAAAGAAACTTGAATACAATTTTTGTCCAAAGTCACATATAATCACTTATTGCTCTTCATAGCGAGTGGATTATACTGAAGTTTTAATTTTTATTCATAGGTTGAAGCAAGAAATGTTTACTTTTTTACAATTGCATAAAGCAAAAGTTTCTATTATGAATTATGGAAAAGAATAATAAATAATTTTGAGCACTCTTTAGGCCAAGTATACCTGTCTCTTACAAAAATAAATATTTATATATTGAACATTAAAATACAACAATCGGAAAAATTCAACTTTAATATTTTTAAGAAATTTATGTGCAATTTTTGAGAAAATTCACAGTTAAATTTCCTTTACTGCTCTTCATAACGAGTATATTATACAGAAGCTTTAACCTTTTACCATATATTGAAACAATAAGTGTTTACCTTATTACAATTACATAAAGTAAAAGTTGCTTTTATATATATTATGGGAAAAATAATAAGGGATTTTGAGCACTGTATAAGCCAAGTATACTCGGTAACATTCAACTTTATTGTTTTTGATATATTTGAACACAATTTTTGTCAAATGTCCCATATAAATATCATTTACTGCTCTTCACAGAGAGCAGATTATACAGAAGTTTTAATCTTGTATCATAGGTTTAAACAGAAATTTTTGCATAGTTACAATTTCATATTACAAAAGCTGCTATTCTAAATTACGGAAAGAAATAATATAGGATTTTGTGCATAATATAGGCCATATGCACCTGACTCTAATCGCAAAAAGTTTCAACTTTTAATCTAAACAAAATGATAGAAAAATCTTCATGTTTAAAAGAGAGCAGAGAAAACTGTTGAAAAAGATATAATTAAAAGTTACTTTCCCTGTTTTTTGTTATATATTGAATGTTACAAAAGTCGACCGACAAATTAAGAGAGGTGATAAAAAGCAGTAAGATGGTGAAAACGTATTCCAGAACATGAGATTGCAAACCACATATTTTATAGCATTTATTCACCGGATGATTTGGCCAAACTAAATTTGGATTGGCAGTTATAATTTTAAGAAAAATGAAAATACTTGAATTAAAAAGGTAACGATATGTACCTAATTTGGTATGAAATGTGCTAACATCACAAAAATCCCTGAGAAAACAGTGTGTTCACGTAATCCATAATACAGTATGAACTTTTAATCGCAGTCCAAAATGTAAAACGTTAAATACACACTGCTAGCTGGTATAATTAAAAAATTTTACCTTCTTTTTTATGCTGTCACATTTGCAATAAAAATGAACATGTCTATGAAAGGTTCCATTATTATTTACGTCAGCTTTCTAAAAGATATTATCGTCATTCAGTTAGGGAATAACACACTGTATATTTGATTAAATACATGTTTTGTGACTCCATGTTTCATAGTAAGTTTTTAATGTGATGTTGACTCCTATCCCCCTCTTCCCCTTTGAAAACTCAGTCAAATTTTAGAACATCTTGCAGATGTAAATCATTTCGACACAAATGGTAAGTATACATTGTAAGCTATGAAGAAAATTAAATATTACAATTTATACACAACGGCAATTTTCAAAAAACGTTAAATTTAAAAATATATATCATAAGTGAAAACTCACTTCTAGCTCTATCTCCAGAATTAATGGGAGACATTTTCATCTCACTTATGATTAAATTAGACGATGATTCAAATTGCTGCTGATTAGGTTTTGATAATAATTTGCTAATAAATCAGGTTGCTATGCAGCATTTTACAGCAAATACACAATTTTAGAGACAATCTTATCTCAAAAAATAATGCACGGAATTTCATATCTTTAGAATCTTCATAACGGACATGGATTAATATTCAATTTTAGCTATGTAATAAGTGAGTTTGGAAGCATCAACATGCATGAGATAGAGAAAACTTTCCGGATTGTCTCAACCGACTAGTTTTAACTGGCTAAAAGAATCATTAAAAATCTATACAAACATAATTTTAAAAAGACATGCTATATGTGTTGCTTAGTGGCAGTTTACTTTAAGCTCAATCGTTTCTTTCTTTCTTTCTTTCTTTTTTTCTTTGAAAAAATTACTTTTATCTAAATAAACTTTTCCATTAATTTAGAATGGAAAAGAAAAAAAGTTTAGATAAGAAAAAAAGAATAAATTTAAACCAATAGTCTTACTTCATTTGTTAATACCTTGTGAACCAATTACAATAAAAATGTAAAAGAAATAATTAAGCACACGATTTCTTAAAAGGTTCTTATCTTGACTGAGTTAATTTGGTTATTTCTGGATGAAACCCTTAATTGCTTTGGAAGAAAATTACATTTAAGTACTTAATCACATAATGCACTTTATTTGCTCGTTTATTAAGGAATCGATTTATATTTAGGGATTTTCAAAGATATATTAATAAGATCCATTCAATTAAACGGGATTTCTTGAAAGTGTTTAGTTTTAAAGAATAAGAATTTTATTTATTCATTAATTTTAATTTTTTGGTTTTATTTTAAGTATAGAGCAATATAGGTGTGAAATACCTGGAAATTTCTTTGTGTAGAGTCGAGTGCAGAGTCAAGTGGATTAATTATGACCAGGGGGGGATTATGATCACCCCTATTATGGAGAAAATTGTGAATGGCAGAATTTTATTTCACGCATAAATATTAACCTCATAATTTATTTTTCATTTTAGACATACTTTATCACTAGTCTAAATAATTTTTGAGATCCAAATAACAATTTAGAAAAAAAATTATCAAAATGTTTAGTAAACGGTTTGGAGTTCTAACGGTCTTAATTATCCCAAACAAATGCGTTTAGGCAAGTAATAGGAGGAAATATAGTGAACCTAATTTTTTCCACTTGTGGTTTTAATAACCCCAAACTTTTCTGAAAATGTTGAAAATGTAAAAAGTGATCATAATCGACCCTCCTGACCTTAATTAAATAAATATTCCATCTTAACACGGCTATTAACCCTTTCGGGTCTGGTGTACTATTAATAATGCATGTCTTTAAATGGAATATTATTTTGTTTTATGAAATATTTTAACTACTGTTAACATATAGTAATGTTAGTATATGTCTATGCATTTACTATATGACTAGATTTATGTTTAGGCATTTAGTAATAATATTAATTATTATTATTTGTTTAATTCTCTTTGCATCGTTTGAGATTCTTTTATTTTAAACATATATTGCTCTCATTAAATTTAAAATAACGGCTACTTTTTTAAAAATAATCCAGTGCAGTAAAACGCAAAAAGCATTATAATGTCGAAATATAAGTTAAACCCTGTTGTAATACAATATTTTCTAAACATCTTCAAAAATTTTCCCTTACTCTATTGTCATATGAATATGAATAGAATAGTACGCAAAACCGCAACATTCATTATCTTTAAGACAATGACATATTCGTTAAACACTAATTAGCCTATATGGATGGCTAGTGTTAATGTTATTAACGCAAAAACATTTTTTCTAAAACTGAAAAAAATCGGACCCGAAAGGGTTAGAAGAAAAAAAAATGCAATCTTGTTGACATCGCAAATCAGAAATAGCTGCCGAAAGTTAGAATTCAGCGCAGTTATAAGTGTTCAATCTAATCCAGAAACACGAATGATATCGAGACATTACGAGAACTCATTCAATAATTTTTTTTCAGCATGTCCGATGTGGCTCTTTGAATAAATTAGATAGGTGATTCCTACATCAGTCAATGTCATTTGGTACAAGTGGAACAAACACCTGATTTTTTTACTAAATCCCCTCTTCCCTCCCCCCCAAAAAATCCAATTGAGTGATGTCTGGACTACAAGGATGCTATTGATGGACTGCATTGTTTTTGGGTGCTCGACAACGAATGAACCGGTACTGATTTTGACAAGATTGTAAGTTATTTTTCTTTTCTTTTAATATCTCTGTAAAACTGAAATATTCTATTTTATCATCTAACTGCAGCAGGTAGAAGCATTAGGTTTCTTAAACTGTCAAACTGCTATATTTGATTCCGACCAGTGTTCACGCTGACATTTGACCTACTTTAATAATTTGGCTAATTAAAAAAAAAAAAAAAACATTCGCTAAATGAAAAAAGTATTAGCAAAATAGATTTGCTGTGTAAAACAGAAAAAAAATTATCTTTAATCCTTTAATGTACCCCCATTTTTCAATATGTTCTGAAATAACCTAAGTTTTTATAACGGCGACAACGATTGTTATTAATCGAATTTCAACTATCCACTACAAATATATTAAAAATATGTAAGTATATATATGTATGGAAAACAAAAAAGAAATGTGTGAAAAAGCAAAAACTAAGCACTTGCAATTTGGCCAATATAATCGCTTGTTTACTCGCCAAATGAAGAATTTAGTCGCAATTTGGAGCAATGGCAAGTGACAGCGATAACCCTGATTCCGACAAGGTTAAACGCTATTTTTCTTTTAATATCTCTGTAAAACTGAAATATTCTATTTTATGATAAAACTGCATCAGGAAGAAGCATTAGGTTCCATAAAACAGAAAAATGTGTTTTATTGCAGAATTTAACAGTTGTGAAATTATCTATTAAAAATTCTGTGATGGGTATTTTAAAATAAAAGCGAACCTTTAACCTTTTCCGTAACGCTGCTTCTAAAAGAGGACACCAAATTTAAATTTTACGTGCACCCAGAATATTTAATTAAAATTTTCCTTTTATAACATACCAGAAAATAAACAAGTTTGCAGTTTTTAATAAATTCGTTAATTATTTCTGGTGTAAGTTAATTATTTCAAACAGATGTACTAATCGCCAGAAAGTGTTACAGTTTCAATACTTACAAGTAAATTTTGAATCATTTATATTTTGAGGAGCCCTTTTACTTTCGAACAGCAAACAGAAATTTATGCTTTAAATGCATTTAAGAACTATCCAGATAGAAAACTTTGAACCTCAAATTATACGAAAATTTTTACTAGTTGTAAAAACTCTGCAATATCTAAAGTAATTTGACGCAATGAGTTGAAAATTTGAATTCGCATAGCATAAAATTTTAAAAATCGATTTCTGTTAAAATTTCAATGTAACAAAAAACGTATTTTTATGTAAATTAGTAAAAAACTATATATGAAATATAACAATGATTGTTTTTATAATAAATTTATTTTTTAATTAGTTTATCACTGTAAACATATTAACGATTTATTTTATACATACTATGCATATACATTACAAATATAATGTTAAATTAT
The DNA here is from genome assembly GCA_964019185.1 of Maratus speculifer. Lineage (NCBI taxonomy): Eukaryota > Metazoa > Arthropoda > Arachnida > Araneae > Salticidae > Maratus > Maratus speculifer. The sequence continues at coordinate 275,055,916 of OZ025295.1, read as the reverse complement.
TGCTTGTAACTAGCTGCATGCGTATTAGAATGCAAAATGTTTAACTGGAGATTTTTACTCCAGACATAGTTTGTATAAAAACTAGCGATTTCCTTGGATAATCGTGTTCAAAATCCAATTCTTTTATAAACAAGCTAACAATCAGAACGTGAAATTATGTATTAACTCAACTGTATGCATTTCATGAAGCACGGGAATCATATAGAAATGAGACAAGTGTCAGTTTTTAGGTGCGTTCGGGATAATGTAAATACGTAGCATCTGTAGTCGTCGTTCTTGCCCGTCTGTCTGTCCGTCTCTCCGCATATAATAGAGCAAAAACTACCCAAATCCGCCGTGGGTGCAAAGTCCTCCAAGTTACCTGTGAATTATACCTTTGGAGGTGCCTAGTCAGGTGAAGATCTCGCCATCTGATCAAGGCTCTAAATTACGAGATAAAAATCGAGTATCGGTTGTCGTATAGGCGGCTCGTATGAGTTCTGTGGAAGAATTAGCGTTACCCTCGTCCTTTCTTGTTAATCCCTTCCAGTTCCAACATCGTACGAACGAAGCCAAACAGATAATTAAAAGTAACAGAGAACAGGCCAGAATAGTAGCTAATATTATAAAAAATAATAGCGATACAGCCCGCCCAATCCAAAGTTGCGGGTGTGACATTTACACAACTAAAATTAGTCACCAGCAAAAATATTTTTGAGCATTGGTTTCAATTTGTATGAATTTCAGTGTAGACCACTTACATATACATTTATCCAAATCTGAAAATTTTCCGATGTATCATTTATTTATAAAAAAAAAAATAATTTCTACCTGTTGCGGGTGTGACACAAAAAGGACATGCATTTTCATCTTTCAGTGCAAAAACGCAAAACTCTGTGAATTATGACAAGTGAGTGAATTGATTTTTTTAAATATTAAACAGTAATACTTAAATAATTATTCTATGAAAAAATTAAATTACTTACTCAATTCTTGCTTTTGTAGAAAATATTGAAAATTTTCGTTGCGGGTGTGACACCCTGTTGCGGGTGTACGGGTATAGCCAATAAAATAATGACATACACAAATATTTTCAAGGCGGATTTTTTTTAATTAAAGAATTAATCAATATTACAATTATAATATCTAGAGAAGAAAATATCAAACAAGTTTCATTTCAAATCTTGAATTTATAATTTCTGGTGGCGGTAGCTTTTTTTTTTTTTTTTTTTTTTTTTTTTACAAAAATGCTCTTTTTTTTCCTAGGATACATATCATGATATTATATTTTTGACAAAATATGGTAACATACAAATTCTCTTGTGATCACTTTCTGAAGTTATTACTACATTAATTGTTCCTACGTCAATAGAAACAACATGATGTATCGGTTGAATGTTGAGCTTCGATTGTGCTTGGTGCCAGCATGCATGAAGCATTTTCACAATATCTTCTGAAATTTCACATTCATCAAAGTTCTTTTATATTTTTTAGGACTTTTTCTATACACATGGCAAAATCTGAAGCTGAATTTATAGTTGCAGAGCGTTGCTAGCTTTACCAATTTCTTGGCAACTGCACCAACCCTGTCGACAACTCCTTTACCATGAGATGAAAGGCAAAAGGATTGCCATCCTTTACTGTGATTTTTTTTAAATAGTCTCTTCTTTTCTCTCCTTGCTTTGTCTCTTTCCTTCTCTTTTTGTAGCTATGCTTCTTATTTAAAAGGGTTTTCTTTAATCTTTTTTCGATGGTATCGTGATCTTTCTGTACTCTTCATTCTCTGCAAAAGAGAAGAAATTAATGTGTAAACTTAATAAATATAGCACTTCCGGTCCAAAAATATGTGCTTAACATATTGTTAATATTTATCCCTTGAAATTTCTAATCTTACATAAAGTTAATTATGTTAAATTTTGGTTATTTTCAAACTGACTATACATTTTATGCTAACTTAATAAACATTTTAACAGTTTCTATTATTCTTACTTCTACTTTTCATTTAATTTGATTTAAAAGAGAAAAAAAATCTTCCCCTAACATTGCTTTACTTATTTTAAAAAACTAAATATATATATATATATTAGATAAATATTATCAAATAAAAAAGTAAAAAATATATACATAAAAAACAAAACAAAATTAACAAATTTAAAGAAAATTGCTAAAATATTGTTTCGTATTTTTTTTTTTAATTTCTATAAAAATCTTACCTTTTAAATTAATTTCTTAATCATATATCACTAATAAAATTATTTTCTTGTAGTAAATCAGCAATTTTATCAATCCAAACTGAATAAATCAACTGCACACAGTGTCACATGCTCAGATGATGCAAAGTTTTATTTATTAACTGGAATTCACTCTATTAAATCCAAGGATATAGTTAAAGCTGCCAAGTAATGTTTTCCAGCATATTATTCTTATATAAATTTACATATAATTTGTTCAAATATACATTTTTAATCAATTTTAAAAGACGTTGCGGGTGTGACTTTAATTAAATATCACACCCGCAGCAGGGACATGTCACGCCCGCAACGCTCAATAATTATAATTAAAATAATAATTAATTTTTTTTGTGTCTGTAATTCAAAGTATCTTAATAAACTATTTTTGAATATATAGTTTCATAACTTTAAGTCAAAATTTTTTTTCTGTAGAGATATAAATGTAACTTTTTGTTGCGGGTGTGACACAATAATTAAGAGTAATTAAATATGCTTACCTTTTGTAATGAAGATTAGTGAACACTTCTCTGCAGACAAAAACTCTCAATAATAGCTGTCGGGTCATATATATCCAAGTTTGGAGATTTTCAGAATGTTTGTTCAGCTGTATGAGACCATGAAATGTAAAGATATTTGCCGCAGTCTATTTTACAAAGTCATAGTGTCACTTTATTAATTAAAATAAGTATGTTAATGGCAAAAATGTAATTCTTTTTTGATAAAATATGAAATAGTACACTCTTAGCAGTTAATATGCAACATTTCAATCATATTTAAAGAAATTTAAATTTTCATCCTCATGTCCATTTTTTGTGGATTGGGCGAGCCACAATCAGGTAGATTTCAGATTGTGGCAATCAACGGTTTCTGGCCCGCAGCCAGGTAAAAAACTTGTAAATCTAGGCATATTGCCCGGCAGGTAGGGGCCTGGTCTGCGGTATAATAATAATAGTTTGAAGTGCATTCGAATGATGCTACAGTCTTTCTAACATTAAAGAATTGATTTGCATCTATAAAGTACTCATTAAAATATACATTTTGTATAAGCTGTGGTGCAAAGAATATTTGTTATTAATTTACAGGACAACACAAAAGTATTCCCTTACATAATAGTATAGAGGGAAATATTGTTTGACGCAGGTATGGATTATGTTAAATTATATCACATGTTATGAATTGATATACATTGCTGAGGTTTACTACAAGTTCTTGTACAATAGAAAGCAGATAGCTTTACCAGAACGCACATATTTTGGATAAAATACTGTATCCAAAGTACTCTATATTATTGCACCAAGACGTGAATATTTTAAAAACTTCGTTATAGTATGATTGCACCACATTTGCTACGTTTGACGTGCAATATCGGGCTTGTTATGCCAAATTTCGGCCTCAGCTCAAAGTGAAAATTTTAGATATTCACAAATAAACTAGTCGGACTGCCACTCTTAATACTTTATTTTATATCATAATTCTTATTATCTCAAAAAGTGATTACAAATGTTATACTTCAATATTATTACTTCAATGCATCAACTTTGGCTTTCAGCTTAAATTTCTGCAATTAATCGCAGTAAAAGTGAATTAATTTCTATCATGACATTTATTAAAATCAAAAGTTTCTCGCTGTTCTATTGAATATGTTTAAATTAGCTGAGCCGCCCGGCACTGCCCGGGCTCTTACTACTATTCTTAAATGAACTTGAAATTTGTAATGCAAAATCTCATAAAAAGACACAATCTCGAACTGGCTCTCCGCTGCTCACTGTATAGTTTAGCAGGATTGCTTCTGCACGCATTGCAAAATACAAAATAGTCTCGAATCTTTTAGTTTCACATTCCATTACCAGGGGGGCAAAATTAAGAAAACGTTTACTGAACGAAACTTAAAGCAACCTTCCCCGTGATTTTTTAATCAAAATGTGGATGAATTATGCAAGATATTTAGTGAAATTACTTTTCAAAAATAGGTGGAAGTATGTCGGGTTTGGATAAGCAATCGTTATCTGAAACTATTCTTATGTGATACTATTATTTTATTTGGTAATGTGTTCTGCGCACTGTAAGCCCTAAAACAGCATTCCTTCTTTATCTGGAGTTTTAATCTAATATCGCTGTAACATGGTTCTGTTTGAAATAAGGTAGCATACAATAGATGATCTTTCGCTTGTCAATCAAACTTCATAGATAAGGCATGCGGACAGGTGTTGAAGAGTAAAGAGTAAAGTTGTGAAAGAATGACCTTCGTTTTGGTGGGAGAATCTGTGGCGGACGAGAAATAAAACCCGTTTTCGGAGAGCTCTCTAGTGAGGGAGACTTGGATTTAAATTTGTACCTATCGAGCAGAGAGTGAGGTTGTTCAGAGAAGCGCTCAGGTCCAAAGTAAAGCGTTCGTCGAACGAGGCTCTTAAAGAACTGAGCCTAAGTGTGTGCAGAGATTAAGAGTGATCTCTGAGTTAATTTACGTGTCTTAAGAGAGGTATAGAGTAACTTAACAGTGCACAGAACGAGTGTTCTGTATTTAATTTATTGTTGAATCGGATCATGTATATCCGAGTTCTTAATTGTAAATATTGTCTTATTATTTTTAAATATTATGTAAATAAATTGTTTGTTAAGTTTAATATAAAGAGTTAGTCTTCTGCACTACATACTTCTCATGCGTGCCCGATATCACATAATTATATCGATGGTGGCAGTATATTAAATTAAAGGATTATTTTTCAAAGTTTTGTAGACTTAGAGGGGAATCCAACATTGAAAGTAACGGATTATTCTTCAAAGTTTTGTGGACGTAGATGAGGAATCCGACAAAGTTCAATTTGAAATTTTATATTAAATAAGTATTAGTTATCCCAGAGCTCTAGAAAACGGCAAATATTTGAACGCATTCTCCCTAAAAAAATTATTGCTCCCGCCATTCTAGCCCATAATTAGACGCCCCCTACTCTTTACAATCTGTATTATGTGTTATTAACTATCTGAAAACTAAATAAGCAATATATATCCCAGGGTTTTGTCAAGAGTTTGCATATAAAACAGTAAAAAAGATACGATTTTTAATTTTTGACATTCGCCCCCCCCCCCTCTGAAAAATTTTGCTTTCCGAAATTTGATGCTCTCCACTCTTTAAAATCTTTATTATCGGTTACAATCTATTTGAAAGTTCAATCGTTTCGTGAGTTTTCTTAACTTTAACGATTTCGCGTTTCAATATTTCTTTTTTTTAATCGAATTTTTTATTTAAAAAAAAGAAAACTTGTGGATCTATTTTCATCAAATTTAGATATTAATAAACATTGTTTAAGAATATTTCTAGATGCATTGCTTTTAAAATCTCTAAATGGTGTATTTTTAAAAAATTGACTGCGTACCAAATAATCGTAATTTAAAAATCATTTGTGTTTTCGAAAAATATGCTTTTAAATAGAGTAAGTGATTCAAGTAACGAATTAATAATTAATATCTAAGATTGCAGTTGAGCGACTGTAAAGAAATTTACAGATTTGTGATTAGCAAAAAATTCTTCATCTGGCTGTATAAAAATTACTTTATAAATTTAATATTTGGAAATATTTACAGATCGTTTATAAACGACACTACTTCTTCGCACCCAGCTGTCTGAGTTGCAAAACACTTCTTAAAGATTTTCTTCTGAAAGATTTCTTAAAAACCTATTTCTTTGAACGGAAATATAATGAGAATTTATAAATGGACTTTTAATGGTTTTTTGAACTACAGTAAAACCCCGATAATTCGGATTAATTGGGGCAGGACCCTATCAGAATTATCTGGAGAATTAGAAAAAAATGAAATAAAGCAAAACATACTTACAGAAAATCAACTTTATGTTAAACTTATTGAATATTTACAGGTAGTAAAAATGTTCACTTCGCTTAATCCTTCCGAAAAGATTTCAGAAAAAGTTTTTTTATTCAGAATACGACGATAAAACAAGTTAATGTTATGGAAATTAGCTAATCGCTTCTTAAACTTGAAAAAAAATGACCAAACCGATCCAAATTATCCGGAGATCCGGATTAACGGGGTCCGAGTTAACGGGGTTCTATTGCATTTCCATAGTATGAAGATAATTTTTAGAATGTCTGAAAAGGCACTTTTTTCTGCATCTAGCTGTCTAATTTTTGAGTTCATAGGTCCCGTAGAATTTAAAATAGATCTTTTTATAGAAATGCCCACTACATTTATTGCTATGGCAGCCCCCTATTTATCCTTTATCCTCATTTCCAGTTTTCGAAACATTCTGTGGTTTGATGAAAATTTATGTTTTATTGGATTCTGAATATTTTTCCATTCTTCTAATTTAAAGAATTTAATTCATTCCTCAACTAATTATTAGAATTTTAAAATTATGAGGTTCAAGTACATTAGGAGAGGCCTTGGACAATCTTCATAAAAATTTGAGCCCCATACGTAGCGTAGTTTTCTCTAGCCATCGCGGACACACACACACAAACAAACAGAGCGATTTGTTATTTTATTAGTATAGATTTCTCTTTTAAATTGAAATCCTCGTGTTATTGTTTTAAAAAAATTTAATAACTTTTTAATTTTAAAAATCGATGATTTTAGTTTTTCTTTCTTAATTAATAACCCATATTAAGGTGATGGCTGTTGAAAACTAAAATGTATGTAAACGTTGTTTAATTATTAATATTCATGAAGTTGTTGATCATCCAAAATTCAAATATAAATTCAATTTCCATCTTATTGTACGATAATCTAGTCAATTTAACATTCACCTCACTTTGAAATAAAAATTAACTCTAAAAAAATCATTTTTTTCCGCTAGGGAGCGGTGTGTTTTGCAACGGAGGGACCGCAGGAGATGCTGGCAGAAATGCGATGCTACAGGAATATCCCACAGTCCCGCTCTCTGCTGTCACAGAAGTCCTGTTTTCTCACTACTAATGACTATAAATGCTATGTATTTATATAATTACAAAAATACCCAAATATGATTAATTTCCAATGTATAATACAGAAAAAGAAGGTACAACAATGGAGATTTTTAAATTATCCAATGTATATTCATAATACATGAAAGAAAACATTAATAATTTATTTATTATCATTTTTATAACAGTTTCGAGTAACCTTTGTCTAAACAGAAAAAATTTAATTTTAAAAATGGTGAAAGAAATACTAATTAGCCGGAAATTAAATCATTTTTAATACAATTATGTTAAATATTCTACAATTACATTACAAATACTATTTTTTAATATTTTCACTGAAAGAGAAAAAGTGCTTATGACTTAGATTTGTCTCTCCGTCTATCCGTGTATTCGCGCTCTAACTCTGGTAAATATACTTGGACTGCCCTGAATTTTTTGTACGTTATTTATGTTTAACCTAGCATGAATTCTATTTCAAATAAAATTTGTAACACGTTTAGATTATCTTCAGAGACAGTCAAAAGATTCCCGTTTCTTTACGGTCAAAAAGAAAAAAAAATTTCCAAATGAATTTTAAAGAATTTACAGCCTTTCAAATATAAAAAATTTGATATACATTTACGAAATGTACTAAAATATGAATTCGTTAGCCTCTGATTTCTAAGGAATAACTACTATTATTTTACAGACCACACAAAAAAATTCCGTCACATTATGGTAAAGGGAGAAATTGGAGGTTTAAACCTATTTTATATAAAATGAAATTCCTATATGTCAGTGAGGCTAATTATAAGTTTTTTCATATATAAAACGATGTATTTAGCATTCACAGGTCCACGCAACGTTTTTAAAATAGTATATTTTATGGTAAGTACTGTACAATAGCGACGATAGGAGGCAATATATTTTTAATTTTTGTCTACACTTACAAATTTTAATTTATTTATGTATACTATATGGTGTGTATAAATGCTTTTGTTGGTATACAGGGCTATATAATAGAATTTGCTAAGGCGACTAAATATCAGGGTAAATCGCTTAAAGGTGTTTCTTAAATGTATTGTCCATTTTACGCTGCGCACATTTAGAAAAAAACGCGTTTTTTTTTTCATTAGTGATAAAAAAAATGCTAAGTTTTGGTTTCCTAAATTTTTCAACATCGGCGTACATACAGGTTTTTAATATTAGACGATTTTTACTGAAATTCGTATACTCGGCTTATATAAGAATCGTTTTATACACGGAACATACAATATTTAATTTTTGCCTCGTGCCATTTGCACAGGCAAAATACAATTTGATTTATTTTCTAAGGTATTATAGAAATACCAATATTCTATAACATATCAATATTAACCTAAAATCAAATGAAGGATCACACATTTGTTTTAAAGTTGCATGATAAATCTGTGATATACGCCCTTTCCCCCTCCATATTCCACTCTTTTGAGAAAAGCAAATAAAATACATCTCTTTACAAAATTATGCTGTTTTAAAAAAATATAATGCTGAAAGTTCACCGAAATAAAAGAAAAGTGATCATTTTGTTTAAATATGTGATGATCCAGAACGCTAATTCTTGGTATACACATCTGTAGATTAAAATGTTTTCTTTGGAATTCCATTAAATTCGCGTTCAGTGTTTGTGCTGAATATTTAGGAAAATTCAAAAAGTTTCAACGTTTTATTTTGAAAAACAACAGTTTTTATTGTGTGGAAAATGACATCTTAGGACGCAAATCCCCTCACTCTGTAGCTAAATACAGGCATGTAATAACGGTATTAGTAAACTAGAGAGCTAATCAAAAATATCCACGCATGCTTCGATCTATTAGTCAAAATTGCCGAAAGAAAAATTTCAACCTGTTATGAGTTTTCTTGCAAAACTAAAATTTTAAACAAATAGCGTTTTTGAACATTTATTCAACTATTGAGCAACATTAAACTATATTTAAAAAAATTACAATCGTGCAATCATACTTTTCGGGATGCGAGAAGATTACTATTCCTAGAATAATATCTTTTAACTGTACACTCTAAAAAATAAATATATAAATTAGTCATTTTTATATATGTTCGTATATGTATGAATTTGTAATCTTAACGCACTCGTCCGTAATGTATTTTATGGCTTAATAGAAGTGTGTAAATTTTGATCGATACAAAAACTCAAAAAAGAGTGTAAATGTTAAAAAATGTTTTGGACATGATCTAATAATTTGCATATTTCATAGATCTCTGTATATTTTGTATATTGAACCACAATATGTGTGAGAATATTACACAAATATATGCTTAATAGAATATTACATAAAATTATGCGTAGAAGTTTTACACAACTACATGTATAAAAACAGAATATTACACAGGATTATGTGTAACAATATTATGTAAAATTACGTGCAAGAACAGAATATTATACCAAAATACATGTACTTCACTGAGGAAATTAAATGTAGGTAGTTTAAAATAGCTTTGTTTAATAGTGGTACACTAAGCACACATGTTTGTTCTTCATGCAAATTTGTTTTTTGACCATAAAAATATTTAGTTCATAATTTACATTCCAAATTATAATGTTATGTACTACGTGCACAAAATTCAATGTTTTGTACACTTTAAATGTGTATTCATTTACAAGTTGCTCATTAAACTGCATTTCTGAGTTAACTGATAACACATTACACTCTTAAACCGCTTAATTTTACATTAAAATATCGAGATAAATGTGTATTTTGAAACTAACATACCAGAGCATGTATATGGTAATTTACCTGCATTTTTACACATATAAGCAAATATTTTAGTATCATCTGTATACCTGTTATAAATACAATCGGTACATGTGTAATAAGAGCTTAAATTTACTTATTTATTTTTGAGTGCAGTACATTTTCGAAATATATTTTTGTTCAACAAAATATGCAATTTAATACCGAATCAAAGCTAATAGTAATAATCAACTAATATCTTACGAGTCTGATGTTTTATAAATTCATGTAAAACCTTTTAAAAATACATTTTCTTTCTGTTTTTCATTGATTTATATGGAAAAAAATATATCCATCATATAAAACTATAAAAATGAATATATTTCTTCTTTCAGGTGTAAAGAAGAGCTTGGTCAGCATGTGCTGTAATACCTAGATGCAAAAATAGAAGAACATTAGAGTTTTCATTCATTTGAGCATGAAATTTAATTAATGGCATTGATGCTTCATTAATCAGAATTCCACCTGAAATTAGGGAAATAAAAATTATTTCAATTATAGGAAATCTCAGCTACAATTATGGTCTGTTAGACATATTTTTCAATCTAAAAATAAAGATATGAAAATGAGATAATATTGAGCTGAGAAAGAAGTTAAAGGAATTTGTAAATAAAAAAGAAAAAGAATAAAAAAATAAATAACTATAATTTTTTCATATGCATGATTGTTATGGAATTCTGTTGGTTAAAATATATCAATGGATAATAAATTCCTTATGAAAGAATTTTATGAAATGCATGAAAAATATATTTTAAATCAATAAAATTTATAAATAAATAATAAAAGTACTGCTATAAATGACTAATAACTTAATTCTTGGATTTAATTCGCATAATAACTTGCACAGATCAGCTTAACCCTATTCTGTCATATAGATTATAACAATTTTTGAATGTTTGTTTTATAATATAAAATACAATACTGATTTTACATTTTGTGTTTTTTCGAGCATGGAATCATTTACTTAAACTTATACTCTTAAAAATTTAATGAAATACATAGAACTCGCAACGTAGATTTTTTTTGTATCTGAAAGTAAATTGAAAATAAAAACCAGGAAAAAGATGAACTAAAGTTTTAAATTAAAAATAAATATAATAGCTTTTACGATGAACTCTTCTAATGACACTAAATCAAGTCACTTAACTTTGTCTCATATCCAGTTATACAAAGTAAAAATATAACACAGAATTCCTCTTTTATGCCATTACGAAACGTAATGAATTTAGGCATTCACTGAAAATAAGTCTATCATATTAATTAAAATAACCATGCTCATTTATCAAATTGTAAACCTGGTTGAAAGTATTATCTAATAAAAGTTGGACATTTTGAGCACAAACATATGCATTTTGTTTATTATTTTATTGAAATTTGTTACTGCATATATACTAAGCAAGTTTTATGCAATTCTAATGCACACTTGAGTACGTATTTTTCGATTATTAACTTGAGCATGATCCTTGCTCTAGTGAGCAATATGTATATTTTTTTAATAATCAATAATCCTTAAAATCCTAAAATTCTTAGTTGTCACATCAACTCGAATTTTAAATTCTTGTCTCACTACTGCATTTCGCATTCCTTTAACGCTCCTGATGTCTCATATCTGTACATTGTATTACTATGCTTGAGCGAGCAAATATTCTCTGAAGACTGAATTAATATTTTTTTCAGACAATGTGTTTTGTTAAAGTATTAAAAATTGATAAGTTTACACAAAAACAATTTAAGCGCATTATTCCGCATTAAAAATATTCGCAAACTGGTAAGAAAATGTTTGAAATGTTCAATGTTAATATTTTTATATATGTTAAAAAATCAAAATATTGTAATCTTTCATTATATCGTGTCATACGGGAGGGGTTAAAAAAAGTGTGATAAACTCGAATATAAAAAATACAAGGAAATAAAAAAATTAAATGTATAGTAATTTGTAGATAAATACTTTATATTTCCAAAGCAATTTTAATGCGTACATTGCAGTCGTCCCATTGGTGACGACCCGAAAGAGGCTTAAGAATCCTTGTTTATAGCTACCAGTAAAATTTTACTATAAAATTTGCCCTGTCTAATCGGAACATTTTCTCGGTTTAATAAGCCACAAATATCAGTTTTTAAAAACCGGTGACCAAACATTAAAAATGTCTTAAAAGTCTCCTGTCGTGAAGGTTAATGATTCGGCAATACGCTAATTGTAATTGACAAACCATGAAACTCTTTCAAGTGAAGTTGAGCTCAACCATAATTTTTAAAAAAAAAGAAAAGAAAACGATGTATGAGAATGATAGATGCATCACGTCACTGTGCTACTATATGTTTGAATATACCATGATAGTCCAAGAGCCAACAACACAAAACCTGGAATATCACGTAAAAAAAAAACTTTTATTTCACGGAAGAGTAGAATTAAGGGTATCTAATGACCCATGTCTGACGAAAGAGAAGAGGTGCATAAGCGAAAAATTAATACCACGAGTTTTTGACTCGTATGTTTATCGCTGTGTTTGTCATACAATCAAAGATATCAAAAGATGGAGGACTGGCAGCAGAAAAAAAACAATGATAAACCTACGAATGAACTACTGATTGTATTAATTTTTGGCTTATGCACCACTTCACTTCGGGAAGACATGAATCATTAGATTCCGACATTTCTATTTTCCCACAAAGTAAAGGTTTTTTTTCCTTGTGCTTGATACCTCAGGTTTTTATGTTGTTAACACGTGGACTATGACTACGCAATGCATTTTTAAATTCACAGTGTAAACAGAATTATTCTATTTGTACTTGTTGTACTTATTGTACTTGTCAAATTTTGTTGTATCCATGTTTTGTATTTCTTTTTATTGATTGTAATTAAGAAAATCTGCAAGGTCATATCGCTGAAGGTAAACATCCGCAGACGAAATTCCTCTTTTGGTGTCTAAATTTTGCATTTCCTCTGAAAAAAGAAATACGATTTGCTTATTGTACTTGTCAAATTTTGTTGTATCCATGTTTTGTATTTTTTTTTATTGATTGTAATTAAGAAAATCTGCAAGGTCATATCGCTGAAGGTAAACATCCGTAGACGAAATTGCTCTTTTGGTGTCTAAATTTTGCATTTACTTTGAAAAAAGGAATACGACTTGCTTAGAAATATAATTTACTTGTAAGTTGCAGTCTGAATAAATCTAAAAACCTATAAGGATAAGAAAAACCAGTGAAGTTTAAAAGACCTAAACGCATTTAAAATTACACAAAGCACATTGCAATTTTTAATATATATATATATTTGTATATGGTCGAGTTTTGTTTCACTTGCTCGCTTTTCTGATTGTGCTTATTGATTAAAATTGAAAGCAATTATGAATATTTCGCATAAAAAAATAAAAGTTGTGTGCATATTTAATGTTATCACCTTAGAGCTAGGGAAGTGAAAGTCTAGCACTTGATATTGTTAGATATCTCCAAGGGTAATGGGGGATATGCTTTTTAGGTGTTTTTCTAACTATGAAAATACGTAGCACCTATAGTTGTCGTTCAGTCCGTAACGTAAACGTCAAAATGTAAGAAACATAAGCTATATTTTATTTCGCTGACAGAAGTTTCCAAGAGTAAAAAACAGTCAAAATGTCGATTATTTTTGGACTTAAGAGTCTAGAATCTTAAATCCCCTCTAAGAACAGGCGGAAGTAAGTTCGAAATTTAAAATATGTGAATCGAAAGGAAGGAGCGAAAAGCATTCTAAAAAATTCCTAAATTTCGAATTCTAATCAAGCTTAGGAAGTAATAAACCGATTATAAAGGTAGTAGTTCCGAATCAGTGGTGACACTCTCTGATTCTAAATTGTCTATATTCTATGCCGGTGCCACTACAACCCCGGATAGGAGAAACAACAAATGTTCTGAAAAAGCTTTTAAAAACTTTCTAAATTACGTTTCTATGGAATTTAGGAAATACGAAATCTGTGTGAAAATTAACGTTGGAAAATTAATGGTGAGAGTTCCTTTTTCAACATAGGCATTTTACCTTTGCGCCATTATCCGAGAGAGATTATAGGCCCTCAGATATGAAACTTGGATTTTGAGATGAAGGTTAATTTTAAGATGTATATCCATACTAATTAGATTTTTTCTAAAAAATTAAATACATCAAATGAATAGTGAAAGAAAAGTATGAATTAAACATAAAAGTTTCAAAACATTTCATTCAAAACATTCATATTATCATTTATTTAGAATTAGCTTTAGTTCTTATTATTTTAAATCTCATTTCATCCTAAGGTTGTTTAATAATGAAAATTAGTAAACTGTGGCTTAATTGGGAATTTTTGAATTATTTCTAAATATATTATTACTTCTAATAAAAATCCGACATACAAATCTCATTTGACATATTTGAACTGTTACGCGAGCAAAGCCGTGGGTTTTACTAGTAAAATATAAAACTATGGGAACATCATGATTAATAGATTAATTCTGTATATCAATTTTAAAACTGGTTGTAAGGCAACAAAGTAAAAAGATTTTTTAAAATTTAAATACTGGTAACTTTCAACAAAATATACCAAAATTATTATTATTATAAATATATTATTACACTAAAAATAATACAGCCAAAAATTATGTACTTCTTAATCCTCTGTTAGACGCTAAAAATAAAAAAGTACTTTTTAAAAGTTCTAATCATTGACATTTTGATAATGAAAAATGTTTAAAGTCATCTGTGATATGCTATGTTTTTAATTTGGAAGATGAAAAAACGTAGAAAAGAGCTTATTTGTTTTATTCTTAAAATTATATTTTCGTCATAATAATTACATTAATTTATATTTTTTAATGCCTGTAATCACCATAACTTCACATCAAGAATGTGTAATTAAGTTATCTAAAATCCCCAGAATTTTATTGATATAAATTTTTAATGTTAAAATTATAATTTTATTTAAGTGATATATATATTTGATTTTTTTTTCTTCGTACGATTTTTGAAAAAGAAATTAAGCACCTTGTAAATTTTATAACACACCAATTATATACACAAATATATACTATATAATTGTTTACAAAGAATACTTAAAAAATATTAAACCAACAGCTTTTCCCACTAGAATTAATATACAATAGAATAATGTATAATAGTTTTGTGGAAACATTAAATACTTTCAGTTTTCACGACTACTTTAAAACAAATTTCAATCTAATAAGTTGGCGGTTGTGTGAAAGGAATAAAAAAAAATATCATTCATTGCACGTTCCGATAAAGGAGAAAATTTAAACACCTGAAATGAATTGAATCATTGATTATAGTTGAAGAAAACTTACAGAATAGATTAGGAAATCTGTTATTCCTGAAGTATCCGCGTCATTCTACACAGGTTAAATTTTTATTTATTTTTACTTCTTCTAAAAGAATTTTTAATTTTTCAGTTTTAGAATAATTATTTTATTCAATATTTAATATTATTAATTTTTAAAATTTGGGCTGTGTCATAATTTGGAGTCGGCTGTCACAGAATTTGCCAAGAAAAATATATAAAACCCTTTTCTTGCGACAATAAAACGCACGCTGAATTAAAAAAGATTTCTAGTGCCATATCATTATACAAAGTTTTACGTTATAACTTCAGTATTAGCTAACAGAATTTGAAAAAAGAATATGTTTTGCTAATTTAACAATTTCATTTTATTTTTCTTATTTATTGTTATTACTAGCAAAACCCGCGGCTTTGCTCGCGTAATAGTTGAAATACGTCAAGTGATACTTATATATCTGATTTTCATTAGAAGTAACAATGTATAAAGGAATCATTCCAAAAACTTCCATTTAAGCCATTTATTAAGCGCATTATTCTGAAATTAGTAGTGGTATTACCATAAAATGCCTACGTTAGAAAACGGACGGTCGTTAATTTACAAATTTTAATTTTGAAATCGGTTTGATATTTTCTACCAAAGAAACGTAATTTAGAAAGTTTTTAAAGGCTTTTATAAAATATTTATTGCTTCTGCTTACCCCATATGGTAGCAGTTCTGGCATAGAACATAGAGGATCATTAGAATGTAGGATCATGAGACTGATCTATGTAGGAACGGAGAGTGTCACCGTTGATACAAAACCATCACTTTTATAATCGGTTTATTAATTCCTGAGCTGCACAGAAATTGTAATTTACGAATTTTTTAGAACGCTTTTAACTTCACATTTACTGCCGACATTTCTTAGAAGACATTTATATTTTGGAAGTAACTACCGTGCCGAATTTAAAGTTTCAAGACTCCTTAGTACAATAAAAATCTTCATTTTGAATACGTTTGGATCCTGCACCCTCTGTTGATAGTGTCACCGAAGTAAAATGTAGCTTACGTTTGTTATGTTTTAGCAGATTCTATCACCACCAATTTTCTTTTCAAATGAGTTTGATACGTCTCTGATTGCTTACAGATTGCCTTTCAGAAATTATAATTATATTATTATAATATATATTATTATAATATATATTATTATAAGTGTGCAGCATTTGCTGCATCGAAACTTTACCTCTTTTACAGACTATCTTTATTCTGACCAATGAGAATGCCTTACTATTTAGTCAAGAAACAGATTTTTGTCAAAGCAGTAGAATGATGATGAAGCAAATCCTGCAGATTTTTTAACAGTGTAGGGCGATTTTTCATGTGCCCCCTCCCCCTTTTAAAATTTGAATTTTTAAAGAAATGCTAGCGATCATTTTTATTTTATAAGTAATTGGCATGCTAAATTTCATGCTTGTAGTCCCTTCAGTAACACAAAAAATGCATTTTTAGAAAGTTTTTAATTCCTGCACCTCTTTTGGATTTGTAGAATCGACATAAGATGTAGCCTATATGTTGCATTCCGAGCGAACACAATCATTTTGGTACCATTACTTTTGAAATCTGTTCGGTAGTTCCGGAGATTAGCCCCTACAAACAAACAAACTTTTCCCCTTTATAATATAGGTATTAGTGCTCGCGATAGGATACGTATAGCAGGTATACGATTAAACGATATACGTATATCCGTATAATACGTTTTTCTGCTATACGGATACTTTCGAATATACGTTTAAACGTATCCGGATACGTATAAGGCGTATCAACTAAACGTATATTTAAGAATACGTATATTTAATGTATACGTATATTCGCCGTATCGTATCTAATTTAAATAGCGGACTTCACCAGTCTTATGTCGCTGAATGGAGAATAATTTGGAAATCGGTAGCGTTACGACAGAAATCCGCATAGTATGCAGACCGGAGCTAAGGGGGCGCTATGGGCGGCTCAGCCCCCCGTAGAATATTTTGAGCCCCCCCCCCCCTGGAAAAGATTCCAAGGTCACTCAATTAATTTCTGTTCCAAAAATTCAAATGAAATTCTGTTCAAAAATCTAATTTAGTTTTGAGACCCTTTCACAGTTTTGCAGAGTTACTAAATTGTATCTAAAATAAGTGTGTCAACACTCCCTCATTTTATATGTACATATGAAGTTAACATGATGTTTCATTTTGCACCAGTTATACAATCAAAATTTTCATCATCCTATACTTTTCTTAACATAAAATGAAGTTAGTACAACAGTTTAATTAGAAACATAATACCTACAATGTGAATAGTTATTAATTTATCTTTCTGCATCAGAAAGAGAAAAAAAAATTATGAGCCCCCCCCCCCTACATTCTCTCGAGCCCCCCCCCCCCTTTGGTTCACTTCTAGCTACGGCCCTGATAGTATGTCTTACACATACGAGATCAAGCAATGAAAAGCGTATATTTTTTAAAACAGTTTGCAAAAAGTTCACAAAAGATCAGACTCCTGATTGGCTAATCTCGCTTCACTAACAGTGAAATATCTACTATCTGGATTCCAACCAAGATCTTGGTATTTTCCTTTATAAATATTTTAATCAACATACATGTTCAGTGCAATTTACCGAAGTGACCCATCGAGAGTCTCTCTGTCTATCTCTGTCATCGAGAGTCTGAGTCTCTCTGTCTCTTCGCTCAGTTTTGCTACTTTTAGCTCGCTGAGTTTTGCACTGATGAAGAATCTCGTTAGTAGATTCGAAATAGCTATTTTCTACCTTCTCATACTTTATTTGTGCATTTATATTCGTTGGCTCTCTATCCTTATACATTTATGTGCTTTCCCGCTTAATAGAATATTGCTGAAATACTTCATTTATATGCTTGCCCGCTTAATAGAATATTACCGAAATACGACATTTATATGCTTGCCCGCTTAATCGAATATTACCGAAATACGACATTTATATGCTTGCCCACTTAATCGAATATTACCGAAATACGACATTTATATGCTTGTCCGCTTAATCGAATATTACCGAAATACGACATTTATATGCTTGCCCGCTTAATAGAATATTACCGAAATACGACATTTGTATGTTTGCCCGCTTAATAGAATATTGCTGAAATACGACATTTATATGCTTTCCCGCTTAATCGAATATTACCGAAATACGACATTTATATGCTTGCCCGCTTAATAGAATATTACCGAAATACGACATTTATATGCTTTCCCGCTTAATCGAATATTACCGAAATACGACATTTATATGCTTGCCCGCTTAATCGAGTATTACAGAAATACTACATTTATGTGCTTGCCCGCTTAATCGAGTATTACAGAAATACTACATTTATGTGCTTGCCCGCTTAATAGAATATTGCTGAAATACTTCATTTAAATGCTTGCCCGCTTAATAGAATATTACCGAAATACGACATTTATATGCTTGCCCGCTTAATAAAACACTAAGGAAATACGACATTTATATGCTTGCCCGCTTAATAAAATACTACCGAAATACGACATTTATATGCTTGCCCGCTTAATAGAATACTACCGAAATACGGCATTTATATAATTGCCCGCTTAATAGAATATTACCGAAATACGACATTTGTATGCTTGCCCGCTTAATAGAATATTGCTGAAATACGACATTTATATGCTTTCCCGCTTAATCGAATATTACCGAAATACGACATTTATATGCTTGCCCGCTTAATAGAATATTACCGAAATACGACATTTATATGCTTTCCTGCTTAATCGAATATTACCGAAATACGACATTTATATGCTTGCCCGCTTAATCGAGTATTACAGAAATACTACATTTATGTGCTTGCCCGCTTAATCGAGTATTACAGAAATACTACATTTATGTGCTTGCCCGCTTAATAGAATATTGCTGAAATACTTCATTTAAATGCTTGCCCGCTTAATAGAATATTACCGAAATACGACATTTATATGCTTGCCCGCTTAATAAAACACTAAGGAAATACGACATTTATATGCTTGCCCGCTTAATAAAATACTACCGAAATACGACATTTATATGCTTGCCCGCTTAATAGAATACTACCGAAATACGGCATTTATATAATTGCCCGCTTAATAGAATATTACCGAAATATGACATTTATATTATTGCCCGCTTAATCGAATATTACCGAAATACGACATTTATATGATTGCCCGCTTAATCGAATATTACCGAAATACGACATTTATATGATTGCTCGCTTAATAGAATATTACCGAAATACGACATTTATATGATTGTCCGCTTAATCGAATATTACCGAAATACGGCATTTATATGCCTGCCCGCTTAATCGAATATTACCTAAATACGGCATTTATATGCTTGCCCGCTTAATAGAATATTACCGAAATACGGCATTTATATGCTTGCCCGCTTAATAGAATATTACCGAAATACGGCATTTATATGCTTGCCCGCTTAATAGAATATCACTGAAATACGGCATTTATATGCTTGCACGCTTAATAGAATATTACCTAAATACGGCATTTATATGCTTCCCCGCTTAATAGAATATCACTGAAATACGGCATTTATATGCCTGCCCACTTAATAGAATATCACCGAAATACGAGATTTATATGCTTGCCCGCTTAATCGAATATTACCGAAATACGACATTTATATGATTGCCCGCTTAATAGAATATCACCGAAATACGGCATTTATATGTCTGCCCGCTTAATAGAATATTACCGAAATATGACATTTATATGCTTGCCCGCTTAATCGAATATTATTGAAATACTATATTTATATGCACCCGTTTACTCGAATATT
Source organism: Maratus speculifer (assembly GCA_964019185.1). Taxonomy (NCBI): domain Eukaryota; kingdom Metazoa; phylum Arthropoda; class Arachnida; order Araneae; family Salticidae; genus Maratus; species Maratus speculifer. The sequence goes on along the minus strand of OZ025295.1, from coordinate 275,035,866 downwards.
ACTGAAACGTTACACTTATATGCTTACCCGTTTAATCGAATACTATTGAAATACGAATGCACTCGTTTATTCTCCTTCTATAGTAAAAAAAGCTATACTTAACCAAATCTCAAGAAATAACTTGTGGAATGATGCTGATGTGTAAGGTTTCCTGAAATAACGCGTCCGGGTGGATCACACCTTCCATGAGTCGAATAGACCAATCAAGAAACATTACAAAATTGATTGCATGGAAAATAAGGTATCGCGAAGCGATTCCATGGAGTATTGGCGAGCGCAGCAATCAGGGGTAGCCTACAACTTGGAATCGAGAAGCCTACAACTTGGCCGCAAAGCCTACAACTTCGAATCGCGGGGAGTTGGCGAGCGTAGCGAGCAGGGGGGCTGAGCCCCCCTAGTTATTTAAAAAAGAAACTAATAAAAATTACCAAATATGTAAATTATTTTAAAATTCCTCCGCGGTAAGACAATTTACATATGGTGAAAGTAAAACCATTGTGTCACGTGACGCAGACACTTAGTATAAGTATCTCGTAGAGTAGAAGAACGAGCATTTATAGACGCAGTTCTGCTTAGATTACAATTAGAAATGAATAGAAAAAGCTGGGTGTGGCGGTACGCTGAGAAAAAGAATGACAGAGCCTACTGCCTGCTATGTGATGATGATATTGCTGAAAACTCATTCTGTGCAACTGGTGGAACAAAATTCATACCACATATAGACAAAGTCACAGACAGGACTATCTTATTTTTCGGACTATCTTACCCTTAAAAAGTGTGAACCAGTCGAAAGATTTCTCGAATCCATTACTTTCTTCTTGTTAAGATACAAGAAAATATAAAAAAACTAAGTACTGAGCCACAGCTCTTTCAAAGATTAGTTTGATTCTATCCACAACTTATGTAAGACAATTTATAATAAATAACTTTAACCAGAAGTAATTTAATAAGAAACCAAAATTTAAACTGAGAAACGTATTCAGATTTTTTAGGTACCTGCATAATAAGTAGTAGTTAAGTAAACGCATCGTAGTTTTTTAAACAGAGAATCGCGATAGGGATACTCAACCGGATATTTCTCAATGTCTGTAATCCGCAGAAAAGCACTGAAACATCAAATTTCATATCTTGAATGAAAAACGTTTAAACGTTTATACGTTTAACCGCTTGGATAAGATCCGTATATACGATGTACCGTATATGTTGTTTTGCGCAATACGTATAACCGCCGATGCCGTATTATACGTATAGTTGATCCGTATTTCGTATAATACGTATTATACGTATACGCGTATAAACGTATAATCGAGAGCACTAATAGGTATAGACAACATCAGATATAGCCTTTGTTGGATTCTGCGTGAACAACATAATTTTGGCACCATTAGTTTTGAAATCGGTTTGGTAGTTCCGGAGATTAGTCCCTACAAACAAACGAACTTTTTTTCTTTATAATATTTGTATAGGCGACATAAGATATAGCCTATGTTTGATTCCGAGCGACCGCCATCTATTTGGTAAAATTATTTTTGAAATCGGTACCGAAGATTAGCACCTACAAACAAACAAACTTTTCTTCTTTATAATATAGGTATAGATATAGGCGACATAATATATAGCCTATGTTTGATTTCAGATTTCCATCATGTTTGTATAGTTACTTTTGAAATCGGTCCAGTAATTCCGAAGTTGAGGCATAGACATAAGATACAGCCTATATTTGATTCCGGTGATCACCATCATTTTGGCACCATTATTTTTGAAATCGGTTCGGTAGGTCCGGAGATTAGTCCCTACAAACAAACAAACAACCTTTACCTTTTTATAATATATGTATAGATAATGACATAAATTATTTTGTTTTACATAGTTATTCTATATAATATCGTTTATTTATTATTTCCTCTTTTAAATAATAGAAAATAATTTAAAAATGTGTGTGTGACTGATATTCAAAAATTAAGTTATCGCAAAATTGTTATAAAAAACATCGCACCAAACATAGTGCGTGTATGACATCTGTGCCAAATATTTTATTTAAATATCAAATGTTGTTGTTTTTAATTTACATTCTAATAAACATATATTTTACAATTATTTCAATTGAAATTAAGTTGTCAACTTACTATCCGGCTTCACAAAGAAAAAAAATGCAAGAGATTCATTCGCATGAACGGTAAAAAATATTAAACCACGAAGATAATAATTCGCAAAGCAGTCCAACAATGAATGGACATGGACAATAATTCTTATGACGTCATAGCATGTAAATTGGAGGCGCCATCGGTTAAGTTGTTTCGGAGAAATGTTTTGGGGTGGGTCACCTTTATCACTTAGGGTTATTAAAAATAGATAACAACCTATTCTCAGACCTACAGAGTATACATATAAAATTTCATCAAAATCGGTTAAGCCGTTTCGGAGGAGTATGGCAACTAACACTGTGACACGAGAATTTTATATATTAGATGTTATCTTTGTGCTAAATTTAAATAATTCATTAACACTAAATGCATGACATTCTTTGTTACGGGTGGGGCATAAAGATCTCCCCATTTTAAGAAGTCAGTAATAATATATAGGACATTGAAAACAAATATTTTATGTTTACATTAAGAAAGAATAACGTTTGCCATTTATTAATTTTTACAATTTGTAACAATTTTTGCGAATTCCGAGGTTTTGTTGTAAGAAAAATAGTATCATCTAAATGTTTTCCTGCAATCTGTATACACTTGTGAAGTCTCTTCCGGAAATTCAGCCCAACATTTTCCACCATTGCTGGAAGAATTGCTGCAATTTTAAATCGAATGGCATCCTTCAGTTCGTCGAGTGTCTTAGGACGTAAGTTTATGTGTGGGTCAATCCATTTCAAGTGGTCCAGCACTGGTCGCTCGACTATTTTTAAAAAATCTGAAATTTTTTGTACAACAACCCTAGCATGACAGAAGTTCAAAATGACCGTTCTTTTAATTTTACTATTTTTTGTTTGTGCATGGCGGCCATCTTTGTTTCATCGTGTGCAGCGATTTTCTCAGATACTAGGATACACAAAATTGTAAATATCTCGTCTTCTATTTTCCTAATTGAAATGGGGTTTGCAGCATTTTGTTCAGAATAAAATAGGCTAAATATACAATGGAAGAAAAATTTTGAAATATAAATTTTTACAGATGAAATTTTAGCACAAAGTTTACGATTTTTTCAAAAATCTATCCGTTTGCAAGAGGAAAATTTTCATGCAAGGGAAACTGTCAACCTTACACAAATTTTTTTCCAAATAAGTCAAAAATGCGTGTACGCATACACCAAGTCCCAGATCTGGGAGTTAATTTCTCTTTGCGAAAAAAATTCCGAAATTCGTCAAAAATTTCAAAAATCGCACTTTTTAGGCTTTGATATCTCTGGTGGGGCAAGAGATAAAAATCGGAAATTTTGGCCTATGATTGTATCGTGTAGTAGCGTTATGTACAAAAAATTTCATGAAGGAGATTTGACTACAAGCTGATGTATGACATGAAAAATATGTGAAAACAATACTGCCAACCTATTGTAAACCTACTAGGTAATTGTTCAACAAGACTGTCAACCTTGCACAATTTTTTCTACAAATAGGTCAAAAGTGCGTGTACTCATACACCAAGTTCCAGATCTGGGAAATGATTTTTCTTTGCAAAAAAAAATCCGAAATTCGTCGAAAATTTCAAAAATCGCACTTTTTAGGCTTTGATATCTCTGGTGGAGCACGAGATAAAAATATGAAATTCTGGCCTTTGATAGTATTGTATAATAGTGTTATGTACAAAAAATTTCAAGGAGGAGATTTGACTACAAGCTGAGATATGACATGGACAATATGTGAAAACAATACTGCCAAACTATTGTAACCTACTATGTAATTTTTCATACCTCCAAAATTTTAAATTAATTATTTATGGTACAAAGTTAAATGTTAATTACAAATATCTTTTTCAAATGCTTCTGTGTGATTTAAACAATTCAGAATGTATGCGAAGCCAATACACTATTTGTCCAGATGAACAAATCTACTAGAAATGCTATTGCAACAATTTTACTCGGAACACATTTCAGGAAAAGTAAATTATAGACAATGGATTGCAACTGATCGAGTTGACATGGCTTCAATTATTAAACCTGAAGAATTTCATTCAAGTTAACAAGGGATGACAAGACTTGGGGAGCTTCAAATAAAATTTTTAGAAAGAACAGCCTGATGGACTGATAACAGTAACTGGTCGAACTCATAACATCTCTAGTAAATATTGTTAAGCTCTTTGTTGAGCATACATAGTATTTTGTAAATTAAATGTTTATTATTTAACTGTTTTCAACAAACGATATTTTCTGTGTAAATATTGTAATAAAAGAGACAAATCTCATTTCTCCTAATGTACTCGTAATAGCATTTCTTAACATTTTTTTAAATCACCGTATCTCAGCTTGTAGTCAAATCTCCTTCTTGAATTTTTTTTTTTTACATGACACTACTACACAATACTATCAAAGGCCAGAATTTCAGATTTTTATCTCGTGTTCCACCAGAGACATCAAAGGCTAAAAAGTGCGATTTTTTGAAATTTTCGACGAATTTCGGAATTTTTTTTGGAAAGAGAAATCATTTCCCAGATATAGGACTTGGTGTATGAGTACACACACTTCTGACCTATTTGTAGAAAAAATTGTGCAAGGTTGACAGTCTTGTTGAACAATTACATAGTAGGTTTACAATAGTTTGACAGTATTGTTTTCACATATTTTCCATGTCATATCTCAGCTTGTAGTCAAATCGCCTTCTTGAAATTTTTTGTACATAATGCTACTACACAATACTATCATAGGCCAAAATTTCAGATTTTTTTCTCGTGCTCCACCAGAGATATCAAAGCCTAAAAAGTGCGATTTTTGAAATTTTCGACGAATTTCGGATTTTTTTTGCAAAGAAAAATCATTTCCCAGATCTGGGACTTGGTGTATGAGTAAACGCACTTTTGACCTATTTGTAGAAAAAATTGTGCAAGGTTGACAGTCTTGTTGAACAATTACCTAGCAGGTTTACAATAGGTTGGCAGTATTGTTTTCACATATTTTTCATGTCATATCTCAGCTTGTAGTAAAATCTCCTTCTTGAAATTTTTTGTACATAACGCTACTACATAATACTATCACAGGCCAAAATTTCAGATTTTTATCTCGTGCCCCACCAGAGATATCAAAGCCTAAAAAGTGCGATTTTTGAAATTTTTGACGAATTTCGGAATTTTTTTCGCAAAGAAAAATTAACTCCCAGATCTGGGACTTGGTGTATGAGTACACGTACTTTTGACCTATTTGTAGAAAAAATTGTGTAAGGTTGACAATTTCCCTTGCATGAAAATTTTCCTCTTGAAAACGAATAGATTTTGGAAAAAATCGTACATTTTGAGTTAAAATTTCACCTATAAAAATTTATTTTTCAAAATTTTTTTATCACTGTGTATTTAGTCTATTTTATTCTGAACAAAATGCTGCAAACCCCATTTCAATTGGGAAAATAGAAGGCGAAATATTTACAATTTTGTGTATCCTAGTATCTGAGAAAATCGCTGCACACGATGAAACAAAGATGGCCGCCATGCACAAACAAAAAATAGTAAAATTAAAAGAACGGTCATTTTGAACTTCTGTCATGTTAGGGTTGTTGTACAAAAAAATTCAGATTTTTTAAAAATGGTCGAGCGACCAAAAAAATATTTTCTGGACCACTTGAAATGGATTGACCCGTACGTGTAAACGTTAGCCTTCAGGTAACCCCACAGGAAGAATTCACATGCTGCTGCATGTGACGATGTCATTTTTCGTGCAACAAAACCTCGAAATTAATAGCAAAAATAGTTACAGATTGTAAAAATTAATACATGGCAAACATTATTCATTCCGAATGCAAACATAAAATATTTGTTTTCAATGTGCTACAAATTTTTATTGACCTCTTAAAAAGGGGAGATCTTTATGCCCCATTCTGTACATTTCAATAGTTACAGTTTTAGAATTCTTGATCTAGTTTGAAACAAATTTTGGTGCTTACAAGAACGGTCTCCATACAGGCATACTCAGAAAAATTTGAGAAAATTACAGAATGTTCTTCTCATATAGTTATATATTTTTATAAAAAAAAATTCGGCGGAACCTCTTTTTAACGTCCGTAAAAAAATAATAAAAATTTCGTTTGTTTGGCGATTTATCTCCGGTTGGCGAAAAAAACGAAATTTTGAAAAATACGCTTTTACGCTTCGAATACTTTTTAAAGAAAAAACTTTCTATGTTCAATTTATTTAAATAAGTTTAGTTTAAGTAATTTTAGTTTTGCATTTTTACTTTACTTTAAATGTAATTTTGTCATATACGTTTATATGTACTTATAACAAAATGAAATTAATATATTTTTTTATCATTTAAAACACAATTTAAATTGATTAAAATTGTTCCAAATTGAAAAATACACTGTTAAAAATCTGCTGCATTTTGTTGCAATGCACTCCCTTGCTTGTATAGAAAACGGTTGCTTGGCCGTGAAATGGAGCTTTCTCATTGGTTGGAATAGAGATATTACATACAAGCGGTGGAGTGCGTTGCAACAAAATGCAGCAGATTTTTAACAGTATATGACACGGTCAATTCACCGTGCCATGGAGCATTCTCATTGGTCAGAAGAGAGATATTCTATAAAAGTAGTGGAGTGACGTTGCAGTAAATGCTGCAGATTTTTAACAGTGAAGTCAATTCGGAACAGCTAACGGTGTTCCTTGTTAGTAGTTGCCAACATCAGATGTTGAAACCTCGAATCACCAACATCTGAAGCTCTGAAGCAGAGTTCCAAAAGGTGGGACTACATTACAATAGGAAGCTCCAAATGATGGTACGAAATTTTACCATATGTTGGTGGCAGCTACTGAGCAGGAAAATTTGGTTCAAGCTAGGAAAAAAATTTAACGGTGTATTTCAATAGTAACATAGACATTGGTTTTATAACAAATTATTAACACGATACAGCTCCAGCATATAGAACAATTTGTATAAACACATTTTGAAGAAGATGGAGTAACAAGGCGGTGTTTACTATTTAAAACACTTTTCTTGCGACAGTAAAACCCATACTAGTTGAAGCTTGAATTAATAAATGTTTTCATTTACATAACATTACATAAATTTTCAAATAAAAACTTCAGAAATAGGTAAGAGAAATAAAAACAAGAATATGTTTGCTAATTTAAAAATGCCATTTTATTTTCTTATTTATTGTTATTATGTTATTTGAGCTAAAATAAAATAATTGATTAATACTATATGCATGTAATTCTTAGTGTGTTTCAACAGTAACAAAGACATTGATTTTATAAAAAAATATTTTCATGATACAACTTCAGCATGTAGCACAATTGGTATAAATACATTTTGAAGAAGATAGAATAACGAGGTTATACTAATATTCTAACACAATCTAACTGATTGGTAAAGTTATCATACGAATTGAATATTTCCAACTTAGCGAAAAATTGCCCAGGCCGGGAATCGAACCCGGATACTTGGCTTTCAAGGCCAATGCTTTACCTGTTAAGCTAACCGTGCGATAACCGGCTGGGATTTTTCGCTCAGATAACCTTATTGGCCATAACACCTGGTCTGTCATTTAGACAGCTCGGCAGAATAAGCCGCAGGTAATGGAACTCCATAGAATGATGGATGCGTAGATATACTGATATTCTGAGCGAAAAATCTCAGCTGGTTATAGCCCGGTTAGCTAAACAGGTAAAGCATTGGCCTTGTAAGCCAATTATCCGGGTTCGACTCCCGGCCTGGGCAATTTTTCGCTCAGTTGGAAATATTCAATTCATATGATAAAAAGGTTATTTTTTCTCATGTTTTGTTCTTCGAAAGCCCGTTATTAAAGATATTTTACTTTTTGTTAAGTAATATTTAAACATATAATATGTGTCTAACATGTGGAAATCCCTCCTGCTCACATTCTCAAATCGAAATATGTGTACGACGCGAGGCATGTGCACAATGGAGTAATGACTGAAGTTGATCATCAACGCCATACGACAATATTACCTAATTTACTCAAACGGTTTTCAAAACGTGTTATAACAACTTTTGAGCCTTGTCTTTAGCTATATATTTTTCTCTCCTTACTGCTTGCACTAATGGCAAATGTTTAACCCTCTCGGGTTAGATTTTTTTTTCAATTTTTAGAAAAAAAAATACTTTTACGTTAATAACATTAACACTCGATATCCAAATAGATTAAGTCGTGTTTAATGAATATTTCATTGTCTGAAAGATAGCAAATGTTGTTGTTTTGAGTGCTATTCAATTAAAGTTCATATGATAATAAGCGAAAGAATTTTCGGAGATGTTTAGAAAATATTTTATTACACTAAGATTTAACTTTTAGCACAACTTTCTAATGTTTTTTGTGTTTTATTGCACAATTTTTTTTTTTTTTTTTTTTTTTTTTTAGAAAAGTAACTTTTATTTTAAATTTAAAGAGTGAAATATATGGTCAAAATAAAAGAATCACAAACGTCGCAAAAAGAATTCAGCAAATAATAGAGATTATTATTACTAAATATCGAAACATAAATGAAATCATATAGTAAATGCATGGACATATTCTGACATTATTACACGTAAATATTAGCAAATATATTTCTTAAAGCAAAATATAATTCCATCAAAATGCATGTAATATTAACAGTACAACATACCCGAAAGGGTTAAATAAAATTTTTCATTCTCTATCCTCTTTCTTAAATAGTAAAGCAACAGTTCTGGTTTCACTTCCATTTATTGCACGAACTAAAAATAATAATGTTTATTTTATAACTACACTTTTTTTTAAATATATATACGTGAGTTAAATATACATCTGTTACCATAACTCACATCTTTAGAGGTTTGTAAACCTGCCATCATAATATTAAAAATAAAATTCATGGAAGGGTAACTGTTATAATTGTCTATAATAAATTATTTTTAAATTCAGAAAATATCCCTGAAATGGATTGCTTTTTACATACTATTTGTTTTCTTTTATCATTTTGAATTAAAATACTAATGAAACATCTGCACATAAAGACATCGTATCTTTTGTTCTATTGTTTCATGATTTTGCTAAAAAAACGTTTTGAATAGGGTTTCCGGATTTTACCAAATAGTCTTTTATGATAGAACCATTGTGGGAATAACTACACATGAAAACGGAATTCAAACATCCCTTGCTTCATTTCACGATTTTTCTTTTTAATTTATTTTTATACAAAGAGCAGTAAAATTGTACGTTTAAGTAGTTTGCCTATCCATAACAACTTGTGGTGCATATTGAAGATTTTAAAGTAACTATTTTATTCATTTTTAATTATAATCTCGAGATAAAATACATTGCTTATACATTTACATTAAAATCATTTAGAAAAATATCATTCTTATATATTATTTAAAAGGCAACGCTTTAACTATTCAGAAGTAGTACTAATTTTACATTATTCCTTTTAGAAATTTTTTTTAATTTTTTTTTTAAATTATTGCTTTGTAAACGTGTTTATTGTTAGCGTTTTATTTAATAGGTATAATATTTTGTTATACAAAAATGAAAATTTTATTTAATAACAATAATGTATAAAAAATTATATCTTTCGATGTATGTTTTTAGGAAACAATAGTAGAAACACTATATAATTCAAAATTATATGCCATTTATAAATTGCTACATTTTAAAAAATATATACAAAAATGCATTGATATTATTTTAAAGTATATCATTCTTTTATAATACACAAAAAAATTATTTGTAATAAATCTCTAAAAATAATTTTACAGAACTTCACAATGCATGGATTATAGTCATAAAATTTTTTCCTCGATGTATGTACCCCTAGCGACATAACCACAAGACCAATCGAAAGGAAATGTCAGAATTCAGGATATGAGTTCAAGATCGTGATAATTTAAAACAATAGAGCTCTCACGTTTACGGTTTCAGTGAAAAAAATTCGAATAATAAAATCCACTTTTTTTCATACATAGATTCGTCAGCGTATTGAAAAACCACACATGGTGTTGGAACAACACACATATGTCTAAAATTTCCGGTGTGATATCGTGCCACTCAATCCTTATTAGTTCCTATGTAACGTAATATTCAGCATTGTAAAACAAAGGATTACAGTTTTGTTTTCACTATGTGTGCAGATACACAACTCCAAAGAGACATTTTAAAACAAATCGTACAATATTTTTCATTTTACAAGAGAAAAAAATAAAAAATCGGCTATTAAAGTACATATCTTGTAGCTACGCTTTCGTTCCCCGAAATGGTCTATTTTCTTTTTATAAATAACTTACGTCACCAATTTTCATTGTATGTATATCATTACAAATCCATTTATTATTTTCTAATGCGCCGATGAATTTGCACATGAAAAAAATTGGTGTTGCCCTTCGAAAATTTCGAAATCTTTTCATTATAACCGTAATCGTTAGAGTTCTGTTGCTTTAAATCATAATAATCTCAAGCGCTTTTTCCTTCAAATAAGTATATCTAAAATTTCGTATAAATTGTTCCGAGCGGTTAGGCCGATAGGGATTCATATATAGGAGAACAAAATTGTATGACCCTCTTCTATACATAAGAGATGGAAAGATTACGGTACGAAAGTTGACTAAAATAGTGCTTGGTTGCACAGAATTTTAATAATTAGATTATAGCATTTTCTGGTTGATTGAATGAATAATTTTCTGTAAAATTTGACTAGAAAAGAAGAACTTTATTTGAAGCAAAAAAGAAAAGCTGGAAATTCCGTCAAGAAACTGCAGAATTTTTGGATACTCACTTCCGTATATATTATATATATCGCGTATATATATTGTGATTTTAAAAAGGCACATGAATTATAACCCAGAAATTTATTTTAACTTAGATCCAAGAGTTATATATGAATTAAGTAAAAATAAACAATCAAGTGGAAATTTCAAGCCACATATACTAAAAATTAGACTAAACGTCAATTTATGATTTCATTTAACCAGATCTGTTCAAAAAGAAGACATAGCTTATAAAACATTTTAACTTGAATGAATGAATTTCTGTCATTTTTGTCTTTAAACGAAGAAGTTTAATTGAAACAAAATGACAAAGTTAAAATTCCGTCAAGAAACTGCAAAACCTCACTTGCTGTCCATACTGCGTGATTTCAAAAGGGCACATAAGTTATAAACCCAGAAATTTATTTTAAATTTAACACAAACCCAACAGTTATATATGAATTAAGTAAAAATGAACAATCAAACTTTCAAACCACATAAACCAAAAATATATGCCAAAAACGAATTTATGATTTCAGTAAGCCTGTGTAGATCTGTTCAAAAAGAAATTAGACATCTCTAAACCTTATTAATTGCAAATACAAGTACATGCAATCTTTGGAGTAGAAGATCTATAGGAAAGTCGAAATAAAAAAAGTTATTAAACCTTTTAGGTTTTTTTTTTTTTTTAATCACAAGATTTTAAGGAATTCAACTTTTATATATAAACATTTGAATGAAAAATTTTATTTTATTTGAGAGATGTGTAACGAAAAATTAAAAACAAATATTATTGTCCTGTTTCGATTCCAATCTAATAAGGGTCATAATCATTATGATTCTCATTAGATTAGAATCGCAACATGCCAATAATATTCGTTTTTAATTTTTCGTTACACATCTCTCAAGTAAAATAAAATTGTTTATTCAAATGTAAAGTCGAAATAGCCAGTCTAAAGGAAGGAGAAATTCAACTGGATTACAGATTTTAAATTTATAGAAAATTAAACTAAAAACGATTGAATAAACACTTGAATATGACAGTTCAACAGCTGTTATTGCAGATTAGTTTTAAATTACCAGTAAATATAAAATCGTTTTTATTTTTACTTACCCATCATACGTAGTTTGGGTAAATATTGCAATCGTTTTGAAAATCGAAATTTTTTTGACGGATTTATACGTTTTCGACACTGGAGATTTCGAAAAACATATTTAAAAAAAAAAAAATTGCCGTCCGTTTGTCTATCTGTCAGTCTGTCTGTCTGTAAACGCTCTATCTCCCAAACGAATTGAGATAGAGACTTGAAATTTTGTATGTACTTAGTATGTAAGAATGGGACGAAGCCTATTTAATATCAGTAACCTCGATTATCCGGAACTGTTTTTTTCGGACTCTTGAAAAATTCGTTCTGATGAAAGGTACATAAAAATTTTCGAATTTTTTTATTTTAAGGAGTGATAGTAAAAGGCAATAAAATGACACAAATTTTGCATAAAGAACGAATTTGATCGAATCATTAGTTGCCGAGATATCTGTAATCCTGTTTTCTACATTCTTCGATTTTTAATTACCCTGTATTTCATTCAAATTTCAATTCAAAGATATATTTTAATCGGAAATGAGACGCTTAATCCGACGCAATAAACTGTTAGTTAATAAGATTATTATTTTTGGAGTTATAATAATGTTTCTATTTCGCAATTCAGTACTACTTGAGTAGTTAGGCGTGTTGTATAATTTATCGAAAGAGATTCATCAGCAACTCATTAATACAGCATTACTATGCACAATAAAAATATAAATACACGTTTAAATTTTGTTTTGGAATTGCAATCCATTTTATAAATAGTTTTCAAATGTATTATTTTCATATATTATACATGCATAGATATGATGGGTAAGTATTACGGTGGCCGCCAACGACTAGTTTACTATTTTGTTTAATTTTACGCGAAGCAAAACTACGGAATTTGGCCTAATTTATGCTAGTTAGTTAAAAGCCTTTCTATATTTTTTTTATAATTTAAGACTTATGCGATGTTTGAAATTATGAGTCGTAAAATAAAAAAAAGTTTTAAAATAAATTGTAAGCACTTGTTTTGAAACTATGAACCATCCTATCTTCTGTAACAATCTTTTGATGAAAACATGATGCCCAAAATAAAATATTTTATTAGAAGGAAATATGCTTTATCAATTAAAACTTTTTAAATATATTTTAGTTAATAAAATTTCTATTTAACTTTACAATTAGAAATTATTTATTTATAAAAAAAATAATGTGTTTATTCAACATTACCAATTAATTTTCCATGTTTTAACCAATTTAACGTTTCTTTTTCAAAATCATTATTAGGTAACCTTAAGTGATTAAAATAATTAAAAAAATATTTTATTTATCTTTAGATAGTCAGAATTTAACTGGAAAATTTAATATCTGACAATGCAAACAAAATAACCATTTTAGAAAATATATAGCAGACTACTTTATCTGAATTTTTTCTTTCTGCTACAACAAATACTTAATAAAATTTTAATTATTTTATTTACATTTTTAGGTTTGTAACAAACACAATTGTACGTATTAGAATTTTTAAAGTAAATATACATGCATGAAACTGCATAATTTCGTAAAAAATCATGTTTAATATCAAATATGTTACAAGCCAAATATTAAAATATTTTACAAGCTGTATAAAATTTTGAAAACCCTTACGCAAATTTAAATTTAATTTTATCTTTTATTTAACTTTTTTATTTCCTAAATGAAAAAAGAAGGTCGAGAAGTGTACAATAAACATCCTTTTTTACGAACACAGATAATGTATTTTTCATTTTATCTATAATACTTGATATGTAATGTTACTTATCATGTTACTGTAATGTTACTTATAATGTTACTGTATCATATTCATTTCGCTTGATATATGCATAAAAATATTTAATTTAATATTCTAATGTCGATTTATTTTCTTCTACTGAAAGCAGTTTATACTTTTATTCAGATGCATGTATTTACATAAGACGCTATTTTGAATTTAAAAGCAAATAGCATCGAGCAAATAAAAACAAAGCAAATATTGGTATAGAAATTTTTATATGAAAGATAATTTACGGAGATATTTTAACTTATTTTATTTGTGATACTTTAAATCTGGTTCGTGTATGTTTGATAAATCTATTTGATAATGTACTAAAATTTATATCAAAGAGCTTTTCATTCAATGCATACAAATTCTAGATTGTTTGTATATGAAATATGAGAATAGGATTTCATAAACGTGCGTAGGTGTGCACTATATGCTACATTACAAAATTAACTTAAAATTAACTAACTTTTGTCTGCTGCAATTTTTGTATTTGCGCAATTTTTAATATGGTTTTTGAAGGATTTTAAATGTAATTTCTAGGGATGTTCTGATTTTTTTTGCGTTTACTATCGATTTACAGACATTAATTATATATTTCCGATTACAGTGGTTTTTACCGATTAATGTAAATATTGAACCTTACGATTTTTTAATATTTAGCGATTTTTAATACATTTTTCAGTGGGATTTTTAGCATTTTTTTAAAATCTACTTTAATTTTTTGATATTCGGAAATTGCCTTTTTACTTTTAGACATTTAGCTTAATATAAAAAAAATCCTTTTGCGATTTTAAATTATAGTGATTTTTAAAGCGAATTTTCAAGATGTTTTACGTTTTATGTTATATTTATCTTTTCGAATTTTTTTTCGCTTACCAAGACTTAACCATTGTCTGACAAGGGGAGCAGTCAAACTTGCCTTACTATAATACAAATCTTTAAATTACAAAAAAAAGCTTGTTTTCATTAAATCCTTTTTAATGTTTAGATTTAAACTTACAGCATCATGTGCGAACTAAGAACCCCTTGTTTTACAATTAAACACGTTATGTGAAATGTATGATGCATACAAGATAAACGTTGAAATTAACATTCTCTTTTTAAATCTAAATTAACAAAAATAAACGGATGTTATTGAAAAATTTATTTATTATAATAATAGACTTTTTCAAAACTTTGTGGTTTGTCTTATGATAAGAGGTATTCAATTGTAAATACACAAAAATTGAAGTCTGACTTATACAGTTTTTGGTTACGGAATTTATGACGTACTGGTTGTCATAGATTTGGTGATTCATAAGGTTTGATGACTTCTGTTTCTTTGTTAATGATCTGATGATTCATAGGGTTTCATCAGATGAACCAAACTCTAGAAATGAAAATATACATTGTTGTATAGTAGGCTCATACAGAAAATTATTTTCCCACGGATCGTAAGAAGATACAAAACATAATTGCATTGAAATAGTTACATAAAAGGATTTATCAGTATTTCATCTACTACTAAACATAAAAATCACCGAAATTGTAATACTTGTCATAGCATTGGATAAATTTTTGCAATCCAGTGTCATTGAGTTTGCTATCTAGGAATGGAGCCATTTTTTTGGCTCAGTACCGATCTTACATATGGGGATGCAGGAATGGGGAAAGAAACAACAGATAAGAGCCAACTGACTTGTAATTAAGAGAGGTTACCACATTGGCGCTTATTCGCTTCTTTCTGACAAACACTTTTTGGTATACGGGCCCTGAAGTAAGATAAGACGAATGATATTTTTTTTCCTCATTAGACATCTGTTTTCGCACTCTTTCCCGTCCCAATGATTCTTCAATGTCATGGTCACTGTTCAGTTACCCTTTCGAGAGGAATGCAACATCCTGCTCTGTTTTAACAGTACATATCTATATAAAGAACCATTTTGTAGATATAGTTCCCATATGAAATATAACTAACCTCCGTAACGTTTTACAGCGTTAACGGGAATTATAATCCATTACGAATAACTTAAAAATATACGAAATGTATAACGTATAAATAAAATTGCAAACATGCAAACATTTTTAGAACAATAGTTTTATTTTTTTTCACGTCATTAATATTCCAAAATTCCATTAAGAGGTTTAATCATTTAACTCCCCACCCCCTTATTAATGTTAAATGTATGGGAATAAAATGCATTCGTATAGTAAATTAGAAAATTTAAGTGCTTAAAAGGATTTGCACATTCGTATATTTAAACAAGTTGGAAATTCCATGTAAAGCGTGGCAAATGAGGTGCTTTCGTATGATAACGATGTTTTAAAAATATTCAGATCTTGCTGCTAGTAGATAGTACTTCGGATATAGTAGTGAAATATATATATATATATATTTGTGTGTGTGTGTTCCTGTAAATATACAAGAAATAATTTTTATTACACCTCAGCGACGTATATCATACGCTATACTATCTACTTTCTTTTATACAGGAAATAACTTGTAGTATTCCTCAGCAATGTATATCAATCTCATGTTAAATAGTCAATATCAAATGTTAAATAGTCAGTTACAAATATCGCACCAAAAAAATGTTCTCCCTATACCATTATGCAATGGAATACTTTTGTGTGACCTTGTAAATCAATAAAAAATGCTTTTTGCACCACAGATTGTGCAAAATGTATATTATAATATGTATGTTCATAGAGTCATAACAATTTTATTGTGTTCGAATTAGTGTAGCCCATTAAAATGCATTTGAAACATTTTCCCCCATTGACCGTAATGTAACGGAATAATTTTGATTGCCCCTGTAACTGATCTATGCATCCGATTTTCATAAAATTTGAAATGATTCGACAAAATTATGTAATGGTTATATATTTTAAATTTCAAACGATTAAAATGCATTTGAAACTTTTCCCCTTATTCACCGTAATGTAACGGAATACTTTTGATTGTCCCTGTAATTGATCTATGCATCCGATTTTCATAAAATTTGAAATGACTCGACAAAATTATATAATAATTATATATTTTAAATTTCAAATAATTCGGTTGGGTAGTTTTTGCGTTGTTATATGCGGACAGACAGACAGACGGACGGACGGACTGAACGACAACTATAGGTGCTACGTATTTACATAATTACGAACGCACCTAAAAAAATCTCCCTAGAAAATTAACATTTTTGTCTTATTTATTTATACATCTCTTAAAGGATGCTTCAAAATTGTCAAACTATTTATAAAATATGTGTTTAATTTAATATTTTATGCGTTAAAAGCTAATGTGATTAATATTTTAACCCTTCCAGGTAAATTTCGACAAAAACATTTGCAACAATGAATTTCAAAAAATGGAATGCATCTCACTATTTTTCGTTAAACGTTAGGTTCTCATATTTATCGCTTTATAGGTGCGTTCGTAATTATGTAAATACGTAGCACCTATAGTGGTCGTTCAGTCCGCCCGTCTATCCGCATATAACAACGCAAAAACAACCCAACCGAATCGTTTGAAATTTAAAATGCATAATTATTACATAATTTTGTCGAGTCATTTCAAATTTTATGAAAATCGGATGCATAGATCAATTACAGGGCCAATCAAAAGTATTCCATTACATTACGGTCAAAGGGGAAAAAAGTTTCAAATGCACTTTAATCGTTTGAAACTTAAAATACATAATTATTAACTAATTTTGTCGAGTTATTTCAATTTTTTTGATAATCGGGTGCATAGATCAATTACAAGAGCAATCAAAAGTATTCAATTACATTATGGTCAATGGGGAAAAAGTTTCAAATGTATTTTATACGTTTGAAATTTAAAATACATAATTATTACATAATTTTGTCGAGTCATTTCAAATTTTATGAAAATCGGATGCATAGATCGATTACAGGGACAATCAAAAGTATTCCGTTACCTTATGGTCAATAATAGGTTAAAAATATTGATTTACTTTCGGAGATATTTTAAATATAAAAATGCATCAAACGTCTATATAATTAACCTTACGAAAGGGAATTCGGAAGCTGACTGACCAGCACCCTTAAACAATATTTTCCCCCTCCTGACTGTTTTAGTTCAGGCGGAATAAACATTTTACCTATTTAATTTAAATGCTTTAAGTGATAAATTAAAATAACATAAAAAGATTATAGCTTGACATGTTTCATTACTCTTACGGCAACATTTTCAAAAGCAAATAAATGATTATTCAAATGATTATGCAAATAATTCATTTATTTGCTTTTGAAAATGTTGCCGTAAGAGCAATGAAACATGTCAAGCTATAATCTTTTTATGTTATTTTAATTTATCACTTAAAGCATTTAAATTAAATTGATATTTTAAAGTGATGTTTATATTATATGTAACATTTTACCTTTCAAAAATCGGGTGGAAATTTTTTTTCTGATTTTTTCATAATGATGCTAACATGGATAAACCACGTTTTCGAATAAAAATTTCTCAAGGCTAAATTTTCTGTGGTCAAAAAACAACAAAATTTTGAGATTTTATTTTATTTATTTATTTTTTTTAATATCTCGAGATTTGTTGCCATAGCAAAATATTTGTCAGTTACAATATTAAATAGGACAAAATTCTGCATAATATTTCTTATTTTCAACTTTTTTATACACTAAGTAGCAAGCGCAGTACGCCAAAATCCCCCCAAATCCCATTCTATTTAAAATTAAAGAGTATAAATAAGAAAATTTGTTTGTGTTTGTAGCTTTTGTATTGAGAAAAACTAATGCCTGAAAGTGAGGTACATATGAAATTATAAATAATAAACGGGCATTAATATAATATAATAATTCTATTAGGTAGAATTGTTTAAAAAAAGGACATTTTTTTAAAAATTTTCTTAAAAACCGTGAAAAAAGTAGTTAAGCCACGATTATTCAAATGTATTCATCGGATTTAACCGTGTGTATATATATGTATATATATATATAATACCATTAAAAGTAAGACAAGATTCACCAATGGATTCTATCAACAAAACAATAAACCAAAACGAAGAATTAAATTGAATTATAGTAAACAATATTAACCATTTGAAATTAACCACTGAATTTAATAACTTATAGTACATTGAACATGGAAGGAAAAAAGAACAATATGAATACAAATGAAATACAAATGAAATTTGTAGAACCAAAGCAGAATCTTCAGGTCCCAAATACTTTGGAACTACAAATAGAGTGTGTGGTTTCATCTTCGTATTTGCCATGAAAAAGCAAAACAATACGAATTTGGGACTACCATCACACAAAAACCAAATTATTAAACAAGGAACAAAGATATTTTACAAAAAGGAGTTGAAAGTAAGTATATATATTAAATACGTAATCAGCTTTGTTAAACATTGATTCAATAAAACTTTGAAAATTTAAACGAAAGGAATCGAAATATATCCAGTTTTATAAAAGGTTTCCATCTTAGCAGGTATAATTGTTCACATATTTTTTTTTTCTTTAAATAATAATAACAATAATAACTAGTCGTTGGAGGCCACCGTAATACTTACCCATCATGGAGATGCATAACATAATATATGAAAACATAACATATGTAAACAGTTTATGAAATGCATTGCAATTCCAAAACAAAATATAAACATATATTTAAGTATTTTTAAAACAACATCATGCTCTATTAATGAATTTCTGATGAACCAATTTCAATAAATTACATGAAACGCCATACTATTCTAGTAGCACTGAATTGCATAAAAGAAATATCCTTATAACTCTAAAAATAAATATCATATTCACTAACGGTTTCTTGCATCAAATTAAGTGTCTCATTTCCAACTAAAAGATATCTTTGAGTTGAAATTTGAATGAAATACAGGGTCATGAAAAATCAAAGAATGTGGAAAACAAGATTAGAAATTTCTCGACAACTAATAATCCGATCGATTTCGTTTTTTATGCAAAATTTGTGTCAATTTATTGCCTTTTACGTCCACTCCTTAAAATAAAAAAAAAATCGAAAATTTTTATATACCTTTCATCAGAACGAATTTTTCGAGAGTCCGAAAAAATAGTTCCGAATAATCGAAGTTACTGATATTAAATAGGCTTCGTCCCATTCTTACATACTAAGCACATACAAAATTTCAAGTCTCTATCTCAATTTGTTCGGGAGATAGAGCGGTTACATACAGACAGACAGACAGACACACAGACGGCAAAATTTTTTTTCTAAAAATATGTTTTTCAGTGTCCGAAACGTGTAAATCCGTCAAAAAAAATCGATTTTCAAAACGATTGCAAGACTTACCCTATACTACGTATGATGGGTAAGTAATAATAACAATGATTCAATGGTAATTGAATAATTTCTAAATTTACAACTATGAGACTAAATTAATCACCCGTAATATTAAACCTATTGAAGTGTTCATATCGAATATCTTGCTTGCTTTTATTACTTTATATATATATATATATTCATGAGATAATTGAAATCAATATCTAATGCTGTACTTTTTCGGGTTTAATTAATTAATTATTTTTTTAAATATTTCGGAAAATTGTTTGGAGCGTTTTCTGAAATTAAAGTAGCTTCTTTAAAAAAAATGCAACCAAATTTACAAAATTAAAAGTACGCAACATTAGATAGCGACCTTAAATATCAAATGAACAACAACAAAATAATCATAATAATAATAATAAATAAAATAAACGTCAAAATTCGAGGTTGAATTCTAAAAAGAATGCTCCCATAGGTTTAACATTAGCATGCAAATGCTTTCGCGTGAAACTACACTAGTCATATGAACAAACTAGAACGCTAATCTTAAACCTATAGGAGCGTTCTTTTTTACAATTTCTCGCTTGTAATTTAATAGTTTTAAAAGGTCTTTTTTCTGTTTGAGATTACAATTGCTGACGGACAATTGCTGCTACAATTGCTGCTAGAATTCTAACGGGATTAGTGTTTACTTTATCTATTTTGGTTACTTTAGTTTTCTATTTTGATTACAGTTTTTATTTATTTATTTATTCATTCATTATTTTTCTATAAAATTACAATTGATTATTAACACGAAAATATATATTTGGAATAAAAAAGAAACTTATAGTACAATATTTAAATATATTTCTGAGTAAAACTTGCTCTAAACATTTTTCAGATATTTTTTATGACCTTACTATGACTAGAGTTAATCTTTTCAATATAAATTTTCTAAAAACCCTCTAAAACTCAAAATACTAATACTCAAATGGTAATAAATTTTTCTAATCAAATATTTAATAAAATCAATGTAAATTCTATAATAAATGATAAAAACTGAAAATTTCCTATAAATAATATTCAAATATCAAAAACTTTAAAGTATTCAATATTTAACTATAATTCGTTCTTAAAAATACTTCTGATGATAGTACTTTCCCCTGCAAATGCAATGACCCCTCTCTACACAAATACATTAAGGGGACGGTGGACGTTAAAAATTTATTTTATTCATTTTTATCATAGCAATATGAAATTTTGTGCATATATACATTTCACCAAAAGCATATAGAATACCTTCAAAAAATTTCCAACCTTATTAAAATTTGTAATTTTTTTACAAAAATTTAAATTTTTAAACGAAATTTTAAAATGCTCCTCGTGTCTTAATTTTTGAAATATTTTCTTGCTTTTGCATTTTTATCACTTAAAACTATATTATAAACAAATTTGTGTAAGATTTTTAAAATCTCTTGAATAGTTAATATTTTACAGATTTTTTTCTAAATTCCTTATCGATTTTCATCAAAATTTTGCCTTTTAATAAGTAAAAAATAAAATTTGACTATCTTAATGAAGACGAATTTTAAAAAGCTTGCACAATTTCTTTTTAAATAATATCAGGATACTTCCTTATCAATTTTATAGATATTGATCAAAAATTAAGACGCAAGGAGCAATTCAAAAATCTAAACACGCTGAAAAATTAGTTTTGAGAAAAACAGATTTAAAGTATATAAATAAATTTATCTTTATTATTTACTCGTTAAAACCTTCATCAATGATATTTTAATAAGAAAAAAACTGTTTAGGTACTATTATACCCCAGAAATAGACCTTTTTTCTGACGATTTTGCTATAGATGATTTTGCTCAAATAAAGGTTCACTGTCCCCTTAATAATGATCATGGGCATATTATTACTGGAAATCTAAATACTGTATATGACTTAACACTGAAAAAATTAATGGGTTATGGTACTAAGTATAGAATTATATTCAAATAAAACATTAATTCTGTAATAAAACAATTTACTTATGATATATATGTGGGATATTGAGTGATTAACTTATGATTCAAGCAAAACTAATATTCTTGAAAGTATAAAAAGGTTTAATAGACATAAAACATGTACGTAACATTCAAAGATAACAGTAGAAATGAATAATATTCAGTATAAATAAGCTTCCCTGAGCTTTGCATTAAAAATCCATCAAACTCGCCATCGCTGAAACCTATAGAACACCTCGTTCTTTTCACGCATCATCACATGAGTCTCATTTGGGATATCACATTCATTAAATCATTGAGTTTATTATCTTTTATTGCGGAATACTTCATTCTTTAATCCCACATGTATATATTTATTTATAAAATTGCAATATATTATAACAAACCTATTGAATATTTCAATCAATGGAAAATTTTAGTTATTGATAAATTAACTAAGACTTTAAAATACAATATTTCATATCTGGATTATATAAATACCAAGCATCTTTTCCAGGAAATCACTAAATTGCAACAAAACTGTAATAACTTATGTTGACAAATCTCCAAATAATTATGCAATTATATATAAATCCTATTATCATCAACTGCTTAAATCGAGTATATCTTCTAATAACACATTCCAAAAAACTAATGATAACATAATTGTAAACAATCGTAAAATTAAAGGCTTTTATGAATTATTAGGCATTATCTCTACTAACTTTAAATATCCTTATCTAGTTCTTATACTCAAATTTGATAAGAATCCTGTTAAATTTAGAACAGTTACAATTCGTTGCAATATACTTATAAAAATGCTGCTAACAAACTTCTATTAACAGTTCTTAATCAAATATATAAAATTACAAAAACCAGTGATAATAATAAATACTATAAAGAATAGTTATGAATTGGACAATAGTATGAAAAATCTTAAATGTATAAAAAATATAACTGCATATGACTTCAAAGATCTTTCTAATAATATCGATTTATTAGATTTACATAATATAATAAATGCACTTAAAAAAAAATATCAACATGATTTGGATCTATCATTGAACATTGAAACTGATTATTTTCTTACTTTAACTAATTTCATTATCTAAGGTATCCTGGGGTAATAACGCCACGTTAAGGTTCTACCAATTTTCACGGCTCAGTTTTAGTTTGTATTTTTCAAACAAATATATTTTTATCATTAATATTATTGATATTATTTAAATATCAATTTATCAATAACTAAAATTTTTCATTGATTGAAATATTCAATTGGTTATTGCAATTTTATAAATAAATATATATATATATGTGGGATTAAAGAATGAAGTATTCAGCAATAAAAGATAATATGATATATAATTTGATACAGCAACTTATTTACTATCTGTATTAAAAAAAAAATAATTTAACAGCTATGTATTCATAAAATGTAATGGCGTGATTTCTTGACCAATGCTATTTGGCGTTATTACCCACCTATATGGGTAATAACGCCATGCAAACAAAACTATGAAATAAGATGGAATAATGGCATGTAGATTGTCCAATTCTAAAAATACAAACTCTACAAACTTAGAAATTGACAAATTGCATTCTAAGCTATTGAAAATGTTCAATTTTTTGTGTAAGAAAAGTGTAAGAAAAATAAAGATGTCGTGTGTGTGTGTGGGGGGGGGGGGGGGGGTTGTGGCAAAAGAATATCAGACCGTGAGCTTCTTTTTGCTTAAAAAGGACCGCTTAAATAGAATTATTAGAAACATTGCACAGTTTTAACTGTGTTTATTTGAATCAGTATTTAGGATGTAGCTCGGCCACTGTAGGGAATCAACCGGAGTATTAATGCCAAGGATTGGCGTTATTACCTCGTTATAGTTATTGCGCTGTACATTTTAAATTACAAATTATCTCGAGAAGTCATCCAAAATCTTCCACAACATTTTGAAAGTCCATGAAATGTATTACAAATTTATGTAATTAACAAAGTATTTCCGGATAAAAAAAATAGTCTTCACATCACAAAACGTATCTCGCAAATTTTAGATCAAGCATTAATTTTAGTTGCTTGTAAAAACAATAAGACCTAAAAATGAAACAAATTAACTTGAAGCTATTTTTTTTGCGATTTAAATGACTCAAAACCCTTCTGCGCAGAGCACATAGGTGTCATTTACCAGATTATTTCATAATTATGCAAAATATTACCCCGCCTGGCGTTATTACACCAGACCACCTTATAATAATTTTATAATGCAAGATAACATAATATATATACAAAAAGTTGGTATACCACAAGGTGGTTGTACATCTAGTATATTATCTGACTTATATCATCATGAACGTAAATATTTTGATAATAAATTACATTTATATCAATATATTTATGATATAATTGTAATTGATACTGATAATACCAGTATATCTCAATTCCCAGTTGATTATCCATCTAATCTAGAAATTACAAAACACCTGCTATATGATAATGCCATTAACTTTTTAGATCTTAAAATTATATTAAAGGAAAACAAATTAATAACTGATATTTATGATAAACGGAATGAGTTTAATTTTAAAGTTAAAACATTTACTAATTTTAAATCCTATCTTCATAATTCTGTATATCGTAATATAATCATTAATCATTTATATAGAATAAAATGTTTATGTTCTTCTCATTTAATTAATGCAAATATTAAAAAGCTTGTTTATGATGCTATAAATAATGGTTTTCCTAAAAAATTCACTTATTCTTTAATTTACAATTAGTTGTTACATGATTTAAAAATTAATTAACTTTTTGCGTAAAAATGAACCAAAAAATTAATAAAACATAAAAAATTAATAAAAAATTAAAAATGAAAAAAAAATTATAAAAAAAATGCATATAATAGGATGGTTAGGTGGGTAGATGTTAGAGTACGGAGGAGGGCGTTGTTGTCTGGATAAAACGCAAAGGTTATTTTATATTTTTAAAAAAATTGAGAGAGGGAAATGCATTAATTATATTGGAATAAAGTTTCTATGGAGTTTAAATAACACCAAGGTATGGATTATTGTTTAGTTATATCAATTACATTAAAATAATTTTATTCATTTACATTATTAAATTGCACTTCACTTTTAATAAATGAAAGACCTATAATACTATTAAATGTATAGGGTACATATATTAATTATCTATTTTTTAATCTTTTACATCCTAAATTAAGATATTGGTTTTAGCCTACCATAGTCAAATTAAATGTTATTGATTTAAATATTAATAGAGTAAACTATGGTGTATGGTTTATTTTTTCTGTTATCACTTTACTCTGCTTTTAATTTATTTATTAATTTATTATTATCATGTGTACGATAATTATTTTTTATTTTTTTCATTTTTATTTTTCTATCTAATTTAGTAATTTTGTTGTGCCTTGTTTTTAATGTTATTTCTTGATTGAATTTTGGTTTTATGTGGGTTGGTAGCCCCAAAATCGTATTATTTTGCTTTTTCATGGCTAATACGAAGATGAAACCACACACTTCATTTGTAGTTCCAAAGTATTTGGGGCTTGATAATTCTGCTTTGGTTCTACAAATTCCATTTGTATTCATTTTATTTATTTATTTAATTTTTTCTCATGTTCAATATGGTTTTTTTATATTAAATTCAAATGGTTCATATTATAATATAATTAATGGTTACATATACATGCACATACGCATGTATATATATATATATATATATTAACCGAAAAAATGTAAAATGCGTAAAATCTTTAAAAAGGAGAATTGTATTATTTAAAGCGGAATATATTTCGGTTCTTTTTCGGTTTTCAAGATTTTATTGAATCAATGTTTGACAAAGCTGATTATGTATTTATTGATAACACACTTAAGGGGGCTCAGGGGTTGAAAACTTTTCAAAAAATCGATTTCTTTAATGATCTAATTTGATTGATTGAATTCTTAACTCAATGCAAAAAAACCGCATAAAAATATTTGCATTTTTAACGGAATTATAAGCATTTATGCATCAACACTTTCATAGCCGCATCCATATAATTTCAACTTTAAGTCGCGTTTTCTCAAAACTTGATTTTTGATGACTAACACCAAGATTTAAAAAAAACTATTTGATAAAAGTGCTTAATTTTTTTTTCATGCATATAACATTATTATCTTGATTATGAATTAATATATTTTAGATAGTTTAATATTTTGAGTATTTTTAATGGAAAAAAAGTTGTATTTTTTAGGGGTTTTTTAAATTTTCAACTTTGAGAGATTTTTTAATAATGTTTTTTTAAGTGATAGTTATATCCTTAATTCATAATCTAGATAAAGATGTTATATGCATGCAAAAAAAAAAAAAAAAAAAAAAAAAAAAAAAGGCCATTCGATCAAGTAGTTTTTTTTTTTTAAATAGTAGTGTTAGTCGTCAAAAATCGTTTTGAGAAAACAAGACTTAAAATTGAAATTAGATGGATGCGGCTATATGTAAATATTGATACGTAAATGCTTATAACTCCGTTAAAAATGCTAATATTTTTATGCGGTTTTTTGCATTGAGTTAAGAATTAATTGAATAATCAAACTAGATCATAAAAAATCGATTTTTTTAAAAGTTTTCAACCCCTGAGCCCTCTTAAAATTTTCAAGATCCGGCTATTACAGATTTATTTAAATTCTCATGGTAAATTTTCCTTTTAAGAGGAGGGGCAGAGAGCTTCAAAACCCGTGATTTCCACGTGTGTGAAAAAGGCTAGTTTTGATCCTGAAACACATTATTTACTGCTACTAATATATTGAGGGTGACATACGTGATTAAATATGTGGGAAACATTTGAATAATCGAGGCGAAACTACGTTTTTCACCGCTTTTAAGAAAATTGAAAAAATGTCCTATTTCTGAAATAGTGTACTGCTCTTGCTATTGAGTGTATAAAAAATTGTAAGCATGAAAGTTATAGAGAATTTTGTCCTGTTAAATATTTTAACTGACAAATAGGCTACGGCCACAGGTCTCAAAATATTTAAAATATATATATATATTTTAATTTATTGTTTTTCGACCACAGAAAATTTAGCCTTCGGAAATTTTGTTCGAAAAATTGTTTTTTCCATGTTGATATCATTATAAAAAATTCATAAAAAATCATGTAAAATATAACAGTGAGTTATATTATAAAAATAATGTGTAAGTTTTTTTTTTTTTAATTGAGCTTGAGAAACAAATTCACGTCAATTTTAAGGCGGTTTTGGAAAAAAAATCCATGTTTAATAATAAAAAAAAATTTGCACATTGGCATGCTTTGGAATATATATATATATATATATATATATATTTTATAAAGGAATTAAACCTGAAGTTATAAGCTACTGTTGTCTCACAACATTTTTAAATCTGAAGCGTCCGGAAATTCTGTGCAAAATGTCATTCTAGATAAAATTCTGTTTTCAATTAATTTCGAGAAAAAAGAAAAAAAGAAGAAGAATGGGAAAGCTATTCGTTATCATGTTTTCTGAATAGCATCTGTTAGTCTCAGACCAAAAACAAATTCACAAATATATCAGATAATAGATCTTTTGGATTTCAGAACAATCTTAACACAGAATAATTTTAGCTTAATGTTCCAATTTTATTATTTTTATATATTTATTTTTAGTGTAATTCCGAGATTCAGAGTGAGAACAAACTTGCAATTTCACAAGTAGATAATTAAAAAAATTCCATTACATCTCAAACTCTAAGTAATAGTATTTAATAATTAGCGATTTTTCTCGTTATAAAGACATTACTACAATTCACAATAAATATCAATCAATTTTCATTTTATCATAAATTATGTTACAGATTATAGATATTACTTGTTTTTTAAAGTTTTCTTTTTTCAATTTAAAATTTCATATGATAAAATAAAAACGCATGTTTAAACAGTTTAATGATTTCTAAATATTACTATTTAATTCTTATTAGTTTGTTTACTTTTTAAAAATATCTTGCAGGTCTTAAATGAAAATCTTTTTCTTTAAACTAGCGTAATCCGAAATCTGTGGGATTTTCTCTCTCTCTCTCTCTCTCTCTCTCTCTCTCTTAATCATTAAAAGTATTTCTCTAAAATATTCAATGCAATCATTTGAGTACACTGGAATTCATTTTAGTGCAAAATTAATAAGTCAAGATTCCATTTATTAGCACACTACTTTTAAATTAGATATCACAATTTTCCAGATTCATGTACAGTTTTTGACTCCTCTCACTCAAAGAAATGTTTTGGGGTAAAAGCGTCTGATAATAAAATGAAATACACATTGGAAATTAAAGTCTAGTTAATGTAACTAAACGCCTTAAGGGTGTTCTTAACTGATCCGCTCAACAAGCGAAAAACGTTTTGACACATTTACAAATTCATTTTTTAACAGAAAGTTATAAAATTTTAATGCCTGACTATGAAAGCGATTTCGAATTGAACTTATTTTTTCCATTTTATGATAATTAAATTACTTATCGAGTTATAAGCTATTTCGATGACGCAATCACCCGTTTTTTTCCTCCTTTTCGACATGTTTTTCTGCTTTCGTCGGGAAATAGGCTCAAAAGTGTCAACTATGAAGGCTTGTTATGAAAAATCTATTGTGTTTTTTAAAAAACAAAGGATTGAGTGCAATTAGACAGTTTCTGAATAATAACATCTGCTATTTTCATGCATTTCCGAACAAAAATAAATTAATGTGTGTGTCACAAAGTAGCCCTTTTTGATTTAAGAACACCCTTAAGTGTACTTTTCTTATTTTCTCTGAAATTAAGATAAATTCTATAAATATTATGACATGTGAAATTACTTGGACGCAAGCTTAAAATCATTAAAACGTTTATATATAAAAATTTGATTCAATCCATAACGATTTATAGATTACAATGACATTTAGCATTCAGAAATTCACTCTAGGTTACTATAGAAATGTCAAAAGTGTTTTTATTTTCCTAACAGATCGCCAATGATGGTGCGAGAAATACATTCCGCATTTAAAATATGAGATAGAGTTGAGTAATTTGGTAATAATTTCTGTATTTACAAATTCATAGTGTTTGTTTTTTACTGAAATCTCAATGTAAAATATGCTACTTCCAAATTATGTATTTCACACAAATAATTTATTTTAATCAGTTTATTTTATTTGAAAAATTAAAATTTGTCAAATTATAGGTACAATAACTCAAGTAAAAGAAAAGATGAGATTGATGCGTGGGAATATGAGAAATCTTAAAGGAATCTATGCTGTAGTTTAAATTTTATTAGCTATTGCCAGTGTAGTTATTTTCAAGAAGCAAGAAGCAATAATTAATCTTAATAATAAATCCTAATTTCACTCAATTTTAATAATAATGTATAAAAATTATCTTAATAATAAATCCTAATTTCACTCAATTTTAATAATGATGTATAAAAATTATTTTAATATAATAATTTAAAAAAGATAAATTTAGTTTTAAACAGAAAGTGTTTTAATTTTCACTCAGGTTTAAAGGACAGCATTTTAAGAGCCTCCCATAAAAAGCAAATACTGCAAAATAACAGATAAATGCAACACGTGCATTTTTGCGGAAGTTAAAATGATTATTTCTAGTTGCTAAAGCAAAGAGAACATGTGGCAATTACCATCAATACCCTTTAGCTGAAAAGGGACCATCTCTGTCAAAGAATTAGCGTAGAAGTAAAGAGTTCTCAACCTCTTTATAATTTCCGGCAACCATCTAGTTAATGAGATAGTTGACGCACCGTGTCACACCCTTGATTAATAGATGTGTAGATTTGGGACATTCCCATTTTTTTGCATGTGTTAAACCACGTTTTATTAACCGTGGCGGTCTTTTTGAGGTATTCATTGGCCTCACAGTGATATTGCGGCATAGTGGATCATTACGGGCGATGATACGTGTATGTAACTATGACAAGATGTTTCCATTCCCAGGTGTAGACTTCTATGACACTGGACTGCAGAAATTTATCCTAGGCTATTGCATGTATTAGAATTCCGGTGGTTCTTATTCTGAGAAGTAGCTGAAACATTACTATTACTAGTACTGCTACTACTACTACTACTACTACTACTAGTAGTAGTAGTAATAATAATAATAATAATAATAATAATAATAATAATAATAATAATAATAATAATAATAATAATAATAAATTAAGAACAACAAGCAACACACAAAAAAGCAAATAATTGAAATTTTCTTTATATAGTAAGTGAAAAAATTGTATATAATGCAAAATTGAAAATAAATAACAGTACGATACACAAGTAACAAAATAAATAGTAAGCACACACAGTTTTCTTAAAAAGATTAACAAAGATATATCATAGAAATTTTGAAAGTTCTAAAATGTTTCGCACTTAAATTTCTTTCTAAAAAAGGTTTAGAAAGAAAAAGTTCCATTAACCACATGCAAATAGTATTATCAAATGTTTTGCCAGTAATAAAAAAATACTCTAAAATGAAATCTTTTTTTCAAGAAATATGTCCCAACTTAGAATAAAGCAGCTTATGTTTATGGAAGATAAAATACTTAATTCTCTTCAAAAAATTTTCATTACTTTTTAATAATCTGAATACACTGTAAAAATAATAAATTTGCACTGTAAAAATAGGCGTCATTTTAAAACTGTTAATAAGAAAACTGCTCGAACATTTATCGGATAATGGGTTTAAATTATATTTTCTTTTTTGTTTTATCTGGAACACATTTATCAAAAAAGAAACATTGAATAATAATAAGTTAATAATAGCAAATACCACTAATAATAATAATAATAATAATAATAATAATAATAAATTAATAATAACAAATACAACTCAACGTACATAAAACAAATGAGTGAATTTTTTTTTATCTAATACGTGAAAAATTTTTAAACAATGCGTAACTCATATAACAAAATAAATAATTAGCGCACACTTTTTCTTAAAAAAATTAGCTAAGATATATTATAGAAATTTTGAAATTTCTAGAATTTTTCGCCCTTAAATTTGTTTTCCGCATGAAATGTTTAGAAAGAAAACGCTTCATTAACGATCTTATAATAGTATTATCAAATGTTTCGTTAGTAATAATAAAAAGTATCTGAAAAATGAAATACTTTTTTCCAAGAAATAACTCCCAGCTTAAAATAAAGAAGCTTATGTTTATGGAAGATAAAATACTTGGTTCTCTCCAAAAACTTTAATTGCTTTATATTAATCAAAGTACTCCCCACTTTAAAAAAAGATATCATCTAAAAATAATTACAAAGAAAACTGCTCGAACATTTATCGTAAAATGGATTCAAATTATATTCTCTCTATTTTGTTTTTATCGGGAAAATATTTAACAAAAAAGAAATAATCATATGCAAAGCATAGGTTAAGAAATCCTTTCAAACAAATTTAAAAAAAAAATAAAAGATAAATAAAAAAAAAATAATAAAGACTTTTACTTCTTTAAGATTTAAAAAACATTTCACAAATATCGCAAAGGCTAAATTGTCCACAGCTTTATTTTGTTTATATCAAGATATAGTTATTGATATCCTATTTAAAGAGATTTAAATCATCGTACAAGATTCGCAATATAATATTTGTATAATCAAAAAGTCTTAGGAGATATTGTAATATATAAAAAACTTGTAATGAGGTGTTATCCTACAGTATACCGTATATATATTTTAAAATATTTGAAATATCTCGTGAATTTGTTTTTGAATAACACTTCCCCCCTCCCTCCCCTCCCACTTTTTTCTGGTTTTTATAGAACCACTCCATTTCCTTTCTTCCAACCTTATTATCTATCGTTTGTAGGTTTTATTCTCTGATATTTAACAAGCGTTTATCATTGAAGATACACGAGTTTCGCCTAATGGCAGCTATTGGCTAACCAAAAGCGCTAGAGTTTTTAACATCTTCTGATATCAATTTTTTTCGCAACTTGAAAAGTTTTAAATGTTTTAAAACTTCTATATATATGCACCTATTAAGTAATAAATTTATTTTGAATTAAATATTCATGTTGTTCGTTTATTTAAAAAAATACTGTTTAATAAATTGAAATTTGAGATCTAATGTTAGCCATTTAGAAACACATAACACAGTAAGAATCCAATTTCAGAAAACACCACCTATACTAGAAAGAGTATCGAAATTCTTTCAGCACCCATGTATACAGTATCTGTAAAACTACATGCATGTAAAAATTTAATTTAGTCAGGAAATGCATATCACAGTTCAAAATTCCTCTTCAAACTATTTCCCTTGATAAAGAGAATGTACGCAAATTATTTTGTTCATTCATGTATGTATACAAAATGAGTATCATGCAAAAACTTAGTTAAATTTAAAAGCCTATGCCGAAATTCGAAATATATTGTTCAAAAATAATATATGAACAAATTTATTTTCTATATCTCTATAAATTAGCTATAACTATTGCGAATGTCTTATTCCTCTTCTATAGTAATAATGTTGTAATGAAGAAAAGAGATTTATAATAAATTCAATACATTTGAAATAGCGTAATTTTATTAAAATACTCTGGAAACAATTTTTCCCATTCCTCATATTGTAAAGGAATTCTTTTCAGTGCCGCTGTAAATGAACTATTAACGATACACATTTCATATACAATACCAAATAGGCCATGTTAAACATAATTAAAATGTTTCGATTGCCTTAAAAACCGAGTATATTTAGGCGATTTATAGCGTTGAATAAAATAAAGAGATTTATATAAAATTCAATATACATTTGAAATAGCACAATTTCATTAAAATACACTGCAAACGATTTTTCCCATTTTGGACGAACATTCGGGTGCTATATTGACATTTCGGAATTAGAATTAAGAGGTAGAAAACTCAACTATTAGGAGTTCAAAAGTATAAACAGCACAAGTACAAAATTTGCCACAATCCAGTCATTTTTAGCATTTGTTTTCTTGTTTGATTCTATTAGAACAAATACGCTCGAGAATTTTCAACAAATTATTGTTTGTATAAACACAAATGTCTATTTTCATAAATATAACAAACATAAACAAAAACCACCTAAAAAGTATAAATGTTTAATCTCAACAAAATAATAAAGCGGTTGTCTAATTTTTAATAACAGATAATGTGAGTACTAGTACTTATCTGTCACTGAATGCAAATATGTATGGCATTGAAAATATGCCCCGCGATCGGTATTACTAAAGTTTAGAGATTTTCGTATTTGAAAAAGTCCACGTAATTTTAACCAGATCATGATCTATCGTCAGTACTGCTTCTTCCAATAAGAAAAATCCTACACTATCGGAATTAAAAATGTGCTATTAAAAATTGCACAACCGCGCGTCGACAGCGTTTGGAGGCGTCTGCGGCGCGAACAGACCTTTTAAAAGTGCTCCCACATTATCATACACTTGGCGACATCACATGCACTCTCGCCATAATGCGCCCTCTATTGGAGCATGCACAGTCATCTTTCTTTTCAAATGGTGGTGTTAATACAGCAATGCCACTTTCTATCCATTTTAAATGAATGAATTTTCAGCTTGACAGAACAAAGTTTTAAGAGCTAAATTCTTACCGTCTTCACAGGTCTCTGTTTGAATGATGCTGCCGCAGTAGAAAAGTGGTGAATTACTTACAATGGGCTGCCAGCATCAATTAAATGGTACCAGCTATACTTCTAGAAAAAATTTCGATAACTGAAGCGATGTAGATTTTTTTACAGATATAAAAGAGACTGCTTTACATATAATCGATTTGCTGGCGTACAATGCTTTTTTGTGTTGATTTGATCTTCTTTTTAAAGAAAATTCCTATCCACAATAACTGTTAGGTTGTCCCTAAAGTTTCACTCTTTTTTTTTCTTTTCTTTTTCTTTCTTTCTTTTTTTTATTATTAAAATAACACAATCAAATTTCGAAAACGGCGAAATTTTATTGAAAAATATCTGTGCTGTTCTGTTTTTAGAACCTTCTTCTACATTTTTAGGAGTCTTATAATGTCTCCTTCACAAAAAAATTTCATTTGGTTCCAAAATACTTACCGAGGTGAATTTTTGTGTCATTGAAACAATTAATTTTATTTTTGGTGAAAAGAATTTTCGAGATAAAAAAATAATAGCAATGACAGAAGAGTAAGGAGAATGTGCCAGGACACCTCAATTGAACGAAAGACTGGCACCATCTTTCGTTTGCTCATCTCTCTCACAGATTCTGTTCATAAAAATTGAACTCTTTGAATGACATAAAAAATCACCTCGGTAAGTATTTTGTCACTAAATAAAAAATGTTTCGGAAAGAAGGTGCTTTTAGACTATTGCAAAGATAGATTAAGGCTTGTTCAATAGATCAGCAGAAGCATTTTTTAATAAAATATTGTCTATTGAAATTTCCATGTTTTTTTTTTTTTTCAAAAATGTAAAATAAAATAAAATGAAATAAAATGAAATTGCAATTTAATAAATTACAACGACTATTTGAAAACTGGACCCAATATAAACAAATTTTAAATGAAATTTCAGTTTTACAATTATCGGAACTGCAAATTTTTTTAAACTTTTAAACATCGTACATTTTCAATTTTTACACCGTTGCGTAGAGAAAAAAATAAACTTTTAAATCAAATTTGTTTGAAATCTTTACCACAATTTGATTTTAAATAATTATTCTTTGTTAAAGTTTTTATTACTTTTTTGTCATCGTGGTAATAGAAGTATTCGTTTTTTGGACATTATATATGGACCAATCAGAAAACGAATAAAATAAAAAAAAGAAATATTTCATTTTTGGACATTAAACATAGACCAATCAGAAGACAAATAAAATTTTTTTAAAAAGTTCCGGATTTCAACCAATAAAAAGATTCAGATATACTTCAGATTTCCCAATTCTCTACCGAGGACAACAACTATTTTCTAAATAGTTAAAAAAATAAACGGAAGAAACATTTGGGACAACCTAATACATGTTCTGAAACTTTATTATTTTAATTTTTGTATTGCCAGAAAATTTTGTTGGAATAATATCTTTCATTGTGGAATTGGCGAATACGTTAATTTATGTTTTCGAGCATACTATAATTTTCTTAAATGAAACTTAAAGAATAATTCTGAAATAGGAATGAGATATAAGTAATTAACAAAAATACGTTTGTGAAATGAATGTTATATTAAATGTCAAAAACTGGCATAATACTTTTTTAATCCCTTATCTACCGACGGTACCATTAAAATAACTTAATATAAAATTCTTTTAATACGTCAGGTAGTTATAATACTGTTTAGAATGAGTTACAGATACATTACTGTATCTTGTTCCAAAAGCCTTACTGGTTACACAAAACAAAAATATTTTTAAAAGGATGATTTTTTTTTCAGTTTTTTTTCCGCTGAGGGAGGGGGGATAGGGATTTTTCAATACGGAAATATTTCAATATTTATATTGTAAGAACATCATATTTGTACATTTTATAATTTTACAAAATACTAAGAAAACAATTAAAAAAAAGATTTAAGTGGGGTTATAAAAAGTGCACAAAATAACTGTAATTTCAGACTTAATTAATCCTTCTAAATCCCTCAATCCTTCTAAAAATCCTTTAAATATTTATTAAATGATTATTTAAATCTTTTAATTTAGTTTAGACAATTTGCGTAAAAAGTTTTAGAATGCAAAATTTTCATGAATTCACAATGCGAAAGATTAAGGTTTAAACGATATGTATTAATATTAAAAGATCGTATCAAATATCCTAAAATAATCCTATAGAAACAAGTATGTAAAACATTCAGATAGTGATTACATTACGCGATTCTATTACAAAGTACTGAATTATTTTTTGAATGTAAAACTTAAAACTATAAAAAATAAACTTTTTGTGAAAGGAAAATTCTTCGAAAGATACAAACAATAAGATTAGAATGCAAATAATGCAACACAAGCAAAGTTAATTTTTCTAAAAAAAAAAAAAATTCGTTTGCTCATTTTCAGTTTATACCAATTCAAAAGTTATTCTTGCTACAATGGTTGTTATCGAAAATCATATGTTCAATATCATTGAGTTTTTTCTTGAATGTGTACAGGGAATTGAAACTTTCAATGAATAATGAGATCCTATTTTTATCAAATTTAAGAAGCGTGAAGTTCTACTGTTTTTAAAATAAAGATGTGTTGTTGTTTAGATAACAACAATTGAGATAAATTATGTATGGAGATTGAAAATATTTTGAATTTAAGTAAGAAATGATGCAAAAGAATATCACGGGTGAGTAACATGCTATTATTTAAGAAGCATACATTTTAAATTATTTATATGTGATGCATTAATAAAATTTTTCTCATCGTATGAAAAGCAAATATTAAATATTTGTATTTCAAAAAAGTTTAAATGAAATAACACCGAATACAATTTTGTATGCAATTTATGAATAGTAATAAAATAAATGTTTTCACTATTGCATTTTAATGATCAGTTATTTAAAGAAATCGTACAAACAAAGCTATAATCATTAATTAAACTCTAGCCAATAAAACAAAGTGCGTGCACTACTTGTAATTTCCAAGCAGTTTTGCACCATTTTTATTAACTCTTAAAAGTTGTATTATATATTTGAATCAGAGAATTTTTAATTACAGTAAATTGCCGATTATCCACACGTAAACGGATTATCCAATTAACCGGATCGATCAAGGACCATACAATTTTCCAGTCTTTTCCAAAGTATTTAACGTAAAAATTTTAGTCTCGGTAGGATAAATTCGTCCGGGTGTCACAAAAGCTAATAATTTAATAACTAATTACTGGTCCTGAGATACCTATCACAGTGACATTTTTAAATGTGTGTACTATTCAGTGTATGTATAGTATACACATACAATAATTTCGATATGAACTTCTGTTTTTAACTTTATACCAATTTTATATTAAAATATTTTTTTTAGTTTAAAGAATAACTTATAAACAAGCCTTTTGTAATATGCTAAAATGTACACTACTACTATTTCCAGTCCTTAGTCTGGGAATAGTATTAAGGAAAGTTACCTAAAAACTGCCATAGCCGTTTTACAAGTTATCCAATCATCCAGCTTTTTCACTAACCGGATCGGCCTGAATCCCGAGCGGTCCGGATAATTGGAGCTCAACTGTACCTTCATTTATAATCGAATTTGTAATTTGTTCCTGGGATTATACGGCTATGAAATGAAAAAATATATTAAGATTTTGCGTTTAAACTGTTAGCCCATTGGTAAAGTATATTCTCATTCATATGATTCGTTAAAGCGATAGCCGATTAGAAACCTACCGAACTTTTCAAATGTATGATGTCTCATGTTTGTTCTTTAAATATTTAAAGATAGTATAACACTTTTTTTTCTTGAATATGTTCACAAAAGATATTAATGAAACGTCGACAGTTGTAATTTTATTTTATTCTTTGTTTAGTTTTTAATTTTACAAGATTTTTTATGTACGCCATTTAATAAATTTTCGATATTTTTATTTTCACGTTAGTATCAAATACTAAGATTTTGAAATTTACAAAGAATTTTCTAAACAAAACAAATTGTGTAATTAATCCTTTTGGCTGTT
Source organism: Maratus speculifer (assembly GCA_964019185.1). Classification (NCBI taxonomy): domain Eukaryota; kingdom Metazoa; phylum Arthropoda; class Arachnida; order Araneae; family Salticidae; genus Maratus; species Maratus speculifer. The sequence goes on along the minus strand of OZ025295.1, from coordinate 274,998,291 downwards.
ATTGTCACCTTAATGAGAAAATAAAATGATTTCTAAAGTTGTTTGTGTCAGCCGCCAACCAATGATGGCCAAATACTATATTTTTTCATTAAGTATGCATTCTGTTTTATATTACATTAAAAAAAATAGGTATTAAGTGCATTTTTAAAGTAATATTACAAATCTTCCTTGTAAATTTAGAAATGGAAATATGTAAAATTAACTAAACTTAAACACTAAATTAACGCAATATTTTTTCAAACATATGAAATGTTTTATCATTAAATGCTAAATTAATCCTATTGTAAAAGAAAGTTTTAAACTATCTGTTGTTATTACTATAGATCTTTTTGTACGATAAGCCTTTGTAACAAAGTGTTAAGATTTTGTTTTTCAAAAAAAATTTAATATTTTGCAAATAATAATAATAATAATAATAATAATAATAATATCCCGGCAAAAAGGAATTTGAAAAAATGGAAAACAACCAATGTCAAGATAAGGAAATAAATGATATCAAATTCATAAAGTTTTTTCTTTTTTTTTTTTGTAAAAGGATTATGATTTCCCCCTTTTTAGTTAGTAGTTCGATAATAATTCATGCGGCAATGTTTTTATCTAATGGAGGAGAATGTGCTTTATTGAAGAAATTTCTTTTTTTAATTTAAAGGGGGAACTGAAGCTTCAATATATAATACGATTCAAAATTTTAATCATGTTTAAAAAACTTTTATGTTCTTGAACTCAGTGTGATTATTTTCAAATTTTTAATGAATGGTAAGAGATTTATGATAACTGCAATTTGTTACGGTAATGATAACAATTAAGATAGTTATAAATTAAATACAGCCAATTTTTTAAATTTAAGTATGAAACTGTACTTAAGAAAAGAACATTCATGCAATACCATTTATTATTAAAACCACAACCGTGCACTATCACCTCAAAGTGACAAGTTTTTTAAAGATTTATTTATTTTTAATTATTATTATACCTTTATTACAAGGTAAAAATAGATTTGAAAATTGCATTAATCGATTTAGAACGTCTATTGAATGTTTTCGATAAAATTTTTGTGATGTTGTTGAAAAAGCTTATTAGAAGCCTTTAGAGCTACTTCAGAGCCCTTTAGTTAGGGAAATAATATTATTCCACTTTCGATTTGAAGATTGCATTAATCGATTTAGAACGTCTATTGAATTTTTTCGATAAAATTTTTGTGATGTTATTGAAAAAGCTTATTAGAAGCCTTTAGAGCTACTTCAGAGCCCTTTAGTTAGGGAAATAATATTATTTCACTTTCGATTTGAAAATTGCATTAATCGATTTAGAACGTCTATTGAATTTTTTCGATAAACTTTTTGTGATGTTATTGAAAAAGCTTATTAGAAGCCTTTAGAGCTACTTCAGAGCCCTTTAGTTAGGGAAATAATATTATTTCACTTTCGATTTGAAGATTGCATTAATCGATTTAGAACGTCTATTGAATTTTTTCGATAAAATTTTTGTGATGTTGTTGAAAAAGCTTATTAGAAGCCTTTAGAGCTACTTCAGAGCCCTTTAGTTAGGGAAATAATATTATTTCACTAAGTACAGTAGTTGTAACACCATGTCTCACAACTGTAAGAAAATTTGACGACATTGATACTGTTATGGATACAAAATCTCTTATAATTTGATTGTGTTTATTGCGTACTAAAAAAATTACGTCAATTTTTATGTCCACTTGACAATGCTTTTAAGATGGCCTTAAAAAGTCCTTCCGGCCAGTACCGGGAGGAAGAGGTAGCTTTCATATTCTTTACTTTAAAAGAAAAAAAATCAGGTTATATTATTCAACTATACAAAGCTCAAATTAGTGGAACACGATACTTGAAGATATTCGATAGCCAAATTTGGCTATATAATGAAGTGAATGCCATTTTAAGACAACATGATGGGTTAAATTAACCAATGAGCTTAATCGAGATCTTAGTAAGTCCTGTGCACATGCTCACTCACATCGAAATAGGTTGATATATACAAGTGTTGTCGTAATCAAATAGATTTTTCAAAATGTCACCCACTTTAAAAATTCAAAGTGCTATAACTCAGCCATTTTTAAAGATATAGACAAAACAAATGATGCTTTGATATCTTTGTATCAATGTCAAACCCACAAAAAATGTTTTTCAATTTCTAATTTTTTATATAATTTCAAATTTTACATTAAAAAAAAGGTAAACGGCAAACAAAATGGTCATTTTGAAGCAAGATGTTGGATGATACTGGCCAACGAACTCGAAATCTATTAAACTTTTAAATCACAAGATCTTAAGAACTTCACTTTTTATATTAACCTTTTACTAAACAATTTAAATTACTTGAGAAATTTTACAAAAAATTAAAAAAAATAACATTTACATGTTTCGGTTCTAATCTGATAAGAATCATAATCATAATAAACATACATACACAAATCGTCTCATAGATCTTTCAGGGGTTTTGAAATACCTTATATTACTGGAAAAGGTGACTTAAATTATTACAGTTGGAGAACAAAAAAATACGAACACCTATGAAAAAAGTGTGACGTACTTCACACCTGCAAAAGAAATCTGCCACAAGTGAGCGTGAAGAGGAACGCGTCAGTCTCTCAACAGCAGTCACCAGCGTTGCATGCATCTATCGAACTGTCTGTAATAAGTTGAAATGTCAGACCTGTGAGAGTTCCAAAGAGGGATAATTGTCGGGGCGTATATGTGTGGAGCATCGGTAACTGAAACAGCAAATCGTTTGGTATATGGCAAGGAGTACGGTATCAGCCGTTATGACAGCGTACACGAAAGAGGGTAAGACAACATCTTCAAAGCACAATAGTCGCCGAAAGTCCAATCTTGCTGGTAGGGACAGACGATTCTTGAAGCGCATAGTAGCCCGAAAGCACAAGTAATCGTTATCCGAGATAACATCCGAATAAACAGTCAACTCCAGGATTCCGTTTCAACAAAAACTGTGGAAAGGGAACTTCATGCTGCGAGCATTTATGGCAGAGTGGCAATTCGAAAATCCTTGGTGACAGAAACTAATACTTTTAAGCAATGCCAATAGTGCAGAAATCACAAAGAGTGGTTCCCATAGCAGTGACAATAGGTATTAGGGTCAGATGAATCTTTATTCACCCTATTTTACACCACGGAAGCGTTTATTTCTCGAGAACGCCCAGAGAAGCGTTTAATCTTGAATGTCTCATGCAAACTTTGAAGCTCCATTATGGTATAGGGTTCGATATCTTGCCACGGTTTTGGGGCACTTGTTATTCTGCATGGGGGAATAAAATCCAATCACTATACAAGCTTCCATGTGGCGAAACAAGTTGGAAAATAAATTTAGATTATGTTTTATTTTTAATTTAATTTTTTTTTAATAGAGCATGTGGTTTTTGTTTGCCACATTGTTTGCCATTCTCGAGTGTCATTTGTATTGACCATGAGACGATTTGTATTTGTATTTTCATTATGATTATGGTTCTTATATGATTGGAACCGAAACATGTCAAAGTTATTTTTTTATTTTTATTTATTTATTTATTTATTTATTTTTGCAACACCTCTCACAAGTAATATAAATTGTTTAGTAAAATGACTACATTCAGGATTATTTATGAAGCATCATAAGATTCAGTAAACGAGTCGTAATATATGTAAATATCCCAGAACCAAAATTTAATACATGAAAAGATAATAAAAACTTTGTGTGGGAAACTCAACTGTCAGGAAAATAGAATATTTAAACACACAACAATTAAAAAGTCTGAACATACGTATACGTTTCGCGAGTACCGGGTACTCGCTTCCTCAATGTTAAAGTTGGTAAAATGTATAAAATCAAGCCCCCCCCCCCCAACTGCCTGCAAGTCGGAAACCCAAATGGTAGTAAACACAGAACCAAAAATACGACCAAGCTTCAGCAACCAATATAATCAAACCGGAAGTGAAGTATCATGACATAACAAATCTAACCAGAAAGTTGATATGTACGGCACGCTAGATAAATTATTAACCAAAGAGTTTTTTTAATTTATTCGTACGGAATGCTTCAAAAAAGCAGTGCTTCGTGATAAGAAATAACAAATCACATTCTTACATTACACTGTTGACGTAATCAGAATAATTAAGAAGAATTCACGTATGTGAAAGATTATTAAATCATCTTTGTTTTGCATAAAATGAATAAAACTTCTATTATAAATTTAATAATTGTGACTTTATTCTCTATGGATGACAAATGCGTTAAATATGTCGTTGTAAGGGATTTCGCAAAATTTTAATAAAACATAAAATACAATTCGTTTATTCAACAATCATTTCCATTATTGTTAAATTATTTTAGGTTGAAAATAATGTTTATTGGAATTTCAGTAATCTGAAATGAACATGTTAGTTTATTTGAAATTCGAAATGTCTTTAAGGACTACTCTAAGAAATTTATTAGTGAGAAAACTAACGCGATTGCATCCTGACTATTTGCTAATGTAAAATTTGATGACAGATGCATTTTCGAATTGCATCTCTACTACGTTCCATTTTAGTGGCCAGAAATGTAAATATAAGAATCAATATTGCATCGTCTGCATTGTTTAATTAAACGGTAATAAGGGTTATACAGGTTGTAACATTTATATTTAAATCATTAAAAATGATATTCATATTTATTGAATGAAACTTTCAAAAAATAGTTGGATGTTGAAAACAGTGTTATTAATATTTTCAACTTAAATAAAAAAGAAAAAAAATCATTTTTTTTTCTTTTAAAGTGTCTCAAAATGCTTAAAACTTCAAAATTTTCAAAATTAAAAAAATTTTTACATGCGCATTTGTGAAACACTTTTTAAACACGAAATGATCATAATAATTAACACTTCTAAATAAAATAGCTTTAGATTGTGCTGTAAATGTGTTGCGAATGTCTTGTACTAGGAAAAATAATGTGCAAAAAAGTTGTTAAAAATTACATATTTTTTGTAAAATGCAATTATTGTTACTTATGGGTAAAAATTAGTCAACTGACTCAATAATTTCTTGCAATTTTTTCTTTAAAGAAAACTGTCTCCCATTTCATTTCTAAAATTGTGAAACATTAAAGGCGCCTTGTAGAAAGAGTTTTGAAAGCACTTTACATGCGTTGTTTTGTAGCATTCTGAATTGTGTTTTAATTTGGTGACAAGGTGTTCTGCATTACAACACTATTGTAAGAACATATTTTCTTCAACTCTATTTACAACATTATATCAACACAATTAGTTTTACTACACATTTCTACATAGCAGCACTTTTGATCAGAGCCCGATTAAGCTTGTAGGGGGCCCAAGACCCAGCAAAGAGCCGGCCGCACAGAATCTTAAGTCATCGAGCACAAGAAAAAATTATTTATGATATGGAAGACTAGTCATAAGGGAATCTAATGGTCCATGTCTGCTGGAAGTGAAGTGGCGCATAAGCCAAAAATTAATACTACTAGCAGTTGACTCATAGACGTAGCATTATGTTTTCCTGCACTCAGCTTTCCGTGTTTTTGTACTTTTGATCGTACGGAGAACACAATGATAAACCTACGAGTGAGCCACTAGTGATATTAATTTTTGGCTTACGCACCTCCTTACTTCTGGCAGACATGGATCATTAGATTGCCCTATGACTACGCTTCAATAATATATATAAAAAAATTCTTATGCTCAATCACTTAGGGTTTTGTGAAGTCGGCTCTTGGACTATTTCGGGGGCTTTCGTGCTAAAATAGTAACAAGATTTGTTTTCCCTTCAGGCGTACTCGGAGGATTCTCATTAGATTATCATACGATTACCAAGTTATTCAAAAACATTTTTGATTTTTGAAAAAAAATAATTACAGGAAATGCAATATTAAGAATTTTTTCCCAAATCATGTTATTAAATTTGGGCCACTTTCAGCAGTGGGACCTTGGAAACGGCCTATTTGGTCTGTTTCGTAATTTATTCTCATTACTCATAATGTGTTCTTAATATGAAATTGTGTTCATATTAAGAACACAATTGCAACATAATATATGTTTTGTATATGAAATATTCTTATTTAAAACACAATAATGTATTGTTAATTTGGTGACAAAAATTGTTTTAAAATGTTTTTTTTTTTTTTTTTTTTTTTTTTTTTTTTTTTGTTCGAGAATTTGCAGAATGTTATTTCCTTACTGTTACAAACAATTTCTTAGAATTGTTTCCTTGAATTTAACATAAGAATAGAAGCTATGTCTTTCAGAATTATATCCAACCACAGCGAAATCGGTGTTTCCGAAATTTTGACTCATTTTTCTAAAAATAACATTTTTCGAAATAACACAAGGATTTTTCAAAAATGCCTCAGTAATTTTTCACAAAATTAAAATAAATATGTACATATTTTGCATGTTAATTTGCATAAACAAAACCTAAAATTTCTTTTTTATATTTCCAAAAAATATTTTTGAAGATTGTTACAATGTTGAAATTTTCAAATTTTTGTAGCAATTTTTGATTAAAACTATAAATATAAATTTAATTGCGAAAAATTTAAATATTAATACCTTAAACACAAAATTATTTAGATTCAGGCTAATTACTTTAATCAGAAGAATAATTTAGGAAGAAAATTTTGGTTCTGCATGCAAAAATTTTTGTATAATCCTGCGCGTAAGAAAGCATGGAAATTTTTTGATTGAAAAGTATCTGACAATTTGAATCCCTCCATAATTACTAATTTTATATCAAGTGTTTTTTCCATGTGAAAAAAAAACCCATACATCTTTTTTTTTTTTTTTTTTTTTTTTTTTTTTTTTTTTTTGTGTGTGTGTTTGAAAATCATATATTTATAAATATAAATCTTCTGTGCGTGTGTTTGTCACTGAACTCCTCCTAAACGACTGGACCGATTTTAATGAAATTTTGTGTGTGTTCCACTGGATTCGAGAATGGTTTAGATTAACATTTCATCGAAATTGATTCAGTACTTTTTTAGTAATTAGGCAAAAACAAATAGTTAGTGATTTTTCGCTAATTAAAAGTATTGAATAAGTTCGCTGAATAGAGTGCGGACGGAACGGCTAACCGATCTAAAGCGCTAGCCTTAAACTCTGGTTTTCGAAGAAAGACATCGCGTGTTCGAACTCAACTCCTGACATACGTGTATATGATTTTCAATAATTTTTTTTCTGTATCATAATTTTAATTAACCGACTTCAGAAAATCATTAGCTCTTAACTAAAGAGAGAAAAACAAACTTTTCTATCAAAAATTGAACCGACTTCAAAAACTACTGCAAAGTGAAAAATAATTTCTTTACATAATTGCATTAAGAAATTAAATTAAGAGCGTAGTATTTATCGTGCGTATTATTACATTTATGTACATTTATTTGATTTTCTGGAGTCCAGTGACAGGACAACGTTTGGCGGTGACAGTACAACGTCTGTCGGGTCTGCTAGTACAAGATATTAACTATTCTAAAATGACCTTTTTTTCCATTTTCAAGAGATTCTGAATATTTGTAAATAAAAAGTTAAAAATGGATAGTTGCGAATTACTAAGAAAGAATATTTACACTCTGCTGTTATTTTATCAGACTAATTTAGCATTATTAAAGAGCTATTAATCCACAATTATAATTTCCCGGAAGGCATGGTGACGTCACATCGACGTCGTTGTGAAGTCATATTGTGACTTTGTGACCATCGATTGTTGATGTGATGTCACGTGACGTCGATGTGAAGTTAGTGACTAATATGTGAAGTCGTTATGGCCGTTTTAGAGCTTGTTTGTGACGTCACATTGTGACCATTTTGTTAAGTCACGGTGTGACAAATTTGAGAAAAATGTGTCATTTTTGACTACTTTGACATTAACATTGTGACGAGACCGTGACAAAAGCGACGATATTTAAATTGCCAGAAACATGTTTTTTAAAGTAAATAACATGTTTTGAAGAATATTTGTAATTTTCTAAAAAAATTTAAGAAAGTCACATCTTAGTCACAATGTGACGTCACTGAGTGGTGGCAGTTTGGCCACAGATGTGATGTGACCAAAGTGACTCACATTAACGTCATTGTGACGTCACTGTGACCATGCATACTATGAGGGTTGTAATTATAAATTATCTGATCCAAGAAATGCCAAACATATTACGATATTGTGTATATAAAATGCATAGTTCTGTAACGATACTCAATAGATATTTCACTTCGACATGTTCAAATCTGAAACAAAATAATTATGAATGTAATGGATTTTGATTGTCGTCCGAGGAAAAGCATACAAGCAGGAAATAAAATTGAATACGTAACTATAGCGGATATATATTTCAAGACTGCCTCTAAAGTTGAAAAAAAATTATTCAAAAACTGTGTTTTTTCAAGACTGTAATAAGCTCCAAAATAGAACAAGACTATTCATACACTGGAAAAGAAATAAATCTATAGGTTACTAAGAATTTTCGGTACTACTAGGTTATCCCGTCGACCGAAAAATTATCGCCAAACTATAAGATTAAATGCCAATAATGCATGATCGTGAATGTTATTTAATGTCACATTTAGTGACATTAAATAAATTTCAAGTTTTTAAAATGTCATTAATTGATTTTTATTTCGACTTTTTATTTGAATTTTTATTAATATTCTACTACTTGTTTTTCCGTTATTTAAAATAAAAATTATGTCAATATGTATAATTTGGCTATTAGTTTGGCGATTTGTATAATTTGGCGAAATTGGTCGACGGGATAACAGAGTAGTACCGAATTTTCTAGAAAAAAGGGTTGTTTTAAACTTTTTATGTATTTGCAACAAAAGAAATTCATGTAACAAATACACGTTTGGAAAATTAAAAAAAAAAAAAAAATAAAATAAATAAAAAATGTGAGTAAAAAAAAAAAAGTTTTAGGAAACTGGGATGCTTTAAATTTTTATTGTAGTTGCAAAAACAAGAACAAAAACAAATTATGTAATTATCCCGAGTTACCGATAAAATTCCATTTTAAAGCTTGCGGTTTTCTGTAGTTCTATAAACCTAGTTTTACAGATTTACATTTTTTTTCTGCACTATATGCATACAATTTTTTTAAACTTACAAACACCTGAAGATTTTGAAAAAACTAGTATTGTAGATTTAGTTTTTTTATTTGTAGCGTACATCGTTGTACGTACAAAAACAATAGAAAGCTTTGCTTGACGAGAGAGCACTTCACTCTCATATCCACGTCATAGAAGCTGTGAATTAGCTCAAGAAGTGTCAGTGTACCGCACATTGAACATATTTTCTTTATATTTTGGAGTAAAAATTTTAGCCTTATACATTATTTAGACAATGTTCTAAGAAGAATCTAAGAAAACAATCACATAAGAATTTTTTTTCTATTATTATTAAAGAGATGATTTAAAATGATTACAACATTATGCTTATAAATTACACTACATGTAAACTACTTTAAAAGATGACAAAAATCCTTAAAAAGTTATTTAATTACTTTAATACTTAGTACTTTCAACTGTAAACACCGCTTTCGTCAGAGATACAAAAAAAAAATAAAAAAAATACTGTTATTAACGTCTTATTTTTCAAATGTCAAGTAGCTAGTGTGAAAAAAGAGTGAAAGTTAAAATCAATATTTAAATCTGAGAAACATTGGGAAAATAAAATATAGATATTGAGGAAAATGGAATGTTGCTTGTTTTATTATTATTGAAGCAAACTGATCCATATTCTGGGTATGTTGAAGCATAAAATGTCATTACTAGCAATATTTTTTTAGTAATAATTTCTATTGATATTCTTATGATTAATTTACGGTAATTCTTCAAGGGACATATAACTTTTGTATCTTCGAAATTAACTCGTATATTTTTCTGCTAGTTGAGTCTTGCCAGGGTTATTGCTGTTCGATTGTATTTCAAATGTTTCATATGTTATTTGAGACGATATTTAAATTTACGACACAATAGTTACGATAAAATGACAATGTTTTCCGGATCTAGAAATTTACTTTCGCATTCACTTATTTTTGAAGCCAGCTTCATGACATTTGAAAAGTAAAACGTCGTTAAAAACAGGTTTTTTGTATCCTCTGATGAAGGCTGTGTTTACAGTTGAAAATACTAATAATTAAAGTAATTTAACATCTTTATAAATATTTTTTGTCTTCTTTTTCAGTAGATTACATATAGTACAATTTTTAAGTTAAAAGAGGAATTTAGCATTCTATTTATTTATTTACCATATAAAACATTATAGATGTTAACGTACGATAATTTTCAACATTTAGTTACTTAAGGAATTCTATTTTATTAAACATAACAGCATACTTTTTATTTACCCATCATTCGTAGTATAGAGTAAGTCTTGCAATAATTTAAAAAATCAATTTTTTTAATTACGAATTTACACGTTTTAGACACTGGAGGTTACGAAAAGCATATACAAAAAATTTCGTCGTCCGTCTATCTGTTCTCTATCTGTCTGTCCGTGTCTATCAGCCTGTCTACTGTCTGTGTGTCTGAAAACGCTCTCCCGAACAAATTGAGATAGAGAAATGAAATTTGTTATGTATTTAGTATGTAAGAATTGACAGAAGTCTATTTAATATCATCAACCTCGATTATCTAAATCTATTTTTTTTCAGACTCTCGAAATATTCGTTCCGGTGAAAGGTACATTATTCTTTTTTAAGGAGTGTATGTAAAAGACAATATATATATATATATATATATATATATATATATATATATATACTGCATAAAAATGAAATCGATCGGATAATTAGTTGCCGAAATATTTGTAATTCTATTTTTCACATTCTTAGATTTTTCATGACCTGTATTTCATTCAAATTTCAATTCAAAGATATATTTTAAATGAAAATGAGACGCATAATCCAATGCAGTAAACTGTTAGTTAATATAATCATCATTTTTTGTAGTGAAAACGGTGCTTCTTTTACGCAATTCGATATTACTAGATTCCCCCGTCGATGAAAAAGCTATCGCCAAACTCTAAGATTAAATACCAATAAGGAGTTATCGTAAATGTCACATTTACTCGACATTAAACACATTACATGCGTTGGTTATGTCATCAAGTGACTTCCAATTCGATGTTTCATTCTTAGTATTATTAATTTTTTACTAATTTATTTGTTTTTTCATTATTTAAAATAAAAATTATGTCAATCAGTATAATTTACTAATACAGGGTGGTTAAAATTAAACTGACGGTATTCAGAGGCTCATAACTCCGGTTCTACTGAGCGGATCCGAATGAAACTTAAGATATATATTATGTAGATCATGCGGCCGAGGTTTTCGAAGTAAAAAACAAAAAGTTTCAAATTTCGCCACTAGGTGGCATTTTAATAATATAAAATGACAGATAACAATTCAAAAATTAAAGATTGACGGAATATTTTATTTATTCACACACCTATGTGCTCTATATGCATACCTTGTCGGTCAATAATATGCTGAAAGCGTACCACTGTGTTATCAACGGCGGCACGCAACATATCAGTAGGAATCATGGAGACATGGCGTACGATGCTAGCTTTTAAGTCCGCTAAATTAGTTACACGCCCTTGATACACATGATCTTTCAGAAAACCCCACAACCAGAAGTCACAAGGTTTCAGATCTATGGGCCTTGCTGGCCAGGAAATGAGGAAAGTACGCGAGATGAAACTCTCATCAGAGAAGTTGTCTTGAATCACATTTCTTACACATTCCGCCGTATGTGCAGTTGCTCCATCTTGCATGAATATTGTGGTTGCCAAACAGCCTCTTTGTCTTAACGCCGCACAGTGTGGTATTTCACTAAAAAACCTGGCCAAAATTATGTAAAACCTCTTGTGCTTTCTATAGCTGATAAAATGTTTTATAAACACATAAAATACTCTATTACATATAAAACAAATCATTTTTTGCACAATTTGCGCAAAAATTACGCATATTTACAATATACAAATTAATGTGCTATAGACCATTAATCTATTGGTCAGAGTCTTCAACATCATCCTCTTCATAATCACTCGTGACTATAGATTCTAGTAATAAAAACTCTAAAGCCTCTGATGAAAATGTTTTACGTCTTTTTGCTCTTTTTCGCGCACTACAGCTCAAATAAGGATCTGAACTCAGTAGCAAGCGATTGATCACATCTTCATTACATTGTTATGCGTGAGACTTTTCTTGAAAAATTCTGCCTATATGAGCGTAAATGCTTGTTTCGGGCTTCAGCTGCTTCATCTGATAACTGTCCGATTGGGAGCAAAGCATGTTCGATGACAATGGCTCCATGACTCAAAATTTTATGTAGTGTTGGTGACATTGGGTGCCAACCGTAAAGATTTACATAATGTTTAGAGGTAGCTTATGCAAATTCATCAAATTTTTTTTTGTATCTATTTTATAACCGCTTGCTAATACTTCTAGAATAATTTTTAAATTTTGAATTAATTTTAAGTCGATTCCTGTAATTTTCGCTGATAATTCAGGATTAGAGAAAAATCTTCTAGAGGTGTTTCCGAAACCGACTTTCGAAATGTCTACCAGTAATCCCATCTCAGATTTAAACTTTTCTGGTATTAATTTTTTTTCTTTGACGGACAATTTCTTTCTCCTTATCACTTTTTGCTTGCAACTTTTTTATTGGAAGTTTATAAGAAAGATGTAGAATTAATTCAAAAAATCTGATTCTAGCATGGAGTATTGAAAGTCCAAATTTCAAAGAATTAGGGTCGATGTCTTCAGCTATTTTCAGCTTATTAAAGTCTTTTGATGATTGTTTGCAAATGTAGCATTGCATCGTGGAATTGGTGCTGGTAATTGCGTTGCAAACTTTAGCATCGACCATTGTCAACATTAATCTGTATTGGACTTGTAGTAAGCCATAAGCTGTGATTACCTGTGTGTTCATTAAATTTCGCACCTGCTCTTCAATGTACTTTATTTCTTCTTGTATTATGTTTTTATCTTCATGAATAAATCTTATTCGAATGGGATGACAGAAACGTGGAGATGAAGGCGTAGGGTTCTGCCACCATATTTTTTGAAATTCTGATGTTACTTATTAATCTCAAAGGAACTATAGAACTTTGAAAAATATTTGAGTCACTATCAATGGAGTTTTCAAACTTTTGCTTGAACATTTGTTGCTGGGAGCCATCACAACCCCATTTGCAGAATAGTTCTAAACTTTTCAATTCTGCTTCACTTGCTGATGTGAAAATATCTTCTATGTATTTACACAATCTTTCAGTAGTCTGATCTAAAAGATTTTGAAGTTTTACTTCGGCCAGATTTTCAGTAATTATAGTATCTTTCGGATAACATTGCTCTTTAGCTCTCTGAAGAAGTGAATAGCAAGGATATATGCATTTATTAGAATTTTGGATGATATTATATTGATTGCATGTCAGATCTGCAGCAACAAACATGGCTAAAGCCTCAGTCGGCGATAACTTCAATGTACTTACGTTTGTTATCTCAGCCGAAGAATTCAAAATTTTTTGATATTTTGTAGCCCTAGTCAGGCTGGCTGTAACGTCTTTAATAATTTTTGCAACATCTGCATTTCCAGCAGATCTTTCGCTCATTTGAGCTGCATACGTCAATTGTTCATGGCTAATTTCAGATCTTAATTCTTCCGTTTTACGCCTCTTGTTTCTGTTACTACAGTTTTTAAATTCCTTTGCAGGGCGACCAGGTTTTTCTATTATCCAGATAGGTAAAACTAGTGTTCCTTTCAGCCATTCCACATTTTTTTTTCTAGAAAACGTTGTTCAGTGAATTGTGAAGAAGCCCATTTATTTTTATAAGTATGTTTGAAAGATTTTAATTTGTTACGGAGCAAATGTATTTCATTTTCTGGACATTTCATAATTTCGACTAGTTTCTGTTCTAGAAACTCTAATTTCTTATTTACTTTTCTGTTGTCACACTGTTTTATAACATCATACATGTATTTTCTTGATATTTCAATTGTTTTTTCCATACTGAATAAAAAATTAATGATCTAGTTACATGTAGTACATATCTTCTTAAAAATATAAAACTATCTTACTTCGTTAATGAGTAAAGTGCATTTTTCCACATGGCTGATCTTAAATACATTATTTAAAATGACAATAGCATTTTAGACATAAAAAAACATAATTATTATAATACGAACACATGGTACAAAACGAAAATATAGCATTATTTAAAGGGAATAATCAGCTTATATGTCCACAATGAAAAAATGTCTTACTTAAAAAGAACAATCACACAACCTAAATTAAATATTTTTTTTTCACTTCAGTTTGCAGATATATCGTCTGCGCACCAAAGAGTTTCCAGTAAGGAGTAAGAAACTACAGCATATATTAAATATACGCATTTTAATTAAATAAAGTTTATTAAACTGAAAAAAATTCGTTTTCAAAAAGTTTTTTTGAAATTTTGATTTAGTTATAGAAAGAATGGGGGGCAAATCGGGGCAAATTTTATTTCATATCTTTTAATTAGAAGGTCTATACATTATGAAAACACAAGAGTTCTTGCTGAACTCAGTTTAACTCTTTAACATAATTATAATTTTATCTAAAATATTTAACCAAAAAAAATCTATGGTTTCAAACTTGAAAATCATAATGAACATGTACTATATTTACAAAAATATTTATGTACAAGATAGTATATACCTTTGTCTTTAAGAACTGTAAAATGTTTCTGAAGTTCGACTTAAAATAATTTTTTAGACGTTCGATAAAATGATGCATAGATCAGAAGCATAAAATGAGAAATGCAAAAACCATGACTTTCAAGTAAAATACCAGACAGTCGGAGAGTCTACAGAAAGAAATGAACCCGTTATCATATGCACAGGATAGTCCTCTTATACCAACCAGAGAATGATCAACTAAATGCGAAATTTAAAATTTTGACTTTTGGCCAGCTTTTTGAGCGAAATACCACACTGTGGCCGGGACAACATGATTATCCAGGAGACTCCTGTATCGATCACTTGTTACTGTAAGCTTAACAAACCCGTTCATCGTGACTTCCTCGAAAAAATATGGGCCCAAAATAAAATTCCACACCAGGATCCACACCAAGCCGTGACATATGGGGAATGTAGCGGCTGTTGTTACACGACATGAGGATTGGTGGAACCCCGTATGCGGCAGTTTTGTGTATTCACAGCACCATCTACGTGAAAATGAGCTTCGTCAGTTCATTAGATATGCGATGGCCAGTACTCATCCACTTCCATCCTCGCCAGAAAACGCAACGCAAAATCAAGACGTGCAGAGTGATCTTGCGGTTTCAGCTGTTGCACGATATGCATCTTGTAAGGATGGAGCTTCAAAATTTTGCGTAAAATCATGCGCACGGTTGCCCACGGAATGTCCAATGCTCGTGCTATTGAGCGGCCACTTACCGTAGCATTTGAAGAATTTGCAGATGCTTCAGCTGTTGCAATTGCAACTTCCTCCACAATCGCTGGCTCCGTTGCACGTCGTCCTCTTCCAGGTGCAATAACCAGTATTTTCAAACTTGCGAATCATGCATTTAACCGCATTTGTGGAAATGGATCCTCTCCTTAAATTTTTCATCCGTCGATAAGCACGGAGCGCTGCCGGAGCATTGCTCTCATTTTGATAAAAGAGTTTTACGATCAAAGCTCGTTCCTTCTTGTTTACCGGCATGTTCACTGCGAATGAATGATTTCTTTGAACCATAAGTACCGCTTTTATAGCGAAATTGCTATAACTACTCATTTACATATGGTTTTAGCACTACAGCGCCATCTGATGACGAAATTTGAAACTTTTTTTACGAAAACCTCGGCCGCATGATCTACACAATATATATCTCAAGTTTCATTCGGATCCGCTCAGTAGAACTGGATTTATGAGCCTCTTAGTACCGTCAGTTTAATTTTAACCACCCTGTAGTTTGGCGATTTAAATTATATTGGTCAACGGGATAATCAAACAATAACCGAAATTGCGTTTCAAAGCATTAATGTGTATTAAAAATATTTAAATATGCATTTCAATTTTATTTTGGGATTGCAATGGATTTTATAAATAGTTTTTACATGTTTTACTTTCATATTTTATAGTAATCCATGATGGGTAAGTGTTACGGTTTCCCACAACGACTAGTTTCTTTTTAATTCTATGGATTATGCTTCTAATGTAAATAAATTATTTTCTACAACTTCAAATGCGCAGATACATCATTTAGGTTTACAAAATTATACATGATGAAATCAATAATCGCCTCTATATTCCAATGCATTAAAAGTTGTAAGACAATATTATTTGGATAAACCAATTTGTTGAACAGGTCAGGAATAAAAATTCATTGTTATAATTCTAACAATTAATTTATAAATATTGCAATATAGCAAGTGATAACTCCTCAAATAATAATTTCAATGTTGGTAAGTAAGAAATACTTGCGAATGATACAAGAATGGTGGATTTTGTAAACATAAAAGACACATTTTTTAAGTATGCAATGTCATTGAAATTAATAAATCATCAATAATATAGAAAACAAATAGAAAAAAAATGAAAATATCTTTGTTACATTTAGCTTAAGTTAATTATTACCGAAAATATTCTAATAATATATTTAAGTTAGCTTATACTTAAAGTAGATTATATATTAATAAAAAAGAATTACTGTTTAACAAACTTTGCAGAGTAAATTTTATTTATATTTTTTGTTAAATTTTGCTTAAGTTAACTATTACCGAAAATGTTCTATCATATTCTTAAGTTAGTATGTATTTAAAGTAGATTACACATTAATAAAAAAGAATTACTGTTTAACAAACTTTGCAGGGTAAATTTTATTTATAATTTTTGTTTCATTTAGCTAAAGTTAATAATTATTGAAAATGTTTTATGATATATTTAAGTTAGTATATACTTACAGTAGGTTATAGATTAATAAAAAAGAATTACTGTTTAACAAACTTTGCAGAGTAAATTTTATTTATAATTTTTAGAATTAATTGTGTATATGTGTATTTGTAATTGTGCTAGCATTTGGATATGTCGGACACTGTAAAAAAAAGTTACTAAAATTTTTCTAGGAAACTACGATTCTTAGAACTTTTCTTGTATTGATAGCAGCAAAAATTCATGTAAGAATTATTTAAGAATTTTCCCATTTAAGAAAAAAAAAAGAAAAAGAAAAAAAACTGTAACATTTACTTCTATTATGTTGGAAATAACAGTATAATACACTGATTTTATTCTTTATAAAATTACCGTGTTGATAAACGTTTTATCCTTTAATTAAGAGAAATCTCTCACGACCAGTCATATATACGATCTTATCTTAAAGATTCTTTGTTGGTTTTTTATGTTAACGGATTAGTTTTCTTTTGTTATGGCTGCCGATGAAAGTTGTAAAAGTTCATAAAGCTGTTTCAGATAATTAGAAGTGTTCAGGCTGTTACATAAAAAAAGATTTTATAGAAAAAAAAATATGTAATATGTCATACGTATAAAAATCGTTCAATAAATTTACTGTTTGGCAATTTATTGAATTGATTATTGTCCACCATGTTATAGTGCCTCGTAAATACTTTGACCCTCATAACATTTTGTAATTTTTTCCTAGAAAAAAAATATAATTAATGTTTTGTCTTACTTACCGTTTATTAATTTTTACTAGACTATCTCAGAAATATTTTTGTGCTTTCTTCTACTTTACAAGAAAATGTTGAATGCATAGAAAAACAAGACTGTTGATTTTAGATTGATTTATCCATATTAGAAGGTCTTAAATACTATTTGAAAGTATTTAGAAAATATTCTTTGAGCCTGTTTCGCTATGAGTCTGTCTGTATGTGACAAAAATATTATATTTCGTATAAGGTTCGCGTGCATTAAGGTCTTTCAAGGATCTTTTACCAGAATTTTTGTAAAGTTATATTTGCCTTATACAGTAAAACCCCGATCTATCGTTCCCGCATCCATCATTTTCCCGCACTGATAGTTTTATTTCTACGATCCTTGCACAAATTATACTTAGATGATGTTAACAAAATTAACCCGCAAGCATCGTTCTTCAACAATCGTTTTCCCGCATTCATCGTTGTAATTTTTTTTCCTTACCGAAATTAAAATGAAAGTCAAATCCGTATGACATGCTAAATGGAATCACTTCTTATATCCTAAAATAGCTCAATTATGTTATTTGTGTTGATGATGGCGACAATAATGCAGATGAAGAGTGGTTGTATTGGGTAGAGGATGAGATTATATTTCCATTGATCAAGGTGTTGCGACACGTATAGTACTAAACATAGGAGATAAGTGTAGGAATGTAAAAAATGAAAGTAATGAAAAAGAAGCAGAGGATATCGTTCATGCCGATGAAGCTAAGCCATCAGTGCCAAGCACTGCCAAGTTTGTCTGATGCAATTACGGTATTTGAAACTGCATGAACTTTTATACATACATACATGAAATTAAAGAGAATGAACAGAAAAATGTTGTATATCATGAAAATTTATTTTTTGATTTAAAAAAATGAACGAAAAACCAAACAAAATTATTGATTTTTTTAAATAAATATATATGAATTTTCTATAACTTCGATTTATTACTTTTACAGTTTAGTAAGAAACAAATTAGTATTGATAAGTATGTTGTACACATTGTATTAGCAATGCATAAACATTGTGTTTTTTGTGTTTCGAAGTTAATCCGCATTCAGCGTTTTCCCGCATTCATCTTTTTTTTCCTCACACCCCTTGAAAAACGATGGATCGAGGTCTAATTGTATAATGAAAAAAATTCTATCTTTACATACAGCGACCAGTATTTCATGAAATTTCTGGTACTAAACCATCTAAAATCCCCTAAATCTCTTGATGTTATACGAACCCTATCATAGATTGTCACTTAATTATGACAATACCATATCGGATTTTGAATAATCAACATATATCAGACATAGACCGGGAGGCGGCAGTACGAACAATCACAACATCGAGTTCACGGTTGAAAATATAGGATTAGTTGAATTTCGATTTGCATATCAAACGCAATCGATCTTCCAAGTCATATCTTTTTTTGTAAACACCAATAACGTGATTTTCGTAGTTGATTCATATTTTTATCGTTCTATTTTCCTGCCCCGAATCCTCGATGTTTTTATACTTTAGGTTGTAGAAAAGCACATTGATAAACCTACGAGTTAACCGATAAAATCAGGTTTTTAGGTATTTTTCACCAAGATATGACTTAGCAGACCGACTGAGTTTTAATATATGAATCGACATTTAATTAATCCTTAATTTGCATCCATGAACTCGGTCAGGTGATTGTTTGTGCTGCCTCCTCTCAGTCTAATAGAATAAAGTTTTGGGTTTAGAACATTCGGCTAGTTATCAGTAGATCTGTGCAAGGGTTCCACACCGCGTTCTTTAAAATTTTTTACTGCTGTATCTTTTTTTAATTTTTAAAGAAATAAATTATTAATCAAACAACGTGTTAGTGTGTAACGTGTGTTAACGTGATAGTCAAATTGCTCTTTTGGAAAGAATCCATGCGATATATCATACATCCTTGTGCGTTTTATGTATCTATGTTAAAAACTACTGATATTTTAATGTTTAGGACGTCCAATTACCTATTTGTAGAAGGAAGTAGAGGAAAGGGTATCGACATGAGAAATAATGCATATCAAAGAAGCAATGAAAGTTATTCACACATACCTCTTTAAAGTACCATTAAAACGACCGTTTTGGGGGAAAAGTTTCTAACGATTTTTTTTTTTATTAGTTGATAAAAAATAGCAGTATTTTACGATTTCAAATCTGTTTTAATTTTCTTTCTACTATTATTAGAACATGAGTTATGCTTAATTTAATAAAAAACAAGTAATAATATTTCAAATAAAAACAAAAATTTAAAAATTTTTAATTCCTTGTAGGCGTAAATGCTAACCTAGTGAAAAAAAAAAAATCATGCCGGAAATTGAACCCGGGCCATCAGTATAGCGCACTGACGTTCTACCGACTAAACCATGTTAGCCGTCAGCCAGCATGAAATTTTTCACTATTACATGGTGGCAAGCCTACAAAAGCAGCACAAGTAGGAATGTATTCCGTGAGCCACCGACCGGGGTGAAGCACGAAACTCAAATAAGACCAGCAATGATGAACATATAAGAAAATAGTTTTTTTTTCCTCTTTGGAAATATTTCCACATATTAATAGGAAGTAATGAATTAACTGTCAAAAGTAGGAACTGTAAGAAAGCCAAGTAAATTGTATGATTATATGCTTTATTACGTTTTTTAGATAAAAACACTCATGATAATTCTATTTGAAATTTATATTTAAGAAATAACATAAATAAGAAATATTAAAATGTAATTTTAGGAAAATATTTTTTCGTTGTTTCCATGTTCGGTAATCTCCATTACATTACTTTGAGCTACTTTGAACTACTTTGAGCCACTTTTTTTTGGCTTCACTAACATTTAAAATATTTAAAAATATTATCTATGATTTTTCAGCTTCAAAATTGAGTTGCAAACAATAAACATAAAGCAATGAAGTAAACTGTTTTTTTTAGGCAATTTTTTATCATACAGCACGATAGTGCTGTATAGTAGAGCTCAGCTGCATCTCTAATGTTAAAGTCCAAAGTTTGCCTCTTAATAACTTTGGACGCAATCATCCGATCGCGACGAAATTCAAAAGGGGGAAGTGTCCTAACCTAGATCTCAAAGTTTACAAAAATTCATCCAGATCCACCGATTAGTTTCGGAAATCCAGATTCCCTGTTTTAGCACTTTTTGCTCGTGAAACAACAAAAAAAGAGAAACAACTCAATTATTACCCGAACCAGGAAATATTCAGCAACGTGTAATAGCTTGTTCGAAAGCTTTTAATTTAGGGATGTGCCTTTCGAAGGTCCGGTAAAAAAATATAAAAAAATAAGGAAATGGCACCTATTTAAAATTCATATAACGCTATTCCTTTCATAATTTAACATTATAGAAATCTCTCCTTTTTAATTGCTAATTCAATTGTTGCTTTCGAATTCCCACCAACTAAAAAACAATTCAATAATTTAACAAGTTGGAAATTGCACGTGAAGCGTAGCAAATGAGGTGCGTTCGTACGATAACGAAGTTTTAAAAATATTACTCTCATATATCAATCTCATAAAATTATAAATAGTGAATTACAATTAAAACGCTCATCAAACAATGTTCTCCCTGTACCATTATGTAATGGAATACTTTTGTGTGGCCTTGTAAATCAATAAAAAATTTTCTTTGCACAACAAATTATGTAAAATGTATATTATAATGTGTAATTTAGAGTTGCATATAAATTTTATAAAGTTCGAATGAGTGTAACACCATTAAAGCATTTGAAACATTTTTCCTTATTGACCGTAATGTAACGGAATACTTTTGATTATCCCTGTAATTGATCTATGCACCCGATTATCAAAAAATTTGAAATGACTCGACAAAATTATGTAATAACTAGCAGCCTTCGCCCGCTACGCTGGTCAGTTTTTTTTTCTTTCAAGAAACTTTGAATGAAACGAAATTTTTATATCATAGTAATTTTTAGTTTTATATCATACTTTAGACTGTCTGTCATCGGTAAAAAATCAGTCATCTAAACGGAAAGTTCAATGTTAGTCACCAATGAATGACGTAGCGCTCAACATATTATCACTTTTAATCACATAAAAATTCATTTAATATAAAGCCAGCATTCTTTTAATATAAAGCCAAACTTTTGTAATTGGGTTCATCTGATAAAAAACATTTCCTAAGTATTCAATTAAACAACGTACAATGCTATATTTCATTTGTTACATAATTTCTGAAAAATTATCTAACTAACAATGTAAGATCTATTAAAATCTATCTGGTAGAGCTTAAGTTATAAGCAGCCGCAATGAAATTTCACTTTGCGTTATATATATATTGAGATAGTTAAAAATAGCTTACATAATCATGTTAAACTGATTATAGAACTCTTTTTCAAGATTTTAGATTCGGCAGATTTTTTTTGTGCTGTGATTAATACGAAATCCAGACTTTCTTTTATATATATAGATAAGGATTGAAAATTTCAGGTTTTTGAGCCGAAAACACCGCCAAATCAGGAAAATGTGAAGTATCTCGCAAACTACTGAACTTAAAAGAATTTGCTTGGTACCATTCGATTCAGCATGAAAAAATACACTAAAATATGGTATTAGTTGAAAAATTACTACAGAAGCCGATTTTTTAGGAATCTTTTTAAAGTTCGTTCCTTTTTTTAACCCCCTTAGGGGTAAAATTTTCGAAAACCCCTTCTTAGCGGCACTCGATGTTATCAGAAATATTTTTACCCCAATTTTCAACAATTTAGGTTCGGCAGATTTTTTTGTGCTGTGTTTAATACGAAATCCAGACTTTCTTTTATATATATAGATTAGGATTGATTGACACAAGGTTTTTGCGCCAAAGACACCGCCAAATCAGGAAAATGTGAAGTATCTCGCGAACTACTGAACATAAAAGAATTTGCTTGGTACCATTCGATTCAGCATGAAAAAATACACTAAAATATGGTATCAGTTGAAAAAAACTACAAAGGCCGATTTTTTAGGAATTTTTTAAAAGTTCGTTCCATTTTTAAACCCCCTTAGGGGTGGAATTTTCGAAAATCCCTTCTTAGCGGCACTCGATGTTATCAGAAATATTTTTACCCCAATTTTCAAGATTTTTGGTTCAGCAGATTTTTTTGTGCTGTGATTAATACGAAATCCAGACTTTCTTTTATATATATAGATTATGTATTTTAAATTTCAAGTGATTCGGTTGGGTAGTTTTTGCGTTGTTATATGCGGACAGACGGACGGACAGACGGACAGACGGACGGACTGAGCGACCACTATAGGTGCTATGTATTTACATAATTACGAACGCACCTAAAAAGAAATGATAACACGTGTTCTTTTTTTATAGATCAATAAAAATTCTGATTCTCTTGATAGTTTTGAACCTTTGAAATTGACGTCATTCGAAACAGAAAATGCATATTTTTCATAAACATATATATAAATTGTAATTAAATATGTGTTAAAACAACATCGCACCTTTATTTGAGTGTTTTCGAAGTAAAACAGTTACTAGAATATAGATATTTCAATTAAAAAGGGATAATTAGAAAAAAAATTTCTATATTTATAAAAATAACTATTTGAAAGTGAAGCTATGAAAATCTGTGTAGGTATCTGTATACCTATCCTCATAAGAAAATTTACGTAGATACAGAGAATCTGCAGTGGGACTACCATCTGGAAGGGAGTGGTTCTGTGGCCAAATGTCGCCAAGTTTTTCGCCAACTTGGCGATATATTGCCAAATCTGGCATCCAAAATTACTCGCCAAAATTAAAGCCAACTTGGCGTTGTTTCAAGTATTTCGCCAAACTAATATGCCTACTAATAATTTTAAACTAATACTAATAATAGTTTAGATTTGTAGTTGAAGGTGATATAGAAATTTCCTGAAAGGATTTGAAAAAGCTATAAAATCATACAAAAAACTGGTGGAACCAGAGAGAAAAGTAAAGCTCGATTTTAAAAATCTTAGAGTAAAATTTGGGAAATATTTTCAATGTGTGAGCAAAAGAAAGGGAATCAGATGATCTGTAAAGCTTATGAAATAACCCAAATTTTTGTTAGCTGAAAATAAGGACAGCTTTACTGGTGCTTTAAAATCAATCAGGGAAAAAGAGCATTTTTAACTCTTTTCGTATTTCAATCATCCATAACCAGTTTAAAAATTTGGGTTCACAACTATATGTTACAGGCTGATGTAATGAAGTATGAGAACGGTTCGTTCTGTACAAAGTGTGATCACAATTCCTTACCAGCTGTTTTGATAACTGGAAGATCAAAGCTCCAAGTAAACTCAAAACCTTCAATAGATACGATTCAATCATATACTAAAAATTTGTGTTCAAACATACTTATCTACATCAATTCCTCAACAACTTGATTATATTAATTTTATACTTTAATTATCACATTATGGTTTATATTTGTTTAGCATTGTGGGGCTTAACCTATTTGAGACAACATAACAATATATTCTATTGACTACTTTTCTCAGTAATCATTTTGAGTGGATAATAGTATAATTCTGATTATAAGGCACCAGTACAGCTCAGTCCTCATTTTCAGCTAACAAAAATTTGGGTTATTTCATAAGCTTTACGGATCATCTGATTCCCTTTCTTTTGCACGCACATTGAAAATATTTCCCAAATTTTACTGTAAGATTTTTTTTAATCGAGCTCTACTTTTCTCTCTGGTTCCACAAGTTTTTTGTATGATTATTTTATTTTTTAACTAATTTTAAAGATTTGGAACAACGTAGCCTCTGTTGGGGATTCTTTTGTCAATTCATTTAGTTTCATATAAAATGAATCCATTTCGTATGTTGAAATATTCAAAACTGTTTGCAAAAAATTTGCTAATAAATGCGCACTGCGAACTTGATTAACAATGTTTCTTGACATTTAAACACAACAAATCAAATTGTTAATATTAAACACACGAGAAACAGTTTCCGTCATATTGTCCTCGGGAACTGGAATAAAAATAGTTAATATAACATTTTGCTATAATAACGTTTGAAAAAGAAAATGTTACTTAGAACATTTTTTAAGAGAGATTATGTTGTATAAAAGGTAAGTTTTGGACCAAAAATTTGCCTGGCATAAAGTATTCCTAAAAAACTAGTTATCATGTTAGCTTTATGAAAACGTAACTATTTCCTGTCAAAATATAAAATTAAAGAAAAAACTATGATCACACATGGGTCTCAGGTTTCTAAGGGTAACATTTTGGCATTTGGCTCATTTGTATCTCTTATCCAAATTGTTTCACTATAGAAAGTTTGGAGAGTTAAAATCTACACACGAAAACAGTTGTTTCCAGTATAACAATTACAAAGCGAGAAATATTTCCGTTATATAAATAAAGACATTTTACTATTTTTTAATACTATACATTCAACTCAGATTGTGAAAGATTTGGAGATACTAGCAATTAATTTCTGCTAATTCCTATTTTAATTATAAAATATGCGTTAAACCTAGTTTAAATAAAACTTTCATCTATACGAAATTTTACCAATAGATGCAAAAATCTGAACGATTTATCAGACAGGATAACAAATCATGATTTTTATTTTGCACGATAGAGCAATCGATACAATTTTTGAATATTTATTACGTGAATTATATCATTGCTAAATAAGCCTAAACCAACAGAGTAAGAAATATCTAAACTGAGAACTGAACCTGGAATCTTACCAATATATGTGAGTATACCAATATATTACCAATATATGTGAGTTAAAAATATTAGATACAATTTTTTATAAAATATGTGCCTGTTTCTTTAACATTGATCTTAAAGAGGTCCAAAAATCAGATACATAGTGCAAAATTTTACGGAATTTTTATTAAATTTGATTTTAATAGAACTGCATGTGCCATTCAGAATGCCAAAATCAAAACTTGGTTGATTATGCCAGAATGATTATAAAAATCTGAGTAAGAATTTTTCAAAAAAGGAAGCTAAGAATATTGTTAAAGAATCTGTATGAACATGAAAGGGTAAAGAATTTTTGAAATGAAAAAAATTTATTTTCATGTTATAAAATTGTAAAATAATGCTCACAATAGTTGCGTTATACACTGCTCAAAACAATTAAAGGATATTTGAAGTTTTATATAAAATAAAGATATAAACGAAATTTTTTTTGCCGAAAGCAGAAGAAGAGAATCACAAAGGCAATTTTTTCTCGTTTTCAAACTGTGGAGTATGCAAATTTTGAGTTCGACGTCAAAAATGTCGCTTCAGCGGCAGCGAATGAAATTTGACTTTCAACTGGATAAAAGAGAATGAAGACAAGGATGATCGGCATTCAGTGATTGCTTTGTTTCGATGAGTACGATGTCTCAGCGAAGTCATTTGACAGATTCAGAAGCTTGGAGAATTGTTGGTAGGTTAGAAGGGGGCCAAACTCAAGCCGAAGTAGCGCAAGCCATTAAAGTGTCACAAAGTGTCATTTCCAGGATCTGGAACCGTTTTTTGGAGAGTGGATGTGCAGGCCGAAGACCAGGTCAAGGGCATAGACGGGCAACAACGCCCAATGAAGATCGGTATTTAGCGTTAACAGGCATCGTCGCGACCGCAGGGAGTGGGCAACCGAGCATGTCAACTGGAGGAGAAATGAATGGAGCAATATTCTGTTTTCTAACGAGTCTCGTTTTTCTGTGCATCCAGATAATAGGCGTATTTTCATCTGGAGGGACCGTGGCAGTAGGAATAATCCTGCATTCGTGC
Organism: Maratus speculifer; assembly: GCA_964019185.1. NCBI lineage: Eukaryota > Metazoa > Arthropoda > Arachnida > Araneae > Salticidae > Maratus > Maratus speculifer. The sequence continues at coordinate 274,971,877 of OZ025295.1, read as the reverse complement.
ACGAAAGTGTCAGATTTGGCGGTGGAGGAGTGTTGGTTTATTGTGGCATCTCCATTGACGGACGCACTGACCTCTACATCATTCGAGATGGAGCTCTGACTGGTCGCTAATATAGGGATGAGATCCTCAGACCTATTGTAGTCCCTTACGCTGCAGCAATCGGAGATAACTTCATTTTAATGGACGATAACTGCAGGCCACATCGTGCAAACCTGGTGGAGGATTTCCTTTTCGAGGAAAGAATCGTTAGAATGGAATGGCCAGCGTGTTCTCCAGACATGAATCCAATCGAGCACGTTTGGAACGCTCTAGGAAGACGAGTTTCTGGCCGCCAACAACCCCCACAAACTCTCCAAGAACTGGAAAGAGCTCTTCTGAAAGAGTGGGGCAGAATACCCCAACTCGTCATTAATAGCCTCATTAAGTACATGCCTCAAAGGTGTTTAACGTTGCTGGCCGCCCGTGGAAACCGTACCCCCTACTGAAAATGATTTTCTTTGAAGAAAACACCTTTTCTTATTATTTTTTTCTCATATGCAAAAATTGTGTTCTTTCCTTTTGTACACAAATGTGCAATAAGATGCATTTTTTTCTGTCAAACATGTGTAATTTATTCTCATATAACCTGCTATGTCTGTCGACCATGTATCAATCAGCTAAAAAGTTTCCCAGATACAAAATCCACCTAAAACTGCAATATCCTTTAATTGTTTTGAGCAGTGTAAATGCTTGTCAATTCTCTAAATGACATTTTCGAAACCATAGCAAGCATAACTCTAAAATCATATATTTTGAATGAATTTTGAAATATACATTTTTCCAAATGTAGAATTTTAGATGATATTTTTAAATGTCCAGCAAACTTGATATTGAGATATATAAATTTAGGAAATGTTTTGTAATATCTATTTAGTCAACATAGCAAAACAATTTGAAAAGTGTATTTCAAATAAAATATATAGAATTATTTTGAAAGCAATGAAATTAATGCTGATGTTGTTGAAGAAAATTAAATTCCATAAGAAAATGTCTTAAATTACCGTTACCATTGAAGGAAGTAAGTACGAAGAAACTTATGTCTGAAGAATTTCTGAAGTCAAATTATTTTTAAAGAAGATATAAAAACACACGTGATTCCATTTGAAACACATATATAGATTCATTCATATAGAAAACTGAATAATAGACATCGGTAATTTAACTTAATAAATTGATTTATTGACGAAACGTTAGTGAAGGCTTACTTTGGAGACACGAAATTTTTGCCGTCTGTCTGTCCATCTATCTGTCTGTCTGATCAAGATAACGTCCGTAAAAAGCATCCGATTTTCTTGAAATTAAGTAATCACGTTCATAAGTTATCCGAATTCAGATGTATAGTTTTTTGTAATGTTTTATTACTTCGTTCGGAAAAAACAGATCATTTTATTTTGCACCATATTGCTTTTCAATGGCAATTTGGACTATTTTGAAATTTTCATTTCTTGAAAGAAAGCGGTGCGTTTGATTAGCGTAATTTCAATGGTGAATTACGAATGTTAAAAGCTTCAGATAAGATTTTAAATTATTCCCATTCATTTGAAATTTTGTCAATATATTTCTCAATCTTTTTTGAAATTATGTGTATATTTTTTTGTAGAAATTTAGACATGTTTTCCAATAATAAAAGCCATTTATTTTATCTTTTTGCGTATTTGGCATATTAAATATTCCTTTTTCTTCCGTCAGTTGCTTAGCAACGCATTTCGTAACTGATAAAAAATAAATCATTTAAATAATTCCAATTACGAAAATTTAAGCAGAAAATCTGCAAGGGAGAAATAAAAGGTTAGCTAATTTTTAATAATGCGATGTGCAATTTAGATTGCCGTCAAATATAATCTATGTTAATAAGATTACATTTACAACATTTTCCGACATTGTTGAAAAGTGCTTATAAATTCAGTTTGTCTGTTCGTAAATCTGTCTATTCGCGCTGTATCTCCCGTAAATATAATCCGATAGCTATAAAATTGATATATATTATTGTAGTTTACTGTAGCATATTCGGTATTGAAAATGAAGTGTGAATCATTACCAGTTCATTTACAGGGCCACTCAAAAAATTCCTTGCATTAAGATCTACGGGGGAAATCATTTGCTGTGTATTTTAATGATATTTTAAACATACTGAAATTAATGTACATTACTCAAGTTTATAACAGGATAGAATGTGGTGCGCAAGGAACATGTACATTTGCAGGGACACATAGAAGATAAAATAACCTATAGAAGAAAATAAGCAATATTTGGACCGATGAATAATAATTGCCGGCAGTGCGTTTTCATTTCAGTTATGAGTCTATGAACATAAAAACTGTTTTCCGAAACATAATTCATAAAAACATTATTATAAATTAAATATAATTTAATATATAAAAGATTGGGTTTAAATAAATATTGTTATTTAATATCTTCTTCTATTATTAATTTTTTTTTTTTTTTTTTTTTTTGAAAATCTTTCAGAGTTTTATGTACTTATAAAAATTTATGTGTTAAAAAAATTAGATTCTTGGATTGTTGAATATTATATGAAATGAAATTAAAGTAGAAAAAATTGCAGAGCTGACGTTGAGACTCGTTATCTGCAGATTTACTAATTAAAATACGCGTACCGGAAAATACAGCGGAAAATAATTTATTAATGTATACAATTAAACATAAAACAATCGCATATTAGTTAGTCTAATCCCATTGTCTAACTGTGTCTTGCAGTTGGTTAGAGATTACGATAAAATAAAGAAAATGTTTGCTCCACTAGGACAGTACGTTCTGCCTTAAAATATTCTCCTACGTGTATACAAAGATACTGTTTGACTTAAAATATACAAAACTCGATTATATTAGACTTATATACACACAATAAAATGCTTTATAGTTATTGTTTTTACGCCTTTTAAGCAATTAAAATTTGAAGTAATATTAAAATAATACGAAATTTTCGCATTTTAATTAGATCACCCTTTCTTTTTATACTTTGTCCGAAGAACATTTTGTAATCCATTCATAACTTATTTAGAAAAGTGTAATTAAGAAACATTATCTAATTAGACAAAACATTGCATTTCACTATTTCTTACCATTCGTTTATATTGCCAAGTATTTTATTTTGAGATAATTATTTTTGATCCTCGACTGTTATAAAAGGTAATATTGACCCACATTCGATGGGAATTTTCAGCCAAATTTCCTGTTGCATTACCCCTGACTTACACAAATCATCTCGCGCCTCGTATCTAGAAATTCAATGAAGTATTTTTGTACTCTTTAATACACATCGTGTTGTTAGTGCAACGACATTTACAATACTTGACGGAACACATAATCGAAATCAAATATTTTCAATATTTGTAGAAAAGACAAAAATTCCAGATAAGATGTTTTCTAAGTATGAAGATTTCGAAATATATGTAAAGGTGACAACGTGAAACACTCTAAAATAAAAGCAGAATACATTTTCAATGATTAATTTTATTTAAAGAAAATTCCATATTTAAAATTTATGTTACATTTCCCGTGAATTAAAACAATCTGATCCCGTCTTCTTTATAGACCTTCAACTAACTTAATATTTTTGTAATATTCAGTATAAATTTTACTATTACCGTATTTACTCGTGTATAAGGCGCACTTTTTTTTCCAAAAAATTAGGGCAAAACTTCTAGGTGCGCCTTATACACGGAATAATTTTTTAATGTTGGATGCAGTCGAACGATATACATATGAAACAAGAAATTATTCAAAGAAGATATTAAAGCTCGGAAAATGTTACTTAATTGAAGTATTACTGTATATTTATTTCATTCCTTGCAGTTTTTTATACAACAGAGCTAATGACATTATCTAAACGCTAATTAGCAATTCTTTTTACCGTCACTCATTCCTATTTCCCGTAATTCCCTTACAACCCGAAGTCTAAAAAGGAATTTTCGTCTTGTTCTCTGGTCTGGTGTAACATTTGTTTCGACTTTTTTTTTTAACTGAAATTCATTTGGTCATTCTTCATTAGCGTATCAAATTTATGGTGCGCGTTATATACGAGATTTTAAGGAATCGCCATTTTTACTTGTAAAGTAGGGTGCGCGTTATATGCGCGTGCGCCCTATACACGAGTAAATACGGTATTATATTGAAACTTACAATAATCAGAACATTAATTGCCAGAACAAAAGTATACAAATATAGCAATTAACTTGAGACAGAGGGAGTATTTGTTTTCCATAATAATCTTGTACAAATTATTTCAAAACAGATTAAGATTATTACTTTGAGTTTTATTAACATATTGAACTATGTATTTTTAACAATAGTTGCATTCAACTTCCTGTTTCCCCTTCATGTCATCACTTTTTAATCCAAGAGACATTTCTGAAAAAAGAAAAATAAATCATTTATTGGTTTTTATTGCAATTTTTTGGTACAGTAATTAATGCATGCACACCTGTTTCAAAGATTACCAATTGATAAAAATTAATCTAACATATATTTTTCACCTTTTCACTTTATATTGTTTTATGTAGCTATCGTAATAGAAATTTCAGCTATCGTAACTTGTAATAGGTAAAATTATAAAGCGGTCCTTAATATGAGGTCAAATTATCATTTTTATACACATTTTATACCATTTTTAAAGTGTTATTAGGATATGAGAAGTGAATACTCAACTACGCTACACAAATTACATTTTCTCATGGATTAAAAAAAAAACTGTTCAATATTTTGACTTTAAATTAAACATAAAAGTAAATTATGATCTGTAGATTTGCACAATATATATACTGGGTGTCCCAAAAATGACTGATGGATTTTAAAATTCAATTACTTGCAAACGGTGACACCTATTTAAAAAAATTTTGCAGGAGGGTTATGTATAATGTCAGGAGTTTTTTTTTTTTTTTTTAGTTTTAATTTCAAACAATAGATAGCGCTGATGGCGATTAAAGGCTAGATGATCAGTGCCGAGTGAGGCCAGTTTCGGCGTTGACCTTGGCTTCAATTGCCTTCAGCGCCATTATCTTTTGAAATTCGAACTAAAATCAAAAATTGCGGTAAAAAAACTCCTTACATTATACATAACTTTCCCGCAATTTTTTTTTTTTAAATAGCTGTCACCGTTTGCAAGTTATTGATGTTCCATCAGTCATTTTTGGGACACTCGGTATGTGTGTACATATATACTTTACAGAATAACTTTTAAAAAATTATTATTTTATTATATTTATTTTACATGTTTTTCAATTACGGACGCATTTTTGCAAATAAAAATAAAACACGTATATTTAGGGAAGAAAACATTAATCGTGGAGTTCGTAATTTTAGGTAGAATCTCGATTAATTAAATAAATAAAATATATTTTCATTATTCCGCCAAAATATTGCAAAAACTTTTTTTAAAAATTTAATTGAGGAAACAAATGTGATTTGTAAATTCTAATGATACAAGATTCCCGCCACTTTTATTTAAAGGAAAGTTTTATATTTATAAATTTCATAGAAACATGCCAAGAGAAGTATTTATCCTGAAAAGATTGCAGAATCCTACCAGGAATTTCTTTGAAAAAAATTGCTGTTTTTCAGTGGGAGCCCTGACAACATTATTTTCTTATTAAAGTATAAATTACTTATTATTTATTAATTATTTATTATTTAAAAAAAAATTTTATTTTATTTTTTTGTTGAATATTTTTTCATTATATGGATTCATTTGTGTAAACGATAATGAAACGAACGTATTTCTTGCCGTAAATTAAAAGCATTGAGTTAGTATAAATTAATCAAATCATGAATGATTAAGTATGTGAAATATTATCGTTGTATAAAAATTTCTCGCTTTTTCAAATTTATTCAAACAAGGAAAGGAATAGTTATATCTGCATTTTGCGAATAAGAAATACTTGAAAATATTGAAAATAACTGCAGAACATCAAACTTCCTTATACTAAAAATGCATTTTATTTGATGGGACTATATACATTATGGAATACTTTGGCGCAATGGAAATGGCGCATATTTTGGTCCTCATTTCTTTTAATCATATAATAGTTTCACTATTTTGTTTATGAAATTTTTAAAATACCTTTTTTATGAAAATTATAGCATATTTTTTATGAATTAAAATTCGAGGAAATTTAATTATTTACATTCAATTAAAAAAGTATTTTTCAGTGTTAGGAATTCAAATACACAGTTTATTCTTATTATGTGAAATATCATTTATGCAGACGATATTTACGCATTTAAAAAATTATATTATGATTTTTTTTTTTTTTTTTTTTTTTTTTTTTTTTTTTGTAAAGTGGCAGAAAAGAATTAATTGTTAAATTTGTTATGTAAAGTGTTATTAGAATGTTGAAATTTGAACTAAATGAAACATATTTATTACGAAGAAGAAATAACTATTAGTATTATTTTTAATATGTTTGCCGTTTAAAAACAATTTATGGAATCTGTCTGAATTAATATTTCGAAAATTAAAATACGCCAAAACATAAAATAATGGTATTGCTTAATAAGGATTCAAAAATAATATTAAAAAATATTGTTATTTTCAAAAATTTATCTTGCGAAATATTGCTTCGAGAATATAAACAAAGCACGGTTTTTGCTAATTCTAAAATTTCCATACATTTGTGTATTTAGTAAATTTTATTGAAATTATAAAACTGAAAACCTGAGCCTAGAAATCCTGAATTTTATTATAGCCCCAAGTAACATAAAACGATTTTTTTTTACATTACGAAATGGCAGTTAAACAACAGTTGAAAATCTAGAATTAATATAATCAAATATCACAAATTTCATTTAAAGGTAAAAAAATCAAAATTTCACGGAGTATTCATAAATAGTGCTCAATCAATGAAAATAATTCTTATTTTTTCTTTTTTTTTTCAAACTTTCCTAGTGCTGAAATTTTGTGGCATTATCAAAATCTCAAAAAAAAAAAAAAAAAAAAAAAAAAAAAAATTCATGTAGTTTATGGAAAAAATCTTGTTTTATTATTTATTTTCAATTTGAAGTAAGAAAACTTACCAACAATTTCATTCCATCCTCTTTTGGGTCAAACTGAAAAAAAAATTAATTATTATTGTTTCCTAAATTTTGATAGTATGAAAGAAAAAAATTCTTTAAATATTTGACTATGCAAACTTAAATTAATTGCATGTGCTTTTTAAGGGGACACAATACCTGGAAATTGGTCAAAATATCGATTTGTTTTAAATGTTAACTGAAATATTCGTTAATTGTGAATATTTTTACACATCAGTTTTACCTATACAACCATTGTATCATGAAATATTATAAATTTTGATAATAGATCCAGCGCAATTACCCATACAAATGAAAACTTTAAACTGATTTTTCTCCCTATTCATATTTTTATAACTTGCTTGTTCGAAAAATACTAAAGTTTTTTTGTTAATTTAAATAAAGCTTTATTTTTTTTTTCAATTTGTTTTTCATGGTGAATTCAATATTTTCATGTATGAATTTAACATGGTTTTGAATTCGAGTTTCTAGTTATTTTTTGAAAAAATATTTAAATTGAGAGTTTTTTGAATTTCCTTCATTTTTTAATGTACATGAGAGAAAAAAAATGGTATTAAATGTAAAATTCCATACACCTAAAACTCCATGCACAGTTTTATGTAATATATTCTAATAAAACCAGAAAAAAATCGAAGCAAGAATGTTTATACTGATAAAAGTAATAGGGATTTTTTTAAAGTTACATTAAAAAAAATAAAATTTTAGTAAAATGGGCTACAGTGCACAGCAAAAGTTCAGACACTGGTGTTTTTTAACCTTTAAATAAAAAATACCAACACTTGAGTTTTACAAATGGCTATACTTATTTTTAAATATATTTTTAACAATGTAGGATAAAAATGACGATTATAATTTAAGATAATATTTAATTTTACTTAAAAAAGTAAAATTTGCATATTGCAAAAGTTTAGACACTTTTTTGATTTTTTGCCTACTGTTCATGGGAAAATGCAAATTTCTAAGTTATGATGTCATATGTCTGAAATATTTAAGTATACCTCGATATAGCATCAGTTAGTGAAGATGCCGCGAGCTAAAAATATTCAGTTAGATGAGGTAATTGAATTAGGAAAGTTGAAATGGAAAGAGAAGATTGTTGTAGAAATTTCAGCAGCATTGAATCGTCCAAAGTGGTCTGTCTATGAAGTATAGTCAAAGGATGACTCCTTCAAAACAAAACATAAATACGGAAGACCTTGTGAGACCAGAAAATGAGATGACAAAAGGACATTTACATAAACTGACATTTACACAAATGATGATTTCTAATCACATTAAAAGTAAGTCAGGACTTTTTGTGTCGACAGACATGATACGTAGATGAATAAAAGAAACAGGTAAATCAATTTACATGAAAATGATAAAGCAGTCAGCTTTAAAATCTCGCTGAAAATTGGCGAGAATGCAATGAACTTGCAAACATACGTCATATGGACCCAAACGGACACTGTGATAGTCAGTAACGATAAAAAACTAAAATTTGAATGGCCCAAATGGGTGGGCATACTATTGGCACGACTTGCGTAAAAAGCCTGGGACTTTCTTAAGTCGACAACAAGGAGGTGACTTTTTAACCTCTTCAGTCCCTGAGTACCCAAATTGGTACATCAGTTTTGCCCCATTTTATTAATGATACTCAAAAATAAATGAAATTTCGATATAAGAATAATATGTTTCGAATTCTAAGATTCGAGCTTATGAAAATAAAACAAAAATCTCGCTATGAAGTCAAACGAGAGAAGAAATAATTCCGTAATAATTAAAAATACTGTAATAATCGCCAGTAGCGAAGAGGTTAATGATTTGGTCCTCATTTTGCTTTAATGCTCGAGTATCTCTGGGGTTATTCAATGGTTGCCAAACAACACAAGACTACGTACATACTTTAGAGATTAATTTTTAGTCATTTGGGGAACTTTTAACTGGTACAAAATATGGATTTTAGAAAGATAATGCGTCTAATCATATTGCATACAAAAGAAGAACTTCGTTTAACTCTGAAAATAGTACTGATCTCAACTTGCCGGCGTGTAGCTCTGATCTGGGACCAATCGAAAATTTTTTTTTCATAATATGTCATAATATTTATGCAAATTTTTGCTATACTTTTCTGTTAATTAGCTTCGAGCTGCTGTTGAACATGTTTGGTACAAAATAGATCCCCAAGTGACGCAATATTTAGTTTCTTCGATGAAAAGTCACAGTCTTGCACTAACTGCAAACAATGTGGGTGCAACTCGATTTTAATTTGTAGTTATTTTTCTGTAAATATACAAATTTTCTATACTTTTGCCAAAATGTTAATTTCGTTTTTCCGTCATTATATGTTATCTAAAAGATAAAATTGAAAATTTATTGTTTGTGAATAAAAAATAAGTCACAAGTAATGTATGACAGATGAATTATAAAAATTCGCTACATCCTTCTGAATATAGAAGCGTAATCGATCATTCTCTAAACTTTTGATGAAGACTGTATACTACAAGATTTTTTATTTTTAAATTTTATTTAATTTTTCGTATTAAGTATTGGGCCACCACATATATTACAGTATTATTCAAGATTGAAGAAATAGTTTCTAAGGTATTATGTCCCCTTAACGTTTCCCAAAATATAGATTAAATGTGTTTATGAATTGGGTTTGTCTCTCTATCTGTCTTGCCATCTGGCTGCTATTCAACTCGCTTAAATATGCACGGTTTGTCATGTAACTTATATAAGTTATTTAAGTTCAGTATAATATGCTATTATTGAAAATACAGTGTGTTGGGTCATTCCATGACAACTTATGTTACATTTAGAACAATTTACTGCAGTTGTTTTAGTAATATAACGCTAAAAAATTATCAAATGTAAAATTAACAAGATTTGTTAATGAAAGATCAATTTAAAGATCAATTTAGATGATAAATAGATAAAAAATTGTAATGAAAATTACATTTTATATGATAACGTACCTTCTTTTTTCAGCAGTGTCAGTTACCATAATAAGTATAACTTCCAAAATTTAAGAAATAACACTATAATTAGATACTTTTCATATAAATTGGGTTTCAATAAATTTAATTAGCAAACATGTCAAATTTATATTGTGAATATTTTTTTCGTGTGTGTTATAACACTAAAATAATTGAAAATAATTCTAAGTGTAGTATAAATTCATGGAATGATCCTGTGACATACATATTTATCAGAAATGTTGTAGAGCACAGTGTGCTTCTTTACTCTTTGTAAAATGTTGCTGGGATCTTGAAACATAGTATAAGACCGGATTTAGTAATATTGCATTGCATCATTCGCCGAACCAAAAAAGCTGTCATCCCGAAATGCAGAAATCAATGCAACAACATAAAAAAGTACAAAGTCTTTGACGGACAATAGTTCCTTATGGTAGCCAGAGAAAATTGTAGATGATCCCCGTAATGTGAGCAGAAGATTTTTTTACATTCTAGGGAATGTTACCAGGTGTAAATTACGGATTTGGACGAGTGTGGTATGAAATAAAATGTCTCGTGATCTACGTTAAAAAGTGAAATAAAGCTACCCATCCCAGTCCAACCGTTTTCGAGAAATCAGCATTTGAAATGTGAATGAATAAATATGTAAATTGACAAGCAGGTATATATATTGTTCGCAAGTTAAAAGTTTCTTTGCATTTGAACTTTTCATAATTTTATTTAAAATCACAAAAATAAACATCATTACTTTGATGTCAAAACGTAAAATCTGTTAAAAATTAAAATATTGATAAAGAAAAAAAAAATAGCAGTAGAAACATTTTTACTTTAACCCTTTAACGTTCATTGGTTTCGCCACGAAACCACAAAATTTTAATTCCGATACGCAACACTGACACCGGTATTTTTATCTAAAAATATACCTTTTATTATGTATGTGAAAAATCACGTTTTCTTATTTAGAAATATATTTGTTCTTAATTACCGGTGTCATTCATTTATTTCGACATCTTAGCAATGAAAATGCTTTGATCGTTAAAGGGTTAAATCACTCATTTCTATAAGAATAACAGCTACTATGCATCAAACATAACCGCCAGCCTAAGAAAAACATTCTATTTTACACACTATATATACATACAGTTGATACATTACGTCACGCCACACATTCGCCGAAAAATTTGCACAAAATAAAGTGCTGGAAATAATAAAAACAGACTGAATAACTCACCGAATGTAGCCGCACGCGAAAACTTCGTAGAATGCGAAGTATCTATCTAAAAGAGGGGAAATAAACTGCAATGTGTACATGTAAATATCTTGCTCGTAGCTGAGGAAAAGATATTCGCAGGAGGATTAAATACAATGCAAAGAAACGTCTAACTTGCGAACAATTTATTTACCTACCTGTTAAATTATTTATTTATGCATTCACACTTGAAGTGCTGATATCTCGAAAACGGTTGGATTCGGACGGGTGCTTGCACTGCACTTTTTAATGAACATGACGAGATCTTTCTTTTGATACGCCCCACTAGTAGTTGAGAGGTTCTGTCCTCTCAACTGGTAGACTGCAGCTGCTGGGTTCGAACCTAATCGCGGATGTCGGCCTAACCATTCGAAGTTTTCCGTGGTTTTCTTCGAACCTTGGATTTCCTTGCGTAAATACGGGTTAGGTTTCCTCAGAAAGATCTCCACGGAGGACACCCCTCCCTTTAGGGTCTATATCCCACGTGTAGATACTCGGCCGATATAAATAGAAACAAACAAACTTTTTTTTGATACCACTCGTCCAAATGCATACCTTACACATGGGATTGTTCCCTAGTAAGTATTGAAGAGCCAGTAGCCAAGTTTCCGAGAGAATATTCTGTCGAATTTCAAAAAATATGTCACATAAAATATTTGTTAATCTTACTTTATATAAAATTAAAAATCTGATGTTATGAAAAATGTTCCGTAATGATTAAATTAAAATAATAGTTAAATGTTTCGACATATTATTATTGTATTTATCTCAGTTGAAGAGATGTTAAATTTATCTTAAACATTATGCTAAGATTAACGAAATGCAAGACTCAGATTTATTACAAAAGAAAGAACATTAGCTAGACCAAAAAATTATTATAAACTGGAAATAAATAATGCTATGAAAGAGACCTTTTAGGTGCGATAAAATACAGTTATATTAGAACGTAAATGTACAGATTTTAAGATTTTTGGGAGCACAAATAAATTAATGGAATGTAAGTTAGGAACCAAACATGATTTTGAGTATTTTAAATTAATAGTATATGATTCCTTATCATATTGGGTGTGATATTTCTTTTTAACCCGTTCTTAACAGTGTTGCAGAGAAATATTCATACTCTCTCTGTCCCAAATTAATTGCTACATTTGAATATTTTTGTTCTGATAATTGATACAGACGATTTTATGATTTTGTTACAGCTTTTTTCAGAGATTTCATGGGGGGTATGCTATCAAACAACATCATTTACTTACCAAACATTCCCTTCATCCCTCCTTAATACAGTACCAAACTAGTTTTAAAAAATCCAAGATTCCCTTGCTCTTAAGCCACGCCCCATTTTGTAAGAATTCTTCCACCAGAATAGCATAAAATTATGTTCTAGATAATTAATCATGAATTTAGGAAGGAATTATTTTTTCTTGTACATTGGCGGTTTAATCCTTAGAAAAAAAAGAGTGGCTTAAGAGTGTGCGAACCCTGTGTAATTTTTCTACTGTCGATTTACTAAACTGAATTGGGAATTATCTGTAACAACGCCTACTTGAAATGTAGCAACAAATTTAGGACAAAATTTTCGACCTAAATATAGCAACGAATTATGGACGAAGGTAGTGTAAAATTTAAAATCTAATGATATGAAAATTGTTTCATATTGATTAAATAAAAAAAGTAATATATTTCAATATATTATTCTTGTATTTATGTCAACTTAAATTATTTTAAATTTATCTTAAACTTTATTCTAAAATTAACAAAATGCAAGGCCCAGATTTATTACCAAAGAAAAAACTTTAGCTAAACCAAAATTTATTATCGATTGGAAATAAATAATGCTATGAAAGAGAGCTTTTAGGTGCGATAAAATAAAGCTATATTAGAAAGTAAATGAACAAATTTTAAGATTTTTGAGAGCACAAATAAATTAATGGAATGTAATTTAGGAACCAAGCAAGCTTTTGAGTATTTTAAATTATCAGTATATGATTCTTTATCAAAATGGCTGTGATATTTCTTTTTATCCGTTTCTTAACAATGTTGCAGAGAAATGTTCATATTATTTTTAGATTTTATTTTTTAAGTACATTGTATTTAAATTGTTTGCAGAGCCTACGTGTCCTCATGCCAAAATGCAGCAATCAACGCAACTAAAAAAGCACAAAGTCTTCTAAGGACAACTTCATCATTATATCTATGACCGCTCTCATAGAAGCATGTAGAATCTTGTCCTTTATACCGGGGGTTACCCTGCAAGATTATAATGTTCATATCTTATTAATAAATGCCAAAAGCATAGTTTCGTATCTTTTTGATGAGTCTCTACTATTTGAGGTTTTGCATATACGCAAAGTAATTTTAATTGATACGGCTGATTGTATATCACTAAAATATCTGTAAAATTTAAATTAACTTTCTTGTTAAAGTATAAATAAATATAATATTTATAGGAACCTGGTATCGTATCTTCAAAAGAATAATATAATATTAATACAGTATTGTTTAAATGCAAGTTGTTACCAGTTATCCAAATTTCCAATTTTCTGTAAATACATTTATCTCCAAAGTTCAACCTCAACATAAGTTATCGTTTGCACAAATAAGAAATGACAGATTACATTTACTTTTATTACAAATCAAAACACTCTTTCCTTGATTAAACTGAAATCGTCTGTTTATGAAATAAAATTTACAATACATATAAAAATACTTTTTTTTAATCGTTTGCTTTCCTCCGTAATATCAGAATAAATGAAGATTTCTTTTTATTGATCTTATATTTGCACTTGTACAAATAATAATTAAACTTTTTTTTTTTTACTTTTAATCTATTTTTAAACATATTTATCACGAATTAAGTATTTAAGTAATATAAATTATATTAAATGCAGTATTAAATTATCTAAAAATCCATGCACAATATTGTGTAACACACATTTGAAAAGAAAAAAAGTGACTGATTAATCTAAAAATATCAATATTTAAAGTAGTGGAGATTTTAAAAAAACGAAATTTTCTTGTACTTTTTCAAAATTTTAATTAAATACGAATTTTTATTTATTTATTTGTTTCAAAATGTACTTTTAGTTGAACCCTGAAGTGCAGTCAGTTCACCATATTTTTAAAAAATGATAAAAAAATGTTGACAAAAATAAACTGTCCTCGTCAGAAAATATCAAAAGGTTCAATTCTGTAGAATTTTCAATTCTGCTTATAATTTGCGAAGTGTAAAAAAAGTATAAATAAGCAAAAAGCCGAGGACTGATTCGAACCCGCAACCTTTCGACTCGTAAGCTCCCGTGTTACCACGGCGCCACGGACTCACATGCAGAATTTGTACTTATAAGTATTTGAAATATACGCTGAACTTTGACCCCCAATTTCTCAAAAACCAAGGTCCATTTGAAGAAACCTTTTCACCAGAATAATTAGTGGTACGGCCCCTACAACATATTTGGAAATCATCAAAATCTGTGAGCACCATGTTTGGTGCTCCCCCTGTAAGATTAATGAAATGCAGGCTTACTTTTATTACGAAAGAAAGAACTATAGCTAAACCAAAATTTATTATAGACTCTAAATAAATAATGCTATGAAAGAGAACTTTTATGTCAGACGAAATAAAGTTGTATTAAAAAGTAAATGAAGGTGTTTTAAGATTTTGGCGAGCACAAATAAATTAATGGAATGTAATATCGGAACCAAACAAGATTTTGAGTATTTTAAATTATCAGTATATGATTCTTTATCTTATTGGGTTATGATATTTCTTTTTATCCGTTTCTTAACAATGTTGTTGAGAAATGTCATATTATTCTTAGTTTTTTTTTTTTTTTTTTTTTTTTTTTTTTTTAAAGTATATTATATATTTAAATGGTTGAAGAGGCTATACGTGTCCTCATGACAAAATGCTACAATCAACACAACTAAAAAAGCACAAAGTTTTCCAAGCACAGTTTTATTCATTAAGGTAGCTAGAGTAAAAAGGTTTGCGATCCACCCTGACGCGAACACAAAATGTTTTACATTTTTGACGGTAAAGAGCCAGTAGCCAAGTCTTCGAGAGAATATTCTGTCGAAATCCGAATAATATGTTACATAAAATAAAAACTGTACCAGAATAAAATATGTTTCATAATGCTCATAATGTTCGTATGTTTCATAATTTCATAGTTCTTATGATAGTTGCTTATAATATTGGTTCTACCAATAACGGAGATTATCCTTTCGCCCGTCCAAAATAAACTTTTTTCATTCTAATTTACTATATCTTTCCAGCGAAATCCAAAAAAGCGTGCTTCTAAGAAATTCTAATCTAGGCTTATCAAATAGTTTCGCAAGCGGTGAATATTACCGCAATTTAACACATTTAACATTGGTATTCTTTATCTGAGCATTAAGTGCTGTTTGATTAGTGCATGGCAGATTCATTTCTGTCTGAATTTGAGTAAAATTCGTATTTTTTTTTAAAGAAAGCTCGACACGCAATTCAAATTTGCAAAATTTTGATGCATATTCAGAGAAACTTGCTTTTTGCCATAATCTTTTAGATTCCTCAACAACTTATAAATTATTGCTTTAGATCTGCTTGTATTCCTTGAAAATTCACGTCTACTCATTCCACATTTTCCATAAGCAAAAACTTTTCCATTTTCAAACTCAGATTGTTGTCTGATTTTTCGCATGACGAAGAATTAAAGAAGCTGAACAACCTTACTGCGCAACAGTTTTAGGCCACTTTAAACAAACCTGTGATATTACCATATATTTAAAATGTTATTTATGATTTTTAAAAAATGCATGTCTTTATAGTTTTCCCAGAGTAGCAATCTATTAAAACTTTCTTAAATTCATGACTTTTAATGATTTTTCCAATTTTCAACTTTACTTTTGTTTGAAAACCCACCATTTCAAGTATTTTTATCACACAGATATTGGCATAATTTATTCTAGACAAGCGACTCCTATATTTCACGACTTTTTGCTTGTTTTCATAATTTTTCACATGACTGTATTGCTATACTGCTATGTAAAACCCCGATTCTATTTTAATTAAAAATACTTCGAACGAAATAACACTGTTGGTAAAATATTAACTTAACAGGAGAAGTATTTTAGAAATAATACTAAATAATCAAAAATATTTCTCTCAAATATGGATGGCAAAATATAAGAATCCATATGACATACTATACGTTCTAAAAAATTTCATATTACTATTGTCCAAGGTATAATTAGCATAAAATTTACTAGCAAAATATTGTTTTGCTACTAACTTTGCAACTTTTATCATTCATCATCATGTTATTGATTATGGTAACAATATACATTTTCAAAGAAATTTAAGTGTTCGAGATTTTGTCTTGTTTGTATTGTAGCTGTTTGTGTCATCCGTTTGTAAAATAGTACAAAAAGTTGCTATTAATGTACTTTCATTAAAATTTGTTCTTAGTATTACACGATTTAGAATATGAAAGTTATTGTTTGATTTTAGAAAATTCTTCAAATATACAAATTACTTACCGTCATGTCTTTCGATTTCTCTTTTAAATTATCACATATCTAAAAATACAAAACAAAACAAAAAAGTTACAAATTTAATTGCATCATTACTTTCTTCCTATCTCACAGTTTTACGAATATTTCAACAAAAAAAAATATTTATAAAATTTTATTTTTAAGAGTATTTCAACAAAAAAAATGTATAAATTATTTTTCAACTGATTTCTTTATATAAGCATTATTATTTATTTATTTTGCCAATTATTTATTTCAATTTCGAAGCAGAAAGATTACAAAATAATTTCAGTCGACATAAACCCGACATGAACCTGAAAAATATTTTTGAAAAAATACCCCGAAATAAGTTCGAACGAAATCTGAAACCGACAAAAATATGCCAAGAAACCATTACTCGATTCAAGCATGACAAAATAATTACCGAGGTGATGAACCTGAACCGAACCTAAGTACTCTATTAAAAAACAAAAATAAAACCTGAAATATGACTTTTAACGAAACCTGAGACAAATATTTCTAAAGTACATCACTCAATCGATATAATCAATAGAAATTTTTGAGTAAAAAAGATTTCTAACATAAATTAAAGAATATTCTTTTTATGGAAATAAAAGTACATCTTTTATCACAAATTCACTTTATAATTTAAATTAATAATTTTAATTTGCTGTCTTTTCTATAATTTAGGTCATATTTTTAAAATGAATTATTCTTTTATGTTAAAAAAATTCAAAAATTTCTTTCTATAACTAACATTAAAAATAGACACGTACACTGTAAAAAAATATCTGTAAAGGTACTAAACATTTTCTAGGAAATTGGGATTCCAAGAACTTTTCATGTAACGATGAAAGGAAAAATCCATGTAACCGATTCTAAAACTTGAGTTTTTGTTGTTACCATTACAGGAAAAGTTCTTGGAATCCAAGTTTCCTAGATAAAGTATAGTACCTTTACAGGTTTTTTTTTTATAGTGTACATTAGTATTTGCAAGATTGTAGCAGTTAAGGTTATTTTTGAATAAGAGCTGCAACTTTTTCACACATGCATGCGTTAATTTGCATTGGTATCCTCATAAGATTAACACGCGTTCTTTTCAACAATTTAATGTCTTTTATATTGTTTGATAAACGCCGACAATTATTCAAAAGATTCTGTCAAACTTGGCTTTTATAACTAACTTTCCGGACACGCTATACCAATGAAGATCGTCATGAGACAACAATGGCTTATAAATTATGATTTATTAAGAGTTTTTAGGTTCGGATTGGGTTCATGTCCATAAAAATTATTACATGTACTGTTCAAATCAGGTTATGGTTAGTTGGAAAAATTTTGTTCGTTTCAGAATTGGCTCGGTCGGATTTCAGGATTTTTCAAGTTGCAAATTTTTGTTCGGCTCAGGTTACATGTAGTATATAGAAATTATTTTATCGTAATCGGATCAGATTATGGTTCGGATGGATAATTTTTTCCAGTTCATATTTGCTTCGAGTCAGATTTCGGGTTTTTTCAAATTGAAATTTTAGGTTTGTTCGGTTTGGGTTTCAATTTTGTCTTGCTAGGACTGGTTTATTTTTCAATGGAATGATTTCAGATTGAATGAAGTTCAGATTTGGTTCAGGTCTAAATTCGCTTTTCTTTTTCAAATAGAAATTTTAGGATCGTGTCTGTTTTCGTATCCACGGGTAGTATTTTGTCTTGGTCGGATCAGGTTATGGTTCTTTGCAATATTTTGTTGGTTATCATATTTGATTCGAGACATATTACGGGTTTTTTAAATGGAACTGTCCGGTTTGGGTCGGTTTGCGTGTAGACTGAAATTATTTTGTCATGATCGGATCAGGAAACAGTCCGTCATAATATTTTTCTGCTTTCGATTCTCATAGTTTTAAGAAATCTGTTTCAGTAAAAAATCTCAACATAATTGCATTTAATTAATATGTCAAAATTAGGTACTCTTACTCAAATATATAAGTAATAAAATTATTAATAAATTAAACTATTTAACTTTGTTTTAACCTTATTTTAAGTACTTCGATATTGATGACAGACATATAGATGCATAAAATATTTTACTACAAAAAGAAAAAAAGTTGCGTACACATCACATATACTAATAATAATATATATTTTTAATAGATTGCAGCAATAGAGCTATCAATGAATATGAGGTAAATGATTCACAGCTGACGTACAAACCTTGCGGTGGCGGTGTTTCAATATATTTCTGATGCTTGCAACGATTTCGTATGCTTTTGAATCGGATTTTCCAGTCTATGACTTAAAACGCTAGTTTTTTTATCAACGAAACATAAAATTTGAGCACGGAGTTTAAACATTTGCTTGGAAAAGCTACTTAATAATAATAAACTTTTAAAAGTATAGATTAGTATCAAATGCCGTCGCAACCTAGCAACTAACTTGACATCCTGGCCGCATGTTGTTCGCCCATCTACCATATGTCTTGTTTTCTCTTCTTTGGTTGGTTGAGTGATAATATTTGCTAATATTGGTTGTTTCGATTGGTTTATGAAAATCTGAAGGCGCATAGTTGAAACTGATCTATTTCAATAGAAGAGATACGGATTTTAATTGGTAGGTAAAAGTTCAGAACAGTTGTTACTGACTTTTTTACCACTAGAAATTAGAAACTGGCAAAAACAATTCCTTGCATTCGAATGCTTCCTGTTGCTGTAGCGAGTAGCAATACTTTAAATAGAATTTAAATTATTATTTTTGATACTAGTGTCAGCAAAAAAAATCTTGACATTGGCAATTCTAGACGTTTTGTTAAATATTAGGAAATATACATAAGGAATTATTCTGAAATTCCAGGTGTGTAAGCAAAAAATTACAGGTCATATATTTTCGCACAGAATTTCCCCCAAAATTTCATAGGACACCGTCAACAAATTGAAAAATAACGAAGATCTTTTGGATTATATTGTCAAAACTAAATTAGCAAAAGCGTTCAGGTTATCAATAAGTGTCGTATTGTAATAAACTGTGTTGATTTTTATGAATGTAGCATGTATACTCGAAGATAAATTAAATTTTTTATAAAGAAGGTCCCACATTTTGCCAAGTTTTTTGCTTGTAATTTGCAGAGATCCTAATAAAAAACAATGTTCTTTTCGGAAAATATGACAAACAACATTATACATAACACCCTAAAATCAATATTAAAAAATATTAATAACTGTATGAAAAATGAACAGGTTTACTAAACAAGGTTTCAGATATTTTGTTTGAATGCCGGTCATTGTTTTCAGCTTTGTTTTTCCAATAAGATCCAAATTTAATTCGCTGCCACTAAAGCGTCATTTTTGACGTCAAAATCTAAATTTACTTAACACGAAATTTGGAAATGAGAAAATTTTGCATTTGTGACTCTCTTCTTCCATTTTCTGAAAAAAAATATCGCTTATCTTGTTACTTTATATAAGACTTACAACATCCATTAATTGTCTTGAGTATTCTATGCATAAACGTGCAAATACCGAAAAAAAGAATGATCATCATTACCTTCTGAAGCATCACAGGATCGTCACACATTTCTTTGGATGCCTCCACCATCGTTTTCGTATTAGTTGCCTCTAAAATTACACCTTTTCCCTAGAAAATTAAAATTTTATAAATGTAATTAAAATAATTTTTTTAAGGTATTAATAATTGTAATCTGCAAGACAAACAAACTCGGGTCGTGGTCAAATATTTGGGTCATTTTTCCAGAAACATACCGTATTCCCCCAAGTTAGCCGGCATGCCAGAAAAAATCGAGGTAGTTCAGCATGCTGGGAAAACTCGTATTTACCGTATCATCGTACCGTATTATCGTATTTACAATGTATAAAGTTTCACTACTGGAGAATAGGGGGGTGGTTTATTTTGGTTTTTCTAAGATTTTTTTTGTTTAATTTTCAAGAAAAACAATCAATACTTATATTGGACTTTGTCTCTTTCTCTCTATATACATTCATTTGTATTTAAGTGATTATTAGGTTTTATTTATCTTATTATGCAAAACAATTTTTCTATGAAGTTTCTACTGCAGTATGTCGATATTAAGTTAATTAAATTGTCAAATTAAATTAATTTTTTGGTATAAGGTAAGCCATATTTCTATGTTTATATATTTAAATAAATATTCTATTTTTAATATTTTATACATAATAAAAATGTTTCTGTTCATTTAATCTTTCACCGGGCACGAAAATTTTCATCACGTGAGCGGGCGTGCGTTTTAAATTGTAGAACAGGCGAAAATGAATCAATTATTGCTGCTTTTTTTAAATTTTACAAATACTTTAAGGGAGCTCAGGGGATGAAAACTTTTCAAAAAATCGATTTGTTTATGATCTAGTTAATTCTTAACTCAATGCAAAAAACCGCATAAAAATATTTGCATTTTTAACGGAGTTATAAGCATTTATGTATCAACACTTTCATAGCCGCACCCATATAATTTCAACTCTAAGTCGCGTTTTCTCAAAACTTGATTTTTGACGACTAACAAGTTTAAAAAAAACTATTTGTTGGAATGGCCTCTTTTTTTGCATGCATATAACATCATTATCTATAGAATAAATTAATATATTTTAAATAGTTTAATATTTTGAGTATTTTTAATGAAAAAAAAGTTATATTTTTAGGGGTTTTTTAATTTTTAAATTTGAGAGTTTTTTTAATAATGTTTTTTTAAGTGATAGTTATATCCTTAATTCATTCTATAGATAATGATGTTATATGCATGAAAAAAATAAGCCATTCCATCAAATAGTTTTTTTTAATCTTGGTATAAGTCATCAAAAATCAAGTTTTGAGAAAACGCGACTTAATGTTGAAATTATATGGGTCGGCTATGAAAGTGTTGATACATAAGTGCTTATAACTCCGTTAAAATGCAAATATTTTTATGCGGTTTTTTGCACTGAGTTAAGAATTAATTGAATAATCAAACTAAATCATAAAAAATCGATTTTTTCAAAAGTTTTCAACCCTTGAGCCCCCCTTAACATACAAATATTATATAAGTTATCTCTGATCACAATTTATCAAAGTATTTTGCAATACACTTATTTTGTTATAACGTATACTAAAGAAGGAGTTTAGATATATAAAAAGCTTTTTACTACTACAATCACAGAAATAAAAACTAATAATGAATTACTAAACAATAATTAAGTCATTTCGGATTTACAGAATTAGTCCTATATTTCATCTACATTAGTCGTTTCATATATCAAGCATAAGATTTGGTTTTTTGAAGGCTGCAGATAAATTATGCGCATTTCATGCACTGTTAACCGATTAAAATGGCAGGTGCAGGTAATTGCGCAATCTGAAATACAAATAACTTTCAGAAACCGGGTAAAAAGATCCAATAAACGAATACAAATGGTTATTAACACCCTCAGCTGCTTGAATTATTTTTTTAAGAAAAAAGAAAGTGAGTGCTGTACTTTTTACAACGGCGCGCCCGACGGAAGGTTAATAATTTATGATATAATCTATTTCTGCATAGTAAATATCGGATAGATGCTAGGGAGAGAGCTTTCTGTAAAATGGTACGAGGCACATGAAAGACGCATTTATTCGCTTGAATATAAAACTAAATAATTAGAAAAGTGGGAATATATTCTTATTGTATCCCTCCTTCTGAAAACCCATCATAGCTATAGAAAGCAGCTAACGAACCACATTCCTTTCCATTTTCGTAAAACCTTGCTTTTTTTCAGCATGCCGGGAAAGACCAGGGACTAATACTCAAAATTTTGGTTTCCATCGAGTTTAGTAGAATGCCGTCTAATACGGGGGAATACGCTACATTTCCAAAATCATTTTCATGAACAGACGCTAAACAGAGAGCCTAAGAAGAAGAAGAACATATTGGACCCAAATTTCCTGACAAAGTACATTCTTGAACTATCTGCCGACGACGACCAGTTTGGTCTACCTTAAAAGTATGCTAAGCAATGTATGGTGTTTATTTTATTCAAAATTTATTTTAATGCTAAGTCCTTTGCGAAATCGACATTCTGATTAACTCGGTAATTTTATGTTATCCGGGCGCAGCTGATAGGTCAACAAATATCATCACCGTCGCAGTTTCTTTTTGTATGTGTGTGTGTTTTTTTTAATTTGATTCAACATATTATAATTTCACTCATTTTATTTAAAGTACTAGGGGGGGCCCACCCCTCTGCTCGCCAACCCCCCGCGTAATCGCTTCGCGATTCCAAATTATTGGCTACCCCTGCTTGCTGTGCTCGCCAATACCCCATGGTATGAATAAGCAGTTGCAGACCTTTCAAATGATGTGTCACACGACTGGTGTTGTAAAGAAATTAAAAATGTGCCCCCTGGGGGGGGCAGAGTGGGAGGCGACACAAAAGACATCCATAATATGAATAAGCAGCTGCAGACCTCTCAAATGATATGTCACACGACTGGTGTTGTAAAAAAATTAAAAATGTGCCCCCCTGGGGGGAAGAGTGGGGGTGACACACAAGACATCCATAAAATGAATAAACAGTTGCAGACCTTTCAAATGATGTGTCACACAATTGGTGTTGTAAAGAAATTACAAAATGTGCCACCTCTGAGGGCAGAGCGGGGGTTACACACAAGATATCCATAATATGAATAAGCAGTTGCAGACCTCTCAAATGATGTGTCACACAATTGGTGTTGTAAAGAAATTAAAAATGTGCCCCCCTTTGGGGCAGAGTGGGGGATGACACACAACACATCCATAATATGAATAAGCAGTTGCAGACCTTTCAAATGATGTGTCACACAACTGGTGTTGTAAAGAAATTAAAAATGTAACCCCCCTGGGGAGAGCAGAGTGTGGGGGTGACACACAAGACATCCATAATATGAATAAGCAGTTGCAGACCTTTTAAATCTTGTGTAACACGACTGGTGTTGTAAAGAAATTAAAAATGTGTCCCCCCCCTGGGGAGCAGAATGGGGGATAACACACAAGACATCCATTATATGAATAAGCAGTTGCAAACCTCTCAAATGATGTATCAAACGACTGGTGTTGTAAAGAAATTAAAAATTTGGCGAAATATTACAGTTATCGCCAAGTTGGCGTCACTTTTGACAACTAATTTTGGTTGCCAAATTTGGCGATATATCGCCAAGATAGCGACAAACTTGGCGATTGTTGGCGATGGTAACCTTTCCTCTCTTTATGGTAACCCATACGGCGATACATAGACGGAGCCCTTTCCTGATTGGTCTATTCGACTCATGGAAGGAGTGGACAACCCGGATTCGTTAGTTCCGGAAATCTTCCAGATCATCATCACTCCAGGAGTCATTCCTTTTAAGGCTAGTTTTTTTTTTTTTTACTATAGAAGGACATAACTTTAAACATTTTCTTTTATCGAAATTCGACGGTTTCCTTCACGTAATAATATTCTTTTTCTTCATTGTGGTGATGGGGGGGGGACATTAAATACTGAAAAAGCAGAATTACTGCTTCCTTTTCCCTCTTTTTTTGTGCTTATTTTAATCCTTTACTTTATTTATTTAATTTTTAAAGAAATATGTTAAAATCATGAATTTCAAATACTTCAGTTTTAAGTTAAGCAACAGCTATTTATTTATATTATAAAGGACAAATGTATCTGTACGTAACGCATACGTCATTTTGCGAATGGCAACAGTTTAAAATTTGAAATGAAATTTCGGCAATTTTTTGCAATTTTTGCCATATTTAAACTTTTAAACATCGTACATTTACAATTTTATATGTAAGGGGAAAAAACATTTTTGGATGCGAAATGTTTGCAAACTGTATCTTAATTTATTTTTGAGATATTAATTTTTTTGCAGTTTTTAACACAAATTTTGTAATTGTGGTAATAGAGATATTACATTTCTATTGAAAGTAAAGGGAAAAAAGTCGAAAATTACTGTATCTTTTTGTTGCCATTTTCTCATTCAAATTGAAAAATTAGCCTTAATTGGTAATTGTATCATATTAACTGATTGATCTTTATTGTATTTTATTATTTACATATACGATTAAAGTTTAATTTTAATAATTTCTACAACTGAGTTTTATAGAAATAGTATTTTGTTCACGTTAGATTAAATATCATTTGTTAACGAGTTAGACTTACCAATGTAAGAAGCATTTTTAAGTGCGTTCGTAATTATGTAAATACGTAGCACCTATAGTTGTCGTTCAGTCCGTCCGTCTGTCTGTCCGTCCGTCTGTCTGCCTGTCCGTCCGTCTGTCCGCATATAACAACGCAAAAACTACCCAACTGAATCGTTTGAAATTTAAAATATATATTTATTAGATAATTTTGTCGAGTCATTTCAAATTTTATAAAATTCGGATGCATAGATGAATTACAGGGACAATCAAAAGTATTCCGTTACATTACGGTCAATGGGTAAAAAAGTTTCAAATGCATTTTAATCGTTTAAAATTTAAAATATATAATTATTATATAATTTTGTCGAGTCATTTCAAATTTTATGAAAATCGGAAGCATAGATCAATTACAGGGACAATCAAAAGTATTCCGTCACATTACGGTCAATGGGGAGAAAAGTTTCAAACGCATTTTAATGGTGTTACACTCATTCGAACGTAATAAAATTCATATGCATCTATGAAATATGTATTATAATGTAGATTTTGCACAATCTGTAATGCAAAGAACATTTATTTTTGATTTACAAGGACACGTAAAAGTATTCCATTACATAATGATGGTATAGGGAGAATATTGTTTGGTGCATGTTTTAATTGTATTAAACTATTTAACATCTTATGAGATTAATATACGTTGCTGAGGAATATTACAAGATATTTCCTGTATAAAAGAAATCAGATAGTATTTACAGGGACACACAAAAGATTTTGGGTGCAGAGAGTGTTTTTCAGCAAGATCTGAATATTTTTAAAACTTCGTTATCGTACGAACGCAGCCCATTTACTACATTTCACTTGCAATTTCCAACTTGTTTTAAATTGTAGCTAATTTCGCAGATTTATTATATAGGGTGGTTAGTTATTAACGTCAGGTGTTCAGCTCCCTCTAGCGAGTAAAGTTTTGGGCGAAACATAACCAAATTTGATCAGCATACATAGTAGACCATGGGATTTCGAATTCTTAAAAAAGTAATAATAATAAAAAATTTAAAAAATCGCCACTAGGGGCAATTTTAGCTAAAATGCATTTAATTTGCATAAAATCGACAATTTTGGCGCACCAAAAGTGTATTAGTGTAAATGTTGAATGATTAAATGGCAAAAAATACAGTACAGATCAATTTTATACTGCTGAAATACTGCCCGAGCGCTGATGGTACCTGCACATTTTTCATCTCTTGTTCGACAATAGCCGTTACAATTTCGTCAACTTGTTATTGACTAGTCACTTTGCGTCCTAGGCCTTGTTGCCATATAGTTTCAAATCTATGAATTATCTTTTGTAAATTTGTTATGCTCATCGGTTCTTTTGGCAAATTCTGTAATCGGTGAAATTCAGGACGAGCATCATTGCAATTCTCGTTCTGCTGCTAACACAGCTTGACTAGTGAAGTATGGTGAGAATTGATAATGATGAGACCTCTCCCAGCCTTTCCTTTTATTCTCATGATTGCTATACACAACTGATTTTATGCAAATTAATGCATTTTAGTCGGCAAACAGCGCTAAAATTACCCCTAGTGGCGATTTTTAAAACTTTTTATTTTAATTTTTTTTTTAAGAATTCAAAATCCCATGATCTACTATGTATGCTGATCAAATTTCGTTATGTTTTGACCAAAACTTTACTCGCTAGAGGGCTCTGAACACCTGACGTTAATAACTAACCACCCTGTATATCAATGAAACAGTTACTGCTTAAACATTTTCTTTCATCGGCTTTCGATGGGTTCTACCTTGTCTATCTATATTATACAGGCCAAACGTATCTGTGCGTAACGCATACGTCATTTTTTGAATGGCAACACTTTCAAATTCAAATGAAACTTTAGTATTTCAATTTTTTCTACTGCAAATTTTTAAACTTCAAAATACCGCACATTTTCAATTTTTACACCATTGTACAGAAAAAAATTGTACTTTTGAATAAAATTTGTTTGTATCTTAATTTGTTTTTTAATTTTTTTTGTAGTTTTTAATACCACTTTTCTAACCGTGGCAACAGGAGTACTCCATTTCTATCAAAAGCAAAGGAAAAAAATAATTACTGTATCTTGATGTTGCTATTTTCTCATTAAAAGTGAAAAAAAAATTAAATTTAAATATCTTCTGTTATAAAACCCGGTAAATTTTGATTTCATTTACAAAATTTGATTTACACGTAAAAGAATATCAACAGTTAAATACCTGTTTCAGCTAATAGCATTAAGACTTCAAGTTTTGAATCAAAATAATGAAATTAAAATGCTCTACCGCCCTTTTTTTTATTTTTGAAAAGGTGAATACAGATACGAAATGTGCATTTGTAAATTTTGATATGGTGAAAATGATGCAGGATTTAGATTTCACGGGGGAAAAAATTATATGATTGCTTGAAAGTTGAATAAATTTTGCTTATTTTCATTTTGAAATACTAGCAGAAGAACCTTATTTGGTAACTTTATGATAGTAACAGATCTTTATTATTTTTTACTGCTTACATGTGCGATTAAAGTTTAGTTTTAACAGCTTTTACAACTGAATTTTATGGAAATAGTATTTAGCTAATTTGACGTTAAATATCGTTTGTTTAAGAATTAGACTTACCAGTATAAAATGCACTTTTTTACTACAAATAATTTTGTAGGCTTATTATAAGTCAATGAAACAGTTTTTTTCTTAAATATTTTCTTTCGTCAAAATTGGACGGGTTCTGCCTTCTTTCCATAATGTATAAAAGGATGAGCCGAAAAATATACCAGCATTTTAATAAAAATTTTATAAAATTGCTACTTTGCATATAAAAGCGCAGTCGTCAACTCGTAATTGTTTAGGACAGTTTCATAATTTTGATTATAATAACTAGCAGGGGAGACCGAGCTTAGCTCGGTCAAAATTAACTTTGTGTTCAACTCGATATAGTATTTTCACTGTATCATTAACTCTGTATTATTACTGTAAAACATGTTTATAATAGTATTATTTAGAAAAACAATCAATAAGAAAACTATGTTTTTATGCGCATATTTATAAATTTTATTTTATTTTAAATTTTACAACGAAAGGACATCGATCTAAATCACTTTTTTAGCTCGACTCTGATTGGTTTAACCATGCATCTCGAATCCTCTTAAGAATGTATAAAAAAATTCTTTACATTCTGAAAGACAATATATTTTGCTAGATATAGCCAAATTTGGAGGCATTCTTTCATTTGGCTCCAAATACGTGTTTTGGTTTTCGTAATTTTTATAGTCGATTTTTTGGCCATATGTCGCCAATATTTTGTCAAATATCACCAAGTTATTGGCTTTTGCCATATTCTCGTGACCCTGACCCGTATTACCCAAAATGAGCCACTAATCAAATTTGATCAAGCATGTGACATAGCTCAATCGTCTTCAGGTAATCAAAAACAGTAGAATATAAAATTGAATCAAAATCGTTCAAGCCATATTTTAGGTAAAATTAGCTTGGCAGCATTCAGCAATGAAGCGAAATGACCCACTAATATAATTTTGTTTAACATGCGACTCAGCCCAATAGTCTTCTCGTGACAAAAAACGTTTTGTTTCAAAATTTAGGTAAAATTGATTGAGTTGTTATTGTATATAATTAGAATGACCCTAGCTCATTAAGACCCAAAATGACCCACTAATAGAATTTTCGCGAGCATGTGTCCAAGCCAAATGGTTTTCTCTTGCTCAAAAACGATATAATACAAAGTATAGTCAAAATGGTGAGTACCATTTTCTATATAAAATTAGCATGACCCATCATGACCAACAAATGACCCTTATAATCGAAATCTCTTAAACGTGTGGCCTAGCTCTTTAGTTTTAGCATGCCGAAAAACATTAGATACAAAATTTAGATAAAATCGATTGAGCTGTTTTTTAGATATAGTTGGTTTGACCCTGACCACTTATAATCCAAAATGACCCATTGATCGAATTTTCACAAAAATCTGCCCTAACCCAATGATTTTCTTTTGACCGAAAACGATAAAATACAAAATTTAATCAAAATTGCGCGAAACGTTGTCAAGATAAAATTAGAATGACCCAAAAGTGGCCCACCAATCGAAATTTCTCGAACATGTGACCTACCCCAATGATTTTCTCATGCCAAAAATATGTTGTATACAAAATTTCGTTAAAATCGACCCACCCACTCTTTAGATATAGCTTGACCGTGACCCATTAAGACCCACAAATGACCCTTATAATCGAAAGCTCTCGAATATGTGACTTAGTCCATTAGTTTTCTCGTTTCTAAAAATTGTTACATACAGAATTTCGTTAAAATTGATCCTGCCGTTCTTTAATTATACATAGCTTGACCCAGACCCTTTATGATCCAAAATGACCCATTAATCGAAATTTTTCGAGCATGTAACCTAGTCCAGTGATTTTATCGTGCCAAAAAAAATGTTGCATACAAAATTTCATTAAAATCGATCCACCTGTTCTTTAGATATAGGTTGACCATGACCCATTATGACCCATCATGACCCACAAATGACCCTCATAGTCGAAATCTCTCAAACATGTGATTTAGCCCATTAGTTTTCTCATGTCAAAAAACTGTCACATACAAAATTTCGTTATAATCCATCACGCCATTCTTTAAATATAAATAGCTTGACCCGGACTCTTAATGACCCAAAATGACCCATTAATCGAAATTTTTCGAGCATGTAACCTAGTCCAATGATTTTATCGTGCCAAAAAATGTTGAATACAAAATTTCGTTAAAATCGATCCACCTGTTCTTTAGATATAGGTTGACCATGACACATTATGACCCACAAATGACCCTCATAGTCGAAATCTGTCAAACATGTGATTTAGCCCATTAGTTTTCTCATGTCAAAAAACTGTTACATACAAAATTTCGTTATAATCCATCACGCCGTTCTTTAAATATAAATAGCTTGACCCAGACTCTTAATGACCCAATATGACCCATTGAAATTTTTTCTGGAACATGTAACCTAGCCCAATGTTTTTCTCGTGCCCGAAAACCATAGAATGCAATTTTTAGTCAAAATTGCGTGAGAAAATCTCTAGATAAAAATAGCATGACCCACAATGACCCCAAGAATGACCCACTTACCGAATTTTCTCGAACATGTTACCTAACCCAATGGTCTTCTTGTAATCCAAAACGATACAATATAAAATTTGGTCAAAATCGTTAGAGTTGTTTTTTAGATAAAAATGGCTTGACCCATAATGACCCCAAAATGACCCACTAATCGAAATTTTTCGAACATGTGACCCAGCCCAATAGT
This sequence comes from Maratus speculifer, assembly GCA_964019185.1. Lineage (NCBI taxonomy): Eukaryota > Metazoa > Arthropoda > Arachnida > Araneae > Salticidae > Maratus > Maratus speculifer. Next base: position 274,941,602 of record OZ025295.1, on the reverse strand, counting down.
TTTCTCGTGCCAAAAAACGATTAGATACAAAATTGCCTTAAAATCTATCCAGCCGTTCTCTAGATATAAATAGCTTGATCCTGACCCATTGTGACCCAAAATGACCCAGTAATCGAATTTTCCCGAACATGGGACCTAGCCCAATGGTCTTCTCGTGCCCGAAAATGGTAAAATCCAAATTTTTGCGAAAATCGTTAGAGCCATTTTTGAGATAAAATTTACCCACACACACACACACACACACACAATTTTTGCTCGCATTATAGTATAAGATATAGATGTGAGGCTTTCTCACACAATTTTGACTTTTAAGTACACAAGGTAGAACCTGTCGAATTTCAACGAAAGAAACTGTTTTAAAAGGAACTGTTTCATTCATTTATAACAAACCTACAAAATTAGTTGCAATAAATAATGCACTTTATATTGGTAAGTCTAACTCTTAAACAAATGATATTCAACCTAAAAATAACAAAATACCATTTCTATAAAACTCAGTTGTAGAAACTGTTAAAACAAAACTTTAATCGTACACGTAAGCAGTAAAAAATAATAAAGATATGGTATTATGATAAAGATATCAATTAAAGCTCTTATGCTATTATTCCAAGATGAAACAAGTTGGAAATTGCACGTGAAGCGTAGCAAATTAGGTGCGTTCGAACGATGACGAAGTTTTAAAAATATTACTTACATATATCAATCTCTTAACATTGTAAATAGTGAATTACAATTAAAACGCTCATCAAACAATGTTCTCCCTATACCATTATGTAATGGAATACTTTTGTGTGGCCTTGTAAATCAATAACAAATGTTCTTTGCGCCACAAATTATGTAAGTATATAATGTATGTATATTATAATATGTATTTTATAGTTGCATATAAATTTTATTAAGTTCGCATGAGTGTAACACGATTAAAATGTATTTGAAACATTTTTTCCCATTGACCGTAATGTAATGGAATACTTTTGATTGTCCCTGTAATTGATCTATGCATCCGATTTTCACAAAATTTGAAATAACTCGAAAAAATTATGTAATAATTATGTATTTTAAATTTCAAACGTATAGAATATACTTGAAACTTTTTCCCCATTGACCATAATGTAATTGAATACTTTTGATTGCCCCTGTAATTGATCTATGACACGATTATAAAAAAATTTGAAATAACTCGACAGAATTATGTAATAATTGCGTATTTTAAATTTCAACCGATTAAAATGCATTTGAAACTTTTTTCCCCATTGACCGTAATGTAATGGAATACTTTTGATTGTCCCTGTAATTGATCTATGCATCCGATTTTCATAAAATTTGAAATAACTCGAAAAAATTATGTAATAATTATGTATTTTAAATTTCAAACGTATAGAATATATTTGAAATTTTTTCCCCATTGACCATAATGTAATTGAATACTTTTGATTGCCCCTGTAATTGATCTATGCACACGATTATCAAAAAATTTTAAATAACTCGACAGAATTATGTAATAATTGCGTATTTTAAATTTCAAACGATTAAAACGCATTTGAAACTTTTTTCCCCATTGACCGTAATGTAATGGAATACTTTTGATTGTCCCTGTAATTGATCTATCCATCCGATTTTCATAAAATTTGAAATGACTCGACAAAATTATGTAATAATTATGTATTTTAAATTTCAAACGATTCGGTTGGGTAGTTTTTGCGTTGTTATATGCGGACGGACAGACGGACGGACTGAACGACCACTATAGGTGCTACGTATTATATAATTACGAACGCACCTAAAAAGCAGAATTTATTCCACTTTGACTGAGTTATAAAAAATTTCCCCAATGAAATCTAATCCGACACCTTTTCACCGCATCACAATTTAAATACCGTAAAATGGGGTGAATCGGAACACTTTTCAAATTCAACGTTCAAAAAAAGCAACAATTGATTTTTTAATTTTTTTATTTTTCTACTAGAAACTTCGGTCTTGTTCTGTTTTTTACATTTTAAGCAAAAACGAAACATTTTTACTGTTTATATATGTATTATTTACTTTTTTAATGGCATTCCGATTCACCCCGCAGATAGGGGTGAATCGGAACAAATGTTATAATCTCTATTTATTCCGATTCAAACTTTAATAGAGTTAATAAAAACAGGTAATAATGATAAAGGAGGAATAGGAACACGTAGTTACTGTGAAACCAAGCCTTTATCTCATATACAAGTAAAGATATGCCTTTTTGAAAATTTAAAAACAATTTTGAAATCAAGAAAAATTTTAATTTATTTTAAGAAATTATATTCGAATTGCAGAAGTAGAATTTAATACAAATTCAAATCTGTTCTGTGTTAGTCTTTACTAGAAGTCATTGGGTAAGTGAATCTATTGAGTAGCCCCAATCCCTGCATGTACACTGTTAAAACTAAGGGTGACACATTGCACCTTTTAGGGGTGAAAGGCTTGTCTCTCTGGTGACACCTCTAAAGGAGCCAAAATGGCACCTTTAATTAGGGTGAAAAGATGGCACCCTAATCCAGAGTGTCCAATAATAAAAAATTAAAAAATATACAAACCGACTTTTGGCCGTCGAAGGATTCGAACTCACAACGTCTGATTGCAAGCTCAGCGTTTTAACCGCTCAGCCATCGAGCTCACCTTCATTCACTCATAGCCATAGATTTTACTTGCCGTCACAGAAAACAAAGACACGTGTCACAGCGCATGCGCATGGTTCCAATCACCCGATGAGGTGCCACATTGCTGCCAATACGAAATGCATGGCACCTTATTTAGCTCCAATCACCCAATAAGTGACCTGTCGGCACTGTAACCACATATCCAAGCCCCTATGGCACCCTAGGGTTCCAAATGTCACGGGTTCCAATGGACCCTAGGGCCTTTTCACCTCCGGGTCCCAAATGGCACCAGTTTGTCACCTTCACTTTTAACAGTGTATTAATATGATCTACTAATACGCCCTCATCCCCAGCCCTTAGTACTGTTTGCATCCCTCTCTTTTTGAATTGGTTTTTCATTTTGAGATTTTTGTGTAATTTTGTGGATGTCAGAGAATAATTCTGTGCAGTTTTTCTAACTAATTTGGTATTTTTAAATTATTTTATTTTGTGTTCCATATCTGTTGGATTAGGCGTTGACTTTTTTGTTTAACCAAGTAATTTCTGGACATCTTTAAACTCTTCAAGTAATTAGAACAAACAAAATATTGTTACAATACCTATTCTTACATATGTTTTCATATATAACTATTGCTGCGTAGAAAAATTAACCATAAGAGAAAACGTGTTCCGATTCACCCCGTAAATCTTAAACCTCTGATTTTATAAGCCATTTTTTATTTTTTCATTATGTAGTTTAGAAATAAATAGAATTTAATACAGCATATCGTTTACAGGTCTATCATTAATTAAAAATTCTCTCTCTTAGTTTTAGAATACGAAAAATACTGAAGTTACATACAAAGTTTTGAAGACATTGAAAAAATGAGGTTTTTAAGGATCCTCTTGAAAAAAATTTTATATACCCCAGTAGTTGTGCAAACATATCAAAACTGAATTTCCCAACTCTTAATGTTATTACCTTTTTATAAAAAAATTGGCAACTAAAAATATTGGCAAATATATTTATAATAAATTTATTTGTATGACCGGAAGTTTCGTTCCTATTCACCCCGCTGTTCCTATTCACCCCATTTTACGGTATGCACCTTTCATATTTGTATTCACCTTCTTTAAAAAATCGGTATCTTATCAGTATTTTGAAATCATTTTAATTCAAAACTTCAAGTCTCGATGCTGTTAACTGAAACATATACAGGGTGGTCATACAAAAACTTTGCCGATATATGGAGCTCTAGCGGCCAGTCCGTTCATCCGATCGAGGTGAAATTTCAGATATAGCTATTCAGAGGTATGAGCTCGAGATTCTGTGAACGGCAACAAAATGGCGCTCACGGTTACGGTTGTAGTTACAGAAACTCGAAATTTTCCAATGGCAACACCTATTTTTTTCCCACGCAAAATGCTCAGCACATGCGGAAGCCCTAAAGAGAGTTGGAACCGTACGTGTATAGCAAGAGACAGACACGTTATGCACGAACAAAAAACTGTTATGCGAATTCCCCTCCCCCTCCCCAAAAAAACACGATTGGGGCGTAGGGAGTAAATTTGCATATGATACAGAATCAGTACACTAATTTCTGATTACAACGCGGATCGGAGAACAGAGAATTTTTATTTTTATTACACATTTTCCACATGGATACCATCACAGGCAATTTCACATTGCATGGTGGCGACTGTAGATAATACAGCCGAGCATTACATCGCATGAAAGATGTTTGCAATCTCACGTTTGATAGAATCTTTCAAATCCGGCAAAGTTTGCAGATTGCACATGCACACTCTAGATTTTAGATATCTCCAGAAACTGAAATCCATAGGAGTGAGGTCGGATGATCATCGAATCCATTGACGTTACCAGTTGACGTGAAATGTGCCTCGTCTGTTAAGATTATGCAAAGATGCCGATCGTTATCTCCATCATATTGGATAAGAAATTCATTAACAAAGTCTATATGTTGATGATGGTCTCTGACTTCCAACATCTGGGCGCACTGGTCCGGTAAGGAAACATGAGAATTACAGAGAGCAGTAACTTTAAGACCATTGATTATGGTATATTAAATACACGAGATGCACCTTTTGTAGTTTGCATGCGCCTTCTGGTCACTATGTGATGCACTTCCATAACAGTATCCTCAGGAACAGTTGGTCGTCCGGATCGCGGACTATCACAGGTGCATCCAATTTCTTCGAATTTCATTAGTAAATCACGAAGAACTTGTGAAATGCATAGGCCACGTATTTGGCGATTGTTTCGACGGTAAACGCGGCAGGTTTTTGCAGCATTCATCTAATTTTGATAATAGTTTTACCAAATCACCACGAACAAAGTCATTTTGTTGGCATCTGCGAGCTCCAACTGAAGAACTAACATTCCTACCCTACTTTTTATCCGTTTTCTACGCTGACTATCTCGCAAACGACATTCCGTGATTGGTATTTTGTCTCTGTCATATTCAAATTTTCTTCGTGAGCTTTGATCGTGTTTTTTGGGGGCCGTTCGTAGAGCTGATTTTGTGCGAGCATAACGCATCTGTTTATTGCATTAACCATACCGTTCCAACGCTCCTCAGGGTTTTTGCATGCGCTGAGAATTTAGCGATGAAAAAAATGGGTGTTGCCATTGGAAATTTTCGAGTTTCTGTAACTATAACCGTAACCGTGAGCGCCATTTTGTTGCCGTTCACAGAATCTCGAGCTCATACCTCTGAATAGCTATATCTCAAATTTCTCCTCGATCGGTTGAACGGACTGGCCGCTGGAGCTCCATATATCGAAAAAGTTTTTTTATGACCATCCTGTACTAAACTATTTATATTTTTTAAAGTATAATAAAAAAATTTAATTTTCATTTTTAATTGCTTTTAAATTATTTTAAACTGTATTATTATAAACCAAGACTGTAAAAAATGCAAAATTCATTCAACGATATTTCGTATTTACGGACTAACACGGTCTGTTTCATACCTGCAGCACATGGCAATCATGTTCAAATAATTAATTGTTTCTATTACTCATTAAGACTTTCTGCCATTTACGCACATAATCACCTTTTCTGCAATAAATTTTAAATAAAATAAAAATATAATATTTCAATTTTAAAATTATTTTTAACCCTTTCCGGCGCGGAGTAAGTTTAATTGAAATAATTATCTGCCACCAGAATTTATAAACGAATTTATTAGAGAATACGAACTTGCTTATTTTCAGGCATTTTATCAAAGGAAAATTTTAATTAAATATTCTTGGTGCCAGTAAAATTAAAATTAGGTGTCCTTTTTAAGGGACACCGCGCCGGAAAGGGTTAAACAATATATTGTAGTTTGAAGAAGTATACTATGATTTCGTTTAGTAATGTTGATGCTTTGATACATTTTATGGTTTTATTCTTGTCTAAAAAAATCACACAAGAAAGATCTCCATACACGGCATACTCAGAATATTTTGAAAAAGCACTAATTAAACTAGTCATGTAGGTAATCAAGGATCAGTCGAATTTAGCTGCCAATTTACGGTAGAAAATTAGTAAAATATAAATGCTTGAGTCAATCCATTTCAAATGGTCCAGAAAGTATTTTTTTGGTCGCTCGACCAGTTTTTAAAAATCTGAAATTTTTTGTGCATCAGCCCTAACATGATGGAAGTTCAAAATGACTATTATTATTTTTTTTATTAATTTTTGTTTGCGCATGGCAGCCATCTTTGTTTCATCGTTTGCAGCAATTTTCTCACATACTAGGGTATACAAAATTGTAAATATCTCGTCTTTTATTTTCCCAATTGAAATGGTGTCTGAAAAAAATTTTGTTCAGAATAAAATAGGCTAAAGGCATGGTGGTAGTATAGTTTTTTAAAATAAATTTTTACTGGTAAAATTTTAGCACTAAATGTAAGATTTTTTCCAAAATCTGACCGTTTACAAGAGGAAAAGTTTCATGCAAGGAAAACTGTCAATATGACACAATTTTTTTACAAAGAGATAAGAGGTACATGTACTCACACACCGAGTTCCAGATCTGGGAGCTGATTTCTGTTTGCGGAAAAAATTCCAAAATTTGTCAAAAATTCCAAAAATCGCACTTTTTAGGCTTTGACATCTCTGGTGGAGCACGAGATCAAAGTCTGAAATTCCAGCCTTTGATAATATTGTATGAGAGTGTTATGTACAAAAAATTTCAAGAAGGAGATTTGACTACAAGCTGAGCTATGACATGTGCAATATGTGAAAATAATGCTGCCAAACTATTGCATCCTACTATGTGTCTGTTCATACCTCCAAAAGGTTATTGATGGTCCAAAGTAAAATGTTAATTAAAAATATCTTCTCCAATTGCATGTGTGTTATTTAAACAATTCAAAATGTATGTAAGCCACTTCACTATTTTTCCAGATGAGTAAAAGCTATTAGAAATCATACTGCAACAATTTGACTCAGAAGCATCATATCTCTCGTAAATAGTGAAAAAATATTTCTCAGCTCTTTGTTGAATATATACAATATCTTAATTAATTAAACATTTTGTTATTAAATTGTTTTCAACAAACAATATTTTCTGTGTAAATATTATAATAAAAGAGAAAAATCTCATTATTTCTCTTATCGTACTCGCATTATTTAACAAACTTGGCCTCCGTACCTCAGCTTTTCCTCAAATCTCCTTCTTGAAATTTTTTGCGCATAACAGAATCATAAAAAACTAACAAAGGCCAGAATTTCAGATTTATATTTTGTATCACATCAAAGTTTAAAAAGTGTTATTTTCGAAATTTTTGACAAATTTAAAATTTTTTTCGCAAAGATGAATCAATTTCCACGTCTGGGATTTGGTGTTTCAATACAAGTACTTTTGACATATTTGTATAACAAATTGTGCTATGTTGACAGTTTTTCTTGCGTAAAAAATTTCCTCTTGTAAATGGACAGATTTTGGAAAAAAATCCCACGATGAAAAAAAGATAGTCACCATGCACAAACAAAAAATACTAAATTCAAAATAACAATCATTTCGAATTTCCATCATATTAGGACTGCTGTACAAAAAGTTTCAGATTTTTTAAAAATGGTCAAGCAATCAAAAAATATTTCCCGCACCACTTGAAATGGCGTGATCCAATATCATCTAATTGGTTTTATTCATGCATTAGTGCGTATGGCTTAGCATACATGCCCGATTGTTTAAATCACACGAAACCATTTGAAAACGATCTTTGTAATTAACATTTAACTTTGCACCATCAATCAATTATAATTTAACATTTTGCAAGTATGAATAAACACATAGTAGGTTACAGTATTTTGGCAGTATTGTTTTCACACATTGTCCACGTCATATCTCAGCTTGTAGTCAAATCTTTGAAATTTTTGGTACATAACACTTTCATACAATACTATTATCTGGAATTTCAGATTTTTATCTCGTGCCCCACGAGCCCAAATGATTATTATTTTGATTTTACTATTTTTTGTTTGTGCATGGTGACTATGTTTGTTTCATCATGTGATTTTTTTTTTCAAAATCTGTCCATTTACAAGAGGAATTTTTTTATGCAAGGAAAATTTTCAACATAACACAATTTGTTATACAAATAGGTCAAACGTACTTGTATTGACACACCAAATCCCAGACGTGGAAATTGATTCAGCTTTGCGAAAAAAATTTAAAATTTGGCAAAAATTTCGAAAATTACACTTTCTGGACTTTGGTATCTCTGGTGTGGTACAAGATACAAATCTGAAATTCTGGCCTTTGTTAGTATTTTATGGTCGTGTTATGCGCAAAGAATTTCAAGAAGGAGATTTGAGGAAAACCTGGGGATACGGAGGTTGAAAAATGTTAAAAAATGCGAATACGATAAGAGAAATGAGAAATATCTCTTTTATTATAATATTTACACAGAAAATACTGTTTGTTGAAAACAGTTTAATAAAAAAATGTTTAATTAATTAAAATATTGTATATACTCAACAAATATACGAAATACGCTGGGAAATATTTTCACACTATTTACGAGAGACATGATGCTTCTGTGTCAAATTGTTGCAGTATGATTTCTAATAGCTTTTAGTCATCTGGAAAAATAGTGAAGTGGCTTAGCATACAATTTGAATTGTTTAAATAACATACACGCAATTGAAGAAGATATTTTTAATTAACATTTTACTTTGGACCATCAATAATATTTTGGAGTTATGAACAGACACATAGTAGGATATAATAGTTTGGCAGCATTGTTTTCACAGATTGCACATGTCAGCTTGTAGTCAAATCTCCTTCTGGAAATTTTTTTGTACATAACACTCTCATACAATACTATCAAAGCCTGGAATATCAGATTTTTATCTCGTGCCCCACCAGAGATATCAAAGCCTAAAAAGTGCGATTTTTGGAACTTTTGACAAATTTTGGAATTTTTTCCGCAAAGAGAAATCAACTCCCAGACCTGGTACTCGGTGTGTGAGTACATGTACCTTTCACCTATTTGCAAAAAAATTGTGTCATATTGACAGTTTTCCTTGCATGAAAAATTTCCTCTAGTAAACGGACAGACTTTGGAAAAAATCTTAAATTTTGTGCTAAAATTTTACCAGTAAAAATTTATTTATAAAAACTATTCTACCACCATACCTTTAGCCTTTATTCTGAACAAAATGTTGCAAACACCATTTCAACTGGGAAAATAAAAGACGAGATATTTACAATTTCGTATACCCTAGTATATGAGAAAATCGCTGCAAACGCAGAAACAAATATGGCTGCCATGCGCAAACAAAAAATAAAAAAAATAAAATAATAGTCATTTTGAACTTCCATCATGTTAGGATTGTTGCACAAAAAATTTCAGATTTTTAAAAAATGGTCGACCGTCCAGTGCTGGACCACTTGAAATGGATTCACCCGCTTTCGAATATTTGGCATGAAAGTAGGAAAACATTGCACGATTTGGCGAAAAAGTTCTTTCCCTCGCCTTAAGAAAACGATTTTGATGTAACTGAAAATTTCTTTGTTATTGCACTTTGAGAATGTGTGTAAATGGTATTTAATAAATTTAAATTTAAAGTGAGAGAGGTTAATGTATATATTGCACTACATATATATACAGGGTGTCCAGCAAATAACACCCTGATTTCAAAATTAAATTTTTTAAAAACAAAGATCAATAGAATTATGCAGTAAACGGTTTGTTTATCAGGTAAGCTGTAAGAATCTTATACAAAAGTTTCTAACGGTAAATATTTTCAAAAGATTGTGTTCTGATTGCAAAGAATGCTTTGATTTGACATTTTCTTGCTTTAGATTGCTGCCTGACAATGTGTTTTTCGGCTTAAAGTGCCATATTTCATAGTTTTTTAAAATTAAATTTTTGAAATTTCGAAATTCTAAAAATTTACTTCGAAAAATCTTTACAATATTGCACTCTAAGCTGAAAAATTATTTCTCTGCAGGCAATTTAACACAAGAAAAATGTCAAATCAAAGCATTCTATGCAATCAGAACGCAATTTTTTCGAAATATTCATTGTTTGAGATTTCTGTATAAGATTTTTACAGCTTACCTAATGAAAAAACCGTTTACCGTATATTACTATCGATCTTTGTTTTTGAGAAATTTAATTTTGAAATCAGAGTTTATTTGCTGGCCACCCTGTATGTTGCACTACATATGTATATTGCTTATAGCTGTAGCTATTTAATTTTTAGCTGAAAAAATATATTCGTATATATGTATAAAAAAAATCACCCTGAAAAAATATAGCAATACATTTAATCGTATTTAAGATATAAAATCACAAGAATAATTTATACTGAGGTTGTTGATTTTAAGTCGATTCCATAGCAACAAAATTGAATTGACAATACTCAGTTGGATTCAATTTTGAGATTGAAACAATTTTAGTTAATTTAAATTTTGAATTTCGTTTTAAATCGTGTTTTTTGATAGTTAAATTTCAAAGCGAATACACATAAATTTGCTATAACAAAATTACATTTAAAATAAACTAAAACTAGCAAAACCAAAGTTATTTAAATTTAATTCATTTAAACAAGTAAATATAAAACATTCCCCCCCCCCCTTAAAATGTATTTGGCATGAAACAGTATTTTCAAAATTGTATTCCATCGCCACCATTTATTATTATTTTATTATTATTTTACAATCGTTGTATCGAGATTCCACCGAAATTTTTTCAATAAACGTATATATCCTCATGAGATTTGTATTATATAATTTTTCGATTTTTTGTAGTATGATCCCATAGAGACCTTACTTATCAATATTTATTAACAATAATAGTTTTTACCTTTTCAGGCAAGACGTCGTCGAAACATTTCATATATTTTTCTCGAGTTTTACCATCGTCACCTAAATAAACAAGAACAGCTTTTAAAAGCATAGCAATATATTTAAAAGATAGTACAGTGAAACTTGGATAATTCGAACTTGTTGAATTCGAAATTCTGGCTAATTCGAATTTTTTGCCGGGTCCCTAGAATTCTGTATTAAAATAATGTAAAAAAAAAAAAGTGGATATTTCGAATTTTAGTTTGGATAATTCGAATTTTTCGTAGGATTGTCTTTCAAATTTTTCGGTAATTACTAATCCTTTAGACTTTCTAAATCTGAGAACGGACTATCTGAAGATGAAAAAAACAAGGAAATACAAGAGAATCCTTTACCTAGTTCCTTACAAGTTATGGTGCATATACATGAACTGATGAAAACTAATAAAAAAGACTCTATTTTTCTGTCAATTGATAAGTTGAAATCATATGCTATGACTCAACGATTGTATTCGGGAAAGCAATCAGAAATATCTGATTTTTGTTTCTTAAAAATGATGAATAATTAAACTAGTAAAAAATGTTTGATTTAATGAAAAAAAAATAGATGTATCCTAGTTTTGAATTCTAGACCTTTTTTATCCTAGTAGTAAAGTTTTGTGTTAAATATTTCATTGTGGAGTTTTTCTTTCTTTCTTTATCCCTTCTTTTTTGGGCGAATATATTTAATTCGAATTTTTGGATACTTCGAACTTTTCTTTTGGTCCCTTGAACTTCGAATTATCCAAGTTCCACCTTATTACAATTAAATACAATTCTGAGCAGATTCTCATGTATATTCTTTCAATGAATACAATTTCATCTGTTAAAAGTTCAGTTAAACATAAAACGAAAAGTTTTTTTTTATTATTATTATTAAAGATTTTAGATTACTTCTGAAATGTAGTAATTTATGGTTAATGTGCCGATCTATCTTTGTATTTTTATTTTTTCAAGACAATAGATTGCCAATTCAAGTAGCTTTAGGACAATACATTATTGCAGTAAACTAGTGGTTCCTAAACTATGGGTCGCGGCGGCTATTTTAGTGGATCTCAGAAACAATCGAGGTTTGTCACAAAAATATATGTTGTATTTCATCTGTTGGAAAAATATAATAATTTCAATAGCAAATAATATTTCAATGGAAATTTCTTCATTTCCACATGGAGAAATATACGAGAAGATTATCCAGAAACATCTAAAATGAGCTTTGAATTCTTTGACAGAGCTCGACACAACATAAGTGTGTGAACATGCTTTTTGTAAAACAAGTATAGAAAAAACTGTGTGTTGAAAGTGACTTAAGGCCCCACACTAGATACAGAAAAAGACCCGAATGATAATGTTAAGTCTATGGGCGTGTTCTTTTCAAATATCTTGCTCAAATTTTAATATTTTAACATTTTTTTTTCTTTTGCACAAGATAGCTGAGGACGATCCACAACCGGCCTAGATTTTACTTTTTCGATTTTGCTTATATATTTTTTATATTATGATAGTATCAATTTCGGAACCGGTTTAAACCGGTTTCGAAACTTAAAATATATATATTTTTAAAAAAAATATGAAACTAAAACTGAAAAAGTAAAAACAAGGCCGGTTGTAGATCGTCTACAGCTATTTTGTGCAAAAAAAAAATCATGTAAAAATATTAAAATATCGACGAAACATTTGAAAAGATCGCCCCCATAGACTTTACATTATCATCCGGGTCTGTTTCTGTGCCTAGTGTTGCGCCTTAAGGTTGAAATTAATAAGTTTTAACCCTGATATAGATGCTTTCACCGATAAGCACCAGTGCCAGAAAACTCACTTATTATTAAGTTATGTAGCATAAAATGCATAATATGAACATCTAAATCAGCGGTTCCCAAACTTTATTGGTACGCGACCCATCTTTGAGTGAAACATTTTTCGCAAACCATATAATAAAAGAATGTATACTGTATAACTGTATAAAACCTTGTAATGGCCTATATAATCCAAATGTTTGGAAGTAGAATAATAATTAAAACAACTTACCAAATACGAAAATAATTAAATGCGCGTATAATTATTATCAAAACATAACTTTATCCTCTTCAGTCCCGAGAAAAATGTGCTGCATAGAAAAATTATTTTATTAGCGAATTATGGTGCTTTTAGGCTTAGAAAAGAGAAAATAAAATTAGTTTTTTATTTTTTTAATTTTTAAATAGTTAAAACTTATGTACCCATATGGGTACATCGGGTCTCAACTGAGTAAAAATGTCATTCATTAAAAAAATAATACCACTTTTGCTTTACAATAAATAGGCCTATTTATTGTTTGAAAATTATATGAATGTAAACAAAATAAATGGTTTTTTTTACATAAACTTATGTATTGTGTAAAAATACTGTACATATCTTGTAATAATTGTAATACATATCTTGTAACGATTATAATACATATCTTGTAACAATTATAATTCATATCTTGCTACTATACAAATACTATACATGTAATATTATACAAATAATATACATATCTTGTAATACTATACATACCTTGTAATAATAATTTTCAAATAGAATATCATTTTGTATGGAATTTTTTGAAACAGTTATTATTCTGAAGACAAAGAAATAGATTACATTTGACGCATTTTACTCTTGATTTTCCATTGCATCCTCCCATGCGGCATCGAGATTGATGTACGCCGGTAACAGATTCGGGCCAGTGTCCTAACCCATCATAGCGAATCTCATTTTTGGGAAGAGACACGGTTATTCTCCTTTTTTTAGATGTAGATTCATTGGATGATTGCTCTGATTTTCGTGGTCTTCCAACAGTAGACTTTTCATTTTCACATTTTATAAGGATCTCAGTAATGTATAGGCGAAATTCGAGTAAACTCATTTGATCTCTTTTCGAAACATCAGAGGATTTGCAATCCCTTATGTACAAAACCCAACTATTTACAACAACTAAGTCGAGAAAATGAGCAAAAACCCGAAATGGCCATTTACGCGTTCTTATAGAAGTACGATAACAAGCAATGAACCTATCGTTTAGATCGATTCCACCCATATGTGCATTATATATTCTTATTATAGCTGGTCTGGTTACATGAACCTTGGCTTTTTTATCTTTACACCAGCGCTCACATGTATCACTGGGCTTACTTCCACATGCGGTGGACATCATATGAACACATTTCTTGTTCTTCCATTTCAACACCACGATTTTGTTATCTGATCTAGTAAACTCAGTCCACTCACCACGTTTCATTGCACTGTCTTTCACAGCATGCAGTTTGTTCGCAACGTCACCTATTCTATTAGTCATGACTTGTCCCAGCACACAGAATTCCCTTTGAAAGAAGATATTCAACTATTTTCACTCCTGTGAAATATCTGTCAGTGAATATAACTCTACTTTCATTTACGGGCACACTCTCAGTTAATTTTTTGACAACTGCTCCACCAAGCCCTAAGTCTTTCATGTCTTTTACAGGAACGGTATTTTTTCCTGTGTACAAGAGAAAATCCAATACTACACCGTCACTTGAGGCAAGAACAAAATTTTTTATACCCCAAGGGTTAGGCTTCGAAGGAAGATATTGTCGGAAGCCACATTTCCCAACAAATGGGATCATTTGTTCATCAATTGAGCAAAATTTTGACCTAGGAATTTTAAGGCAGGCATTTCTGACTACATTTAGTAAAGGACGTACTCTCCATAGGCGATCTTCGGTATCAGAAGAATGTATTACAGAATCAGCAAAGTGTAAATTTGATCGCAAAAGAAAGAACCTATTTCTTCGCATTGCATTTGTCACTAGTGGTATGACTGAAGACTTTTGTGACCAATACATGCGGGCTTGAGGAATACTAAACACTCCCATCACGAGATGTATGCCAACGAAACTTTTTATCTCTTTCTCATTTGTTTTTATAGATCTTCCTCTTTTCTGTACGGAGTACACATTAGTTTGTTCAGATGTCAATTTCCAGAAATCATTTGTGAAAAAGTGTGAAAAGTATGAAAATGGAGATAAAGGCTGTAAAGGTGAAAGACCTACTTGATCTTCTGTCTCACAGTCTAGCTTACTAGGAAAACTTTTTCTTTGTCATATTTTTTTATGCTTCTTTGGTTGTTGCGAAGATGAATTTTCTTCAGTACCTATATCTTGAACTGGGGGTATTTCGTCACTTCCATCACTATCACTATCTTCAGACAATGATATTTGAAATTCCTCTTCTGATTCATCACTTTCATCTACATCACTTTCTAATAGTAACTTTTGTAATTCCTCATCAGTCAATAATTTACATCCTGTAAAAATAAATCAGCAATTAAGATATAAAAATTTAAATGTATATTTATATTTTTAAACAGCTACTATTATCATTTTTTTTATATATTTTAAAACTTATTATACATATTTTTATTTCGCATATGTTAGAAATTATTAAAGTCATAAAAAGTTCAATAAATAATAATTTAAAAATTTAAATAAATATTTATATTTTTAGCAGTATCATTTTTTATATATTTGAGAACTTATAAATTTATTTGAAATATGTTAGAAATTTTTAAAGTCACTAAAAAGTATAACATATTTTAGCAGTAAATTTAGTATATTACCTCTATTATTTAAAAATAATAATAATAAAAAGCCCTTTGAAATTGTTTTTAAGCTTAAATTAAATAAATTAGTCATTCCTAAAAAAATATTGGAAATAAACGTGCTTGCAGAATAGTTACAGTCCTCAATACAGAAAATTAGTCTCTTTAACTGGAAATGTGTAGTAATGACCCATTGTACCCATATGGGTACATCATATTTACTGATGTTTTTAACATCCTTTCACATATGAACAACATTCATAAACAACTCCAAATCATTCTTGAAACAATATATTTTATAAAACATACAATATTTTTTTTTAATTCACTCACAAATTTGTATTATTCACTTACTTTGACGTGAAGTCGTCAGTAAATTGCTTCTGTCATCCATCTTAGAAATTCTTCATTTTCAAAGTGATGTGGTTCTCCTTCTTTAAACTTGTAGCGCCATCTATTGGTAATATAGGATACTGTGATGCATCTGAATAACACTAGCAGAAATCTATGCATTTATTAAAAATTTTTGGGTGTAATTTTGGCTTTTGTTTTAATGTACCCAAATGGGTACTCAGGGACTGAAGAGGTTATAATCAGTGAAATTTCTAATATGATATTTACCGATAAGGGCATCTAATACCAGGATTAAAAATGGTTAATTTTAATCTTAAATCAGTTTCTACAAGCATTTTATGTCTGTACTGTTATTTTAAATAGCAATGTAGAAAAGGATGTTAACACAAGTATATCGTGTTAAATGCAATCAAGGACCTATTCGTGTATTCTCACCCAGGAGGAAGTTGAAGATTTTTCTAGAAATATCATTTACTGTTGAAATTGTAATATTTTAAAAATCAGATGAAACAAAAAGTGTTTTTGTGAGAAATCTGAATACTTCCGCGACCCACCAAAACATCCATCGCGACCTATAGTTTGGGAACCGCTGCTCTAAATGGTTTCAGGTTTATTTAAAATGCGATTAAAATAATCAAATATAGATGTTAATTGTTAAACTTATTTAAAAACATCTTAGTACTTTCAAACCTTTAATCAGGCTCTTCCTCAGAGAATATTTTATTTTATCCAAAATAATAAAATAATATAATTTCTTTTATAAAAGAAAATGTTCTCTGAGGAAGAACCTGATTAAAGGTTTGAAAATACTAAGATGTTTTTAAATAAAATTAACTATTAACAACTATAGTTGATTATTTTAATCGCCTTTTAAATAAGCCTCGACATTTTAAAGTTCATGTTATTCCTTTTATGTTAAAAGAAAGAGGAAAATTTCATTCCCTCATACATTTTATATTTATTTATGAAGTTATGTTTTGTTAATAATTAAATGTATTTTTAATTATCTTTCTAGTTTGTGTGTGGTGTTATTCCACTTACACACATTGAAATTATGAATTTTTTTCGTTGATAGTGTATCCTTTGCATGAAAATTTGCCTTTTTGTTGGATAGGATAGCCGATACATTTACATCTCAGATAGCAATTTTCGTTCTGATATACATCTTATATTAAGTGGGTCACGAAAACTTTTTATTACTTAGAGGTTGGTCGCGTACCAGTAAAGTTTGGAAACCGCTGCAGTAAAAACAAGTTGGAAATTGCACGTAAAGCGTAGCAAATGAGGTGCGTACGTACGATAACGCAGTTTTAAAAATAATACTCCCATATATCAATCTCATAAAATTGTAAATAGTGAATTAAAATTAAAACGCTCATCAAACAATGTTCTCCCTATACCATTATGTAATGGAATACATTTATGTGGCCTTGTAAATCAATAACAAATATTCTTTGCACCACAAATTATGTAAAATGTATATTATAATATGTACTTTATAGTTGCATATAAATTTTATTAGATTCGAATGAGTGTAACACCATTAAAATGCATGTGAAACATTTTTACCCATTGACCGTAATGTAACGGAATACTTTTGATTGTCCCTGTAATTGATCTATGCATCCGATTTTCATAAAATTTGAAATAACTCGACAAAATTATGTAATAATTATGTATTTTAAATTTCAAACGCATAAAATACATTTGAAACCTTTTCCCCATTGACCATAATGTAATTAAATACTTTTGATTGCCCCTGTAATTTATCTATGCACCCGATTATCAAAAAAATTGAAATAAGTCGACAAAATAATGTAATAATTATGTATTTTAAATTTCAAACGATTAAAATGTATTTGAAACTTTTTTCTCCATTGACCGTAATGTAATGGAATACTTTTGACTGCCCCTGTAATTGATCTATGCATCCGATTTTCATAAAATTTGAAATGACTCGACAAAAATATGTAATAATTATGTATTTTAAATTTCAAACGATTCATTTGGGTAGTTTTTGCGTTGTTATATGCGGACAGACGGACGGACTGAACGACCACTATAGGTGCTACGTATTTACATAATTACGAACGCACCTAAAAAAATGGTCAAAGTTGAGAGAGAGCTCTTTAGGTGCGTTCGTAATTATGTAAATACGTAGCACCTATAGTTGTCGTTCAATCCGTCTGTCAGTCTGTCCGCATATATCAGAGCAAAACCTTCCGAACTATATCATTTGAAATTTAAAACGTATAATTGTTGTATAATGAATTTTGTGTAATAAACTGCTGTTTATGAAAATTGGATGTATATTTCAATTAAAGGAATAATAAAAAAATATTCCGTTACATTACGGCCAATGGGAAAAATAGTTTCAAAAGCATTTTGATGGTGTTACACTTTTTCGCAAATAATAAAATTCATATGCATATATGAAGTATATTCTAAAACACACATTATGTATAATGTATGATGCAAAGAATACTTGTTATTCATTTACAGGGCCACACAAAAGTATGCCATTACATAATGGTATAGGGGGAAGCATTGTTTGGGATGCGTCTTAATAATATTAAAATATTACATTTATTAAACATTAAACATTACATTAAACATTATTTATGAAATTGATATAACTTGCTGAAGATTAATGCAAGTTACTTCCTGTATAATTGAATGAAGATAGTATTTACAGGGATACACAAAAGATTTCTGATACTCTACTGTTTCTGAAGTGCTGTATACTATTACACCAAGATCTGAATATTTTAATAATTTCCTTATAGTACGAACGCATCTCATATCATACGCTTGACTGCAATTTCGATGTTGCTAAACTTTTTCTTGAAAGTCATTTAAAAATTCATTTTAAAATATAACAGGCTCAGTAAACCTTTGAACAAAAATTTTGAAACAAATATCATACTTTAATGACATTTTCCTTCATTTCCTGATTTAAAAATTTAAATTATGCAATGCTCAAGAATTATAAAATGAAAATAGTGATCAGTCTTCGACAGTCATCCAAAAGAGGACAAAAATTTAAGCGAGAACAAAAAAATTGATTGTGAAAGAAGTAGGACTTCGAAGCGGAAAGCCTTATTTGCAGCGATAGAGGCCCTGAAGTGCCCAGAATGTGCAAAACCGAAACGGGGTGGGTTTACTCATGTGATGCCGCTGCCGTCTGCAATCGCTCAAGGATGTGCGCTGCCCATCGCACGACGCAAGCCCTGAACCAAGAGCGTGGTGTCCGGTCGAAGAGTAAGAGATTAAATGCCAATAATGGATGATTTTGAATGTCGCATTCAATAACATAATCACGATTCACATTTTTAAAACGTCATCAAGTGGTTGTTAATTTCATTTTTAATTTGTATTTTTATTCATGTTTTACTAATTTAATCTTTCGATATTTAAAATAAAAATTATATCAACATGGATAATTTGGCTGTTAGATTAGCGATTTTTTTAAATGGTGAAAATGGTCGACGGGATAACCAAGTAGTACCTATGCGAGTAGGACCTATCAACAATGCGATCTCGATGCTATAAATTCTACCCGAAAATATAAACATCGTCGTTTTAATTTAAAACGTGTGAAAATAACTTAAATCTCTTACAAAAACGAAGCTTCAAACATTTCAGATAAAAACTTAACCATACTTTATTCCAGAAAATTCTACTACTCATTCTACTACTCGTGATCGTCTGCGAAAATAAAACTATGATCATGGAGTCACTATGAGAGTATGGACACTAAAGTAATTACAAAATATTAATCAAATTCGCGGCAGTACCAAAGCAAGTTAATGAAAGTGGCAAAGAAGATTATACTCACTGCATACTTTACTATATACTTTTGCATTGTCAGGAATCGGTGCGTGACCATGGCCGTCGTCATCAGAGTGGGCCTTTGATTGTGATAAACAACCAAAGACGAAAAACAGAAACAGGACGAACTTATTCATATCGCAATTGGTATTAAAGCACAGAAAGAGACGCTGGAGATAAACACCAAACTTTCCTGAGTGATTAAGTGTAAATTCGATATTCCATTTTATTATAAGCCGTAAAAATTTTATTCGACGTCATACTTGACATTGAATTCAAAGACAATGTTTGAAATTCCATTTTTCACAATCTTAAAATTTTGACATACGTCATACAATGGAAGAATGATAAACGAATTTCCTTTATTTTTTAGTTTTGAAAGTTACGTTACTATTCATTTCAATAGAATAAAAAAATAGTACACATACATTTTAATTTGTCATGGTTTATAAGGGTTTCATGTTTCATAAAAATCAGAGAATTAGGATTGACATAAATCTGTGTGCTTTCATTTGTTTGATGTCCAGAACAATAGAACAATATATAAAGAAAAAGACAGTGAATAATTTAAAGTGTCAATATACGTTTTCTTTCAAATATGAATTTCTGCGATAATAACCTTCAAAAGAAGGTTATTAATATGACTATGCAAGTTATAACACAACGCCTCCTAGATAAGACTAAAAGCCTTGACAACAGTCACGAAAATGTCACACACAGCAGGCTAAACAAAGAAAAAAAACGTGTACAACTTTTATGTTTCGTTGAATTATTAATTTTAATTTTCTAATGATAATTAATAATTTCTTGAGCCAAAGGCAACGGATCCGACATTTTTTCTTTGTTTTGATTGCTTTCAGTGACGTTTCTCCCGCATCTAGGGGGCGTTATCAATACTCGAGACAGAATTTAAAAATCTGTACCTTTTACAACTGTATAAATCATTTATATAGTACTATTATGAAAATCATCTGTGCACCATAATTAGGTAAACCATCGCTAAATAATGTAATATTGCAAGTCATCTTTATATATATATATTTATACATATATATTGCTTTTTTTAGCCTTTTCTAGCTTCTAGAAATATACATAATAGAGATGTGCTGAATATTTAACTTTACCGTTAAAACATTTCCAAAACACTAACGATGAGAATCCAGGAAGATTTAATAGAGACAAAATCCAAAGTACCTGAAAATTATTAGCTAAAAATATATCTATATGTTTTTAGGTTTCACTTTAGTAATTTTCTATGTTTGTCATAGCTTTAAAAATTTCAATAATAAGTCATATGTGAGTTTTACTCACGCAAAAAGCGCTCGTAACTTCGTAGAAAGTTAATACTGATTTGCGCTAATCGCGCTTTTAAAACAGGTTTGCAAAATTGCAAAGACGTCTTAGTACGAGCCCTCTATGTAGGTTTTTATTAATGTAAACGAGCGATCGGTATACGTGTTCTTTAAGGTGTCCACAATCATTGATTATTCTCACCAATAAATTTTTATTGTAAATTTTGTTTTTTTAATACCAGTATTCTCACGATTCATTTCGGCAAAAATTTCTGTTTTAAAAAACCGGTGATGAAAGTTTAAAAATTCTGTAAAAGACTCTCGTACTACATGGGTTAATATATCGAATAGTAATTATTAGCAATAATGTTTGAGAGTTTTAGCACAGGCACATTCTGTTCGTAAATAGAGAAATTAATGGCTGACTTTGGAATTTATAGACGACTGATTTAGAAATTAACACGTTCGCTGCCGCTCACGCGAAAGCGCGTGATATGGCGCCAACGTTAATGGGCCACTCACGCGCCAGCGCGTGATGTGGGGTGATTTCCAATAGCCAGTCATGCGCTGGCGCGGGAAAATCTTTCACTGACTCTTTGTTATAAAAAGTAAATCCGCTTCTGGGAAAAACCCAGTTCTACAGTGCAGCATTAACTATTATCACATCTTCATGTAAGCGGTAACGAATGTGTTAAGAACATCTTAATTTAAACCTTCACTAAATAAGCAAAATTTTATTAAAATATTTTTGGCACCTTTTGCAAGTTTGGTATTAAAATAAGGAGTGCCTGGAATAGGACCACTGTGCCAAAAAGGGTAAAAATATAGACCATGTTGCAATAATTTTGCTCAATGGCAGTATAAAACATAACAAATAAAAAAAAAATGCATTTTTATTCATTTCACGATTTCATATAAAAATGTTTAATCATTAATGATTCCGTTTAAATTAAAGATTATGAAGCTTATTGGCAATATTGACTAAACGCTGACGACACATTAAAACTTTCATAAAAAATGCCAAATTAAGCCAAGCAAAACTATGTAGTCAATGAAATAAAATTGTAATTTTTTTTATTCGGGTTATTTGAATTTTACTTACTTATCATACGTAGTTTAGGGTAAATCTTGCAATTGTTAAAAAAAAGAAAAGAATTGACGAATTTTTACGTTTTAAGCACTAGAGATTCCAACCCCCCCCCCCCTTTTTTTATTTTTATTTTTATTTTTATTTTTTTTGAGGAAAAAAACTTTTGTCATCCGTCCGTCTGTGTGTGTGTGTGTGTGTCTGTAAATGTTCTATCTTTTGAACAAATTGAGATAGAAACTTGAAATTTGGTATGTACTTACTAGGGAAGTGCAAGAAGTGTAAGTCACCGATTTTGACAAAAGTGGTATCGTTGGAAAGATCTCATCGTGAGCAGTAAAAAGCGTAATGGAACTACCCGTCGCAAATGAGTCGAGATATTCGACAATTAATGCCACCTAATTAGTGCACACTTAATGGGGGACCGCAAAAAATTTTAGTCGCGATCTTAACGAAACTGGTATTATTGAAAAGATATCATCGTAAGGATAAAAAACTCAATGGAACTACCCGTCAGTAATGAGAAGTTTTCGAGATATTCGACAATTTGTGTCACATTGCTAATGCACACTTACTGAGAAACTGCATTATGTGACATAATTTGCCAGATATCTCGAAAACGGCTCATTTCCGATAGGTAATTCCATTGATATTTTTACTCCTTACAATGATATCTTCCCAAAGACACCATTTTCGTCAAAAATAAGAAAACAATCTTTTATGGTATCTCGTTAAGTGTGCACTACCCCAGTATCCACTAGCTACGTGACATAAATTATGGGATATCTCGAAAACGGCTCATTTCCAACGGGTAGTTCCGTTGAGTTTTTCAATCCTTGCGATGATATTTTTTCAATAATACCAGTTTCGTTAAGATCGAGACTAAAATTTTTTGCGGTCCCCCATTAAGTGTGCACTAGCTACGTGACATAAATTGTGGAATATCCCGAAAGCGACTCATTTGCAATGGGTAGTTCCATTGAGTTTTTTACTGCTCACGATGAGATCTTTCCAACGATACCACTTTCGTCAAAATCGGTGACTTACACTTCTTGCTCTTCCTAGTTACTATGTGATAATGGAAAGAAGTTTTTAAAATATTCTCGATAAGTGTTTTTTTAACTATCAAAATATTTGCTCTCATAAAAGGTATATATATATTTTTTTCTTTTAAGAAGTAGCTCTAAAATAAAAACATAAAATTTCATAAATAATGAAGTAGATCCGATAATTAGTTGTAGATATTTGTAGTCAGTGCTTTTTTTCAAACTCTTCCATTTTTCCTGACCTTGTATTTCATTCAAATTTCAATGCAAATATAAATTTTATTGGAAATGGAACACTTTATCCGACTCAGAAAACTGTTAGTTAATAGGTTTATCGTTTTTGGAGTTTTAAGGATGTTTCTTTTACTACTTGATTATTCCTCAACCATAAAAACTATCGCTAAACATTAAGATTAAATACCAATAACAGCTTATCATAAATGTCACATTCACTTGAAATTAAATATGTTACATGTATAACAGATGTAAATATTCCAATTGGGTGAAAAGAGTCCGGGCCAGGATTCGAACCAGGGATGTATTGGCTGAAGCCGCCAATGCTCTGCCAACTTTAGTCATCCCGGACACGAACACTGGAGGACTATTTCACCCAAATAACCTCAACGAACATATAATCTGGTCTGATGCTATGGATGAGCTCAACAGAAAAAATCGGAGGTCAGTATACACCCACATGGGATACTTACATCTGTTATAATGGATTTATCGATTGAAAAATCGTGTTATAAATTAATCTGATATGTTACATGTGTTTGCATATCATCAAGTGATTTTAAAGTCAACATTTAATTTGTATTTTTATAAATCAATTACTACTTTATTAATTCGTCCGTTGTTTAAAATAAAAATTATAAGTTTAAATTAAAAATTCATTTCATACGCTTGACTGCAATTTCGAAGTTGCTAAATTTATGCTAGAAAGTCATTTAAAAATATAAAAAGGCTCAATTAACATTTGAACAAAAAATTTGAAACAAATTTCATACTTTAATGACATTTTCTTTCATTTCTTGATTTAAAAATTTAAATTATGTAATGTTCAAGAATTATAAAATAAAAATAGTAATCGGTCTTCGACAGTCATCCAAAAGAGGACAAAAATTTAAGCGAGAACAAAAAATTTTATTATGAAAGAAGTAGGACTTCGAAGCGGGAAGCCTTATTTGCAGCTATAGACGCCCTGAAGTGCCCAGAATGTGCAAAACCGAAATGGGGTGGGTTTACTCCTGTGATACCGCTGCCGTCTGCAATCGCTCAAAGACGTGCGCTGCCCAACGCACGACGTAAGCTCTGAACCAAGAGCGTGGTGTCCGGTCGAAGCGACAGAAACCTCACCCAGCTCAAGGAGCAGAGCGGCTCATTCCCTTGGTATCCCCCCTCCCCCCAGGTCCACCAGTGGGCCGAAGGACGACGATGCATATTAAGACGCCGAGGCCTACCATCCATATGCAGATGACCCCCAGGAGAAAGTTACTCTACGGATTCGGATTCGCCCTAAAGCCTAGTACTAGAACAATAAGAGACCATGACAGGGGACTCTATAAGAAAGAACCCAATCTCATCACTCTCCTGAATGGAGACCCGATGGTCCGAGTGTACACTGTTAAAAATCTTGTTCTAGTTTGAACCAAAAAAGTTTGTTTTTTTGGTTCTCAATATCTGCCACCGTAAGATGGTGAAATGTTGAACCAAAATTTGGAGCTCCCATTGAAGCATAGTTCCAATACTTGGAACGAGGTTGAACTAGGAAGCTCCAAATGTTGGTACGAGATTTCACCATCTTATGGTGGCAGCTATTGAGCACCAAAAAACAAACATTTTTGGTTCAAACTAGAACAAGATTTTTAACAGTGCAAATCCAATTCATCGCAAGGAAACGAAAACAAAAAGAAAGAAAAACGATAAGATTAAAAATATCTTTTTAACTTACTTTTGATACTTAGAATGTATCAGCTTATAGTGTTTATATGTTTTATTTTGACTTGAAATTGTTAATTAAATAGCTAATTATAACGTCCATTGAAACTTTATGACGTCTGCTTCTTATTTGTTTAATGTAGGAAATCAAAACAAATTAAATAAATTAAAAGTTACACTACTGGCAGCTTATATTTGATAAAAAGGCATAAAATATTTTTGCCTAGTATTTGCTTGCTAATGGAATAACGAAAATGTGCAAAAAACTGCATTGAAAAACAGAAAGTTAGAAGAATTTTTAAATAACTGAAACATTTTTGGTTTACGTAGTTATATTTTATAGCATTTTAATATACAACAGTTTTAAAACAGAGTTCCTTTGATAAATTATAGCTGAGTGCCCCACTCCATAATAAGAAAAAAGCATTGTTTTCTGGTAGTTTTATACTAGCAGGGGTGACCGAGCTCAGCTCGGTCAAAATTAACTTTGTGTTCAACTCGATTTAGTATTATTACTGTAAAACATGTTATTAATAATAGTATTATTTATAAAAACAATCAACTATGTTTGTATGCACATGTTCATAAATTTTACTTTATTTTAAAATTTACAATGAAAGGACATCAATCCAAATCACTTTTATAGCTCGACTCTGATTAGTTTAACTATGCATTTCGAAGACTATTAAGAATGTATAAGAAATTTCTTCACATTCTGAAAGACAATATTTTTTGCCAGATATAACCAAATTTGGACACATTCTTTCATTTGGCGCGAAATATGTGTTTTGGTTTCGTAACCTTAATAGTCGATTTTTCGGCCAAATTTCGTCAGTATTTTGTCAAATATCGCCAACTTATTGGCTTTTGCCATAGTCTCGTGATCCTGACCCTTTTTTACCCAAATGATCCACTAATCACATATGATCAAACATGTGACTTAGCTCAATGGTCTTCAGGTAATCAAAAACAGTAGAGTATAAAATGAATCAAAATCGTTTAAGCCATTTCTTAAGTAAAATTAGCATGACAGCATTCAACTATGAAGCGATATGACCCACTAATATAATTTTGTTTAATATGCAACTTAGCTCAATACTCTTCTCGTGACAAAAGACGTTCCATTGCAAAATTTAGGTAAAATTGACTGAGTCGTTGTTATATATAAATAGAATGACCCGAACCCATTAAGACCTAAAACGACCCACTAACTGAACTGTTACGTGCATGTGTCCTATCTCAATGGTTTTCTTTTGTCCGAAAACGATATAATAGAAAATATACTGAAAATGGGGAGAACAATTTTCTAGATAAAATTAGCATGACCCACAAATGACCCTTATATCGAAATCTCTCGAAAATGTGACTTAGTTCATTAATTTTTGCGTGCCGAAAAACGTTAAATACAAAATTTAGATAAAATCGATTGAGCCAATTTTTAGGTATAAATAGTTTGACCTTGACCCATTATGACCCAAAATGACTCATTAATTGAGTTTTCTGAAACATCTGACCTAACCCAATGATTTTCTTGTGTCCGAAAACGATAGAATATAAAATTCAGTCAAATTTGCGCGAGACATTGTCTAGATAAAATTAGAATAACCCAAAAGTGACCCATTGATCGAAATTTCTCGAACATGTGACATAGCCCAATGATTTTCTCGTGCCAAAAATATGCTGTATACAAAATTTCGTTAAAATCGATTCACCCATTCTTTAGATATAGCTTGACCATGACCCATCATGACCCACAAATGACCCTTATAATCGAAATCTCTCGAACATGTGACTTAGCCCATTAGTTTTCTCGTGTATAAATATTGTTACACTCAAAATTTCGTTAAACTCGATCCTGCCGTTCTTTAAATATAAATAACTTGACCCAGACCCTTTATGACCCTTTATGACCCATTAATCGAAATTTCTCGATCATGTGACCTAGCCCAATGATTTTCTCGTGCCAAAAAATGTTGTATACAAAATTTCGTTAAAACTGATCCACGTGTTCTTTAGATATAGCTTGACATGACCCGTTATGACCCATCATGACTCATAATATAATGACCCATAACCTCTTATAATCGAAATCTTTCAAACATGTGAGATAGCCCATTAATTTTCTCGTGTCAAAAAACTTACATACAAAATTTCATTAAATTTGATACTGTCGTAGTTTACATATAAATAGCTTGACCCAGACCTTTTATGACCCAAAATGACCCAGTAATCGAAATTTCTCGAACTGAGACTTAGCCCAATAGTTTTCTCGTGCCAAAAAAATGTTGTATACAAAATTTCGTTAAAATCGATCCACCTGTTCTTTATCTATAGCTTGACTATGACCCATTATGACCCATCATGACCCACAAATGACTCTTATAATCGAAATCTCTCGATCGTGTGAGCCCATTAGCTTTCTCGTGTCAAAAAACTATTACAGGCAAAATTTCGATGAAATTGATTCTGCGGTTCTTTAAATATAAATAGCTTGACCCAGACTCTTAATGACCCAATATGACCCATTAAAATTTTTTCTCGAGCATGTAACCTAGCCCAATGTTTTTCTCGTGCCCGAAAACCATAGAATGCAATTTTTAGTCAAAATTGCGTGAGAAAATCTCTAGATAAAAATAGCATGACCCACAATGACCCCAAAAATGACCCACTAACCGAATTTTCTCGAACATGTTACCTAACCCAATGGTCTTCTGGTAATCCAAAACGATAAAATGTAAAATTTGGTCGAAATCGTTAGAGCCGTTTTTTAGATAAAAATGGCTTGACCCATAATGACCCAAAAATGACCCAATAATCAAAATTTTTCGAACATGTGAACCAGCCCAATAGTTTTCTCGTGCCAAAAAACGATTGGTTACAAAATTTCCTTAAAATCGATCCAGCCGTTCTCTAGATATAAATAGCTTGATCTTGACCCATTATGACCCAAAATGACCCAATAATCGAATTTTCTCGAACATGTGACCTAGCCCAATGGTCTTCTCGTGCCCGAAAATGGTAAAATCCAAATTTTTGCGAAAATCGTTAGAGCCGTTTTTGAGATAAAATTTACCCACACACACACACACACACACAATTTTTGCTCGCATTATAGTATAAGATTATAAGAAGTATGGTGTGTTGCAAAAAAAATATTAAAGCCATCGATTGCCACAGGTGACAATAAAAGGTATTTGATGAAAAAATATATCTTTCATTTATTTTAAAATGCAAATTTGATAAACTAAGTTAAGGGGCTGTGCATATATAACGTTTTATTTTGAGGGGGATGATCTAACACATGGCATCGTAAGATATCACTAGGGGGGGTTACCTTTTGATATCGATATTGTTATTGATCCAATCAAAATTTTTATTTTTAGCGTGTCTTTAGGTCAAAATAGTACATTAACTTTTTTTTCCTTTTTGTCTGTTATCTATTTTTATGAAAATACAAAGTTATTACAAAAATTACTGAATTATTATAAAATTATCGGATTTATCGGATTCTAAAACATGGCATACCCAAAATTTAACACTCCGATTCATCTTTGCATATGTATGCATACATGATAACAGTTCGTGAAACCATATGTGAAGAATATCAAAAATGAAACTTGTGTTTACTAAAAAATAAAAGAGAAAGAAAGATGTCCATTTGTTTTGTTGATAAGAATTTCTATCTGCCCCTCATACCCTAGCTTTTGTACGGGACAAGTGCAAAGAGGCATTTTTATTGTGGAATTCATTATCTAACAAAAAGCCATTATAAAAATACTTTTAATTAGTAATTATTTCTTTTAAGTATTATTTGAATAAAGCGATATTTAATTGCCTTATCTTCATTTGAATCAATAAAGTATACAAAAGATAAATTTAATCAGTTTTGAATATTACTCCAAACGAAAAAACTAAATTCCGAAAAAAAAAAAAAATGCATTTTAATAATGATATCATTACCTGAAGGGAAGGGGGGGGGGTTCTAGCGATGATAACGTATGATATCGAAAGGGGGGGACAGGGTGTCCAAAATTACCAAAAATTTGGTAACGTTATATTTTCACAACCCCTAACTGAGTGAAATTTCAGGAAAAATTATTTGAAATCATACAATTTTTTATATTATAATTTTAATGATTAAGTTTTATTCAAATGCTACGAAATTTATTTTTCACTTTGTCTTAAGCCCTAAATGTACCATGCAAAATTATCTTAAATGCAGTGAATTAATTTAATAAATTTTAGAGGATCAAAGGAAAAGTAATACTTTAAAATAATAATAATAACTAGTGGTGGGGAGCCACTGTAATACTTACCCATCATGGATATGCCTGTTATATAATATGAAAATAAAACGTGTAAACTATTTATAAAAAGCATTACAATTCCAAAATAAAATTTAAAAGTATAATTAAATATTTTATATTATTTAAATATTTTAAATACATAGCAATACTCTACTACGGAATTGCAAGTACTAATGGATAATCCCATCGACCCATATAAATCGCCAAACTAGCCGTATATTATACAAATTGGCATAATTTTTATTTGAAATAACGAAAGAATAAATAAATAAGTAAAAAATATTTAAAAATACAAATAAAACGCCAAATTAAAAGTCAGTTATGATATACAAACAAGTGTAACACATTTGATGTCAAGTGCATGTGAGATTTACGATAAGCCATTATTGACATTTGATGTTATAGTTTGTTGATAGTTTTTGGTCGACTTATTAATCAAGTATTAAAAAAAAAAGTCTTATAACTCCAAAAGTGATAAACCTATTAACGAAAAATTTAGACACTCGGATAAAATGATTCATTTCCAATTGAAATATATATTTGAATTGAAATTTGAATGAAATACAGGATCATGAAAAATCGAAGGGTGTCGAAAATAATATTATAAATATCTCGACAACTAATTATCCGATCGACTTCCACCCATTCGACAATTTTCCGATCGATATGGAAAATTCTTATTTTTCTTTATTTATTACAGTCAATACTTGAAATAAAAAAATTCGAAAATTTTTATATACCATCAGAACGAAGATTTCGAGAGTCCGAAGAAAATAGTTCCTTACAATCGAGGTTGTTGGTACTCTATAGGCTTCTTCCTATTATTACTCTCCTAAGTACAAACCAAATTTTAAGTCCCTATCTATATTTTTCGGGGCATGGAGTGTTTAGACGGACAGACAGACGCACACACAGACGGAAGGTAAAACATTTTTTTTAATATGTTTTTTGTAATCTTCAGTGTCTAAAATGTGTAAATCTGTCATTTTTTCGATTTTGAAAACAATTGTAAGACTTAACCTTAACTATGTATGATGGGTAAGTAAAAAGCAAGGGTAGTACTTGGTTAACCCGTCGACCAAAAAACTATCGCCAAATTATAAAATTAAATGCCAATAATGGATGATTTTGAATGTCGCATTCAATAACATAATCACGATTCACATTTTTAAAACGTCATCAAGTGGTTGTTAATTTCATTTTTAATTTGTATTTTTATTCATGTTTTACTAATTTAATCTTTCGATATTTAAAATAAAAATTATATCAACATGGATAATTTGGCTGTTAGATTAGCGATTTTTTTAAATGGTGAAAGTGGTCGACGGGATAACCAAATAGTACCTATCGCAAACAATGCGATCTCGATGCTATAAATTCTACCCGAAAATATAAACATCGTCGTTTTAATTTAAAACGTGTGAAAATAACTTAAATCTCTTACAAAAACGAAGCTTCAAATATTTCAGATAAAAACTTAACACATACTTTATTCCAGAAAATTCTACTACTCATACTATTACTCGTGATCGTCTGCGAAAATAAAACTATGATCATGGAGTCACTATGAGAGTATGGACACCAAAGTAATTACAAAATATTAATCAACTTCGCGACAGTACCAAAGCAAGTTAATGAAAGTGGCAAAGAAGATTATACTCACTGCATACTTTACTATATACTTTTGCATTGTCAGGAATCGGTGCGTGACCATGGTCGTCGTCATCAGAGTGGGCCCTTGATTGTGATAAACAACCAAAGACGAAAAACAGAAACAGGACGAACTTATTCATATCGCAATTGGTATTAAAGCACAGAAAGAGACGCTGGAGATAAACACCAAACTTTCTTGAGTGATTAAGTGTAAATTCAATATTCCATTTTATTATAAGCCGTAAAATTTATATTCGACGTCAATTGACATTGAATTCAAAGACAATGTTTGTAATTCCATTTTTCACAATCTTAAAATTTCGACATATGTCATACAATGGAAGAATGATAAACGAATTTCCTTTATTTTTCAGTTTTGAAAGTTACGTTACTATTCATTTCAATAGAATAAAAAAATATTACACATACATTTTAATTTGATATTGTTTATAAAGGGTTCATATTATTAAAAAACCAGAGAATTTGATTGACATAAATCTGTACGCTTTCATTTGTTTGAAGTCCAGAAGAATAGAACAATATATATATAAAATGACAGCTAATAACTTAAAGTGTCAATATACATTTACTTTCGAATATGAATTTCTGCGATAACCTTCAAAAGAAGGTTATTAAAATGACTTTGCATGTTATACCACAATACCTCTAAGATAAGACAAAAAGTCTTGACAATAGTCACGAAAATGTCATACAAAGCAGGCAAAATAAAGAGAAAAAAAACGCGAACAACTTTTTTGTTTCGATTTAGATTATTCGTTGAATTATTAAATTTAATTTTCTAATGATAATTAATAATTCCTTGGGGCAAAGGCAACGAATCCGACATTTTTTCTTTGTTTTGATTGCTTTGAGTGACTTTACTCCCGCATCTAGTGGGCATTAGTAATGGGGGAGAGTGGTGTACCTCGGACACATGTGTATCTCGGACTTATGCTAATTCTAGCTTTACTTGTTTAGACCATTAAGCAAGAACATTTGTATATTAAATATTTGCCACCTGAGTTCTTATTTAAATTCTTGGTATTTGTTTAGAAGTTCAACTAATCGTATAATTAAAAAAAGAGAAAATTCACTTTTCAAAAGTAAATTTCTCTTTGATATTTCTATGTTATTTTTGTACTAAAACATATCTAATTTTGTTTTTAATGAGGATTATGCATATCAAAAATAACGCTATAGATACTACATCATGTGCTTTAAATACAGTTAGGCCTAACCTTAACATCATGATTGGTAGTTCTGTTTCTAAGTGTTAAGTGGTGTACCTTGAACGTAATAAAACGTGTGTACTTTGGACCAATCCAAGGTAGACTAAATATTGTCTAATGAATCTGGAAGGCTGCTCAAGTAGTTAATATTTGGAATTGACTTATCTAATTACAATCTTGGTTAAAAATAAATATAATTACAAATATAAATGCTTTAATGTATTTTGTGGTTATAGTAAGTGTAAATGTTCTGAATCTTTATGTCTATTTAGACTTTCTTATTTTTAAAGCCTAAAAATCAATGAAATGTATCAAAAATTTATATATGCAGCTTCGTGATAATAAATATTGATTTTATTAGCTAAAAACAAGATCATTCATAGTAATGGGACCAAGGTTCACCACTACTGATGTACCTCAGTCCTATTTTCTTTTTATTTTTAATTCGAAATTTTGCATAAAAATTATTTACATAAAAATTTAAGACAAATATATGTAGTGTATAACATCATAAAGTTTTGTAAAATCTTTTTTTCTTAATTTCGGCAATTTTTTCAAAAATTAAAAATAACTAGTTGGATGTGCCAATCCCAAAACTTTCTTCTATCTCATACATACATTTTAATATAAAAAACATAGTTACTCATCTTAATGATTTAATAATTTTAATTCAATACCTTACTAACTTTGATTTTCATCTTAAATTTCTGCTTCAATCAATTAATCGGAGTAAAAACGAATTTCCGTCTCTGCTCGAGCCGATGGACAATAGAATGATAAGCAGATTTTTTTTCGAATTCAGGGAGGACGTACTTGCCTTACTAAATAAATAATCATATACAAAATGTTTAGTTCAGTTCTAGAACTAACTTCATACACTTTTATGTGGTGCAATATTTAAAATGGTATAAAATTCGGTATTGCAGCGCCCCCTTCCGGCGGATTTTTTTCAGATTCAGGGCGATCCAACTAGCCATAGCCATACACTTACACAAAAAATTTCGTTCAATTCGATGCATAACTTCATGTACTTTTGGTCGGTACAATATTGAAAATGGCAAAAAAATCGCGATTGCAGCGCCCCCTTACGACGGATTTTTTTCAAATTCAGGGAGGACCAACTAGCCATAGCCATACATATACACAAAAATTTTGGTTCAATTCGATACATAACTTCATATATTTTTGGTCGGTACAATATTGAAAATGGCACATAAATCGCGATTGCAGCGCCCCCTTCTGGCGGATTTTTTTCAAATTCAGGGAGGACTAACTAGCTATAGTCATACACATACATAAAAAATTTGGTTTAATTCGATGCATAACTTCATATACTTTTGGTCGGTACAATATTGAAAATGGCACAAAAATGGCGCAGCGCCCCCTTCCGACGGATTTTATTCAAATTCAGAGAGGACCAACTAGCTATAGTCATACACATACACAAAAAATTTGGTTCAATTCGATGCATAACTTCATATACTTTCGGTCGGTACAATATTGAAAATGGCACAAAAATGGCGATTGCAGTGCCCCCTTTTGGCGGATTTTCTTCGAATTCAGGGAGGACCAACTAGCCATAGTCATACACATACAGAAAAAATTTGGTTCAATTCGATGCATAACTTCATATACTTTTGGTCGGTACAATATTGAAAATGGCACAAAAATCGCGATAGCAGCGCTCCCTTCCGGCGGAATATTTCAAAACTGTAGGAGGACCTGCTTGCCACAGCCAAAAGCATTCACAAAAAATTTGGTTCAATTCTATGTATAACTTCATACACTTTTTGATGGTAGAATGGCGACATACAGACACACAGACACACAGACACACGGACAGACAGACAGACATTTTGTAAAAACATGTTTTTTGGAATCTCTGACCCCTAAAACGTGTAAATCCGTCAAAAACCGGAAGTCGAAAAAAATTTCGATTACAATACTTTCTTCTATTGAAGACAGAAGAAAGTAAAAAAGTCAAAATAGGTTTGAAGTATACCCCTACTCGAGACAGAGCTGTAAAACCTGTATTTACTACAACTGTATAAACCAACTATATATTACTATTATGCAAATCATCTGTGTACCATAATTAGGTAAATCATTGGTAAAACATGTAATATTGCAAGTCATCTTTATATATATATATATATATACAGTAGGACCCCGCTAATTCGGACCCCGTTAATCCGGATCTCCGGATAATCCGGACCCATTTTTTTTTTTAGTTTGAGATGCGATTGGCTAATTTCCACATTAACATTAACTTGTTTCATCGTCGTATTCTGAATTTAAAAATAAACTCTTTCAGAAATATTTATGCAGAATTAAACAAAGTAAACATTTTTACTGTCTGTAAATATTCAATAAGTTTAACATAAAGGTGATTTTCTGTAGGTATGTTTCATTATATTTAATTTTTCTATAATCTCCGGATAATCCAGATTTTCGATAATCCGGATTGGGTTCGGTCCCAATTAATCTGAATTATCGGGGTTTTACTTTTCTTACATATATTTAGCTTTTTTTAGCTTCTAGAAATCCACATAATAGAGATGTGCTGAACATTTAACTTTACCGTTTCCAAAACTCTGACAATGAATATCTAGGAAGATTTAACAGACACAAAATCCAAAGTACCTAAAAATTATTTTTAGGTTTCATTTTAGTAATTTTCTAGGTCTGTCATGGCTTTAAAAAATTCAATAATAAGTCATATGTAAGTTTTACTCACGCAAAAAGCGCTCGTATAAAAAAGACTTCGTAGAAAGTTAATACTGAATTGCGCCAATCGCGCTTTGAAAAGAGGTTTGCAAAGTTGCAAAGCCGTTTTAGTCCGAGCCCTCTATGTAGGTTTTTATTAATGGAAACGAGCGATCGGTATACGTGTCACATAAGGGGCCCACAATCATTGATTATTCTCACCAATAAATTTTTATTGTAAATTTTGCCTTTTTAATACCAGTATTTTCACGATTCATTTCGGCAAAAATTTTTGTTTTAAAAAAACCGGTGACGAAAGAAAAAAAATTCTGTAAAAGACTCTCGTACCACATGAGTTAATATATCGAATAATAATTATTAGCAATAATGTTTGAGAGATTTAGCACAGGCACATTCTTTTCGTAAGTAGAGAAAATAATGACTGACTTTGGAATTT
The DNA here is from genome assembly GCA_964019185.1 of Maratus speculifer. Lineage (NCBI taxonomy): Eukaryota > Metazoa > Arthropoda > Arachnida > Araneae > Salticidae > Maratus > Maratus speculifer. The sequence goes on along the minus strand of OZ025295.1, from coordinate 274,906,149 downwards.
ATAGACGACTCATTTAGAAATTAACACGTTTGCTGCCGCTCACGCGAAAGCCAACGTTAAGGGGCCACTCACGCGCCAGCGCGTGATGTGGGGTGATGTTTAATAGCCAGTCACGCGCTGGCACGGGAAAATCTTTCACTGATTCTTTGTTATAAAAAGTAAATCCGCTTCTGGGAATACCCCACTTCTACAGTGTGGCATTAACTATTATCACATCTTCATGTAAGCGGCAACGAACGTGTTAAGAACATCTTAATTTAAACCTTCATTGAATAAGCAAAATTTTATTAAAATATTCTTGGCGCCTTTTGCAAGTTTGGTATTAAAATAAGGTGTGCCTCGAATAGGACCACTGTGCTAAAAAGGGTAATAATATAGACCATGGTTGCAATAATTTTGCTCAATGGCAGTATAAAACATAACAAATTTTTAAAAATTGTTTTTTTATTCATTTCACGATTTCATATAAAAATGTTTAATCATTAATAATTCCGTTTAAATTATAGATTAAGAAGCTTATTGGCAATATAGCGATCTACACGCTGACCATACATTAAAACTTTCATAAAAAATGCCAAATTAAGTCAAGGAAAACTATGTATCCAATGAAATTAAATTGTAATTTTTCTATTCAGGCTATTTGAATTTTACTTACTCATCATACGTAGTTTAGGGTAAATCTTGCAATTGTTTTAAAAATCGAAAAAATAAAAGAATTGACGAACTTTTACGTTTTAAGCACTAGGGCACTAAAAAAACCTTCTTTTTTTTTTTTGAGAAAAAAAACTTTTTTTATCCGTCTGTCTGTGTATGTCTGTAAATGCTCTATCTTTCGAACAAATTGAGATAGAAACTTGAAATTTGGTATGTTTTTAGTATTTGATAATGTAAAGAAGTTTATAAATATCCTCGATAAATATTTTTTTAGCTATCAAAATATTCGCTCTGATAAAAGTCATGTATATATTTTTATTTTAATAAGTAGCTCTAAAATAAAAAAAAAACATAAAATTTGCATAAATAATGAAGTCGATCCGATAATTAGTTGCCGAGATATTTGTAGTCAGTGCTATTTTTCACACTCTTCGATTTTTCCTGACCTCGTATTTCATTCAAATTTCAATTCAAATATAAATTTTATTGGAAATGGAACATTTTATCCGACTCTGAAAATTGTTAGTTATAAGGTTTATCATTTTTGGAGTTTTAAGGATGTTTCTTTTACTGCTTGATTATTCCTCAACCATAAAAACTATCGCCAAACTATGAGATTAAATACCAATAACGGTTTACCGTAAATGTCACATTCATTTGAAATTAAATATGTTACATATGTTTGTATATCATCAAGTGATTGTTAATTCGACATTTAATTTGTATTTTCATAAATCAATTACTACTTTATTAGTCTTCCATTGTTTAAAATAAAAATTATGCTGATTTGTATAATTTACGAGTAGTTTAAAGATTTATATAATCTGTCGAAATGGGTCGATGGGATAGTCAAGTAAGTATCTACAATTCGATAATGGGGCATTATTATATATTACAAAATTTTACATATACGTTTAAATTTTATTTTTTAATTGCAATGCATTTTATAAATAGTTTGTATGTGTTTTATTTTCGTATTTTATACTATGCATATCTCTGATGCATAAGTACAGTGGTGGTCAAAATTATAAGGACAAGGCAAAAATTGTCATATCTTGGTTATATTTGGTGGGAGACTTATGCAAATTTAATGGCTGGACCAATAAAAAATAAAGGTTATTTTTGTATGTTTTACGGAAATATGTGGTAAATTCATATTCATAAATTACATTATAAATTTATACAGCCATTGGTTTTGAACAAAATTAAAAGAACAACTGTATTTGTGTGTTCTAAAGAAAAATTTGCATGTTTTTTGCTCTGCACACGGATTTCCAGACGATATAAATGCGTAGTAAGCGTTTGGGATCGCATTACTCTGTTTTTTAAATCATGCCGCAAGGTGCAAAGTTTTTGGAATGCTAAATTGCTACTAAGTTTAATAGATCAAGAACGGTTATTTACAATTATCTTTAAAATACCGGTAAATATGGAAGACAAAGACATACAAGCAGGTTATCTTTTGTTTCTGTATGGGGAAAAGAATGATAATGAGGCGAGTTTGCTCCAAAAAACGAAAAAACCGTGAATGGAACTTAGAATGTAAGTGCGCGAATTGTTCGTCGTGTTTTACAAAAAGAAAGAAAAAGGTTTGCCATAGTAAACACATGTGAAGGCCGCGTCTTGCAAAAGTTCATGAGAGACTGAAGATGGAGTTTGCCAAAAACTGCAATATTATGGGAAAAAAAGCGGGAATCTGTATTTTCCGATGAGAAAAAGATTAATTTGGATAGACTAGATTGTTTTTGCAACTTCTAGTATGATCTCCGTAGAGAAAAAACGATTTTCTCAAAGCATGTATTTGGAAGTGATTCAGTAACGGACTGGGGAGGTTTCACAACTGGTAGAACTACTCCAATAGTTTTTGTGCAGGGTAGGAGGAATTCTGAGAGTTACATTGATGTATTGTAAGATACTCTTTTACCAGAAGCACCGTTAATAGCGATTGGAGGCTATTTTTTCCAGGAGAACAATGTTTCGGCTCATGTTTCCCAAACTTCAAACACGTGGTATAATGCTAATTCCGTAAAACTACTTGATTAGCCAACCAGAAATCCTGATCTGAAAACTGTGGAAAAATCTCTTGGGTATTCCGGCACACAAAGTATATACAAATGGTATATAATCTCAAAACAAACAAGAATTCATGTCTTCCATCGGAAAAGATGACTAAAAATCTTCCAACAACGTTCTTAAGAAATTGTCAAACTCCATGACGTCAAGACTAATAAGAGTGATTGAGAAGAAGCGGAGAAATTATTGATTATCAGTGTATTTCAGACAAAAACATTCATTGTCCTTATAATTTTGTCCAATTTTTTACAATGACATATTTTGTTACTTGTGACAAAACATTCATATTTTGCATTTTCCAATGTTTTGCATTCTACAATGATTTCTAGCATAGAAAAGCATTTAGTGTATAAATTTCACTTTATTTACCTCAGAAATGCATTTTTTCTGCACAATTTTCAATTGTTCTTATAATTCTGACCACCACTGTATTACAGTGGCATTCAACGACTAGTTTAGTTCACAGCCGTGAACGACTTTAGTGTTGTTCCTATAACATTTTTTAAGAATCCAGTCTACTGGCTGAAAAATACCCGGATCATAATGTAAAGTCTATGCAGGCATACTTTTCAAATATCTCGCCCAAATTTTATTATTTTGACAATTTTTTGCATAGAATAGCTGAAGACGATCCACAACTGGCCTAGTTTTTACTTTTTCGATTTCGGTTACATTCCGGTTCATAACCAGTTCAAACCGAATCTAAAAGTTGATTTTTTTTTTTTTTTTTTTTTTTTTTTTTTAATTTTATATATTTGAAACCAAAATTGAAAAAGTAAAAACTAGGCCGGTTGTGGATCGTCCTCAGCTATCCCAAGCTAAAAAAAAAATCACCTCAAAATATTAAAATTTGAGCGAGATATTAGAAAAGAACGCCCTCATAGACTTACATTATCATCCGGGTATTTTTCTGTTAGTAGTGTGACGTCTTAAGTTGTATCATGAATGAATTTTACTGTTTTGATTTAATTTTTTCATCTTTTACGGAGTGTTCTGTAAGTTTTTGTTTTCTTTTCTTATATAAAATTGAAAGTTTATAGATTTTTTTAAATGCAATAAAAGTATATTTATTACTTCATAATTATTTGTATAATGCAGTTTTATATATTATTCTTTTAAAAATGCATACACATAACTGTCGTGGGATATTTCTCTTTAATAAAACATCTATGCATGCGACTTTCGAGATTTAATACCATTTTTCTTCATTACGAATGTTTAACTGAAACAAATGGGTGAGTGTGATCGCAGATTGCACAGAGGATTTTGTCTAATTTTTCTTTTAGATCACGTTATGTTTTAATGAATAAATGCAAATTGTTAATTTATAATTAATAAATTATTATATAGATCGTAGCGCAAACAAATTTAATTTTAAAAGAACGCTATTTATTTAAATTAAATTAAATTTTTTCCAATCAAATTATTTTTAAAAAATGCAAAATTAAAAATTTTTCGAAAATTAAAATAAATAAATAGCGGAGATATGAATAAAATTTTTAATTTTTAAAAATGCAAAGAAAATATTTAAAGGAAATATAAGATACAGAATCATTAATAAATCATAATAGTTTTTCAAATAGAAAGAAAATTGATTTCCAAAAAATATTATGAATGTCAGGTGAACGAAATCCTTATAATACAAACCCTTAAATTGTCCAAAAAAATCTGTTAATTAAATCCAACTGAATATGAAAATTCAACTTGCAGCACCGGAAATCGAACTAATTATCTCTTGTTTACTAGCGAGACATTTTACATCCAAAGCTATGATGTCTAAATGCAAAACGTTCAAATATAGTTTGTTCTTTAAAATGTAAATAGCCAAAAATGAATAGATGACATTGAAAAAATTAATTTAATTAAAATAATTGACATTTTTTAAACTTTATGATTTGTAGTATGACACGAGGTATTCATTCCATAAAACCTCGCCTTATACCGTTTGCATTTTTTTTTTTTTTTTTTTTTTTTTTTTTTTTAACTTGCCAAATTTTTTGAAGGTGTATTTCCTTTTTAAATACAAGTTTTCAGCCTTTTTAGAGATATTTTTACATATTTTAAAAAAAGGTCATTATTTTAAATTGTTACCATTTTTTAAAACAGCGCAAAAAACAACAGGTGACGTCCTTTATTAGAGTGAAAAGATGGCACCCCTAATCCAGAGTGCAAAATAATAAAAAGAAAGAATAAACTGACAATTGGTCCCGTGAAGGATCCTAACCCACAACGTCTAATTGTAAGCTCAACGCTCTAACCGTTCGGCCACCGAGCTCACCTTCATAGCCTCCCTGAAATGTTCATATGTCCTGAAATCAAAGATTGCTTTACTTAAAAAGCTCGCCAAAAATTTCCCATCCGAAGCTCTAAACGAAATTGGGATAACGCATGCGCGGTAACAGTCTTTGTAGGGAGAATTTGTTGTTATCATCAACCAGTGACGGCGAGTTGAAGGGGAAGGACACACATCACAGAGCATGCATAAATGACTAAGGAGGGAAAATCTTTCAAAGATATACATTGCGCGGCACCCTAATTAGCATGAATTACCCAGTGAGGGATCAAACGGCACCCTAAACACATTTTCAAGCCCGGGGGTGTCAAATGGTAACACCTTTTCACCCCCCTGGGCGCTAAATGCAACTGGTTTGTCACCTTTATTTTTAACAGTGAATATTCCTTTAAATTGAAAATTTATTCTCGCGTGACAATTACAAACAGAAAAAAAACTGTCAATGAATTGATTGATCTCGTGTTAAACAAAAAGGAAAATATTAAACATTACGTCACATACATATATATTTTTTTAAAACAAGCATATTAAAACTGAAAGAAAGTTATAAAACAATAAATTATTTAAAATGAATTAAAATCAGTAAGTTATGAAATGATGTATTTTTTTTTTTAAGTTTAAATGATAACATTACCAAACATTTTAAATTTAAAATATATTTACCAGAGAAATTTAATTCAAATTTTGACTTTCAAAAACTTTCAAATTGGAATGATGGATTAAATAATTACGCATTAAAAGCGTGAAATTGCTGAAAATTACGGAATAAAAGAAAATTTATACATGAGTATTAAATAAGAATAATTTATTAATATGTATTAAATGTCGTAAATGAATAAGCTTACGTCATATTTAAAATTGTCAAATAATAATTTGGCTAAACAGAGATCTTTTTAACTATTGTTGCATATTTTAAGGCTATGCAAATAAAAGTGACAGTGAAACTCTGTCCCGGGCGCAGTTTTCTTTTCGCCGCCCCTTTGAGAGGTTTACCCGGGCCGGAATTTCGATGCCCGGCCCCCGCCTTCCTAGTAGAAGTGTTATTTTGATCCGACCTGGTGTAAACAGTAAAAGTTCAGCCCGTTTAAAAGTTAGCTCTGTCTGTACATAAAACATTGAAAAGAGGCCAAGTCCTACTCGATCTGGCCCGATTCAATTTCTGCGAAAATTTCTAACTTTGCTTGACATAAAATTAAGATTCCTTCGAAATTATACTGAGTACATGTTTACTGAATAAATTTACGATATACTATAAAAAAAACAATGTGTTCGCAGAACAGAAAATACACAATGATTACTTAGATTCTTAGACGCTACAACATCCAAATAGGGATTCATTAAATAAATATAATTTAGAATAAAAGCAAAAAAGGAAAGTTATAAGCGTTATAACTTTTGAATCTGTTTAATAAAAAGACATATCTGAATATATTTTTACATATATATTTGTTAACTTTTTTAATCCTTTTTTGTGCATGTTAAAAGCACAAATTTTAATCACTGTTATTATACAAAGAATACATACATGATAGCAGATGAAGGTACGTGTTTACATATCTTCAAGAAAATTATCCGCTATAAGGACATAAAATATACAAAATTCGTAAGGATCTTGGAATTTTATGACAGAGAAATTCTGCGGTACCAAGCTTGTCTTACAGAAAATCTCTTATTAAATAATACAAAATTCCGAGCTCTTGATCTATATTTATTTATCTATTAAAAAAAAGCTGATATTTTACCTGGAATATAACGGACACACGTATGAACCATGATATAATAGAATAAAATGTTCGCATTCCTTTCATTCATAAGAGTTTATATCTGCTTACTCATTTTTTTTTAATCTGTTTTTATATTTATCCACCTTTTAATGCTAATAATGTACTTTTGCAAAAGAAAAACTTTTATGTTAACTTTATTAAAATTCACTTTAGAATTTTTTTTTTCGTATCATATTTTTGTTTTCCTTTGTAAGGTATTGACGCATTGTATAATAAATATTTAAATATCCTGAATACAGAAGAATAAAAAAAAAAGAAACTAAGCATTTATACTCTATTTTCAACAATGAATTATAAATTTTAGCATCCTGTAAGATAAATATTTGTGAATACTAAAAATGTGTTTTTTATTATTTTTTCCTCTTAAGCAGTATATAGTAGAGTAACAGTATCATTGCTTTGAAAAAGATACAGGTTTAGGATATGTTGGTATTAAAGCTTTATTGTTTTATTGGATTTATTGTTATTGAAGTTTTCCGTGGTTTCTTCGAACCTTGAATTTCCCAGCATAAATTCTGGTTAGATTCCCTTAGAGCCCCCCGCCCCCCACGGAAGACACTCCTACCCTAGAACCTATATCCCTCGTGTTGATATTTAGCAGTCATAAGTAGAACCAACCAACCAACCATCTTTTCTGAAATATTTACAAATTCACGCGTTTTTGTTTATGATGGAGATTCATGCACAAATATATCGCATTCATCGTTGCTCCCATTAAATATAATCGTACTGCTTTCATAGTAGAAACATGTCTTCTTTGCGCCGGACAAAGAAAGATTCAGTTCTTTCGAAAGGAATACTAACTGAAGTATTTTTTATGGTGTGTTTCAGAAATTTTTATCTTTTCATATTAATTTACATCAGTTTCAACTTATTTTCTTAGGATTTTTCAATTGAAAATGGTTTCACAGAATCAGTAGTTACAGATTCCAGAAAAACAGTGCTCTGTCTGGTTTTATTTTTTCTTTCAAATAAAAACCTTATGATACAAGTATTAGGGAGATTCCTAACTAGACAGATTCGGTACATCTGAAAGGCTTTTCATGTCTAGTTTATTTTCGTATGTGTTTGTATGCCAAATCTACTGTTTTACAGAGGGCCTATATTTCCAAATTATAATTTTTGTATTTTTTAATTTAGTTTCTGTCATCAAATCAAGTAAAAGTTTGAATGCCAAATTATTGGTACTAAAAAAATGGAAGATTTTAAATCTATGTTTTTTCAAACCATGCATACTCACAAGGGTAATTTTTTTGTTACGCTAAACACACAAATTTTAATCACTAATAATATTAAAACAATACATAATTGCAGATGAAAGGTATCTTTATACATATCTCCAAGAAAATTATCTACTATAACGAACATCTATTTTTTACCGTTATTTTTTTCTATATCATTAAATGCTTTGAAATGCTTCTATTTAAACTTAAAATTTCAGCTCGAAATCTGAATCATTGTGAATGGTTAAACAGTACAAACTAAATTGTATTCAGGAAAGGGCGGAGGGGGGCGAGTATTTCAAACTTTAACTCCCGAAACACAGTTTAGTTTGCGCTTCTTAACCATTCCTCTGATTTTGAGCTAAAATTTTAAGAAAAAGAACGTTAAAACATTTAATTAGATTAAAAAAATTAATGGTAAAAAATAATTGTTCGTTTCTCCATAGTCTAAAGCTCCCTCCACCGGCAGCTTTTGATCTTGAAATTTATTTTCAAGTAAATACTGACATAAAGAACGAAAATTGCGAAAAAATCGATCAAATTTTCTGTTTTTGTATAATTTTATGAAATTTTCTACCTTAAACTTTAATAGCGCACACCTGCTTTGGTTTGAGACCCTGAGTTTACTATTTAATGTATATATATATATACATATTTATCTTGATATATACTATCAGCCCTAAACTTTTTGTCCAAGAATTTAGATTCATCCTGTACATAATTCTTACGGGTCCTTGAATTTAATGACAAAGAAATTATTCGGTATCAAGATTTTCTTACAGAAAATCTCTGATTAAATAAGATAAAATTCTGCGCTTTTGAACTACATTTATTACTTTCTTCTATCTTCAATAGGAGAAAATATTGCAATCGAAAAATATTTTTACTTCCAGTTTTCGACGGATTTACATATTTTAGGGGCTAGAGATTCCAAAAAACATGTTTTTATAAAATGTCTGTTTGTCCTTGTGTTTGTGTCTCTCTATGTCGCCATTCTAACATCAAAAAGTGTATGAAGATATGAATGGAATGGAACGAAATTTTTTGTGAATGTTTTTGGCTGAGGGAAGCAGGTCTTTCTTCCATTTTCAAATATTCCGCCGGAAAGGGAGCGCTGCAATCGCGATTTTTTTTCCATTTTCAATATTATACCGACAAAAAATGTATAAAGTTATCTATCGAATTCAACCAATTTTTTTATCTAGGTGTATGGCTATGACTAGTTGATCCTTTCCGAATTTGAAAAAAAAATCCGCCGGAAGAGAACGCTGCAATAGCTGTTTTTGTGCCATTTTCAATATTGCACCACCTAAAAGTGTATGAAGTTATGCATAGAATTGAACGAAAATTTTTTATGTTACTGTTCGGCTATGACTAATAGCTCCGCCCTGAATTAAAAAAAATCCGCTGGAAAAGGGCACTATAATCACAATATCTGTGTCATTTTCATTATTTTTCCATCAAAAAGTGTATGAGGTTATGCATAGATCTGAACTAAAACTTCTGTGTATGATTATTTTTGGGTATGTCAAGTAAGTCCTCCCTGAATTTGAAAGAAAATCTACCTATTATTCTATTGTCGAGACGGAAACTCGTTTTTACTCCGAGATATTTACTGAAGCATAAATTTAAGATGAAAATCAAAGTTGGTATAGTATTGAATAAAAATTATTAAAGTATCATCATGTGTAACTATTTTTTTAAAATATTAAAATGTACGTGTGAAATAGAAGAATGTTTTGGGATTGGCGCATCCAACTAGTTTTTCTATAAAGAAATGGTGGTATTTTATCTAGAATATAATGATACACGTGCAAATCATGATATAATAGAACAAAATTTTCGCATTTCTTCCATTATAAGACTTTGTTTCTGTTTACTCATTTTTTAAAATCTGTTTTCATATTTATTTATCTCTTAGTGCTACTTTTTTCTGTAGGATGTACTTTTGCAAAACAAAATCTTTTATGTTAAATTTATTAAAATCCGCTTTAGGATTTTATTTTCTTATCATATTTTCCTTTTCTTTTGTATGATATCTAAGTATTATGTAGTTGAAATATTTAAGTATCTTGAGCATGGAAGAAGAAGAAAAAATTGTAATCATTTATGCTCTATTGTAAACAATGACTTATAAACTGTTGCGTTAAGGATATAACTGTATCCTTAAAGATAAATATTTGTGAAGAATATAAATGTATTTTTTATTATTTTTTCCTTAAACAGTATACAGTAGAATAACAGTAACATTGCTTTGAAAAATATACAGGATTAGGATTTATTGCTGTTGTTGTCAGCCGTTACAACATAATACTTTAAAATATTTCAGTATGTTCTTCTCTTATTACATTTGTACTGTAATGAAACAAAAATATTACAATTTGATTTTCGTTTTTTGAAACAAATGTTTTATAATAATGGACGTTAAATACAAATCGTGAAAATTTAAATGCGCAAGGGAATATATTATTCGGAAACAAAAGCCCTATTAAAATGTTAACAAATCGTATTTTTATTTTAGATAAATAATGTTATTTTAAATATTTGTTTACGCTGAAAACCCATTTCTATTTATTGACAGATAAAGTAAACGTGTATTATTTTTAAAACAGAGTACATTTATGTTTAGCATTTTCTTTTCTAGAATGTATTAAAATGAAGTATTAAAATGCAATTTTCAGAAATCTTAGGCGAATTTCAGTTTAACTTCAAGCATTAGTTTTTAGATTGTTTATCAAATATTCTGTTTATGAAATAACAAAAATTCCAGAAACTTTAAAACACGCACAATTTTTTGAGAAACAAGCAATTTATATGTGGTGTTTTGAAAGTATATATTTATTTGAATTCTCAAAATGTTGGCTGTCAATGAGGCTTAAAAAGACTTTTATAATTAAACATTCTTTTGATACTGTATTTACTTCTGTGCAGTAAAAGCAAAACGCAACGCGTATCGTAAATTTTCCAATAATATTAATACGCTCTTTTCATTGTAATGAAAAATACAAAGGAACTGTGAGATGTGGCAATCTCAAAACTTTCTTCTACCTTATATACGCTAATAATTCCTGAAAAATGCAGAATAGCAGTTCCATCGGTTAAGTTGCTTACACATAATCTAGTCAGCAACAAATTATGTCAACTTCAAACTGTATCTGAAGTTTGATGAAAATCCGTGCATTAGTTTCTAGAACATTAGTTGGAAAATCTTTAAACAATTCTGCATAATAGCGTTTCCTGTTGAGTGATGCACATCAAAATCTAATCCGGACTAATTTTTATCAGCTACTAACTGATTTTATAATTTTATGAAAATAAATACCAAATTATATAAAGGACTAAGAAACTCTAAAATTTTAGGAAAATCGTGCATTATTTCTAGTGACAGAGCTGTTGTAAAAATTGTGACTGAGGCAGCATAGAAGCGCTACTTGTGTAGCGATATCCACCAAAAACTAATCTGCTCCAACTTACATCAAGGTCTAAATGAAACTAAAGTTTTGGCCTAAATCTTTCGATTATATATATATATATATATATATATTCTTTCTGCCATACCTCATTTTTCAACAAATTTTCAAAACTGTTTTTTTTTTTTTTTTTTTTTTTTTTTTTTTTTTTTTTTTACATGAAATTTCTAATTATGTGTAAGAGGCATTTTATAAATCGTAATTGTGCATATTACGCCTGTAAGCCCTAGGAAAATTTTTGAATGTTATTTGTATATTATCGAATCATTTTTAAGTCACCATCTTAGATTTTCATTTACAGTCATTGCAATTTTATGTTGCTTTATTTGAAGATATAATGCTGGACATTTGGTACCTATCATCGTGTTTTCAAATTTGTGCTCTATGTAATGCGTTTGTACATTTAATTCTACTATAATTAGAACATAAGTAATAACGATTTACATTCTAAAAACTTCATTTTCTTCTAAATTTAATAAATCTGTTAATGACAAACTTTAAATTTGATGTGTGGATTTTAGGAGCTTGAGAAAGAAGTAGATGACCATGTGAATTTTGCCATTTTATAAGTTTGATTTTTTATTACATCGGTTTTTTATACGACGAGTATTCGGCTTCATGAACGATTTTTTATAATTTTATTTCTCGTTTAGGACTTTCAGATGTATTTTTGACACATTTGCAGCCACCTTTCGTACAGATTAGCTTAGTTTTAAACACGTGGAACGTGTTATTCCATTTTTTTTCCAAGAATAGCAAATGCACTTCTTGTCTTTTGATTTCGTCCCTTTAAATAATAATAATAATAATAATAATAATAATAATAATAATAAAATAATGTACATTTACATATATATATATTGGTCGTCCAAGCTTTTTCTGGTAGTCATTATTAATTCTGCCTTGTAAAGATAATTATTGTAAATATTTAAATCTGAGCATCTAATATTTAACTTCAAAAAACGTTTTTTTTTAATCGATGGCAGTTTCGCCATCATCGATTAATGCTTAAAGGGACTCTACTTCCGATTCGAATAACTTCGATTATAAAGGATTGAATCTGCCGCTCAATGTTGCCTAAGATAACACATCAGTAATACTGGAGATTTAATTTCTGTCGTGCATTATCTATCAGGGTACTTTTAGAATCGACATGATATTATTCAAGTTTAGTGACAAAAAATTTCAAAATTTTATGTAATTCACCTTTTGAAATTTACACTTCCATACCTGAAAAAAAATTACTTATATTCAAAAGTTGCAAACAGTTGAGACTGAAATCTATTTTTTTTTTATACCGATATGCATTCATAATTATAAAATAAATTATATTACAATGTACTGGCGTGCACAAAACTTTTCTTTGCTTTTTAAAATTTATCAAATTTTTCATACTATTATAAAGAAATATTTACCAAATGGTATGTTTTTAGCCAGTGCAAATATATCAGTGGCAATTACAATAGAGGTCTGCACGGGCCCGGGCCTGGCCCGTGGCCCGTACCTGGCCTGGCCCGTACCTGGCCAGGCCCGCGGGCCGACAAACAACATAAACGGGCCGGGTCGGCAAAAAAATTGAACGGGCCAGACGGGCCGGGCCGGGCTGATAAAAAAAATTTTCGGGCCTGCCGGCCCGTTCTGAATATTTAAGCAGAAACGATAAAATATGAGCTATTTTCAACGAAAATGGTTTTAACGAGAATAAGTATAAATGTGGCCAGCCACTAGTTTGACAGCATCAATATAAAAATTGCACAGTGTATCGGCATCGGAGAATTACATTATGTGTAACCCGTTTTAATATTTTTTTAGCTCATTCATGCCGATCCGAGATCACGCTTGCACTATTTTTCTACATATAGACTGGCCGGACTGATACTAGACTTAATTATCGGCAGAAAACATTATTTGTAAAATTATTAACAGCGATAAAGAACTTATGTTAGCTTAGTCTTCGGATATATACTTCTTGATGATTTTTAAATTAATTTCTCAATAATGCGAAAGTTTGACACATTTTCTGATTAATTTTAAATTGTAAAAGTATAAAAGTGATAAGCCTAACTATTGAAGGGATTTGGAATCGAATAGCGTTTTTCATTTTTGGTAAATAAAATACTTGTATAACCTTGTTGAGTTATAATAGTTTCTCAAAAAATTGCAGGTTTTTCTCCCTTCCCTTGCTATTGCATCCAGAAATTCTATTCAAAACGCTAATTATCACAGTATTTTATTTGTTTGCAGTATTCTTAAATTGCTTGTATCAAAAAATGGATAACGCCATTCGATTATATAGTTTCTGAATAAAGATATCTGCTAATCTTATGCGTTTCTGAGAAAAAAAAAATTAATTTAGAAATGTATCAGAAAGGAGCTTCTTTGAATTTAAGAATGATTGATTGATTTTTGTCGTCCGATTATCTACGCTAATTGGGTATAGGACCAGGGGGAGTGCCCTCCGTGGGGGTCTTTCTAAGGGAACCTAACCCGTATTTACGCAAGGTTCGAAGAAAACCATGGAAAACTCCGAACGGTTAGGCCGACAGCCGCGATTGGGTTCGAACCCAGCACCTGCCGTATACCAGTTGAGAGGTCCGAACCTCTCGGCCACTGGTGGGGCGAATTTAAGAATGAATTTAGATTTGAAATCTATAATAAAATGATATAGAAATATATTTATAAATCTTCTTTTATTAAACAGCTTCAAAATTAACCATGTTTTTAGCTTTCTTTCTTTTTTCTTTTATTCTAAGCCATATTAATTTTTTAATGAATCTTTATTCGAATGTTGAAAGCCTAAGAATTTAAGTAATCATTAATGTTGTTAATGTGTATTTGCTGTAAAATATACTGTAAAATCATTCCATAGATATGTATGCAGTATTCTTTAAAGGAATCTTAGTTATATGATAAAAATCTGAATTTTTTAGAAATCGTAGAAATTGTAACGGGCCGGGCCTGTTTTCGCTGATTTTTGTACGGGCCGGGCCGGGCCTAAAATATAAAAATGTAGAGTTTTACAATGGGCCGGGCCGAAATAACTTTCCTACGGGCCGGGCCTGGAAATTCCGGCCCGTGCAGACCTCTAAATTACAACTACAGAAATTGCCATTCCAAAAAATTTAAAAGAAAATTTGAATTTGAGCCAACTTTTTAGTGCTGTTGTGAAGTTAGGATGCTATCACTTTGCCTTTTCTTCACTATTATGTCAGATGTTATTTGAAACATATAAAAGTTAAATTACTGCTAGTCGATATTTTCCCGCTAGGATTGCAAAATCTCACTCTCTGTGGCGGGATGCCGCTTCCTCTGACCCTGCAGTTTTTCTACAAGTCTGGTTTACAAACCCACTTTCTCTGTAATGCTGATTGCAAAGTTCTATCTGCACAGCAGATGCTTTCTTAAGACTCAATGTATCTGGCATGCTTTCCAGTGGATGACTGTCAGAACCCCTGGCCTCATGAACTGTGTTGTTGATGTAAAAGTTCCATGATTGTGATGCATTTTATGTACGGGCGAGCACTGCCCTATGTGTCCCAATCATGAAATTGTTTTCTACATTCACAAATTTACTTTGTACAGTACTGAATAAACATATTTTACAAGGTAGTGAAGGGGCTCGCATTGAATGCTTATAAATGTTTTAAAATTAAAAGTTCAACTAATATTTTTGATTTCTCATAAGCAATACGGATTTACTTTTTTTGTTTCCTTTTTTGTAAAGTTAAAGTATTTATTTATAATCAGCCCGTATACATATTTCAAATGATATCAACCCTTTCGTTGTACACCTCGCGATTTGTACGAGCAACGCAATCTTTTTAACCTTATTTTGATAAACATTTATGCAGCCAGAGGGTAAACGGATATTTCCATGCATACTTATCCATTTTTAAAATCAATGTAATCCGAACTTAAAAACATTTAAAATTATTTTTTTTTATTGAAAGCATGAAATTTGATAAAATTACAACGTGTCCCTTGAATCAAAATTAGAATGTTTAAGATACTTTCCATTCAATATTTTTTATGGATATTCTTAGACCGAAATACTCCATAAACTTTCATAAAAATACTATTAGCAAAAGATTAATCATACGAAAAAAGAAAAAAAAACGATGAAGAATGTTGAAATTGGTTTTTACAACAGCCTTTTACTTTAATTTTCACAAAGAACGGCTCGAAACTTAAAATAAAATAGCTTATGTTTATGAAAGATAAAATACTTAATTCTTTGTAATTGCTTTTTAATAATCTTAAATTATTGTATTCTGGTGAAAAATAGTCATTAGAGAATAATTACTGTGCAAAACGATCATCGCTTAATATTTATATAATTTTCACGCAATTATTTTACATTTGCGATATGAGTAAAATAAAAAAGTGAATCTTTAAATAAATAACGTAATTTCTCTAAAAATTTGTCGCAAAAAAATGCATTTGGTGCATTTTTTAATAGAGAAAAAAAATACAAAAATTTATCATATTTTTTTCCGTTTTATTGCAGATTATATACAAGGTGAATCGTAAATATCGAAACAATAGGCTATCTTCTTAAATATTGCCCCTAGACCTATACTTCCAATTGCTAAAATTCATAAAAAAGGTGAAATTTTTGATAAGATAAATTACAACTCCATGGGGGGATCTATTTGAAAAATTACGAAAATTAAATTTTTATACGGCTCCCATAGGATAAAAATTCCAGTTAGGAAATCTTTTCTTATCAAGACCTAAACTAGACACAAAAAACTGCATCTTCACATCTTCAAAACTCGCAGAGTTATAGCCAATTGAATAATTCATCAGGTTTTAAGGGGTTAGACACAAATTGAAATGCGTGCAATTCATGAAACAATGTTACTTTAGCAGTTCTAGGAAACATGTAAAAAATCTATCTTTTGATTAGAATTTTGATTATTTTTTTCTTTTTTTTGTGTGATGGTTAGCCATATAATTTGCTAAAAAAAGCATATCATAAAATTTATAAAAACTTCAAATGATTAGTACTGATTTAAATGGGATAATTTAAAATCGTTATAACTCGAAACATTATTTATCAAATTTCAATTTCTTTATATTTAATTAAAGATGAAAATCTAATTTTAGTTTTGTTTTAGGGTTTTTTATTTTAATATTTATTTTAAAACTATTGAAAATATTTAATTAAAAATGATATAACTTTTAAAAAAATCATATTTTTAAAAGTAAATATTTTTTACAAATTTGCCGAAACAAAACCAATGTAAAATAATCAAAAAAGACATTTTTTATGTTTTTGTTCTTTTTCTTCAACAATTCTAGACTTTTAATAGTTTAAAAAGCGAGAAATAGTGAGGTAAAATAGCATCATGCAAAAAAAAAAAAAAAAAAAAAAGAATTCAAAGGTTTAAATAAAGTTTGGCTTCTAATAAAATGTTTAAATGCTTTTTAAAAAATTCAAAGTATAAAGTAATTCCTTTCTGTAGCTCAAGCTTCCGATTGCGTTTAACTTTTCCCATTTTCACCTTCTTTCTGTACTGCTTAAATGGCTGTCAGTTATTTAAAACAATGCTTTTTCTAATCTACGGATTAAATCTTTTTTATAACTTTAGCTCCCACAACTTCAGGCTTTTTATCGTCCTGAATAGGCTGTTAAAAAAATCTGTATTCTGAGCCCAGGCCGACCTAGGACAGAGACGTTACTTTTTTCTGATGACTCGTCTGACCGGGCCTAACGTATTTTCCATACCGGAGGGGACTGCTTCCTTTTTCGTAAGTCTGCAATGGACGAAATTTTCAATCCCGATCTCGACACAACTTGTATTAAAATCACTGTCTCTGACTGACCTAATACGTGCATAAAATAAGTAAAATTTGGTTCAAAACAAAGTTTTTACGAAAAATGCATAGATTTTGAAATTGAGATTGACACACAACCGGCCGAGTTTTTACTTTTTTGATTTTTTTATATTCTTTTTTTATCAGGATAGTTTCAGCTTCATAACCGGTTCAAACCGGTTCTAAAATTTAAAGTACTTAAAAAAATCTGACACCAAAATTGAAAAAGTAAAAACTAGGCCGGTTGGGGATCGTCCTTAGCTATGCTATGGAAAAAATTCACGTCGAAATATCAAAATTTGAGCGAGATGTTTGAAAAGAACTGCCCCATAGACTTTACATTATCATGCGAGTCTTTTTCAGTTGGTAGTATGGCGTCATAAATGAATAATAAGATGGGTTTCCTAAGGCCAATAAAAAATGAAAAATTAAAAGATGTAATCCCGGAGAGTAAAGATTTTGTAAGCGATGACCATGATTCAAATTTTATTGAACAAAAAGAATATTTTGTGCTAAACATTAGAGTCAATAAACGAATCTAGAGACTGATTCTGATCAGTATAATCATATAAATAAATATCTTACAGGGTACATTAGGTCAGAAGAGGTGAATACAGAGTTTCTACATGTCGCATTATTTCCCAAGTGAAATATTAGTTATATATATATATATATATATATATATATGCATGTAATGTATGTAAATAAGCCACGAAAATTTTTGCCTTCTTTAAGGAGAGATTTTCTATAGGAAAATACTGGTATCAACGGTATCTGAATTTCCTGGTCTTAAAATTCCAGAACCAGTATGAACCCTTGGAAATGGTGTGTATTTAGACCTTATGTAAATAAATCCTAACACACCAAAATATTACGCACACGGCCAAACTCGACGAAATGCAGCGTCATCCGTTACACGTCACACAATTTGCCATGTCCCACGATCTTGAATAATAAACGTTCTGTCTAGCGTTGATGTAATACATCCTTAGAGAAACAACAGAACATATTTAGACTCCGAATCAAAATATCGATAGGAGAACAAAAAAAACGTTAGGCACCGAGATGTTAAAATTATATATTTAGTTGTAGCGTAAAATATAAAAATACCTTTCAACTCACGAGTTTTATTGCATCGTAATTGTGTGTATTATTTTTTTTTCTTAGATAAATCTGAACACACCTGAAAACTACCTTCTACTAAAAAAATTATATTAAAAAAACAAGACTAAGGTAATAACACAAATGCAGCAAAAACACATAGGCTTTGTGTTTTTCTGTAATAAAGATTGTTGTTTCTTCGTTTTACTTCATAGCTCCCTACGGTAGTAATTCATGTGGCAATGGTTTTTATCTGATCGAAGAGAGTGTACTTAATAAAAGTGATTTCTTGTTGAAAGTGAACAGGGAATTGAAACTTTCAAAGGATGATGAGATTCTAATTAAAGGATATTGAACAAGCTCTTTTCTGTTAGTTTTTTCACTTCCATTAGCTTTTTCGAAATTTTTTAAATAAGGAGATAGAGATTCACTGATATGTGCTGTTTGATAGATAATAATAACAGTTGGAAATAAACTTTAATTAGGTATTGGGAATCATTTGTAGATAAATATATAACACTAACAAAATATAAATATATAATATTGCAGAGAAAAACATTACGATTTAAAAAATATGATTTTTTTTAATACTTCTCGTAGCGATGATGTAATACAGCCCTAGAGAACTTGCAGAACAGGTTAGGACTGTGAATTAAAATGCCGATAGGAAAACAAAAACAATGTTAGGCGCCCATATGTTAGCATTAATCTAATTGTAGCGTGAAATATAAAAACACATTTCTTATCACGAGTTTTATTGTACTGCAATAGTGTGTATTTCCCCCCTTAGATCAATCTAAACACACCAAAAAATAATATTCTGCTACAAAGAAAATTTATAAAAGAAAAAAAAATTAAGTAGTGACATAAATACAGCAAAGACACATAGGCTTTGTGTCTTTCTATTAAAATATTATTGTTTCTTTCGTTTTACTTGATAGCACCCCTGGTAGTAATTCATGTGGCAATGGTTTTTGCTGATCGAAGAGAATGTACTTAATAAAAGTGATTTCTTGTTGAAAGTGAACAGGGAATTGAAACGTTTAATGAATCCTATTTAAAGGAAATTAAAAAAGCTCTTTTTTTTTCTTAGTTTTTTCACTTCTATTGGTGTTTCAAATTTTTTCAGTAAAGAAATAGAGATTTGTTAATATTTGCTGCTTGATAGATAATAATAAAAGTTGGAGATAAATTTTAATTAAGAATTGGGAATCTTTTCTGTAAGAAAACATTGTTAACAAAGAATTTCCTAGTCTGAAAATCCCAGGACCAGTACGAAACCCTAGTATTAGTGCTTATTTTATTTTATTTATTTATTTATTTTGTTATTAATTATTAATTATTATTTTATTATTTCATTATTTCATTATTTTTAATTTATTACTCTATTTTTTTTATTTTATTTATTTTTATTTTCTTATTAATTATTATTTTCTTATTTCATTATTATTAATTTATTGCTTTATTTATTTTTATCTGTTTATTTATTTATTTTTGTTATGAATATCAGTCTCAATAAACCAGAAAACGCAAATTGCCATTCTCTATGCGACGAAATGTCATCGTTGCATGTAATTTTTCATGCCCTATGATTTTGAATACTATACATTCTTTAGCGATGATGTGATACAGCTTTAGAGAAACAGCAGAGCATATTCGAATTGTGCATTAAAATGTCGGCAGCACAACAAAAAGAAAGTTAGGGGCACAGATGTTAAAATTAATGCAGTTGTAGCGTAAATTATAAAGACACTTTTTTATCAGGAGATTTATTGTACTATAATTGTGTGTATTATTCTTTTTCTTAGATAATTCTAAACAATCAAGAAAATAACCTTCTGCTAAAAGCAAAATTTATGAAAGAAAAAATCAAGCCTAAGACATTTAAAAAATGCAGCAAAAACACATAGGCTTTGTGCTTTTCTGTAAAAAGATTTTTGTTTCTTTCGCTTTATTGGATAACACCTTATGGTGGTAATTCAAATGTAATACAGCCCTAGAGAAATAGCAGAACACATTCCGACTGTGATTAAAAATTCCGGTAGGAAAACAAACAGAACATTTAGCGCCGATTTGTTAAAATAAATCCAGTTACAGCGTAAAATATAAAAACAACTTTCTTATCACGAGTTTTATTTTACTGTAATAGTGCGTATTTTTTTAAAATCTTAGATAAATCTAAAAACACCACGAAAAAACCTTCTGACCTGCTGGAAAAAAAAAAATATGAAAGAATAAACAAAACAAGACTAAGATAATGACATAAATACAGCAAAAACATACAGGCTTTGTGTTATTTAAAAAAAGGTTGCTGTTTCTTTCTTTTTACTTGATAGAACCCTACGGTAGTAATTCATGTGGCAATGTTTTTTATCTGATCGAAGAGAATATACTTAATAAAAGTGTTTTCTTGTTGAAAGTGAACAGGGAATTGAAACGTTCAAAGAATAATGAAAACCTACTCAAAGGATATTGAAAAAGCTCTTTTTGTTAGTTTTTTTTTCCACTTCAATAGTTTTTCAAAATTTTTAAAATGAAGAAACAGAGATTCTTTGATATGTGCGCTTTGGTACATAATAATAACAGCTGCAGGTATTTTTTAAGAAAAAATTGGGAATTTTTTATAGATAAATAAATAATGCATCCAAAATTTAAAAGAATAATATTGCAGAGATAAATATTACGATTTAAAAAATAAGATTTTTTTAATACTTTCCCTAGCGATGATGAATTACAGTCCTATAAAAATAGCAGAACACATTCGGACAGTGAATTAAAATTCGGATAGGAAAAAAACAACTTTAGGCATCCAGATATTAAAATTAACCTAGTTGTAGCGTAAAATATAAAAATACCTTTCCTATCACGAGTTTTTTTTTTTTTTTTTTTTTTTTTTTTTTTTTTTTTTTTTTGTACTGTAATAGTGTGTATATTTTCTTTAGATAAATATAAACCCAGTAGAAAACAACCTTCTGCTAAAAAGAAAATTTATGAAAGAAAAAATATATTAAGATAATGACATAAATACAGCACAATCACATAGTCTTTGTGTTTTCCCGAAAAAGATTCTTGTTTCCTTGGCTTTATACTTGATAGCACCCTACGGAACTAATTCATGTGGCAATAGTTTTTATCTGATCGAAGAGAATGTATTTAAAAAAAGAGATTTCATTTTTAAAGTGAACAGGGATTTGAAACTTTCAAGGGATAATGAGATCCTATTTAAAAGTTATTAAAAAAGCTCTTTTTCTTAGTTTTTCCACACTTAGTTTTATGAAATTATTAAAATGAGGAAATAGAGATATGTTGATATGTGCGTTGTGATAGATAATAATAACAGTTGGAGGTATTTTTAAGAAAGAATTGGGAATATTTTGTAGATAAATAAATAACGCTTTTAAAATATAAAAGAATAATATTGCAGAGATAAACATTAAATTTTAAGAAATAAGATTTTTTTAATACTTTCCGTAGCGATGATGAATTACACTCCTATAGAAACTGCAGAACACATTCAAATAGTGAATTAAAATACCGATAGAAAAACAAAAACAACGTTAGGCATCCAGGAATTAAAATTAATCTAGTTATAGCGTAAATTATAAAAATACCTTTCTTATCACGAGGTTTATTGTTCTGTAATAGTGTGTACCTTTTCTTTAGATAAATATAAACATCCCAGAAAATAATTTTCTGCTAAAAAGAAAATTTATGATAGAAAAAAAGATTCAGATAATGACATAAATACAGCACAAGCACATAGGCTTAGTGTTTTTCTGCAAAAAGACTTGTTTCTTTCGTTTATACTTGATAGCTCCGTACGGTAGTAATTCATTTGGCAATGGGTTTTTATCTCGTCGAAGAGAATGTATATAATAAAAGTGATTTCTTGTTGAAAGTGAACACGGAATTGAAACGTTCAAGTGATAATGAGATACTGTTTAAAGGATATTAAAAAACATTTTCTAAAATTAGTTTTTTCACTTCCACTAGCTTTTCGAAATTTGTAAAACGAAGAAATAGAGATTTATTGATATGTGCGGTGTGATAGATAAAAATAACAGTTGGAGATAATTTTTAAGTAAGGATTGGGAATCTTTTGTAGATAAATAAACAACGCTTTCAAAATATAAACGAATAATATTGCAGAGATAATCCTTACAATTTTATAAATAAGATTTTTTTTTAATATCTAACTTTACAATAAATTTTTAACTATCAAGTAAGGAATAAATTACAATGGTTTTAATGGGAATGTTTCAAGAAAATTATAATTCTATACAGAAAGATTATGTGTTACTAACAAACACAACAATAGTAAATGCTATAATAATTAAATTTTTAATACTGAATTTCTTTTTAAATACTTTTTTAAAAAGGAATAAAAATTTCCATTGGGCTTCTTTAAATTTTATCAAAACTTCAATCTAACATTTAATTTCTATGATAAAAGCCATAGCTCATAATTTTTAATTACTATAGTGGATTTCTGTCATCGCTTAAGATGTATCTGTTGTTAATAAGGACATTTTTGTTTTCAATCTTCTTTTTAAACATAATGTTAAAAACATTGCTTCGTGTGTACCATTCATCGCTTACTGTGTACGATTCATCATTAAATGTGTGCGATTCACCACTCTTTGACGATTCATCGAATAATGAGGATATAATTTACCTAAAATGACCTTTGTAGAAAGAACAATAAATCTTTTCTTGCACATACTGTAAAAAATATACAAATATTTTTGTTTTGAGAAAATAGTGAGAGATGTACTGAAAAAATCCGTCAATCAGTCCTTAAAAATCTCAATCCAAGTGGTTAAAAAAAAGCCTTAATTATTTGAATAAATGAATAATAAAGTGGATTTTCTAATGCCAATAGAAATATAAATCATTCAAAATAGTCCCGTCCCTAAACATTATTTATAAAGGTTTCTTAAACGAGCATTATGATTAAATTTTAATGAATAAAAATAATACTTTCAACTAAACACCAGAGTCACCACAATGAAAATATTTAAAAACAAATTCTGATTGATGTGATTAGAAATCAAACTTTATAGAAACGCGGTTTCTAATATAAAATCAGGAACATTTTTAAATTATATGTAGTAAATTAAATGTGCTGATTTCGACGAGGGTAAAAAAAAAAATATCCCGATAACAATAAAATATTTTTATTTTTGTACTGTTCGTACATTTCTGCTGAAAGCCATTTTTATATAATACATAATTAAAAATGCACTATAAAAAACAAACTGCTGTTTTATTTAGTTCTGCTATCTGTTAGGATTCATTCACACCAATTTTTCAATTTTTGTAACATTATTACTTACCCATCATACGCAGTAAAGGGTAAATCTTGCAATCGTTTTGAAAATCTAAAAAAAAAAAAAAAATTGACGGATTTACACGTTTTAGATACTGGAGATTCCGAAAAATATATTTTTAGAAAAAAAAAAAAAAAAATTGCCGTCTGTCTGTAACCGCTCTATCTCCCGAACAAATTGAACAAATTTTGTATGTTCTTAGTATGTAAAAATGGGACGAAGCTTATTTAATATCAGTAACCTCGATTATCCGGAACTATTTTTTTCGGACTCTCGAAAAATTCGTTTTGATGAAAGGTACATAAAAATTTTCGAAATTTTTTATTTTAAGGAATGGACGTATAAGACAATAAAATAACACAAATTTTGCATAAAGAACGAAATCGATCGGATTATTAGCTGCCGAGATATGTGTAATCTTGTTTTCCAAATTATTCGATTTTTCATGACCCTGTATTTCATTCAAATTTCAATTCAAAGATATATTTTAATAAGAAATGAGACGTTTAATCCAACGCAGTAAATTTTTAGTTAATATGATTATTATTTTTTGAGTTATAAGAATGTTTCTTTTACGCAATCCGGTACTACTTAAGTAGTTTGGCGTTTTATATAATTTGTCGAAATTGGCTCATCAGAAATTCATTAATAGAGCATTGTTATTTATATTAAAATTATTTAATTATGCGTTTAAACTTTATTTTGGATATGCCATAGATAGTTTACACGGGTTTTATTTTCATATTTTATATTATAATGGGTAAGTATTACGGTGGCCCCCCAACGACTAGTTTTCATACGTGATGAAAAAGTGTAAAGATGTGTATCCTATAGGATACACCAGGTCTGAAGAAGCTAATACAGAGTTCCTAAGGATCCCATTCTTTTCTAGGCAAAATATCAGCACTTATTTATTCATTCACTTATTTATTTTAATGAAATAAATAGATAAATAAATTCTTTAAGGAGATATTTTCCATAAGAAAACATAAGTAGCAAAGGATTTCCTTGTCTAAAAATCCCAGAACAAGTATGAATACCTGGTACTATGTAGATAAATCGTAGCTATGTTTATAAATCGTAACACACTAAAATATTATTCAAACAACCAGACTCGACGCAACAAAGCGTTATCTGTTAAAGACCGGGAAGCGTCAGCACTGACAATCTCTTCATCGAGTTCATGAGTGAAAATTTTGAATTAGTCAGACCTCAATTTGCATATTAAAACGCGATCTGTCTGCCAAGTCATATTTTGGAGAAAGACAACTAAAAATCGAATTAAGGGATTCATTCATAGTTTTACCATTGAGCCATCCTGCACAAAAGTATGTAAAAATGGAGGAATGGGAACATGAAAACATTACAGTAAACCTATGAATCCTCTGCTAAAATCGGCTTTTTTAGGGGTTTTCTACCAAGATATGGCTTAGTAGATTGATTGCTTTTTAATATGCGAATCGAGATTTAGTTAAACATAGATTTTTCACCCGAGAACTCGATGAGATGATTGTCTGTGCTGCCCTCTACACTGTAAAAAAAAACGGACGATTTAAGGGAAGTAGTACTGGTAATCTGGACGCCAGTACTATTTACTGTTTTTTAATGGAAAGATCTCCGCTTTTTTCTGGTAAATATTCCGTTTTTTTTCGAGATTTTTTCTGGAATTTACGGAAATTTTTCCGTTAAAAAAAGTAAATACTACTGGCGTCTAGATTACCAGTAATACTTCCGTTAAATCGTCCGTTTTTTTTTTACAGTGTACCGATCTATTACAAGTTACACAATTCGTCATGTCCCACGATCTTGAATAGTGCGTTCTGAAACGATGATGTAATACAGCCCTAAAAAAACAGCAGAACATATTTGGACCCTAAATTAAAATGCCTATAAGAAAACAAAAAAATGTCAGGGTTCCATATCTTAAAATTTTAGCGAATTTTTGAGTGAAATAAAAAATCGTCTTTATTATCACGAGATTTATTTTAATGTAATAGTATGGATTTTTATTTTCTTGGAAAAATCTGGACACCAGAAAATAACCTTTTGCTAAAAAGAAAATTTTTTAAGGAAAAAAAGATAAACATGACTATGAAAATGACACAAATGCAGCAAAAACGAATCGGTTATGTGTTTTTTCTGTAAATAGATTTTTTTTCTTTCGTTTTACTTGATAGCACTCTACGGTAGTAATTCATGTAGCAATGGTTTTTATCTGATAGAAGAGAATGTACTTAATAAAAAGGTTTTCATGTTTTAAATGAACAGTGCATTGGAACTTCCAAAAGATAATGAGATCCTAGTTAAAGGATATAAAAAAGGTTTTTAAGTTAGTCCTTTTCCACTTCCTTTATTTTTCCTAAATTTTTAAAATGAGGAACTACAGATTTATTGATATGTGCGTTTTAATAAAAAATAATAAAATTTGGATGTAAATTTTAAGTAAGGATCGGGAATCTTTTGTATTTAAATAAATAATGATTACAAAATGTAAAAGAATAATATTGCAGAGATAAAAATTACAATTTAAGAAATAAGTTTTTCTTTTTTAACTTTCCGTAGCGATGATGTAATACAGCCCTACAGAAACACAACCAAAATATGAATTAAAATGCCGACAGGAAAACAAAAACAACGTTAGGCACCCAGATGTTAAAGTTAGTCCAGCTGTAGCGTAAAATATAAATACATCTTTCTTATCGGTAGTTTTATTGTAGTGTAATAGTGTATTTTTTTTCTCTGATAAACCTAAACACACCAGAAAAAATATTCTTCTAAAAATAAAATTTATGAAAGAAAAAAAAAAAAAAGACTAAGGTAATGACACAATTGAGGCAAAAACACATAGGCTTCGTGTTTTTGTGCAAAAAGATTGTTGTTTCTTTCGTTTTACTTAATAGCACCCAACACTGTTAAAAATTTCATCGTCAGAAAACGGTCATTTGAACGGCAGCATTCTGTCCGGCATTTTGACCGTATTTCGAGATAACGGTTACTTAACCGTGTTATATATATATTGTCATATGACCGTAAAAATATATATATATTGTCATTTGACCGTAGTTGTATAAAATGGTCATTTGACCGTAACTCAATGAAACGGTCACTTGACCGTAATTGTATGAAAGGGTCATTTGACCGTAATTGTATGAAATGGTCATTTGACCGTAATTGTATGAAATGGTCATTTGACCGTGATTGTATGAAATGGTCATTTGACCGTAATTGTATGAAATGATCATTTGACCGCAATTGTATAAATGGTCATTTGACTGTAATTGTATAAGATGGTCATTTGACCGTGAAATATACATTGTATGGTTTTTTGACCGTATTATGATTTTATTAACATATGACTGTAAAATATGTATGTACGGTCATTTGACTGCATTACGGTTTTATTAATATATGACCATAAAATATATAGGGTGTTTCTGAATTAGATCGGCAAATTCAGAGGGGTGATAGTAGGCATCAAGAGGATGAAAAATTGCCATAGAACATAGATGGTTGCAAACCACATTGAAAGAAATACTCAAAAGTAGTTATGAAGGGTGTTTCATTGAGTGGAACAAATAATAAGCAGACAAACATTTATTTGACCTAAGCAGGATTATAATGCATTACAGTTTGACATGAGAAAGAAAAGACGAGGAAGTTTTATAGGAATTGTTTGAAATTGAACCCACAAAGTTAATTGCACAGTAGACATGTACAAAATGATTGCTGTGCAATGACATTTGCACATGTAATTTTGAACAATAGAAGTAAAAATCCCTTGTCATGTCGAATCATGCCCTGATGTGGAATTGTAATACATTGTATTGCTGCTAAGGTCAAGTAAATGTTTTCCTATTTATTTGTTCTACTCAACACACACTTCACAACTATTTTTGGGATTTTATCTAACTCAGCATGGTTTGAAATCATCTCATATACCATGAAAAGTTTTCATCCCATGATGCCTATCAACTCTATGATTTTGTCGCCCAAATTCGGCAACATCTTGCATACTTTATAAGCATATACTAATAAATCCATAATAAAATCAAATGATCATACATTGATATTTTACAGTCACATGTTAAAAAAAATCATAATACAGTTAAATAACCACAATAACTCCTCTGAATTTGTCAGTCAAATTCAAAAACACTCTGGACATGTTTGGTCTTTTGATTATAATTTTTGATAAGTTATTTAATCATATTTTCAGCCTGTTATATAAGCTTAATACACATATATATGAATGTTTGACCTTATTAAAAATCAAATAATCAAAAGCTCGTATATATACATCTCACAGTCATAAAACGATAAATTTAAAATGTATGTAATAAATGGGAAATAAAAATTCTGATTTTATGTTACAAGAATATCAGAAGTACATGTAAAATTATATCAAATTGGTTTCATTCTTTACTAATGTATAGATATACAGTTTTAAAAAAGTAAAATAAATAAATAGCAGTTCTTGTACAATAAATAATATATTAAAAAATATAAAGAGTAGTATGTAATACTGATTATGCCCGACCAGGAACCAATTTTTCGTTTGGCCATATAACAAATAATTCATTACTGCACTAGATTAAAATTTCTTAATCATGCAATATAGATTATTATCCATGTATAACATGAGTTTCTTTTTTATATTATGTTATCTATATGTATTAAACAAGAATTTCAATGTATTTAAAAAAAAAACATATATTTTCAAAGAATAAAATTTAAAATTGACCAAAATTTTACAATTACTTCCAAGATTCTTATCAGTTAATTGAATTTTCCATTTTCTCTCAACATACAAATCTATCTACTTACTTTCAGTTAAATGTTTGAAACTGCCACTGCCTAACAAGTCAAACTTTTGTGATTTTTTAAGAATGGAAAAATAGTGTTTTGTTATTCTTGCAAAACTTAGTATATATTTTTAAATGTAGAGCACTAATACCAGACATTTAGAAATTCTGCATGTAGTTAACTTAAAATCGATTTTTTACAATATTATTATATAAATCAATTAATCACTGAGAAATTTACTACAGTATGTTGGGGTTTTAAACCTTTATGTTCCCAATTATAAATTTGTGAAACTTTCATTTTCAAAAGCATTTTTTGTGATATTTGAAGCTACATTAGAAAATTTACACAATCATTTAATAAATTTTAGAAGAATTTTGCTAAGTAAAATTAATTAAATTTGAATGCATAGTGATTCTGTGCAATATTTATATCTTCAATCAAATGTTTTATTTATATTTTATAGAATCAAGAAATGCACAAATATAATTGACTGAAATATAACTGAACTACAACTGAAATATAAAAATATTTCCAAACTTAAACTGCCCCTCTCCCCTCTTTTCTTTCAACGCCAAAATAGCTAAAAAGATGGAAATGGGGGGGAAAAATCATCCTTTTAGAATTTTTTTTTTTTTTTTTTTGCAACCAATAATGTAAAGTAAGTATAATTCATTTTAAATTGTATTATTACAATCAATATACCAAATGAATCATAGAACAAGTTATTTTAATAGTGATTTAAAGTGCCATTAGGAAGTAAAGAATTAATGAAATTATAAAAAAATTACTGCAGAATAAGTTATGAATATTTAGATTGAGTTGATGTACAAAGAATACACATGTTACTATACTTGTGTTTTTTAAATATATTTCCTATATATATTTTTAAAAAACCAAAATTTTTGTAACAAATTTAATACAACTGCAAAAAACTGAAGACAATATCGAAATATTCAAACTTTATTCTCTAAATGACTTATATAGTTGCAGCACCGTCACTGATTATCTGAAATATATGAATTTACATTTAGTATTTAAGTGGAATACTCAATGGGCCTTCACAAACAAATATGTAGAAGTTTAATAAACTATAAAAACATTTATAAATTGCATTTATAAATTTAATTTTCAAAATAAAAATTAAAAAGATTAATAAATTAAAACGAATCCGATAAATTTATGAATCTTTACAATTGTCAACAAACAATATTTAGCAAAACTTCTATATATTAACCATTGACAATTTAAAATGCAATAAAAATACTGCTTCATGTGCATTTAGAAAAAACGTAGTTAAAAGTTAAGATTGTTTATTTTAGTAGATTAAAACGATAAAGATTATTATGAATTAGAAATAATCACAAAACAATCAATTAAAACATAGAAATATATTTATTACAATAAATAAATTACATTATATTATAATACATAATTATATTAATACATATAAATTTATTTTCATAATTTGTTTTTTGGTAGAATAATGCATTGGTTGGCCATGTTACAATATAAATAGCAGTGCCAATTGGTTTGCTGTAGTTTGTTCCACACACAGGATTAAGCAACATAGAGTACCTTAAAGAAAAAGTTAAATGCATTAAACTTAGCCATAATATAATGATACTCAGATAAAATACATTCAAATAAATTTTCAAAACAAAATTGACTTGTGGAAAGTTTTATAAAATCATCTTCAGGCTATAAATTATTTTTAAAAAAATCTGACCACAGGGTTGGTGATTTTTGACGTTTCAGTTTATGACAAGTTTAAATTGTGATGTCAAAAAGTTCTTGTGAACGACCACATCAAAAACCCAAATACTTCATTGATTTAAAAAATTCCACTCTGATTCAAACAAAAAATATACAATATGAGCTTAAAAAAGCTCACTGTTTTTCATAAAAGCCAACTGAGATAATAAAAAAAGATGTTATAAGTTGAAAATACAACCCAAAAGTAAAACGTTTTAAATAAAATGTATATTTTAAACTTGTAACTTATCTCTTATTATTTTAGTCACTTTTTCAGTAAGACTGAGTTTTTGAAAGTTTATATTGTATACCTCCTGTTCAGAATTAATATCACACAATAACAACCTTACACATAATTTTTAAAATTCACTATTTAATGTACATGAATAATTAGTACATACACACAGTAAATATAGTATCTTTAAATGCAACTGTTTAAAAGAATGAAATTTTTATTTATTTTATTTTGTTTTTATTTTATTTTATTTTTATTTTTTTTTTTGGGGGGGGGGGGGTAAAATTGTGCTTTTCTAAAAAGTACATACTAAATTCACATGAACAGCACATTTTTTTTTTTTTTTTTTTTTTTACTTAACATCTTTTTAATTTCACTATTACTTTTAGGAGCTTAGTTTTTTTTTTTTTTTTTTTTTTTTTTTTTTTTTTTTTTTTCTGTAAGAAAATAAATGTAGAAAAGTGCAAATATTTTTAATGTAGATACATATAACAAGATACTATGCATCAATTCTATTGTAGCCTATACAATAAACATTCATTAATAATTGAAAAAAAAAAAAAAAAAAAATGTTGTATATCTTGAAAATTTATTTTTTGATTTAAAGGAAATTACAAAATCGAAAATCCAAGCAAAACTTTTGATTTTTTAAAAATAAATATCAATTTTCTATAACTTCGGATTATTTATTTTACAGTTTAGTAAGCAATAAATTAGTATACTGTATACATTACATTCATTAGTAATGCTTAAATATTGTGTTTTTTCATGTTTTGAAGGTAATCCGCATTCATCATTTTCCCGCATTTATTGTTCCCCCGCACCCTTAGAAAAACAATGGATCGAGGTTATAATGTAGTTAAATTCACACACACACAAAAAAAAAGTAATGAAGGATTTTATTTCATGTTTCTTCAGAAAACCCTCATGGTATGAGCAAAATATGCATTTTAAATTTTCATTATCAGTAATAATTATAAATATTATTGTTGAAATTGTTTTTAAAATGTTGAGAGCAATGCCTGTTTGCATGTTCAATGTAATTCTTTTGTAGATTAAAATAATATTTTTTGCAATTATTTTACCTCACCTGGCCTTACATTTTATCGCTTCACTGTTTTACACTACATTTCACACTACATATATTCACACTACATTTCAGAATAATATGGATAATTGCAAAAGCCAAAGATTTGTATTTTCATTGTTCCCTGTTTTAAAATATCTATAAGTTGTATGTATGTTATCATCATGCTCTATTGCGTTTTGTCAGCATGTCAATGCTGAAGACATTCCAGTCATATGTAAATCTATTTAGGGATAGTTATTAGTCCACACTTTTTGCTAATAGATATCAATGTGTACCTGCTTTCAACATAACTGATTTCAAAATCAAAGTACTTGGGAATAAAAACAGAAATAAGATAAATTTTGATTAAAATGTTGAGAAATTATCAGGGTTGGCACGGTTTAAACCAATTGGTTTTAACCATAGTTTAAAACCAACTGTTTCTCCCTCCCCCTCAAAAAAAAAAAAAAAAAAAAAAAAAAAAAAAAAAAAAAAAGAAGAAATCTAATGATATTTTCTCTTTTTCCTTTATAATTTATTTGTTTCAGATTAATGGATACAAGTAATTTCTACTTTTAACACTTTATTAGCAATAAGCCTTGGATAAAGTGAGTCTAGGTCATTTTTTGATGTATAAGATGAAAATCCGTATGCATTGGTGAACATATCTATTGCTCAAAAGAGAAGGCTTAAAACATGTGAAATGATAAAATAAAAAAAAATAGATTAAAATATTTAATAGAAAATAATTAATTTTTAAAAAATGCAGATTATTTAAAGCAATTAATACATAACAGGATTATCTTTAAGATTTTGCCCAAACTGTACAAGAATTTTTTTTCTTGGTTGAGGAGATTATCACGAAGAATTAAAATCAAAATATGAAGTCGAATAAGAGAGTATTCAAAGATTTGTTGCTATTTATAGCATTCTAATAATATTTTTTCTCCTTCTGTTATCAGCTGAATCTAATGACTAAAAATGTTGATTTCAAATAATCACTCAAAAGAAGAAACAAAAATCTCCAAGAAGTATTTGAAATTTATTATTTTAATAACTGCGTAAAAGAATATTTATCAAATTATATCCAAATGTTTATTATTTAGTACACAAAAGACAGTTTATAAATTTGAAAAATCTGGTATGAATTCAACACTGCGAAGCACAATATCCCATAATGTCTAAGAGTTAAAGAACTTTTGGAAGAGACCTCCAGCAGAACTCCATTTTTGTTTGGATGCACCATATTTATATGTTTAATTTTTAAAAATGGAAAAAAAAAATCCTATTTGCCAGTAAGATACATCTGTTTTTTTTTAATCATACACAACTAATTATGAATAAGTTTATCTTATAAACTTACATAGTTTATTTATAACAGATAAGAAAGAAATCATCTTAGCTTGTTAACGAAAAACAATTATTCATATGCTTTGAAGCAAAATGAATATGAAATAATAAACAAATGATTGATTATACAATTATTTACTAACTACTTCAAAATTTGTACCAAAAAAAATTAAAAAATACTTTATTAGTTTTTTAAAAATAAAACGCAATATCTGATCCCCCCCCTCCCAAGCTGCATTTGCCTACATTCTCTCACTCTGATTTAAAAAATACATTAGAAAGAGCTTATATTTACCCTAAAAATTTTCTTATCCTAATAGAAAGTAAACTGTTTTACTAATAACTTAAAATTTTTCTATTTGTACTTTTATTTTAAAATTCAATACTTGATTAAAAAAAGGGGGGGGGGGTACTTTAAAAGCATAGATTTATGCCTTCTTTCTCTCCTCTACTCCTAAAATGTGCAACATGTTTATGGCCATACCCAATTTTCTTTACAAAATATCTTGATCTAAATTCTAAATAAAAATCTTCAAACTATTGATTTAAATCAAATTTAAAAAAAAACTCATTAAAATCATGCTAATAAAAATTTAAATTAGCAAATCATATTGTAATTACTATGTATCTTAAGCAAAATGTCAAATATGTAAAAATGAGAATTTTTAAGCATAAGTACCAGATTTCTTGTTATGAAGACATCAGAATGGCAGGCATCCGAAAAACATAGGCCATCAATAAACTTTAAATTAAGATGCAGCAAAGAACTCCAATTAAACCCTGAAAGGAAATAGATGAACAATTAAAAGCAAATACATGAACAGCCTGATAATGGGCTGGTACATATAATATAATGTTATCACTTTAGGGAAAAGCGGGGGGGAGGTAGACTGGCACATGATACCTTAAGATGTCTCTAGAAAAGAAGAGGATTTGTCTTTTTATATCATTTTCATTATCATGTTTGATCCAAACCAAAACTTTATCTTTTTATTTGTGACTTGTTATTTAGATCAAAATTTCAAAATAGTCTGTAATATGTTTTTACCAAAATACAAACAAAGTAATTAAATCTATAAATGACTGCTCTTCGTGGGGGTCTTTCTAAGGGAACCTAACCTGTATTTACGCAATGTTCAAAGCAGGGTTGTTTGGTTTAAACCGTGGTTAAAACCATGGTTTAAACCAAGTGGTTTTAAAAAAAAAAACCATGCTGGTTTTTTTTCACCTGGTTTTATTCTTTTACCCAAATGTTTTATTTTACAAATTATTGAAAAATGCAAAATCCAAATTATGAAGAAGCTACAAGCAAAGCTGTAGAAAAATGATGAATTAATAAGCTTCTAAAAGGACAAAAAATTTTAATCAACTCAACTTTTCTTGTAAGCTGTAAATCTATATACCAGAATAACTATTTTTTCTAAAATTAGCTGGTTAGAAAAAACTAATCAGTTTTCTTTCTTTCTTTTTCTTTTTTAAGGCGTATACGTATATATATATTTATATATATATAGCCATTATTTGTAAAACATATATATATATAGCCAGAAGGGCAGACTCGAGTTAAAAATGCACTTTTATTATTTAAATTGCTTGATTAGTTAAGATTTACTAAGGATTTTATCATTTCAGAAATTCTTTTTGTTATGTATGCTATTGAATAATTGGCAATGAGCTTTTTATTTGCTCTGTGATTAGTGATTTTAACAAGCCTTTGTTTTTCTTGCATTCTTACATTGGGATTGGGTTTTTTTGCATTATAATTTTATTCTTTTGCCAGCTAGGTTGGCACAGTTCAAACCAATTAGTTTTTTAGAACAAATCTAATATAATATTTTTTTATTTTTGTAATTTAAGTGTTTCAAATTATTGGATGAAAGTAATTTCTATTTTTAAGGTCTTATCTCAATAGTCACCATAAGACATAGTGAGTCTAGTCAAGGTCATGTTAGTATACATGTAGAATGCATATTTCATGCACTGATGAACATATCTGAAACTCTACAGAAAACACTTAAATCATGTAAATCTAGCAAAAATAAAATAGATGAAAAATATGCAATATTTAGATTTAAAAAATATTTTCCTTTGAGAAACGCAGATGTACAGATAATGACATAAATGATCTTTAAAATTTCTGTCAAGCTCAAAAAGAAATTTTTCTTGATTGGAGGGATTATTTTTTAAGAATTAAAAAAAAACTCAATATATGAAGTCGAATAAGAAGGCATTGAAAAATTAGGCACTAGTAAAGCACCTGTTTACATTTAACTAAAATATGCAAAAGATATATATTTAAATCTTCTATTGCATAACTAAACCCATTACTTAGATCAGTTAAGAAAATTGGCAGAAAGGGGGAGGGGGGCGGGGCAAGACAGGGTTGCAAAAAAGCCGGCTAAAATTAAAAAAAGCCAGGCCGGTTGGCTTTTATTGATTTTAGCCGGCTTTTTTTGGCCAAAATTGGCCTTTTTTGGCCATAATTGGCT
This sequence comes from Maratus speculifer, assembly GCA_964019185.1. Taxonomy (NCBI): domain Eukaryota; kingdom Metazoa; phylum Arthropoda; class Arachnida; order Araneae; family Salticidae; genus Maratus; species Maratus speculifer. The sequence continues at coordinate 274,870,700 of OZ025295.1, read as the reverse complement.
TTTATACAGTGAAGCCTTTTAATTAAAATCCATACATTTTTAAGTGTCTTTTAAATAATTTTAATGATATTTAATTCACTTTGACTTTAATAAATTTATTTATTAAAATGAAAAATTGGGATTTTAATTATGATTCATTATGAGAAATTGGGTTATGTTATAACCCAATTTTTCAATAATGAAGATATTAGTACTAGAATAACACATTGATGGAGTTGCCAGTGGTTTATAGTCAGAATTGCAAATATTTTAGCTAAATTATAAAATGGCCATACCAGGTGCTTTTCCTGATTTACATTGACCATTAATCCTACCCTTGTTTTTTTATTTTTACTGCTTTATAAAATTAAAGAGGACTATGGTTACTTGTTTTATAACTTAACTAATTTTAAGAGTTATTAAAATGTCATGTTTTATTCCCTATAAACATTTAAAATCATACATATAAAAAACACACCATTTCTCACTATTAAAAATAGTATTTCGAGTTATGCATTATTTCATAATATATTCACAATTTATTCTCAATTAGCATATGCATGAATACATTAATTCATGCAAGTGGGCATATAAGCACTATTAAATAACAAAGAGCTATTCAAAATTTTAATTCAACAAATTTTATTAGAACATTTTTTGTTGTTGTTTTAATTTTATGTAATTATGTATTAAACTCTCCTCAAATACTGAATCCTTCCTAATTTCTCTTTCAACATTGTTCATTTTATGACTTAATCTTTACATATTGACCTGTAAGAACGTTTCCATGAATACTTTGATGTGTTTAATTTTGTCATAATTGAATTAAATATAATTCTTAAGAATGTGTAATATAAGAACTAATGGAATATAGAAGTTTAAAAAACATTTTTTGAGTATGTTTTCTTTTTTCCAAGATTTATATTTTTCAGACATAATGCCTTCACAGTTGACTTCTGGCGGTTATAAAAACATATTTATTTGAAAAAATAAATAGAAATGTATCACTTTTTTAGTAGTAAATAATTAAAAATCAGTCCACGTTTAATATGGATTCAATACAAATTAACACTTTAAAAATAAAAGCCGGCTTTTTTTCAATTTTAGCCGGCTTTTTTTAAGTGGATAAAACCAAAAAAAGCCGGCCGGCTTATTTTGGCCCGGCTGAAAGCCGGCAACCCTGGGGCAAGACAAGGTTTGCTTGAGACGTAATAGAAAAAAAGTCTCATAAAAATGTCTAAAAAAAGCAATTTTTAGTTTAGATGTTTAAAAATACTAAGTGTTATAATAGAGCATGCTGCAGTCCGATGGCTGTTTAAAATCTTTGGTAGATGACAGCATTTATAAAGTTACTGTATGTTTTAACATCAATGTTTTTCAATAGTCTAAAAAGCTGTTAAATAGATATTTTTGTTTATTTAACAGTCATCTTTTAACTGTTAGTTATAGAAAACACAATGCTTGAAGTGTGTAAAGACTCTACTGCTAAATTCAAATCCTTCCAAAAATTCTTTATAAAAAGCATTATTTTTCAATAAAAGATAATTAACTCATGAAGTCTTCTAACAAAAAAATCAGACATCACATATTACAAGTATTTCAAATTAATTATTTTGAATAACCATTTGAAAATAATATATATGAAGTTTTATATACGAACCTATATCATATATTTATTTATAGTGCTAGTAATCAAAAGATTGTTCATTAAGATTTTCAGGGTATCAATGTTCCATTATGTAGCACATTTTATTTATGAAATATAAGACACAGCTTTTTCTAAAATGTTTAGATTTTAAAGAATTTCAATTTTCTACATAATTGATTGTATATTAAATAATTATATTGATTAGAATTACCTTTAAATCAAATTATTACTTATATATTAAAAAATGTTTACTTTTATTCATAAATTTGCATGTATATGTAACAGGAAAACATATTTAAAAAAACCTGGTTTAAACCAAAAAAACCATGGTTTTTGGTTTTTTTCAAAAAAAACCCCGGTTTTTTACCAACCCTGGTTCAAAGAAAACCACAAAAACTCTGAACGGTTAGGCCAATGGCCGAGATTGGGTTCGAACCCAGCACCTTTCGTCTACCATTTGAGAGATCAAAACCTCTCGGCCACTGGTGGGGTCCGCACAGCTTCGGACCAGAGATTGTGCAGATTTTAGAATTTTGCAAATTTCTGGTCATTACTTTGTTTAAATTTTTTAAACAGTAATTTGAATGCAATAAATAATGCAATCTAAACTATAATGAATACTTACAATATAATAAAATAAGTAATAAACTAAAATAAAAATATAGATAATTTTTAAAATGATTAAAATATTGAAAACAAAGGTCAAGTTAATAATCAATAATGTATGATTAAATATTCATTGTAAAGAAGAAATCTATTTTTCCTAAATGATTCAATGAAGCTTATCTCACAGGAACATTAGTAATTCACATCAAAATCATAAAATAAGGAGGTTTTATTTCAGGTTTACCCAGACTTAAAAACCAAAAAAGCTTGATTAATACATAAATATATTTGGTAAGAAGATTGTAATTAGCAGTGATATTAGTAATATCTTGAATTTTTTCAAAACTAAATTTATTCTTCCTTCATGAAAACACATGGATTCAGGAATATTAACAGAAAATACACATTAAAATATACATAGAATTGGTATAAATTCAAAAAATTTAAATTCTCTCTCTGTATGCGAACTGAATGTTTCATTTCTTACATTCATAAATTATGTGCGGATTTGATGGAGTCTACTGTAATGGACAATGCAGAAACATTGATTCAAAGATTAAGATGCCAGAGTGGAAATGTGAATGCCAAACAGATAATATTGCTATGATTCTTGTTTAATTATTTAGGTATGTGCCTAATTAAATTAAAGACTGTTGTATTTCTTAAAGTTTTTTTTTCCCCAATAATAATGTATTAAACAATATGCTTATTTTTTTTACAAGAGGGAGAGAGAGAAGTGTTACAAAATGACCAAAAATGCGCATTGTAATAAAATATTTTTAATGAAATAAAAAAAGGCTTTTTAACAGGGTTGCCGGCTTTTAGCCGGGCCAAAAAAAGCCGGCCGGCTTTTTTTGGTTTTATCCAATTTAAAAAAGCCGGCTAAAATTGAAAAAAGCCGGCTTTTATTTTTAAAGTGTTAATTTGTATCGAATCCATATTAAATGTGGACTGATTTATTTTTAATACATTTTTAATTATTTACTACTAAAAAAGTGATACATTTCTATTTATTTTTTCAAATAAATATGTCTTTATAACCGCCAGAAGTCAACTGTGAAGGCATTATGTCTGAAAAATATAAATCTTGGAAAAAAGAAAATATACTCAAAAAATGTTTTTTAAACTTCTATATTCCATTAGTTCTTATATTACACATTCTTAAGAATTATATTTAATTCAATTATGACAAAATTAAACACATCAAAGCATTCATGAAAACGTTCTTACAGGTCAATATGTAAAGATTAAGTCATAAAATGAACAATGTTGAAAGAGAAATTAGGAAGGATTCAGTATTTGAGGAGAGTTTAATGCATAATTACATAAAATTAAAACAACAATAAAAAAATTTCTAATAAAATTTGTTGAATTAAAATTTTGAATAGCTCTTTGTTATTTAATAGTGCATATATGCCCACTTGCATGAATTAATATATTCATGCATATGCTAATTGAGAATAAATTGTGAATATACACTATATTGCCATTGATTATGGGACACTTGCGATTTTAGACATTTTACTAGAAAAATACATGAGGAATCATCTCGAAACTCTTAGTGTATAAATATAATAGTATACGTCATACATCTCGGTGAAGATTTTTTACCGAAACGCCATAGGGGACCGTCAACAAATTAAAAAAGAATGAATATCTTTTGAATAACCCTGTCAAAACTAATGTAGCAAAAGTGCTCAAACTCTAGATTATGATTGAATGCCTTATTGTAATACACTGTGTTCATTTTTATGCAAATAGCATGCACACTCGCAGAGTAATTAAGGTTTTTATAAAAATGGTCCCAAATTTTCCCAAGTTTTTCCATTATAATTTTCAGAGTTCTTAATATAAAATATTTTTTTCAGAAAATATGACAAACAACATTGCACACAGTACCCTGTAATCAGAATTAAAAAATAATAAAAATTGTATGAAAAATGAGTAGGTTTACTATATAATTTTTTACTGTGCATGCGTCAAAGATATCAAAATTTCATTTCCATATTATGTTAGCTAAATGTATAGAGCAACTTTTGTAAAAGTCTCAAAATCATAGCTTGAAAATTCTGACAGTAATCGTCTATAGAAAAAGGATAAAATCCGTTGTTTCCAAAATGAAGCAAAAAAATCAGGGATTTTATCCAAATGCAGTAGTACATCCCATATTGTGTATTCTATATTGACACTAATCAATGAATATATGGATACAACCCCTCTTGTTTTAGCTTCATTTTGAGAATAACGGATTTTCGACTTATTCAATTGACGATTATTGTCAGAATTTTCAAGTTATGATTTTGTGACTTTCACAAAAGTTGCTCTATGCATTTAGCTAACATAATATGCAAAATGAAATTTTGATATCGTTGACGCATGCGCAGTAAAAAATTATTTAGTAAACCAACTCATTTTTTATACAATTTTCATTATTTTTTAATTCTGATTACAGGGTACTGTGTGCGATGCTATTTGTCATATTTTCTGAAAAAAATAATATTTTATATTAAAAACTCTGAAAATTATAAGGAAAAAACTTGGAAAAATTTGGGATCATTTTTATAAAAACCTTAATTACTCTGCGAGTATGCATGGTATTTGCATAAAAATGAACAAGGCTTATTACAATAAGGCATTCAATTACACTGGTGTCCAAAAGTTAAGCATAATTGGTAATTAAGTAATTATTTTTAAGTAATGAAAGAAATATGAATCGGAATGTGCTGAAACTCCAGGTGTGTAAACAAAATAGTACGCGTCACATATTTTCGCGAAGATTTTCCCGCGAAATCGAACAGGGGACCGTCAACAAATTGAAAAAGAACGAAGATCTTTTGGATAACCCTGTCAAAACTAATGTAGCAAAAGCGTTCAAACTGCACATTATGATTAATTGGTTTATTTCAATGTACTGTGTTAATTTTTACAAGGATAGCATGTATACTCGTAGAGAAATTAGAGTTTTTATAAAAACAGTCCTAAATTTTTCCAAGTTTTTTGCTTATAATTTGCAGAGTTCTTATTATAAAATAATGTTCTTTTCTGAAAATATGACAAAAATCATTGTACACAATACCCTGCCATCAGAATTTAAAAATAATAAAAATTGTATGAAAAATGAGTATGTTTAGTAAATAATTTTTCATTGCGCATGCGTCAACGATATCAAAATGTCATTTGCATATTGTGTTAGCTAAATGTATAGAGCAACTTCTGTAAAAGTTTCAAAAACATAGCTTGAAAATTCTGAAAATGGGAGATTATAGAATCAACTCAAAATCCTTTATTCCCTAAATGAAGCAAAAAGATGAGGGGCTGTATCCATATTCCATTGTTTAGTGCCTACACAATATTGCACGTGCAACTATATTTAGGTAAAACCCCTGATTTTTTTTGCTTCCATTAGGAATAATGAATTTTGAGTTGATTCTAAAGGCTCCCATTTTCAGAATTTTCAAGCTATGTTTTTGAAACTTTTACAGAAGTTGCTCTATACATTTAGCTAACACAATATGCAAATGACATTTTGATATCGTTGACGCATGCGCAATGAAAAATTATTTACTAAACATACTCATTTTTCACACAATTTTTATTATTTTTAAATTCTGATGACAGGGTATTGTGTACAATGATGTTTGTCATATTTTCAGAAAAGAACATTATTTTATAATAAGAACTCTGCAAATTATAAGCAAAAAACTTGGAAAAATTTAGGACTGTTTTTATAAAAACCTTAATTTCTCTACGAGTATACATACTATCCTTGTAAAAATTATCACAGTACATTAAAATAGGCCGATTAATCATAATGTACAGTTTGAACGCTTTTGCTACATTTGTTTTGACAGGGTTATCCAAAAGATCTTCGTTCTTTTTCAATTTGTTGACGGTCCCCTGTTCGATTTCGGGGAAAACTCTTCGCGAAAATATGTGACGCGTACTATTTTGTTTACACACCTGGAGTTTCAGCACATTCCGATTCATATTTCTTTCATTACTTAAAAATAATTACTTAATTACCAATTATGCTTAACTTTTGGACACCAGTGTACAATCTAGAGTTTGAGCTCTTTTGCTACATTAGTTTTGACAGGGTTATTCAAAAGATATTCATTCTTTTTTAATTTGTTGACGGCCCCCTTTGGAGTTTCGGGAAAAAATCTTCACGGAGATGTATGACTTATACTATTATATTTATACACTAAGAGTTTCGAGATGATTCCTCTTGTATTTTTCTAGATATTTAGTAAAATGTCTAAAATCGCAAGTGTCCCATAATCAATGGCAATATAGTGTATTATGAAATAATGCATAACTCGAAATACTATTTTCAATAGTGAGAAATGGTGTTTTTTTTTTATATGTGTGATTTTAAATGTTTATAGGGAATAAAACATGACATTTTAATAACTCTTAAAATTAGTTAAGTAATAAAACAAGTAACCATAGTCCTCTTTAATTTTATAAAGCAATAAAAATAAAAAAACAAGGGTAGGATTAATGGTCAATGTAAATCAGAAAAAGCACTTGGTATGGCCATTTTATAATTTAGCTGACATATTTGCAATTCTGACTATAAACCATTGGCAACTCCATCAATGTGTTATTCTAGTATTAATATCTTCATTATTGAAAAATTGGGTTATAACATAACCCAATTTCTCATAATGAATCATAATTAAAATCCCAATTTTTCATTTTAATAAATAAATTTATTAAAGTCAAAGTGAATTAAACATCATTAAAATTATTTAAAAGACACTTAAAAATGTATGGATTTTAATTAAAAGGCTTCACTGTATAAAAGCCAATTACGGCCAAAAAAGGCCAATTTTGGCCAAAAAAAGCCGGCTAAAATCAATAAAAGCCAACCGGCCTGGCTTTTTTTAATTTTAGCCGGCTTTTTTGCAACCCTGCTTTTTAAACAGGTACTGCAGTTACATAGACTTTATGTTTAATTAGCATTACATTTTTGCCCACCCCCCCTCTTTTTTTTAATATGCACATATTTTATTTTTAAAATGCTACTGTATCAAAATTCCAAAACAGAGATTTTTCACTTAAACAATGTTCTTATACTATCTCAAATGATGTAGGTAAGATTTTAATCATGTTTGGCACTAGACAGTGCTTAACTGAAATATTGACAACAAATTTTTTAGATCATTAAATATTCTTTTGGCTGTTCTCTTAATAATAATTTTAAAAAATATTTTATTTTGAGGGGTATTCTAATTTTTTGTACAAACATTTACTTTTTTCTGGGGGGAGGGGGGAGGTCATTAACTTTTTCCAAAGAAAATGACTGATTTCTTAAGTGAAAGCAGTTCCAAGTACAATTAAGTTACATAAACATAAGGGAAATAGAAATTAACTAATTTCAATCTGATAAAAGTATTGTAAAATGGTAAAAAAATACAAAAAATTTAATCCCTTTATCAAGTAAACCTAAATATAATGGCAGATTTTGTACAAACACAAATATATCTATTTTGATGATTCTCTTTTTCCTGCATCAAAATAAACATTTTTAAAGAAAAAGAGTGGTCAACAAATACTGATTCAGTAGAATCATTCATTTTAATTACTTTTTTAAGAGATAGTTTTTTCAATATACAAAATCTTTGAAAATTGTATTAAAAAAAAAAAGAAACCTTTAGTATTCAGAATAGAAGATTGCAAATGTGCAGTCTGTATTTCAATATTTCAAACTACACATAATAAAAACTAAAAGTAATATTGATGAATTATTCACATCAACTAAATTTATATACAGATGTTATGCAATTTAACCCTAGAATAATTTGAACTAAAGTATACCTAAGAAAATTAAAAAACAGACATCACTGTTGGTTACTTTTGGCAAACAAAACTGGTTTTGATTAAAATTGCTCTGTATATTTGATATGATGTCAAAGTGTTTCAATCAAAATATCTTTAATTGAGCCTGTTCTGAATTCCAAGATCAATAATTTTAAACACAAACAGGCCATGGTTTTCATTTCTATATGCAGAAAATCTCAGATTTAATTACAAGTTACCATACTTATTATATTATAAGTATTAATTTTATTATTTCAGTGGTGAAATGATATCTTTTGATTTGTTTATTTTAATTGTAATTTTTAAAGTTTTAAATATAAAAAAATATAGTTTTAATGTATTTAAAAAAAGATTTAAGATTTTTTAAATTTTTAAATTTCAAATAATGAAGGATTGTAAATATCACAATATTTTAAAAAAAAAAAAAATAATAATAATCCAGTAATTTTTAAAATAGCCAATTTACTGCTATAATAAATTAGTGTTTACACCAGGGTTCGCCCAAGTGGGCCCACTTGAAAAAACCCATAATAAAACCCATTGTGGGTTTTTTCAAGATTTCACTTTTTACAATTGTATAATTATTTAATCTAAGGTATCTTAATGTAAAGATAAATGCCAATTTAAATATATTTCAAAAGAACCAGATTTAAAAAGAATTTCTAAGCATTGATATAATGACCAAAAAGTAAATTAGCAGTAAAAAAGGGAAAAAAAAAGTTTTCAACTGATTTCTTTTTTAAAATTAATGAAAGAAACTATATAAATTTAGCATATTTAACTTAAAACAGGGTTGTTATGATTTTGCCCAACTCAAAAAACCAACTGGGTTTTTTCAAAATTTCAACTTTTAATTACATAAGATTAATTTCATAATATTGTTATTAAGTAAGATCTTAATACTGATATTAAGGTATATTTCTTAATAACAATACATCACTTATAAAGTTTCTCTCTCCACCACAAGGAGAAAAAATGTTAATTCTCATGAAATGAAAATTTTTAAAAGAAATAATTGTAACTTAATTTTTTATATATCACAAAAACAAACTTTTTTTCCATTCAACAAAAAAAAAAAAAAAAAAAAAAAAAAAAAAACTGATACATAATCTGTTTTATGTTATGTTATACCATTGAAACTCATAACAAAATACCACATATCCTGGGAATCCTAATTTATTGAAGTACCTTTGTAAAATTATTTGGTTTATTCTATTAATTGGTTATAATAAAAAGTACTTACTAATTCTGATTTAGCATTAGTATAGTATTTTAATCATAATTTCATTCGTAAAATTATTACTAGTAATCAATTTTTGTAAAAGCAAAGTGTAGTTTTGATTGTCATTGATTTAGTTGTAATTACTACTTCAAACTGTATTTAGTGCTAAGTACATTTTTTTTCGAACATTCTGAACCTTCTTCGTTAACTCAAAATAGCTGGCTTAAAATAATCTTAATGCAAAAAACTAGTCATATCAGACACAAATCTACCTTTTAAATTAACTTGATTTTTTAATATATACATTTTGTTAAGTTATTCTTAATGCAAAATTATACCCAGGTTTCACTGATACATTCAGATTTTAACTATTATGTATATAAAAATTAGAAATTTAAAGTGTTTAAAAGAAAAAAAAAAAAAAAAAAAAAAAGAAAAAAAAAAAAAAAAAACTTGATAAAACCAGAAAAAGACTGGTGGGCTCAGTGGGTTGGGCTTTAAAAAAAAAAACCCGGGTTTTTTCAAACCCTCGTTTACACTAGAAAGAAAAAGGGGACTATCGCAAGAGAAAATATATTATTGACTTTAATGAAGAAAAAAATGTTGGAAAATATGCAATAAACATTAATTTTGAATGATTTTATGACATAAAAATACAAATAAATTACAAGGTGGTTGAATAATTTAAATTTTTTTTCCTAAAGAAATAAGAAAATTCTATCTTTTTTGCAAGATTGTAAGAACACAGGTTTAGAAATACTATGGAATGGAGAAACTTTTATTAGAAATATCTGGCTACAACTAGTGATGCATTTTACTATTTTTTTTTTTTTTTCAAAGTTTTATTACTTAATTCTGATTTTGTCAAAAATATACTTAAATCAATTGTTTAAATTTTCTAAAAAGCACACATTTTACCTTCCTTTGCCATCCTTTTCTCAAGCATACAAATTATTATTATTTTATGAAATAGAATTTTAAATAGTTTTTATTTTTGGTAATTTTTCAGCAACAGTAAGCAATAATCATAATATACTGCAAAAATAATATATGAAGAAATAATAGGCATTGTTTAGTCCTATATTGTTTTTCTGCTGAAACTGCTGCTTCCATGCATTAACGTAATATTGTTAAAGAAATAATCATTGAAAATTTATTTTAACAGTAATCTGGAAATTTAAGACTAACCTGGAAATATCAGGGAATTTTAAAATGTTTAAAGGACCTTTCACAAAATAATTTATCTTAAAACAGGACCCTTCGCAAAACAGTTTATACCAATTCAGAATTATTCGTTTCTTAAATAGACCTTTCTCAGAAATTTTCCCCTTCGAATTGAACTTTTCAAAATTTAGTCATTTAAAATTAAAATCTGGACTGTAAATAAGCAGTTCAACTCCACAAAAAGCATATTACTTAGCTCACATGAAAAATCTGAACCTGAAGACTTGATAATTTAAAATTTACAAAATTTTGACTAGAATCTTCACAAATGTAAGAAAAATTTCTGAATTTCACAAAAATAGGACCCTGTGAGAAAAGTCAGGACATATCCAGGAAATTATAACATTTATAACATATTCATTTACTTCAAAATGTAAATAAATTGAATTGATGATTTTTTATTGCCATCTATGACTATCTTGATTTTTTTTTTTTCAGGCAAGCAGGTTTTGTAAATTTTATATTCGACACATCATACATTATCAACCTACAATTCTTGTTTGATTGTAATATAGCTATCTGATACTAGACAACTTGTGCCTTATAAAATTTTGATTAATTGCTATAGTGAGGGGGTTTGGGACACATTTTGAAACTTACAATTTCTTTACTTATTGTTAGGTACAAATATATACCAGTGTTTACATTTAGATCCGCTAGATGGCTGTACTGAGCCAGCGTTAGATATTCTGATATTCATGTCACTATGCACAAGCTTGTGTAGATAAGATATTATTCTTTTTACATAGTCATAAAGATAAAAGAAGGATATTCAATAATTATAAAATAGTTATTGCATATTATATTTCTAAATTGTTCAGAGCGATTAAAAAGTGAATCACCTTGCCCTCTATATATTGAAATTTTAGTTTGTGTCAAACAAAATTGATTTTCTTACTTTTATAAAAAGTGTCCCACACCACCCCACTCGCCTTTTACTTTTTAAATTTATAGTTATGCTATTGCAGGGTTCATTGATATATATCATCATATATGAAGTAGACGACCTCAAATTCTCACAACTTGGGACCAGTGGTTGTGTGAATTTTAGAATTTTGCAGATTTCTGGTCATTGCTTTGTTTACAATTTTAAACAGCAACTTGAATGCAATAACACAATGCAAATTATAAAAAATGCTTGCAATATAGTAAAACGTTAAAACTAACAAGTAATAAACTGAAAAGTAGGAAAATTTTCAAAATGACTAAATTATTAAAAGTTCAAATAAATATTAATGTGCGAACCTAATAAACATGATGCAATTTCCTTGTCAATTCAATGAGTTTTTCTTCATGAAGACAATAAAAGCATAAAGTGAAGTAATGTTGCTTCAGGTTTAGCTATTACAAATTTTTATTAATTATGCAAGTAACTGTTTATTTAATTTAAAAAATTATTTTCAACCACACATGGGCAAATTTCATTTTACTTAAAAAAAAAAAAAAAAAAAAAAAAAAAAAAAAAAAAAAAAAATCAGCTTGCCCTTTTTTTCACATATTTTTTCGTATTTTAGTGCAACATTACTCTGAAAATTTCATTGCGATTACATTTGCTAAAATTTATAAACATTTAATTATTTATTTGGCCTATTACGCTCAAAACAAACTGCTCTTCAACGTATTAAATCAGTGTAGTTAGTGTTAATAAAAAATAATAATTATTATTATTAAATAATAACAATCAAAAGCGATAAGAAAAAAAATTCACACAAATCTTTAAAAGATTCCTATCATATGATGAAATATCGTATTTATATAAATAATATAAAAACAGGAGAAAGAAATTATCTAATTCTATTCTGAATCAACTTTGAATGGATTGCGACAACAGAATTTAAACGCATCTCGATGTTACATATTCGAATTCATTTTTTAAATTTCGCATTTTAATCCACCAACATGAAAGTAAACATGATAAGCCTTAAAATAACCAGCAAAATAACTTACTTGAATGATGAAATTTCTCCTTCTTCATTTCCATCCAACAAGATTGACGATGAATTTCGCGCTCGCTCCGCCATCGTAAACAAACACAACCGCGCAAACAACTTTTCAGATGTTGCCAGATTCTTAAACTGATTGAGAAACGTTTTGATTGGTTAGAAGAGAAGTAACATTACGTAAAATAGCATTCGTTTGAGCGTATTTAGGTATAACAGCTAAATGAGCATTTTTTTACAATTGGTCGAACGAAATCTTTGTAAATTAATCGTGTTTAACAAATTTTCTAGAAAAACGGTAAAGTGAATATCAAATATGCAGTCAACGCGTCATTATTTAACAAAAATTTTTAACAGTGAACGGTAGTAATTCTTGTAGCAATCGTTTTTATCTGATAGAAAAGAATGTACTTAAAAAAAATGATTTCTTGTTGAAAGTGAACAGGGAAATTGAAACTTTCAAGGGATAATGAGATCCTATTTAAAGGATATTAAAAAAGCCCTTTTTTTTCACTTCTATTAGTTTTTTGAACTTGTTAAAATGAAAAAAATAGAGCTAAATTGATATATACGGTTTGACAGATAATAATAACTATTGGAAATAAGTTTTAAGGAAGGATTGGGAATCTTTTTTAGATAAATAAATCATGCTTACAAAATTCTTCCAGGAATTAAAATTAATCTAGTTATAGCGTAAATTATAAAAATACCTTTCTTATCACGAGGTTTATTGTTCTGTAATAGTGTGTACCTTTTCTTTAGATAAATATAAACATCCCAGAAAATAATTTTCTGCTAAAAAGAAAATTTATGATAGAAAAAAAAAGATTCAGATAATGACATAAATACAGCACAAGCACATAGGCTTTGTGTTTTTCTGCAAAAATACTTGTTTCTTTCGTTTATACTTGATAGCTCCGTACGGTAGTAATTCATTTGGTATTGGTTTTTATCTGACCGAAGAGAATGTACATAATAAAAGTGATTTCTTGTTGAAAGTGAACAGGGAATTGAAACGTTCAAGTGATAATGAGATACTATTTAAAGAGTATTAAAAATATTTTTTTTAATTAGTTTTTTCACTTCCATTAGTTTTTCGAAATTTGTAAAACGAATAAATAGAGATTTATTGATATGTGCGGTGTGATAGATCAAAATAACAGTTGGGGATAATTTTTAAGTAATGATTGGGAATCTTTTGTAGATAAATAAACAACGCTTTCAAAATATAAAGGAATAATATTGCAGAGATAATCCTTACAATTTTAGAAATAAGATTTTTTTTTATATCTAACTTTACAATAAATTTTTAATTATCAAGTAAGGAATAAATTACAATGGTTTTAATGGGAATGTTTCAAGAAAATTATAATTCTATACAGAAAGATTATGTGTTACTTACAAACACAATAATAGTAAATGCTATAATAATTAAATTTTTAATACTGAATTTCTTTTTAAATGCTTTTTTAAAAAGAAATAAAAATTTCCACTGGGCTTCTTTAAATTTTATTAAAACTTCAATCTAACACTTAATTTCTATGATAAAACCCATAGCTCATAATTTTTAATGACTATAGTGGATTACTGTCATCGCTTAAGATGTATCTGCTGTTAATAATTACATTTTTGTTTTCAATCTTCTTTTTAAACTTAATGTTAAAAACATCGCTTTGTGTATACCATTCATCGCTTACTGTGTACAATTCATCATTAATTGTTTTCGATTCACCGCTCTATGACGATTCATCGCATGATGAGGATAGAATTTACCTAAAATGACCTTTGTAGAAAGAACAATAAATATTTTGTTGCACATGCTGCAAAAAATATACAAATATTTTTGTTTTGAGAAAGTAGCGAGAGATGGGTTAAAAAAAATCCGCCAATCGGTCCTTAAAAATCTTTATCCAAGTGGTTAAAAAAACCTTAAATATTTGAATAAATGAATAATAAAGTGGATTTTCCAATGCCAATAGAAATATAAATTATTCAAAATAGTCCCGTCCGCATTTTTGCCGATTTCACCGAAGCTAGCATAGGGAAGTAAATAAGAGCTTCTGACTGGTTGAATAATTTAAAGCGCAATTTTTGTTTGTAAATAAATTATTCTGAATGTGGATGTACGTATTCGGGCATATATGTGTATATCATATTTAATAATAAGAAGAAATTACAATTTAAAAAAAGAGAAAAAATAATATAGAACAATTGGGTTTGTAAATATCGCGTAATTAATGCCGTAAAAAAGAAATGTGATTGTTGTTTATAAATAAATTGTTCTGCATGTGAATCTACGTATCAGAGGAATATATGTAAATATCATACTGAAATGATTAAGCAGAAATTCCAATTTAATTATTCTTGTTTTTAAGTAATATAGAAAAAAAAATGAGAAAAAAGTCATTAACTTCTTTAATTCTAAATTTCAGAAAATCTTTCTTTTTATTTATCTTTTAAATATCTAAAATAAGAAGGAAATTAATAAAACTCCATCTTTTAATAGGTTTTGAAACTGATGATTGCATAAACGCAAACTCAAAAATGAACGAAAACAAAATGCTCTTTAAATTATTCAGCCAATCAGAAGCCCGTATTTTCTTCCCTGTGCTAGCTTCGGTGGGATCGGCAATAATGCGTCCTGTCCCTAAATATTATTTATAAGGGTTTCTTAATCGAGCATTATGATTAAATTTTAATGAATAAAAATAATACTTTCAGCTAAACACCAGAGTCACCACAATGAAAGTATCTAGAAACAAATTCTGATTGATGTGATCAGAAATCAAACTTTATACAAACGCGGCTTCTAATATAAAATCAGGAACATTTTTAAATTATATGTAGTAAATTAAATGTGCTGTTTCCGACGAGAGTAAAAAAAAAAAAAAAAAAAAAAAAAAAAAAAAAAAAAAATCCCGATAACAATAAAATATCCCTCATCCATAACGCAACCCCCCACGCTATATGAAGGAACGTCATTCGTTACAGGTTACACAGTCAATCACGTTCCACGTTCTACGATTAATAAGTTCAATAATGATGAGATAGTACAACCCTCGAGAGATAGCAGAATGCTCGGACCGATAAGCAAAATGCTGAGATATCAAGAGAAAAACAACGTTTGGCGCCAAATTAAAAATAAAATTTAATGATACTGAAGTATTAAAAAAAATTAATTTTTTAAACAAATTTCTTAGGATTTTCTTTTTCTTTTTTTCCTTTTTTGTATTGCAAAAGCTTTGGAAAACGTAAAATAAATATACATGTAATAAATTTTGTAACTAATGGTCTTTATAAATCATATCTTAATGCACAGTAAAATTATGTACATTTTCATTTTTGTACTGTTCGTACATTTCTGTTGAAAGCCATTTTTATATAATACATAACTAAAAACGTGCTGTAAAAAACAAACTGCTGTTTTATTTAGTTCTGCGATCTGTTAGGATTCATTCACACTAATTTCTCTGTTTTTTTAACATTATTTTCATACGCGATGAAAAATTGTAAAGTTGTGTATCTTATAGGATACACCAGGTCTGAAGAAGCTAATATAGAGTTCTTAGGATCCCATTCTTTTCTAGGCGAAATATCAGCACTTATTTATTCATTTATTTATTTATTTTAATAAAATAAATAGATAAATAAATTCATTAAGGAGAGATTTTCCATAAGAAAAAATTAGTAGCAAAGGATTTCCTTGTCTAAAAATTCCAGAACAAGTATGAATACCTCGTAATATGTAGATAAATCGTAGATATGTAGATAAATCGTAACACACCAAAATATTATTCAAACAACCAGACTCGACGCAACAAAGCGTTTTCTGTTAAAGACCAGGAAGCGTCAGCACTGACAATCTTTTCATCGAGTTCATGAGTGAAAATCTAGGATTAGTCAGACCTCAATTTGCATATTAAAACGCGATCTTTCTGCCAAGTCATATTTTGGAGAAATACACCTAAAAATCAAATTAAGGGGTTAATTCATAAGGTTTACCATTGAGCCTTCCTGCAAGTATGGAAAAACTGAGGAATGGGAACATGAAAACATAACGGTAAACCTGTGAATCCTCAGCTAAAATCGGCTTTTTAGGGGTTTTCTACCAAGATATGGCTTGGTAGATTGATTGCTTTTTAATATGCGAATCGAGATTTAGTTAAAAATAGATTTTTCACCCGTGAACTCGATGTGATGATTGTCTGTGCTGCCCGCTATCGATCTATTACAAGTTACAAAATTCGTCATGTCCCATGATCTTGAATAATATGTTCTGAAACGATGATGTAATACAGCCCCAGAGAAACAGCAGATCATATTTGGACATCAATTAAAATGCCGATAGGGAAAAAAAAAAAAAAAAAAAAAAAAAAAAAAACAGGATTCCATTTCTTAAAAAATTAGCGAATTGTAGAGTAAAATATAAAATCGACTTTATTATCACGAGTTTTATTTTACTGTAATAGTATGTATTTTTATTTTCTTGGAAAAATCTAGACACCAGAAAATAACCTTTTGCTAAAAAGAAAATTTTTGAAGGAAAAAAAAAAAAGATAAACATGACAATGAAAATTACACAAATGCAGCAAAAACGAATAGGTTATTAGTTTTTTTTCTGTAAATAGATTTTTGTTTCTTTCGTTTTACTTGATAGCACTCTACGGTAGTAATTCATGTGGCAACGGTTTTTATCTGATAGAAGAGAATGTACTTAATAAAAAAGTTTTCTTGTTTTAAATGAACAGTGGATTGGAACTTCCACGGGATAATGAGATCCTAGTTAAAGGATATAAAAAAGGTTTTTAAGTTAGTTTTTTTCCACTTCCTTTAGTTTTCCTAAGTTTTTAAAATGAGGAACTATAGATTTATTGATATGTGCGTTTTAATAAAAAGTAATAAAACTTGGATGTAAATTTTAAGTAAGGATCAGGAATCTTTTGTACTTAAATAAATAATGATTACAAAAGGTAAAAGAATAATATTGTCGAGATAAACATTACAATTTAAGAAATAAGTTTTTCTTTTTTATACTTTCCGAAGCGATGATGTAATACAGCCCTACAGAAACTTTAAAACACAACCAAACTATGAATTAAAATGCCGATAAGAAAACAAAAACAACGTTAGGCCCCCAGATGTTAAAGTTAATCCAGCTGTAGCGTAAAATATAAAAACATCTTTCTTATCAGTAGTTTTATTGTACTGTAATAGTGTATTTTTTTCTGATAAACCTAAACACACCAGAAAATAATCTTCTTTTAAAACGAAAATTTATGGAAGAAAAAAAACAAGACTAATATAATGACACAATTGAGGCAAAAACACATAGGCTTTGTGTTTTTCTCCAAAAAAAATTGTTGTTTCTTTCGTTTTACTTGATAGCACCCAACGGTAGTAATTCTTGTAGTAATCGTTTTTATCGGATCGAAGAGAATGTACTTAATAAAAGTGATTTCTTGTTGAAAGTGAACAGGGAATTGAAACTTTCAAGGGATAATGAGATCCTATTTAAAGGATATTAAAAAAGCTCTTTTTTCACTTCTATTAGTTTTTTGAATTTGTTAAAATGAGGAAATAGAGATCCATTAATATATACGGTTTGACAGATAATAATAACTGTTGGAGATAAATTTTGAGGAAGGATTGGGAATCTTTTTTAGATAAATAAATCATGCTTACCAAATATAAGAGAATAGTATTGCTGGGATAAACATTAAAATTTAAAAAATAAGATTATTTTTTTAAAATATCTAACTTTACAATAAATTGTTAGCTTATCAAAGAAGGAACAAATTGCAATTGTTTTAATTGAAATATTTTAAGAAAATAAAAGTTAAAAAAAGATTGTGTATTATTTACAAAATAATAATAATAAGATCGATAATAATTCAATTTTCATGGTTGAATGCATTTTAAAGTACTTTTTTTTAAATAAAATTTTTCATCGAGTTTCTTTGATTTAAATTAAAACAATTTTGGAAAGCTTTTTACAAAATTCCTTTTGAGCATTAAGGTAATTATAGATGAAAACAACATTCAATATGTGATTTAGACTAGATGATTTAAATAGGATTTAATAAAATGACAATTACATTTTATTCATTAAAATCCACAGTAATTGCTGTTTCAAACTTCTCATGCCAAGACAATGCTTGTTTGAATTTCAATATTCTGACTTGAGCATACAAATTTGTTTCAAATCAGAGATTTATCTGATGGCTTTTCTGAGGAGATTTCTTAATGAGAATACTAGCATAGTTGCATCTTTACTATTTGCTTATTTCAAATTTAATAACAGATAATTTTTTTAAATAAATCTGCGCTAATTTTCATTTCCTAGACGATAAATATAAATAATGGCACTAGTATTAAATGGTTAATTAAACACATAAAAACATGACAAAGCGTATGATTTCATTTTTAAGGAAAAGAGAGTTCCATGTAGCCGTATAAGGAAATTACATACGCCTCCAATAGTTAAGGTACAACATCTTTTACAAAGCTCACCAATAAAACTAGTCGTTGGGGGCCACTGTAATACTTACCCGTCATAGATATGAATAATATATTATATGAAAATAAAACATTTGTAAACTATTTATAAAATGCATTGCAATTCCTAAGCGAAATTTAAACTTATATTTCAGTATTTTCAATATACATAGTAATGCTCTATTAATGAATTGCTGATGATCCAATTTCAACAAATTATATAAAACGCGAAAGTAGTACCGACTTGCGTAAAAAAACATCCTTATAACTGCAAAAATAATAATAATGTTAAATAAAAGTTTACTGCGTAGGATTACTCGTCTCATTTCCAATTAAAATATATCTTTGAATTAAAATTTGAATGAAATGCAGGATCATGAAAAATTGAAGAATATGGAAAACAGGATTACAAATTTCTCGACAACTAACAATCCGATCGACTTCGTTCTTTATGCAAAATTTGAATTATTTTATTGTCTTTTTCGTACTTTCCTTAAAATAAAAAAAAAATCGAAAATTTTTTATACCTTTCACCAGGACGAATCGTCCGAAAAAAATTGTTCCGTATAATCGAGGTTACTGATATTAAATAGGCTTCGTTCCATTTTTACATACAAAGTACACACAAAATTTCAAGTCTCTATCTCAATTTGTCCGGGAGATAGAGCGTTTACAGACACACAGACACAAAAGCAGACCAAGAAAAAAACGGAGGTGTTTTTTTTTTTTTTTTTTTTTTTTTTTTATGTTTTTTGGAATCTCTAGTACCTGAAACGTGTAAATCCGTCAAAAAAGTGTATCGATTTTCAAAACGATTGCAAGACTTACCCTATACTACGTATGATAGGAAAGTAAACTAGACGTTGGGGGCCACCACAATACTTACCCATCATGGATTTGCATAACATAATATATGAAAATAAAACATATGTAAACTATTTATAAAATGCATCGCAATTCCAAAACAAAATTTAAACGTATATTTAAATATTTTTTATATACATAGTAATTATCTATTCGTGAATTGCTGATGAACCAACTTCGACAAATTACATGAAATGCCAAACTACTCAAGTAGTACCGAATTGGTAAAATAAACATCCTTATAACTCCAAAAAAATATAATCATATTAACTAACAGTATATTGCGTCCGATTATACATCTCATTTCCTATAAAAATATATCTTTGAATTGAAATTTGAATGAAATGCAGGGTCATGAAAAATCGAAGAATGTGAAAAACTGGATTACAAATATCTCGGCAATAATTCGATTAACCTCGTTCATTATGCAAAATTTTTGTTATTTTATTGTATTTTACTTCAATTCCTTAAAATAAAAAAAATCGAAAATTTTAATATACCTTTCATCAGAAAGAAAATTTTGAAAGTCCGAAAAAAATAGTTCCGGATAATCGAGGGTTAATATTAAATAGGCTTGATCCAATTCTTATGTACTAAGTACGTACAAAATTTCAAGTCACTATCTTAATTTGTTAGGGAGACAGAGCGTTTACAGACACACAGACAGAGGGACTTCAATTTTTTTTCTAAAAACATGTTTTTTGGAATCTAAAATGTGTAAATCCGCCCTTTTTTTTTTTTTTTTTTTTTTTTTTTTTTTTTTTTTTTTAATTTTCAAAGCGATTGCATGACTTACCCTATACTATGTATGATGGGTAAGTACAATGGCAGTCAGATTAAACTTTATACTTTATATAAATGACAATAATAAGCTTTAAAAAACTTACGCAAAAATTACAGCGTTTACTTTTATTTTATAGAAAATAATCGGTATTTGTGAGTGAGAGAAAGATATGCAGTTACGAAGCTTTCGTAATTTCCCGTGTATTTTTTGTTGTATTTGAACTTTTGTTGTCAGTTTTGTTCACAACAACCGGTAGAGTCTGGAAATGTCTAGAAGAAGTCTTTTGCCCGATTCATTAAGTGGCGAGCGGTAGGATGGATGAAAATGGGATGTCACAGGCCGATACTGCTAGACGGCTCAAAGAATCTCGCAGTGTTGCCCCACGACTCTGGAATGAGTATGAATCCGAAGATTCTGTGTCCAGAAGACATGTTTCAGGCCGACCTCCTGTTACAACACCTGCAGAATTTCGGTTTCTAGCTTTTTCGTCCTACGGAGAAGACGCATTGTTGTGCCGCAACTCATTACAGACCATTTCACGGCATCAGGGAGAAGAATCTCCGCTACTACCGCGCAACGACGTCTTCACGATGCAGGTTTCTGTGCATGGCGACCAGTTGTGTATGTTACCGTCTACAGACGACACAGAAGGGTCCGCTTATTGTGGGCAAGAGCACATGTTTCTTGCATAACATTTTTTTCTCCCTCTTTTTTATACATCCATTTTTTTCCCGACAAAGTGAAGCAGGTTGTGAGTTATTCCTTGTAAATATGCATTTCTGTATATTCTATGTTAATGTATTTGTTTCGTTCACATGAGATTATTTCTTGTCGAATTACGGTTCAAAATCATGGTGGCTTTATTTAAGAGTGGCGCATTATACTTAATTAATCGGAATTTAACACAAAAGTATTTTTGGGGTAATAGGTCCCAACACAATATTTGCATTATTTATCTTAATATCCTAATTACGCTTATGCATACTGTATTTTTATATGTATGAATGTTTTATATTATCTATGAATATACAACATGGCTGAGAAAACGTTCTTAACGTTAATTACAAAAAATACTAGCAAGTGTAATGGAATGTAGCTTGCTGCAAATACAATAAAATAAAATGTATAAAAATAAAAATAAAGAATTATAAGAGCTTTTTTACAGTACAGAATGTACCTGTACTCAAAATTCGTTAGCAGAACGAAGAATGTCGTGATCGTGCTCGATTTCATTGCAAGATTTTTTTTCAAAGTGTAATTCATTTGAGATACCTTACAAATGGGTCATTCCATGTCAAGTGTCCTAAATTTTGGCATGGTTCCCGCTCGACCCCCTTCGATTTTTATGAAATTGATACAGAATATACATGTAGGTATATGATGAACATTTGGAAACTGTTTAGTGCAAAAAGTTGTATAGTTGGAGAACCAGGGGTCCATTTGTATCGATCACTATTTCATGCTTGTAGAAGAATCGGCCAAATCATGAAGTTTGGCATCATATTGCTCATGATATATGAAACCTTACTTATTGAAAATAGGTGATCTAATACAACTTTTTGTGCTAAAAAATGTAATTGCAGTATTAAAAATCACAAATCAAAACTATCGTGATTACTAGGCCTCAAAGTAGGCCGTACGGCCAATCTGGTTGAATTTTATCCTTACTTTAACATGCTGTAACTACTGCAAATATTATTTTAAAATTTTTTCGCTTTGCAAACTAATTACCTATGGATATATAGTAAAGTCGCTGTAGTTGTTTTTTCATTGCTAAAATATTCATTAAATTATTGATGTTCAAAATCTAATAAAAAATTAAAATCGTCGGTTTTGCCCCATATTCAGAAGTGTATATCTCAAAAGGGACACTTCTGATTTGGTTACAATTAGTACCACTGGAAAGAGCATATCTTAATTTATAGAAAAAACTTTATTTCATTTTGGGCCTGTTTGATACAGAAGTAAAATAATAAAATTCAAAAACCTGTTGTACGAGATAATCCAGAAACATATAAGAAAGGTATATATTACGACAGGGTCTTTCAACAAATTTTGAACCATTCTTTTTTATTACAACGATTAATGCATATAATAATCATCAATTTTTCTGGTCACAGTTACTCCCCCTTTACCATTATGAGTGATTTGTAACCGCATTGCCAATGAGGTTTATCCAATAACCAGGCAAGACTACCTCCTGGTTGGGTATTGCATGTTTAACAAGATTTATACAAAAATATTCCTTTTCTCTTTCAGTTTATGCTTTTAATTACTGTTAAAACATTCTGTATCAAGATTTTAGCTCTATGGATTCTCATGATTATGATCAGAGTCAATGCAGCATTGGCTGTGCTGATAATTCTCAGTGCCATTTGACGACTTATTGTGCACATAAAGGTTTTAAGCTTTTTAAAGAATTTTTCTCTGAAGAACAGGAGTTAATTAATCGCCGAAGTTTATTGCATCTTGAAGAAAATTCTCAAATATGCTTTCATCACGAAACATTGCTTTTGCATAAATTTGAGTTTCTTCAGCGAACATGCTGTAATCCTTTCACTAAAGACAATCATTGCGTACGAAAATCTTTGCAGTCCATCAATTTAGAAAGTTCTAATCATTTGACAGACTAAGAAACTAAGAAACTAAGAAAAATGTCAAACCAGACCAAAAAAAATGTAGATCATGCAGAAAAGAATTCGAAGAAACAAGAGCAACATGATCCTCTTCTTCAAGCGAATTGGAGCAAAATGAAATAGATGTAACAGAAACGTTGAACAAAAGTCTAACAGGTATTGATTTATCTCCTTTAAAATTTCAACGAACATAAACAAGAGATATTAAAAGCTATGCAAAGCGAAAGATAAGTGAAACTGAAGATGTGATTCCAAAGAAAATAGCTATTGTTGCTGGTCCATGAAATCCATGTAAATTAAGACAACCTACTACATGCAACCAATGCCTAGACTGTTTAGATTACAAACAGCTAATTAAAGAATTGAAGGAGAAGTTACAGTTGTCAAAAGGTCCAGAACAAATACAAATATTAACAATGGCACCTCAACTTGGACAATAAAAGAAGTTATGGAAGAGTTTGAAGTTTCAGAAAGAATGGTAAAAGCAGCGCGAAAATTAAAAGCAGACATCGGGATATTGGCTTTACCTAGAGCAAGTTAGTTTGATAAGAAGTTGCCAGAAAACATAAAAGAAAGAGTTTTACCGTAATTTCGGGTGTATAAGCCGCAGATCAATCAATTCTTTTTCGACCCAGAATTTTTTAAGAAACAAATATAACTAGTTAGATCGCCGTAAATATTTGTCTTCAATCACTAAATAAGATTTCTGGGTCCAAAAAGAATTGCTTGATCCGCGGCTTATACACCCGAAATTACGGAAATTTTTTTTCAAGATGAAGAATTTAACCCTTTCCGGCGCAGACAAATTCTGTTCGTAAAATGGGAAATTGTTGACTGACACCAGAATTTACAAAAGACTTTTTTAGAAATTAAGAATTCCCTGATTTAAGCTGTCATTGTAAAACTAAAATTTTACTAAAATATTATTGGTGCCGTTTGTAAGTTTGGAATTAAAATTAGGTTTTTCCGGAGTGGCAACACCGCGCCGGAAAGGGTTAATTTAATATGTCCAGGACTAAAAGATTTCATTTCTGCTCGGATAGATGGAAGGAAAGTTCAGATGCAGAAACATCTATTACTAAGCAATTTGAAAGAAATCTTTCCTGGCTATCGAAGTAGTAATGGACCGGAAATCGGATTCTCCGAATTTTGCGAGTTAAAACCAAAATGGTGTGTGACTGTCGTTGTAGCAGGTTCACATTCCTAATCTGTGTGTAAAATGCATCAAAATGTGAAGTTCATGCAAGCAAGCTGCCCAACTGATGTAGATTATAAATTCCTTATAAGTAAAACAGCTTGTGACTTGAATTCTAAAGATTATCTTAATCTCTGCGAAGAATGTCCTGGAACAGATGATTAAAAAAAAAATTTTGGAAAGTATTTTCGAAGATAATGATCCAGAAAACACCATTGAATTTAAACAATGGGTTCACACAGATCATGACACGTTAGAAATTAAGCAGATGATAATTGAAGATTTTATTGAAGAATTAATATTGAAAATCTCATCAACGATGTCTTAATAAATTTTATGCACCCTCATGGACCTTCGAAAACATTTTATTAGCCCACTAGACAAGACCTCTGTTGGATTCCGGAAGAGCATATAATTATTGTTCCATTTCCAATAAAAACAAAAATTAGTCAGCAATAAAATTTACCGAAAGCTGTTTCAATCGCAATCAATAAGAAATTTAACAAACTGAACCAATCAGTAATGTTTTTATAGATTGGGGATCAGGAATCAACATAATGGGAACTTGAAATAATCAAAACATTTAGTCTATAATAATCTATGGATCCCGTTAGGTACCCGCATTCAAAATTTAAAACATGCAATACCCAACCAGGAGCTAGTCTTGCCTGGTTATTGGATATAACTCATTGGCAATGCGGTTACAAATCATTCATAATGGTAAAGGGGAAGTAACTGTGACCAGGGAAAATGATAATTATTATATGCATTAATTGTTGTAATAAAAAAGAATGGTGCGAAATATGTTGAAAGACCCTGTCGTAATATATACCATTCTTGTATGTATCTGGATTATCTCGTATAACAGGTTTTTTTAATTTTATTATTTTACTTCTGTATCAAAGAGGCCCAAAATTAAATAAAGTTTTTTTTATAAATTAAGATATGCTCTTTCCAGTTGTACTAATTGTAACCAAATCAGAAGTGTCCCTTTTAAGATATACGCTTTTGAATAAGGGACAAAATCGACGATTTTAATTTTTTATTAGATTTTGAACATCAATAATTTAATGAATATTTAAGCAATCAAAAAACAACTATAGCGGCTTTACGATATATCCATAGGTAATTAGTTTGTAAAGCGAAAAAATTTTAAAATAATATTTGCAGTAGTTACAGCATGTTAAAGTAAGGATAAAATTCAACCAGATTGGCCGTACGGCCTACTTTAAAGCCTAGTAATCACGATAGTTTTGATTTGTGATTTTTAGTACTGCAATTACATTTTTTAGCACAAAAAGTTGTACGGGATCACCTATTTTCAATAAGTAAGGTTTCATATATCAAGAGCAATATGATTCCAAATTTCATGATTTGGCCGTTTTTTCTGCAACCATGAAATAGGGATTGGTACAAATGGACCCCTGGTGCTCCAACTATACAATTTTTTGCACTAAACAGTTTCCAAATGTTCATCATATATCCACATGTATATTCTGTATGAATTTCATAAAAATCGAAGGGTGTCGAGTGGGAGCCTCTAGGCCAGTTGACATGGAATGACCCAAATTCTTTTACAAAATTTTTAATCTTTCATCACTGGTTCTTTAAATCAGAAATTTTTGCCTAATTGGATCCTGAAAATGCTCCGATTAAATAAGGCAAAATTTATAATAAAATTTTACTGATGAGAATTATCAAGAATTCTGCGAACCTTATGCGGCACGTTTACCGGCTCCGTCCACAAGGAGTTAAAGCGTAAAAATGTATTTCTTATCACAACTGCCAAGCATCTAGCACGATCTGCCTCAAGCAATAACTACCAGGGAAAACTGTTTGATTTTTAAAAAAATTCTTTTGCAGAAAACTGCATATTTTTGTTGTTGATGTTTAGACATTCCACGAACTTTCCAGGACACAGGATATTTTCATAGAAAAATATTACCTTCAAAATATCTATAGGTTTCAATATCGTTAAAAGCCATGCACATGCTCTTGATTTTCTGTATTAATTAATATTTTATGAAAAATAATAATAAATAGATAAATTGAATTTTATTTCCTGACAAAAGTATAATATTTATGCACTTATCAGCAGTTAATTGAAGATATTCATTAAAATGTATGATAGTATATCAAAGTGTTTTTTAATATTTTTTTTTTTTGTCATTGAACGGTGATTCTTTTGTTGTTCCCTTCTTCGAAAGTTATTAAAGTTTATAAAGCTGTTGCACGTAATAGTGCCAACTAATAAACAAAGAAATATATAAACAAATAAAAAGTTATTACACGTCATAAAAAATAGAAAAATAAGTTTTTGTTACAGGTGTATCCAATAAATTAACGTTTTCTGTGAGCTTCATCATGTTACAGTGCACCGTAAAATATGTAATATAGATAAAACTGATTGTTATTGTGTAACAGTGTTAACTCGTTTCTTCCGAGAGTTATTTTCTGGAGGTTCTTTTCTGTTGAATAATACAACGTTTTTCTTTTTCATTTATTAATAATTTTGGAGGATATGTTTTGAAATATTTTGTTAATACAGTGATACCTCCAAATAAGGGACACTCCGAATAAGAAACACCTCTATTAAAGGACAAAAGTTCTGGTCCCAATCCCTTAGTATAGGACCTGTAATGTAATTACCTCTGAATAAGGAACACTCGATTTAAGGGACACTTGAAAATGAAATTAATGAAGCTGGATTTTGCATTTCAGATAATGAAGTAGTCTATGATGAAAATTGAAATACAGATTTTTGTGAAATTATCATTAAGACAGGCAGTCATGTTGATACAGAGGTATACAACACAATTCAGGTGCATTTATTCACCCATAATTCAAATAAAGATATTAGTGCGTTTATCCCTATTGCTGAAAATTGCGAGGATGGCTCTAAAAGTGAAGAAGAAATGAAATTTGTGAGATAAAGAACTTAACAGATGCTTTAATGTACATAAAAGAGTCGAAAACTTTTTTCGTAAATGCTGCTCATAATGAAAGACTTAAATTTGTAAATATGATAAATGAACTTTTGAGAGGTTTGTAGTGAAAAACTGAAATCTGAAAAACAATAACTTTTGATCGATTAAAGTAAAATTATTTTAAATGTTATTGTAATTTTTGCCTGTACACAAATACTTAAGTAAAATATGTAAATCAATAATTCAACAAATCATTTAATTTAATAATTGATTGAATTAAATTAATTCTAGTTTTTTTATCTGATTAACGTAATTAATAGCCTTTGTGTACATTTAAACTTCCCCTTTAATGTTTAGTTATTTTTTATGTCTTTTCTAAACGATTAATTTAAAAAAAAGTAAAAATTTCAAATAAGGGACACCTCTTTTAAGGGATAAAAATTCTGGTCCCATGGGTGTCCTTTATTCGGAGGTTTCATATTTTTTGTTTCGGGGGTATATTTTTTATTCCGGCTGGCTGTATAATTTTTCGGTAAGAAACCGCAAAGAATGAAAGGGTGACGAAATTTTTCTTTGTTCTTATTATAGTTTCAGAGGTGAAACTGTACCTGTATCTTGGAGAAATCAATCAGACAAGACTCCCACGGTTTTAACTTTACACTATTACTATTTTCAAATGCTACTCTTAATGGCAAATGTGTCTCATTAAAAAAAACAAGTCATATTTTATGAAAATAGTGATAAGTACCATGAAATTAATGACAGGGACATTAAATGGTCTACGGTTTACGAAGTGCCACATACTTTGCTCACACTTTCAAAACAGAGATAGTGTACAATCAGATAAAAAAATATATAATATTATATGTAATTCAAATTACAAAATAATTACAAAAATATTTAAAAATGTATTTAATAGATTCAGCTTTATCTTTAATAATAGCATACAATTGATTTCGCATGTTAAAAGTGACTGACAGGCTTTTTCAATTAAATATGCGTATATGGACTTAAACATGCGTATAACAAATATCTTCCCTGTTTACGGAATTTAATGGAATTTTCTGCCTTATCCTCTATAAAATATCGATTATATTTACATCTGGTGAGTAAGTAGCTACTATATTAATTCATTAATGTTTAAAACCATTTTTGTTCAATATAATATTTGACTTGAAAGCTATACTTGCTGGAAGTAACACATTTTTATCAAAATGACTTATTGGCGTGTGGAACCAAAAAAGTTCTTGATATTTCTTGAAATATTTTAGAATTTTCATTTTTCCTGCAATTTAAATAGTCGTATGCATTCTACTATTTTAGAAGGCTAATTTAAAAAGGCTTGTAAGAAATTCCTTACATTATTATTATTATTATTATTATTATTATTATTATTATTATTATTATTATTATTATTATTATTATTATTATTATTATTTGCTTCTTCTTTCATTTTTCAGCTGGGATGCTTTAATCACTGAAAATATACAAATATATATATATATATATTAGTGCACAAAACCTTGTTCCACCACAGGCACTTTAAGAACACATCTACTTCTGAGAGATAGTCAGAAATAGTTTAATGTTTTCCATACCGACAAAAAATTAAATTTTTCTAGATGTTCTAACATTGTTTATTTCAAAACATTAGTATCACATACTTTGCGCTGCATGTGCAAGTATAGTATGCTCATTTGGAAATTATTGTCAGCTTTTATCCTCTTTCGAAAGGTTTTCGGACTTTGTCTAAAATTTTGATAATTATTTTAGAAAAATAAAGTCAACACAGCAGATAGAATTTTCATCTGCGGCGAGTTAAAGATCAATCTGAATAAGAAATCTATAATAGAGAATTCTTAGAAATCATCGTACAAGAAGTGTGCGAATAAAAAAAAGGGCTATCATCAATGCAAGAATAAGGAAAATAAAGATTATTATTTTTTAGAAATGTGCTCAAAATGTGTGTAGATATAATCGAAATACCAAGAACCATCTCAAGAATGAGTCCAGTCAATAGAATTTCTCTAAGAAAAGTAGTCAAATATTTGCAGAAATGTGTTGGAAAACAGATATCGGAAGAATATTTGACATTATTATACTATTACAAAATTAAAACTATCGTTTGTATTTTAGCGCATTAAAAATTGAGTTACACTCTCAAGGGCATTTCTTCAGTTCACGCGAGCACGCTAGCACTGATCTATAGTTATAAAGCAGGGAAACGCTTTGAAGTAGATACAGGGTGTCCAGCAAATAATACCCTGATTTCAAAATTAAATTTCTCAAAAAAAAAAAAGATCAATAGAATTATGCAGTAAACGGTTTGTTTATCAGGTAATCTGTAAATATCGTATACAAAAATTTCAAACGGTAAATATTTTGAAAAGATGGTGTTCTGATTGCAAAGGATGCTTTGATTTGACATTTTTCTTGCTTTAGATTGCTGCCTGAGAATGTGTTTTTCGGCTTAAAGTGCCACATTTCATAGTTTTTTTAAATTAAATTTTTGAAATTTCGAAATTCTAAAAATTTACTTCGAAAAATCTTTAAAATATTGCACAGTAAGCTGAAAAATTATTTCTCTGCAGTCAATATAAAACAAGAAAAATGTCAATCAAAGCATTCTATGCAATCAGAACGCAATTTTTTCAAAATATTCACTGTTTGAAATTTCTGTATAAGATTTTTACAGCTTACCTAATGAAAAAACCGTTTACCGCATATTATTATCGATCTTTGTTTTTGAGAAATTTAATTGTGAAATCAGGGTGTTATTTGCTGGACACCCTGTATGTTTGCTTCAGATGAATATTGTTTGATCAATTTTATCAAAAAGCGTTTAATTTTTAAGTTAATTAAGATAAGGAAGTAAAGTGTTTCACTCATAGTTTTCAAATTTATAACATACGGAAACAAAATTTTCATTTATTCTGATTAAATCTCATGCACAAATTTACTTTTCTCAACGCTTCATAATATTTTTAAGTATTGCACATCTACCAGTTTTAATTTTCATTTAAATTAATAGTTTGTTTTACATATCATTTACTAAATTTTAGGCCTGGGCCTTAAATCGATTTATCTCTTAAATCGATTTAAAGCTTACATCGGAAATCGCGATTTAGTTTCTTAAATCGATACATCGGAAATCGCGATTTAGCCATTGCTATACATCGCGATTTATCCATCGCCTTACATCGCGATTTATCCATTGTCTTACATTGCGATTTCGTCAGTCTTAAATCGTGATTCAGCCATTGGTTTTAAATCGATTTTAAATAATGATTCAGAGTTCACATCAGAAAATTGAGTTATCTACTTTGGTGTATATACTGCTTGCATGTCAAACTAGTGTTAAATCGATTTAAGCAAACTTTGCAAGCCTCAATTCTTTCCAATTTAGAAAAAAGGTGATGTAAGAAAAATATGATTTAGGGAAAACAGAGCAAGTTGGTGTTAAATTGATTTAGAGGATCCGATTTAAACACACATCACAAATCTCAGTGTTTTCGATTTAAGAAAAAGGCGATTTAAGAAAAAGACTATTTAAGAAAAACATTGAAAGCTGGTGTTAAATTGATTTAGTAGGATTTGATTTAAAATTACCAGCGGTCACTTGCCATGTGGATATTAAAAGTGTAAAAGTGGCAATTACAAATTTTATTTCGTTTGCCACCCTTGTCGTCATTCGCCAAGTGGCAGTTAAAAAAAATCTTATTTTCGGTCGCCCAGTGAAATGCGGTTTTTTTCAAAGAAGTATGGATCTCTACATTGATTACATCTAATTAGAAGTGTTTTCTTCTTTTTCCTACTGGATGCAAACAGATTTCAATGACATAGCTGTAATTTCAATATTTTGGTTTTTTGCAGAGTTCTTTTAGTGTGTTCAGTTTGATTATTTTTTCGAGAAATGCAGTTTCATTTTGCAAAAATATATTCATTGGCATTGATTCCACACACATTTCAAGTAATTTGTTGGCTATCGATCGCCATCCTAGTCGTCACTCGCCAAGTGGCGATTTAATAGATCTATTTTTAATCGTCAAGTGAAATGCAGTTTTTTTCATGGAAACATGCATCTCTACATTAATTACATCTAATTAGAAAAGTGGTTATTTCTTTTTCCTACTGGATGCAAACAGATTTCAATGACATGGCTGTATTTTCAATATTTCGTTTTCTTTGCAGCATTCTTTTATCTATTTCAGTTGGATGTTTTTTCAAGAAATACAGTTTTATTTTGCAAAATATATTCATCAGATTTGATTCCATATGCATTTCAAGTAATTTATTGGTCATCGATCGCCACTCTAGTCATCACTCGCCAAGTGGCGACTTAAAATAATAATTATTGATCGCGAAGGGAAATACAGTTTTGTTCATCAAAATATGCATATTTACATTGATTACGTCTAATTAGAGAACTGCTTAATTCTTTTTTCTATTGGATGCAAGCAGATTTCGATGACGTTTTTGTATTTTCAGTATTGCGGAGTTTTTTTGCCATGTGCTTTTAGTATATTCACTTTGATTATTTTTTCAAGAAATATAGCTTTATTCTGGAAAATATATTCATCAGCTTTGATTCTACATGCATTTCAAATAACTTATTTCTTTTTTCACATTGGATGCAAATGGATTTCAAGGGCATTTCAGTACCTTCAATTTTCGATTTCTGTTGCAGGCTGAGCTCTTGGATTATTTTTTCCCCAAGATAATACTATTTAATGATGCGAAATACACTCACCAGTATAGATGCCAACTGTATTACGGTGGTAGTATAAATTTAGCGCCTCCTATATTCCCGCGCCGGGGCGACCGCTCCTTTCGCCCCCCCCCTTCTCCCGCCCTTTTGCACGGCGCTACCCTCTCAGAAATGTATGCTGTATCTCAGCCCCCTATGAAATGATAAGTCTAGATACTCTACTGTTAGCATAGATGTCAACTGCATGTGATGCGTGTAGTGTATTACTAACACATTTATTAAGGGGGTCCCTCCTCCGGACATTTTGTGTTTTTAATGGTCAAAATGTGCAATTTCCCGACCCCCCCCTATCCGCAGCCACGGAAATACCTCCCAGAGAAAAGTGTCTGAATTCAACACTGCATTTATTAATTAAAATCCAAAAAACAATTTATTGTGTTTTATTTAATAATAATTCACTCTTTATGCCTGTGGGGGGGGGGGACAAATTTAAAGTTAAAATTCAAATTTGCAGGTCTGAACCTTAAATCGTTTTAATACATCGGAAATCCGATTTAACTATTGGTCTTGAATAGATACATCTGATGTCGCGATGTAGCGAAACGATATAGCCTTGATTTAACCTTCCGTCTACCAGACAAAACACCCATTTATCTACGGCAACACCTAATTTTAATTCCAAACTTGCAAACGGCACAAGTAATATTTTAATATAATTTTGCTTTTACAATGAAAGCTTAAATTAAGGAATTCGTAATATCTAGACAAGTCCTTTATAAATTCCGGTGTCAATCGACAATTTCTCATTTTACCATTGACACCAGAAATATTGCTGTCGGGTCCAATGGACCCGTCTGGTAGACGGAAGGTTAACGCTTACATCGGAAATCCGATTTAACTATTGGTTTTCACTAGATACATCCGACGTCACGATTTAGCCAGTTCTTAAATCGCTATGTAGCGAAACGATGTAGCCTTGCCTCAATGCTTTCCGATTTAGGAAAAAGGCGATGTAAGAAAAAGACGATTTAAGGAAAACAGAGCAAGTATGTGTTAAATCAATTTAGCAGGGTCAGGACCGTAGCTAGAAGTGAATAATAGGGGAGGGGGGGACTCAAGAAAATGTAGGGGGGGGGAGCTTATTTGTTTATCTTTCTCTGACACAGAAAGATAAATGAGTGCATATTCACATTGTAGATACTATGTTTCTCATTAAACTGTTGTAATAACTTCATTTTATGCTAAAAAAAGTACAGGATGATGAAAATTTTGAGTTTATAACTGGTGAAAAATTAAACATCATGTTAGCTTCTTATGTACAAATAGGATAGTGCTGCAACGCTTATTTTCGATATAATTTAGTAATTCTGCAAAACTGTGAAAGGGTCTCAAAACTAAATTAGAATTTTGAACAGAATTCCATTTGCATTTTCGGAATAGAAATTCATTGAGTGACCTTGGAATCTTTTTCAGGGGGGGGGGGGCTGAGCCGCCCATAGCGCCCTCTATGTGTCAAACCGATGTAGCCGGATCTGATTTAATACAGATAAAAACAGCCGACACTTGCCATGCAATAATTAAAGATATAAAACTGGCGATTTTAAATACCTTTTTTCGATTGCGAACTGAAATGCAGTTTTTTTCATGGAAATACGCATCTCTACATTGATTACATTTGATTAGAAAAGTGGTTATTTCTTTTCCCTTCTGGATGCAAACAGATTTCAATGATTTAGCTGTATTTTCAATATTTTGGTTTTTTTGTCATGTTCTTTTAGTGTATTCAGTTGGAATTTTTCCAAGAAATAAAAGTTTTATTTTGGAAAATATATTAATTCATCAGGTTAGATTTCACATGCATTTCAAGTAAATTTATTGGACATCGATCGCCACCTTAGTCGCCACTCACCAAGTGGCGATTAAAAAAATTATTTTCAATCGCCAAGTGAAATGCAGTTTTTTTTTCATGGAAATATACATCTTTACATAGATTACATCTAATTAGAAAAGTGGTTATTTCTTTTTCCTACTGGATGCAAACAGATTTCAATGACATGGCTGTATTTTCAATGTTTCGTTTTCTTTGCTGCATTCTTTATCTATTTCAGTTGGATTTTTTTTTCTGAAGAAATACAGTTTTATTTTGCAAAATATATTCATCAGATTTGATTCCATATGCATTTCAAGTAATTTGTCATCGATCGCCACTCTAGTCATCACTCGCCAAGTGGCGACTTAAAATAATAATTATTGATCGCCAAGTGAAATACAATTTTTTTCATCAAAATATGCATATTTACATTGATTACGTCTAATTAGAGAACTGCTTAATTCTTTTTTCGGTTGGATGCAAGCAGATTTCGATGACGTTTTTGTATTTTCAGTATTGCGGGGTTTTTTTGCCATGTGCTTTTAGTATATTCACTTTTATTATTTTTTCAAGAAATATAGCTTTATTCTGGAAAATATAGTCATCAGCTTTGATCTCACATGCATTTCAAATAATTTATTTCTTTTTTCACACTGTATGCAAATGGATTTCAAGGACATTTCAGTATCTTCAATATTCAATTTCTGTTGCATGGTCAGCTCTTGGATTTTTTTTCCCCCCAAGACATACTGTTTAATGAAGCAAAATACACTCACCAATATAGATGGCAACTATATTTGATGTGTGTAGTGCATTAAAAACACATTTATTTATTAATTAAAATCCAAATAACATTTTATTGTGTTTTATTTGTAACTGATTCACTATTTATGTCTGAGAAAAATAAAAAAAGTCTTAAGGTTAAAATCTAAATTAATCCATTCTTAGTTTATATTTTTATGCATTATTTTGATGAAAAATTATTTTTCATATGTTTGTGTAACATTAGAATACTTTAGTTTTAATTAATTATTTAATTAATTAAAATATTTTAAGAGGGTTCTGTAATGTTTCAGGTAATTTGTTTTTTACAGCAGAATGAGGGAGCATCCAATGGATTTTTCTGTAGATTTGCGGTTTTCTACTTCTTTTGTCATTTACTTATCATTAAAAAGATTTATTTAAGATTGTTTTATTACTAATCTTACAGGGGCCAACGATCTCAAAAAAATCAGCAACTTTGGTAATGTGGCCTTTCAATCTTTCTCCATTCACTATATGAATGTCAACATTTACATTAAACACATTTTATTATAATCTAAAAGTAAAAAAAGAAAAAAAAAATGCACCTTTTTTTTCTCAAATTCCCCCCCCCCCTCTTTTTTATACTACTATTCTTCTGATGGTAAATGAACAGCTAAATTTATCAGTGAATCTGCTTCTGTCTTACTTCAATAAGTTTTTAACTCAGTGTCCATAAAAACAAGTGCATGCATGTTATTAGCAATGAAGTGCTATTTGAGCATGTTATGGGAAGTTGCCCCCAGGCTCCCTTACTCAAGTAATTTAGATTGTAGTATCCAAAACAAGTCAGACACAATGAAAAAATCTTTTTTTATTTTATTTCTTTAAGGATGAGTTTATAAAAAAATATTAAAATAGATCACTAATTAAAAAAAAAAAAAAAAAAAAAAAAAAAATTGGTATTCAATTTTTTTTTTTTTTTTTTTTTTTTTTTTTTTTTTTTTGTGTATGTGTTTGTAAAATATATATTTTTTAGTTATTTGAACAATTAAATGCTAAATAATTAATACAAGCACGGGGGGTGGGGGTGGGGGTGCATAAAGCCCGTATTTTGTTACTAAAAATTAAATGATAGGTTTCGTATTATAAAGGGTAAAATTAGTGCTAAATCGCGATGTAGCACTAAATCGCGATGTTAGATGGATGATAAATCGATTTAAGAAATCTCTACATCGCCCACTCCTACTAAATTTTAAAATGAGATCTTAAAAGAAATGTCAATAAGTAAAACAAAGATATGCATGATCTATCCCATCGATATATTTTAAACATACTTTAATAAAAATGTGACGAAAATTTCCTTTTTTGTAGTTCCACATACTAAATCCTACAATAATAATAACACTGTAAATTTAAATAGCTGAAAAATTCAATTTATTACACATCATGTCCTTTAATGTAAATTTGATACATTTTGTCATATTTCGTTTCAATTTCTATTATTACTATTTCTCATGCTGTGCAATTTTTAAAACTTTTGTCTTTTCTTAATTTAATGCAGTATTATAAAATAAAATTTTTTATTTAAAAGAAGGTATTTCTTATCATCATTTTAAAAGTTGATTTCTTTTTTACAAGATTCAATGATATAAACTAAATCGAACATCTAAAGTCATAATATCTTTTAAAATTGAAAAATAATGAGATTGCATTATATATATGAAGAGAATTCGTTTTTGAAATTTAATTTCGTAGAAAACTAAATCTATTGTGTGAAAAATAAATTAAATAATTCAAAGAAAATTTTTATATAAAATATATCTAAATATCTCGAAATTTTATCTCAATATGGATATTATTTTTTTATTTAAGTATTTTCACATTTTGCTTAAAAGTACTATTTGATTTGTTAACTTCTAAAACCAAATAGATGTTTGACGAGTTTCAAAATAAATGAATAATAAATACATGTAAAATAAATGTACGATATTTCATGTATTTAAAATTTAGCTGCTTAATAACTACGCTTTTTAAGAAAAAAAATTACTCTTTTAATGTATTTCATATTCAGTGTTTCCTTTTTAAGGTGCTTCATTTAAGTAGAAAACTGTTTTCTATAAAACTTTTATTAATCATATAATTAATGTTCGAATTACATTAAATCGCATTTTTACGTAACGATTTGCATTTTTTGGCTCTATTTTTAACTCTTTCTAACAGAATTGAAAAGTAGTTATGCATTCTAGACCGTGAGGCGGTAACACACAGACATTCACCTCATCGAGATCACGGATGAAAATCTAGGATTAGTTAAACCTCGATTCGCATATTACAATAAAACTGATCTGTCAACTCATATCTTGGTGGAAAGCACCTAAAAACCCGATTTTAACGGTTGTCCCGTAGGTTTCTTTCTGCACCCAAAAGTATGAAAACATAAAGGATTGGGAGCAGGAAAACATAATGATAAAACTATGAGTCAACTGCTAAAATCGGGTTTTTAGATGTTTCCCATTAAAGTATGAGTTGGCAGACCAATTGTATTGTAAGATACGAATCGAACTAATTCTAATTTAACTAATTCTAGAGTTTCATCCGTGAACGCGATGAAGTAAATGTTTGTGCTGCCGCCTCCCGGCCTATTCGGTTTGTCTGTTCCATTGTCTACGCTTTAACTCCAGTAAATACACTTAGATTTTCTCGCAATTGACAAACATTATTTAGGACCATCCATGCATGTTTTGTATCGTATATGAAGAATTTTGGATTACTAGTTAATCTACATGGCGCTCATAAGTGTTCATTATATTATAGTTTATAGGGAAGAATCATTTGCAGAGTATTTTAATGATATTACATTATTTCAAAGGTATTGAAACTCATGTATATCACTAAATTTAACTACAAAATGGTTACGATGAAATGTAGGATTGATAGCATTTGTCTTTCATTTACAGGGACTTAAAAAAGAAATTAGTTATAGTACTTTTTTGAGTTTAATTGCTGGAAGTGCGTTTTAAAATTCGGTATACTTTTTTTAATTTAACTAATTTTTTACATGTTTCTTGTTGTATATAAATTCTATACCTCTTATACAGGAATGCACGAATGATATCGCATACCATTCTCTTTATTAACGGAAATTGCTATTTTAACATGTATTTTTTTTCTCTTTTGTTTATTAACACACATAAATGTGACAATATTTAGTGAAAACATTAAAATTATATTTTTATTATTAAAATAATATTATTATTATTATATTTAAATATTTTTATTACTTTCCTTAAAATATATCGATAAAAGTAATTTTCTTTAGTACTGACTGAAAATGTGTAGACAAACAGTTGTAGACAAAACTGAATATATGTGTATTAGAATTCTATATGCTATTTTTAAAATACTTAGTAACTAAACTTAGACATGAATCTTTATTTCATGTTTATTCTTTGTTTAATAAAAATCATCATCAAGAATCTGCCATTTATGATGAAACATAATTTATTGACGTGTAATATTTATGAAAAGGGTTTTCTATGCATTAAAATTTACAAATTGATTGAATATGGGGAGCCATGTTATTAAAAATGTTAAAAATTGCATATGACATGCTCTCACAGTTGGGATATTCTCAAAAGGTGGGCACTGTACACACATCATAACTTTAAGCTTTTGAATAAATAAATGTAATCATCATTGACTTTAATTTTTATTTTCACTGAATTCTTAATTCTATTTAGAGACGAAAATTGATATAATTTATTGTAAAAGTTTTGTATAAATATTTTAAAATTTTAATTTTTTTGACAAAAGTGGCTAATTTCGGACATTCATAACGTTAACTGTTCCAATGTACCAGGAAAAGTTTTTTTAACTTGTTTCCAGGATATTTTAATGATAAACCGCGAATGTATAAAGGAAATGGATGATTGTTTTATAATTTTGTTAACAAATGGCACTACCGATTTATAGCTTTTTGAAGTTAGAAGGACTTTTCTAGAAAGAATTTTTCTGTATTTTCTTGTGTCCAAAAGTAACAATCGAAACAAAGCTGTTATTTTCACGCAAAACATGTTAAGTACTTTAATCTCTTTTATCTATCTTTAAAACCATTTTTGTTTTATTTGAAAATATCTGTATGCATTTTCGTAACATTTTTTGCAATAAAGCACTTTTCTCAAATATGAAACTGGAATGTCCAAATTGCGTAACGATCTAAACGCCGATTTTTTTCCGTAAATTTATTTTTAAAGATGATCTGATGCCTTGAAACATATAATAAGATATTTATTATAATGTTTTATCATAAATAATTATGTGTTTTGTGTAAATAAAGCGTACTTAGTAATAATATATTTTTACTTAGAAGCACGCTCAACTTTCACGTGTAGATTGATTAATTAAATGCTTTAATAATTAATTTTCCAGAATAATTGCTGTCTTTTAATGTTTGTATGTAAGTTTATGGACTTATATACTGTATTGAAAAAAAAATGGCCTTAAATTTGAAAATTTAAAAAATCACTAATAGTTAACGTTTATGATAAAAAGATAATTAAATCCAATTGATTTTTTAAATCATCAGATTTTAAAATATTCACCTTTTATATAAACATTTTAATAACAATTTTAATTTTTCTTAAGAAAGGTGTTATAGAAAAATAAAATACATTGACATGTTTCGGAACCGTCAAATAAGTTTTATAGTCATAATATAAATAAAACAAAATTTCAAAATATTTCTCGGACAATACAAATGACACGCGACAATGAGATATAAATAACAAAAAAACACGCGCTCTATTGCAAAAAATTAAATTAAAATATAGACCATGATCTAAACTTAACTAAAAATAAAAATTTCAAACTATTTCGCGGTCAATACAAATGACACGCGACAAAGAGATATAAAAACACCAAAAAACACGCGCGCTATTGTAAAAAATTAAATTAAAATAAAAAATAGACCATGATCAAAGGAAATTCCAACTTGGTTCATCCCACTGGGAGAAAGTTTGGAATTAGAAAAGGGGAGCACGAATCTGATATTAAATTTGGACGTACTAACACTGCCTTATCAAGAACATATTTAAATGAGGAGATAAAAATATTGTTTAATCAAAGTAAATTATGTTTCATATCTAATTGTAATCGTAAATCTATTATAAGAGAGTCCATTGAAATTTATACGCGTAATAATCTGGTTTGCAATGATACCGTTTCTTTTATTATTCCTAAGTTATGGTTAGAATTAATGAATAAATTCCTCGTGAGGGCTTGAATGGGATGAACCAAGTTGGAAATTCCTTTGATCATGGTCTATTTTTTATTTTAATTTAATTTTTTACAATAGCGCGCGTGTTTGTTGGTGTTTTTATATCTCTTTGTCGCGTGTCCTTTTTATTGACCGCGAAATAGTTTGAAATTTTTATTTTTAGTTAAGTTTAGATCATGGTCTATATTTTAATTTAATTTTTTGCAATAGAGCGCGTGTTTTTTTTTTTGTTATTTATATCTCATTGTCGCGTGTCATTTGTATTGCCCGAGAAATATTTTGAAATTTTGTTTTATTTATATTATGACTATGGAACTTATTTGACGGTTCCGAAACATGTCAATGTATTTTATTTTTACTATAACACCTTTCTTAAGAAAAATTAAAATTGTTATTAAAAGTTAACGTTTAATTATCCCACATTTTGATAATTCCCCATAATGCGTTAGCCAAAAATCAGAGCAACTTCTGAGAAATTCTTAAAAGCATAGCTTGAAAATTTTGAAAGGTTTTGTCGATAGAATAAGCTCAAAATCCGTTTTTTCCAAAATGGAGTAAAAAGATGAGGAGTTGTATCCATATATCCATTCATTAGTATCAATATAACATACGCAATACAGCACGTACTATTATGCTTGCATACAGTCCTTCATCTTTTTGCTTCCTTTTGGGAACAAGAGATTTTGAGCTATAATTATATCAATGATAATTTTCAGAATTTTCAAGTTATGCTTTTGAGACTTTCACAATGTCTGTCCAAGTTATGCTTTGTCTACCCTTGTTTCAACCATAACAGTTTATCCCCATGTTTTAGTTAATTTCCATACTATTATTAAAATTATATTATTTTTTCTACGGATACTAGTTTACAGAAAAGTCACTAAATTTAATAAAACATGACACGATTATTATTTTTAAGGGAAAATATGTTAATGGAAGAATTAAATACAAGCTTTTCGTAACACCCTGATAGTTTCAAAATTTAGGTAAGAGCCCTTATGAATAATAAAATAATCAATAAGTATTCAAAAATCTTGCAAATTATACACATACATTCATAAAAGTAAAGTAGTTTATTTATTTTTTCATAATGAAATAAAGTTTTTCACTCATAGTATTTAAACTTATGACATTCGAAAACAAAACTTTCATTTATACTCATTAAATCTCATGCACAAATTTACTTTTTTTATCACTTCATAATATTTTTAAATATTGCGCAATAGAGCGGAGAGTAAAAAAGTTTTTTTCGAAATTCTTTTCTCTCCAGCGCGGAAAAGTTGTGGAGTGGTATCAGTAATATACTCACAAAATTTCAAAACAATCAATAAATATCTTCCGGTTAAACTTTGGGGTCGAATTATGCAATTTTAGCCAAAAAGTTGTAATTTTTCACATTTCAGTAATATTTTTAATTTTCAATTTTTTTCTTCGCCCTAGTGCGGAAAACCGAACGAGTACATAAGGTATATAAATTCAAAATATTAGAATAATTAAAAAATATCTTCCGGTTCCACTTTGGGTTCTAAATATAGGAAATTTGTCGAAAATGATACAAATTTTACATTTTAGTCATTTTTTTATTTTTTGATTCTCTATTCCCACTGGCATGGAAATGTTCGAAGAATATGTAAGAAACGTAAGTAAAAAACTTTTGAATAATAAATAAATATCTTCTGGCTTCCCTTTCGGGGTCTAAAAATGTCAAATTAGCCAAAAAGTAAATTTTCACATCTTACAGATTTTTTTTCTTATCAATTTTCTCTTCTCGCTGGAGCAGAATGTAAGGGAAATCATATG
Source organism: Maratus speculifer (assembly GCA_964019185.1). Lineage (NCBI taxonomy): Eukaryota > Metazoa > Arthropoda > Arachnida > Araneae > Salticidae > Maratus > Maratus speculifer. Next base: position 274,828,957 of record OZ025295.1, on the reverse strand, counting down.
AGAAACATAGCAGAAGAGGTTATTGGCGACTCTTGCCCATCGACTCTTGCCATGTTATCGAAGCCAGGTTCTTTTATAAGTGTCAAGTATTCTTCACGTATTCTTTGTTGATGGAGCATTCCCTCAATATTCCTCTGAATTAAAGTTTGATCTTTTCGACGGTTAAAATACAACTTTTTTAAAGTATTGGTGGATATGAAACTCTAATCTCGGACTTGGCTTTCATGTGATATTTATTTCTTTTTCTTCTTGGGTTATGCCTGTCTATAACATTGGGCATGTCGTCATGAGTCACAACTCCTAAGTCTTCAAGAAGTGAGTCTGTTACTGATACTACAATCGGTCAGACACTCCCATTGTGTCTCAAGTTCTGGCTAGGGCAGGATGATGGGTTGTTCGTGATATACTTATAGCATTTATGTTCGATTGCAATGACACTAAAGTTTTATCACTAAGATCGTGATACAGTTGTTCATCAACAAGACTAAAAGATTTAAATAACTCTAAGTCTTCGATGAAGCAGTAGTGATTGTTTTTTTCCATTGTATACCATTTTCTGAGACTATCTTATTCTTTTTCAAGCCTGCTCGTTCATTTACTAAGTTTCGTGTTGTGGGCCATGTTTCCGAGTGTATTAATTTCGTCTATCGACAATTTCCTTGAAGTTGTTTGATTCTCAAGAAACTGTCTTCCAATTCTGGAATTTTTATATCACGTGGACATTTATATCCTTCTAGAGATGTAAACTTGTAAGAAAAAATTTCAAGCACACTTTTATCCCCTTCCAATAGGAAAATATTCAATTTTCACTTCGTCTGTTTTTTAGCGTCAAACTTCTTTATTCTCTTGTATTTATCATTTTATGAACTAATCATTTGGAATATTCTTTGCCTAGAAATCGTTGAAAATGAGGCAGCCTGCTAAATTGCTTCTATCATTTTAGCCGATATTCCGCTATCATACCAAAGGCGGGTCCGTTTTTTAATTATATTTCGATTCATTTCTCACCAACAAAAAAGTATATTATATCTTCATAAGTTGGTAGAACGCCAGCTCTTAATTCTGTAGGATCCTAAAAAATGGGATGAGATAAATCCCGTGTACTGCGTCTTAATTTTGATATTTATGTATTTTTCCATGCGCACTATTAGTTAAGCACAAAATTTAGTAATCACTTTCAGATGTATTAATTTTCACTAAAATATAGAAGCTAATATTGAATATCCATTACGAACCTATCACAAGCAGAGCATTAAACAAACGCTAACACTACAGTAAACGAACAGAGAGCTGAACTTATTAGAGAAATTTCCATCAGATCGCTTTTAATTCGATTGTTTTATGATTTTTGTATACATTAATGCAATGTATTTGCCAGTTTACATAATAAAAGTCAAACCAGAAATATTTATTAATTATTTTATATTTTTACACTTATGTTTGTCATATGATTTTCCGAATTTGCCGCGCCAGAGAGAAGAGAAAATTAGTAAGACAAAAATCCCTGAAGAGAAAATTTACATAATTTTTGGCGACTTTGAAATTTTTAGATGCCGAAAGGGAAAACGGAAGATATTTATTGATTATTTTAAAGTGTTTCCCCTATTTTTCTATTATATTTTTCGAACTTTTCCGTGCCAGCGGGAATAGAAAATCGAAAACTTAAAAAAAAAAAAATCATTAAAATGTGAAAAATTGCATCATTTTCGATAAATTTTCCATATTTAAACTCCAAAGTGGAACTTTAATATTTTGGACTTATGTTCCTCATGTAACTCTATCAACTTTTCCGCTCTAGGACGAAGAAAAAAATCGGAAATTAAAAATACTGCTGAAATGTGCAAATTTACAACATTTTCGGCTAAAATTGCATATTTCCACTTAAAAGTGGAACCGAAAGATATTTATTGATTGTTCTGAAATTTTGTGAGTATGTTAGTTATACCACTCCACAACTTTTCCACGCTAGGGAGGAAAGAATTTCGAAAAAAGTTTTTTTACTCTCCGCCCTACTGTGCAACTACCAATTTTAATTTTCAATTAAATTAACAGTTTGTTTTAAAAAGCATTTACTAAATTTTAAAATGAGATTCCAAAAGAAACATTAATCAGCAAACGAAAGATATGCATGATCTATATCATCGACATATTTTCTTTGAAATTTTAAACGTACTTTAATAAAAGTGTTACGAAATTGTATTTTTCTTGTAGTTCCATATATTAAATTCTACACAGAAAATAACATTATCACGACAATTTAAATAACTAATAAATTAATTCATTATATATAATTTCCTTTAGTTTAATTTTGATATATTTTATCATTTCCATTTCATTTTCTATTATTACTGTTTCCCTTGCTGTCCAATTTTTAAAACTTTTGTCTTTTTTTAATTTAAAGCAATATTATAAAACAAAGTTTTTCTTCCAAGGAAAAGCATTTCTTATCACCATTCTAAAATTTGATTTTCTTTTTACAAAATTCGAACTTATAATCTCATAACATTCTTTCACAATTGAAAAATAATGAAATTGCATTATATATATGAAGAGAATTCCTTTTTGAAATTTAATTTAGTAGAAAACTATATCAATTGTGTGAAAAACACGTTTAATAATTGAAAGAAAATTTTTATATAAAATAAATTTAAATTTTGCGAAATTTTATCTCAATACGGATGTTATTTATTTAAAAATTTTGACTTTTTTCCTAAAAGTACTACTTGGTTTGTTAACTTCTAACACTAAATAGATATTTATCGAGTTTCATAAGGTCAAAATAAAATAAATAATCAATACATGTAAAATAAAAGTAATATATTTCATATATTAAAATATAGCTGTTTAATAACTACCTTCTTTATGAAGAAAATGAAACTTTTTAATCTATTTCATATTCAATGTTTTCTTTATAGAGCATTTCATTTAAGGAGAAAACTGTTTTACATAAAACTTTTAATGGTCATATAATTAACTTTAGATTTGCATTAAACCGCATACTTACATAAGGATTTGCGTAGTTTGGCTCTTTTTTTAACAGTTCCCAACAAAATTGAAAAGTGTTGATGCACTCTAGACCGGGAGGGATTCACCTCAAAGAATTCACGGTTGAAACTCTAGGATTAGTTAAACCTCGATTCGCATATTACAATACAATTGATCTGTCAACTCATATCTTAGTGCAACGCACCTAAAACCCCGATTTTAACAGTTGCCTCGAAGATTGCTTTCTGCACCCAAAAGTATGAAAACATAAAGGATTGTGAGCAGGAAAACATAATGATAAAACTATGAGTCCACTGCTAAAATCGGGTTTTTTGGTGTTTTCCACCAAGGTATGAGTTGGCAGACCAATTGTATTGTAATATACGAATCGAACTAATCCTAATTTAACTAATTCTAGAGTTTCATCCGTGAACGCTATGAAGTAAATGTTTGTGCTGCCGCCTCCCGGCCTATTCGGTTTGTCTGTTCGATTGTCTACGCTTTAACTCCAGTAAAGTACTTAGATTCTCTCGCAATTGATAAACATTATTTAGGACCATCAATGCATGTTTTGTATCATATATCAAGAGTTTTTGATTACTAGTTAATTTACATGGCACTCATAACTGTTCCATTATATTGTAGTCTATAGGGAAGAATCATTTGCAGAGATGTTTCTTGTTGTACATAAATTCTATACCTCTTATACAGGGGTGCACGAATGATATCACATACCATTTTTTTTATTAAAGGAAATTGCTATTTTAACATGTATTTTTTTCTTTTTTATTTATTAACACAAATAAGTGCGACAATATTTAGTGAAAACATTAAAATTATATTTTTATTATTAAAATTATATTATTATTATTATATTTAAATATTTTTATTACTTTTCCTAAAATATATCGACAAAAGTAATTTTCTTTAGTACTGATTGAAAAGGTTTAGACAAACAGTTGTAGACAAAACTGAATATATGTGTATCAGAATTCTATATGCTATTTTTAAAATACTTAGTATCTAAACTTAGACATGGATCTTTATTTCATGTTTATTCTTTGTTTAATAAAAAACATCATCAAGAATCTGCCATATATGATGAAACATAATTTGTTGACGTGTGATATTTATGAAAAGGGTTTTCTATGCATTAAAATTTACAAATTGATAGAATATGGGGAGCCATGCTATTAAAAATGTTAAAAATTGCATATGACAGGCTCTCAGAGTTGGGACGTTCTCAAAAGGTGGGCACTGTACACACATCATAACTTTAAGCTTTTGAATAAATAAATTTAATCATCATTGACTTTAATTTTTATTTTCACTGAATTCTTAATTCTATTTAGAGACAAAAATTGATATAATTTATTGTAAAAGTTTTGTATAAATAACTTAAAATTTTAATTTTTTTGACAAAAGTGGCCAATTTCGGACATTCATAACGTTAACTATTCCAATGTACCAGGAAAAAAAAGTTTTAACTTGTTTCCAAGATATTGTAATGATAAACCGCGAATGCATAAAGGAAATGGATGATTGTTTTATAATTTTTTTAACAAATGGCACTACCGATTTATTGCTTTTTGAAGTTAGAAAACTTTTCTAGAAATACTTTTTCTGTATTTTTTTTATGTCCAAAAATAATGATCGAACAGATTTCCACGCAAAACACGTTAAGTACTAAGCTGTTTAATCTCTTTTATCTATCTTTAAAATAATTTTTTTTAAATTTGAAAGTATCTATATGTATTTCCGTAACATTTTTTTGCAATAAATGCACTTTTCTCAAAAAAGAAATTGGAATGTCCAAATTGCGTAACGATCTAAACGCCGATATTGTTTTGCCGTAAATCTAGTTTTAATGATGATCTGATGTCCTGAAACATATAATAAGATATTTATTATGATGTTTTATCATAAACAATTATGTGTGTTATGAAAATAAATCGTCTTTTTTTCCTGTAATAATATAATTTTACTTAGAAGCGCGCTCAACTTTCAGGTGTAGATTGACTAATTAAATTATAATAATTGATTTTCCAGAATAGTTGCTGTTTTTTATTGTTTGTATATGTGTTTATAGACTTATATACTGTATTGTAAAAAAATGGCCCTAAATTTGAAAATTTTAAAAATCACTAATAGTTAACGTTTAATTATCCCACGTTTTGATAATTCACCAGTTCGTGTATTCCAAACACTGACAGAAAACCATAAGAACTATTTATTTTATTCATATCAATAAATATAACATACGCGGTACGACTTGCGTTCATGCTGTAAAAGAAAAATGAAAGGTAGATATAACTTTTGTCAGTAAAAATAAGTTTGAATATTTATACTGGAATAAACACATAAAATTTATTATTTAATAATTAAAAATAATGTTTGAGATTAGCTCTGGCCGTGTACCATATGACGTAATCAAGTCATATAACTGTGAATTTAAACCAGTTATAAAAGCTAATAATAGTAACATAGTGCATATTTTATGACATTAATCAGAAAACGTCAAGAATTTAACATCGAATTCATGTTTATCACATTAAAAGATAACTGAAAGTAAGTTGCACATATTCTTAACATCCCTCATGATGCATCTGGACTTTGCAATTGGATATGCTTCCAATATTGAGCAATTTGATTCCCAATGTCAATTTGAATAATCCAACATTCAAAAATGGCATAACTGTAACAACCATATTATCTCCAAGGAATGATTTATTCAAAGAATCCATTGATGAAAGAGAAAATCTGTTATCTAGGAAAACTATTAACGCATTAAGTAAGGTTGTCATTGATGAGATCTGAAAGGGAATACAGGTAGTGCTGCGTGGATATAGATTTAAAACAAGTCAGAAAATCAAATGGGGTACGGCGCGTCATGGATATTTCAAAATCGCTATAAAACTTTGCCATGCACAATCCGCAACTTCATATACACTTTTCATAAAAATAGATATATCAGTAGCTGCACTATTCATTAACGACTCATTATACATTACTTCTCACAGTTACATTTTCAAAAGCCGTATTAATGCAGGGTGATACAGAATTCTTTGTCAATAATCGACATACAGATTAGGAAGACGATAGCAAGCAATAATCACATAGGAACATGGGCTGCAAGCGCAATCCTAATGCACAAGAAGGCGCTAGAAGTCGCCAGGACATCTGGGCAGGCAGAAGCGAGGAAAATATGTTTGGGTATATAAGCTGGAAGAAGAATGCATAGCTAAGCCAATAGTGAATTGGTGGTTATGCATTTAGTTTACAGGGCAGCCAATCTCAGTGGAACAGCGAAGGAGCTATATTGTTCTTAGTTTCCATCCAGATATATCTCTACCCATACCTGTTTGCACGCCTGCATCATCGATTCAGCGAAACGGGATGTTTCGACATACGAATGATCAATATTGGTGTTCAGAGAACAACGTGGACAAATATACAGGAAGAGGCTGGTCTGTGCAAAGTTAAAAACGATCCATGGGCGATTACTTGACACGTATCACAACATGTTCGGCAACATTGTATCATCGTTGCAAAGCGTGTAATACACAGCTGCAGGCTCTAGTGCAGAACTTCGAACGTCAGCTTTAAAATGTGCTGTGACATACATCTTCTTCTGTCGCATCGTCTTTCTCTAATAAAATATCCTTATTTGTGACCTGTCTCGCTTCTTTCCGCTTCTGGCTTTGTGGGACTCTATCGCGTCTGCATTGCATTTGCGACTCCACCCAGATAGCTTGCAAATTAGCAGCAAGTTTAATTTTTTTATTCTGATATTTCTGATATTATCTTTCCATGACAAATTTCACTTGACAAATTCGTTGCGAATCTCCAGAAAGGTATACCATCACCCACTTCCATGAGTAGGTTGCTGTAAAATTGGTGCAATACTGTTTTTAGCACTTTCCAACAAAGTTGGAAAGTGCTTATGCATTCGGTTAGTCTGGCCGCCTGGCCGACTGTCCGCGCTCCAACTCACGTAAATATACTCGGATTGCCTTGAAATTTTCGGACGTTATTGACGTTTACCCTTGCACGAACCCTATTGACAATGAAGTTTCTAGCATGATTAGTTTATCTACAGGAAGAATCAAAAGTTTCCCATTACATTACGGCCTATGGGGGAAAATCGTTTCAAAGGAATTTTAAAGATATTATACCCTGTCAAATATATTAGAGTTTATATGTTTTTACGAGGTGCATTAAAATATGCATACTATAAAGTAAAGGTGAAAATATAGCTATTAATTTACAGGGCCACACAAAAGAATTCCATTAGATAATGGTAAAAGGAGGAATTTTGTGTGACATATTTTAAGTATATTAAACTGTTTCATGTATAATAAAATTGATGTATGTCAATGAGGCTTAGTATAAATTGTACGATACTGCCTTCCCTAATATAAAATACATAGTATTTACAGGGACACACAAAATATTTCAAATAATACATTCTTTCCAAAGTACAGTATGTGTATCCGATGATAGCTGATGAATGGATGAAAAGCACTTTAATTATTATTTGCGCGTATAAGTTTCACTAAATTTATGCATATTATATGGTGTGTATAAATGCTATGTTAATATACAGGGCTACCCAAAAGAGCTCGCCAAAGGTTACTGAATATGAGCATAAATTACTAAAAGCTGATTCTGAAATAAATTATGCATTTTTAAGTTGAACTGCATTAAATTTACTAAGAAATGATTGCAGAGTATAGATAAAATGATATACAGAGCCACGCAAAGAATTGGGTACATGGACCATGTGAATGATAATTTATGAGAGAGTGATTTCAGTTGTTTTATGAGTGTTTTAGTTTAAAATAAATTTTATCTTAACACTGATGTGTAATAAAGGTACCATGTAAACTACAAGGCTGAACAAAGTATTCAAGTACGTTTCCATCTATTAGTATAAATTGTTGAAAAAGAAATTTCAAGCTACTAAGCATTTTTTGCTAAACTAAATTTTCCCATTATATAGTATGTATACTAGCTGACATATCATATAGAGGGCTGTTCAATAGTACTAGAATACATATTTGGCTTTATATCCTTATTTACCTAAATAACGAAGTTTTGTTAAAGACTTCATGAAGCGTTGGAAAGTGCTTCATAATCTATGCTTAACGCATGATTTTTCATACTTGTTAATTAATGAAATTTACAAAGGCAAAAAATGTCTCTGATGAGAGAATAGACAATTTTCAGGACTGCATCCCTTAAACAAATTTTATTCGGTTGGCACCACTTTTTTTTAAACGGTTTACTTTTCAAATACCAAAATGACTGCCAATTAAATGTACAAATATCACTTTCATTTATTAATGATGATAAGAACGGTGCATGCACTTTCCAACTTTGCGTGTACGCTAGTGCGCAGCGTATACATCAATGGACCCGAAGGGATTAAAATGACAGTGTGACAATTGGAAACTGATAGTATGAAATGACAAGATTACACTTTGCAATAAGTTATAAATATTTTTGGGTGAGTGGCATCGACAAAGGATATAGTCAATAATTGAACCGTGTGGACACCATCATTTCGATACCATTAATTTTGAAATCGGTTTGTTAGCTCTCGAGATTAGGCCCTACAAATAAACATACTTTACCTCTTTATAATATAGCTATAGATTTTTAAAAAACTATCAAAATTTTGATGTTTTAAGAAATTTTATCTGAAGCTACTTCAGGTTCGTTTTAGATGGATTGCATTAACAGTAAATGTTAATTTTATCCAAATAGTCATGTTTTAATTTATATTAACAAAACGTCACTTATTATTTGTGTGGATGTTTCGTAGAATTAAATAACATTAAATAATTCTAACAAATAAATTCTTGACTAATTTCTGTGTTTAAATTAAAACAAACATTCAAATTAATCAATAGTTTTCATTATTGAAATAACTTAAAGGTTTATTTTCTTCGAACAAAACTTGCATATTTAATTTTTTTTTCCTCTAACATAGATAATTCTTCGTGTCATACAACGTTTACTCAGTTAAAGAAAATGTCAATCGATTGCTTGTTCTAATCAAAAGAGCATAAAATTTATTTTTTTCTTAAGTTCTAAGCGTAAAGAGAAAAAGAACTTTATTGGTTTTATCCAGACTTTTGACTAACCCACCAGTTTTTTTATTTAATAAGCCTTACATAGCAAATAGAGAACTTTTATTCTTTTTTTTCTATATTTCTTTAAAAATTTAGCTCTGGGGAAGTTCGTTAAGTAGTACTTTAAAAGGAAATTCAACAAAAGAAAAAACTGCTATTAGACATAACTTTTAATGTAAAAACTTCAAATATCAACTATAATATATAAAAAAAGCACATGGTTTCTTTGATTTTGAGATGAATTTACTCTGTGATTTATAGTTAGATTATTCCTATAAGATTAAATGTGACACCATTGAAGTTAAAAGAAGAAATTATATCAGTGAAAATTAAAAATATATATATTTATTTGCGATTAGATTGAATTGTTATTATTATTATTATTATTATTATTATTATTATTATTATTTTGAATTTTTAAACTCGGGACCCTGACTAGCAAGGATAAAAAAAAATCATACGTCAAAAATATTTTTGAAACGCTTTCCAACATATCCAGAATACATATTTTAAATTACAACATGTTGAAAGATGTCTTAAATGAACAATTTCAAGAACACGTACAAGATTTAGAAACCCAATATTAACAACTAGAAGACAGCCCGTCAAAATGACGTGTTTGCATTTTTAAAAGGATGATAAAAAATTACAACTGTGGTCAATCAGCCACTTTAGGCTTAAACAATTTTTGAAAATACAGCGATTAAACATGGAGAAAAAAATCTATAAAAAAAAAAGAAAATTTTAACAGAAATTTGCATTTAAAACTATAACAAAACTGTCTGGTGGATGATGGGGTTTGTAATGAACAAATCGTAAATACATAAATTTTAAAAGAATTAAGTAAGGCAAAAAAATCAATTATAAAAGATTATATTGTGAAACTACAGCCAAAAAATATCGAGAAATACTGAGAGAAAATAATAAAAATATCTAAAATGTATAAAAAATTTCCTATTTTGGCCCATTTTTTAGCTAATACTTAAAAGAAAACACTCTATAACTCGCTCTATAAGATCGAAAAGAAATGTCAACAATAAAGAGTAAACAATGAACGTGTTCAGGAGATAAACGCGCTTCGCGAGCAAGCTCAGGGGTTTTACCGAGTACGTTTCCGCTGTAAGATCCACTCCACGTACCTGACTCCTGAGCGTGCGCGCTCAACGCGCATAGATCCCGAACGCGCCCGCTCTTTTCTGAGTCTTGATGTTACGAAGGAGTCATTCTAAAGATTCAATCACGGAATTTGTCATTCTTGAATGGCAACAGTATTGATTTGCTTACATTGTTTACTTGGTTTGTTTTTTCCGTAATTTCTGGTTGTTTTATTTAGAACTTAAACATTATAATTAAATAGTTTTTGTAGGTTTTAAAGAAAGTGAGTAATGAATAAATCTTTCACATGTATATTTTCATAAGTTGAACAATTAGAATATTTGTGAACAGCTCGGAATAGTTAAGCCTAACGTGGACGCATTTGCAATAAGTTTCTTTTTCTCGAGGATGGGTTGTCCCCGGAATCGTCGTACACGGAGGGGTTTTATATATATAATTAGCGTTAGAAATTTCCATAAAATATCCTAGCATATTAGGTCGAATAGATGAATGTAGCACTGTTGGTTGGATGCGGCTGTTCTTCTGATTGCTCAATGCTCTCATGCATTCGCGTCATCTTGGATCCTTTGCAACGACTTGCCTTGCCTTCTCTGATCCACTGATGCCAACACCTCCGAACTACAAAATCACTTCGAACAAAATTGTACGTCTGTTAGACCAACTAGCTTTTTTTATACCTATGATTCGACCCATTTCGAAGTCGAAACACTTCGTAATGCCGCCGATTAAATTTTAAAGATGTCTTTCTGCCAAATCCCACGTATCAACTATGGAAACCCAATTCTAATTATCCTTCAGTTATATTTGCCAGTTGCGCAATTTAAATTCGCCTTGCGCAAATCCCCAGTGGTTAGTGGGGATGAAGTTATAATCATTTACGTAGCTCATCAAATGACATCAGCACACCAAGTTTCGTATTTCTGGTTAAATTTTTTCTGGGTGCATGTATTGTTTTGCAACAGAGTGTAATAAGGTACCTGTACCCAATATGGACACCCTAAGGAAAATGTATTTTTTTCACCCCCATATATAAGTCATAGGACTCCAAAAATATGTGTCCACTATCCTTGGACAATTGACTATCATTATTAAAATTAGCGACCTTGTAAGTATTCTGGCTTAATTTAAATGATAAAAACAAAAAAAATGTTTACAAGTGTCCATATAAGGAATTACCTGTCCTTATTATGGAAAGGTGTTTCCTTATTGACTTTCTACACAGTGTGTATAGTAGAGCCACTTTTCCAAGGTATTTTAGAGAAGAGGGAATAAAAAAATGTATCTTAAAGTATTCGGAGGAGGAGGGGGGACAGTAAATATCTTCAGAACATGCATTTTAGAAAGGGGGTGTCATTCTCGGTTTTTACCCTTCGAAGACCCATGCAAATCTCCTTAGTTACTAGTAAATATTATGAAATAATATTGTTGGTTTTGCTTAGCTTTATAGCATCTGACTGCGAGTTTACATCTGTTATTACTCAGTCCTCACAGCATGGACAAATAGAGACTTTTTCACCATGAGCAGTAAGTCTTACATAATCCTCATGAACATATCTGTCACATGTGATGCATGGCCGCATGTTTGAAAAAGCATCAATACTGCAAAAGAAGCAGTACCAGCTCTCCTTTGTTGAGGAAATCATACCAATGGTATCTACGATTTTGCCAACATATATCCTACTGGGGGTGGGCTTCTTTTTATTTTTCTGCAAGGGTTTTTTGGAGGAAGGTTTTAGGGAGATTGTTCAAATGACATCTTGTTGAACAAAGATTTTGCCACTTTGATGCCTTTTCAATTTATTGCTTGGCAACGTTGAATTTTCTTCTTTCTTACAGTTGTAGTCGATGGGGACTTAAGCTGTCCATAATGGGAACCGGGCGTAGTTCTACTAAATCTTGTAACAAATGAATAAGGAAAATATTTTTAAGTAAAATATGCAATAGCAATCGAAAATATGTTTTATTAGCTTTCTAAAATACTCCACTTTTCAACATTTAATGTAATTTTATCATATCTAATAAGAATTTAAGCTTACAAGTAATTAAGATCAGCACATCTTGAAACAACAAATTTCCTCCTAAATGGCGAAGAGCGCGCTTTTTTACACTTTCCAGCCTTAAATATCTTTTCAATTGCTTTTCTTCGCGAAAATGTTGAGCCATTTCTCGATTAAAATTATTACCTTTAAAAATATTAGGGGTGTCCATATTAAGAGCCCTGTCCATATAGGGTACAAATACCTTAACAATTTTAATTTAATAGATAACAAAATAATAGATAACAAAATAAACAAAATGTACTGAAGAAGAAGTTACATTTTATAATTAGTTAAATTTCTGATACAAATCGTGCAAAACTAAGTTCATCATCAGAAATTAAAACTTGGTATTAGTAAATAAGTATCATGATTTAATTGGAAATTACGATGAAGGTTTTTCGACAAATCAATTATAGATCTTTTCTATAAATTGCAACATTAACTTTTTGAATGTAACATCTATTCAGTTGAATTAACTTTTGTCTTCCATTGAAGCGAAAAAATATATTGACTACATAAAAGCTTTTTTACTGAAAAAATTCATTTTCCATGCACGTTAATCTGAAATAGAAAGCGAAATTTTCAAACCGAGTCCGAATAGGAAGGAAATGAGTTAACTCATTTTATTTAGTAGTTTATTTTGATTAACTTACTCCAATCACTTTAAATTTACTTCAGATTATCAATAACCATGTGTATAATTATGATATCTTCATTTTTATCCTTTTTTCACGCTGAGTAAGTGATTGGCATACATTTATTCTAACTTAAAAAATAATTAAATATAGTTGAAAAAATGCATAACTCACATTTTATTTATTTAAATGAATCAAGCCTTTTAGTACATCAATGTCTGTTAAAAAGATAATTATTACATTAGTGGTTATGCTAATAAATGGGTTAAGTGTTCTATGTCATTAAATACAATGCACACTTTTCGATTAAATAAATTAACGCTTTTATTGCTAAATAACAACATTAACTTCTTGAAGATAAAGCTTTTTACCAACTCAGGTGTACAAGAACTTCCCGTTATCTTTCGTAGTTGCAGAAAAAATTTACTGCTTAAAAGGATGTTTTCTGCTTCCTTTTAAGCTCTATTTAAATTTTAAGAGTTAATTAGATTTGTTTTTATGCAAGAAAAAATACGGAAAATAAAAAAGTATAGAAGAAAGCAATGATAGCTATTAGCGCAAAGAGATAAACTTATTTCGTGTGACTCAAGACGTTTTGAATTAACGTTGAAGTAAATGTTTATGGTTATCAATAAAGGAAATAATTTATTTGATATTTGTCATTACCTTTATAGTCATTTTGAATTAACAGAAATCTAACGAATCATTGAAAGTAAGTTTCTATTAACACGAAAAAAGGTGTTTTGTTGTAATTTTTTAAAATCTAACATGTTATAAATTGATATTAAGTAATATTAGATTGTCAAAAAATCACTTATTTTATCAAAAAATCCACATTTTGAGGAAATGCTTTTGACAGCTAAATTAGTATATCTGTACATACATAAGTTGCTGGATAAAATATCAGTCTTTTACACAATTCAAAATCTCTAACTCCTTTTCTACTGTATAAAACTAATTTACCATCATGAGTATCTTTGACATTGATTGCTGTTTAAAGAACGTAAATAAGTTTTAAAATTTATAAATTATAATAAACTTTAGTTAATATAAAAATTGAGTGATACTCCAAAGCCAAAAATAGCAATTATCTTTTTCAAGTTTGATAGCTTTTAGATTAGGTTGGAAAATTCAAGTTAAATAATTATTAAGACTATAAATTTTTACAAATTTCTCTCATATTCGACAGTCATTAGATTTAGAGCATAAAAATCGAATTAAATGATTATGTTAAAAGATAAATTCAAATTAATGTTATAATAAATATTTGACATGTCACAAATTTTCATTAACTTTTCCTTTAGCTGATATTTTATTAAATCATTAATAACAATTTGTGTCAAAAGTGTAAATTACAATTACAGTTGTCATTAGGCTTATTTAAATGACGTACCTCAGAAAACAAACAACTAAATATGGATTTAAACAGGGCTGAAGAAGCTGCCTACTTTGGCACTTAGATCCTTGCTAAGAAAAATGCAAATTACTCCTTTATATACTGGGATAAAATGAAATCTCGTGACTTTTCTTCGAATATAAGTTGCTAGAAAAGATCTCGGTAGCTTCTAAAAATGTAATTAATATAATATCCCTAAATCGACTTTCTTGATATAGGACATGGCTTTAAAGATTGTGTGTAGTAAAAAAGAAAAACTAACCAGGTTCCTAAAACACTACATCGTGTCCTTGTGTAATTCGACCACGAATACGCAGTGTGTTGTAATACAAATCATAGTATAATATTTACGTATATTTCTTTTTTTGTCATGATGGCATACGTTGCTTTTCAAGCTTTGCTATATTAGTCCAGGCATTACGTGCTCAAAAAGGACAAATAAATGCAAGTTTTGGTGTAGTTTTGATTTTTGGCTCCCTTTATGTTTTTTGGGTTGCTGAACACGAATCTGGCATTATCCAACAAAATTTCTCCCCGGAAACACGTTTTTTTGGAAAAAAACGTGCAAAAAACGTGGCTTTTTTTCGTTTTTTTAAAATAACTTCAAAATTATGCATTTGACATAAAAGTCATCAATACATAAATTAAAGAGCACAAAATTTCCTACATTTTATGTATTTAAAGTTTTTTTCTCTGATCAATGGTTTAGCCGTGAGAGAGCCGCAAAAATGGGTGTGAAAAGCAAAAAATTCTGAAAAAACGTGAATTATAGCACCGTACGTCGATGAAACATGAAAAACAACCATTTTACCCAAATTTTCCCCACTTAATAATACTAAATATATTATTATTGACTATATTTTGTTAATCTGCTGGTTATTGTTTCTTTCATAACAAAAAAATAAATAAAAATGAGCATTTTTGTGATCAAAATCTTCATTTGCTTGCTATTATAAAATAATAATGGTAATAATTTCTTAATTTGACTTTTAAATAATGTAAATAAATTAATTAACACAGGCTTTAACATATAAAAGCTGACACGGATTCCAGTTCTTAAAGTTCTCGAAGTTCAAAATGTGGGTGTAACAGTAAAAAAAATCCGGAAAATAGGAATTATGGCACTGTATATGAGATTTAACATGAAAACTGACCATTTTTTGCAAAGATTGACTTTAAATTATACTGAAGATATTATGATCGACTATATTTTACAATGAAGTTGCTAACAATAAAAACGACGACTCATTATGAATTATTATTTAATTATAAATAATTATGTACATTAGTAAGTACATTTACTTAAAAAAAAAAAACAAAGTACTATTTCCGCTTTCTTTTATTTGAGGGTCCCTGCTTTTCACCGACATTTACAAAATAGAAAATAGACGAATAGAATTAGTGGGTGTTTTTGTAGCTATTAATACTATAAATAAAAGTTTTTTTAATAGTAAATATTTGATACCTTGCGGCATGACTATGCTCCCTTCCATTGGGACCTCTGATTCATTGTGTGGGCAATCCATTTCCAGATCGGTTTCAAAGTCTAGCTTATCCTCTTCGTATTGACACACAACTGCGATGTTGTTGCAGTTTCCCGAAGTAAATCTATCTGATATCTTCGCAAATAATTTTTGCTGCTGCTTCAACCACTCGCAGCCTCTCATCTCGATCAGATTTACTTGTTTGCTGATACCATGCATTAGTCAGTATCTTCCCTCCTATATTCTTGAAACACACAATGGACTTTTTTTCTGATTCTTTGTGATCAGTATGTCGTCTCCATATCTCTCAATGAGGTTAAACTTTACAGTTCTCATATCAGGTTGATAACTCTCTGTAACCTGTTTCATTAGCTCTTCCATGGAGAATTGACACTCGTCATCATGATTTTCAAGGTAATCGTAATATATTTTGTATTGCTCTGTCGATTGCCTCGACAAATGGACCACGTTTCTACTGTTCTTGGACCTTCGGCCTCCCATAAATATATTTAAAACATTTGATGTGGTATTGAACATTTGCTGCGATCAAATCATTCACTGGTTTGATGCGCTGAATTATAGCCTGCCCATAATCATCATTGCGAGCTCTTGCTGCTTTCAGAATAGTACTTTTGAATCCCATGTGTCGCACACTGTATACAATATTGCATTCGCTTGGTGGATTTTTCGCTTGTGTTGCGATGAAATCTTCCGAAATGCATATAAAACAATTAGTTTGAAAATTAAACTGAGGAATTGATGATCTTAAAATTAGAGAAGTGCTAGCACTTTGTTCCTCAATCTTCTTCAGATAAGCAGTAATCATCCGTTCATTTAAGTATGCTTTTCTACACTTAATATGCACATCTACTGAGATTTTCCCCTTTAGGAAAACTGTCTTTCCATCCTTTCTTTCTGTACTTGCCTTGATTAACGCTGCAATACCTCATCTAACTTTCACTGACCTTTCTTCTAAAGGAAAGTCACAAATAAAACTCAGCGATATCGAGCAAAATCATTTTAGATGTTCACTATATTCACGAAGACTCAAACAGTGAATTACTAAATTATAAGTAAGCAGTTGCATATAGAAACTGAGAGGAATGTGTCCTCCTGATAAGCTAGTGATCTGTGCGACGCATATTTCTAACAGAGGCGAGACTGGTGGAAAAGGGGGGATGGGTGGGTTAGTATGCCACTGAACGTGGACATGGGATGCGGGGGTGGGCGCTTGACCAACGTTATTTCATACTTGCACCCCTTCAATCAAGGGGGAAGTGCAGATGGGATCAGTTAAAGCCTGTTTTAGTTATTTTATTTACATTATTTAAAAGTCAAATTAAGAAATTATTACTATTATTATTTTGTAATAACAAATGAAGATTTTTATTTATTTTTTAGTTATGAAAGAAACAATGAACATCAGATTAATAAAATATAGTCAATAATAATATATTTAGTATTATTAAGTGGGGAAAATTTGCGTAAAATGGTTGTTTTTCAAGTTTCATCGATGCACGGTGCTGTAATTCACGTTTTTCAGAATTTTTTGCTTTTCACACCTATTTTTGCGCCTCTCTCACGGCTAAACCATTGATCAGAGAAAAAAACTTTAAATACATAAAATGTAGGAAATTTTGTGCTCTTTAATTTATGTATGGATGACTTTTATGTCAAATGCATAATTTTGAAGTTATTTTAAAAAAACGAAAAAAAGCCACGTTTTTTGCACGTTTTTTTTCCAAAAAAACGTGTTTCCGGGGAGAAATTTTGTTGGATAATATGTCAGATTCGTGTTCAGCGACCCGAAAAACATAAAGGGATTCAAAAATCAAAACTACACCAAAACTTGCATTTATTTTTTACCAAATGCCTGGACTATATGTTTTATAGCTAATTTTATCATAATGGATTTCTTATTTCTTCAAAATTTTAAGCCGGTATTCACGTACATACCCGTAAAGCATGGTAACGTCACTGCAACGTCCTTGTGAAGTCCCATTGTGACTTTGTGACCATCGATTGTCAATGTGACGTCACTTGACGTCGATGTGAAGTCACAGTGACTAAAATGTGAAGCCGTTATGGCCGTTTTAGAGCTCTTTTGTGACGTTTCACAAAGTGGTCACAATGTGAAAAATTTTTGAAAAATGTGTCATTTGTGACTAATTTGACATTTACATTCTGACGAAACTGTGACAAAAGCGACGATATTTAAATTGCCAGAAACATGTTTTTTAAAGTAAATAATATGTTTTGAAGGATATTTATGAACTTCTAAGAATTTTTAAGAAAGTCACATCTCAGTCACAATGTGACGTCACTGAGTGGTGGCATTTTGGTCACAGATGTGTTGTGACCAAAGTGACTCAGAGTGACGTCACTGTGACTATGCATGCTATTAGGATAGTGAAAGAAAATAACATTATAAAACATTACATTTTACTGTTGTTTACACTGCAAAAATAAAACTTAACTTTTAAACGAGATTAGTGGAAATTAGATGCCCACTCGTGTTAACTAATATCAGTTAGTTTTATGGATACAATCAAATGCATATTTTCTCGTTATCTTTAGCAATTTCTATACTAATGTGTGAAATTAGAAAGTAAAAGTGCAAAATGGGCTATAGTGGCAATATCATTATTCACAAATGCATATTTCTAAATACATAATATTTATATTGTCGGGATTTTAAAAATTAAAATCAAAGTTTTCTCAAACCGACAGAATCCGTAAATATAGATTTAACTACTATCATTAATATGTATTTTACTGAGAACTATAGCAGTCTACAAATTGTAAAATTATGAAGCATTTATACCATCTAAGCAGCGTGTATTTATAATGAATTTGAGTTATTATTATTATTAAAGAGGGTTCGAGACACATTTAAAAAAAATTTATATATTGAGTTAAACTTTTGAATTTTTTTATAATGATTAATCATTTTATTTCTAAACAAAATCACATGACAAAAGTTCTCTTAATAATAATAATAACTAAATTAAAAATTTATTAAAAAGTGGGGTAATTTAAATTGTTATTACTTTAAGTATTATTCTTGAATATTACATTATAAAGATTATAATTTATACTTAAAATATTACATTGTAAAACATTGCATTTTACTGTTGTTTACACTTACGGAAATAAATCAATGGTTTTCATGGCATCTTTTTACATTAAAATAGACAGAAATACCTAAATTTTTGTTTTGATTCAGAATTTTTAAAATATTAATTTAAAAAATAAAAATAATTTAAATAAAAAATTGAAAAAAAAAATTATGTAACTTTCATTAAAAAAAATTATATTTTCAAAAATAAATAATTTTTTTCAAATTTGTTGGATCAAAATTAAAGTAAAATAACCAAATAAGACGTGTTCTAAATTTGAAGCATTTATCCTTAACGGTAGTTGAGTTACAATAATTTAAATCCGAAAAATGATGAAGAGAAACGCATTTTCACAAGAAATCATTTACATGAACATTATTGCTTCAAAGCTAGATTTTGAAAACAAACTAAAACGAAAAAAATAATATTTCCTCTTATAATTAAAATAGAAACGGGATTTAAATATACAGGGTGTATCTAAACTACTGGGCAAAACTTTAAGGGGTGATAGTACAGATCAAGACAAACAATATTAAATGGGAAACTAAGGGTCCCAAACGTCTTCCGAAGAAGATAGGCGCCATCAAAGTTTAGGGTCCAAAATTTGAAATGATTATAAAAAACGGAAAATTTGGTCGATTCGTTTGCGGTTTTCACGAAAACTATTCTTTATGTCAGTATTATCTTGAAAATACATTATGAGGATGAATTTCAAAAAATGCCGATAGAGGGCGCTTTAGACTTTGGAGTAACGAAAATTTATTTTTTACCGCTATTTTTGCATCTCATTAAATTTTTTTTAGAAATTTAGACATAAACTTAAATTTTGAGCTCAAAATCTGTGGTTAAATAGCCCAAACTGAACTGTGTTCAATGGGAGTGGGTAGGTTCAAATTTCAAATGATTATAAAAAACAGAAAAGTTGGTCCATTGATTTGAGGTTTTCACTAAAATTATTCTTTATGTCAGTATTGCCTTGAAAATAAATTATACAGATAAATTTTAAAAAATGTCGATAGAGGGCGCTTTAGACTTTGGAGTAACATACAACTATTTTTTATCGTTATTTTTTTCATCTCATTAAATTTTTTTAGAAGCTTAGACATAAACTTAAATTTTTAGCTGAAATTATGAATAGTTGAGAGTGGTTAAGTAGCGCTAACTGAACTGTGTTCAATGGGGGTGAGGAGGTTCAAATTTCAAATGATTATAAAAAACGGAAGAATTGGTCGATTCGTTTGCGATTTTCTCTAAAACCATTCTTTATATCAGTATTTCCTTGAAAATAAATTTTAAAGATAAATTTTGAAAAATTCCGTTAGAAGGCGCCTTAAACTTTAGAGTAACCAACAACTATATTTAATCGTTTTTTTTTTAAATCTAAATAAATGTTTTAAAATCTTAGACTTAAATTTTGAGCTCAAAATCTGAATCGTTGTGAATAATTAAGTAGCGAAAAATTGAACTGTGTTCGTAGGGTAGGCAGGGTAACATTTCAACTCCTGAACATAGTTTTGCGCTTCTTATCCCCTCCCAACGATTCAGAATTTGAGCCCAATCGATTTCAAAATTTAAGTCTAAGCTTTTGCAAGCATTTAATTAATTAAATAAAAAAATAATAGTTAAAAATTGTTGTTGGTTACTCTAAAGTTTAAGGCGCCCTCTAACGGAATTTTTGAAATTTATCTTTAAAATTTATTTTTAAGAAAATACTGGCATAAAAAAAATTTTTTTAGAGAAAACCGCAAACGAATCGACCAATTTTTCCCTTTTGTATAATCATTTGAAATTTGAACCTTCCCACCCCCATTGAACATAGTTAAGTTAGCGCTACTTAACCACTCTCAACAAATCAGATCTTCAGCACAAAATTTAAGTTTATGTCTAAGCTTCAAAAAAGTTAATGAGATGAAAAAAATAACGGTAAAAAATAGTTGTATGTTACTCCAAAGTCTAAAGCGCCCTGTATCGACATTTTTTTGAAATTTATGTTTATAATTTATTTTCAAGACAATACTGACATAAAGAATAGTTTTAGTGAAAACCGCAAATCAATTGACCAATTATTCTGTTTTTTATAATCATTTGAAATTTGAAGCTACGCACTCCCATTGAACACAGTTCAGTTTGCGCTACTTAACCACAGATTTTGAGCTCAAAATTTATGTCTAAATTTCTAAAAAAATTTAATGAGATGCAAAAAATAACGGTAAAAATAGTTATTCGTTACTCCAAAGTCTAAAGCGCCCTCAATCGACATTTTTTGAAATTTATCTTTATAATTTATTTTCAAGACAATACTGACATAAAAAATATTTTTCGTGAAAACCGCAAAAAATCGATCAATTTTTCCGTTTTTTATAATCATTTCAAATTTTGGATCCTAAACTTTGATGGCGCTTATCTCCTTCGGAAGACGTTTGGGACCCTTAGTTTTCCATTTAATGTTATTTGTCTTGATGTGTACTATTACCCCTTAAAGAGTGTCCCAGTAGTTTAGATACACCCTGTAATTTTTTTAAACATAAAAAAATTAATGCGATTTTTTTTTTTTTTTTTGAAGATTTTTGTTTTCAGGTTCCTTTAATTATGATTGCCTGATTTTTTACATATTTTCATATTTGCCTAGAAATATAACCAAGGTAATATTTTTACTTTTTGTGGAATTAAAGAGCTGAGCGTGTGTTATTCGCAGGACGTTTTGAAGTTTGTTTATTGTTTCGTTAAGAAAAATATATTGATGATTTTACAAGATAATTGGATAATTACAGAGAATAACTGTCTTGGAATTCCGCTCCTCTTGCAACTGGATGGTTTTAATTATCCTTGTGTGTCGGACGTCCTTTCCGTTCAGTGTAAATAATTAAGACAATTAAGTGCAATTAATGTAGTTCCAAATCTTTGTAATCTTTTAAAAATAATTCTTTCTTAATTTCTTTTGTGTAAATCATGCTTACTAAAACAGATATCAGACAATTAAAATAAAGCAGAACTTTGGAAAACTCTTCATTTAAAATTTTGGGGAAAATGAAACTAATTAGTAAGAATAAAAACTTGTATTTAAAAATTCAAAGAAATTCTTCGATTCGAAGAAGTTTGTTTATTATTTCGCAAAGAAAAATGTGTTGATGATTTTACAAGATTATTGGATAATTATAGAGAATAATTGTCTTGGAATTTCTCTTCTCTTACAAATGAATGGTTTTTTATTATCCTTGCGTGTCGAACGTTCTTTCGTTTAATGTGCATACTTAAGGCAATTAAGTTTTATTAATGTAGTTCCAAACTTTGTATTCATTTAAAAATATTTTCTCTGAATTTCTTTTGTGTAAAGCATGCTTACTAAAACAGATATCAGACAATTAAAATAAAGTAGAACTTTAAAAAACTCTTAATTTAAAATTTTATGGGAAATGAAACTAATTAGTAAGAAAAACTAACTTGTACTTAAATTTTCACATAATTATTGTATAATTAACTGGAATAGATTGAAAAATGTTTTTTTAGGAATCTTTGAAAAATTAATCTTCATAGTTATTTTTTCAAATCAGAAAAAAAATTAAATATCATTTAAATGTTTTATTGTCCATCAAACTCAATCTAGAATATTTTATTATTTAAATTTTATAACTGGAATATACCTGGCATTTTTAATGCAGTTTAATAGAAGTATTTTAAACTCAGAGTTTAGTGATAAAAATCAGTAAATTTTTCTCATCTCTATGTGTAATACTAGAAATTGTTTTTCTATTTTAAATGTTAGTATCATTTTGAGTAGTTAACATTTATGTGTTTAATTATTAATGAAGTTTGTCAAACAATATATAATACATTATAGTAATCAAGTAATCATAAAAGTAGAATTTTCTTTAATTTTCTTAAATTCTAAGTTTGCAGTATGAGCGATGTTGAAATATATATATTTTTAAAACTATTGATTCTAGAATATAAAATGTAAATTTGAATTCCCCCCCCCCCCAAAAAAAAAATCCTTCATTTAACCTAAAATGTGCCCTTATAAATGTATCCTTGTTAATTGTTTTCAATCAGAACTAAAATTTACATAAAACAAAATGTCAAATTACTGATATATATATTACTGAGAAGTATAGCGATCTATGAATTGTAAAATTATACCGTATTTATACCATTATGCCGCGTGTATTTAAAATGAATTTGAATTATTATTTAATACGATTAATGGATTTTTTACATATTTTCATGTTTGCATAGAAATATTATTAACCTGAGAATTTTATTTTATTTTATTTTATTTATTTATTTTATTTGTTTATTATTATTATTATTATTTTAATTAAAAAGCAGAGCGTGCTGCATTAGAAGATCATTTTGAAGGTTGTTTATTATTTCGTAAAAAAAAATTGATGATGATTTTAAAAGATAATTGGATAATTACAGAGAATAACTGCCTTGGAATTCCTCTCCTCTAGCAACTGGATGTTTTTTTTTCCTTTTTCTTTTTTATCCTTGCGTGTCGAACGCCCTTTCCGTTCAGTGTGGATAATTAAGACAATTAAGTGCAATTAATGTAGTTCCAAATCTTTGTGTACTTTTAAAAATAATTATCTCTGTATTTCTTTTGTATAAAGCATGCTTAGTAAAACAGATTTCAGACAATTAAAATGAAGCAGAACTTTGGAAAACTCCTCATTTAAAATTTTAAAGAAAATTAAACTAATTAGTAAGAATAAAAACTTGTATTTAAAAATTCAAGTAATTATTATATAATTAACTGGAATGGATTCAAAAACGTTTTTTTAAAGATTTATTGAAAAAATTAATCTTTATAGTTATTTTTTTCAAATCAGAAAAAAAAATTAAACATCATTTAAATTTTTTACTGCCCACCAAACATTAATCTAGATTGTTTTATTATTTAATTTTTATTACTGTAATATACCTGGAATTTTTAATGTAATTAAATAGGAGTATTTTAAATTCAGAGTTTACTGATAAAAATCAATAAATTTTTCTCGTGCCTATGTGTATGACTGGGAATTTTTTTTCTATTTTAAGTGTTAGTATCATTTTGAGTAGTAAACGTTTTATGTTTAATTATTAATGAATTTTGTCAAACAATGTATAACATAATATGACATTCATAAAAGTATAATTTTATTTAATTTTTTTAAATACTAAGTTTGCAGTATTAACGATGTTGAAATATAATTAAAAAACTATTAATTCTAAAGTATAAAAAGAAATTTGAATCCCCTCCCATAATATCCTTCATTTGACGAGCCCTTATAAATGTATCTTTATTAATTTTTTTTAATCAAAACTAAAATTAACATAAATCAAAATGTTAAATTACTGATATATATATATATATATATATATATATATATATATATATATATATATATATATATATATTACTGAGAAGTATGGTGATCTATAAATTGTAAAATTATACCGTATTTATACCATTATGGCGCGTGTATTTAAAATTAATTTAAATCGTTATTTAATAAAATTAGTGGATTTTTTACATATTTTCGCGTTTGCATAGAAATATTACTAAGCTAAGATTTTTATTTTTTGTTGAATTAAAACGCGGAGCGTGCATTATTTGCAAAACGTTTTGAAGTTTGTTTACTATTTCGTTAAGAAAAATGTATTGATGATTTTACAAGATAATTGGATAATTACAGAGAATAACTGCCATGGAATTTCTCTCCTCTTGCAAATGAATGGTTTTAATTATCAAAACGTGTCAAACATTCTTTCGGTTCAGTGTGGATAATTAAGATAATTAAGTGCAATTAATGTAGTTCCAAATCTTTGTATACCTTTAAAAATAATTTTCTCTGAATTTATTTTTTGTAAATCATGCTTACTAAAACACATATCAGACAATTAAAATAAAGCAGGACTTTGGAAAACTCTTCATTTAAAATTTTCGGGAAAATGAAAATAATTAGTAAGAATAAAAACTTGTATATAAAAATTTAAGTAATTATTGTATAATTAACTGAAACAGATTCGAAAATACTTTTTAGATTTTTTTGGGGGGGATTTATTAAAAAAATAATCTTTAATATTATTATATATATTTTTTCAAATCAGAAAAGAATGAAATACAGTCTAACTCCTTTGTAGTGAACCCGGTATATCACAAACTCATAGATATAATAAATGTTGGTCCCACCGTTTTTGCTAAGGGATTTAATACTAATTTATTCTTTTATATCAAATTTCAGAAATCTTAAGAATCGGCTATAACGAACAGAA
Organism: Maratus speculifer; assembly: GCA_964019185.1. NCBI lineage: Eukaryota > Metazoa > Arthropoda > Arachnida > Araneae > Salticidae > Maratus > Maratus speculifer. The sequence goes on along the minus strand of OZ025295.1, from coordinate 274,803,791 downwards.
CAATTTTTTGTCGTCGATACCCTCCCCTCTTTTTTTTCTGCATCAAATCTAATTTTATAAGAAAATGTAACCCGGACTGTGAAATCTACATGAAAAATGAATTAAAATGAATAATTTGAAAATAGAAGATCACGCATGTGTTGCTGATGCAGAAGAGCACGCATAAATGACGAAAACTTTATCACTTTTACAAATACATCCTTATTGAATACAAATAGCAACTTATGAGTTACATTTTACGAACGGTTTGGATAAAGCGAACCACTGGATGTAGTGAACAAAAACTTTGGTCTCTTAAAGTCCGTTATAACAATATTCGACTGTGTTTAATTTTTTAATTGTCTACCAAACACCAATCTACTTATTACTGTAATGTATCTGGCATTTTTATGTAGTTTAATAGAAGAATTTTAACTTCAGAAGGTAGTTATAAAAATCAGTAAATTTAACATAGATATAGTTTTTCATATTCCTATGTTAATTATTGGAATTTTTGTATTTTAAATCTTTGTATATTACGCCTTTTCAGTTGTTAATATTTTTGTGTTTATAATGAAGTTTCGTCAAACAATATGTAATAAAGTTTGGCATTCATAAAAGTAGAATTTAAATTTATTTAATTTTTTTTATTCTTAGTTTGCAATACTAACGATCTTGAAATATAATTTTAAAAAAAATTATTAATTCTAGAATAAAAATGTTGAATTAAACAAAAAAATATTTTTTCTCATGCCTACGTTGATAATTGTAATTTAAGTTTATTTAATTTTAATAATTTCTCAGTTTGCAGTAGATCTTCAAATATATTTTTCAAAACTTTAAATTCTTGTATAAATGGTAAATTTGATATATTTGTTTCTAAAATATCCTTCATTTCATTTTAGTTGTGTCCTTAAAAATGTATTCTTATTTTTTTTTTTTTCAGGGAAAACAAAATATAACAAAAAACTAAATGTCATTCTTGCAAATGTCTATCCCTAATAGTACAGTCATTAGAAATTCAATTTTGGATGTATTCAATCTTTAGAATTTGAGCTAAAATGAAAATATGTAATTGTATCCTTAAAATGTAATAATGCAAGTCCGTAAATGTAAAATTTTACTGTCCTTATTCAAAAACATATCGAATTGCGTGATAAGTCATAAACAGTGCCAAACTCAGAAAACTTTGCGCGTGAACATCAAAAGAGAAATTTATTTAAGTTTATATCGTAAATAATTGCTATTTGTGCAAACCCTGTGTACTAATTAAACATGTTGTGAAAATTACAAAAAGAATCGTAAATCCTTTTTATCACGATTATTCAGGTTTTAAAGATTTTGAAAACCATTAGATTAGACACATTTTTGTTTTACAAAGGAGATATATTTCAATTAAATTCAAAATATTAAACTTTAGTTATAGTACCTCAAATGTACATTTAGAAATATTACATACAATAAAAACAGTTAAATTTGATTTTTTGAGCATATGAGATTTTAATAATTCAAAATACGTAACCATTAAAAATAAGGAAGATGGTGAAATTTTAATAACTAGAAAATTATTGGAAAATACAATATTCACAGAAATCCCTATCACATAGGGCTTTTCATATGACATTGATAAATGCGAAGAGAAAATAATTACATAAATTTTCTTAATATTAAATTCAGTATTTTTACTGGCTCAACATCCTGCTTTCAATTGTTTAATTCTAGTTTCTAACCACTTAATTGATCAATATTTTTGAAAATAACATTTAAATAATGTGTATTATTTCATGTCTTTTATAGAATTTTTAATCTTATATCACCGTTTTTTTTTAATTTTGCTGAATTGAAACAGAAAAAAATTTCTGATTAAATAATGCAAAATTTACAATCAAATTTTACTGGTTATTGAAGTGATGAAATTTCCTAGTGAAATTTATTATTAAACTAGTTGTAACCAATAGCATTATTCACGTAACATGAAAAAAAACTAAACGTAAAAAGTCAAAAAATTCATTTCCGATAAAGAAAAACTTGCATAATTAACTAACCCTTTGTCGCTTTTTATAGAAGACAATACGGAATTTCTTATTTGTTGGGGTCTTCAAATAAATCAAACATAAAAAAATAAATATTTTGTGTCAAAGATTTCGAAAAGGAAATATAAACCAATGAATAAATATCGGCGAAGAAAAACGGGAATTTAGGCAATTTTTTTCGTGTAATAAAATTAAAAACAAAAAGACACAGAGAGAATTCTAATCCATACATCTGTAATAAAACGCAGTCTAACGATTCTGGTGCGAATGCGTTCATCTTGCCATTCGAAGATAAGATGTCTTTTATGTGCATTCTATGTTAAGATTAATTCAGGCTTAAAAAGTACATTTCTTTTCTTCTTTCTTTCTTTCTTCTTCTTCTTTTTTTAGTTATCTGCCTTTTGCTATTTATTGAATCACTTTTGATAATAATAATTTATATATATATATATATATATATATATATATATATATATATACAGTAAAAAATAACGATGAATATAACAGTGGAAAAGACTGTTTTCTTTCTAGAAAAGGAAAAAAATACAATTCACAATCCTTTTTGCTGTTTTTTTTTTTTTTTTTTTTTTTTTTTTTTTTTTTTTTAAGCGCCATCTATGAAAGGAGTCGTGAAATACACCCACGATTTTAGCAAAAGATACGAGAATATGTCTTAAAAATTTCATTAAATCTAATCATTAATCTACCCCCCCCCCCTCTTTTGCTTTCTACGGAGATTTGTAAGATTTATACAAAAATCTTCAAGTATAGTAGATTCCTATGTAAAAGATTTTTATCCTCGAAAATGAGTCTAACTCCTTGTTCCCACGGCGGTAAGATAAAATAAAAGCATAGATCATTTTTTGGACAATAAAATGACACTAAAAGAAAATAGCGTAACCTTGGAGAGAAAGATCAAAAGAACTCAGCAGAAGCATGGAAAATGGTCGTTGACAAAAGCCACTCAAGATAAATTTTGCCGCGGAAAGTTCCAGAAAATATATCCGAAGCAGCCTTAGATATATCACATGGTCATGATCATATTGTGAAATCAGATGAGGCGATTCTTTCTCCCTTTCTCCCCTCCTCTGTTAAAAAATAGAATAATCCGAAATCGTGGTTTTTGTTCTGTTCATTTCTGTTGTCTGGAACAAGTTTCAACTCTGTCTATATAATAAAGGTAAGTGTTAGTTTTAATTTGTTTATTCATACGCATTTCTTTATTTGTTTATTAATTGTAATTTAAAAATCTTCTATATTTAAAATTTAAAGAGTTACAATTTTTGTCCAGCTGTTTACTGCTCAGCGTAAAAGTTTTATTTATTTATTTTAGTATAAAAATTTTAATTTAGCTCTTCTGCTGATAAATCGAAAATCTTACCCGAAGTTTGTTTTTAAAATGGATACAATACATATTTTCTATTTTATTAAATTAAAATCTGAACTAAGTAATTTTAGCATAAACTATACCGACTAGAAATATATATATATTTTTTCCGTCAAACATTCAAGTTCACAAATTTTTCTTTCCTTTAAATTATTGTATTAACCCTTTAAACTATCGTATTTTTCTTTAAATGTCAATTTTTATTTAAAATTTAAGAAGCAAAATAAAAAACCAACCACTTTTTCTTTTATATTTTTTCCCTTGGCAAACAAAAATATTCATAAAACTCGTACAAAAAGGTGTAAGTGCCAACAAATCTTGTTATTTCCCCAAACTGTCTCAGATTTTCATCCCATCAGCTTACATCCATTTTCTGAATCATGCTTTACTAACATTTTTTCATGTTAAACATTTTTTTTTTCAAATCAAAAGCAGTCAGTATCAGCATGAATATCTATCTGTAGGAAGATCTGAGAAATTAAACTAGTTGAAAATTTTTAATTTCATCAAAAGAAATTTATAAAGTTAACCAGCTGTAACAGAATGAAAATTTATATTCCAAATGTATATTGGAAACAACTGTTGAAGCTTGGTTGAGAAAGACTTCCCATTCAAAAATATACAATTTATTTGGAGGTCGTTAATAAATGCCTTACTTTCTGTCTTAAAAAATTTTGCCTACTTATCTGCCCCCCCCCCCCCAAAAAAAAGGGGGGGATTAGAAAGGAAAAATGTACAAAATGATATGTTTCAAAATAATTATTTACTACTTTTTTTCTGAAACTGTACACAAATTTATCTTACTGCACAAAAATTTAAAATGCATTCAAGATTCTAATTAAAAAGTTTGAGATTATTATAAGCTGCAGGTATAAAACTAATAATTATAATAACCGCACATACAAGACCAACATTTAGTTTAACTTCATGAAACGGAACAATTTTTGTCATCATTTCACAAGCCATATTATTGTTTTGGTTTGTTCTAGTACATTTTGGCTTATGGAATTTATTATAATACAGTAGACTCCTCCAAATTCGCACATCTTGGGACCAGAGGTTATATGGAGTTTAGAATTTTGTTGATTTCTGGTAATTTTTTTGTAAATTCATTATAAGAAATGCTTTCAATATAGTAAAATAATAAACTAAAATGATCAAAACTGAGATAATTTTATAACTGATTAAATTATTTATAATATAAAGGTCAAATAAATAATAATGTAAAATAAAATAAGCATAATAAAAAATATACACATTCCTTGAATTATTTAATGAAATACATGTAGAATAATATAAAGCAAAAAAAAAAAAAAAAAATCTGATTTTGGCCTTACATATGAACTGAAAGTTTCATTGTTTACATCTGCAAATATATGCGGATTTTTTTAAAGATCGCGAAAAAATGCAAATTTTATCAATAAGGCGCAAAAAAAAAGAGCTTATTGGATTTTCCCCTCTTTTTGGACAATGTATGATTGTGTTAAAATTCTAAGTATGAAAGTAATTTATTTTAAGGGTTGTAAAAAAGCCTAGTAAAATTTAAAAAAGCAATGCTATGCTGGTGGCTTTTGTTAGTCTTAATCGGCTTTTTTTTAAACCAAAATTAACCTTTATTGGCCGAAGTTGTTTTTCTACAAAGAATTTAAATTGTTACACTGCACCTTTTTATGTGTTTTTTTTAAATTAATTTTAAAGATATTTAGTTGAGGTAGACTTCAATATGACCTGGTTTCTTAATAATGAAAACGTTAATATTGGAATAATTATGGATTGCAAATTTTTCAACTAAACTTAACAAATCCATACAAATATATTTCTCTGGTTTATACTGATCTTAAGCCCCTCCTTTTTTTTGTATTTTTCTGTTTCATGTAATTAAAAAAAAAAACAATAGTTGAAATCTAAAGTTTTATATTACTATTGAATCAAAAACGTTACATTTTTACAGGAAAACAAACAATATTAAATAAGTAAACTCAGCTCTTAGCTTTTTCATATAGGTTTTGAATGAAAAACAGTGAAACTTTACAGTGGCTTGCAAATGGGGGGGAGGAAGGGGACGTTTGCTCTGTGCATGAAAATTTAGGGGATGCCAAATTTATACTACCATCATAACTTTTGACCTGTCATAAGAAAAAGTTGGGAGAGGGGGGCACCAAATTCGGTCTTTGACCCGGGTGCAATTTTCTCTTCGCATCTCCCGGAAATTTTATTCTGCTTCCTAATTCCTTTGACGAAAAATGTAAAAAAAAAAAAAAAATCTAGATTATAAAAAATGCAAGGGGAGGTTAAGAAAAAAATAATAAAAGTTTAACTATTATTATTTTTAAACACCAACCAAACATTGTGAAGCAGTCGATTACTGGAAGGCAGTCCATTACTGGCACATCTACCCTATATACAGTAGACTCCCTCAAATCCGCAAAAAACCAGAAATCCACAACTCTCTAAAATCCGCACATATTTTATGAATGTAAACAATGAAATTTTCAGTTACGATATTGGCACAAAATTTGATTTTTTTAGTTTTGTATCAATTCCACATATTTTTAAATTTGCAATTTTCTTAATTATGCTCTATTCGTGTGTTTTCATGAAGGAAGAATTTTTTTTTTTTTTTTTTTTTGGAAAAAATTCCAGATATTGCTGATATTGCTGGTAATCAAAATCTTACCAAATATAAATATGCATTAATCCAGGGGTGCCCAGAGAGGGGTTTGGTGACGCAAGATGCATCATACAATTTAGTTTTTTTTTGGGGGGGGGGGAAATTTGAGAAAAAGTAAATTTTTTTTGGGGGGGGAGAGATTTTTAGTTTTTTAATATTTCAAAATTTAATTCCAGAAATGTTCCCATGCTTTTGCACCAGTATGGTTTGCATCAGTATAGCTTAATTCCTTCTGAATGCAATTCACCAAAATGGTATACTGTTGGAAATATGTATATGCAATATGTGTTTTTAAAAGTCTTACCTTTTTAATTTTTTTTTATTTCCAGGTGCTTGTTGAACATAAATCCAAACAGGGGAAATAAACAGCGAAAGAACAGCCTAAAAGATGGCATAATGCCACGAATATCATCAATGTTAAATATATTATCGGATTCAGGGTCGGACTGGGTCATTGTAAAGGGCGCAGACCTTAAATTTTTGGAGGGCGCAACTTTTTTTTAACGAAACTCATTATTTTATCTTATAGGAAGCCAATGCTATTCATTAATAACAAACAGACTGTAAGAATATACAGGGTGTTTATAAAGTCCCGGACCCATTTTGGTGTTTAATAACTCATAAAATAATAAAGATAGATTAAAATTAATAACATAAAAAAATAGATAGACTCAAAAAGTGTCATGACCCTTGTCAATGAATTTCCACGTGTCGTCGCACGGAGAATAAATATCAAGTCGATAGTCAAGTTCACGCCAGGTAGCGGCAAGCATGTCGGCATCCACAGAGGCTATTGCGGTTTAATTCTCGCTTTTAAGTCATCAATCAGATCACCTGATATAACGCCGCTGGACATTTTCCTTTGGGGATTTGTAAAGGACAATGCTTGCAGGAGGAGAGTGTCGAACATTGATGACTTAAAAGCCAGAATTACAACCGCAATAGCCTCTGTGAATGCCGGCATGCTTACAGCTACCTGGCGTGAAATTGAATATCGACTTGTGGAAGTTCATTGATAAGGGTAATGAAAATCTTTGAGTCCATCTAATCATTTATGTTATTAATTTTAATCTATCTTTATTATTTTATGAATAATTAAACATCAAAATGGGTCCGGGAACACCCTGTATAAACACCCTGTATAATTGAGCTTCGCTAATCTGAATTAATTGGGACCGGTGTCTATTTTGTTTACAAAAATTGGGAAAATACTCAGTAGTACAGTAAAGATCTTTTAATCCTTCATCCGATAGTTCGGCTTGCTGAATAAACCAGCACGACTCTCGGGGAAAAAAAAAAAAAAAAAAAAAAAAAAAAAAAATAGCATTCTTTCACTGTAAAAAAAAAAAAAAGACTTAAACTGGGTTGTAAGATCTCTGCGTAGACTACTGTTCGTAACATGGTACATTAGTATTCCCAAAGTAGTTAATCAAAAATGGTTCAAAACAGAGCAGATCCTTAATAACATTAAAACAATCAGAATTTCTTAGATATAATGTATACATTATCTAAGATGTTTTGATTGTTTTAATGTTATTAAGGATCTGCCATAAAAAAGAAATAAAATTTAGGCTACAAAGTGAACTTTCTAATTTGGAACACTCTGCTGTACCCAAACTTGATTGATTTGAATCTAATGACTGAAGTTTCAATCATTCAACAGCCAATACTTGGGGCAATAACCGAGCGGGATTTTTGAACCTATTTTATCATTTTTTCCCCCTTCCACTGAGGTGAGGGGAACGAGGCATCCTTGAAACGGCGTATGTATGTAATTCTTTGGGGGATTTGTATTTTAGGAAATTTGTGCGTTATAACGTTGTACTTTTTAACTTATGTAAGAAACATTAATATTATTGACTTTGTGTTCTTATAAATCAGTATTTCTCAACCTTTTTTTGGTTGCGGCACACGTGAATGTAAAAAAACGGAAAGTTGTATGATACAATAAATCACATATACATTTGCAAAATTTAATTAGCTAGAGGGCTGGCTCGCTGTATTTTCTTATACAAATTAAATCAAAACATGATTCTAAAGTCGCCAGACAAGTCCGCATTCATCGTCAATTTTTAAAAATCTTTCTCCTTTTTGGACTTGATTTCTATCAACGCTAAAAAATTAAATTCGCAGATTCATGAACATGCAAGAGACAGAAGAATTTTCATTATTTTAAACTAATTTCGCAGTAAGTATGCATTTTTGGGAAGGGGGAGAGGGCAGGTACCCATTCAGTTTTTTTCTCGGAGATTATTGACAGGTAAATCTTATTCTTTCTCAAATCAATGAGCTGTTCTTTTCAGATTTGATGCCATGCAAATTACAAGTGGGTTCGTTAACCGTTTTTATTTGCCAACTGAAAGCGAAGGAAAGTAGCTTTTAAGTGTTAAGCACATGATAAATAGAAAATATCTTATCGTCGATACGACATCAGGCAATTTTAATTATTTGTCAAAAAACATTGCGGCACATTTGACAATCTCTCATGGGACACTGATGACTGATGTGCCGCGGGACACAAATTAAAAAACATTGATATGAACAGTAATATCATAATCCTAATTTTTCAAAGTTAAAACGCTTCCACTTGTGAAAATGACTTCATATCCTAAAGAACATAGTGTCTCTCTCTTTTATTCGTAAAGCTTTTTTTTTTTTTTCTAAAAAAATTTTTCTATTGTGATATAATTTTCAATTAATGTCCATTACACTCGTGCTGAAATTAAAAGTTATTAAATAAGGTAAATATTGAAATTGAATTTATGTAACTATGCTAATGATTTTTTCACCCTTTCGAGACAGCATCTCTTATTTGGTTTATTACAAATTTTATTTGGTTGGCACCGCTTTTTTAAAACAGTTTCCTCTTTACTGATTAAATATCAATTAAAGCTCCAGTTAGAAAAGTCAAATATTATGTTTATTAACTAATGGTGCCAAAAACATATTTCACAGTTATCTTTTAACTTTTAACGATGCACACATGTGTCACCCGCCCCGAAAGGGTTAAATATAGATGTATCGACTTAGATCCTCAACAACATATCTTTATCAGATTAAGGAAAATCGCTCAAATTTTAACTTTTCGTCACGTGCAGCCTTAAAACGGAATAACGGGTGAAATACTCATTTTTAAAAAATATCGAAGTGACAGTGCTATACAAAGCAAAAATTTTCTAAATGGATATATAATTGAATCATATTACTTCTGATATTAAGATCCCTTTTTCTTTACTCATACAAAACGCGCAACGATAAATCAGATATCATATGAAAGTTTTTCACATACATATACATATACAAATACATATATTTCGCTTTAATGCATTGTTTAATTGAAAAATTAAATTAATTAAAGTAACAGTAAATAATATCTCCAAGATTGCAATGCAAAAGCCTCGTACGATCTACTGACAAATAATAAAACATTGGAAACTGCGATTTTTACAAAAAATAATGGTGATAACAGATTAAATTAAATAGCTTAATCATTTTATAAATTAGTATCGATTCGAAAATCTATGAATTTAGTTCGATCAAATGAAAGAATAAAGTTCTGATTAGAAGGGGAAAGCATGTAAATTATATAAAAACAATCGTCGGAAAAGCAAAGTAAATTATATATCGAATTCCGATGTAACGAGCAATATAACTTAAAAACCTTTGGAATAGATTTTTATACTTAAAAACTATTCGGAAAGAATCAAACATTCCGCTGTAGACAGTATTCGGCCGTATACTGAGTTTATTGTATAATAAAAATCATAACGGGGAACTTGAAAATCATTTTTATGTTAGATTTATTTCCGTCTTATGCAGAGTAAAAAATACCAATTTACCCCCCCCCCCCCCCAAAAAAAAAAAAAAAAAAAAAAAAATTATAAACAGGATAGAATAGAACATGGAAGGGATATAAAGAGAACTTTCAAAGGTCGCCATAGCACTTTGGGTGCGGTGTTGAGCACCCCTACTTTACCATATACAGCGCAGTGCAAAATGGAAGGGGGGGGGGGGAGCGAAAGGGTGGTCGCCCTCCGCGCGGTAATTTAGTAGGGCGCCAAATTACTAACGTCATTATAATTCTTTCTTATGACCTGCCCATAAGAAAAAGTTGGAGGGAGGGGGGCGCCAAATTGACCCGGGTGAATTTTTCTCATCGCACGCCCATGACCATTTATACAAATTCGTGACAGACACAAAATTTTGATTGTTACATTTAATATACAATATTAAAACAGTTCTGTTTTCACATAAAATAAAATTTTTAACAAAATAAAGTTTGAATTACCTTTTTTTTGACGGGAATATTCTTTCTAAAAGTGTTTATATGTTTAATAACAAAAATACTTTTAATAAAAACACTTATGTTAATAAATTAAAATCAAAACATTTAATTTTATGGACACACAAAGTTTACGGCTTTGAAATGAATGATTTCACTGCAAACTAACTAATAATAATAATAAAAGAAATCGAAACATAAGCGACGATCTTTGGTGCCAGACAGTCTGCATGTTTTTACGCGCATTCGTTGCAGCTATTGGTAACATATAAAATGTACTTTAGATTTTAAAAGATTTGGATTGGATGTTGCCCTGAACAAAGAAACAGTCAAGAATAAACAATACAATTATTTTACTTTGCAAAGAGAATAAATTATTTTTATTGCTTAAAAAATTTTTGTTTTTTAAAAAGATATATGAAGAATATTTTTAACCATGTTGTAGTTATTCTAGCATTTGTCATAATTTTATTTTTTTGCTTTATTTTATTTATTTAATTTTTTTTGTCTTTTTTAAACTATTAACTTCACGTAGATGAGGGCGCAGATTTACTTGACCGAGGGCGCACCGGCCCATGGGCCGGTGGGCCGGCGGGCCAGTCCGAGCCTGATCGGATTACGAATGGTTGTAGATCATAACTTGTGGCTTGTATTTGTTGTTAAAATTAAACTTTTTTTAATTGCAATTTTCATGTTTTGTTTTTACCTCTTTTAAATCTAAATTATCTTTCAGACTTATTTCTAATGAAACTTGTTCAATTGCAAGAAAAGAATTTTATATATAATTGTGCTTCCATGATCCCTGTTTAGGTACAATTACACTTTAATGTAGATATGGTAAATTTGCTTAAAATAGAAACAGGAATTTCTGACCTTTTCCAATCAGCAAATAAATGCTGATGGTCAAGGTAGAATTTAGTATCAATGCTTCGAATTTTTTTTTAGATTACTTGAAAGTTCATTTATCATAATTTATATTTCTGGTTTGAATTAACAATTAGTATATGTATGGGGAAACTTATATCTAACCATACTAAAGCAATTTTTAAAATGCATTCCTGATTGTAAATAATGCTAAGTTGAAACCACAATAAGATTTCATGATTTCACGAACTGGAATATTGTTCTGATATCCTCCATTACATTCTGAGTCCTGTAAACAACCAATATTACATATCTTGAAGTACTAATAGAACTCAAATAGGAAGTGCTTTGGAAAGAATGAATAAATTTTCATTTTTTATCAGCAAAGACAATTTAAAAAATCGTTAAGAAAGGAAAAATGCTACTTTTCTTAAAATTTGATCAAGAAAATCAAGCTTTTCTAGAAATAAATATTCAATGATGAGGTTTTAATGAAAACAGAGCTTATAATTAAATCCATAACTGTTTTACTATCAAGGTCTCACATTGTATAAAGATATGTTTGTAGAAACAGACGTACAATTTCTTTATCCTCCCTCCATCACACACATACACTGCTTAAAATTTCAGATTAGGTGGAGTTTAATTTTAAATTTTGATCTAGCCATAAAAGATGCCACACATTTCTTCAATATTTTTATCTCTCCCCCTCCTCTTTTGCCACAAAATGTCAAGCTTCACCTTACTCTCCCTCCTTCTTTCGCTTGTTGCATGTCATGCTATGTTACATAAACATATACTTGCCGTTCAGAATCAACGCACTACCTTATAGAATGTATTTCACATATTTCACACAATATTTTTAATCTTTAACTATCTGTTTTAATGACATTTGTGAGCATAACAGTAAAAATTTGTATACTTATTTTATATGCAATAAGGTTAAAGTTTATAACCAAAAACAGCAATGAAATATTAGTATGAAAGAGCAATAGGAAAGATTAGTAATTTGCAGTTCAAAATATAACTTAATATATTTGGCTTTAAATCTTATCTTTACTTTATAAACACAAAATGCTTTTAAAATAACTTGAAAATTTAATCTATTGGTCTTACATGCTTTTATTTTAACCAAAATGTGTGATGTTGCATTTCTTTTTATCCCCATACCACCCTTTTCACAGTTTCTCAAACCCCCTTCCAGGCATGACATAATTTATTGACAGCCTCTGATACAATTTTGTTATTAAAACTCACAGGCAAAAGCTTCATAAATCCCTGGATTACTTGTACCTTTTGGATAAATTATAAATGATGGAATATATTTCCTCGATTTCAATGTGACATATATATTTTTTAATTTAACACACTCTATTCTGTAAAAGATCTTTGTTATTCTTTCAAATTAATTTTATTTACATAAGACTAAAAATTATGTAACTATTTAATTTCAAAATATGCATATGAAAACAGATCTACTTTACACTTTTGCATTTCAGAAATTTATTAATCTTCGTATAGAAACTTAACAATGAACTTAAGTCTATATTTAAGTATTGCAGTAAAGAAAAAAATGTACATGGTAGCAAAACTTGTAAAAATGTAATTTTGATGTACTTGACAGAAATACTGCTTCAGAGAGATGTGTATTTGTACTACTTTTGTAGTAAACTATTTTTATCATTATCAAAATGTTCTATTTTTGAGTGTTTTACTCTATTGGTAAACTTGGTATTAAAAGCTTGTTAATGGATTTGAAAAGAATTCACCAGTTTTTTAGAAGATACACCTGGTTTAAAGATTTTTTTTTAATCTAAAAATAAATTTTAATAAGTATAATGGCCCATCAGTCCAAAAAGACAGAAGGCATTGTATAGTATTTCTTACAACTTCCTTTTACTTAGTGTTGTGAAAATGATTGTAGTGAAAAAATAAAAACCTGAGAGCACTTTAAAGTGTGTATACTATTTTTATAAAAGATTTTGTTAAAATAACCTAATGTCACATCCCAGTTAACTCATGCTTTAATAGAGCTATAATCATAAGTAATTAAAATTTTGTATAGCATATTATTGTCACATGTTTGATATCACTGTTGTATGGAGGTATTTTTCTTTATTTCTGAAAATCTGATGTCAAATAATACAAAATTATAATTAAAAGTAATTACGTTTAAATATGCCATACACTTTTCAACTTATGTCAATAATTTACTAGATGAAAATTAAGGTATAATTTACAGCTACTGAAAAAATTACAAATGATCTATTTAAAAGCATGTACATTATGATGGAATCAACCAAAAAAAGGAATCTACAAAAGTTATCAACTGATTATAAATTTAAAAAGCAAAAAATACTGAGAAAATGCAAAATTGTGTAACTAAAAAAACTAATTTTATGTTGACTAAGCTGCAAAAAGTTCCAAAGTTAGGTGAGTAAAATTTAAAAAATAAAATTTCTTAAATAAACAGCAAAAAGTACTGAAAAAAAGGTGCCATAAAGTCAAAACAAAATTTTCTTAATTGAACTCAAAAATTGCTGAAAATCAACGTAAAAACAAATTTTAGTGCATTAACTGCAAAAAATACTGAATAACTACAAACGAGCAGTTAAATCTGAAAAACAAATTTCAGTAAAATAATAACAAAAAATGCTGAAAATCTACAAAAGTACAGTAAAATCTGAAAAACAAATTTTAGTAAATTAACAGCAAAAAATGCTGAAAATCTACAAAAGTACAGTAAAATCTGAAAAACAAATTTTAGTAAATTAACAGCAAAAAATGCTGAAAATCTACAAGAGTGCTGTAAAATCTGAAAAACAAATTTTAGTAAAAAAACAGCAAAAAATGCTGAAAATCTACAAAAGTGCTCTAAAATCTAAAAAAAAAAAAAAAAAAATTTAGTAAAAAAACAGCAAAAAATGCTGAAAATCTATAAGAGTGCTGTAAAATCTGGAAAACGAGTTTTAGTAAATTAACAGCAAAAAATGCTGAAATTATACAAGACTGCTGTAAAATCTAAAAAACGCAATTGCTGTAATTATACTGCAAAATTTACTGGCACCCATATTGCCAGCATTTTTTGCTGTTTAATTACTATAATTTTTTTTACAGTGTATATATATATTGATGAAATCAGTTTCTCTCCAGATGTGCCAACAGTAGCAACACTGCTCAAAACAATTAAAGGATATTGCAGTTTTAGGTGGATTTTGTATCTGGAAAACTTTTTAGCTGATTGATACATGGTCGACAGACATAGTAGGTTATATGAGAATAAATTACACATGTTTGGCAGAAAAAAATGCATTTTATTGCGCATTTGTGTACAAAAGGAAAAAAACACAATTTGTGCATATGAGAAAAAATAGAAGAAGAAAAGGTGTTTTCTTCAAAGAAAATCATTTTCAGTACGGGGTATGGTTTCCTCGGGCGGCCATCAACGTTAAACACCTTTGAGTCATGGACCCAATGATGCTATTAATGATGAGTTGGGGTATTCTGCCCCACTCTTCCAGAAGAGCTCTTTCCAGTTCTTGGAGAGTTTGTGGGGGTTGTTGGCGGCCAGAAACTCGTCTTCCTAGAGCGTCCCAAACGTGCTCGATTGGATTCATGTCTGGAGAACACGCTGGCCATTCCATTCGAACGATTCCTTCCTCAAAAGGGAAATCATCCACCAGGTTTGCACAATGTGGCTTGCAGTTATCGTCCATTAAAATGAAATTATCTCCGATTGCTGCAGCGTAAGGGACTACAATAGGTCAGAGGATCTCATCCCTCTATCGGCGACCAGTCAGAGCTCCATCTCGAATGATGTAGAGGTCAGTGCGCCCGTCAATGGAGATGCGACCATACACCAACACTCCTCCACCGCCAAATCTGACACTTTCGTGCACGAACGCAGGATTATTCCTACTGCCACGGTCCCTCCAGATGAAAATACGCCTGTTATCCGGATGCACAGAAAAGCGGGACTCGTCAGAAAACAGAATATTGTTTCATTCATTTCTCCTCCAGTTGACATGCTCGGTTGCCCACTCCTTGCGGTCGCGACGATGCCTTGATGTTAATCTAACACATACCATCGGCCGGCGAGCATACAGACCTACAGCATGAAGCCGGTTTTGGACAGTCTGAGTTGAAATCGTGGTGCCTGTAGCCGAGCGAAGGTGTTGTTGGAGAAGAGTAGCGTTCATGTTTCGGTGTCTCCGAGCTGTTAACGCTAAATACTGATCTTCATTGGGCGTTGTTGCCCGTCTACGACCTTACCCTGGTCTTCGGCCTGCACATCCACTCTCCAAAAACGGTTCCAGATCCTGGAAATGACACTTTGTGACACTCCAATGGCTTGCGCTACTTCGGCTTGAGTTTGGCCCCCTTCTAACCTACCAACAATTCTCCAAGCTTCTGAATCTGTCAAATGACTTCGCTGAGACATCGTACTCATCGAAACAAAGCTATCACTGAATGCCGATCATCCTTGTCTTCATTCTCTTTTATCCAGTTGAAAGTCAAATTTCATTCGATGCCGCTGAAGCGACGTTTTTGACGTCGAACTCAAAATTCGCATACTCCACAGTTTGATAACCAGAAATATTTGCATTTGTGATTTTCTTCTTCTATTTTCGGCAAAAAAAAAATTCGTTTATATCTTTATTTTATATAAAACTTCAAATATCCTTTAATTGTTTTGAGCAGTGTATTTTTAAAAAATCCCATTTTTAGATAATTTTGCAATTATTTAAATACGTAGAATACGTAGCACTCATAGTGAACGTCTGGTGCGTCCGTCTGTCTCTCTGATCGTCCGGATAACAGCGAGCAAAAACTACCTAGCAGAATTGGGCCGGATTTTCTCGAGTCATCGCACATTTTATAAAAATAGGATGCCTAGTTCAATTACAGGGACATTAAAAATTTCCGTTACATGACGGCCTTACATTGATTCTTGACGGCATAACATCGTTTCTCATACATTTTAATTATATATTACACAATTTAGGACAACATGAAATCGATATGCATTTATAAAGTGCATTTAAGTATAATTTGTGTAGATATCGATGCGAAAAATATTCATTGGTCATTTACAGGGCTACACAAAAGAATTATATTTAATTATATTATAAGGGCGTGGCGTGTTTTAATTATGTTCAACTATTTGACATATAATGAAATTGATACATGTTACTGATGTTTACTCCAAGTTACTTCTTGTATAGGAAAAATAATCATAATATTTACAGGTACACACAAAATATTTCGAATGCCACACTGTACACGAAATATTGAATAGTAACGATAATTTCAGGCAGTGCGATTTTAGTTCTGATACCAGTTTTTAACTTTAAATTTTTATATATTAATTTGAGTGCATAAATGTAGATAATATGCAGGGCTACACAAAAGACTTCGTAAAGATTTCTGAGTATGAGCGAAAATAATTTTTTGATGAATTATGCATTTTTATTCTCAACATCATTTAGTACATTAAGATATGCTTATACACTGCTCAAAACAATTAAAGAATATTTGAAGTTTTTTATAAAATAAAGACATATAGACAAAATTTTTTTGCCGAAAATCGAAGAAGAGAATCACAAATGCAAATTTTTCTGGTTTTCAAACTGTGGAGTATGCAAATTTTGAGTTCGACGTCAAAAACGTCGCTTTAGCGGCAGCGAATGAAATTTGACTTTCAACTGGATAAAAGAGAATGAAGACAAGGATGATCGGCATTCAGTGATAGCTTTGTTTCGATGAGTACAATGTCTCAGCGAAGTCATTTGACAGATTCAGAAGCTTGGAGAATTGTTGGTAGGTTAGAAAGGGGCCAAACTCAAGTCGAAGTAGCGCGAGCCATTGAAGTGTCACAAAGTGTCATTTCCAGGATCTGGAACCGTTTTTTGGAGAGTGGGTATGCAGGCCGAAGACCAGGGCAAGGTCGTAGACGGGCAACAACGCCCAATGAAGATCGGTATTTAGCGTTAACAGCTCGGAGATACCGAAACATGAACGCTACTTTTCTCCAACAACACCTTCGCTCGGCTACAGGCACCACGATTTCAACTCAGACTGTCCGAAACGGGCTCCATGCTGTAAGTCTGTATGCTCGCCGACCGATGTTATGTGTTAGATTAACATCAAGGCATCGTCGCGACCGCAGGGAGTGGGCAACCGAGCATGTCAACTGGAGGAGAAATGAATGAAACAATATTCTGTTTTCTGACGAGTCCCGTTTTTCTGTGCATTCGTATAATAGGCGTATTTTCATCTGGAGGGACCGTGGCAGTAGGAATAATCCTGCGTTCGTGCACGAAAGTGTCAGATTTGGCGGTGGAGGAGTGTTGGTGTATGGTGGCATCTCCATTGACGGGCGCACTGACCTCTACAACATTCGAGATGGAGTTCTGACTGGTCGCCGATATAGGGATGAGATCCTCAGACCTATTGTAGTCCCTTACGCTGCAGCAATCGGAGATAACTTCATTTTAATTGACGATAACTGCAGACCACATCGTGCAAACCTGGTGGAGGATTTCCTTTTCGAGGAAGGAATCGTTCGAATGGAATGGCCAGCGTGTTCTCCAGACATGTATCCAATCGAGCACGTTTGGGACGCTCTAGGAAGACGAGTTTCTGGCCGCCAACAACCCCCACAAACTCTCCATCAACTGGAAAGAGCTGTTCTGGAAGAGTGTGGCAGAATGCCCCAACTCGTTATTAGTAGCCACATTGAGTCCATGCCTCAAAGGTGTTCAAATTTGCTGGCCGCCCGTGGAATCCATACCCCCTACTGAAAATGATTTTCTTTGAAGAAAACACCTTTTCTTATTCTTTTTTTCTCATATGCACAAATTGTGTTTTTTTCCTATTGTACACAAATGCGCAATAAAATGCATTTTTTTCTGCCAAACATGTGTAATTTATTCTCATATAACCTACTATGTCTGTCGACCATGTATCAATCAGCTAAAAAGTTTCCCAGATACAAAATCCACCTAAAACTGCAATATCCTTTAATTGTTTTGAGCAGTGTAGAATGTAGAAAAATGATATATAGGACTACGTAAAGAATTCTATACACGGCCATCAATGAAGATAATCTCTGGAAATGAAATTTCATTACTTTTAAGCGTGTTTTAATCTTAATTAAGATTTAGCTATATAATAGCATGTATATAAAGATAGTAAGTAATATACAAGGCTGTACAAAAGCATTCAAGTATGCTTCCGACTATTGCTATAAATTTCTGAAAGTTTCAACATATTATGCATTTTAACATGTTCCAAAATAGTTGAAAGTGTTTATGAATTCGGATTTTCTGTTAATCTATCCTATTGAAGTCTAACTTTCGCTAATATTTTTTTAACGAAACATGTAACTGATATATAATATACTTTCACGCAAACATATTAAAACTTTTAAGTTTTTTGAAAAAAAAATGCAAATTTGTTCTAAAATATAATTTTTATTCATGCTTCCCTAAAGCATGAATAAAAAGCACACACTTTAAGAATTAACACTTGTCAAAATTCCTTTTTTTAGATTATTTAGTTCATTTTACAAATTTTCAAAATGAAAATAATTATTTCCTGCTAATTATATAACGTCATTTTTGGCAATAATAATTTCACACTACATATTATTGCTATCCATTTGATTTACAAAAGATTTTTTAAAAGAAATAATGAAATCTTTGTTTTAACTGTGCTCATACAATAAACCGCAAAGCAGTGATGGCATTTAAAAAATAATAAAAACCAATACTATAACATAGCCTCATTTTATTTCAACATCTAAGCTTATTCATTTTACTGATATACCATTGATGCAAGATCCTCACTTGACAGAATGCCCAGCCGATTCCATTCAGACTTTAGGGGGAATAGCCTATGAGGCGGAGATTACTTTTACGAAGTTTTCATTTTTGTTCTGAGTAAAATTTTATTTTAAATTAAATAGATTGTTCTCCTTCTATCAGTTTTCGGAATAAGCCTTTCCAAAGTATATATTTTCCCCTACATTTTTGGGAATTTTAATAAAAACATGTTTTTTTTTTTTTAAACATTTATATTTATGGCTAAAACGCAGATTTAACATTGCTTGGCATCTGACTTGGCGGCTATTCGAGAAATTCGCCAATTCTAACAACTTAAATATTCAGGGCACTTGTATGTCATATACTCACTGGGATTTACTTGGTGCAAAAATGGCGTTATTTTGCCCCTGTTATTCTTCTTTATATTTTGATAAACTGTTTATTTACATTAAATTATCTTTTTTCAAAATATATATATGCTTTTTGTTCTATAGTTATTTGTTTTTTAAAATTTAATATATTTAAAAATGTTTTATTTATTGTTATTTTTTTTTAAATAATAGAAAAATAATTTAAAAATGTATATGTAACTCGTATACGAAAATGAGGTTTTCGCCAAGTTGACCTTGGAAAAAAATATACTAAACCCTGTACGTATATGATATCTGCGCCATATTCATATCCAATACATGCAAATAATATAACTAAATAATATACACTATAATATAAAAAAATAATTTTAAAAAACCGCCAATCTGGCAAGTTTTAAAATCACGCCATGCAGCCGCTATTTCCAAAAAGATTAAGTTACGCTATGTTGCGAGGGAAAAGTTATTAAGCTAAGTTTAATAATCACACCTTTAAATCATTTTTTTTATTATATTTGACTTTTTATAACTTATTTTAATGTAACAGAATTAGAATATAGTATTTAAAAACAGACAATTCAATTACAGCAACAAAAAGATATTCGCCAAAAAAATTCGAAATATCTAGGGTGTTTAATAAACAAACTCATCTCGAGATTGTACGAATCTACCCATTTTCGACATGGACTTGCTCTTTTTGCCCATGCGCAGTTCTTTCCAGGTTCCTACCAAACGTGGTCCATCAGTAATTTCCAAATATGGCGTCATATTTTCCTCTTTTCGTACTTCAATAAAATTCATGCAACTTGTATTATTAGAAATACTTGAAATTTCCATTTATTTCCAATATGGCTTCACATTCATAAGTATTTTTTAATACTACTTATTTGTGATGTTCCATTTTTCTGTTATATGTGAAAATCTTTCAAAGGAAAATTAATTATTAAAGAGAAATTGTTATTTCGAATTTCTATTTTTTTTAAACTAAAAAAGAAAGAAGGTTGAATGTCATCGGAAAATTCGCAATCGGTTCAGTGCGAAAAATAGTGAAATTTTTAATTAGTATAAAAAATATTTGAACAAAATAAATAAAACACAGCCTATGTTCATTTCTGTGTTATAATCCATACACATGCAAATATATTAAAGCATTAATTCACTACATTTAACTTTAACTTTAAAGTTTTAGACACACTTTTGCATTTATAATATTAATAAAGATACTGCACTTTTTGTTATTATTGATGTTCTTCCTCTAAAGCTTATAAGTACTTTGTTGTTTAAAAATAAACTTTAATAAAACATTCTTTATCATTTCATATTAAAATTTATGCACATTTTCTAATTAAATATTCTGTATGTATCTCTTAATAATTTTATTCGGCTTCCAGCAATCAAGTTTTTAAATTTATGTTTCTAAAACATTTTCTTTCTATTCTTAAAAGCACAGTTTAAAAGATTATACGTTCACTTATTGACATACGCGTAAATTTCGTTCAGAGCATTAAAACTTGTGTGATAAAACCTGATTTGCGTCAAGTGCAGAAGTTTTCTTAACTAGGTATTAAAAATTAGATTAATTAATTTGATGCTATTAATTATTTCTATTGATTTTCATTCGGAAATCATACATTAAGTAATTAATTTCTCAGAAGGAGTAGAAAATAAAATGTATCCTTTTAAATGTTTATTTTGTTTATTTAGTATATAGAGAAGTCGAAATTCATGTTTGTTTTAAAGAATTAATGAAATGTTCCGTTACTTTTACTTTTCATCTATTCCACTTTAGTCAAATAGTGACATTTTATGCTGAATAAAATTAACATACAGTGTCATCTGCGACTGATTGTTATTAATATATATACTGAAATGTGTTCCATTATTTATCCTACAGTGACTTATGGCCGTGTTTTAAGTAAAATGCTTTGAGATATCTAAGTAATGAATTGTCAGAATGAAAAAAGTTAAGAGTTTGATATGTATAATTCAATAGTTGATCCCATTTAGCAGCGAAAAAATTAGATTAAATTTCATTTAATAAAAATTCAATTTAAATAAAGTTTAGAATATATATCTCACAAAAATCTTCAAATTTTTGAAAGGAATTTAATTACATTATTTTCTTGTGCTTTTTGTGTGTGTGTGTGTTTAAAATAACAATTAAATCATGTTTCTATCTTTATTAGAAGAGGAAATATTATATATATATATGTATATATATATATATAAGACCATTAATAGTAAACAATATTAACCATTTGAAATTAACCATTGAATATGAAAGGAAAAAGAATAATATAAATACAAATGGAATTTGTAGAACCAAAGCAGAATCATCAGGTCCCAAATACTTTGGAACTATAAATGAAGTGTGTGGTTTCATCTTCGTATTTGCCGTGATAAAGCAAAACAATGCGAATTTGGGACTACCAACACACATGAAACCAATATTAAATAAAGAAATACCAAGTAATCTATAGTGGATATGGAGAAAATAAAACAGTGATGAACTATAAAGTAGAATGAATCCCAAATGCACGACCTTAAACCTAATACCGCACTTAGTAAATTAAAACTTGAAGTATTCAAATATCGTATGACAGTGTAATTGATATCTTTTCATTTTGAATATTCATTATGAATTTTTTCCTATTAGTGTATCATATATATATATATATATATATATATATATATATATATAATATATAACATCAGTCGCTAAAATAGCAATTATATATATATATATATATATATATATATATAATTTAATTTTAATATCTAGTATTTTAGTAATGATTGTCATGGAAATGACGTCTTGTGAAAATGCGTTTTTCTTCATGACGGGGTTTTCCACGATTTCTCGGATTCAAATCTTTATAACTCAAGAGTCGTTAAAGATAAATGCTTCGAATTCCATACACGTTTTTTTTATTGTTTTCCTTGAATTTCGATTCAGCAAATTTTAAAAAATATTTACTTTTGTAAATATGATTTTTTAATAAGAGTTATTTTTTCTCAAATTTTTACTTTAAATATTTTATTTATTTATTTTAATTAATATTTTTTAAATTTTCTGAATCATAATTTAAATTTAGACATCTATATTTAATTAAATGAAAAGAATAAATTTTTTTACACACATATTTAAAGAACGGAAATAAACACATATTTTAAGTTATAATGGTTTTAAATTACCCCACTTTTTTAATACAATTTAATAAAAAAAAATACGAGACGTTTTATCATGTGATTTTGTTTACAAATAATCATTACAAAAAAAATCAAAATTTTAATTCAATAAATAATTTTTTTAAGTATGTTCCGGACCCCCTTAAATTAATTTTATAATTTTTATGCTTACGGTACATGCATGTAGCATGCCTAAGTATTAAATCATTTAGATTTTTACTTTCTATATTAATATTTTATTAATGTTTATTTTTATGTAATGTCTGTACAATGTTGTAGGTAGAGTAACATCCCCAGTAATTGGCACATTAAGAATTTGTCTTTAAACTTACTTCAATTTTTATTGCCAAGAAATAAAATATTTACTTGCAAATATTTTTAAATCAAAGAATGCATATCTGCCATCTGCGCATGTATTTTGCCCATTAAAAGCAAAAAAAATTTTTAATGTATTTTTATAAAAATAAATTTATAAAAAGTTGCTGCAGTCACCAGTAATTGGCACCAATGTATGCCACCTTGTGATCCAGTAACTGGTACATGTTTATATAAAAAAAAAACTTTATATTTTGCATTGGGTTTAATGGCTTTAATTAAATAAATTTACTGTAGATGAAGATGCCATATTTCAGGTTTTTGAGAGTAATAAATCAGCATATTAGTCTGAAATGTGAACACTTTAAAACAATATAATATATTTATATTAATACCCAGTTATTGTAATGCTGTCTCGAGTAATTGTCATATGAAGCTTTAATGGATTCCAATTACTGATAACATTTCATTTTTTGAAACAAAAATAACTGATAAACAAAATTAGCCTATAACTTTAAAAGTACTGCCAAAATAAGTGGTTTAATCTCAAATCTTGCGATTCCCTTGTAAACTGGAATAGGTACCAATTACTTGGAACTAGCAAAATTGAAGCTCCATTAATTGGCATCTATCATTAATTCAGAAATCCAAATATTTCTGAGATTTTCTATAATCTTCCCAGTGCCAAAAATACTTTGACACAATTAAAGTAACCGTTTTCAACTAAACAAAACTGTTGTCAATTAAAATTTAAAATATATTAGAAATCATATAATAATGAATTGAAAAGCATGCCTTTCTTAAGCCAGAGAAGAAGCATTTGCAAAAAGAATGGCTAATTTGATACAAACATAATTGTTTCTCTTTCCTAGGCACTATTGTCATTTAGTAGCATAAATCAAAGTTATAATCTTTAAAGTAAATGAGCATATAACTGGTATATGGTCTTGCATTTTTAAAAGGCTGGATATAAATCCTATTTTAGGACATTGTGCATGCCAATTACTGTGGATGTTACCCTACTTCGTTTTCTAAAACAGCATTTTATTAACACTTTTAATGTCATTAGGAATATTACACAGCAAATAACGCATTATGTTTAATTGTTGTTTCAGCAAAATATTTATTAAACTTTTTGAGTTTATTACGATACTTGATCAACCCATCATTTCATAAAATATTTATCTACGATAATATTTTTACAATTGATTGTACCTTAATATTTTCAAACACTTTCACTTCATTTTAAATATCAATTAAAATTAGAATATTCCTATGACCTAAGAGTTTTCAATCGTAAGAAAGAGCTTTAAAAAGTAATCTTTATTAAATATAACAAGTAGAAGGTGGCTGCTTTTGTATCCCAGGGCACAAAACGTAGGATAAATTTGTTTCGTATTAAATAAACTTTACAAAAATTAAAATACTCGAATTTGGTAACAGTTCTTTTAAACCAATTATTGTAATAAAAGCAAATTTTAACCATACCAATCTGTAGAAGTACGTGTATGATAATTTCTGAAAAGAACATTTGAATAATTGGGAAAAACTGTTACATTTTTCACGCGTTTTATGAAAAATGGAAAATTTGCTTTATTTTGCTTTTTATTTTTAAATGTGGTACTGCGCTTGCTATTGAATGTTTAAAAAATTTCTACATATGAAACTCGTAGAGAATCCTGCCCCCTTCAGAGATTATGTTAACCTATAAAATGCTACGTCAACGATTCTAGAGATCTTTAAAAAAGCAAAACAAGTACCAACATTTTGTTGCTTTTTGATTAAAAAAAATCTCCTTTGGGAAATTTTATTAATAATTTCAGTCTTTGCATGCTACCGTCAGTATAATAAAGTTGTTAAAAAAATTCTAACCGATCTTTTGTAAGGTAAGAGCCTCTTTTTTTGCTGCATTTACACTAGACTATCATTCTGTGAATGATTATTACCTCAAGTCATAGTTACGTTGTTACATTCTTCAAATAATACAAAATTGATAAGTAGTTTTGATAAGTATAATAATGCATTTACCATAGAAATATCTTTGTTTAACATACATCGTTCATTTAGAAGAATGCATAAAATATATCACTTACTTTACTTTAAATTAATAATGACTGTTTAATGATGTTGCACTACTTTTATTATAAAAAATTGATGTCATTATTGAGGTGCACAATTACATGTTCCTTATAAAATAAAGTTGAAGTAACATTTAATCATCTTTTATAGGCTCGCTCAAACGAATTACATAATCTACAAATGAAAATTCCTTAAAAGTTGACTTTCAGTTTCGTTATGCTTTTTCGAATTTTACTAAATTTTATTATATGAAATATGTATTAATCTTAACATATATAAAGGACTGTATAAAATAATAACATAAACTTTTATGTTGAGAATTTCTGAAAGTGTTTCGAACGTGTACGAAATGGTTTACGTTTTGCAACTGAACTGGTTTTCAACAGAGCAGATAGTGTGTAAATTTGGTACTACTCTGTTATCCCGTCGACCAATTTCGCCAAATTATAAAAATCGCCAAACTAATAGCCAAATTATACATATTGACATAATTTTTATTTTAAATAACGAAAGTACAAATAATTAGTAGAATATTAATAAAAATATTAATAAAAATATTAATAAAAAGTCGAAATAAAAATCACTCAAGGACATTTTAAAAACGTGAATTGTATTTAATGTCATTGAATGTGACATTCACGATCATCCATTATTGGCATTTAATCTTATAGTTTGGCGATAATTTTTTGGTCGACGGAATAACCTAGTTAGTACCGTAAATTTTTTATAGGTTGCCTCATAAAATTTTGATGATGAAATTGATGATATGAATGGTAAGTTGTGTCCCACTGAAATAAAATCACCTTAATTTTGTACCGTAGCTTGTCACGAAACAAACAAATGACAACGAAACATATATATTAAGAAAGCTTACATATAAATACATATTTAAAAAGAGTAACAAACTACTTGGCTCATCTAGGTAAGGAAGAAAATGTATGAATAGTAAAAGAGGGGGAAAATTGTTCTACGGAAATAAAGCAGCTTCAATGATGGCGGCATTCGATTCCGTATAGACAAAAATTGTCACCCATTGGCATATATAGCTCTACTAAGAATCCCCACGCTTTTTTTGGTGATTCCGGTTTGGAGAAAGAGCAGGCTATTCCATTATATGCACCTAAGTATCCAAAAACATTCCTAGGATGCTTTTGAAACGTGAATAGGGACGTTATCTTCAACTTATTATTCAACTTACATTACTAATTCCCTTTGCTAATAAAGTAAACGATTTTTTAGCATTCGTTGGCAATCGATAGCCTTCATGCGGTCCGAGAGAAAAGTCGTGTTAAGTTTATCACAATAACCGAAGCCACTCAGCAGAAAATTGTAGAAAATTTCCTTTCAGGGAAGTTTCATCTCATAAAAGGCGACAGAAAAAGTTTTAAAGAATTAGAAGGATTTTCTTTGTGCATACATTTTTGCATTGCAGCCAAAATTAGTCACCTTGAGCAAGTTTTAAGGTAACTTAAATTTTATTATGTTTTAGATTATATAATAGCAGTGTACAATATTTATTATTTTGTATCGAATTCCGATTGCTGCTTTTCATCATTTCATTTAAGAAACATTCTATTAGTATTTAACATATACTTTTAGTATAAGTTGTATATTTTGCTTTAATAGTTCAAAATGAATATAGATTTAAAATTTATATTGGAATATTAATGTTCTTCTCAATTATTATTTTTTTCTATAGCTGATGATTATTTATACTTTTAATTGGTTTATGAACTACCCCTATTTTGCAGAAAAATGTATATATGCTTCAAAATTAAACATACGTTACTTGATCAATTTTAATTGTAGTCGATTGGTACACTTTTCTAATACTTCTTCTTGTAATAGAATATTTTGTCACATATTTTAATTTTGTAGTTCTTAAAGAAATATTACGCTGAAATCTTTTTTAACATATTTTTTTTATCTCATTTAAATCGATTATTCTATTGGAAGTAAATGTCTATGCCTAACAATTTATGATCCAGCCATTGGACGTCATTAAACCTGTAGAAGAAACCATGAGAATTAATGATAAAAAATCTCGATCGAATGCTAATATTATCTAATTTTAACTGGATTCTTTATTTCCTTTCTGTATTGTAAAAACATTTTAAAGAATGTAGTTAAGTTTGTCAAGTGACGTTTTTGACCACAATATTTTTACTTTGTTAATTTGATTCTTTCATTTTCCAAATATTCTAGTGATGATATTTCCTTATGTATTTTATCATCAAATATTTTTTTCTTATTATTGTTCATTGTCTTTTCCTTAAGTTTATAGGCATTTTGTTTTTAAAAATAAACTTCAATTCCTATGACCTACGATTGATGATTTCTTATGATGATATATCTTTATGATATATAAAAATTGATGTGTATTTCCTTATTAAATTTACACATACTTTCTTATTAAAATTTGCATATATTTTTATTAATATGGATTTTATTCGTCTTTTGGCAATCAAATATTAATTTCATAAACTTTTATTAAATTTCTGTTTCTCAAACTAAATTTTTCTTTATTTTATATCTCAAAAGCACGGTTTAAAAGATTATACATTCAGTTACTGACATATGGTAAATTTCGTTTCGAATATTAAAACTTGTGTGATAAAACCAGATTTGTGTCAAGTGGAGAAATTTTCCTAACTAGGTATTAAAATTAGATTAATTAATTTATTGTCATTAAATATTTCCATTGATTTTTATTCGTAAACCATAAATTAAATAATTAATTTCTCAAAACAAGTAAAGAATATCACGGTACCCCTCGTATGTTTTGTTGTTCAGCATATAGAGAAATCGAAACTCATTGTTTATTTAAAAAATTAATGAAATATTATGTCAATTTTATTTCCATTTCTTCAATTTGAGACAGATAGCGACATATTATTTTGAATAAAATTAACATACTATGATTAAATGTAAATACTGTGGCATCCGTTATTGATTATTATTAATATTTCTCTTGAAATGTTGCTCATATTTATCGTGCAGGGACTTATGGATTATCATGTTTTAAGTAAGGGTCTTTATCAAAATAAAGAAATTTCAAAACACTAAATTGGAAAAAAAATTAATTGTTTTGTTATTTTAAATGCAATGTTTGATTTCGATAAGCATTTAAGATGTGATGAACAACCTTTTTGCCAGAAAATTGTTTGAAATCAGAATATTTGAAAAGGGACGTTTGTTTTATTTCATAGAAAAGTTTCTGTCATTACTATAAAGAAAATTATTCTGCTTAAAATAGTGGTATCATTGTGACCCGCGGGCCACAGGTTGTGTTACCCCTAATTCAAGGGGACGTTTACACTTTTTGACATTTAAAAAAAAAAAAAAAATGTTTCAAATGGTGAACTCACTGCATTTTAAAGTTCCGCTAAAAGAACATTTTGAAACAAAATTCACTTTAAAAAGCATATTCAATTGAATTATCATAAAAGATTTTTAAAATTTAATTTTTTTATCCCTACTATATTTTTAATTATTGATACTTTTGCCCAATATTATCTTAAGATTTTTTAATGTGTGTTACACAAGACTGCGTATGTTTTTTGATACCTTTAACATTACATTTAATTTAATTTTTTAATTAATATACACTCTGTTAAAAAAACTGAAATTCACTGATATAATTTTCCTGAATTTCACGGAAAAAGTCCCTATTCACAACAAACGGGCATTTTCCGTTAAAATTCGGAAATTTTCCTCATATTTACCGAAAATAACGAAACGGACAAAAATGGAAGGAAATAATGGAAATACTCCGTTAGTTATCGTAGATTTATTCGCAATGTTTACAAAACTGACATGTTGTTGCTCAAAAATGAACAAAACTCAATTAAATTACTGCTCTTTTCTAAGCTTCTAACAAGCTACTGAAACCAACATTTTTTTTTTTTAGCAACAAATTAACCGGACCATATTCTAAATTAGCTTTTTAAACTAAAAATTGCAAGAATTATAACAACATAGATGAAATTTTAATCTATATTATAAAAACAAAAACACACTTGTAGATACATACACACTATATACATAATAATAATACACACTATACTAATTTCACTGCATACGATAATTGCATGCACTGTTAAAAAAATTCTGAAATTCACGAACATTTTTTTCTTAAATTTTACAGAAAAAGTCATTTTTCACAACAAAATGGCATTTTCCGTTAAAAATCAGAAAATTCCACCACAGTACCTGAAAATAACGAAACGGATGGAAATAGAAACAAAACACGGAGACACTCTGTTGTGTGGGGGGCTCCATGGCCGAATGGTCAAGGCACCACACTGCTAATCACCTGCGAGCGCAGATTACGTATTCGGATCCCACTGGCGCCATAAACTAATGAAAACATAAAAAATCCATTTTAAATTACATTTTTTCTGTTTATTTTTCTCTTATTTCTTATTAAAAAAATCTTTTAATTAGCCAAAAATAAATAAATAAATAAATAAATAAATTGTGTACGACACTTTCAAAAAATTGTTTATAGCATTACTTTTTGTAAAAAAATGTTTGTTTGTTTATATTTATGTCGGCCAATTACCTACGCTATGGGATATAGGCCCTATGGGGTGGGATGCCTTCCGTGGGGGTTTTTCTAAGGGAATCTAACCCGTATTTACGCAAGGTTCGAAGAAAACCACGGAAAACTACGAACGGTTAGGCCGACGGTCGCGATTGGCTTCGAACCCAGCACCTACCGTCTACCAGTTTGGAGGTCAGAACCTCGCGACGGCTGGTGGGGCTTGTACAAAAAAAGTTTTTTTTATTTATTCATTCAAAAAAAAAAAAACAGTTATTTTTTTTAATTTAAACTATTCAAATAATTAAAATTGATTAAAAAATAATAAACATTATGCAACAGTCTAAAATAAAATAAACCGTTTACAAATATTCTAAGGAATATATTTGAAAGGAAATCTTTAAAAAGCACAACAGATTTTCCCACACTAACTCATAAAAGACATAATTTGTACAATCCGGCATCAGCAGCTTTGGGTCAGTTAGTAAGGATTTGTTGCGCTATCAAAAGGTTTCGAGTTCAATCCTGTGGACGGCGTGAAGTAGATTATGCAAAATAATAATAATAATTACGTAAAAAAATATAGCAGCTTAAAATAACACGGTATTTCGAAATCTTTGACGATTAATCGATTCATTAATTTTAAAAATTATATTAAATTATTATCATTGAAAATCAAACTTTGTAACAAAAAGATACTGCTTCTTCAAACGGAGTTTTTCTTTCTTGTATTTCCCACAACGGAAAATCTATTAACAGAACGGTAAAAGTTCGGCTACTTTGCTGCCAATAGTTTTACCGTGAATTCACAGATTTATCTTTAATAGTGTGTCTCTATATCATTTATTTTTTTCCTTCATATATTAATATTTTACTAGAGATTTTTTTTAAATAAAATGACTTATTATACAATATTGTATTTATCAATTATTATCAATTATGTTTCATGAAAATTAGTGACAAGTCACAACTTTTGAGCGGATGCTCATATTTTCATAACGGAAAAAGATTTATTTAATGGCATTCTTATTTCTTAGAGATTCTAACTGTAATAAAATCTGATTAATTTAAAAGTTCTTGAATTTGTTAGAAAGGAACTCAGCACTATGTTATATTATTTTTATTTATTTATTAGTTTTTATTTTTTATTATTATTTTTTTTGTGTGTGTATGGTCTCTGGAATATTCGTACCAATAATATTTAAAAGCATTTTCCACTTTATTTTTTCAGGAGTATAGAAATTAAAGAAATCTTTTATAAAATACTGGTGTCTAAATTTAAAAAACCATGCATACGTTAAAAAAATGTTTTTAAGCCACTTTTTAGTCTTACCGCACGAGCCCAGTCTCTAGGGGACGTTAGTTAATTACTGATATAGAATCGTCTACTGCTCTTGAAATGTCGCAACAATGGAATTTAACCATGTGATGGATGGTGGATGTTTATGAAACTACATAATTTTAAATACCAAACACCATAATAAACCATTACTTTCGTGGAAACATTTTAGATTTATCATATACGTGAAATTCGATGTTGCAAGTTCCGCTAGTTTATTTATTTATTTTTTATTATTATTTTTTTTAAATCAAGATTTCTTAATTTGCACCACTTTTCTGAAATGGTATTATTCCTTTTGCTTTCGTCTTAACTGATATGTCATTACATAAGGCGAATTTTACTGTTTCAAGAACAGAAAGGAAATCAAGAAATGTGAGTTTTTTAAAAGTAGCCCACTGACAACACTAGTAAAATATAGCACTTTCATATTTAAAAATAAATTTCTTTGTAAATTCCGGTGTATTATATTATTTCAATATTTTAGGAATATTAGCTTTGCTCCTGAAAGAGCTCAAGGAAATATGGATAACAAACAAGTGTTCCTAGATATTCTAAATAAAATATTTCAATTGGCATAAAATATTTAAATATGAGTGCAATAATGCAAAACAGAATATTTTTGTACATGATGTGCTGTTTTGAAATGTACGTAATTGAATTTTAATTTAAAAAAGTGTCTAATCATGTGTCAAAAGTGAAATCAAAAGTGTAAATCATGTCTAATCTCGAAGCTGCGAATTATGTTTTCCGAATAAATTAAAACCCCTTTACCACCAGGCTTAATTTTGCTGCTGAAGTGGTACACCAAGCTATGTTGCGTAAGATGTTTACGTCATAAAACACACCGTTATATCAGTTACATAGTACAAACCAATTTTGAAACTATTGCTATTTTGTAGTGAAGACATATGAAAACGTGCGTCATGGTTGTTTTGATATACTGATTGCTGAAATAAAAAGATATGTGCAAAATGCTTCATGGAGGTCAAGAGCTGAATTTGGCGTCGACTAAAATTAAGAAAAACTCTGTCAACCAAAGTTAAGAAAATGTCTCTTTTAGGCGTGGTAGAAAGCAGGAACTAGTGAATTGGCATTATCGTCACCATTTTCATTACAAACAGCAATAACCTATATCTATCTACTTCTGGATATAGGTATCGCTCGGATTTTCTCTTTGTTTTTTGTCTAACTTTAGTCATCCAATTAACACCGGACACTTTTCTAATTTCATCACTCCATCTTACCTGATGCCGTCTTCTTGGTCGTTTTATATCTCTGGGATACCACTGTAGAGCACTGTAAAAAATTTTGGTCTCGAATCACGGTGGTTATACCGTCAACTTTGTGACACTTCCTTTTACCGTAATTTTACTGGACGGTATATATACCGTAAAATACTTAAAGTACATGCACCGTAATTTAACTGAACATAAATTTAAATATTTTGAGGTATATGTACCGTAAAATATTTAAAGTATATGTACCGTAATTTAACTGGACGGTATATGTACCGTAAAGTATTTAAAGTACATGTACCTTAAAAAAATATCGTTACAGCATATATACCGTAAATTAAATGTAAGGTATATGTACCGTAAAAAATATTTTTACAGCACAGATACCGTAAATTAAATGTACGACATATATACCGTAAAAAATATTTATACAACATATATACCGTAAATTAAATGTGCGGTATATGTACCGTAAAAACATTTGTAATCAGTATGTATACCGTAAATGAAATATACGGTATATATACCGTAAAAATACAGGATGATCCAAAAAAAACCCTCCCACATTTGACAGGTTAAAAAAAAAAAACGACTCTAATGAGAAACTTATTTGTTAAAAATATAGAATAGATATGACGAGAGTTTAAAATGACTATTTTTCAGGAATGACTTCTGGAAAGTGTCTTCCATTGCGAGCAATATAGATTTCAAGACGATGCCTGGAATCTATCATCACGATCGTCTTGTGGGAGAAATGCTACTTCTCTCTCTTGAGGTGAGAATGAATGTAGGTCTTGTCTCAAGATTGTCTCAAGCAGAGGTAGTCGCTTCCACAAGACATAATATGTTAGGGGGTGATATATTTCAGATATTGTCTAGAAATTTATATTGCTTATAATGAATAACACTTACCAAGCATCATTTCTAAAACATAGTCATTTTAAACTCTTGTCATACCCATTGCATATTTTAAAACAAACAAGTTTCTCTTTACAGTCCTTTTTTGTTTTATATTATCCTGTCAAACATGGGATATTCTTATGTGTTATTCTGTAATCAAAATCGACGAATATACATGGTAAGCACAAGTCTCACTCTTATTATAAAAACTTATTTTGGCGAGAAATATTAGATATGTGAGGATACATTTAAATATTTTGATAAAAATTTTAATAAAACCATTTGTAGATCATCAAGTTGTGCAATGATATGAATGCTGGTAAAAAACAATACATATATATATATATATATATATATATATATTATTTTTCATAAATATTAAATTTTCTGTATTTCTTAAAAAATATTTTTTTCTTTTTTCTTTTCTTTTTTTTTTTTTTTTTTGTCATTACGTACAATTGTTCAAAAAAAAATTATGGTAAAATGTAACTAAAAACAATGAATTTGAATTATACTTACATAGCTGCCAATTACTACACCTTTTCTATATTTATTTTTTATACCACTATTTTAAAATAGTTACTGCTGTGACATTTCAGATTTAAATACACAGCGAAAATTATTATTTTAATATAGAGGTATAAAGATGATGTAAAAGTAGTATGCACTTAGAGAATTAAAAATAAAAATCACAAAAGAGTGTTTAAATTTGTGACCGCTATGATAATGTGAGATGATCTCTGATAAAATAAAATGCTAATATTAAATTACTTTCTTACATTTCTATAAATTATTAAAACTGAAAATAATTAATTGATCTTATATTATTTTTATTAAATAGTAACAATTTATTAAATTTTATTAAATATTAACAAATAATTCAAGAGTACTGACTGCCGAAAAATTATTTCACACTTCTTTTGTTGTTTCACAGACATAATTATAAAAACTAAAGGATCAGAAGGGCGTGAAGAGAATACAAATCACATACACTTTCAAAAAATAAAGTAAAATTAATAAAAGTGGTCAAAATTATACATATACATTAATATTCTTGTTACATACTTGGAAATTGGGATTTTTATTTTTATTTTCTCAACATACAAATCTAAAATTTCTTACATTCATTTAAAAGTTTAAGAATGTCACTGTCTAGCAAATCACCACTTTTTAATTTTTTTTTATGGAAATGTGCTATTATATTATTCTATATTGATATGTAATTTATAGCTTATAATCTTAATAACAAACTTTAATTCTCCCTACAGATCAAGAAAAGTAAAAACTAGTTGTCGTGGGCAAAATTGCCTATAACGCGAAAAAAAGTTAATAAAAAATGGAAAATGTATTTTCCTTCCAAATATTTAAATAGTCAAGACTAAATTTATACATTCATGCTTAAAAATAAGTTTAAAATTGTATAAAAACTTTGCATTGTTAAGGAGAGGGTTTGAGAATCATATTAAAATTACAAATATAAATATTTTAGAACATTTACAAAATAAATGAATATCATTATGATTCAGACATATTTAAAACAAGCAATTAAAATATAAAAAGATATTTATTACAACGATTAAATTACATTAATACACTATATCATGATGCATTGTTATAATATTTATGTATGCAATTTATTTTCTTCTACACAGTGTGGCATTTACATTTATATAAAAATTCCAATAGTTTTGCCCAGTTGTTGCATTTTGATTATCCGCCAATTGATTATTTGTAGTTTGTACCACACACAGGGTTGACCAACATCAAGTACCTTAAAGAAAAAGATTCATTCAACATGGGTATAAGCATTAAAATATATTATCGAAAAAAATACAAAAGTAATTTGTAGAAATGGTTTCACAAAATCACCTTAAGAGGTTATTTCAATATTCGCAAGAAGGAACAAGAATGCTAATATTAATCCTATGGGAGCGTTATTTTCAATTTTCTCGCTTTGATTTTAATATATATATATATATATATATATATACATATATACATACAATAGATGATCTACTGGGCTACTTTTCATTTTCCTATTTTAGTTATAGATTTTTTATATATATTTGGGTAGTTTCAATTTCCAAACCAGTTCTGTAAATGAAGGAAAACTAAAAAAAAAAAGTCTAAAACTAAGATCTAAAAATTAAAAAACTACCGCAGGTACATCGCCCTCAGTTATCCTACACAGAAATTACTAAACAATATTTATATCCATGTTAAATATTATAAAATAACGCTCCCATAGAATTTACATTAGTGTGTTCGTTTCTTCCCATGACTAGTGTGGTACTTCCCATGACTCTTAAGAACCTACACCAGTCCCGTGGCTAAATGCCAATATTTAATGTTAAATTCACGGGAAAATTTCTTAGAATTTTCTAACTTGTATTTTAGTATTTTTATTTTTACTTTTTTTTTTTGGATGTGAAATTTTAAATTGATATATATTGTTGTGTGTTTGTACTTTTTCAACTTTTGTAACCATTTCTTAAGGCGAAAATAGTTTTATTTTCAGAACTGCTTTCAAAGTAGAAGCATCTGCACATTAAAAAGTCCTTCCGGCAGTGCCGGGAGGAAAAGGTAGCTTTCATATACCTTATTTATTTATTTATTTATTTTAAATTAAGTTATGTTATTCAAACATACGAAGCTCAAATTAGTGGAGTCTGATTATATAAGATTGAATACTCGTTTTTGGCAATACTGAATATTACTGGGAATTTTTATAAATTAGTTATCTTTTATTGAAGCTGGTTTTATTTTAAGCGATTTATAGGGTCTCCAAATTCCACGATATTATGAGGTATATGCCATTTTAAAACAATATAATGGATAAAACAATCCAATGAGCTTGGTCGAAATCTTAATTCATGTACAAGCGCACACTCACATCGAAATCGATTAATATATACAAGGGCTGTCGCTGGCAAATTGATTAAAAAAAAATGTCATCCACATTAAAAATCCAAACTGCTCTATCTCACGCGCTTTTTAAGGTAAAGACAAAGCAAAAAGTATTCCGTAATTCATTATTAATATCAAACACTTTAGAAAGAATCTTTCCTCAATTTCTAAATTTTCCTTTGTACATCATTATACATTTAAAAGATTTTTGATAAACTTAAATGGACACCATTTTGAAACAAGATGGCAGCTGATGCTGCCCAACGAACTCGGTCGAGCCATTTCTATGTACATACCAAGTTTCATTCAAATCGGTTCATAAATACGATAGTTACAGCGTTACAAAAATCATATATATATATATACAGGGTGTCCGAAAAGTCTGGAAATGGCCGAATAACTCGAGAAATACATATGAGACTGAAAAACGTAAATATACGTGTTAAATATTTTTAAATAAGCTACTCTGTGATACCAAATTTGACCTTCGTAACCGACCCCCTGGGGGTCCGAGGGGGTCCAACTTTGAAATCTTAAATTATAACCCCCATTTTTTATTGCAGATTCGGATTCTACGCACAAAAATACGTAACTTTTGTATATGATGTTTATTTCGAATCCTCGTTTATCACGGTGTAATTGAGCATATTATATCGATACATATTTCGGCTTTTCGCACGGGATTTTCCCTAATCGAAACTAATTGGGGAGAATTTATGACATCAAATTCTTCGTCTTTTGCAATAATAGCGTTTCCTGAGAATCACCCGTGCCGATTATTTCGGTAGTGCTACACAGTTTAAAATTTGATCCATTTGCTGTAGCGTCACTCCACAGCTTTTATAGAATATCTCTTTCATGACCAATGAGAATGTTCCATAACACGGTAAAGTACACTGTAAAAAAAATGACCTTTTTGCTGCATCGTCACTCCACCGCTTTTATAGAAAACGATTACTTTACTGTGTTATGGAGCATTCTCATTGGTCACAAAAGAGATATTCTATAATAGCTGTGGAGTGACGCTGCAGCAAATGGGTCAAATTTTTAACAGTGTAGCACTATTGAAATAATCGCCACGGGTGATTTTCGGGATACTCTATTCCTACAAAAGACGAGGAATTTGACGTCAAAAATTCCGCCCAATCAGTTTCGATTAGGGAAAATACCGTTGGAAAAGCGGGAATATGTATCGATTTAATATGCTCGATTATACCGTGATAAACGAAGATTTGAAATAAATATCAAATACAAAAGTTACGTATTTTTGTCCGTAGAATCCGAATCTGTAATAAAAAATGGGGGTTATAATTTAAGATTTCAAAGTTGGACCCCCTCTGACCCCCAGGGGGTCGGTTTCGAAGGTCAAATTTGGTATCACAGAGTAGCTTATTTAAAAATATTTAACACGTATATTTACGTTTTTCAATCTCATATGTATTTCTCGAGTTATTCGGCCGTTTCCAGACTTTTCGGACACCCTGTATATATATATACAGGGTGTATCGAAACTATTGGGCAAAACTTTAAGGGATGATAGTACACATCAAGACAGACAATAATGAACGGGAAGCTAAGGGTCACAAATGTCTTCCGAAGGAGATAGGCGCCATTAAAGTTTAGGGTCCAAAATTTCAAATAAACATAAAAAACGGAAAAATTTGTCGATTGATTTGCGGTTTTCACTAAAACTATTCTTTATGTCAGTATTTTCATCAAAATAAATTGTAAAGATAAATCTCGAAAAAGGCCGATAGGGGGCGCTTTAGACTTTGGAGTAACGAACAATTATTTTTTGCCGTTATTTTTCGCATCTCATTAAATGTTTTCGGAAGCTTAGACTTAAACTTAAATTTTGAGCTCAAAATATGTATAGTTGGGAGTGGTTAAGTAGCGCAAACTGAACTGTGTTTAGAGGTCGAATATCAAATGATTATAAAAAGCGGAAAAATTGGTCGATTCGTTTGCGGTTTTCGCTAAAACTACTCTTTAAATCAGTATTTCCTCGAAAATAAATTAGAAAGATAAATTTTTAAAAATGTCGATAGAGGGCGCTTTAGACTTTGGAGTAAAGAACAACTATCTTTTACGGTTATTTTTTGCATCTCATTATTTTTTTTTAGAAGCTTAGACATAAACTTGAATTTTGAGCACAAAATGTGAATCACTGGGAGTGGTTAAGTAGCGCAACCTGAACTGAGTTCAAGGGGAGGGGCAGGTTCAAATTTCAAATGATTATAAAAAAAGGAAAAATTGGTCGATCCGTTTGCGGTTTTCGCTAAAACTATTCTTTATGTCAATGTGTATGTAATATGTAAATGTTTATTTGAAAATAAATTTTTAAAATAACTTTCAAAAAATTTTGTTAGAAGGCGCTTTAAACTTAAGAGTAACCAACAGCTATTTTTAACCGTTAATTTTTGTATCTAATTAAATGCAAAATCTTAGACTTAAATTTTGAGCTCAAATTCTGAATCGTTGGGAGTAATTAGGTAGCGCAAAAATGAACTGTGTTTGAGGTGCGGGGGGGGGGGGGTATAATGGAGATTCCATTATATATAGTTTTTGGGTCAAAATTTAATCCTTTTATAAAATTGCATTTTTAGTTAATCTTTATAATTTAGGAAGTAGGTATTTATTGCGCCCTTTTCCCACAATTTAATATTCCGTTAGGTATGGAAAAGCTTTCATTAATTCTTTTCTCTTACATGAATTTTCTGATGTAACGGTTAACTGAAATAAAATAAAAGAAAAGCAATTTCTTTCAATCTGCGCTTCTCATAATTCCGTTGAAAATTATCTTTGCGATTTCAATAACTAAAATAAAATCTAATCTTTGTACAGTTGCTAACGATTTCCGTTCTCTTCATAAACATTTTGTCCTGCAAATTATTTCGTGGGTGCGTCTCTTTGATTTAGAGCATAATATGTAAATGTAAGCAGATGGTTTCGCATCGTCCGTTGAGAGATGATGCAGTTCTCACGAATTTAATCTATTAACCCTTTTGTGCCTGCTCCCATAATTTACAGGTTATCAATTGGCTGTATACTTAACAATGTGTTCTGTCTCTCTCTGCATAATTATCGCCAAGGTCGGCAATTATACAAAGAGTTTTGGCGAAAACCGCAAGCCAAATCGCTAATCAACATCTGTACTAATTGTAAGTTGAGTTTGATTTTGTCTGTCGTCACAAAAAGACTTACTCCCAACATGTAGCACTGTGAATTGTGTTTCCAAGGGGTCACTCCCTGAGGAGTATAAGTCTCCGCTCATTCCAGCATATCATAATAAAGAACTTCGAAGAGACATTACTGGTGTTTTCATTACTTGTGCGGACCTGTCTTATTGCAAACACTTCTTGGAATTTACAGCATAACTTAAATCCTTTCTCCTGAAAAGGTATTTATACGAGCGGTCACCATACGCCACCCGAAAATCGACTCTATAAGTCTTGGTGCTCAAGACCAGGCGAAGTTTTATGATATACCAGTATATTGACCAGGGAGTGACCCAAGCCTTCCTAATATATATAAAAAAAAACTCTAAATATTTTACGACGCATTTTAATCCTCCAAAAACATTATCGGTTCATCTGAAGTTCAGCAGTTCCGGCGAAAATGCTTTATCCGATACTCTCGTCATTTATTCCCATCTGGGAAAACGGGGTCAAGGATCTCACTGTAAAGCAAATCTTCGATTCTTCTTCGTGCTTCTTCGCTTTCGTAGTTTGTGAAAGGTGCCGGGTGATTAACCGGTTGTGAATCAAGTGTCAAATCGTCTGTTCTTAGTGACAGAAAACAGTGGTGGGCGCCCCCCCCCCTTTTTTTGTCGCTTTGTGCATCAGAAATCAAAAATGTGTTGCTATACTAGATCGAAAGCCCCCTCTACTATCATTAAGAAAGTTTGTAGGTGTCGGACACCGTTTGTACTTCAACGTGTATGCGTAATGACATCTCAAGATTATGGTGGTTAGTGAAAACTCCCCCCGCCCCTTTTTCCTCGGGCCTTCTGTGCATCAAGTGACATCATCGTGTGTTGATTTTTCTCATTTTATGTGTGCTAATCAATTGACCGCTTTCTCATCGTTAGTGCTATGGAATACGTGTTTCAGTTTCTTTAAAAAGAAACAAAATGAATACCCTACAATAAGAAAAGTAGATTATTTTTGAGGAGCAAAC
The DNA here is from genome assembly GCA_964019185.1 of Maratus speculifer. NCBI lineage: Eukaryota > Metazoa > Arthropoda > Arachnida > Araneae > Salticidae > Maratus > Maratus speculifer. Next base: position 274,763,692 of record OZ025295.1, on the reverse strand, counting down.
AATTGTGCACGTATCTCATGCAATTTACAAATAAGAAACAAAAGAGAAGTACATATTAATCTGCAGATTAATCCTTCCCCTCCCCCCTTCCCCCCCCCCTTGTGATTAATAAACACACTGTTTTCTTTTCAATTTATGTATTTGGTGTTCCAACTTATCAAACTCATTCGTTTTTTTTCATACGTTATTACTAATTATTTGTAATTTTGTGTAGTATGTCAGGTAAGTCTGCATTATTTTATGCATAAGTACTGTAGTGATCTTTACGAAATATCTGTTTATGTATGTTAGTTTATTTCATATATTTTTTTTTTTGAAAGATTCAAACTACTTTTTAAAATCTCTTTTCGAATAAGTGTACATTTTTATTATTGTTGTCAAGTGATAAGTAGTAGTGTTGAATAATTTTTAAATATTTTAGTGATTTTGTTTTCTTAAAAATTTATACTCATTTGTATACACACAGTTTATTTGCTATACTGTGTCAGACACACACAAAATTAGGCTGGATTGAAAGAAAATGTTTAATGCAAAGGGTACTAAGTTAAAATTCAATTTTTAAAGGAAATTGTTAGAGACAACATTTCTTTAAATTTATTTTTCTTACAACGTTTTTTTCTTCAGTTGTATGTCATGTATATTGTGTTTCAGAGATTTTTTATGGTCACAAGATACATTTTAACCTTACATCTTACCTAAAGTTTATATCATTTAGTGAGTAAAGTTTATATCACTTAAGTGAGATATTTGGTACAGGTAAGTCAATATCATGTGCGTACATGCTAAAGGGTAGCAAAAGATTTATTTTGCTGTGTTTTTTACAGAAGTAATAGTTTCCTCATGGATTATAATGTAAAAAAAAAAGAAAAAAAAAACATAAATAATCGAAAATTTTTTTTGCACAGCTTGTTAGTTAAAGGTATATTCGCATAACATATACAATGTGACACACACATAGATAAAATTTACAAACAATTTTATTGTTTGGGGTGGCCAGGAATTGCATTCTTTTTCTAACGATTGTTTAGTGTGTTAGAGTGCAATAATGCTGGTTCATGTGTTGTTTCTTTGGCTGCTATATGATTGTTTTAATGGATGTGTTTGTCACGTTGTATTTTGTTTAAAAAAAAAACTTTTCTTGAGTCAATACTCCTTAGATTGAAAGTTTTTTATTTTACATGAAAGAGATAATATTCCACAATTTAGTCTGTACGTTATTAACATTTTAGACATCTTTATCACAGTTTATTGTCTTAATTATAACTCTCCTAAACAAAATTGACCTTTTTTGATTTAATTTTCTCCTTTCTTAGAGTTTGTATGGATAAACAGTTAACCATAAATGTCTGATGCATGAGAGTTATTTCAATTACCAGCCTCTTCATAGTAATGTGTGTTAAAAAAAAAAAAAAAAAAAAAAAAAAAAAAAAAAAAAAAAAGAGTGAAAAGTAAAAGTTTATTTATGTGGTGTCTATGTTTTTATATAAATAATGTCAGTTAATTTTATATGTTTTCATATTTTTGGGTAGATGTTTTTGTTCATAATGCATAAAGGTCTTAGCATCTAATATTTGGTAAAGAGATTCTTGAAGATATTATAGTAATATTGTTTTGTATTACACTGGTAAGTTTTGTTTGTGAGAAATAATGTGAGGCAAACAATCAAAAACTTTTATTTAGAGTAACATTGCTTTAGGTTTTCGGGTTAGTTAACGCAACACAACAGTGTTGTTTTCTGGATTTTTTTATTAAAAAAAAGTACATTGTTGCATAATTAATTCTTACCTGTTATTGTTTTTTTTAAATGTTAAATACAGGGTCTAAATACTTTTTGAATAGAGTATCTCAACCTGTCACAGCTTCTTTTCTACGTATTTTTTTATTTTATTTAGTTCCCTCACATTTCCTGTTACACTTTAAATTTTAACAAGTTTTCTAAACATTAATCTTGTGTACAGATGCATTCTTATTTCTTTTTCTTATTCGGCTATCAAGTGCACAGATGGTTGAGTAATAGAAAGAAGGCATGTAAGAGTGAAAATTTTGATGCGGGTCGTCAATTTTGTTTTCATTTGGTTTTGGTTGTTTCGTGTTGGTGTACACAATCATTTTAAACATATTTACACAATCAAGCACACTTTCTTCTCCCTTTAATGTTTTGTTTATGCAGTAACAGGAATGCAGTTAACATTAATAATATTTCAACTCTATTGTTACAGAGGCTACACTTTCCACATTTAATACATTTTTCATGGTCCTAATTTTTTTGGGTTCTCAATTAAATTTTAACTTTAAAAGGATTTTTGGCAGTACAATTACATTTTTACTTTCCTCAACTTTGAGTTATATTTTTTTCTTTCAACTTAAGGTCATGTGCTTTTCTCTAGGTCAAGGTATATCAGATACCAGGTCATGCGATTTTCTTTTTCACACATTTTTTCTTTCATGTGTTTTTACACAAGGTCATGTGCTTTTCTCTAGGTCAAGGTATATTAGATACCAGGTCATGTGTTTTCTTTTACACACTTTTTTTTACATTCATGTGTTTTTACACAGGGTCATGTGCATTTCTCTAGGTCAAGGTATATTAGATACCCGGTCATGTGATTTCTTTTATACACTTTTTTTTCATGTGTCTTTTTGGCACAAGGTCATGCGATTTCTTACACTATCACACTGTTTTTGCATATACACTCGGTCATGTGGTTCCTTCCTTTTCTCTTGTTTCTCTGGTTGAGGATTGTACATGACTTTTACTTGTTTTCTCAAATCTGGTTCATGAAAACACACAATAACACACAACACTCTCATGTCATGTGTTTACATCTTTACACTTTTGTCATGTGATATGAATCCTTCCCTCGTTAAAAAATAACAATTACTTTGTAATTAGGTATAACGTTGTGCTATTATTTCACTTAACCTGACGATACATTCACACATTATTTCACTTTTTTAAATACATTTTAATAATTTTAATTCAATGTTACACGTGTCAAGCTGATTTGATACGGGTATTTGTCTCGGTTATTTTCTTTAAAGGTGCATTATAATAATTCACAGTGTTGTTTACGCACGGATGGTGTCTCCATATTAAATTGGGTTCACGTTTTTTTTCAGAGTTGTGACAGGTTTGCTCTAATTTTTGTAGTTTGGGTATTTTCTCTGGTCAGTGATACATCATGTCTTTTAAATACTCTTCTACTATAAGCATTAATAGTACTTTATCTGCAGATATCACTTACTTGCATGTTATTGTTACTTCACTTTTACACGCATACTTGTACAGTTACATACCCGTAATTCATTGGTTTGGTTAACTACCTGTAGATTCCTTGTTATTTAAAATAATAATAAAACAAAGACACGTTATTTTAAGGTTAATAAAGTCAAGGATAGGAAATCTATCACATTCAACGAGATTGCATTATAATTCTACAGTACACGGTCACAGGTATTTTCGCTGTTCATGTTCCTGTATTTGTACAGGTACACAAGTAATGTTTATTTTACTCTCTAGCTAATGTGATATTCGGCAGTTCTTATTTTTTCACACACTTCACAGATGTATAACATATAGGTCAGGGTATCTGGCGAGGAGTTAAGCCAGACATCTCTTGTTTTGTTTTTTTTGTTTTTATACACACACTGTTCGGGTATTGCGTTAGCGTCCTCTTTTAAAATTATTGCCTTTCATCAATTTTTTCCAACATGACATTTACAAAATTTTTAATTAATTGAGGTTAGATATTGATATTTTTTTCTTGCAGATGTCTAAATTAGTTCACAGGTCACTGGTTAATTGCAATTTATGCCATTTTGTTACACTTCGTCTACATTTTCTGGTGATATGTGCATTATTTTGGTTCCGGGTGCAGGTATGGAATTTTTGTTCATAGTAAATACACACATTAGTTCATTGCGATTCTTTGTTCATTGATTTTTAACACTAGTTCATCGTACTTTTCAATTCTATGCATGCACAGGGAGCTAATCTCATGCATTTAAAAAAAATTCCGTCTGTTTTTTTAGCTACACATTTGTTTTGTATTTTTCTTACACATTAGTTCATAGAACAGATACACCTTAGTTCATAGATTCTCACAACACATTTGTTCGGTGAATTTATATTCACATTCATTTGTTACCAAGAAGGTTTATTTTAAAAAAAAAACATACACAAAACACTTTTCCCTCATTGTAGTTTTCTTGTACATTAAAAAAAAAATCTTATATACATACATATGTGTATTCAAGTAAACATTTTAATTCATTATTTGAGTTGCAGGTCATCTAGTTTTTCTCTTTGTTCACATTGTCATGCTGTTTTTTTGTGCTTCAGTCATGTTGCACATAAGATACTTAAACTTAATGTAATTTTTCACTTTTGACATCAGCAAAATTTCTCTGTGACATTTTTTCTAAATTTCTCGGTATCTTTCTCTCGTTAGTTAACAGATTTCTTTCAATGGGGTAGTTTCCTATTTACACTGATTTCTTATTCAGTCGGTACTCAGTGCTGCATCATTTTTTTTTCAGATTATTATATTTGCAGGCAGTTTCCATGCTGCTACATCAGTATTTGAACAGAAAGGTCTGTAAAACCTTTTACACACATGCAAAAACCTTACACACACTCATGCAATCTTTAATCGTTCTGCTTTCCAGGTTATAAATCCATGTTAGATTTTTATTTCTAAATGGGTTCAAATTAAGTTTAGTTACATTTTTATAAGAGTTTAACTTTTAAAACATTATTTTTGGTAAAGTACTGTTGGCTTATAATATTCAGGGAGATATTATTACATGATTTCTTTTTAAGATATGGCAATGATATACTGCAATGTACAAAATTTTTGTGCCTCAATATTTCTCTTCTGTTATCATTATTTTCTCATTTAAAATTTTGAAATTTAAAATCCAGTGTATGTTTGTATTCCCTGCATATTTTATCTACATATGTGTGTTGTTTTACAATATTTTAATCATCATGTCTAAAATTAATTATAGAAGTTGGAGTATAACCAACATATGTTGCAATCACAAGAATTGCATTATTTGAATAAGTATTTCAAATATTATATAAAATAATCTTCTGGAATTGAAATTTAAAAAAAAGAAAGTGTGCACACGTAATTTTAATTAACCAGAAGTCAGACTGAGCTCAGCTAATTACTTAAAAAAAATTTTTGGTACCAATTTTTTTTTACTGGCATGCTTAGATACATGCATAATGGAGACATGATATATGTATACTTATATATCTATATACTTATATACTTATTTTCTGAATGTTTATTTTATATATTCTTCTTGGTATGCAGGTTAATGAGTAGTATGTGCAAATGCAGAGAGATTCAGCCATTTTTTTTCGCTGTAATGTACTCATTACAGCTTGTTTTCGTGTCGTGGGGGTGATTATATATAATGGAGATTCCATTATATATAGTTTTTGGGTCAAAATTTAATCCTTTTATAAAATTGCATTTTTAGTTAATCTTTATAATTTAGGAAGTAGGTATTTATTGCGCCCTTTTCCCACAATTTAATATTCCGTTAGGTATGGAAAAGCTTTCATTAATTCTTTTCTCTTACATGAATTTTCTGATGTAACGGTTAACTGAAATAAAATAAAAGAAAAGCAATTTCTTTCAATCTGCGCTTCTCATAATTCCGTTGAAAATTATCTTTGCGATTTCAATAACTAAAATAAAATCTAATCTTTGTACAGTTGCTAACGATTTCCGTTCTCTTCATAAACATTTTGTCCTGCAAATTATTTCGTGGGTGCGTCTCTTTGATTTAGAGCATAATATGTAAATGTAAGCAGATGGTTTCGCATCGTCCGTTGAGAGATGATGCAGTTCTCACGAATTTAATCTATTAACCCTTTTGTGCCTGCTCCCATAATTTACAGGTTATCAATTGGCTGTATACTTAACAATGTGTTCTGTCTCTCTCTGCATAATTATCGCCAAGGTCGGCAATTATACAAAGAGTTTTGGCGAAAACCGCAAGCCAAATCGCTAATCAACATCTGTACTAATTGTAAGTTGAGTTTGATTTTGTCTGTCGTCACAAAAAGACGTACTCCCAACATGTAGCACTGTGAATTGTGTTTCCAAGGGGTCACTCCCTGAGGAGTATAAGTCTCCGCTCATTCCAGCATATCATAATAAAGAACTTCGAAGAGACATTACTGGTGTTTTCATTACTTGTGCGGACCTGTCTTATTGCAAACACTTCTTGGAATTTACAGCATAACTTAAATCCTTTCTCCTGAAAAGGTATTTATACGAGCGGTCACCATACGCCACCCGAAAATCGACTCTATAGGGGGGGTAAATTTCAACTCCTGAACACAGTTCAATTTGCGCTTCTTAACCCCTCCCAATGATTCAGAATTCGAGCTCAAAATTTAAGTCTAAGCTTTTGCAAGTATTTAATTAGATACAACAAATAACGGTCAAACATAGCTGTTGGTTACTCTTAAGTTCAAAGCGCCCTCTAACGAAATTTTTTTTAATTTATTTTTAAGAAAATACTCACGGAAATACTGAAGAAAATTGCTTGCGGTTTTCTCTAAAGAAAAACCGCTAACGAATCAACCAATTTTTTCTTTTTTTTATAATCATTTGAAATTTGAACTTGCCCTCCACTTCAACTCAGTTCAGTTTGCGCTACTTAACCACTCCCAGTGATTCAGATTTTGTGCTCAAAATTCAAGTTTATGTCTAAGCTTTTAAAAAAATTTAATGAGATGCAAAAAATACTTGTTCGTTGCTCAAAAGTCTAAAGCACCCTCTATCGGCATTTTTTGAAATTTATCTTTATAATTTTTTTTTTTAAGAAAAGACTGATTTAAAGAGTAGTTTTAGCTAAAACCACAAACGAATCGACATATTTTTCCGTTTTTTATAATCATTTGAAATTTGAACCTCTAAACACAGTTCAGTTTGCGCTACTTAAGCACTCACAACTATTCAGATTTTGAGCTCAAAATTTAAGTTTAAGTCTAAGCTTACGAAAATATTTAATGAGATGCAAAAATAACGGCAAAAAATAATTGCTTGTTACTCCAAAGTCTAAAGCGTCCTCTATTGGCATTTTTTGAAATTTATCTTTACAACTTATTCTAAAGAAAATACTGACACAAAGAGTAGTTTTAGTGAAAACAGCAAATCAATCGACAAATTTTTCCGTTTTTTATGCTTATTTGAAATTTTAGTTCCTAAACTTTAATGGCACTTATCTGCGTCGAAAGACGTTTGGGTCCCTTAGTTTCCTATTCAATATTGTTTGTCTTGATGTGTACTATCACCTCATAAAGTTTTGAACAATAGTTTAGATACACCCTGTATATATATATATATATATATATATATATATATATATATATATGTCAACATTTGAACGCAGGGTGGCTTTGGGCTCTGGGGGTCATGATCGATGAAAATATACCAAAATTTTCCGGAAGTGCTTTTCTCCGGACGCTTGCAATATAGATAGCTTTTTACTTTTTCTAATGAAAGCTACCTAAAACTGTAACAAACAATTGAAAAAGTAGAAATGCACAATAAAATTTACGTACTGCACCCTGTGTGAAAAAAAAATCATTTTAAAATATTAAAAGGGGGGGGGGCAAGAGGTCTGTAAATAACAATACCATAGAATTAATATTTAGATTGAAAATTTCTGACCGAGCCTAGTGTAGGCTATGTGTTTAAACAAAAATGGAATTGTCGGAAATGAAATCCTTAATTTAATACATTCTCTCAACAATGCACACATTATCAAGTAATTGTTATTTATTCAGTAAAAATTTTGAAATTTTTTCTGATTGTTTACCATATCATTTTGAAACAAAAGCACGTGACATAATTTCTCATAATTTTTTTTTTTAATTTAATAGTTATTAAAAAGTGGGGTAATTTAAAATCGTTATAACTCGAAATATTATTTGTAGAATTTCTTTTTATTTATATAAACAGAAATATATAAGCTTTAATTCTTATTTAGGAATTTTAAAAGCATTAATTTGAATAAAATTAAAAAATATTTAAAGTAAAAAATAAAAAAAAAATTTAGTTTTTTAAAATCATATTTTTAAAATTAAATATTTTTTTTTTAAATTTGCTGAAGCAAAATTAATATAAAACAATTGAAAAAGATTTGTTCAAAATTTAAACAAGATTTTTTTTAACCGTTATTGAGTTAAAGTAATTTAAATACAAGAAATGGTGAAAAAACTCATGAAGAAAAAAAGCATTTTCACAGAAATTCATTTTTATGAGAACGATTGCTTTGAAAACTAGATTTTAAAAAGAAACCAAAAAGAAAAAAATAATATTTCTTGTTACAGTTAAAAAGAAACAAGGTTTTAAACGTAATTTTAAGCAGAATTTTTAATGTAATAAAACTGTTTAATAAAATTTGAATATTTTTGTTTCCCGCACCACCTTAAGCGCCGAAATTTACAGGTCTCAGCATAAAATTAGCCGCGTGTGGCATCTCGCGACAGTGAATCTGTAATTATAATGAAGGGCAGGGTATGAAAAAGAAGTCAATTAAAAAACTCTGTTTATTTGGAGAATGGAAGAGAGGTTAAAAAGTTTTTAAAAAAAATTCTAACTAGAAATAAGTAAAAAGCATGCGTTTAACAATGATACTACTGAGACGCTATTTTAACTAGATTATGTGTGAGTTAAATGTACCTACAAATAAAATTATGCTATTAGTAATAACTAATAGTCATTATATTATTATTAGCATTATGGGTTTGAAATATTACAAGAAATGTATCAAGCCTTTGATTTAAAAAAATCAAATATCGACTTTGTGTTTGATTTTATTTGTTTTTCAAAAATTAAAATAAGAAACTATGATCAAGACTGTGCAATAAAAAATGCTGATACTCAGTCATATCCACTATTTTTTGCAATTACTATTCATATTGCAAGCCTTATAGCAGAAAGGTAAAGAATGGAGACGGGTGTTACAGATTTTCTTTTCTTCTTTGTAGATTATTTTTTCATCAAACATTTCTTTTGTTTTAAGTTATATTTAACACTTTATTACTGAATGCAAAAATGTGAATTAGTTATTAACAGAACTGAATAAAACGCGTAAAATCGTTACAAGTAAGTGTTTAATTAACGCTGCAATTGCAAAACATTTTACCTATGGATTATTTTCTGCCTCTGTAGTATCTGCCGCAGACAATCGAGAATTTTTTTTGGTACTGGGTATCCAAGTTCCAAGGGTTAGTTCCAAGTCTACACCTCCATTATACTTCAAAAATGAAATTGGGTAGCCATATTCCTTCTCCATTCCAAATTTTCTGTTACTGAAAATAAACATATATTATTTCTTAACGATTTAAATATACCAAATGAAAAAAAGTCTTTATACCAGCCATTTTATTAATATATATCAATATTTTTTCTGGATTGCTTGTCAAAAACTGTGAAAACATGTTTTAATTCCAAAAATTTTTGAAGAGTTTGGACGATAATGACTACGAAAATAAATAAATAAATAAAATACCAGAGGAAGATCCCTAGCTTTTCCGTCATATTAAAATTACTCAATATCAAAAGTAAATGTTTAAAAAAAAACCCGAAAATATAATAACTATATTCTATTCTCTAAGTAATAAATTTGAAAAACAAAGAAATCACACAAGGTTTTGACGCGTAAGAAACTAAATAGTTATACTGTAAATCAATGATTTTTACTGTTATTAATATTTTATCACAAAAATTACGAGGGCTGATTTCGAAGATCTCAAATAGATGATAATTATAATATACACTTCCCGTAAAACTTCTAATATTGAGAACATGTGATAAAATATGGATTGGTAGGTACACCTCTTTGTTTTAAGACAGGGGTGCAAAAGTCTTTGCGCCAGTTGCTCCTATGCTCTCACTACTAATTTTTTTTCGACTTGTATCATCTAATAATTTGTATAAATTTCTTGGTAGAATGCTGTTAAATTTTACTCCGTGGTGAGTGATTGCCCCCCCGCTGGTACCTAGATTTTTACACCAATGGTCTAAAATCTAAATATGTAAAACTGTAAATTTGGAATGTAAACTTACGTAATCAGGCACAATCAAAGCAAAATTTGGGGCCTATTTAAAAAAAAATTCATTGAATAATAGGCTGTTTCACAAAATCAGACATTTCATCATTATTTTTACCATCTAAATTAAAAAAGTTCACGAGAAAGTAAATTTTTAACACAAAGACTTAAATCCGATTCAGTAAACTCTGTGTGCAAAAAAGACAAATTAAAATAAAGAATACTGCCCAGTTAAACTGATGGCATTGAGCTCACAGGCTACAAATACTAATTGTACATTAAAGCCTTACATTTTCAAGGGTTAATTCCGTTCGAAAAAAAATTAAGAAGGGGAAACAGCTCTCCCCTTTCCTCTTTTTTTTTACTTAATCATTGAACCTCCTATACTATCAAAGACATGCTTTATCATATAAAAAATCTATATCCAAAATTCAGAGCAAATGAGATAATTCTGAATAAAAACCCATTTAGCATTTATATAATTTAAAAGGAGTTATCCCCCTCTTTTATACTTAACCATTAAACTTCCAAAACTATTCAGAGATTTGAACGAAATCTGAAAATTCTGGTTGAAAAACTCATTTATATAAATTAAGGGGGGGGGAATTAGAACCCCTGTTCCCCCTATTTATACTTATTCAATGAACACCTAATAACAGTCACGGAATCGCCTCATCAGAATGATCCTAATCTAAATTTTGAACGAACACTTAATTCTGCATGAAAATCCCATTTATATCAACTAAGGGGAGGGGCATGAGCCCCCCGTTCCCCCTTTTATACATATCGAATGAACTCCAAAAACTAATCAGGGAAGCGCATTGTCAGGATATACCTACATACAAAATTTCAAGTGAATCGGATATTTTTATCACGAGTTATCGCGTTACGCACGAACGAACATACAGAACGGACGGGCATATAAGCTCTCAGGCTATGATAGCCTGTGAGCTAAAAAGTATCACTCCAGAAATTTGTCTTTAACTGGGTGCTTTTCTTTTTCTAGAGAGGAGGGGGGGATCAAGAAACGCCGTAATTCGCATTTATTCAGCGAAGTATTTGAATTATAGGCTACACATTTTTAATTATTTTTTAATTAGTTTAATGACACTTATAATCGTATAACATGCGGAATCACAAAATACCGAATCGACTATTTAATCAAACACAGTTTTAATGACATTTAATTGACTTAAAATTTAATAAATAACCCAGTTTCTCACTAGTGAAAACATAAATACTCTAATAACACATAGATATGAGTTGATAGTGAATTTTTTTAATCAGATTTGCAAATATGCCAGCTGAATTTTAAAAGGGCCATATCAACTGGTTTATTGATTTACATTGACTTAATTTCCTCCCCCCCCCCTCTTTTTACTGTGTTCTATAAAATTAAACAGGACGATGACTCTAATTTTAACTCGGAAGGACGCGTGCAGGGCCTAAAAGACCCTGAGTGCGTATGGTTTTTTACAATTGTAACCACTAATTTTTTAAAAGTAATCTTCAACTTATTTTATCACAAAATTTGTATGAATTGTTTCCGTCTAAATAAAGTAGTTGTTATATTTTGATTTTATTGGTGACAAAGTTAAAACCATTCAGACACTGGGTAAGGGCGTGTTCTCCCGGGTTAAGAGCAATCAATGCACAAGTCTTTTTTTATAAACATTTAAAACCAAAAAAGTCTTAATATAAACACCATTTTCTCACTATTTTCAAAATTTGTATTATGAATGGAATATGCATGAATATGCATGCTTTTAAATAGCAACTAAGGATCAAACTAATCATAGTTTAAAAAATACATATGTATATCTTTGTTTAAATCAGATTCTTTTTATTTAAATCAGGTTTTTATGATTTTTTTCGTGTGTTAATATACTATGTTTTCAAACTTTAATTAATTAATGATATTCAAGTACGGGATATATTAGTTAGTACTAGTTCTAATATTAGTAATAAATAGTACTAATATTTATTACAATATTAGTTAGTAATGGAGAATTGGATAGAATGGGACAGAAATTTTTCCTCATTACGTATTATTCTAAACATCAATCACAATACTAGATGGAGGCAGTGGCGTAGTTAGTGGGGGGCAGGGGGGGGCGGTCCAACCCGGGTGTCACCCAATATTTATTTGAAAATAAATATGTATAATCTTACTCCATTGGGAAAAAGAATTCTAAAATAAAATTAAATTTCTAGCGCACGACGAAATAGAGTTAATTTTCTTTTCTAAAAGAAGTTAAAATTTTATGCAGACTGGTGTGTTTAAATAAGATATTTGCACCAGAGAACAAAAATCTAATCTATCCAACGAGTGGATAACAAAAGCAAACTTTAAAAGAAAGAATTTTCTTCGACATACAGACACCACATTCATTTAAGCGGATTATGGGTTAAGTAAAAATTCGCCCCTCTGTTTTTTTTTTTTCTCAATGCAGGGCAAAAGGTAAATGAGAAATGATATGGCCATTTGTTATAATAGCGTACAATTGTGAATGAAAAAATATAAGGGATCGGTGTGTGTGTGGGGGGGGGTGACACCATGGTGGCTGGCGGTAACACAATTTACATCCGCTCTGGGTATCACCTATCCTAGCTAAGCCACTGAGATGGAGCAATGACAACCAAATCTTCAGTTGAAAAAAGTTGCTTTTCAGCATAAACTTAGATTTGTATAAAAAAATTGTTTATTAAAAAATAAATTTGCTTACTATAATTTTAATATTTGCTGTATACTAATGACTTGTTTACCTGTAGCTGTAATAGTTCGCATCTTTAGAAAACCTAATATTACACATTATCCATAATTTTAACTAAACTTAACCCGCGAGTAGTCGCGACTTTTTTCACAACGTCATTAGTCGCTCTCGGTCTTTTCGCCGCTGGCCCCCCTCATAATAAATATGTTCAATAAGAAATATTTTTCACCTAATATACGAAAATAACATTTCAATGAGTATATAAATTTGCAGTTTTCTTAAATTATGCATTTTATTCATGGGATCTGGAGTAATTGGAAAAAGCAAAAATGAACTGACATATGTGAGTGTTACATAGAATTTTTCGCCAATTTAAACTTTGTTTCAAAAAATGTACGTGAAGGAAAAACAGAGGCGTCCTGTTACTTCCTTCTTACTAAGTCGAATTCTTTCTTTTGAATAAGATAAATGTAAATTACTAATATTACGCAAATATTCTAGTAAAAATGATTAAATTTAAAAGGAAATAGTTGAAATATTGAACAGAAAATATTCAAAATTTTATAGATGTCAGTTTGCTATTTTTAACGCAATTTAATCCAACACGCACATTTCAAAAACAAAGTAATTTATTTTCCAATTTTTATATAACTTAGCCAAAGAAATGAATAACATACTTTTAAGAAAAAACAATTTAAAACATGTATAGTTCAAATTAGTTATCTAATTATGTAAGTTAAAGGAAAACAAGAAATACAGCCGATTAACTTACTTAAGTATGAATAACTGGATCTCAAGTTCCCCATTGCCCGAAATCAACAAACTGACGCCATTAGATTTGTTGGTTGGTTGGTAAATACGAAACTTATGCTGCTACCCGTAAAGAAGGCTTTTGCCTCGAAAATCTGACACCATTACTTCGGCCGAAAGCAAACTTTCACGCTCTGTATTATCTTGCCTATAATCAGACATTTTCAAAGAAAATGTTTTGCTCAGTCAATATTTACGATGGTTTTACTAGAAACAAGAATGATATATTAACTTTTTTTATTAGGTGCTGTGCATATATAACATTATTCTTTTAGGGGGGAGGGAGGGTCTGACACATGATATCGTAAGATATCTCTAGGGGAAGGGGGGGATTTGCCTTTTGATATCGATATCATTTTTGACCCAATTATAATTATCTCTTTTTCTCCGTAACGTGGTATTTTGTTCAAAATAGTACATTATCTTTTTTTTCTTTTGTTAACTATTTTTATTTGAATAAAGCGATATTTTATTAAATTATCTTCAATTAAATCAATAAAGCTTGCGAAAAATAAATTTAACCCGTTTTGTATGTTAATCAAAACAAAAGAACTAAATTCTAAAAAAAATTTTTACACTTTGATAACGATATCATTACCGGGCCGGGGAGTTTGATGGAAGTAACGTATGATATTTAAAGGGAGGGAAAGGGTCCAAAATTACCAAAAAGTAAATAACGTTATTTTTGCACTTAACCCCTTACTGGTCGAATGGAATTTTTGTAAATTATCCGCGTTTCTATAATTTACTTGAAATATGGTAAAGTGAGTGCAAAATCAGGAAATAGGGAATCATTATTTTACAGACATCTTTAACTGAGCAAGGTCGATCCATCCGATGGATCATACTGAATCGGGTAGAAGGCATCGACTATTTCTTTTAAAAACATCAGTGGTAGTGTTTGCATCAAAATTCCACTGATGACCACTGAAGTAACCTGAAAATATCATTCAACATCTAGTCTGAATAATTTATCCAAGCCGGACTGAAGAGAGATCGGGGGAGGGGGGATTGTCCAAGGTTTGAAGACATATGGATGAGACTGTGAATTAACTTAAACTGTCTAAATGGTTTTTAGTGTTTAATTTTCCAAAATTTGGAGGGGAGAGATTGAGTTACCGAATGAGAGACCTTTCTTTTATCAAAAATAACAGTCTTGCCATATCAGTGTTGAATTAATGGGGTGCCCCAGAGGGAACCCCCCCCCAGTGCAATGAAATGTCCCCCCCCCTGAAAAATAGAGTTCTTGTGTTTTCACTGGGGAAAAAGGTTTCATTCCCCCACCCCCCGGAGCCACAGAAGTCCCTCCCGGAGAAAAGTGTCTGAATTCAATACTGAGCCGTATGGCGAAAGAGCGTCGAGTGAGATAGGTTCTAAAATTTTGATTTGCGATTTTTAGAGTTTTTGAACTTCACCACCTTTTTAAGGATTAGATCAACAGAATTGTTAATTACGAAATTCTTGAGCTCATCGAGATTGGGGTGTGAGTTCGATAAAATTCTAACGTAAGCGAAAAAGATTTTTGAATTTTAGTTATTTATGAGGTTGGTAGAGGAAAGAGGACTGGTGTTTGCAGTTTTACCGGTGGTTTAAGCGTAAATCTAAGCCAACTGACTGTTTGGTATTTTATTATTTTTTTCTGATAAGGATGTATTTTTTTCTAGTTTTATGATAATTTTGTCTAAATTTTGAACGTGGGGAGTCGCGGGGGATGGGTCTTTATAGGCCCCAAAATTTCACCATCTGAGCACACACGATACGTTATACCATATCATTTTTTTTAACAGACAACTTATTAGCCGCTGATCTTCATTATTTGAGAGAGGCGACGTTCGATACATTAGAATTGTAGAGAACGTGAACATGCGTGTTACTAGTGTGTCGCTGAATAAGGAAAAAGAAAAAGGTAAAACGCTTCGTGTTGCCCAGCTTGGAGTTTTCAAAAAATAAGCAGTACCATATTTCGGTGCTTCTCTTTATTTTACTTCATGAATAGACTCCACTTTGAAATTCCACCACGGAAATTTTTCACATTGTATTATTAGATTCTTTTTGAAAGAACTTTTAATTTCAAATAATTTTTAGCTGAAAAATTTGTTATTTGTCATACCTAAAAAAATATTAATTATTAATGTCATAATTTTTAAACCCAAAATAAATTAATATGACAAATATATAACAGTAAAGAAGAAGTTTATTAAGAACTAATGCAAGTTAAAAATGTAATAAATATACATGCATAATAGTTACTTTCACTTAAAAATAGTTAAAATGTTACATACTTCTTTGTCCTGCACGTCCGGTATGAGGATCCAACTGAATGAAACACAAAGAGCATACACAAAGGTGAACAAACCCTTTTAACATATAAGAATATCACTGGTATATATATTCAATCGTACATAATATTACAATTCCAATTGCATGACTATGAATAAGTGATTAATTAAACTAGTTTAAAATCTTAGAATTTCACTTCTATGAGTTGTATAATTCTCCATTAAAAATTAAGGATGGATTTGACATCATTCAGTATGATAAATTAAAAGTTCCCACTAGAAAGACAACATCTATTCAGGACGTCGAGAACCGTGACGGGCCCAGAATTAGTCCCCCCGCCCTTACACAGACACGCAAGACACATAAAATGCATGTGATTCTTTAATAAAGCCTCGTCTACTTTGTTTTAGTCATCTTTCATAAATTACATTATTTATTTTCTTGTAGTTAAAGATAATAATTACATATTCTAATAATTATCTATTCTTCTTTAATACTATTTAACAAAAGTAAATACAGTCCTTTCTCTTTTTTTATTGTTACATTATGGTATCCATAAAAATTATAATAAACAGTGTGTATTTCAGGAGTTGTGACCCTTTGAGATTTTTGGACTCCAAAACAAGTTAACGGCTGCACTTCCCCCCCCTTCTCCTCAGACCTGCGCGCATTTACCTAGCAACAACAAGAACATCGCTTGAGAAAATGCCGTACACCGAGGCGAGGATACCATATTTTCCCTTACTGAAATATAATTTTCTTCAGTATAAATATCGCCTTTTTACTGAAAAACAATCATTTTATGGTATAAATACCGTTTATAATTGAAATAGCACAGAAATTGGTCATTTTATGGTATAAATACTGTGTATAATCGAAATAGCACAGAAAATGGTTTTTTTAATGCCTAATATATCTTAGAAATACGGTACTCATACAGTAAAGAATGATAACAGTAGACGTACCGTAAAATTTAGATACATCTATTGAAATGCTACGAAAATTTTTACAATGTCGTTTTCCTTATTGAAAAATAATTATTTTACGGTATAAATACCGAGTTTTTACGGAAAAATAATAATTTTACTGTATAAATACCGTTTTTAATCAAAACAGTACAAAAAACTGTTTTTTACACTTAATATACCTTAGAAATACGGTATTCATACCGTAAAGTGTGAAAATGGTAGAAGTACCGTGAAATTTACGGTACATTTAGTGGAATTTTACAAAAATTTTTTACAGTGAGTGTATAGACAATTTATTGTCTTCTTTTCTTGGAATATGCCCAACACATTTCCATTCGAATCGTTTAATTGTCTTAATGATATCGAAAACTTCCGTTATTTTTAACTTTTTCATCATATAACAGAAAACGTATGTTGTATTTAAAAAACTTTAATGTAAAAATAATCTAAAAATATTTGGAATTTTATTATAAAAACAACAAAAAGAAAGAAATTTGACCGAATGCTCAAAGGTAAACAAAAAATATTTTCGAATTCTATTTCATGAAATTAACACTTATAGAGACAAAAAATGTCGTCCACGTTCTTACTAGGTACAAAAGTTTAAAAAACAAATTTCCGATAAAAAGTCTTTTGTGAATTCCAATCGGAGGAAGGAAGATGAAAAAGAAAACATCCGAGGTGTGAAAAAACATTACGATCATTAAACCATTCGCTTTGTTTTTTCTAATTAAAAAAATAGTGTGAGGTTATCGAAAATTAAAAATAAATGTATAAGAATTACTTAAAGGTAGATAAAACATAATACAAATGTATTTAACTAATTCATTAAAGTCCTTAATGCATTAATAATTAGTAATGCATTAAATTCGAAGTATTTTCAACTAAAAATTACTGGGTTTTTATGAGTGAGAATTAAAGATTGTTATTGCTTCTTTACGTCTTTTACTTTTACCCTGGACAGATCATTCTTTTACAAAGGTTGTATGGAATATAAAGTGGAATGGAAAGTTTGTTCAAAAATTTACTAATAAGCACGTATTTTATCTATTATTTAACCATTCAGTATTCATTCCAATATATCAGTACAAACTGTTTCTTTATTATATATTATTTCCAGATTTTCTCTTATAATTACCTTTTTGGTAATTATTTTTATTTAACATAATTTTGGATCTATCGAAATCTAATTTTATGTGTTTGTTTTGTGCTAATCTTCCAATGCAGTATAGATCTTATTTAATAATGGATCTGCTTTATTAGAACATAAAGCAAATCTCAGAATAAATACACCCCACACTGTTTGAGTAAAGTAAATACAAAGTAAAAACAAAATTTACAATAAATAAACAAACAAACAAATAAATAAATGAATGAATAATGCAAGATGTAAAAAAATATTTTGCATTAGTTGTATTTTTATTATTTATATTTTAGCATCTGATGCGCCCGTTTAGGATACAATTGCATTTTTATAAAAGAAAAGAAAGTTCATATGATAATCTTACATTTTAAGAAGTCGGATCTTCACATATGGCAAAAAATGAAGAAAATAATCATTTTTCCGTTTTTTGCTCAATATATATTTAGATATCTCTGTATACCCTGGCGTAGTTTCGTAACGATCTGGTAATTGAAAAGTGTTTTTACTGCATCCATTTTCTATTTCCAGTTTCCAATATTTTTGAAAAGTGTTTAGAGATTGAGATTGTCTGTCTGTATGTGATATGTGCATGTGTACTCAATTATATATACTCGGATTGATATGCAAATGGTATGTTTTAATGATGTAAATTACAGAATGTTTGGAATTGAAAATGAAGTGCATAGGATTTTTAATTTATTTACAAAGACACTGAAAAAATTCCGTTACATTGTGATTTTAAGGGAAAAAACATTTGCGGTGTATTAAGCTATTACATTGTTAATAAAATATTTAAAAGTTATATGTATCACTGAAATGCACTACAAAACGTTTACTAAAGAATAGGTAGAGCTTAACATTATAATTTTTTACAGATGATTACAAAAAAAGGCACATAGAACATTTCCATTATAGCACTGTTTTTTAAACTATATATGCTAAATGTACACCAAGTTATAAAACGAGTTTAAAACGACACTAAGTTATAAAACGACTAATTTTCTATCTATCGCTTTATCTGTGTTGGATTCAATCGATCATGTGCAGTGCAATGCATAAAATACCGAATACATTTCTTTTTTTGAAAAAAATTTCTGAGCTGGAATTTACAACTACGCTATGTGTGTCTCAACTGATCTAAATTTTAGATTACTACGCGATATAGTATATTTATTTTTTTAGATTATTTGGAGGGTTACGCGAAAGAAAAAAATCGACTATTGATGGCAGTGTGATGTAGAATCACCTATAGTTTTCTTAAATTATACATTTTTCTAAATGACAATTAAAATTAATCTTTAATTAGATATCTATTTTATCTTAACGTTTATTTTCGATCCCACAATAACTTTTCTTCAAAAGAAAAGAAAGAAAAACATCTAGCATCTTCTTTATTACTGAAAAACGGCTGTCAGATAAAGAGAATTCATTAAGATGCGTATTTCACCCTTGCTAGAAATAAATAAAAAAAGAATAAAGATCTACTGTGCCTGCGGTCAGCAAAATATCATCTTTCTCTCTGCTTAATTTTGAGTCTAATTTTTACTCGTTACATAATAATCTTTTCATGTGCATGCGGCATATTGTGTCTTTCATAAATTTTCCCAAAACAGAGCTCTAACGTATGATTTAGCGCGAATTATTTTTGGCTTATTCTTTTAGGATTGCTATTCCTGGGAACATATTACCTGTCATTAAATTCAAAATCCTGCATATCCTAAACTTTGGTTTTCAAATGTTTTATAAGTTTTCCTATTAGCTGTTTTTTGAACTTGTCTCTTTCTCTTAAATTTCCTTACAGTCCGGTTTCTGTTTTCAACGTGGTAGCATATTTTCGTTACTCCTACAGAAGAAATACAAAATTCTTTCAAAAGCTTTGCGTATCTCTTTATTTTTACAATGTTTTATAGAACTACTTTTGATTTTATGTTTTATTTATTAAACAGCTAAATTTGAGTTGAATAGTATTTCATAATATACTCTTGACATTGATTTGGGTCCTTGTCTATAAGTATGTCATATCTCTAATTTTTAAAGTATTTTTCATCAATCATAATTCATCAAATATTTTTACTTTTTCGACATTTTACTACTGTTAAAATGTTTAACTACACCAAATGTATAAGAAATGGCACAAAAATTTTATATAAAATATAAAAGGTACATTCTATACAATTAGAGGTAGTTTTGCAAAATAATAGGTAAAAAATGTGTGTATTTCAGTGAATTTTAGCATAAAAGAGGATGTTTCATTTTATTTCACATAAAATTGTAGGCTTAAAGAAAAAAAATATCATGTAAAGTTATGAAAAATACGCATGTGAATAAAAGCAAAAAACTATATAAAAATATAAGAAATTAAAAATGTTTAAATACTTTAAATTTTTCTTATCTTTTTCTTTTACATTTTTTTTCTAACTTTATCATTTTAGTGTATTTTTTAATCATGAACCCCATCTCGTGTTACAACTTCATTTTATAAAAAGAAAAGGAGGAACATGGTAAAATGCATAAAGAATGGAACATTTTTCAAAGAATGTCGATACCCCTTAATAATTTAGTCTGAATTTCCAATATATGTTTATCTATATAGCGAAATTAAAGGAGAACCTTAGAATAATACTTTCTAAATGTTATAGAAAGAGAAAAAAACAAAGGAGAAGTAAATAAATAACAAACGAAAACAAAAGCTATCTAAATTTAATTTGTTAACTTAACACGTTATCACAAATAAAAAGTCTAAAAATCCAATTTCCGATGAAAAGTCTTTGTGGAATCAAATACAGAAAGAAAAGTAAAACACACGTGATGCGAAAAGAAAATACGATCATTTAACCAACCACTTGGACTTTCAGAATCTGTAAATAAATATGTTAGTTTATCTCCTCAAAGGGTGGTGATATCGCTATGAGATAACATAATATTAATCCCTAATTGCCACATTGGCACGCGAAATTTTTAATAAAAATTTCTTTTTCATAAAATACGAAAAAGTATACTTTCACTTGTTTTCAAATAAATTTTCTTGTAAATACTGATGTCAGTCAATTACTTCACCATTTTACTAATAGAAATATCTTGTCCCTGAAAGGGTTAACGACATCTCAATAATTTTATCTTTCGAAATAATTATTTTATAATTTTAAAAATCCCTACAGGCTTGGCCTACAGGTGGAGTTAGATTTCGAAGTTAAGTAATAATTTTAAAATTATTTTTAATTAAAATTTTTATATTTTTAATTAAAATTAAATCAAGATTAGAGATAAACCCACTTTGTTCATTTAGAATGAACATTGGATAAGAAAATCTTTTGTGAAATATACACGCATACACACATGCATGAATATGCAATAGATTTAAAATTAGCGAAAAAAAAAAAACCCAGTACCGATGCTGTTTTTTGTGTGTGTGTGTGCCTCATATTACGCCAATGGTTTGTGTGCTCATGTGGACGTTTCCATCTTGTGGTACCGTTTGGAGCCTTACCGACAAAATGAGTGTGAATGCGAAGTTGGGCATCGTCCTCGTATCTTAAATGGTAGAGCGCTTAACCCTTTAACGATCATAGCATTTTCATTCTAAGATGTCGAAATAAATGAATGACACCAGTAATTAAGAACTAATATATTTCTAAATAAGAAAACGTGATTTTTCACATACAAAATAAAAGAGATATTTTTAGATAAAAATACCGGTGTCAGTGTTGCGTATCGGAATTAAAATTTTGTGGTTTCGTGGCGAAACCAATGAACGTTAAAGGGTTAAAGCGCTATTCCAAGAGTTCCTGGTTTGATCCCCAGCTTGGACACTTTTCACCTAGTTGGTTTCTATGCTTAACTAGCATTGTGATAGTCACTTATTAAATACGCATTTACAAGCCAACGTGTTTATTTAGGAGTATTTTCTTTTTAGCTCACAGGCTATCATAGCCTGAGAGCTTATGTGCCCGTCCGTTCTGTATGTATGTGCGTATGTGCGTATGTGCGTAACGCGATAACTCATGATAAAAATATCGGATCCACTTGAAATTTTGTATGTAGGTATATCCTGACAAGGCGCTTCCCTGATTAGTTTTTGGAGTTCATTCGATATGTATAAGAGGGGGAACGGGGGGCATGAACCCCCCGTTAGTTGATATAAATGGGATTTTCATGCAGAATTAAGTTTTCGTTCAAAATTTAGATTAGGATCATTCTGATGAGGCGATTCCGTGACTGTTATTAGGTGTTCATTGAATAAGTATAAATAGGGGGACAGGGGTTCTAATGCCCCCCCCCCCTTAATTTATAGAAATGGGATTTTCATGCAGAATTAAGTTTTCGTTCAAAATTTAGATTAGGATCATTCTGATGAGGCGATTCCGTGACCGTTTTTAGGTGTTCATTGAATAAGTATAAATAGGGGGAACAGGGATTCTAATGCCCCCCCCCCCCGTTAGTTGATATAAATGGGATTTTCATGCAGAATTAAGTTTTCGTTTAAAATTTAGATTAGGATAATTCTGATAAGGCGATTCCGTGACTGTTATTAGGTGTTCATTGAATAAGTATAAATAGGGGGAACAGGGGCTCTAATGCCCCCCCCCCCGTTAGTTGATATAAATGGGATTTTCATGCAGAATTAAGTTTTCGTTCAAAATTTAGATTAGGATCATTCTGATGAGACGATTCCGTGACTGTTATTAGGTGTTCATTGAATAAGTATAAATAGGGGGAACAGGGGTTCTAATCCCCCCCCCCCGTTAGTTGATATAAATGGGATTTTCATGCAGAATTAAGTTTTCGTTCAAAATTTAGATTAGGATCATTCTGATGAGACGATTCCGTGACTGTTATAAGGTGTTCATTGAATAAGTATAAATAGGGGGAACAGGGGTTCTAATCCCCCCCCCCGTTAGTTGATATAAATGGGATTTTCATGCAGAATTAAGTTTTCGTTCAAAATTTAGATTAGGATCATTCTGATAAGGCGATTCCGTGACTGTTATTAGGTGTTTATTGAATAAGTATAAATAGGGGGAACAGGGGCTCTAATCCCCCCCCCCGTTAGTTGATATAAATGGGATTTTCATGTAGAATTAAGTTTTCGTTCAAAATTTAGATTAGGATCACTCTGATGAGACGATTCCGTGACTGTTATTAGGTGTTCATTGAATAAGTATAAATAGGAGGAACAGGGGTTCTAATCAAACCCCCCCCCGTTAGTTGATATAAATGGGATTTTCATGCAGAATTAAGTTTTCGTTCAAAATTTAGATTAGGATCATTCAGATGAGGCGATTCAGTGACTGTTATTAGGTGTTCATTGTATAAGTATAAATAGGGGGAACAGGGGTTCTAATGCCCCCCCCCTTAATTTATATAAATGGGTTTTTCAAGCAGAATTTTCAGATTTCGTTCAAATCTCTGAATAGTTTTGGAAGTTTAATGGTTAAGTATAAAAGAGGGGGATAACTCCTTTTAAATTATATAAATGCTAAATGGGTTTTTATTAAGAATTATCTAATTTGCTCTGAATTTTGGATATAGATTTTTTATATGATAAAGCATGTCTTTGATAGTATAGGAGGTTCAATGATTAAGTATAAAAAAAGAGGAAAGAAGAGAGCTGTTTCCCTTTCTTAATTTTTTAACGGAATTAACCCTTGAAAATATAAGGCTTTAATGTAGAATTAGTATTTGTAGCCTGTGAGCTCAATGCCATCAGTTTAACTGGGCAGTATTCTTTATTTATAATTCCCTTCGTTCTGTATTTTTAGTACTTAAAGCTACGTATTTTTATACAGTACTTACGCTTTTTTTTATAGTTGCAGAATATACAGATTACATAACATCCTAATCTAGCTAGAAGGCTACTTGCATATTTATTTATTTATTTATATACATCCAGCTTATGTGCTTATATATTTTGCACATCCATATTTGCGTGCAAGAAATTCTTACATGTAAAATAGATAAAATGTCTGTCTTTTCAAAAAATGAAATTAATAGTGAATGATAAGGAATTTTCCCAAAATCGTAATTTGCCATAGGATATTCTACCCATATTCGTATACGATATCTGCTACTAATTTTCTTAATCGATGTTTTTTTAAAGTTAACATGTTATATTTTCTTAACAAGTTAAAATAAAAATTGTCTTAAAACCTTTTCCGGTTTCATTTATTCATTACAAGGTTTTTTATATATATATAAAGGTAAAACAATAGTTACTTACATATTAGTATTTCATGCAATCTTTCATAATACAAATGCAAATAAAAGGAAAAATAAATAAAAATAAAAATCAATAAAAATAAAAATCAATAAAAATAAAAATAATAAATTTATGCTCCATATTTGAGGGAACATTTTGAACAGTAAAAAATAAATATAATGTTTCATATAATGCTTTAAAAATATTTAAGGAAAGAACTAATTATTGTATTAAGTTTTACAAAGAAATATTTACAATTAATTTTTTTCAAAATAAAATTTGCTTCATAAGTGTAATAACTTTTTTAATCCTTAAATGTATATAAATGGGTAGAATGTCTTCCAAAAACTGCGCAACTCAGAGAATCGAAATTCATGCCCGAAAAATCTAAATAGTAAATTTTGGTTATTTTAATAATGAATTGTCTGCTGTTAAATATATCAAAAATTGACGTGAATACAAAATATGTGAATAATCCCTCCCCCCCCCCCACACACACACCTAAATCGGGAACACGGATGGTATCATAAGATAATACCACAACCTTTAACCCCTCCGGGACGAAGGTTTTCTACGGAATTTTTAGTCTTTTATCACCGGTTTTTAAAAAGAAAAATTCTTTCCTAATAAAATCGAGAAAATGCACAGATTAAATGAGGTAATATTTAGAATAAAATTTTATTGGTGATAATAATCGAGGATTCTCAGAGCATCTTAATTAGCACGTATCACGGTCATGCTTTCCCAAGGGGTTTAACCCTTCGGGAAAAGAGTTTATTGCATAGTATTTAATCTTTTATCTCCACTTTTTCAAAAGAGAAATTTTTGCATAATTGAATCAGGAAAGTGCTCAAATTGAAAAAAAGAAAATTTTTCAAAAAAAAAAAAAAAAAAAAAAAAAAAAAAAAATTACTGCCGAGAATAATTAAGGAATTTGAGTAGCCCATTCGACACGTATACCAGTCCCTTGTTCCCAAGGGGTTAAGGGTTGAAAACAAATAATCAGTAAAAATCTGGTTTAATCAGGAGTCGCTCTTGAAAGTATTTTTCATGACTTTTCAGGACTATGTTTACAGTAGTGATATCTTTTCACATCTACCTTCTTACAAAAGAATAAATCCAAGTTTAACACGAAAAATTTTGCTTTTTTAAAGAAAATTATTTTTTTAATAATTACTTTAATACTATTACTGCAGAATTCCCTGGCCTTAAAATTCAGTTACACGTACAACTCTTGGCTTATTACAATAATGTCCAAAATTAAGGTCAGAAACATATGGGAGAAATGATATAGTAATATAACAATATTGAAAAGATTTCAGCTGTTGATTATGATGCATGACTCATCAAAAAGTTCTAAATCATGAATAAAATACAAAATATTTATTTCGGGAAAATTCTGTCTAATATGAAGTGTAACTATCGAGCAAATTGCTATAAAAGCTTCACTACGAATTTTCATACTGTTTATTGAGCGTATCAATAAATTTTTGAGGCAACAAAGCCCATTCTTTCAAAAACACGTCTTTTGACTCCTTGTGAGTACTTATAGAAAGATTAGGGTGTGCAATGACTTTTTCTAGGCCATCCCAAACATGTTCAATAAAAAACTGATACGGAGATCGCGAAGACCATTTGATTCGGCGAATATTCTTTTCTCCAAGAAAATCAGCAACAATGTGAGCTCTGTGTGCCTTTTTATTATCGTCCATAAACAGGAAGTGTTGGCCTACAGAACCACGGCTTCAAGAACCTCATACCTATAGCGATGTATTGACAATACCCGCATTAAAACATACATTGATATATAACGGTCAGCATTATGCCGCCCCAGACAAGAAATCCTTGGCCACAAATCTGTCGATATTTTTACGTAGTGGGGATGATAGCGACCTCCGCGTTCTGTCCAGATGAAGATTTGACAAAAATTACTACGTGGATAATCTCGACTAATCATTGAAAAGAACACGCATTCTTGTTGTGACAAAGACTGATTATTCGGCTGTACAACAACCGGTCTCTCGTGTTTGAACAGTGAAAAAGACACACATAATTGGAAACCGAGCATTAAGTATGAGGTTTTTGAAGCCCAAGTGAGGTTGTTAAGAGGTGCTCCAGGTCCAGACTTCATGTTTTTGGACGATTATGCGAAGCCAAAAAGAGCTCACATATAAAATGCATCATCACATTATTGATAATTTTCTTAAAAAAGAAAATATTCGTCGTATTAATTGGCCCTCAAGGTCTTGCCACTTCAATCTTATTAAACATGTTTAGTATGCTCTAGGAAGAGCCATTGTTCACCGTAATCCCCCTGTCATTACCCACCATGAGTTGAAAACCAAGTATTTCAAAGAATGAATTCTATATTGAGAGTTGTATAGCAGTGCACGGTGGTCACGCTCCATATAAGGTAAACTTTTCCCAAATAAGTACTTTATCTCTGATTCAGTATTTAACACTTTTTGATACACCCAGCATCTTAATATGCAATTAAAATAATTTCCACTTTGTTACGTTGCTATATTCTTCCTCCCATTGTTATATACCCTTGAGCCAAATTTCATGGCAACACAGTGAATAATAGCTCATCAGTTTTCACGGCTTTTATGTTTGTAACCTTAATTTTGGACATGAGAGTAGATTTTTTTAAAAAAGGAGATCTGCTATTTTCCTGTATCTTCTGTATTTTCCAGACATTGAGATAAAAGCTGAGTACGAAAAAAAAAATCAAAATATTGTCAGATAGTTAAAATTTATCTGCTAAAATATCACATGAGTTATAATAAGTATTAGCGAATTTTGTCAACTAAATCTTATTAACAAAATGCATTGCGAAAAGGTATTAGCATTTAATTACATTCTTTGATTCCATTCATACTAAATAAAATTCATTGAAGTCGCCGCTAAAATCTTTCACTTTTAATTATTAGGCTTACAATTTTAATTATACTGATTGTTTGTAACCAGAAAACGTTAAGAAAAAATAAGTCAAATGAAGTAAACCGCATTTGAGAAAACTGATGTAAATAAATAAATACTTCTGTTACAAATGAGGTGTTCAGTTAGCGTTGTGACTTGTTTTCTAGTCTAATAACTACAAAGTCATACAAACTTTAGAATACTGATTATCACTCTGTTAATAATAAGTACTACTTTAATAAATTGTACTTATTTTTCATTCTTTTCTGCATTTAGAAAATCTCAGAAAATATAATTATTAATTGTTTTTAGGTGCGTTCGTAATTATGTAAATACGTAAGAACCTATAGTTGTCGTTCAGTCCGTCCGTCTGTCTGTCCGCATATAACAACGAAAAAACTACCCAACCGAATCTTTTGAAATTTAAAATATATAATTATTACATAATTTTGTCGAGTCATTTCAAATTTTTTGAGAATCGGATGGAAAAATCAATTACAGGGACGATCAAAAGAATTCCGTTACATTACGGTCAATGGGGAAAAATGTTTCAAATGCATTTTAATCGTTTGAAATTTAAAATACATACTAATTACATAGTTTTGTCAAGGCATTTCATTTTTTTTAAATAGGATGCATAGATCAAATACAGGGGCAATTAAAAGTACTCCGTTACATTACTGTCAATGGAAAAAAAAGTTTCAAATGTATTTTAATGGTATTACACTCATTCGAGCATAATAATATTGATATGCGTCATAAAGTATATATTATAATATATATTTTGCATAATCTGTGGTGCAAAGAACATTTGTTATTGATTTACAAGGCCACACAAAAGTATTCCATGACATAATGAGTATGGGTAGAACATTGTTTGTAGCGTATTTTAATCTTAATTAAATATTTACATTTTTATGAGATTGATATATGAGAGTGATATTTTTAAAACTTCATTATCGTACGAATGCACCTCATTTGCTACGCTTCACGTGCAAATTCCAACTTGTTTTTTATTATTTAAGTTTGTTTAAACCGTTGCGGTTAATATAAATTATAGTTTCTAATAGTATTGATACTTAACTGGCACGAGCGACTGGTATATGGTCGTATAAGGGCTCAGAATTCTTGATTATTCCTGCTACTAAATTTTTATTGTAAATTTTATCTTTTTTAATTCGATCATTTTCCGATTCAATTACCCGGAAATTCCTGTTTTGAAAAAATGTTGACAGAGTATAAAAAAGTCTGTAAAAGACGTTCTTCCCAAAAGGGTTTAAAGAGCATACGTGTGATGTCCCATTGTTAGTGAATTTGAGATTTTAGAAATATTGGAATCATTGGCAAAAGTGATGACAAGATCTTATGGATGTTTTAAGACGAATTTCTAATACAAAAAATTAAAAATAAGGAAAAAACTGAAAAATGTAATGTGTCAGTAAATCCGTCTTCGCTAAAACACACTTATTTTATATCTAATCAAATACTAAAAGGACTGTTAACTATTTTTCTAAAAATTTAACATTAAAAATATAACATAAAATAAATTAAAGAAATTAGTTGACAAGTAAACTGATCATATTTTGCTATAAGTGGATATATATGCTGTGAATAAAATCTCAACTAAAGTGAATTTTCTATTTTGATTTAAGAAGTAAATGCTGTCAAGAAGTTCTATGCTACTGTCTTAAAATTCATAAAAAATGAGACCATAAATACTTAAAAAGAGATAAAATCCGCTAAATTAACAAACAAACAAACAAAAAAAACTTTTGTTTGTTTGATTTCCCGATAAATTTGAAAAACACATTCAATTTACAATACTTTAAAAATAGCAACTTAATTTTGCTACATTGTCATATGAATGGTGAAAAATTGTCATTTTAGGAGCTGAGATGATAAAGATGGAACGTGTCTCAATCATCATTTTGTGAATATGTGATGTAAAGTTTGAAATATCTATTTCGTTTATTGTCAAAAATCCCCTTCATCCTGTAAAACTTCCGGGGATATTAGGGGTTATTTTCTTCAAATTGTAGTTTAAGATATTGTATGGGACCATTGATTATCTTCAAATCATGAGATTAACTCTTATTTTTTTGGCACATACCTCCTTTATCATCTGAGCTCTTTCTTTATCCAAGCCAAAATACATTGTGAAAAGTTATTCTTATTTGATCCCATTCTTTGATTTAATTCTTACTGAATAAATTTAATTTCACCGATCCCTAACATCTCCATGTGTTAATTAACAGCTTCATAATTTTAATTATATAGATTGCTTGTAATTATACGACTGTAAGAGAAATAAATTAAATGACGTAAATCTTTGAAAACTAATACAATTGCGTGAATATCCTATTACAAATTACAGGTGTTTAGTTTGCTATGTAGTTTCATTTTCTAACAATTACACAAAGAGACATAAATTTTAGATTATTTAATGTTGCATTATCAGAGATGGGAGCTTAAAATGAAATAAACTATAGCCTTTTTTTCATTTTGCTGGATTTACTTTCTATAGCTTCGTGACCTATATTCACATTTTTTTTAAATACATGTGCCATTTTTTTAAATAAATACTTTATTTTTATGAAACATTGGTTTTAATAATACATGCATATAATGTCACAGCGCCATTAAAAATGTAAATAAATCCAGACAAATGCAATCACTCACATACTAAATGCATCCATAAAAAAATATGATTTGCCGAGATTGAAGTAACTGTAATTCTTCCAACTAATTAATTAAATTATTTCTGAATTGTACACGCCCATTTGTTAAGCAATCTCATTTGAAACCTCTAGACTTAAAATGGAGCAATAAAAAATTGTATTTAAATTTACCGACAAAGATTTTTAAGTTCATACGTTTACTTTTATTCGAAAATTTCTTGCACTATTTATGATAATTTGTATTTTTTAAAATCGACTTTTAATGGGTTGTGAGCTGGAGATGAGCGAAGTTTCCTTTTTTGGACCAGAAAAGAACGCTATTTCTCATCAATGGCTTGATAATTTTCAATTTTAATTTCCAAAACTTAGTGCCCTTTTTTTGTTGTTGTTTTAACATTTTTTAAACATTCAGTCTATCTATTTATATTCAGTAGTAACTACAGAATATAGAAAGGAAATTCTCACAAAAAATGTTTTTTCTGGTTTAATGACGTTAAAAATTACATTTAATTTTTGTAAATAATTATCTAGCAGAAAATTATAAAAGTATGGCTACTAGTATAAGTATGATAAAAGTATGCTAAAATTATGGTAAATTTTTATTAGGGGCCGCTATGATCAAGTGTATTGATATGAACGAATAAAAATTCAGTGTATTTTTATATAATTATGATGCAATTTAAACTACAGGAAATTTATTTTTGAAAAATAAATTTTGCAAAATATAGGATTAAAAATATTTATGTTGTAATACAGGAATGAATAAAAATTCAGTCTTATATTAGGTTATTAAATATGACATATCCGATTTGATAGAGTTTATTAAGTTAGAAATTCTAAATACCCAAAAGTAGGAAATACTAATTTTCTTTTATTTTTTATGTGAGATGTCCATCATCTATTAAAATAAACACAATTATTAAAACTTTCTTGTAAGAATTTGTATTTATTTTTTTAGACAAAATCCATTTACGAATCGGATATTTCATAATTAATGACCTAATAATTTAAATACATTTCTCACCACTTATTTCTAGATTATGTCATGGTGTTTACACATCGAATCAATATATTCGATGACAGCGACACCTAAAAAAGGCAATTTTTTAATACATTCTAAAGTAACACGGTATACACGATATCCACACTATGTATTTCTAGCCACTGTTGCTTTACTACTAAAAAACAAAGCCAGTCTTCTTTTATACCATGGTTGGAGATGGGCGTTGATGAAATTGCACTCACACATGCATGTGCAGACTTTTTCTCATTCGTACTTAGATGCACAATTCAGAATCAATTGCGATACTAAAACTATCTCAGTGCTTTATTTTTTATACTAATAAAAGAACAGCTCTGTCTGCGTGTGTGTGTGTCTGTGATGGTCAGTGAAATTTACAGCACGTACAAAGCTCAAAAGTTTTTTGAGAGCAGCCCAAAGTCTTTCCTGATGTACCTGACGTTCAGATTATCAAAATTCTTATTATTACCTGAATAATCAATGAAAATTCCGAACTCACTCTCACAAATGCACATTTTCTCTTCTTTTTTCCCTCCGCTTTCTTTCAGTTAGTTAGTTCATAAAGCGTCGCGTATAAAAAATGCGTTTCTTTCATTTCAATTGGTTGGTTGTATAAAATTTTCGCAGAAATAATTTTAAAAGGCTGAGACAGAGTTAAATAAAGCAATTTGAATGCTTAGTATTTCAAAAGTGACTGTTCTTTCGACAAAATTTTTAATTTTAGCACGTAGATGAAACACTTGCTATAAAAACGTATATAATAACAATGAACGTTTAAGAGATTAGATTAGTTTCAAATGACCTCACAATGTAACAAACTATTTGAGAATATAGAACGCATGTTGTTCGTCTCTCTATTGTTGTCTTTGTGTATTTTTTTTTCTCAGCTTTGATTGGTTGATGGAAAATATCTGCTAAAATATCGGTGATTTTGGCAGGTTTTTGGACAAATGAAGTCGCGTAGTTGAAAAAAATCTATTTAAATACAAGACATGTGTTTTTTAAATGTTAAGTAAAAGATCAGAGCAGTTCTTACTTTGCACTTTCACAACGAGAAATTTGAAATTTGCAAAAATATTTCCTTGCATTCGAATGCTTTCTGTTGCTGTAGCAAATAATATTTTAAATAAAATTTAAATTCTCATTTTTGATACTATTAATGATATTTTTTTTCATTTCAGACGAGTTTTTTTTAAGCACTTTTCAACAAAGTTGAAAAGTGCTTATGCATTCGGTTTGTCTGTTCATGTGGTTCCACCTTCTAATTCCCGTAAATATTCTCAAATTTTCATGTAATGGATAAAGCTTATTTTGGGTTACCGAAGCATGTTTGGTATTGCATATCAAGCATGTACGATTAATTCTTCATTTACAGGGACATCCGAAAGAAATCGATTACATTGTGGTATATGGGGAAAAATCGTTTAAAGAGTATTTTAATGATATTAAAATATTTCAAATGTATTAAAACAGGTATAAATCATCTAATTTCACTTACGATTGCGTTAAAACAGAGAATTCGTAGTATTTTTTATTAATTTACAGGGACACACAAAAGAAATCACTTGTAGTACTGTCTTTGCGTAATCATTGCTGGAGAGTACGTTTTAAAATCGGTATGCACTTTTAAATTTTATTAGTTTTTTGTATATTACTCTTTATATATAAATTCTATACCTCATATATGGGGCTGCACAAATGTTTTCGCATACTACTTACATTAGAGGAAACTGTTGAGTTTATTGCGAAAGTATATTAAATTATGAATTATACAACTTTAAACAAAGGTTAAATAGCAAATCTTTAATCTGCAAAAATCTCAAATCCTACTAAAATTAATATCGCACCTCCTACCGTGCTACATTGGCAGTTTTGTTACATTTCGACAATACTTGTGAATCAATTAAAATTCCAAACTCACTCTCACAATAAATGCGCATTTTCTCTTCTTTTTTCCCTCCGCTTATTTTCAGTTAGTTCATAAAGCGTCGCGTATAAAAAATACGTTTCTTTCATTTCGATTGGTTGGTTGTATAAAATTTTCACAGAAATAATTTTAAAAAGCTGAGAGAGAGTTAAATAAAGCAATCTGAATGCTTAGTATTTCAAAAGTGACTGTTTTTTCGACAATTTAAGCTATCGAATGATTGAAAATGAGATATCGTAAACAGGTATTTGTATCAATAATATCAGTTATAATAGAAATATTGTCTACTATTTTCAATTTTTTGTTATTGGCATAAAAGAAATCTAAAATACTGAACAGGCCATAAAAACAAGGCATATTTCTGGAGTTTAACTGTAGAATTTGGAAACAAGGAGAAATAACGAGAAAGATAATTTTATATTGCTAGCAAAATAATGCATGATAACGCACAATATTTTGCATAAAATCTCTTGATATGTGACTGTTTCGTGTGAATAAATCTTTTATAATTGAAACGGCACAGGAAAACTGGCGATAAATAACAATTAAAATAATAAAACTTTGAATAATCCATTATCAAATGAAAATAATAAATAGGATACGTTTTGCGATAAAAAGTTCGAGAGTCCGTCACCACCACATTTTTAGGGTCTGATATTATCTTCTATCAATTTTTTATGTCATTAATAATAAAAATTTCATACAATTTCACGATTTCTTAAAATAGCATAAGCTAAACTGGTTAGCTGAATTCTTTTAGGATCAAAAATGTAATTCATTGTAATAAGCTCAATTATTGTCTAAATCTTTTAAATTGATTGGAGATAAATTTCAATACGGTAAACTCCTGATTATCCCAGGTATGGAATTTGAAGAGAAAGATGAAGAAGATGTAAGAAAGTTAATCACGATTCAGTTTTAACTTACGTTGAGAAAACCTTATACTGCATTAGAAGAACAAGATGACGCGCCAATTTTGATAAAATAGTTGAAAAGACTTCAATCCCAAGTAAAGATTAAGCATTTCAATATGAAAAAATAAAAGAAAAGAAAAAGGGCACTTTTGACTGATGTTTCAAAGAAGCAAATTTACAAATTTGTGAGAAGAAAATAATTTTATTATTCCTTAAATAATGAGTAGGTTTCTGTAATCCATTGTGCATATAAATTATTCAAATGTATGTTTATGTTACCCATTGTGTTCGTAAACTGCTAAAGTGCATATTTATGTTGATTTGTTTCTCTTTTTCCTAATTTTTCGGATTATCCGCGATAGGCGTGCCACTCAATTCCAGGGATAATGGGAGTTTACTGTAGTTATTCAAACATCGCAGAAAGATTCTAAATCTTAAATGACTTGAACAATAGCTCTGTATTTTTTCTCTTAGAATAACATTTTTTTCTTGTCTTTTTAGCAACATTTTAAAGTGATTATATTATCTATTTCCATCATACAATTGTTTGACTTTTATTTTACCCCCAGCATTTTTACTTGACTCTTTATCAGAAATCTTATGGAATTGAAAAACATGTATGCAAAGATTAAAAATTCTGATTGCTGCATTCTATTCGAAATGGCCATCATTCGTGCAGTTATTTGAGACACAACACTAATGTAATTGCTTTTTTCAGCAATCGAAACAATGAAAAATAAATCACAAATAATGAAAAAAAATATCAGAACTCCAGAAATCAATACAATGTTGGAGAATTTTATCACAAAAATGACCTTCAGTACTGTAGATAAACACAAACAACGGTCGATGTAAACAGTTTATATCTAGTAATTTTTTCTAGTCATTATAGGAACTTATATAAAAGAATCCAAAGAACTCATTTATTTTAAATAACTAAATCGAAACAGGAGATCAAAATAGACTGACTGAACAATTAAATGAACACGAGAATAAGAGATCAAATTAAATATGCAATAAATAAGAATTAATAATAAAAGAAATACCTGTTTTACAAATGCAAAATGTTCCTATATGGCCGACTTCACCCGGAACATTCAATTTTGAAGGTTTTCTTGAATGTCTAAAGAAATACTTGACGAATTGTTCTGAAACTTCGTAAATGTAAAGAAAATCAATGCACTCATATTTTTAAGCGAAGTTTTCATCTAGAAGGCAAATAAAAGACCAAAAATAATTTGAAGGGGAAAAAAAAACAATATTTGGGATCACTGTGTAAAATAAAATATACGAAATGATTTTTATCTTAATTATATTTCTTGTACAAGATTTCCTTTCATTTGTATAAGAATAAAACGTATATTCGTTGTTACATAAATATACCAAATATTTGATTTAATATTTTCGTAGTCAGTTCCATGGCAAAACCTATATAGAAAGAGCAATCACATATTACCTAAATTCAGAAAGATATCGGAAATAGAGATAGCTGAAGATAGCCTTGACTTCCTTTCTTCATCTCTATCATAATAGATTTTTCACAATAATTCATTTTTACTTTCTTTTATATTTACAAGCAAAAAGTACTGGATTCGTGAAAAAATTTCGAATTTCGGTTTATGACGGATTTATACGTGGGGTCAGACACTTTAAAAAACATGGTATAAAAAATGTTTTGTCTTTGAATCTGTGACTCTCTTTGTCTGTTTGTTTGTGACATAAATTTTGTGGGTGTTCTATCTAAGAGAAAGTAATTAGGAGAATTTTATTAAATGCAAGGAGTTTAATAAAAATGTCCATTCAGGTATTCCCTGATATAAATTGATGTTGATTAGTTTTTATTGCAAAACATTCAACAAGTGATGCTGCTGTGCTGCTTTTTACAGGATTTCTGAAACAGTTCTTTCTCAAAAACTAAATCACGGATTTTCACCAAACTTCAGATTCCGTTAGTAATTTACATGAATGAATGCTGTTTACATTTTGGTGTAAATCACTTAACAAGTGGCGCTACTATGCTACATTTTTCACGATTTCTGCAATAGCTCTAACTCAAAAAAATAATGCTTAGATTTTTATCAGACTTCAGATTCAGGTTTACATGGATTAATTTTTTATTGCTGATTATATTTATATATAAATCGCATTTCAGATGGCGCTTTTATTCTGCATTTATCCCGATATTCACAATGTTTAATTTCAAGAATTAATGAACGAAATTTCATACCATTAGATTCCACACGATGGTCATGGATTGCATGTAATTTTGGCACTGTGATAGCAAAATTTAAAGTACTACTAACATGTATGAGACAGAAGAAAGTTTTGGGACTGCCACATTTGACAATTTTTTTTCTGTCGACATGTCTTTTCAGGATTTGCACTACAAATTTCGAAAAGTAATATGGAAGTTTTCTTTAATCAGAAGAATATGCAGTTAAATGAATTGAATTTTTTTTAAATAATAATATTGAAAAGTTAAAACAGTATGAATCTTGCTTTATACACTTCTGTCATACATAGGATGCAATAGTATTATATCTGTGGCTTCTGATAATAACCAGTAAGGCACGTTTTTGAAAAAGTTGAGATAATTTGGGAAAATGTATCTTTAAAGGAATACCTTCATCTGCCATAGTATTGAAAAAAAAATCGAATACTTCCCGTCATGCGGCGATTATAAATTTTCATTTAAAAATTGAAAAAAAACAGTAATAATCGTTCTCAATTAATAAAAACCATTTTTATATAACTATTTTGGCAAAACAAGAGGTTCTTATAGCCTAATTGAATGTAATGAAAATTATTAAGTTCTAATCTATTTTCTAAAAGTAATGATAAAAAGACATTCGAAAACTTAAAATATTAATTACTCAAAATATTAAAAATGTAACTTACCTGGTTATTATCGGAAGCAACAGATATTTTGCTGCATTTTTTTAATTTCAATCGAATACATTAAGTCCGTTTTCAGTGAAAAGTTTATTTACTGTATTTGAATTTATCACATAAATTTTCTTGTCTGCGCTGTCTCTTTTTAGCAAGGTATATTTAAGGCAAAAATCCAAACCATAATTTCACCAATAAATATCAAATATATCCTCTTACATCAATAATACATGACAAAAAACACAGTGTTTAAGGAATCTTCCATTACAAAAAGTAAGAAGTTGCCTGTTGCACCGTTCGGCGAAAATCGATTTCCGAAAATTTCTATATCCCCCCCCCCCTTCCCAACCCCACACGAAAAAAAAAACGCATAAGTCTGGGTAAGGAGATCAGAAGACAGAAATCATATATAATTTAATATGTTAAAACATTTACCCACAAGTGAATAAGGCTATTTCATTCCAAATCACTTCTATAGTTATGTTAATTATTATTATTTCAAAATACGTTGTTGATAAGGAATACAATATGATGCTAACGTTCTTCATTCAAAATACAGTGGGGATCGGTTAACGAACTATTCCGTTTACGAACAAATTGTTAACGATATTTTCGCGAGAGACTTTTATGTTCAGTTAACGAATACATTTAGGAGATATTTTTATGTTCAGTTAACAAATACTTTTAGGTGAGATTTTTATGTTCAGTTAATGAATACTTTCGAGAGAGATTTTTATGTTTGGTTAACGAAGACCTCACAAAACGACGCCAAAAAGAAGCGATGTTGCGATTCAGCTTTAACAAACTGTATTGAATTGCATCTATTGTTGACATAGAGACAATTTTAACAGTTGTACATGTGTGGCTATATCAGTTTAAGGGTTACCGGTGGTTCGGACCACCGCACAGTGGGGCAGGAAGCTACCAAAGTTGGCAAAAAATAAAATTTACTTTGAACAAAAAAAGCACATCACGGATTCTTTTGTAGAAGAAAAGTAGTAAAATTTTAAAATTTTACATAAGCTAAATAGTAATTTATTAATTAATTTAAAAACCTTTTTCAATATTTTTAGTAGAAAAATGAGTTAAAAACAAGAATTTAAAATAGTTTTATACTAATTAGATATTTATAATTCATCCATAATATCGCATTAAAAATGTAAACATAATTAGTAATTTTAATTATTCTCAAGCAAACCTTATAATGAATATTAGCGACTCGTTTTGAAGGATTGGATCAACCTTTCTCAGGCAAAATGTACGTATTACTATAAAGACAGCAGAAGAAAAACTGTTTCTGTTGTTATAGTGCTAACACACACTTTTTGTTTTCCTATTTTTCAGATCTTAAAATCATACATGTCACGTACACTAACGAATATGTAGAACTAGAATTGTATAACCGTTTTACTCTTGATATTTTTATCGTCCAGAACAAATTCAGACGGAATATGAAGATGGGCACGTTTGCTTTTCATTGACGCTTCTGTTTGTTTTTCAAATCGAGGAAATGAAAGCGATTTGCCAAGCCATTCTTTGTTAATTCTAAAGCATTTCCCTTGTTTCGCCAGGTTTTTGCTCATCGGAATTTATATTAAACTTTAAAACATTTAATCTTCTTTTCATTTAAACTACTTGTTCGTAGTTTCTCCGATTATGGAGCTCTTATACCATAAAATCACATTACTTTTCAAAAGTTTTTTGTTAAAACGTTCCATGATAGTCAGTTTCATTTAAATACATTGTTTTGTGATAAACAATGCATTAAAATTCGTATTTAACAAAGAAAATATTTATAATCATGTTTGGCACACCCGTACACTAACAAAAAGTTAAGGATGATTAGATATAAAAATGACCATACAATTAAAAAAGTGGCAAAAAGGAGCAAGATTTTCTGGCATATTTGTCCTTTTAAAACTCATACTTAGTAGAAAAAAATTATAATTAACACTTAATTCGCCTTACTCATAACTAAAACCTACAATGTTTGTAGACAGTGTTAATTTTTTTTATAAATTTCACCGCTATATATTCTAAGCGTCTGTATATCTATAAAAATCGTATTAAAACAAATTGAAAGTTAATGAATTATTGTTACATACTTGTAGTTAAAGGTTCCATAGTCAAAAAAATTATTTTTTAATTATTATAGCGAAATTAACAAACGAATGTTGAAACAAAATTATTGATTTTTTTTTTCAATTATTATCAAAGCACAATATGCAGTTTAACTTCTTTCTCTAGTGACGATCAAAATAACTTTGCGCAAATTTTAATACTAGAAAGATGTGTACTGACATCTGCTCTATTAAAGTGACGTATGTCGGTAGTTCAAAATAAAATTTCATTTTTTCGATTTTTTGCCAGTTTTGAAGGTTTTTTTGCCCCACTGTGCACTGGTAGAATGAGCATAACACATTTGCATGTTAATGACCTTCGATTTATTTTGTTGAGCTGATCCATAGTATCGGACCAGATTGTGTGATCGTTAAGGCTAGTTGGGTGAAATAGTCCTCCAGCATTGTCCGGAATGGCTCAGTTGGAAGAACATTGGCGGCTTGAGCCAATGCATCCCTGATTGGAATCCTGGCCAGGACTTTTTTCATCCACTTGGGAAATTTACATTTGTAATAATTGACCTATCGATTGAATAATCGTGTCATAAATTATTCTGATAGAATGAACATATTCGACACCTTAATAAATTTTATATTTTGCATTCGTTTTTAAAGAAATATTTTTAATAAAAAAATAATTATTGTACTTAAAATTTAGTTCACGGATTACATAAATGCTCTAGCATCTTCTTGTACTTTTACCATTCACTGCAATAAACACTTGTTTTAGTGAACTGAGGCATTTTTGAAATGTTAAAGTGACAAGGTCATTCTAATAAGTTGAGATGATTAAAGCCATAGTCAACTGATGTCATCCTAAAAGATTTTACAAAAAATATGTCATTTATTTTTTTCAAGTATTCCATGACACAGACAAAGCCATCAATATACGATCTGTCCCTATTAAATAAAGACGCATACTAATTCTATTATAAAGGGAAGATTTATATTGTCCTTATGTATTATATATCTTTTAAAAACGAATTAATTGATTCATCGTAAAACATATTATTAAATTTACGATCAGTTAACGAACAAATCGGTTACCGGACATTGTTTTGGAACGGAATAAATTCTTTAAACGATCACTCACTCAATCCTGATGAATGAATAAATACTCCAAGAAAATTATCCTTTTAAAAGAAAAAGGCAAATATGTACGTTACATTCATGAATAAAACATGTTCATGTCCATCTACGGAAGCATTAAAATTGTTTCTGCTAATTTTAAAAATTTCATAAATAAATTGATTTTAATTTTTTTAATTAATTAGAAAATGGTTGTTGTTCTTGGTCGAGAATACAGATATCTGAGACATATGTGAATCCTTGTGATGTCCGCATTTTTGTAATATTTCTGTTGCACGACGACAAAAAAAGTATTAAAAACTACAAAAAAATAATAACTCAAAAACAAATTAAAGTTCCGCTTTCAAACAAATTTCCTTTAAAAGTAAAATTTTCTCCCTATACGATGGTGTAAAAATTGAAAATTTGGGATGTTTACAAGTTTAAAATTTTGTACTACAGGAATTTGTAAAGGCGAAATTTCATTTAATATTTGAAAGTGTTGCCATTCGCAGAAAGACGTATGATATACTGAGATATGTTTGTTCTTTATAATATAGATAAGACAGATATAATAGTATAAGAAATTGAATGAATTTAGGTAGGAAGAAATACTATCACCTCGCTATTTTGTTTTTAAAAAATAATAAATCGTTTAGGAGGAAAATAACTATATAAATAATATCTCTTCGAGATGTTTCACTTTGATTTAACTTTAACTGCAAAATAAATACGTATTGTTTACAAAAAAAGGGGAGAAAATACACACACACACACACACATGTATATATATATACATATATATGTACATAATATAGTATTGTTTAGAAATCTTAAATTTTAGTCTTTAGAAAAATTGTTTTCCAAATGGTTGTTGCAAGTTGTTAAATTAATTAATATAATTATTGCAAATTTGTCAAAAATATTATTGCACTTACTAAAATATCTGCTTGCAATAAAAAAAATATACTGATGATATTTACGTTATAAATATTAACTATCGACGACTAATTTTTCGATTTGACATTTATAGATTTGTTTTGGGGAGAAAATTGTAAATAACTTTGGAAATAATAATTTAAAAAGGAAAACAAGATTTTTTTTTTATAATTCATTTATTGTATAATTCATTAAATATTTTAAATTCATAATAGGATAGGAAAAGTATACAAGTTTTATTACAGAAAACTATGGCTACATGTTATGGCTACATAAAGGAAGTCATTTAGTTAATCTAAATATAATACAGAAAAGGCGTGACATTTTAGTAGCTGTACTCAGATGATATTTTTTATTTCATAGTAAAAAAAAAATGAATGTGAATATTGCGTGATAGAAGAGTATCAGAATATATCTAGAAGCAATGCGAAATAATACTCACAAGTATCACGTAGAAAACAGATCTTGACATATAATTATTGTAGTAATATATGATATAAAAATCATTTAAGTCATTTTTTAAATTTTAGTAGCATAAATATCTATCATTTCAGAATTATTTTATTCATCTTTTATTCTTACAGATTTATTTTGAGTTTAAATCTTTGTTCTTTCTGCATGTATATTGTAAAATGTTTTAATCTGCGTCAAAATGTACTTTAAGTATGTGATGTATACATTTATTTCAACTAATTTTTTTTCGTTTCCTTATTTTTAATTTTTTTTTATACTTGATGTGAACACACTGAGCAGAACACACTGAATTCTAGTTTTAATAATTGCATCCATGAACTATCATCAGTTAAAATTATTATTGTATCCATCATAGGCTTTCACCTAGAAAAATCTCGATTAACTCTTTGAAGGGCGATGGTTCATTTTTGGACCATTTAATTTTAATTCCTCTAAACTTCATTGGCAACAGAATTTTGGAAGGAAATCCTTCCTTTTACCGAGAAGCCAATAAAAGCTTTTACTTATAATCAAATGAATTGTCTTTAAATTCAGCTGTGATTGAATGTTTACAGCATTTTATGCATAGACGTGCTTTGTCCCTGAAAGGGTTAAGTATTAATTTGACTGGATTAGATCGTGGCCAAAGTTTAATCAGACTATTAATAAATACCACTTGAGCATTTGTCCAAGAATCT
Source organism: Maratus speculifer (assembly GCA_964019185.1). Classification (NCBI taxonomy): domain Eukaryota; kingdom Metazoa; phylum Arthropoda; class Arachnida; order Araneae; family Salticidae; genus Maratus; species Maratus speculifer. Next base: position 274,721,864 of record OZ025295.1, on the reverse strand, counting down.
CTTGTTTAAGGTAGATGGTAAATAACGAAGATTAAACAATTACAATGTCTTTCCATTAAGTAATCGGACTAATTTTTTTTCGCGACTAACAGGAGACCGAAATGCTGAAGTTTGCAAAAGATATCTATGGCGATAGCTATCAGCTACATAATTCTTGAAGAAATCCGTTGATTTTGACCCTTTACAGGGCACAGATCTCTCATGAAACAGACACAGTTTTGGATGTGGTGTCAGGTTCTCAAAATGACGCAAACTGTCAAAAAGAGAGAGCCCATAAAGTTTTGTGTAAAACTAAACAAACTGGTTACTGAGAAACTTCTCATGTTACAACAGGATGTTTTGCCTGAACCTCAAATGTTTAGGTGGCACAAAGTTTCCAAAGATAGAAGAAAGGACATTGAAGACGAACATTGCTTTAGACGTCCATGAAATTCTCGAACTTCAGACAATGCTGTTAAAATGCAAAGTCTTTCGGTCTCTGATCATCGGATGAGTGTCTAAATGATTACGAAAACATTAAACCTTTGGTGACGAGCGACTGGTATATGTGTCATTTAAGATGTTTAGCATCCTTTATTATTCTCACCAGTTATTTTAAAGTGTAAAGTTTACCTTATTTAATCAGCGCATTTTTGAGATTTAGAAGCTCAATATTTTCTGATTAGAAAAATCGGTGTTAAAAAATTAAAGAATAGGCAAAATACTTTCGTCGCGAAGGAGTTAAAATTTACAAAATCGATTGTGCATCAGATTGTCACAAAAGAACTTCAAGTTAGGAAAATTTGTGACAAGCTGGTTCTTCAAATTGACCCAGTTCCTGGCAAAACACAGCGCCGTTTTCTTGTCATTACCAAAGTACGGCCTCAATACGTCATGGATTGACCTTTTATTATACAATCGATTAAAATTCAGCTTAAAAGGTAATGATTTTGACGATATGGAGAACATGAAGAAAAACATAACATGTCGACTGGGCGGCATTACAGTTGAAGACTTTTAGTGGGGCATGAATAGGTGGCAAAGTTGTTGATCACTGTATAAAAATAGAAAAAGAGACAATTTTGAAGAATAATAAGTACTTATTAAATTATATTCAAATAAATGAATTTTATGGAAACAGTGTCATTACATACCTGCACGCTATGTATATCTAAATTTTGAATAATAAATGATTGAATAAATGATTTGAATAATTTATGAAAATAAGTCAATGGAAAAATTAAACATTTTAAGCATCTTAATGGACTACTTAGCTGTGTCTAAACTTTACATCCAGTTTTATATCAGTTACAATTTTACATAAAGGTGGTATCCATTGCAAGGGCATTAGTGAGTCTTAGAAATATGTTTAAAGTGACTAATAGCTCCAAACAAAAATAAAATATCTATTAAAAAAGGGTATATAAAAATTAATTTAAGTTGAGGCATAATAAATTATAATTTAAATGGCTAAGTAAGGGATTCGCGACTAATTTACATTCACTGTAAAAAAAATCTGTAAAGTTACTAAACATTTTCTAGGAAACTGGGATGCCAAGAACTTTTCATGTAACGATAACAGGAAAAATTCATGTAATCGATTCTGAAACTTGAATTTTTGCTGTTACCGTTACAGAAAAAGTTCTAGAAATCCCAGTTTCCTAGAAAATGCTTAGTACCTTTACAGAATTTTTTTTTTTTACAGTGTATGCAAGTAAATAAAGTTATGTATAAAAGTAAAATGTTGCAAAACTTAGCATACGTTTAAGAGAGACCAAACCGGTCACCAGAGGCGGCTAGTAATTTAAATGAATAGGAAATTAATAAATAAAAAATCATATTTCACTTCGCATGTCAAAATAGAGGATAAATACGATGTAATATGACGAAATAAAAACAAATAAAAACATTTTTCACGTGATTTATTTAATCAATTAATTTATGATACATACATAATAATTTTTTAATACATACATAATAATTATTTAAACTTGCCTGCAACTATTAGAAGAAATGAAATTTAAATTTTGAAATTTATTCTATTCAAATTTTTAAACTTCTAAATATCGCACATTTTCAATTTTTACATCATCGTATATGAAAAAAATGTACTTTTAAATGCAATTTGTTTAAAAGCTGTATCTCAATTCCTTTTTGAGATATTAATTTTTTTGTAGTTTTTAATACCAATTTTGTAATTGTGGCAACAGAAATACTCAATTTCTTTTTAAAGCGTAAAAAAGAAATAATTTTTATATCTATTTAAACCTGCATGCAACAATGAGAATAAAAAACACTAAAAAGATGGACTGGTGATATAAAAAATATTTTAATTAAAATAATAGTCTTTTCCAAAATTTTATGATCTGTTGTGTGACAATAGATATTCAGCTAGTGCATAATATTTGAGCGCTCTGACTTGTATAGTTTTTGTGTACGGACTCTGTGATAGACAGACAGACACAGGACAGAGACGAATAGGATTTCGTCAGATGAACGGAACCCTAAAAACGATGTTTGTAAGATTTTATTTATAAGAACAAAATTATATCAATAGTTACAACAATAAATTGTTGTATGAAATGAAGCAATCGTGTCTAACCATGTGACCACCAATGTTTAGAAGAAGGAAACTGAAACTGAATTAAACAGTCCACACGACTAACGGTATTAAACAGAACATATATCATCCACAGAATATTATTGACATGAATTATCTAAATATATATATTACGCTAATTTATGTGGCACAAAAATCTCGATTATTTGTTAATTGTTTAATGGCAACACCTAAATGAAACACATCTTATGGGTAACTGTACAAAAGTCTTTTGGTAAGATTTATGCTGTGATAAATTGGATTTATTTATGTTTTGTTCTTTCCCTGCAATTATGGAGCTTCAAAATACCATTTTGTTGTTGTTGTTGTTGTTCTTTTTGCTAAAAAAATAAATAAAAGTCCTGAGTTTTAAACTTTTCAATTTCTAATTAAAGGTATGTATTATAAATGAAATGAGTGAAAGGATTATAATATTATGTTTTAAATAATTAGTGAAATACGAAAAAATGCCACGGGTACAATATTTGGCGATTTATTATCTGCGGCGGGGTAGCATAAAAATACTGTGCTCATGATAACAGATGTCATATATGCACCACATTAGCGCGTTATTTTTCTGACGCCAATTTGGCGAAAATTCCGTTTTCAAATACCAAATACGTACATATTTTTAAACTAATTTCTATTATTTTAAAACGGAAATAGCAATTAAAAAATGTAGTTAATAATTGTAGAATAAAACAATTTTTATCATTTTAAGGAAGAAAATAAAAGCAAGCAAACAGTTTATTAATAAATAAATAACAATAGCCAGGTTCCCGTCTGAGGCACATATAATTGTCATTTTGTTGAAATCGCGTCACTGTGGTGCGCATATGGCATCTGTGTCTTTTTCTCTATCAGAGTCTTCAATTTTGGCAAAAGAAGAGCAATTAAAATAAATTATGAATAAAAACTATATGATTTAATACTTTGTATAGATTCAAGGGAGACCAAACTGGTCGCCAAGGGCAGCTAGTACATTAAATTTCAATGGGAAGAAAGTAATTTAAATAAATGGAGTAATGGAGCTGTAATGTAACAGAATGCTTTTGATTGTCCCTATAATTAAACTGTACATCCAATTTTCATAAAATTTGAAATGACTTGACAAAATTAAGCAACAATTATATATGTCGGACGCTCCTCTCAGTCCACCAAACTTAGAAGAATGTCCTAGGTAGTTTAAGCTGCCACCACCGATATTAATGGGTGATATCGGTCACCTGCTGTGAGGATTGGGTAAAATAACACTGACGCTGTTAATGAACTGAACTAACAGTTTATTTAAGATATAGATATGTACACAAGAAACAATATTTACAACTATCTACAATTACAACTCGGATATAGATGATCCGGTTAAACATTAAATTAACTACACTAAACGTTGGTTGTGTACCGTTCAGCTTACACTTTCTTCCTCACACTCAACGCACGTTCGATACGCTTTATCAGAGATTACTGCAGAATCTCAATACACAAGGGTACTAGGCCTCACTTCTCGGCCTATAACACTATCCACCGGGACGCCTTGTCCCACGCTCAAAATATACACTATCCAACAGGACCACAAATCCTGAGCGACCTATCGGTCTCCACGCCAAGCGAGAACTGTCTCCAACCTCTCAGTCCAGAGTTGACCTTGTCAGAGATCTTCCTTCCCCCAGCAGGGCCTCTTCGAGTTCCTCCATTGGTTCAATTCCGCATACCAACCTTGAGTCATGACATCTACTGTTTACACATCACTTAAATACTAAATGACAGCTGAGCCATGCCCCGTGGTCATCACTTTCATTCATCAACGAGTGCGTCATCTGCACACCTGTGTCAACATCTGTCATTCGTTATTATAGAAAAGAAAGAAAGGTATTTCGAGCTTCACGGATACACAACCCACAATACATAAAATATTCAGATAAGGAAATGTTATTCCTTTCTGATTCAGGGCAGATGTCTTCTAGGAACCTGACACCCCCCACCTTAGCGGAAAATATGCCTCTTAGGGGCTAATTTTCCCCAAACATATAATAATATTACGGAAGAGTTCAATAGTCTCTTTGCAGATTTCTTCATTCTAAATATTACATAGGCATTTTCAGGTGTCTGAATATTCTCTACTGACATCTCTACTGAACCTTATACTAATACTACTATTGCATAAACAATACACATGCTAATTTACTATTATAAACACAAAACTTAAAAAAAAAATATTTACACACCCACAAAAAAAAATTAGACATGTGATGACATCCTTTAAGGTTGTCTACTATTTTGACATTGATACTGATGGGCTAGTAACTGGTTGTTCTTCCCAGCTCTTTCTCTGTAGCCTCGAAATTGCATCAGCATTCAAATGTTGAACTCCGGGACGATGAGAAATGCTCAGGTTCCAGCGTTGCAAGGCTAGAGCCCACCTAGTGAGTTTGGGCGACCTTGGGGTTGTTTCCGTGAGAAATTTTAATGGATTATGATCGGTAATGACCTCAATTTGAGATCCATAAGTCCACTTTTCAAACTTCCGCAACCCGAAGAGAACACTCCAAGCCTCTTTCTCTATACTCGGCCAAGCACGCTGAGCCCCTGATAATTTCTGACTGGCAAAAGCTATAGGTTTAAACTGACCTTTTTCATCTTTTTGAGTAAGACAACATCCTACTGCAAGGTCGGAAGCATCGGCGTGAAGCTGATATTCCCGGCCTACGATAGGTGTAGCCAAACTCGTCACTTTACACAACTCATCTTTAAGAGTATTAAATGCTTTTTCTGCCCTTTCATCCCATGGTACAGTATTTTTGACATTTCCTTTGGTTAATTCGGTTAAAGGTATAGCTACCTCAGCATAATTTGGAATATAAGATCGGTAGAATCCCATTAATCCCAAAACTGATCTAACTTCCTTTTTAGTCTTTGGTCTCTTTAAGTCCCTTATTGCTCCGATTTTCTCCTCATCAGGTGCATGAGTTCCACCCCCAATAACATGACCTAAAAACTTAGTCAATTTCTCTCCAAATTTACATTTGTCTAGTCTAATCGTAAAATTTCTATTTTTCAACTCTTCAATGACAGCCCTGACATGCTCACAATGCTCTTCCCAGGTATCGGAGAAAATGATGACATCATCAATATATGCTTCTGCATACCTCCGATGACCTTGGAGAACCTCATTCATGTCTTTTTGAAACGTAGCAGCAGCCCCTGATAATCCAAAAGGCATTGTACGCCACTGATAAGTTCCGTTATGCGTCGTAAAAGCTGTCAGAGGTTTACAATCCTCAGCCATTTTAATTTGCCAATAACCCCTCAATAAATCTATTGAAGATAAATATTTAGCCGCCCCTGCGGTATACATAATTTCTTGGGAATCTTTCATCGGGAAGGTGGGAACCTGCGTTACAGAATTTAAAGCTCGGTAATCAATACACATCCCGACAGTTGCATCTTTTTTCGCAACGCAAACAATTGGATGGCTAATTTCAGCATTCGACGGTTCGATTAGATTTAATTCTAATAACTCCTGAATCTGCCTATCCACTTCCTCTTTATAAGCTACCGGCACGCTATATAACTTTGGTTTTTTCCTTTCTACACCCGGTTTCAGATCAATACGATGTTTCCCTACTTCCGCTGGTCGTACAGGACCCATAAACACTTCTTTATTTTCCCTCAAAATGGACTTTAAATCTTTGACTTGACTATTAGATAGCCCTTTTATTTCAAACCTCTCAATATCCCGTTCTATCTCTTGATCCCGGTTCAAAATAGGAATTTCCCCAACTTCTCCAAATTCCTCATCACCTTCGAAAACAATATTAACTATATTACATTTAGCGATAAATTCTCTTATCTTATTTTGGTGCACATGCTTCCTACTCCCGTCGGCTAACTCAACAATAAACGAATGCTGGTTTCGTTTTTCTACAATAGTTGCCGGCCCTTGCCACCTAGAATATAACTTATTAGTCGAATCGGGGATTAACAGTATAACTTTATCGCCTACCTCAAACGTTTTTTCTTTTGACCTTAAATTATAATGATACGCCATTCTATTTTGTTGAACCTCAGACGACAATTTTGCCTCATTTGCGGCTCTTTCTAAGCGGTTCTTAAGTTTATCCAAGTACTCATGAATCGGCGTAGTATCTAACTGCGCTCCCTTATTTTCTCCTGCCCATGACGACTTAAGAATCGATAACGGACCCTCCGGCGCTCTACCATATAATAACTGGAAAGGTGCGGTTCCCGTCGTAGAATTTGGGACTTTTCCCTATACGCCCATAATATAAATGGTATTTGTTCATGCCATTTTTTTCCTTCTTCCCTAATCGTATGATGTAGCATACGTTTAAGAGTCTGATTAAATCGTTCCACAAGTCCGTTGGACTGTGGATACTGGGGAGTCGAAAATCTTGGACTAGCACCTAACCTTTTCTCAAATTCTTTCGTTAAGTCGGCAGTAAAATTGGTTCCATTGTCGCAGGCAATTACATTAGGAATTCCTGTTCTCATAAATATTTGAAGTAACGCCTCACACGCGGTTTTAGCAGTTAAACTTTTTAGAGGGATCGCATCCGCCCATCTGGTATGCTGATCAATTAAAGTCAGTATATACCGATGCCCTTGTGAACTTTTAGGATCAATAGGCCCAATTAAATCAACATTAACAACCTGAAATGGAAGTTCCGGCCGCGACACTGGGGAAATAGGAGCTCTATCATTTACTTTAACCCCTCTAGTCAATTGGCACTCTAAACATGATTCACAAAACTGTTTAGCTTCTTTTGCCATTCCCTCCAAATAAAAAAAATACCTTATTCTCTGCAACGTTTTCTTGGCTGCATGATGCCCTCCAAATACCGATGAATGCGCTAATTTTAAGATTTCTTCCCTTCTTACCTTGGGTACTACTAATTGCGCTATAGTTTCGCCTAACAATTTCTCTTTATGATACAATAATCCGTTTACAATATAATAATCCCCTTTTTCCTTTTTAGCTAATTCCCAAGCTTTCTCTAATTCTTTACATTCCAACTGGGATTTCTTAAACATATCTGAGTTACTAACAATAGATTCATTATTTTCCTCCGTTTCAGTTTTTTCTGGATCCTAACTTTGTACATTTTGCGATCTCGCGTCTATTACGTAAACATTACAGCTATCGTTACCTACATCTTCCTTTTCATTCGAGTTATCAATAATAATTTCGGAAATTTTTAATTCTTCGGACTCTATCAATGGCTCCTCAAGATTGACACCTGACAACTCATTAATCACCTCGGGATGTAAAATTACTTGCTCATTAATATTATCAGTTACTGCGCAAAGTACTTCCTGATGAATAATATTAGTTTGTCCGAATTGCGGAATAGCTAGCGGTAGTTTAACTAACGGTGATTTAACAGCTTCACCAAATAACCCTTGTAAATAAATACTACCCGCTCCCTTTAATTTCTCTTCCGGGACTAAATCTTTATGAACAACACTAATCTCACATCCAGAATCAACCAATCCCTTTGCTTTTTGCCCATTAACACTAACTTCAATTTTCTCAAGTTTATTTAATTTCTCACCAATAACATTAGTTTTCTGCTCGGCCTTTGCCGATATTCTAGCCACAATAGCCCCATTAGGTAACTCTTGATTTTCTTTCACCATAATCTTATGAACACCTGCTTTCTGGTCTCGCCCTTTATTGCCATTATTAGTTCCCTCATTACCCACTTTATTACAAAAACGTTGGTAATGACCTCTCAAACCACACTTAAAACATTTAGGCCCTGAAGCATCATTCGTCTTCTTAAACTCTGTTTTCCTATCCGGAAAAGAATTACACTCATTACTACCATTTTGCCTCCAACTACCACTAAATTTATTATCCTCCCTCAGTCTCATTTTTTCATTGTTTACGTACTTATCTTTACCTTTAAAGCTTTTATGCGTAACCGCATAAGACTTATGTTTAGCATCAAAATAATTATCACACTCTTTAGCAATTTTAGGAGCTTCTAACCATTTACCCTGGTGAGTTAAACTAATATATGCTGCAGTATCCTCATCTAGCGTACTCATTAGCTAATCAGTAACTATTAACTGGTTGACCTTTTCATAAGTGTCCGCATCTCTAATTTTACAATAATTTTCCGACGTAGCTATTAAACGCGATACAAATAATACATGGGTTTCGTTCGGATTTTTCCTAGCTTTCCGGAAATTTTCTAAACATGCCTTCGGGGTTGGCTCATGTTCCCTTAGGACTAACTCCTTTAATTCCTCATAATTCTCCATTTGTTCCTTAGTGGTATAAATTAACAAATTATCCGCCCTATCTCCTAACATATTTAGTAGAATTTCGGCCTGCTGGTTTTCCGGTACATCTTTAGTTTGGAATGCCCTTTCTAAACTGTTGAAAAATAAATTCCATCCCTCAGTCCCTTCTGGTACTTTGATAGATAGGGTTTTAATACTTTTGATCAATTTTTCTATATTACTTTCATTATTAGATTCCCTAACATTAGAATTATTTGCCGAACCTTGAACCCTTAGTCTCTCCATTTCTAATTCATGTTCCATCCTTAATTTTTCTATCCTCTCTTCTCTTTCTAACCTTTCGTGTTTTTCTTCGCGCTCTAACTTTTCCTGTTTTTCTTCACGCTCTAACTTTTCTTGTTCTAATCGTTCTGCAACAATAGTGTCAGATAATTCCTTAATAACCCCCTCGTCATACTCATCACTGTCCATTATCTTTTTCTTAAGCTGAATTCTGGTATCATCTTCCGTGAATTCAACACCCAATTCTTCGGCTATCCCCTGAAGATCAACCTTTTTTAGTTTTAATAAGAAAGCCATACCTTCAGCGATTGTTATAACCACCCCACAAGAATAGTTAAACCTACCAACTTAATATTTCCTAAATTTCTAACTTAGTACAGATATTTCTCCACTTATTATACTAATTAATACCATTTCAGATAATCCATGCATTTCATTTCTAATTAACCTACTGAATACTCTAATTTTTCTCAACCATTGATATCACACAATTTACTTCCAATAAAACAAAAAAGTAAAACAATAATTCGATTTGACTGCTATGCAATATAGATTCCAATATATACACTTAGATAACAACCTACAATTTATATAATAATACTGATACGTTGAAATTGAATAGAAGTATTGATGTCAATCAAAAAATCCACATAAAGAAAAATTGTACAACATGCATATATAAATTTCTACAATTATCCTCATAAAATATTTCCGAACTCAATACTGGCTCTTACACTTAAAACAAATATACTGAAAATCTTTACTTTTATTTTTACTCACTATGGCTCTCTTTTGAGCCTTTTTTTTTTCACTATGGCTCTCTTTTGAGCCTTTTTTTTCTCACTAGTATTGGCCAATTAAAATCTTCGTTTGCTTAGAATTTTTATAATGTAACTCTTAAAATTTAAACAGTATTGCTTCATTTAACAATAACTTTAACAATAATTTAGATTTAATGCATTAATTTAGTTCACTAATATCATTATAAATAGCATATCATTATCATCTCAAATTATTATGACCTTTCTTTAAAACAATAGCAATATGGTTACTAATTCTTTACACCTATCTGAACACAATTATTTCATTGCACATAAATTACATAGACAATTTACTTAAATTACTATTAATTATACCACAATACAATTTGGTTCGAGATGTCAGAAGAAATGAATGATCAAAACACCTTACCTTATACTTTATTTGGTGGGGTACTCTTCTATTCACAGATAGCACCACGATGTAGCGATAATCAGGCACAACACAGTTCAGTTTAGTTCTTTCTAATAAAGATACGCACAACCCTTTAGTCCACACTAGACGATATGGCACGATACTTTATCACACACTCGACGATCCGGCACGATACTTTAGCACATACTCGACGATACGGCACAACACTTTACACACATTCGACGCTACGGCACGACACTTTACACACATTCGACGATACGGCACGACACTTTAGCATACAATCGACGATCCGGCACGATGCTTTAGCACATACTCGACGATATGGCACGACCACACAAGAATTCCACTGGATACTCTGGCATTAACAGACTGCAACACGGCTCGCTGGTCACTGGTTTCAGGCGATTCTATCCCGACGCTGCCAACAATTTGTCGGACGCTCCTCTCAGTCCACCAAACTTAGAAGAATGTCCTAGGTAGTTTAAGCTGCCACCACCGATATTAATGGGTGATATCGGTCACCTGCTGTGAGGATTGGGTAAAATAACACTGACGCTGTTAATGAACTGAACTAACAGTTTATTTAAGATATAGATATGTACACAAGAAACAATATTTACAACTATCTACAATTACAACTCGGATATAGATGATCCGGTTCAACATTAAATTAACTACACTAAACGTTGGTTGTGTACCGTTCAGCTTACACTTTCTTCCTCACACTCAACGCACGTTCGATACGCTTTATCAGAGATTACTGCAGAATCTCAATAGACAAGGGTACTAGGCCTCACTTCTCGGCCTATAACACTATCCACCGGGACGCCTTGTCCCACGCTCAAAATATACACTATCCAACAGGACCACAAATCCTGAGCGACCTATCGGTCTCCACGCCAAGCGAGAACTGTCTCCAACCTCTCAGTCCAGAGTTGACCTTGTCAGAGATCTTCCTTCCCCCAGCAGGACCTCTTCGAGTTCCTCCATTGGTTCAATTCCGCATACCAACCTTGAGTCATGACATCTACTGTTTACACATCACTTAAATACTAAATGACAGCTGAGCCATGCCCCGTGGTCATCACTTTCATTCATCAACGAGTGCGTCATCTGCACACCTGTGTCAACATCTGTCATTCGTTATTATAGAAAAGAAAGAAAGGTATTTCGAGCTTCACGGATACACAACCCACAATACATAAAATATTCAGATAAGGAAATGTTATTCCTTTCTGATTCAGGGCAGATGTCTTCTAGGAACCTGACAATATATTTTATATATCAAAGGATTCGGCTGGGTATTTTTTAAACTTTTATATGCAGACAGAAGACCTAAGAAGATTGCATTAAAGATTGAGTGAAGCCAATTCTGTATATTTCACTTTTATACTTCGCATCATTGTTGATAGAAGAGCGAGACCAAAAAATCAACCTTTTTATTTAGTCCCTATTTCTTCCAGCGTCTTCTATCTCTGTTATTTGAAACTAGAACTGGAAATCTCAGTAAAAAAAAAATCCTGATATCTTACATACACTGTAAAAAAAAAAATATATGTAAAGTTACTAAAAGTTTTCTAGGAAACTGGGATTCCTAGAGCTTTTTATGTAAGGGCAACAGCAAAAATCCATGTAACAGATACAGATTTATTCAGAAAATTAAAAAATCTCTAAGGTTACTAAGAATTCTTTAGGAAACTGGGATTCCTAGAATATTTTATATAATTGCGACCCAGGTTACAGATAATATTTTAGTAACATAACCGTAATTTTGGTAGAATCGTTTGTAATGTTACAGATCTGCAGCTTTACAAAAATTATTTTTGCAGATTTACATCTTATCCTGTACAGTGCACAAATAAAATGTTCGTAAGCATACAGATTTCGGCAACATTACATCTGTAGGATTACAGTTTTTTTCCCTTAAAATATTAAAAAGATACTGAATATTCATAATATTTCCACTGAAAAAAGCTGCTAATTAAAATACCTGGTGATTACTAATGTTCTGACACAACAAAGAATTCAGGGGTTTTCATAGGTATTTTAATATCAGAAATTTATAAAGCTACCCGCCCTCGGCGACCAGTTTGATCTCCCTTGAATGTATACTAAGCATTAAATCATTGCTTTTATTCATAATTTATTTTAATTACTCATTTTTTGCCAAATTAGAAGATTCTGCTAGAGAAATAGACACAGATGCCATATGCTTACCAAATTGGTGCGATTGCAACAAAATGGCCATTATATGTGCCTCTGTATAAACTGCGTGTTTGCTTTTATTTTCTTTTTTAAAATGATAGAAATCGTTTTATTCTATAATTATTAACTAAACTTTTTATAAAATTATTATTTCCTTTTTAAAACAATAGGAATTAGTTGAAAAATGTGTATGTAACTGGTATTTGAAAATGGAATTTTTACCAAATTGGCGTCAGAAAAAATAACGCGCCAATGTGGTGCATATATGACATTTGTACTGATAAACAAAAGCTCTGTATTTTTATGCTAGCCCGGCGCAGATAACAAATCGCGAAATATTGTACCTGTGGCATTTTTCGTATTTAATTAATTATTTCAAATATAATAATATAGTCCTTTCACTCATTTCATTTATAATACATAACTTTAATTTGAAACTGAAAAGTTTAAAATTCATGACTTTTATTTATTTTTTAAGTAAAAAGAACAGAAAAAAACTAGTGATATTTTGAAGCTCTATAATTGCAGCGAAGGAACAGTACACAAATAAATCCAATTTACCACAGCATAAATCTTAGCAAAGGACTTTTGTATAGTAACCCTTAAGATGTGCTTCATTTGGACGTTGCCATTAAACAACTAACAAACAAACGTGATTTTTGTGCCACAATAATTAGCGTAAAATGTACGTTAGCGTATTATATATATATATATATACTGGTCACTATATCTATAGATAGAATTCTTTAAATTATTAAATAAGGCATACATTGTTTTACAAAAATTCTGGTAGAATGTGTTTGAAAATCTTTGAAGCGTATGAACCCTGTTACTGCCTATCTATTATATATTTAAAAATTTTTTTTTTGAAATATTCACAACCATATAGGGCAGTTATATTTTATGAAAATATGACTTGTTTTTTAAATCTTTGTTCATTACTCTGTAAAAAAAAATAATCTGTAAAGTTACTAAACTTTTTGCAACCAGCTGAGATTGCTAGAACATTTTTTTAACGGCAACAACAAAATTTCATGTAATAGGATCGGTTTGATGAATGTGTGCTGTTACCATTACATAAAAAATTGTAGGAATCAATTTCCAACAAAAGGTTTAGTAACTTTATGTATTTCATTATTATTATTATTTTACATTGTATGTGTTAGATCTAGAGAAAAATGTTGCAGATAAAGATAACAGTTTTGACAGAAATTCACAGATTTAAAAAAATCTGACAGGCAAAATATTAAAATGCTTTTTTTTTCTACGAGGAAAACGTAATGAAATATTCTTATATTTATAATTAAAAAGCTTTTTTTCTCATGCCTTGATTCAAAAAATATATATATATAGATCCATTCTTTTACCCCGACATCTTTTTCAAATTAAGAATTTTTTTTTAAATTTCTATACGCTACCTCGTCTCTATGCGTTATATTTCAAAAAAATTCTTCGTGCTTGTGTCAACCAAAATATTATAATTCTTTTTCTCTACAGCGAAAACTTAATCAAATATCCTTTAAATTATTTCAAATAAACCTTTTCTTAATTTCCTGAGAAATAAAACATTGAGCATTATTTTTTCTTCAGCGAAAAATTTCCTAAATTGAAGATTTTCTGTTTAAGGGGACGGAGAACGTTAAAATTTTTTTTTTAAATTTTCATCATAACAATATGAAATTTTGTACATGCATACATTTCACCAAAAGTATATAGAACACCATAAAAAAATTTCCAATCTTATTAAAATTTTTAATTAAAAAAAAATTCAATTTTTTAAACGAAACTTTAAAATGCTCCTCGTGTCTTAATTTTTGAGATATTTTCTTGCTTTTGCGTTTTTATCATTTAAAACTCCATTATAAACAAATTTGTGTATGATTTTTTTAATATCTTGAATAGTTAATATTTTACAGATTTTTTTCTAAATTCCATATCGATTTTCATCAAAATTTTGCCTTTTAATAAGTAAAAAATCAAATTTGACTATCTTAATGAAGACGAATTTTAAAAAGCGTACACAATTTCTTTCTAAACAATGTCAGGAAACTTCTTTATTAATTTCATAAATATTGCTCAAAAATTATGTCGCAAGAAGCATTTCAAAAATCTAAAAACGCTGAAAAATTAGTTTTGAGGAAAGCAGATTTAAAGTATATAAATAAACTTATATTTATTATTTTCATCTTAAAACTTTCATAAATGATATTTTTATACGAAAAATTTTTTGGCATTATTATACCACAGAAATAGACATTTTAGCGAAGATTTTGCTAAGGACGATTTTACTCAAATAAAAGGTCCACTGTCCCCTTAAAAAAGACTGACATTCTGGTTTTAGTTACAGAAATCACCGAAATTTTATAACATTCAAAGAATCATAACTTGATAAGGTTTGGTTGCTGAGAAATGCATTTTTGATATTAAAAAAAAAAAAATTAATGATGATAATGCGAGCAAAAACAAGTTGGATATCGCACGTCAAGCGTAACAAATGAGATGAGTTCTTACAGTAAGGAAGTTTTACAAATATTCTAATCTCGGTGTAATATTGTACTGTACTTCAGATTCAGCAAAATATACTTTTGTGTAACCCTATAATACAGGAAGTTACTTGTAGTAAATCTTAACAACGATAACAATTTCATAAAATATGAAATAATTTAACATTATTTAAACGCACCCCAAACAAGGCTTCCCACTGTACCATTATTTGATGGAATAGTTTTGTGTAGCACTGTAAATTAATAAGAAGTATTCTTTGCACCACAGATTGTACAGGATATATATTTTAGTATATACAGCATAGATGCATATCAATTTTATTATATTCAAAACAGTATAATACCAATTAAATGCACTTGAAGCTATTTTTTTTCCAATTCACTGTAATGTACACTGTAAAAAATTTCTGCAATAATTTTACTGTAGCAGAAATTCCAGACAATGTCCGTAAAAAAACGGACTTTGCCCTTACATTAACAGGTTTTGACCGCAAAACATAAAACTTTAGAGGAGTTGGCCGTTTATGTGAAAAAGTGATATTTTCCTTAAATTTACTGGATAATTCACGGTAAAGTATCGTACATTTACAATTTTTTTTACAGTGCAATGGAATACTTTTGATTGTTTCTGTAATTAAACTATGTATCTGACTTTAATAAAATTTGAGACGACTCGGCAAAATTATGCAACAATTACATATTTTAAATATCAAATGGTTCAATGGGGTAGTTTTGGGTCTTTTATATGCGAACGGACGGATTCAACGACGACTATAGGTGCTATGCATTTATATAATTACGAACGCACCTAAAAACAAATTTCTTATTCTAATATGAATAATGTCTCTTCTAAAGTAATTGCCGTATATGAAAGCTATACTACATATAACTCGCCTTGTAATAGGTGGTGTATTTTGTCGGCCGATTATCTACGCTATGGGATATAGGCCCTATCCTTGTAATAGGAAATATAGTTCTGATTTCGCCAGTTTAAGCTATTCGATATCTGATTGTATTCGAAATATTTTACCTAATAAAATGCTAAATCTGGGAACAAATGCACACAAAATACATTACGAACACTTATGCATCTAGAATGTCAAAGGAATGCTTAAAATATAATTTTTATTCTGGACGAGAAAGAATATATTATTATTGCGTGATAGATGACCATTAGAATTTAATTAATAACAGTATCAAATAAATTTGTCTGATATCACGTAAAATGTAAATCATAATACACTTTAGAATTTTTCTTCATATCAATCTCATTTAAAAGAATTCACATAAAGTAAGCGAAAATCGTTTTAGATATCATTCATTTCGTTATAATTCTTTTACAATTTATCAAAAGACACATGTTAGAAGTATGTGTATAAATACATATAAAAGTATTATAAAAGAATATTTTTCTTAATTTCCAAAAATACCATATCGACCAATTTATGTAACAGTGAAAAGAAATAATTCTAATATTATAACTCACGTATAGTTTTTAAATATTAATGTATGGAGAAATTACATTTTTAAAAACCTTATTTAATCATGAAAATCGTAAAAACTATATTGAAATACATGCTTTTAATTATAGTAAATATGATTTGAAAATTTGATTTTCTTTGTTAGTTTTTTAAATAGAATACATAAATTAATTAAAGTATGCACCAGCATCTGAGCATCAATTTAGGTCGTTAAATTTGATCCCAAAACACAGATGTTTTAAAATAAAATATATTATCTTAAAGTTATACATTAGGGTACATAATGGGCACGACGCTTAAAATGCTAATACGTTATTAATAATCTACATGTACATTCAGTTTTATACTTCTTTGAAGTAAATAATTATTAATATTATTCAACGTTCCTTATATCCATATTGATGAATTAATAATATCTCCATTATGGTTTCATATTACCAAAATATTCACAATATTTCCATTATAAACATAATTAATGGAGTCTGGATTTTACACATATGCATCTGCATATTAATTGTTTTTATACATGAATATTTGTTTATTCATAAAAATAAGTTATCGCAGCTATTCACCTAAGTTAAAGTTTATAAATAGAAGGTAAACATGCATTTGATTTGAGAAGATTTTTTATCACTTTCGACAAAAACTTTCAAAATCTGTATAAGTTAATGGAGTTTATTACCGCAATAAACGTTATGAGGAAAATTTTTATTGAAAAAAATTATTTTCATAACTGTAAGTGTACTTTTAAGTGTTTTTGAGTTCACGAAAGGTAAAGCCTCCTTAAATCCAATGGTTATCGTGGAACTAAAAACATTTTTAATGCTACCAAAATTAATTTTGAATAATTATGAAAATTATCGTGTTTTTAAATTATTTTTGTCTGTTTGACTGCTTGCATTTTTACTCTGGTGATTTTGTTTTCACGTCACTACAAGTTGTTCGCTCTTATCATTTGAAATATATAATTTTTTTTATATTTTAGTAAAAAAGGTCGCTATTATTAAGATAATTTGTTAACTTCAATATAATTAAATGATAACCATTTTTTCCCAAAGACATATTTTATCAAAGGTCCTCCATACTTTGTAACTAAATATACATCTTTTAAAAAATTAGACGCTTTCTTAATACTTCATATTTCTATTAATTTTCTTTATAATGTATATTTACAATAGATCTTTTTTTGTACTAAGTACGAATAAAAACTATCATGAGAAAAATTACAAAAAACAGTCAATTTCTTTTTTAGCAGTATTCTCTGTATTATTTTTATGTTGCACAACGTAAAACGCAGCAAAATGTGCGTAAATCAAATATAAAGCAAGAAATTCTGTTAAAAATTTGTTTCTAAAGATGAAATATACCTTTATATATAATTCTGAAATATGTGAAAAAAAATTTAATTTCGAAAAATTTAAATTTAACTAAATATACATGGTTATGTGTGAAATTGATTAAAAATGTTTTTACATTTCCTCAGTCTTTTGATTGTTATAAACATCGACAGATAAAGAATGAATCCTTTTGCAATGAGTAATGAAATTTACAAGCTGCGTCCAAGATGCCTCGCCATACTAGTACAAGAGCCGACCGCACAAAACCCTAAGTCATCGAGTACAAAAAAATTTCATTTATTTTATGGAAGATTAGTAATAGGAGAATTTAATCATCTATGTCTGCCAGAAGCGATGTGGTGCATAAGCCAAAAATTAATACCACTGGTGGTTCATTCGTAGATTTAGCATTATATTTTCCTCCACCCAATTTACCATATTTTCCTACTTTTAATTGTACGAAAAAAACAATGTTAAACGTACGACTGAAGCACTAGTGGTATCAATTTTTGGCATATGCACCACTTCGCTTCCGGCAGACATGGGTGATTAGATTCTCCTATTACTAATCTTCCATAAAATAAAGGATTTTTTTCTTGTGCTCGATGACTTAGGGTTTTGTGCGGTCGGCTCTTACATTTTTGGAGGCTGCTAATCAGAAGACAGCTTGATTCTTTATTCACGAAATCAAAAATAATCAAACAACAAATTATTAAACGAGTTTTTAAATAGGACTTTTTTTTTGTTAAAAAATATTTATATACGTACCGAAAAAAAATTTACATAAAGTGTTAAATTATAAAAGCTTCGATTAGAATTGTAGGACAGTGATAAATAATGTACGAGTAATCAAACTGTTTTGCTATGCCTTTAAGGGGACAAGGGACCTTGAAATCCTTAAAAATAATTTTTTTTATTTTTTGTAAATTTCACCTAAATATTATTCAAGGGTACATTATATGCATTATAACATGCATTTATCACAAAAAAAATGCAAAAAAAAAATATTTTTGACAAAAAAATGGCATTTTATGCATTCATGTCTTCGAAATCTTCGAAATGCGGACTGCGCATTCCATATCAATGAAAATCCCCAATATTTTTTAAGAAAGTTTGTTTTATATATATAAACAAAATTGTGCATCCAATTTTGAATATTTGAATTTAAAAGTTAAAAAAAAAAAATTGAAATTTTGAAATTTTTTCAAAATTTTTTTCAAAATTTTCAAATTTTTTCTTTTTTTTTTTTTTTTTTTTTTTTTTGTAAATTTCATCTTAAATATTATTCAAGGGTGCATTATATGCATTATGGCATGCATTTATCACAAAAATATTTTTAAAAAAATATTATTTTTGAGAAAAAAATGGAATTTTACGCAGCGTCTTCGAAATCTTCGAAATGCCCCCTGCGCTTTCCATATCTATGAAAATCCCCAATATTTTTTTGGAAAGTATGTTTTATATATATAAACAAAATAAAGCATCGATTTTTACATATTTGAATTTTAAGAAGTAAAAAAAAAAAATTGAAAATTTTGAAAAAATTTTCGAAAAAATTTCAAAATTTCAATTTTTTTTTTTTAACTTTTAAATTCAAATATTCAAAATTCGATGCACAATTTTGTTTATATATATATAAAACAAACTTTCATAAAAAATATTGGGAATTTTCATTGATATGGAATGCGCAGTCCGCATTTCGAAGATTTCGAAGACGCTGCGTAAAATGCCATTTTTTTGTCAAAAATAATTTTTTTTTGCATTTTTTTTTTTGTGATAAATGCATGTTATAATGCATATAATGTACCCTTGAATAATATTTAGGTAAAATTTACAAAAATAAAAAAAAATATTTTTAAGGATTTCAAGGTCCCTTTTTTCCCCTTAAAGTGAAAAAATGTTACGACAGACAGTCTATTCCATGATAATGAGCGACATGTAGAGTATAATTGATACGAAGAATGAAGAAATCGAATACTGTTCACCAATAAATAATTAAGTGCGTTTTAAAAGAAGCTTTTAAGTAATTTGATCTCAAATAGACACGCAACAGACTGTGAATTTATATATATAAATATAAATTATATTTTCAGACTGAGCAGCAGCAGTATTCCTAAAAACGAACCCGCGTATCAATATCGCAGAGCCAGTAAAACAACGAACTGTTCAATGCATCTCAAAAAGAAAATAGAATACTGTACACCAGTACAGTGGCCTACTTTGAATGATTGACACCCGAGGCAGATATAAATGGTGTCACCTCCCCCCTCAGCCCCCCTCCAAAAAAAATCGGTATAGTTTTTCTATTGCAATTTTATGTTATTAGAAATAAAATTTCAACATTTGTTAGATAACTTTTAAGAATTTCATATTAACAAAATAATAATATTTCAATAGAAATTTCATTTTATTTCATATATGTTTACAGTGGCGGTCAAAAGTTTCCGGCCAGTTAGTTTCTTCAATTTATTTACCAAAAGATTTCAGCAAAGAAGAAGCATAATTGCTTCAAAAGTTAGGAATATGTGAATGACCTCTCACCACGTGATCATTTTGATTGATACTGAAGATGCTTCATACAAAGGGATGAAATTCGAAAGTTCGCGTGTGCAAATGTTGCCACTTATCATTCTTTAGTTTTTTCTATCGGTAAACTGTTTTTTGGTTGTGTTTATGAATGAGTCAACGTGTATAGCATAGTCTGAATTCAAAATTGAAAAGTTCAACAGTTATTGTTCTTAAATGAGTGATTAGTTTGTCGCTAAAAGGCCAATCTTCTCGAGATATTGCGGAAAAGTTATCGATAGGTAAAATCGACCGTAAATGATATTTAAAATTATATAAAGATGGCCGTGGCCTTCAGGATTTTCAGAGGTCCGGGAGATCCCGGAAAACTACTATTCCTCTGGACAGAATTATCAGGAGAAAAACAATTGATAATCCGCAAAAAAATTCCGCTGCAATATACTGCGATTTACGGAATGAAAATATTGCTGAAATAAGTCCGTATACCGTATCACCATTCTGACGTGATGCATAGCTTTATGGAAGAGTCGGTGTTAAAAAATTTTCAGAGTTAAAAAAAAATACAAACGTACCCGACTGGCGTTTTCCAAGAAACACAATGTTTGGTCAAGTGAAAACTGGAAAAAAGTTCTATTTTTCCATCAATCGAATTCGAAACAGTTTTGGAAGTGATAGCAGACGCAACGTCCAATGACCTAACAACAAAAGATATGATTAGACCTATGTTATTCCTACAATGAAGTATGGTGGAGGACACGTTATATCGTGGTTAGTATTTTCTTCAAAAAGTGTCGGTTCGTTATTTGAAATCCACAGCCAGGTGAATGATGCAATGTATAAGGATATCTTGCAAGACCATTTTTTGCCTTATAAGAGAAAAAAATTTGGTCGCAACTAGAGATGGGAATGCTCGGAAAAAACCCAGAAAAATTGGAAAAAAAAAACGGTTTTTTTTCAGTTTTTTTTCGAAGGCTTATTTTTCAATTTTTCCGAACTGGAAAAATTGAAATTTCATATATGAAATATATATATTGAAAATTTTGAAATAGCTACATTCTTATACTTTTAATTTTATTTATTTTTATGTTGAATGTCCCACATGAAAACTTTAATGTGGGTAATCTGATTTCTATTTCTGAACAGAAATCTGTTTGAGAAGACTTGAAAGGATTCTTCACATTTTTTTCTTGTTTGAACACAAGGCCCTTTGCAAAATTTCTTTTGAAAATAGACATTTCAGAAAAAAGTTTAATCTACAAATTGAATCTTTCGCAAATGCAGTGATTGAAGAAAAATATCATGCCATATAGCAGCTGAATCTTATCAAGTTGTATATATGTATAAATAACCTTATTAAAAATGTCTAAATAGGACTCTAAATATAGTAGAAATTTCTTATTCACAAATTCGGATTATATTTGTACAAGTATATACAAGAAGTTCACGATTTCACAAAAACAGGATTACATGAAAAAAAATCTAGAAATATAATTAAATGTAATTTCTCTTTTTAAAAATTAATTCATGTGCAAAAGTATTTGAATAAAATGCCAATTAATGGAAATGGTAAAATTAAAAATTCAACATAAAATTTTAAGTATGCATTTATTGCTTTTTTCTGTCTTTTCAAGAAGTAACTATTGAATTCGTGAAAAATTTGACTTCCAGTTTTTGGTGTATTTAAACATTTTAGAAGGTCCTGAACACGATTTGATGGTTTTTGGAAAATATCTGTCACTCTGTGAGTCTGTATGTGGCAAAAATTTTATGGGCACTCGATCTCAAGAACTGATGTGCATAATTTCACAAAACTTTAGATTCAGTTTCACCTTGATATAAACTCGAGATGTTTAGTTATTAGTGTATATCGCCCAATCGATGGCGCTGCTATGCTGCATTATTCATAATTTCCACAATAGTTCTATCTCAAGAACTAATGTATGTATTTTTATAAAATTTCAGATTAAGTTAATCTTTGACATAACTTCGTGCTCATTACTTTTTGGTGTAAATTGCTCAACAGATGACGCTGCTATGCTGCATTATTCATGATTATCGCAATAGCTTTACCTCAAGGACGATTTTTTTTTTCAAACTACAGCTTCAGACAACTTCTGATATACATTAATGTTGTTTAGTTTTTGGTGTAAATTGCCCTATAGGTGGCCCTATTATGCTGCATTTTTCAAGATTTCGTTATAGCTGATTAATTGAATGTTTTTTCAAGGTGTTGAATCTAAAATTGACCTCCATTTTACCTCCATAATGTACAGCAAGCCTGTCCAACCTTTCAGCAACCAGGGGCGCATTTTGACCATTGGCACTCCGTGGAGGGCACCATTATTTACGTCACTGAAAACACGTGGCAATATTATCACACACTATTAGTATACTCTTAACGTAATGCAAATGAATCATATAGCATTAAACAAAAGATCCCAATAGTTCTGGAATTACACCTGTTAAATTTCAAATTATGCATTTCTTTAATGAGAAGTCTATATAAAAAATATTTGTAGGGTAAAGGGTCACAAATTTTAATCGCATCTATAATAACAATAATAACAAATGAATAAATAAATATAAAAAACAGAGATATTAGTAGGTTTCTTTTAGAATGTGAAAATACCATTTGATTTATTTTGAAGGAGTAGATTACTTTTATGAAAAGTACAAAAACAGACAAACATGATTGTGGGTGGTTTCAGAGGAATAGTCTGGAAGTGCTTTCATAGATGAAAATCATTCTGTACTGTTTATTATTTTTTATAAGCAAAATTTACAGATAAAACAATAAGCAAAAAAGAATCCTCTAAAATGTCAAAAGTCAATAAAGAAAAATTAAGCCCTTTTATCTTTCATATAAAACAGCCAATGGGCCAGTGTGACAAAAGCAAAATGAAAAAACTGAGCTTTCATGCACATGTATCTTCAAAGAGAAGGGGGGAAGGTGAAAACATTTATTTTACTCTTACTTCTTAAGTATTAAAAAGAGCTAATTCCAATTATTAAGAAAATTAATTATCATAATTACACTATATAAACAATAACTAAAAATTGCAAAAATATTCATGATTAAATTTTCAAAGTATATGTTTCTGGTTTTTGTTATACAACAGCAAGCTTACAGCAATTCCAAACACACTCTTTAAAAATATCTTTGATAAAATATTATGGTTTTAAAGAAAATAGTCTTTATAATGGAATTTTACTTCTAAAATGTTTGATAACAGGAAATCTTTAAAAGGGTGCCATGGTGCTCGCGGGCGCCGCATTGGATAGCACTGATGTACATGCAAAAACATGTGCAGTTTGCAATAGAAAAGTACAACTGAGTGAAAATCTAACAGTCAATAAATCCTAAGTTATTTTTTAGTTGCAGACCTGAGTAAGCCAAAGTAAAACTTAGTTTTGTTTGAATTTAGATTATAAACTAAATCAAAACTTTTTTGAGTTGAGATTGGAAAGTTACACCAAAACTAAACATTTTTTAAAGGAAATAAAATTATAATTGTAAGAAAAAAATGTAATGACGTAAAAATATGCATTTTTTTAAACAAACAATGGAATTTGTGAATACTGATATTCATAATAATGACAAAACTGCAATAATTTCTTTAAACTAGCATTATTTACTTAAAAAAACTATACTTATGTAAATGGAATGCATAATTTATTTCATTCCAAACTGAAGACATATTGGCTCAGGTTTTTACATTAGGTCAATTGGTAGTTAAACATGTAACTGAAAAATAATTTCAACAGAGATATGATATAACAAACAATAGCATTTAATAAAAATCCTTAGGCTGTGGAAAAATAAACTAAACTTTTAAAAGCAAGCTTTGCTACTTTTTTTTTATTTTATAATATAAAGTGAAAATAATTTTCTTTTAATACAAATAAATGGGAAAAAATGTTTGTTATTTAATATTCTCTAAGTAAATATAATTTATTTGGGAGAAACAATCATGAAAAATCAATTTTTCCAATTTTTCCGTTTTTTCCGAAAAAAACCGGTAAAAAACCAGTTTTTTTCCGCAACTTATATTTTTCCGGAAAATTTACATCTCTAGTCGCAACTATTTTTCTTAACATGATAACGACATAAATAATGTATGCAAAAATCGATAAGCAATGGTTTTCGCACAAAAAAAATTCGTTTTTGAAATGATCAGCCGTAGCGCCCAACATGAATCCAACAGAAAATCTTTGAAAATAAGTTGACAAAAATCTGTGGAACTATAAATATTCCAACTCAGCCGAAATTTCGCCAAAATTGCAAGAAATATGGGGAAAACGTACCATAGACGATCTTTAACCGTTGATTGAATGAATGCCACGTTGCTGTGCCGCAGTACTTATTACTAAAGCTAATTTATTAGCTTTAGTAATAAGATAAAATACTAATTGTTAATGTTGTTGATCACTGTAATTTTCTATTATAATACCACTTTTTTACAAACTTGTGAAGGTGGCCGGAAACTTTTGAGAAAATGCGTTTTTCTTTATACTTAATTTTGTCAGTTAAATTTATGGATATTTACATGTTCTTCTATAAGTAAGTTCCTAACTATTATGTCAATAAAATGTATAAATATCACTTTGCGATTCCTCTTCATATGGGTATATTTACAAATTAACTGAAAAACTTTTGCTGGCCGGAAACTTTTGACCGCCACTGTATATATATTTTAAATCTTTTAAGATTATATCTCTATATTTTTGCAAGCAAAGATTAGGTGTCACCCCTTAAAGGGTGACACCCAATGCGGACGCCCCCGATAGCTACGCCATTGCACCAGTAAATAATTAAACGCGCTTTACAAATAAGACATATGCTTTGTTTAATTTTCTATCGGTTTCCACGGATATGGTCTCAAACAGTCACGCAATGCACTGTATATTTTCTGGCGTACAAGCTATGTATCAGACTGACAAAGAAGGTCTCTATACGGACATACTCAGAACATTCTGAAAAATTACAGAATGTTCTTCTCATGTGGATATAAATGTTTATAAAAAAATTAGGTGGAAAAACGATAGAGCATTCGTAAAAAAATAATGAACATTTCGTTCATTTGGCAATTTATCACCGGTTCGCGACGAAATAAAATGTCAAAAAATGCTTTTTTTTGTCTAATACTTTTTAAGGTAAAAAATTTTCATGTTGAGTATTTTTAAGAATATTTATTTGAATAACTTTTTTTTTTAGGTTTTAGTTTGTTATATCTATAGTTTTGTCATATACATATTTATAATGAAGATTAGTTATGAAATTTTATGAATTAAAACGAAAATTAAATTAATTAAATTTGTTTCAATCACAAAATTAAGTCCAATTGAGACTGTCTATTCAATATCGTTGCTATGGAAACAAAAACTTATCCGATATTGGAATGTAAAGCTGCAGGATTCTTCATCTAGTCTTTATTTTGAAATACGCTTATATATATGAAAATATATTTTTCAGTATGAAAATATTCTTTATATAAATAAATATTTTTACAGTATTAAAATTAAATAACTGCTGCAACAAGCAATGTGTATACATATATATAATACTATATAATATACAGGGTGTCCAGCAAATAACACCCTGATTTTATAATTAAATTTCTCAAGAACAAATATCGACAGAACTATGCGGTAAACGGTTTGTTTATTAGATAAGCTGTAAAAATGTTATACTAAAGTTTCGAACGGTGAATATTTTGAAAAGATTGTGTTCTGATTGCAAAGAATGCTTTCATTTGACATTTTTCTTGTTTTAGATTGTTTGCGGAGAATGAGTTTTTCGGCTTAAATTGCCATAGTTTAAAGATTTTTCGAACTAAATTTCTTGAATTTTGAAATTTTAAAAATTTAATTCCAAAAATTTTTAAACTATGGCAATTTAAGCCGAAAAACTCATTCTCCGCAAACAATCTAAAACAAGAAAAATGTCAAATCAAACCATTCTTTGCAGTCAGAACACAATCTTCTCCAAAGATTCACCGTTCGAAACTTCAATATAAGATTTTTACAGTTTACCTAATAAACAAACCTTTTACCGCATAGTTCTGTCGATCTTTGTTTTTGAGAAATTTAATTTTAAAATCAGGGTGTTATTTGCTGGACTCCCTGTATATACTAGCAAAAGCCATGCTTTGTTTGGATTTGCGAAATGTTATTTTATACGATAAATATTTGAAAGTAACAATATTTTTTTAATTACTTTTGCATATTTTTAAGCAAAAACGATATTTTATGTTTTGGCGCATTTTAATTTTAAAAATGTAAATTCAGGCAAATAACTAAGACTTTCCTCCGAATTTTTTATTTATGATATATATTAATAGTATAAATGAAAATATTTTCACAGCAAAATTATACTAAATATTCATTAATTTTATTTCGTTACAATTCCTTTATTGCCACTTCAGAAAAACATAATATAATTCTTTTAAAATTTCTAAATATCGTCTGCGTAAATGATTTCACAAAATAAGAATAAATCGTGTATTTGAATTCTTAACACCGAAAAATACTTTTATAATTGAATGTAAATAATTGAATTTTCACAAATTTTAATTCATTAAAAATATGCTAACAAAAAAATAAGATATTTTAAAAATGTTATAAAAGAAATTGTGAAACTAGTATATGGTTAAACGGAATAAGCAGTTTGAAAATCTGAAAGAAATTTTTGCGTTATATTGGCAGAGTAATGAAAATATATTTTAATTATTTAATTATGATTCTATCTATAATTACTGACTCCATGATTTATTTTTCTTCTGAAAATGTAGGTGTTAATTTTTCATTTGCAAGAATGCGTCCGTAATGGAAAAACATGTAAAATAAATGAATTAAAATATTTTTTTAAAGATTATTTTGTAAAAAAATTATATTGTGCAAATCTGCAGATCAAAAATTTATTTTATGTTTAATTTCAAGTTAAAATATTGAATAATTTTTTTGTAAAGTGTACGACAAAATGTAATTTGAATAGCCTAGTAGAGGGTTCGCTTCGTTAATCCTAATTAAACTTCCCCATTTTTTAATTTTAAATTTACCAAATACTATTCACAGGCATTCTAAAAATCTATTAAAAAACAATTTTCAATTATAGGAAAGCCGTTTGCTTTCGTTGGGGAAAAATGCTGTTCGCAAAATCGTGTGACGCTTTTGTCATTTTATGCTAAACATTCGATTTTTTTTTATTATTTTTTTTTTACATAGTTTCTATTGTTATTCCGCCGCTAAGTATGATTGATCCTTTATACCATACATAAGTAGTTTAATTAATATTTCTTTACAAAATATTCTGAGTCTGCCCTGTATGGAGACCTTCTTTGTGAGCAACAGTAGTGACAATAACAGATCTGCATATACTGTAATAAAAAAAAAAAAAATATATGTAAAGTTACTAAACTTATTCTAGGAAACTGGGTTTTCTAGAACTTTTTATGTAATGGTAAAAGCAAAAATTTATGTAAAGACTCTGATACACGAATGTTTCTGTTACCGTTACATAAAAGTTCTAGGAATACCAGTTTCCTAGAAAAAAATTTCTAACTTTACAATTTTTTTTTTTTTTTTTTTTTTTTTTTTTTTTTTACAGTGCAATAGATTATCAATATCGAACAGCCAGTAAAATTTGACAAATTGTCCAACATTGCAATTTATATTTCAATAGAACATTTATTTATTTTTTTATTATTTATTTATTTATTTATTTATTTATTTATTTATTTATTGTAAGATTTTCTTTAGATTCTAAATTAGCGAATTTTTTTTTTACACTGAAATCGATTCTTTTGCGGACACGCCAGAGATATTTTACAGATTATATTTTAAGTATAGGGGAAAGGGGGAATTACAAATGTTACAAATAATCATAGTTAGTAAACTGCATCAGATGTCTAATTTATTTTATTTTTTACACTTTCCAACATAAGGTACCCTGGGGTAATAACGCCACGTTAAGGTTCTACCAATTTTCACGGCTCACTTTTAGTTTGTATTTTTCAAACAAATATATGATTTGATACAGAAACTCATTGACTATCTATATAAAAAAATAATTTAACAGATATGTATTCAAAAATGTAATGGCGTGACTTCTTGACCAATGCTATTTGGCGTTATTGCCCACCTATATGGGTAATAACGCCATGCAAACAAAACTATGAAATAAGATGGAATAATTGCATGTAGATTGCCCAATTCTAAAAATACAAACTCTACAAACTTAGAAATTGACAAATTGCATTCTAAGCTATTGAAAATGTTCAATTTTTTGTGAAAGTGTAAGAAAAATAAAGGTGTGGTGTGTGTGTGTGGGGGGGGGGGGGGGGGGAGGATGTGGCAAAAGAATATCAGACCGTGAGCTTCTTTTTGCTTAAAAAGGACCGCTTAAATAGAATTATTAGAAATATTGCACAGTTTTAACTGTGTTTATTTGAATCAGTATTTAATTTGTAGCTCGGCCACTGTTGAGAATCAACCGGGGTATTAATGCCAAGTATTGGCGTTATTACCCCGTTATAGTTATTGCGCTGTACATTTTAAATTACAAATTATCTCGAGAAGATATCCAAAATCTTCAACAACATTTTGAAAATCCATGAAATGTACTACAAACTTATGTAATTAACAAAGTATTTCCAGATTAAAAAAAATGGTCTTCACATCACAAAACGTATCTCGCAAATTTTAGATCAAGCGTTAATTTTAGTTACTTTGAAAAACAATAAGACCTAAAAATGAAACAAATTAACTTGAAGCTGTTTTTGTGATTTATATGACTAAAAACCCTTCTGTGCAGAGCACATAGGTGTCATTTACTAGATTATTTCATAATTATGCAAAATATTAGCACTTGGCGTTATTACCTCGCCTGGCGTTATTACACCAGACCACCTTATTTCAAAAATATTTACGAATTCAGGTTGCTTGTCTGTGCTATAACTCATTTAAATTTACTCTGATTGATATGCAATTAGTATGTTTTTAATGATGATAAGCACACTTGGAATTGAAGTGTGTAGCATTTATAATGTATTTACAAGGAAACTGAAGAGATTACCTTTATATTATGATCTATAGGGAAAAAACTTTTTCTATGCATTTTAAGCTATTACAACCAAAGCTATTACATTATTTAAAAAAATATTAATCTTCTTACCTCCACGAACTGATATATCCTTTCACTAACCTACAGTGTTCACTGTAACATAAACAATGTTTTAATTAATATAATTCTATAAAAAAAACCAGTTTAAAAAAATTAACTTATGATTAAAGCTCTCAAAGCTTATACACCTATACGTAATAAAATATTTTGTGTCACGTTGGAAAATAACCTCTATCTTTAGCAGTTTTTTAAATTAAAGAGAAAGCAACAAAACAATTTTGTTCATTTGCTCCTTGTGAGGGTGTTAAAAATGAAATGTATCACTGAAATGCACTATAAAACACTTATTATAAAATATTGTAAATTTATCTTTTTTTTTTTTTTTTTTTTTTTTTTTTTGACAGTGGAACAATAAAA
The DNA here is from genome assembly GCA_964019185.1 of Maratus speculifer. Classification (NCBI taxonomy): domain Eukaryota; kingdom Metazoa; phylum Arthropoda; class Arachnida; order Araneae; family Salticidae; genus Maratus; species Maratus speculifer. The sequence continues at coordinate 274,691,949 of OZ025295.1, read as the reverse complement.
AATTTCCTTATAATACTGTTTTTAATTATAACTAGTATTATATTCATGGAATAAATTTATCTGGTTTCTGTATGACGACATTTTCTCCATCGGCAAAATTTCACTTAGACATTATATTTTATTAAAGTTTATCTTCTGTTATTTTACTTACATAATACTTAATAATATTCAGTAAATAATCTGTGTTCTGCAAGGAATAACTATGTGCAATCATTTTATTATGATTAAATTTTACGAAAACCTTTATTTATTTATTTATTTATTTATTTATTTATTTTTTTAAATGCGATTATACATTCACCGATGAGAGCAAGATCCTGATTTGTGGAAAATAATGAAACAAAATAAATTTTGAGAAAAGCTTAACCTGTTGCCACTGTTTTGAAGAAATGTCAGGAAAAAGCTTTTAAAATTAAAAATAAAATATAAAAATTTAAATAAATTAAAAATTAGCCAGAATGGGCACATCTACACATAAACAGCTTTCATTTAAAAAAATAATTATCAAAATCGGGCCAGTAGAAAGTTCAGGGCTGATGACCAAAAAAACAGCCAGGTGTTTTAAATATATAGATTTCTGGAAGACTTTGAGTTGTAAAACGAATTTTAAATTAAACTATTTTTTGTCTATTACTTTGTATGTACAAGGTGTCCAGCAAATAACACCCTGATTCCAAATTTAAATTTCTCAAAAACAAATATCGATAGAATTATGCGGTAATCGGTTTGATTATTAGGAAAGCTGTAAAAATGTTATACAGAAGTTTCGAAGGGTGGATATTTTGAAAAGATTATGTTCTGATTGCAAAGAATGCTTGACATAAAATTTTTCTTGTTTTAAATTGCTTGGTTTGAATGAGATTTTGGGCGGACAACGTCATATTTTAAAGTTTTTAGGAACAAAATTTTTAGAATTTCAGAAATTTCAAAAATTTTGTTCTAAAAATATGGCTAAGTACCCCGAACAACTCGTTCTCTACAAGCAATCTAAAGCAAGAAAAACGCCAAGTCGAGCATTCTTTGCAATCAGAACATAATCTTTTCAAAATATTCACCTTTCGAAACTGTAGTACTATAACATTTTTACAGCTTACCTAATAAAGAAACCGTTTACCGCATAATTCTTACCAATTTTTGTTTTTGAGAAATTTAAATTTGAAATCAGGGTGTTATTTACTGGACACCCTGTATTAATTCAATAGAGCATATATAAGACAATACGAAATATTTCGAGCATATTTCGTTTATTGACAGAAGTTTCTGATGGGAAATTTACCATTGTACTACATGTGTGGTCCACCTATAGTGGTCGCTCAGTCCGTCCGTCCGTCCGTCTGTCCGCATATAACAACGCAAAAACTACCCAACCGAATCGTTTGAAATTTAAAATACATAATTATTACATAATTTTGTCGAGTCATTTCAAATTTTATGAAACTCGGATGCATAGATCAATTACAGGGGCAATCAAAAGTATTCCATTACATTACGGTCAACGGGGAAAAAAGTTTCAAATGCATTTTAATCGTTTGAAATTTAAAATACGCAATTATTACATAATTCTGTCGAGTTATTTCAAATATTTTGATAAACGTGTGCATAGATCAATTACAGGGGCAATCAAAAGTATTCAATTACATTATGGTCAATTAGGAAAAAGTTTCAAATATATTCTATACGTTTGATATTTAAAATACATAATTATTACATAATTTTGTCGAGTCATTTCAAATTTTATGAAACTCGGATGCATAGATCAATTACAGGGGCTATCAAAAGTATCCCATTACATTACGGTCAACGGGGAAAAAAGTTTCAAATGCATTTTAATCGTTTGAAATTTAAAATACGCAATTATTACATAATTCTGTCGAGTTATTTCAAATATTTTGATAAACGTGTGCATAGATCAATCACAAGGGCAATCAAAAGTATTCAATTACATCATGGTCAATTAGGAAAAAGTTTCAAATATATTCTATACGTTTGATATTTAAAATACATAATTATTACATAATTTTGTCGAGTCATTTAAAATTTTATGAAACTCGGATGCATAGATCAATTACAGGGGCAATCAAAAGTATTCCATTACATTACGGTCAATGGGGGAAAAAGGTTTCAAATGCATTTTAATCGTTTGAAATTTAAAATACGCAATTATTACATAATTCTGTCGAGTTATTTCAAATATTTTGATAATCGTGTGCATAGATCAATCACAGGGGCAATCAAAAGTATTCAATTACATTATGGTCAATTAGGAAAAAGTTTCAAATATATTCTATACGTTTGAAATTTAAAATACATAATTATTACATAATTTTAACGAGTTATTTCAAATTTTATGAAACTCGGATGCATAGATCAATTACAGGGGCAATCAAAAGTATTCCATTACATTACGGTCAACGGGGAAAAAGGTTTCAAATGCATTTTAATCGTTTGAAATTTAAAATACGCAATTATTACATAATTCTGTCGAGTTATTTCAAATATTTTGATATCGTGTGCATAGATCAATCACAGGGGCAATCAAAAGTATTCAATTACATTATGGTCAATTAGGAAAAAGTTTCAAATATATTCTATACGTTTGAAATTTAAAATACATAATTATTACATAATTTTGTCGAGTCATTTCAAATTTTATGAAACTCGGATGCATAGGTCAATTACAGGGGCAATCAAAAGTATTCCATTACATTACGGTCAATGGGGAAAAAGGTTTCAAATGCATTTTAATCGTTTGAAATTTAAAATACGCATTTATTACATAATTCTGTCGAGTTATTTCAAATATTTTGATAATCGTGTGCATAGATCAATCACAGGGGCAATCAAAAGTATTCAATTACATTATGGTCAATGGGGGAAAAAGTTTCGAATATATTCTATACGTTTGAAATTTAAAATACATAATTATACATAATTTTGTCGAGTTATTTCAAATTTTATGAAACTCGGATGCATAGATCAATTACAGGGGCAATCAAAAGTATTCCATTACATTACGGTCAATGGGGAAAAAGGTTTCAAATGCATTTTAATCGTTTGAAATTTAAAATACGCAATTATTACATAATTCTGTCGAGTTATTTCAAATATTTTGATAATCGTGTGCATAGATCAATTGTTAAGGCGTTTTAAATTGGACTTGTATGTGGGAATTCCATGAGAGCGAGTCTCAAATCTCTTCCCAGGCAATAATTGTCAATATATTTTATGGGGGGTGTTATTGCCCATTTTATGCGAGGCCCAGATGTGAAAAGTATTTTCACAAGTGCCCCTTGTTAAAAAAATAAAATAAAGAGATAGACAGGATGGGGATGTTTTTACGATCGTAGGAATCAGTTACACTCGGCTACTGTGGGCAATAAATATTGGGTTCGGACATAAAGATAAGAAGGCGTAGATGTTTATATCAGAAAACACCTGCTAAGTGACGATGCGTGGGGTCGTTGAGAATGGTGAGTCAGGCAGGGCAGCGATGCTCTTTGCAGCAGGGTCGTAGGTCATAGGGGTTCTTGGGCCTATCAGGAGGTTTTAAGTTTTTGTTTAATTTTTAAGTAGATCACGATTGGTAGGAGATATTTTGGAGGGATGGTTCTTTAAAAAAAATGATTGAAAAAAATAGAGGAAAAAAGTTTAGTTTGAGATTTTTTTCGCTGAGAGGCGGTTGAACATATGCCCCCGATGAAGTTGCTTTTGGGGCCGATAAAAAAGTAATCTCTCTAGCAGAAGCGGCAAGGAGGGCGGCTTACGACTGGTATTGGAGAGGAAAGCCTGGGTCCGCTGCGAAGTGCCGAGGGCGTACGGGCGTGCAGCAGTTGCCGATGGAATTCAGCGAACCTGCTTAGTGAAAGGTGGCCTGCTTGGAGTAGGGGATTAATTGACCATTATCGCGCCGTGAGACCTAATTTTGGAGAGCCGTGCCGAGGTATGTCATCACACAGGGCGCGTGAGCGTCAACATCCCGAGGAGGAGGGCTGAGAGACCTAGTCTTGGAGTGCCGAATCAAGGCTTGCCATCCATATCGCGAGTGTATGGATACTACGTAGGCGTGTGATGAAAAATCTTGTATCGGGGAGTCCCATCTAAGTATGCCGTCAGCCTGGGCGCGCGAGACCGCTGTATGGTTAATACACCAACCCTTCTTAAAAGCCAAAAAGGTATATTGTTTTTGCGAGAGGAGTAACACCATTGAAACGGATGCTGGTGAGTCATCATAAGATTGTTTCTTTTATTTTGCTTAAATATTTGGTAACTCTTGCTAGAAGTGTATAAATGATAGAAAAAAAATAACAATGATAATGTACATACGAACCGTAGATATGATTAATCTGATGTAAATTCAGGAATAGTGAATTTTACTTTAAAATGTTGATGCTTGTTATGATAGTCATCATAAGATTGTTTCTTTTATTTTGCTTAAATATTTGGTAACTCTTGCTAGAAGTGTATAAATGATAGAAAAAAAATAATAATGATAATGTACATACGAACCGTAGATATGATTTATCTGATATAAATTCAGAAATAGTGAATTTTACTTTAAAATGTTGATGCTTGTTATGATGTTACATATGTAAAATAGTCAGGATAAACCATTGATTTAAAAATTAAATCATTCATCATATAAAATTTATATATTACATGACTTAATATTAAAATCAATGGTTTATCCTGACTATTTTACATATGTAACATCATAACAAGCATCAACATTTTAAAGTAAAATTCACTATTTCTGAATTTATATCAGATTAATCATATCTACGGTTCGTATGTACATTATCATTATTATTTTTTTTCTATCATTTATACACTTCTAGCAAGAGTTACCAAATATTTAAGCAAAATAAAAGAAACAATCTTATGATGACTATCATAACAAGCATCAACATTTTAAAGTAAAATTCACTATTCCTGAATTTATATCAGATTAATCATATCTACGGTTCGTATGTACATTATCATTGTTATTTTTTTTCTATCATTTATACACTTCTAGCAAGAGTTACCAAATATTTAAGCAAAATAAAAGAATGTTAAGGCGTTTTAAATTGGACTTGTATGTGGGAATTCCATGAGAGCGAGTCTCAAATCTCTTCCCAGGCAATAATTGTCAATATATTTTATGGGGGGTGTTATTGCCCATTTTATGCGAGGCCCAGATGTGAAAAGTATTTTCACAAGTGCCCCTTGTTAAAAAAATAAAATAAAGAGATAGACAGGATGGGGATGTTTTTACGATCGTAGGAATCAGTTACACTCGGCGACTGTGGGCAATAAATATTGGGTTCGGACATAAAGATAAGAAGGCGTAGATGTTTATATCAGAAAACACCTGCTAAGTGACGATGCGTGGGGTCGTTGAGAATGGTGAGTCAGGCAGGGCAGCGATGCTCTTTGCAGCAGGGTCGTAGGTCATAGGGGTTCTTGGGCCTATCAGGAGGTTTTAAGTTTTTGTTTAATTTTTAAGTAGATCACGATTGGTAGGAGATATTTTGGAGGGATGGTTCTTTAAAAAAAAATGATTGAAAAAAATAGAGGAAAAAAGTTTAGTTGGAGATTTTTTTCGCTGAGAGGCGGTTGAACATATGCCCCCGATGAAGTTGCTTTTGGGGCCGATAAAAAAGTAATCTCTCTAGCAGAAGCGGCAAGGAGTGCGGCTTACGACTGGTATTGGAGAGGAAAGCCTGGGTCCGCTGCGAAGTGCCGAGGGCGTACGGGCGTGCAGCAGTTGCCGATGGAATTCAGCGAACCTGCTTAGTGAAAGGTGGCCTGCTTGGAGTAGGGGATTAATTGACCATTATCGCGCCGTGAGACCTAATTTTGGAGAGCCGTGCCGAGGCATGTCATCACACAGGGCGCGTGAGCGTCAACATCCCGAGGAGGAGGGCTGAGAGACCTAGTCTTGGAGTGCCGAATCAAGGCTTGCCATCCATATCGCGAGTGTATGGATACTACGTAGGCGTGTGATGAAAAATCTTGTATCGGGGAGTCCCATCTAAGTATGCCGTCAGCCTGGGCGCGCGAGACCGCTGTATGGTTAATACACCAACCCTTCTTAAAAGCCAAAAAGGTATATTGTTTTTGCGAGAGGAGTAACACCATTGAAACGGATGCTGGTGAGTCATCATAAGATTGTTTCTTTTATTTTGCTTAAATATTTGGTAACTCTTGCTAGAAGTGTATAAATGATAGAAAAAAAATAACAATGATAATGTACATACGAACCGTAGATATGATTAATCTGATGTAAATTCAGGAATAGTGAATTTTACTTTAAAATGTTGATGCTTGTTATGATAGTCATCATAAGATTGTTTCTTTTATTTTGCTTAAATATTTGGTAACTCTTGCTAGAAGTGTATAAATGATAGAAAAAAAATAATAATGATAATGTACATACGAACCGTAGATATGATTAATCTGATATAAATTCAGAAATAGTGAATTTTACTTTAAAATGTTGATGCTTGTTATGATGTTACATATGTAAAATAGTCAGGATAAACCATTGATTTTAATATTAAGTCATGCAATATATAAATTTTATATGATGAATGATTTAATTTTTGTATTGTGAAATAAATCATCCTTAATTAACTAAAACTCTATGGATTTCTGTAGCATAATTGGATTGAGTCGAGCATCGAGTTTGCTCTAAGGTTAATTGGAACGTTTATATATGTATATAACACAACGCAAAGAATTCTTGTGACGAGTGAGGATGACATTAATTTCTACTAACATCATGGTTGCTTCATAGGATTCTGACCATTGACAACTCTAGTAATTGGCTCAGGATTCATTGAAGTATAGTGAGTTTCTCTTGTTACGTTGTTTGTGAGATTCATGTTAAGGAATTGGGCACATTAGAGGAACCTGTTTATTTGTTATGAACTTGTGGGGTCTTTTATTTCTAAATTGAACTTGTATTTTTAATCTTGTACCTCTAAATTATACTAATCATGGGTTTGAAAGAATCTTTACAAGAGAAACTCACAACACAATCACAGGGGCAATCAAAAGTATTCAATTACATTATGGTCAATTAGGAAAAAGTTTCAAATATATTCTATACGTTTGAAATTTAAAATACATAATTATTACATAATTTTGTCGAGTTATTTCAAATTTTATGAAAATCGGATGCATAGATCAATTACAGGGGCAATCAAAAGTATTCCATTACATTACGGTCAATGGGGAAAAAAGTTTCAAATGCATTTTAATCGTTTGAAATTTAAAATACGCAATTATTACATAATTCTGTCGAGTTATTTCAAATATTTTGATAATCGTGTGCATAGATCAATTACAGGGGCAATCAAAAGTATTCAATTACATTATGGTCAATGGGGGAAAAAGTTTCGAATATATTCTATATGTTTGAAATTTAAAATACATAATTATTACATAATTTTGTCGAGTTATTTCAAATTTTATGAAAATCGGATGCCTAGATCAATTACAGGGACAATCAAAAGTATTCCGTTACATTATGGTCAATGGGAAAAAATGTTTCAAATGCATTTTAATCCTGTTACACTCATGCGAACTTAATAAAATTTATATGCAACTATAAAGTACATATTATAATATACATCATACATAATTTGTGGTGCAAAGAACATTTGTTATTGATTTACAAGGCCACACAAAAGTATTCCATTACATAATGGTATAGGGAGAACATTGTTTGATGAGCGTTTTAATTGTAATTCACTATTTACAATTTTATGAGATTGATATATGAAAGTAATATTTTTAAAACTTCGTTATCGTACGAACGCACCTAATTTGCAACGCTTCACGTGCAATTTCCAACTTGTTTAGATCATGTAAAGAGTTGCGCGAAAAAGTTGGGACATTTTTTGGTTATCTAAAAACAAAATTGGCAAAAATATCAATACTTTTAAAAAGTTGTAAGTTTAAGAAAAAATTAATTTTTTAAGCTTTTTAATAACTTTAATTATACAGTTTAATTTTCTCATTAAAAAGTTTTTAGTTAAACATTGAAATTCAACATTTGAATCAAATTTTTCAAATAAAAAAATATATTAAAAAAGAAAACTGTTCTTATAATCGTTATAAAACCAAACTAGAAAATCGGTTTTAGCTTGCTACCAATTCTCAATTAAACAATTTCAACTGGTAAATAAATAAATAAACAATTATTAACAAAATAATATTGAAACTTATCTTAATGATATGTCATCATATTTTCTGTTGAACATGTTCGTTTAACATAAACATGTTTTCTTTACATTTCGAAGTATCCATAAAACTATAATTCAAGGTTTCAAAAATGATTAGTAAAATGTAAAAAATATTTGGAAACGTTTCCGAAACACAGTGCCAGAAAAAAAAGCTGTTTTTAAAAATTATTTATAATTATCGAAAATATAATAGTTTCTGAAGTTTCTGAATTGCAGACCAGTTCGGAAAATGTCATTTAAATTTTCATTTGTAGCTACAGTATAGTTTTCTATATTCCTAAACGTGCGTCTTTTTTTACAATGTAATGATTTATAATTGATGAAAAAGTGATACGAGTGTAGAATATGTAAAAGACATTTTTGTTGCGTTTATACTGGATAAACTGAAATGTAATTTTTCTGATTTTGAATAATTCAAAACAACAGCGGTTTTGCAATATCGACTTTTCCTTTGAAAAAAAAAATATTCTATATCCACCAACAAATTTTATTTTATTCTCCAGTATAAATAATTTCAAAAATAAATGAATTTTATATGTATGCCATCCATTTTTTTCTGACTCGATTTCGAAATTTCTACTTTGTATTTAATTCAGATGCGTTTTTGTTGACCCAATACAGTTCATAAACATATTTACTGTACATAGCGTGTGGTATCAATGTAGTTTAATGTAAAACATTTTATATATCAAATAGCTCGTATTGCAGTTATGCAATATAAATTGTTGTTCGCTTTATGTAAATGGAAGAAAGCTACAAAAATAATATCTTATATATGTACTTCAATTTTTTGCTTAAAATGTTACATTTTGAGGACAAGTTTTGCGTGTGCATATAACATGAAAAATATTGGGGTGTGTAGCATTTTATTAATGATTTAAAAGCAATCGAAATATGTAACATAGAAAAACAAATATTTATGCTTTGCAACAAACAAAACCTAATCACAATGATTTTGCGAAATGGAAAGCTGCGATTGCATTTCATTGGTAATGAACATTTATTGATTCGGAAAAAAGTAGAAATTATTCTTTGATATCCATCAACAACTTGTATTCTCTTCTGATGCCCGCGAAATTTTTTAAACTGGTCGATTTTGCTTTGCACGAGACAAGCGTTATTCTGAATCATTTATAAAATTGTTATTCTCGGCTGCCTGAAGCAGATGAATTTGAGTTCAGGGGATGTAATTTATAAACATACTTATTGGATAGACTTTTTGAAACCAATGCATGTTTAAAGAAATATTTTCTATGCTTTAAACGGACATGTTTGCATTTATAAATTATAAATATTTGCTCAATTAACTTAATAATCAATAAGAATATCGAAGCTATCACATTTTACATGTTTATTTTATACTCTGGTACATAATGTAATTTTTTAAGGATAATTTTTGCCTGTTTACATAACATGGCATAGTCTGAACTATATGGCATTTTATTACTGTTGAAAATACGATCGGAGCATGTATCACGCAATAGGTACGATTGCCTTTCGTTGAGCATGTACGCACGACAAAACACACATATATATGTACATATGCACACACATATATATATGCATATATATACATACTCTTAAAAAACACCAGAAGATCTTACGAAAATTCTGCTAGTAATCTGAACACCAGTACAGTTTACTTTATTTATCGGAAAAATTTCCGTAAATTCCAGAGCCCCCCCCCCGAAAAGAACGGAAATTTTTTTGGAATTTACGGCAACTATTCCATTAAAAAATAGCAAATTATACTAGAGTCTTGATTACCAGTACAATTATCGTAAAACCTTTCGGATTTTGTTTTTTGTTTACAGTTTTATATATATATGTTATATATATATATTACATATATATATATCATTAATTACTGCTTTATACAGGTTAATAAATGCAGAAATCTCTTAAAGATCTCTTAAAGTTTTTCGAGCTTGTAAATTTTATTCAAATTAGTTGCATCTATAATAATCTGAGAACATGGCTGACTCAGTTTTTGGTCTTTATTATCCGTTTTTCATTTATTTTATTTTTATAACTTTTTTTCTATCCAATTTAGTAGTTTTGTTGCGTCTTGTTTTCAATGTTTTTCTTAATTTAATTTTGGTTTTATGTGTGTTGGTAGCCCCAAATTCGTATAATTTTGCTTTTTTGATGGCTAATACAAAGATGAAACCACATTCTTCATTTGTAGTTCCAACGTATTTTTTACCTGCGGATTCTGACTCGGTTCTGCAAATTCCATTAGTGTACATTTTTTACATGTTTCAGAGTGGTAATTTTCTTTTAAATTCAAAGGTTCATATATTGTAATACAAGTAATGGTTATATATATATATGTAACTCGAAAAATTGGTTTTGCTTTCTTTTTTGGCTTGAAATATGCCTTTCGCCGACAGTTCGTTTCTGGTTAAAGGCTTTAAAAATTTTTCTAAATATAAAAATGTTCATTTGAGATATAACAGAATTTTTCAAAAATTCCCTTTCGTGTTGATATCGGGTTCAGGAAACTGATTGTAAAAACTTCTCGGAAATGTTTCCGAATATTACGGGCGAAATAAAATTTTGTGTCAGAGAATTTTTTTTAAAACACGTAAATTTATCAGTTTCTGAGATTTCTGAAAAAAAAAAAAAAAAAAAAAAAAAAAAACTACAACAGGGACAATGAGAATAAATACATTTATAAATTACATTCTCTGAATTTAAATTCATCTGATTCAGACAGCCGACAACAATAATTTTATTAATGATTCAGAATAGCATTTATCTCGTGCAAATCAAGTCAACTTGTTTTTAAAATTTTGCAGGCAACAGAAGCAAATAAAAGTTGTTGATGGATATCGAAGAATAATTTCTCCTTTTTTTCGGATCAATAAAAGTTCAGTACCCATGAAATTCAATCGCTGGTTTCCATTTCGCAAAATCGTTGTGATTAGGTTTTGTTCGTTTCAAAGCATAAAGATTTGTTATTCTATGTTACATGTTTCGATCGCTTTGACATCAATAATAAAATGCTACGCAGTCCAATATTTTTCATATAATATACTCACGCAAAACCTGTCCTCAAAATATAACATTTTACACAAAATTTTGAAGTAAACATAATAAATATTTCATTTTTATAGCTTCCTTATATTTACATAAAGTGAACAGCAATCTAAATTACATTGGTGGAATACAAAAAATTTGATGTATAATATGTTTTACACTAAAACGCATTGATACAACATGCAATTTACAGTAAATATGTTTATGAATTTTACTAAGTCGACAAAAAATGTATGTGAATTATATAGCAAATAGTTGTTTCACAAAAAATGGATAGCATATATTTTAAATTGATTTGTTTACGAAATTATTCAAACCGGAGAATACAATAAAATATTTTAGTGGATAACGAAAAGTCTTTTTCTTTTTACCCAGCAAAAATCGGATGTATCAAAATCAATGTTGTTTTGAAAAAAAAGTTTAAAAAAATTATGCGTTAAGCATAGATTATGAAACACTTCCCAACACTTCCTGAAATCTTTAACAAAACTTCGTTATCCAAGAAAATAAAGTATTATGTCCAGTGTCCATAGCCAAATATGTATTCTAATACTTTTGAACAGATCTGCATTTGATCTGTCAGTTGATATATATACTAAATGATGGGGAAATTTGGTTTAGCTAGAAAACGCCTAACTAGTTGATATTTTAATTTTAGAAAATTATGCTAATAGTGGAAACATACTTAAATGCGTTTGATCAGCCCTGTAGTTTACCTTGAACCTTTATTACACGCAGGTATTTAGCTAAAATATAGTTCAAACAAAAATACTCTTTAAAATACTTAAATTGCATTTACAGAAATTACCATCGAAAGGCGACAATGTATCCAGTTCCTTGTGTGAAAATGTGTATCAATTTATCAATATTCTAAAAATATTTCTGAATAAACTGAATGCATTTCAACGCAAAAATGTGCGACTTATTTAAAAACAAGCTTTAATACATTCAGTAATCTTTCCGAAATTATTTTGTGCAACCCTGTATATCTAAATTGTGTAACTATGAGCATTTATACACACGCTAAAATATGCATGCATTTAGTGAAACTTAAAAGCATATCATAATTAATAAAAGTGCATTTCATCCATCTCACAGTCAACATCTATAATATACAATACTTCGGATAGAATATACTATTTGAATTCTTTTGTGTTTCCCTGTAAATGCTATGCAATTCGCATTATGTGTGAAATAACTAATATTAAGTCTCAGCAACGTTTATCAATTTGCTTATACCTGAAATCAATTATCATAATTAAAATAAGTCTCGAACAATTTCCCCCTTTATTATTATGTAATGAAATTCTTTTGTGTGGCTCTGTAAATTATTTATAATTATTCTTTTCACTCTATATTTTACAGAATGCATATTTTAGTGCACTTCGTAGATGTATATAAAACTGAATATGTTTGACAGGGTGTAACATTTTTAAAATTCCTTTGAAACGATTTTTCGCAATAAGCCGTAATATAATGGAAAGCTTTTGATTGTCCCTATGAATAAACTAATCCTGGTACAAACTTCATTTTCAATAGGGTTCGGGCTAGTGAAAACGTCAATAACGTCCAAATATTTCACGGTTTTCGGAGTTTATTTACGAGAGTTAGAGCGCGGCCAAGCGGCTAGACGGTCAGACCCCTTTCAACTTTGACCCCTAAAACCCTTTTCAACTTTGTTGGAAACTGTTAAAACAAGGCTTTTTTTGTATATGTGTTTAGCTACAAAGATGTTACGGCAAATTTTTTGTAAACATTCTTGATCGAAGAAGTATTTCTCTTTTATCACAACTAGTACACGGAACCCGGGGTTTCCGGGTCACAGAATAAAGGTGAAAACTTTTTAAAATTGAAAAGTCTAATAAATTTTTCTTACGTAATATGCTTTTTAAACTGCCAACTAATTCCAAACAGCAATTTTATATGAAACATAATAATTATGTAACCATAAAAAGCTTTGAAAATTATCAGTACTTTCGTATTAGACGCAAGATAGAAATTATTAGTCAAAGTTATTACCCAAAGAATAAAATTGAATTCTTTCAGTTTTTAAAACCAACTAAGAAAATATGACATACAGGTATTCTTTAAAATATATTTTTGTAAAAGTTAATTGGTGTATCTTTTGTAAAGTAAGTTTGCAACGAACTAAAAGTCCATTAAATTGATAGATAAAAACGAAATAAAACCAACAACATTCACGGGGTTTTATAGCCGACGATATTTTACATAACAGGTTTTTAATTATTTCTATTTTTTTCAGTTGCTATGAAAAAATGGCAACAAATTATACAGTGATCTGTTATTTTCCATGGAGAAAAGAGATAGATGGAGGTGCATTATGCGATTAAAACGGTTTGATGGGCGTTATTTTTCCAATTTAAATCTCTTATTCGGCCCAAACAAAACAATTACGTGGAACAGAGACCGAATTCTTCAAAATCATTTTTTCTTTAAATGAAAAAGATCTTTCAGAAGTTATTTTAGCATTCTAAAATAGCATTTCATTGTATTATGAATTAAAACTGTATTGCTAAAAGTTTTCCTTTTTTGCGAAAGCACACGATTGTGTTTGATGCAATGCCGCGAATGTTAGGGTTACATTTTTGGCGTCACCTTAAGCATTTCTATTCTTTTTTTACTCTATGGCTATTTTTTCTTTATTTCCCACATAAATGAAATACTTAAGTTGCCACCATTAGAGAAATTGAACTAAGAACTACAAAAAAATTAATATCTCAAAAACAAATTGAGATACAGTTTTCTAACAAACAGCATTTAAAAGGGCATTTTTTTCTGTATAAGATGGTATAAAGGTTGAAAACCTGCTATGTCTAGAAGTTAAAAAAATTTCAATAGCGAAAATCGTAAAACCGAAATTTCATCGGAAAGTATTGCCATTCAAAACATGACGTATGCGTTACGCACAGATACGTTTGGCCTTTATTATATAGATTATCATTCAGACAGAAAAATCATTATTCTACGGATAAAAGAAAATCAATATTTTTAAATATTTTCTAAGATCTGTATAAGTTTGAAAATTAGACAAATTTTGCATGCATTTGATAGATTTCATTAAATGCCATTTCTGAATTTAGCTAAAATGTACTGTCAAATGCAAATGCATTTTAAATGATATAATGTTGACTATCATGAAATCATGTTAAACCACTGATGGATTAATAAAACATTTTAAAAGTATTTAAACACTATTTCTGAATATCAATCATAAATATTTGTTGAATTGACATAAAATTAAAGAAAAATAGTGAAAGTAACAGATTTTACTTATTTACTTTAGATATTCGTTTAAAATGTAAGATTTTTAGACTCTATTTTGTGTGTTTACTTAACATGAAACAGACTGTTGTGCTTAATAATTTACTATTGATGAAAAAACGATCATAACATGTTCGTTTACTTTTTTTATCTAGAAAAATATAAAACGTAATATTTCTTATCCCTCATAATCCAAAATAGCTAAAAATCCAAATTGTTATGTGGATATTTACTGATACGTAAAACGGACAATTCTTATAGCTAATTTTATTCTATACTAAGAAAAGGATAATATACTTCAAAAAAGAATGGAGTACTAACTCATATGTATATCTGCCACCGCGATCGTATTAACCTTTTAAAGCGCGCAAATAATATAACATGCTCAATTTTAAAAATTAAAGGTCATTTTTTATAACTTTCTTCTTCAACAATATCTGTCCTTTTTCGTTATTTATTTGCAGTTTTCGTATTTTTGTGAGAAACACTTATTAGTGTAATGCTTTGTAATACAATTTAGGTAATATTTAAAAAATGTAATAGATTTGGAACAGATTTTGTGTGTTTACATATGCAAAAATACTTGTACAGTGAAACCTCTAAATAAGGGACACTCCGAATAAGGGACACCTCTATTTAAGGGACAAAAGTTCCGGTCCCATAGATGTCCCTTATTTGGAGGTTTCACTGTATCTCGTATATTATTAGTTCTGTAAATGTTGACGGAATATCTGCACTAAATTACTATTTTTGTAAATATTTTATGAAATTATTTGTACTATTTGCATTATGTATCGATATCTATCTATCTCATATATATGTGTGCGCGTATAATACTCAGTTTTTAGTTGCAATCCTCCCAAATAACCCGCTAACTGAACACCAATATATTTTAACATAAAATTTCATGGTACGTTGTACAGCATTTGCGTGAGAATTAACCTCTGAATGTGGTTTCTGTGCAATTTTTAAAAAAAATCTATAAAAAAAATGTTTAAAAAAATACTGGTGTTCAGTTGCTGGACCATGTGGGAGCCCTTAGTTTTACATTTTGGTTGAAATTTAGTTGTTTCTCGTTATATACAGAAGGAAAAAATCGCAGTATATCCGAAATCTGAGTAAAAAAAGAAATAAAATACTTAAGAGTATATATTTAATTTTCTTTTTCTTTATAAAGTTACATGATATTATAATTTTAAATATAATAAACCAAAATATTTTCGATGAAATTATATAAAATCTTTATTAAGTAAAAAATTTAATCCATTAAACATTTTAAAATCTAAACATTTAAAATTTTTTAATAAAGTCGAATTTTTTATTATCTACCTCTTATAATCATATTAGAGAAAAGATGTGTTTAGCCATACTTTTTTCTCCAAATTGAAGTGGTGGCCAAAATTATGGACACTTTTAGGCAGCTTTCATTACAAAAAGTAAAAAAAAATTACCTATTGCAACCGTTCGTGGAAAGCCCATTGGTAAATTTTGCTATATTTTTGTCGATCATGACCCCTAGATCCCCAAATCACTCTCCGTTGAAATGTAGACTTGCATATACAGAGTGTATCTAAACTTTTAGGAAAAACTTTAAGGGGTGATAGTACACATCAAGACAAACAATATTAAATGGGAAACTAAGGGTCCCAAACGTCTTCCTAAGGAGATATGCGCCATTAAAGTTTAGGGTCCAAAATTTCAAATTAACATAAAAAACGGAAAAATTGGTCGATTGATTTGCGGTTTGCACTAAAACAATTATTTATGTCAGTATTTTCGTGAAAATAAATTATAAAGATACGTTTCAAAAAATGTCGATAGAGAGCGCTTTAGAATTTGGAGTAATGAACAACTATTTTTTGCCCTTATTTTTTGCACCTCTTTAAATGTTTTTGGAAGCTTACACTTAAGCTTAAATTTTGAGCTCGAAATCTGAATAGTTGGGAGTAGTTAAGTAGCGCAAACTGAATTGTGTTGAGAATGCAAAATTTCAAATGATAGTAAAAAACGGAAAAATCGGTCGATTCGTTTGTGGTTTTTGCTAAAACTACTCTTTAAAACAGTGTTTTCTTGAAAAGAAATTTTAAAGATAAATTTCAAAAAATGCCGATAGAGCGCGCCTTAGACTTTGGAGTAACGAAGAACTATTTTCTACGGTTATTTTTTGCATCTCAATAAACTTTTTTTAGACACTTAGACTTAAACACAAATTTTGTGTTCAAAATCGAGATCGCTGGGTGTGGTTAAGTAGCGCAAGCTAAACTGTGTTCAGGGGAGGAGGGGTTTTCAAATTTCAAAAAATTATTAAAAACGGAAAAAACAGTCGATTCGTTTCCCGTTTCCGCTAAAACTGTTCTTTATGTCAGTATTTTCTTGAAAATAAATTTTAAAAATAAATTTCAAAAAATATCTTTAGAAGGCGCTTTAAACTTAAGAGTAACCAACAACTATTTTTAACCGTTATTTTTTGTATCTAATTAAATGCTTGCAAAAGATTAGACTTAAATTTTGAGCTCAAATTCTGAATCGTTGGAAGGGCAAATTGAGGTGTTCAGGTGTTGAAATTTAACCCCCCCCCCACATAATAAATTTTAAAGATAAATTTTTAAAAATGCCGATAGAGGGCGCCTTAGACATTGGAGTTATGTACAACCAATTTAGTAGCGCGAATAACTAAGTAGTTGTCTGAGCGAAGCGAAGTCTTTATACTCAGAGATACGTAACGATATTAAAAGTCAAAAAAATTCTTTCGTCAAGCAAATCTCAAAAAGTACTTGTCGGACTTTGATTCTGTTTGTACCAATAGGTACCTATGAAGGTAATCTGGTGAATGCACTACATACGAAAAAATTGTTCCAAATAGTTTAAAAGTTATATTAAAAAAACTGATAAAAAAAGCACAATTTATTTGCATACGTCACAGAAATTTGGTGTGCGTGATTTTCACCAGCTGGATATTTTCGTAGATAACCGAATCAGTACATGGAGTAAATAGTAATCATTAACGCACTCAAAAATATTGAATGCAATAAAATATTTTAAAATTTTATCATGCTGGAAAATAAAACTGTTATTTTTTTATATTAAAAAAAATGTCATAAAAACTTTGATTTTGAGATTTTGTGATAATCTCTTAATAGCATTTTTTGATCGCTAAAAGAAAGTTTTATATATTTCGCGTGTGAAAATTAGAAACAATTACGTTTTTAAATAAAAAGTTTCTTTTATGACATCATTTTCCCTTTATATTTATTTTTATTGCATGTTTTCTTTTAACTTATATTTTGTTTGTGTGTGGAAGTCAATTCTGGTCACTAATTTTTCGGCACGGATACCACAAGCGCATCAGATTTGGCGCAATTTTTTTCAAAGCCCATTTGGCGAAAACTCCGTTTTCAAATAACGCTTACATACGCATTTTAAAATTATTTTCTATTTTCAAAAGAACTTACAGTAAATAAAATAATAATTAATAACTATAAAAAGAAATATTTTATATAATTAAAAAAAGGAAATGAAAGTAAATAAACATTTTATGAGTAAATAAACAAATAATAAAGAAATAAAGCCGGGTTACCATTTGAGGTAAAATAATGCCATTTTGACGCCAATTATGTACCCTGGTGCATATGTGACATCTTTTCCCATTTTTCATCCATTTCCTGTTGGCATACAACTTTGAAATTTGGAATATGTATGCATACCTGGGAGCAATACTGGAATTAGACATTGATTTTTTTTTATTCGATCCAAAAAGGGGCAACGGGCGCTATTTTTTAAAGATTTATACTGCATAAAGGAGCCACTTACCTATTTTTATATACAAGAAGAAGTAAGTGGTATGTAAAAACAATTATAGTATATATAAATAAAATACTTGCGATAATATACTAGAGATATAAGCACCGTGATTGGCGAGATATTTTATGCCAATTAGGCGAAAACATCGTTTTGATTACCAGATACATATAGCATGCTATAATAACACGTTATTTATTTATTTCAAAATGAAAAAAAGGAATAAACGAAACATTTTCTGTTATTAAAAAAAAGAAATAACAATCAATAAATGATAATATTTTTAGATCAAACAATTTATTATAACATTTATATGATAACCAGCATGTTAGGCAACTGAACGCCATTTTGGCACCAATTAGGTACCTCGGTGTGTATAGGGCATACATGTGCCATATTTATTTGTAAAACTGAGCATGAACGTTTACCAAGTGTGTTTTCATAGTCGCTTATATCTTTTTGCAACATAGCGCACCTTCCGAAGCCAAAACTGCACAAAAGAAGAAAAAATCAATATTTGCAGGTTTTTTTTTTTTTTTTTTTTTTTTTTTTTTTTTTATGTAATGCACATTTTGTAATCAGTAGGCTCGATAATCAGACCTCGTTTTTTTTGCTTTCAAAGACGATATTTCATACGACGTCTTTTTTGGATTCGTCGTTTTACTTACCCATCATACGTAGTATAGGGTAAGTCTTGCAATCGTTTTGAAAATCGAAATTTTTTTTGACGGATTTACACGTTTTAGATAGTGGAGATTCTGAAAAACATATTTTTAGAAAAAAAAATTGCCGTCCGTCTGTCTGTCAGTCTGTCTGTCTGTAAACGCTCTATCTCCCGAACAAATTGAGATACAGACTTGAAATTTTGTTTGTAGTTAGTATGTAAGAATGGGACAAACCCTATTTAATTTTCTATATATTCTTTATAATTTGTTTTCATGAAAATACTGACATAAAGAATAGTTTTAGTGAAAATCGCAAATCATTTGACCAATTTTTTCCGTTTTTTATGTTTATTTGAAATTTTGGACCCTAAACTTTAATGGCGCATATCTCCTTCGGAAGAAGTTTAGGATCCTTAGTTTCCCATTTAATATTGTTTGGCTTGATGTGCACTATCACCCCTTAAAGTTTTGCCCAAGAGTTTAGATACACCCTGTATATATACTATATATATATATATAGTTATATCCATATATATAAATATATATATATATATATATATGCATATATATATATATATATATATATATATATATATATATATATATATATGTATGTATATATATACATATATATACATATATATATATATATACATATATATATATATATATATATATATATATATTCATATATATATATATATATATATATATATATATCTGAATTTTGTCATGCGAACTCTCGAATTTATGAACGAATTTGCATGAATTTATTATGTGCATAATAGGAGTACTAATGTCTTGAACGAGTTGGTTGGCCAGCTTCATCCACCCTCTTGTTTCAAAATGGCGGCCATTTGATTCTTTTGAAATTTTAAGTTTTTTAACTTTGTATACTTATAGAAAAAGTTTCTTTCACAAAATGCAAACTCATATATATCATTTTAAACAGAATGTTAAAAATATCAATAGACATTTTAAACAGTCCCACAGTGTAAGTTAACAACCTAGGTCATTTTAAATAAAAAAATTAGAAAACATAAAACTTTCCATAAGCGTCCAAAAATTCAAATGACCTCTATTTTGAAATAAGATGGCGGTTGAAACTGGCCAACGAGCTCGGTCGAGACATTAGTACTTCATCTATGCACATAAAGAATTTCATCCAAATCCGTTCATAAATTCGAGAGTTACAGAACGAAAAAATTCAGATATATATATATATATATATATATACACTGGTGTGCAAAATTTAAGGACGAGTCCCAAAATGTCAATTTTCAAGGGATTTTCAAGCGATAATTTTCATGCGAATATTCAAAAGGAAGTAATATAATTCGAATAATTATTATCCTGAATAACAGCTAGTTCATATAACATCTCATTCAAGTCACGCATGGTCACAAGAGTCACATTCACTACGGCGGAACAAAAAATAGGAAATTCCATACATCTGTTTTATGAGTCTCAAATGACTACTGTATGTGACTCCACTGACAGGTCACTGCGACTTCTGCTTTGTGTCGAGTCACCAGGTGACTTTAGAATGTGGTTTTATTGAGACTCTCATGCGACTGTATTTTGGAGACTCAATTTCAAAGTCATTGTGAATGTTGCATTATGATAAATCACCAAATAATGTCACATTAAAGTCACATGGTGACTTTCTGTCACAAGACTTTGTCAAATGGTGACAGAGACCTTACTGTGAAGTAACCACTGTGAAAAGTGGTGAAAAGTCACCATGTGACTTTAATGGGATATTATTTGGTAATTTATCATAATGCAACGTTCGCAATGACTTTGAAATTGAGTCTCCAGATGAGAGGTCACACGACAGTCTCAATGAAACGATATTGTAAAGTAACCTGGTGACTCCCCACAAAGCAGCAATCACAATGACCTGTCAGTAAAATCACTTATAGTAGTCATTTGAGACTCATAAAAGAGACGTATGGAATTTCCTATTTTTTGTTTTGCTGTAGTGACTGTGACTCTTCTGACCATGTGAGACCTGAATGAGCTGGTATATGGACTAGCTGTTATGCAGGGATAGTATCTATTCGAGTTATATTGCTTTTTTTTAATATTAGCGTGAAAATTATCGCTTGAAAATCGCTTGAAAATTGGCATTTTGGGACTCGTCCTTAAATTTCGCACACCAGTGTATATATATATATATATATATATTTGTGTGTGTAATTCATCATTTCAATGGAGGGTAGTTTTGGGAGTTAGGGGCACGATCGACGAAAATATAGCAAAATTTCCCGAAGTGCTTTCGTCCGGAGGGCTGCAAAAAGTAGTTTTTTACTTTTCGGAATAAAAGCTACCTAACAGTGTCCACAATTTTGGCCACCATTGTGTGTAGTATTCTATCCATAAATTAAGGACTTGATTCAGTGCTTTAAAATGAGTTAACATTCCGTTTTATTCTGCAGCTCAGACTTTCAAATTTCGAAAAAAAATTGATTTGTTCTTCTTCTAAAGATTTTATTCGAATTCATTTCTAAAATTACTAGTATTGTTTTCTGATGCAAATTAATTATAGTAATAATCACAGTAAAATACATTTGCGAACGAATTTTCTGGAAGGATACAGAATGCAAAATTATTGCAGTTTTGAACAATTTGAGTGAATTTCATTACTATTTCTACATTTGTCCGCTTGAATTATCTGTTCAGTTTACCAAAAATTAAACAGGAATATCAAAAGTAACGTTCCTTACGAATTTTCTTTTTCTTATTTATTTAAAAACAAGGTAGAACCCTTTGAATTTCTATGAAAAAAATGTTTAAAAGGGAAACTATTTCAGTGTTTTATAATAAATCTACAAAATTAGTTACAATAAAAAATGCATCATGTTTCATAAGTCTAACACTTGAACAAATCATATTTAACCTAAAGTTAACAAAATAATACTTCTATAAAACTCAATTGTAGAAATTATTAAAATTAAACTTTGATCGTACATGTAAATAGTAAAAAATAATAAAGATCTGTTGTCATGATAAAGCTATCAATTGTGTCTCTTATGCTAGTATTCCAAAATGGAAAAAAAATTATAACTTTCTTCCACTGACTCAATTATAGAAATTTTACTCTGTTAAGTCTAAACCCGACATCATTTTCACCAAATCAAAATTTACATGTGCACATCTTACATCTGTATTCACCTTTTTAAAAATATGGGTATTTCAATTTGATAATTTTGAAATAATTTTAATTCAAATCTTCAACTCTCGATGTTATTAGCTGAAACAGTTATTAAACTATATCAGGCGCGCGTGATCTTACAGATACTTACGATGTTTCCCTTATTTTCGAAAGAAACAGGTAATTAATTTATTAAAATTCAAATAATAACATATAAAACTATAATGATAAAAAAAGTTAGGAATAGGTCCAGTTGTTGGGGAAATGGATACTTAAGCCGAAAACAATTCCACATTTAATTCAAATATGACATAAAAGTACGAAAGAAAGAAAGAAATAGAGAGAGAGAAAAAAAGAAAAGGAAGAAAGAAATGTTATCTGTTGCAATCAGTGCTCCAGACTGTTTTACTTTTAAGACGCTTTCAAGGGAGTTTCACTACAGCTACAAAAAGCTATCAAGAATAAATAGATTTTACACAACATAGAACTTAAAGAATTTTGCTACTCCTCACTATTGTTAAAGAGGTAAATCCATAACTTAAACTCCTCTGAACTCTGCCAGATTGATAATTTGAGAATTTTAAAGCCCTATTCAAATACAAAAATTATCTAAACAATGCTTAAAAATTAAACTGGGAGAAAATACTAATTCCTTAATACTCATCTACCAAAATAAGTGTATTTTTTATATTTTATTACGAGTGGAAAATTTGTAAAATTTATCAGAAGAAGTCTGTATTAAGTATCTCCATTTTAGGGCAAGTTTTGCGTGATTATACAATATGAAAAAGAAAATCATTGTACATATTATTTTATGCAAGTTGATAAAAAATGTGAATGTGTAACATGAAATAACATTTTCGTATATTCATCTCTTTGGCATCAAATGAACTAAAATACAATTTCAATAATTTGTATGATTCGAAACAACAATAATTTTGCATTACTAATGAATACTTAATGATTTCGAGAAGAAAAATATTCATATTCGTTCTCATGAATGATTTAAAAAGACAAGTACATTTGTTATGTATGCAATAAATTGTATTCAGATTCTCTTAAAAATTACTACTATTGATTGCTGAATGCAGATATATTTAGGTCAAGGTAACGTAATTTGTAAATATATTGACTGACTATAGTTCATTTTGTTTAATCTTTTCAAAAATAGGTAAATCTTCATTTTTCTAAAACTACCAAAATTTGTTTTTATTTATCTTATAGTTTTCTAATTAAGCTAATATTTGCCAAAAGTGATTAAAAAATAGTCTGTAATAAAGCAGATAGAATAGATCCAAATGAGTTTATCAGGAGTATATGAAATAACTTTCATCAAAAATGATGGAAGAATGCAATAAAACATAGGATTGACAGACTGAAATCCTAAAACTAGAATCAAAGATCACATAACAGATATGAAATACTACAAGAGGACCAAAACTTTGGTCAAGTTATACAACAAAGAACAATTACAGATTAATTTTTAAAAATAATAGAGTAATTTATCTATCAAGATTTTGTAACACATATATTATCCTTGAATCGATATTGATCTGTTTAAGCAATTCGAATATTTTCAGTGATTCAGCTTCCATTGAGTTACCTATAGTTTGGAAAGAGATGCTCTGCAGAATAAGAAACAATAGTGTTAATCCAAGTTAATCCAATAAATAAGAATTTATATATTTTTTGTTTTATGTTGCACTTGTTTTTCATCTCATGATTTTATTTATCATTTTTTTTTCACAAAGCTTTCTGAAAATATTTGTATTAACAAAGCCTATAAAAATGTTGCCGTTTCAGCAACGAAACATATGTCGATCTGAATAAAGCTATTTATATGCGTTTTAAGTGCATTTTTTATCACTTTTAGCAGGTGTTAGATTTGATTGGAGGTTTTAAAATGATATTAAGTATATATTTGATATTAGAAATATTTAAGTGACATTCAGGATTACCAGTTATGTTTTAATAAATTTTAAACCATTTTTCTTCAATTTTATTTTAAATTAGATGATTATGAGTTTTTTCTTTTCTAAATATGCTTGTATGAGCCTCCCTTTAAAACCTCTTTACTTTACCTTTTATGGGAAGCTATAACAATAAATACCCAGATATTTTTTTTCGTTCCACTGTCGTAACTAAGATGGTACTAGTATTTATAAGTAATAATAAAAATCTACAACATTATTTTCTTGTTAGATACATATTATTTTTTTGACGAAATCGTGCAAATGGTGTTTTTTTTTTAATTTTTCATAACTTAGAATTTGTTCTTCTTAAACTTTAATTATTAAACAGAGTCTGTTAAAGACATGTTTGGGTATAACATAGGTTTATATTTCTTTACGAAAAAATTAATTTAAATACCTTTTGTAGAAATCTATTATTTATTGATTTGTGACATTTAATTTAACCTTTTATCTACCGAATTATGAATTCATGAAAATTTTAATTTCTCATGCATTTTATTTAAATTGATTAAATTACATTAAAAGATTTACATAATCGTTTAAGAAATTTTTGAAAAATTTTAGAAGGATTGCAGGATTTAGAAGGATTAATTAAATTTGAATTTACAAGGATTTAGTGTAATATTTATAACCCCACTCAAATATTTTATTTTAAATTGTTTTCTTAGTATTTTGTAGAATCATAAAATGTAGAAATATGACGTTCTTACAATATAAATATAGAAATATTTCTGAATTGAAAAATCCCCATCTTCCTCCCTCAGCGCCAAGACAGCTGAAAAGATACAAAGGCAAAAGAAATCATCCTTTTAAAAATATTTTTATTTTGTGTAACCAATAATACTTTTGGAACAAGATAAATTAATGTATCTGTAAATCATTCTATACAGTATTATAACTAATTGACGTATTAAGAGAATTTTATAATAAATAATTTTAACGGTACTTATAAGTGCTGTCGGTAGATAAAGGTTTAACACAGATCCTTTACCTGTCTTTTTTTTCTATTGAGATTTTTGTTAAGAGACTGAAAAAAGTCTTTTTTTTCCTCTCTGTGCAAACAGATGTCTTCTGCAACCTCTGTTCTACAGAAACAGGCCTATAAATGGGTTTTTACTGTAAAGCGACAGCTAATGTTAACACTCATTTACGAGCATAGATGTTTTAATTTCTGGAATTTTGTTAGACTCATTTTCATTCAGAGAAACAAACTAACAAACTCAATAGACACACATTTTCTAAAAAATAGTCAAATCATATCTAGAACCGTCTACAACGTGTAATTCTGCCGAAAAACGCATTTTTCATAAATCCGTTGTTTTCTGCTTTTGACTGCATAGAAATAAATAAAGAGGTAAATAAATAAGTAAATTAAAATTCTATCGTAAAAAAAAATAATCACTCGTGAACTCAATATCTTAACAAATTTATCATTTAGCAAGAAACATGTATTATAGTTTTAGTGAAAGTTTCTTAGGAATAAATAAGTAAATTAAAATTCTATCGTAAAAAAAATAATCACTAGCGAACTCAGTATCTTAACAAATTAATCATTTAGCAAGAATAAATATTGTATACCTGGAAATTGCATTTAATTAGTTATATTATTAAACAACCGTGCTTTAAACAATCACTTATTTGAAAATTATTATTATTAATTTTGTGATTTAACATTTTAATAGCTTTTTGAACCTGCACATGTTACTATTTGTTTTCAATGTGATTAGGAAATGAATTAAAAAAAAAGTCAGAATATCTTACACCCAGCTCGGAATATACCTTTAGAAAGGCACACACATATTTAAGCAATTTGATGAAAAATTTATCAGGTTAACTCAAATTGTTTTAGCTTTTTTTTAATCTATATATCATAAGTCTCACAAAATCTCCTTTTACATCCAATAATAGACGTTATTATTATTATTATACCGCAGACCAGGCCCCTACCTGCAGGTCGATATGCCTAGCTTAACGAGTTTTATACCTGGCTGCGGGGCAGAAGCCGCTTGATTGCCACAGACTGAGATTTACCTGATTGTGGCTGTATCGCTATTATTTTTATCATATTTGTTACTATGCTGGCCTGCTCTAGATTACTTTTAATTATCTGTTTGGGTTCATTCAATAATAGACATTATCTCTCAATTAGAAATGAAATATAGACAGAAATTAATTGAAAATTATAATTAATTAAATGTGGCTGTGGCTATAGCTGTAGATAAAATTAAGTGAGTACCAGTTTTCCCAAAGTAGAAACTGTATTTTAGAAGCAAATTTATCTACTAGTAATTTTTTTAAATAAAAGATAAAACTTTATATTTATCTTTATTTATATGAACAGAAGTTTTTTTTTAATTTATGTGTAAAAAATTAGACTACAGTTTATGCTTTAAAAAACTTGAAAATTGCTTCATTAATTAGGATTTTAGGTAGCTTTCATTACAAAAAGTAAAAAGCTACCTATTGCAGCCGTCCGGAGGAAAGCACTTCCAGAAAATTTTGGTATATTTTCACCGATCAAGACCCCCAGACCCCAAAACCACCCTCCGTTCAAATGATGACATATATATATATAAATATATATAACCATATATATATATATATATATATATATATATCTGATTTTTGTCATGCGATAACTAAAGTGTTTATGAACCGATTTGAATGAAACTTGGTATGTACATAGTACATACAAATATCTCGACCGAGTTCTTTGGCCAGCATCATCCGCCATCTTGTTTCAAAATGGCGGCCATTTAAATTTAAAAAAAATTTTTAATTTAAAATTAAATATGAAAAAATTAAAAGCTGAAAAATATTTTTATTTTGTGTGTTAGATCTTAAAACACCAATTCCAGAACACTTTTTATTTTGTATGTATCTTAAAAAATGATTGAGTTATAGCACTTTGAATTTTTCTTATGGCTGACATTTTGAAACAATCTAATATTTGTCATGCTATAACTAACGAATTTATGAACCGATTTGAATGAAACTTGTTATGTTCATAGCACATACAAATGTCTCGACCGAGTTTGTTGGCCAGCATCATACGCCATCTTGTTTCAAAATGGCTGCCATTTAAAAAAATTTAAAAATTTAAAATTTAAAATTAAATACGAAAAATTAAAAGTTGAATTTTTTTTTTATTTTATGTGTTAGATTTTAAAACTCCATATACAGAACATTTTTTACTTTGTCTGTATCTTAAAAAATGATTGAGTTATAACACTTTGAATTTTTCTTATGGCTGACATTTTGAAACGATCTGATTTTTGTCATGCTATGACTAACGTATTTATGAACCGATTTGAATCAAACTTGGTATGTATATAGTACATACAAATATCTCGACCGAGTTCGTTGGCCAGCATCATCCGCCATCTTGTTTCAAAATGGCGGCCATTTAAATTTTTTTTAATTTAAAATTTAAAAATAAATGCGAAAAAATTAAAAGTTGAAAAATATTTTTATTTTATGTATTATATCTTAAAACATCGATTTTAGAACACTTTTTATTTTGCCTATATCTTAAAAAATGATTGAGTTATAGCACTTTGAATTTTTCTTACGGCTGACATTTTGAAACGATCTGATTTTGCCACGTGATAACACTCGTATTTATTAATCGATTTGGATGTAACTTGGTGTGTACATAGTACTTAATAAAGCCTGGACCGAGTTTGTTAATGACTTCCATCCGCCATCTTGTTTAAAAATGGCGGCCATTTAAATTTTTTTAAAAGAAATTTAAAATTTGAAACTAGGTACAAAAAAACTGAGAAATTGAAAAAGATTTTTCTTTTATGCATTTGACCTTGATACAAAGATTTCAAAGCACTTTTTGTTTCGTCTGTATCTTAAAAAATGTCTGAGTTATAGTACATTTAAGTTCTAGTGTTGCTCACATTTTGAAATGATCTGGTTTTCGTCACGTGATAACACGCGTATTTATACACCGATTTAGATGAAACTTGGTGCGTAGATAGGACATACTTATGCCTGGACCGAGTTCGTTGGCCAGTTCCAATCGCCGTCTTGTTTCAAAATGGCGGAATATTATTTTTTTTATTTAAATTTTAAAATTAGGTGCAAAAAAGTAAGAAATTGAAAAAGATTTTTTTTTGTGTTTTGACCTTGATACAAAGATTCCAGAGCATTTTTTGTTTTATCAATATCTTGAAAATGGCTGAGCTTTCCAGTGAGATTGATATTTTGAAACGGTCTGAAATTTGTCACGCGTTAATACACATATTTATAAACTGATTTCTATATAACTCCGTGTGTTCATTGTACATACCAGTGTCTTGACCGAGTTCACGGCCAACTTTATCCGCCACCTTGTTTCAAAATGGCTTCCACTTAAATTTGTCAAAAATCTTTTAAATGTATAATGATGTATAAACAAAAAAATTAGAAATTGAAAAAAGGTTCTTTCTAAACTATTTATCTTAATAATGAATTCCGCAGTATTTTTTGCTTTTTCTTTACCTTAAAAATCACCTGGGATATAGCAGTTTGAATTTCTAATGTGGGTGACATTTTTTTTTTAAAAGTCAATTTGCCCGCGACAGCACTCGTATATATTAATGGATTTCGATGTGAGTGTGCTTGTTCACATGAATTAAGATTTCGATCAAGCTCATTGGGGTTTTTTTTATCCATCGTGCTGCTTTAAAATGGATATCGTGGAATTTGGCGACCCTACAAATCGCTTAAAATAAAACCAAGTTAAATAAAAGATGACTAATTTCTAAAAATTCCTATTAATATTCAGTATTGACAAAAACTAGTACTCAATCTTACATAATCGTGTTTCACTATTTTGAGCTTCGTATATTTGATTTATATAACTCAATATAAAATAAATAAATAAGTATATGAAAGCTACCTCTTCTTGCCGGCATTGCCGGAAGGACTATTGAAAACTTAAAAGGAAAACGTCTGTTATGTCATTATCATTTATAGATGAGTGTGTTTTCATCATCCTCAATTAAATTAGAATTTTCTTAATATTCAAGTATTTTTCAAATTATTTTAGTTTAAATTTTCTTATTTTAAAAATACTTTAACTAACAAATTTGCATATTTATAAAACTATCAACCACCTGTAAAAAAAAAAGACATTCTATAACTCAGATATATTAATATACTATATTTTAAATAGTAAAATCCTTTAGCGTTAAAAGAAAAAAAAAGTAGAATTAACCTAAATGGTTAGAATCTCATTTTCCTCCCTCTTAAGTATACTCCTTAGCATTAAAAAAATTGAGTGTGTTAAAAAAGCTAGATTTAATGACTTAACTTAAGAAAATTTAGTTTTCTTTAGTGTAAAGTGTTTTCAAAGTTTTAAAGTATTATCAGAAGAATGAGATTAAGAAAAAATAAAGTAAAGTAAATATAGTAACTAAACTAAATAAAGTAACTGTCTAAATAAAGTAAAGATAGACAACTTATTTTTCTTATCAAGAGAAGCAAATCGTGTTTTTAAATTGTTATTTGAAATAATATGTTATGAGTGAAATGTTTTTTATTTGATAATTTTTGTTGAAGAAGATTTATGTGTAAATTTTATAAACTATTTCATAAAATCAAATGCCCTAAGGAATATTTTATCAAGTACGTGAGATATTCATAATAAAATGAACGTAAAAAAGACATGCACTATTTAAGTTTATAAAAGTATTGAAAACTACTTTTAGACCATTACGATCCTGAATACAATTGTTGATCAAGTCTAACTGTAACTTGTATAAAAGAAAATATCGAAAAAACATTTTATATTTGTTGTTAGGACAATGAGTATATTTACTGCTAAAATAGCATTTTGTCGTTTACTTTTTGGAATGGTCTAGTATTTCAGTGAGTTCAAATATGCAACAAAAATGAGCTCAAAAATGCAACAAACTATTCAAATCTATAAAAAGCGGTTGACGGCTAAAAGTAAAAAATCTCAATAGACAGTCTTAAACTGAATATAAATGCCCTGTACTTGATAATGGACAAATGTGTAAAAAATTAAAAATAAATGAAGTATGCATTTATTCCATCTAATACTAAAACTATTGAATTTGCATTCTTTTACTTACTGTTTTAATAATTTGTCCATGTGCAATTTGCAACTGAACACTAATAAATGTATAAATATGAGACTTCATCAATGATATCTATGATAAAAGAGGCTGGCCCAAAAAAATCCGTACTGCTTCAAATTTAAGGACAGCTAAAAATACTAACTTTTTTGATAAATTTCAAAACAAACGAAAAGTTTTTTTCATATAATATGTATCATCAAACGGAAAATCTAATACAAAAGTCGGCAAATTTCAACCTTCAGTATTTTATTATGAAAACAAAGTAATTTTGCTATTTTTGCTTGTGTAAAAACTATAAGGAAACCAAAGAAAATTCAATATAGTAATCAAAGAAATACATATTTAATGTGTTATGCATTCTAATAATTTAAAATTGCTTTTTAGGATCCAAATCATATAGGAAATTGTTGTATACAGTCTTTCATCCTCAAATGATGATCAATCATAAATTCACTATTTTTATCGATATCTTGGGAATTTGAATAGTCTACAGGATTGCGGATCATTTACTATGGATTGTCTTCATCTTTAAACTTTTTAGCAATAAAAAATTATTGCCTTGGATAAACAGTCGCCTCTAAAAACTTTTTGATACATTTCAAAATCTTTTGCGGCAGAAATTACATTGCGAAAACAAATGTGTTTCATTTTAAAACACACATACACACACAAAAAACGCCTGCATTCAAATCATAAATGTACATATAAATAATATACAAACATACAAACAATAAATCCAACTGGAGCGAAAAATTAACAGGAGATTGGAATGGAACCCCAGATCACATCATTCCAGTCTGTGGTTAATTCCATTGAGCTGCTCCAGTCGATGCCGGTGTTTAACCTTTCCACTGCCGCGACCGGATATATCCGTTCACTAGACTGCAGGTTGCACTGCAGTTGAAGCTTTATTTAAATTGATATATTTCTACAAATATAATCCAGTTTTTAGAAATTAAGTTTTTTTAAAACTTACAAGGCTTATAAGCATATATATAACAAAAATTTATACCATGATAGAAAATCCCTCTTTTATTAACATATAAAATAAATTTGAGAAAAAAAAACATTTCAATTTGGCCCTGTACTCGGCGGTCAGGGGTTAAAAGCTATCACTAATAAACGAAGTTGGGGGAAAGTCATCGGCCGTCATTTAGATAGCCTAGGATGACGGGACAACAATCAATAGATTTTCTGTTCCATCGCTCTATTACAATACATATTAAAACACTCATACACACACAAATAACGTCTGAGTTCAAATCATGATACATACAAATATTATACAGACATACAAACAATTCATTGTATTTGTTATTTTTATGTCTGTATATTAAATGTGTTTCATGTTATTTGATTTATAACATTCGCCAATTCGGGAATTTAACAGAATGAATATTCTTACCACATTTAGAAAAAATATTTTTTTAAGATCTAAAATGATATAAATTTCCCATTATTGTCATATGTTTATAAAAGTACTAAAAATGTTTGATTAAATTTTGCAAATGATATAGATACATATTAAATGAAGCAGTCTAGATAATTTTTTTTCACAGTAGAATATTCTTCTTTCGTTTATCTATGAATAGTATGACTATTTGCATGAAATGTACTAATTACACCATTCTAAGTCCTTTAATTCGCGAAAAAGAAAATTATCTATGTATTCTGGAAGGAATTAATATAAACGAATTTAAAGTATATTTTGATAATTTCGAATAAAACAAGCATTGCAGCTAGAGGAAATTGTTTTGAAGAAGTTGTAATAACGTTTGACCAATTAATTGATGCGTTTGCTTTATAAATATTCTTTGCTTTACGCAATTAAATTAAATTACATATAATATAAGTAAAGAACTTCGTTCTAAATAATTGACTTAATTACTTAAAATACAAAATTTTATGAAGAAATGATTTTCCTGCATAATTTTTTGAAAATGCCTACACGGTTTCCCGTAACATCAAAACATGCTTAGTATAAAATCTGTTGCTTCCGGTAATAACCAGGTAAAGCACATGTTTAATATTTTGAGTAATTAACGTTTAAAGTTTTCAAAAAGGTCTTTCTATCATTACTTTTGTAAAACAGATTAGAACTTAATAATTTTCACTACATTTTCAATTAGGATATAAGAACCCCCTTTTTTTGTCAAAATAGCTATATTAAAATGGTTTTTATTAATTGAGAACCAATTAAAAATGTAACTTTATCTGGTTATTAACTTTTTACATTTAATTTTAATAAATGTAAAACGGTAATAACCAGATAAAGTTACATTTATTTTTAATAAATGTAAATAAAATTAAGCATTTATTTACATTTTAACACTAATTTCACAACAATTAAATCAATTTTTTATTTAAATTCAATTAAATTATTTCATTTTATATTAAGTTAAAGTTAATTTGTCTGTGGCGTTGGCTAAAAAAATTAATTAACTATTAATTATAACTTCTGTTCTAATTATGATAAAAAAAATTTCATTTTTATCAATTTTTATCTTTATAATTGTTTATTTATATCATATTAAAAGAATACATAGCATTAACCAGATGATTTACTTTGTGTGATTATTTTGCAAATTAATTCACTAGCTGGTTGCAGTTTCCCTCCACAGATAGGTAATTTTTATAGTTTATAGACGTTAAGTTAATTATTTCGAGATATTTATAAGTTATACAAGCCATTTTTATGTTATTTTGATAATTATAGACGATTTTAAAAAAAATAAAGAGAAATCTTATCTGGTTATTACCGTTACTTTATGCACGTACCCAAATATTACTGTTTTTTCAATTTTTTAATGAAAATTCATAGTCGCCCTATGACGGAAATTATTCGATTTTCAATTTTCAGTAATATGTCAGATGAAAGTACTCTTTTAAAGCTACATTTTCCCAAATTATCTCATTTTTTTTTTCAAAAATGTGCCTTACCGGAAGCCACAGGAATAAATGGTCAAGTGCAAGCATCACTTGCGCCCAGAGGATTCCATACAATAAACATATGTATTATAAGTTCCTTGGGAACGAGCGACTCGTATACGTGCCACTTAAAAGTCTCAAAATCATTTATTATTCTCACCAGTTATTTTTTATTGTGAAGTTTGCCTCATTTAATTGGAGCATTTTCAGATTTTTACGATTCAAGGACAGAAAATTTTCTGTTTTGAAAAACGGTGGTTAAAGATTAAAAATTAAGGAAAGTGCTCTCATCGGGAAGTAGATATGTAACTGTATCATGAAAAAATAATCGTTGCTGAAAGAATAAAAGGACTTTGTAAAAAACTATACAAAGTAGGGTTAGTTAAAGCTGAATATACAGGAAAAGTATGAATGGGTATACCATAAAAGTTCAAAGAGATATGAAGCCTAAATAATATAAAATATTGTTATTCTGCGTAACTCTCTTTTTAGGTGCGTTCGTAATTATGCAAATATGTAGCACCTATTGTTGTCGTTCAGTCCGTCCGTTCGTCTGTCTGTCCGTCTGTCTGTCTGTCTGTCTGTCCGCATATAACAACGTAAAAACTATCCAACCGAATCGTTTGAAATTTAAAATACATAATTATTACATAATTTTGTCGAGTCATTTCAAGTTTTATGAAAATCGGATGCACAGATTAATTACAGGGACAGTCAAAAGTATTCCATTACATTACGGTCAATGGGGAAAAAAGTTTCAAATGCATTCTAATCGTTTCAAATTTAAAATACAAAATTACTACCTAATGTTATTTCAAATTTTATCAAAATCGGATGCATAGTTCAGTTACAGGGGCAATGAAAAGTATTCCGTTACATTACGGTCAACGGGGAAAAGTGTTTCAAATGCATTTTAATGGTATTACACTCATTCCAACATAATAAAATGCATATGTATCTGTAAAGTACATATTATATATATATTTTGCACAATCTGTGGTGTAAAGAACATTTGTTATTGATTTACAAGGCCACACAAAAGTATTCCATTACATAATTGTATAGGGAGAATATTATTTGGTGCGCATTTTAATTGTAATTAACTTTTTACAATTTTATGAGATTGATATATGAGAGTGATATTTTAAAACTTTGTTATCATACGAACGCACCTCATTTGCTACGCTTTACGTACAATTTCAAACTTGTTTTTATCATTATCTATTTATACGGAACTTAACACAGTACTGAGAATAAAAGGTAGAGCACATTTAAACTTCATTTTGTATTTCATAAATATAAATTCAGCGTAGTAATAACCTTTTCTTATTCCAGTGTAGCTAACACAAAACTCTTGTTCAGTGTTTAAACTTGGCATTGTGCTAAAGAAGCTTGTGTAGAAAATAATTCAAAAAATTGTAAAGCCGATTTGGTCCGTGACGCGTTTTTCTAGATAGGTCTTTAATTAACTTTTAAATGCACAAGAGTCGTAATGCCAGACAAATTCAATGTAAACTAGTCGCAAACCACATAGTATTTATGAAAAATTCGCATTCTGTTTTAATTAATTAAGAATTTTTAAAAAATATGTTTCTTAATACCAAAAATTCCGTAACGTAGTGGTCGCTACATCCAAAGTAAAGAACGTTTTGCACTATGTAAGGCCAATATTACTTTAAAAAAAAATAGCGGGGTACTAAAATGGATAGTTTTTTTAATTACTTAAAAGTATGAAACCTGTTTTATGTGATTAATTTGAATTAAATTAATCTTTTTGCAATAATATGAAGTTTATTGCTTTTTTTCTGCTACTAGGCATTGTATTACGCAAAATTTTTTATTAAAAGTTGTTATCTAGGCTTTAAAATCCTGTAGTGTGCAGAGTACACTGTCTCAGTCATTATCTATGTTCGAATCGTCCTTGTTTTTAACGATTAATTTCTCGGCTAATTAACGACGATTTTTTTTCAAAAATCATTATCAACAATGCTTTTATACTTGTGCTGCGATATGTACCTCGACCCTCCCCAACACTTTTACTCAATGCTCACAAATTGAAATTTGTGTCTAACAGAAAAATGTACTTTTCTCAAAAAGTATGCGACCTAGAGTAATTGCTATAGTTTTCCTTCAAGGTTTAAAATAACATCTAAAACCTCTAATTTTTTTCATAAGTTTAGTTTCTCTAGATTCGGAATTAGATGGGGGGGGGGGATATATCTTTGCACTATATTTGCGGCAATATCTCTGAAAATATAATATCTAAAATTAAAAGAAATGTATTTTTGAGTTCAGCGTAACGAAAAGTTTCAAAAGATATCCTACGCGATATACAAAGAAAAGAATTTTTTTCTTTTAGTAATTTAATTAGTCCCCTACCCCCTACGAAATATATTTTTAAATGTTTAATAATCTGTAAATATGTGATACAATAATGTTTATTACTGCCCCCAATGTCAGCTCTTCACGTTTTACAGTTTATGAGTAAAATGCCTGTGACAGACGGACAGACAGAGACGTGAGTGATCTTATAATGGTTCCGTTTTCACTTTATAAGTATGGAACTCTAAGAACATTGAATATATTTTTTAAAGATATAAATTATAACACTTAAAATAAACCGATCAAAGAACTAATCACAGAGGCTTATTATTTAATGCTTTTCACATAAATTAATTATTATCGACCATATGTGTTTCAGTGGGAATATGCTTTTAAAATTTATGGCTTGCTTTATTGCTTCTCATTTGCCCTTTTTATCGCAGACTCAATTCCCTAAATCAGAAATAAAATAATTTGAAATAATTTTCAAAAGCGTTCAAGCAAATAAAGTACCTCTTAAAATGTAGTTTTAAATTTAACTCTGTGCATATGTTTAAAGTTTGAATATAAAATGGGTGAATGATTTTACTGCTATATTTTATGTTTCAGATGAAACTGAAAATGAAAAAATTTAGATTTTTTATTTAAAGATATATTTATTAAAAGAAATAAACAGGGATAATAGATATCCATACATTATTGGAGTTGAAAGAATTAAACGTGTGTACTTTTTTTTAAATCTGTATTACACCATTTGTTATACTTAAATTATAGATAGTACATTAATGTGTTTTATTAAAACTAACTAAAAAATTCTGTCAGCTTTTTCATTAGGCACGCTTTTCAAAGTAATATTGCTACTGGAGAATTGTTAGCTACTGGCGAAATTACCACAATTGGCAACTCATGTCTCATGATAAATTAAAAAATTTAAAAAGAAGTTTATCAAAAGCATCAGACTACCCCAAAACCGAGGTTAACGAGAAAGATAGGTTACCGCGGTGCATTCTACGTAACTTTTTTTTTACAGACCGCTGGAGTCACGTGATGCTCGAATACACCAATGTGGGTGCACGAATAGAACACTACGTCATTCTAGCCGTCTGAAAAAGAAATATTTGGGATGCACCGCGGTAGCCTGTCAGATCTACGTCCGTAAACGAAAAACCTGCCTACACAAAGACAGGTTCATGTTAAAGTTTAAAATGAAATTAACATGAAATTGGATTGATTGAAATATGTATGTTGTTGAATATATATTTGTAATTGTTTGGAATTATATTTTAGTATTTTTAAGTTCCATTGCGTAGGTGTGGTTATTAGAAATGCTTGGCCTGCACGATATACACCTCTGTAGACAGTAGGGCACAAGACTAAGTTTATTTAACTCTTTATATTTCAAATTAAGAATTTATGAAAATTTCATTTTGTAAATCATTTTTGGGGGGAATTTTAAAACTACATTAAAATATTTATACAATCATTTAATAAATATACGACGAATTTGGCGAATTAAAATAGTTACTTAGTTTTAAACTATAGGAATTTTGTGCAGTATGTCCACTCAAATCTTTTACATAAAATATTTGTTTAAATATTTTATAGAATCAGGAAATGTGAAATTATAATACTCTTACAAATAGAAATAAAGAAATATTTCCTAACTGAATTTTTTTTCCACTCAATCTTTCATCGTCAAGAAAGGAAAAAGAAATCGTACTTTTAAATTTATTTTCGTTTTGTGTAATCAGTCATGCTTTTGGGATAATATAAAGTAAAATATCTACTATCCACTCTTGACTTTAGGATAACTAATCGATGTATTAAAATATTTTCATAACAAGTTATTTTAATGGTTCTTTAAAGTACCGTAAGTACATAAGGATTTAAACAGAATTTCATTTAAAAACATAATATTACACAAATTTTACTGTACCATACGCTGTAAAACCTCTGGGAAGATTTTCTTTTAAACGTATAAATTTATTCAACATTGATTTAAATATTATTATCACAGGCCCATTCAGCGCTAGGATGGTAATCTAGTCATAAACTATTGATTATTTTAAAATGATTTTTAACGAAGTTTAAAGATATAAAAAGTGTCTTATTAATAGTCTCTGAAATCATAAATGGCGTTTTGTTTTTATGTTTAAAAATTTAATTTAAAGTGGCTAAATTATTTACTTGAAAATGTACATTGGAATTATGTACGTCTGAATAATAATAATAAGAAAAATCGATAGATGAACTTTACTCATCTAAAAATTGCGTACACATCGCCCAATGAAGAGGATTATTATTTTATGATTTTTGCGTAAATGAATTCTTTTTGACAAAACTGATTTCAAAGGGAAGGTACTTTTAAAATTTATGATCAGATTTATTGCTCCTTACTTGACGATTTTATCGCAGAATCAACTCAATAAATCTGCAATAAAAGTTTTCTAAATGATTTTCAGAAGCGTTGAAGCGAATAAAGTATCTCTTAAAAAAACCCATAAATTAAACTCTGTAAATCTTTAGAGATTGTATGCAAAATCATTCACGCATTTCGACGAGCAGTGATTTTATTATGTACGTGAAATTACATATGAATAAAAAATAAATAATTTTTTTTTTTTTATAAAAATGTCTATTTAAAATATAGAAATAAATTAAGTGAATAATAGAGATTCGTAAATTCACTTGTTTTTGAAGCTGTGAACACGAACCCTAGTTCTTTAGAAATTAAATATACAGGGTGGTCATAAAAAAAAACTTTGACGATATATGAAGCTGTAGTGGCCGGTCTGTACAACCGATCAAGGTGAGATTTCAGATATATTTATTAAGAGGTATGAACTCGGGATTCTGTGAAAGGCAACAAATTGGTGCTAACGGTTACAGTTATAGGTACAGAGACTAGAATTTCCAATGACAACGCCATTTTTTTCTTCGCAAACAGTTCAACTTGTGGACTAAATTCGGCGCGACGCCCCCTCAAGCATTTTCCGAATTCTGCTGATTTCCGTAACGTCTTGACCGATAAGAATTAGGTGTTTTCTCCCCCTAAAAGCGCTGCGGGAGTTTCTTTGAAAATGATATCCTCTTCCCCGATAACTTTCTCTGTTAGAAGGATTATAGTAACAGTCGTTCGATACGTGTGATGTTTTGGAGCAGAAATTCCATGGAGGTAAATTCCTCGGGTTAAAGTTTCTGCTCTGTCTATTATAATTATAATTATTATTGTAATTTGAATTTTTTGTGTAAGGAGGTCTCATATTATATTCTGCCGCTGTTTGTTGATGTTGATCGTATTGCTTGGATTTTTGCGATTCAAGTTTTAAATTCTCAATTTCCTTACTTAACGAATTAACCATTTCCCTAGTATGGAATGCATGCGCTTCAATTAATGCTTTGATTTGATTTGTAGCTACATCTTTATTTATATTATTTATGGTAGGATCGGAATCTGTATCAAAAGAAGATAATTCGTTGGCTTGAAGCATTTGAACAAAATTTACAGCCTCGTCGAAATTTTTGGGATCTTTGAGTATTACAGAATGTTTATAATTTGCTGACAGTCCTTCTATAAATTTAACTAATTTAGTTTGTTCCACAATAGTTTTTATTCCGTCATTAGATAAATCTGGATGATTAAAGAAATTTTGCGTCTCTACAGCGACTCTCGCAGCGTACACTTTTACAAGTTCACGGGGCAGCATTTTGCAATTTGAAAATTGGCGCTGTCTAGCCGCTAAACTAAACTGTGTGTCAAAGTAGGCTAGAAACTTTGATTTAAATTGTTCATAATCTTTCTCTAAATTTAAATCAGGAGAATTTATGACATTTGTGAGTGCCTCCCCGCGCAAACGTGAACGCAAAATCAGGAGTTTTCCTTCATTAGAGCAATTTGCAATATTTGTTGTCTCTTCTAGAGTTTCGATAAAAAATTTAGGGGTTATGGCGGTGATGTTATCGAACTGAGGAATAAGGGCCTGGAACCCAGCGAGTTTTCGTATTTTCGCGTCCGCCTGCGCTCCATTATCTTCGCTTTCAGACATTTTCAAAATTTATAAATATGTACTTTATTGACAAAAAGTAAAACAACTAATTAATGAATATTCGCTAACATGTAATCATAACCGGTATTCTTATAGAATTAATTAAAACATAGTAATATCTGACTCCAAATATCAATAAATAACAAATATTAGAAATAAGTAGATAAAGGACAATAATGTAAGAAAATAATAGAAAAATATAGATAATAAAGTAACATAAATAGTGAAAGAAAGAAACCATGTATAATTGATATATATACAGGGTGATTCAGCTCGTCGGTGACAAACTTTAAGGATCGATAGAGCACACCTAGACGAACATTTTTGAACAGGGAATGTAGGGTCCCTGACGCGATGGTAAGGCGCTAGGCGCTTTCGAAAATTTGGGTGCCGAAATTTGAAACGTCATAAAAACTAGGGAAATGGTTAGATTTTCTTGCTTGTTGCGTCGAAATGATTCTGTTTGTTTAGACTTTCTTCAGTACCAATTTGATAAGCGTATCTCTTAAAACATGGATAGGGGGCGCTGCAGACTTTGGAGAGCTAGACAACAACTTTAAGCCCGTTATTTTGATAATTTAACATATGCTCGCCAAAGTTTATACTCTAACTTAAAGTTTGAACCCAAAAGTAGAGCCCTGCAAAAAGCGTAAGAGACGGAATAAAATGTCAAAGTACAGGGTGGTCGAAACTCGAAGGCTCCAAAGAGATAAACAAACAGATTTCTTGACTTATGGCATGCATTTTCATGATTCTGTTTGCTGGGGCTCTCTGAAACTCAGTTGAACGGTACAAAAAGAAACATCGATAGGGGGCGCTTTGGGCAAAAAACAT
Source organism: Maratus speculifer (assembly GCA_964019185.1). NCBI lineage: Eukaryota > Metazoa > Arthropoda > Arachnida > Araneae > Salticidae > Maratus > Maratus speculifer. Next base: position 274,651,576 of record OZ025295.1, on the reverse strand, counting down.
AATTCGTTGACATTTCGGACGCTAACTGGAAACGGGGCGCTACGATCAGTTAGTAATAATGAAAACACATTTTCTACCTCTGCTCAACACTTCTGAATAAATTTAGACCAAAAACATCAATGATACTGGAAATTTATTTACAAAAAACAACACTACAGAAGATGCTCGAAATTTCGACCTTGGGCCATGATGCAGGCTTCGCACCTCCGTCGCATTGAGGAGTGTGTGTTTCCAACAATGCCAGGAGTATCTCTGATCTGCCCTGCAACTGCCACAATGCGCGCCACAAGTTCTTCAGCACTGCTGACAGGTGTATGGTATACCTCGGCCTTCAGGTAACCCCAAAGGAAGAAATCCAAGCAGGTGAGGTCTGGTGATCGGGCAGGCCAGTGAACTGGACCCCCACGCCCGATCCACCGCTGGCCATACCTTGCGTTTAGATGGAGACGCACGTCGTTCGTGTAATGGGCCGGAGCTCCATCGTGCTGGAACCACATCTGGCGACGCGAACCTTCGGGTACGTGCGCCTCCTCCAGAAGCTGCGGCAGCACTTGATCCAGGAAAATCAGGTAATTTCCACCTGTCAGCCGTTCAGGTAACAAATAAGGGCCAATGAGGCAATCCCCCAGAATGCCGGCCCACACATTTACTGAGAAACGCTCCTGGGCTGCTCGGCTTCTGGTTTCATGTGGATTTTCATCACACCACACATGACTGTTGTTGGCGTTCCACATTCCCTCCCGGCTGAAGGTGGACTCGTCCGTAAACAAAATGCTGTTTACAAAACGGGGATCCCTGGATCTCATCGCCAAGTACAATCTTGAGAATTCCACTCGAGGGCCAAAATCCTGCTCTCTGAGCAACTGCACCCGCTGGATGTGGTAGGGGTGCAGATTCCGGGAACGTAAGATGCGCCACGCAGTTGCTTGCGAAATGCCAACATGTCTGGCGATATCTCTCGTGCTAAGACCTGGGTTGTCCTCAACCAGGTTAAGCACAGCCTCTTCTTTGTCGGGGGTGCTCACTGATCGCTCCCGTTCAGGCATGCCTCCGTCGAAAGATCCCGTTGTGGACAACCTCTGGTGTACTCGAGCGAAGAAGGCATGGCAGGGGATTTGCCTGTTGGGGTAACGCTCGGCGTACAACCGCTGAGCGGCTCGTCCATTAACAACCAGCAGCGCCATACGCCAAATGCATGTCAGCCAATTCAGAGTTTGTGTACCGTTCCATCCTACTACCGATCTGCAGACAAGTAACCCGAAGCTTAAGTAGGTACCGCACGTTCAAAAGACGTGTCTGCGCATACAACTACGTCATCTCGCGTTGTCGTCTACGCATTACGTATCTTTTGCATATCGATATGGTACGATATCTTTTGCATAAATCAGCAAAAAGCACCTTATGTAAATTTTATTGCGCGCATTGTGCATGATTGAAACCAGCTATGTTTGTTAAAAAAAAACAAACAAACTGCAGTTTTAATAGCTTCTTATGATAAGTAAATTACTCTCTTGTTTTGTTTCTAACTGATCGTAGCGCCCCGTTTCCAGTTAGCGTCCGAAATGTCAACGAATTATGTTTTTTGCCCAAAGCGCCCGCTATCGATGTTTCTTTTTGTACCGTTCAACTGAGTTTCAGAGAGCCCCAGCAAACAGAATCATGAAAATGCATGCCATAAGTCAAGAAATCTGTTTGTTTATCTCTTAGGAGCCTTCGAGTTTCGACCACCCTGTACTTTGACATTTTATTCCGGCTCTTACGCTTTTTGCAGGGCTCTACTTTTGGGTTCAAACTTTAAGTTAGAGTATAAACTTTGGCGAGCATGTGTTAAATTATCAAAATAACGGGCTTAATGTTGTTGTCTAGCTCTCCAAAGTCTGCAGCGCCCCCTATCCATGTTTTAAGAGATACGCTTATCAAATTGGTACTGAAGAAAGTCTAAACAAACAGAATCATTTCGACGCAACAAGCAAGAAAATCTAACCATTTCCCTAGTTTTTATGACGTTTCGAATTTCGGCACCCAAATTTTCGAAAGCGCCTAGCGCCTTACCATCGCGTCAGGGACCCTACATTCCCTATTCAAAAATGTTCGTCTAGGTGTGCTCTATCGATCCTTAAAGTTTGTCACCGACGAGCTGAATCACCCTGTATATATATATATTTTAAAAAATATTAAAATGTTAAAATTAGTTTCTTTTGTTTAAGTACATTATTATCAAAATCGTTTTTAGCATCAATTGCATTAGTTGTTTCATATCTCTTATGACCAAGAAATATCGCGACAGCCCCATCAATACAAGATAAAATATTTCTAAAATTATACACAAAAATTCACAATAATAAAATTTCCATCAAATAATTTCATAAAAAAGCCTTAAAAGTTGAACATATTTTTTTTTCATTCATTATTGACCCTACTTGTAACTGGGCCTTAAATTATAATAATAATATAAATATTACACTTGTTATTTATCATTTGAATAGATTTTAATAGATACAGGCATTATAAATATAAATATTAATACTTTTAATTACTTATTTCAATTCAATTATTACTAACAATTACAGGCATCCTTATTTATATTAAATAATTTACATTGGCCGAAGTAAATAAATATCTTAACACCTAAAGGTATTAAATTGGTCACGGTAACCATTGTCCGATTACTCTTAGCTTTACTATACTTTATTTTGTTTATTTGCATTAGAACGTTTCCCAGGCTCTAGAGTCGGATGTTTTAGAAGACATAAAAGTCTATAAACATAAGGTAATAACGACACTTTATTTATAATTAAAGCATAATAAATACACTGCTATTCTTCCAATACATTTATTGGGATTTTGATTAATAATATAATACAGGATTTTAAGAATGCCTAACTTCACAGATATATAATTTAATTCGCATACGAAAAGGTTGCTCAAATACTTAAGAAGAACCCGCTCACCTCTTAGATATACTAGGAACGTCATCGTCGGGCGTCAGGCACATCCCCATACCGGTGCTCATATCCCAACCACCAACTTATTCTCTATCCCAGAGAGAGCACGAACCCCTTTCAAAGTCTGTTCTCATCTAACCTTCATGCCGCTATTTTTCTCGACATCCCATTTTACTAACTTCTCCCTGCCTGAAAATTCCTCCTAAAAATCTTATCCTCCTATAAAATTTCTCTCTCTTGCATATCATTATAATTTTTCAAGTAACGCGCAACTTCATATGCAGGTGGTCTGAAAACAAATCCTAGTAAACAGCTAAAACCCCTTTTACGATGTAATGTGAGAATCGTGTTACCGAATGCGACATTTTTTTAGCTAACATGTTAATCCCACTACTAAATTTGCAGACATTTAAATACCACAGTGGACATATTTATTTCTTTGAACTCCCATATGCGCGAAGATTCTTACTCTTGTTTACAGGAAATTCAATCTTTTCCAGTCTAACTTATAAACAATCTTGACAAATTTATTGGCTAACTGACTGTTTAGCCAGAATTCACTAACCCCTTACCAAACACCCCGTTTCACAAAAGTCGTTAAATCGTGGAAATTCTATCCTTTTGACGAATTCCCGCATGCACGTGCACCTCAAACTATCTTGTATGGTCTACATCCTGCATTCTTATATAATATGTCTTTTAGTTTTTTTTTTTACTGTACTGTACTACTACAGCGAGCCGCGAAAATGTGTCGGGTTTATCCCGACAGCATGGACCTAAAGTACGTTGGAACCGTGTACATGTATCGCAAGAAACACACTCGTTATGCTAGTTATATGCAGTTATGTTGCTAAGTGAAACAATCAAAAATGAAAATTTACAAGGATGTCATTAGGGATTAGAGGAACATAAAAAGTAGAATAAGATTTTTTTGCGAAAAATATTTTCACATAGTATTAATGTCAGGTATTCTTTGAAAAAATATAGCGAAGATAATATTTCGATTATGTTTCACTTTAGCTATTATTTTAACACGCATTATTTACTAAACATCTATTTTTTGAATGCTTTGCCAATCTTAAAATTAAAAGTTTTATTATTTTTCTTCCTCTTAAGGTAATAAACTTCTAAAATTCATGAAATATTCTCTTTCAACTTGAAGATAGTTTGGAACATAAATTCAATTTTCCTTTCTTCGTTTCACATGTATCCGTATTCCATAAATCCGATGTCAAAAAACATACACTTTTCAAATTTCTGCTGATGCATCTTTCAGAAGTTAGATTGCTCAAAGCCGGGCACTTTACTTTATGTCAGATCATTTTTTTATTTCAAGATAATGCATCCAAAACCATTTTAAAGTTGAAAATAAGCGTTCTAAATTCAAATAGTTTTAACTCAATGCAATCATAAATGTTATTTTTTAATACTTGAAAAATAAAAAAAAAATTCTTCAAATTTATTAAGTTTATTAGATTTTTAAATCAACTTAGATCTTCTTAGATTTTAAGATCTTCACCTTTTATATAAACATTTTAATAAAAAATTTATATTACTTGGGAGAAATACAGTCGAGTCTCTATATAACGAAATCCATCGTTCCAGTAAAAAATTCGTTATATAGAGAAATTCGATGTATAGAGAGTGATGTTAAAAATCGTATTTAATGTGTAAATTTTGAAAAAATATTTTTTTTGATCTTTTTAACTATGAATTTGAAATGTTTAAAAGTAAGTATTAACCCAACATTTTATTTCTTAATTATCTCAGCAGTTTCAAAAAAGAGAACAGACATTTATTTGAAAGCTTAATTATAAATCAAATAAGGAAGACTTGCATTAATTTCAGACGAAGAAATCTGTAATTTTTTGTTGTTTTGATTTTAAAATTGTTACGCTTTCAAAAAAAAAAAAAAAAAAAAAAGCTCAAATTTTAGCAAGGAATGAAAAATTGTAGTTAATATTTTCCTCCATTTGAAGGCCTCTCTTATGTGCCTCCCATTGATTCCTCTCTTATATGTATAACAATCCAACTGAATCTGTTTTGAGAAGGATGTTGAAAGTTGTGTGGGAGGTCGGATGAATTCGTTGGATTTAAAGAACAAGGAAAGAAGTAATAAGTAAAAAAAAAAAAAAACCTCAGCACTGAACGATAAATCAAAAATAAGTGATGGAAAATTGATTCCATATGATTTCGAAGCTTTTTTAAAACTGAATAAATTAAGACCAATTTATGAAAAAAATCGTTATATGGAGATAGATATTTCCCTATATAGAGACTGTTTTTAATGTAAACATGCGAAAAGGGGACCGTTCCTACTAAAAATTCCTTGTATAGAGAAATTCGATGTATGGAGTTTCGTTATAGAGAGACTCGACTGTATTACGAAGAAATTAAAAACAAATGACTTTGACATGTTTCGGCTCCAATTTGATAAGAACCATAATCATAATAAAAATACAAATTACTAAAAATATATTACTAAAGTAAATACAGATTGCTAAATGGTACACTTATAGAAACAATATATTTAAAATATACTTACAAATTATCAACATTAAAATTAATAATACGCTATAGTTAATTAAAAAGCAGGTTTACGCACTCTCTCGATTACGCTAGTGGACTCTTGGACGTACGTGTTTATATTTTGAAACTTTAAATTGCATTTAACATCTTTCTATTTTATCCTGACGACGTTCGCAGAAACGAATGAAACGTTGATAATTTCTAAGTGTATTTGAAATATATTGTTTTTATAAGTGTACCATTTAGCAATTTGTATTTATTTTAGCACACATTTTTAGTATAATTTATTGTGCAAATTTCCAATTCATATTTATTAAAAGTACAAATGCAAATCGTCTCACGGTCAATACAAATGACACGCGACAATGCAATGCGCGCATTGTTGTGAAAAATTAAAATAAGTTTAGATTACGGATCATTTTTCCATTTAGATCATCTAGATCAATAATTTTAGATTAAATTTAGATCACGATTAAGTTGAAAAATAATTTAAGATCATGTTCTATTTTTATTTTATTTCATTAATTTTTATTTTTTCTTACCCATCATACGTAGTATAGGGTAAGTCTTGCAATCGTTTTGAAAATCGAAAAAAATTTTGACGGATTTACACGTTTTAGATAGTGGAGATTCCGAAAAACATATTTTTAGAAAAAAAAGCTGCCGTCCGTCCGTCTGTCTGTCAGTCTGTCTGTCTGTAAACAGACTTCTATCTCCCGAACAAATTGAGATAGAGATTTGAAATTTTGTATGTAGTTAGTATGTAAGAATAGGACGAAGCCTATTTAATATCAGCAACCTCGATTATCCAGAACTATTTTTTTCGGACTCTCGAAAAATTCGTTCTGATGAAAGGTATATAGAAATTTTCGAATGCTTTTGTTCTAAAGAATGGACGTAAAAGACAATAAAATAACACACATTTTGCATACAGAACGAAGTCGATCGGATTATTAGTTGCCGAGATATTTGTAATCCTGTTTTCCACATTCTTCGATTTTTCATGACCCTGTATTTCATTCAAATTTCAATTCAGAGGGATATTTTAATTGAAAATGAGACGCTTAATCCAACGCAGTAAACTGTTAGTTTATAATATTATTATTTTTGGAGTTATAAGGATGTTTCTTTTACGCAGTTCGGTATTACTTGAGTAGCTTGGCGTTTTATATAATTTGTCGAAATTGGTACATCAACAATTCATTAATTGAGCATTACTATGCATATTAACAATATTTAAATTTTGTTTTGGAATTGCAATGCATTGTATAAATAGTTTTCACATGTTTTATTTTCATATGCCTATCCATGATGGGTAAGTATTACGGTGGCCCCCCAACGACTAGTTTACAATAGTGTGCGTGATTTTTATTTACCATTCATTGTCGCGTGTCATTTATATTGACCGTGAGACGATTTATATTTTTAGTTTCTTATGATTATGGTTCTTATCTGATTGCAACCGAAACATGCCAATTTTTTTTTTTTTGGTAACATCTCACTAAGTAATATAAATTGCTTATTTAAATGTTATTTCCGACAATGCGGCTGCTGTTCTTTTTTATACTTACTGTAAAAGCATTGTAATTAAAAGTTTTAGTTATCCCCACATATAAGAGGGAAATTTTTACAGCAGAATTTCTTTTTAAAGTTTAAATTTCTCCTTAAATTTAATAAAACATTTTTTTATGAAAACATTCACAGAAGTTTCGTAATATTTTGTTCTCTACTTTTATTATTGTTACTATTGAAGATTTCAAAAGTATGTTTCTGGATTTTCGGGAAAATCGGAATAAAAAAGTGTAAAAGTAGAAGTTTTGAAATGCCCTGTCATTTCTGAAATCTTCAAAATAGAAGGATGCTAACACTGCCACAAAAATTGCTGATATTAAATTTTGATATTTTGAAAAGTGTTAGAAATAAAGAAAGGGAAATTCGATGACAGTCTTTGAAGTTAAAAGATGTAAACTTTAAGAAAACTTTACTTTCAGAATAAATTTGTATTTGCTCGTTTTGTTATCTGAATTAAATTTGAAATACTTGTTAGGTTCATTTTTATTTGTTTCTATAAAAAGATATAAATATGCATCACTTTGGAAAAGTTTTATGCATTATTAATAATTATTAGAAAATGTAATTGAGTGATTTTAATGTTGATTAGTTGTATTTATCACCACGGGGGATATAGGTCCTAAGGGAGGGTGCCCTAGATGGAGATCTTTTTAAGGGAACCTAATCCATATTTACACAAGGTAATCTATGGTTCGAAGAAAATCACGGAAAACTCCGAACGATTAGGCCGACTTCCGCAATTGAGTTTGATCCCAGTACCTGCCGTCTACCAGTTTCGACAGAAGAACTTGTCCGCCACAAGTGGACCATACTTTTAAGAATTTTGTAACGAAAAAACAAATGTGTTTTTTAAAATATTTTCCAAACTAACCTAAAAAAATTTTGATAGTGACAAATAATGCATTTAAAAAGGTGTAATACCTTTATTTCGATCAATATGTTTCATCCCACAAAGGGCAACATTTTTAATATCTTTCTTGATAAAAAATACATTCGCGAAAATTTTTAAAAAGAAGAAATTAGTAAATAATATCGTAAGAATCCATGTATGATGAAAAACTGTGCAAAAATAAAATGCATTAGAAATGAATATTTGCATACGTTAATTAATTTCTACTATTCATTCTAAACCTGCGTAGCATACCTTTCTAAATTTCAGATATTTCAAGGGAGAGTGAATCATTGTAAATATTCTGCCTGCTTAAAAGTAGGTAAAAGTATATACAATCACACAGCACACGATTCCTGTGCTGTACGATTGCCAGCAGATGATATTTCCAAACATGATTTATTTGTGAGAAAATTCCGAGTTAAGATATTGACCAGTGGACGAATTCTGCCCCAGTCGGATCGGACGATTTTCTCGTAATCCTCCGACGAAGTGATAATTTCGCATTCTGCCCCTATCGTATCGGAATCCTTTCCGGTTATATGGGCTTGTTTTCTTGTAATTCCTCCGACAGCTATAACGGAAACCCAATATCTATGTCGGATTAAGTTGGCGGCGCTTATACAGGCAGCTCTTCTATGTGAAGATAAAGACATATTTTTTGTTAAATGTTTATTCGTATTCTATTATTAGTAATTTTTTGTTTTCAGTTTTGTTATGTTCATTAGTAGAAATAATTTTAGCTTCAGTTTAATATAAACTAATTGTGATTTAAGCATAATTTTTCAAATATTTGGCTAATATTGTTTGTATTTTGAAACTTGTATTTAAAAATATATATATTTATGCTAAAATATAATAATAAAATATTTTTGAGATTATAACTTATACTGATATAAAAGTGTAGGTTGGTAGGTTGTGTTTATGACGGATAATTAGCAACACGAGGAATATAGATAAAATAATACACTTTGTAAAAATTACCATAAACGAAAAATAAGGAAACTGCTTTGTTTTTTATTTACGGTGATTTTTACAAAGTTTATTATTTTATTTATTCATTATCGCCAGTGTTTTCGGTGGTTTTTTACATTTATGTCCTAAGTAGACAAGTACAATCCATGGGGGGTCTTTCTTAGGGCATCAAACCTTATTTACGCATCGAAAACCAAGCGATCGAAGAAAATCACGAAAACTTCCGAGAAATAAAGCCGACGGGCGCAATTGGGTTCGAACCCAGCACCTCCCGTCTACGAGTTTCGAGCTCAGAACCTCTCGGCCACTGTAGGGTAAAACAAAAGTGTAATTACAAATGGTTTGTGCTTAAAAAATTCCTTTATTTTAATCTAAACAATAAAAAAATATATAATTGTAAATCTAAAATAATTATAACAAGTCTAATTTTCCAAATATATTTGACTGATTTAGCTCGTATTCTATAAATTATATTTTAAAGCTTGTATTAAAAAAACTTTTAGCTAAAATATATTTTTGAGAATATTATAACTGAATGCACTAAATCAAAAGAGTGCTTATAGATATATACTGCACAATTGCACCATAAAATTTAACTACTAAGAATGAATTTATTAAAAATACAACACATTACTCAATGGTGCACAAAACCAGAATTTTAATATGAACTTGTACAATTAAAATAAAATAAAAATATCAACGTTTCGCGCCGTCTTCTGCGGCCGTCTTTAGTAAAATATGATAATGAAAGGACTAAGTTTGCTTCCTGATCGAGAGATAATATTTCTAATAAATTAAAATCGAAATGAATTAAAAGTTTTAAAATGTTGCCACTTACACGTGAGTAAAAATTAAAAAGTTAAGAGTGCTTATAAATAGTTTTTCTTTAAATAATACTTTGATTTTATTCTAACTATAGAAAATAGATTTTAACTATAAAAAAAAACATTATTGTTTGACTGGCAAAACTTAAGGGAAAAAAAAAACATGCTGCATTATATTACTGAAAAAATTAAAATTTATTAAAATCGAAAAGTATAATTACAAATAGTTTTTGTTTAAATAATACCTTGATTATGATTATACTTTAAATAATGAAACAATTATATTTTGACTGGCACAACCTGTATTTAAGGGAAAACAATGCAAAAAAATATTTTTGATAAGATTAAGACTTACTTTACTAATCCAAAAGAGTCTTTACAAATATATTTTGTTTAAATACGAGTAATTCCTTGTTTTTACTTTAAGGGGAGTACTTTTGAAACCATTTCTTCAATTCTGATTAATTTTGTAATATGTGTGGTGTCACAATACTTAATACTAAAAATCAAATAAAATTATTATTATTATTTTGTGAAGGAGCCTATTTTACTAAAATTTAAATGTTTTTATAAAAATATATAACTTTTTTAAAATCCTTATTATTTTCATAAATATGAATATTTTGGCTTCGATTTTTTTCCCGCATTTATTAGAACATACTACATACAGCTATGTATGGAATTTTAGATGTATGGGATTTTATATTTAATATATATTTTTTCTCTCAGCATATAAAAAAAGAAATAAATTCAACAAACTCTTAATTTAAATATTTTTTTAAAGAATAACTATAAATTTGAATGCTAAATCCATAAACAAAAATATTAAATACCCCATGCAAAGCAATTAAAAAATAAAAAATGAAACCTCTATCTGCACTAGCAAAAAAGCCTTAGTGTTTATCGAACAAGCATGTTATAAAAATATGAACAGGGAGAAAAATCAGTCTCAATTTTTCATTAAGTATGGGTCATTGCGTTGGATCTATTAACAAAATTTACAATATCTCGTGATATAATTGCCGTACAGATAAAAATGAGGTGTAAAAAAAATCACAACTAAAGAAGCTTTCAGCTAATGTTAAAAAAAGGAAAATCTATATTTTAACCAATTTCAAGATACTGCGTCCTTTTAATCCCTTTATCTACTGAATTATGAATCCATGAAAATTTTGCATTCTAAAGCATTTTACGTAAATTGTTTAAACTAAATAAAAAAATTTACATAATCATTTCATAAATTTTTGGAGGATTGTAGAAGAATTAAAGGATTTAAAAGGATTAATTAAATTTGAATTTACAGGGATTTTGTACAATATATATAACCCCACTTAAATCTTTTTATTTTAAATTGTTCTTTAGTATTTTGTGGAATTATAAAATGTACAAATATGATGTTCTTACAATATAAATATAGAAATATTTCCGAATTGAAAAATTCCCATCCCCCTCTCTCAGCGCCAAGAGAGCTGAAAAGATGCAAAGGCAAAAGATATCATCCTTTTAAAAATATTTTTGTTTTGTATAAGCAATAACATTTTTGGAACAAAATAAAGTAATGTATCTGTAACTCATTCTAAAGAGTATTATAAGTAAGTGACGTATTAAAAGAATTTTATAATAAATAATTTTAATGGTACTTATAAACACCGTCGGTAGATAAAGGGTTAAATAACAATAAAAATTTATAATTATATGTACAACATATGATGAAGCATGCTTTTTCAGTTATTGGGCTATTATAGCTTGTATTATAAAACTTGAAAAAAAAAGTTCAAATTAAGATTTTTATTTTAATAAAGTATACTCACATTAAAACAAAAATTTTAAAAAAAGGTTTATTTGAGAAGATTAAAATTCACTGTATTAGTTCAAAAGAATAATTACAAATAATTTTTAATTAAATAATTCCTTGATTTTAATTTTAATATTAATAAAAATTTTATAATTGTAAATGAGTGAAATAATTTTTCAATTTTGTTCGCAGACATATAGTTTGTATGTTAAAGCTCATATTGGAAAAAGAAAAAAAATCATATTAAAATATTTTTTTGGAATATTAAAAATTGTGCTAATCTAAAATTGTTATCGCAAGATATTTTATTTTTAATATCTTAATTTTTCTCTAAATAACAATAAAAATTTTATTATTGTATCTTAAAACTTCAAAAATTACTTAGAACTCGTCCCACCTGTTAAAACTTTTTATACTGTTTACAGCGATATTATAACATTCCCTTACATGTATTTAATAATACTGCCATTAACGGTCTTTTTTTAAAGAGCTTGCTACTTGCAAAAACACGTGTTTAGATATCCTGTAAATAAAGAAAGTATGTGTCCTTGGAAGCAATTGGTCGAAACTGGTTAATCTTGAAAGGGAGGGGTTGAAGGTTGCTTGCAAATTCCGCTCAAAGGGCAGAATCACGACGGATTAAAAGTCGGTATGTATTACGGGAGCCGTGTAGTTACCGTGTAGTTACATTCTGCGGAAACCAGAATTAGCCCACTGGGTATATTAGTAGAAACAAGCAACATCACAGTACACTGTAAACCCAAGTTCGATTCCTAGCTCCGACTAATATTTCACTTCGCTTCTGTTATTGTATTAATTGCGTTCAAGTATATCTTAGTATAATATATATGTACCATCAATAAATAAATCCAGACGTTAATATATGTTGTGTACTGTAATAAATATTGTGAATCGATGGAATATTATATTATCCATCGTATTTCCCATCATCGCGTGCTGTGACATTGTTATCCGATGATCTTCTCCAACATGTTTTAATAGTGAGAAATTGCTGAGTTAGGATATCGATCAGGGTATCTTAGCGAAAAAAAGAAACATAACGGTATTCTAATTTTTCACTCACAGCTTCGGCTAATTTTTTACTCCTGTTGCGATACAAATATATCTTACAATTAATTCCCTATCCTCATAGTCAGATTCTGTTCATATTATAATCTTTTCACCAAATATTCATCTTTCCGACCACTATCCATGTATCTATGAAGATTTAAAAATTTTCTCAAAGTCTTTGTCTGTACTTTTGCTATGAAATATACTTTATCATTGTTTCTAAGTTTACTGTAATCTATTCTATTGGATTTACCGTGGACTGAATCATAATTCACTTCTGATATTTATCAAGAGGTGTCGACAAATTCTAGCTGTTAACAGAGGGAATTGCATCATTTTCCAGAATTTCACCAAGGCTTTGTTGGTAATGTACATAAAATTTATCAATTTTTCAGTAGTATAAAATAACATACAGTGGGTGGCCAAATTATTAAATACAGGCCCAAATTTTCGAAGAGTTCTCGCTGGCTTTTCACTAACTTTAGCTATTTGGTGAATAATAAATAAAAAACAGTAGACAAATGAAAGTAAATGTTAGCAAAATATATTCTGCTTGAAACCCTGAAAAATCTATCTTTCACCTTTTATTTCATCCCTTCTTTTCAATATTTTTTTAAAATAACCAATTCTTTCTAACTACCTAAAAAAGAAAAGTTTGACTATCCTATACAGAAACAATTAAAGATAACTGTATTCTAAATGTCTCCTAAATGTGTAAATGTTTCAGACATTCTTTTAGAACTTTTAGTACTCTAAATAAAAATTCGAAATAGCTAACTTTGATTTATCATTGTGAAAATATACACTAAAAGTTGCTATTAGATATCGATTCTAAGCGATATAAAAAAAAAAAAAAGTGGCCGGCCAATAATACTTTACATGCAATAACTAATAAACAATATGGCAAATCGCGAATTTCAAAACAGCAAAACTTTTCTCTGTTTGGCTTTTGATACGAATAATTTTGCGCTGTTTTGAGACCAGTGCACTGCCGGCGCATAAATAGCACTAAGCTGACAATAGAGGAATGCCTATTGCATTATTTTTTGCTGATGCTAAACTGAATTGGTATTGATGTCCATAAGTAGAGCAATAAAAATGGCACGGTGCGACTGAATATGTAAAGCGACACGGATAAGAACCTCGACGATAGTGCACACACACAAAACAAAAATTGAGAAATCGTAATTTGGCGAGTCCGGATATTCATTTACTCGCTAAATGAAGAAATTTGTCACTATTTGGCACAATGGTAAGAGTTAGAGATAATCCTGGATTGAAAACATCTGGCTTTATAAATGAAACAAACCATCTCTCATAAGGTAGAAATTTATTGCGAAAAAAAAATCACCACGAATGTTCCAAGGCAAATTAATCAATATTTCATCGAAACAATTTTTTTTTTTACGCTTTCCTATTATTTTTCATTAATTATTAAGTTCCCAGGCCACAATCAGGGCTTTTTTTTGGTTCATCGTGCTTTTTTTGACGCATTTCACAGAGAATATAATTCCTCATAGATAATTGAAAACATTTAAATCATCAAGTGTTTCCATAACATTTATGACGCACGCTATACACTAAGAGTTCTTTTGCCGGAGAACGACTCCTGTCAATTGTTACATTTCACACAATACAAAAATATTAAACTAAGATTGCCAATTAAAAAAATTGTAGTGAAACTAATAATTTAGCCACACGCAGTCCATTAATTATTTTTCTATGATAAATCTATCTACATATAAAATGTAATTTATTGTACTAGAATGTGACTTATTTCTAAATTTGTCACGGATTGAAAAACTAAATAAATAAAAATTAAAGATATTTTATTTTCGTAATTGCACAAGAAAATCATATTTATTTTGACTATATACTCTAATTATAAATAACACAGAAAAATAAAATAAATACTTTGCAATAAAAATCAGGTTTTAAATCATTTTTTTTAAATTTAAGACATGGTTAGCTTTTAAAAGTTCTTAAATGGTAACAAAGAGCACTCTATCTGAAAATCCTTGCACGTGTATCATCACTGGAGGTTGATAATGAATTTTACAAATTCAAAAAATATGTTTCTAATAAAAAATAATAATAATAACGCAATGGGAAAAAAATACCAAGTAAATTAAACGAGTACTTAATATTCATTATGTAGAAAACTTAAATTTTTTTTTAATTTTGTAGAAAATTATCGCGTAAAAAAATAAAATTAAAAAAAATAAGAAAGGAAATAATTCAAAATCTTCAGTGTTTTTGAAAATTTCTTTTTAGCAGTTAGATTTAAATAAAAAAAAAATGAACATGCGTAGATAAAACGAAAAATTTGAAATCTGACATAATTTGAGAAGTCAACATTTTTTACTTTTCAAAAATTCCGTTTTTAGGTGCGTTCGCAATTATGTAAATACGTAGCACCTATTGTTGTCGCTCAGTCCGTCCGTCTGTCAGTCTGTTCGTCTGTCTGTCTGTCCGTCCGTCTGTCCGCATATAACAACGCAAAAACTACCTAACCGAATCGTTTGAAATTTAAAATACATAATTATAACATCATTTTGTCGAGTCATTTCAAATTTTATGAAAATCGGATGGATAGAT
This sequence comes from Maratus speculifer, assembly GCA_964019185.1. Classification (NCBI taxonomy): domain Eukaryota; kingdom Metazoa; phylum Arthropoda; class Arachnida; order Araneae; family Salticidae; genus Maratus; species Maratus speculifer. The sequence continues at coordinate 274,636,378 of OZ025295.1, read as the reverse complement.
CAATTACAGGGACATTCAAAAGGATTCCGTTACATTACGGTCAATAGGGAAAAAAGTTTTCAATGCATTCTAATCGTTTGAAATTTAAAATACATATTTATTACATAATTTTGTCGAGTTATTTCAGATCTTATGATAATCAGATGCATAGATTCTATTTTATAATACATCAATTTTTTTTTTTTTTTTTTTTTTTTGCGTTTTTTTTGCGTTTTTTACAAATTTTAATGCTAAACTAATTTATTTCGGATAAAAAAAGCTTTCTTTTTCATTTTTTTTATCATCGATGGTAGTTTGTGGTTGAGGTTCCCCTAATTGCCAACCAGCAGTAGTTTGCCAACATCTCATGATTCCATTTTCTTTGATATCGTTTTTCAACAACAGCTATCTTTTGGTGTCATGGTTTGGTGTCATTGGTATCACTCATAGTTTCTAATTTTCGGGGAGGGGGGGAATCTAAATGCGAATCCAAAAAATGTATTTTCAACGACAAATTGTAGTTCATTTTATGAAAAGCTTGCAACATTTTCTCAACAAAGTTAACATATTGTGAGGATTTATGATTCCCTAAAAAGTTACCAGTGACTGCAACGAACGATGTCCAGGCTTCCTTTTCTACATCATTTAAACATAAAGTGAATGTTGGATCTTTTATTATAATAAATTAGGACAAATCAATTTATCAAGGCTACCGCTTAAAAAAATTTCTTAGGGGGGGGGGGGGAGTTATTTGATCCTGTTTTCCACATCAGGTGAAACAATTACTGCAGCTTTATTCACAAATGTTTCTTTTTTCATATAAATGCAAAGAAATATAGAAATCTGAAAATTATTCTCTTTCATGATTTGATAAATTTACATTTTTGAGATGTTTTGAGTACAATTAGACAGCTTTTGTAGAATTTCGGCCATTCTGTTAATTATTTTATGTCTAACACTATTTTTTGATCACTCTATTTGAAAACATAATGCGCCTAATTTTATAAAGCGATCTATTCAAGACCATGGATTGAGAAGATGATGAATGGTTTTAGTGTATACCCTGTAAAAAATAATCTGCAAAGGTACTAAACCTTTATAGGAAACTGGGATTCCAAGAACTTTTCCTGTAACGGTAACAGCAAAAATTCAAGTTTCAGAATCGATTACATGAATTTTTCCTGTTATCGTTACATGAAAAGTTCTTGGAATCCCAGTTTCCTAGAAAATATTTAGCACCTTCACAGATTTTTTTTACAGTGTATCAGCCAGCTGTGCCGAATTTTTAAATAATTATGCAATTTATAAAGAATTAATTGTACTAATATAAATATGTGTATTCTCTTTAAATATAGCATGAATTATGATTATGCTTAAATGTATATTGTCTGGAAAGTGGTGCTGTTATGCTGTTTTAAACTATACATTAAATCGAATTTTTTTTCTCTTTGGTGTGTTTTCATTTGCATATTCCACCGTTTCTTAGAGATGAGATGATTTTTTTCATACAACTTTATTTTAAAAATAATTTATTGAAAAAAAAGGGCGATTTATTCAAATGTATTAAACTATTTTCGCTGTAGCCATTTTTGAAATAGAATATCACTTTCAATAAAAATGGTTATAATTGTAAGCCATAAGTATTACGTAGCATCTTATGGTTATCTACGTATTTATTGTCGAGTTAAAGATCGTCAAAAAAAAAAGAGAGCAACTGCCACTGTGTTCACATCTGTTCATTAAATCTATAACATAGTTGAAAGTGATAAATAACATTTATTTAGTTAAATCGGTAATAATATAATAAATAATGTAAATCGTAGTAAAGTGTAATGTTAATTAAGATCATATTTACTAAAAGCATAAAATCTGTTTAGCAGTTTAGAGTAGCATAATATACCAATATAATACAAATATCTATAACGTGGAAGAATAATTCAACAGTATATTTTAACCTTTAAATAATTACTAGATAATAAAGGGATTGAAGGTCGCATATTGCTTTACAGCTGAATATTTCTTCAGTATTCTTTAACATGGCATGTAAATTGTAAAGTATTGTTTTCATGTTTACCATGTTAGAAGTTTTGATAAAAAGAGTTATTTTTAATATTTTAGCATTTTGCTTGACTCAATCATGTCTGATCTCACCCGTATAAACCATTAGTATTTATTTTAAATTGGGAATGTCATTGGTCACTAAAAAGGATATAGATTAAAGTAACTGTCTTCATATTTCAGATAAACATAAAATTACAATGCGTTTTTTTTTTTTTTTTTTTTTTTTTTTTTTTTTAAACATTTGATAAAAATAAATTAACAACATTATAGCGATTTCTTTACTAAGTTATATATATTTTTAAATATTGTCTTTTTATCCCTTTTAAAAATTTTTTGTTTATTTATTTTATTTATCACATCTTTTTCTCAGATAATTATAAAATATCCATATCATACCACAAAAAATTAAAATTAAGAATTATGGAAATTAATAACATTTTTTACTTATTCATCATACGTAGTATAGGGTAAGCCTTGCAATCATTTTGAAAATCGAAAAAAAAAATTTTTTGACGGATTTACACGTTTTAGATAGTGGAGATTCCGAAAAACATATTTTTAGAAAAAAAAATTTTGCCGTCCGTCTGTCTGTCTGTCAGTCTGTCTGTCTGTAAACGCTCTATCTCCCGAACAAATTGAGATAGAGACTTGAAATTTTGTATGTAGTTAGTATGTAAGAATGGGACGAACCCTATTTAATATCAGCAACCTCGATTATCCGGAACTATTTTTTCGGACTCCCGAAAAATTCGTTCTGATGAAAATATAAAAATATATAATTATAAAAATTTAATATAAAAATATCTATATATATTTTCGAATTTTTTTGTTCTAAGGAATGGATGTAAAAGGCAATAAAATGACACACATTTTGCATATAGAACGAAGCCGATCGGATTATTAGTTGCCGAGATATTTGTAATCCTGCTTTCCACATTCTTCGATTTTTCATGACCCTGTATTTCATTCAAATTTCAATTCAGAGATATATTTTAATTGGAAATAAGACGCTTAATCCGACGCAGTTAATTGTTAGTTAATAGAATTATTCTTTTTGGAGTTATAAGGATGTTTCTTTTACGCAGTTCGGTACTACTTGAGTAGTTTGGCGTTTTATGTAATTTGTCGAAATTGGTACATCAGCAGTTCTTTAATATAGCATTACTATGTATATTAACAATATTTAAATTTTGTTTATGAATTGCAATGCATTGTATAAACAGTTTTCACATGTTTTATTTTCATATACATATCCATGATGGGTAAGTATTACGGTGGCCCCCAAAGACTAGTTATGAATAATAATTATTGTTTATTTAATCTGAGATTTTCTGAATTTAATGAGACGAAGAGTACAATAGTTCTAAATTTCCAAGTGGGTGAAACGAGTCCGCGTCAGAATTCACCCACTTGGAAATTTACAATTAATATGATTTATTTACCAATTGAATAATCGTGAATCTAAAAATTAATCTAATATATCAAATGTATCAAATAGAATAGTCTGAAAAATTTTCGTTCAAAATCAAGTTTTCTTGAACCAATTGTAAAAAACAAGACATTTCTTTAAAATATTAAAACTTAATTTCTTGGGGACGAGCGACACGTATACGAGCCGCAAAAATGTTTAAGAATATGTTTAAATCCTCGTTTATCCTCATCAGAAAAAAAAATACTGTAAATTTTGCATTATTCAATCAAAGCATTTTCTGGATTTAATAAAGAAATTTCTGTTCTTAAAAACTGGCGAGAAAACATTAAAAATTTCATAAAAGGCTCTTGTTGTGAAAAGAATAAATGCCACAGCGTAACTCAGGCGTTACGAGATCTTTTCTTTCCTTATTTGGCGATGTCTGTTGGTCTTTTGGCGAACTATTATGTATTACTTACTTGCGATAATATTCATTTAAGGCTTTTTTTGTTCTAATTTGTTATCATGAGCAATTTATAGCATCTTTTGTTTGTACTGCTTGCAATGTCCTTGAGTGGCGTTTTATCTCTATCTTTATAAGGAATACTTATTAAATATACAAACTATAAAAAGCATTATAAAAATTATTACATGGTTGAATATTGTTATTGTGCAGTGTAAATACTTAAAATAAAGCATATAATTTAAAATGATCATTTTTGAGAAATTTTTGTCACTTAACTCGTGTAGTGACGATATTTTCACGACATCGCTAAAATAAATATATATATATATATAAAGAATGATTCAGCACAACTAAAACGAAAATATATATAAATATACGTATAAAAAATAAAGTAATGTTTTAAATTTATTTTATTCATTAATGTTCATTCTACGTTCGTTTCATTCATTCAGGTAGTAATAATAATTTTAGGTTTTAGAAAAAGATAAAAGCTATTTTTTAACGTTAATTAAAACTGTAAACTTTATGACTTTATAACGTTCGATAAAATAACGAATGGATTTTAAAAGGAACACACACGTAGCGTTTCAATTTCTCACCACAAAAGCTTCAGACAGTAACAATGGCAACGGTTGTAAAAATACGAGACTGACTCCAATTCTGGCATAACATGCAGCATCCAACAATGACAGAATCTACAACCAAAACGCCTCAAAGGTGACGACTCTTGAGGGGAGGTTCTGACATACAACCAGCGGGAAGAAGGTGGACACTCGGAAAAGGTTTCTGACTGAACAAAAGGGGTGACCTTCCTATCGGACAGGGGAGCCAATGAAGTGCGGAAAAGCAATTGCCCCCAATGAGGATGATTACAAGAAAGCCAATAAGAGAAAAAAGAAACGGCATGGGGAGGAATAAAAAAAATAGAAAAAAATAGAACTCTCTCAGAAAAAAATCTTCGAGATTGAGAAAGTATCTTCGTCCTGACCATGTATGACGTCCTGAGGAAAGAACTTAAAAAATAAGATCACCACTCTGATGCGGACGCTAAAGGGATTTTGGAATTAAAGAGAAAAGCATTATGGAATTGGCGCTAACGGATGTTTATAATTACAGTTCTGCTGACATGCACGATGAACGCTCCGAATCGACAATGAACTTTAGTGCTATGCAAGAACGCTGCATCTCGTTTTCTTGTTTATGAACCCTCCATGGATTCTCATGAACTTTGTGACTCCAATGGTGCTAAATAAGAGGCTGCAGGTTGTTTGTTTACTGACAATCCCGAGAAATAGCCGACGAATCTTGTGTCTTCAAAGGGCCGTACGAGAGTGCCGCAGATCGTTTATTGATGGACCTCATCTGTGTTTATGGACCTTATTTGCATCTATGGACCTTATCAGCTGCTCAACAAATGCTGCTCAATATTTAAATCTACCTCTGTGGTGTCACTAAATATTAAATAATCCTTAGATTTTTTTGAAAAAAAAAATAAAAAAATTATTATTAAAATTTAATATTTAACTTAAAACTGAGTAAGGAATATTAAGATTAAAAAAAATAATAATGAAAATTTAGGCTATGCCTTTTAGTTGTGCTGTGAGTAATGTTATAAATTTATAATAATGTATAATGCAATCAAAAGAAAAGAGTTATTATTATGGAATTGATATTTTAGAATGGTATTTTCCTATTGTGTTTTAATTATAAGATGATTTGGACGGTGTTGTCTCATTGTGTTTTAATTATAAAATTGATAGTTTGAAAGGTATTACCTCATTGTGTTTTAATTATAAAATTGTTGTTCTGAAATAAATATTGATATGTATATATATGTATCCTTGTTTTCCTTGACATTTTCTTTTCCTTATTTCTCTTTAGGTAGATTACCAGATGCAAATTCTTGATTATTAAAATTAATTTTTTTAAGACAGTTATTTTTAATATTCTTCTTAACTCCTTAAAATCCTAATTTCCTAAGTTAAACGTTAAATAAGCCGATCCTGTGTTACTGACATTTTACTTTATTTAGATTATTCCAAGGTTTTAAATTATTTGATTGATGATACCCAGATCATTCTCTCACAACGCAGGATGGGGTATTATCATTATGTTATTTTTTTTTCACTAACCACTAACCTTCACGTACTTGTATGTGGTGTCATTTTCCTCACCACAACTCGTGAGCAACATTATGACTATTTTGATCCAACAGGAGCATGAATAAATATTTTCACTATTTTTAATGGATATTTAACAAAAATAGCAGCATTGATTTCCGAACAAAATAAAACTCATACATTAAATAATTAATAATTTATGTTAAAAATATTACAAATTATCACATTTCCTGATTCACTATTGTAGTTTATTGACAATAAGGGCAGTCTACAGTTGAATTTAAAACTTGCAATATTGCATATCCTATCAAAGTTAAAAAAAACCGTCACAAGTAATATTAAAATTCTTTTCCTTTGGGTTTTTTATGTCCATTTTTAATTGCCACTCAAAAGAAAATTTATTATACTGATAGAAAAGTTATTTAATATTTGCACAAAAACTATTGAACAATACAATGCATCGATTTAATGCTCATCTTTAAATCTTTGAAAGGATTTTCGAAAAGTCTTTGAAGTATTTTAACAAATTCAATAAAGCGGAACATACTTAAGCTTTAAAGCTCAACTCTTGCAATATACATGTCAACGAATTTCAAAAAGGTTCTCCTCTATTTATCTTTGCAGAAATTTAATTTTATTAAACTTTCGTTGAACTAGCTTTGCTACGACAATTTTATTTAGGGATTAAAGTTGAAAATGTTGATTACGAACTTTATATTAATTTCGTATGTTTTAAAATACATACGCATTAATAATTCTAATTCGGTCAAATAATTCAACGTGGTTCTTCTTCATGTTACAACAAATCTTTTAAAAACTTTAAGTAGCATTTACAAATTACTAAATCTTTTTAATAATCATAAATGGCATTTATCAAGATTTAAGAAGACAGATTAACTTCTAACTTAAAGTCACAAATCGATGCCCTAGTTTATATTAATACATATGAGAAACATTAATTGAATTTTTGAAAAGAAGTGCTAGCTGCACAGTAAACTAGTCGTTGGAGGCCAACGTAATACTTACCCATCATTTATATGCATATGAAAATAAAATAGGTGAAAACTATTTATACAATGTATTTCAATTCCAAAACTAAATTTAAATGTTGTTAATACACATAGTAATACTCTATTAATGAATTGATGATGCACCAATTTCAACAAATTATATAAAACGCCAAACTACTCAAGAAGTACCAAACTACGTAAAAGAAACATCCTTATAACTCCAAAAATAATAATATTATAAACTAACAGTTTACTGCGTTGGATTAAGCGTCTCATTTTCAATTAAAATATACCTCTGAATTGAAATTTGAATGAAATACAGGATCATGAAAAATCGAAGAATGTGGAAAACAGGATTACAAATATCTCGACAACTAATAATCTGATCGACTTCGTTCTTTATGCAAAATTTGTGTTTTTTTATTGCTTTTTACATGCATTCCTTAAAATAAAAAAATTCGAAAATTTTTATATACCTTTCATCAGAACGAATTTTTCGAGAATCCGGAAAAAATAGTTCCGGATAATCGAGGTTGCTGATATTCAATAGGCTTTGTCCCATTCTTACATACTAAGTGCATACAAAATTTCAAGTCTCTATCTCAACTTGTTCGTGAGATAGGGCGTTTACAGACAGACAGACAGTCAGATGGACGGCAAATTTTTTTTTCTAAAAATATGTTTTTCGAAATCTCCAGTGTCTAAAACGTTAAATCCGTCAAAAATTTTTTTTGAATTTCAAAACGACTGCAAGACTTACCCTATACTACGTATGATGGGTATGTAAAAATTATTGATATGTTGCCTGATGTACAAGACAAAATTACTGAAATTATGTATACTTTCGTACTTATTTGTAGTTAAAACGTTTCCTTTAATTAATGAAACATTTGGAAAACGAAAAGTAACCTATTTTTGGCCTTTTAATTCAGTTTTAATTATCTTAAGTACGATTACTTATTTTTCAGCTTGTTTTATTTTCCTCTATTTTACAGTAATTATAATATGATTCACTTTTTCCATTTCTGAACTGAATTTCAATACAGTAAACTCTCGATTAACCAGGATGGTCAGAAAATGTCTCGAAAATGTAAGCGAAACCCGGATAATCGAATTTATATAAAGTTTCAAGAAAAATTTGGAAATTCATAGAAAAAGGGAAATTATTATAGAATACATTAATAATGTAATTCATACAAAAGAAAGAAAATGAATATATATTATAAAGTATTTTTGATTTACAATTCGTACAATATATATGTATATATATATATATATATATATATGTGTGTGTGTGTGTGTGTGTGTGTGTGTGTGTGTGTTTGTGTGTATGTATATATATATACACAAATAATGTTTGCTTAACATTTTTGTAAAAAATGAAATAGACCGGGAGACGGCAGTACAGACAATCACCTCATCGAATTCACCAAAAATTCCGATTTTAGAGATTGACTTTTGGTTTACCATTATGCTTTCCTATTTCCAATACTCCATGTTTTCATATTTTTGCATGCAGGAAAGGACAATGGTAAACTTACAAGTCCACCTTTTTTTAAGAGTTTGGCAGACCGATTTCGTTCGAACTAATCCCAGATTTTCATCCATGATCTCGATGAGGTGAATGTCTGTACTGCCACCTCTCTGTCTAAAATTATAGAAGTATGTTTTTGTTCTTCAATTACACTTGGACGAATTTTACAACGCAAATTTTTCAGCATATGTGTATTCATTTTTTTTTTCTTTTTTTCTTTTTTTTTTTTTTTTGGCTCCAAGTATGTACTAATGCATCATCATCACTTAATTTATATTGACCAGAAAGATTTTCTTCATTACTTTCAGGACATTCTTTGAAATTCTTGCTTTCTTCTGAACCACAAGCAACACACGATAAAATATCATCATCAATTAAAACATTGCAATTTCGAATCTTCGTTCATCTATTGTCGCATTGCTTCTTCCTCCGAATTTTCAGAACAGTTTATCAAATTTCTTGTATTCTCCAAATCTGTAATATACTGGTCTTCTATAGCAGTTTCGTTTTTGTAATCCGATAAAATTGCCCTGAATGATTTTTAACAGTAGTGCTTTTTACTAATTTTGATGCAATATAAATGTAATAAATTCCATCCAAAACTGCGATACTTGCCGTCCTGGATAATCCGCCACTCGGATTATCAGTCAATCGAGAGTTTACCAACTTTTTTTTCGAAACAACAAGGTATTTTTTTAACTTAATACATTCGCTCCCGATCACGCGGCAGCGCGTGATATGACCCTAATGTTAAGGATCCACTCACGCGCCAGCGCGTGATGTGAAGTGATGTCTCAATAGCCAGTCACGCGATGGCACGGGAAAATATTTCACTGATTCTTTGTTATAAAAAGTAAATTGGCTTCTGGGAAAAACCCACTTCTACTGTGCGGCATTAACTATTATCACATCTTCACGTAAGCGGCAGCGAACGTGTTAACAATACTAATAATAGAATTTTTAGAATTCTAAAATTAATAATATCGTATCTTAGATGGGCAGTCTTGACACATACTGCCAACTTACTGACTTTCTTCCTGACAAGTCCGAAATTGCAATTGTAGAGAAAAGTGAAAAATTGTGTACGTCTGTTTTTGATTTCACTCGGTACAGGCTCTTATGAATAATATCGATGTGTTTAACTGTGGAATGTATTTTTACAGTGTAAAATATTGACTGTTACATTTAGTTTTGTGCAGTAGGAACAAAAATATAAGACATAGCGAACATTTCATTCTTATAATGTTATAATCATCAGCTAAAATATTTCATTCAATTTCACTTTCATTTATACTCTTTTAACTAAGCATAGAGATCCTACTTTTCCCTGCAAAATATGAAAAAAATACTAATTTAAACAAAATCTCACTTGTATTTTAAGGTCTTACACCGAAGATATACTGAAAAGGTCAGAGTTTAGTAAATTTTTGGCAATAAAAAAATAATTTAGATTAAAATCTATGTAGAGCTTCACGATAAAGACCATTAAAGCAATCTTTTATTTTAGGTAAATGAGATTTACATGTTTAAACATACCAGTATTCCAAAATTATATTTCATGACATACATTTGCGGAATATGTCCGATTTGGTTAAAAAAAAATACGATAAAATTATCGAGCAAACTGCAATGAATTCACATATTGTTTTACAGTATAGCTTTTATCGGCAGATCCATCAATTTATCAGGTTGAATTGGTAAAGCTCTATAAATCGTCTGTAATCGTAATCATAATTAATGTTTGTAATCGTTTTTTATTTTCAGTTTTCTTTGCTTATAAAGTTTTTTTCAGTTTATATTTCGTTTCGGTGCGTTTGTCTACAACTGTTCAGAAAATTTCTAAATTAATGAAAAATCTTCCATAGGACTAATTAATGGATTAAAGGGGAGGCCAGGGGGTGATTTCGTCTGCACTAAACGCAGAAAGCTTCCATACAAAAATTATTTATAATAATGTAAATAAATATTAAGCATGATTTTTAAAAAAAGGAGGTATACAGGATCCAAGTCAACAACATAATGCTTCTGACATTCAAGAAAGTATTTAAAACTGAATAGTATAAACCTTGGAGTCATTATTAGCTTAAGTGACAGAGATTTAAAAACTCTATTTATTTCTCCAGATACTTTATGCATCTTTAGCTATAATTAATTGTTTCCTGAATTTGATTATTCCATGGCAATGAGTTTTTTATAATTATCTTAAAATACTAACATTTTTTGATAGAGTCTTAAAAACGAAAAATGCAGTTTAGTTCCTTAGTGTTTGAATAGAACTTATAAATTCTATACATTTATGAATATACCTGGAAATTTTAATTGGACCCTGTGAATGTGTCGTAAAACTGCCAGTTTTAAGATCCGAGCAAACTTCAGAAATAAAAATTGATCATGAAGAATTGAGACTCCACAACCTCTCTGAATAAAAGTATAAACTCTCTTTTAGCAGAACGTTGTTTTCGCGACTAATGCAACATCTTTCAGTCCATTTTACAACACACTTACATAGTTTTATCGCATTGTTTCTTCAAAATCAACATAGTTTCATCACATTGCCTTACATTGTTTTATCAGAATCATCTCTATATTATCTTTATATAATTAGTCCGTAACAGTAATTTACCATTTCATAAAATATTTAAACAAAGACTCAAAGTAAATTTTGCTTTATCTATGTAACATATTAATGTAAAATATTGAATATAAATGGAACTTATAATTTAGAATTTTCTTCAACGTTATAAAATCATAATTGAATTGTTGTAAAAGACTTAAGTGACTTCATATTTTGAGACGCATCGAAAAATGCAGTTTAGTTTCTGACTGTTTGAATAGAACTTATAAATTCTATACATTTACGAATAGACCTACAAATTTTAATTGGATTCCGTGAATGTATCGTAAAACTGTCAGTCTTAAGATCTGAGCAAACTTCAGAAATAAAAATTTACCATGAAGAATTGAGACTCCACAACCTCTCTGAAAAAAAAGCATAAACGCTCTCCTAGCAGAACGTTGTTTTTGCGACTAATGTAACATCTATTCGGGGCATTTTACAACACACTTTCATAGTTTTATCGCATTCAAAATTAACACAATTTCATCACATTATCTTACATTGTTTTATCAGAATCATCTCTATATTATCTTTATATAATTAGTCCGTAAGAGTAATTTACCATTTCATAATAAATTTAAACAAAGAATCAAAATAAATTTTGCTTTATCTATGTAACATATTAATGTGAAATATTGAATATAAATGGAACTTATAACTCAGAATTTTCATCAACGTTATAAAATTGTAATTGAATTGTTGTAAAAGAGTTAATTGATTTCATATTTTGAGACGCATCGAATGCATTCATAGAATCATTTTACTTTGTTCTTATATGCTAATTAATAAAATTAATTTGCCACTTGACGTACACTTATGTATTCTTGTGCCGATTTCCCATACCTGAAAAAGAAAATTTATTTACGTGTGGAAATATAGAGCTTCTAAATATATATTTAATAGCATCAGGTAAATAAAGCAAGTTTGTATACTGCATATAACGTTTTCTATATACACCCAAATACGTATGAATTTCAAATATCCCCTTGTTTTTAATGTGTGGCTCAGCGGCTTTTATTAATTTTCTATCCACTAGCAGCGTTTGTATAATTAAATGTTAACCAAAAAAAGATATTTGGATTTTCTTCTTGAAGACTTTTATGTTTTTAAATTCTTTTGCTAGGTTAATAACTGCTGCTTTTATTCTGACATTAGGCCTAGTAGATACAGGAAACTTAAGATTAAAAGAAATTTTTTTTTCTGAATTTTACCATCCTAATCTGATAAATGCTAGAATTTGAAAGACATCGACAAAATAAAAGAAATTTCGTGCATTGAGATTTATAAAAAATTAGTATTATATAGAACGAATACGCCATTTAAAAACAAGTTAGATGTATCAATCCCAAAATTTTCTTCTATATCATTTGTACATTTTAATATTTCAAAAATAGTTACACATGTTAATAATTTAACATTATATTAATTCAATACTATACCAACTTTGATTTTCATCTTAAATTTCTGCTTCAGTCATTTAATCGGAGTAAAAACAAGTTAGTGTATATCATGATATTTATTAAAATCAATAATTTTTCCTTATTCTGTTATCATCAGCTGTTTACAAATAGACGGTTTAGCATGACGCGAGTTTCTATTCTCTACACAAGCGGATGAACAATAGTACGATAGGCAGATTATTTTCAAATTGAAGGAGAACCTGCTTGTCATATCCAAAAATAATCAGACACAAAAAATTTAGTTCAGTTCTGTGCATAACTTTACACACTATTTGATGATACAATAAAAATGACACAGGACATCGCGATATTAGCGCCCCCTTCAGGCAGATTTTTTTCAAATTCATGGAGAACTTGCTGACCATAGGCAAACACTTACATCAAAAATTTGGTTGAATTCTATGCATATCTTCATACACTTTTCGATGGTACAATATTAAAAATGACGCAAAAATTTATATTACAGCGCCTCTTTCAGGCGGATTTTTTTTCAAATTCAGGGAGGAACTACAAGTCATATCCAAACACTTACACAAAAAACTTGGTTCAGTTCTATGCAGAACTTTTTACAGTTTTCGGTGGTGCAATATTGAAAATGACACAAAAATCGCTATTACAGGGCCCCCTTTCGGCGGAATATTTCAAAATTGAAGGAGGACCTTCTTGCCATAGCCAAAAAAGACACAGAATATTTTGTTGAATTCTGTGTATATCTTCATACACTTTTTGATGGTTTATGACAATATAAGGACATATAGACACACACAGGCAGTCAGACAGACGTTTTGTAAAATGTTTATAGAATGAACCCTAAAACATGTAAATCCGTCTAAAACATTTTCGAAGTCCAAAAAATTTTCGATAACAATATTTTTTCTTTCTATTGAAGATAGACGAAAGTAATAAATAGCAATATGCAAAAATTTCTTTATAAAAAAAGTACTGTACAAAAATAGCATTTTTGTTTAACTTAAAGATTAAGTTTAGAGATTTTTTTAAAATATATAATAAATAAATAATAATAAATATATAATGTAAAAAAAAAAACATTCTTTCTATGAACCTGTCATCACTTGAGGTTTATAATGTATTTTAAGACTTTTTAAATGCTTTTATAGTTTTGAATAAATGAGGAAAGTTAAAGAAAATTAAAAGTGCATTTAATATTCATTATGTAAAAGAAGAAGAAAGATTTTAAAAACGCTTGAAAAATTATAATGTCAAAAAAATATGGAAACTCATCATCAATCAAACACATACGTGTTTTTAAAATATTCTTTTAATGGATTAGATAATAAAAAAGGCGCATTTGAATATGCATAAGTAAAACGAAAAATTCACTGTCTGTCACATTTTGAGAAGACATCTCTTTTTATTGTATAATATTCTTTTTTATGTGCATTCGTAATTGTGCAAACATGTAGCACCTATAGTCGTCGTTCTGTCTGTCTGTCTATCCGCATATAACAGAGCAAAAATTACCCAACCAAATCATTTGAAAATTAAATTGTTGCGTAAATTTGACGGGTCATTCCAAATTTTATGAAAATTTCTTATATAGTTTAATTACAGCAATAATTAAAAGTTACTTTCCGTTACATTACCGCTAATGACAAAAATAAGTTTCAAGTGTATTTTATTAACGATACGCGCATTCGAACATAATAAAATTGATATGCATCTATAATGTATACGCACTGTTAAAAAAAATCTGTAAAATTACTAAGATTTTTCCAGTAGACTTGTTGTAACGAACTGTCGAATATTGCGAGTACATTTAATGCACTCATTAGGTCGCTGGTTCAATTAATACTACTAATTACTTAAAAATTCTTTATATACAAACTATTTACACATTATTTACATTTCGAATAACGAATACAGATCTAGCGAAACACACGATAGGTCCGCAAAGGATCGCCGAAAAAAAAAAAAATAACAAACGATATTCCAGTGTTGCCAAAACGGCAAACCTAAAGTACAGTAGAATGCGCCAAGGAGACGCACGGCATCCAAGGTTATGGTGAAGCCGTTACAAAGAAATACGCCATGGAGACGCGATATACAAGATTATGGTGAAGCCGTAACATACCGGCCCCCGTTGATATGTGCCAACATTCAACAATAATACTAAATGTAACAATAAACAATTGCAAATAATAGAAATTTCAATTCTACAATCAATAATACAGTATTTTCGATAAAATACAATATACTTCTTCAATATTATTACTTAATGTATTACTTAATATAAGTTTACCAAAATGCAAAATAGATAAGTTATAATACAAACAATAATTACACTTGAATAGTATGCAAGATAGTTATCAAATTAACACTCAATATATGTAGCGATCTAATAAATTTAACAAGTTAATAATAATTAATCAAGAATATATAGAGACAAAGACACGTAAGTTTACACTTAGATTATAAAGTTAAGCTACACAAATTATGAAGCTAAGAATTAAAATATTTTTAAATCTCAAATGTAATTGTTATACATAATAAACAGTTCAATACAAATATACAATAATGGTAACTATAATATAATTATTTAAATCTTTCAAAATAACAGAATTCATCAGTTCTCTAAAGGAAGTGGGCAAACTTTAGAGACACACCTCGTAACTATACCTGTTGATGTTTTTATATCTAAAACTCTAACTTTTTTGTCAGATCCATATATTACTTTAATGACACGACCTAATGCCCATTTGCCAGGAGGTAAATTGTCCTCCTTTAGGATGACCATACACCCTTCCTTTAGGTTGTCCTTTTCAATATACCACCTATTCCGTTGCTGTAAATTAACTAAATATTCAGTGTTCCATTTTTTCCACAAAATTTGGGTCATTTTTGTTAATTTTTGCCAATGTGATAATTTATTATCATCAATTTTAGTCAAATTCGGTTCAGGAATTGAAGTTATGGGTCGACCTACCAAAAAATGGGCAGGGGTCAAGACTTCAATTTCATTTGGATCTGATGACAAAGGTACTAAGGGACGAGAATTTAGAACCCCTTCGATTTCGGTGATTAATGTCCAAAATTCTTCGAGCGTGACTCGAGAATTGCCCAAAGTTCTTTTGAGATGATGTTTAAAGGATTTCACCCCAACCTCCCATAATCCACCAAAATTTG
This sequence comes from Maratus speculifer, assembly GCA_964019185.1. Taxonomy (NCBI): domain Eukaryota; kingdom Metazoa; phylum Arthropoda; class Arachnida; order Araneae; family Salticidae; genus Maratus; species Maratus speculifer. The sequence goes on along the minus strand of OZ025295.1, from coordinate 274,620,576 downwards.
GTGCACGAGGAGGGATGAATTTCCAATCGACAGCCTCGGAAGCCAAAAAATTTGACAAAGCTTCATCGGGTTTGCATACAAGAGCATGTAATTTCTTTAACTCTTTATTTGTACCTACAAAAGTAGTCCCATTATCCGACATTATGGTTGAGCTTTTACCTCTTCTAGCGAAAAATCGTTTCAGTGTGGCAATAAATGATTCAGATTTTAAATCTGTCACTATATCTAAATGGATTGCCTTTGTGGCAAGACAAACAAAATTCGCGACGTAAATTTTATTATATATTCCCTTTCTCTGATTTTTATACTTAATCATAAAGGGTCCACAAAAGTCAACAGAACATTTTTGAAATGGCGGGCTAGGATTTACTCGTTCAGCTGGCAAATTTCCCATAGTTTGATTTGCCCCTATTGGTTTGTTTTTAAAACACGTTATACATTTGTGAACTATTTTACGAGCCAAGGATCGCCCATTTATTACCCAATATTTTTGCCGTACATGATGTAACAATGATTGTGGCCCTAAATGGAATAATTTGGAATGAAAATATTCAAAAATCATTTCACTTATTTTATGATCATGTGGTAACACTATAGGGTGTTTTCTCTCATAGGTCAGACTGGAATTGTCTAAACGACCTCCAACTCTAATTAAATTATCGGAATCTATATAAGGATTTAGAAATTTTAATTTACTGTTACCTGAAATGCTCCTCTGGTTTTTCATATGCTTAAGCTCTTCAGAGAAGGCTGAATACTGTACCTGTTTAATCAGAAAAATTTCTCCAAATCTCAATTCACTTGCAGATAAGGCACCACTTTTTTTCTCCTTACCCTTTCGACAATTATTTAGAAATCTAAAAATATAACTAGTAATACGAATTAATTTCAAAAAATTATTAGTTAAAGAGAATAAACAATTATGAAAACAGTTTTCAGTTCTAAGTGAAAAGTCACTGTTATTTTCAGTTCGAAATTCTGAGTTATAATCAATGTTGTTTTCCAGTTTTACTGGATAATCTTCTGCATATTTAATTCTGTCTCGAAGAAAATTTGGTCCACTAAACCAAAATTTGCAGTTGGTCAGTTCTTTAGCATCTAGACCTCGAGATAGGACGTCAGCAGGATTATTTTCCGATGATACGTGTTGCCACTGATAAGAGTCCGTGAGGTCTTGTATAGCAGCCACTCTATTACTCACAAATGTTTTCAATTGGTGGGGAGATTTTCTAATCCATGCCAGTGATATTGTGGAGTCACTCCAGAGAAGAACAGTTTCTATTGGAATGTCAAGTGAAGGTACAACTTTATGCATTAATTTTGCTAAGAGAAGACATGAGCACAGTTCAAGACGAGGGATTGTCACTGTTTTTATGGGGGATACTCTAGACTTGCTACAGAGTAAATGTGCATCAGGAGAACCTTCAGTTGGTATATACTGGATGTATATGGCGGCTCCATATGCCAAAGAGGAGGCATCTGCGAAGCCATGTACGACTATGCGCTCTTCACGAAAAATAAATCTAGGAATTTTCAAATTTTCTAATTCTGCAAGAGTGGAAACAAAATCACTCCATTCTTTTGCTATGGAATCTGGTAGTGGCTCATTCCAATCTATCTTAGCTAGCCACGTTTTCTGCATGAAGATCTTAGCCCTTGCTGCTACAGGGCCAATTAATCCGAGTGGGTCGAAGATTTTTGAAATCAAAGAGAGAACATCTCGTTTACTATACAATTCCTTGTTATAAATCTTTAATTTATACAGAAAACAGTCACTAAAAGGTTCCCAGAGAACACCCAAAGTTTTTACTGAACTACAATCTGTTTGATCATCGAAATTATATTCGGTGGCAGCCATAGTATTAGGTTCAAGTAATTCTCGGTGGTTTGCACACCATTTGTGCAATTTCATATTTCCACGCTTCAAAAGTTCAATCAATTGGGACTTTAAAATTTTCGCCTTTTCGAGAGTCGATTCTCCGGAAAGAAGGTCGTCTACATAAAAATCTTTTAAAACGACTGACGATGCTAGAGGTAAGTTTGGTTGTTCATCAAGAGCTAATTGTTTAAGAGCACGAGTTGCTAAATAAGGAGCATTAGACGTCCCATAAGTAACTGTATTAAGCTTATAAGTATTCACTGGCGCGTTCATACTGTCCTTCCACAAGATTCTAAGAAAGTCTCGTTGGGATGGATCAATTAATACCATTCTATACATTTTTTCTACATCCGCTGTGAATGCATATCGATGTTTTCGGAAACGTATCATAATTAAGAATAATTCTTGTTGAGGAATTTTTCCTTTTAAAAGAATGTCATTCAATGACAAACCAGATGTCGTGGGCGTTGAAGCGTTAAAAACGACTCGCAAGCGTGTTGTACTTTTTTCTGGCCTGTAGACCCCATGATGTGGTATATAATAAAGGTTCTTTACGGGTTTTGATTCTTCTACTAATTCCATATGATTTAAGTTTTTGTATTCTTCCATAAATTCCGAATAGAGAGGTTGTAAGTTCGAATCCCTATCTAATCGGTGCCAAACTTGATCGAGCCTTTTTTCGGCTAGTTTTTTGGATTCTCCTAAAAGTGTAGCATCCTCCATAGGCATGCTAACAACATACTGACCATTAGAAGTTCGATAATGAGTCATTTCAAAATGATTTTCGCAAAATTTCTCTTCATTACTAAGTGGAGAACTAGAATCATTAATATTTTCGATTTCCCAAAATTTTCTTAAGGATTCGTCTATTTTTTCATTGGTTAATAAACCACAATATTGGGAATCATCTGAGGAATTATTCACGACACCGCTAGCAACATATCCGAACACTGTTTCTTGAAATAACAAATTTTGAGATGAGCTGCGAATTTTACCAGATTTTAATAAATCGAAGAAAGATTGCGCGCCGAGCAACAGGTCTATCCTCCCAGGGATATAAAATTCAGCATCTGCTAACTGGATATTTGTAGGAATATCAGCAATTTCTATACGAATAGGTGTAAGTGGGGTTATTTCTGTAATTTTTGGCACTACAAGAAATTCCAGTTCCCTTGTGAAATCTCTATTTTTATTTGAAATCACAGTTTTAATTTTATAATTTAATGTTGTGGTTGTGTTACTCAAACCCGATATTGGAGCAAAAACCTTTGATTTCTTTATACCCAATATCTTTGCAAATTCAAGCGACACACAATTTATTTGGCTACAAGAATCTAAGAGAGTTCTTGCCTTAATAAAATTACCTTTATTTGTTTTTATGTCAATAACTGCAGTTGGCAAGATAACAGTTTTATTTGAAGCGAATAAGCAATTAGAAAGATTTTGTGAGACTGAAGGCGTCGAACTTGATTCTGGGCGACGTACTGTCTGATCAACACCTGGTTTTTGGAAATGAGTTTCATTACTGGAACCTATTTCTTTATCTCTATGTAATAAAGTGTTGTGAGGGGATTTGCAATGTTTACATAAATGTTTCGAAACACAGTTAGCTGCTAAATGTGATTTGTTAAAACATATGAGACAAAGTTTATTTTTTTTAACAATAGCAAATCTTTCACCAAAATTCATATTTAAGAATTTATTACATTTATATAGGGGATGAAATGAGTCACAAATAATACACTGTTTTTCAGAACTGGTATTTACTAAAAGGGATTTTGATTTTATTTCACTAGAAATTTTTGGTCTAGCTAAATTGCTTCTATTTATGCTTTCGAGCGATTGGCTTCTTTTTTCTAAAAAGTCCATTAAATTGTCAAAACTAGGAACTTCAGAGGTGTTTATTGACAGTTCAAATTGTTTTCTCGTTTCCTTATCTAGTTTTTCTAAAATTATAGTTGTAAACAAAATGTCAGAAAGGTTATTTCTCTCAAATCCTAAATTATTTAGAGCCCTGATATTTTTGTTTATAACATCTAACAAACGCCTTAATTCTTTAGATGATTCATGTGTAATTTTTTCAAAATCTAGCACAGCCTTTAAATGTATATTGACAACTATTCGTTTATTTTCAAATCTATTTTCTAACGCTTTAAATAACGAATCAAATGTATCATCTGGAGTTTCTAATAATTTAGCCTCATTTCTTAGAGCGGAATGTAAATAATGTAATTTTTGAACATCAGTCAATTCTTCATTATTCGTAACAATATTATTAAACTCTATTTTAAACATATTCCAATCTTCATATTTTCCACTAAATAGCGGAAGAGGTATATCAGGAAGTTTTATTTTACAATTCCTTATCTTTAAATCTGAATTTTTAGTTTCTAATTTATTAGAATGTAATAATTGATTGAAACTTACCTCTAGCTGTTCTACTCGTTCTTCCATTTCGACGAATGAAGCATCAATTTCTGATAAATCATGATCTTCTGGTGCTGTTATATAATAATCACGACGAAGTACATCGATATTTGTAGACAGTTTTTGAAGATTCTTAATTTTTGTTTCAATTTGAATTCTAGACAGTTCATCAGTTTTTTCATTTACAGAATTTTCTAATCTTGTTAACTGGGCTTTTAAAGAGCCTCTAGTCCTATTCAAACTAATTAACGAAGCCATTTTAATTCAAATAGAACAAGGAGATCAAGTTCGAATTAAAAACGAAAGTCCTACCGGCGAGCGGACCAATAATGTAACGAACTGTCGAATATTGCGAGTACATTTAATGCACTCATTAGGTCGCTGGTTCAATTAATACTACTAATTACTTAAAAATTCTTTATATACAAACTATTTACACATTATTTACATTTCGAATAACGAATACAGATCTAGCGAAACACACGATAGGTCCGCAAAGGATCGCCGAAAAAAAAATAACAAACGATATTCCAGTGTTGCCAAAACGGCAAACCTAAAGTACAGTAGAATGCGCCAAGGAGACGCACGGCATCCAAGGTTATGGTGAAGCCGTTACAAAGAAATACGCCATGGAGACGCGATATACAAGATTATGGTGAAGCCGTAACACTTGTATTCCAAGAACTTTTCATGTAACAGTAAGAGCAAAAACGCATGTAACCTTCCTCGGCTGCATGTAATTTTGCTGTTATCGTTATATCAAAAAATCTTGGAATACAACTTTACAAGAAAAATAATTTTAGTAACTTTACAGATTTTTTTTTTTTTTTTTTACAGTGTATACTGATATATACATTCTGTACAATCTATGATGCAAAGAATATTTTTTATTAATTTACAGGGCCACACAAAAGTATTCCATTGCATATTGGTATAAAGGAAACATTGTTTGGGGCGCATCTTCATCATATTAAACTACAGTCGAGTCTCTCCATACAGAAACTCCATCCAACGAGTTTCTCTACTTAACGAATTTTTTATAGGAACGGTTATTTTTTTTTCATGATTACATTAAAAATAATCTTCATATAGCGAAATATATATCTCCATTTAACGAATTTTTTCGAAAATGTTCTATCATAAGTTTAGAAAACACTTCAAATTATTTGTAGAATACTTTTTTTTTCGTTGATTCCTGGTTTATACTTCATAGCTTCATTCCTCTTCCTTATTCCTCATGTCCAAAAAAGGCATTCAACTGCCCCCTCCCTCGCCCAAGAAAAACATCTTTTTGCATGGTTACACTTGACTTTGTTTTAGGCAAGATGAGCATGAGTTCTTGGAAAAGATTGAAACATTTGCTTGCTAGTGGGGCGATTTGCAACTACCACAAAGCATCCTAAAAGATAAAACTATTCCATTGTTCTCTTTAAAATAGTGTTTGTTTCTTGGTTTGGATAGTAAGGCAGGAATAAGGAGGAATTGCAGAAAAGTTCGTTTTTCAGCAGGTTTTCAGCTACCTAAATTAACTCTCATTACTTTTAGAGTTTAGAGAGGATGTTTGTTGTTTGTGGCGTCTCGGAGCATTTTTTGTTGTGAGAGATCATTTAAATGAAGAATTGTTACTAAATGTCATCTTTGCTGGTGTTATCTTCTACTGCATTTGCATAAAGTCGCTTCTAGTTTAAACACAACTCTCTCTTATAAAGTAATAACTTTGAAAATAATCAATAAGACACTGGGAAAAAAAGGAAGTGGCGAAGATGTTTGAGATTCTGAAAAAAATTCCGTTAAAAATTTCAAAAATCTAATTAAACATCTAAAAAACAATTCTGTTTCAAAATTTAAACACTAAATGAAAATTTTTTGCCGTTCTCTATTCAACGAATTTTTCCGTATGACGAATGTTTTGTCTGAACGATGGATTTCGTTACATAGAAACTCGACTGTATTTCATATTTTATGAAATTGATATACGTTGTTGAGGTTTACAAGTTACTGCATAGAAAGCAGATACTATTTACAGGGTCATACAAAAGATTTCGCATACTTATACAGTGGACTCTCTCTATCTGAACACTCTCTAATGTGAACATCCCGGTATTATGAACACATTCTGATGGTCCCGGCGAAACTTTATAGACTTAATAACAACAAAAACTCTCTATATTCTGAACACCACACTATTATAAACACTGCCTTTGGTTCCCTTTTCTACCCCTCCTCTCTGTAAACTGAACATGTGTTACAATATGAATTTGAACCACCCCATCATAGAAATTCGAAGAAATTGTTACAGAATAATAACAAGCAAGAAAAATCATGCGTTACGCAGAGATTATTAAACACTTTCCAACACTTCCTGAAATCTTTAAGAAAACTTTGTTATTTAGTGAAGTAAGATGCTACTCTCCATAGCCAAATATGTATTCCAATACTTTCGAACAGCCCTGTATTTGATCCGTCGGTTGATATATATACTATATAATGGGAAAATTTAGTTTAGCAATTAAATACCTAATTGGTTGAAATTTCTCTTTCAGCACTTTATTCTAACAGATGGAAAATACTTCAATACTTTTGTGTAGCCCTGTAATTTACCTAGTACCTTCATTACACGCTATTATTTTGTTAAAATTAAGGTCAAACAAAAACACTTTAAACAACTTAAATCAAATTTCCAGAAGTTATCATCTATGGGTGACCATGTAGTTAATTTTTCGCGTGACTCTGTGTATCATTTTATCTATATTCTACAGACATTTCTTGGTAAACTGAAATCATTTCAACATAAAAATGTATAACTTACTTAAAAATCACTTTTAAGTTAATTACTCTCATATTCAATAACCTTTATGAGCTCTTTTGTGTAACCCTATATATCAACTATAATATTTATATTTTGCTATCATTTAGAAAACTTAAATGCACATATCATAATTAAAAATGCACTTCAACAAACATCAGCTATCATCGATAATATACAATACTTCGGATAAGCATATAAGATTTGAAATATTTTGTGTCCCCGTAAATACTATGCACTTCATATTATGCGTTAAATATTAAGTCTCAGCGGCTTATATCAATTTTATGAAACTTAAAATCGTATAACATTATTAAAATATTTCGCAAACAATTCCCCTCTTTTTTATTGTGTAATGGAATTCTTTTAAGTGGCCCTGTAAATGAATAATAACTATTATTTTGACTGCATATTTTACAGAATTCGTATTTTAGTTCACTTTGCGAATCCATGTAAATTTTAATATGTTTTACAGAGTGTAACAGCTTTAAAATTCATTTGAAACTATTTTTTCCCATTGGCCGTAATATCTCTGAAAACTTCTGACTATCCCTGTAAATAAACTAATCATAGTAGAAACTTCACTTTCCGTAGGATTCGTGTTAGAATGAACATCAATAATATATACAAATTTCATAGCAATCCGAGTATATTTACGGGAATTAAAGCACGGCGAGACGGCCAGACAAACCAAATGCATAGACACTTTTCAACTTTGTTGTAAATTGTTAATAAAAAGATACAACGAATCCAATTAAAAAATAAACAGAAAAAATCACTGCTCGATTTTAAGCATGTATTTGAAATTGCAATTTGTTTGAATACTTCAGATAAAATCATCAGTGTTGGAGCATGTTGGAGCACCTGTTGTCACATTGCTGTCAGTTGCCTCTTGTAAGACGAGTCATTTTATGACTTTTTTGTTAGGAAATGTAAAATGTTAGTTTTTGATTAGTTGCATTCTACTAATTTGTATTACTACAATTACGGCAAACTAAAACAATCCACTTTCATTTTTCTAATTTTAAAAAACAGCTATAAAGAATCATTGTTAATCACAGCATAAGTATGATATTTTAAAGATAAATTTACAAATTTTTGATTGATTTCTTCGATTGATCAACTATTGGGAGTATGGCACAATTAAAGAAACTATTTGCTTAAAATTTTGTTGCTATTTAGTTTCAACAAATTTCATTTTTGCCCATGATACTAATTTGTACTGTTACAATTACTCAAATTAAAATAACCCACTTCCGTTTTTCAAATTAAAAAAAATAGCTTTAAAGAATTGTTGTTAATCACAGCATAACTATTATATTTTAAAGATAAAATTTCAAAATTTTAATTGATTTCTTCGATTGATCAACTATTGGGAGAATGGCACAGTTAAAGAAATTTTTTCCTTAAAATTTTGTTGTTATTTAGTTTCATCAAATTTTATTTTCGCCCATGGTATAAGACATTCATTAAGGATTGTAGCAATATTGTAAATTTATTTCTAAAACTTAAAATGAAGGAAATATAATAAAATCCCCATAGTATTTACCTGATATTACCTTTACCAATTATTACCTTTACTACGTTTGACTTGCGATTTGCTACGTTTGGCTAGCAATTTCGAACTTATTATTAGTTTTATCAAAGTCGAAGTGAGCTTCTCATGCATGCTACTGCCGAATTCGACTGCCAGAAATTAGAGATGTGATAGTAGGCATCGAGAGGAGAAAAAAATTGCCATAGAACATGGTATCTCATGGGGTGTTTCATCTCAATTGCACTTGGATTGACGGTAATGGTAATAAATCTGATCAATGATAAAACAATGTACATGTCATTGCAATTAAAATTCTATGACATGTACACTGTAAAAAATGTCTGTAAAGTTACTAAAAGTTTTCTATGGAACTGGAATTCCAAGAACTTTTTATGTAACGGCAGCAACAAAAGTTCGTGTAACAGATAAGGATTTACACTGATAATAAAAAAATCTGTAAGATTAGTAAGACTTTTTTCGGAAACTGGGATTCCAAGAATTTTTTATGTGAATGCAACACAGGTCACAGATAAAAGTTTAGTAAAATAACTGAAGTTTTAGTAGTTTCGTTTGTAAAGTTACAGATTTCTATAGCTTTACAAAAATTTCTTTTGTAGACTTACATCTTTTCTTGTACAGTATACAGATAAAAGATTAGTAAGCCTTCAGATTTCCGCAACGTTACATTTGTAGGATTATAGATTTTTTTAAAGTGTACAGTCATGGTAAAAAAAATCCCCCTTTCCCTAGTAACTTCTCAAAAAAATATCGTAGAAGAAAGTTACAGGTACCAAACAACTGGAAAATAAAGTTAACTTTTTAATGATACTAATAAAATTTCCTTATGGAGCCATCTACATACTAAAACGAATCCTTTTTTTTTCAAAAGCAGTACCCAATATTTACAGCATAAATTATTTTTATACCCTTGAATTAGCCTGAAAAACTAAACTTTCATGCAATTCTTATGAAAAATTTCCAAGAAATTACATATTTAAAAACGATAGTAATTAACGGGCTGTGTCCAAATTGAAGTTCGGTACACAACTGTTGACCGAGAGATCCTCCATCTTGATCACGGCATTTTAGGCGCCACTTAAACTGTCATTCAAGATTGCTAGATTACACGCTAGTATAAGAAGTTTCAAATACTCCAGTCCCTTATACTGTAGACGGATTTTCAAATTATGTTTTAAAAACGACAAAATCGTGGTTTACCTTGAATTTGCCTTTTTTTAAAAACGTAATTTGAAAATTATTTGGAAATTTTTTTTTTAATTTTGGATTTCAATAAAGCAGGATTTGTGTTTGTCTTTTGAGAGTTCCACCGAAATAATCATGCTTAGCACAGTAACGAGCTTCCAGGTTTTCCAGAGAAGCAGAAGTCAAACAAGACGATCTGGTTTTGTTAAAAACGTGTTTTCATTTTTAGTGCTATATTTTTTACGCAGAAATTTACAAAACTGCAATTATTATGTGACTGTAAATTTTATTTGAACACAAATATAAGTTATAATGTTTTGCTTGTTAGATCACGGTGAGGGTGACACATTCCTAAAAGTAACCAATAGCAACTACGATCAAAATATTTTTATTTATTTCTTATTTTTTTAAATAGTTATTTTTAAGAAAATGGTTTTCTATGGAAAACAGGACAACACTCGAAACATTCTTAGACCTGAAATTTTACCTCTAAAATTAATGATTTTTTAGTTAGCTGTTTGTCATCTAGAAAAATTACTCTCTGTATATTAATCAAGTTACTGCAAAGAAAAATATACTTTCTCAATAACTAACATAAATAAAAAAATAAAGAAAAAAAATCTAAATCCAACAATTTAAAAAATATTCTGAAATATTCAATATAGCTCTAAAGAACTGCAAATTTTTATCAAACATGTAAAATGTACATTTAATTTTTCTCTCTCTCTTTTATTTCCTTTTTAATAGTCAAAGAGTCGAAATCCTATGTCACCGAGCACAAAAATAACCTCTTTATTTTATGAAAGAGTAGTATTAGGAGAATCTAATGATCCATGTCTGCCGGAAGCGAAGTGGTGCATAAGCCAAAAATGAATATTACTAGTGGTTGTCTCGTCGGCTTAACATTGTGTTTTCTTGCACCCAGTTTTCCATGTTTTCATAATTTTGATTGTAGTACAAACACAATGCTAAACCTACGAGTCAATCACTAGTGGTATCAATTTTTGGTTTATGCACCACTTCACTTTTGCCAGATATAGATCATTAGATTCCTCTATTACTACTCTTCCATAAAATAAAGGTTTTCTTCTTGTGCCCGATGCTTATGTTTTTGTGCGTGTATTTTCATCATTAGATTCCTATATTGCTACTTTTCCGTAAAATAAGGATTTTTTCTTGTGCTCGATGACTTAGGGTTTTGTGCGGTCGGCTCTTGGACTATATGTAAAAACTGTAAATGCGCAAGTTGAATAAAGGCAAAAATGAACTTTGACTAATTATGATTCTTTATTTTTTCAAACATGAAAAAATATTTATGTTTGCAACTTCATCCTGATTTGAATAATTTGAAAAGCAAGAAATGTTAAACTCTTAGATATGGTAATTTTTTTATCGGCATTCCAGTCAATTATCTAATAAATGGGATTTCAAATTGTCTAATACCGAAAACCAGAATGTGAAATAAAAACTTCAAGTTTTTAATCCTCTTAAAGTAGATTGTAAAATAAAAAATGTTTCTGAAATTATTTTACATACATAAAAAAGAGTTATGCAAGTTTCGATTAAAATTATTGAGATTACAAAAAAACTTGTAATTTAATTGATGTAATCTAAATTAATACTTTCAAAGAGAATGAATTTTTTTCCTTTCGACAAAATTGTATTTCAAAATCTGTTTTTTAAATAATATTTTTTTTATTGGTGACGAAATCATGTTTCTAATACTCTGTAATAATTTTGAACCCATTTTCTATTGCATCCTATAAAAGGGATATTGTTATTCCATTTTACACGTATCTTTATTCCCGCAAGAATTTCCTTAAAATAAAATGAATAAAGAAAGAAAAAAATCATTTTGTAAATGCAGGGAACTTTATCACCATTTTCTGTTGCATGTTGTTTTCGGTAAAACTGATAAAGATTGTAAGACCATGTAACAAGTTACGTCAGGGAATTTTGAATGAAACTTCAAAGGAAATGCATCTTGTAGAAAAAATCTTCACGCATTTTAGATGATAATGAATTCCAATGCGGTTTGTGCAAAATAAGGGCGAATAATACATGTTTATTGACGTGTTTGTTTTTTTAATGTATGTTTTTATTATATATATACAAATTCTGTTTCCTGAGATTTCACTTATCTACTCTTTTTTATAAAATTCTGTTTGTTTATTATTTATCTGTATATTACATGTTCCATTATTTTATATAATCATCAAATAAGCATGATCAGTGAAATTTTTATATTTTCCCCTTTGAAAAAATAAATAACAGGGGATTTATCAGATTCTTTTCAGGATCTTTCCAATCTTTAAATTTCGAATTTATTTTTTAATGTTGTTATAGGGTAATTATATTTTATAAGTAATTATCATGTCATATTTATATTTTTTAGCCTCTTTAGTGAAACAGCAGTCGCAATTTAGAATGTTTTTTTCTCTTGTAAATATTTGTTAGTAGTGGAACCGTACATAAAATATATCTTATGTTTCAACAGCTTTTACACCACCAATTTGCAACCATTATTTTTTAAATCGGTTTGCTATTTCATAAGATGAATAAAATCATAATTTATAACGTGTTTTGGACGCTTTTCGTTAACTTCATTCTTTTAAATATGGAATTTTCTTTGGACAGCTCTTAGTTCATTTACATATTTTGAGTAAGCATCATGCTAAATTTCAAAATGTTAACAACCACAATTGTGCCAAAAAAAACGCAATTTTGAACTTTTTTTTTATTTTTGCGGCCCTCAAATGGTAGTGACAGCAGCATCAAATATAACCTATATAATTTCAGGGCCTTGCACCATCAATTTGCAACATTTACTTTTGATATCAGTTTGATATTTCCTAAATGTAAAAAGCCGCAATTTTAATATTTTAAAACGCTTTTCGCGCATTTTCAACCTTTATTAAATTTCGAATTCTTTTCGAAACTGTTCTTAGAGAACATTTACTACATTTTATAATTAATTATCATGCAAAATTTTTTGCTACTTCCTGAGATTATTTACAAATCGGTATTTAGTTCGTTTTTAGAACGCTTTTGCGCATTTTTATATAAATTTTGATGTAAGTTTTGATGCATATAAATTATTTAACTTCATATATAAATTTTGATTTTTTTAAAGAAATAAGGTATTTGTACCCTATATGGACAGGGCTCTCAATATGGACACCCCTAATATTTTTAAAGGTAATAATTTTAATCGAGAGATGGCTGAACATTTTCGCGAAGAAAAGCAGTTGAAAAGATAATTAAGGCTGGAAAGAGTAAAAAAGCGCGCTGTTCGCCATTTAGGAGGAAACTTGTTGTTTCGAAATGTGCTGATCTTAATTACTTGTAAGCTTAGATTCTTATTAGATATGGTAAAATTACATTAAATGCTGAAAAGTGGAGTATTTTAGAAAGCTAATAAAACATATTTTCGATTGCTTAAAAATATTTTCCTTATTCATTTGTTACAAGATTTATTAAAACTACGCCCGGTTCCCAATATGGACAGCTTATGTCCCCATCGACTACAACTGTAAGAAAGAAGAAAATTCAACGTTGCCAAGCAATAAATTGAAAAAGCATCAAAGTGGTAAAATCTTAGTTCAACAAGATGCCATTTGAACAATCCCCCCAAAACCTTCCTCCAAAAAACCCTTGGAGAAAAATAAAAAGAAGCCCCCCCCCCCCCCCGCCAGCAGGATATCTGTTGGCGAAATCGTAGGTACCAATGGTATGACTTCCTCAACAAAAGACAGCTGGTACTGCTTCTTTTGCAGGATTATGTGGGACTTACTGTCCATGGTGAAAAAGTTTCTATTTGTCATATCTGTGAGGACTGAGTAATAACAGATGTAAATTCGCAGACAGATGCTATAAAGCTAAGCAAAACCAACAATATTATTTCATAACATTAACTAGGAACTAAGGGGCTTTGCATGAGTCTTCGAAGGGTAAAAACCGAGAATGACACCCCCCCCCCTTTCTATAATGCATGTTCTGAAGATATTTACTGCCCCCTCCTCCTCCGAATACTTTAAGATACATTTTTTTTTATTCCCTCTCCTCTAAAATCCCTTGGAAAAGTGGCTCTTTCATACACACTGTGTAGAAAGTCAATAAGGAAACACCTGTCGGGGGGGGGGTAGTTCCTTATATGGACACTTGTAAACATTTTTTTTTTGTTTTTATCATATGAATTAAACCAGAATAATTACAAGGTCGCTAATTTTAATAATGATAGTCAATAGTCCAAGGATAGTGGACACATATTTTTGGAGTCCTATGACTCGTACATGGGGGTGAAAAAAATACATTTTCCTTAGGGTGTCCATATTGAGTACAGGTACCTTATTATTAAATATTATTTATGCATAATAAGTGATTACCATGCCAAATTTTATGAATGAATCCCTTTAATAACACAAAAATCGCATTTTTAGAACGTGTTTGCTCCTACTTTTTCTTTGGGATAGTAGCAACCGACATAAAATCTAGCCTATCTTGCAGCAAAGGTTGTCATTGTTATTTTCACACTATTATTTTTTAAATCGGTTTGGTATTTTCTAAAATTGTGCAGAATTCGCAGTTTAGAATGCCTTTTCTGCATTTTCCCATCTTTTTAAATTTTGATTTTTTTAGGGAACGTCCTTAGAGATAATTTAAATCTTATAAGTAACTATGTGCCAAATTTTATGTTTTTAGATTCTTTTATTAACACCGCCCCCAATTTGGAACGATTTTTGCCTTTGAAAGTCTAAAGTGGTAGTGACATCGACATAAAGTCTATATAAGAGTGAGGGCTGTCGCCATCATTTTGACACCATTATTTTTTTAATTAGTTTTATACTTCCTCAGATTGTATAGCAATTGCCTTTTAAAGCGTATTTTAGAATTCCTTTGTGCGCATTTTTACCCTTTTAAAATTATAGTTTTTTTAGGAAATGTTCTAAATGACCATTATATCTTATAAGTAATTAGCATGCCAAATTTTATGTTTCTAGGCCTTTCAGTAACACAAAGCTCGTATATTTAGAGCGATTTTGCTCATGCAAACTCCTTTTGGATAGTGGCACCGACATAAGATTTAGCCTATATTGAAACAAGGATTATCACCATCATTTTGACATCACTATTTTTTAAATTGGTTAGTTACTTTCTGAGATTGTTTAAGAATAGCAATTTAGAACATTTTGCATTCGTGCATTTTCACCTCTTTTACATTTCGTATCTTTTACGAAATATTCTTAGAGACCGTCTAATCTTATAAGTAATTAACATGTTAAATTTCATGTTTTCTAGGCTCTTCAGTAGCACAAAAGTTGCTGCGTACCCCCTTTGGGTTAATGGCATCGGCATAAGAAGTAGCCTGTGTTTAATTCCGGGTGAACGCCATCATTTTGGCATCATTGCTTTTGAAATCGGTTCGGAAATTCCGGAGATTACCCCCCCCCCCCCTACAAATAAACAATCGGTTATAATATCGGTCTCTTTATTATATAGGTATAGACAAAAATGATGCACTGCATTCACATGCCCTTATCAAGGTTGCACTCAACAATTCATTGCGTTACGTGATTAGTTTGCAGTATCCAAGAGAACAAACATCATGTTGTATAAAACATGCATACGGTTTTACATGTTAAGGAGTCAGAGAACCCCAAAACATGCTTTTACAAATTGTGGGTCTGTCTGTTAGTTTGTCACTCTGTCACTCTGTATATGACAAAAAATTTATGGGTGCTCTATCTCAAGAACTAATGCACGGATTTTCACAAAACTTTAGATACACTTAGACCTTGATGTAAACTGGTGCAGATTCTTTTTCCGTGTATATCGTCAAACAGGTGGCATTATTATGCTGCCTTTTTCAGGATTTCCGCTATAGCTAAATATCAAGAAAAAATGCACGGATTTTCATAAAATTTTAGTTTCAGTTAGCCCCTGATACAATTAAGTGTTTATTTTTTTTCGCTCAAATCGCTCAACAAGTGGCGCTGCCATGCTGCATTATTCACGATTATCGCAACAGATATGAGCTACTATACGGCATTATTCATGATTATCGCACTAGCTCTATCTCAGGAACTAATGCACGAATTTTCATCACACTTCAGATTCAGTCAATGCTGATATAAATTATTATGCTTTAACTTTTGCAGTTAATCACTCCATAGATGGCGCTTCTATTCAGATTTTTTTACAATTTCTGCAATGATTCTATCTCAAAAACAATCGCATGGATTTTCATCAAACTTCAGATTTAGTTAGAACTTGATATAAATTGTTGCTGATTGGATTTTGGTGTACATAACCTAAGCGGTGACGCTGCTATGCTTTAGTTTTCTGGAAGTACTAACATGTATGAGATAGAAGAAAGTTTTGGTATTACCATATCATAACAAACCTATTCTATGATAAAAAGAAGTATCAAAATTCAAGCATTTGTTCATATCTTCTCATTGATATTCAATAAAAACTAACTTTTCCCTAAAACACAACTAATAAAAAATGGCGTATATGTTTTAATCAAATTAATCAAAAATAATAAAAAATAATTTAATTATGCTTTAACCAAATTTTTAGCGTAAATATTTCTAAAGAAACTAATGTTATTGATTTTAAAAGAGTCATTTATAGCAAAATTAACTCAACAAGGGATATTTAACTTTTTAACTCACTCGAATTCTTTCACGTCTCCCTTCTCTTATCATTTTAAGTCGATAATGTGCTTTAAGCACTTAAAAGAAAAAAACAAAAATATCTTCCAATGCAAAAATTATATTTCGAAAAAAAATTAAAATGTGCTTAATATTCATTATGCAGAAAGATGAAAAATATTTTTGAAAATGCATCAAAAATTTTAACGTAAAAAACAGGTTCTTAAAACAAACCCATAAGTGTTTCGGAAAAATTTCTTTTAATGGTTGTATAAAAAGGTGTTTGATTATGCAAAAATGATGAGGAAAAAAATCATTCAAGTGTTTTTAAAAGCAAATAAGGTTTTATAATAGAAATTCCATTTTTATTTAATCAAAATATCATGAATTAAAAAGAAAGGCACAGATGTTAAAAACAAAATGTTGTATTAATTTATATAATTTTAAATATTATAAAGAATATTGTCAAGAGATTTAAGAATTAATTCATTACGCAAGATGCACTTTTGATTCGTTTTTATATATTCCCTTTACTGCACACTGTTTTAAAAAAAAATCGCCAATATATTTTTCCTGAATTTCACAGAAAAAGTCCTTTTTTTACGACAAAAGGACATTTTCCTTTAAAAGTCGGAAATTTTCATCATATTTACAAAAAATAACGAAACGGATTGAAACAACGGAGATACTCCATTATCTATCACAAATTTATTTTTAATGTTTACAAAACTGAAATGTTGTTGCACAAAAATGAAAAAAACTCAATAAAAGAATACTGGCTCTTTCTGAGGTTTGTATCACCCCACCAGTGGCCGAGAGGTTCTGACCTCCAAACTGGTAGACGGTAGGTGCTGGGTTCAACCCAATCGCGACCGTCGGCCTAACTGTTCATAGTTTTCCGTGGTTTTCTTCGAACTTTGGATTTTTTTGGTTAAATACGGGTTAGGTTCTCTTAGAAAGTCCCCCAAGAAGGGCACCCCGCCCCTTAGGACCTATATCCCACAGTATAGATAATTGGCCGACATAAATATAAACAAACAAACAAACCGAGGTTTGCATCGTGCTACTGAATTTCAACTGTACTCATACCAACATCTTTTTGACAACAAATTAACCGTACCATATTCTAATCATTCACTGTGCAAAGAAAAATATCTCTCATAAATTATTTAATCTAATCATATGACAATTAATCATTAACCATAAGAAAATCATACTAATAAATTAGCCTTTTTAATTAAAACTTGCAAGAATTATAACAGAATAGATTAAACTACAATCTACTTTATAAAAATATAAACACACTGTAAAACCCACTATATGACTTTAGAATCACGGATATTCGAAAACCCTATGGCGTGACAGTTAGAGCAGCTAACTTCCACACCAAAGGTCATCAGTTCGAATAATCACGACGGAGTTAATTTTTCCTCGTTCAATAAATATAGGTCCTCCTAAATTGTTCGATAGATGGCACCACCAGCCAATTGTCGTACCAACTTTATAGTGGCAAGTTACCGCTTCTTCAAATGGAGTTTTTGCTGCCTTTATTTTCGAAAATGGAAAATCTACTAACGGAATGGAAAAAGTCGGACAATTTTGCTGCCAGTAGTTTTCTCATGGATGCACGGATTTATTTTTAACAGTGTATATTAACAAATATTTATGTTGAAATAATATTTATTTTGGTTTTCTGTTCAAAAATAAAAGGAAAAATTATGTATGCAATTTTTCTACTTTATTTCTGTTAATATTTAGCATACTTTGAATTTTAGATATTCAGAAAACGAATCTAGAAATTTATAATGTAACACAATTTAAACATTTATTATGCAAAAAAAATCTTTGGCTATTGAAAAGTCTACAGAACACCAATATGTTTTTGAGAATAATTAATTAGACTCTTTTTGTAAGATGTTTTCTGTTTTATTTTACAGTGTTTTTTTTTTTTACCTGCGCCCCCCTCTTACGATATTATACGTTATCATTCCTCAATCCCCGAACTAATGATATCGTTATCAATGTCTATAAATTCTTTGGATTTATTAATTTTTAATTTGCAGAGATATACAGATATGGTTATACATTTATTATTTGGATGCTTCATTGATTCAAATGAAGATAGGTCATTAAAGTATCATTATCATATATGGAATAATTTTATATTTAAAAAAAAAACTTAAAAAAGAAGTTACTAGTTAAAAGTATTTAGCCATAGATTTTTGTCATATAAAGAAATAAACTATTAATAATGCCTTCTTGCACTTGCCTCTGGACGAGAACGGGAAGAGGAAGGAGGGGGGAGACATATAGAACTTTTTATCAACAAAACAGTTGAACAATTTTCTCTTTTCTTTACTGGTCAACACAAGTATTAATTCAAACATACTTTACACTTGTTTTAAAAGCAGATTATATGTGCATACACATAAGATAAGAAAATAGAAATGTCTAACATCCAAATATTTCATATTTTGAAAATAAATAATTTTATAATCATTTAATTATTTTCATTTTCATTAATGAGTATTTTCATAAAAATAGATAAGAAACTAAAAAAAAATAAGTTGCAGACTATTTTGATGTAAGGAACAAAAAAAAAAAAAAAAAAAAAAATCTAATGTAAAAAACAAATTACAAACAGAAAGGGGAAAATTTGGTTGGATCATTCAAAAATGAATGCCAGACCCCACCCCTCCCCCCTAAAGTAATAACGTTATGTATGCATAGTCCCCAAGTTCTTGTTTTACACTTTCTCTATTCAAGATTCTCCAACCTCTACGGACGTCACGATTGCGCCCTTAGGTTTTCTTGGCGCCCATTCGAACGTTTCCTCTTACTAGCTACTCTTAAAATTAAAAATCCATTTAAAAAAATACATCTATGCTAATAAAAGAACAAAACGCTCTGTCTGTCTGCGTGTGTGTATGTGTGTCTGCGATGGCTAGCAAAATCTACAGCATGTACGAAGCTCAAAATTTTTCTTAGAGTAGCCCTAAATCTCTCCTGATGCACCTGAGCTTCAGAATTTCGAAATTCCAATTATTAACTGAGTAATTAATTAAAATCAAGAGGTCACTCTCATAAAAAATCATCTTTTTCCAATTATTTTCTCTTTCGTTTGTCTACGGTTGGTTGGTTGTGTAAAAATTTTCGCAGAAGTAATAAGAAAGCTGAGATAGAATTAAAGAAACACATAGAGGAATGAGATAAGTGGAGGTGAAGTAAGCCTCAAAAAAGTTTTGCAACATGTAACCATTTATCGCTCAAATTTTAATGTGACAAACAAAAGGACGTGGAAGCGATTTTGTATTATAAGACGAATTGAAAGAAATTAATTACAATTGAAGCATATTTTAAGAGGAAATAGCAAATTTTTAAAATGGTCTTTGTTCTATTATTATTTATTAAAATAAATGTTCGCTTTTAAAATGAAGGGAATTGGAAAATTAGCAATAATTAAGTATCAAATTAATTCTTTTAAAATCATGTATGAAAACTTAAGTAATAAATATTAATCTAAAATATAGATTTCTGACTGCAGACGATTTTAATGTATTAACAAAAGAATGTTATATTTTCAAGCAAAACGTTAAAATAATTTTCTATATTGATATTTAAAACACATATGATAAAATAATTAATAAATTTTTACCGGTGAAGCGATAGATTAGTTCTTTTTAAGAAACAAGAGCAAAAAAAAATACGGGTTTAAGCCTGCTTCAATTGATAGGCGTGTCAAAGCACGTACTTTTGTTGGTACTTAATTGGACTTAATGTAGGGTTACATTTTTAGCATCACCTCCAGAGATAATACTTCCACTCTATTAATTTCTTTTACTCTATGAAAGAAACCAATTTGAGATTTTGACATTCCAAAACTGACTGTTTTTATCCCCAAAAACCTTTAAAATTTAAAGACTGGCAAAATGTCAGTTTAACTTAGGATTTTTGAACACAGCTGTTACGTCAGATCGTTGGTACTCCGTACATTAGAATGTATGTGTGGTTAGCTATAATGCAGTAAATATATGTGTATGTATATATGAGGCTTTTTTAGCAGTTTTTTAAAATCATTGATTAAATTTGAATGCATTTTATTGAAGTTAAAATTCTATCAAGACTTTAATTTGTTTTTAAAACAAAAATGAAGTAGCTGTTTGACGTACAATTTTTCGAATCGGCAGACGATTCATACACAGTAATAAATTATCAAATAGCAAAATAAATTATACATCAAAAATAGTCACTAAAATAATAGTAGCAAAACATAATGTTTGGGCGTATTAACACATAACCCGATCCCAACCAAAAAAAAACAGACTATACTCCGATCCAAGCAAGACAAAAATTCCATGAGCATAAACCCGACCCGAACCTAAAAATTCCATTTGAAAAAAAAAACTATGGATTTGATTTGATATCTGACCCGAATCAAACCTGAATCCCACAAAAATAGTCAAATGAAGCACAACCCAATCCGATCAAGGAAAAATAATGTTCGTGTATATGCAACCCGACCCGAACTTAAAAATTGTCTTTGAAAAAACCCGAAAAATGACCAGGAACGAAACCTGAAATCGATAAAAATATTCCAAAGAACTATAACCCGATAAGAGTAAGACAAAATAATTTCCGTGAACATAAACCTGATTCGAACCTAAAAAATTCCATTTAAAAAAAAAAAAACCTGAAATTTTATGCAAACTACATCTGAATCTGATAAAAATATTCGAAAGAACCATAACCGGATTTGAATAAGAGAAAAAAAATTTCCGTGGACATGAACCCGATCCGAACCTAAAACTCCATTTGAAAAAAATACCTGAAATTAGAATCGAACCAAATATGAACCTGACAAAAATCTTCCACAGAACCATACCCCGATCTGAACAAGACAAAAAATTTCCATTAACATGAACCCAATCCGCACCTAAAAAACTGAACTAAATCTGAATCTGACAAAAATATTCCAGAGAAGCATATCCTTATTCAAACAATGCAGAATAATTTCCGTTGATGCGCAACCCAACCTGAACCTAAAAATTCCATTAAAAAACCGAAATCTGAATTGAATGACATCTGAACCCGAAAAAATATTCCAAAGACCCAAAACCGGACCCGAGCAAGACAAAATAATATTTCTGGATATGAATCCGACCAGAACCTTAAAAATCAATTTGAAAAATACCTGAAATCTGAATCGAACCAAATCTGAATCCGACGAAAATATTCCAAATAACTATAACCAGATACGAACAAAACAATATAATTTCCATGGTCATAAACCCAATCCGAACCAGAAAATTTGTAAAAAAAATAAATCATGAAATTTGAACCAAACCTAATCTGAACCTAACAAAAATATTTCAGTGAAGTATAACCTCATGGGAACTAGGTAAAATAATTTCCATGGAAGTACAACCCGAACCGAACTTAAAAACCTCATTTGAAGGAAAAAAACCCCACGAAATCTGAATTGAACCGAATCTAAACTGAACAAAAATATTCCAAACAACCATAACCGTATCCGAAGAAGAAAAAATAATTTCCATGAACATGAATCCAATCCGAACCTAAAATTCGGATGTTCTACAAAACATAATGCGCTTCGTAGCGGTGGAAAGTGAAACTAAGTACTTAGCGCGAGATGGTTAAGATATTTCGTTTTATAGTTAGTGTTAAATTAGAACTTGGTTACGGTTAGGTAACAGCTAGGTTGCAATTACGTTCCGGTGAGCCTTATGTTATATTTATTTACCGGTTAGGTTACAGTTAGGTCATGGTTAAGTTACAGTTAGGTTAAGGTTAAGTTGCGGTTAGGTTGTGGTTCGATTATGGGTAGGTTATGATAAGGTGACGGCCAGGTTACATTTATGGTACATTTAAGTTACAGTTAGGTTACGGTTAAGATACAGCTAGGTTACAGACAAGTTATGATTACAATACAATTAGGTTACGGTTAGGATTTTGTTCACAGAATGAACATTACGCATGTTTGATAAAAAATATGCACCTATTTTTGTAAAATGGCTCTGAAATTATAATGCTATATACTAACCTTTTAGCTAATCATCGAGAATCGATTTCATTCACGGTATAGTCGGATTTAAGAGTGATATAATTAATTTGAAATTCAAAATATTTCACTTGGGATATCTATGTGAAAAAAGTATTTAGTTAAGTCACTTAACAGTAATTTTGAGGATAAATATCAACAGTTTAACACGAAAATCAAGCAATCGTTGGACACATATTCACTCCTGCGTTTCCCATTGCAATCATTTTGGATACTTTTGCAGCTAAATATTACTTTTTTTTAATTAATTTTCGACACAGTCAAGGGGCACGTATTTAATATAATGTACACTGTAAAAAAATTTACCCTTTTGCTGTATCATCACTCCCCCGCTTTTATAGAATATCTCTCTTTTGACCTATGAGAATGCTCCATAACAGGCTGAAGTAATTATTTTCTATAAAAGCGGTGGAATGACGATGCAGCAAAAGGGTCGAGTTTTTAATAGTGTATTTACACATATTTCAAGTTAAAGGTAAAATCATAAAAATTTTCAAGTTCGTTTAAGATTATTGTTACGGACCCGGGCATCGCCGGGCGGGTCAGCTAGTTTTAAAAAAATGTTTGAATAGGTTTCTTATAATAGTTATCGGTGACCTTAAATAAGTTTTAATTATTTAATGCTACTAAGTTGTTATTCAGTGATTAAGGTTTCTAGCTTCCTTATCTGCAAAACTTTTAAAGATATATTTCTCCTTTGAAGTTCTAAATTTAAATTTATTCTAAACTAATTATTACTGCAAATTATTTTAAAATAGTTTGTGAATCATAAGGGACTTTTAGCCACCATGAGATATACGAGCATGGACGTTTCTAACGTATCAGTCTACTTCTATTTATGGCCTGATACAGTAAGGATAATTACCAGTATTTCCGAATAGCAATTTTTTTCTTATTTTTGAAAAATTCTGAAGTAAAGTGACAATTGCTGTTTAAAAAAAAAAAAAAAAAAAAAAAAAAAAAAAAAAAAAAAAAACTGGTGGAATTTAACCTTTTTGGTAATAAAACTGTATATCATGCATTTCCACTACAGTGATATATAATTATGTTGTATATTTTCAACTGTGTGAATTACGGCGCCTTTCATTGTTCACAACTATAGGAGGTGCGCCTCTGTTTATAAAGGCTGGTCAGGTCTTGTCTAAATGACTTATTAAAAGACTCATAAATAGAATAAAAGGAAATAAAATTTTAAACAAAGAATTGAATATTTATAAATAAGTTTGTGTAAGGCAAATCTACAAAAAATAATTCAGATGCCAAGAAAATAAAATAAGTTTTAGTATAATTAAATTAAGGATTTTATAAAGTATAATTTGCTCCTCATCTGAAACATTTTGGCGCCTTTACTACTTCGGCGCCTGTGCGCGCCGCGCACTTTGCACACTGGGTCGGCACGCCCCTGACTGAGATACAAACACCAAGGGGCTAATTTGTATTTTTTTTTTTAATTTCGAAATTTTCTATTTCTAGCAGAAAATTCATACACTATTTTTTTTTAATTTAAGACAGACATTTCATAATTACATAAAGAAAAAAGTACTTCTTTGAAAGTTTCTGGTATGAAAACGAAATTTTTGAATAAAAAGAGGCAAAACTGGCAAATATGTCTTCTTTTCATATATTTCCTCTGTTTGACTGATTTGTCAGTTTTGGTGTTTTTTAATTAAAAAAATTAGATTTTACACTAGAAATTCTCTTTCTGAAAATTACTCTTTCTGAGAATTTTAATGCAACACAAAAATTATTTTAAATGAAAGCATCTTTACTTTTTCCGAATAAGAACAGACTTCTATTAAAACGGATTCGTGAAAAAGAAAATTTTGGGAGATCTAATTTATTCAGCGTTGCTCAAAATATCCCATTGTGCACCTTGTAAATACAGAAAATAGGATTTGGCCCGATGTTAAACTTTTTCAGACTTTAAGATAGTTAAAAAAGGAAAAAAAAAAGAAACATAAGAAAAGTGGATTAACAAACTTTGGTAGCTCTTATAACCTGCATATCTGATCTATATCATTGACCTTAATTAGTGATGGGACGAATAGTGATTTGGCCGAATAGCCGAATACCGAATATTCGGCTAAATTTTAGGCCGAATACCGAATATTCGGCGGCCGAATAGCAACTTTTTTTTCCAATTAAGAAAATTAATTTCGATTATACATAACCTAAAAAAATGAACTCATTAATAATTATTACTTTTAAATGTACTTTTAAATGTATTTTTAAATTTGAAAAACTTATTTTAACACAAAACATTATGAAATTGCATTATATTCTTTTATCCTAATGTACATCAAATTGATTTTCAGTAAGTCAAGATGGGAAGATATTTCTATTAAATTATGAAGAATGTACTTCACTTTTACTATCAAATGATACTTTTACAATTTCTTGCATCCAAAATCAATAACATTTTTAATATATCTCTCTCAGAGCTCACAAGAAGATATTTTATGAAATAACCTTTAATAAAATAAATTTGATCATTTAGAGTTTATATCCCTAATGATAAGCAAATTCGTAAGAACAAGACTGTTCTTGACATTTGAATTGGCGCATACAATATTCAACTTCAATATTCCACTTACTCATCAAGCATTAAACGAATAAACAGAAATTGATAACATGAATGAAGGAAGATGTAAATTAAAAATATATACATAATAATGTTGCATATTTAAGTCAGTAATTATCCAAATAACTATTTGAAAGCGAAAACTATAGAATAAAAAAAATATTTTATTCAGTATTTAGAATTTATGTTTAAATATTTGTAAAACTGTATTTGATATTTAATTTTGAAAATGAATCTTCGTTAATACACCTAGTGAATGAATTTTTTCATTTCTTACTTTATAGAAAATAGGTTATGAATATCATAAGACTTTATATGTGCATGGAATTTGCAGACATTAATAAATATTCGGGTGTTTTAGAATAAGGCAGTGTTTTTCTTTTATTTTTTCTATAAGTGTTTTTATATCTTGAATTGTAATATATCATTCACTAATGAAGACATTATCCAAACAATTAAATCCCCAACTTGGGCAGCAATTTCTAAAATATCACTAACTTTTATAGGAAAAACAGAATGGCTGTATATTTTTTAGTATCTGAATAACTGTATATTTTGTTAGTAAGAATGAGGACTTCACAAATGAAGTAGCAAATTTTGATTAGAGAAAAAAAAAATGTGTGGAATGAAATTCTTCAAATCCTAAATTTATTTGGCGAGATATTTTTCACTATTCGGCGTGATTTGAGCAATATTCGGCAAGATATCTCTAAATATTCGGCTACAGGTATTCGGCCGAAGTATTCGGTCAACAAGCCTTCAATATTCGGCCAACCGAATATTCGGCAAAAGGGCCGAATAGGCCGAATACCGAATAGTGGCCGAGTATTCGTCCCATCCCTAACCTTAATACAGTTACTTACGTTGGAATAAATACGAAATTTTTTTCCAGTAATATCAAGTTCTTGTGCGAATATTTATTATTTCAATATCATGTGTAAGAGGATTTTGGTATGCAAATAATTAAAAATAAACTAAGGAATAAATACAACGTAAGAAATAAAATTATAAAAGTCTTCACACCATTAGGTATAAAACTGAATTCATATAAAATATATGTATAATCTCAAAATTTATTTTAAAATACCATTTCTTATTGCAAGCAATTCATGAAAATGTAATAGACCTGGTGCATTTTTTTTTCGAATACAAAGTTTTCCGCACAAGAAAACACTTGTACAATGTTTAAATTAGGCATTGTGCAAAGCGCGCTTCAAAACAATGTCGTAAAACATGGTCGTAAACAAGGTCGCCCTTCAAAAGAAGATCGTAAGGCAGCGTCTTGTGACGCTGCCTTGAAACATTATGCTGTATTTCTGCATAGGGGCTTAATTAATACGAGGTGGAACCCGTCGAAATTCGACGAAGGAATATGTTAAGAAGGAACTGTTTCATTGATTTATAATAAATCTACAAAATTGGTTACACTAAAAAACGCATCTTATATTGGTCAGTCTAACTGTAAAACAAAACAGACAATATTTTTAAAATACATAATTAAGATAGTATACATTCTTAATTTTTTTTTAATTTTAAGAGAAAATGGAGTGTTTTTGTTGCCAAAATCATAAAATTGGTACTAAAAATTATAAAAAAATTAATATCACAAAATTTAATTGAGATACAACTTTGAAACAAATTGCATTTAAAAGTATACATTCTTTTTCTCTATACGACGGTGTAAAAATTTAAAAAGTACGATGTTTAGAAGACTACAATTTGTAGTAGCGAAAATTGCAAAACCGAAATTGCATGGAAAAGTATTGCGCATTTTAGTTTCTTTCTTTCTTTAAGAGAAAATGGTGTGATTCTGTTGCCACAATTACAAAATTGGTACTAAAAAATATAAAAAAATTAATGTCTCAAATATAAATTGAGATACAGCTTTCAAACAAATTGCATTTAAAAGTACATTTTTTTCTCTATACGATGGTGTAAAAATTTAAAATGTACGATTTTCAGAAGTGTAAAATTTGCAGTAGCGAAAATTGCAAAACCGAAATTACAGGTGAACGTGTTGCCATTCGCAAAATGACGTATGCGTTACGCACAGATAGGTTTGGCCTTTATAATATAGATATCGTCTAATCACCGACAATTTGCTTCAAAAAGATTTATCCAGTAACACTTGGATGATTTCGTGACGATAGGTATCTCAAGTACTTTTGAAGTCCCACGTTGAATGTCTGCCAATTAAAGTTTGTTTGTAATGGGAAAATGCGATTAGTTAGAATTATGTGATCTAGGATAGATGTTATAGTTTTTCTATAAGATTTTAAAAAAACTCCTACTACCCCCTAGATTTTTCAAAATTTTAGTTTCGGTGAATTAGGAAAAAAGGCAGATATGTTTTTGCTGTACGGTTTCGATTATGTCTCTGAAAATATGATAACTAAAATTAAATTAAATGTATTTTTTAATCCAAAGTTACTATATATTTTCAACGATACGCCACACGATATTAAAATAAACAAATAAATAAATAATATAAGATAGCTTAATTAGCCCAATAATTTTTTATGAAATTGTTTGTGAATAGCTAGTAGTCTATTATTAATCTGTGGATAAACTATCTTCATAATACTGACAAATTTGAACATCTTACTTCGAATAGTTTTTGATAAAATGGCTGTTGCAGATGGACAAACAAAAAGTCGATTGATCTTATAATGGTTCCGATTTAACTTTTTAAGTACGAAACCCAAATTATTAAAGAAATTTCAAAAACCCGCCCTTATGTAAATTCTATGCTATTTCATACGGACATTGCTGAGTACAAAAAAAATGCCATGTAAAAAGAAAATGGCATCGCAAATTCGTAATCTTACAATGCTTAACCCAGCAGTAATATTTTAAAATCTTCTTTTAATGCAATTTAAGGGAAAAATTCGGTTTAAAAAAGTGTCCGATAACTTTTTCAAGTGGATTTCATACCTACTATTGTTCCAGAGTAACTTTTAGAAACTAATTTGAATGAAAGAGTAAGGTTATATTTGTTTTTCCGACAGAGAAGAAAGTCTGGTACACACAAAAGAGGCATACAAAGATTTTACATTACAATCGTGTATGTTTTTGTCTACATTTGAGATGATATGTCGTTAACTGTATGTTTTCTATTTTCTTTTAGATTTCATGACTTCCGTAAATTTCCACATTTTAAAGTTAGGGAACATTTTACATACAAAAAAATGTTATATTAAAAATTAAAATACCATTTTGTGTGTTACAAATTTATAAATTTGACTACTTTTCCAGTAAACACAGATTTTTGATAAGAATTATGATGCATTAGCAAAACTTCCAAAAGATTAATTATGCTTTTTGTGAAGTGATATGCCATATATAGATGTGCTAAAAATACATTAAATGAATTGATAATATCATTGATATTATTCAATTTATCATTTCATTGTCAATTTGTCATTTCATTAATTAATCAACTGTAACAAAATTTTATAATTTCAGAAAGATTTGAATGCGATTTTTGATATATCAACTATTGATATTATTATTATTAGCGGTTTATATCCAAATAAGATATAAAAAGGGTATCTGTTGCCTTGTTAAAGAAAACATTACATTATTGAAGATAAAATTTAATTAAATGAACAAGTGATTTAGAAGCAAAAAGTTTACATGTACTTTGGATATTTTTACCTCCCCTAACCGCTGCTGAAATAAAATAGTTTTGTATTTTATTTATTGGACAATGTACATCTGATTTATGAGCTCGACATGAAGCCTGCTTATAAATCACCGTCAATACTACAGGGACGAGATAGCACAAGGAAATTTTACGATACAACAGATATACAACCGGAAGCTCCACACAAAGAGAACGTGAAATAGAGCCAGTGAGATTCCAACCCCCAACCCAACCTCCTAAGCTCGAATGCGATTAGCGGCGTGGTGCCTTCACCACTAGGCCACGGAGGTCCCAGAGTTTTGTATATTGGTTTTTTGTACGCATCTTATCATTTGCCGTAATTGCAAGCGCTTGTCATCCCGTAAGACATGGTGACGTCTCTGCAACGTCGTTGTGAAGTCACATTGTGACTTTGTGACCAGCGATTGTCGACGTGACGTCACGTGACGTCGATGTGAAGTCACAGTGACTAAAATGTGAAGTGGTTATGGCCGTTTTAGAGCTTTTTGTGACGTCACATTGTGACCACTTTCTGACGTCACAATGTGACCAATTTGTGAAAAGTGTGTCGATTGTGACTACTTTGACATTAACATTGTGACGAACTGTGGAATTTTTTTTAGAAAGTCACCTCTTAATCACAATGTGACGTCACTGAGTGGTGGCATTTTCGTCACAGATGTGATGTGACCAAAGTGACTCACAGGGACGTCATTGTGACGTCACTGTGAACATGCATGCTATGAGGGATAATTTCTTAGAAAAAAGGAACTAAACATGAATTGATAAATTGAATTGATAATGAAATGATAAATTGAATTGATAATAAAATGATAAATTGAACGTTTTATCTTTGACAATGAACGCGTGATCAACAGCATTATCTATTATGGATCACAAATTATAGTTATGGTTTAGACGCGAACGGCGCGAACTAAGTATTGAATTACAATACTTAGCACCATAGAATCCAATAACTAGCAAATCTACCCTTTTGTATCAGCCTTAAAAAAAATAAATAAATAAATAAAAAAATAAGGCTGTGTACAAAAATTTCATTTTGGATTTCAATGATAAGAGCTTTATTTTGGCTTTATACACGCATTAGATCCAAAGTTTCTTATATCATAATTACTTATCTCCATATGAACAATCGTCTTTCTTATCTTGAAAAACTGCTTATAAGTACCCTGTACAAGTCCTGATATTGTATCACAATAAATGTTTTTAAATTCTTTAAGATCACATACAGGAAAAAGACCTGAGGCAAAATAAAATCTCAGAAGGGTACAAATTTTGTATATAATTTAAGAAAAATAAATTTTTAAAAACAAACTTTAAAAATTAATTTGTGGAAAATCCACTCGCTCAACAAAATAATTCTTATGCAGTAAATATACATTCTGATTAAATTTTGATATGCGTTTCCTCAAAATAAATAAAAATTTAAGCTTGCATGATTGATTTTAGTTCATTAAAAATTCATAAGGCATCGCATTTATTCTTAAATTTTTTTCTCACTCATTATCGCCAAAGATTTTTTTTTTTTTTTTTTTTTTTTTTTTTTTGAATATATTAAAATTTAACGTTATCATATAAGAATAATTTAACAGAAAATCAAAATTTCTTTTTCATTTATATCACACAGATAATTAAAATTCTCTCCTAAAATATTTTAAAAAGTGTTACAAATGAACAGATTAAGTAAATTATAATCAAATAAATAAATAAAATTATCTATATGGATTTATAGATTAATACAAAGGGGTATCACCTTTGTACGGCTGGTATATCACCATCCTTTAAAAGCTCGATACTGGGATCCGATAATATATTGATTATCTAACTTTTCATAAGTAATCATTCTATTAACATAGTTAGCAACATGAAACAGTATTGTTTATGTCACAAATTATTCATGTTTAGTTAATTTTTTCTAAGAAATTATGACAAGCGCTTGTAACTGCGGCAAATGATAGGAGGATGCATCCAAAAAGATTATATACAAAACTTTTTATTTTAGCTGGGGTTAGACAATGTATAAATTCCCAAAATACATGTAAACTTTTTGCAGCTAAAACACTTGTTAATTTAGATAAATTTTATCTTCAGTAACTGAATGTATTCTTTATTAAGGCGACAGATACCACTCTGTATAACTTATTTGGGTATAAAGCGCTAATAATAATAATATCAATAGGTAATTGATATAATAAAAAATCGCAATGGAATACTTGCTTTCTTAAATTATGAAGTTTTGTTACAGTAGATTAATTAATCCATACATTTCATAACATATGTTTTCGTAAAAAGTGAAAATGTAAAAGCTTTAGTTTATAATTTGAGAATGCAGCAAACAGCTTTTAGTTTGTTTCGCCACTTTTTTAATCATAATGCGTTTATTTCAATCACTGAACGTGAAGAAGCCATTTTTCGGATAACAAGTCGTTTTTTCCTTTATTTTCACAAGTAAAATGGAATACATATTTTATACCTATTACAATTAAGCGTTACATCAGGGTTCGTACGGATCCTGAAATTTCATGGTTAGGAAATTCTTTTATTCCAGTATTTTCTTACTGAAAGCTTCTGATTAAATAAGACGAAGTTTTGCGTTCTCGAACTACGTTTATTTTCCTACAAAGAAATACTGGTATATCACCTGGAAAATAATGGTACCCGTACGAACCATGTACATAGAATAACATTGCTGATAAAAACAAATAATAACATCAAACAACACTGCTTATATATCAGCTCCTACCGAGCGTAGGTAGGAGCTGATTGAAAGGAATGCTAATTTGATTTCGCTATTTTAAAAGAATAATTCGTGACTAAGAAGATTAAGAACAATTTAACTTTCAAAATTACAGTGAAACTCTCAAAAGCTTTCAACCGACACATGAAAGCAGCAAAAGAATAGCAGCGACCGGAAACTCCATGTATGCAATGCATAAATTCTCATCTACTGCTGTTACGCGATGTTTTGGTCTCCCAGGTTATCATAACAAAAATCAATGATTTTTTTTCTTCATTTGGTGTTTCAAAACCGAGAGCATAGATTTTGAATCCGCAAATTACATTTAACTAGGGAATGTTCCCAGGTGTAAGTTGGGAATTTGGAAGAGTGTGGTATCAAAAGAAAGATCTCGTCATGTAAGTTAAAAAATGCAATGGAACTATAACTACCTGTCTGAATCCAACCGTTTTCGAGATATCAGCACTTGAAGTGTAAACCAGAAAATAAATAAATTGACAGGCAGGTATATAAATTATTCGTAAATCAAGTCATCCTTGGAAAAACATTCTATTTTGCGCACCATACATACAAACAGTTTACCTTTTATGTCACGCCACACATTTGCCGAAAGTTTTGCATAAAACAAAGTGCTAGAAATAATAAAAACAGATGGAAAAACTCTCCAAATGCTAAAGTATTAAAAAACTTCGTAGAATGAGAAGTGCCTGTCTAAATGAGGGGAAATAATTAGCAATGTGTGGGTGTAAAGAATTTTGCTCGTAGCTCGGGAAAAGGTATTGATAGAAAGATTAAAAGCAATGCAAACGAATTTTTAACTTGTGAACAATTTATATACCCGCCTGTCTGTTTATTTATTTAATTCATTCACTCTTCAAGTGCTGCTCTCTCGAAAACGGTTGAATTCGGACAGGTAGTTATAATTCCATTGCACTTTCTAACATACATGCCGAGATCTTTCTTTTGATACGACACTTGTCCAAATCCACAACTTACACCTGGGAACGTTCCCTAGTCAGATAAAAAATACTTTTATATTGTACAGTCTTCATCATATAATCATTCTTATATTGTACGGTCTTGCAATCTATTAAGAAATAATTTTGTCTATTTATTGATAGCAACAGTTTTTCGTGGAGAATGTGTCATTCCTTTAACGGCAAATACTTGAAAATGTTATAATCTGAAAAGTGAGGTGTTTAGTTTTTTATGTTACGACAAAATTTTAAAGTACCATTAAAAAAACGTTAAAAAAATTAAGCTTACTACATCAATTAGTAGTAATACAGTTTACGATCAGTTACGAATATTTCGTTTCATCTTGTTTCAAAAGCATTATTGGTTGCACAAAATAAAAGTACTTTTAAAAGAGGAATTTTATTTGAATTTGTATTTTTCATATTTGTTGACGTTGAAAGAGTGTGAAACAAAAGCTGCAGTTAGGAAATATTTCTATATTTCTATTGTAAGGGCTGTACATTTTCTAAATCTATAGCATACTAAAAATACTTTAAATAAATGTGTTGAGTTGAGGTAAAAATATGGAACAAAGTTCTTATAAATTGAATTTGGAATTATTAATTTTAATTTGCAAAATTCTTCTAAAATTTATAAAATGATTGGGTAAAATTTCTAGTGTTCAGCTTTGTTACTATGGCAACAAAAACTTCTCCGATATTTAAATGTATTACTGCAGGATTCTTCTTCTAGCTTTTATTTATTTTGGAATATGCTTAAATATACGAAAACATACTTTTCAGTATGAAAATACTTTTATGTATAAAATTATTTTTACAGTATTGAAATTAAATAACTGCTGAAACAATCAATATATTTAGTAGTATAATATATGTATTAAACTCTCTCAGAGCTGCCAAGTCTTTGGCTTTTTGGATACCGGTATTTTAATAGAGAAAAGGATGTTTTATTTAATTGTAACATTCTGGGGATTTAAAACAACAACATTTTCTTTAACCTTTTGATTACGGGGCTGGGACATATGACGTCTCAGAGACTATTACTTTATTTAATTCCCACCAGTTTTTGAAAACAATTCTCTGTCATACAATAACACCAGTATAATTTCAAGAATAATATAAGTGAACGGAATTATTTTGTAAATTGCAGTGCGAGTAAATGTAATAATTGTCTCCAGACCTAGCCGTAATCAAAAGGTTAAAATTTTACTGGTGTGCAAAAAGCCGGAGACTTGGCAACTCTGCTCTCTCATTATTTAAATTTAAATTCGTTAAATACCATTTACACGCATTCTAAATATTTATTAACAAACAATTTTCCATTACATGAAAATCGCTTGCTTTTAGCGAGGAAAAATTCTGCTCACCAAATCGCGTGATGCTTTTGTCTTTTCACACCAAATATTTGAAAGTATTTTATTTTATTTTTCTTTACTAACTTTCTACCGTGTTTCCGCCACTAAATTTGACTAATCATTTATTATATCATAAATAGTTTAATTTGTACTTTTTTCAAAATATTCTCAGTATGTCCAGTGTGGAGACTTCCTTATTATCATACTTTATTAAAGCAGAAATATTAAATAAATATTTTAAGCACATATATATATGTAAAATCCAATTCTATCTGTCCCTCACAATTCCAGTTTTACAGCCTCATTGACCGCAGTCTTATTAGGTTTTCTATTTAGAAATCGGTGACAGTTTCAACAATGAGTAATTGTTAAAAAGTACTAATCGCAAAAGTATCAGAAAAGCGCCGAAATTTGTGATGAAAAACTTGCATTATACGAAGCCAGCTTCGCCATAGCTGGCTAATTTGGCAAAATTCCCATTAAAACTAGCTCATCTTCATAATCAAGCTCATCAAAAATGAATTTAAATGCGCATTTAAGATTTTTTTTTTCAAAATTTATGAATCACAATTCAAAGTGTAACATACGAAAATGTATGCTTTTGCAACTTCATCCCGATGTTACCAATAAAATAACCGCTAACAGACGATAGTTCATTATCTGATAGTCCAAAAGTCGACAGCACGGAAACCTAAGGTATCAAACACAAGAAAAAAAACTTTATTTTATGGAAAAGTAGAAATAGGGGAATCTAATGATCTATGTTTGACTGAAGAGAAGTGGTGCATAAGCCAAAAATTAAACACACCAGCGGTTTATTCCTAGGCTTATCATTGTGTTTGTCTTAGAATTAAAGGCATGGAAATAACAAGATATTGGAACAGGCCTATTTTTCTCGTTATTTTCTTAGTTTTCAAAATCCTTAACTCAAAAAACTCTTTAATATTATTTTGTATATGTTGCAGCCAATACCTGAAATTGGCCAATTCTAGAACTGGCCGGCCAATTCGCGAATTGGCCAGCAACGTTAAAAAATGACTGGCCAATTCTAGTATTGGCCAGCCAATTCGCGAACTGGCCAGATGCAATTGGCCAATTCGCGAACTGGCCAGATGCGATTGGCCAATTCTCGTAATAGATATAAGCACTCGGCTTAATCATTTCTAACATAAAGTGTCTATGAATTCAAATAGTCTAGACGTCAGCCTGTTCGTCATCTAACTCGAGTAAAGTTTCCGGTTAACTTGTAATTGTCATCATATTTGGTTTATCAATTAATTTCGATATTGAAAGGGAATTGTGTACTATTTTTGGTTGATTTAGTTGGGTACACAAAAATATTTCGTTTCAATATAATCGATGAGAATCTTTTTTACTGTACATTTTAATGTTACATTATCTTAATTACAAAAAAATTGGTACCTATGCATGATAGTTCGGATGTTGGCCAAGGCTTCCCGGCCAGTTCGCGAATTGGCCGGCCAAAACCCGAAATACGCTATTCATTTCATGTATTTCGGGTTTTGGCCAGGAAACTTGGCCAGTTCGGGTATTGGCCAGCCAGTTCTAGAATTGGCCAGGCTCCGGGTATTGACCGCAACATATACATCTCTTATACAAAATACACTGTGTAATATTATCGCTCTTTTCTAAGTATCCAAACAGTAATCTGTAACATTTTCATGAAACTGGAATACTCTTTTCATTGTATCGAAAGTTTTATGCATTTATTATTTTGTTTGCAAATGATTAAATAAATACAGGGTGTTACAAAATGCATTTTAATGGTGTTACACTCACTCGAACATAATAAAATAGACATGAATTTATGATGCATATATATATACTAAAATACACATTTTGTCAATTTGTGATTAAAGGATATTTATAATTAAATTACAGTTCCAGACAAAAGTATTCCACTACATAATGCTATCCAGGAAATCATTGTTTGGGGCATGTTTTAATTATATTAAACTATTTCTCATTTTATGAATATGATATACGTTGCTGAGAGTTAATAAAAGTTACTTCCTGTATATTTACAGGAACACAAAAAAAAAAAAGGTTTCGGCCACCATACTGTATCCGAAGTACTGTCTACTTTAATAGCAAGATCTGAATAATTTTGAAACTCCGTTACCATATGAACGCACCTCATTTGCTACGCTTCACGTGCAATTTCCAACTTGTTTAAATGGTTACTACCATGCAGGAAACATTAATGACAAATCATACATGGTTGTTAAGGAGCGTTAAAAATGATTCTAACATTTACTTGAATTTCTGATTATGAAATAAAAAGTATACTGTTAAAACTAATGGTGACACATTGCACCTATATTTACACATTGCACAAATATAATATTTTATGTGTTAAAAACTGAAGAAATGGAAGTAAAAATGTAACACTTCATATAAAATTAAGCGTAGATTTTAGAAATATTTTGAAAACTAAGAAAAAAAGGGACATCCTTTAAAAAGAGTTTACCGAAAGAAGAAGTTAAAAATGTTAATTTTCTGAGGTATTTTAAAAAGAAGGGTGCATCAAACTTGCATAGACTTTACATTACGGAGGAAAATTCGGCAAATGAGTGGCCAGCAGCCTTAAGCAAATGCCATTCAATTATCGCAATGTGCGTATGCAACCGCATGACCCCTACTTGATGCGTGTGGTCCATAAACTCTTAAAACTGTACCTCTTATATAAAAGGCACAAGCATATCATGCCTTCTATTATTTTGATATGAGAGGCACATAGAAAAAGTGCCCCTGATTTTCCAGAAAAACGTCAAGTCATGACAAATTAAGAGTCACCGATACGAAAGTGAAGTTTGTCAGAGGCACTAAGTCCGATTTGTGCCTTTAAAAATTGTCAGAGGCACAAAGTTCCATTTGTGTACCTTTGAAAATTCACTGTCAAAGTGATAAGTGGCACGATGGCAAATACGCATGCACACTTTTAACAGTGTCTTAATTTCAAGGGCACCATGTGCCTCTTAATATTCAGAGGCAAAAAAATTCCAAATGTACTTCTTATATCGCAGGCACAGTTTTAAGAGTGTAAGGAAGAAAGGTGGTATTCAATGTGGATATCTTTGCATACGGAATACTAATTATTTTGTAGACAATATGATAATGTTATAATGTCTACTAGTACTGTGTTAAATTGAAAAGACAGGAAAGCATAACAATCAAAGCAAATTTATGAGGGTTGATGTTTCACAATAAATGCCTCATTAGACTAATTCGATTTCAAATAGAAATATTTGTTATATCTATTTCATTACGCTTTAGTTAATTTTTATGATAAAAAAATTCTAAATTTATCTTTCTATCGTTTAAAGACACAATAATCTAACAGAAAATTCTAATAATACCTAAAAAAATACGGTATGCATAATTCAGTTTGGAGAATTCTTTCCATGAAGCGTAAAACAAATTTAAACTAGTCGTTGGAGGTTACCGTGATACCGTGATACCCATCATGGTTATGCATATTATAACATATGAAAATAAAACATGCGGTAACTATTTATAAAATGCATTGTAGTTCCAAAACAAAATTTAAACGTATATTCAAATGTTTTGAATATGCATAGTAATGCTCTATTAATGAGTTGCTGATGAACCCATTTCGACAAATTATATAAAACGCCGAATTACTCAAGTAGTACCGAAATGCGTAATAGAAATATCCTTATAACTCCAAAAATAATAATCATATTTACAAACAATTTTCTGCGTTGGATTAAGCGTCTCATTTCTAATTAATATATATCTTTGAATTGAAATTTGAAAGAAAAGCAGGGTACTGAAAAATCGAAGAATCTGGAAAACAGAATTACAAACATCTCGGCAACTAATAATCCGATAGACTTCGTTCTTTATGCAAAATTTAAATTATTTTATTGCCTTTTACACCTTTTCCTTAAAATAAAAATTTTCGAAAATTTTTATACATCTTTCATGAGATCGAATTATTCGAGAGTCCGAAAAAAATAGTTCTGCATAATCGAGGTTACTGATATTAAATAGGCTTCGTCCCACTCTTACATAGTAAGCACATACAAAATTTCAAGTCTCTATCTCAATTTGCTCGGGAGATAGAGCGTTTACAGACAGACAAACAGACGGACGGACGACAATTTTTTTTTCTAAAAATACGTTTTTTGGAATCTCTAGTATCTAAAACGTGGAAATCCGTCAAAAAATTTTTTTTCGATTTTCAAAACGATTGAAGGACTTACCCTATACCACGTATGATGGGTAAGTAAAAACTATTGAAACCCATTGTGCATTGCTTATTTTTATGAAATTTTAAGACATTTATTGATATTGCGCATTACACAGATTTATAACATTTTATTGTGATAAATTTGAGGAGGAGCCATACTCAACATTGAAGATAATATTCAATTTTAAGACGAAAATTGACATTTATTAGACACAAAAAGATCATAGAAAACCAATAATTCTAAACAGTTACAATTTTATAAACATTATTTTTACACAAATGGGGTAGTCTTCAATTCTTTGGAAATTGAAATTATGTGGGTTTCTAACAACCCGACAGGAATTTGCGCAATGTAACATATTTTTATTTAAATCACAACTATAAGAATCTATAAAAAAGTTATTTAAAAGTAAATTTGTTAAAACAATTGCATTTTTATTTATTTTTAAATAATGATGTTCCAGACTTAAAATAACAGCATTATTCATTTTCTGTCTTTTTAAAAATTGAAATGGCACAAGAAGTTTAAAATAATATCACGAAAAATTTAAAGTTCTATAATCCTTTTGCAGATTTTAAACGGCATGACATAGCCTCTACCATGCATCAAATGCAGGTGTTTCCTTAAACAAATGTTAAAACTGAGATAAATTAGTATTAACATCATTAATAACTCGCCCTGGGCTTTATTCTGTCTTAACATCTAATTACTTTCTTCTAAGAAAAAGCACAGAGTGCATGAAATACTCCCATAATCTTTTGCCCTTCTATTTACAAAATAAATATTCGAATAAAATATCTGAAAGCCTTACCTTTTTAACAAAGGATTAGGAACACTTAACATGCTGCAAAAGAAGGATTTTTTGACATAAATCAAAGAGAATTTATAAAATTTGAAGTTTTATTCTGAATAAATCACTGAAATAATAAATTTGGATTAGACGGATTTAAAGTCATAATTTCCATCATGTTTTAACTCTTTAGTGCAATTAAACACTGTATATGTAAATGTTTATGTTTACTTTTCTGATATTTGGAATATTAACAAATGATTTATAGTACAACTAAATAATTCGGTATAAACGCATGTAGCGTTTGGCTAGATTTTTGGTTTTCTGTAATATTTATTATTTTTTTAATCTTCGAACTAAAGCACTCGAGTTAAATAAGGAAAAAGTTAGTATCTTAAACATTTTAAGTTGGTATTATATGCTTATTGAAAAAATAAACAAATCCTGTCGGGTTAACTTACAGTTGAAGGTACATTTCAAAGTTAAGTGCCCATTTCAATAACAAAAAATAAATAAATAAATAAATAATGATGATAGATAAACCCAGTTTAACAACTTTATTTAACCGCTTTTGAAGAATTTTTAATTTCTTTTTCTGCAACAGCTGGTTATATCAGAATCATCTTAAGTGAAAATCGGTTCAAATCCCCGCTTATACAGCATTTTTTGAAATATTTTCTGATTTTATGAAAATATCGACAAAAACGGCACATTATATAGCTCCAAAAGAAGAGAAACTGCCAACTGAATGCGTTTGAGAGTAAAATGGAATTTAAAAATTATTTATAAAATAAGCAGTTTGTTATTTGAAAACATCCTGAATTCCCCAAATTCGGTCGCTTCGGGGTTTTTTGTTCGACATACCCACTTTGATGGAATTTTTAAAAATATATTTTGTCTTTATCTCAAAACTGGTCAATACGTCACATTTTATAGTCCCTAAATAAGATAACCTGCAATTGGATGTGTGTGAGAGCAAAATATACTTAAAAATGTGTCAGAATATAAACATTTTGGATTTGACATTTTTTCTTCAACTCCTATTTATATTTGTTATAAGAATTGATCCCATTAAATTTTTGTCCATGTAAAAGATGCAGATATTATTGAGAAGATGAATAATAAATTTAATCGGATTTGGTATTTTAAAAATTGACAAAGTTATGAATTTTTTTTCTTCTTTCATCCCACTTTTTGTTTTCGTTTTTTTATTTTTTTTTCAGCAAGAGTTACTCCTATCAAAAACTTGTAATCACAAAAATCTTAGATATTATTAAGAAAATTTATAATAAATTTAATTTGATATGATATCTTGAAAATTAACTAAGTTATACATTTTTTTATCCCCAAAACATATTTTTCTTCGCCTTTTAAATCCATTTTTAATTTTATCAAATATCTGTTATGCATAAACATTTGGCCCATTTTTTAAAGTAATATAAACTTTAAACTGATTCGATATATAATTTAGTTAAGACGTTATGGTTAATTCCCCTTCCAGAAATCTACAATGTCTCCCTCGGAACTACAGAAATCCCTCCCGGAGAAAAGTGCTTGAACACAATACTTATCTCATTCCTATATCGCTAACCGGTCAGGGTTCTATTTCGAAAGAAGTGAAGTTTGTGTATTTAATAATAGAGATACCAGCTGAGACCATCACCACCTCCCCCACACATCGGAACTGACATTTTCCTTGTACAAATTTTGGATTGGTTCAAATGCTATGTTGTTACCAGATAAAAATGCATCTGTAATCTGAATGAACTGAATAACGCGAATCGTCAGAGAAAAAAAAAATATTGCACCATTTATTTCTCATCCAGTTTATATTGTCTGTTGCCCATTCCTTGCGGGTACCACGGTAGAGGAGAGGTCTACACGGGCCGAAATTTCCAGAACCGAGTCCGGCCCGATCCATAGAAAAATATTCGGCCCGACCCGAACGAAAAATATCTTGGCCCGACCGGCCCGTTATAAAAGTTAAAATTTCGGCCTAAGCCCGGCCCAGCCCAGCCCGTAAGTTAAAATTTAGAGGCCTAGTCCGATATACTAGCTAAAAACACAGCCCCAGCCAGTAAAAAAATGAAACTCAAATTTCGATCCGAACCCGTCCCGAGCCGAGTGAATTGTTACAGAACATTGATTTTTACTGTTACGAAAGAGTTCTGATTGAAAAACTTATCTTAGTTTTTTTTTTCATATTTAAAATCTTTATTTATGCGTAAGTATCGTAGACTGCGATATTTATGTTTTTAATGAACCTCTTTTTTTTGTATGTAAATGTTACAGTTATCATTAATATTATGAATCCATATTTCATGTAATGGAGACATAAAAATCTAAAAAATGATATATGGTAAAAGTAAAATCTTCTAAGACGATATCGCTGTGGGAAGAAAAAAATATTTTTAGACAAGCTCCTTTCTCAGCAGGCGTAAATGTATAATGCATTTTTTTCCTCGCGTATTATTGTAGTTATTTTTCATGGATGGACAGTTTAAAACAAGTTTAAAAGAAATTTCCATTTTCAGTTTAAATGTTTAAAAGAAGATTTCGTCATAAGGCCAGTTCTTTTTTCATGACTTTAACTCTATTGTAATAAGCCTAGAAATCTACAATCATTTAAAAAGAATAAATTTTAATGTTTAATTGTAGACTAATGACGGTTTAAAAGTACATTCCTTTTTTGCAAACATTTTTGGACTAAGCCAAATATTACTGATTTTTGGACAGACTTGGCCACGCCTAGAATATGATTTTCATACGGGATAATTCAACCGAGATTAAATGTTTTCTTCCGTGACGACTAGAAAGAATGAAATCAATCGCAGCTTCCTACATAAAAAATAAATTAGACCTAACCCGGAAAGATTAGTGACTACGCCCGACGCAGCCCGAGTCTTTAGAAAAATGGAAAGACCAGGCCCGGACCGGCCCAGCCCGGCCAGTGCAGGCCTCTATACCACGGTGCTTTGATTAACAGCCAGCTCAGAAAGTCGCGTTTTTATTTTGAATTAATTTTATATTTTTTTCGTCTGTCCGAAATTTCACTTTTCTCACGTAATTAAAATTCCCAGCATAATTTCAACAGTTTCAGGAAACTTAACTTTTATGAGATCTAACGGAAAATTTGGTTACATGTACCGATACATTAAGAATGTATATATTTTTTAGAATAATTTCAATTATAAAAGCCAATCTCTGGTTCCCTTAATCCCATGCTCTTTCATAATTTGATAATACCATATCATTACAATTTTTATCATATTATGTTTTCTACATGAAAGAATTAAATTATTTACTTTGTCACATTTTACAAACTAAGGATAACTTTAAGGTGTTGTTTATTTTTATGAAAACTTTATTATTTATTGCATTCCTAGATGGACATTTTTTAAATCATTAACTGAACTCTCCTATAAATTTTAAATTATTAACTCTCTTGAATATTTCATAAAAAAATACTGCTTTATTACCTCTATGATTTAAATTTTGAACCTCAAAATTACTTTTAATTTCTTCTCTTATCTTTTAAACTTCCATTACTTGAGAGCCATAACAGTTACTTACTTACACAAAACTAATGAAATGTTCGTAAATCTGTTACAAGCTCACAGCAAATTTGCGTAATAAATCCTAAAGTATGTCAAGAGCAACAGTTTTCTTCAACAAGTATTAAAAACAATATAAATGAAAGTTGATATAATTAATTACCTTCCATATAACTTCAGTTGAAACCCGTATCCTAATTACCTTCATTTTGAAAACGAGCAAGCAGTAAGTGAAACCCTTGTCTAATCCTTTGTTGTTTGTCAGTAAGGGATTTAAAAATCCTGCAATTTTCTCTAAAGTAGCTTAGATAAATTTTAAGCTGATGGCATATATCTTTAAGCACTAAAACGCCTGGAAATTTTATTCAAACTTTATAAAAATATTTTTGGCATGAGTTTAAAACTACATAACAAAATAAAGAAGTTATTATTTATGGATTTTTTTTCTGTGTGTTTTATATTTAACTTATTTTATAAAGAAATTTCTGATTGGATTCAAAAATCAATTGGTTGGGCAAATGGATTTATTTTGACCGTTTTAACATTAATATTTTTAATACTGATTGTTTTCGAATTAATTAAAAATCTTATTTTATTTAAACTTTATAAGAATATTTTTGACAACAGTTTAAAACTACATAATAAAATAAATAAGTTATAATTTATTGATTTTTTTCTGTGTGTTTTATGTTTAACTTATGTTATAAAGAAATTTCTGGTTCGATCCTAAAATCAGTTGGTTGTGCGAATCGATTCATGTTGACCGTTTTAGCATTAATATTTTAAATACTGATCGTTTTCAAATTAACTCAAAAAATTTTATTTTTCAAAACCTCTAGAAAATTATTCTTACTTATGTTTGATTATAGAAATTTATCTTGATTTATGTCGCTAATATTTGTGTCATCTAGATGTGCGATACGTTAAATATATAGCGGCGCGAATTAGTCACCAACAACAAAATATTATTGACTTATATTTAATAATAAGCTTTTATATCGAAATGTGATAAATATTACAAAATCCTAATATTATCTAAATTATCTGAAATTCAGAAATTTCTTTTAAATTAATTATTTACATTTTAATTGTATTTTGAATATTTGCAGAAATAATCTATTAAGTTCTAACAATCATTAGCGTATTTAAATTTTTTGACAAAATTATTGCATCTACATACATAAATATTATTCTTATGAAGTAATTAGATTGAATAATGCTAAATAATAAAATTCTTAAAATCGTATAATATGATTCTTTTTTCTAAATTGATTTACGAAATTTACCATTTACAATTCAATCTTTAACATTTTTTATGATATTTTTTTTCTTTAGGCAACTTCTGTTTTTCGAAATTTTATTATATGTCTTAAGTTTGTGTTTTATTCCTTTTTAATTAATAATTTAATTTAGTTATGGAACATAAGCCGAAAATGAATGATGAATTATTTATATTAATTTAAGTGCAAACGGATTTATCTCACGTAATCACCTGCACGCGAAAGATATTTTTTTTAATTAAAACTTTAATTGAAAATGGACATTTTTATTATGATGCTTGTATAAACCGAATATACGACTTTCAGTGAAAAAATTTCCAAAATCTGTAGCCCGTATATAAGCCTATGTTAAAAAAAATGGTAAATGATAAATTCAGAGAGCGAAAATTTAGCACTTTTCTCTGCATAACTAATAGAAAAAAATGCTTTCATT
Source organism: Maratus speculifer (assembly GCA_964019185.1). NCBI lineage: Eukaryota > Metazoa > Arthropoda > Arachnida > Araneae > Salticidae > Maratus > Maratus speculifer. Next base: position 274,576,377 of record OZ025295.1, on the reverse strand, counting down.
GAACATGCAAATAGAGAAAAATGCATTCATTGAGCAATCAAATAGAAAAAAATATATTCATTCATTGAGCACGCAAATAGAAATTATTGATCTCGCATATTCAATCTTATTGTGGTGACAAATCTCTATAATTGAGTCCCGCAAATTTTGTTATAGTTTGGTCGTTCATAAAAACCAAACCTCTTATTTTTGCTTCAGTTACCACAAGAAATCATTGCTTGGTCTATCAAAAAATGTTGCATCAATTATGTGATGGACGGATAAGCAGAATGCCATTTTTGAAGAAAATGGGAATGATATTGGATTAGACATTAACGATATTCATAATGATGTAGCAAAGAAAAAAAGTTATTTATTTTTTTTTAAATAGCGATAATGAGTTGAACAGTGAATGATGATTGGTAACTTTTTTCATTGAAAAAATGTATTATTTTTTTTTAACTTTTATTTTTTTATACTATTGATATTTTAAAATATCAAATTTTGAAATTTTCTTAGACTTGTGTATAAACCGACACCAACCCACTTTGGAGCCAAAAGAATTCTTGGATTACTTACGGAAATACATGATAACTTAAAAAACAATAAACAATGCATAATTTGCGATATAGTTTTCAAACAAATTGCAATATACTTTTAAAACAAGTTGCACTGGAAAGTAATTTTTTTTCTACTCGACGATAAAAAAGTTGAAAATGTTTTATTCAGAAGCTAAGGAAAGTCAAATTTAATCGGCTGTTATTGCCGTTACAAAATGACGTCAGAGTTTCTCACAGACCCCTTTGTATTTCACAATATAGATTGATAGGTTAGTTCGTTATTTTTTTAATAAAAAGAATAAATAAGTAACATAAAGCAAAATTTATCTACTTATTCTTCATAATTTTTCCTATACAGGGTGATTCAGCTCGTCGGTGACAAACTTTAAGGATCGATAGAGCACACCTAGACGAACATTTTTGAATAGGGAATGTAGGGTCCCTGACGCGATGGTAAGGCGCTAGGCGCTTTCGAAAATTTGGGTGCCGAAATTCGAAACGTCATAAAAACTAGGGAAATGGTTAGATTTTCTTGCTTGTTGCGTCGAAATGATTCTGTTTGTTTAGACTTTCTTCAGTACCAATTTGATAAGCGTATCTCTTAAAACATGGATAGGGGGCGCTGCAGACTTTGGAGAGCTAGACAACAACTTTAAGCCCGTTATTTTGATAATTTAACACATGCTCGCCAAAGTTTATACTCTAACTTAAAGTTTGAACCCAAAAGTAGAGCCCTGCAAAAAGCGTAAGAGCCGGAATAAAATGTCAAAGTACAGGGTGGTCGAAACTCGAAGGCTCCTAAGAGATAAACAAACAGATTTCTTGACTTATGGCATGCATTTTCATGATTCTGTTTGCTGGGGCTCTCTGAAACTCAGTTGAACGGTACAAAAAGAAACATCGATAGGGGGCGCTTTGGGCAAAAAACATAATTCGTTGACATTTCGGACGCTAACTGGAAACGGGGCGCTACGATCAGTTAGAAACAAAACAAGAGAGTAATTTACTTATCATAAGAAGCTATTAAAACTGCAGTTTGTTTGTTTTTTTTAACAAACATAGCTGGTTTCAACCATGCACAATGCGCGCAATAAAATTTACATAAGGTGCTTTTTGCTGATTTATGCAAAAGATATCGTACCATATCGATATGCAAAAGATACGTAATGTGTAGACGACAACGAGAGATGACGTAGTTGTATGCGCAGACACGTCTTTTGAACGTGCGGTACCTACTTAAGCTTCGGGTTACTTGTCTGCAGATCGGTAGTAGGATGGAACGGTACACAAACTCTGAATTGGCTGACATGCATTTGGCGTATGGCGCTGCTGGTTGTAATGGACGAGCCGCTCAGCGGTTGTACGCCGAGCGTTACCCCAACAGGCAAATCCCCTGCCATGCCTTCTTCGCTCGAGTACACCAGAGGTTGTCCACAACGGGATCTTTCGACGGAGGCAGGCCTGAACGGGAGCGATCAGTGAGCACCCCCGACAACGAAGAGGCTGTGCTTAACCTGGTTGAGGACAACCCAGGTCTTAGCACGAGAGATATCGCCAGACATGTTGGCATTTCGCAAGCAACTGCGTGGCGCATCTTACGTTCCCGGAATCTGCACCCCTACCACATCCTGCGGGTGCAGTTGCTCAGAGAGCAGGATTTTGGCCCTCGAGTGGAATTCTCAAGATGGTACTTGGCGATGAGATCCAGGGATCCCCGTTTTGTAAACAGCATTTTGTTTACGGACGAGTCCACCTTCAGCCGGGAGGGAATGTGGAACGCCCACAACAGTCATGTGTGGTGTGATGAAAATCCACATGAAACCAGAAGCCGAGCAGCCCAGGAGCGTTTCTCAGTAAATGTGTGGGCCGGCATTCTGGGGGATTGCCTCATTGGCCCTTATTTGTTACCTGAACGGCTGACAGGTGGAAATTACCTGATTTTCCTGGATCAAGTGCTGCCGCAGCTTCTGGAGGAGGCGCACGTACCCGAAGGTTCGCGTCGCCAGATGTGGTTCCAGCACGATGGAGCTCCGGCCCATTACACGAACGACGTGCGTCTCCATCTAAACGCAAGGTATGGCCAGCGGTGGATCGGGCGTGGGGGTCCAGTTCACTGGCCTGCCCGATCACCAGACCTCACCTGCTTGGATTTCTTCCTTTGGGGTTACCTGAAGGCCAAGGTATACCATACACCTGTCAGCAGTGCTGAAGAACTTGTGGCGCGCATTGTGGCAGCTGCAGGGCAGATCAGAGATACTCCTGGCATTGTTGGAAACACACACTCCTCAATGCGACGGAGGTGCGAAGCCTGCATCATGGCCCAAGGTCGAAATTTCGAGCATCTTCTGTAGTGTTATTTTTTGTAAATAAATTTCCAGTATCATTGATGTTTTTGGTCTAAATTTATTCAGAAGTGTTGAGCAGAGGTAGAAAATGTGTTTTCATTATTACTAACTGATCGTAGCGCCCCGTTTCCAGTTAGCGTCCGAAATGTCAACGAATTATGTTTTTTGCCCAAAGCGCCCCCTATCGATGTTTCTTTTTGTACCGTTCAACTGAGTTTCAGAGAGCCCCAGCAAACAGAATCATGAAAATGCATGCCATAAGTCAAGAAATCTGTTTGTTTATCTCTTAGGAGCCTTCGAGTTTCGACCACCCTGTACTTTGACATTTTATTCCGGCTCTTACGCTTTTTGCAGGGCTCTACTTTTGGGTTCAAACTTTAAGTTAGAGTATAAACTTTGGCGAGCATGTGTTAAATTATCAAAATAACGGGCTTAAAGTTGTTGTCTAGCTCTCCAAAGTCTGCAGCGCCCCCTATCCATGTTTTAAGAGATACGCTTATCAAATTGGTACTGAAGAAAGTCTAAACAAACAGAATCATTTCGACGCAACAAGCAAGAAAATCTAACCATTTCCCTAGTTTTTATGACGTTTCGAATTTCGGCACCCAAATTTTCGAAAGCGCCTAGCGCCTTACCATCGCGTCAGGGACCCTACATTCCCTATTCAAAAATGTTCGTCTAGGTGTGCTCTATCGATCCTTAAAGTTTGTCACCGACGAGCTGAATCACCCTGTATTTTTTATTATACAATAATTTTTGAAATTCTTAGAAATATTGTCATTTGCATATAAGTATGAGGTGTGCAAAATCATCTGAAACATACAAAATCAAAAATTTCAGAAAACATATTGATTTTGTGTGCGTGCGGAGGAGTAGACGGAGTACATGTATTTTCATTTATTAAAATTGAACGAACATTCGTAAAATAGTAGACATTTTATTTCAAAAGTTATGTCATTATCTCTCTTTTATGATTATTATTTTGTAACTTTAAAGTGACTTTAAAAATATGCAATAATTTTTAATCTCAAAAAGAAAGAAAAAAATATTGATTGATCTTCTTAACCTTTAACTGCTGTGACAAGCATTGTCACATAACTACTGTGAGCGATCTGTGAGACCGCTTAATGTAAAGGTGATTAAAATGTTAAATTAACTCTAAGAATACTATTTTTGTATTAAACTTTATGTACAGGACTATTATAAATAAAAATCAGCTATTCAAAAGTCTCTAGAGATAGTAATAGAACTCCAAACGAAACAAAATTTGACCAATATTTATAGTTAAACTAAAAATTGCGAGTTAAACTCTGAAATTTCAGCTCTGAAACTTCAACTCTGAAACTTCTGATAAATTCAGCGGTCTGTCAAACCGCTAACAGCGGTTAACGGTTAAACGCTTTTTTACACAGCTTCTTGAAAATTGCTGTTTCAAAAAGAAACAAATTACGCTTTTAAAGTTAAAAAAAATAAGGTTTAAACATTAATCGTTATACTTCGCAATTTTAGTTAATCGTTATAATTTACCACTGATAATTAGCCCACGGTTCATCGATTAATAAGTACGAAGCAAAATATTTAGAAAGCTTCCAGCTGTGTTCCGCTCTTTGAAAGTTTAAAATTCTATAAATTGATTTGAATTAATTTTCAATCCTTTAGCGTTAAAAAGACATTTTAAAAGCTATCTAATCTACTTGGAGAAATTTCAGGATTTATAAATCTCTTACTAACAAAATAACAAAAGATTAAGCAAGGTTTTTAGTTTATCTTCGCTTTTTTATGATAGAAGGTAATTAGGATATGGACTTTTGAGAGGAAACTCCTGGGAAGTAATTAATGACATTAGCTTTTATTAATCTCGTATTTAATATCAATTTAGAGAAATTTGTTGCTTAAGTCTTATCACACATATTTAGACTGTTTTAAATTGATTTACGAACACTTCATAAATTTAGTCCATGTGTTTTTAAAATAAATATTATGTTTTAAACTAATGGAAGTCGTAAAAGATTGGGAAGCAGATTTTATATTATTTTAAGGCAAAAAATTTAATGCTGATGGTTGCAAAATGTTTCAAGAAGAAGGTCCAATTTCTTTCATTAAAATTCAAGTATTTAATTTTTTTGCGGTGTGTGGGGGGGGGGGGAGAAACTATATATTACCTTTGCACTTTTGGCACTATATTTGCTACAATTAAGTTTTATATTTTAAACCATTTGCATATGTATAGCCTTTTTTTAAGTAGTTATATGAAACATTTGCTACTGTAAAAGCCTTTCTACTAGCAGAGAAAATCGTAAAGCATTTAAATATGTTGCTTTCAATAATAACTATAACATTTGTAATAATTGTATTATTGTATAATAATTGTATAATGTAATATAATTTTATTTATAAATTGTAATATTTGTATTGTAATAATTGTAATACTGTTATGAGTATTCTTGGTTAACTAATCTGATTAGTTGTGTAAATATTTCATATAAAAAAAATCTAACTACAGATTAATTTAATCCGTTTTAACCCCTTGAAGGGCGGCGGTATAAAATATATACCGCTTAATTTTAATTGCAAAATGCCACATTGACACCAGAATTTTAAAATGAAAATTTTATTTAAATCAAGTACGTAAAAAAAAAGTTTTTATTTATTTTGAAATTAATTTGTTTTTAAAATCTGGTGTTTATCAGTCATTTCAGCATTTTAAGAATGCAAGTGCTTTGCTCCTCAAAGGGTTAATGAGAAAAACCCATCTAAATTTCATATTATTATTCAAAAATTCCAGCATATCTTCGGCATAAAAGATAATTTTTGACGTGAAGCAATTTCTTGATAAATAAATCCGCAAATAAAGCATTAAAGATATAGTATCTGGTATCCCATGTTAACACTGCAATGCAGTTTACATAATAAATCAGAGTCAACCATTCGACATAAGACTCAAGGCGAACAAGCATGCATTTGAAAACAAAAATTTAAATTTTAAGATTAGGGGCCATTATTTAAAGTCTGAGCATTTTCCAAAATTTTCAAAACTTTTACAATCACATTGAACTTTACCAACTATAGAAGTCTAGTTTTCTTAATAATATGGTACACCTGAATTACAAATTTAATTTTTAACGAAAGCGGATGGATTCCAATAAAATAGTCATTGTTTCTGTGAGTTGATTTTTTACAACATTTTTTATGATTTTACATTAAAATTTGCACATGAGTTATTCTATAAAATCCAAAACATATTTTTTAAAAATTTCTTAAGTATTTTTAACGTTCTATAAAACTGTAATAAATTGTCCGTAGTCTCAGATATCTTTTTATTTATAAATATGTTAATACGTAGTACTATCGTTGACAGCGAAATATATGAATGTTTGTTATTTGACACTTAACTTGAAATCTTATTTAGCGAGAAGGAGCCTGTTTTAATATTCATTTTAATGATGTTAATATTTATTTTTTTTCGATAATAATTCAATAAAATTTGTGCCGATGAGCAATAACCCCTCACAAATATCAGTCAAGTGCATTTCTGGAGTCCCGGATTACAGAGCAGCGCATCTAATATGCACCTCTTTTAAAATGATCAATACCAAATAGTTATCGCTCGCCTAATGCTGAAAAAATTATTCGTAATCTTCACTAAAAAATACAAATACAGAATGTTCGAAATCCGATCCATAAAATCTTAGTTACTGTAAAACACTAATCAATTTCCGAGGCAATCTTCAATAAGCCTCGGTACATCATCAGTCAGATATGCTGACCCCGACTAAGGGTTAAGACTTTGTTGAACAATATTATGATGCAATAAATGGAAAACGTAATTCTTTGTGTACAGAAAAACATGTTTTTTGTGTAAGCCTTTCAGGGATGAGATTTCCGCTTTTTTCCACACCAGTAAAATCTTAAAGAAAATGCTATATTCTTTAATCGAAACATTTTTGCGATTTAAGAGAACAACATTTTCTCTAAGATTATACTGGTGTCAAAAAAAGCGGAAATCTCATGCCTAGCCTTTGATGTAATACGTATCTCGCTAAAAAAGTGCTATAAGAAACAAATTGCTATTTTGTTTAATTCAACTATCTGTTAGGTTCCATTCACATTAATTTCTCTTTTTATAACTTTATTTATATCCATGAAAAAAATTATAAAGATGTGTGTCCTATAGGATATATCGGGTCTCAAGAGCCTAAACTTAAAGAACACTTAAAAAATACATGGTAATCCGAGGATATTTGCAAGAGTTGGAGCACAGCTAGGTAGCTAACATAAAATTAAAATTCATAAACAATTTTGAAATTTGTTTTAAAATATTAGAAAAAAGACTCCTGCATTTAGCTGTAGGCATGGAAAATGCAGTTGTGTATGAAAACAGTTGGTTTACTCATTTTTATACTTATGCATTTTTTGAAACAATCAATATTTATGTTTATTTTTAAATTTCTCAATTATTCCTAGTTTAAAAATAAATTATTTACATAAGAAATATTTCCGATTACATTAAAAATCAACAAGTGTATATTTATAACACGTGGAAGACATTAATTTAATTTTTTTTAGAAGAATCAATGATTCTGTATTTATCAAAAGTGAAATGAGTACATTTTACCTTATTTAAGAAGAATAACATTTTGGACATTTCGAAATCAGGCTCTCTAAGGAAAAAATGTGATTAAATGTTCAATAACAGATGTAATCTACAACAGAAAATGTGATTTATATATACTAGAGAGAAACATATTTTTGTCTCTGAAATCTTATAAATTTATCGAGTGATCGTTATTTCATAAATCATATGAAAAAATGCATGGGAAATGATTAAAAATTGTTTTTAGAACGCGCAATATTTTTTATAATTTTTACTAATAAAATTATAGTTTGCGGTTTCTAAATATTTTGTCATCGTAATTTTTTCTAAACTGCATGATTTTCTTTTCTATTTTTAGAAAACAAAAGTCAGTTCAAATAAAATCATTTTTTTAATATTATGCATTTTAGTTTTTAACCTGCATACCTGAGATAATGCATAACCTGCCGACCTGGTGTATCCTTCAGGATATACATATTTACAATTTTATTTCACGCATATACTGCTTTAAAAAATAAAAAATAAATTAATTAAAAATGATATGAATGGTATAAATGGAACCTAACAGATAGCAGAACTAAACAAAAATAATAATTTGTTTCCAAATATGCTTTTTAGCGAGGCATACATAAAAATGGCCTGTAGCAGTAATGTACGAGATGTACGAAAACGAATGTATGTATGAATGAATGAATGAAATGAATATATATATATATATATATATATATATTACAAATTTAAAATTTTTTCGCCAAAACTAACCTTTATACTATCTTAATTTTCTTATAATAATATTTCGTACTTACTTCAAATTATTAAATTAAAATCTTGTTTCTAAATCTAATCTGTTAATCCTTATGCAGACGATATAAATTCTTAATTTGCCTTAAAAAACATTAATCCAGTATGCGTAAATTTAAAAAGATGGCTCTAAATTAAAAATATTCTTAATTAAAACTTTATTTCTTAATATTCCAAATAAAACTGATTTCTTCTATGTTTTTATCAACCCTTTTTAAGAAAGTCTTATTAAATTTATTCCAAACCCATACCTTTAAAAAATATCATTATTTTATTTTATCTATTTATTTATTTTTCCGCCGTCAACGATAATTTGCATATTAATAAATTCATTTCTTTTCTTTTTCTCTTAAAATTAATCATGTATAAAAATCGTCTGCCTAAGATATTTAAAATTCTGAGTCAATTATAAATTGGTTAAATAATATATTTTTTTTTAAATAAATTTATCGTCTGTTTAAAATAATCTCGTAGCTGGACAAGAATTCTGTTTACATAAAATAATGATGGTTAGAGATTACAGAATGTTCCAGAACTTTCTTTTTAGTTTAAAAGGGGGAAGTCTCGAGATGAGAAGAAGAGATTCTGTAGATTTCTTGGGTTGCTTCTTCGATGAGGACAGCTCGCTGAAATAATGATGGAATTTTTGCAAAAAGGAGCTTTTCCTTCCTCATTATCACGAATTTAATAAATGAATTTACAGCAGCCCATGACTAATTATTGGATCTTCTACATTTATTTATTATTTTTGTTTTTTCACTCGCTTGCCATGACTGTGTGTTTGTTTTTAACCAGTGGAAATAATTCGAGTTCTCCTGAAATCGTCACAACTAATCGAAAAGTCGCACAGGATAGGTAATGCCTGTGCTAGTGCCTGTTTCGGATTTTGAAATGAATCTACTGAAGAAGTAAAATGCTATGTAAATGAATCTAATGAATCTACTGAAACGAAGTGATGACAAAAATATGAATCGCCGAAAATTTTTCCCGCCATGGTTGAAAGTGTTATTAAGCAAGAATTGCCATTATCTTTTGATTCCTCGAGTGAATGTAACAGAGGAGATTTTAATGTTAAACAGCTTTCTGTCCGAGTGGTTTGAAAGATTTCTTCTAAATATCTCGTGAATTCCTGAGGCCTGATATTCCACCTTTTTGCTGTTTATGTGTAACTGATGACTCAAGATAATCATGGTCATAATAACAAATTTTTGAAAGTTAATGATTTCAAAGTGGTGAGTATGTGAAAGGTATTCGATGAGGAATTTAATGAAGATTGGATTTTATTGAAGATTGTTCTTGAACTGTAAGTTTATTTTATTAAATGTTTTGATTATTATTTCTATTCTAATTATGATTGATGGAAAGTATTTATTATTTATTTATTTATTTATTTATTATTTTATTGATGAGAGCAATTTGAAGTTAATTTATTAATTTACTAATTTATTTATTATTTTATTATTTATTGTATGTTATGGATCTGATATAGTAATTTTGAAAAAATATGTAATTGATAGAAATTATTAACTTTGAAATTTATTGCGAATGATTTTACGATCAGGATTTAATAAAGAAAATAGAAGTGCTTCATTTATTCTAATGAGTAAGAATAAAAAAATTATGGAAGATCCTAAGTTCGTACCGTTTGACCCGAGTTCTGGAATGAACATTTTGTCTTGGTTAACTTATTTTGATAAAACATGTGATAGGGAACAGAAAAATCTAGAATGGAAATTTAATTCTATTGCGCAATATTTGAAAGGTGAAGCGCAAAAAATTTATATCAATGACTGTTTAAATTGTACGGATTATGAACAAATTAAGAAAATTTTGATAGAAAGACTCATTGAATTAGACTTCCCGAGTTTTTCTGATTTTTCAAATCTGAAATTAGATAATTTAGACAATTTAGAAACTTATTTTCGTAAGAAAGTGGAAATTGGTAGGAAATTACATCTTAGTGAAAATATACTATTACAAGGTTTAACTGATGGTTTAAAACCAGAATTCAAAAACAGTATTATTATAAATCCTCCTAGTAGTACCACCGAATGGTACCGGGTTGTCAAACAATTCGTGGAAGTTTCCACCCCACTAGTTTCAAACCAAGTAATAAATCAACCATCAGCTAGACAAAATTTTCCACCTTTTCAACCAATTAGGCCCTGGATTCAGCCAGTTAGGCCCAATAATACACCTAGGAATTGGATTCCCCAAAGGCAATCTCAGTTTCAAAGACCTAGAGTTTGTCAAAATAATTATATTCAAAATTCATACCCTTCAAGACCTTGTAGGATATGCACAAATAGGGGTGTCAGTAATGCTTTTCATTGGGAAAGAGAATGTATTTTTAGGAGTGAGTTGCCATCCTCTGATACTCTTCCAAGTAGCTCACAAAATAATTCTTATAATATTTGACAATTAATTGTGTATGGATATACAAATAATTATAATTTACCATGTGTTGTAGATACTGGCTCAACTATTGCAATATTGCCAATTAAATTTGTTAAAAAACTTAATGCTAAAATTGAGACTATACCCTCAGTTACCATTGGTCAGGCAAAAGGATTCTTACATATAAATAAAAAATGTAGTGTTCTTCTAAAAGTGGGTAAAATTAAAAAATATGTTAACTTTTTAGTATGCAATACAAATTTGGATTACGCTATTTTGGGTTTAAAAGAATGGTCTAAATTTAAATTAACCATAGATTGTAAAAATTGTATTGTAAGGCAGGGAAGGAAAATTATAACTAACAGTATATCCATACATAATGAGAGATCCCTTCATTTCAATACAGTAAATATGGACCAAGTACAACAAAACAGGGATCAATCTAATGAATTTGTAACCTCTGAATATAAAAAAGATATGAAATTAAATTCTGGTAATACTGTAGCAATAGATAATTATGATAATGAAACACTGAATGTAAATAATCATGATATAGAGTTACAATCTACTTGTGGAAATATTATGAAAAATGAAGACTGTGTTGAATATGATCACGCAATTAATGTGCATCCTGATTATAGAGGTTCCATGACTCTTCAAAATTTTCGCGATAATTCGGATTCAGATTTAACTGGGGAAATAAATTTAATTCAAGATGTAAATTTAAGGGAATTAGTTCATATTTATAGTGATATTTTTGCAAAGCATAAATATGATGTGGGTAGGATTAATATTGAACCACAACGCGTTATACTAAACTCAGACCTACCTATATCTTTGAGGCCCTACCGAACATCTCCTCTAGAAGAAATAGAAATAAAAAACCAAATTCAATCATTGTTAGCAGCCGGACTGATAAAGGAAAGTAATAGCCCCTATTCTGCCCCTGTTACACTAGTTATGAAAAGAGAGGAAGGTAAAAAAACGCGATTATGTATAGACTATAGAAAATTAAACGCAATAATTAAAAATGATGCAGAACCCTTGCCCCGTATCGATGGAATTTTAGATAAATTGAGTAGTGCTCAGTATTTTTCAACTTTGGATTTAGCCTCTGGCTACTGGCACATACCAATACATCCATCCGATACAGAAAAATTAGCATTTGCAACCAATTTTGGACTTTTTGAGTGGCTCGTGCTCCCTTTTGGCATAAAAACGGGCCCTCCCATATTCAATAGAACCATTCGAAGAATCCTTAATAAATATAAAATCGACTTTGCGTGCCACTATTTTGATGATATTATAATTTTCTCTTCCTCTTTAGAAGAACATTTAAACCATTTAGCTCAAATTTTTAACATTTGCAAACAAGAAAACATTAAACTTAAACTTTCTAAATGTAAATTAGGCCAAAATAAAACCAATTTCTTAGGTTATGAAATTACTAATGGAACAATAACACCAGCAAATGCCAATATTGAAACCATCAAAAATTTAAAACCTCCTTCCAATGTGAAAGAGTTACAACGATTTCTAGGTTCCATTAATGTTTACCATAAATTCATAAATAAATATGCTGAAATTAGATATCCTCTAAATCGATTACTTAAAAAAGACACAATATGGGAATGGAACTCAGAGTGCCAGGAGTCTTTTGAAAAATTAAAAAATTCTTTAATTGCTAAACCCATCCTCAAAATTTATGATCCTAAATTACCTTTACATATGTTTGTAGATGCCTCTCAGATAGCAGTAGGTGCCGTTCTAAAACAACCTGATAAAGATAATTTCTTACATCCTATTGCTTATCATTCTAGAATTTTGAAGAGTTATGAACAAAATTATTTCATAACTGAATTAGAATGTTTAGCTATTATAGATACTCTTGACAAATTCTATCATTACTTTCATGGTGTCAAGTTTACAATTCATACGGACCACGCATCTCTAGTATGGTTAAAGAGTGTTAAAAACTTAAGAGGTAGGCTTTTTAGATGGTCACTCAAACTTAGTATGTTTGATTATGAGATAAAATATGAAAAGGGTTCAACAAATGTCGAAGCAGACATGTTGTCACGAAATCCTGTTTGTCATTTTAATCAACATATTAGTTTATTGCTAGATAGGAAAGAAATTATAGAGATGCAAGACAAAGACAATGTTTGTGACAAAAAATATAAAAAAGAGAATGGAATTATTATAGTTCAGAAAAAGGGATTCAAAAAAATTGTTGTACCAATGTCATTAAGAAGAAAATTACTCCATATTGCTCATGATAATTTTGGACATTTAGGAATTCAAAAAATGCTTAATTTAATATCTCCCAACTATTATTGGCCTAATATGACAATAGACATTACCGAATTTGTTAAACATTGCGATACCTGTCAGAAAAATAAAAAACCAAAACAGAAAAGATTCGGCTTATTACAAGCTATGCCAGCAACAGATCAACCTTTTGAATGTCTTTCTATTGATACTGTTGGTGGATTTAACTATTACAACTCAACAAAAAAATTCTTACACATAATAATAGATCATGCAACTAGATTTGTTTGGGCTTTTCCCTCCAAAAATGTTATCACTGAAACATACACTAACTGTTTAAAACAAATTTTCAATATCAAAGCACCTCAAAAAATACTTAGTGACAGGCATAAATCTTTCAGATCTCCAAGGTTTAAGAAATTCCTTAGAAATCATCATGTTCAACAGCGTTTTACATCTGCACATCATCCTCAGACCAATGGAAAAGTAGAGCGAGTTAATCAGACTATAGTTACCAGGCTTAAATGTAAAGTTAATTCCACTTCTTCTAAAATACCTTGGACTAGATTATTAAACCAAGTCATCGAAGAATACAACAATACGCCCCATTCTATCACCAAATTCCCACCTGCCTATTTATTTTATGGTCAATTGCCTTATGAATCTCCTTTAAAACAAAACTATTACCCATCAGTAGACAAAGCCCTCAAAATTGCGAAAGCGCGAACTCATGAATTTCACCCTAAAAGTAAAAGACTCTATGATCGAAATTTTGTTGAATGCCCATTAAAAATACAAGACTCTGTAATTTATGAAGAATTTAAATACCCTAACACTCGAAAATTAGAACCTACTTTCTCTGGACCATATAAAATTATAAATAAACTTTCTGATGTAACTTATGAAATAGATAAATTTAATTATGAGACAGGACAGAATTCCGTTATTGTGCATGTTTCTAAATTAAGACCCTATTTTTCACCCGAAGATTTTAAACTGTTTCATGAGCAACCCAAAAAACAAACAAAACCTCAGATACAATCACAATCACTAGATCAAACTAAAGTCAAGACAATAGATTAAATTTTAATTCTTATTCTTTAAATAGTTTATCACCATAATTTTCAACATCAGCAGGTATGTTCTTGGAGGCCTACAAGAATATTACTTGTTTTGGGGAGTTTTTGGGGTTAAATTGGGCACCTTATGCAGGCATAAGGTGAACACTTTGATTGTAAAAGCTTTCAAATTGATGTTGATAAATTAATTTTAAGGGTGTTTAAGTCTAATTATATTTACTCATGTATTTGACATTAATATTATTCTATTTATTCAGCAGATATTTATGTTATAACAGTTATAAAATCTAATGATTCTACTCAAACCTATAACATAATATGTGATTTTCAGTGATTGTGAAAACTACAGATTAAAAGTTTTTCAAAAAAGCAAAGTATTTTTATTTCCATATCTCAATTAAGAATGACAACTTTCATTCCTATTGTATTTTATTATTAAAGTTTATAAACCATGTGTGGATAAAACATTATTCTACATTTGGCATTGAAAACTTATAACCAAATTTGACAATTTTGTAAAAGAGTATCAGAGAGGAATTAGTGTAAGGAAATACTGGTTGAGAGTCCATTTTCTAAATAGTTAGATTTAATTTTATTTGGATTTTGGAATTATTATGATTTTTTTATTTATACTTTCGGCTAGCAAAAAAATACTTTCTTATGCTATTAGAAGATAAGAAAATTATTTAGTTGCTATGTAATTATTTTTATCCTCAACCAATATTTTCCCTATCAATAATAAACAAATAGTGATATTTTCTTTTGATTATACTCTTGTTTTACTATTATTATTATTATTAGGATTTCTATAATGAAGTTTAGTATTAATTATACTCTTATTGAAAAATATTAGGATATGGAGTCTTATTATACTATTACTTATTATTGTTGTTATTGTTATTATTTAAATTTTTCTATATTATTTATTATTGATATTGAGAGTGATGCTATTTATTACTGAAAAATTGATATATTACTGAAAGATGTTGGATCCAACATAACATTAAAACCAAAGATTAAACTAGGTTTGAAGATTTTTAATTAAAGAGACTGTATTCACTGGACATTGAAAAAGACTCTTTTATATATACTTGAAAGACTTGTTTCATTTAAAGGACTTATTTAAAATAAACTATGCATTGAGTCATTGTAATTGTTTAAACTTCCATGAGAACGAATTTTTATTGTTTTTATTATATTTTTATCTCTTGCTTATTAATATTCATAACTTATTTACTGTTATTATATGTATTATCTCCTATGCACTTACAAATGGTAAGTGATGTTGTAACATTATTGTATTTCTTTCAGGGAAATGCTCCTACCTAAATTTAATTCAGAATTATTTTCTCTTAACTATTTTATTTTAATCGCTAATATTTCTTATATTGCGTTAATTTTCTTTTCTTCCATCTCTTGGCTTCCTGAGTTTGACAGTTTTATTCCAAAATTTAACTTTTCTAAATTATTATATTTCTGTTGTCTGAACTTGTAGTTTTATTTAACTATCAATTTCATACAAAGTCTTGGGGAGGGGGGATAATATTACAAATTTAAAATTTTTTCGCCAAAACTAACCTTTATACTATCTTAATTTTCTTATAATAATATTTCGTACTTACTTCAAATTATTAAATTAAAATCTTGTTTCTAAATCTAATCTGTTAATCCTTATGCAGACGATATAAATTCTTAATTTGCCTTAAAAAACATTAATCCAGTATGCGTAAATTTAAAAAGATGGCTCTAAATTAAAAATATTCTTAATTAAAACTTTATTTCTTAATATTCCAAATAAAACTGATTTCTTCTATGTTTTTATCAACCCTTTTTAAGAAAGTCTTATTAAATTTATTCCAAACCCATACCTTTAAAAAATATCATTATTTTATTTTATCTATTTATTTATTTTTCCGCCGTCAACGATAATTTGCATATTAATAAATTCATTTCTTTTCTTTTTCTCTTAAAATTAATCATGTATAAAAATCGTCTGCCTAAGATATTTAAAATTCTGAGTCAATTATAAATTGGTTAAATAATATATTTTTTTTTAAATAAATTTATCGTCTGTTTAATATAATCTCGTAGCTGGACAAGAATTCTGTTTACATAAAATAATGATGGTTAGAGATTACAGAATGTTCCAGAACTTTCTTTTTAGTTTAAAAGGGGGAAGTCTCGAGATGAGAAGAAGAGATTCTGTAGATTTCTTGGGTTGCTTCTTCGATGAGAACAGCTCGCTGAAATAATGATGGAATTTTTGCAAAAAGGAGCTTTTCCTTCCTCATTATCACGAATTTAATAAATGAATTTACAGCAGCCCATGACTAATTATTGGATCTTCTACATTTATTTATTATTTTTGTTTTTTCACTCGCTTGCCATGACTGTGTGTTTGTTTTTAACCAGTGGAAATAATTCGAGTTCTCCTGAAATCGTCACATATATATATATATATATATATATATTGCTTTGCAACGTTTTGCAATGCAAAAATGTAAATTAAAGTTAAAAAATCCTAAGAAATTGTTGAAAAATGTGCTTTTTCAATCCCCATGTATCATCAAATTTTATGTTTAAAAATTTTTTTTAATTTTTTCTCGCTCCATATAAACGATGAAGACGTAGTGCACTATTACTTTTCATTCAATCATAATGATTGGTAAAGTTACCAGTAGAATTTTTTGAGCGAAATATATCCGCCGATGTCAGCCTACGTAGGTCAAGTGGTAAAGAATTGACAATGTAAATAAAAAGATATGCATTCGAGTTCTGTTTTGGGCAATTTTTCGCTCACTTGGGAAAATGTTATTTGTACGATAACTTTACCAATAAGTGTGATTGACTTAAAAAAAATTAGTGATCATAGAGACTGAAATAGACTGAAATAGGTCTCAAGACTGAAATAAGCATTTTTTAAATTGTGTCTATGCAGTAGAGATGGGAAATATAGTTATTTTTGGTTAACAGGTTACATCGTTCCGCACTTGCACAGGTAACAGGTTTTAGCAACCTGTTATTTTTGTAACGTATAACTTATCGATGAGTGTGCTGTCAACAGACTTAATTAGAAGGACTTTAAGATATTTTGAATAATTTCGGGACATAAATACAAATGCTGTTTTAGTTCAAATAAATCCACACCATTAAATTTAGCTTGGAGTTAAAAATTTAATTTTTGCAAGACAAAAATTTACTTAGTTATGATACTTTGCAATTCACGCATTATTAGAGTCTTCTTGCACTAAAAAGGCATTTTCCTTCGTTGAAAATTCACAAATATTATCAGGCGCTTGCGAAAAGAAAATAGCGCCCGGACCAAAATTAGAATTTAGTCCCCCTCCTTTCACAACTTTTTCTTGTGAAACGCCAAAATTACCATTGTAGTATAAATTTGGCGTCCCCTAAATCTCTGCACCCGGGGCGACCTCAAATTCAAAGAATTGTCATTTTTTTACGCATCTAACTGTACGAGCCTAAGATTATATGCCGTAGGAAAAAACATCTTTTTTATCAACAGTTTAATCCGTAAAGCCCACTCTTCAAACAGATTCTTTCCCATTAAAATTGTGACCAAACATGACTGATATTATCACCTTGCTTTTTATAATCTAGCAGTGGCAGCAGCATAAAACTTACTTTGCGTAAAATACGTTTTTCCCCCATTTCATTTCTAATATTATATCCACTTAGTTCAATAAATACAGTTTTTATTATTCCTTTTATCTTTTCAAATAACAGTCCGATTTAATATTCTAGAATTTTTTTCTGATGTTTTAATCTTTGTAACTGTGAGCGTTACAAAACATTCAAAAAATAAAATAATTTCTGACGAGATCGAAGCCACGTGTTTTTAAATATCTATCCAATATCCGTACTGTTTGCGAACAACCAATCGGTTTGAGAGATGTTATCAGCTGATCTTTTCAATAGCAAACGGAGAACTATTATTGTGATTGGTTCCCTTGGTTAGACTAAACGGATTTTTAATGTCTTAGAATCATAGATGGGCAGGGATGCGCAAAAAGGACAGTTTTTTTTCTTTGTTCGTGTGCTTTTTTCTCTCTGTGTCTCAAATGCGTTTTAATGCTGTTGAAGAATTTCCTTTTCTGCAGTAATAGAAATTCTTTATCGTCGATTCAGATGAGATTTTCAAGTTAAGAAACAGGTTTTCGATAATTTAATTTTAATTACTGTATAAATATGTACTTGTAAAATAATTTTCCTATTTCTTTTTTTTTATTGCGCATACAAAGCGTTCTAAAATTAACAGGGACTTTTTGTTAATGTATTACTGATTAATAAATTTTAGGTTAATATTATGGTTAATATTCATCCTGTTATGTTAAATAATGCCCATCTCTACTATGCAGCTACAGTACGCCTATCATTTGATAAACCAATAATTATTATTCAAAGTTTCGAGTACGATTTAGGGATTCTAAATAAAAAAGAAGTTCATGAAATGTACGCATGTGTATATTAACGATGAAAATAAGAAACACCTCTCATTAGGTCATTTTTTCAAAATTTTTATATTTATGCTTATTTTTAAATTGTAAGCGATTAAAAAAATTCTACATTAAAGGAGTATTTTTAATATTTTAAAAGGATAAAACATTTTTCGAAATTTCAATGTTTATGCTTACTTTTCAATTGTATACAAATTAAAAATGAAATTTTCTGCTGTACATTAAAGGGGTTTTTGCTCTTTTTTGGTTGAAGAAATTTTTTTTTATTTCATTTTATTTATTTATTTATTTTGTATGTGTGATCTTTTTAAGTAGATATGTCTGTAAAACTATATTGCCGAATTTGATTTTGTTCCGTTATTACTTGGTAGTTTAGCGCAATGCATCTGTAGGTTTACACTTTTTTTTGGAGTACTATAAACGTATTTTACGCAAAATTTCTTTTTTCAAATTGGGTAAGATCGCAACGCGTAAGCTAATTAACCAATCTTGCTAAGTTTTTTATTAATTTTATTAAAGGTAAGATAATTTATTGGTGCAGTCTCAGAGATTTTTGGAGTTCTGTATTTAAAAAGTAAAAACAGATTCATTATAAGATAACTCCTGTGTCGAATATCTACACTGTAAAAAAATATGGTAACGTTTCAAAAATATTCCCGGAACGTTTCGCGTTTTTTTAGATTTTCAAAGTAATGTACCACTTTCCTGTAAAATCCTGGTTTTAATGCCTGACACGTTCCAGAAAACCAGTCTCCATCAGCAAAAAGCGTCAGAAGCGGAAGCCATTTTTTTGTTTTGTTGTTCGTAGTTTGCGCGCAAGTGTCGAAAACGAATTCCTTATGTGAATGTCAAAAAATCATTGTGAAAAGTGAATAAGTGAACGAAAATGTGCGAATAAATGAATAGAGGACAGAATCGTTTCTATTTGCAATGTCAAGGTCAAGCCCTTTCAGAGGAAAATGTAATACCTTTGTGACTCGCTGAGATTACCCCCCATACCTGTTTATGGAACGTTTAGCGAGCAGCACGTGCAAAAAAAGCGCCTGGTGTTTTGATTGCTATAAAGACTCTGTATTAATTTTAGTCTAACTGGAGATTCTGTGGTGGCTTGATTAATTTAAATGAAAAAGTAATTAATCAGTCATCTAAAACACTCTTGTTGGACATAAAAGATTTCCCCCCTCATTTAAAGGATTATTTATTAAAAGAAAAGGATAATTGCAAGAGTAAGTGAATATAGATACATAATATTCTATCTTAATCCACTAATTTTTTATATGCTATATCAATTTTAGAATAAATATGTTTTTTATAAATGTGTAACTTAAAGTTGTTTATATTTTAACGAGTTTCTATTTAAGAATTATAGATTCATGACTAATATTTAAAATTAATGTTAATCCATATTCATGCTATTTTTTAAAAGAAAAAATTTAATTAAAAGAAAACAGTCGAACAGTTGTAATTAAAAGAAAACAGTCGAAAATAACCTTTCTTTCTATTTTTACTTTTTCACTTTAAAAAATATCTTTGTTATGCTAATAATCATAAACATTTTAGTAGCCATCTCTCTCCACAAAAATATTATGTTAAAATTTAGCATTATTTAACGTGATAATATCCGTATGATTTTATTTTTATCGTTGTTTTTGAAGCTGTCAAATTCAAGTTTTGCTGCCAAAAATGTAAATTTATGTATAGTTTTTCATTTAATTTTGCTTGAGTTGAAATATTTTATATTTAAGTCAAGTTGAATAAAGGCTATTCTTTTTCAAAAGCATTTTTTTTAATTCAAACTCAATTTTATATTATCCTATATCTTATGTGATTTATTGCTAATAACTTACAATTAATTTACAATTAAAACAGAGCTTTAAAAAATGGTTGTAAATATGGAAGAAAAAGAAAATTTGTAGTTACATAGTACTATAGAATTAAGATCATAATTAATATTATACTAAATATCATTTTTTAAAAGACGAATTAAGGAATTGAACGAATTAAAGTATAAAATTTTGGCACATTTAATTATTAAATGTGTTTATATGTTATATGGAAGAAAAAAAAATATGCAATGTTTTCAGATTTTGATAACTTTTAGATAACATAAGCTGCTTCAACTATATGCTAAAGTAAAGAAAAAAAATGTATATTTTAAAATCTTAAAAATCGATTAATATGTCTTTCATCTAATCTAATGAAAGTTAAAAAAAAAAGTGTAATGCATGAAATGTCCCTCTATTGTAAAAAGAAATTCGAAAATTCTAAGAAATAATGGGCAGATGAATTGCTCATTATTTATACGAAACATTCCTGAAAAATAACAGAAACCTTTCTGAACACGTCTGAAACGTTCCATAGAAAATAAGGTAAGCTTTCTGCGAAATATTAGTAATGTTTCGTTGTCAACAGAAACGTTCCTGGCATTTCACAGGAAGCTTATTGACATTTCTGTGGAAAGTTTCTAAGTTGCGCAGTAAACTTCCAGTCATTTTCAAGAAATGTTTCTTGGAAATAATGGGCAACTCAGCTGCCCATTTTTTCCCAGGAACGTTACTAGATTTTTTTTACAGTGTATAACGAACTTTTAAAAATATTCAGATCTTGGAGTAATAGTATACAGTACTTTTGATATTGTACAAATATCCAAAATCTTTTGTTCGTCCCTGTAAATACTATCTGCTTTCTATTATGAAAGAAGTAACCTACAGTAAGCTTCAGCAATGTAAATAAATTTCATAAAATGTGAAATTCTTTAATGTAACTAAAACCTGCCCTAAACGATGTTTCCTCTTATGCTATTATGTAATGGAATACTTTTAATTAGCCCTGTAAATTAATAAAAAATATTCCATGTACCACAGATTTTACAGAATCTATGTTTTAGTTCATACTTCATAGATGCATATCAGTTTTATTAAATATTTATTCAAATTTCAAAAAAGTGTAATTAATCATTAAAATGCACTTGAAACTATTAGTTCTCATTGATCGTAATGCAACGGAATGGTTTTGATTGTCCCTGTCATTGAACTCTACGTCCGATTTTCATAAAATTTGAAATGACTCGACAAAATTATGCAATAATTATATATTTTAAATTTCGAACGAGTCGGTTGGGTACTTTTTGCGTTGTTATATGCAGACAGACAGATGTACGGACTGACTAAACGACGACTGTTGGTTATATAATTACGAACGCACCTAAAAATATTTAACTGCTGAGCCATTCATTTAATCCGTTACTTTGTTCACATACGGCACTTTCATTTTTAAATGAGTAGATGGATTGTGGTTGAACTGTTACTTTATTGTCTACTATCATTAGCAGAATTTTAACTTTAGTAGCTTTCGAATCTTTATGCTTTACTTTTAGTTTTAAATTAGTTCTGAGTAAAAAATCAAATGTACTAAAATGATATATTTTCCTTAACGTTGCAAATCAACATTTCTGTTTTCACAATGAGTCGATACCTTCATTTCATGTTATTTAAAAAAATGTTCAGCCTTATTTATAAGACAAACATTTTGTCTTCTCGAAACAATTCCTTCCCAAAATTGTCATTAAATATTCAATTGCAGATGTAATCCGGAACTAAAAATATGATTAACGTATATATAGAAAAATGTATTTTTTTTTTTTTTTTTTTTTTTTTTTTTGAAATCTGGTAAATATATTGAGAGACAGTTCTGTCAAAAATAAAAATTTTCGCTGGAAACAAAATATTTTCGAAGTAGAATGGATCTTAGAACTTTCACTGATTTAATTATTGTTTAAAATTTTCTTTAAAATACTGTCAACATACACTTTTCAAAACTTTAGACTTTATATTTTCGTTTGAAAAGACAAAAAAGAAGAAAAAAAATCACAATAAAAGAAAAGGAAACATCACATTTTATTTATTAATTTCGATTTTTATTTTAAATTTTTTTAGTATTAAATCTTTCAAGAAGTTAAAATTCATATTATCACTATTGTTAGGATTTAACCTTTCATAGCAATCAAGGAAAAAATATTTAACTACTGGATCCATTCATTTAACCCTCCATTTTTTTCACATACGTCTCTTCCATTTTTAAATGAATAGCTGGACTGTGGTAGAACTGTTACTTTATTATCTACTATTATTAGCAGAGTTTCAACTTTAGTAACTTTCAAAACTTTATGCTTTACTTTCAATTTAAAATTAGTTCTGAGTGAAAGATCAAATGTTCTGCAATGAGATATTTCCCGTTAAAATTACAAATCAATAATTCTGTTTTTATAATGGGTCAATAGTTCAATTCATGTTATTCAAAAAGACCAACGAAAAAAGTATGTTCAGCTTTATTTATAAGAATAACATTTTGTCATTTTGAAACAATTCCATCCATTATTTTAATCAGTCACTTTTTTTCACATGCGTTACATTCATTTTTAAATGACTAGCTGGACTGTGGTAGAACTGTTACTTTATTATCTACTATTATTAGCAGAGTTTCAACTTTAGTAACTTTCAAAACTTTATGCTTTACTTTCAATTTAAAATTAGTTCTGAGTGAAAGATCAAATGTTCTGCAATGAGATATTTCCCGTTAACATTACAAATAAATAATTCTGTTTTCATAATGAGTCAATACGTTTAAATCACATTACTCAAATAATCGAGGAAAAAAGTATGTTCGGCCTTATTTATAGGAGAAACATTTTGTCATTTCGAAACAATTCCTCCCCAAAAGTGTTCAATAGCAGATGTAATCTGCTATTAAAATTATTTATTCTAATAAAATATGATTTACGCATATATAGAAAAACGTATTTTTTTCGTTGAAATCTTATAAATATATTGAACGACAGTTCTTTCGAAAATTAAATCTTCGCTAGAAACAAAATATTTTCAAAGTAGAATGGATCTTAGAACTTTCGCTGATTCAATTATTGTTTAAAATCTTCTTAAAAATACTGTCAACGCACATTTTTCAAAACTTTAGTCTTTATCTTTTTATTTTTTGTTTGAAAAGACAAAAAAAAGTAAAAAAAAATCATAATGTGAGAAAGGGAAAATCACACTTCATTCATTAATTTAGATTGATTTTTTTATATTTTTTTTATTTTAAATATTAAATCTTTCAAGAAGTTAATTTCATATTATCAATATTGTAAGGATTGAATTTTCTTTCTTTCTTTTTTTTAAAGTATTAAATTTTTCAAGAAGTTAATTACATATTATCAATATTGTAAGGATTTAACCTTTCAGAGCAG
Source organism: Maratus speculifer (assembly GCA_964019185.1). Lineage (NCBI taxonomy): Eukaryota > Metazoa > Arthropoda > Arachnida > Araneae > Salticidae > Maratus > Maratus speculifer. Next base: position 274,552,634 of record OZ025295.1, on the reverse strand, counting down.
ACGAGGAAAAAACATGCAATTACTGATCCATTATTTTAATCAGTCACTTTGTTCAGATACGTCACTTACATTTTTAAATGACTATCTGGAGTAGAACTGGCTGCAGTAGAAATGTTGCTTTATAATCTATACTATTGTTATCAGAGTTTTAACTTTAGTAACTTCCGAAATTTTATGCCTTACTTTTAATTTTAAATTAGTTCTGAGTAAAAGGTCAAATGTTTTACAATGAGATGTTTCAAGTCAACATTACAAATAAATAATTCTGTTTTCATAATGGGTCAATAGTTCAATTCATGTTATTCAAAAAGACCAACGAAAAAAGTATGTTCAGCTTTATTTATAAGAATAACATTTTGTCATTTTGAAACAATTCCATCCATTATTTTAATCAGTCACTTTTTTCACATGCGTTACATTCATTTTTAAATGACTAGCTAGACTGTGGTAGAACTGTTACTTTATTATCTACTATTATTAGCAGAATTTTAACTTTAGTAAGTTTCGAAAATTTGTCCCTTACTTTCAATTTTAAATTAGTCCTGAGTAAAAAATCAAATGTTCTACAACGAGATATTTTCTATAAACATTACAAATCAATAATTCTGTTTTCATAATGAGTGGATACCTTCATTTCATATTATTTAAAAGGATCGACGTAAAAAGTATGTTCGGCCTTATTTATAAGACAAATATTTTGTCATCTCGAAAGAATTCCTTCCCAAAAATGTCATTAAATGTTCAATTGCAGATGTAATCCGGAACTCAAAATATGATTAACGTATATGTAGAGAAATGTATTTTTTCTTGAAATCTGGTAAATATATTGAGAGACAGTTCTGTCAAAAATTAAATTTTTGCTGGAAAGAAAATATTTTCAAAGTAGAATGGATCTTAGAACTTTCAGTAATTCAATTGTTGTTTGAAAATTTCTTAAAAATACTGTCAACATATATTTTTCATAACTCCAGACTTTATACTTTTTGTTTGAAAAGATAAAAAAAAAAATAAAAAAAGTCATAATAAAAGATTGAGAAACATCACATTTTATTTAATAATTGCGATTTTAATTTTTTTTAATATTAAATCTTTCAAGAAGTTAAAAGTATTATTATGACTATTGTTAGGATTTAACCTTTAAGAGCAGTCGACAATGAAATTTTCGCTAGAAACAAAACATTTTCAAAATAGAATGGATTTTAGAACTTTCACCGATTCAATTATTGTTTAAAATTTTCTTAAAAATAGTGTCAACATACATTTTTAAAACTTTAGTCTTTTTTTTTTTTTTTTTTTTGAAAAGACGAAAAAAGTAAAAAAAAAAACAAATCGTAATGTGAGAAAGAAAAAATCACATTTCATTCATTAATTTCGCTTGAATTTTCTTTTTTTTCTTTTTCTTCTTTTTTTTAAAGTATTAAATCTTTTAATAAGTTAATTACATAATATCAATATTGTAAGGATTTAACCTTTCAGAGCATACGAGGAAAAAACATGCAACTACTGATCCATTATTTTAATCAGTCACATTGTTCAGATACGTCACTTACATTTTTAAATGAATGGTTGGACTAGAACTGGCTGCAGCAGAAATGTTGCTTTTATTATCTATTCCATTGTTATCAGATATTAACTTTAGTAACTTCCGAAACTTTATGCCTTACTTTTAGTTTTAAATTAGTTCTGAGTAAAAAATCATATGTTTTACAATGAGATGTTTCAAGTCAACATTACAAATAAATAATTCTGTTTCATAATAAGTCAATATGTTCAATTCACGTTATTCAAATGACCAACGAAAAAAGTATGTTCAGCTTTATTTATAAGAATAACATTTTGTCATTTTGAAACAATTCCTTCCCAAAAATGTCATTAAATGTTCAATAGCAGGTATAATCTGGAACTAAAAATATGAATAACGTATATACAGAGAAATGTATTTTTTCGTTGAAATCTTATAAATATATTGAGCGACAGTTCTGTCAAAAATAAAATTTTCGCTAGAAAAAAAATATTTTCAAAGTAGATTGGATATTAGAATTTTTAGTGATACAATTATTGTTTAAAATTTTCTTAAAAATACTGTCAACGCACATTTTTCAAAACTTCAGTCTTAATACCTTTTGTTTGAAAAAAAAAAAAAAAAGAAAAAAGAAAAAAAGTCATAATAAAAGAAAGGGAAACATCACATTTTATTTATTAATTTCGATTTTTATTATTTTTTTGTATTAAATCTGTCAAGAAGTTTAAATTCATATTATCAATAGTGTTAGGATTTAACCTTTCAGAGCAGTCGAGAAAAAACATTTAACTACTGATCCATTATTTTAATCAGACACTTTTTTCACATACGTCACTTTCCTTTCTAAATGACTAGCTGGACTGTGATATAGTTGCTATATTATCTACGATTATTAGCAGAGTTTTAACTTTAGTAATTTTCGAAAATTTATGCCTTACATTCAATTTTTAATTAGTTCTGAGTTAAAGATCAAATGTTCTGCAACAGGATATTTTTTGTTAACATTACAAACCAATAATATGTTTTCATAATGAGTGAATACGTTTAATTCATTTTATTTAAAAGAGTCGACGAAAAATGTATGTTCAGCCTTTTTATAAGAGTAACATTTTGTCATTTCGAAACAATTCCTTTTTAAAAATATCATTAAATGTTCAAAAGCAGATATGTAATCTGGAACTAAAAATATGATTTACGTATATATAGCGAAATTTATTTTATCCGTTGAAATCTTATAAATATATTGAGACATGTTCTTTCAAAAATTAAATTTCCGCTGGAAAGAAAATATTTTCAAAGTAGATTGGATATTTGAACTTTCTCTAATTCAATTATTGTTCAAAGTTTTCTTAAAAATAGTGTCAATATACATTTTTCAAAACTTCAGACTTTATATTTTTTGTTTGAAAAGTCAAATAAATAAATAAATAAATAAAAAATCATAAAAAGAGAAAGGAAAACATCATATTTTATTCATTAATTTCGATTTTTTTTTCATTAATTCTTTGAAGAAGTTAAAATTCATATTATGACTGTTGTTAGGATTTAACCTTTGAGAGCAGTCGAGGAAAAAACATTTAAATATTGATGCATTATTTTAATCAGTCACTTTTTTCACATGCGTTACTTTCATTTTTAAATGACTAGCTGGACTGTGGTATAACTGTTACTTTATTATCTACTATTATTAGCAAAGTTTTAACTTTAGTAACTTTCGAAAATTTATGCCTTACTTTCAATTTGAGAGTAGTTCTGAGTAAAAGATCAAATGTTCTACAACATTATATTTTCTGTTTACATTACAAATCAATAATTCTGTTTTCATGATGAATCCATACCTTTAATTCGTATTATTTAAAAGAATCAACAAAAAAAAATATGTTCAGCCTTATTTATAAGAATAACATTTTGTCATTTCGAAACAATTCCTTTTCAAAAATGTCATTAAATGTGCAATATTAGATGTAATCTGGAAGTAAAAATATTATTTACGTACATATAGAGAAATGTATTTCTTCGTTGAAATGTTATAAATATCTGTAGCGACAGTTTCTTTCAAAAATAAAATTTTCGCTGGAAAGAAAATATTTTTATTGTGCAATGCATCTTAGAATTTTCACTGATTCACTTATTGTTTCAAATTTTCTTAAAAATACTGTCAACACACATTTTTCAAAACTTTAGTCTTTATCTTTTTATTTTTTGTTTGAAAAGACAAAAAAAAGAAAACAAAATCACAATAAGAGAAAGGGAAACATGACATTTCATTCATTAACTTAGTTTCAGTTTTCTTTTAAGTGCACCTTTTTTTAATTAAATTTTTAAAGAATTAAATTCATATTATCAATATTGTTAGGATTATAACCTTCCAGAGCAGTCACCGAAAGATAAAACATAACTGATTTTTTTTTTCTTTTAATTAATAGTTACATATTTTTGCTAGCTTAGTTACTTTATGTGCTGGTTGATATAATGAAAAACTAATTTTAAACAATTCAGATGTAGCAATCCCAAAACTTATTCCTGTCTTACGGATATTAATAATTCCTGAAAAATACAGCATGGCAGCACCACCGATTAGGTGGTTTAAATCAAAATCTAGTCAATTACAACTTTTGACAGCTTATAACTGAGTCTGAAGTTTGATGAAAATACGTGCACCAGTTTTTGAGATAAAACTATTGAAAAAAATCTGCATAAAAGCACCACATTTTGGGTAATATACACAAAAAACTAATCATGATTAATTATTTATTAGGTACTAACTGAATCTGAAGTTTGATGAGAATCCATGCATTAGTTCTTAAGATACATTTATTGCAATAATCACAAATAATGAACCATGGCAGCGCCAGCTGTTGAGCGATTTTCACCTAAATGTAATCAGCACCAAGTTATATCATGTACTAACTAAATATAAAGTTTTATGAAAATCGAAGCACTAGATCTTGAGATATGGCTATTGTGGTAATTGTAAATAATACAACATAGCAGCGCCACATGTTGAACATATGCAACAAAAAGTAATCATATTTAGTCTACATCAAGATGTCACAGAATCTAAAGCTTTGTGAAATTCCGTGCATTAGTTCTTGAGATAGAGCTATTGCGATAATAACAAATAATGCCCCATGGCAGCGGTACCAAAGATTGGCGATTTACACCAAAACACAATTAGCAACATGTCTTATCATGTAATTACTAAATCTAAAGTTTTATGAAAATTTCTGCACTTATTCTTGAGATATGACTATTGTGTAAATTGTGAATCTATGTCGCATAGCAGTTCCATCTGTTGAGTGATATAATACTGAAAACTAATGAGATCTTGTTTATATCAATGTCATAATCTACTGTTTTACGAAATTCCGTACATTAATTCTTGAAATAGAGCGCACACAAAATTTTTGTCACATACTGACTGACAGAGACTCACAGACAGACATTTTGTAAAAACATGTTTTCTCGTTCTCTGACCCCTAAAACGTGTAAATCCGTTGAAAACCGGATTTCGAAAATTTTCACGAATCCAATATTTTTTTCTTGTAAGGATAGAAAAAACAGCTTGCATAAATCTTAAATTTTATTAATTTTTGTTATTTAATTTTCTTCGATTTCTCCTTTTTTTTTTTTTTTTTTTTTTTTTTTTTTTTTTCCAAGGACAATTTTATCTCACGCTTACTGAGATACATAAAGATTTTTCTAAATGCAGTTGTAAATTTGAAATTCCTAAAGTAATCAAAATTTTAGCACATATTATAGGTAAATATGTGCATATATAAATACATATAGTTGCATAATTAGGGAGGAGTGGTTATAGAAGTTCTCGGTAAAATGTTTTGAGAAAATACATTATATGGCCATGAATGATCGGACACTTGCAATTTTAGACGATTTGTAAAATATTTAGAAAAATATATGAGAAATTATTATGAAACTCAACATAGAACAACATAGAAAAGGTGATGTATTTATTAAGTACTATTTCACTGCCCATGTGTGAACGCAATCAAAACATGATTTTCAAATTATGTTAGTTAAATGTATGGAGCAATTTTTGTAAAAGTCTCAAAAGCATAGCTTGAAAATTGTGGAAACTATCAGCAATAGAATAGGCTCAAAATCCGTTGTTCCCAAAAGGAAGCAAAAGATGAGATGCTGTATCCAAATATACATGTAATATTGCATAATATTGTGACACTATCACTATATTGACACTAATCAATGGACATCTGAATACATCCCCTCATCCTTTTGCTTCATTTTAGGAATATTGGATTCTGAGATTATTCTATCGACGATAATTTTCAGAATTTCAAACTATATTTTTAGACGTACGATCGGTAATCTATCATGGATTTGAATAATCATGTTGCTAATTATAATGATAAATTGTTGCATTAAAATGCGAGCTTATTGGCTGACTGTGTAGAGTTAAACTTGAAATCGGGGAATAAAGGTTCGAATCCTGCACACTCCAATTTGTATTTGTATTTTTTTAATTTATTAATTGCTTGATATTTTTCATGATAAATAAGATATTTTTTATTAAGATAATTGCACTTTTCGATTAGCGGGGCACTAGGGCAAAAAAAAGGGCTATATATGTATGTATAACACTGGCACCCGACTACCGAAAGTATCAAGATAATTTTTTATATTAATGACAGAGAAGCACATGTACTTATGTTTATATTATAAAACACTTATTTAAAAGCTTGTATAGATATTGTACTTTAAAACCCCTCTTAATATTCAAAGTTTCGTTTAAAAATAATATGTATAAATGAAAAAATAATTATTCTGCGAAAATATAAATTTATATAATGTCCGTTAAAAATATCCGTAAAATAGTTTCCTTACTTTTAGTATTTTAAGAATGAACTTGTACTAAGAAAAAATTTAAAATAATATTTTACAGTTTATTTTACATTAGTAATTTTGGTTCCATAATAATCAATTACATAATATATGATTTCACTAATAATTCATTTATTCATTTATACGTTTCATTACAAACTTTGTTATATGCGATTGCGATTTCAAATTAAAATCTCGTTATACTTCATTTCAACTTAATACGCAATTTGACAATCTGTAAACGAGAAAACTTTTCATTGAGAGTTGTTTTTGTACTTACATATTATTCGTACTTACTTATAAAGATCTTTTTAAAATGTATTTCAAGCTTATCAATAATATTTTTTAAGTTGTTGAAGCAATACAAAGTTTTATTATATGTATATTTTGCATAAAAGTACAGCATTGAGCTATCGTAATTCGATAAATGGAATTACGATTTCTTTAGATCACTTTCAATATTTTCTAACGATAAAGCAAAAAAAAAAATGTTATACATTTACTAAAATAAATTTATAGAACTGATACCAAATAACAGATATGTATTTTACCGTGCCGTAATTATAAGATGCACATTGGGTATTATTTAAACTTCCGATAATTATAGTCTTTGCTAGCGAGACATTAGAAGATGAACGGGTGAAATTGTGAGAAACAAAATACATTTGATAAGGTCCAGTAACTTCCAGTTTGAAAGTATCTTCGTTACATACTATTTAAAACCTAAATGGTTATTTTATTTCATTAAAAAATTTGTGGTCTCTCACAGATTATTATCTTGTATACGAAGATTCATTTTGTTTGTGTATTTGAACCAAAAGATTTTTTTATTTTTTACTAACATCGAATAACGCATTAAGTGTAGTTTGAAAACTATTTGAGAACTCATGTAATTTTTTGTTATAGAATTCAAGGAAAAACATTTTTTCCCTAAAAACTTTTTTTAATAACAAAGGAATAAAAGAATACGAGTACAAGACAACACGCATCAATACATTAGAATACACACATTAATCGTAAGCATAGGAACCAATATACTGGGTTATTCAAAACAAAGTTTAAGGAACTAATATATATGCATGTATATCTTAAAAGGAAAAGTGTTATTGTTTTATGTTCTTCGATTCCCATAAATTATATGTAGAAAATTTCCTCCATACTATGATGAGTAAGGCAATATAACTTTAATTCTTTTGCGATCAAACTTTAAAAAAACTTCTCAAAATTTTGAAAATTTTTACTTTAAAAAATTATTTTTATTTTAAAATAAACATAATACGATATATTAGAATGCGCCAATATTTTAATGGACAGAAACCATATTATGAAGAAAGTAAAATGTTTTATTAATAATTTGTTCAACAACTTAAAGTTTGAAAGTCTCTTTGTTACGTAGTATTTTAAATCTAAATGGATAACATATTTTATTTAAAAAATTTAGTGTTTCTCCCGGATTATTGTTTTATTGTTAATGATAGCTATAGAATGCGAAGATTCTTTTTGTTTATGTGGTTGAATTAAAAAAAAATTTTATTTATAAACATCGAATAACGCATTATGTGAAGTTTGAAATCTATTTAAGAACTCATGTAATTTCTTGATATAGAATTCAAGGGAAAACATTTTTCTCCTTAAAACATTTTTAATAACAAAGGAATACAAGAATACGAGTACAAAACAACACGCATTAATACATTGCGATGCAACAATGCAATCATTAATCGTAAGCAGAGGAACCAATATACTGGGTTATTCGAAACAAAGTTTAAGGATTTATTGTAATATATATATATGCATATATATATATAAATGAAAAGTGTTATTGTTTTATATTCGTCGGTTCCCATAAATGTTCTCAAGTAAGACAATAAAACTTTGATTCTTTTACGATCAAATCTTAAAAAACTACGCAAAATAATGAAAATTTTACTTACAGAAATTATCGCCATTTTAAAATATATATTCATATAATGCAATATTAGAATATGCCAGTATTTTAACGGCAGAAAAAACATTAAAAAAATGTGTCATGTTCATTAGTAACGTTGCTAAATGCGATTTCAAGTTAAAATCGTGTTATACATCATTTCAACTTAATACGCGATTTGGCAACCTGTTAACTAGAAAACATTTCATTGATAGTTATTTTTGTATTTACGTATTATTGGCATTTACTTTTCAGTATCGCTTTAAAATGTGGCTCAAGCTTATCAATAATATTTTAAAATTTTTTAAAGCAATACAAATTTTTTTTACATATATATTTTACTTAAAATAACAACATATGAGCATAAAACTATTATAATTCGTTAAAGAAAGTTACTATTTCTTTATATCACTTTTAATAATTTTAACGCATGGAGCAAAAAGAAAATTATACATTTACTCAGGTAGATTTATCGATCTGGCAACAAATAACATAGTTGTATTTTATCGTGCTATAATTATGAGATGCATGTTAGAGATTATTTAAACTTCCGATAATTATAGTCTTTCTTAGTGAAATACTGCAAGATTAACGGGTGAAATTGTGACAAACACAATACATTTGATAAGAACCAGTAACTTAAAATTTGAAAATCTCTTTGATACATGCCATTTAAAATCTTAATAGATAACATATTTTATTTAAGAAGAAATTGTGGTTCTCTTGGATTATTATCCTATTGTTAATGATGTCTGTAGTATACGAAGATTAATTTTGTTTATGTGTTTGAATTTTGATATTTTATTTTTAAAAGTATCGAATAACGCATTATGTGAAGTTTGAAAACTATTTGAGAACTCGGGTAATTTCTTAATATAGAACTCAAGAGAAAACATTTATTCTTCAAAAAACTTCTTTAATTACAAAGGAATACATGAATACGAGCTCAAAATAACACATATTAACACATTAGAGTACATCAATTAATCGGAAGCGTAGGAACAAATATTCTGCGTTATTAGAAACAGGGGTTAAGGAACTCTTATGTATGCATGTATGTATCAAAATGAAAAGTGTTATTGTTTTACGTTCTTCGGTTCCCATAAATTCATTCTAGAAAATTTTCTCTATACTATGAAAAGTAAGACAATAAAACTTTGATTCTTTTACGATCAAACCTTAAAAAACTTCTCAAAATGATTATAATTTTACTTAAAAAAATTATCGCCATTTTAAAATACACATCTACAGAAATGTGTAGAACGGTTCCAGGTTGTACCACTCCAATCTGGAATTCAACCGTTGCTAGACGCCACGTTAGGCTTAATTGTAAAATGATACTTTTAAAATTTCTTACACTTGAAATAAAGTTTTTTCAGCATATTTTCATATAAAACATGTATATCAAACCCAATTATAATACATAAAGACAACAGTGGAAGTGTAAAAGTTTTTTATTATCTGAGTACGATCGTATTTCATTTATCACTCTAGCACTGTCTCTCACAACTTTAGTGCTGCCATCTATGAACTATTTTAGAAACCTTTTGGGGAATATATTATAAAAGATAAATTTAGTTTTAGATGAATTTAAATTTAGTTTTATTAATTTTTTTAAATGCCAGCATGTAACCGGTTAATTTAATTTTGTTTTCTATTTAAATAAATAAGCTCTTTTTTTTCTTCAAGTTGTTATGGATATATAAGATATCATCATGACTGCATTTGTATAACTGAAAATTATTTTTTTCACATGGTCTTTAATTAAAACTTCATCTGCTTTGATTCAATGCATGCAAATAAATCAAAATTGCTCTTAAATCAAAATTTGATGATTTTTATTTAGTTTATGACATTATATATTCCTTAGATTTAAATGACATTTGATAAAAAAAATACAAATTTCGTTTACAATGCAGGCAAGTTTCGAATGGATATAATCTAAGCTTTTAAAAACTGGTACATTTAATTTGAAATTTTATAAAAGAAACAATAATAATAATTTTGGTTTTCATAACTTACGGATTGAATTTTTAAAGTTGAAAGCTGAAGTTTTAAAAATTGATTTTGATTTAAATCAATGCCTCCTGCTATAGAAAATAGCAGTATTTTCTATAAGAATCTACGATTTAAAAAAAAAAGTTGTTTTGTGTATATTAACTGCGTATAGATGGCACCAAATCCAAATTTTAAAAGAAAACACAAAGCTTCATAATCGATGTCTAAAAGCATCGAACTAAGAATCTATCATATACCCACGACTAAAATCGCTACCATAATAAAGAATCATAATAAAGAATGTATTTTAAAATTTTAATAACTTCTATATTTAATGTAAATGATTTGTGAAATCTTCAGAAATTGATTTTTATTTTGCCAATTATTATTATTAATGTACTAAATACTGTTCTTTGTTTTGAAATTAAAATTTGTTCAAAAACTAAATATCAAGTAAAAAAAAAAATCGTTTGTATTTGTAGAAATTTATTGCTATTTTTAAAATGTGCTTTTTTACAATACAAACTTCAAAAATAAATCTGCATTCTGTTTGTCTGTATGAAGTATTAAAAATATGAAATGCAAGTGAAAATTCCGTCATTTTTGACGAGGTTATATACTAGTAATACAATATTAGAATATGCCAGTATTTTAACGGATAGAAAACACATGAAAATTGTGTTAAGTTTCATTAGTAATTTTGTTAAATGCGATTTCAAGTTAAAATCGTGTTATACTTCATTTCAACTTAATTTGCGATTTAAAAATCTGTTAACGAGAAAACTTTTCATTGATAGTTGTTTTTGTACTTACGTATTATTGGTACTTTATTTAAAGATCTCTTTAATATCTTACTATCTCACTTTAATATCTCATTTTCTCTCTTTAATATCTCATTATCTCTCTTTAATATCTTTAATATCTCATTATCTATCTTTAATCTCTTTTATATATCTTTAATGGCTTGTTAACAATATTTTTAAAATTTTTGAACTAAAACAAATTTTTATTACATGCATGTTTTGCGCAAAAGAACAGCATATGAGCATAAAACTATCATAACTCGATAAAGGGGGTTACGATTCCGTTAGATCACTTACAATAATTTTAACGCATAATGAAAATTATACATTTACTCAGGTAGTTTTATCGATCTTGTATCAAATAACATGGTTGTATTTTATCGTTCTATTATTATGAGATGCATATTGGGGATTATTTAAACTTCCGATAATTATAGCCCTTCCTAGTGAAATACTGCAAAATTAACGGGTGAAATTGTGAGACACATAATACATTTGATAAGGTCCAGTAACTTAAAGTTTGAAAGTCTCTTTGTAACATGCTATTTAAAATCTTAATAGATAATATGTTTTATTTAAGAAGAAATGGTAGTTCTCTGGGATTATTATTCTATCGTTAATGATGCCTGTATTATACGAAGATTAATTTGCCTTATGTGTTTGAATTAAAAGATATTTTATTTTTTAAAAGTATCGAATAACGCATTATGTGAAGTTTGAAAACTATTTGAAAACTCGGGTAATTTCTTGATATAGAAGTCAAGGGGAAACATTTATTTTTCAAAAAATATCTTTAATTACAAAGGAATACATGAATACGAATTCAAAACAACACATATTAGTACATTAGAATACATCAATTAATCAGAAGCATGGGAACAAATGTACTGCGTTATTAGAAACAGAGGTTAAGGAACTATTATGTATGCATGTATGTATCAAAATAAAAAGTGTTATTGTTTTATGTTCTTCGGTTCCCATAAATTCATTCTAGAAAATTTTCTCTATTCTATGACAAGTAAGACAATAAAACTTTGATTCTTTTACGATCAAACCTTAAAAAACTTCTCAAAATTATTATAATTTTACTTTAAAAAAATTATCGCCATTTTAAAATAAACATAATACAATATTAGAATATGCCAGTATTTTAACGGATAGAAAACACATTATGAAAAATGTGTCAAGTTTCATTAGTAATTTTGTTAAATGCGATTTCAAGTTAAAATCGTGTTATACTTCATTTAAACTTAATACGCGATTTGACAATCTGTTAACGAGAAAACTTTTCATTGATAGTTGTTTTTGTACTTACGTATTATTGGTACTTAATTTAAAGATCTGTTTAATACCTTGCTATCTCTCTTTGATATCTCGTTATCTCTCTTTAATCTCTTTAATATCTCTTAAATAGCTTGTCAACAATATTTTTAAAATTTTTGAAAAACAATGTTTTGCGCAAAAGAACAGCATATGAGCATAAAACTATCATAACTCGATAAACGGAGTTAACGATTCCTTTAGATCACTTACAATAATTTTAACGCATATAGCAAAATGAAAATTATACATTTACTTAGGTAGTTTTATCGATCTGGTATCAAATAACATGGTTCTATTTTATCGTTCTATTATTATGAGATGCATATTTGGGATTATTTAAACTTCCGATAATAATAGCTCTTCCTAGTGAAATACTGCAAAATTAACGGGTGAAATTGTGAGAAACATAATACGCTACATTTGATAAGGTCCACTAACTTAAAGTTTGAAAGTCTCTTTGTAACATGCTATTTAAAATCTTAATAGATAACATATTATATTTAAGAAGAAATTGTAGTTCTCTCGGATTATTATTCTATTCTCAATGATATTTATAGTATATGAAGATTAATTTTGTTTATGTGTTTGAATTAAAAGATATTTTATTTTTTTAAAGTATCGAATAACGCATTACGTGAATTTTGAAAACTATCTTAAAACTCGGGTAATTTTTTGATATAGAACTCAAGGAAGAACATTTTTCTTTTCCTAAAAACTTTTTTAATAACAAAGGATTACAAGTATACGAGTGCAAAACAACACGCATTAATACCAATCGTAAGCATGGAAACCAATATATTGTGTTATTCGAAACAGAGGTTAATGGACTATTATGCTTACATGTATATGTTCAAATCAAAAATATTATTGTTTTATATTTTTCAATTCCTATAAATTGTATCTAGAAAATTTTCTCCATGCTCTGACGATTCAGATTATAAAATTTAGATTATTTTACGGTCAAACATTATCGTATTATGATATTTTGATCTTTATAAAATTTCGAAGCTTTCAGTTACTAAAAAAGAAAAGAGGAAATTTTATCAAAGGAAAATCAGACATTAAATAATATTTAACTCGCCATAACATATAATCCAGTGAGTTTTTAACACTCTTCAAGAAAGTTCAAAAGTGCTTATGCATTCGGTTTGTGTGTCTGTCTGGCCATCTGTACACGATCTAACTCCCCTAAATATACTCCGATTTTCATGCAATTGATAAAAATTATTTAGGATCCCCAAACCATGTTTATTATTGCATATAAAGTATGTAGAACAAAGTACTACCTAACATAGTATGTAGAATAAAGTATTTAAACAGTTTATTTATAAGGGCACTCAAAAGAATTCCATTCCATTAACTTATATGGAAAAAAATCATTTGAAGAGTACTTTAATGAAATTACGCAATTTCAAAGACATTGAAATTGACATAAATCACTGAATTTCATTGCTATTACATTTTAACAGTGCATTCATAGCATTTTTTGTATATTTACTGGGGCACTCAAAAGAATTCTATTTAATTATAGTATATGGAGAAAACCCATATGAAGAGCATTTCAAAGCGATTAAGCTATTTCAAATGTATTGAACTGATAAAAATCACTGATATTCACTGCCATTACGTTATAACAGGGCATTGATAGCATTTTTATTCCTTTACAAAGACACTCAAAATAATTCGATTACAATATTGTCTTTCAGTGATAATTGCTGGAATGCGCGTAATAAATTTCGATACACGCTTTGAAATTTAACTATTTCTTGAAAGTTATTCCTTATATATAAATTATATACCAAATTCAGGGCTACTCAAAAATATTCACATATAATTCCCATTATTAGAGGAAATTACTGATAAGGAATTTTCAAATGAGGTATACTTATATCTTACAACTAAATTTTGCAGGGATGTAGTTAATGGATACAAATCTATATATCATATACAGGGTGCCATAAAAATTCAAATAATTTTTGGATCGTAGATGAGAACAGCTGAAATTAGGTTTTAAAATGTGTTATGCGTTTCCATATGGTTTAATTAGACAGAGTATTTTAATTTTTTTAAACAGTGCAGATTTGTTACATTATTCTGAATGTGTTAGGAAATATTTCATAACCTATGCTTGACGCATGATTTCTTATTTCTTGTTTAATATAACAATGGAATTTTTGCATTTGTGTTTGTTAGAGAACAAAGAATGTTTTTCTAAATAAACGTATAAGGCATAGAGTCAATATAAATACTAAAACTTTGAATTTAACATGTGAGCAACTTCTTCCAAAAGAAATGCACGATCCAAAAGATACACATGATGTCTACATTTTCTGTAGGTGGAAATATGTTTCGATAATTAGCAATTTAACGAATATTAGCTATAACCTTTATTTTCAATCCTCCTATATATTATTTACATAAAAAAATTATACTTTTTAAACTCATTTGACTGAAATTAATGGAGTTGCATTGGAATAAATAATTATAAATATTAATGTTTTTTGTACCTTTTGTCATTTTGAAACTTTTAGTAGTCTCAACCCTCTTAAAATTGGAAAAAAAAATGAAAAAACTAATAAAAGACAGCATTCAACATTTGCTTACTTAAAATATAAAGGGTAAATCGGATGATGATGCAATATTTTTTCATTTAATTGTTTTAAATATCGCTTGTTTATTTTACTTGTTATTCATTGCTTTCTTGTTGACGTTTGCACTCTTGAATATGATTTAAAAATATATTTCAGATATTATAGAAAGCATCAAAAATTTTTGTTTTCTTAAACACTCGCATTTAGGCATCTTACCCCAACAATGAGTAAGATGGCTAACAGCAAGAACCCGATCCCCTTACTGACTTGAAGATAAGGAGTTTCGATTATGGTTTACGTTTTGCAGGCATCAATGCTCTTTAAAACATCACATTTTTTTCTCTAGTATTTAAACTAAGACTTTCATAAGCAAATAGTGAAATCATTTAGTACACTTAAAAAAGAAAAAAACATTAAAATAATTTGCGTACTTATCGGAAGTGTTAAAACGAAATAGCAATGTAAAAGCACCACTAAAGTATCTGTGAAAAGAATGCAAACGGAAATTTAAAAAAATCAGTAAAGAACCCTTTTGTTTACAACGGGGCGGCGCGACGTTTCCCTACACACTTAAAAGAAAGAGTGGATTTGGGTTCTCAGGAAAGAGCTGTAATCTATAGGATCGTGATTGGGGGGGGGGGGGGTGTTTCTTTAACGTTTTACTCATCTTGATTTAAATTGCTTATTGAAATAGCTCATCTTGATTTAAATTGCTTAAAAACAAATCGTTCATTCGACTTATCTCAACTCTATATGAGAAGCTGATTTTCAAATCGTGAGTTGAGCTAATTTCGGCTAAACTTGATTTTTTTTTTTCCTTGTACAACACGGCATCTCACCTCAAGTTACCCTATGATTTTAAAACACATTTTTTAAGATATAAGCACATTCTTTCATTTTATATATTTAACACTCACAGTACTAGGATGGGGTCATTTTGGCCCCATCTGGACATTTCGCAGTTATTTTCTTCTTTACGATATGTATGCTAAAATTATTTTCTAGGAATTATCCTTCAAATGTATCTAGCATGATTTTGTCTACTTAGTAAGTTTAACACAGTTAATTTGTTTTTGCTTATTTATAGAAATTGGGAGTAGCGTCAGATTGACTCCATCTTAAGCTATCAGGAAATAAATGAAATTTCTTTTTTATCATTTATCATATTTCAAGAGAATGAAAGATAATTTTTCGCATTCTTCCAAATGTAGTTCATTAGATGGAGCTGTGGGTATAGCATTACCATACGAAGTAGTTAAGCTGATCCCTTATTTCATTATTTCTTTGTTCTTGTGCTGAGTAGTGTGTACATTTCTCTAATTAATGAAATGAATTGTCGCTTCGTACGAACATTATAATTGCCTATGCGTACCTAAATTACCAATAGATTTACCTCATTTTCATCTTAGGCACTTAAATAAATTTTTTTCTTAATACTGCAAGAGTTAAAAAATTACAAGAATCAGGATTTTTATTTGTAGGAGGCCTCAAATTGTCAGACAATTGTCGACCAGAAAATTGGTTTACAGCTTATCCGCAAGATTACAAAGTACATTTTGAGACTAGAATGCAAATTGTAATGCCTACTTATACTTCAGAAAATAATAGTTGTCCTGAATCTAAATAAGTTTGTATTGAAAATATTTTTATATTTTTAATAAAATTTTGATATTTTATTTAAAACTACTTTTAGAGCTTTCTATGTAATTTATGTCTATTTCGTATGATACAGATTTTACTCAATAGCAGCAATTATAAAATTTAAATACGGATGTATCGATTGTTGGAGCACCTTGGTCTGTTGAGTTGTTTCATATAAAAACCAAATGCCACTTCCACAAGATTGTCTAAAGGAATTGTGTCAATTTGGTTGCCACCCAGGTAGCTCAAGTAGAGCCTTAGAAATATGGATCTGTCTCCGACAATGGGCAAATTTTCACCCAATTCATAAAGTTAAAACCCATATGACTCATATGATTCACCACATTAGTGGTGAAAATAATAAAGTGTAACTATGCATTCACCCTTTATTGGATTTCATTTATTTAGGAATTACACTGTTCATATGTTTCTATTAACAGAAAAAAAATGTTATTTCCAACAGATATTCTAAGTGAATTGTGTTAAATAGATTGTCTGCTGGTTAACTGAAGTGGCATGTCATTAGTGATGTATGCCAATGGTTCTCTGAATTCAATTCTCCACCAGAACGCATTCCACTGAATTGGAAAAATTAAAACGGACATGATTTCTTTACTTATTATAATAATTGTGTTAAAAAAAAAAAAAAAAAAAAAAAAAAAGAAAAAAAAAGATATTTTTATTTATTCTACTAAAAGGAAATACGTTAACGCAGGTTACATTTTTCTACTACAAATTTACATAATCGAATGCATTTAAAAATATTTTAATTAAATTGGAAATATTATAAAACTATTAAAGTAAGTTTTATAAAACTTGTAAATATTACATTATTAGGATATTTACCGTTATATTTCATTTAAATTTACGTCTACACCAATGTTTCCAAATCTTTTTTGGTCACCATTAACAAAATCATCTATAAAGTCATTTAACACTACCTTCATTTCTTAATTTTTTTTTTTTTTTTTTTTACTTAAAAAGGAATTTTATTTACACGATTAAAACGTAACAGAGTCCTTCATTTCTTAAATTATGTCTTTTTTGCTTAAAAAGGAATTTTATTTACACGATTAAAACGTAACAGAGTCCTTCATTTCTTAAATTATGTCTTTTTTACTTAAAAAGGAATTTTATTTACACCATTAAAACGTAACAGAGTCTTAACAATAACTATTCTTTTCATTTTTTTAATTATTAAAATGGCGAATCATCTGTTACAAACGTGTTTTTAATGTAATCTTTTAAATGCAATGAGACTAACTTCACCTTTGTGCCAATAATAGTTTTGCATTACTTTGTCAACTTACTCCAATGTTTAAAAAAAAAAAAAAACTGTTATAAAGCCTGAATTTTTTTATACGAACATTTAGCGTTAAAATTGATAAAATTCACATATTTTATAATTCATTTTTGTAATTTATTAAGAGTTGGTAGTAAATCTTTTGATACTGAATTTTCTTTCAATAGGTAATACAATGCAGAACAATCATTTCAAAATTCTAATTTTTATCAATTTTAAATATTTATTATTCTATATCTCAACACATTTTGTTGTTTCCTCTTTTCCAATATTATTGTTTTCCTTGTACTGTCTGACTGAGAAATTTAAAATATATATATCATCAAATGAATTTATTTACAGGATAAACTATCTGCACTTGAGCCACAGGTATTTACTAACTATTCATTTCATTTTCTAATGCTATTCAAGCTTTATAAATTTTATAAAATCAGTAGTACCACGTTGAGATATTTCATATTTTTTAGGTTAAATATTTTCAAGGAAGCCAAATTTAAATATACTTTTAAGTAATTTCACATGTAAGAGATTCTTAGCGTGACATACTACAGAGAGAATAGAAGTAGAATGCTCGTTGAATACGTAATCTGAAGCACTATGAAAAAAATTAAAACACATTATCGAGCAGAAAATTATAGAAATTTTTAGTATTAAAAAAATAATATTGAATTTATTTAAAAGAATATCTGTATAAATATTCTGTTTTTTCATTACATTTAAACGTCTCACTCGAAATTTATTTAAATTAAAAAAATTACTGATTTTTTAACTGTTGCTTGCATATCATTTATTTTTAATCTGAAAGTTACTTAAAAAAATAAATAAATAACGAAAAATAATGAAACAGAGAGCGAATTGATGAGTAGAAAATTTGGAATTTCCCTCCTTCCCTCAGTGAGAGCACTCCACGTTGGGAACCACTAGTCGACTCAGTCATTTGCACATTATATTTTAATAATTAAAGTAAAATTGGTGTATTAACCTAATTCAGAAGAAATAAATAAAATGGAAAGAAATTTATTTTTAGTTGAGAAGTCATTTTATTTTTTGCTTAGGGATCACCTAGAAAACCTTATTTCTCTCCCTATATGATGCCAAAATTAATATAAAGTTGTAGTTATGAAGTAATCGTGTAAAATTGTTTTTACTATTTACTATTTTTTGTGTCATTTTTAACAAGTTCCTCTAAAATCGTTTAAACGTGTTTAGTACTGCTCAGTCTGTCTGTTGTTTTGTGTAAATGACGAAAATATACTCGAATTATAGTGTAATTTTTAGAGGTTATCGTTTAAACTATCACAATCACTATTGAAATATGCAGCATTTAAAAGGACATTCAAAAGTATTTCATTTTATTGTAGTTACTGACAAAAACATGTTTCATGTGCACCTTAATGTTGGTATATTACTTCAAACATAAAGAAATTGTTACCATTTGTGAAAGTATCTAAAACATGTATTCTGTAGCATAGTATACAGAAAGTATTTATTACTAATTTCAGTGGCCACTCCACTATTTGGAAAAAACTATTTCTAAATCGTATTCTAATTATACCACACTGTTTGAAATATAGTAAAAAGAATACACATTACTGAAGTTTACTACAATATACTTGCTGTAGAAGATAATATAACATTTATCTTTTATTTACAGGGACACACGTAGGATTTTGTATATATTGATGTATCCTGTCTGCTTGCGATAACTTCTGGAAGTTATTAATCAGTTATTATATATGTTTTTTAAGATTAACTAATTTATTGCATATTACATGATGAGTACAAATACTACAGATGATAAAAGGAATACAGACACATGCGCCTTTCATACGATTTTTAAAAAAATTTGATTTTCAACCTGAACTTAATTTAGTACAGTAAGAGATCCTTGTAGAATATAAATAACTTCATGCAAAAATGTGGATACGTGGCCGCCTATGGATAATTATTTCTAGAAATGGAATTTCATGTGTGTTTGTATCTGCAATACATTTTAAATTGGCATGTTTTGCGTATAAAAATCTGAAAAGGATATACAAAGCATTCAAGGTTGTGGAAAATAATTCATTCCTAAAATATTTTCGTTCATTGGAAAAAATTGCTGAAGGTTAATTTTCAGCCTATTAAGTCTTTTCTTAGAAAATTAAATTTTATCGTATTATGTAGAATATATACAAATTTAAGAAAAATATAGGCTTAAGAAAAGAATTGGTGTGTTTCATCGGCTATCAACAACGATTGCTATAATCTAATATTCAAATGCATTACGGGTTTCTAAAATATTAATTCAGGTATGTTATTTACCTTATTAGACAGCGAAATTTTGTTAAGGTATTCTAGAAGTATTAGAAAGCGTTTCATAATCTATACTTACGCATGATTTTCTTTAATTTGTAATTTTATTTTATAAATATTAAATAAACTATTTGTGTAATTATAATAAAAAGTCTAAAAAACAAAAAAAGGGATTTTTTTATGTAAAAATCGTGTCACTGTTATAAAAAAACAGAAACCGATTTTGTGCAAGAAATTTGCAGAAACATTTTTGAGATTAAAAATAACTTAGAAAGAGAGAAACACTTAAAAAATATATGAACTGAAATTATTTTTTCTGCTTCTATCTGAAGTAATTCAACTTAAATTTGTTCATGCATTACACGGTTTTTCATTTGGGTAACTATGAAAGTTAAAAAAGCATTAAAAAAATTATTCAATTTTTTTTAAGTTAAGGTTAATACAATAAATGCATTTTGTAAAAAGTGCCCCTATTTGCTGACTATTTGACTGTTAAAAAAAAAATAAATAAACATTGTCGGTAACAACTGAGCTAAGATTTAAACAAGTTTTTAAAAACAGAAGCTGAACAATACAAAAAAATTCTTACATAGCTCATGTAATTTTTATGCTATTTTGATTTCAATGTACATTGGTCATATTTTTTAACCCCGGATCACAAAATGGTTAAAAAAAGTTTAAATTAAATAGTTTAAAAAAAGACTACCTAAAGTAAAATTTCTTTATTATTGATGTACAAAATTATTTGATAAAAAGTCCTTCAGATCTATATAATGAGGAAAGTGTATCTTACTTATGTTTTTGCTTTTAAAATTCAGTTAATTTTACTCAAACATATAAAGCTAAAATGAATGATACTCGACTATACAAGATTCATTTAAAGTCCTTATCAATTCTGAATTTTATAAGAGTTTTGTTAATTTAATCACCTATATCCAAGCTTCTTATAGAGCAATCTGTGTTTGGTTGCCAGATGGGCGATACGTCCAATTTAAAACTATATGGCGACACGAACTTAGTGGAGAAGAGGACTTGGTAAGTCCTACACAGAAGGATTATCACATCCAAATAGGTTAAAAAAAATACGTATGTTATCTCATGACAAAAATCAGTTTGTTTCAAAATGTCAGTCACTCTAGAAATTCAAACTGCTACATGCCCGCCGTTTTTTAATATAAAGACGAAACAAAAAAAGGATTGCAAAATATCTGTTGCTGTTAAGAATTAAAACAGTACTCATATGTTATTCATGAGTAGTAAGTGCCTTGTATTTATTCAGTACCAACCCCTCCAGCTATGAGGGTGTTTCAACAATTATTGTCCATAGTGTATATAAAATATTTGTACTGCAATGACTGGTGTGGAATATTGAAGCCTAATATCTTGAATGCCTATAGGCACAATTTCAGACCCGTAGCTTCTATATTAACATATTTTGAGGAAGGAATAAAGAGCTCCCCTCTTTACTGGGGATGAAAAGTCAATTTGGAGCTTATAGAGCTAGATTTGTCAATGTGGATGAGACATTGCTACTGTCGTTTAGATTTGGGATAATAGTGATGTATCTATGTCTCACCCACTGCCACAAATGTACCCCAGAAGCTCCGAACCAGCTTTTCTCCCCCCACCCTCCCCTTTTAAAAATCCTTCAAAAAGGAGGTCTTTAAAACTCGCTTTTTCTCTCCAAAAATATGTTAATATAGCAGCTACGGTTCTGAAATTGAGAATAGGCATCGAAAACATTAGGCTTCGATATCCTCTATCAACCATCACAGTACAAATATTTTATATACAATAAAGACAATATTTGTTTAGCCATCTACGTAATTGTACACCGTTGTAAATTGGTCATCTTTAACTTGAGTAACCTAATTACTGTCCAAAAATAACAATAATAATTAATTTTCTAGATTTAAAATATTACATTTAATTTGTTTAAATTTATCTTAAAATGGCTAACAAAAAACATTTTCTAAAGTCGGAATCGGAACCGGCTTTTTAGCGACTCCGACTTCAAATTTTTTGATCAAAAATGGGTCCGACTTCGACTCCTCTGTCTTAAAATAAACGACATATGACTAAAGAGAACATATAATATTTTAAAAAGATT
Organism: Maratus speculifer; assembly: GCA_964019185.1. NCBI lineage: Eukaryota > Metazoa > Arthropoda > Arachnida > Araneae > Salticidae > Maratus > Maratus speculifer. The sequence goes on along the minus strand of OZ025295.1, from coordinate 274,530,261 downwards.
TTTTGCACTTGATAGCTGAGATCGATTGATTTAGTTTAAATTTATTTATATCAATCGAATCAATAGAATTTGTCGATCGGTATTTTTAATAGGATACTTTCATTTTCGAAATCGGTTTTTAACCCTTTGAGAAGCAAAACACTTCAATTCTGAAAATGGTGAAATGTCTGAATGACAACGGAATTAAAAAAAAAAATTTTTTTCGAAATAGGCAATAGCTTTTCTTCTTGTATTTGATGAAATTAAAATTTTCATTTCAAAATTCTGTTGGCAATGTGGCATTTCAGAATTAAAATTAAGTGGTATATATTTTATACCACCGCCCTTCAATGGGTTAAAGAGAAAGTGACTCCAATACAAGAAACTACAAACAAAATAAAAAAAATTATAAAGAGGTATTCATTGACCTCATCTATTAAATGAAAAAAAAATAGAAAATGAAAAAAAAAATAAAAAAGTAAAAAATAAATAAAAATTTTCAAATGAAAACGAGATATAACAAGATGTATAATTCATTAAAAAAAATTACACAGTATTAAAATTAGTGAGGTATTTTTTACGCGAATAAAATAGTCACTTAAATAACTGATGTGAGGGCCCTGTCAACCCTTATCGTTATCCTTTTTCCCTTGAATAACCCCCCTTTCCCTCTTCTATGCACACAAACACATACCTTGTCCCTCTTTTCAAATATCTCAACGAATATAAATCATCGTTAGGATAATCATCGAAATCGAATTGACAATCGCTGTGGGTTGTTTTTTTTTTTTTTTGTTTTTTTTAATGAAAAAAAAAATAGTAGAAACACACTGTACGTTTTTAAAATTCAGAATTTTTCTTCTTCGTGTTGCATTCATATATTCGTGAATCTCCAATGGAGAAAAATCTATCAATCAAACATTTTATATACATTAGAGGCAATAATTGTTGAACCACTTACGTTTTTCGATCGATCATCTTTAACTTGAGTAGCCTGATATTGTCCATAGACATCAATAACAGTTCATTTTCCAGATTTAAATTTACAGATAATTTGATTAAGTTCACTTTAAAATTTCTAATAAAAAATTTGGAGTTGGAGTCGAAATTGGCTTGATTTTTAGCTACTCCGACTATTACTCTTTGATTCAAAAATGGTCACCATTCCGACTCCGACTCCGCAGCCCTAAAATAAAACACATGACTTCTAATATTTTAAAAAAGATTCTTTGCACTTGATATCTGAAATCGATTGATTTAGTTTAAATATATTTATATCAATCGAATCAATAGAATTTATTGATCGATTTTTTTTCCTAGGATACTTTCATTTTTGAAACCGGTTTCAAAAGAGAAAGTTAATCTCATCCAAGAAACTGCAAACAAAATCAAAAAATTGAAAAATGATCTTTGATCTCATCTTTCCAATGCGAAAAAAAAAATCATTTAAAAACATTCAGATGAAAACGAGATAGATTTTTTTAAAAATCCCATAAGATTAAAATTAGTGAGCTTAGGTTTTCAAGTGAAAAATAAGTGGTGAGAGCATCCTGTCAACTCGTATTTTTTCCATTTTTCTTGAACTCCCCCCTAACCTTCTCCGCACACAAAGTTTTTCCCCTCTTTTCAAATATCTCAACGAATATAAATCATCGGTAGGATACAAAGTAAATTGAGTTGACGATCGCTGTGTTTCTTTGAAATTGAAAGATGGACTGCGATAAAAAGCACAGTGAAAATACACTGTATGTCTTTAAAATTCAGAAGTTCTCTTCTTCGTGTTGCATTCATAAATGAATCTCCAATGGAGAAAAATCTATCAATCAGATATTTTATATATTTATTATCCATCAATAACAATAATAATTCATTTTCTAAATTTAAAATTACATATAATTTTTTTAATTCATTGTAAAATTTCTAGTAAAAACATTTGAAGTCGGAATTAGAATCGGCTTGATTTTTAGCGACTGCAACTCTGCAACCCTATAAACCACACATGACCAATGAGAACTTCTAATATTTTAAAAAGGTTTTTAAGCATGATAGCTGAGATTGATTAATTTAGTTTTAAAAAATTTATATCAATCGAATCAATAAAATTTGTCGATAGATTTTTTTTATTAAGTTCCTTTTACTTTTGAAACCGGTTTTGAAAAAGAACGCTAATCTAATACAAAAAACTGTAAACAAAATCAAAAAACTAAAAAAGCTGTCTTTGTATTCGTGAATTTATCTATCTAATGGTAAAAAGATATTCAAATGGAAACGCGATCGATTAAAAAGATTTTACCACGGGATTAAAATTAATTAGCTTGTGTTTTCACATGAATAAAATAACCCATTAAATAACTGATGAAAAGGCCCTATCCTTCTTTCCATGAACTTATCCACCCCTTCTCCGCATACATTCCTTGTCCCTGTTTTCAAATATCTCAACGAATATAAATCATCGGTAGGATACAAAGTATAAATTGAATCGACGATCGCTGTTTTTTTTTTTTTTTTTTTTTTTTTTTTTGAAATCTAAAGAAGGACAACGATAAAAAAACACAGTAGAAATACACTGTACATCTTTAAAATTCAGAAGTTCTCGTCTTCATGTTGCATTCATTCATGAATCTCCAATGGAGAAAAATCTATCAAAATTCTGAAGTTCGGCATCCAGAAATAAATAAATAAAATTTTAAGTGCATGTTGAAATTTTTGGTTATATTTTGCTTCCAACCAAACATGACCACTGAAAAAGAATTTTTCTTTAAAATGATATATTGAGAGAAAGATAGAAGTTGAAATTACATAGATAAAAATTATTATGTTCTTATGTTTTAGTATTAAAATAAAAATATAAATTGTAGTTTATGTAGGTATGTTACATTTTACTAATGGAAAACTTTCGAATCATGGTTCCGAATATTCTGTAAGCGTGAGGACTGCATAAAGCAAAAATTTTAAGCATTTGTGTTACCAGTATTCCCGAACAGCAACATTTATTTTATTTAAAACTAGAAAAAAGCAAAAATTACTATTCGGAAATACCAGTAAAATAATTCATAAATTTGTTTCGGTATTGCATGGTAGGACCCACATTTCAACATTAAAAATACAAATAAACTAGTCGTTCGGGGCCACTATAATACTTACTCATCATGGATATGTATAATATAAAATATGAAAATAAAACATGTGTAAACGGTTTATAAAATGCATTGCAATTCTAAAATAAAATTTAAACGTATATTTAAATATCTTTATGATTCCTTAATTAAAAAGCGAAAACAAAACCATTATAAGATCACTGCAGTGACTGTCTGTCACAGCTATTTTACTCATAAACTATAGAACGGAGATAATTCAAACTGATGAAAGTAACAAACAGTACTGACCCACATATATACAGATTTTTAAACATTCACAAATATATTTAGGGAAAATGTAGAGGGGCTAATTAAGTTCTTTGATAAAAAGAATATTTTCTTTGGATATCGTGTGAAAGCTTTTGTAACGCTGAACTCAAAAACATATTTCTTTCAATTTTAGGTATTATATTTTTATCGATATGGTCTAAAATGTAGAACAAAAATACGCCCCCCCCCTTACTCCCCATCACACATCTATTTCCGAATCTACTCAAACTAAAACTAAGAAAAAATTAAAAGTAGTAGACATTAATGTAAGCTCTGAACAAATTATAGCCATTATTCTAGGTCACATAGTGTTTGAGAAAAAAACGTTTTTGCGTTACACACAAATTTCGATTTAAGGTCCTTCAGCAAACTTATTGAGGAGCGCTAGACATACACTACATGGTCATTGATGACTGTCCACATTTTCTTAAATATCTAGAAAAATACGCGAAGAATTATCCAGAAACTCTTAGTGCATAAATATAATAGTACAAGTCATACATTTCCGTAAAGATATTTTCCCGAAACTCCATAGGGGACCATCAACAAATTAAAAAAGAATTAATATCTTTTGGATAACCCTGTAAAAAAATAATGTAGCAAAAGCGCTCAAACTGTAGATTATGTTTAAGTGGCTTATTAAAATAAACTGTGTTCATTTTTTATGCGAATAGCATGTATACTCATAGAGAAATTAAGGCTTTTATAAAAATAGTCCCAAATTTTGCCAAGTGTTTTGCTTATAATTTGCAGAGTTCTTAATATAAAGTAACATTCATTTCTGAAAATATGACAAATAATATTGAACACAATATTCTGTAACCAGAATTTAAAAATAATAAAAATTGTATGATAAATGAGTTGGTTTACTAAATAATTTTTCACTGCGCATGCTCAACGTTATCAGAATTTCATTTGCGTATTGTGTTAGCTAAATGTATGGAACAACTTTTGTGAAATTATCAGAATTACAGCTTTAAAATACTGAAAGTAATCGTCTATAGAATAAGCACAAAATCCATTGTTCCCAAAATGAAGCAAAAAAATAAGGGATTTTATCCAAATGTAGTAGTACGCCCCATATTGTTTATTCTATATTGACACTAATCAATGACTATATGGATACAACCCCTCTTGTTTTTTCTTTTTTCTTCATTTTGGGAATAACGGATTTTCAACTTACTCTATTGACGATTATTTTCAGAATTTTCAAGCTATGATTTTGCGACTTTCACAAAAGTTGCTCTATACATTTAGCTAACGTAATATGCAAATGAAATTTTGATATCTTTAATGCATGCGCAGAGAAAAATTATTTATTAAACCTACTCATTTTGCATACAGTTTTTATTATTTTTTAATTCTGATTGCAGAGTATTATGTGCAATGTTGTTAGTAATATTTTCAAAAAAGAATATTATTTTATATTAAGTTCTCTGCAAATTATTAGCAAAAATCCTGGAAAAATTTGCGATTGTTTTTATAAAGACCATAATTTTTCAACACATATACATGGTATCGACATACAAATGAACATAGCTTATTAAAATAAGCCACTTAATCACAATGTACAGTTTGAGCGCTTTTGCTACATTATTTTGACCGCTTTTGCTACAGGGTTATCCAAAATATATTGATTCTTTCTTAATTTTTTGACGGTCCCCTATAAAGTTTCGGGAAAAAACCTTCATGGAAATATATGACCTGTACTATTATGTCTATACACCTGTAGTTTCAGGATGATTCCTCTTGTATTTTTCTAGATATTCAACAAAATGTCTAAAATCGAAAGTGGACGGTCATCAATGGCCATGTAGTGTACCTGTCATTACAAAATCATAAATGCATTTTTGATAATGATTTTCGAAAAACAATCATCGGAATTTAAGCGAGATATTAATCTTTTTGAATATGCGGGCGGTTTGGATATAACTAATGACAGGTTGAATATCATGGAGGGAGAAGGTCAAGAAAACTAAGTTAATATTTATAGAACTCAGTCGTATGCGGCTTTTTTGTTATCCGGTCTATCGTTCCGCAACATAAATCTGAATAGCAGGGAGTTTATTATATATCGTATAAATATTTAACAAAATATATGTGCAAACATTAACATATGTTTTATATTGTGCGCTTAATAATGCAACACATAACAATGGATTCTTATTATAAATTTAGCAAAAGCTTTTTATTTGTTTAACCATGCATACAGTCATTATTTAAGCATTAAGTCGTATATTGATAATAATGAAACACAAAAAGTATTTTTTTAATTTCCTCTGGTAAATATTTCTTATATGAAAACCACATAAAATTTCACAATTTCGTATTTGGTATTTAGATTTATTGAACAGATTAGAGACAATCAATGTTAAGGGGACGGTGGATGTTAAAATTTTTTTTGCTTAATTTTCATCATAGCAATTGGAAATTTTGTGCATATATACATTTCACCAAAAGCACATATAGAACATCTTAAAAAAATTTTCAATCTTATTAAATTTTTTTATTTAAAAAAATTAAATTTTGAAACGAAATTTTAAAATGCTCCTCGTGTCTTAATTTTTGAGATATTTTCTTGCTTTTGCATTTTTATCTCTTAAAACTTTATTATAAACAAATTTGCGTAAGATTTTTTTTTAATCTCTTGAATAGTTAGTATTTTATAGATTTTTTTCTAAATTTCATATCAATTTTCATCAAAATTTTGCCTTTTAAAATTTAAAAAATCAAATTTGACTATCTTAATAAAGACGAATTTTAAAAAGCTTACGCAATTTCTTTCTAAACAATATCAGGATACTTCCTTATCAATTTCATAAATACTGATCAAAAACTACGTCGCAAGGAACATTTTTAAAATCTAAAAACACTGAAAAATTAGTTTTGAGAAAAATAGATTTAAAGTATATAAATGCACTTACCTTCATTATTTACTTCTTAAAACCTTCATAAATGATATTTTAATAAGAAAAAACTGTTTTGGTACTCTTATACCAAAGAAATAGACCTTTTTTGCGACGACTTTGCTATAGACGATTTTGCTCAAATAAAGGTCCGCTGTCCCCTTAAAGACAATGATGCACATTGTATATTATTTTTTTCTTCTACAAAAAGCTAAAGTGGTATTTTCTTCGCGATTTCCAGACATTGAACTAATTATAACTGGTTTAGGAAATTGAGATTTGAACGCGAAACGTGCCAGAAATGAAGGACAGGTGTACGAATACTGAGAAATACTTAATTATCTCGACTGGTGGGCAAAATTAATTGTGAAAGCAATCTCGGTGCCTCAAACTTATGTCATTTCCTGATCTCCGACATAATGGTTGTAGTTCAAACATATCATTTATTTTAGAAATTTCGCTACAATATATTTTTAATTTTGTTAATTAATAATTTGAATAAATGTTTAACTTTGCGCACTCTTAAAAATTGCTTTCTATCGATACCTATTTACTTTTGATTGCATGTGTATTTTTGTAAACAAAAGAACAGCGAAATGACATGAAATACAATATAATAAACTGAATATATAGAAAAACATTGTCTCCTAACCATTTTCTCATACAATAATTGACAAAAACTTTTTTTATTTGTAATCAGAAAAATGTGGACAGAGCCGTGTGGAGTTTCATTAAACTATAGTTTGTGCAAAGAAAAATATTTGACAGCTTGTTAGATGTTATAAATGTTATTGGTTGCTTCTAATAATTATTATGAGTTGCTTTCACCGTTTCCACATTCCTACAATCAATTTATATCTAGATTGTAATGAATATTTATACTTACAAGTATTACGCTAAAAAATAAATAAAGTAAAATTTATTAAATATTAAATAGATGCTCTTGAAATAAGCATTGTACTATTAAAAAAAACTAATGCAATCTATATAAGACTATTAAAAAGCAACTTTTTTGGCAGATTCTACTTTGTCTATAGACTTTTATATGCAATTCAGGGGTTTAAGAAATATTATTCAGGGTTTGAAAAATAATTCACAGATAATTATGAATAGGTAATACAGAAACAAAAAAAAATGCTTAAACATTCGAATTGCTAAATATTTGAACAACATTTTATATAGCATTCTGTTTCTTTATGAAAATAACGGTTCAAGAATTCATTCAGATTTTCAATCTCGTTTATACAGGCGTTATATGTTAAAAGAGATACACTTAAATATATTGCTCAAATTTTTGTTTTCTGAAAACAAGCTGCCGAATTCGAAATTTTTTTATTTATTTTTCGCAGTTTTTCCTAAATTAAGAAGCCAGTGGAATTTTATTATGAACGCAATGGAAGACAGATTTTCTCTCATTGTTAATGGAATTTGCATGATTTCAAAATTCATATGATTATAAATAAAGCTATAAGTACCAACCGCTATAATTTTTTATCCCTATTATTTTAGAATAATTTCCTTCATTTTATTTAATCAATGAATGCTTCTTCTTTTTATCGAAGAAAAAAAATCTTGAATTTAAAAGAATTATAACTCTTCGATTAAAGTTTTGCAATCGGAAATACGAATTTGAAATTCTGAAATACTGCTGACAAAAAAATCGCACTAGTTGGAATTCTAAAAATATGACAACAAATAATGTTAATACTTAAAAAAAAAGGCTTTAAAACCAGATAATCTTTAAAAGAGATAAATATTTCTAACTCTACGGAAATATAACCAACAATAAAGATATACAATAACCTCTTCCGACTTATTCATGATTTCAAAAAGCATTCTTTATATTTAAAAATCCCAGAAATTTCTATATTTCCAATTTTAAAGAAGCATTCATAAAAAAAAGTTTTTGTTTTGGGGTCAAGCATTAATTGAAACGTTTATAAGCATTTTTCTCACAACCTTTCAATCCGGATTGTTGGTTTTCAAGATGGTATCTTTTCTCAGTTAAGAGGTCTTGTACCTTTTACACTTGTTTAAAGTCAGCAAAAACACGTTAAGTTTGAATTCGTGTATCTTCATTATTTTTTTATGCATAAACATAAAGTTTGGGTCTTTGATAAAACAGATTATGCTTTTTATTATAATACTACTAGATATTGATCAGATTTTTACAGAATTTGTGTATTGTTGAAATAAAACATCTTATTATTATTATTATTATTATTATTATTATTATTATTTTTACTTCGTAAGCTATCGCGTGCACAATATATTGAGAAAGTATATTTGGATTGTTATGAAATTAGGCATAAATATTAAACATAATATGCGTGTTTAAAATGATCTATTTTTAAGTATTTAGAGTGGTAATATTTTTAGTTATAACTATTTTTATAGGCTAAAAAATGTAATTTTTTTTATTTAAAAAAATGTTTTTTTTTTCATAGTTAATAAACAAATTTTGATCTAAAAGCAGCCATTTTAAAAATACACATGTTTCTATTATACAGGGTGTCCCAGAACTTCGTGTACAAACTTTGAGGAGCGGTAGAGAACATCGTTTAGAACGACAATTAGATAGGAACGCATGGACGGAAACGTCATCCTCACTTGTTAACCCTTACACAGACAATGGTATGCCTATGAAACTACACAATTTTTAATACAAAATGAACATTGAAACTAGAATTTTAATATGATTTTTCCAAATATTATGTATGTGAAATACAGAGTGGTCATAAAAAAACTTTGCCGATATAGGGAGCTTTAGCGGCTGGTCCGTTCGACCGATCGAGGTAGAGATTTCAGATATAGTTATTATGAGGTATGAGCTCGGGATACATTGAACGGCAACAAAGTAGTGCTCACGATTACAGTTATATGTACAGAAACTCGAAATTTTCCAATGGCAACGCCCATTCTTTTCGTCGAAAAATGATCAGCGCATGCAAAAACCCTAAAGAGCATTGGTACCGTACGTATATCGCAAGAAACGGACTCGTTATGCACGCAGAAAAAACAGCTCTTCAAACGCCTCCCCCCTCCCCCCCCCCCAAAAAAAACACGATTGGAGCATACAGATTCATTACACCAATCACTGATTACAACACTCTAAGCCAGTTCGCTGCAGTAATTCTGGTATGACGTAATTTTGCAGCATTGCCATATAGCGGGAGCCTGTTACAGAACAAGTTACAAATCCCTTTGGTATCACTTCCTAAAAAAAAATACGGCCCGGGAATAATTGTGCATGCAATGCCGCACCACGCAGTATTTTCATGTGGTGTAAAGGTACGGGCGCCATAGCGTGGGAATTCATGTCTGCCCATGCCCACTGCACAAAATTTTTCGTGTTGACATTGCCATTTAAGGTGAAATGTGCCTCGTCTGTCCATAATAAGTGAAGAGGCCCGTTTTTATCTCCATCATATTTGATAAGAAATTGACTAGCAAAGTCTATACGTTGTTGATGGTCCCTTACTTTCATCCCTTGACGCGTTGGTACAGGTAAAGAAACATGCGGATTAAAGAACGCGCTAGCTCTAGCACCGTTTATTTCGGTGTATCCTAACAAGAGATGCACCTCTTACAGTTTTACGTGTGTCCTGCAATCACTATGTGATGCACTTCCATAACAGTATCCTCAGGAAGAGTTGGTCGTCTGGATCGCGGTATACCACAGGTGCAGCCAGTTTCTTCGAAATTATCACAAACAGCTTCCGGGCTACATGGGCAAAACATTTGGCAATGGTTTTAAACACACAAGGTTTTCGCAGCATTCATCCCATCTTGATAATTGAGTTTTACCATGAACTGTCGCTGGAAGAGTCATTTCGTCGGCATGTGCAAGCTCCCGACTGAAGAGCTAACATTCACATCCCACTTTTTATCCGTTTTCTACGCTGACTATCTGGCAAATGACGTTCCGTAATTGGTGTTTTGCCTCTGTCATGTGTAAATTTCTCTCGTGCGCCGTGATCGTGTTTTTTTTTTTTTTTTTTTTTTTTTTTTTTTTTTTTTTTTTTTTTTTTTGGTCGTTCGCAAAGCTGTTTTTTGAGCGAGCATAACGCCACTTTCTAAAGTTTTAGCATGCGCTGAGCATTTTGCGAGGGAAAAAAATGGGCGTTGCCATTTGAAAATTTCGAGTTTCTGTCGCTATAACCGTAACCGCGCGCGCCAATTTGCCGCCGTTGAGAGAATATCGAGCTCATACCTATGAATAACTATATCTAAAATCTCATCTCGATCTGTTGAACGGGACGGCAGCCAGAGTTCGATATATCGGCAAAGTTTTTTTATGATCACCCTGTGTATAATTTTTTTCTTCTTTGCAAATACATTTTTCTATGGTTTCTGATACCATTTATATTTTTTCGCATTTTAGCAATTTCTAATAGCTTCTAAGATACTTGATTTTAAATAAACAAAATTTTAAATTCAATTTAAAATTAAATGATTTCTTATATATATATATATGTGTACAGGGTGGTCATAAAAAAACTTTGCCGATATACGGAGCTCTAGCGGCCATTCCGCTCAACCGATCGAAATGAAATTTCAGATATAGCTATTCAGAGGTATGAGCTCGAGATTCTGTGAGCGACAACAAAATGGCGCTCACCGTTACGGTTATAGTTACAGAAACTCGAAAATTTCCAATGGCAACACCCATTTTTTTTTCATCGCAAAATGCTCAGCGCATGCGAAAACCCTAAAGAGCGTTGGAACCGTACGTGTATCGCAAGAAACGGACATGTTATGCACGCACAAAAAACCATTCTGGGAATCCTTCCCCCCATAGAAAAAACTTGATTGGGGCGCAAGGAGGAAATTTGCATATGACACAGAGTCAGTACACTAATCTCTGATTACAATACAGATCGGAGAAACTGAAACTTTTATTTTGATTACACATTTTTCACATGGGTGCCGTCACCATCACAGGCAATTAAAACTGCCCACCGCTGATGAGATCCACAGCCTTTTTATATTGTCTTTATACTGTTTTTCTTACTCGTTTTTATTTCCTTTAAAGTTTAATAGTTTGATATCATTTTTCATTATGGCACGGGACTTTGGATCTGCCGTTACACATTATTCTTAAAGTGCTATATACATAATTTACGTGATTATTGCAGCTATAGCGCTGATCATGTGGATTTTTCGTGAACTTAAGTTCACTCAGAACTTTAAAATTTTTGGACTATATATATATATATATATATACTGTAATAAAGCGTTCTACACTGCTTTCCGCATAACTGTGTCTTTGTGTTTTTCGTTTTTTTTTTTTTTTTTTTTTTTTTTGAGCTTTTCTATTGCTAAAATGTGAAAAAATATGAATGGCATCAGAAATTGCGGAAAAATGTATTTGCAAAGAAAAAAAGCCAGACATTTCATATACATAATAAATGGAAAAATCATATTAAAATTCTGGTGTCAATGTTCATTTTGTATTAAAATTTTGTAATTTCATATACAAATCACTGTCTGTGAAAGGGTTAACAAGATGTTTCCGCCCATGCTTTCCCGTGTAATTGTTGTTCCAAATGATGTTCTCTACCACACCTCAAACTTTGTACACGAAGTTCTGGGACACCCTGTATACTTAAAGTTTCATAAAAATTCATACTTACGTTCTCAAAATATCATGCGTACAATGATTTGCGGTTTGAAATTAATATTAATTTAAATTCAACTATACACACATTCTGTAAAAGACTATTAGTATAATACTATAAAGCATAATCTGTTTAATTAAAAAACAAATTTTCATGTTTATACATAAAAAAATAAAGCAGATACACTACTTCAAGCTTTCAATGTTTTTGTTGATTTTCATCGAGTTTAAAAGATACAAAACCCCTTAAACATTTTCAGTTCTGTAATTTTATTATACTGCTCGAGTAAAATTAAGGCTGTTTAAATAAATCTAATCAAAATTTACATTTCCTCTTGTATCGAATCAATTAATTCCTATCAGTTGTGCATTAATATAAATTTCTAATTTCAACTTGAAAGTGCTAACCTGCATCAATCCTCCCTTTTCTAGTCCCATTATTCACAGAAATGTTCTTCCAATTTGCTTTCGTAAATTTACCTGACATCCTCAGCTGTTTTTAATTGCCTGGCGATATGTATACAGTATGCTGAAAAATATTTTCACATCAAAATTTTAAGATTTATATTGAATTGATTAAATAAAATATTAAATGATATTTCGTATATAATGCATAACTTTTATAACAGCAAATCATCATAAAAAAAGAGTCAAAAGAAATATAATTACTTAATTTAAAGCAATATATGAAAAATGGTTGTTGCAAAATGATATGGCATCCAAAAGGTGTAGTTACAAAATTTGTTTCATTTGGAAATATTTACTCTTTTCTTCAGAATTATTTAATAAGCTGTTTTTGATATGATACTAATGAATTTTTGAAACGTTTCAAACCGATAATCCGTCGGTGAAACAAAACTCCTTATCTAATTCACTTATGAAATGTTGCTACTTTACACCAGCATGTGCAGATCTTGCCTATGTTCTCCATGTATATTGTGTGTTTTATGATGTTTTGTCAAGAATTAGAGCATTCTAATAATAATGTAGTATCATTGAGTAGAAAATACTCAAACATGGGACATACAGTGGGAATTTGAACGTTGTCATATCAAAAAATAAAGCTAGTTTAGTTTCAACAGAAACTATTTAAAAATAGCAATTAAATTTCTTTTCTTAATTTTTAACATTAATTTGATTAATTCAAAATAAGAAACAAGATGTCTTTTCTTATCCTGTAGGGCTTTCCCAAACCATTATGTAACCATTCACTTTTATCTAGACTTAAATAAAAATTTTGTACGTCTCTTACGAATTCATGCAAATAAAATTGTCAGACATTTGATCAAGCAAAACGAACTCTTTTCATACTTCTTTAAAAGGCGTTGCTTCTTGCGTAAAATGTAATCTATTGTTATTTTTTTTCACAGTTAATATTATTATTATTTTGAATTGCATTGAGTTAACTGAGACTGTGGAATGCATCAATGTAGTTTTCGCTAAAAATCCATTAAAAATTGTACCAAGATTAACCTTCTTACCGATAATTTTTATTGTAGGAACAAATAATTTTGGGGGGTTTCTGTGAGAATTTTTATGTTAATTAGCTCTACATCCATTTTAAAGGCACGCAAATGTTACTTCGCGTATCACTTTAATGTAGTTGTTATAACAACTACGCGTGCGGATCCGCTTATTTCGATAGTGTGTAATAGGCAATAAAGCAGACAGTTTTTAAATCTATGGATAATTTTAAGAGCTAATGCTTGTTAAAATCCTTCATGATGTTTCAATACGCAAGTTTTATAAAAAAAAAAAAAAACTATGCAAAAGAATTTAACCATTTTTCGCACATATATACTCGACTAGATTTCTAGCTTTTTAATGTATTTTTTTACATTTTCTTTTAAATATTCATTACCTAAATACAGATTTAATTCATACATTAAAATAGCTCGTGTTTAACTACGGTTGACAGATTTTAAAAAAATCTAAACAGTATTATTTTCAAACACATTTCATGAAGACAGCCTGTATTATCACGACAGTTGGCGATTTTGTCTTTGGAATCGAAAAAACACAGTGCTAAAGGAAAATTAATGGCAAAATGATTACAAAATTTCATTCAATATTTCCTGAGTTGGATTGTTTCTAGAGCCAATGTTTTTTAACATAATGCTTAAAGATAAATCCCTCTAGTTATTGAAATGATGATTTAATATATCTTTTATAATATTAAAGACATATTTTAAATGTAAAAAAAAAAAACAGTGATTTAAAGTTTGTTGACTTTTTATTATTTTCCTTTTACTTACTGTATACATTACGGATCAGCTTATACACGGAAATATACGGTAATTATTGATTTATAATAAAATCATACACTAAAAAAAGGGTGATTTCATTAATATTGATATGTAATAAACTATGAAAGGTTTATTTGAAAATTTTAAGTTTTTTAATGTTACCTAACATATAATTATAAAAACATTTTCTGTATAAAAATAAGATTTTATTGTTTTATTTCTTACATTCAGAAGATAAATTTAAATATCTATCAATGAAAACGAACGAGAATTTAAAAAAAAATAAACAATAATTTTAATAATGTTGAAATTATTGTTTGAAACTGCCATATTATTATTTTATTAAAATTCCTTAAAATCAATGTTTTAAAAATCTGTTCTTTCTATTATGTTTCTATCATATGTTGTTAATTAGAAAATCCTAATTTCACAATCGAAGCTCAAAACTTCCTACAAACTATCAACCCCTTTTCTAATTCCATTATTCAGTTGAATGTTCTTCCAATCTGATTTAATAGATTTGCCTGACAGCCCCAGGTGCTCTTAACTGTCTGATGATATATATTCAGTAATAACCGTTAAAATACAAATGCTATTGAAGATTAATTATATAACAAAATGACGGTAATTGCGCTTTAAACTGTCGGAGGACATATTACATTTATCTCAGAAAGATTGAATATTTTTAACATGTATTGAAAATGCTGTAAGAATAGCTATTAAAATGTAAAAATATTTCAAAATTAAACATAAAATTCATATTCGTCATTTGAATTAATTATTTTGTCATTTTCTCGAACATTTGTATAACAGTTAACTGATAGGTATGTTTTTACTTATTATTAAATATGGGTAGATAAGAATGAGTAATCTATACTCATAATTTTTTTTTCTCAGCTAAAAATATCTATGCGACCGGCTGTTTCGAAAAGAAAGAGAAAAACCCATTGCAATTAGATCTATTTGGAGAATAGACATGCAGCTTGCTGGTAAAATTTTTTACACAGTTATAAGAGGTTTTGTAAAACATATTAAAAAAACAATCTATCCAGTCCATGAAATTTACTATTTTTCTTAATGACATTTATAATTTTGAAAATATATTAAAATGTGTTAGCAGAAATGTATGAGTTTTATATTTTGACTACATGTATTTTCGTTTTCGCAATTTATTGTTATATATCCATGTTATTATTTCGTAAAAAATAATATACAAGGTGAGTCATAAATATCGAAACAATAGACTATTTCCTTAAATATTGCCTCTAGACCCATACTTCCAATTGCAAATATTCATAAAAAAAGGTGAAATTTCTGATAAGATGAGTTGCAACTCCATGGGGGGGTCTATTTGAAAAAATGCGAAAATTAAATTTTTATAAGACCCCCGTAGAGAAAATTTCCCATTAAGAAATTATTTCTTATCTATCCCTAAACTAAACAAAAAAATTTCATCTCCGTATCTGAAAACCTGACAGAGATATTAAAATCCAAAATTCTCCAAAATTCGTGACTTACACCACTTTACCATGCCTATAAACGAATTGTTTTGATTAAATTTCAAAGCAAATGAGGGATCGTCCACAAATTATCCGTTCATATATGTCGATTTAAGACCGTGCCTCTTATTTGGACATAATAAAGCAGTGTATTGATTTAAATCAAAACTTGTTTTCAAAATAAGTTTATCGTTAGTACTGGAGTTCTGCATGGATCAAAATATCTTGGCCCGGTCCCAAACGGACCCATAGGGAAAAAAGTTCTGCTCAGCATGGAAAAATTTTAAAATCATAATCCGGACCAGCCTGTAAGAAAGTTTAAATCATAGTCCGGCTCAGCCGTGAATTTCTACATAGTTTTTTACTTAAGTGTAGTTAAAAATTGTTTTGCGAGGAACAGTTCTGGCCAAAAATACTTATCATAGTATTTCGTTTCTTATAGTTATATTTTTTATAATTAAAGAAGTGCCAAACGCTGTGATGTATTTATTTTATTAATGAATATCTGTTTATATGTAAATGTTTCACTTATATTTTATTATCGCTAATCCATATCGCGTGCGTTGGAGACTTTGAAAAATGTTATACAGTAAAACCTTTTAAAAACAAAATCATACAGAAAAAAAAAAAAAAAAAAAAAAAAAAAAAAAAAAAAAAACGTAATAGACAAATGCCCTTTCTAGGAGAGTTAAATGGAGTTTATTTTTTTCTTAGGTATCATTGTATTTATTCTGCCTGGATCAACACATTTTCTCTTTAAGACAGAATTCCGTCATAGGCAGTTTTTTTCTCTGGTTTTATTGTGTTTGATTTTTTAACATTTAAATATACTATTCTTAAAAAAATATATTTTAAAGTTTTTTTTTTTTTATTATTATTTTATTGTATAATAAAAGCAATTTTAAAATCTTTGTGGTTTTCGTAAAAATTTTGATTGAACCAAATTTTACTTATTTCATGCACGTATTAGGTCAATCAGGTCTATGATTTTAACACGGATTGTTTGAAACCGGGGTTGAAAATTTCGTCCAGTGCAGACCTAAGAAGAAAGAAGCAGTCCCCTCTGGTTTGAAAATATATATTAGACCCGGATAAGCGAGTCATTAGAAAAAAGTAACGTCTCGGTCCTGATCCGACCTGGGCCCAGAATACAGATTTTTTAACAGCTTCTCCAGGACAATAAAAAGCTTGAAGTTGTGAGAGCTAAATTTTTAAAAAAGACTTAATTTGCATCTTAGAAAAGCATTCTTTTAAATAACTGATGGGCAGTAAAACAGTACCACTTCGTTTTTCACAGTCTTTCGTTTTTCTGCATAATGAATTTTTTTCCCGGCGATTTGTTGTCTTTAAATTATTATGAGTTAAAAAATTGTTACAAAAGTACAAACTGGAAACATGTCATTTTTTATTATTTTACATTTGTTTTGTTTCAAAAAATTTGAAAAATTATTTACTTTTGAGAATATGACTTTTTTAAAAGTTATATTATTTTTTCAATAAATATTTTTGATAGTTCTGAAATTAATATTGAAATACAGAAACCCCAAAACAAGACTAAAATCAGATTTTCATCATTAATTAAATGGAAAGAAATTGAAATCCGATAAATAATGTTTGGAGTTATAACGATTTTTAACTGTCCCATTTAAACCAGTAGTAACTATATGAAATTTTGATAAATTTTATGATAGATTTTAGAATGTGATTTTCTTAGCAAATTATATGGCTAACCATCACAAAAAAGAAAAAAAAAATCAAAATTCTAACTCAAAAGATAGATTTTTTACACATTTCCTTGAACTGTTAAAATAACATTGTCTTTTGAATTTCGCGCATTTCAATTTGTGTCTAATCCCTTAAAACCTGACGAATTATTCAAACGGCTATAACTCTGCTAGTTTTGAAGATATGAAGATGCAACTTTTTGCATATTATTCCGAACTGGATAAGGAAAGTTTTCCTAACTGGAATTTTTATCCTACGGGGGCCGTATAAAAAGTTAATTTTCGTAGTTTTTTAAATAGACCCCCCATGGAGTTACAACTTGTCTTATCAAAAAATTCACCTTTTTTAATGAATTTTTGCAATTGGAAGTATGGGTCTAGGGGCAATATTTAAGGAGATAGCCTATTGTTTCGATATTTATGACTCACCCTGTATGTATTTACACCCTTTAATACAGTGTATCCAGCAAATAACACCCTGATTTCAAAATTAAATTTTTCAAAAACAATGATCGACAGAATTATGAGGTAAACGGTTTGTTTATTAGGTGAACTGTAAAAATCTTACACAGAAGTTTCGAACGGTGAATATTTTGAGAAGATTGTGTTCTGATTGCAAAGAATACTTGACTTGACATTTTTCTTGTTTTATATTGCTTGCAGTGAACATGGTTTTTGCCTTACAGTACCATATTTTAATGATTTTTTGGATTAAATTTTTGAAATTTCAAAATTCCAAGAAATTTAGTTCGAAAAATCGTCAAATTAATTTGACGGAATTAATTTCGCTGAAAATTAATCTCAAATTTTCCGCGTGAGGACATCCCATTGCTCCATAGGTGGAAATGTTTCCTCAAATTGGATGCACCCTAAATTAAACGTTCAATGCAGGTATTGCAAATGTGAACTTTCACTATAAAATAGAAATTTTTAGATACAATTGCGTCATATGATTTTTCAATACTTATATACAACGCTTGGCAAATAGTTTCCGATCATTACATCATAACTCCCATCTTTTGTAAGAAAATATTATTTATTCTTGCTGCATAAAAATAAAACGATTATTAGCGATAGAACTTTTGTATTATAAGTAATGAACAACAATATGGAAAAAAGATAAATCATAATACATCAATTTAAAAACAAAAAAATTTTGATTGAAATTTAAGCACCAACGAAAAAATTATCCGATCACGCTTTGATTTGGAAAAAAAATAACCGAGCACTGTATTCAATATTTCATAAATCCACTCTTATTTTGGATGACAACAGAAATTGTTAGTGGAATGTACTCAATAAGTTTTTTGCACTCATTGGGAGCAACTTCACACCAGCTTTCCCTTAGAGCTTTACGTAGTTCTATGGCATCTGTAATTCGCCGAAAATCGATTTTTCTTTTTAATATATTCCACAGATTTTCGATGGGATTAAGATTCGGACTATTGGGTGGCCAAGTCATGGTTTCAATTGGTATATTACCTACATATTGTAGAAATTACTTCACTGATTTGGTGCGCTGGGGAACTGCGTTGTCGTCTTGAAATAAGAAGTCATTTTGATCCCGACCATTGATCGATGCTAGGAATCAGAAAGTTATCTAAAATGTAAATGTAAACTTCACAGTTTACTGTACGTAACACAATACACAACTTACCGACGCCTTGTAATGTTATACAGCTCCAAACAGTAAATGAAGTGAAAATTTACTCCTCGTATTGACACATTTATCATTGAACTTCTCAATGGGTATCCTCCAAACAAAAGTTCCACAGTCATCACCTCTTCTGAGAGATTCATCGCTAAAAATAACTTTATTTCATTATCGACAGGCCAGTGTACATGTTTTTATACCATTGCAAGCGTTCTTTTTTATGCTTGTTTTTCAAGTAAGGTTTTTTTTAACTTTACATAATTTAAATTGTGTTGTATTTAGATGATTACGTACAGTGCGGTCAGATACTTTTACATTATACTTAGATCATTCGGCATTGGGTTGTTTTAAAGTTGCTCGCCACTTTCTTTTCGATATTTCCTTAAGTTTTCTGTCCTCCTTAGGCGTTTTCATTCGTGGACGTCCACATCGAGGTAAATTTTCCACGCTATTAGTCAATTATATTTTTCCCGAATATCGCATAACATACTTTGAGCACAGTTTTATAAAACAGCTACTTTTATTTGTGAATTTCCTTCTTGCGACAATTTAATCATGCGGATTTTTAAATCGTGAGACAGTTTATTCACACGAACCATTGTCAGCATTTTAGAGCTGCTTTTTATCTCGCAGCTGGAAGATTTCTTCATTTAAATAGGATTCAGATACTGTACGCATGTCTGTACGCTCAGGCACTCTTATCTGTCTTCAATATGCAAATTTCAAACCTGTTTTCTCAGTGATCGATTACTATTT
Organism: Maratus speculifer; assembly: GCA_964019185.1. NCBI lineage: Eukaryota > Metazoa > Arthropoda > Arachnida > Araneae > Salticidae > Maratus > Maratus speculifer. The sequence goes on along the minus strand of OZ025295.1, from coordinate 274,510,470 downwards.
TCCAACTTCCGTCTTGATCGGATATTTTTTTCTCACGAGAAAACTTTTTCGCGATCAGTATAATTATAAATTATATGATTGTTATACTGAATTCACTTTTCATGTATATTTCAATACGTGTTCTTTTATTTGACATATGATTTAAAGCCTTTATGCTCATGAATCGCAAAATATATGCTTCGAAAAGCAAAAGTCATAAACTTGATAACACTGATCGAAAACTTTTTGCCAAGGATTGTATATCATAGTTTTCTTTTCAATCATATTCAAAATATTATTTTCTATTTTTTTATAAGAAAATTTAATGTTATAAATTTAAAACTCTTTTATGAATTTGGTACAAATTTAAATTATATAGATTCACAGAAGTTCTTTTTTTAAGGCACCCCTGTAGCGATAAGAAATTCCCTGTAGCGATAATTCCTGATTACCATGCATACTCCCGATTTACTCCAAATTTATACGGAACTGTATTATTAATATTATATTACATGAAAAGATAATGAGTACTCTCAAAGACATTAATAAGCTGAAAAGAATAAGAAATTTTCTTCAATTTGAAATAAACCAAATATAAATTAATTTTCAAGAAATACTTTTTGAAGTGTTCTTGATAATTTCATGTTTTTGAATTTTTTTTTTTTTTTTTTTTTTTTCATGTTAAAATGAAAAAAAGTTAAATATAACAGCTATTCCCTAATTTAAATTTTTCATAATAGAAAATACATTCACACACCATCTCTGTGTTATCAGGTTTAATATCTTAATAGAATCGTTATATCTTGAATTTTTTTTCAAACAGGAATAATATATTCTTTAATAACATCATAGATTATTGCATATTTTTTTTCTTTTCTCAGAACGTATCTCTAATGTTCAATTTAAGTTGATTGTCCCCAGAAGTGCAGTTAAACAAGTAATGTACATCTTTGGTTAAAACAGATATTACAGCAATAAAATAATTTAAGTGAAATAATAATCTGCTTGAGAGTATTAGTTCCAAAATTGAAAATAGAGTCAAAATGAAAATCTTTTGAATTTGTGAAATTTGTTTAATAAATGAGAATATAAGTAATGAATTACGAAAATACTCACATTGCAATTTCGCTTATTTCTGACACATTCACGGAGTCATTTCTATAAGTAAATGTACCATTTCTGATATACAGGGTGGTCATAAAAAAACTTTGCCGATATACGGAGCTCTAGCGGCCAGTCCGCTCAACCGATCGAAATGAAATTTCAGATATAGCTATTCAGAGGTATGAGCTCAAAATTCTGTGAACAACAACCAAAGGGCGCTCACGGTTACGGTTATAGTACAGAAACTCGAAAATTTCCAATGGCAACACCCATTTTTTTCATCGCAAAATGATCAGCGCATGCGAAAACCCTAAAGAGTGTTGGAACCGTACTTGTATCGCAAGAAACGGACATGTTATGCACGCACAAAAACCGTTCTGGGAATCCTCCCCCGCATGGCACCCATATGGAAAATGTGTAATCAAAATAAAAGTTTTAGTTTCTCCGATCTGTATTGTAATCAGTGATTAGTGTACTGACTCTGCGTCATATGCAAATTTCCTCCTTGCGCCCCAATCGAGTTTTTTCTAGGGGGGGGGGGGAGGATTCCCAGAACGGTTTTTTGTGCGTGCATAACATGTCCGTTTCTTGCGATACACGTACGGTTCAACGCTCTTTAGGGTTTCCGCATGCGCTGAGCATTTTGCGATGAAAAAAATGGGTGTTGCCATTGGAAATTTTCGAGTGTCTGTAACTATAACCATAACCGTCAGCGCCATTTTGTTGTCGTTCACAGAATCTCGAGCTCATATCTCTGAATAGCTATATCTGAAATTTCACCTCGATCGGTTGAGCGGACTGGCCGCTAGAGCTCCATATATCGGCAAAGTTTTTTTTTTTGACCACTTTGTATATATATTTAATACAGAGGAATCTGAGAATAGTTTTTAATTTTGTTTATAAACAACAGATTTTTCAGACAAAGTGTTATCGAAGTGTCATATTTTGCAGTTGTAACCGATTTTCAGTCCACTGTTTCGCAGAATATCACTCATATTTTACAATAGATTACAATCAATAATGATATTAATTGGATAATAAAAAAGTGTTGTAATGCGCGATTCTTTCACACTCAACAGATAACAAATGCAAATTTCCTGCAATTATACCTAAAAAATCATTCAGTGAATCTTTCAGAAAGATTTGGGTTTTTAATAATGGCACAGAATACTAACAAGATTGCCCGTGTGTAGCTTGTCATTTTCCAGTTTTCAACGGCAAAACTATGGATCTGACTTTCATTTTACGCATTCATTGAAAACCCCATGGCAATTACCTAAGAACTCAGCTGTAATCAGACTAAAATTTTGTCGAATTAATCTTTTCCTAAATCGAAGTATTATTTGATATTACGATGGAATATTCTAAGAAAAAAATTAAAAAGAATTTTTTTTTTTTCTTTTGACACAGATTTTTTTTTTATAATCGTTCTGTGGTATTTGATTTGTGATTTCAAAAAAATAAAATATTTAACTTTAAGAAAAATTTGAAAATTCTTATTATTTAAAATGATACACCACATTACTTCTACGGATTCAAAAATTAGTAACATTTTTCGTTCTTAATTTTCTTACAAGTGTACTTTTTAAGAATGAAATTTTTTGAGGGAGTAAAAACCTCACAAAAAGTTTATTAGTATTTAAGAAAAAATGAATAGTTGTAACATAAGAATAAATTAAAAAAAAAAAGATTTTTAAATTAATAATTTTATTTTTAAAAATTAAACTTTTTATATCACTGATAATCTCAACCTTTACTTTATTATAGTAAACGTTAAGGATTGACCATTAATTGTACCGAATCAACTTGTACATCTAACTTGCAGTTCTAATACTTTCCTAATATGGATATAATCACAATACACAGGAAAAAATAAATATAAAGATTACTATATAAAGACTATATAAAGACTCTGTATCATTTAAAGAGAAACAACTACAGTAAAAAATCTTAATGGTATATTTTTAATTTTCGGAACTTTACGAAATTCCGCCCAAATATCTTACGGATGTTTACATTCATGACTTTAAAAAAATTTTTTTTTTCAATTTTAGTAAACTGAACAGTTTCTTACAAATATTATCCACGGGAACATATTTTTAGGGGATCCGGTACACGAAAACAATACAATTTTCTAAAAAAAGTTATTGTACTGAAAAAAAAAATTCTCTTTTTTTTGTGTGTGTTTAAAATTCTGTTTAAATAACATCTTTACCTTAATTTGAACGAGAAATATTATTTTTTCGTTTTTGTTTGATTTGAAAATCAAACTTCCAAACAAAGGTTTTTCCATACGACTTCTCGTGAAGATGCATTTTTCTAAATGATAGTTTTTTTTTTTTTTTTTTTTTTTTTTTTTTTTTTTACCATTCCTAGTATTTAAATTATTATAAGTCAATAAGAGCCGCTAAATCTAAATGGCTCAAATTTGGAACATGTCTTTTTCAATAATTTTTAAGTTACATATTTTTTTTTTATTAAATTTTAATTTTAATTAATATTTTTAAAAAGGCAGAAACATAATTAAAACTTATAACTTTTTAATCTTTAAAAATTCAAACTTATTTTTTTCTGTTTTTTTTCTATTGAAAAATATTAAAATTCTACGAATAATATTCTGAGTTATAATTATTTTAAATTACGCCACTTTTTCAGATTTTTAAAAAAAAAAAAAATGTTTTTGAGAAGTTTTATCATGTGATTTCGTCTACACATAATATGGTCAACCGCAAAAAAATAATAATGTAACAAAACTGCACCGTTTAAGAAATTGAAATATTATATTAATATTGAAATATTTACTGCATGTAAGGCATAACACATTTGAAAATCCAACTTGAGTTGTAGCCATCTACAATCGGAAAATTATCCGATTATTTTTTTCAGCATCCCTGTATATGATATATAGATTTGTGTCTATTAATTACCTGCATACTGAAATTAAGTTCACTTAAGAAATACATATATCTCAGTTGATAATCCCCTATTCAAAAATTTCCTCTAATAATAAGAATAGTACTGAATACTTTAATATAGTCCTGTGTGTGAGATATAGAATAAATATATTTAACGAACAGCGTGCATAAAAATAGTTACATTTAAAAAGGCATTTAAATCGAAAGAGAACATTCCAACAATTATTAATTAATAAACAGTACTGTAACCGATTTATTTTGTGTATCCCTGGAAATGAATAAAATAAAAAATGTTATGAATGCCCTCTTCCAATGTAATCATAGTGAAATTCAGTTATTTATATCAGTTTCAATACATTTGAAATGGGATAATCTCAATAAAATACTCAGCAAACGGTTTTTAACCATAAACCGTAATATAATGGTATTATTTTGAGTGTCCCTGTAAATGATCCTACATTACTTCATATACAATGTCAAACATGATTTGGTGATACTAAATAACCTTTAACAATTACACGAAAATCCGAGTATATTTACCAAAGTTAAAGCATGCCCAGACGGAGAGACACACAGAATGCATAAACATGCTTTAACTTCATTGAAAAATATTACAAATAAGATTTTTGAAATTATGGAGCCGGTAATTTAAACATAAATAATTAATATTTCACCTTTTTTTTTATCTTTCGCGAGCTCTAAAAAAATCTTCAATGAAAGAAAATTAGACTTTTCGGCAGTATAAGCTTTACAGAAAACATTCGGCTTTTTCAAAGTACGGGAAAATCAGTAAATATATCACAAAGCGATATGACAGATCGGAAATCAATAATAAATTGTTTCCTTATAAACCAGGGGATGGCAGCACTATCCTGCTGTAAGATGTTAATTTCTCATTTATAAGACAATAATTGCACAAGATGAGCAATGTCGTTCAAAAGTTGATAACGAAGAACAAACAAGTCGTCCCGTTTTGATTGCGACACCAAAAAACAGTACAGAATGTTGAGGAGATCGTTAGACCTGACAGGCAAACAACAATAAACAGCACGGGAATTATAACAGGCTGTTTCCATTGTATAACCTACAGCCGATTTACGTAGATGTTGAGTGTGAAGTTCATAAGCGGCAGAGAAAATAACAGTCCAAAAACATTTATTCAGCAAGTATTAGAAAACTCATAAAGATATAAGACAAATGTATCAAAAAAAAGTGGCGATTATGTAGAGAAATAAGCATTTTTTTTTCAGGACCACACAAAAGTATCCCATTACATAATGGTATAGGAGGAAACATTGTTTGGGGAGCGTTTTAATTATATTAAACTATTTCACATATACGGTGCTAAAGTTTGCTAAAGATTACTTCTTCTGTAATAGAAATCAGATAGTATTTACACGGACACAAGAGATTTTGGAAACTTATATGGCATTTCGAAGTACCGTATACTATTACACCAAGATTTGAATATTTTTTTAACGATGTTACAGTACGAACTCACCTTATTTGCATGATTTACGAGTAATTTTCGACTTGTTTTATTTTATTGACTTTTATGACCTTCTTATTGACTTGCCCTCGTAAAAAGCGAAAGAAATTAGTCAAATAGTTCTCTTGAAAAATGGTGGCTTATTTTGTTAAATAGGGTTTCCAGATAAACAAGTTAATTTTTTTCACTCGCAGACGTTCGGCAGGCGACATCATATGCAATTTGCGAAAAATTTTGTAAGGAATTTGAAAATATCCTAAAATCGTTTTAGGGCAAGAGACTACAACATCTGACAGATCAAAAAATGTAAAACAAAAAACACCTAAAAATTTTGCCAATTAGGTAGAACAACTGTAGTGGTTAATTAAAATTGATTTTCTTCATGGTAGATTGATTCACAAGCATAAAGTATAACAATATTAAAAAAATAAATGAATAAAGATTTATGAAAAATTAGATAGCATAATTTCTAAAGGAATAATGAATCAATCAAATTATTTCGCCCTGACGGTAAAAAACTAAACAAAAAAATCTCAACAGAATTCATGTTTACTATGTTATCCCAATAAACAATACTTATGTAAATTAGATTTTAAATCTTATTTATTCATCCCAAAAATAATAAACATCAAGGGCTAACAAAATTAATTAGAATCTTCCTTTACCCTGCAAGAAATATTCGGAAAAAAGTATTATCACATTATTTGACTGTCATGTTGATTTTTTTATTATACTCATGATAGTTTAATGTGTTCATAGCATCAAGCGCCGCCAATTTTAATATTCATGAGATCATATCAACAGAATTTGATTTTCATTATTCAATCATTCACATCTTAAATTTGATTATTTCGTCGAAATACTACTTAACATGTAAACAGTTTCAGTTTCAGTTTCAGCTAGGTGGGGAGGCCTACCAAATGGCTTAAGCTCAACAAGCCCCACCTAGCAGGTTAACATGTAAACAATAAAAATCCGTTTAATTTCATAAGATTGGCAAAAAAAATATTAGTGTTCATTGAAATGTCAATTATGAACGTGTATTCTGTTTCCTGTGTATTTTCTCCTTCCGGCAATGTACTTTTACTTTGAAAAATTATTTTCTGTGAAAGTGGTTCTCAAATTCCCTGCTCAACAACGTAAAACTTTATGACTCATTTTTAAACGTGAAAGCTAAAGTTTGCAAGAATGGTTAAAAAACAATTTGGGATTAAATAACATTTTCCACTTTATATATATATATATATATATATATATATATATATATATATATATACTAGTATTAAAAAATGCTCTGACGAGCACCAAAAAAGGTTAATATGTTTTTAAGTATGAAAAAGGGTTTGACAAGTGCTTCTGTTAATTACTGAGCATGAGGAAGGACAAGGGATCCCTTCTTGGCTACAACTCACTTCAATGCCAACTTTGAAAAAATCATATTTGCGCTTTTTCCGTGAAAACAAATCAGTTGCAGTTACTATAAAAATGTATAGTGTAAAGACGTAACCAGTAAAGATGCAGCTTAATTAGACATAAATGTAAAGGAAGGCGACATAATGCCAGATACCTAGTTCTTGCAGGTATCACATTCATGCACTGCCACCAAGCATGCCCTAAGTGTATAATTGCACAGAAAATTGATTTGTAGTATAGTGCAGAGTGAACAGTGCAGTTAACATCAGGGATGTAGTGCAGGCTATACGCCGTATACCTTCTGGACTTTTTAATAGAACACCATATACCCTCTGTTTTTCAAGAAAGCTTATAGTATACACATTCTAGAATATCGCTCTGCTTAGAGCATATATCTTATGTTATTTTTACGACTACACTCCTGGTTAACATCTAAAGCACGGTGGAAAATTCAACTAAAGAACCTCAAATTTCTTTTATATGGAAAAAGCGCAAATATGATTTTTTCAAAGTTGGCATTGAAGTGAGTTGTAGCCAAGAAGGGATCCCTTGTCTTTCCTCATGCTCAGTAATTAACAGAAGCACTTGTCAAACCCTTTTTCATACTTAAAAACATATTAACCTTTTTTGGTGCTCGTCAGAGCATTTTTTAATACTAGTCATTTAATTTTTTGATAAAAAACTGAAGATTTTCTAATATCTTAAAAAGAAAAATAATTGCTGTTGTCAAAATTTATAAAATGATACCAGCATAAAATTTTTATGTATCAAAATAATTAAAAAAGTCATTGCATTGCCATATAAAATGCATGATATGAAAAAATAAACCATGGATTCGAACGAAAAAAGTACAGAACTTTATTAAAAGAATTAAAAGCTATACCAATTAAATACATTCAAGGTAATTCCTCGAATGAAACATTCTCAAGAAGAAAAATTCTAGAAATTGAATAACAATTAACATAAGAATATTCCCGAAAGACTAATAATTGAACACAAAAGCATTTCTAAACAAAACGAATTTACACCCAACGGGATTTGAACTCTCTACCCGCTGCTGAGCAGCCAAATGCCTTACCTCGAGAGTCCTAGTTTAACACCAGAGATGCTGCAAATTTTGCCATAGAACCTATATAAATACAAGTATAAGTCTCGTGACTGTCATCAACAGCTCCGGTCTGATTGTTTTATTTTTTATATGACCGGCGGCTATTTTCCTACTTTTATTTTAGCTACCCGAAACAATCGCCAAATAGGTTTCCTTCACCATAATTTCATTTTAAATATAAAGCTGTCACTAGCTTTATTTAAAATACATGACTTTCATTAAAAAACACATAAATTAAAAATACATATATGAGATGTATTTAACTTGCACGTTTTTCTTTCATTTTATTAAAAATACTATAAGTAAATAAATAAAGGAACTTTTTCAGTAGTTGTACATAACGAAAAGTTCTTGGCGGAAAAAGAAGTTTAACAACGTACATTCTGGTAATTTATTTACTATTTCATATACACAAGCATTTTTTTCTCATGCGTTAACAATGTATTTAAGGTACTACTTAATTATCCCGTCGACCAAAGAACGATAGACAAACTGTAAGATTATATGCCAATAATGGATGAACATAAATGTTACACTTTCTTGACATTAAACCCGCTACACTTGTTTGTTAAATGATCAAATGATTTTAAATTCGATGATTTATTTGTATTTTTATGAATGTTTTACTAATTTATTTGTTCTTTTGTTATTTAATATAAATTTTATGCCAATAAGCGAATAGCTCTTAATATTGAGAAAAATATAATATATTTTATTAAAGTTATTTTATGGTTATATCCGCCGACATTATTTGGCTAAATAAAAAGCATTTAACTCCTTACAAATTTCCGCTAACATTGATATTTTTGGTACTTACGTATAAATGCCATCGCAGTAGAAGTTGAGCTAATGCGCCAATAAAAAGCCATCTTGTTGTTCGTGCCTTTTTAGTGTTTCTTTTTTTGCTCATTTTGACGTCATTTTCAGTACTTTAGTACTTTTTTAGCCTATTTTTGACGCCATTTTTTGTGCGCGTGCGAACAAGATTGCTCTTTATTGGCACATTAGCGCAACTTCTGCTGCGGTGGCGTTAATACGTAAGTACCATATTTTTTTATGCTCATTAATAAATTCTAATATTACATTTAAAATACTTCAATGTTATTCACATATGCGATATTTTACAAATATTTCTTTATGGTTTGATTTAATAAATTCTGCATTAAAATATGAAAACTTTTATTAGTATTCTTTTGTCCGAAATCACCTGAATAAATCAAATTTTATCTTTGACTTCATAAGTATCGTCAAATATGTGACGTCTCGACGTCATAAGTAAACGTCATCATTAAAGCAATACTTTTCGTTAATGACTTTTTTTTTAAGCCTAAATTCATTAATTTTCTAAACTTAAATTTTTTTAATGGCAACATTTTTCCTTTTGAATAATTTGGCGAATAATTTGGTGATTTCTATAAATGGGTGAAATTGGTCGACCTGATAATCAAGTAGCACCGTACGTAATGTAAATAAAATAGGTATGCATTTTTTGCACAGATGTCATTTACGCACCACGTTGGCGAATTATTTTTTTTCTGACGCCAATGTCATATGCGCATCGGAGTATTTAACTGAATCCAGAGTGTCGTTATTTTGCTTGATATGGCAACCCGGATGTTGTTCTTTACTTATTAATAAATATTTTTTTCTTTTTTTTAAATATATAAATAGTCTTGTTCTATAGTTATTAAACAAATCTTTTTTTTATTTATTGTTATTACCTTTTAAAAAATATATATGTGACTGGTATTCCAAAACGAGATTTTCGCCAAATTGGCTTTAGAAAAAATTAACGCCAATGTGATTCGTATATGATATTTGAGCCGCATTTTAATATAGAAACAAATAATTCGTACGAAAACAAAAATTAAAGTTCACCAGGTTTGTTTTCAGAGTTATTTATATATTTTACATACCCTCCCTTTTTGAAGCCAAAATAGCACCAAGCTTTGGCAAACAGATGTATATTAATCAGACATTCATAAAATAAGTAATTTAATTGACCTAGAATCATTCAACGTACCTTCAAAAAAAAGCTGACACATTCTCACGTCCGAGTCATCATGGAGCGCCCGACTCACCGCTCTTGTGTTGCGCCAAACCGGATTTCTTACCGGTACGCCCTTACCTTATGTCTCAAAGGCTCAAAAAAATGTTTATAAAAATTTAAAACCATATTTTTAAGCTTATCTTTTAAATGTCCTGTAGATTTTCCCATTCATGTCTAATTATTCATAAAATAATAACTGTGAAAAGTATTGGTATGAACGTTTGTACTTAATAACTTTACATATATTTTTGTCTTGTACAATTAAAAAATAATAATATTAATATCAATCTTGTGTTAAATCAATCTTTGAAATAAAATATTACGTGATGGAAAAACACGGTTACGCGGCTTTAGCGGTTAAAAAAACTTGCTATTCGGTCTTTCGGTGCCATTTTTGATTTATTCGCCAAACACACCAACCAGAACAGGATAATGAACTTTTCCGCAAAATCTTGCCCTGATCGTCTAAATTTGTTGATTTCATCATATAGACCTTCAGATAAGCAAGTAAATAAAATTATGAATAAAAGTATCATATTACAATGACTAGCATAAATTTAAGAGAGACTGAACTTTTTGCCAGAGGCGGCTTGTATCTTAAATAAATAACAATTTAATAAATAAAAAAAATATTTCACTTCGCTCGTCAAAATAGATAGTGAATATGATACATGAAAATAACAACAAATAATTATTTTTTTCACGTGATTTATCTAATCTATTTACTTATGTTACTTACATAGTAATTTTTATGTTCATTTAAACTTACGTGCAACAATTACAAGAAGAAACAAATATAAGAAAAAGACTATGTTCAGCTGGAAATTTCAGACAAAAATTCAATTTTCTCAGCGGCCGTCAAACATACAAAGATGAAAAAAAAAAACTGTTTTAAATTTTACCGTGAGGATTAAAATAAACCAAAAACGAAGTTAATCCATCCACGGAAACGTTAGCTAGACTTGGTTGAATTTTTTGCCTTAATTTTTTCATTTAAAATTAAATAAAAAACTTTTGTAAGCTGCAGTAATTTTTTGAATGCTATCATTTTATTCGTCTCGTCGAGTTCTATCTTAAAAAAAAAATTCACTGCCGTATCTCAACTGGTTCGCCAGAAATTTTAGAAAGTTGTTTGCACTTTCTATTTCTTAAACATATTATACCAAACGCTACCGCGTTTGCTATGATATATATATAGGTGTGTGTGTGTTTGTGTAACTACTGATTTTATTGTGCCGTGTTATTAACTATATGGAAAATGGTTCTTGTCTTCGGTAGAGAATTGAGAAATATGAGGTATATCTGAATCTTTTTATTGATTGAATTCTTATTTTTCGTTCTCTGACTGTTGTCACGATGACAAAAAAGTAATAAAAACTTTTTTTTTAAATTAACGCTTTGAAAACAAATTGTGATAAGGATTTCAAACAAATTTAATTTAAAAATGCATTTTTTCTCTACGCAGCGATATAAAAATTAAAAATCTGCGATGTTAAGAAGTTTAAAAATTTGCCGTTCCAAAAATTGTAAAACTAAAATTTCATTTTTTTTTTTTTTTTTTTTTTTTTTTTTTTTTTTTTTATGATGGATCCAGGAATATTAATATTTAATCCATGTCGTACATAATATGAGGCGTTCAGAGGTCAGTTTGATTAACTCCTTCAAATAAAAATGCACATTTTAAACAGTTGTATATCTATAAACTACTGTTTTATTATGCTTGGTCTAGAAATATTAATGTTTAATCCATAACGTCTCTAATATATGACTGTTATTATGTAAGCCACGTTTTGATCATCATGAAAATGATGATTATCATTACATTTTTTTAAGTATAGAATTACTTATAAATCTTTAAAATTTTAGTCCTGAAAATATCATTTTCCAAATAGTCGTTGTAATTTCTTGAATTACATTTTTTTTAATTATTATCTATTCTCACATGACACAGGGTGGCGAGTGGTCAGGAAAAAACACATTCAAAAAAGGTGTTAAATATCGGTATTTTTTTAACCCTTTCCGGAGAAGTGCGTCCAGTCTGGACACACCTAATTTTAATTCCAAACTTGCAATTGGCACCAATAATATTTTTAAAAAGTCTTGCTTTTACAATGAAAGCTTAAATTGGGGAGTTCTTGATTTCTTAAAAGTTCTTGTCAGTCGATAATTTCTCATTTTACTAACAGAATTTGTCCGCGTCGGAAAGGGTTACAGAGAAATTTCCCTTCTTCATTCCCTTTATATTATTCGAAGTATTATCTATAAGAAAATACAGGTAGTTTTCACTTTTTTTTTTGCTGGATATTTCCCAGACCACTCGCCACCCCGGGACGACAAGTATTGTGCACTTTCTTGCGTTGCCACATCTGTTTTTACAAAATAAAATAAATAATAAAAATAAATGAAAATTAAATTAAAAAAGGTCGTTTTATTTCATATTTTCGGAATAAGAACAACTGCAGTTTCAAACATTTCTGAAAAAATGGAATTTAGAAATGTGTCAGAGAATAACTTCTTTAAATTTGAGAACGGTCTTAACCCGGTCACAATTATTGAAATTTGGTGGGGGTTTTTTTATGTAGTCACACACATACGATTTAAGTCATTAAACTTTGTAATAGCTGCATGCATTTATTTAATTTCTTTCAGTTAATAAATATCTGGTAATATCAAATTTATACATAAAATATAGTTTACATAAAAAGAGCCTAATTTAGTAAAAAAAAGGGGGGGGGAGGATTTGTGCCTTCAAAATACCGTGATACCAGTATTCCCTGTTTATATTCTGATACCTATTTAACATTTTAATTTAGTTTTCATGCGTAAAGAAGTCAAGCGACTATGTATAGCAAAATGACAATACGTTCTTTTTCTGCCTGTGAACCTCTATGATTTTTGTTTACTTTTCAGCTAGCGCCACTTATCGTATGTTTTTTAAATCTTCTTTTTTGCACTTTCTGTTCATTTGAGAACTTGTACTTTTATGTTATCTTGTTCCAATGTATTTACTTTGACTGGTAACGAACAATTGATTTCCAGTCCGAAACGCATTCTTTATGTTCTTTTGTGTAAAAAGGATTCATACATAGTTTTATTATTTTATTGTGATATATCATCAGATTTTATCATCAAATTTATTATTAGATGTTTCATCAAAATATACTAATAATTGTGTATAACATTTAGATAAAATTATTATTTATTTTTCTCTTTTAGGAATTAAATACATTATAATGTATATATATGTATTAACTTATTTTACTTTCGATTATTAAAAATCATTTCATAAAAGATCATAGTAGAAGATACTTTTTCCTTCTATAACTATATACGAATTTTCTTCATGAAATGTTCTTCGTATATAGACATGCATGTACAGTGTTAAAAATTTGAAACTTTTGCTGCATTGTCACTTCATCGCTTTTATAGAATATCTCTATTTTGGCCAATGAGAATTCTCCATAATACATTAAAGTAATTGATTTCTATATAAGCGGTGGAGTGACGATGCAGCAAAAGTTTCAAATTTTTAACAGTGTAAGCCTGCTTGAGTTATAGAACCTTCTATAAGAATACTTATTTGCATATGAAGCATTCCAATAAACATTAATTGCGGATCTTGGATTTTTGATAATTTCTTTATAAATAACATAAACTATTATGTTTGAAGAGAATGGAGTGTATTTTATATGGTGTGAGATCCGTCTGAATAGTTTATAATGTTGAATATCTGTTTTCCACGGATGCAATGAGGTTGTCGATCAGAGTTAAGGAATTCTTTTTTAAGAATTTGTCCTAAACGAGCATTTACATCTTATAAGTTACTGTGATGCCAAAGTTATAGTTTCTAACCGCAACAGTATCCTAGAAATTGCAATATTCTCAATAAATTGGGTTTAAAACTTTTTCTAGAAAAAAAAATGTTTAATTTGTGAAATTAAATTGTCGAATGTTTTAGAAATCGTTCATAACAAGAATATTATATATTAAAAGTTGCAAAAAAAAAAGTTTTTAAATTTTTAGTCATATCAACATCAAAGAATTCTCCATTTTAGAACTTTTTTTGCTCGTGCATTGATGGTGTTTATTGTTCCTACGCAGAATATAGTATATTTTGCAGCAAAAATGCAGCAAAGATAATTTTTTGCTCACATTAGTTTTTAAATCGGCTATAGGTACTCCCAGTGATAACGAAAAACACACAAACGTTATTGCTTTATAGCATAGAAATACAGAATCAAAAGCTATTTATCTTCTATTATATACACATAAATTATCTAATTAGTGCTAGCAGATGCATTTTTAAATATACATAGATCAATATAATGCTTCATTTTTCTTTTCTTAATTTCTTAGTATTCATTTTTCATTTATTTGTATCATTCAGTAAAAAACTCACTTTCTTAAGCCCGAATTACGTCAAACTTTTTATAAAAGCGCCAAAGTCCATATAACAGCGAAGTATTGTGAAGAGTATTAAATACAAGGTAGTAAGACACTTAGCCAAGCGCAGGTAATAAATCGCCAAATATTGTTCTTTTTGCCCTCTCTCGAAATGTATTTTTTTTTCATACATTTAAAAAACACGATTTTGAGTCATCTTATTTAAAATTCAAATAAATAAATCAGAGGGAGCAATAATAGCATAAGTCAAAACATTTTATTTCAGCATCAACGAATTGTATCGTAGTTACACATGTGGAAAAAAGCTGCTTTTGGCCAAAAAACATAGTCTTCACTAAATTTGAATCCGATTAAAAAAAGTACCGTGATTAATTAAAATGTTATAGGTAGAGCTGCCAAGTCTCCGGCATTTTGCATACCGGTATTTTAATACAGAAAATGTTTATTAAATTGGAACATTCTGCGGATTTAAAAAATAACTTTTCCTATGAGAAAATTCTGCTGTGCCATAAGAGGGGGCTTGGCATCTCTGTATAGGAATATTTCGTAATTTACTTTTTAACCTTAAAAAAAGCAACGGCCATTTTTCGGGTACAAAAAGTATTGCTAATTGTTCTATTTTGCACACAAGGTACCGATTTTAATATTGATACATCTATGGTGATAAATTTCCAATAATTTTTCAAATTCCATTTATTCATTAAAAATATAAATCTTTTATTCATTTAGTTTAAAGTAAATGGTTTTTAACTAATTTCACAATACTTTTGAAATATCACTTTTCATTGGCCATTTTGTTAAAGCATTTAGAAAATGGTTGTTGTTTTCAGTCAAATATAGACATTAATCTGTCCGCATTTTATTTTATTATCATTATTATTTATAAATGGTGGAGAAATATTAATACTTAATCCATAACATACATAATATATGACCCTGTTATTACATAAGTCACCTTTTTATCATCATAAAAATTATGTTTTTACTGATTTTTATTAACTCAAAAGGAAAAAAATTGTGCTTTGAGCAATAGATTTCCGCATTTCATTTATTTATTTATTTTAACAAAATTCTTTGCATTTAGAAGAATTTTTATTTAAATAGGAAATTCAAATGTCGCTGTTAATAAAGAAGAAAGTTACAAAAAAAAAGTTACAAAACGAGTAGACGCATACTATCAAATATGGAAAAACGACGAATCCAAAAAAGACGTCGTATGAAATATCATCATTTAAAGCAAAAAAACGAGGTCTGATTATCGAGCCTACTGATTACAAAATGTGCATTACATAAAAAAAAAGAAAAAAGAAAAGAAAAGAAATACTGCAAATATTGATTTTTTTTCTTTTGTGCAGTTTTGGCTTCGAAAGGTGCGCTATGTTGCAAAAAGATATAAGCGGCTATGAAAACACACTTGGTAAATGTTCATGCTCAGTTTTACAAATAAATATGGCACATATATGTCCTATACACACCAAGGTACCTAATTGGTGCCAAATGGCGTCCAGTTGCCTAACATGGTTATCATAATGTTATAATAAACTGTTTTTTCTAAAACTATTATCATTTATTGATTTTTATTTCTTTTTTTTTAATAACAGAAAATGTTTCGTTTATTTCCTTTTTTTTTCATTTTGAAATAAATAGATAACGTGTTATTATAGCATGCTATATGTATCTGGTAATCAAAACGATGTTTTCGCCTAATTGGCATAAAAAATCTCGCCAAACCCGGTGCTTATATCTCTAGTATATTATCTCAAGTATTTTATTTAAGTATACTATAATTGTTTTTACATACCACTTACTTCTTCTTGTATATAAAAATAGGTAAGTGGCTCCTTTATGCAGTATAAATTGTATAAATCTTTAAAAAATAACCCCCATTGCCCTTTTTTGGATCGAATTAAAAAAAATCAATGTTTAATTCCAGTATCGCTCCCAGGTATGCATACATATTCCAAATTTCAAAGTTGTGTGCCAACAGGAAATGGATGAAAAATGGGAAAAGATGTCACATATGCACCAGGGCCATCAAAATGGCATTATTTTACTTTAGATGGTAACCCGGCTTTATTTATTTATTATATGTCTATTTACTCATAAAATGTTTATTTACTTTCATTTCCTTTCTTTAATTATATAAAATATTTGTTTTTATAGTTATTAATTGTTGTTATTATTTTATTTACTGTAAGTTATTTTTGAAAATAGAAAATAATTTAAAAATGTGTATGTAAGCGTTATTTGAAAACGGAGTTTTCGCCAAATCGGCTTTGAAAAAAAATTGCGCCAAATCTGATGCGCATGGGGCATCCGTGCTGGAAAATTAGTGACCAGAATTGACTTCCACACACTAAACAAAATATAAGTTAAAAGAAAACATGCAATAAAAATAAATATAAAGGGAAAATGATGTCATAAAAGAAACTTTTATTTAAAAACGTAATTGTTTCTAATTTTCACACGCGAAATATATAAAATATTTTTTTAGCGATCAAAAAATGCTATTAAGAGATTATCACAAAATCTCAAAATCAAAGTTCTTACGACATTTTTTTTAATATAAAAAATAACAGTTTTATTTTCCTGCATGGTTAAATTTTAAAATGTTTTATCGCATTCAATATTTCTGAGTGCGTAAAGGATTACTATTTACTCCATGTACTGATTCGGTTATCTACGAAAATATCCAGCCGGTGAAAATCACGCATACCGAATTTCTGTGACGTATGCAAATAAATTGTGATTTTTTATCAGTTTTTTAATATAACTTTTAAACTATTTGGAATTAATTTTTAAAAATAGGTGCATTCACCAGATTACCTTCATAGGTACCTTCTGGTATAAACAGATTCGAAATCCGACAGGTACTTTTTGAGATTTACTTGACGAAAGAATTTTTTTGGCTTTTAATATCGTTACGTACTCTGAGTATAAGACTTCGCTACGCTCAGACAATTATCACTTTTGCACTCGAAATGTGACTCATAGTCACCACTAGTGTTGTCAGGTGTCCCTCGTAAATCGGGGCGCCAAAAGCTTTGGACACATTTAATATCTAACAGTTTTTTCCGTCATCTTTTATCACTATTAATAGGCCATTAGATAAGACGAAGAAAAATAGTTTAAAATACTGGTGTCCACAGCAATTGAAGCACCTATTTACGTGGGACACTAGTGGTCAGTGAGAATCACCTCTCGAGTTTAAAGCGTTAATATAGTAACTAGCGAGCTTCGCCCGCTAGCGGCCCCTTTCTGAAAAAAAAATAATCTCTCTAAGGCCAGGTGCACACTTGCGTTTTCTAACCGCTGACCACAAACCATCAATCATCCTGTGGCTGTCTTGATTCAGTGCACACTAGGCGATCGTTACCGCTGACCACAAAGAAAAAACAGGTTCATTTAAATAATGAAACATTTTATGTGTAATATTTTGTATCTTTTTATATTTTATGTGTGTTTATGTATTATGCATCTTATATTTTATGTGTAATCTTTTAAAAATATACGGATTACCGAGTGTCGGATTAGTGAGGTCGCAATGTATTACTATTACACACTTTGTAAAAAACCTCGAGTATAATTTTCGTGTAAAAATATGCATATTTTGTACAAAAATTTTAATTTTTAGTTTTTTCCTTTTTCACATTTAATAATTTAAATTAAAAAATTCGCCTATTATATTATTTAAAATACAGTTACGGCCTCCCGATTTTTTCAAAAATTTTATGCAAGGTGTAAAACCAGTACCCCAAACACACATATAAAGACCATTGAAGAATACAGGATTTAAGGGCTACTTTTACCTAAAAATATGGCAGAAAAAAAAATCGGCCGTTTTACGCCGTAATTTCGCGGTTTTTACAGATTTAAAAATACTTCTAACCGTTGTATCTTTTTGAAATTTTGACACAACTCAAAACGATGTATTCACTAAGAGGTGTATAAAGATGGGAAAGAAATATTGAAAATTAGGGATTTTATTCATATAAATATGAGCGGAAAAAGTGTCGAAAAAGCAAACAAAATTGTACGATCGGAGACTCTTTTTCTCGATTTTTTTTCAAAGGTTTAATATTAGAATATTTCAAAAATAAACACACCGTTGGAAATTAAACAGAAGCGTCTTTGAGGGGGTATTTTTTTTCCTTTGTCGTGCTTCCAAAATTAAAAAGGATGGAATCGTTTTAAAATTCGATAGTTTTCGGTCGAAAATTCTGCGGAGAAAAATGGAAAATGAAAGCTTTCGGGAAAACGTTTTTTTCAAAAGGTTAATGTTCGTATTTCTTAAAACCGAATAGACCGTCAGGAAGGTCTTTAAATTTCCTTCAAGAATATGTAATTTGTTTTAAAACCCGTGAATCTGCAGCGCGGATGCGACGTTATATAAAACTCCTTAATTTTCGTATTTTCGACACCTTCGTGGTTTTTCATCCGCGGAAAGCTAGTTTCGACCGGAGAGCTCCGTCAGAGAACCGTCCCGGAACTTGGATTTTTTGTCACGTTTCCCGGGTAGTTTTTAATTAATATCTCGGGTAATTACCGGGCGATTTTCTCGAAATTCATTATCACAAAAGGCCGAATCGTCCCGAGTCGATAGACACCCAGAGCGCCACTCCACTCGGCCGTTGAGAAAAGTTTTTAGCGGTACAGACAGACAGACAGACGTTTACTGCGGTTAATAGTATAGATGATACTTTGAAAAAAAATTAACTTCACTTTTTCAAGATACATAGCAATAAAAATTCGTTAGTTTAGTGAGAAAGGGGAATTTTTTTGAAACAGTCAGTTGTGCCACCATTTTGAACGGATTGTTACGCGTGTATTTTTAGTGCTGCAAACTTAATAAATAATATTTAATTTTAATTATTTTTTTTTAATTAATTTTCAGCAGTGAAATTACGCTTGAAATTCTTAAAGTTTTTTTCAAGAATTTCAAGCGTAATTTCACTGATGAAAATCAATTAAAAAAATAATTACAATTAAATATGTGATTCACCGAAGCTGGGTTTGTTTGCGTCTCATGTTACGCCGCAGGATTGTGTGCTCACGAAGACGATTCCATCTCATACTCCAAGTTGCAGCCTTACCAACATATGAAGTGAGAAATAGTATGCTGGGCATTATCCTCGTAGATTAAATAGTAAAGCACTTGGAGCGCTATGTCAAGGGTTCCGGGTTCAAAACCCGCATTTTCACGAAGTTGCTTAGTTAGCAATATGAAGTTTCATGTATTAAATATAATGAATATCATAAGATAAATGTTGGAATTATTTTTATGCTTTTATTATGATCTTAAAATACAGGTTGACTAGCTGTTTTAATTGAAAGTGAATTGCAGTCGAGGGGTGATTCTCACTGACCACTAGTGTCCAGCGTAAATGGACCCTCCAAATGCTCTGAACACCAAGTATTTAATCTATTTTTCTTCGGCTTATCTAATGGCCAAATAATCTGTGATTAAAGATAACGAATTAAACTGTAAGAAATTACTGGTGTACAAAGTACTTGGCGCCCCGATTTAAAAGGGACCCGACAACACTAGTGATGAGTGAGAGTGACCTCTCGAATGCAAATGGTTAAATTTTTATCACACACCAGAAAATTTATATTGAAAGTTTTATATTAATTTCTTGATAGTATATAAGTTTTATAATTCCAAGCATTCTTTTACGTTCTAGTAATGCAGTTGTTTTGCTTGATAACTGCGTAAAATTAAACAGAAGAAAATTAACTGACATATTACACAGGATACATTCTTATAGAATATGTTCAAGCTTTGACATCCGTTTCCTCGAAAACTACCCAATGAATTTTGGTGAAATTTAAAACCCGTATTCACTGTTTATGCTCAAGATTTACAGCAGACAGTTTTTTTTCTGTTACTAATACTTTTTATCATAGAAGAATGTCAATTTTTCAAATTTTTTTAAGCTGTAGACCAATCTTATAATTTTATATCCATGCTTTACCACCAATATATATATATATATATTTAAATTTTTCTGCTGTGAAATTATGCTTGAAATTATTGAATATTTAATAAATGAATTATCAATTGCTATCTAATCGTAGAACCAACATGGTGTCCAAGCTGGGGATCGAATCCGGAACTCTGGAATAATACTCCAAGTGCTCTACTATTTGATCCACGAGGACGAGCTCAGCTTAGCATTCACTTAGCACTCAGCTTAGCATTTTTCACTACTATATATTGGTAAGGCTGTACTGCAGCACAAGATTTCCGTTTAGGTTACAGTCAATTTGCGATTTGTTTTTAATTAGAAGAGTTTGTTTACAGTTGCGATTAGGTTACTCTTAGGTGAGAAATGGATAACTATTAAATCACAATTAAGTTACCGATAGGTAGTAATTAGGTTACAGTTAGTTTATAGTTGGGTCATGGTAAGGTTAAAGTTGGATTGCAGTAGGTTGCAATTGGGTTGCAGTTATGTAACAGTAAGCTTTTAATTAGGTCACGGTTAGGTACATTAGATTGCAATTAAATTATGGTTAGAATGCAGATAGGTTACGGCTATGTTATGTTTTGGTTATATTTAGGTTACAATTAGGTCACGGTTACGTCACAATTAGATTACTTTTAAGTAACAATTATATTAGGATTAGGTTATGTTTAGGTTACATTTACGTTGCTGTTAGTTTATAGTTAAGTTATGTATAGGTAACGGTTTGATTACAATTAAGTTCTGGTTAGGGTATAATTAGGTTACGGTTTGGTTACTGTTAGGTCACAGATAAGTTACATTTAGTGAAAAAAATTAGGTTACTTTTATGTTAGATTTTGGCTATGGTTAGGTTATGGACAAGTTACAGTTAGGTCACAAGTAATTAAGTTACGGTTAAGTTACAGTTAATTAGGTTACAGTTAATTTATGGTTAGGTTATCGCCAGGTTATAGTTAGTGTTCGGTCCTTGTGCGCAAGCCGAACAAGCTTCGCAGTTCTGCCGTCATGTGACAGAGTTTTAGTTTTGAGCTAGCTGCCATTGTGGCAGGTTGTATTTTTGTCAGCGGGTCATATCCCCAACGTTCTATAAAGTGAACAGCGGGTTTCATCCCCAAGTGTTCATGTATTTCATATAGCGGGAATATTCCCCATATAATATTTATGAACCGCATTTAAATAGTGGGTTATTATCCCATAAAGTCAACTTTACTACATCTGATCTACTTCTTGTTCTGTTTTGTTAAATCGTGTTGTGACTGTTCTTGTGTGTATTTTACTGTGACATAAACTATATAAAAAGCAAGCAAGCGTGTCTTCAATTCCAATTATACACATACAGTCTTCACAACCATGGAATGGTCCGTCGATCCAACAGCGCTTAAATGGAAAAACTTAACGGTTCAAAAGGTGCTTTGAAAGGCGCCATAACAAAGCTAGAAAATTTCGTTAGAGACAATACAGAAGAAATTATTCAAGTACTTATCTCGAAATAAAGCTCAGAAAATTACCAGAGCTTCAAACCAAGATATCTGAAATATGGGATAAATTTTATGATATTCCCGATATTAAAGACCTTTCTGAAATAGAACAAGAATTAGACGAACTTGAAAATCGTCTCGAGAAACTTGAGGTATGTCTCAATATATTTCTTAAAAATCTGAAAGTATCTGAAATAAATGTTCATGTTGATAATATTGAATCTAGAAATTTCAATAATATTAAAGTTAAACTGCCTGAAATTCCATTACCAACATTTAATGGTAAATATGACGAGTGGCGAATCTTTAAAGTGCAATTTACTAATTTAATTATCAATAATGAGCAGCTAAATGATGCACAAAAGCTCTTCTATTTGCGAGCATCGCTAAAAAAGGAAGCAAAACAACTAGAAAATGCTGACGATTCCTTTGACTCATTGTTTGCAGCACTTACTGAAAGGTTCGAAAATCAATATGAACAAAATAATCTGTCTGATGCTATCCTTATAAATATTATATTACAAAAGGTAGATAAAGAAACCAGGACATTATTTGAATATTCAGTCAAAAAATCAGAATATCCGCAATTTGCTGAACTAATGGCATTTTTGGGAAAAAGAAGTTCTACTCTAGGAAGGTGTAAATAGACATTCTGCTTCAAAACCTTTTAACAAAAACATTCCCCTTCCGAACAAAACAAAAAATGTCATTCTCAATTCGAATAATAAATCGAATGTGAAATCTTGTATT
Source organism: Maratus speculifer (assembly GCA_964019185.1). Lineage (NCBI taxonomy): Eukaryota > Metazoa > Arthropoda > Arachnida > Araneae > Salticidae > Maratus > Maratus speculifer. The sequence continues at coordinate 274,487,811 of OZ025295.1, read as the reverse complement.
CTATACAAACCGGCTTTTTACAATTTGAACAAATGTTCTCGGATTCTAAATATGAATGTATCAGAAGGATATGATTTCGTAAAAAGAAATAAACTATGTTCGAATTGTTTGAGTCCAAAACATCTCGTATATTGCTGCGTTTCAAAATATAATTGCAATACGTGTGGATTAAGACACGCCAGTCTAATTCACCGAGAAAGAGAAAATGAATCAAAAAATGAACTTTGTTCTGATGTCATTCACCCCCCCCCCCCTGCATTAAACGCAGATGTCAATGAAAAAGAAACAAACAATTTGGAAAATAATGACTCTTTGAAAACCTTGAATAGTGTAAACAATGAAAATAAATCGGTTATATTAAGTACGTGTTTTGTTTTTATCGAAGGTAATTTCGGGAATAAAATAAAATTTAGAGCAGTATTAGATTCCGCTAGCAACAGTAGTTTTATATCAAAGAATTTTGCAGACATGTTGAAATTAAGAAAAAGGTTAATTAATGCTCTAATTACTGGAATAAACGGATACACTCAAAATGTGAAAAATAAAATTTCCACTGTGATTAGCAATGAAAATGTAACTTTTGCCGAAAAAATAGATTTCTTAATTGTGCCCAAAATTATGGATGTAATTCCATCAAGGCAATTTAATGTTTCTAACATTAAATTACCGAACTCTGTAAAACTAGCAGATCCTACATTTTTTAAGCCAGCAAAAGTGCACATATTAAATGGTGCTGAAAAATTTTACAGAATTTTAAAACATTATTCCGTTAAGATTACTGAAAAACTTTCCCTGCAAGACACTGTGTTTGGATGGATACCAACTGTTACATTAGACGAAAAAACTTGGTCAAAAAATATTGCTATGTGTAATGTTGTTAGAGATTTCGATGAAGTCAATGATACTTTGGAACAGTTTTGGGAATTCGAATCTATCGGTATTAAGCACGATGATCCAAAAATATCAGAAAGAGATCGGGCGATGCAAATATTTGATAAAACTGTCAAATTTGTAGGCGATCGTTATGAAGTTCAGTTACCCTGGAAAAAAGATTGGGAGGAATTAAGTAATAATCTTAATGTTGCAAAACAGCGTTTAGAAGGCCTAAAAAGAAAAATTTTTCCAAACTCCGAACTTTTTCGTCAATATTCTGAAATAATAACACATTATTTAAAGCATGGAATTATACAGCAGGTGCAAAAAAAATGAACCTGTTTTAGATAGGGCGGTTTATCATTTACCACATCATGCGGTCTGTAAGGAAGATAAGTTTACTACTAAATTCCGGATTGTTTTTTATGCCAGCTCTCATGATAAAAATGGGTTGTCACTTAATGATTGCTTATGGCCAGAGACGAACTTAAATCCACTTCTCTTCGATATTTTAATCCTCTTTCAGATTGTTCGAGATTGCCTTTTCTTTTGATAGAGAAGGCGTTCCTTCAAATCTCACTTGCAGAAAAGGACCGGGACTCGGTCCGCTTTCTTTGGTTCGATCACGATTTAAGATCTTTCAAGGTCTTCAGATTTAAACGGGTGCTTTTTAATGTCAATGCCTCCCCCTTCCTTCTATCAGCTACTATTAAGGAACACATCAAGCGGTTTACGAAGATGCACCCAAGAACTCTTCACCTTCTCGATAAATATATTTACGTGGACGATTTTATCTCTGGTCAAGATACTCTGGAACAAGCTATTGAGATTTCTTTTAGTGCTAACAAAATAATATCTGAAGCCGGAATGACTCTTCGAAAATGGATAACCAATGATAAAGCATTATTGGAATGTTGGAAGATTGAAGGTTTAGATATTCAAGAAGAACATGCCACTATAAGTCTAGAAAGCAATCTAAGTAAGGTTTTAGGGATGTCCTGGAAAACAGAGAAATATTGTTTGATATTTGAAGTCAAAAGTCTAATTGAATTCCTGTCTACGCAAAAAGGTTCAAAACGCTTACTATTGCAAGCAGTCGGTAAAATCTTCGATCCTTTAGGCATGCTCAAGCCATACACCATTAGAATCAAATGCCTGTTTCAAGAACTATGGCTAAAGAAGACATCATGGGATGAACAGTTGCCAACTAATGTGCAAGAACAGTGTTAAAGGGGGTCGAAGAACTTCCAAATTTAGCAAAACTAAAAATTCCGAGAAAAATTCTTGGTTGCCTGAATCAAGTAATAGAAGTAAAAATACATGCCTTCTCTGATGCTAGCAAAATAGCATATGGCACTGTTGTTTATTTAAAAATAAGAAGGAAGAGTGGAGTGGAAGTCAATCTCGTAACCTCAAAGGAAATAACTCTACCTAGGCTGGAACTTCTTGGAGCCTTACTGAGTGAAAGATTGACAAATAAAATCAAGCCCATCCTAGATCAGAAAGTAGCATCTACAGTGTACTTCTGGACTGACTCCAGCATTTCTCTTTACTGTATCAAGGGCTCAACAAAACGATGGAAGCAGTTTGTGGCCAATCGTGTCAAGGAGATCAATGTACTCACAGATTCTAACTCTTGGTATCACTGCTCCAGCAAGGACAATCCTGCTGACCTCTTAACCCGAGGTACTAGTGTTAATTTCATTATAGAGGAAGCAAAGTAGTTCAAGGGACCAAAATTCCTCGCAGCTAATATCCTAGAGACTAAGCAAGAACCCATTGACGTGCCAGAAAGTGACTATGTGTTAGAGACTAAAACTAAATTTAAACCCGATGTTTATGATTGTGATTCTAATATTTCTCTTTCTCTTTTCAGGAATCCGGAAGAAGTAGATTCTCTTTTGAGTATAAGCAATAATTATTGCAATATTCTTCGCGTTCTAGCTTATGTGTATAGATTCCTGCATAATCGTAAATCTCCAGCTGCAGACAGACGCAGAGGCAGCCTCACCACCTCAGAAATAAAGGCCTCAGAAACTTCTTTAATTAGGCTATTAATATTCTAATTAGGCTACAAAATTCTGAGTTTCAGGAAGAGATTAGTAGTTTAAAACGTGAGTCAAGGGTTCCTCCTTCCAGTAAAATTAAACGTTTAGCACCCTTTTTGGATCAAAATAATACGAGTTGGAGGGAGATTAGAGAATTCAGATTTAAACTTTGATAACAAGTATCAAATCATTTTGCCAAAAGGCCAAACTATTACAAAACTTATATATAAGTATTTTCACAGAAAATATTTTCATATTGGTCCCCAAACTTTGATACATTGCGTAAGTATGAGATTTTGGCCAGTAAGTAGGGAAAATGTAGCGCGTAAGGTAGTTCATGACGGCGTTGTCTGTTTCAGGAGCAACCCAATTTCTGCCAAACAAATCATGGGCGTTCTCCCATCAGAAATAGTAACCCCAAATTTTACCTTTTACCACACAGGAGCTGATTTTTACGGCCCTTTTGAGATTAAATATAAAAATCAAAGAAAAGGGATTTTTCATAAAATCTGTGTCGCGATTTTCATTTGCTAAGTAACAAAGGCAATTCATTTAGAAATAGAAACGAATCTAAAATCCGATATGTTTATCGCCGGACTTAAACATTTTTTTAAGAAGAGGAAAATGCGCTTCTATTGTAACAGACAATGCTACGAATTTTAAGGGTGCTAAATCAGAATTGCAGAAACTTTATGAATTAGTTCGTAGACCGGATGAAAAATTAGCTCATTATCTTACCGCAGAATCTATTGAATGGAAATTCATTCCTCCTAGATACCCCAACTTCGGCGGTTGATGGGAGGCGGGAGTTAAATCCTTCAAATATTATCTTAAACGGACATTAAAGGGTGCTAGATTGAGAATGGAAGAATTCCAAACCATTACCACTCAAATTGAAGCAGTATTAAATTCAAGCCCCTTAACCCCCTTATCGACCGACATAAATGATTTTAGCGTATTGACACCAGGCCATTTCCTAATTGTTCGGTCAATCGACGATATCCCAGAACCTCAGTTAATTGATATTAGAGAATCGAGATTATCTCGATGGCAGAGAATTACTAAATTTGTTCAGTTAATTTGGAAAAATTGGAGATTAAACTACTTAAGCCACCTCCAAAATCGTACCAAATGGCAGGTAAAGGGTGATAATATAAAACCGGGAGCGATGGTGGTAATAAAGGAGGACAACTTACCCCCTTGTAAATGGTTGCTCGGACGAATCCTGGAGATCATACCTGGAAAGGACGGCAATGTAAGAGTAGCCAAGGTAAAAACAGCCTCTAACATTTTCATTAGGTCGATATCTAAATTATGTGTCTTACCTATAGATAAATCCTAATGCATTTTATATTTTACTTACATTCTTATTTTATTGATTTAAAAGTGTATTTAAAAATGCTTGAAAATAATCTAGATTCAACTAGTGTTTGTTTTAAAAACTAAATCTTACCTTAAATTTTCATTATTGTATTGTATAGTATACTTTTTATTGCAACTGATCACTTGTATTTGTTTCGTAATATTGTTATGTCATTGCTATTTTCGTAATATTGTATTCATAATGGATATTAAAGTTTTGAATGTGCTACGCACATTGCAACGCGGGGCGGCATGTTCGGTCCTTGTGCGCATGCCGAACGAGCACCGCAGTTCTGCGGTCATGTGACCGAGTTTTAGTTTTGAGCTATCTGCCATTGTGGCACGTTGTATTTTTGTCAGCGGGTCTTATCCCCAACATTCTATAAAGCGAACAGCGGGTTTTATCCCCAAGTGTTCATATATTTCATATAGCGGGAATATTCCCTATATAATACTTATGAACGTCATTTAAAAAGCGGGTTATTTCCCCAAAAAGTCAACTTTACAACATCTGATCTACTTCTTGTTCTGATTTGTTAATTCGTGTTGTGACTGTTCTTGTGTGTATTTTACTGTTACATGAATTATATGAAAAGAGAGCAAGCGCGTCTTCAATTTCAATTATACACATACAGTCTTCACAACCAATTAGGTTCGGGTTATGTAAGATTATTCGGGTTAGATTTTGATTATTGTTACGTCACATTTAGTATACGGTTAAGTTATAATTAGGTTTCAATTAGGTTATCGTTATTTTATGTTTATTTTACAAATAGGTTACGGTTAAATTATCGTTAAGTTATGTTTGTTTACAAATAGGTTACGGTTAGATTATCGTTACATTATGTTTATTTTACAAATAAGTTACGGTTAGGTTATCGTTAAGTTATGTTTATTTTACAAATAGGTTGGTTAAGGTTAAGTTAAGAATACATTACAATTAGATTAGGGTCATATTAGAATTACGTTATTGTTACACTAAGGTTAGCTTATAATTATGCTACGATTAAGTTACGTTACTTTATAATTATGTCACAGTTAGGTTATTTTTATGTTACCGTTATGTTATGCTTTTCTTACAGATAAACCGCATGGAACAAGGCTTAGATAACATGTTACAATTAGGTTACGGTTACGTTGCCGTTATGTTACGTTTATCTTAGAGATAGTTTAAGGTTGAGTCGCAAATAAGTAATATTTAGGTTACTGTTAGGTTATATTTAAGTGATTATCTTGTAATAGTTAGGTTACAGTTATGTTACGGTTAGATAACCATTAGTTAATTTATTACAGCTAAGTTCCGATTAGGTAGCGATTAGGTTGCATTTATCGTGCCATTAGATTACGGTTACAGTAGAGTCAGATTACGGTTATTTTTTGGGTTGGGGTCTGTTATTTAGCCGAAAAAACATTCAGCATACCAAAAATAGCTGACAGGACGTTTAGCTGACTTGTACATTTAGCTGACAGGACAATTAGCCGACAAGACAGTCAGCTGACATAGACAATTAGTTGACAGGATAATTAGCCAAATGGACAATTACTCGTATTTAAAATAGTCAATTAGTTAGTTAGACATGGATACTTAGCCGATAGCACAATTAGTCGGCAAGTCAATTGACCAACAGGATCATTAACCGACAGATCATTTGGCCAACTGAACATTTAGTCGACAGGTTAATTAGCCAATAGGATATATAGCCAACAGGACATTTTATAGTCGGCTAAATATTTTTATATAAATATTTTTTATAGTCGGCTGATGTGTCAATCAGCTAACAGGACATTTTGCGACAGGTTAATTAGTTGACAGATGAATTAGAATACGAGATAGTTAACCGACACATACATTTTGCCGAAAGAATTTAAAAGACGCGTTGATATTTAGTCAACAACTCATCACCATCATTAATAACACTTATTCTGTAGAGCTTTTTAATAAAACCTAATAACTCACCTCCGTTATATTCTTTTTTTTCATTCGAATTTAATTATTTACTTGCACGGTAGCGACACAAGTCACTCGTCATCAAGTTAAAAAGTGAAATCATTGTGTAACACAAAATTTTTATGTGTAGATGAAGGTCTGCCTCGACATATGCAGCAGCGGGCGCCAACATGTAATTTTGGCATCATTATCATGTTATCGAGTTACTAAATGATATTGGTGCGAAATTAAAGGTAAAGTAAAGTATTTTAAGAATTCTTTGATCTTTTTGCGCATTTTCTGGTAGAAACTTGAGGCGAACTTACATTTATAACGAAAAAAAAAGACGTCAGAATGTACATTTGAAACATAATATTTTAAAACACATTGCCATAATATTACTTTGCCATCGACTTTCAAGATGAAATAATGGGTTAGAAAAAGCTTATTAACAGTATGTGCAAGAATGACGGTTTCGGTAAAACGTGGTACAAAGCGAGACCCAATAAATATAAAAAAGAAGTGATGATTTGTCCGGAACATCAATACTTTCTAATTTTAATTTCTTCAACCAAACAGGTGGTAACTTATTTGATATAAACATCATTCTTTTTAAAAATGCCCAGATTTACGAAAGTTTGAAGGCTTTAAATAAAGTCTTAGAGCCCACTATTGGCATTGAGAAAAGGTCGGTCCCAAGGTTAGACATTTTAGACCAATTTCGTTTAAAGTTATATATGGGTGATTCTACGATAAGAGGTAATTTGTACGGCAATCCGTTTAAAACAGATTTTTTATTCTATATTTTGCTATTTTTTCCAATGAATCGCATCATCTTAATATACTTTATTAAATAACATCACGATTGAATGCCTAATTTAAACACGTTTTTCTGAAATTTCTTACAAAGTTTAAAAAGTCTCCTCCCCTGGCATGTCTCCTTGCCGGTTTCAATTTAACTTTCAAACAATACATATATTTTTTCCGCCAGATGCTTAGCTAAAGTATGTTTAATTGGAATTTAAGTAATTATACTTACGTATTATAAAATAAAAAATAAAATAATTTTGTTAATTTCAAATAATTTTTAAAATTAACTTTTGTCCCGCTTTTTTTGTGTCTCTCCCCTTTCACATTTCGTTCCGCTGAAACAAATATAAATTCAAGTATGGCTATATTGGAAGTAGTGCTTAAGGACATCTATTGGCTTGAAGTTAGCAATACTAAACGCACAAGCCATTTAAGCGTCACCATTTTTAGTTGTTGCGACGCGACCCTGTTTTGTAGTGGTTTCGCACAGTGATTGTGTATCTCCCCTGGTAAGTCATAAAACTTATAATATTCATTTAATTCAATTGCATTTACTGCTCTAATTAAACAATACGGTAATACTTAAAGTGAAATACACAATTAAACGAAAAACTAAATCAGTCAGTTAAAAAGTTTGAATTTACACGAAAATGTCTCTCCCCTGCCGTATTTCCCCTGGCACGATAACTGCCAGGGGAGCGAGTCACTGACCAGAAAAAGTCTTAAAATATGTATAAAGTGACTTGCCCTTATATGAAAAAGTAAATAAACGGGACAAAAATCATAATTTAAAGGTTTTTGATCAAACTCAAACTTTTCTTTTTGGCCGAATTCTCCATGTTTTTGAACCTCTTATCGTAGAATCACCCATATGTAGATATTTAATACTGTTGGAGATTATTATAGAAATGGGCTGTATTTATTGCGTTTGCCTCATATCCTTTTGTTTTACCATTTTTTTTACCTCCATGAATTATCAATGTAATCTCAGACCTTATATTTTGTTTACTTATTTTTTTATGTCTTTTTTTCTATCGAACTTTAAAATTAAACGTACCTAGAGTTGGGCTTCCTACTGCCTTCGTCAGCGTAACCCACGGGCTATTTCTGCTCCGTTCTCGAAACAACTTTGAATTATTTCGACTTTCTTTCGACCAGAATTAAAATTAAAGTTTTCAGGAACATCATTTACATTTTTATAGGAGTCGATTCAGTGCTCTTACAATTTGAGTTTAATCATGTAACTAGCAAAATTTACTAAAATTCTTTTACTCTTTGAAAATAATAATAAAATAGAATAAAATAAATATTGTTCCGAGACATGAAAATGAATATCCTCCGATGAAAACAAAATCAAATAATTTTACTGTCTTAAAAGTACAATGGACCTTTATTTATTATAACACAAAGTTGCTGATAAAATATGTTTAATATAAATGTGGAATTATTCCTTCACTGAATTTTAATTTTTTTTATGTCTTACTTCCAATCATTGACTTAAATTTGATGTTATATATGTATGACTGTGCATTTGTGTGTGTGCTCAAAAATTACTTTTCAAAGTTCTAAATGTAAAACTTGTTTTAAAGATTTTTTATTTTTCAGACATCTGTAATATTAAAGCCAGTAATATTAGAAGAAATTCAAAAGTAAAAATTTCTCTATTTTAAGAATACGTAAATAGCATTACTTGAAATTCATTTTTTTTTCCAGAATATATATTTATCCAATATTTGCCGGATGTTTTTCGTATTACATTCTCTTGTAATTCATTTCAAATTGCTGATTATGTAAAGACTTTTTTATTTATTTAGTTTTATGATATTCCTACATACAAGCTTGATGCCTTATTTTAACATTAACAAGTGTATTATTTTTCTTGCATGCACATATATGAATAGAATAATAGCACGAAAATTACCTGAGATCACTTTGTTTAAATTGCTGAATATACTCTTTGTAGAAATAAGTCTAACGATATTTTAGCACGCATTTTTATGTGTATATCCTTGACAAATATTAATAAAACACATAGGTTCCTTTAGTGTAGGAAAACTCAAAATTTTTATAAAATTAAGAGTATGATAATTCAGTGCGTTTGATCGTAAACGACTGGAATTTTTTTTTTAAAGCTTATACAAACACTTTGACAAACTTGAGAAATACAGCTTAATTAACGAGAAGTTTACTTATCGTGACTTTAAACAAAGAATAAAAAGTCTGAAAGGGAAAAAAGATAAAATTTATTATAAATGATCATAAATAGCGCTCACCAACAGCCGTATATATAAAATGAATATTTAGTTAGTAAGCAAATTATACGGGAAGAACGTCGAAAAAGGTCCCATTTAAATAGGGTTATAATTAGGAAAACTGGGATTTTTGGGGAAGAAAATGGGAGTGGGGAATGTAGTTGATGTGGAACTGGAAAAGTACAACATAATAAAATAGTAAATCAAATAAATAGGCTTACAGACTATTATTCACATTAATTGTATAGTATACTCTTATTTAAAAGAGTAATTCAGTATTACCCATTTAATTAAATTAAAGAGTGATTACATCCCCCCCACGTTTCCTTCTTTTATATTTAACTAATGAAAATCTAAAACTATTCAGGGAAGCTCAGTTTTTTAATAAAAATGTATACCAAGTTTGAAGTAAATCGAATAATTCTGCATAAAAGTGCCATTTAGATAAATTAAGAGGAGAGGGAGGTTAGCTCACCGTTTCCACCCTTTATGCTTAACTAATGAACCTCCAATTCTAATAAAGGGTGAATCTCAGCAGAATAAACTGGTATAACAAATATGAAGCAAATCGGAGCCTACCCCCTCCTTTATACTTAACCAATAAATACCTAAAAATAATAAGGAAATCGTCTTACCAGAACGAACTCACATACACATTTTGAAGCAAATTAGATAATTCTGCAAGAAAACCTCATTTATCTAAATACCCCCCTTCCCCGTTTCTCCTTTATACTTAATCAAAAAACCTCAAAAACTAACCAGGGAAGAGTCTTATTAGAATGAAACTATATACAAAATTTGAAGAAATCAGACGATTCTGCATGAGAACCCTTTTATCAAATTTAAGGGGGAGGCGTTTTTCCATCCTTTATACATAACCAATGACCCCCTAAAACTGATCAGGGAAGCATCTTATCAGAATGAAACTACATAAAAAATTTGAAACAAATCGAATAATTCCGCGCGGAAACCCTTTCATCTAAATAAGGCCCTCTGTTGTAACCCCCCCTCCATTTTATACTTAACCACTGAACCTGTTTCATAATTTATTTTATGTTTAATATAAGAAATTATGAAAATTTGATGTTTTTACTTTTAAAAATGAGTCTGAAAATATGTCAGAAAATTTCGAGTTGTTGAGCGTGAAAAAATATATTTTTTATAATAATGCCTTAATACGATTCTAATAAAACTAGCTTTTGCGAGAAAATGACATTAAAAAAACTTCAAAAGTAGTCAGATAAAATTGTTAAACAAGGTTTGTCTCTAACAGTGATTTAGTTTTTTTGGTGAAATTAGTACTTAACGCCGAACCATTCCTCCGCCTGTAGGCCGAGATGAAAGGAAACTTTTTAAAATACACGTATAGAAAATTGGCAATAAAGACGTTTTTCTTGCAATATATACACACATATATATATCATTTGTGATCAAACGGTTTTTCATCTAATTAACAATTTTCTTGCCAATTTTTAGTTCTGAGATATATATCGATTGTACTTGAACTTTCGGATAACAATAAGTATTAAAAATGGTTGATCATCTCTAAATAATAGCAACATTTTTATCTCGAAATTACATAAAGGGGGCAAACATTTAGGGGAACGCACTTAAAAATATCGATTTTGGGGGCACTCGTAGGTTTGATCAAACTCAAAATATGGTAGATCAAATCTCTATAGACGATTTCACTTTAATGACACCCTTTTTGTCCCCAAATTCCATCAAGTGGGAAGGTAACTTTTAGAAGTACTCACCTAAAAATATAGCTTCTAGGGAAACTTTCAGGTTTGATTAAGCGCTAAAAATGTTAGATTAAATTTCTACAGACGATTTTACGTAAGAAGGTTATAAACGCAACCTAACTGTAACATGTTACCGAACTGATACCTAAGCATAAAATAATTGTAACCTAACTATAACAAAATAATCACTTAACCATAATTTAATTGCAAAGTAATGTAGCCTATTTGCTATTTAATCGTTAATTATCTACAAAATAAACATAACATAGCAGTAACCCAACCTTTACCTAATTGTAACATATTATCTGACTTTTGCTCCATTCGGTTTATCGGTAAGAAAAGCTGTAACTCAATGGTAACCTAAAAGTAACTTACGTATGACGTAAGCAAATTCTACATGTAATCTAATCGTAACCTAAGTATAATCTAGCTATAGCATAATCATAACCTAATTATAATATAGCCCTATCCTAATAAAATTTACATAACGTAACAATAGCCTAACCGTAACCTATTTGTAAAATAAACATAACAGTAACCTAACCGTAACCTGTTCGTAAAATAAGCATAACATAACGATAACCTAACTGTAACCTAATTATATCTTAACCGTATCCTTATTGTGACATAACAATAATCTAAATCTAACCTAAATGTAACCTAATCCGAACCTAACTCTAACCTAGCTGTAACCTAACCATAATTTAATTGTAACCTTATTATAATCTAACTGTTACATAACAGTAACTTAACTGTCACCTAATCATAACTTAATCATAACCTAGCTGTACCGTAACTGTAACCTATATATAATCCAAGTGTAACATAACCGTAACTTAACAGTAACCTAACCGTAACTTTATCATAACCTAACTGTAACGTAACTGTAACCTATCTGCATATTTATAACCTAACCGTAGCATAAACGAGACTTAACCGTAACCATATGTAATCTAAACGTAACATATCTGTGACAGATCTGTAACCATATCGTTACCTAATTATAACCTAACCGAAACTTAACTGTAACCGAAATGTTACCTGTTACCGTTACCATAACCTAACAATAATGTAACTGTAAGCTAACCGTTACCTAAATTTACCTAAAAATACTTTAACAGTGGCGTAACCATAACCTAATTGTAACGTAACTTAACCGTAATCTAATTATTACCTAAAAGTAATCTAATAATGGCGTAACCATAAACTGTAATGTAACCGTGACTAAACTGTGACCTTAATATAACCTAAACGTAACCTATCTGTGACGTAACTACAACCAGATTGTAATATAATTATATTGTAGAGTAACCGTTACCTGTACATAACCTAACTATAACCTAACGTGTTTTTATACGTAATTTTAAGCATCTCTAATCTAATTGTTGCCTAAAACTAATTTTACAGTAGCATAACCATATAACCAGCTAATTGTAACGTAACCGTGACATAACTATAATTTAATTATAACCTAACCGGAACTTAATTGTAATCGAACTGTTACCCGTCCATAACTTAACCATAACCTAATAGTAACGTGACTGTAAGCTAACCATAACCTAAGCTAACCATGACCTAATTGTTAAATAAAAGTAAAATAACAGTGGCGTAACGATAACCTAACTGTAACGTAACCGTGACCTAATTATAACCTAAATATAACCTAACCGTAATGTAACTGCAATCTAAGAATAACCTAACTGCAAGCTAACCATAATCTAACTGTAACTTAATCCTGATCAAATTTAAAGCTTACTGTTACCACCGTAACTGAATTGTAACTTAACCGTAACTGAACTGTAACATAACCATAATCTTGTCATGACATAACTGTAAATTAACTGTAAACTAAATACTAACAATCGGTAATCTAACTGTAAACTAACGGTAATCCAAATGTATCCTAAGAAAAACCTAACCCCAACTATAACCAATCAGTCCTAACTAAAACAAAATCGCAACCTAACTGTAATCTCATGGTAGGTGCATAATATGAAAGAGTTATCAAAGGTTATGAACCTGTAGGCTAATCGTCCTGTTGTTTAAATGTCCTGTCGGCTTATTGACCTGTCGGTTAAATGTCCTGTCGGCTAATTGATCTGTCGGCTAATCGTCTTGTCGGCTAATTGACTTTTCGGTTTATTGTCTTGTCGGCTAACCGTCTTGTCGGCTGATTGACCTGTCGGCCAATTGACCTGACGTCTTGTCGGCTAATTGACCAGTCGGCTAAATGTCCTTTCGACTGAATGTCCTGTCGGCTAAATGTTACGTTCGGCCAATTTCCTGTCGACGAATTGTCTGTCGGCTAAATGTCCGTTTCGGTTAACTGTCTTGCATGCTGTATTACGATTCGGCTAAACGTCCTGTTGGTTAAAGGTACGTCTCGGCTACATGTCCTGTCGGCTAAACGTCCTGTCGATTATTTTTTGTATACTAATTGTCTTGTCGGCTATTTGGTTGTCGGTTAAATGTCTGCGACCGCACTCGGCACCATGTATTGTTTGTAATTTGACTAAAATACAGAATCATAGGGAAAAAAACTTTTGACCTTATACATAACACTCCTGCAAGAATTTTTTACATATCTGCAAAAGTTTGCAAGTTATTAAATTTTAAAATCATTCAGTCCCTTTCAGAACACCCGGTAACTGCAGCAATATCTCGACTTACGTTAGCAATTCTTTCTTAGTCTAGTCACGTAACTTGAATGACAAAGTGGTCTATTTAAAATTAAACAGACATAACAATGCTAATACAAAAAAATATAATTTATATTTATTATTTTAAATTATTGTAAATCAAATCTATAATATTTCTTTTAGAATAATAAATTTCGCTTAAAAAAATAAACAAGTTGGAAACTGCACGTAAAGCGTAGCAAATGAGGTGCGTTCGTTGATAACGAAGTTTTAAAATATTCAGATCTTGCTGAAATAGTAGAGCGTACTGTGGATACAGTATAGTGGTCTAAATATTTGTGTTCCTGTAAATAGCAGAGAGTAATTCTTATTATACTTCATTAACGTATATCTTATTCATAAAATGTGAAGTAGTTTAATATAATTAAAACACCTCCCAAACAATGTTTCCCCGTATAACATTATTTAGTGGAAGACATTTGTGTGGCCCTTTAATTTAATAATAAATATTCTTTGCATCACAGATTATACAAAATGTGTTTTTAGTACATATTTCATAGATTCATGTCGATTCTATTATATTCAAATGAGTGTAACACCATTAAAATGCATTTGAAACTTTTTTCCCCGTTGACCGTAATGTAACGGAATACTTTTGATTGTCCCTGTAATTGATCAATTCATCCGATTTTCATAACATTTGAAATGACTCTACAAAATTATGTAATAAATATACGTTTTAAATTTCAAACGATTAAAATGCATTTGAAACTTTTTTTCCCCATTGACCGTAATGTAACGGAATCCTTTTGATTGTCCCTGTAATTGATCTATCCATTCGATTTTCATAAAATTTGAAATGACTCGACAAAATTATGTAATAATTATGTATTTTAAATTTCAAACGATTCGGTTGGGTAGTTTTTGCGTTGTTATATGCGGACGGACAGACAGACAGACAGACGGGCAGACAGACAGACAGACAGACGGACAGATAGACGGACGGACTGAGCGACAACAATAGGTGCTACGTATTTAGATAATTACGAACGCACCTAAAAATGAAAAAAAATAAATAAAAAAGCAGAACAAAAGCTCGCTTTAAAAGCAAGCTTATTCTGTGTTTTTCATTGCTTGAAACTTTTGTCTTGTATTTTTAATTTCTTTTAATTTCTCGTCGATTTAATTTAATATAAGAGAAAAAGTCTGTTTAATTCCTTTTTTTTTAATATTCCATCCAAAAGAAATACAGAGTTTCATATTTTACTTACTATGCAACACTAGAAACGTGGAATGTTCATAATACAATTTAACATACTTACAAGGGCATTACTGTTGATTATTGAATTGAATTGAAAATGGGGGATGATTAAATTTCAAGTTGTGAGGCATTCTTGCATAACAAATTTCAACTCAAAACATATATTCTTTTTAACTTGATAACCATTAAATTTAATCATAAAATTCAATTTCCCTTGTATTAAAAAGATTCTTAAGATAATTATCGTTAGTTGTCCGCAATTGTGAGCCTCTTTTTATCACTATGTCGATAAATTGCGTAATAACCTGTCTAATGCAGTTATTATCATTGTTCCTCTTTTGTTCAGTTTCTAATTTCTTTAAAAGGTAGATAAATAAGAAGGTTTTGTTTCGTATTTCAACATACATAATTTAAAAATCGCATACTATTTTGAAAATCAAAACTTATCATTAATTAAAAAATCGTTTATAAAAAGATACGATAAATAATAACTCTTAAAATTCTTGGCAACTACTTTTTAAAAAATTCTAAGTTATGAAACTTTTATTTGTTTTGGTTATAAATTACAAGGAAGTCGATTTTGTAAAGTCGTATTAATGTGTAACAAAAAAAAAAAAAAAAAAAAAAAAAAAAAAAAAAAAAAAAAAAAACGTAAATTAACACATATACAGTATAACCCTTCCCAGCTGGAGAAAAAAAGTGCACAAAAAGTGAGCGTATTTGTCTCCTCTGCTTATTCATAAAAAATACAAACAGAATTGTCACAAAAAGTGCATACCTAAATTATTCCTTTTTATGAACAATCAGAGATGCCAAATACGCTCAGACTTTGTGCATTTATTTTTTTACACTTTTTGCATACCTAAATTGTCCACTTTTTATGCACAATCAGAAGTGCCAAATACGCTCAGATTTTGTACAGATTTTTGTACACTTTTTTGCATATCTAAACTGTGCACTTTTTATGCGCAATTGGGGGTGCCAAATAGGCTCAGATTTTGTGCACATTTTTTGCATACTGAATATCCCTAAACTGTATTCTTTTTATGAATAATCAGAGGTGCCAAATACGCTGAGATTTTGTGCACTTTTCCTTTTCTTTTTTTTTTCGCATATCAAATAGTCTTATGCTGTATACTTTTTATACATTATCAAAGGTGCAAAGAAAAATACCTGAGGAGTAATTAAAATCTGCAGAAATTATACAAACTAAAATCTGCAAAAATGCATATAATTTTTACAGATTGTGAATAAAAGCATACATTAAGCGAATTAACCTGCAATGGAAATTGAAAAATTACAAAAAATGCCCAGTTAAATAATTATTTCAAATCTACAGGGAAAAAAATAGTTTGGCAGAAAAAATTGTACAGGACGCGACCATTGGTTTTACTTTTGTTTGTGAGTGATGATTATGTGTGTGCTTGTTAAAATGCAAAACATAAAAAAAGTAAAATAAAATGAAATGTAAATGAAAATTTTTTAAAGGATTCTTCTATTTCTTTAACATTAGATTTTAAGAGTTATCACATAACTAATTATAGGCTCATCAAATTAATTTTAAAAAATTCCTTCGGAATCATCTTACAGAAGTAGGTAGATCTAGATTTTGGAGTAACTATTAATTTCATCATCAAAAACTAAATCAAGATTAGGTATAATCCTAGATTAACAATTTTATCTTGCCATTTTTCGTGAGTTTTTACTTTTCAATATAAGTTGAGTTTATTGGAATCGTGTTATTTTTTTTTCAACTTTATTATTACCATAAAATTCCGATTGTAAGCATCCCTTTATACTTTTAAGTAATTTTTGTTTTCCACACTCACATATAAGCCACCCCCACACGCACCTTTTTTGTGGTAAAAATTTATTTAAAAATTTAAGAGGATTTTCTATTAGTGAAAGAAAAAATTATTTAATCACGGTGTAAATGTCTCACAATTATACATATAAAAGTGAATTCGTAACAAATGATTTAAAAATGCAAAATAAAGTGCAAGAATGCCTTACTGGTTGAGAACCCATTTACGGAAATTCCCCTGTTGTGGTGCTTTTCCTCATTTTAAATTAGGCAGTACCCAGCACATGGCGGTTCTTTTTAATTACCTTACATGTCAGATGGCTTTTTTCCATGGCATTTTTACAATTTTTTTTCTTCGAAACATTTACAAAATCAGAACTTTTGCGTTTTTTCCACTATCATTTGGCAAAATTCACATTTTTTGTGGTATTTCAATAAAATTTGCATTTTATCATGACTTTATGAAGAATTTAGGCTATTTTAAGCGGTCTTTGAATAAAATTTACCTTTTGTCCACAGTACTTTATATTTTTACATTTACATTTTTTTGTGTGATTTTTTGACAAACTTTAGGTTTATTTACACTAACTGCACTTTGACAAACTTTGTGTTTATTTTTTCGACACTCTAATGAAATTTTCCTTTTTCCTCAATACTTTGACAAACTTTGCATTTTTCCTCAGAACTTCGAACAAATTTGCTTTTTCCACAGCTTTTTGACGAATTACCCTTTTTTCTGCACACTGTAAAAAAAAATTCAAGAGGTTACTAAAAAATTCTTAGTAAATTTGTATTCCACAGAATTTTTTAGTAACCATTACAAACTTTTTTTTTGCAAGTGAAACAAGCATTTCTTTTGTAAACTGAACAAAAGAATATTTTGTATAACTAACTTAAAATTTTTTAGTATGAGCCACCAAGCAAATTTTAGTAATAGCTCCAAAATTATTTTAATAACAATTACGTGCGTACGAAGGGCAGGAGCTTCCTTCGAGCTGTATCCAGACTTCTGAAGCGATAGATTTTCGGCAAAAACGCAATAGATGGCAGCACCAAACATTGCGACCAGCTCCAACAGGAAATTTATAACCCCTTTATTATAGAGTACTTACATTGCATACATTCGGGGCGTACTTGGCACTGGCCAGTATTGAACCCGGGACCTTTTAGCCTGGAGTCCGTTACTATGACCATTATGCTATCGAGGCCACGCCAAGTGAGTGTTAGTAATAGTTATCAAAAATATAAAACTATTAACTCTATTCGTTGCTAACTTTTTTCTAGTAACTCTTACAGATTTTCTAGTAACCGACTAAGATTACTAAACATTTTTTAGTAATTACAAGGATTACTAAAGTTTTTTTAGTAGATCGACCCTTTTTTTTTTACAGTGCAGCTCCTTAACAAAAGTTGCAATTTATCCACAACGCCTTGAGGGAATTCGCATTTTCCTGTGATCCTTTGACAAAAATCGCTTTTTTTCTCATATCTTTGAATGAAATTTGCATTTTTTTGTAGTATTTCAACTAAATTAGCGTTTTACCCTGCTTTCTGCTCAATTTAGATTGTTTCAAGAAGTCTTCACTCCTGGACGAAATTATAAACTCAGAAAATTTTTAATTTATTTACATCATAATATAAATAAGCTTAGTTTTACATTAATGAAATAATGATGAATATTTATAATAAGACATCTTGATTTAATATAACTCATAAATAAAATGGAGCAAGAAATTTAAATAAGAAAATACATAACTTAAAAAAATAACATTATGTGAAACCTGGACAAAAATATAAACTCAAAGTTATTAATTCCTATATTCTGGCATATTTGATATAAATAAATGCATTTTGTCATAAGAAACTAATAAATGGGGTCATTATGGATCAATACATTTCAATACATCAATACATATTTTAATTTTTCTCACAAAATAACATTATGTGAGACCTGGACAAAATTATAAACTCAAAGTTATGAATTTCTACACTGGTATCTTTAATATAAATAAATGTATTTTATGATTATAAACTAATAAATGGAATTATTAGGGATGAATATGTTTCGATACATCAATGCATTTATATATATATATATATATATTTAAAAAGATGAGTAATATAAATATAGTACATGTGTAAACTGAAAACATAAAATTATAGAGTAAAAGAAGTGAACGTGTACTTTTGAATCCTGGTGCAAAGTATCAATGCATACATTCAAAAATGTGTTGAACTGCCATTTTTCTGTATGATTTCGAATATGCGACTTGGCATAGATTGAACAAGTTTTTCCAACTGCTCCATAGACAACTGGTTCCAAGGTGAAAGTATAGCCATCTTTAAATCATTTGTGTTTTGATATTGACATCCATCGCAATAGACTATTCGAACCATTGCACCCCAATAATTGTCAATGGTGTTTAGATCAGGGCTGTGGGCTGGCCAGTTCAAGACATTTACATACCAGCGCTGCAGCCACTCTTTTATACTTTTTGCGGAGTGTATTGCTGCATTATCTTGCTGAAATACCCAGTTTACTCCAGCAATCAAAGGTTCATATGGCAAAAGATTATCTTCTAGCATTAATTGATAGTATTCTGCTTTTTGTTTTCCATTAAGAAAAGCCAGAGCAGTTTTACCATTCTGCGAAAAACCAGCCCACACCATCACGGATCTTCCATCAAAATTTCGACTAAAGATATGCCGTTCTTCATGTTTGATATCGTGGCAGTAGTATCTTATGCCATCTGGGCCATCTAAATTAAAATTCTTTTTATCTGAACAGACAACTGTGCTCCACTCTGTTGTCCATGACATGTGCTGTTGTGCAAAATGAAATCTGGCATTCATGTGATTGGGGCTCAAGTTTTGGCTTAGCTTTCATTTTCTTCCATTTCATATTCGGCGCTCGTTGAAAAATTCGTCTGACAGTTTAAGAGCTTACATTTAGCTTTAGAGTATTTACAATTCGGCTAGAAGAAGCTCCAGTACTAGATGTTGTTCGTAAGATAGATCTTCGATTTCTTTCTGTTATCTTTGGACGTCGACCACTCCGTTTCTTTTTTCTATACATTGACGGATTCTTTAAAACGTATTTTACTGCTCCTTGTGAACATTTAATTAGCAAAGCAATTTGGCGTTGTGTTTTTCCAGAAGCTCTGAATGCCAAAATTTTACCAACTTGTACCTCTGTGAGAACCTTTCCTCGAGGCATTAGAAATTAGAAAAATTGTTGACTTTTCACTGTTCTAAGAATAACACGTAATGACTCACAATAAACAAGCTGTATTAAAAGAAAGCAAAATTATTCTAAAAGTAATTCAAAGGCAGACGATAAATGATTTTAATAAAATCATGGAGAGAATTGAAAATATGAATAAATATCGTTTGCATTAATGCCAATGTGAAAAATAATTTCACTGAATTATTTTCTTATCACAAAACACGTTTATTATTTAGATAAAAAATACCAGCGTATAGAAATTCCTAACTTTAAGTTTATAATTTTGTCCAGATCTCACATAATGTTATTGTTGCAGCGTATATAGGGTTCTTTCGATCTTATGGTTAGACAACTTCAAACTCTTTTCTCTTAGAAAAGTAGAAAATAATTTATTTACAGATCTTCAGAACAACAGAGTCTTCGAAACTCACAAATATTACAAGATATTCCAAAATAACTGTTTAAATCTATCGAACAAGTACAAATATAGGTCGCAGAGACTCTTTATACAATGTCTCAACACTATATCACATTCAAAACAACGTAGATAAAACTCAATACATCTAGCAAACTTGCTTGGACAATCTCTAGTAGCTCACTCAATGACTGACTGGTAAATAATAACAACAGCAGCTCGTATCGCTCTCCTTATATATAGTCTCGTAGCATGTGCTAGAAATTTCTAGAAAAACCTGGAAAACCACGGAACAACAAACAATGTATCAGTAGACCTAAGGGGGTTACCATAAATAGGGAAGGGTTACCATCGCCAACAATCGCCAAGTTTGTCGCCAACTTGGCGATATATCGCCAAATTTGGCGACCAAAATTAGTCGCCAAAAGTGACGCCAACTTGGCGATATCTCAAATATTTCGCGATGCAGCCATAGACATTCACTGAAAATAATAGACAAATTTGCTTGATAACAGAGACAATGTAACAAAAACTACTATTAGTAAAGGAATGGAGCTTAATAAGATTATTTACATTATTTTACAGTACAAACACTAACTATTTACAAAATTCGTAACACTACCCCCTCCTCAAAGACTGCACGTCCCGGGCAGTGCAATCCTTGAGTTAGAGGAAAACACTTAAAATAAATAAACAAATAAATAAATAAATAAATAAATAATAACAATAATAATAAAATTTACATAAATAAGAACTAATTACTATTTACATATTTACAAAAAGTGACTTTCATGACCATGGTCTGAAATTCAAGTTTCGAATTTCTAATCACTTTGGCCAAAATAAGGGGCTAGCCGGTTATAGTGTACGACCTTCGGTTTGGCGTGTGGCGATTTTTGTATGCGTACAACGACGTCATTCAGCCTGTTGACGACTGTGTAAGGACCGTCCCAGTTTCTTTGTAATTTTGGCGACAGTCCCTTACGACGTATCGGATTCCACAACCAAACTTTGTCACCTTCGTTGAACTCATGTCCTGTTGCCTTTGTGTCGTACCGTGTCTTCATCTTTTCTGATGCCAGTCCAATTCGGTTCCTCGCTAGACAATGAATCTCCTCAATCCGCGCCTGGAGTTCATCGACATATTCTTCAGGCGATGAAGGAGCATCAGGAGGACGGCCAAACAAAAGATCCGCAGGTAGACGAAGATCACGACCAAAGAGCATTTGAGAAGGGGAGTAACCAGTGGCCTCATGAGTGGCACTCCTGTAAGCAGGCAGGAAAAGAGGCAATTTCTTGTCCCAGTCCTGTTGGTCTCTAGACACCAGGAGAGAGAGGCTATTTAGGATGGTACGATTGAACCGCTCTACCATGCCGTCTGATTGAGGGTGTAGAGGTGTTGTTCGGGTTTTGTCCATGCCGAGTAGTTCACACATTTCCTTGAACACAGCCGAATCAAAATTTCTTCCTTGATCGGAATGGATTTGAAGAGGAACTCCGTATCTGGAAACCCAGTGTTGAATCAGTATGTCTGCTACGGTTACCGCCTCTTGATTAGGAATGGCATAGGCTTCAGGCCACTTAGTGAAGTAGTCCATGACAACGAGGATGTACGTATTGCCATCAGATGTTCTAGGAAGTGGACCCAGGATGTCTAGGGCAATTCGTTCGAAAGGAGCTCCTACATTATAACGTTGCAATCGTCCACGGGTGCGCCTCTTAGGACCTTTACGTGCTACACAGGTGTCACAAGCTCGACACCACTTCTCCACGTCACTGCGAACATTATTCCAGTAGAAACGCTCTCGAACCTTTTGCAGGGTCTTCATTACACCAAAATGACCTCCTGTGGGACTACCATGCAGTTCTTGAAGGACCATAGAAATTCTCGACTTAGGGAGTAGTAGTTGCCATCTACATG
This sequence comes from Maratus speculifer, assembly GCA_964019185.1. Classification (NCBI taxonomy): domain Eukaryota; kingdom Metazoa; phylum Arthropoda; class Arachnida; order Araneae; family Salticidae; genus Maratus; species Maratus speculifer. Next base: position 274,465,528 of record OZ025295.1, on the reverse strand, counting down.
TCTTTCCATCGTCAGACTCCCATTTTCGGTACAAGATGCCGTTCTTCAAATGTAAGGAATCCCAGAGAGCCCAATAACGTTTAGTCGTAGGATGGTAATGGGCCATGTCTTGCCAGCTGGGCTTCCTGTTGGACTCCTCTTTCAGCTCTAGAATTGGCTTAATTTCAGGATCAGCAAGTTGATCTTTACGCAGGCTCTCGTCACTCCACGGATCTTGCGATGATGTAGACCCAGTTGTAACTTGTCTTACTATAGGACCTTTGACATTAAATTTCTTCTCAGCCCGGTCGCAGTATCTACAATTCTCTGAGCAGGGTCTTCTTTAGAGAGCATCTGCATTTCCATGAGATGAGCCTTTTCGATGGCGTATCTCCATATCGTACTCTTGAAGCTTTTGTATCCACCTGGCTATCTGGCCTTCAGGGTTCTTAAAATTCAATAGCCAAGTTAGAGAAGCATGATCAGTTCGGATCAGGAACTTTCGACCGTAAAGATAGTGATGAAAGTGGTCTATGGCTTTCACTACAGCAAGAAGCTCTTTTCTTGTTACGCAGTAGTTTCGCTCGGCCTTTGACAAGCGCTTGCTGAAATAGGCGATAACACGCTCCTGGCCGTCGATTTCCTGGGACAGTACAGCGCCAATGCTTTCGTTGCTTGCATCCGTATCAAGTATAAACTGTTTATCGATTTGAGGATACGACAGAATTGGAGTGGATGTCAAGGCCTCCTTAAGCTTTTCGAAAGCAGCGTCACATTCCTGTGTCCACATAAATTTTTGATTGGCTTCTGTTAATTTATGAAGTGGTCTTGCAATCATCGAGAAGCCTTTGACGAATTTTCTGTAATAGGTGCATAATCCTAGAAAACTTCGAAGCTGGTGAACATCTGCTGGACGATTCCAATTTTTCACGGCCGATATCTTCTCCGGATCAGTCCTAACTCCTTCCGCCGAAATGATGTGTCCAAGGTAGGCGACTTCATTACGAAACAAACTGCACTTCGAAGGGCTTAACTTCAAATTAGCTTCCTTTAATTTTTGTAGCACCCGCCTGAGGTTGTTCAGATGTTCATCAAAAGATTTTCCTATGATTATGATATCGTCTAAATAAACAAGACATGCCTCATATGACAGTCCCCGAAGAACCGTTTCCATAAGGCGTTCAAAAGTTGCAGGTGCGTTACATAGACCAAAAGGCATTACCTTGAACTGCCATAATCCTTGTCCCGTTGTAAAGGCAGTCTTCTCGCGGTCGTCGGGATGGATCTCTACCTGCCAGTAACCACTCTTCAAGTCTAAAGTCGAGAACCAAGTGTTGCCCGCAAGTGTGTCAAGAGTGTCGTCAATCCTTGGCAGAGGGTAACTATCCTTTTTGGTGACGTCATTCAGTCGGCGGTAGTCTACACAAAATCTTGTAGAACCATCCTTCTTTCTTACTAATACAATGGGAGACGCCCATGGACTTGTTGATGGTTCGATGACGTCATTTTCTTCCATATCTTTAATTAAATTCTGCACCTCTTCTTGCTTGGCAAAAGGTAATCGTCTAGGGTGCTGTTTAATAGGAGAGTGATCTCCCGTGTCAATTCGGTGTTGTGCCATTTTAGTTCGTCCAAAGTCTTCAGATGTTTGGGAAAATAAACTTTGGAATTCTCTAATTAAACTTTCAGCAGCATCTCTCTGGTTTGGATCTAAGTCCGTATTTTGTAACAAATCCTTGACTAAATTATCTGAAGATTTCTGAGAGTGATTGGAATTTTGACTTATGCACGTCACAGGAGCACATGATGCTATCACCTCTCCTTTCTTGATAGTCCTCGTCTTATCACTGATGTTAGCAATTCTGACTGGAATGGTCTTTTTCGAGAGGTCTACTACAGAAGAAGCCACCAATACTCCTGCTTGTGTACTATTGTCTACTGGATAATCTATATGGCCAAATCGGTAATTAGTTTCATTTTTAATTTCAGCTGGAACTAAAAATTTTGTTCTTGGATCTAGATTGATGTCATCTTTGGCTATTACTATTTGTTTACATTCAATTTCGTTATTTAATCCAAAAAGACTTATTTCTTCAAATTTAGAGAGCATTTTATTATTTTTGAAATCAAGTTTGAAGCCAAATTTCTTCAGAAAATCTAGTCCGATTAAGCAAGGATCTGTTATGTCAGCCACACATGCCGTATGGTAATATTTCGTTCCTCCAAAGTTGATAGTTAAATTTGCCTTTCCATATATGCCTATTTTGTCGCCGGTCACAGTTTGCAGGGTAACGCATGGAGGATTCCAGATGAGTTTACATTTCAATTTTCGTGCCAAATCTTCTCTTATTATTGTAACATTGGCTCCTGTATCGACAATCATACGGCACTGAATTCCGTTAATAAAGCCTATCACATATAATTCATTATCGCCGCCACTCATTTTCGATATTTGAAGGATCTTCAGGTGGGGCTTTTTATTCTCTGGTCTTGAATTCATCTCACGTTCGTGGACTTTGGGGCAGTTTCTTCGGAGATGTCCTGTATCACCGCATCCCCAGCACCTGAGATTCTGTCTTCTTGAGCTTGTTCTTCCATATTTTAAAGCGTCCAGCTCTTGATTTATTTTCCTAATTTCTTTCAAGACGTCGCTCTCAGTGTCTGAGCTTTTGTTCACCGTTGACCCTCGGACTGAATGACGATTTCTTCGGCTGGCTTGTGTAGCTGCTTCCAACTTTAAGGCATATAGTAATGCAGCTTTTAAATCCTGTACATCTGCCATTCGTACCGCTCTCTGCACTTCTGGATCTTTTATTCCGTCTACGAAATATTGCAGTGAGAGCATTTCCCGTACATTTGTTGGACAGTCGATGAAGGATAAATTTGCAAGCCGTTCAATTTCCGAGGCAAACTCTTGAAGGGTTTCACTCGATTTTTGATGGCGGCTCTTCATTTGTATTCTCGTATAATCCTTGAAGAATTTTTCACCGAATCTCATTTCAAGTGCACAACTTAGAGTCTCAAAATTGAGTTGCGTCATATCGGGCAATGTTTGCAGCACGTCGGCGGCTTCTCCTCTTAAAGATGCTGCCAGTTGACAAGCTTTCACCTCGTCACTCCATTTGTTCGCTTCAGCTACAATGGTGAATTGTGTCTTGTAAACTTGCCAGGAACTCTTTCCATCGTATGTCGACAGCTTAATGTGCACGGGAGAAGCAGGCGGATTCCTAAATTCTTCATAATTACCACTAGACGCTGAAAGTTTCTTCTCAAGATCTTGTACTTTTTTATTTAGCTTTTCATCTACTTCACCTAGTATTTTCTCTTCAACGTTACTGATTTTCTCTTCAACGTTACTGATTTTCTCTTCAACTTTACAAACTTCATTCTGAATTTTCTCTTCTACTTCCGCCATTTTCCGTTCCATTTTCTGTTCAACATTACTAACTTCATTCTGAATTTTCTCTTCTACTTCCTCTATTTTCTCTTCTACCGAGCCTATTCTTTTCTCTACCGACGAGAACTTTTCTTCTAAAGTTTTCTTCATTTCTTCTTGGCCTTTATTAATCTTTTCAGTCACATCTTCTTGGCATTTGTTCATCTTTTCCGCCAACTCTTCTTGGCCTTTATTCATTTTTTCCGCCAACTCTTCTTGGCCTTTATTCATTTTTTCCGCCAACTCTTCTTGGCCTTTCGTCAATTCTGCCTTTATTCCATTAATAGCTTCTAACAGTTCTTTCAGTTGACCATCCATTGTTCTTGTTTTCGCCATAAGATCCCGACTCCTGACACCAAATGTTGCAGCGTATATAGGGTTCTTTCGATCTTATGGTTAGACAACTTCAAACTCTTTTCTCTTAGAAAAGTAGAAAATAATTTATTTACAGATCTTCAGAACAACAGAGTCTTCGAAACTCACAAATATTACAAGATATTCCAAAATAACTGTTTAAATCTATCGAACAAGTACAAATATAGGTCGCAGAGACTCTTTATACAATGTCTCAACACTATATCACATTCAAAACAACGTAGATAAAACTCAATACATCAAGCAAACTTGCTTGGACAATCTCTAGTAGCTCACTCAATGACTGACTGGTAAATAATAACAACAGCAGCTCGTATCGCTCTCCTTATATACAGTCTCGTAGCATGTGCTAGAAATTTCTAGAAAAACCTGGAAAACCACGGAACAACAAACAATGTATCAGTAGACCTAAGGGGGGTTACCATAAATAGGGAAGGGTTACCATCGCCAACAATCGCCAAGTTTGTCGCCAACTTGGCGATATATCGCCAAATTTGGCGACCAAAATTAGTCGCCAAAAGTGACGCCAACTTGGCGATATCTCAAATATTTCGCGATGCAGCCATAGACATTCACTGAAAATAATAGACAAATTTGCTTGATAACAGAGACAATGTAACAAAAACTACTATTAGTAAAGGAATGGAGCTTAATAAGATTATTTACATTATTTTACAGTACAAACACTAACTATTTACAAAATTCGTAACATTATTTTATGAGAAAAACTAAAACATGTATTGATGTATTGAAATGTATTGATCCATAATGACTCCATTTATTAGTTTTTTATCATAAAATACATTTATTTATATCAAATGTGCCAGAATATAGAAATTATTAAGTCTGAGTTTATATTTTTGTCCAGGTTTCACATAATGTTATTTTTTTTAAGTTATGTATTTTCTTATTTAAATTACTTACTCCATTTTATTTATGAGTTATATTAAATTTAGATGTCTTATTATAAATATTAATCATTATTTCATTAATTAGGATGAGCGAATCGAATCCTCTACTAGGCCACTCAAATTACAATTTGTCGTACACTTTACAAAAAAAACTATTCAATATTTTGACTTCAAATTAAACACAAAAAAAATATGATCTGTAGATTTGCAGAATATAATTTTTTTACAGTAAAACGTTAAAAAAATATTATTTTAATTAATTTATTTTACATGCATTTCCAATACGGACGCATTTTAGCAAATAAATAAAAAATGAAACGCGTATATTTTCAGAAAAAAAAATATAAATCATAGAGTAAGTAATTATACTAGATAGAATCATGATTAATTTAATAAACAAAATATGTTTTCTTTATTCAGCAAAATCGTTTGCACAGATGACACTTAAACATTTAAAAAGAATTGTATTATGGATTTTTTTTTTTTTTTTTTTTTTTTTTTTTTTTTTTTTTTTTTGTAAAGTGGCAGCAAAAGAATTGTAAACAAATAAAATTAATTGTTAAATTTGTTATATAAATGAAAAATTAAAAGAATTGCGTGAACTTGTTGCCTCGATTCAAGCTCTTTATAAATGTACGAAAGGAAAAGTTCGCCGATTCAGAAATGACAAATGGACTTCAACCATTTCTTACTTTATCATTTGTATCGAAAGTAATGTTATGTTCTTATTTGTGGGCCGAAAAGGGTTTAGTGAACGGGACTTTAAACTTTGTTGCACCTATTAAAGAAAATCACAAGCCACCAGACCAGATATCGCGAATAATCATGGATAAATTTGAATACTATAGTAATTTAACTTATAAGAATTGGTGCGTACCAATTCCCCCAATAATTGAATTCTGGAAAAATGGAAGCATAAATTGCTCAAGGAAAGAATTTCCTCTGCAATTAGCTTTTGCTGTTACAATTTATAAATCCCGAGGTTTAACATTAGATGAAGCAGTTGCAGATATTGAGGATATATAGGCACCAGTTGGCTTAAAAACGTACGTAACGTTGTCAAGAGTGAAAATCCTTCAAAATTAAACATTCAATAGAAATTTTCCTTACTAAAAATTCTACAATATCAAACATTCTCATGCACTAACATGTATAAAAACGAAGAAATTAGAATAAAAAATTTTACAGCTAAAAATTCATAGTATCGACGAGAACTGATTTCAAATGTTTTTCCAGAAAATAGGATTTTGAAGAAGTAACTTTCTTCAAGCTCTCTTCAAATAGGGATGCAACGGATATCCGGCATATCCGGCTGATTTTTCAATATCCGAAATATCGTCGGATATCCGGATCACAATCACCGGATATCCGACTTCTCTGTCGGATATCCGATCGGATATCCGGAGAATGTAGCAAAGCAAATATAGATGAATAACAGTAATCCTTTGATCCCAAATAATACTGAAAAACTTTTGTTTATAATGCAAAAGATGAAATATTAAGTTCCCTATCAATATGAGTAAAAGATAATTCTCAAAAACTTAAAAGATTGCCAGCTTTCCTTACTATTTATATTAAAATTCTGTAATAAATTCAAGATTTTACATTTATATCTTTTAGAAAATTGTATCTTTACTTTTGGATTGTAAAACAAAATTTGAAGTCAAAATAGCAAATAAAGCCTTTTTGTAAAAGTGTATAAAGATAGAAAACCAACATTTAGAAATGCTCAAATAATGAAAGAAAAGGTTGCAAACAGCTGTTTCGAATCTATTGTCGAGATTCTTCATCAGTACAAGACTCAGCATGTAGAAAAAGCTAAGCTGAGCAACGCGACAGAGAAGCGCAGGCTTATATACCATCTAGCAGCCTTCACCCGCTACGCTGGTCAGTGTTTTTTAAAGAAACTTTGAATCAAACGAAATTTTTATATCATAGTAATTTTTAGTTTTATATCATACTTTAGACTGTCTGTCATCGGTGAAAAGTCCATCATCTAAACAGAAAATTCAATGTTAGTCACCAATGAATGACGTAGCGCTCAACATGTTAACAGTTTTAATCACATAAAAATTCATTCAGCAGAGCCTTTAAAATAAAGCCAACCTTTTGTAATTGGGTTCATCTGATTTAAAACATCTCTCCATAAGTATTCAATTAAGCAACGTAGAATGCTATATTTCATTTGCTACAAAATTTCAGAAAAATTATCCAAGTAACAATGTAAGTTCCATTAAAATCTATCTAGTAGAACTTAAGTTATGAGCGGCCGGAATGAAATTTCACTTTGCGTTTTATATATATTGATATAATTAAATATATCTTACATAATCATGTTAACCTGATTATAGAACTCTCTTTCAAAATTGTAGGTACAACAGATTTTTTTGTACAATGATTAATACAAAATTCAGACTTCCTTTTATATAGATAGATTGAAAATTTCAAGTTTTTGCGCAGAAGGCATCGCCAAATTAGGAAAATGCAAAGTATTTCACAAACTACTGGATTTAAAAGATTTTGTTTGGTACCATTCGATTCAGCATAAAAAAATACACTAAAATATGTTATCAGTTGAAAAATAACTACAAAAGCCGATTTTTAAGGATTTTTTTTTTTAATTCGTTCTTTTTTTCACCTCCCTTGGGGGTGGAATTCTCGAAAATTTCTTCTTAGCGGCACTCAGTATTATGAAAAGTGTTTTTATCCCAATTTTCAAGATTTTTGGTTCGGCAGATTTTTTTTTGTGCTGTGAATAATACGAAATTCAGACTTTCTTTTATATATATAGATAAGGATTGAAAATGTCAGGTTTTTGAGCCGAAGACATCGCCAAATTAGAAAAATGTGAAGTATCTCACGAACTACTGGATTTAAAAGATTTTGCTTGGTACCATTCGATTCAGCATGAAAAAATACACTAAAATATGTTATCAATTGAAAAATAACTGCTAAAGCCGATTTTTAAGCAATTTTTTTAACTCGTTCTTTTTTTCACCCCCCCCCCCTTAGGGGTGGAATTTTTAAAAATCTCTTCTTAGTGGCACTCAGTATTATGGGAAGTATTTTTATCCCAATTTTCAAGATTTTTGGTTCGGTAGATTTTTTTGTTCTGTGATTAATACGAAATCCAGACTTTCTTTTATATATATAGATTACAGGAGCGAATGATAGTAGATTCTAAATGGCTTTTTGCTACCTTACATGCATTATTTATGCATTTCTAAATATTGGTTTCTGTCTTTAGTCTTTATAAAATTTGAAATTGTTTAATAAACTATGATTTTATTAATTTTCTTTCTTTCGCTTAGTTTAAATAATGGGCTAATTGGTTTATAAGTTAAACAACCAAACAAACATTTTTTACTTTCTTCTATCCTTGATAGTAGAAAGTAATGTAATCATTTTTTTTCGACAAATTTATATGTTTTAGGGATCCAATATCCCTAAAAACATGTTTATTCAAAACCTGTCTGTCCCAGTGTCACCATCATATCATCAAAAATTGAATGAAGTTATACATAGAATGAACCAAACATTTTGTACATGTTTTTGGCTGTAGTTTTAGACATAGGATCATTCTGATGAGGACACCTCCATGATTAGTTTTGCGAGTTCATTAGATAAGTCTAAGAGGGAGGGGGGATGGGAGGTAACTCCCCCATCTTGAATTTAGTTTAATGGGTTTTTCACATAAAATTTACCGATTTGCTTCAAAATTTGGATATAGGTTCATTTGGATAAGGCACTTCCCTGATTTGTTTTGAGAGTTCATTGGATAAGTATAAATGGGGGGATCGGTGGGACTACCCCTCTTAATTTAGGTAAATGATTTTTCTTGCAGAATTAACCAATTTGTTTTAATATTTGGATACAGGTTTATAGTGATAAGATGCTTCCCTAATTAGCTGTGGGGTCCTTTTGTTAAGCATAAAAGGAATACCGGAGATTACCTCAAACCCCCTCAAATTTGATAAATAAGTTTTTATGCAGAAATATCCTATTTGCTTTAAATTTTGGATGTACATTCTTTTTGATAAGGCGAATCTCTGAGTAGTTTTGGAAGTTTAATGTTTAAGTATAAAGAACGGGGATAACTCTTCTTAAATTATATAAGTGGGTTTTTATGAAAAATTTTTCAATTTGCTATGAATTTTGGATATAGGTTTTTTTATGTGATAAAGCATATCCTTGGTTAGTTTAGGGGATTCAATGATTAAGTATAAAAAGGGGAAATGGGGGGGGAGCGATTTCCTCCCTTAATTTTTTTTTTCTAATGTTTTTGAATTGGCAGTTCATGCAGCAATGGGAATTTTGCATCTTGCTAAAACTGGCTATTCGCAAACAGCTGATGTATAGCGGAATAACAAAAAAATAATAATTTTAATAAATAACATGATCGAGATTAACTCATTCTTAATCTAAATGACTGCAGCAAAAATTCTAGATGAAAATCAAAGTTGGTATGATATTGAACTAACAATATTGATGTAGTATTAATATTTGTAAATATGTTTTGAAAATTGAGATCTATGAAATAGAAGAGAGTCTTAGGATTGGTGCATCCAACTAGTTATTTTTGTGACCTCATTATAAATATTTAAAATTAAAAGTAATTTTTTCTTTTCATAAATTTCAAAGTGATTTACCTTAAAATAAAATTAAATATAGCTTAAGGTGAGACATTTTTGAATAATTAAAACATGAAAAAAAAATCATCAATTAAACCTGTATTTGGATGTAACTCTTCAACCATTGGTATATTAGTAAGACTTTTATGTTTACATTATAAAAGGATGCTATGTATTTCTTTGTGAAAATTCTTTACAATTATAGACATATTAATAAACATGTAAAATTTGTTCTAAAAATTATCAGCCATTTTATTGTACATATTATAAGCAATTTTCAGCGGTTCAATGACAAATAAGCAGAGTATTTAAATATTAGAATTGCATTTTTTATTCAATATTATTATTATACACATACAGGTTTTGAATTTCAGGACGGGATGGCAGGATTCATGCACTAAAGAATCTTGTGTCATTCTTGTTTCCCAATTAAAATCACTTTTTGAAATTTTTTTCTTTGTGAAGTGAGGGTCAAGTCTCAGGACCGACTGACTATTTTCTTGATATTTTCCTCTATCGATTGACAAATCTCACTGTTTGCTCTTACGACAATTATACAAAATTCATGATTGTTTTTCTGCGTTTGACTGAAATGTTTTGTAATTTTTCTCACAAAATTTCCCGTTTGCTGGTCTTACAAAATTTTACAACTTTTTCTTTCTGGAGACAAACAGGCAAAATTCATAATTTATTTCTCTCAACTAATTGACAAATTTAGCTATTTTATTCTGCGACTGATTGGCAAATTTCCCTTTTTGTTTTTGTGACATTCTGATGAAATTAACAATTATTTTCCTGTGTCCAGCTGAAAAATTTGTGTTTTGTCCTTTGTTATTAGCTGACGAATTTTATGATATTTCCTTGTGACAGCTTAACAAATTTTACGATATTTTATTGTAATTGATTGACGAATTTCGATATATTTTCCCACTACCCAAGTTCTCTCAAAGTTCAAATTTTTTCAGGCAGGTCGACAATTTTTGAAAATTTATTTTTGCCATGATGGACGAAATCAGCTACATTTTTTCTATGACAGATTTATATATTTTGCGAATTTTTTTCCTGTGCCAAAACAAGAAATAACTAATAGGGCAGTAATGGTCACTAGAGTCTGAGCTCTATCACATGAGTCTGGAATTAGCTCTGAACAAAATGAGATTAAATCCTGTGTTGCACATTTGAAAAAAATAAAAAATAAATAAATAAATAAACATTTTTTGTTTACAATCAGTGGATCAACATTAGATTTTTTCATTTTTCAAAGTCATCGCACATTTTGTCATCATTGGGCTCAGTAATCATACCTCCTTTTTTTATTTAAAAGACGATCTTTCATACAACGTTTCTGTTCGGATTCATTTTTTTCCATATCTGATAATTTGCACCTTCCCATTTTGTAACTTTTCTACTCTCTTCTTTATTAACATTGACATTTTGATTTCCTATTCAAATAAAAATTCTTCTAAATTTAAAGAATTTCGTAAAATAAATAAATAAAATGTGGACATCCACTGCCCAAAGCAAGATGTTTAAATGTTTCCCATTGAGTTATTGAAAATCAGTAAAAACATTTTTATGATGTTCAAAACGTGATTTATGTAATAAGTCATATATTATGTATATCATGGATTAAACGTTAATATTTCTGGACGAATCATAAACAAAATAAAATGCAGACATCACAAGGCCCATTCTCAATCGAAAACAACAGCCGTTTTCCAAATGATTAAAAAAAAAAAAAAAAAAAAAAAAAAAAAAAAAAAAAAAAGATGAACTTTAAGGAAACACATTTAGAAACAATAAATACTTGATGTGCATAGTTCACAGAAATTAGGACATGACTTTTTTAAATAATCCATTTCTTATGTAATAGAAGAAACCTATTGACTATGTCCTTTTCAGAATTTCATATGGGTTTAAATTCTAATAAATAGTAGAACATAATTCAATTAGCTAAAATGTCATGGATTACACATTACAGTACTGACGATAATTCCACTAAGTGATATACAATCACCGAAGGATATTGACAATACAATCACCTACATGCATTATTCTTGAAAGTAAATTAAAAATGAATGCCAATCAGATTAAGAAAATTAAGAAAAAGAATTAAGAAAAAATAATAAGATGAAAAAAGCATAACCAAGTATTTTCGATAATTTAATGTGTTAGAAAAGTTGCTCTGTTCTGTTTGTCAAAAGTGTAACCTATAAAAGATTCTAAGCCACACAAAATCGAATAAACATGAATTGAAAAATTCATTTAGCAACTCAGTTATTAATTGCCCATAACATTGAGTGAAAATTGAAAAATGATATAATATATATAAGGTTTGATTATTTTCCTTTGTTTTAATTAAAATAAACATTTTGGATAATTATCTTGAGTTGTTGATTTAATTTATTTCAGTGGAATTTAGTCCTGTCGGTATAATTTGTAAATATTTAAGTGGCATGTAAAAAATAATAGGGTTTAAAAAATATCCCCCCCCCCCTCTCATATAGTTTAACTCCCCTGCATTTACAAATGTTATGAGGGAAACTCTCTCTCCTCCTGGGAAAACCTGAAATTCAAGCCCTGATAGTCAAAGATATATAGTTTCTGTAAAATATATTGCAATATGTTTAAAATGTTGTAATGGTGTGTGAAACATGTTTGCAATTTATTATATGAGATGGCATTGTATAAAGAAATAAACGAGCATTCACCATAACTAAAAACATATTTAGTACCGGATATCCGATCGGATATCCGGCCGGATATCCGAATCCGGCAGGCAAATCGGATATCGGATATCCGATATCCGATATCCGGCAAAATCAATATCCGTTGCATCCCTATTCAAATATATTATTCTAAAATAGCTATCAAACATTATTTGATGTTAATTACAAAGATTGGAAACATGCATATTTCAAACAACTTTAAAAAACACCAATGGCTACTAGAAATTGTAAAATTCTTTAAAAGAATTTTTAGTTGAAAATTTAAAAATATTTTGTAAAAGTTTGCTTCGAAAATATTTTTTTATGCCAGCCTTACATCATAAATAAAAAATTCCTAGGAAATTCATAGTTATTTGGCTGAACTTACATTTGTAGAATTAAAATGCGCCAAAACATAAAATAACGTTTTTGTTTAATAAAGATGTAAAAATAATATTAAAAAATATTGTTACTTTCAGATATATGCTTTATAAAATAATGCTTCGCGAATCCAAACAAAGAATGGCTTTTGCTAGTTTAAAGCTAAGCTTATTTATATTATGATGTAAATAAATTAAAAAAATTCTGAGTTTATAATTTTGGCCAGGAGTGTATAAATGTGCACTTTGTCCACAGGACTTTGAAGAATTTGTTTTTTTTTTCTGCGATTTTTTGACAAATTTCATATTTATTTCTGCGATCCTTTGACCAATTTTGTTCATTGAAAATAACACATATGCAGAATATCCCTCCTACGGTTAATAAATAGTCAAGTCATATATTTTATGTATGTACATTGTCACATGTTTCTTGACTGTCAAAAGCAAGTCTAAACACATGCGACATGAAACGGTTCAAAGGAAACATTCAATTTTTTTTTTTGTTTTACTTTAGCATAATAATTAGGGTAGACCAGAGCACGTTTACCCGGTTTTTTTTCAATGAATTTTCTAATTTTTATGTTTTAACTTAGGAAATTTTAGACATTGTAGTTTTATAAAGCACTTAATACAGTCAAAATTTGTGTATTCAGTTGTTGTCTTATTTGTGTTCTTAACAGTATTTTTTTTCTTCTTTTGTCCAAATGCTTTGCATAAACTTCTCCCGGGAACGGAGCAAGTTTATGCATCAAGTGGGGCATGTCTACACATATTATAAGGGATACCGAAAACTAAGTGAAATAAATATTTAATCAAATTGAAATGTTTTATTTAAAGTAAGGTACCCTGGGGTAATAACGCCACGTTAAGGTTCTATTCAATTTTCACGGCTCAGTTTTAGATTGTATTTTTCAAACAAAGATATGATTTGATACAGCAACTCATTGACTATCTATATAAAAAAATAATTTAACACATATGTATGCATAAAATGTAATCGCGTGATTTCTTGGACAATGCTATTTGGCGTTATTACCCACCTATATGGGTAATAACGCCATGCAAACAAAAGTATGAAATAAGATGGATTAATTGCATGTAGATTGCCCAATTCTAAAAATACAAACTCTACAAACTTAGAAATTGACAAACTGCATTCTAAGCTATTGAAAATGTTCGATTTTTTGTGAAACTATAAGAAAACAAAGGGTGTGGTGTGGGAGGAAGGATGAGGCAAAAGAATATCAGACCGTGAGCTTCTTTTTGCTTAAAAAGGACCGCTTAAATAGAATTATTAGAAACATTGCACAGTTTTAACTGTGTTTATTTGAATCAGTATTTAGGATGTAGCTCGGTCACTGTAGGGAATCAACTGAGGTATTAATTCCAAGGATTGGCGTTATTACCCCGTTATAGTTATTGCGCTGTACATTTTAAATTACAAATTATCTCGAGAAGATATCCAAAATCTTCAACAACATTTTGAAAGTCCATGAAATGTACTATAAATTTATGTAATTAACAAAGTATTTCCGGATAAAAAAATAGTCTTCACATCACAAAACGTATCTCGCAAATTTTAGATCAAGCGTTAATTTTAGTTGCTTGTAAAAACAATAAAACCTAAAAATGTAACAAATTAACTTGAAACTGTTTTTGCGATTTATATGACTAAAAACCCTTCTGCACAGAGCACATGGGTGTCATTTACCAGATTACTTCACAATTATGCATAATGTTAGCACTTGGCGTTATTACCCCGCCTGGCGTTATTATACCAGACCACCTTACTTAAAATACTGTATAAAAAATAAAAGAAATAATTAAAGAACATTTTATAGGCTAAAATGAAAACATAGGGCTTATTGGTAATTAAAAATAGAAAGCATTTAGTCATCTTCACCATCATTGTTAAAATTTATACAAACAAAAAATAAAGTATTTCCTTTTGCAAATTTGTCATGGGACCATCTTTTGCATCTAAGACATTGAAAACAGCCATGACCTTTTTTGGATTAATTGTATGATTTCGAACAATAAATACACACAGTTTTCATGTTCGTCATCAGATTCATTGACTGCTTTCTTTTTTCCAGAGTGTACCAACTTTTTCCCAGATTTTGGCTTCATACTTTTTCCTTTGTAGTCTTCTTGTTCTGCTTCCATAGAAACAAATAAATTTTGTTATACTATGCCATAATTATTTTCTTTTTCGCTTGTAACTGAAGGCTCCTTTAACCAGAGTATCAGTTAGATTGCAGACTTCCACCTTTTCTTCCCTTTCTCGGTACCAAGCATTGGTCATGCCTTTTCAAATGGTCTCAGTCGTTCAGGAGTTGGGTAATCCACATGTGACGAAGTGGAAGGCTTACTGGAAGAAATATCGGAGGGTCGCTAGGCATATAAGACTCACAGTCTTCTGTTGCAATGCCAGAAGCGTAAGTAGGCCTTATAGTAGAAGGCGATGTTGGTTCAGGCCTGTCAGTCACGTACAATGGCATGAAATCAGCCTCAGAAAATATCAGTAGGTTTAGCGGTTGAATCCCTGTCACTTTGTTTGCTGGAGTAATTGCTAGATATAAGATTAGTGCGAAAATTGAAGGAATGCCCGAATTGTCATTGGATGTTTGTTACTAGCCATCCATGAATCGCATGCAGTGTTAATGTATATTAAAAAAAAATTATTACAGACTGAATAGTAGACCGAATAGCACGCCAATTATAACTCATTTCGGAAAAAGTGCAGTCCGTAAACGTGTGCCGGTCTAAACTATGTGAATATGAGAACTAAAAAAATGCCTAAAAATTTTTAAATAAAAAAGGCATGAAAAACATTTAAAAAATTTTAGTAGCAAAAAAAAAAAAAATTAAATAAATAAATAAAATAAACTAAAATGAATACTGTATAAGTTTATAACACAAATTTATCAATTTAAAATGTTTTCATAAATTTTTAAGCTAGAAAAACAGGCAACAATTGAAAATCATCTCTATTTTTCTTAGAAAGAGATATTCTTTAATTGCCATATATTTTGTTATATCTATAAGGTTACGTAAATAATATTTTTTTTTAGCAAATAACATCAAACGAAAGAAAAAGGCAAAAAGGAACGACTGATATGAAAAAAAGTCAATCAATGCAGTTTTATCCTCTACAGTAAATGCAGATCTAAGGAGTTAACGGCTGGTAAGGTTGAGACCTCTTAGTTTTATTACTTTGCAGTCATCTATTTCATATAGGATAGTCTAAACACTTTTGCGAAAAAATTTTGTGAGTTAATTATTTCTTTTTTTAATAAAGGTAGAACAAAAATTTCTTTGAATTGTAATGTATCTCAAATAACTATATTTTTTTCAATCTCTAAATCCTATTCAGTTTTGGCATTCTCTGTAATATTTCTGCTGTTAGTTTGCATATAACTGAATACTGTGTGATTTTTTTTCTTCAACGCTGTACAAATTGACATAAACACAAATTAAAACTAAATTAAACTAAACCCTACATGGTCCTACAATCTCTCAAGAACTTTGGCCTAGATTAAGGAAAAACCATGTATGATTATTCATTTTTTCAATTATTATAAACCATAAATACAATACATATTTCATATTAATATAATTAATTGTAAAACTAAGAAAAAAAATAAAAGTTAGTTTTTAGGGTTTTTTTTTTTTTTTTTTTTTTTTTTTTTTTTTTTTTTTTTTAAATAAACATTTCTTAAATTGTAATGTAAAAGATGATAATGTAAATATGTAATATAATGTAAAAGGAAAAATTCTGTTTAGTGACATTTCTTAAAATAGAATTTCCATTTAAAACTAATAAAATTTCATTTAAAACTTCCATTAAAAATGAATAATATGAAACATTATAAAAATGAAATATTCAAAAAACAATTTAACATACTTGCAGGAACATTGCTGTTGGTTATTGAGATAAAGTTAATTGAAAAACTAATTAAATTCCAAACGGTGAGACATATTACAGAACAACTTTGAATTGGAAATAGCTTTTTTTAACCGATAAATGTAATCACGAAACTAAACTTCAATTATATGAAAATTATTCTCATCATTAAATAATTAATTAAGATTATTTGGTAGTAATTATGAAACTCTTTTTAATCAATAAGTCAATAAATTACAAAATTACCTAACACTGCTATTGTCATATTTTTTCATTTGTTCAGTTTTAAATTAAAAAATTATATTTAATATACATTATTTTCAAATGTTGCAGTTTAATTATTATTATTTAAAGTTAATCAATATTTCAAGATTCTTTTTCAAGAAAATATATTTCAATTATAACTCTAAAGATTCCCAGAAACAATTTTAAAGGCAAATTGTTAAGTTGTGAAAAACGGAGCTGGGGACAGCGAAAGTCGCCATTTTCCCAAATTAAGTTTTTACTTTTTTCTCTGCTTATAAAAAAAAAGTGTTCGATTCGTGAAAATTTTCAAATTCCAATTTTCGATGCATTCTCATATTTTAGGGGTTAGAGACCCCCCCCCCCCCAAAAAAAAAATGTTTTTATAAAATATCTGTATGTTAGTCTGCCTGTCACTCTGTATGTGCCAAAAATCTTGTGGGGTCTCTATCTTAAAAACTAATGCATGGAAATTTGCAAAACTTTATATTTGGTTAGACTTTGATATAAACTGGAGCTGATTAGTTTTTGGCGCATATCACCGAACATATGACGCTGTTTGCTGCTTTTTTCAGGATTTTCGCAATAACTATATCTCAAGAACCAATAGATGAATATTCAGAAAACTTCAAATTATGTTATTACTTGATACAATATGATGTGGATTACTTTTCATTTTTTGTGTAAATTGCCCAACAGGTAACTCTGCTAATTGGTATTATTCATGATTATCGCCCTAGCTCTATTTTAGGAACTGATGCACGAATTTTCATCAAACTTTAGTTTCACATAAATTAATATTCTTTACTTTTTGGAGTAAATTGTTCAGCAGATGGCGCTTCTATCCCGATTTTCTACGATTTCTGAAATGATTCTATCTCAAAAACTAAAGCAAATTTTTCATCAAACTTCAGATTCAGTTAGAACTTGTCATACATTTTTGCTGATTAGATTATGGTGTTAAATAATGTAAGTGGTGATATTGATATGCTTCATTTTTCCGAAAGTATTAACATGTAGGAGATAGAAAAAAGTTTTGGAATTTCCGCATCCTCCTCGTTAAATTTGAATTTAAAATTAATCAGAAAAAACACTTGTTTAATTTTACAAAAGTTACAAAATTTCAAATTGTTTTTAAAATATAAAATTATAAAAAAATGTTTAAAAAAATAAGATTATTAGAATAAGTTTATTCTGAAAAATACAGGGTGATTCATAAAAGATGGGCAGAACTTTAAGGGGTTATAGTACACTTAAAGACAAATAATATTAAATAGGAGACTAAGGGTCCCAGACGTATGCCCAAGGAGATAGCGGGCATTAAAGTTTAGGGTCCGAAATTTCAAATGATTATAAAAAATGGAAAAATTGGTCGATTATTTTGCGGTTTTTGCAAAAAATTTTCTTTATGCCAGTATTTTCTTGAAATAAAATTTTAAAGTTCAATTTCAAAAAATGCCGATAGGGGGCGCTTTAGACTTTGGAGTAACAAACAACTATTTTTTAACGTTATTTTTTGTATTTCTTTAAATGATTTCGAAAGCTTAGACTTAAACTTAAATTTTGATCTAAAAATCTGAGTCCTAACGAGTAGTTAAGTAGCGTAAACTGAAATTTGAAATTTGAAACCCTTCTCCCCCCAGAACAAAAATCAGTTATTCCCGATCTTTGTGTAGTAGATTAGGCTCTAACTACTGCCGCGTTTTGCTAAAATTATTCTTTATGTCAGTATTTTCTTGAAAATAAATTTTAAAGAAAAGTTTCAAAAAATTCCGATAGAGGGCGCTTTAGACTTTGGAGTAACGAACAACTATTTTATACCGTTATTTTTTGTGTCTCATTAAATGCTTTCTAAAGCTTAGACTTAAACTTAAATTTTCAGCTCAAAATCTGAATCGCTGAGCGTGGTTCAGTAGCGAGGGGAGAGGGTTCAAATTTCAACTTCTGAACATAGTTCAGTTTGCACTACTTAACCATGCCCAACGATTCTGTGCTGTGATACGAGGCAAAAATACAACTTTCGTCAAGGACTGCATAGTCGGAATTCACTCATAAAGGCACTGGCACAGTTGGAAACGTCGCTCATGCAAACGTTAAAGCTCCATTCCTGACGCTAGTCACCGGGTGAAGAAGGAGACAGAAAGTATGCAAATGTCAAATGGGGAAGAAGAAGAACACGTATGCAAAATTTCGACACGATTCAGGCATAAAAACCACTGAACGGTGAGTCAAGTGTAAGTCGCTGTAGTAATGAATCGGAAGATGGTGCCCTTCACGAATAAGGAAAAGGCTGAGATGCATTTAATTTACGGAGCGGCAGATGGAAATGGTGCAGAGGCACAACGAATGTACGGAGAGCGATTTCCCAACAGGCGGTTGCCTAACCGCAAAACTTTCGAGCGCTTGCACAGACAGTTGTGTGAGACGGGATCATTTCTCGCTTCCCGGTCGAATGCAGGTCGTGCAAAAAAGGACGAATCAGTAGTTGTTGCAGAAGCCATTCTGGATGTAGTAGCGGCGCAGCCAAGTACAAGTACACGAACAGTGGCTAGGCAGGTAGATACCTCACAGTCCATGACTTGGAGGGTACTGAAGGATGAACATTTGCTCCCGTTTCATGTGCAACGAGTCCAGAAACTGTCTCCAGGGGATTATCCAAATCGTATTGAATTCGCCCGCTGGTTTCTGCAGCAGAACGCGCTAAATCCACATTTTGGACGAACTGTGCTTTTCACCGATGAATGTACCTTCACACATGAAGGTACATTTAACACACACAATGCACATGTATGGGCGGATGTCAATCCACATGCTACGTATCCACATGCTCATCAGAGACGTTTTTCCATCAATGTTTGGGCAGGAATCCTCGGAGACCACCTAATCGGACCGTACCTTCTTCCTGAACGCCTCAACGGTAAAACATACCTCACATTTCTGCAACATGTGCTGCCAGACCTGTTAAACGTTGTTCCTCCACGCATCCGGCGGGTCATGTGGTTCCAGCACGATGGAGCGCCAGCCCATTACGTACGAGACGTCCGCAACTATCTGGACATCACATTTCCGAACAGATGGATTGGTCGAGGTGGTCCTGTTGCTTGGCCTGCTCGCTCGCCAGATCTTTCACCCCTCGATTTCTTTTTTTGGGGACAATTGAAGGCTCTTATGCATGAGACACCCATTGAATCCCCCGAGGAACTGGTCGCCAGACTTTCCGCCGCTGTAGGGGAAGTGCTCGAAAAGCCTGGTGTTTTCGCGAATGTTCGCCGTTCCATTCTTCGCCGTTGTTTTGCGTGCATAACCTCTGGTGGTCACAATTTTGAACATTTATTGTAATTACATGTTAATAAATATGCTTTGGTAACATAATCCTAATTTGTGTCTTTTTACCTCGTATCACAGCACACAATGTGTGGACATGGTAAACTGAACTGTGCTCAGGAGTAGAAATTTCAAACCCCTCTCCCCAGAAACTTAACCACGTCTAACGATTCAGATTTTGGGCTGAAAATTTAAGTCTAAGCTTTAGAAAGCATTTAATGAGACACAAAAAATAACGGTATAAAATAGTTGTTCGTTACTCCAAAGTCTAAAGCGCCCTCTATCGGAATTTTTTGAAAATTTTCTTTAAAATTTATTTTCAAGAAAATACTGACATAAAGAATAATTTTAGCAAAACGCGGCAGTAGTTAGAGCCTAATCTACGACACAAAGATCGGGAATAACTGATTTTTGTTCTGGGTGGGAGAAGGGTTTCAAATTTCAAATTTCAGTTTACGCTACTTAACTACTCGTTAGGACTCAGATTTTTAGATCAAAATTTAAGTTTAAGTCTAAGCTTTCGAAATCATTTAAAGAAATACAAAAAATAACGTTAAAAAATAGTTGTTTGTTACTCCAAAGTCTAAAGCGCCCCCTATCGGCATTTTTTGAAATTGAACTTTAAAATTTTATTTCAAGAAAATACTGGCATAAAGAAAATTTTTTGCAAAAACCGCAAACGAATCGACCAATTTTTCCATTTTTTATAATCATTTGAAATTTCGGACCCTAAACTTTAATGCCAGCTATCTCCTTGGGAATACGTCTGGGACCCTTAGTCTCCTATTTAATATTATTTGTCTTTAAGTGTACTATAACCCCTTAAAGTTCTGCCCATCTTTTATGAATCACCCTGTATAAAATCATATTAAATTGGAACTATGGTAATTTAGATTTAAGATAAAAATATCTACAACAATTTAAATATATTTAGAAAAATATTTATTAGCGAATTTCCAAGGTATATCACTTGTTATTGGAAAAATAGAAATGAGAAAATGCATTCCAGAATTTTGACTATTAATTCATTGTTAATTAATATTTACTTTGTAAAAAATACGTAGATAATTTTTATGTTTTTGGATGTAGTTTCAGAAAAATGCCGTACTTTTTAAGACAGTGGTTGCGTTAGTTTTGTAGATTTTCTTTAAGAAATTCTTTAAGAATTTCTTTAAGAATTTTAACAAAATATAAATGATGAAAAATAAAAACATGAATGTATGGCTGCTCCGGTACTCTATTCAGTTGAAACATGTTTCTGTGCTACCTTAAGTTGTTAAATCATGTAATTAGCATTTCATATCAGTCTATGAAAAATTGGTAAGAAATATGTAATGATAAACTTGATGAAAACATATCTGGAAATGAAAAATCAATGAAAAACATATCTGGCATGAAATGAGTCAAAGATTAATTTTTTTTTTAATTGTGCTGTTTGCAGCAAATTAAACGTAAAAAATACATTTTCAAGCCTACATACTTTTACGCATTTGTTCCCCACACTATTCCCCATTAACCCAATACAATGCCCCACATTAGCCATTTAAATTTGCTGGTTTATATCACAGACAGAAATAAGCGCATTCAGACAAAAAATAAATAAATAAATAAATAAATATCAATTTCTTTTACTGAACTTAAAAGAATTTAACAATCCAAAGTTTAAAATAGAATCTAGACTAGAATAAATATAGGAATAATATTTTTAAATTATTAAGAATACTACATTTTTTTTCTCATTGTTAAAAGTTTCTAATATTTTTCTGATTGAAATTGCATTTTTTCAAATTTTCATAACACTTCATTACTATGATGAAAGAAATGAATTTTTAAATTGTCTTCCATCTACTATATGTCGCATAAGAATTTTTTATAAGTAAAACTACTTCAAAATGATTCAGACAATCGTGAACAAATTTCATCTAAAAATATTTGAAATATGAAAACAATGCAGTACCAACGATGTTAAATCGATAAATTTTATGCATCATTAGAAAAGGAAATGAATAAATAGTAAATGATTATGGCTCTATTGAAAGAAATCCATGCAATAAATAAATTTGCATCACCACATGTAAATTTAAAATTTTAAAATATACATGAAAGACAATTCAGGTGTTGAGAACCAGAGTAGGCCAATCTCGCGAGCTATTTATTTCCAGAAAAACGCTTTTTGAAAAAAAAAAATTAACAATTTTTTGTCAAACTCTTTCAAGGTGATTTTTAAAAAACGACGAAGGGGACAAAACTTTTTAGGAATCACATGGTGATTAAATTGGCAGTTCCAAAGTGGCAAAGTCACTTGATTAACTTACTGATTAGCATTTGCAACTTGATATACAAAATAAGTTGCACTATTTAACCGCTTCCTTGATTTGCCTGTACGTCATAGGGGGAATGTGTTTTTGGCAATCATGATTTGCCCGTATCACGTACGGGCATCCATATTTTAATCATGATTTATTATTCTCAGCAGAATATTTTTATTTTAATTTTTACATTGTTTAATCAGAGCAATGATTGAATTAGGCAAAAATTTCTGTTTTATAAAACTATAAGAATTTAAAATTCTGTAAAAGACATGAAAAAATAGGCATTATTTGAGAGTTTATTTCAAAAATATTGATCGGTTATATGGTTAACCGGCTATATCGGTTAAATATTTTAAATGTGGAATGATCCTATCTTATTTACAACGCCTCAGTTAGCAAAATTGAGAAAAAGAAAAAAGAGAAAAGGTTTTGTGGTAGGGAATAATGACTACTAAAAATTGCATGAAAATCTTGAATATTTTTCTGTATATTGTGTTATCCATAGAATGGAAATTTTGCATCAAAAGCATTTTATTAACTGTCAATAAGTTTAAACAAGTAAGAATAATCAAGCGTTAAACATAGGTTATGAAACTCGTTTCAATACTTCCTGAAATCATTAACAAAATTTCTTTATTTGGGGAAATAAAATTACTGTCTATAGCCAAATATTTATTCCAATACTTTTCAATAGTCCTGTATTTGATCTAACGGCTGATATATATACCATATAATGGGAAATTTAGCCTAGCAGGTTGAAATTTTTTTTCACCGATTTATAATAATAGGTAGAAACATACTTGAGTACTTTTGTTCAGTCCTGTAGTTTTCCTGGTACTTTTATTACTCACCAATATTTAGTTAAAATTTATTTTAAACTTAAATAACACACACACACACACATATATATATATAAATATATATATGTATGTATATAGATATAATTTTTTAAAATGTTTTTAATTATAGACATCATTCATCTTTCCATTTAATTACGCAATGTTTCTAAATTTTTTTCTTAATTTTTATTCTCATTTTGACCGTGTTTTAGCGCAGCATGTCCCTGCCGGGACTTTGAAAACTAATTCTCCAATCAACCAATCAATCAATTATATAAAGAAATTAAAATCTATTTTCGAAAAACTGTTTTCAAAGTGCAAATTTTAAATATTATCATACGTATTCTAATTCAAAATATCTTTCAATGTTCATGTTAAGAAAATGAAGTACTACTTGCATTAATTTTCAATTTTTATCTTTAAAATTCCCATCTTTACTATTATTAAAAAATTAAACTTCGATTTATTAGTCTCTTACTATTTATAATTACTTCTATTTTAAAATAGAAGTGTCATTAATGTACTTCTTTTTCCTTAATGATAAAATTTTATCAGTTTATAGAATTATTAAATCATTGAAATCATATAAAAAAAATAATCGATATTGCAATAAAATAGTGAAATAGAATACGTTTTTTAGAAAATAATCTCGATTGTTGTTTTCGGGTTTATCGTACCCAAAGGCGTAGTTTTAACAAATGTTTACCTTTTGATGAAACTGAGGTTTATTTAACAGAATGAATGTACATTTTAATTATTTATTCGAAAATAATCTGAATGTATGAGATAGGGGAGAGGAGGGCACGTTTGAGCAATTTTTAAAATATCAATACATTTCTTATTTGAATTATATTTTTTGCGTTTAAAATACAGTCGAGTCTCTCTACAACGAAACCCCACACATCGAATTTCTCTATATAACGAATTTTTTGTAGGAACGGTCCTCTTTTCACATGATTACATTAAAAACAGTCTCTATATAGCGAAATATCTATCTCCATATAACGAATTTTTTCATAAATTGGTCATAAAAAACAGTTTTAAAAAGCTTCGAAATCATATGGAATCAATTTTCCATCACTTATTTTTGATTTATCGTCAGTGCTGAGTTTTTTTTTATATTATTACTTCTCTCCTTGTTCTTTAAAGCCAACGAATTCATCACACCTCCCACACACCTTTCCACATCTTTCTCAAAACAGTGTCAATTGGATTGATACACATGTAAGAGAGGAATCAATGAGAGGCGCATAAGGGAGGCCTTCAAATGGAGGAAAATGTTAACCACAAATTTTCATTCCTTGGTAATATTTGAACATTTTTTTGAGAGCTTAACAATTTTAAAATAAAAAAAAAATAACCAAAAAATAACAGATTTCTTCTTCTGAAATTAATGCAAGTCTTCCTTATTTGGTTTTCATTAAGCTTTTAAATAAATGTCTGTTCTCTTTTTTGAAATAGCTTAAATAATTAAGAAATAAAATGTTAGGTTAATATTTACTTTTAAACACTTCAAATTCTTAATTCAAAAGATCAAAAATAATATTTGTTCAAATTTCACACATTAAATACAATTTTTAACATCATTCTCTATACATAGAATTTCTCTATATAACGAATTTTTTACTGGAACGGTGGATTTCGTTATATAGAGACTCGACTGTATTACATAATAAAACAATGCATTTCTTCATCATATGAACCATGATAATATTTTTTATGTTTTAAAGACATGCAGGTTTTTATCATCATATTTTACCATTTTCTTACATGTCATTTTTTTCAAAAATTTATATTAATTTTCTCTGAAATTTAACCTACTTTTTATTGTGTAATGTGGATTTTTTATTAGTAATCTGGATGGGTATCCCATCCAGATATGTTTGTTTACTTTACCTACTTCGTATATTGTTTTTATTTATACATATTATTTTTCTACTTTTGTTTGGCGCAACATGTCCAAATTTGGACTTTGTGCCAATAAACCCAACAGACCAACCAACGATCATATGAACCAGAAATTAAAAGTTTTTCATATAAATTAAAAAGTTGTGAGGATTTAAAAAGTTGAAAGATTTCTGTTCAAACCTGCCCCATGTAGGGGTACCTTTGAAAAAATAAGGAGCACTTTTGAACAAATTAATAAAATATGAAAATATTGAGAGTTTTCATGAAAAGCTGCATATGTTTCAGATATATAGAGTAATATGAATAAAATTAAATAACTGTATTTTATTGAAACTAATAATTTTTCTATTATTTAACATAACTTAAATCCATCAAAGTTTATGTCAAAAAATCATTGTTGAAACAACACAGAGTGTCCCTCCAGTTATGTTTGGTTGTGAAAACTTTTTTACAATATCCTTGAAATTCACCAATATGATATCAGGTGATTCTGGAGAATTAAAAATTTTCACACATTCTCTCTTTTTATGAAAAAAACCTGACTTAAGTTCCGTTTTATCAAGTACGAAAACCAGAAAAAAAATGCTTGGGAAAGAGTAAATAAAAGAGTATAGGCTTTGTTAGACAAACTGCTAAATTATGAATCATTATTGGGTATCCGGGATTTGCAATTATCAACCCATAAGGCATGGTGACGTCACTGCGACGTCGATGTGAAGTCACAGTGACTAAAATGTGAAGTTGTTATGGCCGTTTTAGAGCTCGTTTGTGACGTCACATTGTGACCACTTTGTGAAGTCACGCTGTGACAAATTTGTGAAAAATGTGTCATTTGTGACTACTAGGACATTAACATTGTGACGAAAGTGTGACAAAAGCAACGTTGTGACAAAAGTGTTTTTTAATTAAATAACATTTTTTGAAGAATTTTTGTAATTTTCTAAAGATTTTTAAGATAGTCACAACCACATCACAATGTGATGTGACTGAGTGGTGGCATTCTGATCACAGATGTGATGTGACCACAGTGACTCACAGTGACGTCACTGTGACCATGCATGCTATGATGGAAATAAATGAATGCCATCATCAATTTAGATTTGAAACTTCCCATCGCTGATACATCCAGAGATTGTAATACATGTGTGCAGTAAAGAGGAATTGTTAATAGTGTAAGTCCGTGTTTTTTTTTTATATTCCTAGTTAACCTTTTTTCACATTGAAAAAAAATCCAAAAATAATAATATTTAGGTACATCAACAACTCTTTACTTCATAGTTTTAGATGTTCAGTGGTGCCCCATCACATGGAGTTCAACATTACAACGGTTTACTCAATTCGACTGAAGAATATGAATATAATAAAGCTTTTAAACTAAAGATTACATCTTTATTTAAGTATTGTACATAAATCAAAATTTTAGAGGTACAAAATTGTCAAAAAAAATCCTACAACTTTATTTTCTTAAGTTTAGATTCAAGAGGGGGAGAAAATACATATCTTGCTTAGACAGTACTGTCCATACAAAATGGTGCAGCTTTGTACACTTATTGCACTGAAGCCGTAGTAATGTATTACCATAGATGTTTTTTTTTAAATAATTTATTTGAATTAAAATATTTAGAGTGTTCAAAGGTGCCCCCCTGTTCAAACATACCTCCCTCTCCCCTATACGTTTTGTTTAAATTTTTCAATATTGAAATAGTTAACTATACATATATCTAAAAAAATGAAATTATTTTCTTTAAAGTTTATATTTTTTAGGAAAGAATAAATTTAAGCAAGATGCCACTTTGCTTAAAGTAGTAGCTCAATATTCTTTGATGCACATATAATTGTATTTACACAAGAATTTTGGAATGTTACATTTTAAGCAAAATTTAAATCGTTTAACCCTTTAACGATCATATCATTTTCATTGCTAAGATGTCGAAATAAATGAATGACACCGGTAATTAAAAACAAATATATTTCTAAATAAGAAAACGTGGTTTTTCACATACAAAATAAAAGAGATTTTTTTATATAAAAATATCGGTGTCAGTGTTGCGTATCGGAATTAAAAGTTTGTGGTTTCGTGGCGAAACCAATGAACGTTAAAGGGTTAACTGCTTAGTGCTTATTTGTTGATTTTCTTTACATGAATATACTTAAACACATTTTTGTTAAAATATTCTGGTGCAAATCTTAATTAAAATTACGCGGAATAAAAAGTATTATATCACCCTGCAAATAGTTAAATGGTCTGAGACAAAGAATAACACTAACATCATCTTATATTTTCTGAATTTAGGGGGAAATGTTTTACCTTATTTAACATACATATGTGTATACATACGTGTGTGTGTGTATTGTTGTAGTTTTTTTAATGCTAAAAATTTCGTTTCCCATGTAATTTATATACACAAAAAATGTTATGAAATTACACCGGTTAATTGACATTTATTACTTCTTTGACATATTACAAAAGAAAAACTCATGGGATTTCTTTTAATTCTTTATTCGACAAAGTATTTTGGAATAATATTATCATATCATTGGATAGTTAATTATGCTTTTTTTCTATCTTTTGTCTAATGTTTTCTTTCTTCCTTTTTTTGTGTGTTTATGAAATACCTTCACTCTTAATATTCATTAAATAATTTCATCACTCTTTTGTATTCTTTATTAAATCAGTCATATCTCTAAATTTCATTAGTTCGTCAAAACATTATCGAAAATAAAAACTATAAAAATTCTTTTAATTCCACAAGGTTTCATAAAAGAATAGTAGTGGTATTTGATCAATTAATTCTTAACTTGATGTTTTTTAATCCTCCTATAATTTTCTTTTTACATTACAAGATTTCACCATTTTTAAATCAATCAAGTTATTCTTGTATAATCTGATTTACTTTATAGAGTCCCTGATATCTTTCATTCATTAAACTATTATTTTGAATATTAGTCCTTTCAATTAGTAAATGCCCCGAAGTAGACCATCTGTATATCTGATGATTTAAACCAGGGCTGTAGAGTCGGTTGGAAAATTGTCTTATTCCGAATCCGAAATATTTAAACGATTCTAACTCCATTTCCAACTCCGTGCTGTCAACACTAGTAAATTCTCGCAGGGCCTGATTATCGTACAGGCCGACTAGGCCACAGTCTTGGGCCCGTGATAAGCGAAGGCCCCAAAATGAGTAGCATGCTTTCGAAGATAGTTCTTAAAACTGTAATGTTTTGTAAGTTTTATTTCAAAAATCACTAAAGGATTTTTATTAATTGGAAAAGACAAAAAAAACTCACTTTTTTTCTTACCGTATACTGACACTGAGATTGGCCAATAGCGTATCGATAGGCACATTCTGTTTACAATGAATGACATCACATGTACATTTGACAGATAAGGCAGCTAAAATGTCTGTTTGCCCGATGGCGTTTAGAAATACATTGCACCCTAGGAGGATAGAATATTCAAATTAAATCTCCCGAGATCGTTACAGAAAAGGTAAACTCAACTTGCCTTGATTGAATTCCAATTCGAGTTAATACGAAGTAATACACGTACATGATTATTTAATTTTATTTTTACAAAATCGGTTTTAGTCTTCATTAATTTAGCGTAATAATGTCAGCGAAAAACAACTATCTGGATGGCAAAAGCGAAATAAAGAACGAGATGCAAAAGAAATGAAGAAATGCATGCATGATTTCCTGTTTTCCTACATCAGTCAGAGTATTAATTTCCAAAATATTACAACTGAAAATGTTAGAATATCGGTAGTAGCATTCATATTGAATTCAACGATTCTGAAAATGTCTGTTCTAAAGAAATTTTATGTACTGCAGAAAAATCGAATTCTGATCTCCTCCAAACAGAAAGCATGCAAGATGATGTGTGCGATACATCCTTCATTAAAATTGCCAGTAAAAATGAAATAGCTGAAAATATTAAAAACAGTTCATATTTAATGTATTCTGACGATCCTGTTCTTTGGCTTTCTATAATTACTGAAGTTATGCAGGATTTTTTTACTATAAGACAGCCATATCAATATGTTGATAAAACTAATAATTCCAGAAAAATGCGAATCGATAAAACTCGTATTTTGACTGAGTATATTTTTTAAAGGCACTCATAACAATCAAAAAAATTAAAAGCGATTTATTAATTTATTGCCCATCTAAAGATGTTGTATTTTGCTATGTTTGTAAGCTTTTTAATCAAGGTGTCAAGTTCTATGTGATGAGGGTTTTGATGCCTGGAAGACTTAAAGAGCACGAAAATTCCGAAACACATAGAACCAGTGACAGAAGTAAATTTTCCAAGGGGTAAAAAAAATCCGGGACAGGACTCGAACCAGGGATGTAAACCCAGATATCTATAACATACAAAAAACACTAACTCAGAATAAACATAAAATATTTTACATTACATGGATAAAGGGACACATAGGCATAGAAGGCAATGAGCTGGCGGACAAACTGGCCAATGACGCTGTTCAGTACTGCGATCTTCCAGTAGATCTAGGGATAAAACTTCCTCGGTCATATCTTAATAAATGCCTGAAGCACAATATGCTGGATGATTGGCAGTACAACTGAGATAACTCAGGGAGCGGCCAATTGTGATTGCAATTGTAAACTCCAAGTGATTTAAAAAGAACAGGAGGTCTCCCTCCTTGCTGATGCTCCCGGCTACGGGAAAATGGCTGTGGTCCGCTGGAATAGTGGAACCCCCTGCCTTGGGCTCGGGGCTTGTCCCGACCATATGCAAAAAGCGGGTCCCCAAGGTGGGTGATGTCTGATGTCTTATCCGAGCAATTTCTTCCAATTGATAAATAAATAGTCACTAGGTATCAGAATGAAGTCAAGTAATAGCGACTTGTTCATGAAAGAGTTGTGAAAACAATACAACACTTAACACAGAGAGGGTATTATCTTGCCTATTTGGAGAAAATGAAACCATATAGTATATAAGAAATGGAAAATTTCTAAAGCCTTGAATTAACCTCAAAATTCGATTCTTTTTTTTTTTTCAGATCATTTAGCCACGAAAGGTGTTCCTGGAAAGGGACGTATCAACTATTTATCTTCTACTATCGTAGTGGAACTTTTACAACTGAGTCCAAAAACGTTTTGCAGAAAATTTTATGTGAAGTACGGAAAGCGATATATTTTGGTTTGATTGTGGATTCATCTAAGGATGTCACGCATATAGACCAACATTCATTTGTATTAAAGAACATTTTATCGAGTTTTTATCCATAAATAAGCTAAAATCACTGTTATTATCAAATTGTATGTTTGATGTACTTGAGAATTGCAATTTAGATATTCTGAATTGCAGAGGGCAATCGTATGATAATGCCAGCAATATAAAAGGGCAATATTATATAAGAGTACTAAACGGCATTATTATACAAGAAAGAATCAAACAAGTTCGAAATTGCACGTTAAGCGTAGCAAGTTTGTTGCGTTTTGTACTGCAATTAAATTTTAAAATGAAATAATCAAAATTTAGATATTCAGAATTCAGATCTTAGTGTAATAGCATACAGTGCTTTGAATACAATAGAGCAGAGGTTCCCAAAGTGTGCTCCGCGGAGCCCTTGGGGCTCCGCCTGAACTTTCCAGGGGCTCCGCGTCGTTCTAGGAAAATAAACAAAACATGAAAGAAATTAGCATATTGTAAGTAAAAGATTTTCAAAAGCATTTGTGTGTATGTCAAAAATAAATATATCTGTAATGGATTGAAAAATTCAATGATATATTTCAAAGGTAGTTAAACATTTGCATTAGACATGTATCTACTTTATGTATAATGTTTTTGGTGTGAATTACTTTATTTTCTACTTCTTCCTTAAATGTGTTTTAAAAATTCGATTTAAAATAAGCTACAAGAAATAGTATTTTGAATCGAATGCACAACGTGGATCGAAACAGAAAAGGCCCGCCAGTGCTGTTAACTCTACTTGCCGAACAAAAGTGAGAACTGTTTAGTTCTTTGGATCTGCGTCTGTTTATACGTTTATACTTAATTCTTACTAAATAAATAACTCTTACTAAAATGTTTTTAAATGGCCTTAACATTAAGTTTGAAAAAAAATGTCAGAAAGTATTCAAGATAATTTTGAAGCTCTGATAAATTCATTTGAGCATTAAGTAAAATTATAAAATTCATTTGAGCGTTATTTTCCAGCTGCTCGAAATAAGATGTTGGATGATTTTAAACGGATAGTAAATCCATTCAGTGTAAAAACAAAACCACGCAGCTTAAGCTCTGAGGAATACGAAACTATCATTGATTTAACATCTCAAAGCGATTTAGAAATCTCTTTTCAAAGCAAGTGTATCATTGAATCTTGGTGTCATTTGACAGATAAATACAAAGTTAATTTTACTCCCATTTTCAAAGACATATTTGTGTGAAGCTGGATTCTCCACTTATACAAATATCAAAACAATATACAGAAAACGGTTAAATGCAGAACGAGACATTCGCTTGCTAATTTCGTAAATTGCACCAGATAATAAAATAACTGTCCAAAATAATTCAAGCACATTTTTCACACTAAACTTTTATATAATATCGTTCGTCAAACTTTTGCAAAAAAAAATAAAAAAATACTACAGGCATTTAATATTTATATATGTTGCATATTGTATTATTTTTATATTTGGAATTTTAATTTCCTTAAATGTTTATTTTTATTAAAGTTTACTTATTTAAATCTTCTGTCCTAGTTTTCAAAAATGTATTTAATTTTTAAAACAATATTTGTCGCTTAAAACGTCTTTACTTAAAAAGATCTTGCATCATTTAAAATCTCTCACTAGATTCATTTGTGTGTAATGTATGTATATACACTGCTCGACATTGAAAAAGCAACACCAAGAAGGAGTGGTCAGAAATTGATGAAATTTGGGAAAAAGAGAGAGACAGCAAGGAGCATTAAATGATATTTATTTTAAAATGATAGTCAGAATACAGAACGAGAACGGCATCGGCTCAATAGGATGTAGGACGACCGTGGACAGCGATGCACGAAGAAACACGTCTAGGCATAGAGTCAATAAGAGTGCGGATGGTGTCTTGAAGGATGGCTCTCCGTTCCCTTTCAACCATTTGCCACAGTTCATCTTCTGAACGAGGCAAGGGCAGATTCCGCAAACAGTGTACAATCCCATCCCACACATGTTCGATTGGTGACAGGTCAGGAGAGTACGGTGGACAGAGAAGCATTTGTATGTCTTGCCGAGCATGTTGGCACATGCGAACACAGTGTGGTCGGGCATTATCCTGCTGAAAAATTGCATCCCTGAATACGAACTAGAGGTGACATGGAATTATACGCAATAGCGCCCCAAACCATTATGCCACGTTGTCGCGCGGTAGGGTGTTCCACAGTTACTGCCGAATTCGATCTGTCTCCACGTAGACGCCAAACATGTATGCGGTGACTGTCACTGGGTAAACAGAAGCGTGACTCATCTGAGAACACGATGTTTCGCCATTCTGTCATCCACGCCGCTCAAGTCCGGCACCATTCCAAACGTTGGCGTCTATACTGTCGAGTCAATGGTAGTCTTCTTAATGGACGTCGTGAGTGCAGGCCACGTTCAACCAATCGATGGGAAATGGTTCTAGTCGACAGGGAAACATCCAGGGTATCTTGTACATACTGCAGAATCGAGGTATACAAGTGACTTGCGGATTCGTCACAGCTTGTCGGCGGATGCGTCGATCCACGTGTGCTGACATCACTCTGGCTGCACCCGCAACCCTCAATGTTGCCACATTTTCTTGTTCCTACCATTTTCGCCACAACCGATGCACCGTGCTCGCATCTATGTGGGTATCAGCTGCGATTTGACGTAAGGACCATCCTCCCCTTCTCAGTCCGATCACCATACCTCTCGTAAAATCGTCTATCTGTTGCGCCTTCGTTGATGGTGGCCTGCATTCTCTTCAATGCACGTATCCTCCGAAAGAAAAACTAAGTTTCTTCAATAATTCGTCTGGCAGAAATAATGACACGAATATTGCCCATTCTGCAAGTTCATTCCCTTATATCTTACATTACGTGCGTCGGAGACCTGCGCATTTCACATCATTCGCATAACTCAGTGACGTGCGTCTACTCTAAAATTTGCATAAATTTCTGACCACTCCTTCTCGGTGTTGCATTTTCAATGACGAACAGTGTATTTCTTTTTATTTTTATATGTTTGATTTTTTTAATTTTATTTATGTTACTGGTATTAATTCTTAGTTATTTATTTTTTTTAATTGTTTTTAATAATAAAATAATGTTTGTCGCTGAAAACATATTTTTTTTCACCTTCTATCATTTAAAGACCTTTATTAAATCCATATCGTATTTGTATACATTATGTATATATATTTCTTTTTTTTTATATTTAAATTTAAATTCTTTAATATGTTCATGTTATTTGTATATTTAAATTTTCTAAACTGTTTTTCTCTGTACAACAATGTTTGTCGATTAAAACGCCCATTTTATAAATTATTTTGTATTATTTTAGAAACCCTTCAAATTAGATTTATTTAATATTTATGTACGTTGTGTATATATTTTTTTTCCTTTCGTAATTTTAATTGCTTTAATCTGTTTGTTATATATATTCTTAATTTCTTAGTTATTTAAATTTTTATGCTGTTTTACATAATTTTACAGTAATGTATATTGCTGAAACTGCTTTTTTTAGCATCATGTATCTTTTTACAACACCTTTTTAAAATTTTCTTTTAATTGGTCTCTGTCACAATTTCCAATCAGAAATAAGTCTGTAGCAATTTAAAAAATACATCTTGGTTCTTCACATTTTTCATCACATTAAGAATTTAAAATTTTGCTTAGCTCCAATTTTTACTTAGATTTTTTTTTTTTTTTTTTTTTTTTTTTTTTTTTTTTTTTTTTAATGAGTACCCACACCCTGATATAAATTTAATCCCATCCATGTATCCCATTTTATTAGAAAAATTTTTTGCAGTTCCTTTAACCCCATGAATCCCACCTAATTTAAATGAGATTCTCACCAGAAACTTCTAACGAAATTTCATATTTTTAACTTTGGCAACAAATTTTGTAAAAAAAATTGTTTTTTTATTATTTTAAAATAAAACTTTTCGATTTTTCCGATGAGAATTCAATATTATAGAGACATTTTCCTTGTCTCTCAAGGGATTAACACGTGTAGTTTTTAACTGCATATCTGTTTTGAGGAAAAAAACCTGAATCTTGAATCACCCAACCGGAGCGCCAACCAAATTTGGCATAGGCTGTTTGCTCCGTACTTTCAAAACTATAATTAACATCCAAATATTTTAAATAAAATATTCAAAAAAGCGAACAATGCTGCACCAAACAATAAAGCTTATAGATTTTGTCCCGTCCACTTAAATTGACTCTATTACGGGTAGGCTGGACTAAGCGAAAACGTGTTACATAATTACTCATGGGTTACTGGAACTAGGCATTTCCTTTTTTTTTCGGTAGTAGCCTATAGGAATCATACAGAAGTACCTAACAAAAACTGTACAACTTACCCTTTTCTCTGTGTCCGTGTGGTTTTCGCCATAAATAATAATTGTTTTACGTAAGCTCCAATGCAATGCATAATACAAACATGGTTTACGATTTTGATCTTTAATTCCAAGTTCATACTGGGAATAACAAAAGAATATTTTTTATTTTAAAATTGTGTGTCATTAACCCCTTAACAGGATTGCTGAACATCGCTCGGGCAAAAAAAAGTTTGTTTTCCTCGTTACTTAGCGCTTTCAAAAATCACAAATTTTTAACTATAATTTTTGCTGTGTTTGAAGTAAATATCTCGATTCTACAAAGTAGATATTTCACTACAAAAAAAGAGGGTTTTAATCCTTATTTTTATTTTATTGTATCCAGCAGCAGTAATATGAAATAAAATTGTTAAAAGGTTATACAGTAGAAAATTTGATGTTTAAAATTTCTAGTATGAATTCAGAATTCCTATATCAGCAAATCGCCAAACTGAGACCTTGGTCTAACGTCAGAAATTACTAGCTCGGATTTTTATTCAACAGATTTTTCTCTGCTCCATAGGCATAAAAAGCATTAATTTTTAAACCACAGAGTATAGTTAGGTCCAGGGGCTCCGCCTTAAAAAAATTTCCCAAAAAGGGCTCCGCGAACCCAAAAGTTTGGGAACCACTGCAATAGAGTATCAGAAATCTTTTGTGTATCCCTGTAAACACTATCTGCTTTCTATTATACAGGAAGTAACTTGTAGTAAACCTCAGCAACGTATATCAGTTTAGTAAAACGTTAAATAGTTTAATATTATTGAAACGCACCTTAAAAAATTTTTCTCCTTATACCATTATGTAATGTAATAGTTTTGTGTAGCCCTGTAAATTAATAACAAAGAATTTTTGCACTAAAGATTAAACAAAATGTATATTTTAGTATATACTTCATAGATGTATATCAATTTAATTACATTCGAAAGAGTAAACATTATCAAAATGCACTTGAAACTATTTTTTTCTATTGACCGTAATGTATCGGAATGCTTTTGATTGGCGCTGTAATTAAACTATACATCCGATTTTCATGTAATTCGACATGATTCGACAAAATTTTACAATTACATATTTTAAATTTCAAATGATTCGATTGGGTAGTTTTTGTTCTGCTATATGCGTGCATACAGACGGACAGACAGACGGAGTAAACGACGACTACAGGTGCTACAAATTTGCATAATTCGCACCTCTAAAATATGCTTCCCTTAGCAGATTTTGTGCCACGTTCATCTCATTCGCCGAATCTTGTTGTAGATTATCATGGTGACTGTTACCAATAGGCAATTGGCTTCTTAGCATTTGTTCAGAACATATACAATTTTTTTTTCTTCACCTACACATAGATGGCAGACTTTGCAGGATCTCTTGGAATCTCGTGATGGTGATACAGATACATTAAGTATTAAATCTGTATTTGGAAGCAGGATGTCTGCAGAAGCAGATACCATAAAAGCCTTGCGCAAATATTATCTCTTAATGTGTCAATTTTTATTTAATCAGTTTAACAGATGAGGAAAATGCAGCAACTCGACATGAGGCTAGGAGTTTATACACAAAGTTATCAAAGTTTGAAACTGCGTTACTGAATGTTACATGGAACATCATCTTAAAATGTATTAATTCGACAAGCAAAACACTTCAAAGCCTTCCGATTGATATTTCTTCTGTAGTGCCCTTATATAACTTGTAACGGCAAACCCACGGTGGGCGCTATTTGTAACGGTAAACCCACGGTGGGTGTCGTTTGTAACGTTATATGCAGACATACTCAGTAGTTTAGGTTAAAACAACAAAGTTTATTCAAGTGATAATGGCCGAAGGGAAGTGGTGCAAGTCTAAAATTTTACACACTGAGAACACTAAGAACAGCTAAAATCATACTCACAGGCCCCAACCTAGCTCAGTCGTGGCACCGCCTAACACTTGACACTGTCTCCTGGCTAAGCTGCTGAACAAAGTTTAGTTAAACAGCCCGTGGCTGTGGATAATTCTTTATTTGACCAATAATTAAAATGGAACTACTATTAAACTTTCTTACCACGGCCGACTCTTAAATCCACTATCCAAACTCCTTTCCACTTTACAGGAGGCTGTTGCTACTCTCTATTCGTCAGCACTTCGCTAAACAATCATCCACTTCGTTGTCTAATGGCAGAGGTCCGCACTCGCTGGCTGCTGGCTAATGCCAGAGACACACACACAAACTCACCCCCAAGCTTTTATATGCTGCAAACTGAGACACTTCACATTAACATATTACTAATAACCGCGAGCTAACTGCGGAATTCGAAAGAGCACACACACTCTAGAAAGTTAAAGTAAAAGAGAGGATAGATGTCGCTTTTACGCCTACAAAATGTTAAATTATTGACGTCACGATCTCAGAAACACTAGAGTGCCTTTATGACAAAAGGTCACTCCCTCACAACCCCCCCCCTCGGATTCCGCAGAGAAAAAAGGCTGGGCCAAATGCATGCCCAGAACTTTTTCTTGTTATAAATTTCGAGCCGTAATAAAACACAGTGATGGGTGAAATTTAGCGCCGAAACATAACTTTTAAAATATTAACTTTAACCCATCACAACCAAAAAAAACTCAGTTTGCCTCAAATATTCACATATTCAATCCAATCATTCTTCTATCTTGCAAATAGCCTCCGTAAAACTTCCAAAAACTCGTAAAATTTTCAAAACTAATTACTTCTTTCAAAACAGCCCACTCCACTGGGAGTGCTAAAATTTCTCAAAATACTAAACTTCCGAAATTTTCCTCAATATTGCAATACAACTATAACTTTACCAAAAATTTCTCCACAACTTTTAATATACTAGAATTCGCACCAAGTCCAAAAAACCCAATGCGCAAAAATTTTCCTCATCCAAATTCCGACTTCATCTAGAATTACAATTACTTCATACTAAAATAACTCTGCTACTACGTAATACCTACAAACCCATTAGCCAATGAACTAACTCCCGAAATTCTTCAGAACTTAACTCCACTTTAACAATAATTGGGGCACATACGTACAGCGGCATATCGCTGTGCCTATGCAACAATCAAAAAAATATCAAAAATTTACAAAATGACGTCATCATGCTCTTCATCTGTATTAACTAAAAGAAAAATAGCAGAATCAATACATAACACAGGTATACTTCCCTGCAAGAAAATCACATTAACATTCAATTTTTAATACAATACAATTTCAAATTCAAACGCAGCTTAAAACTTCGCAACTTGCGGAAACCATTTCCAACTAAAGTACAAAACGCAACTCATAAAACACGAACGATAAGAAGAAAGTTAATTCATTAAATGTTAGTATAAGAGATAGAAACGCGTGTCAAGGACTTCTTGACCGCAAAACACGTGCCCGTCTGAACCGCGGCGCGTGTACAAAATAACCCAAATTACTATCTGTACTTTCTGAAAATTTAAACATACATTAACATAAATTTTATAACACATGAACAATATAACAATATAGTAACATTTTTAACAAATAACACAACAATTTAACAATAGATCCAGAATTTTTAAAAGCAGTTAA
Source organism: Maratus speculifer (assembly GCA_964019185.1). NCBI lineage: Eukaryota > Metazoa > Arthropoda > Arachnida > Araneae > Salticidae > Maratus > Maratus speculifer. The sequence goes on along the minus strand of OZ025295.1, from coordinate 274,427,445 downwards.
GACCAAAATCTCAAACATACATAAAACTAACAATTTTGTAAACAAATTTTGAACACAATTAAGCACTAATCGTGAGTCCGTCAAAAGATTCCAAAAATGGCCAAAAAGTACCAAACAGTCTTTCTGCTTTCTATTCTTTCACATTGCTACCACATATATGCACTCTAATAGAAATTTAATAAACAACATTATCACCCAATCATAGAGATGATTCGCTGCTGGCAGGCTTCATACTACAGGATGGCTTTCTCCTCCTGTCCCAGAAACCTTGTACGAAGGATCTTTCGTCATCAGAACTGTACGGTGACGCCACAGTTGACTGTCGTGCCTGCAGCCTGGTTCGGAATGGATGCCGCGGGATACTTGTAGGTTCCGCTCGACGACTCTGCTCTGGCCGGTTTGCTGGGGTCACTCCATGGCGAGATTCACACTGTTGATGCCGGTAATCTGAGTGTTGTCTCCTCTTTCTAGATGCACCCGAAGTTACTGAAGATTCTAGACCACGTTTCTTTCCAGACCTACGCTGTTTCTTATTGGGCAAAAATTCCGACTTTAAAGTCCTTTTAACAGTTTGTCGAGTGTCCATACGAAATCTTTTCCGGGGATTAAGTACCGAAGATGGCGAACTATTAGATAATGTATGTTTGTGAGGTTGCTGTCTAATAAGTAGAGGAACTGGACAGTTTATAATTTTTTGTCTTTTATGGCACACAGAGTCCGATGTATCTGACACAATTCTCTTATTTTTATTATCATACTTTGCTCTCGGATTGCTAGGCTTTCGACTTTCAAGAACAGTTTTTGGAGCTGTTTGACCAAATTTTCTTCTTGAATATTGATGAAAAGAATTAGATGAAGAAGTGCTGGACTCGGGACACTCATTCGATCGGGAATTTCGCGAAACACCACTCGACACATGAGAACCTTCACTACCATTTTCTCTAAACTTATAAACTCTAACCTGATCCAAATTAACCGTCATTCTTTCACCATTGACATCAACAACCAAATTATTATTTCGAACTTCTAAAACCTCGAACGGACCTACAAACTTCGGACCAAACTTAGCTACTCTCTTTTGACGACTTGAACTTAACCAATGCTTTTCTACTAACACAAAATCTCCAACTTTCACTTCTAACTCCCTCCTACGCATATTATAATACTGAGCTTGCTTTTCTTGCGCTTTTCCCATTTGAACCTGAGCTTCCTTAACCAACCTCTCAATATCTTGACACATGTACTGACTTTCCGCATCTGACACCATAACTAACCTTTGGAATGGAGTAATAACTTTTCTACCCAAAAATAATTCAGCAGGTGTTTTCCCCGTCGACTCGTGAATTGCTGCACGAAGTGCGTACGCAAAATGCTGAAGAAACTGGTCCCAATTTGCATGATGAGAACCAACATATGAAGAAATCATTTGAATTAATGTACGATTTACACGTTCAGCCATATTAGACTGAGGTCGATACGGAACAGTAAAAGAATGATCGATCTCCAGCCTCTCACACAGGGCCTTAAATATATCAGAAATAAAACAAGGTCCATGATCGCTCACTATCCTAATTGGTGCACCATATTTAGAAATATAATTATCGAAAAATGCATCGGCAACTGCAGGTGCAGAGGCCTTCCTGAGGGGGACTAACTCTACCCATTTACTAAAATAATCAACTATAACTAGCACAAATCTATACCTTTTAGGATTAGACAATGGATAAGGACCGATTAAATCTACACCTACACATTCATTAGGAAAATTTACTTTAATAGGAATTAATTTGCCAGCTGGACTTACATTTTTATAATTATAACGTTGGCATGTGCTACAGCTGGAGACATAAGCGCGCACTGCTTCCCGCATTTTAGGGAAGTAGCAGGATTCACAAATTCGAGCATAAGTTTTCCTGATTCCTAAGTGACCTGCTAATGGATTATCATGAAATTCTTTCAAGATGGCCTTACGAAGACTAGCCGGAATAAAAACTCTTAATTCACCACGTGAATTTACAATTTTAGAATAAAAAAGAAGACCATCGATAAGCTTAAAAGATTGGGACCATTTCTCAAACATAGGCGCATCTGCGCTCGGGACATCATCAGGATTTTCCAAATATCGATACAAACTCTTCATCTTGCTTCTGTTCTCTTAACAACTGCTCTCGCGACCTTAACACCAATGAAGACAATGCACAACACTTAACTTCCTCCGTGACCTCTAAACCACCATGCGGGTTTCGTGACAGAGCGTCCGCTACCGCATTCTCCTTGCCAGCCCTATGTTCTATAACCACATTATACTCTGCTAACTTCAAACACCATCTGACCATACGAGACGACAAACCCTTTCCTTTAGTTAACTTTGTCAAAGCTGAATGATCCGTAATGACTTTAACCGGTATATTAGTGAAAAAACAACGAAATTTATTCAAAGCCCAAATTACTGCAAGACACTCCCTTTCCGTAATCGAATAATTCCTTTCCGCTGCATTTAAAATTCTTGACGCAAATGCTATAGGTCGACCTTTCTGTGCTAACATCGCTCCAACCCCCACTGCACTCGCATCGCAATACACTTCAAACTGAGATGAATAATCGGGGTGAGCCAAAACAGGAGGGGAAACTACTGCCTCTTTTAATAATTCAAACGATCTCTGAGCCGCTGATGACCATACAAACTTAACCCTTTTCCTTTTTAAATTATACAACGGTTCACATAACTCCGAAAAACGTGGAATGAACTTGGCAAACCAAGCCACCATCCCTAAAAATGTCGCCACTTCCTTACTATTTTTTGGGGGACTCATTGATGTAATTGCCTCAATTTTCTCATTATCTATATTAATACCATCACGCGTAATTTTAACTCCTAAATACTTTATCTCTTTTCTCAAAAATTTACATTTTTCTAACTTAACTGTTAACCCAGCATCTCTTAACAACGTAAATACTTCCCTCAACAATCTTAAATGCTCTTCAAAAGTAGCTGCCATTATAATTATGTCGTCCAGGTAGATCAAGACACCCTTACCAAGCAAAGGTTTAAGGATATTATTCATGGCCTTCTGGAACGTTGCCGGCGCTCCCGATAAACCAAAACTCATTCTCTTAAAAGCAAAACAACCGTCCCGAGTAATAAACGCAGTCTTAGGTATGTCCTCCGGCTTCATTGCAATCTGAAAATAACCCGACGTAAGATCTAACGTTGACATATAATTCGTACTCGTTATATTAGCCAAAATGTCGTCAATAACTGGAATAGGATACTGAGGGTATTGCGTTATCGCATTTAACTTTCTATAATCTACTGCAAACCTATATGCCTCTGGATTATCTAAACTTTTCCCATTATTTTTACGACATAACACTACTGGAGATGCAAAAGGCGACTCAATTGGCATTATAATATCGTCCGCTAACATTTTTTGAATATGATAATCAATTATACCTTGTTTAACTTTATCATAACGATATGGTTTACTAGCAACAGGTACTTTCAAACCAGTATCAATCTCATGCCACGCAACATGCGTTAAACCCGGTTTATCAGAAAAAACCTCTCCAAATTCATTCAAAAACTTATTAAATTCCTCCCTCTCCATTTCACTTAACCCCGACTCCTCCAAATTAACTGACACTAAAACAGGCTCTTTCTTACTCACATTCTCATCATTATTCACGATTAGCGACTTTTTAAAGAAATCCAAACTAATTCCTCTATCCTTCATATAATCCACACCAACTATACAATGCACTGTTAATCCATCTAACACACAAAACTCCCAATATGTCTTAACCGAACGAATTTCAACTTCCAATTCTACTGAACCTTTATTATCGCAAGCTACTCCCTGTGCTGACTGAACCACAAGACTTGACCTTTTCAACTTCTTATACGAAAAATATTTCCGATAACAATCAAAAGAAATGAACGACTTATCTGCCCCTGTATCGAAGACACTTTTAACGACAATACATCTAACACAATTAACACTTCAGGTAACTCAACCGGATTAATAGTAATTTTATTTAAACTCACCGAAGGCTTTTTAGACCTCCGAACACATTTGTTTTGCATTGACCTATTTTCAACATTCTCATCCGAAGTTAATCTCCTTACTTGCGAAGAAACATTCCTGTCCCGTACTCCCCCACTACGATTATAACCACTATTCTGTCTATTTCCATACATATTTCTCTCACCACTTCTAAAATTATTAGCACCACCACCATTCCTATTACCATTACTCGTATTCGACATATTACGACCAAATCCATCATTTCTATTACGCACATTATTATCCGGAAATCGCTGTCCCCCTCTCACAAAATTACGTTCCCTCTCATTTCTCAAATTACTATCCGTGACAGGTCTCTGCCGAGGGCTACGCACATCCCGTTGATCCGAGCTATGCCGAGTCTCGTACTTCGATAATATCTGATGCATTTCTGCAAAATTCTTCGGTGCTCTAACTTCAATAAAGTCCTGTATATTTGGATTAAAAAGAGGAAAAATAATGTCCAACAATTCCTCAAATGTGATATCTAAATCTAATTTATTTTTTAATTCAAGCTTACGAAGATAAAATTTTGATGCCGACTCATAAATATTCTGCTTATTACAATAGAACTCTTTTCTCAAAATACTTTTATCTTTAACGGGAGGAAATGCCTTCTTTAACTCGATCACAGTTTGTTCAAATCTTTCCGCTTCTTCATTAATCAAAAACTTTCCTATATTTTCCAACCACAAAAGTGCTTCGCCCTTTAACGAGCATTTAAGCACTACGTATCTACTTTTTTCAGGTATATTATTGAACAAAATATAATCATCTAATTTAACTAAAAATTCACTAATATCACCCTCACCGGTGAAATACACACGTGGCACAATCTCATAATGTCCGATGTTTCGTTGGGCGCCATTTGTAACGGCAAACCCACGGTGGGCGCTATTTGTAACGGTAAACCCACGGTGGGTGTCGTTTGTAACGTTATATGCAGACATACTCAGTAGTTTAGGTTAAAACAACAAAGTTTATTCAAGTGATAATGGCCGAAGGGAAGTGGAGCAAGTCTAAAATTTTACACACTGAGAACACTAAGAACAGCTAAAATCATACTCACAGGCCCCAACCTAGCTCAGTCGTGGCACCGCCTAACACTTGACACTGTCTCCTGGCTAAGCTGCTGAACAAAGTTTAGTTAAACAGCCCGTGGCTGTGGATAATTCTTTATTTGACCAATAATTAAAATGGAACTACTATTAAACTTTCTTACCACGGCCGACTCTTAAATCCACTATCCAAACTCCTTTCCACTTTACTAGAGGCTGTTGCTACTTTCTATTCGTCAGCACTTCGCTAAACAATCATCCACTTCGTTGTCTAATGGCAGAGGTCCGCACTCGCTGGCTGCTGGCTAATGCCAGAGACACACACACAAACTCACCCCCAAGCTTTTATATGCTGCAAACTGAGACACTTCACATTAACATATTACTAATAACCGCGAGCTAACTGCGGAATTCGAAAGAGCACACACACTCTAGAAAGTTAAAGTAAAAGAGAGGATAGATGTCGCTTTTACGCCTACAAAATGTTAAATTATTGACGTCACGATCTCAGAAACACTAGAGTGCCTTTATGACAAAAGGTCACTCCCTCACAAACTCTCTTATTCAATTTATTAATTCAGTTAAAGAAAATACGAATGAGTATGAAGGAAAAAACATATATCGAGGTGAGTAGATTTAAACTGTGAAACTTAATGTCATCTCGCTTCAAAAGAGGCATTTAGAATCAATTGCTATAATGTAATTTATGATTCACTCTTAGTGCAATATCGTAAAAGAATGGAAACATATTCAAAGCTGGAACAAAAATTTGGTTTCCTTTCTAATTTTTATTTGATGTATCAGATAAAACTGCAACTGCTAAAAAATTTCAAGAATGTTATTTTTCAGACACTGAAGAAATCTTTTCTGATGAATTTGTGCATTTTTCATCTTTTTTGAAACAATACCCCATATGATTGCTAATAACAAATAAAAAAAATTGAATATTCCTCATACATTTCCCAATACAGGAACTGTTTTTAGATTACTGTTAACACTTCTTGTAAGCAGCAATCCAAGTGAGAGATCTTTTTCAGTTTTGAAAAGAATAAAAAATTAAATAAAAAATTCATTAGGCAAAACAAACTTGCAGGCATTTTATATATTATCCATTGAAAATGATATCACATCACAATTATTGATGATTTTGTTTTTAAAAAATCAGAAGAAAAAGCATTCGTGTAAAGTTTTTAGGTTGAAGTAACATATGTTAATAATTTTCAATAACAATTATGATAAAAGTTGTCTCTATTATAATTGTGTATGTAAAAAATAATTTTAAAATATTTTGATTATTTTTTTGTTTGTGCTCAGTATTTATCAGGTTCCATAAAAAATGCACTGTTTTACTGTTTTGAAATTTTCTTGTTTTCTTGATTTGAAATCATTTGTTTTACTGTAATCTGCAACATTTTAACGAACTGGTGAAAATAATATTGTATTCTAAGAAATTGATGAATGCTGCAGTTGCACTATGAATTTAAGATTCTTAGCCAAATTAGAAAATCATTGTCCAACTTTCAAGGGTTAGCCAAACATTTTATTGATTATTTTTTAAAGAAATTTAAAAAAGATTATGTATAACTTATAAAACTTAATTTAAAATTTTTGAGAGTATACAAATTGTTATTTGTAAAATGCACCATGTCGTAGTAATTGACTTTCCCTTCAGTTTTACATGAAACTTTAAAACAAAATTTTGTGGCATTTAAACCTATTTTAAAAACAATCAACATTAAAACAGTCATTCATCAAAATTAAATCTTTTTTACCGTTTTCCAGATTTGTTCGGACGGATTTGGTGAGATAGCAAAGCATAAATGTGATCACTGAAATCGTGTATAAAAATTTCCTATTACTATTGAGTCTGCTTCTTTTAATAAGCATGTGAAAAGCATTTTCAAAGATTTCACATACAAGTGATATTATTTTTATCTTTTTCACTTCTCTCTAGAGTGAATTATACTTGATAATTATAAAAAATGAAGTTCATAAAAATAGAGTGTCATTTGAGACTACACCACTCAAATCAATGAATAATGTTGAACACTTTTGTGCAGTGATGGAAAATTTGCACAGGGGTAGAGCCTGTTGATACCATCAAATTTTAGTAACATTTTTCGCCTGTTATTTAATGACAGAATTGAAGAGCTTTTACTAAGCTGAAGAATACTTTAAAAGATTTGTGGTTCCACCACTGTTTGTGGGAAAGAATGAAATTTTTGCAATATAGATAATTTCGATCGAGTGTTATTGCTAGTCAAATTTTCGGTAGCATTTTCGAAGGAAATAAGACTTTAGACCGAAAACGAAACCGAATATTTGGTTTATCACTAATTAAAATGCATATAGTATCTATATTATAAAAGCCAAACGATTCTGTGCATAACGCATACGTCATTTTGCGAATGGCAACACTTTGAAATTTGAAATGAAATTTAGGTTTTGCAATTTTTGCTACTGCAAATTTTTTAATTTCTAAACATCCACATTTTTAATTTTCACATCATCGTATATGGGAAAATGTCCTTTTATATGCAATTTGTTTGAAAACTGTATCTTAATGTATTTATGAGATGTTAATTTTTTTTTGTAATTTTTAATGCCGTTTTTATATTAGTTGGCAACAAAACACTTCATTTCTATAAAAAGTCTCGGGAAAAAGCCACATTTATGCATATTTTCGTTGCCATTTTCTTATAAAAAAGTGAAATAAAACTAATTAAAATGTGTGCTATGTCAAAAATGTCGTCTGCCATAAAACCCGGTGAATTTTGGTTTTATTTTGTTTTTATTTATAAGTTAAATTATTTTTAGTGTACAAATTTACTTTACATTCGATACAACATTTTCTCTTTACAAAAATGTAATTTAAAGAATAGTTGTGTGAGTTATTTTCTCCATTTTTACTTTTAATTCGTACCAAACTGATAAAAGAACGCAAATTTATTATTCCGTGTATACAATCTTCTACCGAATTTTCAAGAAATGTCAATGAATGAAAAGTCTATGATTGAGACAAAGTGGAATAAATTTTGCTGACCTTCATTTTGGAATACCAAGCATAAAAACCTTAATTGACAAATTTATCATTAACAGATCTTTATTATATTTAACTGCTTACATTACGATTAAAGCTTAATTTTAATAAGTTTTAAAAATGAGTTTTTTGTAAATAGTATTTTGTTAAATTTAGTTTAAATATAATGTGTTTAAGAGTTAGACTTACCAATACAAAAATGCATTTTTTACTATAACGCATTTTATAGATTTATTATAAATCAATGAACAGTTTCTTTTTAAATATTTTCTTTCGTCGAAATTTTACGAGATCTACTTTGTTAGTAATAAAATGAAATAAATATCTAAAGATGAATATACATAGTATTATTTAATTGTAATCTAATATTAAAATAAATAAAAGATAAATAAAGTATACATTACATTAAAAGCCTAAATTTTTATTTTAACTTCTGTAAAGAAAATAATATTTAATGCAATTCAAAGAAACAATCTTTTTATTCGAAAATATATAAGTGTTTTTAAATATTTAAACTATTATAAATAAAATTGTCTAATGACTTATTTGCTTGATTGTAATTTTCTTGGTTATGTAAACTTTTTTATCAAATATTATAGAAGTTCAAAAATCAACAAACTATCATAAATAAGCTATTAATAATATTTAAAGCACGTAAAATTATAACCTATTTTTTATTTCTTATTTCCCTAACCACCATTTTCAGTTTATAGACATAATAAGATAGGTCCAAATTACTTTATTTTATCCCCACTTTATTAAAAACCCGAATAAACAATATCAAATTAATTCAAAAGCCTTCAAAAATACTAAAAACTTCATTTAATTAAAACATTTGCTGTAAATTGTTAATTAATGACAAAAAATAAAAAGAATCGCAAATTAACAGCATATCCAAAGTATTCTTAAATTTTTGTAATCTCTGTTTCATGTTTTTCTTTCTATTTGTAATAAAGTAATTATATTATGATATGAAACATACTTACTTGGAAGTAAAGCTAAACTAAAAGAATTTTTAGATAGTGTAACTAATAAATTTTTGGAACAGATAAGCTAAAATAAATAAGTTCGAAGCTTCTAAAATTAATGCTATATGTACGTGGTCTATCTAACTTGTAGGATATTTTTCTCATGGAATACCTTCTGTCCTTTTCGTAAAATCTGATTGTCAATGTTGTGGACATAAACAGATGTGGTGTATGTCAACCTATTAATTTACTCTTCCTTTTTTATTTTCCCTTTTATGGTTTAAAAGTAAAAATCTGTATTAAATTGATTTAAAAATATTTAAATAACATTAAAATTTATATTTAATTGAAACATTCATGATGAGTATCCATGGAAATTGTAGAAATAAGCCCTATTAACTAGTGTCTTAAAGAATCATTCCTATCTTTAGATACGTACCCGAACACACATAATCACTAGTTAGGCGGTGTAAAAGATTTACTCAGCTTTATCGCTTAGTTAATAAATCTACATATTATTTTTGATCTGAAAAACTTACAATGATAAGGAATTTTTAATGTACAGTCTTGGAAAAAAAAAATTCTTGTAAATGGTATCAACGCGGATGTAAAAGATTTTTCTTAGTAACACTCTAACTGGCAATCTAAAATTGATATAAAACTAAAAAAAATTATATTCTTTTAAGTCATTACTGAAAATTTACTTTTATTTATTACAGAATTATACTTTCTAAATAATTAGTTAAAACAATATTGAAATAGTTAGGAAATCTATAGTTTTATATCATATTTTACACTGTCACTCACGGTGACTCACGTGACCTAAACAGAAAGTCCATTGTTAGTAATCAAGGCATTCAATGTATTAAACAGTGATGCATAGTATTCGCGAATGTTCTGCATTTACTACTTCACGAATAAACTCGCGAATGTTAAGGTTTACTGTATATATACATTTTATCTCTTATAGAACAAAACTGAAAACAAACTTAATTGATAACAGACACAATTTGTCTTTTACCCTAACAAAAAAAAAAAAAAAAAAAAAAAATGGAATTAATTATCAAATTTCCAGAAAATTTGTATTTTATACATCAAAATTATAAATAGCATACTTCGTTTTTATTGAAAGAAACAAAAGAATGTAATTTGACGAGTAATTTAAAATACAGAAATCCGATACCAAGGAAAAGGTTCTAATGTAGCAATAAATAGCTTCTCTAAATTTGACAGTTTATCTTTTAATATCTGTGTTTAAGTAAATCCCATCAAAAACATAAATGTGAAAGAATGCCAGGTTCGTTAACGGTTTCGCTAATAAAAGAAGTGAGATTTAACTGGAAACCAAGTTCTTTCGAAGCTCCTTAAATCACAGCTCCTGTCATGCGTAATGTTCTTCGATTATGTTATTTGCTATGCAATGCAGCTAATTGGCAAGTTTTCTCTTTTCAAATTTCTCTATTTAGTTGATCATAACTTAAAGTTAATCGCTTTGTTAACTTATCAGTATCTTAACTTCGATATACTTATTCAAATACTTGATTGACTAGATCTTTGCCAATGGCATACTAGACTAAATAATACTCAGACTCAATGATAAAAGTTGGTGGCTGAAAAATTTCCAAGTCGATCCATTTAATAGCAAGTAACATAGCAAATCATTTTAAGCAATCGAGGAACATTGCGCATGACAGGAGCTATGATTTAAGGAGCTTCGAAAGACCTTGGTTTCCAGTTAGATCTCACTCTTTTTATTAGCAAAACCGTTAATGAACTTGGCATTTTTTCACATTTATGTTTTTGATGGGATATCATTATTTTTTGTCAAATAAGTAGGTTTATGTTTCTTTTTTGAAAAAAATAGGCTTAATATTAAATTACCTTTATTTAATATTAATCTTACAACCTTCCCCTGAATTTACTCAATTCTTTTTCGCTGTCATTTTCTATGTTTTCTTGTACATTTGTAAAGTTATAGTGTATTCCTCATTCAGCCCTATTACAAGAATGTTTCGGAAAAAAAATTCCATACGTACTTAAAAATATGAATGTTAGGGCTTTTTATGTTCCTTTGAATCCCACTAATAAGGATATTTCTTTTATGCAATTCGGTACTACTTGATTATCCCGTCGACCAAAAATGTTTTTCACCAACTTGGGTATATTTCGCCAAATTGGCGACATAAATTACTTGCTAAAAGTGATGCTAACTTGGCGCTATTTCTGGTATTTCGCCAAATCCCCATAGACTCCCATTGAAATCCAATAATTTATCCAATAATTTTGTTGGAGCAAGGACTGTCACAATCATTTTGACATCATTATTTTTTTAATCGGTTCATTAACTTCTCAAGGTTGTTTTAAAATCGCCATTTAGAAATTTTTTAGAACGCTTTTCGCGCATTTTCACTCCTTTTAAATTTTGTGTATGGTAACAAATATTTGTACATATAATGACCTTATGTATAACGTAAGACATGTGTTCTTATTGTTATTATATATGTTATAAGTAATTTACATACCAAATTATATTTTTCTAGGGCCTTCACCTTCAGTAACAGAGACATCACATTTTTAGAATGTTTTTTACTCCTGAACCCCATTTGGGTTAGCTGCATTGACAAAAGATATAGCCTGTGTTGGAGCAAGGACTGTCAGTGTCACCATCGTTTTGATATCATTAATTTTAAGATTGGTTCATTATTTGCTGAGATTGTTTAAGGATCGAAATTTAGAAAATTTTTAGAACGCTTTTCGTGCATTTTCACCTGTTTTAAATTCCGTATTTTTTAACAAATGCCCTTAGAGATCATTTATAACCTATAAATAATTAACATGCCAAATTTTATATTTCTAGATTCGTCAGTAACACAAAAGTCGCATTTTTAGAACGTTTTTTCATCCTGCACCCCCTTTGGGTTAGTGGCATCGACATAAGATGTAACCTATGTTGGAGCAAGACTGTCCCCATCATTTTAACATCATTACTTTTAAAATAAAAATAGGTTTGTTATTTGCCGAGATTGTTTAAAAATCGCTAATTAGAATGTTTTTAGGACGCTTTTCGTGGATTTTCACCCCTTTTAAGTTTTGTATTTTTTTTCAAATGCTCTTAGTGATAATTTATATTTTATAAGTAATTAACATGCCAAACTTATGATTCTAGGCCGTTCAGTAACACAAAATCACATTTTTAGAACATTTTTGCTCCTGCACCTACTTTTAAGTTAGTGGTACTGACATAAGATATAGCCTATGTTTGAACCATGGCGAATACTATCATTTTGGTACTATTACTTTTAAAATCGGTTCGGTAGTTTCAAAGATCAGCCCCGATACTCGCCAAAGTTGACGCCAACTTGGCACTATTTCTAGAATTTCGCGTAATTCCCATAAACTCCCATTGTAATCCAATAATTTATTTTATAACCAAACATTAAGGTTTAATGCAGTGATTTCTGATTTTTCTCTATTTATAAATCCAATAACCTACCTCTTCACCAAACATTTTGATGAGTGAGTCAGTGAGTCAGTGGTAAAAATAGTGATTTTCGGGAGTCAAATTCTCGTGAACGGAAGAGATTTTTTTTTAAGGATTTGGTAATTAGAAGATGGTCTTTCATGATACAAAAAATTGCCAGTGTCTAGGTCAAATAGAATTTAAGTTATTTGGGGGTCAAATCGGGCCCGAATGGTTCGTGTAATATAAACCACGGCCAATGTTACGCCTTTTTACTTTGTGAACTTGGCTGACACACTGCCATGTGTCTAGATATTTGTTGCTCATACATTTTACTTTTAAAAATTCAGTTTCAAATGTAAACCTTGGAAAAGATTTTTTATGGAAAGTAGAGGGGGGAGGGAGAGAGGAAGAGGAGGTAAAAGTGGCCAGTCGAACCAAAAGTTCTAATCTATTGAATTATACAATCAATAATAGTTTGAAAAAATCATTTATGCTTGTTTTGACTGAAAATATCGAAATATCACATGAAATATTTTAAAAATTGATATAAAATATATGAAAATATCAAAACTTCTTGACATTTTTAAAATAATTATCGGATAAACATCATTATACATGGTATTAATCTATATATCCATTCATGCAAATCACCAAACTCTGCTTCTAAGCTTTATAAATGAATATTGAAAAGGATTTTACAGTACATAGCAATAGCTGATGCAGACTAAGTAAGTAAAATGGCCATATTGACAAGAAATGATGCAATAATAGGAGTGACTTAGTCAATCTCTAGCTTTTCAACAACCTTCGAATAACGAACTTTAATATGGATGCAACCCTTAAAATAGTGCCGTTTTAAAATAAATAATTCCTCGTAAAATGATCGTACGGATTTAATGCAAATTTAGATTTAGGCTTATTAAAAATTGTAAGATATTTTTGGTGTCAATATTGGGTCTTGCTATTAAAAAAGTTTTGTTTTGTTTTGATATGTATATGGTCCCTTAAGAAAATTTTATGTGCACCACTTAAAAGTAGACTTTACTTCCAATAGTTACAGTAACTTTATTCTACGAAAATCTGTTAAGAGCCCACACTTCTGTTTGAAAAATACCCGGATGATAACGTAAAGTCTATGGAGGCTTTCTTTTCAAATATCGCACTCAAGTTTAAATATTTTGACGTGATTTTTGCATAGGATAGCTGAGGACAATCACAACCGGCCTAGGTTTTGCTTTTGGTGATATTTTTTTTATTTTAGGATAGTTTCAGTTTGATAACCGGTTCAAACCGGTTCTGAAGTTAAAGTATTTAAAAACTAGTTGGATGTGTCAATCCCAAAACTTTCTTCTATCTCATAAGTACATTTTAATATTAAAAAAAAAAAACGTGGTGAGCCCAAAGTTACCCACTATCGAATTTCCTCGAACATTTGTCCTAGCCTAATGAGACTCTGGTATCCGAAAAGCCTAAACGCAAAATTTAATTAATATTTTGAGAAAATGAGCTTAGTAGTGCCTCATGTTGGGTAATTTATACTAAAACCTAATAAGCATCTTTTACGTCAAGACCTAACAGAATCTGAAATTTGATGGAATTTCGTCCATTAGTTCTTGAGATATAGTTATAACAAAAAAATTTGCAAAACGTAGCACAGCAACACCATATCTTGGACAATTTATGCCAAAACGTAAAAAAGCGTCTAATTATATTATGGTGTAAAAGAATCTGAAGTTTGATGAAATTCTGTGCATTAGTTCTTGAGATATAGCTAGTTTTAAAAAAACGTGTAAAATATAGCACAGCAGCACCATTAGTTGAAGGATTTATAACAAAACGTAATCATCGTGTAATTATGTTATATGTCATTTTGTAACAAAATCTGAAGTTTGATGAAATTCTGTGCGTTGGTTGTTGAGATATAGCTATCGGAAAAATCGTGCAAAATGCAGCATAGCTGCACCACCTGTTGCAAGGTTAATACAAAAATGTAATCAGCGTCTAATTATGTTAGATAATCTAGTGTAACAGAATCTAAAATTTGATGAAGTTCTCTGCATTAGTTCTTGAGATATGGCTATCGCAAAAATCGTGCAAAATGTAGCATAGCAGCGCCACCTATAGAGCAGTTCACACCAAAACCTTATCAACGACTATGTATCTCAAGGTATCGTGGAATCTGAAGTTTGGTGAAATTCTGTCCATTAGTTTTTGAGATATAGCTATCATGAAAATCATGAAAAACGTGGCATAGCAGCGCCACCTGCTGGCCAATGTACACCAAAACTTAATCAGCGTCTATGTATATCAAGGGGTCACAGAATCTGAAGTTTGGTGAAATTCTGTGTATTAGTTCTTGAGATATAGCAATCCTGAAAATCATGAAAAATGTAGTATAGCAGCGCCACCTGCTGGCCAATTTTCACCAAAAACCAATAGGCACTTATTCATATCAAGGTCTAACTGAATATAAAATTTTATTAAATTTCGAGCACTAGTTCTTGAGATAGAGCGCCCACAAATTTTTTGTCACATACAGACACACAGACAGACAGACAGACAGACAGACAGACGGACAGACTCACAGACAGACATTTTCTAAAAATAGTCAAAACGTGTTCAGGACCTTCGAAAACGTATAAATCCGTCGAAAACTGGAAGTCGAAAATTTTCATGAATCCAATACTTTCTTCTTGTAAAGATAGAAGAAAGTAAAAAACTGACATCAAAATTGAAAAAGTAAAAACTAGGCCGGTTGTGGATTGTCCTCAGCTGTCCTATGCAAAATAATAATAATAATAATAATAATAATAAAGTAAAATAAATAAATAAAATAAAATTTGAACGAGATGTTTGAAAAGAATACTTCCATAGACTTTACTTTATCATCCGGGTCTTTTTCAGTCAGTAGAGTGGGGTCGAAAAGAACGCCCCCTTAGACTTTACATTATTATTCGGGTCTTTTTCAGTCAGTAGAGTGGGGTCGAAAAGAACGCCCCATTAGACTTTACATTATCATTCAGGTCTTTTTCAGTCAGTAGAGTGGGGTCGAATGAGAACGTCCCCTTAGACTTTACATTATCATTCGGGTCTTTTTCAGTCAGTAGAGTGGGGTCGAAAAGAACGCCCTCTTAGACTTTACATTATCATCCGGGTCTTTTTCAGTCAGTAGAGTGGGGTCGAAAAGAACGCCCCCTTAGACTTTACATTATCATCCGGGTCTTTTTCAGTCAGTAGAGTGAGGTCGAAAAGAACGCCCCCTTAGACTTTACATTATCATCCGGGTCTTTTTCAGTCAGTAGATTGGGGTCGAAAAGAACGCCCCCTTAGACTTTACATTATCATCCGGGTGTTTTTCAGTCAGTAGTATGGCGTCTTAAGAGTTAGTAAGGGTTGTTTATTTTTATTATTTTTTTTCCACGTCTGTTCTTCTATGTAACTCTCTCTGTGGAAGCCATCTTACTTGCAACCATGGTGATTTACTGCCACATCCTTCATTATTTAAATAAAAGTTGTCAAGTTCAACTAAACTGAAGTCTGTCATTTTTATTAAAATGCGATACGTCTATAATTGCACATTTGATTTGAAATTAAAAGATAGCAAAAATTAAGAAACACATTGCACTTTTGCAGCATACTCAAAAGAAATTAAAAATTAAATAATTCCTATTTACTGCTTTTTTTAACAAGCAAATGGCATTACATTATGATATTTAATAGACTTCAAAAATAGGTTTCTCTAGCTTAAAGTAATATATTTCATGATAGCATATTTATAATGTTTTTTTTAAATAGATGTAGATTAAATTAAATTTCATTTCAGCACTATCAAAACCTACCCACTTCATTTTTATAGAAATCAAATAATGCGAGATTTTAATTTAAAATTTAATTAATAATTTGATTTGATTTTAAAAATAATTACAGTTTCTTTTTTATTGTTGCGTAAATGACTTTAAAACCACATAAACACGGATAAATTATTTCAAAAGCCCTCAAATGATATTTAAACGTTTTGGTTAATTAAAATTTCAATTTATGTATAAGTGCCTGTGTATTGAAAAAAAACAAACAATATATGACGAACAATGGCATTGCATACTTAGAACATACTCCAAACTGTTTTAAAATTTAATCATTTCTATTTATTGGCCTTTTTTCGACAAACAAAATTACTAGATAAAGATATAAAACAGACTTTCAAGTAGCATTAAAGTTGAAAATAGGATATTGCAGCTCAATTTTTATCTTTTAAAACACGCGTAGAATAAAATAAATAAAATTTGCGCAAAAATTTATTCGTTTTACTTCGTTTATTAAATTGAAATAATGTCATCTTAAAATTTAAATTAAATTAAAGATTAATTTGGTCATTGGTAATTACATTTGTATTTATTTTTCAAGTAATTGATTTTAATTTATTTCTTTAAAAAAAATCATTACTAATGTTTCACTCCCCGTATTTAGAGATATACGAAAACAGTGCTTATTTCATGTTATTTAATTATGATACCTGTGTATTTAAAAATACTAAAACTTAAGATTATAAACAAGTAAATAAAATGTTATACATTGTAAAATGTGTAAAAATATTTCCCAATGTAAAAAAAAAAAAAAATACCAGAACCTTAACTTTTGCAAAATCTTAACTTAGTGGCAGAGCTGGTACACAAGGAACAGGACCGAGTGGTTGTACAGGATGCTGAAAGTAATAAAAATAAAAATATAAGCAAAATACGTACTTAAAATGTAAAAGCTTCGTCTATGACAAAAATGACATCATTCTGTTGCAAATTGAAACAAATCTCAACTATTTACTAAATAAGACCTTAGACCTATCTCTTTTAAAGAGACTAAATCAAAAATATTGCCACCACTACTTTCGTATAAAACTTTTTATTTTAAATTTATGTTGGCCATGTCGTAGTGACCGTTTTGTGGAGAATTTTTTATTTCAATTCCTGCTGTAATCTGCCATAATTATTATATTTATAAAATTAGTGGTGGCTTTAAATTATGCTATTAGTGACTACTACCCTTATTTAGTAGATATTTATGATTTTGAAATGAAACCAGTATATTTCCAAAATTAAACAGAAATCTTTTTCGACATGCATTACGCAAAAAAATAAATAATTAATTAAATGTTACTTGATTGATCAGAGTTATAGTTATACATTACGTACGTCATGGATTAAACATGAACCAATCAGAAAACGAATAAAATGTGGACATCACAAAGATTCAGATATCTCTAGACTGAGAGAAACAACCATTTTCTAGATGGTTAGTAACCTCTTCAAAATTAGCCGCGACCCTGGAAAAAAGAATCTTTATTATGTTAAATCTCTGTGTTTACTTTAAAACCATAATATTTATAAACGATAAATTGATCAATAACTCAGAAGTGACATTAATGAAATTAATTTAACATCATTGTTTATATGAAACGATTCATAAGTAGTTGATTGCACATGATTGCGAAATCATTTTTGATTACGTCAAGGACGTTGAATTTTACTGAGAACGAACTAACCAGAAACTTCAGTTTCTCTTATGATTTGTAACAGCACATATCGTGCTTTTATTTACTTCTGTCATCACATATATTACAATGTTCCTCACTCAACGGAGTTCCACGCTGGAGGAAATTCTAATCCTGTTTATTCGCAAATTTATTTTTGTGATTTAAAGAAAATTAATATAAGTATATTAATTTATGTGAATTTATTCCTAATTAACATACACTAAAGATCTACGTTGTGAAACATAGACAGTAACACTCTGAAACCAATGAATTTGCGAAAATTGAAGAACTTTTATAAAGTAAAAGTTTCTTTTGCTGAGCGTAATTTTCGAATACTATTATTAGAAGTTTTTCAGTATATTAATAAGTTTTCTGAGCATGATGTCAACATTATATAGTTTCTTGGAGGCTATTAATTCTCAAGTAAACATTTTTAAGTGCATAATAGGAGTTAGTATACACAATATCAATAAAAAGTTGTTCATTATACGTTGTTAGCATCGCATGTTTTCTAGGGTTTTTCTAGGGTTTCTGGCGAACCTTTCAGTTACCACTTGCCAAATTTGATCAAAATAATATTTCGCATAAGTATGGCATGCCCCCCCCCACCCTAAAAAAAGATTAGATTGATAAATAATGGATTAAAATTAAAATTGTCTATTATGATTTCAAAAATATGAGAAACTTACATTGTATTATTCACTATACTTATGGAAACAAATATATTTTAGAAATTAATAAGAAAAAAATACGATGGAATTTGATTTCTACTGTTGCATCTTCATATATAGCTAATTTTAATGAAAACTGAACAAAATGTATCTGATAAGTGTTTTCAATTTGAGTTTTGGTATTATTCATTAGTGAAAATAAATTAATTAGTGAAATTTCCTATCTAGACTCAAAAGTATAGATAGGCAGAAAAATTGTTAAACTGACAAACGTTTGTTTCTTTAGGTATTTTTAAAATAAATTCAAAGCTGTCATCGAAATAAGTAACGTCTGTATTCTTATCGGTATTTTTCAAATATTGTTTTTGTTTGAAAAATTTTGGAGACAAAAGTGATTGTGTTGCGATATATACCATAATTAAATTTCTCAATTTCCATTTAATAGATATTCAGAAAAATCAGTCGTGATTTTGTGTAATCTGATTCTATTTTTATTTTGAGTCACGAGCAATGTCGTGCCAAAATTATTCCTTCGCGTGCCATAGGTTCGCCGTCCTTGCACTAAACATCAAAATGAATACTTGAGAATTGATAGCATACGAAAAACCATATTTAATATCGATAATAAATTGAGGAAAATAATAAGTATTTTATAAAAATGATTCGGGAACCTTTCGCAATTTATAGGCAGTGAACAAAACTGTTATTTCAGAATTATTTTTTGAAAACTTGGAACACTTTTGAGATCTCTGGGGATAAAAGAAAGCTTTTTGAAATCGCGTTTAACTCGGAAGAGATTATGCTTTAATTTTGGTGCTTCGGTTCCTTTTAAGATGTAAGTACTTGTTATGAATGCTTTCTAAAAGATTCAAAAGTTTAATTGACGAATAAACATAAAACTTTCTATAAAAATTCTAAATCACGATCTATTTGGAATGCTGGAATTACTGATATACTACTGTGAGGGAGTGTTCCTTTGTGATAAAGGCACTCTATATTTTTAGGGAGATCGTGACGTCAATGTTCTAACATGTGTGGCGCAGAAGTGACATCTATCCTTTATTCAACTTTAACTTTCCGGAGTGTGTGTGGCGCCCTCGAGTCTACAGTTAACTGCGGTTAGGAGTATTATGAAATTTATAGCTCCGTCTTCAGTTTGCAATGTATAAAAGCTGAGTTGGAGTGTGTGGTGTGTTGTGCGGTGAGGAAAGCCAGCAAGGTGTCGTGAGGGGAGAGAAGCCAGCAAAGTGAGATAGCTAGTGTGGTGAGCTGGGTTAGCCTCCAGCGAAGTACAGTGTTGTATTGAGGTGAGCTGGGATTGCCTAAAAGGAGAACCAGTGGGTAAGAGTTGATTAATACGTTAAGTTTTGAGAATAAAGATTTTGTGCAGCGACGGGCTGTTTTATTATAGATTAAAGTAGCAGTAAGCCGTAACTTTGAAGTAGAGCCAATGTGAGTGCTCCGAGCTGAACTTAGCCGTGAATGTGAGTATAGATTACAATTTAATCTCTTAGTATTGTGTTAGGGACTGCAAATCTTGAATTTTAGCTCCACTTCCCATTTCCCAGAGGCATTAAATAAAGTGTTGGATTTTAACTTTTACTTAAACTATGTCTTCATTTAACCAACATATCACCGGCGGCGTGCCCAGCCACGTCACACCACCACTTGGAGTTAGAAAATAGAACTTTGGTATGGCAGTAATATATAAGATGTAATGCTCGTTACAGAACGAATTCTATAGAAATAAAAAAAAGCTAAAGAAAACGGGCAAATATCTAAAGATGATCTAAGTAATGAAGTACATGGAATTGATAAAAATATAAATATGAAAATTAAGAATGCTGTTACGTTTAAAGTGTAATTTCTCACCATAGAATAATTTCCAGAAATGGATCTATCTCTAACAGTGCAGGAGCAAAAAACTTTCGAAAATTTTCTATTTCTGTTTTACTGCTGAGCGTAAAAATTTGAAATTTTGCTTCGGGTTACTTTTAAAAATTAAAAATGTCGCTAAGAATGAATTCCAAAATATGAAAAATTTAAAAAGATTGGAAACGCGCGAAATTCTCATCAATTTGGAATTGTCAGACATTGAAACTTTAATAATACTACATTTTCCTCACAGAACGTGTAATTTAAATTCAATAAAACAGGTAAATACCCACTTAACATCAAATAAATTATGTAAATATTGAATAAAGGTCTTCTTCGCGGTTACAGAATCAATATTCTAAAACACAGATCAAATTCATTTAAATCAAAACTTGTTACTCGTTATTTTATACATTGGATTCTTAAGTAAAAGCCTTCAAAGCTTGTCATTTTCTTTTTTCTAAATTCTTTATTTGATACCAAAAATTTAATATCGGTATTTTTTGGAAAGGTGTTTCTGTTGTTCAGATTTAAAAGATTTTTGAAAAGACTAAGACATACTTTTCTGACCCCTCTATATATCCCAAAGGAATTCTCAATAACTGTTCGTTTCAAAATATTAAACATGAAAAATACAATAAGTATAACATTTTTGCTTGTTGTAGAAGATTCGTTTTTCTGTACATATGATGACGTAAAGTATTTCGAAAAACTTCCGATATTAATTTTCTCTCTCAAAATATTTGAGATGTTAAACAAAAATATTATGTAATACTGAAAATATTCAGAATAGTTCTAAACTTTATTATGTTTATTAGAAATATACTATCGATTTTATGTTTCATAAATCACTGGCATTCTCGGAAGCGTTCAAGGCATAAAGAATAATTCCGGCTTTGACAAAATGTTTAAATTCTATTACTTCCGCTCCTTATTTTTTGCTTAAAATTTGTCCTATATTAGAATAATGGATATTTCTGTAAAGAAATAGCAATGAATTTTTTAAAATGTCTAAAATATTATTTTATATTTAATAAATTTCATAATGATCATGGTCATCAAATTTTTAACTTTAAGTCTATTTTACAGCTAAATTATAGAAATTGATGGGGTATGTCTAAAGAAAGCAAACATTTCGTAGAAATTTATTTATAATTAATTTTAATTTAATTACAATAAAAAAATTACAAACTATTAAATACACCCGCTACAATTTTAGAAGAACAATCACTAAGTGAAGTTGTTGTTGCATAGTTAAAAAAACATGTGGAATTGTGCAATATGATAATGTTTCTATGGTAAAATGATATCTAGTGAAGAAGAGAATGAAATTATACTTTGAAATATGATAATGACAAATAAAGATAAAGATAAAAATTTAATTGGTATAATTAAAAGCATGTCTATAAGAGTGGTTTTTGAGTGATGAAAAATTTAAAAAGATGAAATAAACGGAAAACGGCCGTACCTGTGAAAATGTTAGGTATAAAAACTTTTAATTTAATAATGCATTTCTTCCACAAAACGTGCAGTTTAAATGCAACAAAACAGGTAGATACTCACCTAACAATAAATAAAATGTATAAATATTTAATAAAGATATTATTCAATGTTACAGGATTAATGTTCCAAAACACAGATAAAATTAAATTAAATCAAAACTTTTAAATCGTGACCTTGTACATTTAATTCTCAACTAGAAGCCTTCAAAACTTGACATTGTCTATTTTCTAAATTTCTTTATTTGATACAAAAAAATTAATATCGGTTTTCTTCTAAAAGGTGTTTCACTTGTCCAGATTTAAAAGATTTTTGAAAAGACAAAGACATACTTTTCTGACCCCTCTATTTATCCCGAAGGAATTCTCAATAACTGTTCGTTTCAAAATATTAAACATGAAAAATACAATAAGTATAATTTTTTTGCTTGTTGTAGAAAATTCGTTTTGCTGTACACATGATGACGAAAAATATTTCGAAAAACTTCCGATATTAATTTTCTCTCTCAAGATATTTGACATTTTAAAGAAAAATATTATGTAATAGCAAAAATATTCAAAATAGTTCTAAACTTTATTATGTTTATTACATTATCGAATTTTTGTTTTATAAATCTCTGGCATTCTTTGAAGCGTTTGAAAAACAGAGAGAAATTTTGGCTTCGACAAACCGTTTAAATCCCGTTACTTCATCTTCATATTTTTAGCTAAAACTTTAGCCTATATTAGAGTAATGGCTATTTCTGTAAGGAAATAGCAGTGTATTTTTTTTAAATGTCTAAAACTATTATTATTACTAGCCATTTCTGGTGACCAATTTGGTCTCCATTAAATATATGCTAAGCATTGCATCAAATTACTTTCATTCTTAACTTACTTGTTCAATCCTTCCCCAAATCCAAAAATTCTGATAAAGAAATAAAGAATTATTTAAACTTTTCATACATTTCTTGTTGTTATGTAACTAAAAGCCTTCAAAACCTGTCACGTCCTTTTTTCTAAATTTCTTTGTTAGATACCAAAAATTTAATGATGGTATTTTTCGGAAAGTTATTTCTCTTGTTCAGATTTAAGAGATTTTGATTTAACAATTTTTTCTTGTTGTAGGAAATTCGTTTTACTGTACATATGATGATGTAAAATATTTCCAATATTAATTTTCTCTCTCAAAATATTTGACATTTAAAGAAAAGTATCATGTAATAGCGAAAATATTCAGAATAGTTCTAAACTTTATTACGTTTATTACAAATATACTATCGATTTTATGTTTCACAAATCTCTGCCATTCTCGGAAGTGTTTGAGGCATAAAAATTAATTTTGGTTTTGACAAAATGCTTAAATTCTACTACTTCCACTCCTTATTTTTTGCTTAAATTTCGTCCCATATTAGAATAATGGATATTTCTGGAAAGAAATAGCAATGCATTTTTAAAAATATCTAAAATATTATTTTATATCTAATAAGCTTTCATATTGATCACAGTCATCAAATTTTTAGCTTTAAGTCTATTTTACAGCTAAATCATAAAACATGATGGGGTATGTCTAAAGAAATCAGACATTTCTTAGACATTTATTTGTAATTCATTTTAAGCTAATTACAATAAAATACTTACAAACTAATAAATACACTCACCGCAACTCAATAAATACACTCACCGGAAGAACAAGCACAAACTGAAGTTGTTCTTGTATAGTTAACCCTTTCCGGCGCACTACTCTTTAAAGTTGGAATTTTAAGAAAAAAAAAGGCAATCTATTTAGGCCTAGAGGAGTACACAGGTATTGTTTTGTAAAGATTGCACTAACCATTTTTTATTATACAGCTGTTGCCGAAGTGGTAACCTCCCATAAGTAAAGCATTGATAAGCGCAGTGAGAAGAGCATTGCTGTGAAGCGCGTATTGCAGTAAAACATTTTACCGGTTATTTAAAAACAGTAGAGTTTGATCTCTGTGGTGCTGCCATCTAGAACTCATAAGAAAGATTTAAAGTAGCCATTAGAGTAGTTTTTGAAATATTCACGGAGTTTTTGTGTTTCTAAACAGGGAAAACTTTAGGTGTTGCCGACCCGACAGCACTGCGCATTAAGGGGTTAATGCACATGTCGAATTGTGCAACGTAATAACGTTTATATGTTAAATTGTTACATCTAGTAAAGAAAAGAATGAACTTATACTTTGGAATATGATAATGACAAATAAAGATAAAGATAAAAATTAAATTATTTTAATAAAAAGCATGTCTCTAAGAGAGGTTCCTGAGAGATAAAAAATTTAAAAAGATGAAATGAACCGTAAAACGTTCTATATTCCCCGCATATGTGAAAATGTTAGCTATAGAAACTTTTAATTTAATAATACATTTCCTTCAGAAAACATGCAATTTAAATGCAATAAAACATGTATAGATACCCACTTAACATTAAATAAATTGAGCAAATATTAAACAAAGATCTTCTTCACGGTTACAGATTGCAGATTCTAAAACACACATCAAATTAATTTAAATCAAAACTCTTAACTCGTTATATTGTACATTGAATTCTTAAGTAAAAACCATCAAAACTCGTCATCTTCTTTTTTCTAAATTTCTTTATTTGATACCAAAAATTTAATATCGGTATTTTTCGAAAAAAGGTGTTTCTCTTGTTCAGGTTTAAAAGATTTTTTGAAAAGACAATCTTTTCTAACCTCTCTATATATCCCAAAGGAATTCTCAATAACTGTTCGTTTCAAAATGTTAAACATGAAAAATACAATAAGTATAACATTTTTGCTTGTTGTAGAAGATTCGTTTTATTTTACACACGATGGCGTAAAATATTTCGAAAAATTTCCGATATTAATTTTTTCTCTCAAAATATTTGACATTTTAAACAGAAATATTATGTAATAGCGAAAATATTCAGAATAGTTCTAAACTTTATTATGTTTATTATAAATATATTATCGATTTATTGTTTAATAAATTTCTGACATTTTCGGAAGCGTTTGAGGCATAAAGAGAAATTTAGGTTTTGACAAATGTTTAAATTCTATTACTTCCACTCCTTATTTTTAGTTCATATTTCATCCTTTATTAGAGTAATGAATATTTCTAAAAAGAAATTGGAATAAATTTTTAACAAGATTTTAAATTATTATTATGTCTCTAAAATCGTTTATCTTCTAAGTTTTTATAATGAATCGCGGTCATCAAATTTTTAACGTTAAGTCTCTTTTACAGCTGAACTATAAAAATTAAAAGATTATGGGTTACACGTAAGGAAACTAGTCTTGAACATTTATTTATTAACCATTTGGAAAATGGCTGTTGCTTTCCGTCTAGCGATATCTGAATCCTTGTGGTGTCCAAATTTTTTTCGTGTTCTGATTAAACCATGTTTAATGTCCAGAAATGGAATATTTCTGTTGCCCCAATGAGAAAAAAGTATTAAACATTACAAAAAAATTAATAATTTAGAAACAAATTGAAATACAGCTTTCAAGCAAATTGCTTTTCTAAGTACACTTTTTTCCATATACGACGTTGTAATAATTGAAAATGTGCGATGTTTATATTTAAAAATAAATTATCGTACCGAAAATTTTAAAACTAAAATTTCATTTAAAATTTGTTTATGATTGTCCAGGAATATTAATGTTTAATCTAATGGCGTACGTAATATAAGACTTTTATTAAGTAGGATTAAGTAAGCTACGTTTTGATGATCACAAAAATTTTATTAATGAGTATAATTTTATTAATGTTTTTAAATTTTATTAATGTATGCCTTTTTAATATAAATTAATATTTATTTATAAGTAAAAAAAATTATTGATAAGCCTAAAAATTTAGTCTTTAAAAATATTTTTCAATTGGTCGTTGTAATTTGTCAAGTTAATTTTTTAATTAATTTTAAATTTATAACAATTAAAAAAACCTACTATTAAATAAGTTGAGTGTAATTTTAACTTGGTGAAGACACACAGTAGTTTTGATTGAATGGTTAGATTGCGACGCTGGATTTATAAAAAAAATGTTGTACCTTTGTAAATATATATAAAAAATTATTAATTTCCCGTATGCTTTCAGGTCCATTAGAGAAACTTTAAAAAATGTTTAATTGAAAGCTATCAAAACTTGAAGTATTTTGTTTTCAATTTTTTCAATACAAATGTTGAAATATCAAAAATTATTATTATCAAAAATTATAATGTAGTATTTTCCGTGATTTTTTACTCTTATTTGGATAATAAAAGGATTATATAAAAACAAAGCCAATCTCTTCTTTCCCCTCCACGCATACCACTAAAATTCACAATAACTTTTTTTCCCAAAACATTAAAAAGAGAAAAATAAAATCAATATAAAACTTTTTTGTTTGTTATAGAAATATTTTGGCCTGTTGTAGAAAATTCGTTTTATTGCACACATGTTGTCGTGAAATGTTTCGAAAAACTTAGGATATTATAATTTTTAGTTTCAAAATGTTTGACATTTTAAAGAACAACTTTATATGAATTTGAAAATGCTTAAAATAATTTTTTAATTATTATTTATTTATATATAATTATATATTTATTATACATTTATTACAAACATATAATTCATTTTATATTTATCTGTTTTTGGCCTTTCAATAGGTTTTTACACTTTGAATATCTTTTTAAAAAAAGTAGCAAGGAAAGATGGATTGCTAATGTCAAATT
Organism: Maratus speculifer; assembly: GCA_964019185.1. Lineage (NCBI taxonomy): Eukaryota > Metazoa > Arthropoda > Arachnida > Araneae > Salticidae > Maratus > Maratus speculifer. The sequence continues at coordinate 274,400,583 of OZ025295.1, read as the reverse complement.
TTAAGAAATATATATTTATTTATTCATATCTTAATATTTATTTATCTTAAAATATATAAACAGTACTAAGAAATGGTGCGACTCAATCGTGATTATTAATGTGTAACGCCAAATGTGAGAATAATACAGTTAAATATCTTGAAACTTTCAGAGAATGTTGCTAAATATTGCTTATGCTCTTTTAGTATAGAAGGGGGCTCTGTCTCATACGAGCTACACTCGTCAACCCCCGTTGAAATGCAAAAAATTCTAAAAACACGCTAATTTCATCGACTTTTAAAAGATTGTGAAACATTGAACGATTTTCTTGCTGCTGTTGCTGTTTTTAAGTGTTGTTTTTATTTCCTTGAAAACGGGTTTTCATTCATTTACCTTTGATTGGGGAATTTTCATGTCTAATCTGCGTGCTGTTAAACATCGGCTGGCTATTTACATGTTTGATTAAACAAGATCAGTTAAATAGTGAAACATACAAAAACCTTGCCCCATTGTTTTTTTTTTTTTTTTTTTTTTTTTTTTTTTTTTTTTTTAACCGCATAGTAAGGAAAATTTTTGAAGTAAGACATTTCAATGTATCGTTTAAATTCTGATGTAATCCTGCATGTTTACATAGTTTGGGGCACAGGAAAGCACAATGGTAAGTCTGTGACCCAACCGTTAAAATATGGTGTTTTCTAAAAAGATATGACGTGGCAGAAACGTTTGCGCTTTAATATGCGAATCGAGGTTTTACTAATCCTAGATTTTTATACGTGAACTCAAGGAAGTGATTGTCTGTGCAGCCACCTCCCGGTCTATTATATATATTCTTTACAAATAGTACATTTCTAATGCAAAACGTAATAAGTCAAAACCTGACTTATTTGCATGTACGTTATTTAACCAATGTTCCCGAATGGGAACATTGCATTATTTGATATACAAAGCATATATTTTCCAATATAATAACGATGTTCTTATTTTTCCTATGAAATATAAGGTTGATTTAAACTTTAGAAAAAAGAAATATTTATGTTTAAGCATTTATCGCAGGTATAAAGAATATGCAAATTCATTAATTTGCATAAAAATATATAATTTGTTTTTATTGTTTTCTCTATATTGCTTACATTTTACCGCTAGGAATCTAAATGTTTTGGAATTCGAGAAAATACTCAAGAACAATATACAATAGCATATAGCGGAAAATAATTTGTTATACTTGCATAGGTTGTCAATTAATAATCATGTTCAAAAATGCGAACACTTAAAATGAAAACAGCCAAAAAACTGCAGAAATATTTTTTTGTTGTTATTTTCTAAATCTGTATGTAAAAATTAAAACATTTGAAGCTGTAATATAGGAAAAACAAAATTATTATTACATTGCAATATTAATTCGGAGTGTAAACGGTGTAAAAGTATCTAATTAAATTATGTTCACTAGATTCAACTAAATCAAAAACAAATTTCATCGTCTTAAATGTATATGAAATTTTTTAAACATTTTCAGTCCAAAGCCACCAAAACTTATAGTCTTCTTCATTCTTTATTTCAGTATCAAAATTGATAAATCACAAATTTAATATCGGTATTTTTCGTAGAGGTGTTTCTCGTCTGTTCAGTTAAAAAGTTTTAGAAAAGACAAAGCCAATATTCTTTGCTCCATACATACATCCCATGGAAATTCTTAATAACTGTATTCCATCCCAAAATGTTAGGAATCAAAAATGCAATCAATATAAAACTTATTGTCTGTTAAACAAAATTCCTTTTATTGCTCACGTGATGACATGGAGTGCTTGGGAAAACTCGAAATATTAATTTTTTAAATGTTTTAAAATGTTTGACAATTTAAAGAACAAATTTATATGGATTTAAAAATGATTACCGTAATTTAAAAACATGAATTTTGTTACAAACATATAATTAATTTTCTTTTCATTTATTCTTGACCTTACAATAAGCTTTTATGTTTTGAATCTCCGTCTTCAAAAGTAGTAAGGAAAGATAAATATATAATGTGTCAAGCTTTAAGAAATATATATCTATTTTTTTATAATTTTATATTTATAAACATATAAATAATACTGAGAAACTGTGCGACTCAGTAGCAATTATTTATTTTTAATACCAAGTATACCAGTATCACAGTTAAATATATCGACAATTTCAGAGAATAACACTAAATATTACTTACGTTATTTTATTATATTCAAGTACGTTCATAAGAAAATTTGCACGGCTATGTTTAAGTCAACATTATTTCATAAGAAATAGTAAAATTTCATATTACTTATACATAATTCTTTCAAAATAATACATTACAAAACGTAATAAGTGAAAACTAGGCCTATTTACATGTAGATTATTTAATATCTAATTAAATTATGTTCACTAGATTCAACTAAATCAAAAACAAATTTCTTCGTCTTAAATGTTTATAAAATTTTTAAAATTTTTTATCCCAAAGCCACCAAATCTTATACTCTTCTTCTTTCTTTATTTCAGTATCAAAATTGATATATCAGAAATTTAATATCGGTATTTTTCGCAAAGGTGTTTCTCTCCTGCTCATTTAAAAGATTTTAGAAAAGACAAAGCCAATATCCTTTGCTCCATACATACATCCCGCGGTAATTCTCAATAACTTTATTCCACCCCAAAATATTAGAAATGAAAAATGCAAACAATATAAAAAATTTTGTCTGGTGTAGAAAATTCGTTTTATTGTACACGTGATGACGTAAAGTTCTTGGAAAAACTCGAGATATAATTTTTTTGTCTCAATATGTTTGGCAACTTAAAGAACAAATTTATATGATTTTAAAAAATGTCACAATAATTTTAAAAAGCACGATGTTTGTTATAAATATATAATTGACTTTATTTTCATCTGGTTTTGGCCTTTCAATAGGTTTTTCTCTTTTGAAAATCCTTTTAGTAAAGTAATAAGGAAAGATGCATTCTAATGTATCAAGTTTTAAGAAATTCACATTTTTTATTCATAATTTATTATTTTTAAACTAATAATCATTAATCTGGAACTGTGCGACTGTAATGTAATTGTTAATGTTTAACACTAATTGTGCCAATAATACAGTTAAATATGTTGAAAATTTCAGAGAATGATGTTAAATATGCTTATATTATTTTGTTATACTCAAGCACGTTCGAGTACGAAATAATAAAAATTCAAATAACTTATATATGTTACAGTGCAAACCCGATTTTAGGCCAAACTAGATTGGCCTAGGCCAAACCGGTCTATCCTAATGCACATCGGATAAACTAGTTTTTCCATGGCCAAACCGGTTTATCCTAACGCCTATCGGACAAACTAGTTTTTCCTTGGCCAAACTAGTCTATCCTAAGGCCCATAGGACAAACTAGTTTTCCCTAGGCCAAACTAGTTTGGCCTAACTCTTATAGGATAAACTACTTTAGCCTGCTGTTTATTAGTCTGAACTAGTTTATCCTAGGCCGATCTAGATTATCCTAGGTCAATTCAATTTGGTGTGATTTTATTGAATTCAATGACCGCCTCAGCGCCAACATTCTAGTTTGTCCTAGGCTGATCTAGTTTATCCTAGGCCAATGTATTTTACGTGTTTTTAGCACACAGGCGTCAAAGCCTGAGAAATAATGGGCTCGCAAGTTCTGTTTGTACGCATGTATGTACACATGTATGTACGTACGTATGTACGTAACACGATAACTCTTGATAAAAATAGTGTAACTTGACGTGTTATTATCTCATCAGACTACCAAAGCCTGAGAAATAATGTGCCCGGGGATTCTGTATCTATATATGTACGTAAGTATGTAACGCAAAAATTCTTGATAGAAATACCCGATTTGCATCAAACTTTCAATATAGGTATATTCTTATGAGGATTTTTTCTGTTTAATTTTGGGAGGTGATTGGAGAATAATAAGGGGGAGGAAGATCGAGAGGCTGATTCGCCCCTTCCCTTAAATCAAATAAATGGTTTTCCATGCATTATTAGCATATTTTATAATAAAAAAATTAGATATAGAAGCATTCTGATGAGGCGTCTCCATGATTAGTTGTGGATGTTCATTGTTTAAGTACCGTAATTTCGGGTGTATAAGCCGCAGATCAAACAATTCTTTTTGGACCCAGAAATCTTATTTAGTGATTAAAGACAAATATTTACGGCAATCTAACTAGTTATATTTGTTTCTTAAAAAATTCTCGGTCGAAAAAAAATTGTTTGAGCTGCGGCTTATACACCCGAAATTACGGTATAAAGAGAGGGGGAAATATAGGTAACGCCCCATAATTTATGCAAATGCTTTTTTCAAGCAGAATTTGCTGATTTGCTTAAATTTTTGAAATAGATTCATTCTGGTAAGGTGCTTCCCTAATTAGTTTTGGAAGTTAATTGGTTAAGAACAAATGGAAGAAAGGGGGACTCACGCCTAATTTTGCCAAATGGGTTTTTCATGCAGAATTAACCGATTTGCTGCAAATCTTTGATGTGTTCATTCTGATGAAACGCTTCTTTGATTAATTTTGGTGGTTCTTTGGTTAAGTATAAAGGGAAAGCATACAATTTATTTCCTTAAATTAGATAAATTAGTTATAATACAGAATTATCCAATTTGCTTAAAATTTTGGACATGAATTCATTTTGATCAGACGCTTCTTTAATTAATTTTTCTTTTGGTTAAGTATAATGGGGTAGTGGACGATTTATTGCCTTCCTTAAATTAAATAAATGGGTTTTTAAGCAGATTTATCTGATATGCCGATTAAATTTTGAACATAGTTTTTTTCATAAGGCGAATTCCTGAATAGTTTTGAGGGTTTAATGATTAAGCATAAAAGGAGGAATGTAGGATTACCCTCCTTAAATCAGATGAATGGTTTTTGAGCAGAATTATCTGATTTGCTTCAAATTTTGGATAATTGTTCAATTTTATAAAGCGTATCTGTGATTAGTTTTGGTGTTCAGTGGTTAAGTATAATTAGGGGAAATGGGAAAAGTAATCTCCCTTACTTGTTTTTTCGAGGGTGATATTTAAAAAAAAAGTCTAATACACAATTAGTGTAAACAGCCTGTGAATGCAAAGCCATTACTTTAACAGGGCAATATTCTTTTTAATATTAATCCTGACTATTGCTCTCTAATCTTCTGCAAAGTGGTTTTGCTATCACCCCTGTATAATGTATTTCATTTGAAGGGTAGTAGGAAGGGAAAGTTAGTTACAGGTTTGCACGGGCCGGAATTTCGAAGCCCGGTATAAAAATTAAAAGGTCAGCCCGAGCCCTGCCTGTACAAAAATCAGTGAAAAGGGACTCAGTCCGGCTCGACCTGGCCCTACTCAATTTTTGCAAAAAATTCAGATTTTAATTCACATACATTTAAGATTCCTTTAAAGAATACTGCATACATATTTATGGATAAATTTACAATGTATTTTTAAATTACGATGTGTTCGCCAAATGGAAAATACACAATGTATTATTGATTATTTAGATTCTTAGTCCTTCAATATTCAAATAGGAATTCTTTAAATAGTTAGAACAAAAGAAAAAAAGGAGTGTTATAAACATCATAACTTTTGAATATGTTTGTTAAAAAGTAGATTTGTAAATATATTTTTCTATCATTCCTTAAGAGTTTTCTCAAATCCAAAAGAGCTACATCCTAACACATTTATTAATTAATTCCTTTTCGGAAATGCATAAGATAAACAGGCATTCTCACTCAGAAAATATGTAATCGAATAGCGTTAACCATTTTTTCATAAAAGCGATGTATCTTTGAGAAAATATTATTAAAGCTACGTTTTGAATCGAATTTCTAGTTGCGACTTTACGGAAAAGAAAAACTTGACGCCGTGACAAAAATAGCTAAATGTCGACAGGTAATTAATTTCTCAAAAATGGAAAACGCTGTTCGATTCCACATTATGTTCAGCTGCGATCTGGCTCGAATAATAATAATAACAATAATAATAATAATAAAATCAAGCTTATCACAGCATGGCCTGAATCTGCAAAAAGAAAAAGAAAAATAAGCAAACACCATGCCCAATTTATCATGTCCCTACGGTGGACATGTTAAATTTCTGTATTGATGTTAGAAGCAATGACTCTTGACACACATTTATGCTTATTCTAGTGAAAGATATGTTTTTCGCGGCCAAACCCAATTTTGAGCCAAATTATATTAGCGTAGACCAAACTATTTTATCCTAACGCAAATTGGATAAACTAGTTTTCCTATGCCAAACTTATTTCTCTAAATGTCAATAGGATAAACTAGTTTTTCCTATGAAAATTGGTAATCCTTCACTTTTTCTTTCATACTTAACCATTAAACTCCCCAAAACTAGTCAGGGAATCGCTTATCAGAAAGAACATACATACAAATTTGGCGCAAATCCGTAAATTCCGCATCAAAACCATTTATCTAAATTATTGGGGGGTTACTTACTCTGCCCTTTGTTTTACACTTAAACGATAAACATCCACAACTAATCACGAAGGCATCTTGTCAGAATGATCCTATACCCAAAATTTTAAATGAAAACTGATAATTCCGCATGAAAAATCCATTTCTCTGAATTAGCAATGGGGTATTAGCCTCCCGTTCACCCCCTCTTAATCTTATCCAATGAATTCCCAAAACTAATCAGAAAAGTACCTTATCAAAATGAAACTACTTCCAAAATTTTAAGCAAATCGAATATGTCTACCGAGAGTTATCGCATTACGTACATATGTACGCACATACGTACAATCATGCGTACATACATGGTTACATACATAAATACAGAACCTGCGAGCTCATTATTTCTTGGGCTTTGATGCCTGTGAGCTAAAATCACGTAAAATTACATTGGCCTAGGATAAACTAGGTCAGCCTAGGACAAACTAGATCAGCCTAGGACAAACTAGAATGTTGGCGCTGAGGCGGTCATTGAATTCAATAAAATCACGCCAAATTGAATTGGCTTAGGATAATCTAGATCGGCCTAGGATAAACTAGCTCAGACCAATAAACAGCAGGCTAAACTAGTTTATCCTATACGAGTTAGGCCAAACTAGTTTGGCCTAAAAAAAACTAGTTTGTCCTATGGGCCTTAGGATAGACTAGTTTGGCCTAGGAAAAACTAGTTTGTCCGATGGGCGTTAGGATAAACCGGTTTGGCCTAGGAAAAACTAGTTTATCCGATGGGCGTTAGGATAGACCGGTTTGGCCTAGGCCATTCTAGTTTGGCCTAAAATCGGGTTTCGCCTGTAACATATATAATTCTTCCAAAATAATACATTACTGAAACAAAACGTAATAAGTCAAAACTAGGCCTATTTACATGTAGGTTATTTAATATCTTATTTAGTACCTTATATATCTTATATATTATGTAGGTTATTTAATTTACGTTCACTAGATTCAACTATATCAAAAACAAAATTATGCGTGTTAAATGTTTATAAAATTTTTAAAAATTTTTATCCCAAAGCCACCAAAACTTATACTCTTCTTCTTTCTTTATTTCAGTATCAAAATTGATATATCAGAAATTTAATATCGGTATTTTTCGTAAAGGTGTTTCTCTCTTGCTCATTTAAAAGATTTTAGAAAAGACAAAGCCAATATCCTTTGCTCCATACATACATCCCACGGGAATTCTCGATGACTTTATTCCACCCCAAAATATTAGAAATGAAAAACGCAATCAATATAAAACTTTTTGTCTGGTGTAGAAAATTCCTTTTATTGCACACAAGATGACGTGAAGTGCGTGGAAAAACTCGAGATATTAATTTTTTGTCTCAAAATTTTTGACATTTTAAATAAAATCTAAGTATTATGGTATTTGTTTGAAATATGTTATCGAATTTTATCATGAATATTTTACATTTTTAGAAACATTTACGCTTTTATTTTTTTTTTCATTTTACTGTTTAAATTAATTTAAAATTTACCTAACAATTAAATAATTAATTACTTAGCCTTCCTACCCTGTTGAAAATTACCCGAACTTGATTAAAAACATTTGACACCAGAATTTTTATTTAAAGCTATTTTACCTATTTATTTATCTTAGTTCTCCGAATCTTTTATTTAACTTTGTGTATAAAAAAATTTCTGGTTGAAATCGAATAAAATGTATGATAGAAATGGGTCGATTCGACCCATTCAGGGTAGGAAGGTTATACATGTATCACCGGATAAAAGATGTTTATAGTGTTACTGTTAGTTTTATAGTGAAAAATAACATGGTTATGATTACATAGAAAAAATCTGTATTCCAACGTCATTAATTACCTTCGAATTCAATTTTAAATAATTACTCGTTAGTCGCCAGTAAATGGTTAACCATTGGCATATGGCGATAACAAAAATCTACTGAAACTAAAATTATGAAAAAATGAGAACGGAATCGGTTGTTTTTTTAAGCAGGTTTAAAAGCCATTCAGACACATATTGGAAACCCTTCATCTGTCTCATTAAGTCTCAACTGACGCTTGACGCTTCGAAAGTGAACGAAGATGGTGATTTGGCAAGTTTGAAATGCGTAAGTTAAGACTCTGGTTTCTCAAACAAAACCTCTCGATCAGTATTAAAATCAGTGTTGTCATATCTAGCGGATTTTTCATTCAGAATTTCTGATTTATTACCACAAATTTTGAATAGTCCCATTCCTCTCGATCTGTATTATCATCAGTGTTGCCATATCTAGCGTATTTTTCATTCAGAATTTCTGATTTATTACCACAAATTTTGAATAGTTGTTTTCATTTCATATAGTTAGTTATACTGAACAGGTAATCATTAATGGACTTCTTAGTTGCAATCAAGCGAAGTGATGCATAAGCCAAAAATTGATACCATTAGTGATTCACTCGTAGGATTAGCATCGTGATTTCCTACACCCAGTTTTCCATGTTTTCTTACTTTTGATTGTACGTCAAACACAATGCTAAACGTACGCGTGAACCACTAGTGGTATCAATTTTTGGCTTATGCACCACTTTGCTTCCGGCAGACATGGGTCATTAGATTCCTCTGTTACTACTCTTTCATAAAAAGAAGGATTTTTTCTTGTGCTCGATGACTTGGGGTTTTGTGAGGTCGGCTCTTGGACTACTACTGTATCAGTCATTGGGAAAATGTAAATATCTAGTTAAAACTACTAAACATTTAAAAAAGTATATAAAAAAATTTTAGAATTATGAATAAACTCAGTAAAATGAAGGTAATTTAGAAAACTAATAAATAATGTACAAACTAAAATTTAAGTTATGAAAGCTATATGTTTACTAAAAAAAAGGCTAAATTATGAAATAAAAGAATGAGTATATATGTTTTTCATAAAATTATACAAATTTCGTGAGTAAAATATAAGACAAGTACTACAAAAATTATCTGACATATATTTGGAGTTAATGAGTAAAAAAATCCTCCAGATTTGCCAATGATGATTGTTATATTTTATTCTGTAAAAAGCAATTCGCGAACCGTTTTCGTAAAGGCATCAGCTTACACTCTTAAAACAAAAGCGTGGACTTGGCTTCTCAGGAAAGATCTGTAATTTATTGGATAGTGAATGAGTTACATTTTAAACGCTTTACTCGTCTTGATTTAAATTGATTTTTTTAAACTGCTCATCTTGATTTAAATTGCTTACAAACAACTCACTAGAGTTGTTTTAACTCTTTTTGAGAAGCTGCCCTTCAAATCGCGAGATCAGTGAATTTCGGCTCAACGTGAGTTGTTTTATGGCTGTGGTTGAGATCTTGCTGGTTGCTTATGATTCACTTTATTATTTTATATTAAACGAAATCAATATTTAAAGAAAGTAATTTAGAAAAATCAATAACGAAAATTCAAACAGCAATCTCGATAATATTTAGTCTACCTAGCACTGTATTAGTCTTTATTTTGATAACACTTTTATATTGTCTAAAAGTTTTTTACGTTTCGAAGCAATAATAAAACAAGTCAAAAATTGGACGACAAACATAGCAAATCATGTACATTCGTATTAAAACGAAGTTTTAAAAATATTCAGAACTTGATGTAATAGTATACAGTATGGAAGCTGAAATCTTTTGTGTGTCCCTGTAAATAATATCTATTTTCTATTGGACGAGAAGTAATTTCTAGTAAACCTCAGTAACATAAATCAATTTCCTAAACTGTGAAATAGTTTAATATAAATAAAACGCACCCCGATCAATGTTTCCACCATATACCATTATGTAAAAGGAATGCGTTTGTGTGACCCTGTAAATTAAAAGGAAATATTCTTTGCATCACATATTTTACAGAATGTGTAATTTAGTACATACTTCATAGATGCATACCAATTTTATTATATTCGAAAGGGTGTAACATCTTAAAATGCTTGAAATACTAACATCATTAAAATACTTTTTTTTTTCTTTGGCCGTAATATAACGGAATACCTTTGATTGTTCCTATAATTAAATTATACATCCGATTTTCATAAAATGTGAAATGACTCAACAAATATATTATCGCAACAATTATATAGTTTAAATTTCAAACGATTCGCTTGGATAGTTTTTGCTCTGATAAATACGGATTGACGGACAGACAGACGGATGAATGGGTTGGATGACAACAACGGGTACTACGTATTTTCATTATTAAGAAAACACCTAAAATAATTTATAATAAATAAAGAAAATCAATTTGGCATATCGTTCGAACGAAGAAAATATAAATTAGTCAAAATAAAATGTTTGACTTAAATCGAGAAAAACTAATATAAAAAAAATAAATTTATAATAGGAGGATTAGCGTATTTTATCAAAAATCAAATCTTTTCAAAAGTGTGTTTAAAGGAAGAATTAAATTAGATTTGCTCTACCGTTTTATCGTGAGTTATAGCCACCCTGTAAGGTAATTCTTTTTCAATAATGGCTGTCTATTTATCACATATATTACCTGTCCGGGAATTTGACAGTTATATAGATAACAATGTCTTCTTTTCTTTGCAGATGCCAAAATTTCAATATTGGAAATCTCAAACGATGATAAATAATAGTATTTCATTTTAGTATATTTTTTTCGAGGAAAATATTTATGAAATTCTGCCCACCACAAATAATAGCACTTCCCAAAATATCAAACTTTAGAGCATTATAGAACGGTATTCAAGAAGTTTCAATTTTATGAAAGGGAAAATATTGAACTTCAATTCACACGACCCTACAAATCCAATAATAAAGTGTTTATGCTGAGAAATTCTCGCAGGAAAAAAAATGTCTTTTGAGATTTAAAATATATTTCATTTCAGAAATATTCTTGATTTTTAAAATGAAAATTTGTGTTTTCGTAGATATTGCGATAAAAGCTTTAAAAAAAGTACTATCAAATTTAGATGACATATTATTTATTTATTTACAAATTTTATTTATTTAGTATTTTTCATTATTATTATTGCATGTTTAAGTTAAAATACATGTTATCAATTAAGAATTTCCCAATCATAAATTTTAATAGTATCGACAAAAAGCAAAGTAGAGTGTTGTTTTGACCCTTTCCAGCACGGGCAAAATCTGTAGTAAAATGAGAAATTATCAACTAACACCGGAATTCACAAACGAATTTTTTAGATATTTTGTAATCCTTAATTTAGGCATTTCTTGTAAAAGTAAAATTTTACTCAAATGTTATTAGTGCCGATTGCAAGTTTGGATTAGGTATCTCAGACCGGGCACAGTGTGCCGGAAAGGGTTAAGGTCCCAAATAAAGAGTATGCATAGTTAAGTTAAAATACATGTTATCCATTAAAATTTTATTAATTATAAATTTTAATAATATCAACAAAAAGCAAAGTAGAGTGTTGTTTTACGGTCACAAATAAAGTGTAACACAAACATTTTTAGTTTTGCTCTTTTATTAACTCGCTTAGAGTGCTACATGCGCAAAATTGGGTCTCCTTAAACGTGAAGCTTTTTTGATGAGCTGAAATTTATAGGTCGTTAGAGCCATGCGATGTTTTCTTTTAGTGCTTTATAAAGAGCGTGTCTACCTTTCGCCGCTACACAGAGTTGAGGCACAGAATTGAAGACGCTATTTATTCCATTACTCCGGTTTTCTTAACCAATGTCTGAATGGAAGTTTGGATGGTTGCCATATATTCAAGTGCACATATTAAACATTTAAAATAAGAACTAGGTTAGTTTACCTTCGGTTTGATGTATGATCCGTTGTAAATACTCTAAATTAAAACTGAGTAAAATATACTGAAAAAATATATCATTAAAACTGAGACATAATGCTTTATGAATAACCAGTGTATTATTACTTGAGCATAATTGTTCCCATTTCAGATTTTTTTTCTTTTTTAAATAAGAAATTTTGATTTCATTCCCGCAATTAAAAAAAAAAAAAAAAAAAAAACAGAAATACTTTGGCTTTAAGTAACCAAGGAACAATTGAACAATATAGAAATTTTCTGAATTGCCTATTTTCTGTGCAACTGTACATCCATAGTAGTAGTGCTTGGACTAGTTGATGTATAGAAAGCCATTAAAAATTGTATAATAGTGCCTAAGTCGTGAAAAATAAAGTAATAAAAAGTTTAACAGTTACTAAAAGGAAAAAAATAAGAAAAAGAAGAAAAAAAATGAAAAATGAAAAATGAAAATATCCTATTAGATCCAAAAAAAGAATACTTGGAGAATGAGCTATCGGGACAAATCCCAACTAAAAATAAAAGACTCCATTTAGAGACCATATATTTTTTAGGTTAAAGTGTTAAAAACTAATAAACAGCATAAAGCCAAGTTTATTATAAATTTTACAAATTTACAAGCTTATTTATAAGTTATAAAGACAAGGCAATACATAAAGATAAAGTTTAAGGAGGCATAGTATGAGGGAATCTCAATCTTCATCATTTAATAGACAGGAATGTTACTACAGCACAGGCAATCACCTCATCAATTTAACGGATAAAAACCTAGAATTTGTTAAATCTTTCCTCGCGTGTTAATCAGCATTCAATCAGCCAACTCATATCTTGATGAGAAACACCTAAAAGCATGAATTTAGCAGTTGACTCATAAGCTAACCATTAGGTTTTACTCCTTCCAATCCTCTATAATGTCATATTTTTGGATGCAGGAAAACACAATGGTAAACCTAAGAGTTTGTCAATAAAATAGGGTTTTTTGGTATTTTTCACCAAGATATGACTTGACAGACTGATTATGCTGATACATATCACTTTATGACATCGAAGATTGCAGGCTTAAGTCGTTCGAATAATGTTCAAATTGTCGAAAAGTTTGTATTAAAATGTCCGTTCAAATATTAAATTTTAATAACGCAGTAAATCTTACTCAAATGAATTAAATAAACTTCAGATTAAAAAATGATATATATACATTTAATTACAAAAAGGAAAATTAATTATTACTCTCACTGAGAGTTCAATTTTTACCGAACAACTCGGTTTAAAACATTCTATTACTGAAGAATAAAAAATCGTCTGTCAAATAAAAACAAAAAAGGTTCGTTGCCAACAGCAACCAAGTAACAAAATTTGGTTTACAAACCAAGGAGGCATTCATAACATACGGATTAATATGCGAATTGAAACGTAACTAATCCTAGATTTTCATCCATGAACTCGATGACGTTTTTGTCTATGCTGTCACCTCCCAGTCTATAACAAGAGAGAGTATTTCGGGTGTCTACGATTAAAAAGGGTCGGTGATCTCGATTATGTCATTAGAGGTTTTATAAACATATTTGCACAAATGTTTGTCTGGCTCATTGTTTCATTTAGTAAGTGAAGTTGAATTCAAGTGCGAGCAGACAGTGCACTGTTAAAAATCTGCTGCATTTTGCTGCAACGCACTCCACCGCTTATATATAATATCTCTATTCCAACCAATGAGAAAGCTCCATTTCACGGCCAAGTAACCGTTTTCTATATAAGCAGGCGAGTGCGTTGCAGCAAACTGCAGCAGATTTTTAACAGTGTGGTATTTCTAAGTTAGCGCTTGTCATTTTTGATGCTGCGAAGATTTATGATATGTGATTTACAAAGAGATTCCATATTAATTTTATAGACAAATCCCCTGATGGCACAAGCATATATCTGTATAGGTCGGATGCTTGCACTGTATAGAATTAGTTTAATTCATATGAACGAGATTTGATTTTTAAGAGAGGAGAGATTATATAATATAAAGTAAATATAAAAGAGAAAATAGTTTTTCAAAAAGCAACTCTTGTTTCTTTTTCGATTCTGTGAGTATCACATGTAATACTTATGTGACAAGAGAATGATATAAATTAAAAAGTTTATTTATTTTATTTATTTATTTATTTATTTTTTTGCATTTTTATTATTTTTCTAGATAGTTGAATGTTTATGGCTTAAATGAAAATCAAGTAATGACAGTACTGATTTTTATTTCCTCATAAAAAAGTATTATTTCTATCTGAGTTCTCAAAATGCTTTCTATGTACACCGTCCAAGAAAATAAGAAGTTTTCAACTAACTTGAAATTTTTACTAGTAAAAGCAATGACGATTTACAGATTATTTTATTAATTAAAGACCTTCAAATTTTAACTGAATAATTTAGGTTACTTATAATTAAATTGGTATTTTAAGGATGCTAGTAATTTTTTCTGAACTTAAATTAGCTGCCTTTAAAATACCAATTTCAAAAACAGGACTCCTACTGTTGTCTATGGCATCTTTTTGTTGGTGCAAAAATTAATGAATATGTATTCCCAGTATTATTTTAAATTCGTTGCCATTATGCTTTCCTAAATTGTTAAACTGACTTATATTTCTGCTCTTAAAGAGATCATTTTATTACTTTGTCCTTTTTTATATATCGATAGTTACTTAATGCTTTGTCATAAAAAGTGTCTTGTATTTAGGAAATGTTCCTATTGGGAGCCATTTTTTTCTTTGTAAGCATGCTAACATTAGTTATAATAGTAGGTTAGGCAATAGCATAGATATTGATTAATTATCAAAGCTTACCTCTAAATAGACCAGGCAAAATAATGTAATATAAACATTGCTTCTATATGAAGACGACGATCAGACCTCAGAGGTTAATGAACAAAATTCAGTAACAGTAAACTAAACGACAGAAAACGTGTTTTTCTATTAACAGAAGAAATTTTGAAAGTACGTATAATAGTTTCCCTGTTATAATATACAGAAAAAACGGGGTTTTTAACATAAATAAATACATACAAAATCAAAACAGAGATATAAATAAAATGAGTTTAAATAACAATAGAAAAGCACTGATAGTAAGGTTATTGAATCCATTCAATTTTTAAATCACAAGATTTTATGAACTTCACCTTTTATATAATTTTAGTTAACATTTTAAAGAACTTATTTTTATAGTGGATAATTTTGGAAAAATACAATAAAACATACTAAGTGGGAAGAGCAAGGAATCAATATGAATTATCGTCTTAGAATTAATGTTGTTTATTACATATATTTAGAATTTTTCCAAAATACTAAACATTCCTAGTGAAGGCAAGATTCCGTTATAAACAAGCTACAATTTCTCAGGATTTACTATATTTCATGATCTTACCTCAAGAAATTTCGCAGATTACGCGGAGGTGGCATCAGAACTGTTTGACACCTTAATTTTCATCACTGGAGCCTTGACCCCTATAACAAAGGAGTACATTTCTATTTTTATTTTATTAATAAATGTTTTGAGTTGTTAGTTACGATAATGCTTTCCAAAAATATTAAACTGTCTCATATTGCTGCTCTTAAAGGATCATTCTATTGCTCTGTGCTTTTTTATATATCGATAGTTACTTAATGCTTTGTCATAAAAAGTGTCTTGTATTTAGGAAATGTTACTCTTGGGAGCCGTTATTCCTTGGTAAACATGCTAACATTAGATATAATAGTGGGTTAGGCAGGAGCATAGATAATGATTAATTACGAATGCTTGCCTCAAGATAGATGAGGAGAAATAATGTAATATAAATATTGATTCTATATGAAGAGACAACCAATTCCTCAAAGGTTAATGAACAAAATTCAGTAACAGTGAAATAAACGACATAAGTGGGTTTTCATAGTAACGGAAGTAATATTGAAGATGTATAATAGGTTTCCTGCTATAATATACAGAAAAAACACAGTTTTTTATAATAGATAAATACATATCAGCTCAAAACAGAGATATAAATAAAATGAGTTTATATAATAATGTACAAGCAGGGATAAAAAATTTATTAGAAGTTAGATTCAATAATTCTTTCCAAAAATATTAAACTGACTTATATTGCTGCTATTAAAAAATCATTATATTACTCTGTCCTTTTTCATATATCGATTGTTACTTAATGATTTGTTACAAAAAGTATCTTGTGTTTGGGAAATGTTCCTCTTGGGAGCCATTTTTTCTTGGTAAATATGCTAACTTGGATATAATAGCAGGTTAGGTAATAGCATAGATATTGATTAATTATGAATGATTACATCAAAATAGACGAAGAAAAATAATAAAATATAAATATTGCTTCTGTATGAAGAGACGATCAATCCCTTAGAGGTTAATGAATAAAATTCGGTAACAGTGAAATAAACGACAGAAGTGTGTTTTCCTAATAACAGAAGCAATTTTGAAAGTATATATAATAGTTTTCCTTTTATAATGTACAGAAAATATTCTTTTTTTAATATAGATAAAGACGTACCAGCTCAAAAGAAAGATAATAATAAAATGAGTTTATATAATAGTGTAAAAAGAATGATAAAAAGTTTAAAAGTTAGATACCATAACGCTTTCTAAAACGGTTAAACTGACTTATAGTTCTGCCCTTAAAAAATCTGTATTACTCTGTTATCCCGTCAACCAATTTCGCCAAATTATACAAATCGCAAACTAATAGCCATATTATACATACTGACATAATTTTTATTTTAAAAAACGAAAAAACAAATAATTAGTAGAATAATATTACAAATTCAAATTTAGAAAAACGAAATAAAAATCACTTAAGGACATTTTAAACACGTGAATCGTATTTTATGTCATTGAATGTGACATTCACGATCATCCATTATTAGCATTTAATCTTATAGTTTGGCGATAATTTTTTGGTCGACGGTATAACCTAGTAGTACCAAAAAATCATTCCATTATTCTGTTATTTTTATATATTAATAGTTACTTAATGCTTTAGTACAAAAAGTGTCTTGTAATTAAGAAATGTCCCTCTTGGGAGCCATTTTTACTTGGTAAACATGCTAACATTAGATATAATAGTAGTTTAGGCAATGGCATAGAGATTGATTAAATATCAAAGTTATGCCTCTAAATAGACGAGGAAAAATAATATAATATGAATATTGCTTCTATATGAAGAGACGATCAATCCCTCAGGGATTAATGAACAAAATTCTGAAACAGTGAAATAAACGACTGAAGACTGTTTTCCTATTAACAGTAGTTTTCCTGTTATAATATACAGAAAAAAACGTGGTTTTTAACATAGATAAATACAAGATCATACACATACATACAAGCTCAAAACAGAGGTATAAATAAGATGAGTTTATATAACAATGTAAAAGCCTCAATGATAATGAGTTTATTGAATCTATTCAATTTTTAAATCACAAGATATTTTATGAACTTTATTTTTTATATAATTTTGGTTAACATTTTAAAGAACTTTTTTTGTAGTGGATGATTCTAGAGAAATACAATAAATCATGCTAAGTGGAAAGAGCAAGGAATCAATATGAATTATCGTCTTAGACATAATATTGTTTATTGCATACATAATATATTTTTCAAAATACTAAACATTTCTACTGAAGACAAGATTCCGTTATAAACAGGTTACAATTTCTCAGTTTGTACTATATTTCATGACCTTATCTCAAGAAATTTCGCAGATTACGCGAAAGTGGCGTCAGAACTTTTTGACACTTGATTTTCATTAGTGGAGCTCGGACCCCTGTAACAAACGAGTACCATTTTATTTATTTTTTATCAATTAATGTTTTGAGTTCGTAGATGCGATAATACTTTCCAAAAATATTAAACTGACTTATATTGGTGCTCTTAAAGGATCATTCTACTACCCTGTCCTTTTTTTATATATATATCGATAGTTACTTAATGCTTTGTTACAAAAAGTGTCTTGTATTTAGGAAATGTATCTCTTGGGAGATATTTTATTCTTGGTAAACATACTAACATTAAATATAGTAGTAGGTTAGGCAATAGCAGAGATATTGATTAATTATGAACGCTTGCCTTAAAATAGACGAGGACAAATAGTGTAATATATATATTGCTTTTTTATGAAGAGACGATCAATCCCTCAGAGGTTAATGAACAAAATTCTGTAACAGTGAAATAAATGACAGAAAATGTGTTTTCCTATTAACATAAGCAATTTTGAAAGTATATATAAAAAAATTTCCTGTTATAATATGCAGATAAAAAACGTGGTTTTTAACATAGATAAATAAATACATATGAACTTCTTTATATAATTTATAAAACCTTTAATATAATTTTGGTTAAATTTTAAAGAACTTTTTTTTATTCTGGATGATTCTGGAAAAATACAATAAAACATGTTAAGTGGGAACGGCAAAGAATTAATATAAATTACCGTCTTAGAAAAAAATGTTTATTGCATATAAATATATATTTTTTCAAAATACTAAACATTTCTAATGAAGACAAGATTCCGTTATAAACAGTTTACAATTTCTCAGGATGTATATACTGGAACTATATATCAGGAACTATATTTCATGACCTTACCTCAAGAAATTTTGCAGATTACGCGAAAGTGGCGTCAGAACTGTTTGACACTTTATTTTCATCACTGGAGCCCTGGACCCTATAACAAAGGAGTACGATTTTATTTATTTTTTATTAATTAATGTTTTGAGTTCATAGATGCGACAATACTTTCCAAAAATGTTAAATTGACTTATATTGGTACTCTTAAAGAATCATTCTACTACCCTGTCCTTTATTATATATCGATAGTTACTTAATGTTTTTGTTACAAAAAGTATCTTGTATTTCGGAAATGTTCCTCTTGGGAGCCATTTTTTCTTGGTAAACATGTTAACATTAGATAAAATTGTAGGTTAGGCAATAGCATAGACATTGATCAATTACGGATGCTTACCTCAAAATAGACGAGGAAAAATAACACAATATAAATATTGTTTCGATATGAAGAGACGATCAATTCCTTAGAGGTTAATGAACAAATTCGGTAGCAGTGTAATAAACGACAGAAGTGTGTTCTCCTAATAACGAAAGCAATTTTGAAGATGTATAAGAGTTTTCTGTTATAATATACGGAAAATAACTTTTTTTTAACATAGATAAATACATACAAGCTCAATACAGAAATATAAATAAAAAAAAGTTTCTATAATAAGGATTACTTTTATTAATGTTGTTGTGTTTTGTTTTGAATTGCTAAAGAGGATTATAGTTTCCAAATATGTTAAACTGACTTATATTGCTGCTCTTAAAGAATCATTCTATTACTCTGTCCTTTTTCATATATCGATAGTTACTTAATGATTTGTTACAAAAGTATCTTGTATTTGGGAAATGTTCCTCTTGGGAGCCATTTTTTCTTGGTAAATATGCTAACATTAGGTATAATAGTAGGTTAGACTATAGCATAGATATTGATTAATTATGAATGCTTACGTCAAAATAGACGAGGAAAAATAACGCAGTATAAATATTGCTTCTACATAAAGAGACAATCAATCCCTTAGAGGTTAATGAATAAAATTCGGTGAAACAAATGAAAAAAGCAGTAAAATAAACGTCAGAAGTGTATTTTCCTAATAACAGAGCTAATTTTGAAGATGTACAATAGTTTCCTGTTTTAATATACAGAAAAAAATTTGGATTTTAAGATATATAAATAAAAATGGTGTATATATTGTAATGTAAAAGCAAAGATTATATTTATGAAAGTAATTGTTTTTTGTTTTCAGTATAAAAATATAATTTCAAATTAAGCTTTCAGTGGTGAATAATTTCGATTTAATATAATGATTTGAGCTTCGAAACACGTTTACAAAATGTTATAGACTTACAATTTGCTGCAAATGGTACAGCCTATCGACTGTATTTACAGAAAATGGTCACATAACCGTAAGTTAGGTCTATTCTGACAATATTATTGCTCACATTATGATCAGAGCAGGGTTCAATTATGATTATGTAAGCATCTTAAAAAAAAAGAAAAAAAGAAACGATCTTATGACATGGACAGTTTTCTGCATATTTTTAAGAATGTATTAGAGCTATTTAAAGAAGCTGATTAGAGTTAAATGGTCTATAAATCTTATTAATCTTTTACGACACGGATTTAGATAAACATTATAAATACTCATTAATTTTTATTTTCTTCTTCTTAATAAAGAATGTATTCTAATAGAATTTTTTTTACTTCCGGTTTTAGATTACGTACGGATTTAGATTTTTAGGCTGCAGAGAGCCCGAAAAAAATCCCAAAATTTTTAAACCGATACCTACTGTAAAATCTCGATTATAAGCTTCCCCCTCCTGTTCTCTTTCAGAAGCAAAATAAATTAAATTTGGAGGGAACATGTAATCAAAAACACTTTTTTATCTTTCATTTAGAGGTAAATAAGGCAAATTTAGGGGTAAGAATCATTTGCATTTTTGCAGATTTCCAATAAATTTTATAAATATGCTTCCTTTTTAAAATCTCCCTCAAACAAGCAAAATTTAAATGCTTTAATATTTTTTCAAGTTTATTTCTTTATTTTTTTATTTTTATTTTACTGCAACAATATTTTATCAATCATCTAAGTCAACACCCCCTCCTTCTAAATCTACTTACTTTCATTTTATAGTATTTTGCTTAAACATGAAACCCCAAAACTACGGAAAATACATATATATT
The DNA here is from genome assembly GCA_964019185.1 of Maratus speculifer. Lineage (NCBI taxonomy): Eukaryota > Metazoa > Arthropoda > Arachnida > Araneae > Salticidae > Maratus > Maratus speculifer. Next base: position 274,379,633 of record OZ025295.1, on the reverse strand, counting down.
CTTTTTAGGTGAATTTAACAGATAGTATAACTAGTGATTATAGTAACACATGAATAAAATAATAGAAACATGTAAAGGATAGTTTTTCCTTGTATTCATTTGTGCGCGACGTGTGTTCACAACTGCCCCACCGTTAGGGAACGTGTGAATAGTTTCTTGAATTTATAAAACAATGTAAAAAAGTTAGAACTATAAAGGTAACTAAAAATACCACTTGTAAAAAAAAAGTTTTGTTTACTATGATGAGTAATTTTTGTTCATAGAAATTAACCCAGCTATGAGAAAAAGCTATGGTTCTGTGAACTGTTCACATGTGTCCCAGTCTCCGCTATATAGAAGATATTACAACAAATTCCTATTTTACATAACTTAAGCGAACTCTGCAGCTTACATGTTTAGTTAAATGAAGTGCAGGAATTGATATAAAGCCTTCCGCCACCGATCATCATGTTTGAAAGAAATTTTAACAAGCTCAGTTATCTAAGGCGATTTAACCTAAAAGCTTGTTCGTTTTTTAAATTTAATTTCTGAAAAAATAAGGTTAGTCTTTTTATAATTGATTACTAGAACAAGCTGAAGAAAGAATCATATAAAGAATTATCGCTTTTCATCAGGAAAATTCGATAAGATGTATAATAGCTTTTATGTCTTTTTGAAGAGAGTTTCTTAGAGGAAAATTAAAGAATACTTAATTTAATTTTTTTTCATTATAAAATACAGAATTAGCAAAGAATTCCCAATGAATTTATTTTAAAACATGTTTCAATAAAATTTGTGTTTAATGGGCAGTTATATCTTTCTTTTAAATTTAGTTTGCTTCTTTATACTTTAGTTAAGTACCTAATCTATAATAAAAATGGAATAAAATCTTACATAAGAATTTGAATTTAGGGTATAACAAAGAAAGCTTGAATTGATTAGGTAAAGTATCACAAGTGTAGTTGGTATTGAACTGAAATGTTCGATGTTATGTTAAAACGGTCTGTTGGAGACTAAAGAATTTTTTTTAATCCTCCAATAAAACGAAAAGCTAAAAAGTAGAAGTATCACTTAAAAATTTCCATGGATCTGGATCTTGACCGGAAACTAATTGAAATCAATTTTCTTTCGTGAAACTGCAATCGGGCCTGGTCGTTACATTTTCCATTCCGGGATGGCCCCAAAACAATTTTTCTGCATTTTTTTCCTGGGCCGAGCCTTAATGTAACTCTTTCCGCGAAAAAAAGTTGCAGGACCGATCCTGACTAACCCGTATGCAAAATAAGTAAAATATTTCCAGGCGCAACGGTTTTTGTAAAAAAAAAAAAAAAAAAAAAAAAAAAAGCGTATAATTTTAAGAGTAACTATTATCTTACATTTAAAAAAATATTTTTATCTCTTTAAAAAATACAATAAGTATTTTTATGCAATAATATTAAAGTACAGTAAAACTTGTAAACAGTCGTTAGATTAGCTTTTATGTCCTATCAGGCCGATCTTTTAACTTTTATATTGGGCCAAAAGAGCAAGTTCTACGAAGGGTCAGACCCAAATCTATAAATTTCGACTCGTAAAAAGTATAAATTGAGTTGCATATCAGAAAATGTTTATCTAATGATTCATAACATCTTTAAAAAAATGATTTCGAAGTAATGCACTACAAAAACTATTCGGTAAGATTTACGAAAACATATGGGGGCAAAAGAAACTTTGTTTTCATAAACGACTCTTTAATTATCAAAAATATATCGATTCCTGAGGTTTCCAATGATACAGAGCTCTTTATGCAGTCATGCGTAACTCGGGGGAAAATGTATATTTTCGTTCGTATGCTGTATTATCGTAAATAAAGATGTTTATTTTTTTATTATTATTTTATTTATTTATTTATTTATTTATTTATTACAGCAAATATGGTTTAATCTAGTCTCACCTGGGCAAAGAAAAATATTTAATCAAAGTTTAAAATACGTTTGATTTAATGTTGAAACTCAAGAATTTCGAATCAAACATTCGTATTTAATTGTTATCATCCATCAATTGCATCCATATTTTCAATCAGTTTTTAAAATCTCTTAAAGGCATCAAAACTTTGCACCTGACTTTGCACTTTCAATATATATTAAACGTCTGTAATATAAATAAATAGTGATTTTAAAATTTCATAAATGCTTTATTTTGTCATTTATTATAATTGGGAAATAGTAAAGTAGTGGAAGTCGATAAACTGTTTTGAAACATTCTAATTTTGACATATTGATTTAATCAATACCAGAAAGTTTGGAGACATAAGATTTAGATAACTTTTACCAAAATATTTAACTATATTACCAGAAAAAATACTTTTTAGGAAAAGTTTAAATGAGATAAACTTTTTTCACAAAATCAAAGTCTTAAAAAAGAAAACCAGACACAGGTAAGTAATGAACTTTACTAGTACTTTGGCTTATGCTTTATACTTTTGAATAAAACTTTTCAAATTCAGCTGTTTGTGTTATGGATAAGTAGTATTAAATAAATCCCAACTGTATAATTTTATTTCACAAATAATAATTTTAAAACCATTTTTTACATATGCAGGGTGGTTAAAATTAAACTGACGGTACTCAGAGACTCATAACTCCGGTTCTACTGAGCGGATCCGAATGAAACTTCAGATATATATTACGTAGATCATGCGGCAGGGGTTTTCGTAAAAAAAAAAAAAAAAAAAAAAAAAAAAAAAAAAAAAAAAAAAAAAAAAAAGTTTAAAATTTCGCCATTAGATGGCGCTGTAGTGCTAAAACCATATGTAAATGAGTAGTTAGAGCAATTTTGCTATAAAAGCGAACGTAAAAGTCACGATGAACGGGTTTGTTAGGCGTGCAGTAACAGGTGATCGATACAGGAGTCTCCTGGAGAATCATGTTGTCCCGGCGTTAAGACAAAGAGGCTGTTTGGCTACCACAATATTCATGTAAGATGGAGCAACTGCTTATACGGCGAGATGTGCAAAAAATGTGATTCAAGACAATTTCTCTGATGAGCGTGTCTTCTCGCGTACTTTCCCCATTTCCTGGCCAGCAAGGTCGCCAGATCCGAACCCTTCTGACTTCTGGCTGTGGGGTTTTCTGAAAGATCATGTGTATCAAGGGCGTGTAACTAATTTAGCGGACTTAAAAGCTAGCATCCTACGTCATGTCTCCATGATTCCTACTGATGTGTTGCGTGCCGCCGTTGATAAAGCGGTGGTACGCTTTCAGCATATTGTTGACCGACAAGGTATGCACATAGAGCACACAGGTGTGTAAATAAATAAAATATTCTGTCAATCTTTGATTTTTGAATTGTTATCTGTCATTTTATATTGTTAAAACGCCACCTAGTGGCAAAATTTATTTTATTTTATTTTATTTTTTTTTTACAAAAACTTTGTCCGCATGATATACATAACATATATCTGAAGTTTCATTCGGATCCGCTCAGTAGAACTGGAGTTATGAGCCTCTGAGTACCGTCAGTTTAATTTTAACCACCCTGTACAAGAAACTAAAATAAAAAATTTAAATCTAAAATACCAAATTATTGTTGATAAGAAAAACTGGGAAAATCATGAAAAGGTAACATTCTATTTAGTGCAATCTTAAGAGGTCCCAATAACATTTTGTGTTTTGGTAAATCAAGTAAAAGAATGAAAAAATCCTTCTGCCAGTTTTCATCATGTTTCAAAGAAAGATTGACAAACTCAATTACCGTAAGACATTTTTTAACATAAAAGCCTGTTCTTCCTCGGCTTTGTTTTCTGTTTTGAGAAAGTACAGTATTTTTATAATGAATTATTCCAAAAATAAAGAACTAATCATCAATTTTCATTCGAAACGCTCAAAATGTAACCGTTATTAGATATTTTGTATAAGACATTCAATAAAAAATCGAATTTTATAATTTATTGTATTAAAAATGATTTAATATAAAATTATTTTAAAAATTTGTAAATAAAGTTTACGATTATCATTATTAAAACTATCGCCAATAATGCCTTATCGTAAATGTCACATTAACTTGACATTGAACGCGTTGCATTTGTTTGTTATGTCATCAAGTAATTTTTAATTCAATGTTTTATTTGTAGTATTAATAATATTTTACTAAATTATTTGTTCTTTGATTACTGAACTATATATGTATATCAGAATTTGTAAAATTTACTAAAAATTTTGCGATTTATATTATACGTCGAAATGGGTCGACGGGATAACCAAGTAATACCCTCAATTCCGTAATAGAGTATTACTATGCATTAAAAATATTTTAATATACGTTTAAATTTTATTTTATAATTGCAGATGCATTTTATAAATAGTTCACAATTCTTTTTTTTTCCATATATTATAGTATGCATATCCATGATGGGTAAGTACAGTGAAACTCGTTTAAGATACGAAACAGCGGACCGAGAGCATTTCGTATCTTAACCTCCTCAGTCCTGAGACAAATTTTACGTGGCACCACAAAAACCAGTATAAATTTTTTATGAAACATCTCCAAACATGTATTAGGTTGTATATCGATGCTTCTAACATGCACACATCTATTAAAAAAGTCTAAATGTAATTTTAGCAATTCTAAAAGAAATTAAATTAATTTAAAGGGTGATTTTTAGTGTCGCCTCCAGGCGACATCAGGACTGAAGAGGTTAAGCGGGATCGTATCTTATCCGGATTTCATAGATCCTTGAATTATAATGCACATAAAAAGTGTGCATATTGTTATTAACGTATTTTAGCCATTTATAACTCTTATTTTACTCATTTCTCACACTTTTTAGATATTCTAGAAAATTTGATTTTAAGGTATTAAAATAAGAATAATTTTCTGTTTCTCGAAAATTTTATTGAATATCTGTTTATACAGTAAAAAAATTAAAATGTCTTTATACAGTACTCGCTGCCAAATTTAAAAAAAGACAATAAAACTAAAATTTGTTAATTTTTGAAAACAGTAACTAAAATACTTTACATGCTTAATAAATTTTCATAATAATTTTGTGAAAGACAAACAAAATGTATGCAAGGAACAATAATTATTTGATACATTATGAAAATAGTGATGTAGTTTTTGTTTCTTGAGAAAAAGTCGTTTACCTTGGTTTGGTGCAACTTAGGGCGAGATTTTAATAGGAAGTTTTCTGCCTTGATGTGGTAAAAAAAAAAAAAAAAAAAAAATCTTCAACCTAAGAACCAGCATTCATCGAAGAGGCTGTCGATGTAAGCTGAAGAAGCTCATTACAGATACGAATGATAGTATGGTTGGGTTGGTACATCTGTTTCTTCATCCGTCTACTTCATCTGAAGACCCAAGTTCATCGGAACTTTTGACATCCGCAATTATATCCACGATAGAACGAACTTCACTTGTCACAACATGATCGTTAATTTTAACAAATAAGTCCCAATCTTTGCATTCCTCTTGATACTGTTCTTATTCTGTGATGTTAACATTTTGTAAAGTGCCGCGCAAAAGCAAATGACAAAAAGAAATTCATAAAAAGGAACTCCTGAGGATGATTTATATTAATAAAAATGATATAATAAAGAAAAGTGGCTCGATAAGCGATACAAAAAATAAAAAGCATAAAAGTATAGACGAATTTCACCAACCACTTTTTCATCCAATCAGAAGAGAGAACAACCAATGAAACTTCGGATCTATCCACTGTAGAGGTCTGCACGGGCCAAAATTTCCAGGCCCGAGCCCGGCCCAAAAGTTAAAATTTTGGCCCGGGCCCGGCCCGAACCAGAGACATATTGGCCCGATCCGGCTCGGCCCGAAAGTTAAAATTTCGGCCCAGCCCGGCCCGAACGAAAAAAATATTGACCCGGCCCGGCTCTGGTGAATTTCTACAGAACATTGATCTTTACTCTAACGAAAGAGTTCAGACCAAAAAAACTTATCTTAGTCTTTTTTTCTTTAATGTTTATAATCTCTATTTATGCAGAAGGGCCATAGGCTGCGATATTTACGCTTTTAACCCTTTGAGGGTCAAAACACTTCTATTCTTAAAATGCTGAAATGACTGATTGACACCAGAATTTAAAAATGAATTTATTTCAAAATAGATAAAAACTTTTCTGTTCGTACTTGATAAAATTAAAATCTTTTCAAATTTCTGGTGGCAATGTTGTGTTTCGCAATTAAAATTAAGTGGTATATATTTTATACCACCAAACTTCAAGGGGTTAATAAACCTTTGTTTGCTGTATGTAAATGTTTCAGTTATCATTAGTATTATTAATACATAAAAAAAAAATCTAAAAATGGTATATGGTAAAAGTAAAATTTTCTAAGACATTGGGAAAAAAAAAATACGTTTAATTTTTAGCAGATGTAAATGTTTAATATATATATTTTTTTCGCGTATTGTTGTATTCATTTTGCATGGAGGAACAGTTTAAAAGAAATTTGCAGTTTTCAGTTTAAGGATGTATTTCGATTCAAACTGCTGATTTTCCGATTTATTTTTAAATTCATTTTTGCTCTCATATGCATCAAACTGGCAAATTGTCTTATTTAGAAAATACCCAAGGTGCCTGTTTGTCAATTCTTTGATAAATGCAGAAAATATTGCAAAAAAAAGCAATCAAAAACGGCATTTTGAACCGATTTTTCCAAAGCGGGAGATCTCGGAACGAAAAAAAGTGTCCTACTGAGAAAGTAATTGTTCATAAATCAAATTCTTATGAATTGAGCGTAAAAAGACATCACACGGCACCTTATACGTCTCTTCAACCCCCTCCCCCCCCCAGCAAGTTTCGCGTTTCTACTTTTAAAAATGTGTCTGAAATTGTATCGGAAAATTTCGAGCTGTTGAAGGTGGAAAAGATTTTTTTTCGAATACACTCTTAAACAAAAAATCCGTCATAATCATGTTTTTTTTTCTTTTAATGTGTTTAATTCTATTTTAAGACGCCTAGTGATCTACGATTCTTTAAAAAGAATAAATTCTAATGTTTAATTGTGGAATAATGACGACTTAAAAGTATATGTCTGTTTTGCAAAAAATTTTGGATCAAGCCAAACTTTACTCATTTATGAAATGACTTTTCCACGTCGAGAAAAAGATTTTCATACGGGAATATTCAACAGGAACTGATTATTTAAGTCCGTGAGGACTAGGAAGAACGAAATTAGCCTCGGCTTCGTACGGAAAAAATAAGTTAGACTCGGCCCGGCCCGATACTCCAGGAAAAAAAATTAAGGCCCGAGCCCGGCCCGAGTCTTCAGAAGCAAGGCCCAAGCCCTGCCCGGCCCGAATGCCGTTAATGAAAATCGGCCCGAGCCCGGCCCACGGCCCGTGCAGACCTCTAATCCACTGCTCCGTAAGAAGTGTGATGGTAAAAAAAAATAAAAGCAGTAGTTGTTTTTGTATTTTGTTGAAAAACAGGGAGCCAATCAAAATTCAGCATGCAAAAGTAGAAAAGAACATATTTTAGAGGGGAAAAAAGGTAAAAAGATAGTATCTGATGAAAAATAAATAAGATTTTACATATTCTGTCTAAAAGACACTTGATAAACGGATTACATAAGCACCATTTCGTATATCAAGCGGGTTTTTTTGGCATCAAGGGACCAATTTTCTTCGTATATTAAGCGGGATCGTATCTTATGCGTACGTATATTAAGCGGGTAATTTTACACAGGTTTAATAGGCAGTTTTCAAGGGACCGAAGATAATTCGTATATTAAGCGGGATCGTATTTTAAGCGGGCGTATCTTAAACGAGTTTCACTTATTACGGTGGCCCACAACGACTAATTTTCCTTCGAACACATACTGCTCATCCTTGACTGATTATTGTCGAATCCTAAAGGTGCTATTACACGTATCGTGCTGCAGGCGTCAAATTTCAGTTCTCCATGTTATCCTATGGGAGCAGGGGAGTCGCTTGGTTAGCGCGCGATTCTCTTGTGTCGGAGCGTCTTTGACGCCTGGAACGAAGCGACTCGCTAGTAAGAGCCAATCAAATTCTTGGAAATCCAAATGATGGTAAAGACTCTTCTCGAACAGCCAATGAAATGCTAAGAAAACGAAAAAACGCAGGCGATTTTTGTCGCTTGCAATTTTTACGTGTAATAGCACATTAAGAACAACAGAAGAACTCGCATTCAGCCATCTGACTAGTTCCAAAATTCGAACGACAAATTAACAGAGAGTGATAGAATGCATCAAGAAAATGAAAAATTCTCACTGAACATTGGATAAGAAACTAACGTTTTTAGTCACAAATGCAGGGTGATTCATCCTAACTGAACTTGTTTTTACTGTGATAATTTTGGGGAAAAATCAAAGCATTACAATGAAAATGCTATAATATCTACCTTATTTTAGATTAAATGGTATAATATGCTGGAAAATAAGGTTCTCAAGCAATCGTTAATATCGTATAAACTGGCAGTCTAGTCCAAAATGTGGAGCATATTGTCATCCTTTGCAGGAAACATACATGAAGTGCATACTTCTGGCGAGCATAATGGAAACTTCTACCCCTTTTTTCAATAGTATCACATTTACAACAAAAGTGAAAATGTCTTTTAAAAGATTTATCGTAATATACTTCACTTTTTTAAAGTTATTACCGTCAGCACAAATATAAATAGGACAGAACACCGGGGCAGAAACATCAGGGCAACAGTATTTTTAATTAATACGTGGTTTGCGACATCATACTCTCATATTCTATGATAATTTTTCATCACCTTTCTTAGTGATTCAGTCGAATTTAGAACACCTGAATAAACATTATGATCTCAAAATAGTATTTTTTTCTTCATAGTGATGCAATTATATATTTTTCTTTACTTATTAGTTTGTTCTTTTAAAGTATTGAGCACACCACTGATATGATAGTTGGCGATTATTTTTCAAGAGTTCCTATTTATCTTTTCAGGTCACTTGGTATTTGAGTGCAAAGTATTCTATCATGTGTTCGTGTTCTGTTTCTGTCTTTATGTCATACCGATTATCGAATGAAGGATATGGGTAGAACGGTGGGAATGATTACAGTGGGAGTCTTTTGAAAGCACCATTATCTATATTTATTTAAGGTAAGCAATATAAAAAAATCTCCAAACAATTAGTTTGAACCCATTACCTCCAGACTATCAAAAAACTATCAAAATGATAAAAAGCTTTTTTTACACTTTTTATATGATCGAAATTGTGCTAAAAAATTACTGATACCATTTGTCTATTTGGGCATTGTAATTAAGTATTTGCAGACTGCAAACGGCGGAAAAGGGTAAGTGGGGGTAGGTTCTATCAAATTAAACATATGAAATCGAGTGTTATGTAACACAATTGTCCACGGTTATTATAAAGAGAACCACTTTCGAACGGTAGTTCTCATACTATCTTTTAGATAGATGCTACGAAAGAAAGCACCAATCTCTTGAACAGCGAAAACAAATTTTTCGAAGGTTTTAAGAAATATCATGAAAACAAAATTTTAACGGGTCTTTCCACAACCTATAATGCAGTTGATAGTTTTATCCTATAGTTTTATACCGTTAAAATATTTCTTTATGTTACAGTGCAATAATTCAGTCACAAAATCCTTATTAATACAGATTCATTTCAGTTCATCCGCAGACGATTCTTGATAAGGTTGTATCGGTCATCATTTAAAAGCAATTTGAACAAGTTGGAAATTTCACGTGAACGTAGCAAATGAGGTGCGTTCGTACGATAACGAAGTTTTAAAAAATATTCAGATCTTGCTGATATAGTAGAGCGTACTCCGGATACAGTATAGTAGTCGAAATCTTTACGTTTCGGTAAATATGCAGGAAGTAATTTTTATTACACCTCAGCAACGTATATCTTATTCATAAAATGTGAAATAGTTGAATATAATTAAAACACGTCCCATACCATGTTTCCCGTATAGCATTATATAGTGGAATACTTTTGTGTGGGCCTGTAATTTAATAATAAAAATTCTTTGCATCACAGATTGTACAGAATGCATATTTTAGTATATATTTCATAGATTCATGCCAATTCTATTACGTTTGAATGAGTGTAACATCAGTAAAATGCATTTGAAACTTTTTCCCCATTGACCGTAATGTAACGGAATCCTTTTGATTGTCCCTGTAATTGATCTATGCATCCGATTTTCATAACATTTGAAATGACTCGACAAAATTACGCAATAATTATGATTAAAATGCATTTAAAACTTTTTTCCCTATTGACCGCAATGTAACGGAATCCTTTTGAATGTCCCTGTAATTTATCTATCCATCCGATTTTCATAAAATTTGAAATGACTCGACAAAATTATGTTATAATTATGTATTTTAAATTTCAAACGATTCGGTTGGGTAGTTTTTGCGTTGTTATATGCGGACAGACGGACAGACGGACAGACGGACAGACAGACGGACAGACGGACAGACAGACGGACGGACGGACTAAGCGACAACAATAGGTGCTACGTATTTACATAATTACGAACGCACCTAAAAAGGAGTCACCGAGAAACATTTTACATAGTCGAAACATATCTAGTTGCCCATAGAATAAAAAGAAATCATCTCATTATCGTCCATCACTAGTTTCATATTAATTAAAAAAAAGCTAATTTTTACATCACAAAAGACGAATTTATAATCTATATGTTTTTTCTTTTACATTCATTAAGAGACTAATCTAAACATTTTAAATACAAAATATAAAATTAATGTTGTAAAAGGAAACTAGAAACATAATAAAATTGAGCATTCTGCTTTTCTGAAATTTCTTTTCTATCTTCTCTAAGTGCCCTCAGGTAAATTTTGTATTTCGGTAAATCAAGTGAAAGAATGGAAAAAGCCTTCTGTCACCTATCATCTTGTTTGAAAGAAAGATTGACAAATTCAATTACCGTAAAGTTGTTTTTAACATAAAAGTTTTTATTTTTTTCTTCCTTGGAAATTTTTTCTGTTTCACAGTAAATAAGATCAGATTATTTACTAAAAAAAGGAACGTATTATCAGTTTTCATTATAGACACTTAATGTTATCAGAGCTTGTAAATTGTTCTGGAAAAATATATTTTGGTTTATTATAAGAAAATTAAAGAACGCTGTAGTTGTGTTTAGAATTATTTGACCTACACAATAATAATGAATTTATTTTAAAATTTTCGAAAATAAAGTTATTGTATATTTGACAGAAACTTTTTAGCTTATAATTAGTTTTATTGTTTTCAATTTTTCAAAAAAGGAGAAATCAAAAATTTTAAATCAGATTCTAACACTTCTTTAGAATAAAAACGAACTGCGGTTAATGAGTAAATTAACGGTTTAGTTACATTTATTTAAAACAAGTTTCTGATGTTAATCAATCGGCATGTTTCGCAATTTTTAATCATGTTTACTTCTCAGAACATTTATAATTTATAAAGGTTTCCGAGGATTCTAAGGTTTCTTCAGTTTGAATAAGATTTCTTTAAGTGAATTTGAAAAGTTTCCAGAGAATTAACAGACATTATATGTATATATGTATTTGAAAATTAATGAAATACTCTTTTAAAGTAAATGAAACACACCAAGGCTGTCGCAAACTATTTGCACAGACAAAAATGCAGGCCATCTCACTTGAAATAAAAAGGATATTGCCCAGTTAAACTGAAGGCATTGAGCTCACAGTCTATGCATACTAATTGTACATTACTGACTTATATTTTCAAGGGTTATTTCTGTTCGGAAAAAATTAAAGGAGCAGAAACAGCTCCCCCTTTCCTCCTTTTTATACTTAATCATTGAACCCCCTAAACTAATCAGGAACATGCTTTATCATATGAAAAATCTATATCCAAAATTCAGAGCAAATCGGAAAATTCTTAATAAAAACCCATTTATGTAATTTAAGAGGAGTTGTCCCCCTCTTTTTTATTTAACCATTAAAATTCCAAAACTATTCAGAGACTTGAAAGCAATCTGATAATTCTGTATGAAAAGCCCATTTTTATAAATTAAGGGGAGGGGCATTAAACCCCCATTCCCCCTGTTTATACTTATCCAATGAACACCTGACACAAATTACGGAAGCTCATCAGAATGATCCTGTCTAAATTTTGAACGAAAACTGATAATTCTGCATGAAAAACTCATTTATATCAATTAAGGGGAGGGACATGAGCCCCCGTTCACGCTCTTATACATATCGAATGAACTCCAAAAACTAATCAGGGAAGCGCCTTATCAGGATATACCTATATATAAAATTTCAATTGGATTGGATATTTTTATCATGAGTTATCGCGTTACGCACGAACGAACATACATACAGAACGGGCGGGCACATAAGCTCTCAGGCTATGATAGCCTGTCAGCTAAAAAATACTCATGTTAAACGATATTATTAACAAGAATGAAGATACTGTAAACATATTTATTTTTTCATTTGGAAAATGTGATAACATCATATGGAAGTGTATAAATTCGTTAAATTTCATTCAAAGAGTAATTAAGCTTTTTAGCAACATTCTCAAGAGAATAACTACAATTTGTAAAAAATGTAATAATATTACTGGAAGCTCTAGAATGCCCTATACTTCAATCTATCTACATTTCGAATTATGAAGCCTCAAGTTCGGTTTTGTATGTATGTTGTTTTAATTACTTATACTTTTCATAATCTCACTCCAATTTACAAAAAAATAAAATGTGAGCGAAGTATCGTTAGAATATACAGTATTACTGAATTTATAAACAAAAAAGCAGGCTCGAAAATTTAACTTACGATGGTTTAATAATTTAACTAACTATGATTTATGATAATTTAACTAACTCTGGTAAGTAAAAGGTTTAAGTTTTTTTTTCTTTAAATGAAAAAAAAGATTAAAGTATCTGTAAATTGTAACCAGACTGGCGAATAAATATAATCTACCAACAAGATTTTTTTAATAATTTCAACTTTAAATAATTGCCCTAATAGTTTACAGTAAAAACGCATTCCGCTTGAGAACATTTATTATTAACGAATTAGGAGCATTTTCGCTTGAAAGAAAATACTGTGATAACATGAAATTGACGTCGTTCTCCTTTAAAGAAAAATTTTCGAATGCCCTAAATAAGATTTTAATGTATCATACTTTTCTTCAATCTAGAATTTTATTGATTTCAAACAAGAACATGCTAAATACATCAAAGAGCATTAATATAAGATATTTTTTTGTGTTTTGACGAGGCTGCAAAAGTTTTGAAAAAAAAAAACAAAAAAAAAAAACAATGTGTTTTATACACGCAGCTTTATTTTAAAATATTCATTTAATCATTCAATGCTGCGACAGAAATTATAGATATGTACATGCTGATATATAACATATCAGCTGTGATCCATCTGAGAAACAATTCTATCAAAATATGATTAAAAGTCAATTAACTCATCGAATAATGTTTCTATCATAGGTTTTTTGTATAGGATTAATTCGAATTAAATTTAATATATTCAAATATTTCTAATGCTAGTACTAGGGCTCCAAACGAAACAGAATATCACTAGTAAGTATAGTTAAACTGGCTATTACAAGTTAAACACTGAAAGCTGAAAAAAAGCTGCGATCAGTGAGATAGCTAGTAGCAGTTACAGGTTTATTTTGTTGTCAATATAGTGATAATGCAATATAATCACACGAAGCATGTAAAAAACTATATATATGATAGCTGACAGGGATATTGATTTTTATGAAAAGTACTATTTGACTAATTAAAAATGCAAATTTATCAGTGTACCCAATAAACACACGATTTATGGCCACAGGCTGGTTTAAATTATCGTAGTTTGATCTAGTAGTTTGAAATACATATTAATTGAACACAATGAATATATATTTCAAAATGTCTTGCTGACAATTGATTAAATGTTCCGTTAGAATCATTAACATGCAATTTTTTCATTACAACTTCCACAGACTCATCTCTCATGAAGATAATAACTGTAATTAATATGCACAATAAACCTTGCAAAACTTTGTCTATTTGTAGTTATTAGACATGTCTAATTTGCGTCACCGGGTGGGGCTAATAGAGCTTTCGCTTATGAATAGGCCTCCTCACCTAGCTGATTGTTGAATCTTGTTCAGTGCATCGTAGACCTCCATGCCCAACTGACTATCTTCATCATCGTCTGACATTATGTTTATTTAGGATTATTGTTGTGTTTGTTTAAATTCATTTTCAAAATTTTATTTCATTAACAATTGAAAAACAAACAATATCTAAATGTTATTGGCTGTTCACCCCTCAAAATAGAGATTTTAATCAAATTAGAGTGCTATCAGAGTGCTCAACTGAGTTTGCTATCATTTTCAAAATTGATAGCTTCCTTTTTTGACATCGTCGATATTATGTAATTAAGAGAAAAAAGACTATATTACAATTTTATTTTTATTTTTAAGGCAATCCTAAACACAAAAGTCTTTAATTAAAAATTACTGCATTATTTTTATTTATTTATTTATTTTGTATTTTCTTGCTTAATCCCTTGGGGACGAACGACACGCATAAATGCCACGAAAAAGGCTTAAAAATCCTTGTTTATTCCCACCAGTAAAATATTACCGTCAAATTTGCCTTACTTAATCGGAGCTTTTTGTTGATTTTATAAGGTACGAATTTCTGTTTTTAAAAACCTTTGTCAAAACATTAAAACTTTTGTAAAAAGCTCCCGTCACGAAGATTTTAAAATGACGTTTAAATCCTTTAATTCTGATTAGAACAGGAAATATTTATTTTTATGTTTTGGTTTGTTTTGAAAATCTAACTTTCAAGCAATGGTTGTTATGGAAACGACTTCTTTTAAAAATGCATTTTTCTTCATGTGTTTTCTTCAGGTGTTTTCACCATTTCTCCTGTTTGAATCGCTATAATTCAAGAACTGGTAGAGATAAATGGTTAAAACTTGAAACATTTCTTTTTGAGTTATTTTATTCTAATTATGGTTCAGCAAATTTGAAACAAAAAATGTTTACTTTAATATATATGGGAAATCTCCTCCACTATTAGATCTGCATATTATTTTCTACGCATCGCAACTCTGATGAACAGGCTCTCAGTGAGGCAGACGATTTTGAAGAAACTATTAATTCCTAAGAAGCCAGACGATTTAAGCGGTAGAAAAAAGAACTGAACGGAAGAAAGGAGAATGGAATGTTTTTAGTTTTAAGTTGGTGTAAAAAAAACGTAAGATGAAGACGAGTTCCCGTATAAGATGTAATTGATTAATTAGAGTTATGATTGTTTGCTTTGTAAATAGTCTTATGTAAATATCTTTTTTGTAAATATTAACGTTTAATATAAGTCATTTAAAAGTTTAAAAACGGTGTCAGAATTTAATTTACCTCCGAGTTTATTTACTTATGTGTTCAAAAGAACTTTTTAAAGAAGAATCTCCATAAATTTTGGTGTCAGTAAGTGAGATACAGGCGCACGCCCACAGAGATGGAAATATATATTTTTTAATATCTTGGAAGCCGATATTTTTTAGAACTGTGATGGAATGTCAAGCCTACAAAGCTATTTCAGAAGAGGTAAAATTTTGCGATGAAAGTGAAATCAAAGTGTGTGAAGCTGAGCATCTGATTATGAAGTGAGTTTATTATTTCATTTTTCTTTTCAATAATGGAAAAATTAGTTGATTTAAAGGAATTAGCGTTTTCTTTGAAAACTGAAAAATCAGCTAGTATTAAGATATTGCACAAATTAATTTTTGGAGAAATCGGTGACAGAAATAATCGACGTAGAATTCGGAATTTTACTGGGTTTACGTTTGAAGTAGATTCCGATGAATATCAAACTAAATTCAAAGAAATTAAAGATAATTTTTCTGTTAACGACTTAATTACCATTTGCAATGTTTTGTGTATAAATAATTCGGGAACTTTTGATGAAATTGCTGCCAGAATAATTTCTAGTTTATGTGATTTTAATATTTTAAAAATTAATATGATAGCCGATGTAGGTACTCTTAGTGATGACGAAAGTGTCGATGAATTTAATGATGATTTACAAGATAAAACTAAAAATATTTCAACTGTTTTTGAGAATAATATGAGAAATGATTCTGGTAGTTCTAATTTTGAAAGTAATGAAAATCAGAAAATTCTGATTCCTGATTATGTTATTAAACCAAGCATTTCTATTAATGATATTGAAAGTATGATTACAATGTTTGAAGGTACTCAAGTACAAAATATTAATAAATGGATTGCCGTTTTTGAAGATATTGTTTCATTATTTAACGTTAGTGATTTGCACAAATTGATTTTGGCTAAACGCCGTATGACAGGCAAAGCAAAATTATTTCTTGAAAGTGAAACAAATATTAATTCGTGGTCTAAATTAAAAGCCCTACTCATATCTGAATTTGGTCAAACGTGCAATTCAGCTGAATTACACGAATTGCTGTCCAAAAGAAAAATTAGACCACATGAATCGTTAGATGAATATTTTTTAAATATGAAACAATTATGCTCAAAAGGCAATATTGAAGATTCTGCCCTTATTCAGTATGTAATAAATGGAATTAATGACCCCATTTCTAAAAAATCTTTTTTGTATGGTTGTCCCAATATTGCTGAATTTAAACAAAAATTAAAGATTTATGAAAAAATAAGATCGGAGTATGAAAATGCAAAATTTCATAAATATGAAGGAGCTAAGCCTAAAATTAAATCCGAAGTTGAAGTTAAGAACAAATTTAAGCCTGTAAAGCCAAATATGCGTTGTTTTAATTGTGGCGGGAATAATCATAAGAGTATTAACTGTGTAAATAAAGATAAAGGGCCGCTTTGTTTTGCTTGTAACGCTTATGGTCATAAATCATTTCAATGTAATAAATCTAAAGATACAAGTGTTAAAAATGCTCAGTCACAAGTAAACATTATTACATCCCAAGATTTAATTCTGAAAGCGATAAAGCTTTATTCTTTGCGTTTAATCTCTTTAATAGATACTGGTAGCCAAAAGACTTTGTTAAAGAAAAGTATTTATGATAATTTGAAGAACTTTGTAGAATTAAAACCTACGAGTATCTCTTTGACCGGTCTAGGAAAAGCCTCAATTAAACCAGAAGGTTGTTTCAATTCAGAAATCGAAGTAGATGGTTCAAAATTTAAAGTTACTATTTTTGTCGTTAAGGACAGTTGCATTAATTTCGATTTAATTATTGGCACTGATGTTATTCATCAAGGTACATTAACTATTACTGAGAATAAAGTGAAACTGTTTAAAGCTGAAGTTCAGTCTAATGACTTTTTAGTTAATATTGTAAATGTTTTAGATGAGCCTAAAATTGATTTAACTCACATTGCTGACAAAAAATTACGTTCAGAGTTATACTCTTTAATTGAAAATTATGTACCAATTAAAACTAAAACAGTAGATGTTAAAATGAAAATTAATTTAACTGACGAAATCCCAGTTTGTTCTTCTCCTCGAAGATTACCGCCATGCGAGAAAAAAATAGTCGAAAACCAAATTGAGGAGTGGCTAGCTCAGGGAATAATTCGAGAAAGTTCTTCTAATTTTTCTTCGCCGGTTGTTTTAGTCAAGAAAAAAAATAACACAATGAGACTTTGTGTTGATTACAGATGTCTTAACAAAAAGACAGTACGCGAGCATTTCCCCTTGCCAGTTATTGATGATGTAATAGACCAATCACATTCTGTCGAAGTATTTACCACCATAGATTTGAAAAACGGTTTCTTTCATGTAGATGTTGAAGAAGACTCGCGGAAATACACCTCGTTTGTTACTCATGAAGGACAATACGAATTTTTGAAATGTCCATTCGGGTTGACCAATAGCCCTAGTGTTTTTCAAAAGTATATTTATAATGTATTTCGAAACCTATTAAAAGATCACATTGTTGTCATTTATATGGATGATTTAATAATACCTGCTAAAAACGAAGCTGAAGGTCTAGAAAAATTAAAACTTGTACTCGAAACTGCATCGGAATATGGATTAGAATTTTAAAAAATGCAATTTTTTGAAGCGTGAAATTGATTTCTTGGGGTATAGAATCATAAATGGTAAATTGTATCCCTCTCCACTGAAGACTAAAGCAGTAATAAATTTTCCCGAACCAAAGTGTACCAAAGATGTTCAAAGTTATTTAGGATTGACAGGATACTTTCGAAAATTTATAAGAAATTATTCGGTTATAGCTAAACCGTTAAGTGACCTGCTAAGAAAAGATTCAAAATTTAAATTCGATATAGAAGAACAAAGAGCTTTTAATGAACTCAAACGTATTTTGTCGTCAGAACCAGTACTTTTAATTTACAATCCCAAAAGTGCGACCGAAATCCATTGTGATGCCAGTATTGATGGCTATGGAGCTGTTTTAATGCAACAATCTCCAGTAGATAATCAATTTCATCCAGTTTATTTCGCAAGTAAAAAAACCACCGAAGCTGAACGGAAGTACACTAGTTACGAATTAGAAGTTTTAGCTGTAATTGAAGCCCTGAAAAAGTTTAGAGTATATGTGCTAGGTATCCCATTTAAAATTGTAACCGATTGTAATGCATTTAAAATGACTATGGATAAAAAAGAAATGAGTACAAAAATAGCTAGATGGGCAATAATGTTATCTGATTTTGATTATGTTATTGAACATAGACAGGGTAGCAGTATGAGACATGTCGATGCATTAAGTAGGTATCCTATTTGCATGGTAATCCAAGATAGCTTAACTTTAAAAATTATCCAAGCTCAAGAAACCGATGACCATATTAAAACAATAAAAGAAATCCTAAAGGTGAAATCTTATGATGATTATCTAGTTAAAAATGATGTTCTTTATAAATGTGTTAATGGTAATGATTTATTAGTTGTACCGGATGACATGCAAATGAATATAATCAAGGCCGCTCACGAAAAAGGTCATTACGCAGTTGCAAGAACAGAGAAAAGTTTAGAAAATGATTTTTACATCCCTAAAATTAAACAAAAAATTGAGAAATGTATAGCAAATTGCGTTCCCTGTATTTTAGTTAATAGAAAATGTAGTAAACAAGAAGGCTTACTTCACCCAATAGAAAAAGAAGAAACTCCATTACATACGTACCATGTTGATCACTTAGGTCCATTAGAAAGCACTAATAAAAATTACAAACATATCCTTTCGGTCATTGACGCATTCACAAAATTTGTTTGGTTGTATCCCACAAAATCTACCGATGCTGCCGAAGTAATTTCTAAATTAGAAATCCAAAAATCTATCTTTGGAAATCCAGTTCGAATTATATCAGATAAAGGTCCTGCATTTACCTCTAAAGCTTTTGAAGATTATTGCATCAATGAAAATATTAAACATATCCCGATTACCACTGGATTACCCAGGTCTAACGGCCAAGTTGAGCGTCTAAATTCTGTCATAATATCTGTTCTGTCTAAATTGTCTGTCGATAATCCTAAAAAATGGTATACACATGTAAGCAACGTCCAACAGGTGATAAATTCGACTTTTCAGAGAAGTATAAGCACAACTCCTTTTGAATTGATGTTTGGTACTAAAATGAAACTAAAAAATAACATTGAAATTACTAGTCTTCTGAATGCTGAAATACAATCTGATTTTACAAATAATCGCGAAGATATGAGAAAAAATGCTAAAAAACAGATTTTAAAAGTCCAAGAAGAGAACCGTAAAACTTACAACCTCAGACGAAAGAAAGCTAACAAATTTAAGATTAATGATGTGGTTGCTATAAAACGCACACAAGAAGGTCCAGGTTTGAAGTTAAAACCAAAATATTTAGGTCCGTACAAAGTCATAAAAGTAAAAAATAATGACACCTACGATGTAAAGAAACTTGGATTCAACGAAGGACCCATGGTCACCAGTACATGTGCAGAGTACATGAAGTCGTGGACGGACGAAGCTTAAAAAAAAAAGAATTTCACCGATTGTGACACTATACCAACTATGACAAACCTCTGAACTGACAACTAATAGAATTTTAACTTTATTCTCGAAAAGACGAAAAGACGTAAGGTAAAAGAAGATGAAAAGACGTATGAAAGAAGACGAAAAGACGTAAGATAAAAGAAGACGGAAGACGTAAGAAAGAAAAGACGAAAAGACGTAAGGTAATAGAAGATGAAAAGACGTATGAAAGAAGAAGACGAAAAGACGTAAGATAAAAGAAGATGAAAGGACGTAAGAAAGAGAAGACGAAAAGACGCGAAAAAAAAATATATGAATTTTTTCAAGAAATAATCTAAGCTTTGATAAACAATTTGAATGATGACTTCTTTTTTTCAATTTAGACTTTGGATGCTGCTGTGTTTTTTTTTCTTTATCTTTTCAGATGATCCAGCTGCTGTTTCCAGCCAACAAGAATACATTCGAGGACGAATGTCTCATCAGTATGGCCGAAATATGGGAAATCTCCTCCACTATTAGATTTGCATATTATTTTCTACGCATCGCAACTCTGATGAACAGGCTCTCAGTGAGGCAGACGATTTTGAAGAAACTATTAATTCCTAAGAAGCCAGACGATTTAAGCGGTAGAAAAAAGAACTGAACGGAAGAAAGGAGAATGGAATGTTTTTAGTTTTAAGTTGGTGTAAAAAGAACGTAAGATGAAGACGAGTTCCCGTATAAGATGTAATTGATTAATTAGAGTTATGATTGTTTGCTTTGTAAATAGTCTTATGTAAATATCTTTTTTGTAAATATTAACGTTTAATATAAGTCATTTAAAAGTTTAAAAACGGTGTCAGAATTTAATTTACCTCCGAGTTTACTTATGTGTTCAAAAGAACTTTTTAAAGAAGAATCTCCATATATATATATATATATATATATATATATATATATATATATATATTAAGTTACATCATTTTTTTTACTTTAAAAATGTTTTATTTTTATTGAAATTAATATTTTTAAAAATGCTGAACCAAAATTAAAGCTTATATATTTCTAATTATTTATGGGTCATTCATAAAATGTCAAATGAGTAAAAATGTAAAAAAAGCCGTGGCTGCATAGAATCCGATTTTAATAAATTTTGAGATACGTGTTCATTTCATATTCAAATGTATGTCTGCACAATATTTTGACGAAAAATAAATTATTTTATCAGTTTTGGACATTTAAAAAACTTGTGATATAGAATGGCTTACGGATAATCGTCGAAAGTTGCAAGTTTCAAGTTCTATATTTTGAAAACTATTTAACAAAAATGAATTTTTTTATAATATTGAAATCTCTGGGTATCAATCTTTATATTTATTGAGTAATAATAATCTGGTAATACCATAATTAATCATAAATTGGTTGTAAATATTGAAATTTTGTAAATTTTTAAAAATTTTGAGATGTTATAAAAATCAAAGAATTTAAAAAACATCTGTGAAACTGATGCAAGATGTAGTACTATGTATGAAGATCGAATTCTCAAAGTTTCAAAGTTGTTATTTATTTTCTTCATCTTCAAAAAAACTTTAAAAAAAATGACAAAATCATAATTATTCCTCTTATGTTATCTCAAAAAATAATTAAAGGAAAGCTCTTACATCAACAATATTACACATCCATAAGAATCAATAAGTCCATGACACACTAAAAAAAGTTTCAATACTGCCTTTTTAATTTCTAACATAACAAAAATGGGTTCAAAAAACTATTATTCGAGACATTCTAAAGACATTCTTTTTTTGAAAACACGCGCTTTTTTGCAAGTTTCTTGTTTAACAAAGATAAATGCTGCCATCTATGTTTGCTACTTGATATTAAGATTAAAATATAGTCATTTTATCCAGAAAATCGTTTTTCTTCTATACAAATTTAAAATATTATTGAGGCAAAAATAAACTGAAAGCAAGAATAAAATTCCGTATACTTAAAATATACACTTTTATCTGTAATATCAAAGAGTTTAAAACTTTTGAAAGCTTTTATTCGTCTCTAAAAAAATGTTAAAAATATTGAATTTTTAATCAGCAGTTTTCACTATTTATTTTTTTTCTCATAAAGGAATGAAAAAGGCAAAAATTAAATTATAGATTTGTTAAGTATATTCTATTAGCTATAACGGCAAAAAAAATTGAATTTGGAAAAAGTGTCCTTCATTTTAAAACGTACAATTGAAATATTTTATTTTTTCCACGATTTTTTTTTAATTATTTGTTTATTTTTAAATTATGAAATAAAAATACAAATACTAAATTATGCTAATCTGTTACTTATAGTTCATTCTTAACTGTACATAATTTTTATTAGAATCTTTCCATTGCTAAGGCTAATAAGCAAACTTTAAATTTCAAGCACGTACACAAGACCTCGATTTCGTATCAACTTTAATGTAATTTTTTATACTGAAATAAACTAGTCTGAACTCTACTACTTGGCGTTTCCTCGTAAATGATTGTGATCTACTTATATGATGATTTTCAATAAAATCTGTGACATGTCAGCCACACATGATTTGCTCATTTGGTGTGGAATGACCCTTATATGAAAAAAAAAATCTACAAATAATATTTCAAGTTATAATGATTAACTTGATATTGACTTGACTTTTTTAACAAAATAAAAGCTTTAAACTAAAAAAATTATGAGTTTTATCGCGTGATATTGTCTAGTAGTGATATGAAAAATCATTTCAAAATGCTTCAAAAATTTAACTCTTTAAATAAAAATTATTTTTATCCCTGGCCCCCTTAAATCATATATGTTGCGAAAATGCAATGTTAGTATAAATCAACTACGTTTCTGCCATAAAAAATCTTTTGAAGCATTAAAAATTTTGTAAAAAGTTTTATTATGTAGCATTATTTATTTATTATTTATTTATGTTTATTTATGTAGTTTATTATGTAGCAGTACAGTATATTTACTACACAAAATCATAATTTTGACTGTCACAATATCTATATCTTCAACTGTTGAATTTAATTCCATTCTTTATAATGCATTTTTGACATAATCCGAAATTTATTAATACAAAATTTAATGAAATTTCGTACTCTTTCATTCTTATTCCTATTTTTTTTTTTTTTTTTTTTTTTTTTTTTTACAACTTAAACCAATTAATATCCCCCCCTCTCTTTAAAATGAAAAAACGCACATATGTGTTGATAAATCTGTTAAACTAAATATTTATAGTAAAAATTTTAAAAATCACGAAATTAATGTTGCAAAACACAACGCCAGAATTTAAAGGATTAATACTTTATGCATTGGAATATCTTATAGTTTTGTTTTGCAAAATTTAAAAGTATTTATTTGAATTAAATGGTATTTTAAATAGTACTATGCGTATAAAACATGACATTTTGAGAAGTAAGCTTATTTTGTAATTCCATTTGTTATATATATTTTTTAAAATCCGTAACTTTTTACATACATGTGATCCAGATCTTTATCTACCGAAATATTTATGACTAGGATATTTTCAAATAACCTTCTACAAATACAATAATACACAAGATTCAAAGTTATAAATCTGCAAACTGACAGAGGTGCTTATCCATATATATTTATTATAGTAGCATAAATTAATTTTCATAAATATTTACTTGCTAATTAAAGAAAAATAAATAATTCCTTCTTTAAAAAAAAATCTAGTTAGGTATGTAACAATCATTTGAAAATGCATGCCATTAGTTATCTTTTTTTAAAAACCCTTAACGTTTTACATACATGTGATCCAGATCTTTATCTACCGAAATATTTATGAATACGATATTTTAAAATATCCATGTACAAATACAAAATAATGACCAAGATTAAAAATTATAAAGCTGTAGGGGTGCTTATCCATATATCTATTATAGTAGCATAAATTACTTTTCGTAAATATTTATTTGCTAATTAAAGAAAAACAAGTTATTCCTTCTTTAAAAAAATCTATTTAGGTATGTAACAATTGTTTGAAAATGTTTCATAAATTATTTATAATTTTAAAACCTAGCATTAAATTGATTTTATTTAAAAGTTTAGTTTAAAAAAAGTCACGAGATTTAAGAAGCACCGATAAACATTGTTCCCACATTAAAAATTATACTATACACCCAAAAATTTGTCGTCTGCAGGTGTTTTCTTGACAGGATATTAACAACAAGATTAATTAAAGTTAATATCATTAATTACTCTCTTTAAGCTTTATTCTATGCTAGAACACTAATTAACTTTGTTCTGAAAATTTACTAATCTTCCGGTAATTGTAGTTCTTTTATTTATATAGTGCATATTCTTCAAAATGGTTTTAAAATATTGTTCCTTCCAAGGAAGTTAAAACTTAGGAAAGCAAATCGTAGAGTTGTTAAAATTAAATCTTGTTTTAACATGAATAATGATTATAAATAATATTTTAAAATTCCCACAGAATCTTAAGCAATAAGTTCATCGATTAATAATTCATTCGATTAACGAAGATTGTTGTGTATAATGTTTTCAATACACATGTTAGAAGATACACAGCTATTTTAAATAGTAATAATTATTTAATAGTTGGTGGTAAAAAAAAGTGCTTTACTGTATTCTGAAATATATTAATTCTATAAATATTCTTTTAAGGGGCTTTCGTAATTATAGAAACGTGTAGCACACTCTAAAAAAATTTTTTGTTAAAAAACGGAAATAGTACTGGTAATCTAGACGCCAGTAACTACTTCCGTTTTTTAACGGAAAAAAAATTTCCAGAAATAGGTCCGTTTTTCACAAAATATTTCCGTTTTTTAATATTTCCTTATGTAAAAATTTTCGTTTGAACTTTTCGTTTTTCAAGGACAAACTAACATCTTTGTGATTTTTATTCTTTACTTTACAAGGCATGTTAACATCAGGGACATATTATATACAGTGCGCGAAAAAATTATAAGGACACGCGAAAAATCGCCAAATCTAGAAGCCTTGTTATCAGAATCGTATGCAAATTTTTGCAGCAAAAATAGATGTAAAACTAAAATATTTCATGCGTAAAGTAATTAAAATTTTCCATTTTAAATCTTTTAAAATTTAAATTTTGATTTTTGAACTAAAATGAAAACGGAAAAAAGTATAAGGACATTGCTTTTTCTCCAGTAATTATTTAAAAATTTGCATATTTGAAAGCAACAAATGACATTTCCGAGTTAAAAGATTCCTTTGCGAAAAAAATTTCCTACTCGGCGACTTTCAGTGTAAATTTGTAACGATGCCCAAAGGAACTCAACTTTCTGACTCTGAAAAAGGAAAAATTGTTGCTTTTCGAGAATGTGGATTAAGTGGATGGGAAATTTCAAAAAGAATCAAGAGATCTAAAACGGTAGTTTATAATTTTCTAAAAAATCCTGGGATGTATGGTATGAAAAAGCGAACTGGGAGACCCGACATTCTCTCTCGTCGACAAAAAAGAATGATTGTAAGAAGAGCTTGCGAGAAAAAAGAAACCGCAAATGAAGTTAGACAATATTTGAGTTTACCATGCTCAACGAGGACTGTTCAAAATGTTTTGAGTAAACATCCTCAAGTTTCTTATGGGAAATTAGTGTCACGTCCCCCTCTTACAAATCATCATAAGAAAAGAAGAGTTGACTTTGCCAAAAAATACATTTCTCTTGGTCAAAAGTGGGCTGATGTAGTTTTTTCGGACGAAAAAAAGTTCAATCTTGATGGACCTGATGGTTTTCGTTATTTTTGGTATGATTTGCGAAAGACCAAGGAAGTGTTTTCCAGGCGTCAATTTGGTGGTGGCTCAGTTATGGTATGGGGCGGTTTTGCGGCAAATGGAACCACTCCAATTGTATTTATCAATCATAAAATGAATTCGGACAGGTATGTTGATATGTTAGGAGAAAATTTGTTACCTGAAGCGCCACTAATTACTTCAGGGGACTATATTTTTCAGCAAGATAATGCTTCGATACACGTTTCTAAGAGCACAAAACTTTGGTTTGAAGCTAATTCTGTAAAGTTACTTGATTGGCCGGCGAGAAGTCCCGATCTTAATCCAATCGAAAACTTATGGGGACTTCTAGCCCGAGAAGTTTATAAAAATGGCACACAGTATCAATGTAAACAAGATCTTGTCGTCGCTATCAAAGACGCTTGGGAAAAAATATCTGTGGACATTTTAAAAGATCTGTCAGGATCTCTGACCTCTCGGCTTATTCAAGTGATTGAAAAAAAAGGTAATTTTCTTGATTATTGAAATATTTTCAAAGTATTTTGGAACATGTCCTTATAATTTTTTCCGTATTTCCTTTAATGTTAAATTTTGTAAAATCAGTATTTTGAAGCTGTATTATGTTTTTTATCGGGTATAAATGTTATCACAAAATTATGTAGCAGAAGTAAGATGTATAAAAATTTCATTTAGGTGAAATGAAAATAAAGCATATTTTCATGCAATTAAATGTTGTCCTTATACTTTTTTCGCGCACTGTACATTTAATTTAAACAACAGTGAAGAAATGTCATTTACCTCCCATGGGGTTCGAACAAGCGACCTCGTCTGTCGTAGCCGGCAGTGTAATACCATTACGCTAGGATTTCACATAGCACCTTTTCAAATATCTTTAGTTATTTCGGATGTATTTCATAAAATAAAGACAAGATTTTGAACGCGGGTTTATTTTTGTAGAGATAATATTTTTTTATTGAACGGACAGGTCTGTATTAAGTTTTACAGATTTTCTTTCTATAATTTCTAAAATTTAGCTTTGTAATTTTAGCTTTATAAAAAAAATTTAGCCTTTAAAATATTACACGCATGAATGAAAGTATTAAAAATTTTTGTTTCCTTCTTTTTTGGAAGAGTTTTAAAGTTCTATTGTAATATAATATTCATATTTATTTATTTATTTTATAAAAGGATACTAACACACTTTTAAAAAAAAACATGTATTTTAAAAAACATTTTGTATGACGATCTATTGTAAACTCAATAAAGATAATTACTAAGGGATATTAAAATTAATTACATTTATTGATTTTTATGACTTAGGTAATCGCCAAAATGATAATAATTTCGGTAATATATTTCGATACATTTTAAATTTTAAGTGCGAATTTCTTAATTTGAATATATTAATATATATATATATATATGTATTAAAATTAAAAGTAGATTTTTTTCCACTTTAAAATATCTTACGCGCTTTTTATGTTATGATATAAATAAATTAAACATTATTTTAAAATTATACTGAAAAAAAAACTTTTCTTAGCTATCTCAAACTTAAAAAGAATTAATAAATCTTATTATTATTACTTTTAATATTGTAAAAATGTGCTATCTTTTTAATATACTTTAAATTTTATGTGCGAGCTTCTTAATTTGAATAGATTAAAAAATATATATATTAAAATTAAAAGTAGATTTTTTTCCACTTTATATAACCTACGCACTTTTTATATTATAATATAAATAAATTAAACATTATTTTAAAATCATACTGAAAAAAAACTTTCCTTAACTATTTGAAACTTAAAAAGAATTAATAATTTTTATTATTATTATTATTTTAATATTGTAAAAATATGCTATCGTTTTATAATTAAAACAGAAAAATAGAGAAATGTTGCTATGTTTTTCTATTTGTCATACAGATGGCGCCACGACACTTATCAGTTAAAAATACTGATAACTTGTGCTGTTTAAAACGGAAGTTATTCTGTTTCCGGTGAAATTTACGGAACAGTTCCTGTATTTGTAATCTCAAAATGTAAAATACGGAAATACTGTTGTTTTCTTGAAAAAATGAAACTATTCCGTAAAATTTTACGAAAATGTTTGTGTATATTAACGGATATTTTTTACAGTGCACCTACAGTCCTCGTTCAGTTTGCCCGCACGCATATAATAACGCCAAAAAATTTGTCGTCTGCAAGTGGGTGACGACAGGATATTAACAACCAGATTAATTAAAGTTAATATCATTAACTACTCTCTTTAAGCTTTATTCCATGTTAGAACACTAACTAACTTAGTTATCAAAATATACTAATCTTCCGTTAATTGTAGTTGTTTTATTTATATGGTGCATATTTTTCACGATGGTTTTGAAATATTTTTTCCTTTTAAGGAAGTTAAAATTTAGGAAAGTAAATCGTAGAGTTGTTAAAATTAAATCTTGTTTTAACATGAATAATAATTACAAATAGTATTTAACACTCTCACAAAAACTTCAAAAATGCATTCATTGATTAATAATTCATTTGCTTTACGAGGATTGTTGTATTTAATGTTTTCTACACACATGCTAAGAAGATACACAGCTATTTAAAATAGTAATAACTATATAATAGTTGGTCATAAAATGAAGTTTTTTCCTGTATTCTAAAGTATATTAATTCTATAAATGATCCTTTACTTTTCTTAATCCTAACTAAAACGAAAAAAAAAGTATCTAAGAATAGAAATAAAAATCCCATTTGTTTTTAAAACAATGAAAAAAAAGGAAATATTTTAATTCATTAAAAAAAAATAAATGCGAATGTGATTAATGATTTATTCACATAAATAATGTAAACATTATTTATGATTTTAAAACTAGCATTAAATTGATGTTATATAAAAGTTTAGTTTAAAAAAAAAAGTCACGAGATTCAAGAAGCACCGATAAACATTGTGCCCACATTAAAAATTATACTATACGCCCAAAAATTTGTCGTCTGCAGGTGTTTTCTTGACAGGATATTAACAACGAGATTAATTAAAGTTAATATCATTAATTACTCTCTTTAAGCTTTATTCTATGGTAGAACACTAATTAACTTTGTTCTGAAAATATACTAATCTTCAGGTAATTGTAGTTCTTTTATTTATGTAGTGCATACTCTTCAAAATGGCTTTAAAATATTTTTCCTTTAACCTTTTCAGACCTGAGCATAAAATAACTCTACAAATATATACTTATTGCTTTCGCATAATCGAATTGATACCATATATGACAAAAGGAGTAATTTTTTATGAAATCAATACTTTAGGAGACTGGTAATTTAGGTTTACAAATATTCATATATATAAGTACTAATTCCCTATAAAACATCAGTTTAACTATCAGAAATAGAAATTTACGCAATAACAAAATTAAGGTTTTAAAGAAGTAAATGATCAGCAAATCCTCCAAATTTTTTTATTGTAAAACATTTAAATTCACAAAAAGTGGCATCTTCAAATCTTCAAAACGCCCAAAAATTTGTCGTCTGCAGGTGTTTTTTTGACAGGATATTAACAACGAGATTAATTAAAGTTAATATCATTTATTATTTTCTTTAAGCTTTATTCTATATTAGAACACTAATTAACTTTGTTTCGGAAAATATACCAATCTTCCGGTAATTGTAGTTGTTTTATTTATATAGTGCATATTTCGCAATGGATTTAAAATGTTTTTTCCTTTCAAGGAAGTTAAATTTAGGAAAGCAAATAGTAGAGTTGTTAAAATTAAATTTTGTTTTAACTTGAATGTGGGAATAAAGGATGAAATATTCAGTAATAAAAGATAATAAACTCAATGATTTAATGGACGTGATATCCCAAGCTGTTCTACAGATTTCAGCCATAGGAGTTCCGTTGATTTTTTAGACAAAGCTCAGGGAAGCTTGATTCTGCTATCTATTATTCGGTTTTACTGTTATATTTGAATGTTACGTATATGTTTTATGTCTATTAAACCTTCTTTATATTTTAAAGAATATCAGTTTTACTTAAATCATAAGTTATTCACTTAAAATCCCACATGAATAATGATTATAAATAGTTGGTTAAAATCTCACAGAAGCTTAAGCAATGAATTCATCGATTAATACTTCATTCGATTTACAGGGATTTTCGATTTACGGGGGTATTTAACATCCTGAGGGGCAAGCAACAATGTAATATTGTATTCTCACCGAAATAACAAAAAAATTATTTTAAAATAAGGAAAGACATTTTTTTAAAATATTTTGCTACCAAAGCTAAAACTGTAAAATTTCGTTAAATGTTTGTAGTACGAATCTTGTTTAAATTAAGTGGGATAAAATGTATACCATCCTACCTCAAGGGAATAATGTTTTCTATACACATGGTAGAAGATATAGCACAGCTGTTTTAAATAATAATAGTTATTTAATAGCTGGTGATAAATTATTTTATAGTGTTTCCCTGTATTCCCAAGTATATTAGTTCTATAAATAATCTATTTTTTTATACGTAACGAAAATGTAAAAAAATAATCAAATATCTATCTAGGAATAGCAATAAAAATTCCATTTGTTTTTAAAAGAATGAAAAAATAAAATATTTTTATTCATTAAAAAAATTAATGCAAATGTGATTTTACGGTCATAATATTATCAGCACATGCATTATAACCATGATGTGCTAATTTCTCGACCAATGGACTTTGCCTGATAAAGAAAAAGTTCATCCACAAAAGGATTTTTTATTTATTTTAACTAAGAGACCGAACATGTGGTTATCATTTTATAAACTAAAAAAAAAACTCTGTAACTAAATAAAAATTATGTGTGTAAAAAATACCCACGGAAAAACATTTTTAATTGGAAATTCTAATAGTCTTTTTAGATCATATTCAAGATAGCGGGTGTTTGTTTTAAAACCGTGAAAAAAAAAACGCTATTAAAAAAAAAAAAAAAAAAAAAAAAAAAAAACACTGATCCAAATTACTTGAAATTTCATAAATATGCTGCCGAAGCAATGGGATTTCGGCAATACCTTTTCCAAATTACTACGCTCTGGAAAACAATGGACAGAATCTTGAGAAAAAGAAAAACTTATTACGCATATCAAAAGGATACAGAATGCAGTAATTTAGAAAACGAACTGAGAACATCTTCACAAAAATAGACCGAAATAAAAAATCCCTGTCGGCTGGCCTATATGTGGAGGTAGATTTCGAAGAGTGCTTATTTCAACAACAAAAAATAAAATTCCATTACAGATAAACCTAGTTTAACAACTTTATTCGGCCTCTTTTGAAAATTTTTTAATTTCATTTTTCTCTAAGAACTTGTTTTATAAGAAACATCTTAAGCTAATTTGGCTCAAATGCCCATTTTGACAACATATTTTGAAATATATTCTGACTTTATTAAAAAAATCGACTAATACGGTACATTATATAGTTCGTAAATAACAAAAAACTGTCAATTGAATGCGTTTGAAAGCAAAAATGGATTTAAAAATGAGTCAGAAAAAACGCAGTTTGTTACTTGAATACAACCTATATTCTTATTCATGATCACTTCGGGAAATTTTGTGCGAAGTGCCCACTTTGACAGCATTTTTATTAAATATGTTCAGCCTTTATCAAAACATTGATCAATACGGCACATTATATAGCTCTTAAGTAAGAGAACCTGTCAATTGGATGCGTTTGAGAGCAAAACTGAATTTAAAAATAAGTCTGAAAATACACAATTTGTTATGTGAATACTTCCTCAAATTTTCAATCACGACTATTTCGTGAAATTCTGTTCAAAATACTCTTTTTTGGAAGCCTTTTTTTTAAAATATATTCTGACTTTATCAAAAAACGGACCAATGCGTCACATTATATACTTTCTGAATTAAAGGAACTGCAAACATGCGTGTGACAGCAAAAATGGATTTAAAATGAGTCATAAAAATTGTTATTTGAATACGTCCTCAAATTTTCGATCACTTCGGGAAATTCTGTTCAAAATGCCTTTTTTGGCAAGCTTTTTTGAAATATATTCTGTCTTTATCAAAAAACTGACCAATGCATCACATTATATAGTTCCTAAATAAGAGTATCTGTCATTTGAATGCGTTTAAAATCAAAAATGAATTTAAAAATGAGTCAGAATATAAGCAGTTTGGATTGGAGGTTTTTTCTCCAACTCCTATTTTTGTTTAATTTATTTTTGCTATAAGAATTGGTCCTATGAAAAAATTGTCAATACAAAAGTTGTAGATACTATTGAGAAGATTTAAAATAAATTTAAATAGATTTAATAGTTTAAGAATTGACGAAGTTATGGATTTTTGTCTTATTTCACCCCCCTTTTTGTTTTCGTTTTTAATTTTTTTTATCTGTAAGAACTAGTCCTATCAAAAACTTGTAAACACAAAAGTTTTAGATAATGCTCAGAGAATTTACACAAAATTTAGTTGAATTTGATATCTTGAGAATTGACGAAGTTACGAATTTTTTTCTCCCAAAAACCCTGTTTTTTTCGCCTCTTGAGCCCATTTCTAAATTTATCAAAAATCTGCCATGCATAAAATTTTGGCCCATTTTTAAGAAGTAATATATACTTTAAACCGATTCGATATCTACTTTAATTAAGAAGTTATGGCGTTTTTTCGGTTTTCACAAAAACCCTCTCTATTTCCACCCCCTTCGACCGATTTTGCCCATTAAAGAACTTAGCCGAAATTTTATACCCATTGATTTTATGTATCAGTTTACTGTAGAAGTTATCGTGTCCATAAGAAAGTGATATATATATATATATATATATAAACTTTTTTACTAATGGTAGTTTTGGGGTCTAGAGGTCACGATCGGTGTAGATCTGCAAAAAATTTTCAGAAATTCCAACATTGGAGCGACCGCAATAGGTAGTATTTCACACGAAATCTACCTAAATATGGACTAAAGTTTTGTTCAAAGCTGCGCAACTAACGCAAGAGATTTTCAGTGTGCTGTTCATAATTTTCTCGCCAATGGCACATTCATTACGACATATCTGTAGAATATTGAACACGAGGTATGCATGCTTCATATTTTTAGCGTTAGTGGGCTGTGTCGGACACAAGCTCATCTCCTGACTTTACTGTATATATAGAGCTATCTGCCAATTTAGTTTGATTTTTTAACCATGCCTAAAATATTCCAATTACTTTGGCACCATATATGTGAAATTTTGGATAATTTGGACCAAGGTTCTTTTTTTTCTAGAGTTTTACTTTCACGACTTATAAAAAAGAAAAAAACCTGTATATTCATTCACTATATCATTCACATACACTGTTGTCCAAAATTTAAGGACCAAGGGATTTCCAAGCGATAATTTTCACGCGATAATTTTCACGCGAATATTCAACAGGAAGTAATATTATTCGAATAATTACTATCCCTGCATAGCAGCTAGTCCATATAACATCTCATTCAGGTCATACATGGTCAGAAGAGTCACAGTCACTACGGCGAAACAAAAAATAGGAAATTCCATGCGTCTCTTTTATGAGTCTCAAATGACTACTATATGTTACTCCACTGTCAGGTCACTACGATTGCTGCTTTGTGATGAGTCAACAGGTGACTTTACAGTGTCGTTTTATTGAGACTCTCATGTGACTGTCATTTGGAGGCTCAATTTCAAAATCATTGTGAATGTTCCATTACTATAAATAACCAAATAATGACACATTAAAGTCACATGGTGACTTTCTATCACAAGACTTTGTCAAATGGTAACAGAGACTCTACTGTGAAGTAACCTCTGAGAAAAGTGGTGAAAACTCTCCTTGTGACTTTAATGGGACATTGTTTGGTGATTTATCATAATGCAACATTCACAATGACTTTGAAATTGAGCCTCCAAAGGACAGTCACACAAGAGTCTCAATAAAACAACACTGTAAAGTCACCTGGTGACTCAATAGAGACTGTCTCTCTCTGACAATCTTTCTCTAGTCAGTCATTGTAAAGTCACCTGGTGATTCGTCACAAAGCAGTAGTCGCAGAGTTACTTGACAGTGGAATCCCATATAGTAGTCATTTGAGACTCATAAAAGAGACGTATGAAATTTCCTATTTTTTTGTTTCGCCGTAGTGACTGTGACTCTTGTGACCATATGTGTCCTGAATGAGTAGGTTATATGGACTAGCTGTTATGCAGGGATAGTAGTTATTCGAATTATATTACTTCCTTTTGAATATTCGCGTGAAAATTATCGCTTGAAAATCCCTTGAAAATTGGCATTTTGGGACTCCGTCCTTAAATTTTGCACACCAGTGTATTCATTTGTTGGAACATAGGGAACGTCAAAAAAATTATATAAAAAATATCCATATCTTCAAATAAAGAGTTGCAATTTATTAAAAAGGTCTCTTAGCAACAGGCCAACAGTCAAAAGAAAACGCCAGAAATGTCACTATTTACAGTTTTTTTTATTATTATTATTCGCGAGTTTAAGAGTGTATGTTGATTACATATCTGTTAAATTTGTATTTTGATTATGTAATATAATTTATTTATAATGATAAGTTTCGTTATGCAATGTCTGTCGAAGACAAATGCAGAACTTGTGTTGTTTTTCAGTTAATCTACCGTATTCAGATTACATGCGATAGATTTAAAAGAAACACCATATTTGAAAATAATCTTATTAATGGAAATTTTCTTATGAAATTTTCTTACTTTTTTTAAATATTTTTATGAAACCTAAGCTGTAAGTTAGGTCCTTTTTGTGGAATAGTTTTAATGTACAAAACACTCATTGCTTAGTTATAAAATTTTAGATGAAAGTTGTGTAATTTGATGAAGCTACTTATGAAAGTTATTTTTTTTTCTATTTCAATGCATTGCAAATTTACGTTCTGATAAAAGGATTTTTATAGAACTTACATTGTCACTTAATTTTAAAGTAAAGGTTATAGTTTAAAACAATCGTTCCACTTTTATTCGATATGGGAGTATACGAAATTTTTTTTATAAATAAGTGAATCCGATTAATATTAACTTCTTCAAGTTTTGAGGTCTTCTATAACTCCACTACGATTTAACAAAATTATGTAATATGTGTACTTTATGGGGCTCAAATAATTCAAATAAAATGTTACTCTTTGAAAAACTGAATTTGATATTTATTTTTTCCAAATGTAGCCAATCCTCATTTGAAATCAAAGTTATATTCTAAAATAACACATTATTCCTATTTCAAAGATATCTTTCATGTGATTTTATAGTAAGCTCTCTAAATAAATGTCAAAAGTCTATCTTTATTATTTTTATTTTTTTACACATTTGTATAGGAATTCAATTAAAATAACGTCGTACGCAATTATCAAGAAATTCTAAACGCATTTCTTTTTCCAACAAACTTACTACCCATCACACGTTTTGAATTAAAATAGAAAATACAAAATTTGTTAGACACAATATTAATTGTCTCTATGATTTGAAGACTGGGAATTAAAGGAGAAGCTTCTTTTATAAAGATTTAGAATAAATTCTAAACATAAACAAAACTGCATAAACAGTTTTAATTACGAGTAATTTTGTATTCAAAATGTGTTAGCAAATAATTATAACGCAAAACAGAGAAGCATCATAATTATTTGTGAAAGTGTGATTGAATTTTATAAGCACATACTTTACATTTAAATCAAATTAAAGATTTTTTTGCATGAACTTCTAATATTTAAAAAACTTTCTCCTTTAAAAGTTTATTCCGTATATTTTTATACTATTTGAAATTAAAGGATTCTAAAACGCAACGCCACTTGCCCTGAAATCAAAATTTCCTGAAAAAGGAAAAATAGTTTTTTGAAAAGTAAATATTATTTCTACGGCTCTACCGAAATTTTTAGTGCTCTATTATTTCGAAGTTTGTAACGTATATATATATATATATTTGTTTAAAATTTCTTATCAGGGAAGATAAGTCTTTATACGTATCTTTGTTGAAAATTCGAAAATAGTATCGATCAGCAGTATAACGTCCCTCATAGCATGCATGGTCACAGTGACGTCACAATGACGTCACTGTGAGTCACTGTAGTCACATCACATATGTGACCAAAATGCCACCACTCAGTGACGTCACATTGTGAATGAGATGTGACTTTCTTAAAAATCTTTAGAAAATTACAAAAATTCTTCAAAACAAGTTATTTACTTTAAAAAACACTTTTGTCACAACATCGCTTTTGTCACAGTTTTGTCAAGATGTTAATGTCAAAGTAGTCATAAATGACACACTTCTCACAAATTTGTCACACCGTGACTTCACAAAGTGGTCACAATGTGACGTCACAAACGAGCTCTAAAACAGCCATAACAACTTCACATTTTAGTCACTGTGACTCCACAACGACGTCACGTGACGTCACATCGATGATCGATGGTCACAAAGTCACAGTGTGACTTCACAACGACGTCGCAGTGACATCACCATGCCTTACGGGGTGCTATAAGTTTATGTAAATTAGTAACATAAGCGTATAATAAACGCATATTCAGCATCGTAAGAAAGTGCATGTTATTAGCATTGTCAGACTTTGAGTCTCTTGAAAATGAATTAAACATAAAGGCTAACAATGTTTTATTTCTTTATTCAATACATTGTTAAAAATCTGATCAAAATGTTCTATTATTTAAATGGTTTTATTAGTCGTTGAGCCAGGGGGTCGAGTGGTTTCATCTCTGGGGACTTGGTAAATCATACATTTTTGGATTCACCACAACATAAGTAGTACATTTATCCATGATACTTTCAAAATTAGGGTAGCTTAAAGATGCTACACCAGAAAATGTACACAATAAATAGCGTTTTTGAATCAAGCTGAATTTTTAGTTAGAAATATTAAATTGAAACCAGAAAATTTTCAATGGTAATTTTTATTTATATATTTACGACATTTCATTTAGGGTTCGAAAACAAAACTAACTTAAAAAATTTGTTCGTGACAATTAGGAGTTTAAAAGTGGAAAATTCAGCCAATTGTGGCAACATTCTGGATGATATTGTGATCGGAAAGTTTTTCTGGCTTCGCATGATATTAATTTAGTAAGTATAAAAGCTATTATCTAATGGATTTTTGTCATTTTAAAAAGAAATTATTGACTGTTATAATTGATTGTTATATATAGATACAGTTTTGAAATTCATAAATAAACAGAGCTTCAGATTTACTAAACAGCAAGAAATTTTAAATGATAGGGCTGATTTTAAAGTTTAAAAAAATAAATCTCTAAAATATCTTTATATTTTTTTTTTTATCTTCAATAGAAAAAAGTATTGTAATTGAAATTTTTTTCGACTTCCGGTTTTTTACGGATTTACACGTTTTAGAGATCAGAGATTCCTAAAAACTTGCTTTTACAAAATGTCTGTCTATATGTGTGTTTGTGTGTGTGTCATTCAAATCATGAAAAAGTGTATGAAGATATGAATAAAATAGAACCAAATTTTTTGTGAATGTTTTTGGCTGTGGCAAGCAGGTTCTCCTTCATTTTTGAAATATTCAGCCGGACGGTGGCGTTAACAATTTTTGTGCCATTTTCAATATTGTACCGACTAAAAGTGTATGAATTTATGCATCGAATTGAACGAAAGCATCCAATGTTGATATTGAAGTTCTTCAAGATGAAGTTAAAACATTGTTTCATGATATATCTACTGCTAAAACGGATGATTACTCCAAAATCATGACATCAATGGAATTTTCTAAAGTATATGATGAGTTTGATAAATTTTTGCAATATTTGCAGAAAAATATTGGACAACTCACATTGCTGTGGTTGTCTTATATATAGATGGTAGACATCTTACTTACATTGGTGCGGGCAACCAGAGAGGGTAATTGGATTCTCTACCTTCTGGCTGTCAGGAAGGTACTACCATGGTACTTCGCATATGATCATTTAAACTACGCACGTTATCTAAGTGTTAATTATGCTGATATGCTGGCATTAGAAACTGATCATCCTTCCATATATGATTCTTTTATCAGAGGAGGGTTTTGTGTGCAGATTGGATAACGAAACCCATTTGGCAGAATCCCCATGAATCAGGTGATTGAAGAGACAATAAATAAAGACACGCAGGGATCAAAAGGTACAACTAAGTTCAGCCAAAGACCTGCCGCAGTTGAGAGATACTATTTAAACTCTGATATGAGGGCAGCATTTCTTCACATGATTCGTGAAAGAACAAAAGTCAATCCTTCAGAAAAATCCGTTTCACATCCAGATCTCTCTTTGAGTAGGATTCAGAAAGACGAACGCGATATTTCAGCTATACAAAACCTGACCATCAATGAATGGATAAATCCATTCCAAGATTTGGACATGATAGTATTATCAACTGGAACAGTGCCAAATCGAGAAATTGCCGAAGATATAATCAAGGCTCATGAAGTGGGTGAAGAAGCTTATCAAACGTTCAAAAAGAATATCTCTCGGAAAACTTAAAGCCAGAAGGATTTTTCAAACCTCTAAAGAAAAAAAGGCTAAAGACATTCTCTGATTTGAAGAAGAAACAAAGTGTAAAGGTCAATAAATCAGAGTTTGTTGTCAAGGCTCTGTTAAGCAAAGAAATCTGTTTGCTCAGATGACAATTATCGCGGAACGAAGAAAGTTAGACATGAGAATTGTCTTTTTTTACCCTCTAGGGCCTCTCCCATGGTCCTTAGCAACACCCGACGGTTCAATGCGAAAAACAGAATATCAAAATTGATGGATGTTATAAATAAAAAACTTTGCGCAGGCTGAAAGAATTCCAAATGACCGTGTTGTAAATATCATTGACGGAATGTGCTTTGTTCAAAAATTACCACAATCGCTACAAACATTTGGACAAGTAGCAGAGAATCTATTTTCTAAAATAATGAAAGAATCTACATCCTCTGAACAAATAGATGTTATATTTGATACATACAGACAAGTATCAATAAAAAGTGATGAACGAAAAAGACGAACTGTCGGTGAAGCGATAAAAATAAAACACATAACTTCTGGACACCCAATACGTAAATGGAAGCAATTTCTATCTAACGAGGAAAACAAGAAAGAACTTATACATTTTTTTCACAAGAATGGCGAAATATTCATTATCTGAAACAGTTGAATACGCGAGTTATGTATGTTACCTGTGAAGAAAAATACTATAAGTTCACAAAAGAACTAGTTGAAGAAGCGACAGAATTGACGTGCTTTCAAGAAGAGGCGGATACGCGACTTTTATTTCATGCACATCATGCCCTAGTATCTGGATTTAAAAATATTATTGTTAGCTCGCTAGATACTGATGTGGCAATTATCACACTGTTTGCTTTAGAAAATGAGCTGAAGAACTACAGTGGTTCAATATTTATAAAATGTGGATCCAAAGACAGGATAAAGTATTACAACATGAATGAGCTGCATGAACTTCTAGGAAAAGAAGTATGTAATGCGTTACCTGGAATGCATTCATTATTAAGATGCGATACAGTGAGTGCTTTTGCTGGCAAGGGGAAATGTGCTGCATACAAAATAATGATTCAAAACGCTGAGTTCCGAAATGCTTTAAGTGCCCTTGGTATTCAAGCTGATATATCTGAGGAAATAAAAAAACAGCTGGAGTCGTATGTTTGCCATACCTATTATGGCAAGCACAAATTTTCTGACGTCAATGAGTTACGATATACTATTTTTTCTGCAAAAAAAGGTTCTGTGGAGTCGCATCACCTTCCGCCGTGTCGTAATACTCTCTACCTAGATATAATGAGAGCTAATTACCAGGCTCTGGTTTGGAAGGAGTGCCTACAAGCTAATCCTGATCTTCCATCCCCAGATAATCATGGTTGGATTTCTGGAACAGACAGTGAAGGAAGAGCTTATCTAAAAGTCCAGTGGACAGGCAGTCCTGCTCCTGAAGCTGTTTTAGAATTGATGTCATGTTCTTGTCCAAGAACATGTGTCATGCCATCATGTGTGTGTGTTTTGAATAAACTCAAATGTACAAGCATGTTCAGAAATCAAAACTGTTCCAACTGTGACGATGAAAGCGATTTGGACACAGAAATATCAGTTGATGATGATAGTAGTGAAGAAGATTAAGATTTCTGTTAATTATTAATTCTTGAAATTATAAGTACAATATTTTCCACCAGTATTAATTATTTCTTGAAATTCTGTGGCTTGTCACATGAAAACAAAATGCATTAAAATTCAAAACAAGATTTCTGTTTTCTTTTATTAAAAATGTCTTTTAAACTCTTTATCTAACTGACAATGTTAATAAACATAATGTGAAATTAGATATTAAACATTATGTTAAAACAAAATTGCAACAAACCATTAATCAGCATAACGTTTTATGTACAAAAATATGTATTTTTCCCATATTTTTATCGAAATGCCTCAAATTATATGATAATTGCAAAATTAATCACACGTATCCCCGTATGATAGATGACGTCAGTCTTTTCAATATGGCGTCTTTAAGCTACCACAAATTTCATAGTATCATCATAAAATGAACTCCTTGGATCATTGTGCATCCAAAAAGGTATATACATATTACCAAGTCCCCAGAGATGAAACCAAAAGGCCTAATTTTGGCCTCCGGCTCAACGACAACAGTAACAATGATAAAGTTTAAATGCAAGCTGTCCAATCATTCGTCCTTTTTTTATAGAAAATGGTTGCGTAAATGAAATTTAACTCTCATCTGATTTTATTAGGGTCGGAATAAAGTTAAATTACAATTACATAACCGTTTTCTATAAAAGCTGTGGAAAAACGGAACAGTTCATTGTAATTTTTTTTATAAATTTTCAATATTTGCATTTTCAATAGCTTTAATGTTCCAATTTTTTACACGAAAAATGCTAAGAATTCTACAAATTTTGATCATAATGATACAATTTAAAATATTCCTGTGAGATATTTCATACGTACCTTCGCGAAGTCAGTTTCAAACAGACTGTAGGATTCGGAGTAACTTGTTTTACTGGAGAAATAATATGAAATATTGTAGCCTCCCCAGTCCTAATGTTGCCTGTAGGCGTTTCTAATAAACTCTTTAAATTAATTTAAATCCTAGACTTGTTAAAATTACTTTTAAATATTTTTAATAAAAGCTTGCGTGTCATATGTATCAATACATTGACTAATACATCTTTGGAGATGTTTTATAGTAATTTTAAACTGGCTTTAGTGGTCCCTTGTAATATTTGTCTCAAGACTGAGGAGGTTTTTTTTTTATTTTATTTTTACTTATTTATTTATTTATTTGCCGATGTAAATTTGATTGCAGTAAACAAGTTGCAGGTTTGGTCTTGATCTTTTAAAATGTGAGAAACATTAATTTTCTTTCCAAGTAATTTGTTCATACGCATGAAAATATGCTGCATCTTGTTGTGGCTTCCGAATGGAAGAAAATTTATGTTCACGACTTATAAATTATTTGCTTGGGTTCATTCAGGAGAACAATGAAAATGACAATCGGAAATGTTTCGTTATAAAGTGTATAAATGTACATACTTCTTTTCCTTATACTAATGTCGATAAATATAGTGATTAATGAAACCAACAGACGAGGCATCTAACTTGGATTTGCACAACAGGTCAAATTTTAAGTTTCTAGGTCCTTCAATAATACAATAGTCCCATTTTTAGTACGTTATTTACTCCTAGATCCCATTTGTGCTACTGACACAGACATAACATATAGCCTATGTTGGAGCAAGGACAGTCACAATGATTTTGACATCATTATTTTTAAAATCCGCTCCTTACTTGCTGCGATTGCCTAAATTCAGTTGTAACTCCTAATTTTTAAATTCAGTTGTAATTGTCATTCTCATTGATTTATGTGATAGGTAATAAATTGCCGAATATCTTTCGGCTATCACCATCATGTATTCTTCATTCATTTCATTCATTGTAAAATACTGCCTTACACTCATTTTATTTAAAATACTCCCTTATTCCCCCTCAAAAAAAACCTGAAAAAAAAATAAAATCATAAACCAAATTATTTTATTTCAACATCAAACCATTGTTTTTGATTTAGACAAGTGAAAAATAAAGGTGAATAAAAAATGCTATTTGCATTTCTTTTTGGAAATGCTAAAATTTACAGTAAATTTTTTCAGTAAAGTACTGTTATATATATATATATATATATATATATATATATATATATATATTATATTATATATATATATTATAATATATATTATATATATTATAATTATATTATATATATATATTATATTATATATTCTATATATATATATATATATATATAGGGTGTCCGAAAAGTCTGGAGACGGCCGAATAACTCGAGAAATACATATGAGATTGAAAAACGTAAATATACGTGTTAATATTTTTAAATAAGCTACTCTGTGATATCAAATTTAACCTTCGAAACCGACCCCCTGGGGGTCAGAGGGGGTCCAACTTTGAAATCTTAAATTATAACCCCCATTTTTTATTGCAGATTCGGATTCTACGGACAAAAATACGTAACTTTTGTATTTGATGTTTATTTCAAATCTTCGTTTATCACGGTGTAATCGAGCATATTAAATCGATACATATTCCCGCTTTTCCAACGGGATTTTCCCTAATCGAAACTGATTGGGCAGAATTTTTGACGTCAAATTCCTCGTCTTTTGTAGGAATAGCGTTTCCTGAAAATCACCCGTGGCGATTATTTCAATAGTGCTACACTGTTAAAAATTTGACCCATTTGCTGCAGCGTCACTCCACAGCTATTATAGAATATCTCTTTTGTGACCAATGAGAATGCTCCATAACACAGTAACGTAATCGTTTTCTATAAAAGCGGTGGAGTGACGATGCAGCAAAAGGGTCAATTTTTTTACAGTGTACTGTGTTATGGAACATTCTCATTGGTCATGAAAGAGATATTCTATAAAAGCTGTGGAGTGACGCTACAGCAAATGGATCAAATTTTTAACTGTGTAGCACTACCGAAATAATCGGCACGGGTGATTTTCAGGAAACGCTATTATTGCAAAAGACGAGGAATTTGATGTCATAAATTCTCCCCAATTAGTTTCGATTAGGGAAAATCCCGTTGGAAAAGCCGAAATATGTATCGATTTAATATGCTCAATTACACCGTGATAAACGAGGATTCGAAATAAACATCATATACAAAAGTTACGTATTTTTGTCCGTAGAATCCGAATCTGCAATAAAAAATGGGGGTTATAATTTAAGATTTCAAAGTTGGACCCCCTCTGACCCCCAGGGGGTCGGTTACGAAGGTCAAATTTGGTATCACTGTGTAGCTTATTTAAAAATACTTAACACGTATATTTACATTTTCAATCTCATATGTATTTCTGAGTTATTCGACCGTTTCGAGACTTTTCGGACACCCTGTATATAATTTGGTAGTACCTTGTACAAAGAAAATCCATAGTTTTACTAATCCCGTCCCTCAAAAAAAAAAAAAAAAAAAAAAAAGTATATCTCTATCTCTCTATATATGTATATATATACATAGAAGAGCAGGAAATTGAGATCACCCACTTTGTAAAGCACGGAATAAATAACATTAGGATTTCGATTTTGGATATTGTTCCAAATAAAAAGGAAAGATTAATTTGTATGAGAATTGTGATGGTTAAATACGATATGGTGTATCCTTACGGTTTGAATGTTAAATTCGATCAAAAAAAAGGCATTTCAGAGAGAATTTATTAGATGTTTCAGTGTATGAAAGGACGAAACAGATATTTAATCATAAAAAAAAACTAAAAATTACAAAAAAATATCGATTTAAAGAATTTAAAATGTTGTAGGGATTTTGAAAAACTTATCGATAATTAATTCTTGAACTATTGGGGATTCTGTATAAAAAATGGGAAACAATATAGATATGGCCTTGGATCTTTTGAGATTCAGAATAAGACAGCAAAATTTGGATGGATATGTTAAAAGTATGTCCCCAAAGAATGGTGACAATAATAAAATATATTGTGTTTTGGATTATATGGGATCGTATCTGAAAGCCGTTTACATCAATCGAGTTTTAAATAGGGACAACGAGCTTTTGCCAGATAGAAATATTGAGATTATTAAAGCTTTTAAATATGATAAACCATTAGTCAGAATCATTTTTAACTATAATGAGTATTCTTGAGATCTAAAAAATAGTCAAGCTAATAGTGTATGCTACTGTCATGACGAAAAATTCAAAAATTATATACATCCGAATTATAATCATATATTAACTGATATTATAGTACAAAATGAAGCTCTGATATGAGGGATGTAATGAGATATGAAACAAGATATAAAATTGAAAGGATTTTAACACAAAATAGCGCCAAAAAACGCTTAAATAGAAATTTGGATATATTTATCCAAAAATTAGTACATAAATATAGCTTGCCTACTTCAGTTTTAAAGAATGGAAGTATCGCGTTTTAAAAGAATTGAACAGTAAGTTCCAAATGAACTTTGAAGGGGTTTCTAACAAACGTTACAATGAATTAAAAGAGTCAAAAAGAGACTGCAAGATAAATTTTTAATTACGTATGTCGATAAAGCTAACGCAAATTATGCTATTGTTTGTAAATCACTGTACGGGGAATTACTCAGAGAGGCTTGTGATAATGACGCGAACTATCAGGTTTTGAATTCTAGCAAACAAATCATTGGTAATAGAATTAAAGCATTTTATAAAAAAAAAAAAAAATCAAGATAAAACAAAGTAGCACCAGTTTTTCTTATCTGGTTATGGTACCGAAATTTCATAAAAATCCTGTAAAATTTAGAGCTATAAAATGTGGTTTTGGATTTTATTTAGAAAATAGAAATAAAAATTTCTTAAAATTATTAAAATACATTTTTGATAAAGTACTGAAAGATAATCCAACCTGTATTATTAAAAACAGTTTTGAGTTTGTTCAACGACTAATACATTTGGAAAACATTTCAAGTTTAAATGTTTATAATTTCGAGGACTTGTACAATAGTATAGATTTGGACAACTTAAAAATTAAAATAATGGAATTTTTTTAATAGATTTAATTTTTCAGGTATCGATCCAGATTATTTCACTGATTTGTTTAAATTTGTTGTATTTGAAAATTATTTATT
Organism: Maratus speculifer; assembly: GCA_964019185.1. Classification (NCBI taxonomy): domain Eukaryota; kingdom Metazoa; phylum Arthropoda; class Arachnida; order Araneae; family Salticidae; genus Maratus; species Maratus speculifer. The sequence continues at coordinate 274,334,844 of OZ025295.1, read as the reverse complement.
TGACGGTAAAAAAGTTTATAAACAAATTAGAGGTATTCCAATGGGCAGAAGTTGCAGTTCGATTTTAGCGGATATTTATTTATTTATGTATGAGGAACACATCGCAATCGCTGGAGCTATTAAATGTTTCAGATATATAGATGATATTTTACAAGTTTTATGTAATGATGTGAAAAATCATCATTTCAATAATTACCCAAATAGCTTGAATTTGAAGCTGGATTCAAATAGTCAAAATAACGTCAGTTATTTAGATATTAACATTGTAATACAAAATAGGAGTTAAGTACAGGTATATACAATAAGCGGAATAGTTTTAATTTTGACACTGTAAAGATGCTATATTTTGGCTCAAATGTTCATATCTCCATCTATAGAAACATTTTTATAACGAGTTACATTGTATAGATAAATTAAGTTCAAATACAGAAAAAAAGATTGACGAATTTTTTATTTGGTACAAACAGGCTTTAAGCTATGGTTACCCTGCGAAGTTTTTAAACAGCTTACTGAAAAACTTCGCAAAAAGCAAGAATTTTCGCATGGCCGTTGAAAATAGGTTGAGTCAGGATGTAAAATTGTATGGTTCACTGTTTTTAAAAAAAAAAAAAACGTCCACTTTCGTTAGAGCTTTGAGATTTTGCAGCTGAGATTTCGCCGACCTCTGCACCTTGATTTTTTCTTGTTTTTCCACAAGATCTTGACGGGGAGTGGTGAATGTTGTCAACATGAAACCGGTTTAATCCGCACCGTATGTCACAAGCCATACGGCCCGTTTCCAATGGTTTATTTTTCTTGTTCATCTTTTATATTTAATTTACATGTTTTTATGATTTAAGTTAAAACATTTTGTTTCGTGTTTGAAGTTTTACTTTTGTCAGTTTTTAGGATTGTTCATGAGGTATGTTGACTTTTTCTTGTTTAGTTTAATATATTTATTATTATTTTTTATTCGGTTCAGAAAGATTGTATATTATAGTGTAGTTTTTGGATATATACATATATATATATATATTAATCAAAAAAAATTAATTCATCCTCAAAGCATTGTTTGTAATTTAAACTTGTGAACAATAAAAGCTGCTATAGTCGATATAGAAAAATGTTATTTGTAAAATTTGTACCTGGATTCTAACATAAGAGTACAGATTCATGTAACATTCCAGAAATATATCATTATAAAATCTTCAAATTACTGAAAACGTTTCAGTAAAATAGTGTTTAGTACATATATGCATATAGCGTTTAGTTATATATATATAATGATTTCGCAATACTTTGTACAAAAAAATCCATTGTTTTTACAAGTTGTACAAGCAACTTTTTCGCCGTTAAAGAGTCAAAAAATTGTTTGGCTACAAAATTCAAACACTTGTAATTTTGCGAAAAATAATCGCATTTGCATGCGATTTTTTGCAAACGGCTCTGAACAAACTGGAAAACAATAATATGCAAACAATCTTTTTAGATTTTTGGATCGTTTTTGCTCAAATAAAGGTCCACTGCCCCCTTAAGTAAAGAAAAGAGGGACGATACAAAATAACCTTTTAAAAGTGCAACGATCTTCATTCACTTCGTTAACATTTTTATTAAAAAAACATTAAATAACTAAATCAAAAAATAAAGACCTTATCTTGGAGAAATCAATTAAGTTATTTAAAGAAGAATACTTAATGGTTACTAAATTGCTTTTAATGATTAATGATATAGTGCACTTTATTCACCTATTAGCGCAAGTATTTGTGATTAAATATTTTTTTATGCTCATCAGCAGAAGTAACTAAATTGTCGGAAAGTTTTATAATGTATCTTAAATCTCAAAACCTATACATAAAGGTTTTTAAACCTCAGCTAAAAAAAAATAAACAACATGTTAATTTTCAATTATTCTTTTGTTTTTCAATAGATTAAAAATAAGCTGATTTCTGAATGTAAATGACAGACTTTTTATCATTTTTTATTTTTATTTTTCTCTTAATAATTTTATATATGGTGTTAGAAGTTTATGTCAAATTACTCTCTGCATTAAGTAGAGAAAAGCGAGAAGATTTTTTAGAGTTAAAGTAGAAAGTTCTTCATTAATTTCGCTAACATTTTTATTAAAAACTGTTAAATAACCAGAATCGTAGAAAATACCTTATCTTATTAATGAGTGCACCATATCACTATGGTGCACTTTTTTCACCTATCATCGCAAGTATTTGTGATTAAATATTTTATTTTTTTATACTCATCAGCAGAAGTAACTAAACTGTCGGAGAGTTTTATAATGTATCTTAAATTTCAAAAGCTACACATAAAAGTTTTTTTAAATCATAATTACAAAACGTTTGTAAGTAAACGGAATGAAAGTAGATTCTTATCCTTTTACTATACCCAACTCTTATAATAACTATTTATGTCTGTGTATAATTTTTGTTTGAAAATTTTTATCGTATTTTAAAATATGAATGCATGGTCAGATCACTGATAGTCTTTCGGTTATCTAACTTTTTTATACCTATGATTACAGATATTTACTTTTTATTAATAAATTATTTTTTTACTAATCGATGTAAGAAAAATGTCAAATAGTTTTAAAATACATATATATATATATATATATATATATATATATATATATACATATATATATATATATATCATACACACACAAACACATATATATATATAACTATTTTTTACTATGTTGTAAAGTTTCAAAAAATGCTAAACTTATTTTTTTAATTATTTAAAATGCTATAAAACATTTTCTGAATATATATTTTTAAAAAGTCTAAAATCAAAAGAGACAAACATCATAGATATTTAACATCCCCCCCAATAAAGGCTCTAAAAACATCGAATGTGACGAATAACGTTAATTTGATGAACTTTAACATAAACTGTGGAGGTAAAAAACAATAAGTTAATTTTCAATTATTCTTTTGTTATTCAATAGACTAAAAATAACCTGATTTTTAAGTGTAAATGGCATACTTTTTATCATCTTTTTTTTTTTTAATCATTTTATGTACGGTTTTAGGAATTTTTGTCAAATTAGTCTTTTATATATATATATATATATATATATATATATATATATATATATATATATATGTATATACATATATGTAAATATATATATATATATATATATATATATATATATATAAATTGGAGAAAAGGGGGGATACAAAGTAATCTTTTAAAAGTCAACGATTTCCATTCAGTTTACTTGCATTTTGTGCATTTTGTTAAAAAACAGTTAAATAACTAAATAAAAAAAAAGACATTATCTTGGAGGAGCTAATTACGTTATTTAAAGAAGAAATGCTTAATGATATCGTAAGAAAATTGCTTTCATTGATTAATGATACAGTGCACTTTATTTACCTATTAGCGCAAGCATTTGTGGTTAAATATTTTATTTTTTATGTCATCAGCAGAAGTAACTAAATTGTCGGAGAGGTGTTTTTTATGTATCTTAAATTTCAACAGTTACACATAAAGGTTTTTAAATCTCAGAATTACTTAACGTTTGTAATTAAATTGAAAGAAAATAGATTCTTAACCTTTTGTTAGAAACAGATCTTGTATAACTCTTTATACGTGTGCGATTTAATTCTTTGAGAATTGTTATCGCATTTTAAAGTAATGAATGCATAACTTACAATTGGACGACTTTGATGATCATCCTTCGGTTAGTAATATTTTTTGATACCTATGAGTATAGATATTTACTGTTTGTTAGTGGATTTTTTTTTTTTACATTCTGGTTATTTAATCAATGTAAGAAAAATGGTCGAACAGTTTTATAATGCATTTTAAATCTAGATTTTTTTATATTTACAGTTGGACCCCAATTTAACGAATTCATCTGGACTCTAAAATTTATTCGTTAAATACGGGTTATTCGTAATATCGGGGTCCAAAACGAAAATTATAAAAATTCTGCACTTACAAGGATTGGTTCAACTTGATAATCGCAGATTTTCAGAACCGGACTGGCACCTTTGGGGGCCCTCGGCTAGAGACTGAAAAGGGGCCCCTTATGGGAAATTTAGCGAAAACAGAATATTATATTTTATTTTTAAATTTAGGCTTAGATGGCAAAAAAACCACATTTAGGCTATTTTGTCACTTGGAAAATAGTTGAGTAAAATATAAGCTTTTTGTAATGTTGTTAACTTACTTTCACAATATATATTTATATTATTTTTATACACCATACCTAAACTAATTCCATGCTAGAAAAAAAAATAAGAATTATTTATTTTAAGTGGTTATTACTTAAAAATGAGCGTGAGGTATATTTTTAGTTTTCGGCAATCAAATGACTGTGTCGAAGTCATAATAATCTAAATCCTACTGTGATACCTAAGTATATATAAAAAGTGACATAACAGTAATAAAAAAAAAGTGGGTGCGTGTGATCGCAGATCGCTCAGAGTATTTTCTTTAATATATCTTTCAAAAGAACTTATCCTTTAATTATTAAATCCAAATTGTTGATTTATAATTATTAAATTCTTACATAGATGGTAGCATCAATAAATTTAAAGTAAAAGGAATATTTATTTTAATTAAATTAAAAATTTTCAAATTAAATTATTTAAATAAAATTCAAAATGCAAAATTCTTTAAAAAATCGAAATAAAAAGAAAAATAGCGGAAATATAAATAAAATTAAAAATTTTTAAAAACGAAAAAAAATGTTTAAACGAAATTTAAAATGCTGAATCATTAATCGCTTTTAAAATAGAAAGAAAATTGTAACTAAAATATATATATATATGAATATTAGTGATAAAAGAATAATATAAACCCTTAAATCGGCAAAAAGTACGAAATTTTTTTTAAAAATTTCTATCTTACTAGGGAACTGCAAGAAGTGTAAGTCACCGATTTTGACGAAAGGGGTATCGTTGGAAAGATCTCATTGTGAGGAGTAAAAAACTCAATGAAACTACCCGTCGGAAATGAAACGTTTTCAAGATATCCGACAATTTGTATCACTAAGTATGCACACGTACTGGGAAACTGCATTAAGTGACATAAATTGTCGGATATCTCGAAAACGGGTCATTTCCAAAGGGTAGTTCCATTGAGTTTTTTACTTCTCAAAATGATATCTTTCCAACGACACCATTTTCGTCAAAATAGAGACAGCAATTTTTTGCGGTCCTCTGTTAGGTGTGCACTAGCCCAGTATGTACTAGCTACGTGGCTCAAATTATCGGATATCTCGAAACCGGCTCGTTTCCGATGGGTAGTTCTTTTGAATTTTTTACTCCACACGATAAGATCTTTCCAACAATACCTCTTTCGTCAAAATCTAGACTAATTTTTTTGCGATTTCCCAGTAAGTATGCACTAGCTACGTTATATAAATTGTCAGATATCTCGAAAACGACTCGTTTCCGCGATGGGTAGTTCTATTGAGTTTTTTACTCCTCATAATGAGATCTTTCCAACGATACCACTTTCATTAAATTCAGTGACTTACATTTCTTGCAGTTTTCTAGTTAGTATGAAAACTTCAAATTCCAGCATCACGGTCAGAACTGTGTGTTTAAAATAAAAAGAATGATGCCCAGTTAAATTCATGGCATAGAGCTCACAGGATATGCAGACTAATTATACATTACAGCTTTATATAATAATGTCCTTCGAAAAAAAATAAGGAAGGAAGTACCCCCCCAATCTTCTTTATTTATACTTATCATTGAAGCCCCCAAACTAATCAGGGATACGCCTTATCATATAATAAACCTGTATCCAAAATTCGAAGCAAGTCGAATAATTCTACATAAAAACCCGTTTATGTAAGTTAAGAAACGTTTTCCCCCGTTCCCCCTATACTAGTGATCGTATAAGTGAACCCAGGGAGAGAAATCGAGAGCGCATAGAAGATGAAGAACACTCCAACATATTGTAGACAGAATAAGGTGTTTATTTAGATGAACGATGGAAGGTTTACAATACTAAGACGCTAGCAATACGGGAAATCCCATCATGTGCCCGAAGGCACGGCATTAGCCGGAGAGGGGCACAGCGCCCCTTTTTTGCGTGATGTTACATGGCCAAAAGTCTGAGTCGAAGTGAGTGACTGCAGCAGGGAAGATGTACAGCGTCAAGGTTATCAGAAACCGTTAAAATGCTTAGTAACAGAAAAAAATGCTATCGTTGGTGTAATACTGAAGTCCTGTGGTTTTTAAGGAGTGTCGATTGCATACGCACGTGTGCTTCCAGATACTGAAAGAATTACATGCCGAATGATTCATGACATCTGGGAGATTTTAAAGATTAGCTGAGTGCATGAGAATGTTAACGGATAAACTTATTATAAACTACAGCTGGATCTATTTAACATGGGAAAAATGCAGAAATGTGCAGATCTAAGGAAGACTGACATTCGGTTAACTTTTATTGTGACGAGAACAGAATTAACAGATCTTTTTCAAAGTGATGAAAATCCAAAACAAAGAGTGGGAATGAAATGGTGTTTTTTTTATCATTTGAAAGAGGGTTTGTAAAGGAATTAATTTCACCTACAAAGTTATAAAACGGAAAATAACAAAGTACAGCATTATAACCTTAACTGTAAGAATATTAACTTTAAGTATTTATTTAAGGGGGGGGGGGTTGTAATTTCCAGTTAAAATTTTGAAGTATCGATTTTACCTGTTCATTTTCTAAAAAGGGGAGAAGACAAGATATGTGACAGAAACGCTGTCACATATCTCACTCCCAGCATCGGGGAAAAAAAAAAAAAAAAAAAAAAACTGCAATGTTTCCAATAAAGTTTTTTTTTTTTTTTTTTTAGCAACAAGCGCCGCACATCTTCTCTACTCCAAATACATAATCATAACAGTAAGTACATAAAATGGAAAGGAAAAATACATTTAAACATAAAACTGTATATATAGTATATTGCTTGCTTTTTGAAAATTGTTTGGATTATGCAAACTTCTTTTTTTTTCTCAATTTATAAACGTCATGACTTTAAGCGCTTTTCAACATCATCATGTCTTGGTGATCATTAGTCCTTTCAGTCCCAAGACAAATAATTAAAATAAATTTTTTTTATGTGCATCCGGATGACTTTAAAAAATATTTTATTTTGAAAGTGCTGGTACCAGCTTTTGTCATGACTAAAAAAAAATGTGAAGTTTAAATATAATAATAGCTTTTTAATACTTCACAGTGAATGCAAGCAAAAATTGAATTATATTTAGCACACAAATAAAAGATACACTAAAATATATATATGATATAATAAGTACTGGATATATAATATACATTGAAAAACAAAAAGAAAAAAATTTGTGCACACAGCACAGGACCTCAAAAAAAAAAAAGGGATGCAGAGCAAGCCCATAGACAGGTGGGGCCCTAAATCTTGTTTTTTTTTTTTTTTTTTTTTTTTTTTTTTTTTTTTTTTTGATAAAACAAGTATTATGGCTTCAGTTTAAGACTTCAGCCCTAGAGGAGGAGGGAATTGTGAGACTCACATAGCACGAAGGTATATGAGTCCCTGCTCCCCCAAGATCATAATGATCTTCCAAGGAGCACACGTCAAGTAATCGAAAAAAACTTTATTTGTAAATTGAATTGAAAAACAATTCAAGAGTTTTGGATAACATAATGAAGTTGGAAACCTAAGGGCACTAATTTTGAACGGAAACCAGCTTCAGGAAAGGGGATAATTGAAAAAAACTAAAAAAGGCAATTCAGAGTGACACAGGAAAACTTCTCATTATTTCTAAACTACAACTGCAACTAAATCAGAAGGTAAAAGTAATTTATGTTGTTACTAACTGTACCTATCAGCATTATACTAACCAGTTTGAAGTAAAAAAAATGTAACTCATTATCTATTGAAAGGAAATGACTAATCTTTTATATGTGTAACTGGGGTGTGTTTACTATTATTACAAACAAAACTGCCTCTGACAAGATGCTTTCAGTTTTCAATTCAGGAAAAGACCTGTGTATGAAATGACTTGAGAAAAACAACTTACTCAATAACAAACAGAAGTGTAGAATGTAACTGAAGAAAATGAAATAATTTTGAAAAAAATACAACCTTAATGTGAAACGAAAAGAAGTTATGTGAAGAAGTTGTTACATAAATTAATTATGTTTTTTTTTTTTTTTTTTTTTTGATAAAGTGAAAATGACATGAAGAATCATGCCATTACCAACAATGAGATGTAGAATTTAAATTAGATGATGAAATACTTGTAAAAAAATCTTCATGCTGAGAACTTATGTGTATGAAAAGAGTATTACTGGAATGAAATCACAACAGAAATGGATTTTATCAGCCTGATTCGAAGAAAAGAATGCAAATCAAAGATTCAATGCATAATTTTGATAGGAATAAATGGCTCTAGGTTTGTAAGGATAACACTGTGTATAAATGTATAACTTGATGAGCGAAGACAAAAACGCAGCTGTCAAAGCCCCAGAATGTGTGAATTAAGTCCAATGACAAGTGTTTGACAAAAAAGTGTGATGATTTTTTTAACTTATGCTATAAGAAACATGTAGACTGTGGTTTACTTTCTATGAACTAATGTGTTACATATTCTATGAACAAAGATGTGTATTTTCAATGAACTAATGTGTAAACAATCTATGAACAATAATTAACACTTCAACGAACTAAAGTGTACATCTCTATGAACTACAATGTAAAACAATGACTGAAAACATGTATAACATCACTATGAACTAATGTGTAAAAACATTGATGAACTAACGTGTAAAATTCTGTAAACAAACATGTCAATATTCTATGAACGAATGTGAAAAAAAAATCGATGAACTAATGTGTAAAATTTCTATAAGTAAACGTGTAAATATGCAATGAACTAAGTTGTTTATTTAGTGAACTAAAATGACCAGGAAGAAAGTGTTTTTTTTTTGTGTTTTGTTTTGTTTTAACAACAATGAATGTAACTAGTTCCCCATGTACAACACGAATGGAAAGTAAAGCGATGAACTAGTGTAACATCAATGAACTAAGAATGTACGATGAACTCCTGTGTTTTTTTTTCTATGAACAAAATTCTCATGTGTACCAGGAACTAATACATTCTATGCCATAACAAAAAAAACAAGTGTTTTTAAAATAATTGATGTAAATAATGTGGATTTATAACAATTTAAACTTCAAAAGAGAAAAAAAAATGCATGTTCCTAACAGCAAACAAACCCAGCATGAATGAGTGTAAAATTATGTAAAACAAAAACAGGTTTTGTCCGCAGAGTAAAAAATAAAAAAGGAATGTGATGTTAACGTGTACACCTTCAACAAAAATACCAACCGTGTGAACATAATCTAATGACCCGCATCAGAAAGTTTCAACCATACATCCAAACCTTACTCAGGTAACTGCTTGCCGGCTAAACAGTCAAATGAAAAAGGAATCCTCACCAACCGTACACTCACGTGTCGAGGAATTTTTAAATTTTTTGTTTATTTTTTTTAACCTGAAATGAATGGTGTAACAAAAATGTGAATTGACTCGTATCTAAAAAAAACCCAATAATGTACAACTACAAAAATAACAAATAGACTGTTGAGGTAAAAGTAAAGTTCTTCATACTAATGTGACTTATTGGAAAAATAACTAAAGGCTGTTAATTATGTAAGTCTTTTTTTTTTTTTTTTTTTTTTGAGCAAACCTCATTATTGAAATAGATGCAGTTGTATATTTTTTCTTTCCTGTTTAATAAATCTTTTAAGAGAGGGGCAAGATTGTGCAAATGCTGGATGAAAAATATTAAAATTGGTATTGTTATCTTGATTATTTCTGATACAGTTTATGCATTTTGGTGAATTTGTACATTGAGTGTCACAATGTGGGAGAGCACATACAGGACAAAAGATATTATTAGGACATAGTCTAGCAACATGTTTATACATTTGGCACGAAAAGCATCGCTTGACATTAATGTATACCTGTACAGAATATTCATTACCCTTAATGTTTATTTTTTGTTGCATTATTAATTTTTTAGCTGTCTGCGAAGATGTCTCAAAAACCCAATTGTATGAATCGACATGTTGCAATTTATATTTCTTAGAAAATTGAATATCAGGTTCATTAATATGCAAAAGCTCACCCACTCCCAGTAAAATATCTGGTATACCACATTCTTCTGGCAAATTGAAAATAATAATTCGAACAGGTTTTATTTTTTTACATTCAGACGCTGCAAAAGAATTTTGATTAGAATCGCTGAATTTTTTAAGTATCTCTAGTTCATCGTTTCTGTCCTTTTGCAAATTATCCTTGTATCTTTTATGATTACCTGTTTGTGTCGCTTTGTCTATTGTTATTGTGGATAGACTATCACTATTGGTCTTTAATTTCTCACCCTGCTTAGTCTCGATTGAAATTGTAGAAGTTTGTTTACTAGTTAACTCATGTAACCTTTCAATAAGTTTTTTTATTAACAATTTGTAAGTTATCTTTGTCACGTTTTAAGTCAGAGAATTCCACTTTCAGGATATTGAACGATTCATTAAGCGTGTTAAGATTCCACTTCATTTGCATAGTGATATCTGCAAAATCTTCTAAAAAAGGGGAGTTGTTAGCTAAAATTTTATTTTGAAATGCAGCTGCCTCTTTACACATGCTTTCTGTGTATTTATTTAGGGTGTCTTGAAAGAAATCTAGCCAAGGAGAAGTATAGCTAGGTTCATTTAGTTCAAGTGGGGGTTTTTTATCTTTAGTTGCCATATTACACAGCTGCTAGAATTTTTTTTTTTTTTTTTTTTTTTTTTTAAACAAAAACTAGTATAACAGGATAAAAACTTTGTAAACAAAAAAAAACTTAAGTTAAAAAATCAAAACAAAAATCAAAAGCAAAAATTTAAGAGTGTAATTAGAAAAAGGGAAAAAAAATGAATTTTGCCCAGACAAGTCCAGTTAGAAATGACTGTTTCAAAATAATAGCACATGAGAAACCCATAATTTTACTTTATGTAACATCTGCATTTATGTGCATAACTATTTTAAGAAAAACCAACTGGGCTTTCACTTGCGAAGGGGGGGGGGGGGACGGTGTCTAACTTTTATTATCTAAGATGTGTAAAATGTGAAAGCGAGAAGCTCCCATTTTTTTAACACTTGAAAAAAATCAAGTGCAAGTAAATTAATTTTGTCTTACTATACACACACTTGCCTGTTAAGAAAGTGGATCACTGAAAAAATGATTCTCGAAAATTTTAAGCACAAAAAAATTAAAGTATGCAGAACTATGAAAGGCTAGGGGATAATGGAAAGAAGAAAAAAAAACTCCATACATATTAAAAGTACCCCAACACTCAGAACGATTCCAACCTGGACATCAAGTTTATAATTCTGACCCATTTAAATTAATACCAACTTTAACCCAGAAAATAAATGCATTAAAATTGCATTTTCTCTTATTTATTTATTTTTGAAATCCCCCATTTTGTTATTTCAAGCAAAATTTAAGTAACTGTGCAAAAGCCAAAAAAAAAATGTTAGTAGAAGGGTTGCCCCTTTTAAAAAAAAATAAATAAATAAATAAAACTATCAGTACATAAAATAAAAGGTAACGTGCAAAGTCGAGCGACTAGCTCAGAATATATGCACCAAGAGTAGAATAGGAATATTACCTAAAAACACAAACACAATAACTAACTGCAGAATCATAATTGTGAAAATCTACATGCATATCACTAACACAAAAATTACAAAATAAAGCGTGAAAAGAAAAGATTGTAAAATTTATGCAATGATAACAAAAATTTTTAACTTTTAATTATTTTAGATTTATAAAACAAATCTTCTCTGTTCATGCTGACACACAAAAATATTTAAAGTAACTTTGCAATAATAATAATTTGAGCATGGCATCAGACAAATAAATATGAAAACTAAATTTATCACACCTGAAACATGAGGTAAGAATTATTGTGCAATCTATGTACTATCTATATATAATTTTTTTTTAACACAAACGGCGTGATATTGTAAACTATTAGTTCTTTTTTGTTACTGTAGAAACCTGTATTTACTATAATTTTTAATAGTTGCACAGAATCTTGACTTATTTTTATCTTTTTATGCCAGAAGTTGCCGTTTATCATATTTCACTCCAAAATATTTTTGAAGCACCACATTACACATTAATAACACATCAAGGACACATTGGTAACACATTAAGAAGAAAACTGGCAGCATAATAAAGATTTTGAAGGCTAAACACCACAGGCTAAAAATTTTTTGTTAAAACATTAGACTTGATGATAATTTTGATTTCTTGTTTCAGTTGCACCTAGCTATTTCACAAAAAAAAATTTAACGATCTGTTTTCATCAATTTCAGAATTGTATTTTAAACGTAAACGAAACGCACAGAAAAGTAACCACTTGTCACACACCAATGTTAAAGTGGGAAGAAAAATTTTAAGAATATTTATTTGCACCAACTGAAACTACTAAGTTTCTTTTAATTCACTTTCGTTTTCTAACTATTACACACATTTCACAATCACGGAACACTAGCACTGTGCACCACAATACCTTTAGCTGAATTTCACAAACGATTTTTTTTTAAAGCATATTTCACAATCGGCGTTGACTACTCCTTTCTTCGAAGCATAAACATATGAAACCGAACGTGCACTATGTGGAAAACAAACGAAGCGAGCAGGGACGAACGGCACAGTTTTTACCCGTAACGAAACACACACACGATGGCACACAAAAACACTTTAAGTGACACAGAGAGGTCTTGAATTTTTTTTTTTTTTTTTTGTGTCAATTCACACTGGACTAAGGCATAAGATAACTTGTAGTTACGGGGGGAAGCCGACGATTTTTCAGCTGCAGAAAATTACGGATGGAATGGAACGTTCACGGGAAAGCAGAAGGGTGAATGACCGTGGAATCCGCGCTGATTACTTCGGAGACGGAAAAAGGTTTTTGCAGCGACGAAATCATCACCGGGCAAGCACAGTCGAATTTTAGAGTCTTTCCAAACACAAATGCATGGGGGGTGTCACTGTAGAATCATCTGAAGGCTGGGTAACGATGTAATTTCAGAGGAAATAGTCCAATACAGTTATGCACTCCATTGTGCGCTCTCTTTTTTTTATTTATGTTGGAGCAATGGGCATTGGCACCAGTAATTCATATACTAGTGATCGTATAAGTGAACCCAGGGAGAGAAATCGAGAGCGCATAGAAGATGAAGAACACTCCAACATATTGTAGACAGAATAAGGTGTTTATTTAGATGAACGATGGAAGGTTTACAATACTAAGACGCTAGCAATACGGGAAATCCCATCATGTGCCCGAAGGCACGGCATTAGCCGGAGAGGGGCACAGCGCCCCTTTTTTGCGTGATGTTACATGGCCAAAAGTCTGAGTCGAAGTGAGTGACTGCAGCAGGGAAGATGTACAGCGTCAAGGTTATCAGAAACCGTTAAAATGCTTAGTAACAGAAAAAAATGCTATCGTTGGTGTAATACTGAAGTCCTGTGGATTTTAAGGAGTGTCGATTGCATACGCACGTGTGCTTCCAGATACTGAAAGAATTACATGCCGAATGATTCATGACATCTGGGAGATTTTAAAGATTAGCTGAGTGCATGAGAATGTTAACGGATAAACTTATTATAAACTACAGCTGGATCTATTTAACATGGGAAAAATGCAGAAATGTGCAGATCTAAGGAAGACTGACATTCGGTTAACTTTTATTGTGACGAGAACAGAATTAACAGATCTTTTTCAAAGTGATGAAAATCCAAAACAAAGAGTGGGAATGAAATGGTGTTTTTTTTATCATTTGAAAGAGGGTTTGTAAAGGAATTAATTTCACCTACAAAGTTATAAAACGGAAAATAACAAAGTACAGCATTATAACTTTAACTGTAAGAATATTAACTTTAAGTATTTATTTAAGGGGGGGGGGTTGTAATTTCCAGTTAAAATTTTGAAGTATCGATTTTACCTGTTCATTTTCTAAAAAGGGGAGAAGACAAGATATGTGACAGAAACGCTGTCACACCCCCCTTTATAATTAATCATTAAACCTCCAAAACTGTTCAGAAATTCAACTTATCAGAAAGAACCTACATCCAAAATTTAAAGCAAATCGGCTAACTCTGCATAAAACTCTATTTAGCTAATTTAAGGGGAAGGTAATCGCCCGTACCCTCCTTTATAATTAACAAAAGAAAATACCACAACAAATGAGCGAAGCTTCTTACTACTATGAACCTGTATACAAAAATTAAAACAAATCGGTTAATTCTGTATGAAAAACCATTTACATAACTTATGAGGGGTAGTTTTCCCTATCCTCCCTTTATAGTTATCCAGTGAATTCCAAAAACAAATCAGGGAAGCGCCATTTCAGAATAAACCTTTATACAAAATTTGAAACAAATAGATAAATTTTGTGTGAAAAACCTAAATTAAGACGGGAGGGGGGGTTACCCACCCCCATTCTTCCTCTTTAAACTTATCCAATGAACACCTAATACTAATCATGAAGGCACCTCATTAGAATGATCCTACATCTAAGATTTGAACGAAATCTACTAATTCTGCAGGAATAACCTATTTAAATAAATTAAGGGGAGGGGCAATAGCCCCCGTTACCCGTCTTATACTTATCGAATGAACTCTCAAAACTAATCAGGGAAGCGTCTTATCATAATAAGCCTAAATCCAAAATTTAATGTAAATCGGATATTTTTATCATGAGTTATCGCGTTATGTACGTACGTATGCACGTATATACATACATACAGAACGGGTGGGCACATAAGCTCTCAGGCTTTGATAGCCTGTGAGCTAAAAAATATTAATAGCGATAATAAAATTCTGTTAATAGAATCTTTGGAAGTAAAACTTAGGGTGGTTTTCAATCCACTTCTCAATAATGTGAAACTTTCTGACTAATTTTTAACTGTAAATGCGCAAAATTGACATGCGTGACTATTAAAGGATTTGGAAATAAAATAATTTTTCCATTTTTGGTTAATAAAATATCAAATAGTAAGAGATTTTTATCAAGTGACTGCAAGTTTTTCCCTTTTTCAATGATATCGCTTCCAAATATTCAATTCAAAATGCTAACTTTGACAATATTTCCAAAAGATATAACGTCTTTATCAAAAAATGGAAGACACCATTCGATTACACAGGTTCTGAATAAGAAAAAACAGCAAAACTTATGCATTTCTAAACTAAATGAATTTAGAAATGTGTCAGGAACTAACTCCTTTGGATTTGAAAGAAGCTCTAATAAATGACAGAGAAATATTTTCACAAATATATTTTTTATAATATATCTTCAAAAGTTAATCATGTTTTTACCGTCTTATTTTTTCTTTAAACTACATTAATTTTATAATGAATCTTTATTTGAATGTTAAAAAATCTAGGCTTCTAAGTAATCATTAATGTTATTATCATGTATTTTCTATGGTGAGAAAATATCGTGATTTTAAAGTATAGTTTTAAAATATAAAATATATCATAAATGTGTATGTAGTATTCTTTAAAAGGATCTTAACTGTATGTTAAGAAAAACTGATTTTTTTGTGTATGTGTGTGTGTGCAAATTGAATGGAATCGGGTCGTCCTTACTACTTAACCAAGTATTAAAAGTTTTAAACATTTTTCAATGTTTAAAAATTTTCTCATTTTTTTCTTTCCTTTTCGTACTGTCGCTTTCGTACA
Source organism: Maratus speculifer (assembly GCA_964019185.1). NCBI lineage: Eukaryota > Metazoa > Arthropoda > Arachnida > Araneae > Salticidae > Maratus > Maratus speculifer. The sequence continues at coordinate 274,319,114 of OZ025295.1, read as the reverse complement.
ACTGCTTCATGTTGACCACACTGTGAAATTGCACTAGTTATAACCATACTATACAACATTGGCAAGTGTGCGTCGCGATGCACTCTGAATCTGATTCTATGAGTACTGCAGAAACGACGATATATCAGTCACCAGCCCTATTCCATCTGTCCAACGACATGACACGACGAAAGTATATAAGTTACCATGAAAAAACTATCAATTGTTTAAAATTTACTGTAAACGTATATTATTATTGGAAAATACTCATTTTTTTTCGTACGTAAATAGTAATTAAAAAATCGATATTCCTTTTTTGAGTTGCGCTTCCGGGGCCCCTTTAGGCTGGGGGCCCTCGGCGATAACCGACCAGCCGACCTGGCCAGTCCGGGCCTGCAGATTTTGATTATTTTAATATCGTTATATGGCAGAGACCCCGTAACCTCAGGTTCAATGGATTTTATGGAGCAAGGTGATTGAACTATTCATTAAACGTATTACCGTATTTACTCGTGTATAAGGCGCACTTTTTTTTCAAAAATTTAGGACAAAACTCCTAGGTTCGCCTTATACACGGAATAATTTTTTACTGTTGGATACAGTCAAACTATATACATATGAATTAAGAAATTATTTAATGAAGATATTAAAATTCAGAAAATGTTACTTATTTGAAGTATTACTGCATATTTATTTCACTCCTTGCAGTTTTTTATACAACAGAGCTAGTGACATTATCTAAACGCTAATTAGCAATTCTCTTTACCGTCACTCATTCCTATTTCCCGTCATTCTCTTACAACCCGAAGTCTAAAAATGCATTTTAGTCTTGTTTTCTGGTCTGGTGTAATGTTTGTTTCAACTTTTTTTTTTTTTTTTTTTTAATTGAAATTTATTTGGTTATTCTTCTTTAGCGTATCAAATGAATGGTGCGCGTTATACACGAGATTTTAAGAAATCGCCATTTTTACTTGTAAAGTAGGGGTGCGCCTTATACACGAGTAAATACGGTAAATGGTTGAAAATTATCCTGACACCTCAATAACTTATATCATTTTCATGGCAATTCGAAGACATTTATGTGAGTTAGACCACGAACAGACAATTTGAATTTATAAACACTTTTCTATTATATTGTAAAATTTTAGGAAGTCCCAAATGAAATTTTTAAACTGTTTAATATGTTATAGAACATTCTCTTAACATATAAAAAAATCAAAAGAGACAAATTTCAAATGCATCGACATCTCACCATAAGGGTTCTATAGTTTAAAATATCAAATGTGAAGAATATTGCTAAATTTGTGTATTTTAACGTAAGTTGTGGAGCTAAAAAACAAACAATATGTCAATTTTCAATTATTCTTTTGTTATTCAATAGATTAAAAATAAGCTGATTTTTGAGTGCAAATGACAGACTTTTTATCATTTTTTATTTTTCCTTTTCTCTTAATCATTTTATGTATGTAGTTAGGACTTTTTGTTAAATTAGTCTTTGCATTAAGTGGAGAAAAGATGGAAGATACAAAATAATAACTTAAAAGTGCAACGATCTTCATTCATTTTGCTAGCATTTTTATTAAAAAAAAACGTTAAATAACTGTATCGAAAAAAAGACCTTATCTTGAAGAAGTTAATTATGTAATTTAGAGAAGAAATCCTTAATGGTTTTGTGAGAAAATTGCTCTCAATGACTTATGATATAGTGTACTTTTCACATATTAACGAAAGTATTTGTGGTTAAATATTTTTTTTTATGCTCATCAGTAGAAGTCACTAAATTGCCGGAGAGTCTTATAATGTATCTTAAATATCAACAGTTACACATAAAAGTTTTTAACGCTCATAATTACTGAACGTTTGTAAATAAATTGAAAGAAAGTAGATTCTTAACCGTTTACTATAAACAAATCTTGCATAACTCTTTATGCGTGTGAGGATTATTTGTAGGCGAATTTTTATCGCATTTTAAAGTAATGAATACATAACTTATAATTGGCTGACATCAATGATACTCCTTCGGTTAGGTAATTTTTTTTTTTTGAAAATAGAGTAGTGTTATCATCGTATCTACTTCCCTTATTGAGGCAATATATATATGGTTTTTCTGTAAATTCACGTATTGAAACAATTGTTAGATGTCATTACATCGATAAAGAATATATAAAATACATTTGACGAGTAATTTTTTAAAAATAAACAGTTTAAAGATTATATGAAATATATTTTAAAAGTGATTAAAAAAATAACAGTTTTATGATGTTTTATTCAACATTTTAGTTAGAACTGAAAATAAATACATGAAAATTATAAATGATACATAATTTTTAATTAAATGTGAATTTATTAAATTACAATTAAAAGTACATATATATATATATATATATATATATATATATATTTAAAAAAAAACCGTGGCGCGTTCTTTAAAACGTCGAATATGAAGAATGCTGTTAATTTGATCGAATTTAGAATAAATTATGTGGCTAAAAAATAAACAATAAGTTAATTTTCAATTATTCTTTTTATATTCAATAGATTAAAAATATGCTGATTTTTGAGTGTAAATGACAGACTTTTTAACATCTTTTTTTTTTCTCTCTCTCTCTCTCTCTCTTTTAATCATTTTATGTTCGGTGTTAGGACTTTTTTCTCAAATTAGCCTTTGCATCAAGTGGAGAAAAGAGGGAAGATACAAAACAACCTTTTAAAAGTACAACGATCTTTATTCCTTTCGCGAACATTTTTATTAAAAAACCGTTAAATAACAGAATCGAAAAAAAAATACCTTATCTTGGAGATGTTAATTATGTTATTTAGAGAAGAAATCCTTAATGGTTTCGTGAGAAAATTGCTTTCAATGATTAATGATACTGTGCACTTTATTCATTATTTATATTAGCACACTTTATTTATATTAGAACAAGCATGTATGGTTAAATATTTACTTTTTTGTGCTCATCAGTAGAAGTAACTGAATTATCGGAGAGTTTTATAATACATTTTAAATCTCAACAGTAATTCATAAACCCCTTAAGTTACCCTTTAGTTTTTAAACCCCTTAATTATTAAAAGTTTGTAAATAAATTTAAAGAAAGTAGATTCTTATACCGTTTGCTATAAACAAATCTTGTATAACCCTTTATGCTTGTGCGACTTATTTGTAGGAGATTTCTTATCGCATTTCAAAGTAATACATGCATAACTTATAATTGGCTGACATCAGTGATAGTCCTTCGGTTATCTAACATTTTTTGGTACATATGAGTACTGCTATGAGTATATTTACTGCTTATTTGTGGGTTTTTTTTAATAGATGTAAAAAAAAATGTGGCGAAAAGTTTTATAATGCATTTTTAATCTGGATAATTATATATATATATATATATATATATATATATATATAACCATTATATGTAATACAATTTTCAAAATTAAAACAAGGAAAAAATAAATAAAACGGAGTACAATTGAATTTTGCAGAACCAAAATAGATTCATCAGGCCCACAAATACTTAGGAACTATATATAAAATATATCGCTTCATCTCCGTATTAGCTATGAAAAAGCAAAATGATACGAATTGGGGGCTACCAGTCCCATAGATCCATAATAAACTGAAGAAAATATTAATTTTTTTATCACTTTATATTTTTGGATGATAATATTGCAAACTCATAATGGAATTTCCTATGAAGAGACATCAGAAAACTACAAAGTAGAAATCTCAATCATAATACACTAAAGTGATGCGCAGTTGCATCAATTATTGTAGCGCAAAATATTTATAAGATTGCTAAAAAATTAGCTATCTTTATTATAGAATACAAATAGATATGAGATACAAATAATAAGAATAAAGATCAAAATAAACATATCATTCAAAATGAAAAGATACCAAAATAAATATTATCAATATGTGCATAGATTAATAATTACATGAGCATCATAATAATTTCAATGCTTATATAAAACCATAATATGCAATACAATTTATATATATATATATTAATTGTATTACATCTAATAATTACATACAATACAATTAATTCAATATTACCAAATTTTTTTTTTACATAAATGATTCAAAGTATAATTCAAAATAAATTCAAAATATTTAGATCACATTGTTTCAAAATGTCAGCCAACGTTGAATTTTAAAGTGCTATATCTTAGCCTTTTATTAACCCTGGAGGACGCGCACAGGGCCTGAAAGACCGGAGTGTGTATGGTTTTTACAATTGCAACCACTATTTTTTTAAAGTGATCTTCAATTTATTTTATCGCAAGATTTGTAAGAACTGTTTCCGTCTATATAAAACGACTGTTTCGATTTGATTTTATTGGTGACAAAGTTAAAACCATTCATACCCGTGGTAAGCGCGCGTTCTCCCGGGTTAAAGTAAAAGTTAAGGAAAAATTGCTACACAATCCATGTATCAAGTTCGAACACTTAAAGTAGAGGTTAAATTTCTAAATTTTTTTATACGTCTTATAAAAATTCAGAAATTTTTAAGTGATTGATAGATTGAATTTTGTCGTCCGATTATCTACGCTAATGGGATATAGGACCAGGGAAGGGTGCCCTCCGTGGGGGTCTTTCTAAGGGAACCTAACCCGTATTTACGCAAGGTTCGAAGAAAACCACGGAAAACTCCGAACGGTTAGGCCGACAGCCGCGATTGGGTTCGAACCCAGCACCTGCCGTCTACCAGTTGAGAGGTCCGAACCTCTCGGCCACTGGTGGGGCAAATTTTTAAGTGAGTGCAAATTTTTAAGGGAAACCAGATGGCGGACAAATCTGAGCAACAAATTCGGTCGAGGTCTTGACATCTTCTTTTTATATTATTAGTCACATCTATGTAGGTTCGTAAATACGAGTGTCACAGTATGACAAAAATCAAGTATAGACATACTCTTAAATCAAAATTTAAACGTGGGGTAATTTTGGAGTCTGGGTGTTTATGATCGGTAAACATAAACCGATATTTTCCTGGATTGCTTTCCTGCAGATGTATCAACTGATTTTAAAATTCAGTAACATGCATATAGCAATAGCTATTAAAGAAATTCTTGCTAGTAGACTGACTGATTTTATAATCGATAATTTTCAAATAGTAACAACTATTAAAGAAATTCTTTCAGGAAGGCTATGTAAGATGTCAGGAGTCTTTTACTGACATTCTGGATTTAAGTTCAAAATAGCAGTGATGGTTGGCCGCTAAATAGCCGCTAATAGCCGTTAAATACAGGTCCGATTTTTTGTTTCTCTCTTCTCTTACTAGGGAAGTGCAAGAAGTGTAAGTCATCGATTTTGACGAAAGTAGTATCGTTGGAAATATCTCATCGTGAGCAGTAAAAAAGTCAATGGAACTACCCGTCGCAAATGTGTCGTTTACGAGATATTCGACAATTTATGTCACGTAGATAGTGCCCACTTAATGGGCACCGCAAAAAATTTTAGTCTCGTTCTTAACGAAACTGGTATTATTGAAAAGATATCATCGCAAGGATTGAAAAACTCAATGAAACCACCCGTCGGAAATGAACCGTTTTCGAGATATCCTATAATTTATGTCACGTAGTTAGTGGATACTGGGATAGTGCACACTTAACGAGAAACCGTAAAAAATTGTTTTCTTAATTTTGACGAAAATGGTATCGTTGGGAAGATAGCATTGTGAGAAGTAAAAATCTTAATGGAATTACAAATCGAAAATGAGCCGTTTTCGAGATATCTGACAAATTATGTCACTTAATGCAATTTCTCAGTAAGTGTGCATTAGCGATGTGACACAAATTGTCGGATATCTCGAAAACTTCTCATTTCTGACGGGTGGTTCCATTGAGCTTTTCAATCCTTGCGATGATATCTTTTCAATAATACCAGTTTCGTTAATATCGCGGCTAAAATTTTTTGCGGTCCCCCATTAAGTGGGCACTAGTTAGGTGATATTAATTGTCGAATATCTCGAAAACGACTCATTTGCGACGGGTAGTTCCATTGAGTTTTTTACTACTTACGATGAGATCTTTTTAACGATACCACTTTCGTCAAAATCGCTGACTTACACTTCTTGCACTTCCCTAGTTAGTATTCATGTGAAAGAAGGAGGTTAAATATTGGGTGGTTCTTAGTTGCCAATACAATCTTCTTCTTACGGACTCTATCCATATATTTAACCTTCTTCCTTCACATCAATCCTAGAAAACAAGAGATACCATGAAAATTGGGAGTGGATTTAGAGCCTATTTTGAAAGTGCCATTTAATGCTGCCATTAAAAAAATCTGACATCTTATTTAAACCGCTGAAAGAATTTTTATAATAGTTGTCACAATTTGCAAGTTATTGAATTTTTAAATTAGTAAGAACATTTTCGGACACACGATATATTAAAAAGGCTCTATACGTCAATCCTCCATATCCATGTAAGACTGATTATTTTAAATTTGTAACGTAGCTGACAACGCATACGATGTCACTGATTGAATAACAGCGAAATTCCAGCAATTTCCTTAATGTCACTAAATTTCGCAGAAAATAGCATTCTTGTACTAAAGATTTCACTCAAATACACTGCTCAAAACAATTAAAGGATATTTGAAGTTTTATATAAAATAAAGATATAAACGAAATTTTTTTTGCCAAATATAGGAGAAGGGAATCACAAATGCAAATTTTTCTGGTTTTCAAACTGTGGAGTATGCAAATTTTGAGTTCGACGTCAAAAACGTCACTTCAGTGGCAGCGAATGAAATTTGACTTTCAACTGGATAAAAGAGAATGAAGACAAGGATGATCGGCATTCAGTGATTGCTTTTTTCGATGAGTACGATGTCTCAGCGAAATAATTTGACAGATTCAGAAGCTTGGAGAATTGTTGGTGGGTTAGAAGGGGTCCAAACTCAAGCCGAAGTAGCGCAAGCCATTGGAGTGTCACAAAGTGTTATTTCCAGGATCTGGAACCGTTTTTTGGAGAGTGGATGTGCAGGCCGAAGACCAGAGCAAGGTCGTAGACGGGCAACAACGCCCAATGAAGATCGGTATTTAGCGTTAACAGCTCGGAGACACCGAAACACGAACGCTACTCTTCTCCAACACCTTCGCTCGGCTACAGGCACCACAATTTCAACTCAGACTGTCCGAAACCGGCTCCATGCTGTAGGTCTGTATGCTCGCCGACCGATGGTATGTGTTAGATTAACATCAAGGCATCGTCGCGACCGCAGGGAGTGGGCAACCGAGCATGTCAACTGGAGGAGAAATGAATGGTGCAATATTCTGTTTTCAAACGAGTCCCGTTTTTCTGTGCATCCGGATAATAGGCGTATTTTCATCTGGAGGGACCGTGGCAGTAGGAATAATGAGCGTGCACGAAATAACGTGCACGAACGTGTCAGATTTGGCGGTGGAGGAGTGTTGGTGTATGGTGGCATCTCCATTGACGGACGCTCTGACCTCTACATCATTCGATATGGAGCTCTGACTGGTCGCCAATATAGGGATGAGATCCTCAGACCTATTGTAGTCCCTTACGCTGCAGCAATCGGAGATAACTTCATTTTAATGGACGATAACTGCAGGCCACATCGTGCAAACCTGGTGGAGGATTTCCTTTTCGAGGAAGCAATCGTTCGAATGGAATGGCGAGCGTGTTCTCCAGACATGAATCCAATCGAGCACGTTTGGGAAGCTCTAGGAAGACGAGTTTCTGGCCGCCAACAACCCCCACAAACTCTCCAAGAACTGGAAAGAGCTCTTCTGGAAGAGTGGGGCAGAATACCCCAAATCGTCATTAATAGCCTCATTGAGTCCATGCCTCAAAGGTGTTCAACGTTGCTGGCCGCCCGTGGAAACCATACCCCCTACTGAAAATGATTTTCTTTGAGGAAAACACTTTTTCTTATTCTTTTTTCTCATATGCACAAATTGTGTTTTTTCCTTTTGTACGCAAAAGGGCAATAAAATGCATTTTTTTCTGCCAAACATGTGTAATTTATTCTCATATAACCTACTATGTCTGTCGACCATGTATTAATCAGCTAAAAAGTTTCCCAGATACAAAATCCACCTAAAACTGCAATATCCTTTAATTGTTTTGAGCAGTGTAATTCATCACTGTTACATCTCATCACGGGTTTTGATTTGATGTAAGAAACTCTGTATTTTTGATCCAATAATTGGATTATAATTCTGATTTCCTTAACAAAATTCACTTAGATTTAAACTTGATGCTCAATTTAAAATTACAATTAGTGTAAACAATCAAAACTTATTTGGGTTCAAAAACCTTCTAAATATTCTTGAATTTTCTTTTTTAAAAATTTTATTACATACTTAGAATTATAGAATAAAGAAATATTGAATTCAAATTATTTACATACTATGTACAAAATGTATAATATGTACAAAATATAAATGCTTTTACCTTGATAATTTTTGATCATCATACTAAAAACTGGAAAGATGATCCTTTATGCATTTCTGCGTGCCTTTTCATAAAATTAACATAATTCTTCAATAAAACTCAAGACACGCACGACAAACAAAAAAATATAAACATTCTCTCTAAAAAATTCTTTTTCATTCCATCAAAAATTGATGCCAACTTTTTTATCTAAACTTTTAACTCATCTCGTAAGATAAAAAATATAAAAAGCAAAGCAGACGAAAAAACAGCTTCGCTTCCATAGCAACGAGTCGCGTCTTATAAATAAATTAAATATCACAATTGCAAATATGCAAACGATTTTCTGTGAATAAACTGGGATAACTTAATTTATCAATTCCTAACAAACTCCCACCTTTAATTTAGGCGGAAGCCAAATTAAACTTAAGATCACTTTTGATCAAATTAAGCCCTAATTCAAAATAAAAAATATGCAAATAAATAAAGATAATAACTAAACAATAATAAAATAATAATGAAACATTTAGAGTTCTAGAAAAGTCAATTCAGGGTTTTAGAAAAGTCATTTCAGAGTTCTAGAAAAAGTCATTTCAGAAGTCTCTGTACTACTCTACCACTTCTAGTTTTACTGTTACTCACAGTCTGGATTACAGGGTCATCAGGACTTGATATCTCTAATGAGTACAGCTTACGAAGTGGACGCACCAAGGTCCCTGAACTTGTTTTAACTTCAGCCACTCTAGCTGCTCCATCTCGACTTGGGAAAATCTTTACAATTTTTCCTATAGGCCAATAAAGTCTCTTTTGGTTTAGTTCTATCAAGACTACTTCACCTAGTCTGACAGCTTGTCCTTTCTGTTTTGATTTTTGGACCAATTCAGCTAAATATTCTTTTCTAAATCTATTTCTAAGTTGTTGCCGAATATTTTGACAGTGTTTATATCTAGATTGAAGTTTCTTTGAATCTATTGCATCTAAATCAGGAACACCTATTTCTTCAATGTCTTGCAAAAATGATGATGGAGTCAAAGGTATAAATTTATCTGTTTCTTCAAAAATATAGGTTAGAGGCCTTTTATTTACTGTTGCTTCGACATCACATAGAACAGTCATGAGTTCTTCAAAAGTTAAAGTTGAAGTGCCGAGTGTTCTGATCAAGGGAATTTTAACACATCTAATCAGACGCTCCCACCATCCACCCCACCAAGCTGCTGCTGGAGGGATGAACTTCCATTTAATAGGAGACAGTTCTTTTGAAGAAACTATTGCATTCCAATCCAATGATTTTAAAAGGTTATTGGTTCCTCTAAAATTTGAGCCATTATCAGAGTATATAGTAGTCGGCCTTCCTCTCCTGCATATAAATCTTCGAAGTGACTGAATGAATCCTTCCGCTGAGAGACTGGATACAAGTTCCAAATGTATGGCCCTATATACTGCACATGTAAAAAGTACAACCCAAACTTTGGATCTTTGCTTTACGAAAAGAGGGCCAAAAAGATCAGCTCCAACAACTTCAAAAACTTTGGAATCTCTGACTCGATCTAGAGGTAGGTGGATTGGAGGTGTAGTATATGGTTTTGTAGAGTATCTTTTGCATCTGTAACACTTAGACAATTGACTTCTAATGATGCGTCTAGAAGAAATTATCCAATATTTTTCTCTCAAAATGGATCCAACTGTTTGAAGTCCAGCATGACAATTCTTTAAATGACATTCTTGAATCAGACAATTCACTACATGATGTTTCGATGGTAATAAAATTGGATATCTGAAAGAAAACTCGTCATCTCGCTCTAATATCTTTGTTTTTACTCTTAACAAACCTTCTTGATCTTTCATAACCTTTAATCCTTTTATTGCATCAGTAGTATTACCAAAACTTTCAGATTGTATTATTGACCAGAGCGACCTTTCCGCATCTTCTTTTTCTTCAATTGACAATTCTGATGGAAAACATATATTTCTGTTTCTGCACTTCATTATGAATCTCTTCACCCAACATACGACATTAATAAATCTACCAAATTTTGAAATTCTACTATATATCATAAATTCATGTGAATTAGAACATAAAAGAGTAGGTACTGAAGTTTTCTTCTTTTCCATCATTACTAATTCTTCGTTGGGGCTTGTTTCTGAATGTGGCCAATTTTCTTCTGATAACTTCAACCATTCTGGTCCCTCCCACCATCTCATCTTCAGCAGCTGTTTAGGACTACATCCGCGAGAAGGTAGATCAGCAGGGTTGAGATGACCAGGTACGAAGTTCCATTGTTGAGATTCGGAAAATTTACAAATTTCTCTAACTCTATTGCCTACAAACGTTCCCCATTGATCATTTCTTCGAATCCAAGCGAGAACAGTCGAAGAGTCGGTCCAATACTTTACTGGTATGGAAATACAATTAAAGGCTTTCAAAACAAATTTAGTCAACCTTATTCCTAAAATACAAGCAAGAAGCTCTAAACGTGGTATGGTTACATTTTTCTTTGGTGCAAGACGAGACTTAGCTCCTAAAAGTTGTACAAGGACTGCGTCTTTATCTTCACAACGTAAGAAAACTGCTGTTGCATAAGCTCTGGTACTTGCATCACAAAATGTATGAATAGACCATTTTTCTTTACAACCATAGCCTACACGTCTATTTATCTTCACGTCATTTAAATACTTGAGTTCGCTATACCATTTTTGAAAATTATTCCGGATTTCTTCTGGAAGTGGAGCATCCCAATCTAATTTCGTCGACCAGGCGTCTTGAATTATCAGTTTGGCTGGCAACAATGCTGGGGCTAAAAATCCTATTGGATCGAAGATCCCTTGGGTTACAGCTAATATCTTTCTTTTCGACAGATTTTCTATCTCATCACTAAATTTATAAGCGATCTTCAAACTATCTTCCATTGTGTCCCACTTCAACCCTAAAACCGGAACTATCGTTGTTACATTTTTGCTGAGCACCTTCTTTTCGTTAAGGAAACTGCTGTCTTCACTTTTAATTGGTCCGAATTCCCACATTCTTAATTCCATTTTCGCATCAGCCATGATTTCTGTAGATTTTGAAATAAAATTTTCTAGTTCAGGCACATTGTCGACTGAAGTAACGCAGTTATCTATATAGTATGATTTCATAAGCTTCTCAGCTATCTGTTTGTTTTCTTCATCAACATTACTCAAATGATATCTTATAACTGCACCTAGCAAAAATGGGCTACAAGTTGCTCCAAAAACTACTCTATTGTGTTGATAAACTTGAAATTCGTCAGGACTCTTCCACCATAAAAATCGCAAGAAATGCCGATCTGATTCTTTGACTTCAATTTGAAGAAATGCTCTTCTTATATCGGCTACTACCCCAATAGCTTTCTCACGAAATCTTATTAACACTGCAGGAATTTGTTCGATGAGGTTTGGTCCTTTAAAGAGGCAATCATTTAAAGAAGGAGACCTCCCTACCTTACACGATGCATCAAAAACTGGTCGAACACTTGTAGTAAGACTATCTGGTTTGATGACGGGATGATGAGGTAAAAAATGTCCTGGAATCTTGAGTGCTTCATCTGGTACTTTACTTATAACGCCTTCTTCTTCCCATTCATAGAAAACTTTAGCATATTCTTCAAACATTTTCATTGATTTTAATTTCTTTGTTGAATTTATCAATCTTCGTTCAGCTATGTGTCTATTTGAGGGAATCTCACGTTTGCCGTTAATCCAAGGAAGACCTACAATATAGCGACCTTCTATATTTCTATCAACTTCTTTTATAAAATTATCATGAGCGAGTTCTTCTTCTTCTGCTTTAGACAAAGTTTGACAGGGATCTGTTATACCAATTGTCTCTAACTTCCATAATTCTGGAATCTTCATATCTTTTAAAGCTAGGTTCGTGATAAACATATTTCCATAATTTAGGCAAGACTGTGATGTACTTTCTAAACGACCACAAAGTGTCCATCCAAACTTTGTCTCTATTGCTGTAAGACCGCTCTTTAACTGTTTTACTCGACCTGTAAGAAGTTGTCCGTAGTAATCGCTTCCAATCAAAATTTCAATTTTTGGACTTCCTGCTCCTAAATCTGTGATCCATAGTTTATTTTGTTTAAGCTCTTTAATTACTGATTCTTTTGGTATCCGAGGAATATAGTTACAAATTATATCTTGATCCAAAAGTTCTAAGACTTCTTTCGTTTGTTTCTGTATATCAGAAGAACTTAACTCAACTTGGAATTTATTGTGAGATTTAGCTTCTGTTTGCGTACCACCAAACAAAGTGTGTACAATAGCTTCAGAAGAAATGGGATGTAAACCTAACTCTTCAGCTGTACCTTTTAAAATATAGCTCTTTTGCGACCCACAATCAAGTAACGCTCGTACTTTCTTTGTTATTCGACCTTTAATAACTATTTCTAAAGTCATAAGGGCTACTTCAGCAGAACACTGCTTACTTGCTATGGTGCTTTGAATAACTTCTGGGGTCTTAACTGTATTTTCTGGTTCTTTACACATTGAAATTTCAGGGCATAATAACTCGGTATGGGGTTTAGAACAAACGTGGCAACGAATAAAAACTTTGCAAACTTTAGCGTGGTGACCAAAACGAAGACATTTTAAACAGCAATTTTTATTCTTAATTTTGGCCTTCCGTTCATTAAAGGAAAGAGATCTAGCCCTAACACAGTCCTTGCTTTCATGAGATTTACTGCAAAATAAACAAAGGCGTTCTTTTGCGCTAAATAGCCCTGCCGCAGTAGGTATTTTACTTTCTGCTTTTCTTAACTTTTCTTTAGGTTTGTCTTTAAAGCCCAGCTCTATAAAACTCGATTTGGCTAATTTGAATCTTTCCTCGTTTGCAACTTCTTGTTTCAGAAATTCCATCAAACTTACTATATTTGATTTTGTTGACAATGTATTATTATTACTAACAACGTTTGATGTGATTGAAATATTATATCGCTGCCATGCTTTTAATACATCTTCCGATAAGCTAGATTCTATCATGGGATAGAGCCACGCCGAATTGCTTTCTAAACTTAAACCCATTGATTCTAACGATCTTAAATATGCCTCGACTTTCGTGAATAAATCTGATAAGGGAAGTTTATCTTTGCCGTGCGCCTGTACATTAGCTACAATCAATTTTAGGAATTCTCTTACGTACACTTCTATTAGTAAACCTTTATTCCCAAAACGCTCTTGAAATGCCTCGACAGCTTTGGGGTAATTAACTGCGGTCATTGGATAGCTCTCTAACAAACGCCTGGCACTGGTTCCAGGTTCTACCGATTGGATAAGATACTGAAATTTGTCACTATTATCCAAATCTATGTCTTCATGAATTATCTGAAACTGGGACCAAAATGAAAGATAATTTATTAACTGCGAATCGAATGGCTTAATATTCAATTTAGGTAATTTATAATGCTTTGATTTGGAATAACCGTGATCTGTGCTTTTTTCACTATCATCTTGATTACGTTTATTTGTACCCAATGCTTCGCTAACTTTACGCTTAATGGTAATAAATTGATCTGAATAATTTTCATTTTCCACTACTTCATTTTCAATAGCCTCTTCATCGCATTTATCATCATCTAACATGAGTTCAATTATAGCTTCATCAATAGATTTAATTTCATGAATCAAATTTTCTAATTTACTAAAATCGTCTGAAATTTTACCCTTATCTAATGACTCGCTGTTAATTTCTTCATTCAAAACATTTAAAGTTCTGGTAAATGACGAACGTAGCGGCGTACGCTTTTTCTTTAGCTTATTCATCATCGAAAAATTAAGTAGTAATGCACAGCTTATGAAAACACTATACGCTATAAAAACAATTCAATATCTCAACATTATTATTCAAATGTCCGTGCTCGGGCGCCAGATTATTTTGTAAACAATCAAAACTTATTTGGGTTCAAAAACCTTCTAAATATTCTTGAATTTTCTTTTTTAAAAATTTTATTACATACTTAGAATTATAGAATAAAGAAATATTGAATTCAAATTATTTACATACTATGTACAAAATGTATAATATGTACAAAATATAAATGCTTTTACCTTGATAATTTTTGATCATCATACTAAAAACTGGAAAGATGATCCTTTATGCATTTCTGCGTGCCTTTTCATAAAATTAACATAATTCTTCAATAAAACTCAAGACACGCACGACAAACAAAAAAATAAAAACATTCTCTCTAAAAAATTCTTTTTCATTCCATCAAAAATTGATGCCAACTTTTTTATCTAAACTTTTAACTCATCTCGTAAGATAAAAAATATAAAAAGCAAAGCAGACGAAAAAACAGCTTCGCTTCCATAGCAACGAGTCGCGTCTTATAAATAAATTAAATATCACAATTGCAAATATGCAAACGATTTTCTGTGAATAAACTGGGATAACTTAATTTATCAATTCCTAACAATTAGGTATCTAATTCATTTTCAAGCCAATCAGTGATAGACATTACAGGAAAAATCACCAAGGAAATGTGACAGAATATAAGTCTGTTGTTCTCAACCACGCGCCGCCAAAAGACATGTATTGTCACTATACGTTTCCCTCCCCCCCTCACTTTGTAAATTATGTTTTGTTTTAATTAAAAAAATAAACTCTTTTTACAAGTTGAAAACCCAATAGAGCCTATTCATTTCATATTTTTTATCATATCAAAAAAGTAAATATTCTGTTATAGAAGTATCTTTTAAGTAATTCTGTAAAAACATTGAGGCTATGCATCTCATTCTCTGTGCCAAAAAGAGTTTTATATTACTTTTTCAACTTACCTGAACATTCAAAATAGTATTATATGTTCAGTATTTTTAACTTAAAATTTCCTGAAATAAGTTTGATTTACGTTTGCCCTTAAACTTGATGACATGTGAATTTATTATTATATTATTATTTCATATTATGATTCAATTTATAACTTATTAAGACTTGGTAAAAAATCTTAAGATACTAAATTTTCTTTCTATGATTAACACAATACAGGGGCTATGCAAATGTATGCAAATGTAACGTTACCAAGTTTTTGGTTATTTAAGACTCTACCCCTTCCTTCCGATATCATACGTTATCATCCCTTGAACCCCTTACCCCCGGTAATAATATCATTATCATTTTTTTAGGAATTTATTTCTATTGTTTGGAGAGATATACAAAATTGATTATATTTATTTTTTGCATTTTTTATTAATTCAAATGCAGATAAATCAATAAAATATCGCTTTATATCAAATAACACTTTAAAAAAATTATCATAGCTTTTTCTTACATAATGCATTCAGCAGTAATAAAGTTTTGTTTCACTTGCCTCGATTAGAGAATGGGTGAGAGGGTAGATAGACATTCTTATCAACAAAGCAAGTGGACAACATTTTTTCTATTTTATTTATTAGTATACACAAGCTTCATTTCAAATATACTTCACATACGGTTTCTCGAATCGTGATTATGTATGCATACGAATATGAAGAATAATAGGAAGATCAAACGATAGGGTATTCCACATTTTAAAACTAAACAGTTTTATAATAGTTTAGTGATTTTAATAAGTTTGTGTTTTCATAAAAACAGTTAACCGACTACAAAAAGATAATGTACTATTTTGATCCAAAAACCATGTTACGAATAAAAAGAGAAAATTTTGATTGGGTCAAAAAGATATCGAGATCAAAAGACGATCCCCCTCCCCCTAGAGACATTTCTCGATATCATATGATACACACCATAAACATTTCAATATTCTCATTTTTATCAATTTAAATATCCATTACTATCCATCATAACATATTTTTATACGTTATACAGTTTTTAAATATATTCAAGAGCGCTAGATTTACATATATAATGTATCTTTAGATGTTAAAGGTTCTTCATGTGGCATATAACAGGGCGATTGAAAATAGAAATTTTCATTTAATAAATAATTGGAAGCAATACATAAAATTGGAAAATGTCATAAAAGCCAGGATTAAGAAATTTTTATTACAAGAAAATATACAAAAAATTGAAAAAATTTTAATGCTAGTTTTATTATAAACTTTTGACTGGAAACATTTATGTATTTAATTAAAAAAAATTAATTTTTAAAATTTTATTCCTATTCCATCAAATTTTAGTCTTCAACATTACTTTTAAAAAACTGATGGCAAATGGGTGAATAACAAATTTGAAATTGCCCCCCTAAAAAGTTAAATTGCCCAACGGTGGAGCATTATTCCCAATGTCCCCACGTCCCGCAAGTTGGGTGTCACTTGAATATATGATTTATATTGTAAGAATGTAATAAGTATTAATAGCACACAGGTAATACTTGATTTTAAAAACGGGAGGTCTATCGATTGATTTCAGATGATTTTCTTGTGCCAGAAATTTATGCAAATCCCTTCTTTATTTTATACATATTATTGCACGCGTAGTGCAGTGTTAAGAAAATCGAAGTGTATAAATTATAGAGATTTTTAATAATTATTCTCTTTTTTTTATTCAGCAAATTTTTTCATTAAAAAAAAGTTTTTTAAATCTTTAAAAACACCAAAAATGCTTTATGAAGCAATATGTCAATAATAATTCAAAGAGAAAAGGCAGATGTGATGAATGTCCATGCCTTAGAGATAACATTTTTAAGGACACGAAACATAGAAATGAAAGTAATTATTTTATGTCACATAAACCATGCAACTAAAAAAGAAATATGTTAATTTTTAATGATTTTCTAATATTAATAAATTGAAATTAACTTGGTCATTTGATAAAACTAGCAGGTATTTTCGTATTTTTTTTTTCTCTTCATTATCTTAATTATTAAAAGTAACATTAAATTTTTTATCAAATTATGTTTTGTATTAAATGAAAAAACGAAAAGATAATAAATATCTTTTTAAATATTCAAGTTATTCATTTCTTTCGTTAACACTTTTGTTTAAAAAAATGTTAGACACCTGAATAAGTAAAAGAAAAATCATCTTCTTCGAAGAGTTAATTATGTTATTTAGAGACAAAATCCTTAATGGCTACGAAAGATAATTGCTTTTAATGATTAATGACACAATGCACTTTATTCACCTATTAGCGCAGAATATTTGTGGTTAATTAACTGGGTTTTTTTTTTCTTCAGTTCTTCAGTTAAAGTAACAAAATTGTCGAAGTATTTTGTAATGTATTTTAAATCTGAAGAGAGATCTAAATATAAAAGACTTTTTAAGATATTGCGAGTCGAAACCGGTCGAATTTGACTAATATAAATGTTAAAAAAATCTTATTGACTGAATTTTTAAAAGTCTGCGATTGCAATGACAGACTTTTTATTTAAACGAATATATTTTCAGGAAACCCGTGAAATTCTTAAAAAGAATGGTGTTGATATTGATAATACTTCTAAAACTGAAAATTTGTATTAAAAAAATTAAAATAAAAAATATATATATATTATGAATGATGGGGTTTTAAAAACTCTTTGTTTTCGTCTTGTGTAAAATATATGGTAACACTGCAGTCTTTTTCCGGCGGCGGTTGAAGATATCTTTGGACCAATCAGAATTTATTACCTTTATGTCGTTTCTCTTACCAGTTGTAGATTCTCTAGCATTTTTCGCGATTTCATTATTCCTGATTCCAATCGCCCATGTTTTCATACTTTTAGGTGAAGGAAAACACAACTGTAAACCTACGAATTAATCGTTAAAATCGAGTTTTTAGATGTTTTTTACCAAAATATAACTTTGCAGACCGATTACGTTTTAATAGGCTTATCGAGATTTAACTAATCCTAGATTTTCATTTCTGAACTCAATGAGGTGATTGTCTGTGCTGCCACCTTTTAGTCTAATATACTAGTTGTAAAACCTCTAAATTTTTATGTATTTTGCTAATCTGTACAGTAATAACTCTACCTGTCGAAGAAAAGCATAACTATGTTTCCCTTTTGCTACGAAAGATTCGAGTCTTTTACAAATCTTATGAGTAAATTGTACTCTGATATGATAATATGCACAATTTTTATAAATATTTGAAATGTAAGCCTATTAAATCTTTAAATTTACAAAATTTCTACTAAATTCATGTATATCAATAAATATTAAAATATTTTTTCCATAAAGTTATACTAAGTTAATTATTTAAAGGTTGTCCGGGACAAATTTAAAAATATTTTTTATTTATTGAGTTAAAATTTTGAATTTTTTGTGATGATTAACCAAATCATTAGTAAAAAAAAAAAAAATCACATGATAAAACGCCTCATATTTTTTTTTTTAATTTAAAATTTATTATAAAAGTGAGGTAATTTAAAATCATTATAACTCAAAATATTATTTGTAGAATTTTTTATTTCATTTTATTTTATTTTATTTTTATTTTTATTTTTTATTTATTTATTTAGCATTAATAAAAACAGAAATATCTAAATTTTAATTTTCATTCAACATTTTCAAAATATTAACATAAAAGAAAATTAAAAATGTTTACAATGAAAGTTTGAAAAAAAAGATGTAATTTTTATTTTAATAAATCATATTTTCAAAAGTGAATATTTTTTTTTCAAATTTGTCGAATGAAAATCAAATTAAAATAATCAAAAAAGAGATTTTCCAAGTATGAAGCATTTATCTTTAATGGTTCTTGATTTACAACAATTTCATTTCTTAAAATTATGAAAAAACCCATCTTGAAAAAAACGCATTTTTACAAGTAGTATTTATCATGACAACCATTGCTTGAAAGTTAAATATTGAAAAGAAACTAAAACGAAAAAAATAATATTTCCGCTTTTAGTTAAGATTGAAACATAATTTAAACGTCACTTCAAACATAAAATAACAGAAACATTTATAATGTAATAAAGTGTTTTTAGAAAATTAAAAGTTTTTTATGCCCCCCCCCCCCCCGTTAATCGTTTTATTACCATATACTATATTACACTTTTTGATCCATTTTACAAAGATAAATGTCCAATATCTCTTATGAGGAACACCATTAATAGACATAAATTAAAAAAAATTCTCTGTTTTAATAATTGATATAGCTAAACTAAATTATTATAAAACATAAAAAAATAATTAAAAAAACACCTGTTTCTGAGGTCTTCCTGTACAAGATTAAATAACGCAGTTGATGTTATTTATTGATCGCGCAATTTTGTGGTAAAAGTTACAAAAATAAATAAAGAAAGAAAGGAAGAAAGAAAAATAAATGAATAATGTAATTTAAAAAACATATCATTTAAAATCTATCCTCAAATTAAAAGCGTATAACACAAGAAAGAAAAAAAAATCTAAGAAAAACTACTTCATTAGTTATAAGCAACAATGCAATTCAAATGAAGGAGAAAAAAATCTACAAAAAAAATAATGGAAATTTAGAAGGGGGATTGCTTTTTAATAACCTAAAAAATATTCACAAAAAATGTTTTAAAAAATCGACTTTAAAACTTAATTGTGTGTAAACATTTTTTTTTTTTTTTAGAATTTCTTAAAAAAGAAATACATAATAGTTTTTTAAGATTTGAATGATGAAAGTATAAGAATGTGATTAGATGATAAATGATGATTTCATTGATTTATTTTCGTTTTTGAACAAACGTAATTAAAACTTTCATTTATCTAGTTAATTGCAGCTTTAAAAAACACTTATAATAGAATACTGATATATTCAGGATTGATAATCGAAGCTAATTCGATGAAGCATAGACTGGACCATTATTTTATTTTAATGACAAGTGTTTGGAAAGTAATAAGCTTCAAATTATCTGATATAAATATTTAAAGACAAAAATGATCATATTATCTAAAAAATAAATTTGTTTTTAAATGGTTTTTATTATACATTATTTTTCAACAAAATGTCTTATATGTATGTAGTTGGAGGGGGGGGGGGGATATCACAAAATAAGAAAATTGCAGTACGCACAATAAAATTCCTATTGTATTTTATATAATGCTGCTTATTTATTTATTTTACGTTACAATAAAGAGTATTCTTAGAGTTATTTTCAAAAGATATTTCTCAGTAGCACAAATAAAGCTATTAAAAGACATAAAGTTTCAGATTGTAATTTTCTGGTATGTCACGTTGTTATGTGTGCAAAATAAAGGGCTTTCTGCTATACACCACAAGTATCTTTTTCTGTTTTTTGTATCATTAATATTTATACCTTATAAAACACATATATGGGGAAGATAACAAATTCTGCATTTTAGAAATAATTTTCCATGATTAAAGTGTGATTGTCACTGAAAACGAATCTCGTTTTCCTGGCCTGTTCATTTTAGTTTTTTATTGGGTATAAATATAGCGCTGCAGAGTAATTCTTCTAATTTTTTACATAGTTCAAGTCAGAAATAGTAAAATCATAGCCACAAGGAAGATTTTTTAGATTTTTCTTGAAAAATAGTGTGTTAAAGCTTTTGTGAAAATTGAGAAGACTTATTTTGTCATTTTACTGGCTTCCATAAATTAACAAATAAAACTGAATTGAATAACAAATAAAATGACTAAATTACATTGAATTTGACCCGCTACATAAAAAATGTTCTTTAAACAAAATTAAAATGTTAAACCAAAAAAAAAAAAAGTGTAAAAAATGTTTTAAATGAAGTTGTCATTACCCTGGTGGACATTATGTTGGCATACATATTCAAAGAAATGACATATAATTGGATAAAAATTAACTTATTATTTAAGCTCTTCAAAATTTGAGAATTTTACATGGAAAAAAATCTCCATTTAAAATTGTTAGTCTCCAAAAATTTATTCTCCAATGGAAAATAAATTTACCTCTTGAAATTTTGAATTGTTTTCAATTGATAACTTCAACATCTCACATAATTAAAATCTCATATTTTATAAAATTCACCCGTAGCTACAATATCTTTGGATCTATATCTTTCTATTTTCCTTTATACCTATAATGATAAAATGTTAAGGTAAAGTACTGTTATGTCAATTTGTAAAAAAAAAATTCGTATATTCTAAGTAGATAAAAAAATATAATAATCCTTATAAATGATTACATGAATTACATGTAAAACAAAGTCTTATAAAATTAGAAAATTGCGAAAGTCTGTCATTTTTAGCAGTTTCCTTCACTGCATTTTAAAACCAAGATTAATTAAAGTTAATTACTTATCTTAAACAGCTGCTCGTTCCTGTAAAGTAACTAAATCTATTTCTTAATATAAAGAAAAAGTAATGTTAATCTGATCAAAATATTTTGTTGTTTCATTAAAAGGACTCGGTAAACTTTGAATTATTTTTTCTTATTTGATTATTTTTGATAACGTTTTGTAATATTATTAAATTGTTTTGTAAAGGAAAATGACTTAATCAAAGGGAAATCTATCCTTTAATGTATAAGTATGTAGTAAGTAATTTTTTTTAAAGGAAAGTTTGAAAACAATAATTCATCTATTATTTTCCTATTTTCTCCTTATGTAGGGTAGTCAGAAAAAATTGGCTCCTGTGAACCACCCCGACACCATTGTTGTCTAGTTTTTTAAGTAATGATTATGTAGGGCACATTTAACGTATCTACTCCATATTTTATGGAGAACATCTTAAGAAATGCAAAAACTAGTTTTGTAGATTTGTATATTTTTTTTGTGCAGTGTATAGATAAAATTTTATTAAGCATACAGATTTCTCTAATTTTATGTCTGTAGAATTACATCTTTTTTTTATAGTGTAGGGGAAAGTTGGATAAAACTGGGAACCAGGTTTTATGGCTTTATTTGCGGTGGTATCTAGCCGAAACTTTTAGAATAACTTTTAGGTGAGCGGTATGCCATCTCCCAGTAACCAAAGGTCGTGTAAACGAACTCATTTCACAGTGGTGATTTTTTAAAGATTTCACATGAAAATGTTAAAAATTCGACATCTGCAATATTATGTTACCAATTCTTAATACCTATACCTAAGGATTTAGGTTAGGTAAGTATAACTTATGATAGTCCATTATTTACTCGTTATTTTAAAGTTTTGTATTACTGTCTACAAGTTATCTGAACAACGCTAGACTAACATTTAAATCAAAATGGCGTGGACGGACAAAACCGGGATGCAGATGGTCGGGCATAACCGGGAAGTTTCCGGTTCTGGACAACTCATTTATTTGCATGATTGATATAGAATTAACTTGTTTATGCATTGTTTGACGATCTATAAATATTTAAAAACTATTATTTAAATTAAGTTGTTATATATAAGATTGTTTTTAGTCATTTTTATTGCAACATCTAACCTTATTTCAATCCCCTAAAATATAGAACTCGAACAAGAAGAAAAAGAAAAGATGGAAAAACAGGACAAGAAGATCTTAACCCTGAAGCGAATCTTCCCATGATAACAAAAAAGAAAAGTAGAAAAACTGATGTAAAAAAGAAAAGTTCTAAGAAAAAAAAATTCTTGACATCAAAAGAGGAGGAAGATGAAAGTGAATCATGCATCTTTTGCAACAACTTACACGAACAATCTGACCCTAAGGAGAGTTGGACAAAGTGCCTTCATTGCAGAGGGTTGGCACATGAAGCATGCAGTAATACAAATGAACAAGATTGAACTTTCTTTGTGATTTTTGTGCCTAACAATTTTAACTCTTAAAGCATAACTTAACTCTTTTTTATTTTATGTATATTTGATATACATTCACATTCTATAAGTATAATAGTTCAATTTTCCTTCAATAAATAGTATTATTTCAAAATTACAATGTGCTTTTAATTGTTTTTTTTTTTTTCAGTTCCCGGTTTTATCCGCCCTGATCGGACAAAACCGGAACATTGCACTCTTCTGAAAAAAGTGTTATTATGATCTCATTTTCTGTTTTTCGTGACTGAATGAATACTTTTTTCTTCCTCTGGAATCAATTTATCGTTTTAATACAAATTTTGACTGTTTTGTTCACATAGTGCACCTTTTTATCTGTATACTGTATTAAAAAATATGTAAATCTGCAAAACTAGTTTTTGTAAAGCTAAAGAAATCTGTAGTTTTACAAAAGAATCAACTAAAATTACAGAACTTTCGCTAAAATTTTGTCTTCAACCCGGATTGCAGTTACATTAAAAGTTCTACGCATATCAGTTTCCTAAAAGGTTCTTAGAAAACTTACAGGTCTTTTGATTTACTGTGCAATGTGTGTCTGTTCCATGAACATATTTTGTTGCCGTTATATAAAATGTTCTAGGCATCCCAGCTTCTTAGAAAATTCTTAGTAGCCCTACATATTATTTTACATTGTACGTATGACTAAATTCGTTTTAAGGTAATGTTTGCAAGATGTGTGGTGTTTTTTTTTTCTCTCACAAGATGAAAGGCAGCGAATCCTTATAATTTTGTGTAGCAGTAATAACTGATTGGAAGTTTTGATGTTTTAAGTCCTTCCAGAAATTCATCATTCCACTTTATTATAAAGGATTTGAAGTACAATATCATACAAGGTCAAGTAAATACGTAATAAAACTTCTTAGTAGAAACAAAACACCAATAAAATAAAACAATAAGAGCGATTAAAGAGTCTTGCTCCAAATTATAACAAATAAACTAATAAAATATTTGACTCATACAATGAAAAGCATTCTAATGGTGTAAATAACGTTGAAACGAACCTATCTGAGTTAATATTAATGAATGTGGAGAAATATTTCGATTGCCTAAATTTACTCATATGTTTCAAATTTCATCTTAATTGCTTCTATTAATATAAACAAATTCCTACAGACAGTAATTAAGTTTCACTTGTTATTAAATTGCCTTTCTCATATATATACAGCATGACCATATTTGAAAATAGCCATGTACGTAATGGAACATAAGCAATTTATTCTACTAAAACGCATCAATTATAATTCAAATCTTACTCAATCGAATTCACAGCAAAAACTTCCTTTAACTCTTCTCTTCACCGTTTCTCAGATCTGGCGCATATCTAAAAATTCTTTAATTCTTAATTTATGCCATGAATTTGGCTAATAAGACTACTGTAACTAAACAAAAGCAGTGCAAAGAATGAAAAACACTTATTTTGTCCATTCCAGATTATTGCATTTGATGAAAAATTAGAATGTGTTCTTCGGCAACAAAAAAGTTTTCGATCAAGCTATTAAGGCAAAATTTACTTTTATTATTTTTACTGAATATTTAAAAATATTTATTTAAAAAAAGTTGCAGAGTTTTGATGCAGATAAAATTAATTAATTTAAGCCCATTTAATTGCAAAATATAGCAATGCAATATTTAAAAACCTCAATTCTGTACACTTCATAAATATCAAATTTTAGCTGGAAATTTGTTTTGTTTTTTTACCATTTTTTCCTTTATTGGACCGATTTATAGATTTAAAATTTTTTTTTCATAAAAATAGAAAAAGCTGAGCAGTGAGTGGTTAAAACATGAGCAATCCTAACAATAACTAAAAGAGAATTTAGCGAATGAAGTCCCAAATTTTAAACTTCATTATTCATAATCTATTTGATCCAAAAAATTTCTGATTTGGTAGTAAAATACTGATACCTGGTCGATCCAGACTCGATAAAAAAAATCATGGCAGGAACTATAGATAACTTTAACAATTGAATTTATAAAATTTAATTCTCACTAACTCATAAACTTTTTGAGTCAAATATTTTATCTTCTTATTTATCATAAAAGACAAATATGGTACAGTGCTCAGCAAAAGCTTAGACAATGGTCGTTTTCGCTTCTATGTTCAGAAGTATGCACCGAATTTTTATAATTTACCTGTCATACATTACTTGCGACTTATCCTTTATACACAAACAATAATTTTTAAATTTTACCTTTTTATATAATATATATTGACAAAAAAAGAAATTAACATTGTGGCAATAGTAGAGACAATTTTTATATTTACTGAGAAATAACTACAAAATAAAATGGAGTTGCACTCACGTTGTCTACAATTAGTGCAAGAGTGTTACTTTTCATTGAAGAAACTAAATATGCTGCGTCACTTGGAGTTCTTTTCTGTATCAAACATGTTACAGCAGCTTGAAGCTCATTAACAGAAGAGTATAAAAAAAATTTGCATAAACCTTAAGAGATATGATGTTACAAAGGTTTTCGATTGGATCCAGATCAGGGCTTCACACCGGCCTGTTGAGATCAGTAGTATTCTCAGAGTTAAACGAAGTTCTTATTTTGTATGCAACATTAATAGAGGCATTATCTTGCTAAAATTCATACTTTGGACCAGTTTAAAGTTCCCCAAATGACTAAAAATTGATCTCCAACGTATGTATGTAACTTGGCAACCATTGAATAACTCCAGAGATACTCGAGCAATAAAGCAAAGTGGGGACCAAATCATTAATAAGTCATCTCCTTGTTGTCGACTTAAGAAAATCCTAGGCTTTTTTCGCAAGTCGTGCCAATAGTATGCTCATCCGTTTGGGCCATTCAAATTCCACCTTTTTTTTTGTTACTGAATATCATGGCGTACCATTTGGGTCCATATGACGTTTTCTTGCAAGTTCATTGCATTCTCGCTAATTTGTAGCGAGATTTTAAAATTGATTGTTT
Organism: Maratus speculifer; assembly: GCA_964019185.1. Taxonomy (NCBI): domain Eukaryota; kingdom Metazoa; phylum Arthropoda; class Arachnida; order Araneae; family Salticidae; genus Maratus; species Maratus speculifer. Next base: position 274,293,175 of record OZ025295.1, on the reverse strand, counting down.
TATCATTTTCATGCAAATTGGTTTTACCTTTTTCTGTAATTCATCTACGAATCATATCCGTCGACACAGAAAGTCCTGCTTTACTTTTAATGGGGCTAACAATCATCATTTGTGAAAATGCCAGTTTATGGATCTTTTTGTCATCTCATTTTATGGTCACACGCGGTCTTCCAGATATATGTTTTGTTTAGAAGGAGTCACCCTTAGACTATGCTTCATAGACAGACCACTTTGGACAGTTGAATGCTGCTGAAATTTCTGCAACGATTTCAGCTTTCCTATTTCAATTACCTCATCTAATTGAATATTTTTTGCTCGCGGCATCTTCACTAACTGATGCAGTATCGAGATATACTTAAATACTTCAGACATGTGCCATCATAACTTAGAAGTTTGCATTTTTTACATGAGCAGTTGGCAAAAAATCAAAAAAGTGTCTAAATTTTTGCAATGTGCAAATTGTACTTTTTTCAGTTAAATTAAATATTATCTTATATTATAACCATTATTTATATCCTAAAATGTTTAAAATATATTTAAAAATAAGTATAGCCATTTGTAAAACTCAAGCGTTTGTATTTTTTATTTAAAGGTTAAATAACACCAGTGTCTAAACTTTTGCTGAGCACTGTATCAAAATTAATTATTCATATTGAAAATCATATTCAGATTTCGCCTGGTGCAATTTGTTCATGAAGATAACTCTTAAGCTTATTTATAACATAAAACAAAAGAAGCTATTTTTCTAGTGGAATGGCTATTTTCGTTTTTCTTCTGTGACAATTTTGGTGTTAAAATGCAAGTGGTGTTTTTTTTTCCTTTTGACCGATTATTTAAATTCAAACTACAAATTAATTGAATCAGTTAAAATATTCCTTAGAATCTTTAATTCTAATTTGCACTTTACAAAAAAATACATGTTATGAAATGCAAACATGTGCAAGTGATAGTTTGAAATAAATGCACAAAGTACAGCTCAGGAAAAACAAAAAGAAATCATTCCTTACTAACTTTTGCAATAAATCCTCATATAAAAAATGTGTTTGGTACCGGGGGCCGTCTAACTGATGAAATTGTGTAGAACATGAAAACTTTTAAAATTAATACCTAATTCTTGCAGAATATTTCAGTAAACTGCATTTCGAATACAATTAGAAAATCACTCAATCAGGCAATTTAGGAATTTGGGAAGTTCCTGGTTTTGAATGCCTAGTGTTATATTCCGTTTTATTTTTTGCAAAACAAATTACAATAATGATCACTTTTAACCATAGCTGAAAAACTACGAAGTGGATTGAACTGAATTTTTGATTCACATAATTTGAAAATATATTTTTAAAAAATTCAAAACATGTATATTTGGGGAAATATATGACTTTTATAACACAAAAATAATCACACAGGATTCAATTGTGCGAATACAAAGTTACAATCAAATTTAGAAAATAATCCAATTTTGGTCTCATAATTAGGTATCAGCACTGAAACTTTTCAAATTTGGCGAAATTTCTATACGTAGACTACTTTTTAAACAAAATATTAATGTAGCATTAATCAGTTCGTGTTATCATTAATTGATTGGTTCCAAACATACTTTTATACTACGATTTACTGCTGAGTTACGAAAGGATGATTACTTTTATTTTCAACAATATACAAATATTTTTACTGTTTTGAAATAAACATGAACTTATGATGTATAAATAACCGATGAGGAGTTAGCCTTTCAAAATTACAAATCGATAAATTCTTATTTAAAATTTGTCGAAAAATATGCTCTGTCTCATTACAAAGAATAATATTTTGACATTTATTTGGATATGCCTTTAAAAATTCGATTAAATGTTCAAAATCAGGTATAATCAACGGCCAAAAATTTGATTTATGTTTATTTTAAAATCGATTTCGGTTTTTTTCTTTGAAATATTTTGGATACGATTTATTTCGATACGAAATATTTGAATACGATTTTACAGTTTTAATTTCTTATAAAAAGAGAAATGTTTCAAATATGAAGAAACTTTTTTACTTTAATCGATATATTTCAGCCTTTCGTTAAAAGAAAAATTTGCTAAGTTGCTTTTTTTTACCCTCATTTTTTATTTTTATTTTCTATAAAATAAAATCAAAGAATAGCGCATTACAGATGATGGATTATTTCTGTTTCAGCAGCTTTGAAAAATATTTTTAATAATTTTTTCTATAAATCTTGGCATTTGAAAACTTTTAGTTTTAACACCTAATTTTAACAGCATATTTCGGTAATTTGTATTTCCGAATACCAAGAAGAAAATCATTCGATCAAACAATTTATTAATTTAGGAAGTTCCTAGTTTTGAAAGCCTGTTGCTACATTCTGTTTTATTTGTTGCAAAAGAAATTACAATAAGGATAACTTTTTAAACATAATTGAAAAAATACTAAATGGATTGAATTGAATTTTTTATTCACATTATTGAAGATTCTAAAAGTAGATTTACTTTAAATAGATCATAAGTTAAAATTTATCCTGGCTTTTTTCGAAAACATTTTTCAAAACATGTATATTTGTGGAAATATATGAATTGTCTAACACAAAAATTATCACACAGGATTCAATAGTGCGAACCCAAAGTTACAATCAGATTTAGAAAATAATTCAATTTTGATCTCAAAATTATTTTTCAGCGTTGAAATTTTTCAAGTTTGGCGAAATTTCTATACGTAGACTACTTCTTAAACAAAATATTAATGTAGCATTAATTAGTTCGCGTTATCATTAATTGATTGGTTCTAGTCATACTTTTATACTATGATTTACGGCAAAATTACGAAAGGATGATTACTTTTATTTACAACAATGTACAAATATTTTAACTGCTTTAAGTTAAATATGAAACTTACCATGGATAATTAATCGAAGAGAGTTAGCCTATCAAAATTACAAATCGATAAATTCTTATTTAAAATATGTTCTGTCTCATTTCAAAGAATAATAGTTTGTCATTTATTTGGATACGCTTTTTAAAAATTCGATTAAATGTTCAAATTCAGGTATAATCAACGTCAGAAAATATGATTTATGTTTCTTTTGCGATCGATTTCGGTTTTACCTTTGAAATATTTTGGATACGTAAATACGATTTTACAGTTTTGATTTCTTATAAAAAGAGAAATGCATCAAATGTGAAGAAACTTTTTAACTTTAATCGATATATTTTAGCCCTTCGTTAAAAAAGAAAAAAAAATACAATTTTTTTTTCTGTTTTTCTTTTTCTTTTTTTTTTAAGCCCACACTTTTTATTTTTATTTCTTTTCTATAAAATAATAATCAAAGAATAGCGCGTTACAGATGATGGATTCTTTCTGTTTCAGCAGCTTTGAAAAATATTTCTAATAGTTTTTTTTATATATAAATCTTGGCATTTGAAAACTTTTAGTTTTAACACCTAATTTTAGCAGCATTTTTCGGTAAATTGTATTTCCGAATATGAAGTAGAAATATCAATCGATCAAATAATTTAGGAATTTACGAAGTTGCTAGTTTAAAACGCCTACTGTTTTACTTGTTACAAAACAAATTACAATAAGGATAACTTTTTTATAGTAGATTGAACTGAATTTTTAATTTATGTAATTGAATATTCTAAAAAACAGATTTACGTTAAACAATTCACAAGTTAAAATTTATAGTGGTAATTTTTGAAAAAAATATTTCAATGTATGTATTTTTGGGGGAAACAATATGAATTTTCTAAGAAAAAACAATTCCAGAAGATTCTATTACGCGAATTCAAAATTACAATCGAATTTGGAAAAAAAATCCCACTTTCATGAAAAAAATCAGGTGTCAGCATTGAAATTTTTCAAGTTTGGTGAAATTTCTATATGTAGACGACCTCTTAAGCAAAATGTAAAAGTATCATCAATTATTTCACGTTATCATTAGTCGAATGGTCCAGTCATATCTTTGTGCTACGATTTACGGCAGAGATACGAAAGAATGATTACTTTTATTTCCAGCACTGTACAAATATCTTTACTGTTTTAAGCTAAACATGAACTTACGATCAATAAACAACCAAAGAGAGTTAACCATTTAAAATTGCACATCGATAAATTCTTATTTAAAATTCGTCGAAAAATATGTTCTGTCTCATTTCGAAGAATAATATTTTGTCATTTATTTGGATAAGCCCTTAAAAATTCGATTAAATGTTCAAAATCAGGTATAATCAACGGCAGAAAATATGATTTATGTTTATTTTAAGATCGATTTCGGTTTTTCCTTTGAAATATTTTTGTTCGTAAATACGATTTTACAGATTTAATTTCTTATAAAAAGAGAAATGTTTCAAATGTGAAGAAACTTTTTAACTTTAATCGATATATTTCAGTCCTTCGTTAAAAGAAAAAAAAAATTGCGAAATTGCATTGATTTTTTTTTTTTTTTTAACTCGTACTCTTTATTTTTACTTTTTTTTCTATAACATAAAATCAAAGAATAGCGCATTACAGATGATGGATTATTTCTGTTTCAGCAGCTTTGGAAAATATTTTTAATACTTTTTGTCTATAAATCTCAGCATTTGAAAACTTTCAGTGTTGAAGTTCCTAATTTTCAAAGCCTACTGTTATATTGTGTCTTATTTGTTGCAAAACAAATAAGAATAAGAATAACTTTTTAAACATAATTCAAAAACTACTGTACTTTAAAAATTCGTTAATTTTTACAGAAAAAAAAAATGTTTTTTTTACAAAGAAAAAAAAACTGTTTTAAAAAAGAAGGTTTTTTTTTTTTTTTTTTTTTTTTTTTTTTTTTTTTTTTTTGTAAAATAAACTAAATTTTGCAATTTTTACAGAAAAAAACCTGTTTATTGAAAAGTAACAGATATTTTTTGTAAATTAGACAATTTTAATATGGTGCCAAAATTGACAGTTTTTTTTTTCTGTTTTGTTCTTTTTTTGTAGAGAAATTTTTTTGCAATGTATGTGGACTGAACTTAATTTTTTATTCGCATCATTGAAGATTCAAAAAATAGATTTACTATAAATAATTCATAAGTTTAAATTTATCCTGGTTATTTTCGAAAAAATATTTCAAAACATGCATTTTTGGGGAAATATATGGATTTTTTATCACTAGAATCACAGAATTCAATTATGCAAATCCAAAATTATAATCATATTTAGAAAGATTCCGATTTTGAACTCAAAATTAGGTGCCAGGATTGAAAATTTTCAAGTTTGGTGAAATTTCTAAACGTAGACGAATCGTTAAGCAAAATATTAATCTAGCATTAATTAGTTCAGTAATCATTAATCGATTGGTACCAGTATGATTAAATTTTAAACACTGGTACCAGTCATATCTTTATACTCTGAATTATGCAGAGTTAAGAAAGGATGATTATTTTTATTTCTGTCATTATACAAACATTTTTACTGCTTTAAGCTAAACAGGAACTTACGATGAATAAATAACCGATGAGAGTTAGCCTTTCAAAATTACAATTCGATAAATTCTTATTTAAAATTAGTCGAAAAATATGTTCTGTTTCATTTCAAAGAATAATATTTTGTCATTTATATGGGTACGCCCTTAAAAATTCGATTAAATGTTCAAAATCAGGTATAATCAGCGACAGAAAATATGATTTATGTTTATTTTAAGAATCTATTTCGGTTATTCCTTTGAAATATTTTGGATACGCAAATACGATGTTACAGTTTTAATTTCTTATAAAAAGAGAAATGTTTCAAATGTGAAGAAACTTTATAACTTTAATCGATACATTTCAGTCCTTCTTTAGAAGAAAAAAAATTGCGAAGTTACATTTTTTTTATCCTGTACATTTTTATTTTCATTCCTTTTCTAAAATAAAAATCAAAGAATAGCTCATTAGAGTCGATGGATTATTTCTGTTTCAGCAGCTTTAAAAATATTTTAACCCTTTTTTTCTACAAATCTCGGCGTTAAAAAAAAGTTTTGAAGAATTAAACAGATTAACTATTCAAAATAAATTGTAAATCAACAGATCAGGGGCTACAATATTAGTTCAACGAGTCATTACTTTTTATTCCTATTTTTCATAATACAAATAAACCTGTTAGGACGTATTTCAAGCGAGTGGTGTAAAGCAGTGCATTAAGTGGAAACATGATTTGTATAATGTTGGTCTTATTCATAATTCTAATCGTTAAAATAAATTTTAAAACTCTTATTAACATGTTTGCAGTAGAAAACAGTGTGTTTTACGTATTCTCGGATAAAATGTATTTGCATTCAACTTTAACACATTCACTGACATCGACGTGCTGGTGCGTCCGATTGGCCTCTTTTTGTATGCCGGCGACGCTCTGGAGCGTCGAACACCTGGAGCAGCACTTAAAGTGTTCAGAATCCTTCATTATTCTCATCAGTTATTTTTAATTGTAAAGTTTACCTTATTTAATCAGAGCATTTTCGTGAATCAACTGAATCGTGAATCATTTTCGTAAAAATTGTTTTTAAAAACCGTCGGTAAAAATTTTTTAAATTAAGCAAGAGAATTACATTGCGAAGAGTTTTAAATACTGTATTGTAATTTGTCTTCTGAGGATAGAAATATCATTTTTAGTAGCAACAAATATGTTAACTCATTTCTTGTTTTTAAATGACTGACTGCGGTAATAGCTGAAAATAAATATTTATTAATTCATTAATTTATTTATTTATATATTTATTAATTCATACTTGTTTTTATAGTCGATTAATACGTTGCAATGAAAAGTATTTTTTCTCGGATTGAATTTTTTAGCACACAGAAAAAATATTAAATCCAGTTATTAAAATCAGTTTTAGTATTTGTGATAATGAGAACCATTATAATATAGCCTTCATTTTTAATATAATAAGAAAAAACTATCCTTATTAATCTACTAGTGTAAAAAAATATTTTTTGCATAGCAAAATGTAAGTAAATCATATAATGTTTCTAAAATCCCAGCTGTATTTGCTTAATCTTTAAAATTTCATTTTTTGCCTATTATGTGTAATATAAAACAAAGTGGTGTTATAACGTATGTTCAAAACCTAACTTAGAACACGTATAATTTTCTTTAATCATAATAATTTTCATGTCATATCTGAGGATCCATGAATTCGTCTAATTTTCTATATTATAGTAAAAATATGCACAAAGTGAGTTACTTTACAATTTAAAGAATTGGAATTAAAAGGAAAAAAAGTTAAGAATTTTAGAATTAAACAAGAATTGTAGTGTTGTTTATTTAGGACGGATTTTAAAATTCAAATGTCTACCCCAATTTCCAACTAGTAACGTTCGCTTTGATTATTCTGTTATTAAACAGAAAAAAAATATTACTATTCAGAAACATTGTTTTAATCTTAATAAAAAAAAAACACCCTAAATTGGCAACACTGGACAAGAGAGAAATAATTACCAACTCGATCAATAGTTCACGTTTTGAGCATGATTTTTTGCTTCAAAGAACCGAATATCTAACACGTATTAAACGGAATCGACTTTTAACCGTTCGCGTATTAAACGTAATAATTTTGCTTATGGGCGATATTCAAGGAATAGTAATTTAACCAGAATCTCGTGAGTGAGCGTCTTAACCGTGTCCGATTGTGATTAAAATATCCTAACATAAGCATTTAATTTTTTTTTATGTTATATGTATATTTAGAAACATGTCAGATTACTCTAAACTTCCGGAAATTCGAGAAAATTATGTCTATAAATGTGAGTATGGTACGTAAATACTTAAGAATCTTATTTCTTTTTTATTTACCTAAATGAAAGTTCGGTAAGTCCAATAAATCTATGTAAAATGTAAACATGACTTTATATCGAACATAATTATTTACATTTAATTCAATAATTTTCTACTAATGTAACAATGTCTTGTGTATTCCTTTTCATCCGTATCGTGAAATTTCGAAGATCAGTTATCTCACATGGGAAATTTAGTTTGATACCCACCGACATGCTTTTAAAAAGTGATTATGTAATTGTAATAATATATTTTATAATTTCCTTTACTTCAAGACAAAGACAATGGATAAATTAATTTCCCCTAGTAAAAAAAAAAAAAAAAAAAAAAAAAAAAAAAAAAAAAAAAAAGGTATTAATAGTTATTTATGTAACTGATCCTACATGGAGCAGTTACCACTGATACATGTCCCAGTTACCCCCATTCTTAAAAAATATAGGGTAAATGGATCACCGTCCTTACATTTGAAACATGTACAGATACCAAATATTATTAATATACTGATAGGCTTAATTTTTAACAAAATTAATGTTTAGTAAAAGCAATTACCGCATTTTAATAAAACAAAAAGGAAGATCAACCAAGTTGAAACGACATTTTAAAATTTTTTGAATTCCCATAGGAAGACTTTTGTGATATAAAAAGATATGTTCCATATTTTCAAACGAATTAATCAGATTTAATCAAAAAGTATGCAGCCCAGTATTGCTAATCTTGATGCTAATATAATTCCAAGTTAATTGGATGATTTTTTACGGCGGTTATCGCGGAAAAGACAAAAAAAAAATCAGGCAGACTATCAGGAACCAAACAAATTTCCGATATCCACAATAAGGCTTATTCAAATTTTGAGAATTAAAATTTTTATATAGTGTGTCCACTTTCAACTGTGGCCAATAGTTAATTTCTAAACCGTTAGTCATAGACATATAGTTCCAGTTGAAAAATGCTTTAAAAAAGGTAAAGAATGGTTTTTTAAACAATTTAGGTTTTTGAAAAAATAATAAAAAATTACGAAAATTAAAATTTTATGTGGTCCCCCAGTCCTATAAATGATATTTAGAAAAAATTTCCATCACTAAAACAAGTAAAACAAAAAAGGTTCCATTTAACTAACAATAAAATTGACCGAGTTATGAAACTTTAAATTTCATGAATTAAACCATTTTTCTGTAACTGAAAACGGATGATTTGGACTAAGATTTAAGGGAACGTACTCTAAGTGCTTAAAGTATTATGAAGGGTGTCCATTTCCATTGCTGTCCAATGGCTAATTCCTAAACCATTTGTCACAGACATGTAGTTCCAATTACAAAAATGTTTTAAATGAGCTAAAGAAATATTTTTAAAGCAATTTAATTGAAGGTATTGCCCCCGTGTAAGTTTTACCGTAGTGATAATTTTTATTAATTAACTTTTCGATTGGTTAAAATAGTTGAAGACGTGAGTTTCAGAATTCTCTTTATCAAGAAAATCAAATTTTGAGAAATCGCTAAAAACCTTTAAATGCGTCCATTGGTTTTCATTATAAATTTGGAGATAGTAGTGTTACATTAGTGTAGATTGGTATAGAAGGCTAGAGAAAACAAAAGCGATAATGAGAGTTTTGAAATTCACATCCTCAATTGTATTTTTACATATGTTTTATTTTGTAAGGAAATGAAGCTATTCCTTTTCATGATTTTATTTTTTAAAAATGTGTTATTTTGATGAGCTTTTATTTTACTTATAACATTCATATGTATGTTTTCATAGTTCAAAATTTGGATTCAAATTTTGATTCACTTTAAATATCCGATCGAGGTTCAATTCGAATACTTAGTTATATCCAATGACAATGTAATATTAATACGATTTTAGGTGCGCACCATTTATTTATTTTATAGGACTACACCAAATTCTATTAGGTTAAATAATTTAAAAGAATTTAAAATATAAACCATTTTGTAATGAATTGTGACTGTTGCTTTTCATAATTTTATTTACCAAAATTTCTGTTATTTTTTTTATTTGTAGTTTTACTATAAATTGTATATTTTGCTTTAATATGTAAACATCAACATAAATTTAAAAATAATATTGCAAAAATTATTTTACTCTCAATGTTTAATGTTAAATTTTATAGCTGACGTTTATTTTTATTTTCAGTAAATTTGTGAGTGACCCCTATTTTGCTGCAAAAAAGATGCTTCAACTTTAAACAGCTATAACTCGGTCGATTTTAATCGCGGAAAAATGGAACTTTTTTGTCATACTTGTTAGAGTAGTGGTAAAAATTTACTGAATATCACTTATAGGACCGGGGGACCGTATAAAAATTTAATTTTTGTAATTTTTTAATAAAAAATTTTTTGATCTAAATTGCTTAAAAAACAATTCTTTACCTTTTTAAAAGCATTTTTGCAATAGAAACTCTATGTCTATGACTAACGGTTTAGGAATTAGCCATTGACCACCGTGAGTGGGCACACTGTAAATTGGATGCAATAATTATTGCACTATAGTGTAACCAATTATTAGGAAGCAGGACGTTTCGGTCCCGCCATTTCGGTCCCGCCGTTTCGGTCCCGAGACATTTCGGTCCCGAGACGTTTCGGTCCCGAGACATTTCGGTCCCTGGCCATTTCGGTCCCGAGACATTTCGGTCCCGAGACATTTCAGTCCCTGGCCATTTCGGTCCCGAGACATTTCGGTCCCTGGACTTTTCGGTCCTCAGACATTTCGGTCCCTTCTCCAGCAAGCTGAAATTTTGTGCACGGGAAATATCTGACATAATTTTATAGGGAACATTTTAGAGTGTTGAATTCAGGGGCGGGTCATTCCCCCCGGAGCTATCAATGCCCCCAACGGGAATTTTGAGATTTTGTGTTTTCAGTGGTAAAAAAGTTTAATCCCCCCAGGACTCTATTGAATCCCCCCGGAGCCACAGAAGTCCCTCCCGGAGAAAAGTGTCTGAATTCAACACTGGTCTTTTAACTGAAAGCCACATAAAGTTTTAGTGTAATGCGATTAATTAGAAGTAACAAGTACCAAAAAACCGCTTACACTTGGATCCAAACTCAAACATATTGCAGCGGATCCAAACGCCATGCAAATTTCATATGACAGAAGTAATTGTTTTCAGGAGTGAGGAGAGGATTGTTCTGTGGATTTATATACAAGTTCAATCATGAAGATCTGGTAATTTAAAAACACGTATAAATCGAATTTAATTTGCTTAAGCAAATGTCCATGGCCTACACATTTTCAGTTGCATATAATTTGTACAATATGTGCTTAATAATGAAAAAAAAATCTGCAAATAGTTTTAGAAATCTTTATTTCATTCTATTATTTCACGGCACATCATTTTTAGATTATGGCATTTTACATTTTTTTTTTTTTAACTAGGAATTGTGATAAAGCCACATTATTTTTTAAGTTCTGCATCGGGATTGACTAAAACATTTTATTTTTTTAAATAATTATTTTATTTCGCTATTAAAAAAACTATTTAAAAGTTTGCGTTAATCTTTTTACATATAACAATTATTGCTACGAAATAACTTTTTACGTGTAACAACCTTTTTACATATAACAATGCAGGAATTACAAATCCTTTTTAATAAATTAAACATTTTTTATGCTTATTACATTCAAAAACTACGAGCGAAATAAACACAAGTCAAATCTGGGAGGTCCGTCCGCATTTGAACTCCAGAGTATAAAGGACATTGTATTATAGAATGAGGGATTTCATCTGACAAGTGTATAAAGATTAAGATAAGTAGAATAAAGCTAACTACCTAGCTTTTCTAGCTATCTTGTATAAAGATGACAGTTTGTTCAGATGGGCGTTGACAGTTGATTGACATGCAGAATTTTTGCTTAAAAGAGGTTAATAGTAGTACTTAGCTGGTACTTATATGCATATATTTCAAATTTTATAGGAACACTAACATAAAAAATTATAAGTGTTTAAAAATTCCCGGCACTCGGTTTTGATTTGTTTCTTACTTAATGTTATACATTATTTTCTTAAATGATTAACATAATCTTAGCAAATTTTAAAGCATTAATAATTATGCTGTTAAATTTAAAAAAAATAAAATTAAATTATTTTTATCAAACATATTTATTAATAAGAATTCAAAATTATTTTAACTATATTAATTGTTTAAGTGACTTATTTATCAATTACTTGTTTAAAATCTAGTTTATAGCTCTTATTATAGCAAAAATGAAAAAACATATTTTTTAAATTTTAGCTACTATAATGTTATCAAGTTCATTAGGATATATAAAAATTATAAGGATTTTCAAAATAAATATGTTATTTATTCATTTATTGGTTAGTTTATGATATTTTTCTTACTCTTTAAAAATAATTAATTAATATATGATTGCTTTTTGCGAACTGTAAACTATAACTTTGTTTCAGAAAATTTAAATCTGCATCTGGATAATAATGTTACCTAACTGTTAAGAAATATTTTTACGTATTGTTACAGTGTTGCATTATTATGTTTGATTAATTATTACATTACGTTACTGATTTTTCAAAAAAAAAATTTAATAATAATTTCCTTTTTTGAAATAAATAATAATTTTTGAATAGAAACTTATGGTGATGATTAATTGCTATAAATTAAATCTCAAAACAGTTAGTGATTTTAAAATTAAAATCAAATTAATATTTTATTAAATGTATGTATTTTTAATTTAATGAATCTTTATTTAATTAAATTGATAAAATTATTAATACGCATTTCGAATTTTACTTTAAATAAACTCAATAAATAATCTGTTTTATATTCAATTTATCATTATGTTTTGTAGTAGTTATAAACTGAAACTTATTGTTTACCTGTTTATTTATTTTACATTTAAAGTTACTGAAATTTAAAACTATTAATTCAATCAATAATAAAATTAAAATAAGAATTGTCAATTTTTTTTCTGTGAAAGTGCGAGCCGAAAGGTAATGCAAATAAATAAATAAATAAACGATAAATTAAAAAAGCTTACTTTTGTCAGTTAAAATTTGAAAATAAAATTTTTTAAAATAATAATTACATTATTATATAAAATTGAAAAATAGTCATTTTATTACAAAGAAATAAGCCCACTTTCAATAAAATTAATTTATAAAAATTGTTTAAAAACAATTATAAACAATTATAAAAACTGTGAAAAAAAAAAAAAAAATGCAACCAATAATTATTACATAAAAAAGGTCGTTGGAGCATTTTTATTTTTTAAACAAAAAATTTTCGTAGCACGCCTAGTTAGGAAATCACTAATTTAAAAATTCTAAGAAAGTGTGCTAAAACAATCAATCAAATATGTATTTTAGTTTTTTGTATAGATAAAATACCTAATACAAAGAATATATGATAAAACTTAAAATATTCATTATGTTAAATAATAATAATAAAGACAGTGTAAAATTATATAACATTATTTAATCAAATTTTCAACTTGCTGTGATTTTATTATCACGAGTTACAATAGATTAAACTTATTGGACTATTATATTCAGCTTTGTATAAAATTTGAGGGAAGGGGGGCAGGAGAAATAAAATATTAAAAAAAGCCCGAACAATGTTGAGCTTACAGCGTTTAGTAGGCCTTAATCAATCAGAAACCCAGTTATAAGGTGGCCGGTAAAGAAATAGCAAGGGACCGAAATGGCCAGAGACCGAAATGTCTCGGGACCTAAATGTCTCGGGACCAAAAGGGCCAGGGACCGAAATGTCTCGGGACCGAAATGGACAGGGACCGAAATAAACAGGGACCAAAATGGACAGGGACCGAAATGCCTCGGGACCGAAACGGCGGGACCGTAATGGCGGGACCGAAATGTCGTGTACCCCAATTATTATATCCTAGTTATTCTTATATTGCATTTTCAAATAGAGTAAGGTTGCATGTGGCAACTGGAACATAATTTTATAATGCGATTTTGGAGATTGTGACAATTCCGCTTTCAAAAGCTAATGTTCATCTAAATTAATGTCCGAACATTTGTAAATGTGTTCCTTTAGATCCACTCTTGCAGATAAATATTTTCAAAATTCCTTTTTAACGTCTAAATATATATATATCTATATGTTTCACCTCTCGTTTTTCATGGATCCAGTTGCCCCATTTTTATGAAACAACAGGATCAGGCAAGTCTATTTTTCTTCGAATAGAACTTTTTTTTATTTGTATCAATAGGTTTCTAATAATGTCACTTTGTCTTATGTGCCTTTAGAAAAAAAAGAAAAATACAATAACAGAATTATTAATAACCTATATAATAATAACACAGTCTTGCTATGCTTGACTCAAAAAGGTGTAAGTATATTAGTGTATAACTTTACGAATGATTCTTGTATTTGTTTCGAAACATTTATTGATTTATTCACACAACTGGATAGAGATAATCTAATTAGTTTTTATCACAGTTTTTATTCACAAAAAATTATTTTTCCGTTATTTATGCATGTGGCCACATATGCTCTAGGTATTTCACAACTACTCCTCTATACCTCTACAGGGGCAGTTGTGAACAAATTTAGGCAATTTATAGAATGATAATATGTGTTAGAATTTCTTGATAAATGCATTCAAAATTTTCACTAAAAGAAGAAACAAAGTATAAATTTTCATATAAATCATTTTTTTTTTGTTTTATTAGCTCAGAAAAATTTTGAGAAATTGTCAAACATGTAAAAATTGTTCTATTGTGCTTCCTTTCCCCTTTTTTCTTATGCTAGTAATAAGGGTTTGACATTTAAATTTTATTGAAATTACGTGTTTACAATTTTTTCCCATAAACTAACAAAAAAAGCTCCGCATAACCTATTTTTCCATTTATGTGATACTTTTTCATTATTTATAACGCAATAACGATAGGTATAAAAATATTCAGGGTTCTAAAGCAACAAGATAAATAGTAAAATAGTTCATCAATCTTTCTTTTCAACAGAATTCTAGATTTTATTGCATCAATGATATCGAATGAATGCAAAACAACATTCATAAATCTGTCGGTAAAGAATTTCTACTTACGGATGAACCCGTCCTTATGTAAAAATAAATATATAAAATGTTTTGATTTATTGAAAAAAAATCTTTCATGCTTCAAAATCAGTTTTTTAAAATTATAGATTGAACTTACATTTTATTAAAAATCAATAGATCTTTTTTCTCTTAAAAACTCAAAAGAATAGAAAAGAAATCTATAGTTAGTTCAATCTAAAAAGTTTTGCGCCCAAGGCTGAGTTCTTCGGAAATCTTTTGAAATAAAACATATTTTATTAAATTTATTTCTTTCTAATAAATTCTTCAATCATAAGAGAATTTTAAAAGTGTGTGTTTCTTTAAAAGAGATAATATAACTGTAAGACATACACAATAAATATAGTATACATAAATGCAATGCATCTCATGTAAAAGCTGTACATAAAACGAGAGCCCCAGCCCATAACATAAGTTTAATTTAGACTATTTATCAAACTCATACATCAATTTGAAGGTAAACTATTTTAATCAAATTAAAAATGACCAAATCAAATTATTTAAAGAAAATCCAAAATACCAAAATCTTTCAAAATCAAAAAAAAAAAAAAAAAAAAAAAAGTGCGGAGATATAAATAAAATTGGAAATTTCTAAAAACGAAAAAGATTGTTTAAACGAAATTTAAAATGCTGAATCATTAATAAACTGCAATAGTTTTCAAAATGGAAAAAAAAAGTTGAATTCCAAAAAAAATATTATGAATGTTAGTAATAAAAAAGGAACATCATGTGAACGCTTAAATTGGGGGAAAATACGAAATTTCTTTAAATAAATCCATCTGAATATGAAAAGTTCCTTTTCCACCCCCAGGGTTCGAAGATATAACCTTATGTTTACTAGCAGATACTAAACCTCCAAACCATGATGTCTACACGAAATACATGGAAATTAAGGTCCTCTTTTAAAATTTAAATCGCAAAAAGGAACGGAAAAAATAATTTAATTAAAAAACTAAAATTTGTATAAATTTAATTATTTATCATGGAATACGTGGTATTCAGCTGTAAGTACACAAAATTTGAAGTCTCTGACTTATATATTTTTGTGTACGGACTATGTGACGCACAGGCAGACAGAAGACAGAGATGAATAGGGTTTTGCCAAATGAACAAAATCCTAGAAATGGGTAAAACAACAAAGTAGGTGGCAAACAAATTGCGGTAAAATTTTCAAACCAATTGTATTTGAAAGTACATTTTATTCTCCATTTTGCAGTAAAGTTAAAATGTGCGATAGTTAAAAGTTTAAAAAATTGCATGTAAAGTTAAATTTAATATTATACTATTGACACCATCAAAATGACGTCACCATCTCGAACGGACACATTCTTCCTCAATAATTTAGTTTGTTAAAATATTAATTGATAGCACACATAATTCCCGATCTATTTCAACCGTTTTTATTTTTATATGATTTTTTTTTTCATTTTTTCTCTCTCTTTCTCTCTTTTTTTCTTTTTCATCTTTTTCAGCATAGATTTTAGAACATGTTTACATTTATTTTCAGCATTATATATGATATATGAAAAGAAGGCGGTTCCAAAGTTTTGAAATTAATTATGGAAATTATTCAAAAATTTTAATGAAAGGTAAGTATCACTTTAAAACGCAATATTTGAAAATATTTGACAAGCAAATAATATCTTTTAAATGCAAATACTTTTAATTATTTACACTCAAACCGTATTAATTTCGTGGTTCTTTTTCACAAACACTTTTAATTACTCCTGAAATATTCTAAACACGCATTTTGATATAACCAATATAATTAAGTGTAATTAGAATTTTACTACAATTTTGTTAGCTGTCACTAGCAATTTTGAGGAAAGTACTTTTTTCCTTTTCAATTATCCATAGCAAAACAATAATTAATGTTTCTAATAAAAAATGGTTATTAAACATGTTTCTTACTTAACTGAAAATAAAATTACCAAACATTTTGAAAATTTGTTTTAACGGGACAAAAACAGATGGATTATCACATGAAAAATAAATGATGTTTGTAAACTTTTTCCCTGGAACGTTTGAAGTTACTTCAAAAATTTATATTATTATACCTAAATTTTCATCGTTTTGTTATTGTGTAAACTGAAATACTATTTAGTAAACTTTCTTTAAAAAATATCCCAGAGAGCCAATGGACAATTCTAGGAAAATAAATAAAATAAAAATAATAAATTACATAAATTAAATTAGTTTAGAACTCCATGAGCTGGACTCGTTCATTCCAGACATTTAATTCCAAGTATTATAGGATGTTTAATTTAATTTCGTTCTATTTTATTATTATTATTATTATTATTATTTTAACAGTGGATTATTTCTTTTGAAATGAAGTGACTACAAATTGTATTTTGAAAGTTCCGCTGAAGAAATTTTGAATGGATTTATTTTAATAAAACATAATAGTTTTTTTTTAAGAAATCACATATTTGTATTTTTTACATGTATTTATTGCTCATTGTTGGGATTAAATGCAGAAATGTACATGCGAAATAAATCCATCTCACACTTTAAGCACTTTATGTACTATCTTCTGAAACAAATTTCCATTCATTTGTGTTTAAAAGCAGAAAAATGGAAAAAGATTATGACATTCAAAGTTTCATAATTCGGCGAATTTAATATTAAATGAATGAAAGTTTATTTTATTTTATTTCTTAATGCAATAGGAAATTTTATAGGTCTAAATATCATTTATAGTACAAAGAGATCCTTAAAAAAATGTAAATATCGCAACTTTTTAAGAAATGACTTTATTGATCCAATCGACTTTTGAAATATTTTTTTTATCACATTTAAAAATTTTGTAAATAGAATTGTCTATGACTAACAGTTTAGAAATTAGCCATTGTACACCTTTAAGAGTTGACACCCTGTATATGATAACTGAAAACATTACAATTCTAAACATTTGAAATATGTTACATAGAGATTATTCAATAATATTAATCAAAGGCAACCAAATGCTTTCATTTATTCAGATTCAAAACATAATACTTTCATGGTTCTAGTTTAGAAAACTTTTGATTACACCTGGAATAATCTAAGCACACATTTTGGATAACTAATGAGATTAAGTTTAATTAGAGTTTTAATGTAATTTTATCATCTACCAGAAAAAAAATTCAGGGCCGTTTTTTAAGGTTTCATTCATCTGACGAAACCATATTCGTCTCTGTCACCTGTCTATATCAGAGTCCGTACACAAAAACTGCATAAGTCACATATTTCAAATTTTGCGTACATACAGCTGAATACCTCATGACACCTGATTATATACACGTGACTATGAATACCTCATGATACACCTCAATACACAACAAATCATAAAAATTTTAAAAAAGACTATTATTTTAATGAATTTGCTCGGTATCACCCGTTCATTTTTTGCGATTTAAATTTCAAAAGAGTACCTCAATTTCAAAATTTTACGTATAGGTACCATGACTTGGAAGTAAAGCATCTCACTAATTAACAAAAGGTTCTTAGTTCGATCCTCAATGATGGAACTTGAAATTCTCATCCTAAAACAGATTTATTAAGAAGAAATTTCATATTTTTGCCAATTTAAGGGTTTATATTATTAGGTTTTGTTCATCTGACATTCAAAATATTTTTTCGGGCCCCACCAGTGGCCGCGAGGTTCTGCCCTCGAAACTGGTAGATGGTAGGTGCTGGGTTCGAACCCAATCGCGACCGTCGGCCTAACCGTTCGGAGTTTTCCGTGGTGTTCTTGGTGATCTTGGATTTTCTTGCGTAAATACGGGTTAGGTTCCCTTAGAAATACCCCCACAGGGTGCATCCCACCCATTAGGGATCACCCATTAGCGTAGATAATTCGCCGTCATAAACAAATCATAATATTATTTAAAATTCAGTTTTCTTTCAATTTTAAAAACTTTTGCAAGTTAATAATGATTCGGCATTTTAAATTTATTTTTAAACAATTTTTTTCACTTTTAGAAATTTTAAATTTTATTTACATCTCCGCTAATTTTTTTTTTTTCATTTTGGATTTTTAAAAAATTTAGAATTTTTGTTTTTATTTAAATAATTTGATTTGAAAATTTTTAATTTGATTAAAATAAACTAACTTCTTTTTATAATTACTTTTTAACTAAAGTTATTGGTGCTACCATCCATGTAAGAATTTAATAATTATAAATTAACAATTTTTTATAGAGAAGTGTTTTATGAACACGCTGATGCGGGCAGTTTTTGAATGGAATAATTATTTAAGAGATAGTTAAGTTAAAGTTGGTCAAAGTCGATCCTTCAAAAAAGTTTTATAGGAGCATAAACTATATATAGGAATTTAAATATTTTTAGATTATTTTGTACATTAGAAATTCCCGATGTGCAGAGTGGATTTATTTTTTAATTCATTTTTTGAGGATTAATTTCAATTTTAAATTCAAATTTTCAGCATTTCGAAAGACTTTTTTACATATTTCAAAGAAAGTTATTTTAAATTGTTTCCAATTAAAAACAGTGCAAATAATAATATTTTCTTCAACTTAAAAACTTATCTACACATGTCTATTATACACACATTTTTTTAATTAAAAGAATCAAATTAGAATTAAATGATTACCTGTTAAAAAAGAAAAGTATTGAAAATTGCGTCTAAAAACTACATTTACACGTGAATTTTAAAACAGAAAGAAACTTTTTAAATAATAAATTCATTATTATGTGTTAAAAGTCTTAAATAGGTGAAATTACGTTACATTTAAAACGGCCAAATACTTAACTGTTTTCAAAACATTTTAAATTTAAACATATATTTGAGCGAGATATTTGTTTCACATTTTGCGGTAATCTTTCCAACTATTATCGTGATTTCTAAGACAGCAAAAATATTTCCTTTCTGACGACAAAAGTATTTTCATGTAAATACTTAAAAGAGGTGGAAAATTTGATGATAATTATGTCAGATTTAAAACGTTACAACAATTTAAAAATGTATTTACACGAGACATTTCACATTTCTAGATGATCTTTAAAGCTATTATAGCTTATCTTAAAGCGGCGAAAATAAAAATATTTCCTTACGAGCAACAAAAATATTTTCACATTAATAGTACTACGATAAGTAAAATTTTAGAATGAAATCCATTAATATACATTAAAAGCAGTAAACAAGATAAATCATGTCATATTTGAAATAACCAAGCAATAATAATGCAAAACTGTTTAAATTAAAAAGTATATTTGCTCGAGAAATTTGTTTCATATTTTGAGGTAATATTTTCAACTATTGTTGTGAATTCTAAATCAACGCAAATATTATTTCCTTCCTAACAACAAATATATTTTCACGTGAATATAAAACGAGAAAGAAAACTTCTTTATAAATTATGTCAGATTTAAAACATGCCAAATGTCTTATTTAAAAGAATTTTCTTATAGCGTTTTTAAATAACACCGAGAGATAAAGTTTCTGTTTATACTTAATTCATTTCACACGAGCAATAAACAATCTTGAAATCAAAATTTTAAGATAAGTAGTATAATAAAGTTAATATTATCAGTAAGGTTGAACATTTGTAATTTATGACATGTTACTACAAAATTTTAGCACTATTATTTTGAAACAATAAACTTCGTCTTAGATTTCTTGAGGCAGATGTTGTAGAAATGTGCGAAAAAAGTTTTTGTTTGGAAATAGTGGTGACACAAATTTTTGGCACTAAGTTTTTTTTCGCAACAAGCATTAAACCCTTAAAAGCTGTGTTAGCTCTAAAATAAATATAAAGCTTTTAATAATTCGGAATATTTCGAACTCTAAAAAAAAAATAAATTACGAAATGTTTTCTTATAAATCTTTTTTTTTAAGCCCTTAATTTTTAGAAACATAGTAGAAAAATTAATTTGTTCTAATGTTTGATTAATGTTGACGATTATTAAACTTAAGCGCTTCTATAGCATAAACAAGACAAAGGAGTGCAAAAAGAATATTTGACTAAGAATATATCATTTAAGACATTTTAACAAAATTTTAAATTAATCATAAATGACTGGAAAGATTTTGCCTTTTCTTGAAAATATATAAAACAGCAAAGATCCTGATTTTTTATGCATATTTTGGTTAAATTTATAAATGATGGAGTTCAGATGATAAAAATGTATATGACATATCATTATTTTGAAAAAATTATAAAATTCAAAATACCTATTCAAGCGGTTTTTTTTTTTGGGGGGGGGGGGTCAAATGTCTCCTTTATTAATTAAAATTTGTGTGAGTATAAGGGTGTTTTGTGGGCTGAAGATTGAGTATGGATGATTTAAATAATTATTCACCCACGCTAGAAACAAAATAATAATAATAAAGATCAACTTTGCATTCGGTCGGACAATTAATTCTTTACTCTCGTTAATTTTTTAGCTTAACTTCCTTGTTAATTCATAAACATTTCAAATATATAAGGTCTATTTTTAGATGCGTTCGTAATTATGTAAATACGTAGCACCTATAATTGTCGTTCAGTCCGTCCGTCTGTCCGTCCGCATAATAACAACGCAAAAACTACCCAACCGAATCGTTTGAAATTTAAAATACATAATTATTACATAATTTTGTCGAGTTTTTTCAAATTTTATGAAAATCGGATGCATAGATCAGTTACAGGGACAATCAAAAGTATTCCACTACATTACGGTCAATGGGAAAAAATGTTTCAAATGCATTTTAATGGTGTTACAGTCATTCGAACATAATAAAATTGATATACATCTATAAAGTACATATTATAATATACATTTTGCATAATCTGTGGTGAAAAGAACTTTGTTATTGATTTACAAGACAAAAAGTACATTTTACAAAACTATTCCATTACATAATGGTATAGGAAGAACATTGTTTAGTGCTCATTTTAATTGTAATTAACTATTTACAATTTTATGCGATTGATATATGAGAGTGATATTTTTAAAAATTCGTTATCGTACGAACGCACCTCATTTGCTACGCTTCACGTGCAATCTCCAACTTTTTTTCCTTTACATTACGTTTCAAAACTTTGTTTTTAATGTATAAGTAGGGATTTGAATTTTTTTGGCTTATTTTTTAGGATTGCTCTATTCTGGGTGTCCTGCCTTAAAATTCAAAATTCTCATAATTGTTTAAGGAGTAACAGATAACTTTGCTTAGATAGCACCATTCATTTTTATATGCTCTTTCTTTTCGCCAATTGTGTGAATCCAATTTGTTAGTTTAAGAACCGATAGCACCAAACCCTAAGGTATCAAGCACAAGAAAAAATCCTTTAGTTTATGGAAGAGTAGAATTAAGAGAATCTAATGATCCATGTCTGCCGGAAGTGAAGTGGTGCATAAGCCAAAAATTAATACCACTACTTGTTGCCTTGTAGGCTTATCGTTCTGTTTGTCCTACAACCAAATGTATAAAAACATGGAGTTACGAAGCAACAACTAATGATATTAATTTTTGTCATATGCACCACTTCACTTCCGACAGACATCGATCATTATATTACCTTATTTCTACTCTTTTATAAAATAAAGATTTTTCTTCCTTGTGCTTGATATCATAGGGTTTAGCTCTATCAGTTCTTAGTCTAACAAATTGGCGAAAAGAAAAAGCATCAAGAATCATAAATATAGCTACAAATAAATTGAATTACTGAACTGTACGGTAGTGTTTATAAATTCTATAAATCATGCACGGAGCTGCACAAAACTCCTGAAATACAGTTTCGTTTCTTAATGGAAATTGTTGATAGTGAAATTTCAACTGTTCTATGCGTTTCTTAACTGAACTAAAAGTATACTATGCATTATAAGGTATTTGTACCCTATATGGACAGGGCTCTCAATATGGACACCCCTAATATTTTTAAAGGTAATAATTTTGATCGAGAGATGGCTAAACATTTTCACGTAGAAAAGCAGTTGAAAAGATAATTAAGTCTGGAAAGTGTAAAAAAGCGCGCTGTTCGCCATTTAGAAGAAAACTTGTTATTTCGAGATGTGCTGATCTTAATTACTCGTAAGCTTAAATTCTTATTAGATATGGTAAAATTACATTAAATGTTGAAAGGTGGAGTATTTTAGAAAGCTAATAAAACATATTTTCGACTGCTATTGCATATTTTGCTTAAAATAATTTTTCTTTTTCATTTGGTACAAGATTTAGTAAAACTACGCCCGGTTCCCAATATGGACAGCTTATGTCCCCATCGACTACAACTGTAAGAAAGAAGAAAATTCAACGTTGCCAAGAGATAACTTGAAAAGTCATCAAAGTGGTAAAATCTTTGTTCAATAAGATGCTATTTGAACAATCCCTCAAAAAACCTTCCTCCAAAAAACCCTTGCAGTATAATAAAAGGAAGCTCCCCCCAGTAGGATATCTGTTGGTGAAATCGTAGGCACCAATGGTATGACTTCCTCAACAAAGGAGAGCTGGTACTGCTTCTTTTGCAGTATTGATGCTTTTTCAAACATGCGGCCATGCATTACATGTGGCAGATATGTTTATGAGGATTATGTGGGACTTACTGCTCATGGTGAAAAAGCTTCTATTTGTCCATGCTGTGAGGACTGAGTAATAACAGATGAAAACATTGGCAGACAGATGCAATAAAGCTAAGCAACACCAACTATATTACTTCATAATAGTTACTAGTAACTAGGGGGCTTTACATGGGTCTTCGAAGGGTAAAAACCGTGAATGCCCTCCCCCCCTTTCTAAAATGCATGTTCTGAAGATATTTACTGTCCCCCCTCCTCTTCGGAATACTTTAAGGTACATTTTTTTATTCCCTTTCCTCTAAAATCCCTTGGAAAAGTGGCTCTTCCATACACACTGTGTAGAAAGTCAATAAGGAAACACCTGTCTATAATAGGGACAGGTAGTTCCTTATATGGACACTTGTAAACATTTTTTTTTTGTTTTTATCATTTAAATTAAACCAGAGTAATTACAAGATGGCTAAATTTAATAATGATAGTCAATAGTCCAAGGATAGTGATCACATATTTTTGGAGTCCTATGACTTGTACATGGGGGTGAAAAAAATACATTTTCCTTAGGGTGTCCATATTGGGTACAGGTACCTTATAGTAATGAATAGTATACTTTAAGTCCAGTTAATAAGTCTATAATGTTTTACATCTATATATATCAGGAACTGTAGATAACTAAAATCATAATTATAATGCCTGCATTCACAATTTTCTTTATTAAAAATACCAATTCTAGGCATTAGTTTTAGACCTTTAAAAAACAGAAGATAATTTTATAAATCATAAAATACATTGTCACTATCACAATAAAAATGTAGTAAACAAAAAAAAAACTATACACTATGAAAGACATTATAAAGTTAAAGCTAATAACGTTTTCGTTCCTTCCAGAACATCTTCAGTGAGCGCAATTTTTATTGTGATAGTGACAATGTATTTTATGATATATAAAATTATCTTCTGTTTTTTTAAAGATCTAAAACTAATGCCTAGAATTGGTATTTTTAATAAAGAAAACATCTATATATAGTTCATATATAAAACAGAAAAGAAAATCAGTTTTTTATGAGAATTGTGTTTTTAAATGTGTCATGCGTTTTACAAATCGTTTATTTAGATATCCCTTTTTACTTTATTAAACTGTGAAGTTTTATTGTCGTCTTTTGATGGTGTTTTAAAGTGTTTCATAATCTATACGTGACACATGATTTTATGCTCTTATTTACTTTTTATTTCAACGCGTGTCGGGGTTCACTCCAAATATTTTTTTTCTGTGCAATCAATGGTTATTTTATGCGCACTATCACTCCGTCAAGTTTATACGAACACATTTGGGTCATCCTGTATCCACATACTAATATATGTTTAGCTTGTAAAAAAATAACTGATGGGTTTTGATTTCAGGAAATTAGTTCGTTCACAGTTTCACATCATGCTTTTAACTAAAGTTTCATTTAAGAATGATTTATGTTCAGCCTCTACAATTAAGGTTTTTCGTTCCAACGTTACTCTAAAATTACATTTCCTTTTAAATATTTTAGTTTATTTAAACACAATGGGAAATTTCCCCGTCTTTTAAAATGTTTGTTTATCTCTTATCTGTAATTATGGAAGGTAAACTATACTATTTTTAAGTAACTTTCTTTACAAAGTTCTTTTCATACCAGTAAAATAACGCTGAAAAGGAAGTGTATTCATTTAATTTATAATTTCCAGATTAATGAAAGAACAGTTAAATGTACAACGGAGACGGATTGAAATATTTTGAGCTGCAGGTAATAAAAAGTTATATAACTTCATGCTTAATGTATTAAATAACATAAACCTAGTGAATGATTAACATATTTATTTATGATCAAGATTTGCTTAGAGCCTATTTATTGTAAAAAGTGTTTCACTAGAAGGCACACTGTCTGAAATAAAACTCTCAATTTTGACGATTCAGCAATCCTGGACCTGTATTTCGTCGTTTTTGACCATAATTTAATATCGAAACCAGGCGATTTTTAACGAAACGTAAACTCTCAAGTATTTGACGAATTTTTTTTCCGGGTAGACTTAAATGCATTTTAAGGAAATAGCTGAGATAGCTGTTTGCCGAGAGGCGCTCTTCTGCACCTCCTCAAATCCTGTGGTTTTAGCAAGGAGGTAATTTGCTGTGTATGTTATTCCTGTCAAAATTTCTTTAGAAAATAGTATTTTTTTCTTTTTTCAGAAAATATTGAAATGTATCTAGCAATTGTTTCTCCATTATTTTTTTTTATTTATTGGTTAAAGTTTTTAAGAATGTTTTTTATTATTTTTATTTATTTATTTATTTGCATTGTTCATTATGATTTATGTTTAAAAGAATAATTTTTTTGTGTTCAAAATTCGGGAAAAAAATGTCAGCATAATTTTAAAATTCTAGGATCTTTTTTTTTTCATTTAAAAAATATATTATTATGACAATCAAATAAAAATTACACATAATTGATCCCTCTCCACTCTATAAACTGTAAAGCGTTAAAATCTTAACCGTCTACTCAGAGTGATAAAATCTTCTGCAATATGTACTTCAAATTTCGTTATTTCTCAACAACAAATTAACCAAAACATATTCTATTGACACTACTATTCTACATAAATATTTAAAAAAAAAAAAAGTTAAAATAACTATATAATGGAGACAAAAAATAATTAAAAGTGAAAATTACATCGTATTCAAAACAATATACTTAAAATGTTACTTTTAAAAGTACAGGGAAAACTCTGTCCTGGAAAATTAATGGGAACTAGATTACAGAAAATAGCTCCTAGTCATGATAATCTCATTCAATTTGCCGTAATCAAATATATATATATATATATATATATATATATATATATATATATATATATATATATATATGTAGATAAAATGATCTGAGGTCGCGGAGGAGATTGGAGAGCGTAGCTCGAAGACAAAAGAGCCTACTCTACAGTTTTCTGGAAGTGTTAGAAAGCTCTTTACAATCTGTGGTTTGCATGTTATCTTTTATTACTTTTCTTTTTCTTGCGTTGTTTAAAAGAGGGCAGAGCAAAAATAATATATATATTTAATAAGCTGGCTGGTTCTTTCAAGCGTAAATTAAAGCAACATTTTAGTTAATTTTTTATAGTGAAAATAACGCATTGGATTTTGAATAATGAGAGTCTAAATCCAAGTTAATGTATTATGACTGTAATTGCTTGGAATGTTATGAATTCCATCCATCAAACCAGGCACTAAGATAAACATTGTTAAAGATAATTATTCAATGCTTATGAGTGAATAATTAAAACCAATGTTATAATGCTATAAATATATAATATAATTCTATAAATCCAATGTGATTGTATATCTTAACTTTTATGGCAAAATAAGTTTTGCAGTGCATTCAAAAACATACCTCAATGTTGAAGAAAAGTCTTATACGGTCTATATTTTTATCTTCACAAAATATCTTGGAAGTGAGACTTACATTATTATTAAAACTAACAACATTAACACATTTAATAATTCATTTTTGTAATTTATTAAGAGTTCAAGTAAAAGTTTTGGATACTAAATTTTCTTTCTATGCAGAATAGAAGATTCTCATCTTTATCAATTTTAAATAGACATTATTATCCACTATAACATACTTTCTACGTTTCTCTTTTCCCAAAATCGTTAAATATTTTCCATGTATTAACTGATTTCAAAATTTAAATTATGCATGACATGTAAATTTATTAACTGTAGAAGACCAAGCACTAGAGACATAGATGTATCTTATCTAGCATTTCCTTTTCTAATGTTATTCCAGATATATAAATTTTTATATAATAGTACCCCGTTTCGCTACTTCGTACATTGTTTAGATTAAATATGCTCAAGATAATCATATATATGTATACTTTAAAGTAGTATCATGTATAAAAGATTCTTCGTGTGACATACAGCAGAGCAAATAGAAATCGAAAGCTCATTCAATAAATAGTCAAAAGCGCTGCAAAAAATTGTAAAATACAATAATAATCTAAAAAATTATAGAATTTTCTAATACTAATAAACGATGTCAAATAATGTATATGATTATTCGAGTAAGTATTCTGGTGTTGATTCTGTTTTAAACATTTGATTTTCGACATATTTTAAATTAAAATAAAAAAGCCGGGGTTATTTTATTGCTTTTATTTTTTTATTGCGGGGTCTTTGCTTTTATTTTTTATGTATTTTAATATACAACAGTACTTTCAGAAAAAAACACAAAAAAAACTTATGGTAAATGGGTGAGTAATAAATTTGGAATTGTCCCCTTAAAAAGCAAATTCCCCCTCGGTGGGGCCTCCGCCCAAGATTAGGAACCACTGATTTAAACGACAAAAATTACTGTTTTTCTTTTTAATATCACTTTTTAAGAATTCTGTTGCATATTTTTGTTTATTACATTGAATTTGACATACATATGTTTGAAAACAAGTATCTCCCACATAAAAAAATGTTCTTAAACATAATAAAAATGATAGAAATAAAAGAGGATTTTCTCACTGTCATATGCATGTATATCATAGTTGATCTTCGCATATATTCACTGAAGAAAAATAATTCACGTATACTTAAGTTTTTGACTTGAGGCAAAAAAATTTTCGATGATGCATTTTTTATGCATAATAATTTTTGGCGTACTTTTAGAAAACTTTTATCAAATTATGTACTTCAAGTGTCTCCTATATATTTTTAACTTAACTAAATTATGCATAAAAACTTGCATCCTTAAAATTTATTTAATGTTAGATTTCAGAGCTTGTCATCATGTCTGAAGAAATTTTGTCTTACCTTTTTGTGGTAAGAGTTTACAATATTTAATTTTTACTTAAAAGAAGGAAACAAAAATGTTGCATTTCTAATAAAAATCAGAAAAACATGTTCTTCACTGACGATTATGGCCACAAACTGCATTGTTGCTTTTATCACACATGTATTCATTTCTGAAAATCACGTAATTTCGATTTTGCATTACCGAATAGAGCAAGGAATGTATTTTCAACTATAATATGTTTGTAAAGTGTAATTTGATGTATTGGAGATTTTGTGATTTATAAATATTTTTTTTAATCAATCATCTAGATAAATATTTGTTTGCTAAAATACTTTAAAGTAGCATTTTCAGTAATATAAATAAATATGCAAAACTGTTAGAAAGTTACAATACAATACTGTTAACTGTTACAACTGTTAGAAAGTTACAATACATGTGGTAATTGACTGTCTATGCTTGAAAAGAGCTCATTCATCTTCTTCCTAATATATAAACAAGAAAGAAAAAATTATGCGTGAAGCTTAGATTATAAGGGCCATTTTCAAAATTTCGCTGACATATGCTGTCCAAGAGTAAAAAGAAGAAAATTCAAACATAAATTAATATTTAAAGTTTGATTTCAGCTATGCATTAGCTAAAGACTATATTGAACATCTCTGACAGGAAAAATTTTTAAAATCAATAAAAATTTTGGAGATATAAATCTCTAAAATTGTGATTTTAAGCAAATATGCCTGTCCCATTCCAAATGTTATGTAATCAACTGTTATTTTTTTAATCTAATTTAACTTTTTTAAATAAAGAGATTTAATTATTTTAAATATGAACTGTCAGTGTTCTATAAAAATGAAAATATTTGTTTAATAATGATATTTTCTTTAAGAAATTAACAGAAATATTTTGTCCCTCACTTTGTGTCAAGTCCGTTACCTTGTGTCCGTCCTTATTTTAGTCAAAATAGGTTTCTAATTCTGCCTAAAGTTAGCAGCAAATAGTCGGCGACATAGTTAAACTATTCATACAACTACTACTTGCCATTTTTTACTCTTCAATTGTCAAGCAATGTAAAAGTGGCAAGAATCAGTTTTCATCAAAGTTGAAATTTTTTTTTCACTGTCAAATCTTTTACCGTAAATTTTAATATTAAAAGACTGATTTTTGCACTTTTGTAAGTTCGTTTACTAAATATTGTTTACTAAATAGTTTCAGAAGGTATGTGTCTTATTATCTAAGTTAGAAATTATACAAAATACTTCATTTCTAATAGTTTTATTTGAAATGTCAAGTCCGTTACCATGAAATGTAAGTGATGAAATGTAAGCTGCTAAGTAAGTTTACTAAATTGTTTTTGAAGGTATGTAAATTATTATCTAAGTTAGAAATTATACATCTAGTTCATTTCTAATAGTTTTATATAAAATGTCAAAATCGTTACTTGTCAAGTCTGTTACCATGAAATGTAAGCGAATGGTGAAAATGGCCCATAAAACACTTTACAACTCAATCAAAATAATGTCATAAAACTGCACCCTCTAGTGAGTTAAAGCATTATATCTAAATCAACAACATGGAAACGCATTTTCTATTACACAGAAAATAACTTGCAGCAAACCTAAGAAATGTATGTCAATTTTATTCTATCTGAAATAATTTAAAATAATTAAAGTATACCGCAAATAATATCCCCCTCCCCATCATCATTATGTAACGGAATTCTTTTGTGGTGCCTTGCAAATGAAAAATAAATACTCTTTGTACGGCGTATTCTACAAAATGTGTATTTTAGTGTTCTTTGGAAATGGATATAAATATCATTATGTTTCGACGGATATAACACCATTAAAACGTATTTGAAACTATTTTATCCCATTAGTTGTAATGCAGCGGAATACTTTTCATTGTCCCTGTATTTGTATTTCGTCGTAGTGAAATTCAGTGATTTATATCAATTTCAATACATTTGCAATAGTGTAATGTTATTAAAATGGAAAAAATTTCCTCTCATAGACCATCTGTTGTAATGTAGAGGAATACTTTTCATTGTCTCTGTATTTGAACTATATACACAATTTTATTAAAATTTGAAATAACTAAACAAAATTCAAAAGCAAATTTATATTTAAAATTTCAAAATATTCGATTGTAAGATGTTTGTATTGTTATATGCGGAAAGACAGACGAATCAAGCAACGAATGTAGGTGCTACGTATTTAAATTATTATTATACCAAAAAACACATAAATTAAAAAAGCGCAAACCAAAATTAAAAACTTCCAGCAATTCTTTTCAGGCAATTATTACACAAAGACAGTATTGTAACAGATTTCATTTGCGTGTACTTGTAAATGGATTAAAAATGCTATCAATGTCCTGTTCGAACGTAATCGTAGTGAAATTCAGTGATTTATATGAGTTTCAATACATTTACAATAGCATAATGTCATTAAAATATTCTGCAAATAATTTCCCCCCATAGACCATAATGTAATAAAATTCTTTTGAATGCCCTTTTAAATGAAATATTAATCCCACATACATCATATACAATACCAAACATGTCTAGGAGACTCGAAGTAAGATTTACCATTTGCATGAAAATCCGAGTATATTTATGAGTGTTATAGCGAGGACAGGCTGGCATACAAACTGAATGCATAAACACTTTTCAACTTGATGGAAATTTTTGAAAAAAAAATTTTCTTGTGTAAAGTTTTAAAAAAGTGACTGAATTAATTTATTTGAGAAACTTCGTTCGTTATAAATAATTATTATATCAATAAACATGACGCCAGAACTTCTTTTTGGGGAAAAATATCACCTATATTTGTGCTTCAGAGTACAGATGAAAACCAGATTATTTATTGAAAACGCCAATAGACAGTTTATATTTAATATATAATATTTAGACTGACCCACTTACAAATCCTTCACTCTTCCCACCGCAAAAATAAATTATATGAAAAATATTAGTTAAGTTTTGAGTAGTTTTGAAATTCATTAAAAGAAATACTTTCGTATTTGACACAGACCAGGAGTTTTAGCTCGTCAATGATTTCGTGTTTTACAAGAAACTTTTTGATACTGAATATTTCAATGATTTTCGGTTTCCTAATTTTGTGTTTTATTTGTATTATTTTTATTATTTTTGATACAGTTTTAATATCTTTATATAAAGTTAATTGGAAACAAGTGTTGAGTCATTTGTGGTGTTTTTAAATGTAAATTGGTTAATCATTTGTAATTGAGTTGCACACGACAGCAATAAAATAAGAAAAAGATTCATGATTTAAAATTATTTTAAACATGATTAAGAATCGTTAAATTGTAATACAAATTTATCACAAATTATATTTTAAATGACAATATCTTTCCTATTCGATGAGGTAAAAAGTGAAATTGTGCGATAAAAAAATTGTACTAAAATCGCAATTTATTCCTCAGCTGTTGCCAGAGTCAGTATGAACTCAACATTAATTTTGAAAATTTTTTTGTTTCATAATATACATATGGAGCAGTATATAATGATTTAGAAATATGCTGGAAGTTAAATGATGCGAATATTTTTTAAAGTAGTTCACGCAAAGGGCAAAAAATATAACGTATTCGAAGAAGAATGAATCTGTGTCAGTTGATTAGATTAAAAACATCTTAAATGCCATCTTGAATAATCAGTTACATGTATAATTAATATTTTGAATATAACTAGGGTGTTCTGTCCCCTACGAGCTTTGCTCTCCAGTCCCCGTTCAAACACTCCAGATTCTAAGAGCATTCTAATTTCACCCACTTTAAAAAGATTGAATTATAATTTCAAAGAAAAGTGGTGATCTTCCTGTAAACGGGTTTCCATTCATTTTCTTTTAATTGGAGATTTTTAAGTTCAAAACAGCCGCTGTTATAAAATACGATGTCTGTTTTCGTCCTTGATTTAAAAAAAAAATTAAAATTTTAAAAATAAACTAATGTAAAATGAATTAAGTAAACAGAGTTAAATAAAGAGTTAAAATATTTTTTGGCAGTGCTAAACAATGTCCAAAGTACTTTAAATGTGTAATCCTCTTAACTTATTTTGAGAACATATTGTATTTCCATCCTAGAACATCATGAGGAAAAATCATTGGATATGTCATGAGATCTGAATGTTGTGCGATTTCATTGATAATAGTGGTCTCACGGCCATCTTCACGTCATTAAAAAATATAAGATCCATATATGGAATACAATTATCTTTAGATTCAATTATGAAAGCAACTTCATAAGTTGTTGATTTTTTATATCTTCGCTTGTCATCAAACTTTTAAATAATAAAATTTAAAACACATTCTTGTCCATCGATTCTAGTTAATTCATGCAAAATTCTATAATTTTTAGCATATGGATTTATTTGTCTGTGACGTTTACATACATACATTTCACATAAATATATTGATATGAATTTTGTAAATAGTTAATATTTTTATTCGAAAATAATGTAAATTATACTATTAAGTTCTATATATAAGCTAATATTAGTTTTTGTTACATTAAAATGTTTCAATTTCTTGATTTTCCGGAAGCAAGCAAACCTATGTGTTTTTATTGGATGTCTATGGGAACTTGGCGAAATGTTAGAGATATCGCCAAGTTGGTAACAAACTTGGCGAAAGAACCAGCCCCACCCCTGCAATATCTAGACAGATTTTCATTGCTCCTTTTCCAGATTATTATTATATATTATAGTATATAAAGATTTGTCAGATTAAACTTTCAGCTGATAAAAAACTGAAATGTTTATTGAAAATAAAAATATTCTTTTAAAAAACATATGAACGACAAATTGCAAAAAAAAAATCACCAATTTTTTTTTTTCGAAAGAGATTTTTTTTATTAAAACTTTCAGTACTTTATGTATTTCAGTTTCTTCTTTTTTTTCTATTTTTATGATTATTACAATTAAAAGTAAGACATCTCAAGTATTTTCAGAATAAATTCTTCTAAAGATTCTAATTCTAGAATTTTTTTTCTTTTTTGTTATTTACTATGCTTAAATCTATTCTAATCATAAAAGGTATAATTTTCTAATGTTTATTCAAAACTATTTTTAACGTTAAAATTGAAAGTCATCCAGCACTAAAAGTAACATTTTCTTTTTCAGATGTGGATAATTAGAACTTTTCTTCTGGGTGAACGCGAGTTAAAACTAACCAGATTACTATATATATATATATTAAAATGCTGGCTCGTCTAATATTGTATGATCCTTCGTAACCGTTATTGTCAGCTTTTTATTTTGATAAAAAAAAAAAAAAATTAACTACCTAATTTATGTTTAATGTACTACATGCTATAAACCTGTTGATTTAAAAATACCCTTCACTAATAAATCAAAAAATCGCAAATTCTTGTTTATTTTCACTGATTTATGTACAAATAAAAATTACTAACATATTCCATTATTATTAAGATCATGAAAGTTTCTGTTACATATCTCCTATCTTCAGGTGAAAAGATGAATTTAATTTGCTTTACCATATAACATCAGCAGCAAAAGGTATTACACGCTAAAGGCTTCATGTGAGCATAAAATTCTATTATGAACATTAACGCTACACTGAGCAGAATTCTTATGCAAGAAAAAAATCATAAACGCCATTATTGGAAATCTGAACAGTAATTAAATCTCAAAAGCTTGTTTTTTTTAGGGGCAAATAAAAGATAAGTCTGAAAGAGAATTTTGGTATGGCATTCAAGTGCATTTAATAATATCTTTTATCCAGATAATTGTTCTTACATAAAATATGTTGCATGCAATATTATGGCTCTTGTATTTTAATATAAAAATGCCGTTGCTTAAGAAGGATGCAATAAGTGTTTTAGAATAATGTAGATTGTGTTGCAAATAAATAATAAAGATACACAAAAATGAAACGAAAACTTTGAACTTATTCTTTATCCATTGGCACAAAGCTTTAAAAGAATAAATAAAAAATCATATATTATATTTGTCTTTTTCATAATTAATAATAATTAATGTTTAACAATACAGATTAATAATAATAATTAATATTAATAAATAATTAATTTGATTAATGTACAAATAAAACTTACTAACATATTTCATTGTTATTAAGACCATGAAAGGGACTGCTATATACCTCCTATCTTCAGGTGGAAAGACGAGTTTAATTTGTTTTACCACATAACATCAGCAGCAAAAGGTATTACACGCTAAAGGCTTCAATGAGCATAAAATTCTATTATGAACATTAACGCTACACTGAGCGGAATTCTTATGCAAGAAAAAAAGGCTAAACGCTATTATTGGAAATCTGAACTGTAATTAAATCTCAAAAGCTTGGTTTTTTAGAGGCAAATAAAAGATAAGATTGAAAAAGCATTTTGGTATGGCATTCAAGTACATTTAATAATATGTTTTGTTCAGATAATTGTTCTTACATAAAACATGTTGTAATCAATATTATGGCTCTTATATTTTAATATAGAAATAGCATTAATTTAAAAAGGGTGCAGATACTGTTTAAGAATAATGCATATTTTGTTGCAAATAAATAATAAAGATATGCCGAAATAGAACGAAAATATTTTATTTATTATTTTATTCATTGGTACAAATCTTTAAACGAATATTTACAAAACGATGTGTTTTATTTGTCTTTTAAATATACTTAAAATTTTTCAATTTAACTATAATAACATGCATGGTTTCCATACCACATAGAGATTAATTTTTCCATAAATTAAGCGCGAGCCGGCAGGTCCCTTAATAATAGTTACAATAACATACAGTAATCACATTCCCCTGTAAATAAATGTCGGATCTCACATGGTTTTTGCTTTTGAGAACACCTATTTCTGAATATACATATTTGCATTATTTAATGACAAAAATTCTCCTTAAGACTTAAAAATTAATTAAGAAGGTGATATCCATAAATAGTAGCACCAAGAAATTGTAAAAGTTCAAGCCCGGATCGAAAATTTTCGAAAATATTCCTTTCTCAGGTTAAGTCCATGTGTAATCAATGTTGAAAGTACATGTATTAATCGGTATAATCCAGATAACAGATGTGTAGAAATTTATCGGTTAAAACTATATCGGAAAAACAAACCTATGATGTGTTATATTAAATCTTTCTCAGCATTTGGAAGTTATTAATAAATTTTGCGTACAAATCTGAAAATTAGAAGATTGGAATAAGTTGACTGATTAATGTTTTAACTATTGAATCATTGAAAACAGTTTGCAATTTAATTAAAATCATCCTAATTGAAATATACTTGAATAAATCATCACAATTGACATTTCTTGTTGATTAATCTTCCATTCAAATTTAGTTATGATTTTTAAAATTCCATTATAATCTCTGTGATGAATTTAGATAAGTTGTGACGTAGTTATTTCGTTACTATGTCTGATGAAGAGATGAGTTTATTTCTTTCTCATTTTACCAATACCAAAAATAATTCATTCTTTCAACTGATAATAACTGCTCAAAACAATTAAAGGATATTTGAAGTTTTATATAAAATAAAGATATAAACGAAATTTATTTTTGCCGAAAATAGAAGAAGAGTATCACAAATGCAAAATTTTCTGGTTTTCAAACTGTGAAGTATGCAAATTTTGAGTTCGACGTCAAAAACGTTGCTTCAGCGGCAGCGAATGAAATTTGACTTTCAACTGGATAAAAGAGAATGAAGACAAGGATGATCGCCATTCAGTGATTGCTTTGTTTCGATGAGTACGATGTCTCAGCGAAGTCATTTGACAGATTCAGAAGCTTGGAGAATTGTTGGTAGGTTAGAAGGGGGCCAAACTCAAGCCGAAGTAGCGCAAGCCATTGGAGTGTAACAAAGTGTCATTTCCAGGATCTGGAACCATTTTTTGGAGAGTGGATGTGCAGGCCGAAGACCAGGGCAAGGTCGTAGACGGGCAACAACGCCCAATGAAGATCGGTATTTAGCGTTAACAGCTCGGAGACACCGAAATATGAACGCTACTCTTCTCCAACAACACATTCGCTCGGCTACAGGCACCACGATTTCAACTCAGACTGTCCGAAACCGGCTCCATGCCGTAGGTCTGTATGCTCGCCGACCGATGGTATGTGTTAGATTAACATCAAGGCATCGTCACGACCGAGTGGGCAACCGAGCATGTCAACTGGAGGAGAAATGAATGGAGCAATATTCTGTTTTCTGACGAGTCCCGTTTTTCTGTGCATCCGGATAATAGGCGTATTTTCATCTGGAGGGACTGTGGCAGTAGGAATAATCCTGCGTTCGTGCACGAAAGTGTCATATTTGGCGGTGGAGGAGTGTTGGTGTATGGTGGCATCTCCATTGACGGGCGCATTGACCTCTACATCATTCGAGATGGAGCTCTGACTGGTCGCCGATATAGGGATAAGATCTTCAGACCAATTGTAGTCCCTGACGCTGCAGCAATCGGAGATAACTTCATTTTAATGGAGATAACTGCAGGCCACATCGTGCAAACCTGGTGGAGGATTTCCTTTTTGAGGAAAAAATCGTTCGAATGGAATGGCCAGCGTGTTCTCCAGACATGAATCCAATCGAGCACGTTTGGGACGCTCTAGGAAGACGAGTTTCTGGCCGCCAACAACCCCCACAAACTCTCCAAGAACTGGAAAGAGCTCTTCTGGAAGAGTGGGGCAGAATACCTCAACTCGTCATTAATAGCCTCATTGAGTCCATGCCTCAAAGGTGTTCAACGTTGCTGGCTGCCCGTGGAAACCATTCCCCCTACTGAAAATGATTTTCTTTGAAGAAAACACCTTTTCTTATTCTTTTTTTCTCATATGCACAAATTGTGTTTTTTTTTTCTTTTGTATACAAATGCGCAATAAAATGCATTTTTTTCTGCCAAACATGTGTAATTTATTCTCATATAACCTACTATGTCTGTCGACCATATATCAATCAGCTAAAAAGTTTCCCAGATACAAAATCCACCTAAAACTGCAATATCCTTTAATTGTTTTGAGCAGTGTATAAAAAGTACAATGAAATTTATATTCATTTTCAGAATTTGCAACTTTAAACAAATTTAATTATTATTGCCATCTATTCCGGATTATAAAACGAAATTGTAATTAAAAAATGCATTGAAACTTCTAGGGATGCATAACATACCGAATATATAAATTAAGAAAATATTATCGTAAAAATTAAGCTTCTCCATTGGTGAATATTTCATATTCATGTTTTTTTTTTCAAAACTTTTATCTCTGTTTCCATGAAATATATCTTATGAAGATTTTTTTAATGAAAACTTGAAAATTAATAAAGACGGTGATATTCAAAAATAGAAACACCACGAAATTGAAAAAATTCGAGCCCTGATAATTTTTTTAGAAAATTTTCCTTTCTCAGGTTTAAGTACTTTTGTAATCAATACTGAAAGTTCATGTATTAATCGGTATAATCTGGATAACAGATGTGCAGAAACTTATCGGTTAAAACTATGTTCGAAAAACAAACTTATGATGTGTTATATTAAATCTTTCTCAGCACGTGGAAGATATTAATTAATTTTGTATACAAATCTGAAGATTAGGAGATTGGAATAAGTTGATTGATTAATGTTTTAACTATTGAATGATTCAAAACAATCTGAAATTTAATTAAAATCATGCTAATTGAAATATACTTTAATAAATCCTCACATTTGACATTTCTTGTTGATTAACCTGCCATTCAAATTTGGTTATGATTTTCAAAATTCCATTATAATCCCTTTGATGAATTTAGATTAGTTGTGACGTAGTTAGGTTCCTTATGATGAAGACGATGTGTTTACGTCTTTCTCATTTTGCCAATATCAGAAATAATTCTTTCTTTCAACAGATAATATAAAAAGTACAATGAAATTTGCATTCATTTTCGGAATTTGCAACTTTACTTAAATGTAATTATATTCCCATCTATTCCGGTGTATAAAGCGACATTTTAATACAAAAAAAAATGCTTTTAAACTTCCAGATTTGCGTAACGTACCGAATATATATGAATTAAAAATTAAGAAAATATGAGCATAAAAATTATGTTTCTTTATTAATGAGAGTTTCATATAGCGTATCTTTCCGAAGCTTTTACATGTAATTTCATGAAATATACCTTATGAAGATTTTTTAATGAAAATTTGAAAAATAACTTAGACGGTGACATTTATAAACAGTATCACCAAGAAATTGTAAACATTTGAAGCCTGATAAATGTAATAGACAATATTTCTTTCTTAGATTTAAGTCGGTTTGTAATTAATATTAAAGTACATGTATAAACTGGTATAATCTGGATAACAGATGTGAAGAAATTATCGGTTAAAACTATGTTCGAAAAACAAACCTATAATGTGTTAGATTAAATCTTTCTCAGCAGGTGGAAGATGTTAATCAATTTTGCATACAAATCTGGAGATTAGAAGATTGGGGTAAGTTGACTGATTAATGTTTTAAATATAGATTCATTCAGAACATTTTGCAATTTAATTAAAATCCAGCTAATTGAAATATGATTGAATAAATCATCACATTTGACATTTCTTGTTGATTAACTTTCAATCCAAATTTATTGTAATTTTCAATATTCCATTATAATCCCTTTGATGATATTAGATTAGTTGTGACGTAGTTAGTTCGTTATGTTTTTTTGATAAAGACGATGAATTTACTTTTTCTCATTTTCTAAATACCAGAAATAATTCACTCTTTCAACTGATAATACAAAAGTATAATGAAATTTATATTCATTTTCGGAATTTGCAGCTTTAATTAAAAATAATTATTATTACCATCTATTCCGGCTTATAAAACGAAATTTTAATAAAAGAAAATGCATTAAAATTTTAGAGATGCATAACGTACACAATATATAAATTAAGGAAAATTAAGAAAATATTATCATAAAAATTAAGCTTCTCCATTGATGAGTATTTTATATTCGTGTTTTTCCATAGCTTTTATTCATGTTTTTATGAAATATATCTTATGAAAAATTTTATTTTTTAATGAAGACATGAAAATTAATTGAGACGGTGATATTCATAAATAGTAGCACCAAGAAATTGTAAAAATTCCAGTTCTGATAATTTTTTTTACAAAATTTTCCTTTCTCAGGTTTAAGTCCATTTGTAATCAATATTGAAAATACATGTATTAATGGGAATAACCTGGATACCTGATCTGCAGAAATTTATCGGTTAAAACTATGTTCGAAAAACAAACTATGACGCATTATAGTAAATCTTTCTCAGCGCATGGAAGATAGTAATCAATTTTGTGTACAAATCTGAATATTAGAAGAATGGAATAAGTTGATTGATTAATGTTTTAATTCTTGAATCATTCAAAACAGTTTGTAATTTAATTAAAATCGTGCTAATGGAAATATATTTGAATAAATCATCACATTTGACATTTCTTGTTGATTAACCTTCAATGCAAATTTAGTTATGATTTTCAAAATTCCATTATAATAGTTTAGATGAATTTGGAATAGTTGTGAAGTAGTTAGTTCGTTACTATATTGATGGAGATGATGAGTATACTACTTTCTTATTTTACCAGTAACAGAAATAATTCATTCTTTCCACTATCTATTTATATATATTACGCTAACGTATGTGGCACAAAAATCACGATTATTTGTTTATTGTTTAATGGCAACGTTCAAATGAAACACATCTTATGGGTTACTGTGCAAAAATCCTTTGGTGAGATTTAGGCTGTGGTGTATTGGATTTATTTATGTTTTGTTCCTTCGAAAAATAAATAAAAGTCATGAATTTTAAACTTTTTAATTTCAAATTAAAGTTATGTATTATAAATGAAATGAGTGAAAGGATTATATTACATACTTTAAATAATGAAATACGAAAAAATGCTGCGGGTACAATATTTGGAGATTTATTATATGCGCCAGGCTAGAATAAAAATACTAAGTCTTGTTTTATCAGCATAGATGCCATATATGCACTACATTGGCGCATTATTTTCGACGCCAATTCGGTGAAAACTTCGTTTTCAAATACCATTTACATACATATTTTTTAACTAATTTCTATTATTTTAAAAAAGAAGTAATAACTTTTTAAAAAGTTTAGTTAATAATTATAGGATAAAACAATTTATATCATTTTGAAAAAAAAATAAAATCAAACAAACAGTTTATTAATAAACCAATAACAATAGCCGCGTTACCATATGAGGCAAATATAATTGCCATTTTGTTGCAATCACGCCAATGTGATGCCTATATGAAATCTGTGTCTATTTCTCTAGCTAAATTTTCTAATTTGGCAAAAAAAGAGGAATTAAAATAAATTATGAATAACAGAAATGTGATTTAATGGTTAGTATGACCAAAGAAGACAAAATTGGTCGCCAAGGGCGGCTAGTCAATATAAAAAAGTTCAATTAAATTTATATTCATTTGCAGAGTACTTGCAACTCTAATTAAATGCAATTACAATTCCCATATATTATGGCGTATAAAGCAAAAATTTAATAGAAGAAAATGCATTGAAACTTCTAGATGTGCATAAAGTATCGACTATATAAATTAAAAATTAAGAAAATATGATCATATAAATTAAGTTTCTCTATTAATGAGCATTTAATATTCATGTTTTTCCAAAGCTTTTATTCATATTTTTATGAAATATATCTTATGAAGATTTTTATTTTTTAATGAAGACATGAAAATTAATTGAGACGGTGATATTCATAAATAGTAGCACCAAGAAATTGTAAAAATTCCAGTTCTGATAATTTTTTTAGAAAATTTTCCTTTGTCGGGTTTAAGTCCATTTATAAACAATATTGAAAATACATGTATTAATGGAACAACCTGGATATCTGATGTGCAGAAAGTTATCGTTTAAAACTATGTTCGGAAAACAAACTATGATGCGTTATGTTAAATCTTTCTCAGCACATGGAAGATAGTAATCAATTTTACGTACAAATCTGAAGATTAGATGATTGGAATAAGTTGATTGATTAATGTTTTAACTATTGAATCATTCAAAACAATTTGCAATTTAATTAAAATCATACTAATTGAAATATACTTGAATAAATCATCACATTTGAAATTTCTTGTTGATTAACCTTTAATTCAAATTTAGTTATTATTTTCAAAATTCCATTATAAGCCCTTTGATGAATTTAGATTAGTTGTGACGCAGTTAGTTCATTACTACTATTTCTAACGAAGACTATGGGTTTTCTTCCTTCCCAAACCTGAAATAATTCATTCTTTCAACTGATAATGTAAAAATACAATGAAATTTATACTTCTTTTCGGAATTTGCAACTTTAATTAAATTTAATTACACTATATGGCCATTGATTATTGGACACTTGCGATTTTAGACATTTTACTAAATATCTAGAAAAATACATGAGGAATCATCTTGAAACTCTCAGTGTACAAATATAATAGTATACGTCATACATCTCCGTGAAGATTTTTTACCGAAACTCCATAGGGGACCGTTAACAAATTAAAAAAAATGAATATCTTTCGAATAACCCTGTCAAAATTAATGTAGCAAAAGCGCTCAAACTCTATATTATGTTTGAATGCCTTATTGTTATACACTGTGTTCATTTTTATGCAAATAGCATGCATGCACGCAGAGTAATTAAGGTTTTTATAAAAATGGTCCAAAATTTTTCCAAGTTTTTCCCTTATAATTTTCAGAGTTCTTAATATAAAGTAATATTTTTTTCAGAAAATATGACAAACAACATTGCACACAGTATCCTGTAATCAGAATTAAAAAATAATAAATATTGTATGAAAAATGAGTAGGTTTACTAAATAATTTTTTACTGCGCATGCGTCAAAAATATCAAAATTTCATTTGCATATTATGTTAGCTAAATGTATAGAGCAACTTTTGTAAAAGTCTCAAAATCATAGCTTGAAAATTCTGAAAGTAATCGTCTATAGAAAAGGGACAAAATCCGTTGTTTCCAAAATGAAGCAAAAAAATGAGGGATTTTATCCAAATGTAGTAGTACATCCCGTATTGTGTATTCTATATTGACACTGATCAATGAATATATGAATACAACCCCTCTTGTTTTTGCTTCATTTTGAGAATAACGGATTTTCAAATTATTCAATTGACGATTATTTTCAGAATTTTCAAGTTATGATTTTGTGACTTTCACAAATGTTGCTCTATACATTTAGCTAACATAATATGCAAATGAAATTTTGATATCATTGACGCATTCGCAGTAAAAAATTATTTAGTAAACCAACTCATTTTGTATACAATTTTCATTATTTTTTAATTCTGATTACAGGATACTGTGTGCAATGTTGTTTGTCATATTTTCTGAAAAAAATATTATTTTATATTAAGAACTCTGAAATTTATAAGGGAAAAACGTGCAAAAATTTGGGACCATTTTTATAAAAACCTTAATTACTCTGCGAGTATGCATGCTATTTGCATAAAAATGAACAAAGCTTATTACAATAAGGCATTCAATCATGATCTAGAGTTTGAGCGCTTTTGCTACATTAGTTTTGACAGGGTTATTCAAAAGATATTCATTCTTTTTTAATTTGTTGACAGTCCCCTATGGAGTTTCGGGAAAAAAAATCGTCACGGAGATGTATGACTTATACTATTGTATTTATACACTAAGAGTTTCGAGATGATTCCTCATGTATTTTTCTAGATATTTAACAAAATGTCTAAAATCGCAAGTGTCCAATAATCAATGGCCATATAGTGTATAATATCTACCTATTCTGGCGTATAAAGCAAAATTTTAATACAAGAAAATGCATTGAAACTTCTAGATATACATAATGCACCGAAT
The DNA here is from genome assembly GCA_964019185.1 of Maratus speculifer. Taxonomy (NCBI): domain Eukaryota; kingdom Metazoa; phylum Arthropoda; class Arachnida; order Araneae; family Salticidae; genus Maratus; species Maratus speculifer. Next base: position 274,250,196 of record OZ025295.1, on the reverse strand, counting down.
ATATAAATTAAAAATTAAGAAAATGTGAACATAAAAATTAAGTTTCTGTATTAATGAGAATTTCTTATATCGTGTCTTTCCAAAGTTTTTATCTCTGTTTTCATGATATATATCTTATTAAGATTTTTTTATGTACAGGTTGTTCACTCTCAACGGTGGTCAATTGCTAATACCTAATCCGTATGTCAAAGACATATACACTGTTAAAATTAATTGTGGCACATTGCACCTTTTAAGGGTGAAAGGCTTGTCTCACTGGTGACACCCCTAAAGGAGCCAGAATGGCACCTTAATTAGGGTGAAAAGATGGCACCCTTAATCCAGAGTGCCCTATAGTAAAAAATTAAAAAATATACAAACCGACTTTTGGCCCTCGAAGGATTCGAACCCACAACGTCTGATTGCAAGCTTAGCGCTCTAACCGCTCGGCCATCAAGCTCACCTTCAAAGTCTCCTTGAAATGTTCAAATGTCCTGAAATTCAAAGGTTGCTTTGTATAAAAAAGCTCTCTAAAAGTTAGCTATTCGAAGTTCTAAACGAAATTGGGATAGTGTATAGCCGTGATAGTCATCGTAAGGAGAAATTGCTGTTTTGATATACCAGTGACGGCTAATTGAAGAGCAAGTATACACGCCACAGAGCATGCGCAAATGACTAAGGAGTGAAAATCTTCCAACAGTATGCATTGTGCGGTACCCTAATTAGTGTGAATCACCCATGAGAGATCAAAGGGCACCCCAAACACATTTTCAAGCCCTCGGGTGTCAAATTGTAACATCTTTCCACCTCTAGGAGCCAAATGCAGCTGGTTTGTCATCTTTATTTTTAACAGTGTAGTTCCAATTACAAAAACGTTTTAAAATAGGTAAAAATTATTTTAAAAGCAATCTGAAGAAAAAACATGGACATTAAACATGGACCAATAGGAAAAAGGTTAAAAAATGGAAATCATAAGGTTTCAGATGTGCTTCAAGTATCTCTATTCTCGACAGACAGAAACAACTATTTTCTAAATACAGTCGAACCTCTATATAACGAAACTCCGTACATCGAATTTCGCCATATAACGAATTTTTAGTAAGAACGGTCCCCTTTTCGCATGATTACATTAAAAACAGACTCTATATAGCGAAATATCTATCTCCATATAACGAATTTTTTCATAAATTGATCTTAATTTATTCAGTTTTAAAAAAGCTTCGAAATCATATGGAATCAATTTTCCATCACCTATTTTTGATTTATCGTTCAGTGGAGAGTTTTTTTTTAATAAGTATTACTTCTCTCCTTCTTCTTTAAATCTAACAAGTTCATCCCACCTCCCACACACCTTTCAACATCCTTCTCAAAACACAGTCAATTGAATTGTTACACATATAAGAGGAATCAATGAGAGCCCATAAGAGAGACCTTCAAATGGAGAAAAATATCAACTACAATTTTTCATTCCTTGTTAAATTTTGAGAATTTTTTTTTGAGAGCGTAACAATTGTAATTTTAAAATCAAAACAACAAAAAATTACAGATTTCTTCCTCTGAAATTTATGTAAGTCTTCCTCATTTGATTTTCATTAATCCTTCAAATAAATGTCTTTTCTCTTTTTTGAAACTGCTTAAATAAGTAAGAAATAAAATGTTAGGTTAATATATACTTTTAAACATTTCAAATTCTTAATTAAAAAGATCAAAAATAATATTTGTTCAAAATTTACACATTAAATACTATTTTTAATATCATACTCTATACATCGAATTTCTCTATATAACAAATTTTTTACTGGAACGATGGATTTCGTTATATAGAGGCTCGACTGTAGTTTAAAAAAATGTAAAAATAGAAAATACTGTCTCCAATTTTAGGCGTGCGGCAATACTTTAAAACAGGTGGTCATTAAATTATAAAAGAAAAAATTCTTAATTATGAATTTTAAAAGTAATTTTTTAAAAGAAATTATTCACAAATTATACAAACTAAAATTATGAACAAATAATTATAATGTATAGAACATTAAACAATAAAACATTAATACTAAACGATAAAAGTAAATTTATAAAAATTTATTTATAAAATTTAAAAAATCACTGGGGAAAATCTTTGGAGAGTATTTAATGACCTTACGTTATTTCAAATGAATAGAAACTGGTATAAATCACTAAATTTCATAACGATTACGTTTAAAAACAACATTCATAGTATTTTTTATTTGTTTACAGAGACACACAAAAGAAATTGGTTATAGTATTGTCTTTGTGTAATATTTGCTGGAGAGTACGTTTTAAAATTCGGTATGCGCTTTTAAATTTAATTATTTTTCCCACATTGATCTTTATACCGGGTGTCCCAAAAATGACTGATGGATTTTAAAATTCAATAACTTGCAAACGGTGACAGTTTTTAAAAAAAAATTGCAGGAGGGTTATGTACAATGTGAGGAGTTTTTTCCGTAGTTTTTTATTTTAGTTCGAATTTCAAACAATAGGTGTCGCTTACGGCGATTGAAGGCCAGGTGATCATTGCTGATTAAGGTCAGTTTCGGAGTCGACCTGGGCTTCAATTGCCGTCAGCGCCATCTATTGTTTGAAATTCGAACTAAAATAAAAAATTGCGGTAATAAAAACTCCTGACATTGTACATAACCCTCCTGCAAAATTTTTTTAAATAGCTGTCACCGTTTGCAAGTTATTGAATTTTAAAATTCATCAGTCATTTTTTAGACACCCGGTATATGAATTCTATACCTCACATACAGGGCTGCACAAAAGTATTCGAATGTCATTCTCCTTATTAGAGGAAATTGCTGAAAGGCAATTTTCTGAAATGAACTAAATTTTGGAATGCATGTTGTTCATGGACAGAAATCTCTATGTCAATTACAGAGTCGCTAAATAATTCGGGTAATTTTCCTATTGTATATAGGAACAGCTGAAATTCGATTTTCAAATGCGCTATACATTTCCATACGGTGAAATGGGACGTGATATTTTGATTTTTTTTTTAAACGATGCAGTTTTGTTACATTATTCTGAATGTGTTGGAATGCGCTTCATAATCTATGCTTGACGCAGGATTTTTTCTTTCTTGTTTATCTTTTTAACTGGAAGCAGGCATATTCTGTTTCATTATAACTGTTGAGCTATGTTTCCATTTTGGGAAAAAATAAAAGTCATGATCTTGGAACTAGTTTATATCTTTTTGCCTTAGTTTATAACACTACTTAGACCTCGCTTCCCGTTTTGATCATAAGTAAGAATTGGGATGTTTATGACATATATCTGTTTCTTGAAGAAGATTTTTACAGATGAAAATAGCAGTATTGATATTTTTATTTGTATTCCTGTCTGTAGATGAAATAGTATCGTCTTATTATGTGTTGATAAAATAAATATCTGATTATAAGCCAAATCATTCTGGTCTTTTAATTTCCAGAATCAAGAAAAATTAAATCCAAATTAAATGTTTCATTACATAATTTGGCATCTTATTGCTAATAACCAGCTGGAAATGCATGTTTTTTTCTTTTATAAGTTCTCATACGAAAACAGACAATTTCATTATAAGAGAAGAACTCTATTTTCATACCATAAAAAAATAAGAATGTTGCAAAAAGTAATTCTAGTTAATATATCTACTTCCAGCTGGTCTCTTGTTTTAGTCATAAGTAAAAATAAAGCTTTTTACGACACATATTGTTGTTTTTCGAAGATGATTTGTATTAATATATTTTTTACAACATAATAGCTCTTAAGTAAATTCTAATGTAACTTTAAAATTTCATTAAAGCAGTTGGGTCGTTTATTTCAACAAATTTTCAAGTAAATAACTTCACATTTGGTGATTTTAAGAAAATCTACATAAATAATGTAAAAGTACACTTTTTTTTCCTTTTTTTACGAAAAAACTTACAGGATGCAAGGTCTGGCTGGCTCCAAATAAAATGAATAATAATTTTCTCTTGAAGTTTCACAGAAGAAATGAAAAAAATGCCCCTAAGTTTTCTGAAATAAAATACACTTCAGCGCTGTATTTCCATCTCTTTTACTGTTTGTCTAATACTGGAATATTGACCGAAAATAAACTTCGAATTATACTCATATTGTTTTAAGGGCAAGTGAGTCGAGATAAAGACGAATATTTTTTTTTTTTTAACTTGTAAGTTTCTATTATATTGTTTTAAAACGCATAAAAAAACAAATTGAAATATACATTTTTTTTTCATTTGACTGTTTGTTTAAGAAAACTTTTCTCTTCCTATTAGACCGGGTAAAAATTTAAATCATGTTATGTTGATAAATACTTTAATATACTAAAAAAGGAAATGGGTTATTGATTGATCAAATCAATTAATCTTATTAAAATATAGAGTACAAAAAAGTTGAAACAAACAAAAAATTATGTTTATTAACTTTAGCTTTTCAGAAATTAATTCGCAAAAATATCCAGTTAAAATTTCTAAAACTAATACTAATTTTTAATTGTTTAAAGTTTACTAATTTTCAATTGTTTAAAGTTTTTTAATGTCATGGTTTTTATTTTCTTATTTTCTGCTTTACAGGTTAACAAAGTGCATATTGCTCACCATAATGTTTTTTTAAAAATGCAAATATTCCAATCTATTAAGGGTTTTTTTCTCAACAGGTTTGCTTACGTATGGAATTATATTTTAGGAGAGGAATCTTTTTTTTCCCTATCCTCCGACGGGGCGTTAAATAAAGGCAAGTGTGAATAAAAAAATTTTTTATAAGCAGGAGTCAAGTACAATCAAAATTACTTTCCGACATGGTTGTGAAAATTGAGAAATTTGTCGTACCAGTGAACAAGTTTTCCAAGATCCTCTATATTGGAGATTGGCGCCATCATATTGAGGTATAGGTCTCCATGACGTCATAATAAAAATTCGCTCCTATGAAAACACTGTTCGCTAAACTTGTCTTCATTTCTCGAAAACAGTGAATGTCACTCAGTGTTTAAGATGCAAGTGTCGCACTATTTAAGGGACATTTTATTGTTCCTACCAGAACCCTTAATCAATAATCATGATTAGTTTACTTTCGATCATAAAATTACTAATCAAATTCAAATCAAAATTACTTTTCGACATAGTTGTCTAAATTCTTAATAAAATTACAAATCAAAATTATTTTTAGACATGGTTGTGAAGATTAAGACATTTGTCATGCCAGTAGACGAGTTTTCCAATATCTTCTATATAGGATTTATGCCATCGTGTTGAAGTATAGGTCCCCATGACGTCATAATTTCGCTCATATGAAACAACTGTTCTGATCAACTGATTTCTCTTAATTTCTTGGAGAAGATAAATGTCACTCGGAAGAAATATTTTTATACCTATAAGGACCCTTAATCAGTAATATTCATGATCATTTTATTTAAGCTGAATTTTAGCTGAAAATTCGAAATTTTTATTTTTATTTTTATTATTTATTTATTTATTTATTTATTTTACAATTTTTAAATTATTAGATAGATATATAGATTTTAATAATTATTTTTTTCATACACATATTTTTAAAAAAATCATGTAGTGAAGGGTTAAGATATACCATAGAAAAGTGCGATGAAAATATTATTTTCAAAATAGCGGTAGGAACAATATATTTCCCCTATAGAATGTGACTCCTGAATATGGGTTGCAGACCGGGTGATAGAACACTTTTTACCAAATTTATTAAAGAAAGCTGTTGGATCTTCCGATTGCGATAATTCATTAGTATCTAAATTCCCACAAACAAATGTTTCTGGTTATAAGACTATTAAGTCTGTTCTTAGAATTACAAAACCTCTATTTAAAAAGTTAATTAGAGTTCATTTTATTCATAAAACATATAGGTAAAATTAGCTCGTTTAACAGAATTATATATAATTTAATGAACTTGAAAGTGAAACTCGATTATTGAAATGAATCGATATCAATATGGGATTAGAATATTGATTAAATTCATTATAGTCAAATTATTTCCTCTTATAGTGGACTGTATTAAATTCAAGTATTTTAAATTGTTTCATCTGTCAATACGAAAATCTATGGATACAAAATCCAATTCACTTGACGTAAAGAAAAAAAATCATAAATTTGATTTCTAAAATTTCCTGTATAAGTAAATACAAACACTTGAGAAATTCTATCTGATGAAAAAAAAACTTAAAATATTAACAATTTCAATTCTCAATTAAAAAATCTTTTTCTTAAAAGCGTATCACGGATTTGTTCTCGGGAAACTAAAAGCTTTCATAACTTTTCTCATTTCTACGATAAAAATCTGTTACAGAATTCACTCTCCATTTTTCATTTAGTGATAAATTAAAAAAAAAGATTTCACGAAATTTTTTTCACGGAAAAATTTCAATAGCAATTTAAGAGTTTAGGGGAACAAAGAAAGTTTTGAAGTAGTAATTTAATTTGTCAATCTGTATTTTATTCACTGTGACAAGAGGCAATAGACTTTGTAAGTTCTTTTACTTGATTTTCAGTTACAAAATAAATATTACTTTGAGATTTTAGAGCAGTAGAAAATATTCGTCTTAATAAATTTCTCTTTTATGTAATTTCAGATTTCTTTGTTTTAAAAAAATTTCTCGTTTTATATTTAATTATTTGTTTTATGTATAAGTTTATTTTATCCTAGGGTAATTGAAGATTCGCCAAGTGAAGATTCTACCAACTTTAACTGCTTAGATTTAACGGTACTTACGTTTTAACGCCACCGCAACAGAAGTTGTGCACTAAAAAAGAACTAAAGCTCTAAAAAATGGCGTCAAAAATCAGCAAAGAACGAGACAATAAGGTATCGTAGAGATAATTGCGTGAGCGTGCGAACAACAAGATCGCTATTTATCGGCGCATTAGCGCAACTTCTACTGCGGTGGCGTTAATACGTATAAGTACCGATTTAACTAGATGTGATCAGACTATATTAAAACTATTCACAGATTTACACTTTAAAAAAAAATCCGTTAATTTTATGGCAAAACTGCTGGCAGCAATGCTACCAGCAGTTTTTGTCGTAAAAATTGCAGCAAAATTAGATGTAATTTTTTTTTTTTATTACGTCTAATGTTACTGCAATTTTTATGGCAAAAACTGATGACAACATTGCTGAACTGTAGATTTAACGGATTTTTTATACATTGTACAAAACCTCTAATTTAATTACTTTCATTGACAATATCGAAATCTCTCTCTGTCTTTTTTTTTTTTTTTTTTTTTTTTTTTTTTTTTGTAAAACATATTGGTAAAAATTGTTCGTTTAATAGTATAATATCTAACTTAATGTAACTTTAAAGGGAAACTTGTTTATTGACATGGATTAATATGAATATAGAATTAGAATATAGATTAACTTGATTCTAACGAACTTATTACCTCTTACAGAAGACAGAATAAAAATCGAGCGTTTTAATTATTTCATTTTTGAATATGAAAATCAAATTCAATTGACACAAAGAAAAATTCATCAATTTGATCTCTAAAATTTCCTCTAGAAGCAGATACAAACTCTTGAAAAATTCTTCCAGATAGAAAACATTTAAAAAGTTAAAATTTTCAATTCTCAGTTAATAAACCGTTTTCTTAAAAGCATAAAACGCATTTGTTTCCGAAAGCTAAAAGCTTTCATAACTTTTCTCATTTTTACAACCGAAAGTGAAAATCTGTTATGGTACTCATTCCCCATTTTTCATTTAGTGATAAATTTTAAAAAGATTTCAGGTAATTTTCTTTAAACAAAATTCCAATAGCGAAGTAAGAGTTCAGGTGAACAAAGAAAGTTTTGAAATAGTAATTTAATTTGTTAATCTGTATTTTATTCACTGTGATGGGAGGCAGTAGACTTTTTAAGTTCTTTTTCTTGATTTTCTGTCGCAAATAAATATATATTGACATTTTAGAACAGTACAAAATATTCGTCTTGGATAAATTTCTCTTTAATATATTATCAGATTTGTTTGTCGTTAAAAAAAAAGTTTCATTTTATATTTAATAACTTATTTTATATATAAGTTTTTAGTGTTTTGGGGTAATATAGCCAAGTCAAGATTCTACCAATTTTAACTGTTTAGATTTAACTAAATGTGACCAGACTATGTTAAACCTATTCATAGATTTACAAAATCTCTAATCAAATACTTTAATTGACAATGTTGAAGTCTTTTTTTAGGGCGGGGGGGGGGGGGGTTAACATATTGTCAAAAGTTGTTCGTTAAATTGCATAATACCTAATTTAATCTAACTTAAAAGTGAAACTTGATTATTGATATAATTTAATATCAATATGGAATTAGAATATCGATCTTGATTCTAATCAACTTATTTCCTCTTACAGAAGACTGAATACAAATCGAGCGTTTTAAATTGTTTAATCTTTCATCTTTCAATATGAAAATCTATTCAAACAAAATCAAATTAAATTGACGCAAAGAAAAATTCACAAATTTGATTTCTAAAATTTCCTATAGAAGTAAATAAAATGCTTGAAAAATTCTTGCGTATAAAAAAATCTTAAAAAGTTAACAATTTCAATTCTCAGTTAATAAATATTTTTCTTAAAAGCATAAAGCGCATTTGTTCTCGAAAAGCTGAAAGCTTTCATAACTTTTTTCATTTCTACAACCAAAAGTGAAAATCTGTTATAGAGCTCATTCTCCATTTTTCAATCAGTGATAAATTTAAAAAGGATTTCAGATAAATTCTTTTACGGCAAAATTACAATAGCTATGTAAGATTTTAGGTGAATAAAGAAAGTTTTGAAGTAGTAATTTAACTTGTCAATCTGTGTTTTATCCACAGTGACGGGAGAATATAGACTTTGTAAGTTCTTGTACTTGATTTTCTGTCGCAAAATAAATATTACTTTGAGATTTTCAAACAGTACAAAATATTCGTCTTGGATAAATTTCTCTTTAATAAAATTTCAGATTTGTTTTTCGTTAACAAAAAGTCTCGTTTCATATTTAATAATTCGTTTTACATATAAATTTCTCATGTCCTCGGGTAATAATGACAAGTTAAAATTTTATCAATTTTATCGGATTGGATTTAACTAGATGTGATTAAACTGTATTAAATCTATTCATAAAGTTACAAAACCTCTAATCAAATGCTTTCATTGCAATGTTTTTTTTTTCTTTTATAACATATAGGAATAAATTGTTTATTTAATAGTATAATATCTAACTTAATGTGACTTAAAAGTAAAACTCGATTATTGAGATGCATTAATATCAATATGGAATCATAAAACTGATTAACTTGATTCTAGCCAACTTATTTCCTCTTACAGAAGACTGAAAACAAATCGAGCGTTTTAAATATTTTCATCTATCGATATGAAAATCTATGGAAATAAAATCAAATTCAATTGACACATAGAGAAAAATTCATAAATTTGAATTCTAAAATTTCCTCTAGAAGTAGATACAAACGCTTGAAAAATTCTTCCAGATAGAAAAAAATTAAAAAGTTACATTTTTCAATTCTTAGTTAATAAATCTTTTTCTTAAAAGCATAAAACGCATTTGTTCTCGAGAAGCTAAAAGCTTTCATAACGTTTCTCATTTCTACAACCGAAAGTGAAAATCTGTTACACAACTTATTCTACATTTTTCGTTTAGTGATAAATTTTAAAAAGATTTCACATAATTTTTTTCACGGCAAAATTCCAATAGTGATGTAAGATTTTAGCTGAACAAAGAAAGTTTTGAAGTAGTAATTTAATTTGTCAGTCTGTGTTTTATTTACTGTGACGGGAGGCAAATAGACTTTCAACGTTCTTTTCCTTGATTTTCTGTCGCAAAATAAATATTACTTTAAGATTTTAGAACAGTACAAAATATTCATTTAAAATAAATTCTCTAAAATCTAATTCTCTTTTATATAATTTCAGATTTGTTTGTCGTCAAAAAAGTCTGGTTTTATATTTTAAAATTCGTTTTATATATGAGTTTCTCGTATCCTGGGGTAATAACGCCAAGTCAAGATTCTAGCAATTTTAGCAGTTTCAATTTAACTAGATGTGATCAGATTATTTTAAAACTACTCATTGATTTACACTGTAAAAAGAAAAAAATCGTTAATTTACGGCAAAAACTGATTGCAGCATTGCTGCACTGTAGCATTAACAGATTTTTGTTACAGTGTACAAAACTTCTAATTTAAATACTTTCATTGACAATGTTGGATTTTTTTTCTTTTTTTGTGTAAAACATATTGGTAAAAATCTTCCGTTTAATAGTATAATACCTAATTTAATGTAACTTAAAAGTTAAACTGTATTACTGACATGCATTAACATCAATATGTAAATTATAATAGTGATTAACTTGATTCTAGCCAACCTATTACCTTGATTCTAGCCAACCCTGTTACAGAAGACTGAATAAAAATCAAGCGTTGACTCGTTGATTCAATTGACACAAAGAAAAATTCATAAACTTGATTTCTAAATTTTCCTGTAGAAGTAAATAGAAACGTTTAAAAATTCTCCCACATAGAAAAAACTTAAAAAAGTTTAAAATTTATATTCTCAGTTAATAAATCTTTTTTTAAAAAGCATAAAACGCATTTGTTCTCGAGAAGCTAAAAGATTTCATAACTTTCTCATTTCTTCAACCGAAAGTAAAAATCTCGTACAGAACAAATTCTCCATTTTTCATTTAGTGATAAATTTTAAAAAGATTTCACGTAATTTTTTTTACGGCAAAATTCCAATAGCGATGTAAGAAATTACCCGAATAAAGGAAGTTTTGAAGTAGCAATTTAATTTGCCAATCTTTATTTCATTCACTGTGACGGTAGGCAATAGATTTTCAAATTTCTTTTATTTGATTTTCTATCGCAAAATAAATATTAGTTTGAGATTTTAGAAAAGTTCAAAATATTAGTCTTAAGTAAATTTCTCTTTTATATGATTTCAAGTTTGTCTGCCGTTAACAAAAAATACAGCTTAATTTTAACGACTTATATATATATATATACAGGGTGATTCAAAAAAGATGGGAAAACTTTTAAGAGGTGATAGTACACATCAAAACAAATAATATTAAATGGGAAACTAAGGGTCCCAAATGTCTTCCGAAGGAGATAGGCGCCATCAAAGTTTAGGGTCTAAAATTTGAAATGATTATAAAAAACGGAAAAATTGGTCGATTCGTTTGCAGTTTTCACGAAAACTATTCTTTATGTCAGTATTGTCTTGAAAATAAATTATAAAGATGAATTTCAAAAAATGCCGATAGAGGGCGCTTTAGACTTTGGAGCAACGAACAACTTTTTTTTACCGTTATTTTTTGCATCTCATTAAATTTTTTTAGAAGTTTAGACATAAACTTAAATTTTGAGCTCAAATTCTGTGGTTAAATAGCGCAAACTGAACTGTGTTCAATGGGAGTCGATAGATACAAATTTCAAATGATTATAAAACACAGAAAAATTGGTTAATCGATTTGCGGTTTTCTCTAAAATTATTCTTTATGTCAGTATTGTCTTGAAAATAAATTATACAGATAAATTTCAAAAAACGCCGATAGAGGGCGTTTTAGACTTTGGAGTAACGTACAATTATTTTTACCGTTATTTTTTGCATCTCATTAAAGGTTTCGTAAGCTTAGACTTAAACTTAAATTTTGAGCTCAAAATCTGAATAGTTGGAAGCAGTTAAGTAGCGCAAACTTAACTGTGTTCAGAGGGTTTTAAATTCAAATGATTATAAAAAAACGGAAAAATTGGTCGATTGATTTGCGGTTTTCACTAAAACTATTCATTATGTCGGTATTTTATTGAAAATGAATTATAAAGATAAATTTCCAAAAATGCCGATAGAGGGCGCTGTAGACTTTGGAGTAATGTACAACTATATTTTACCATTATTTTTCGCATCTCATAAAATTCTTTTAGAAGCTTAGACATAAACTTAAATTTCGAGATGAAAATCTGAATCGTTGGGAGTGGTTAAGTAGCGCAAACTGAACTGTGTTCAATGGGAGTGGGGAGGTTCAAATTTCAAATGATTATAAAAAACGGAAAAATTGTTCGATTCGTTTGCCGTTTTCGCTAAAACTATTCTTTATGTCAATATTTCCTTGAAAATAAATTTTAAAGATTAATTTTAAAAAATACCGTTAGAGGGCGCCTTAAACTTTGGAGTAACCAACAACTATTTTTAACCGTTATTTTTTGTATCTAATTAAATGCTTGTAAAAGTTCAAACTTAAATTTTGAGCTCAAAATCTGCATCGTTTTGAGTAATTAAGTGCGGAAATTTGAAATGTGTTCGATGGGTGGGGAGGGTAACATTTTAACTCCTGAACACTGTTCCGTTTCCGCTTCTTAACCCCTCCATCGATTTAGAATTTGAGCTCAAAATTTAAATCTAAGCATTTGCAAGCATTTAATTAGATACAAAAAATAACGCTTAAAAATAGTTGTTGGTTACTCTAAAGTTTAAGGCGCCCTCTATCGGTATTTTTTGAAATTAATCTTTAAAATTTATTTTCAGGGAAATATTGACATAAAGCATAGTTTTAGCGAAAATGGCAGACGAATCGACCAATTTTTCCGTTTTTTAAAATAATTTGAAATTTGAACCTCCCCACCCCCATTGAACACAGTTCAGTTTGCTCTACTTAACCACTCCCAACGATTCAGATTTTCATCTCAAAATTTAAGTTTATGTCTAAGCTTCTAAGAAAATTTTATGAGATGCGAAAAATAACGGTAAAATATAGTTGTACGTTACTCCAAAGTCTAAAGCACCCTCTATCGGCATTTTTTGAAATTTATCTTTATAATTCATTTTCAATAAAATACCGACATAAAGAACAGTTTTAGTGAAAACCGCAAATCAATCGACCATTTTTTCCGTTTTTTATAATCATTTGAATTTAAAACCCTCTGAACACAATTAAGTTTGTGCTACTTAACTGCTTCCAACTATTCAGATTTTGAGCTCAAAATTTAAGTTTAAGTCTAAGCTTACGAAAACTTTAATGAGATGCAAAAAATAACGGTAAAAAATAGTTGTTCGTTACTCTAAAGTCTAAAGCGCCCTCTATCGTCATTTTTTGAAATTTATCTTTATAATTTATTTTCAAGACAATACTGACATAAAGAATAATTTTAGTGAAAACCGCAAACGAATCGACCAATTTTTCTGTTTTTCATAATCATTTGAATTTTTGGACCCTAAACTTTAATGGCCCCAGCAAACACATATTTGTCAAAAAAGTCACCATGTGATGTCAAGTTTATCATGATTGTCAAGTACATCGATTTTCATGTACCATTGCGACATTTTTTAATGATAAAATAATGTTATATCGTACAAGTGATGCCAATATAGTGTAAGGCAGGCGATATTAAATAGAGGCCCTGTAAAATCGTTAAATACTGTTATCTGTCAACTATCCCACACATGACAGTTGTTTAGCATGCCACTAATGCATGCTCCCTATGGTGTAAGTTTGAGACCATAAATATTATAATTTTCTAGAGCGTCATCGATTAGGCATCGATATCCTGCCATGTTATTCGTGTATAACTTTGTCAGTGAAAAGTGGCAACAGTACATCGCTGGAGAATTGGAGGGAATTTTGCAATGGCGGCTACCGGCGAGCGGATCTGTGTTGCGTGTATTCGATTCGAACGATCGGGATTGTGGAGCACGTGGCTATGGTTTTACTTTAAATATAAAAGGTTAGTGCTTTACTAAATATTGTTTGTATTGTTATTTCATTTTATCATTAAATTTAATTTTTAAATATTGTAGATGTGAGTTACAAAAATGTAAACTAATGTTTACATCTACAGCTAGGCCTGCATTAAAATTAATAGTAAAACAAGAATTTCTCGAACATTTTTCACCGGATAGCCTAAAAATTAGTTAGCGGTTAATATCGGTTATTATTATTATTATTATTTTTTGCGGCCTACTTTGTAAAACGTAAAAGTTATGTTAAGGTGAATGCTCCAGTTTTAGCCACATTTAGAGAAAAGTTGAAGCAGAAATTTTATAATTTATTGACTGATTAAAGCATATTAAATCATAACAACAGCATTCTTAAGTAAATGGAATTGCATTTCTGTTAATTATAATAACTTTTTATGGAATATTTCAGATTGTGAGTAATAATTCATTAAGTAATTTATTTCAATTTGTACTAGTTTTGTACACCTCAATATCATGTAGTTTAATAAACATTTTAATTCATAATAAGTTAAAATTAAACATTTTTATGCAATATCTATTTTACCACACATCAGTGCTGTAGTTGGAAAAAAATATTTGTGGGAACTCATTTTTTCATAAAATGGATGTTGACACTACCAGATTTATGCCAAACAAAAAGCCAATTTAAAACATCTAGCCAAAAGCAGACTTTTTTAAAAATTAAAAGTTGTAATTATTATATTCTTGTTTCTATAGCATTGCATTTCTATAACATTCGTCTAAAAAACAATTTTTAGTCAATTTCATTGTAAAAATTTCTGTCATAAATCGAAATTGAATCGAATTGAATCCATACACGATATTATTTATTGGCACATCTATCCCTGAAGTTTCCGATAAAGAGCGAAAATGAGAGGTGTTTTCTGTGCTCTTTAATTTTCAACAAGTTGTCTTGTCTGCTTATGTTCTTAATGATCACAGTCAAAAGTTCACATATGGTTTGTAAAAAAAAAAATATTTTAAACATGGTCCTATACGGCTTATGAATTTAAGTTAACTGGCTTTTTCAATAAAGAGCAAATTTCTGGAGAAAAAGAAATAATTCTCTAGTTCTAGGCTCATCACCAGTATCAATAAACATTATAATTATTGTTATGATAAATAACAATAATTATTGTTTGGAAAAAATATTGTGCTTGTGTGTAATTTTTTCTTTTAATAGTAACAAGCCAAATATTTCTGGGAACGACGTTCCCACCCGTTCCCGCCCAATTACAGCGCTGCCACACATATATTTTGTGCTGCATTAAGAGAATTTTGCAAATTTTTTGATATCTACCTTGCATTGTATAAAATAAATATATAATTAAACATAAAAAAATAACAGGGTTCATACTCATCATGGGAATATGGGGTTCCTGGGAAAATCATGGGATAAATTTTAGATTGTAAAAATCAGGGGATAATGCAAAAAATTTCCCAAACCTGGGCAAAACCTGTCAAATTGATAGTCTATTCTGGGAAATTGGGGGCAGTTGTTACTATTTGTGTGCTTTATTGTCCAGTGTCGAAGTTAGCCTTTTTTGCGCCCAGGGCAAACATGGGTTTTGGCACCCCCCCCCCCCCACCACCACATTTAAGCATTCTTTTATGAAACACACCAAACAAAATCTTAATTTGGCACCCACTTCACCTTCTGTTCTGGTAGCGCTGAGAGCAAATGCCCCCTCTGCCCCCCTCTAGTTCGGCCCTGTTATTGTTATATGTAATATCAAAATGTCATTAATTGTTGATATGTAAAAATTGTACATCCCGGGAAATATATCAGGGAATTTTTCTTGGAAAATCAGTATGAACCCTGAATAAGTAAAATTACTTATGAAAGCAAATTTTCATTGAAATCATACATTCTCAGCAAAGTATATTCAGTTTAAGTCCGTATTTCTGCATTAGCAGCATATCTAGAAAAAAGGGGGGGGGCTAAGATTTGTTCTATATTAATGTACAGAAGTTTTAATACACTGGAGAATTCAGACTTTGGGAGATTCTAACCCCCGAATAACACTTTTGAGAGAAATGTTATGGTGTCTGTGTGTGTGTGTGGAGGGGGGGGGGGGGTGATATTTTATGTTGTGTGTATGCAATTAAGCTTTTTTCCATGAAAATTTATATTTTATCTCAACTGTAAAATAAAATTTGTACTAAAAATACAAGCTATTTTATGCCTAGATTTTTATTTTATTTATAATTATTATTTAATACTATATATTTTTAATGTATGTATGTACTTTATGGAATTTCAAGTCAAAATTTATTATATTCTGTAAATTATAAATAATGTCCAAATGTATTTTGCTTTGTATGAATAAAAATGGACAAATGATATTATTACATTTTTTTTTCTCACTCTAACAAAAATAAAGCAAATTTTTTCAACTAGAAATTTAAAAATTGTTTGCTGATCCCACACGACTGGTGTTCTCACTGTTGCGTGCCATTGTGCCAAATTGCAATTAAATTCTTCATTTGACGAGTAAACAAGCGATTAGATTTGCAAAATTGCTAGTGCTCACTTTTTGCTTTTTCTTTTTCGTTTTTCATACATATATTTAATATTTGTAGCGGATAGTTGAAATTAGATTAATAACAATCTCTGTCGCAGTTATAAAAACTTTGGTTATTTTACAACATATTGAAAAAAAGGGAAAGTACATTAAAAGCTTGAACTTTCTGTGCTACATTGCGAATCTATTTTCCTAATATTTTTTTCACTTAGTGAATGATTTTTACTTTTTAATTAGTCATATTACTAACGTTGGTCAAGTGTCAGCGAGAACACTGCACATGACTTATAGATATATAATTATACTTCTTATAAGAAATCGTCAGCTAGACCTACATAATAAATTGGAATAAATAATTTCTTTTATTTATATCTATTTTCTTTTGAAGGCAGATATTAACTAAGAAGTTATGATCTGTATAGGAAATTTTTCCAAATTAATATTCTGTTCTGAATATTTTTAATGTCACCGATTAATTGCACATTAAGAAAACTTTAGAGTCAGTAATAATAAATATTTTCTATTTCATTATTTGACTTACATTAATATTGAAAACAAACTAAATATTAAAGAGGTATTCATTTTGTAATGCTTTTTTCTAATAAAATAATGTGCTTTTTTGAGACAAGTATTTAAAATATAAAAAGGAAAACAAACTTATGGAAAAAAGAATCTTCACAAAGAAATTTGCAATTGTGCCAACAGAAATGTCACTTAAAAAATAAAACAAGTAGTTTTCATAAAAAAAAATAAACGTATTTGTATATTTTCAAGGAAAATGTTAAAAAATAATTTGAAGTGTTAGCAATTTTCTTTCAGAAAATGTCAACAGGTAGAATCAAACTGGCCAGTAGGCGTTTATTCTACAGATTATTTGGATAAATATGCAAACTAGCTATTCAAATTATAGTGACCAAAAAAGTAACCAGTCACAACTACAATATAAACTTTCTAAGAAAAATAATTGTTTAAACTTAAACAAGTCACATTGATACTATGTTTAATTAGAAAACTGAATAAATGTGAAAATTTGGATTGATTTCCTGTTCATTATTCAATATTATATTAAAAAGTTGTGCAATAGTTTGTTTTTAAAAAATGTTCCATATTACAATCTTTTGTCCCAAATTGAGCTTATTTTTTCTTTGTAGTATGTTTTTAATAAAAGTTTTATGTAATACAGTTACACACACACATACACACACACAAAAAAAAAAGGTTACACAAAAAAAAACATTAATTACTCTCATAATTATTATGAACTTTTTTATTGTATGAGGGGAGATAGGGGTGAAAATAAAAATATTTTTTAAAACTTTCTTTAGGACATATTTTACTGCAAAATTCTTAAGTTTCTCACGTATTGTTGTAGTCTTCTCTTTTCAGATTGGATGCAAAAGTTTTTACTTTACAGATAAAATTTTTATATGGAAGTCAGAAAGTACACATTAAGTTCTAAATAAAGTATTTTATTTCACAATATTTTATTTTATATCAAATATACTTTATCAGTATTGTAACGTAATTAAAATTTCATTAAAAATGTAGTGAAATAAGAAAATAACTCATTTCATGAACAACAATCATGAATCACAAACTACTATTTTAGCTTTTAATCTTTTATTCCATTATAATCATTAATATTATTTAATAAATAAAAATAAATGTAGAACAGAAGGTGCTATTTGGTTATGTCAACCAATTTCACCAAACTGATAGCCAAGTTATACCATGAGTGCAAGTTTTTCCATCCTGAGACAGAATTCAGTCTTTTAAAAATTCCTGAAGATGGAAACGAGACGGAAAAATCTCTGAATACAGAAGCAGATCGCAAAAAACACACACTTTTCTTCAAAGGATCGCAGAAAGAAAAACATGATTTTCGTGAAATGATCGTGGAAAAAAAGTGCTATTTCTGTCAAAGGATTGCAAAAAAAGACGCGTTTGTTGTCAAAAGCTGGCAGAAAAATAATCTTTTTCTGTCGAAGGATCGCGAAAAACACGCTCTTTTTGTTGTAAGATCCCAAAAACGTGCTATTCCTGTTAAAAGGTAGTGGAAAAGATGAGTTTTCAGTCAAAAGGTTATAGGAAAAATGCCATTCCTGTCAAAGAATCGCGGAAAACATGCCATCTCTGGTCAAAGAATACTAAATAGATGCAATTTTTGTCAAAGGATCAACAAAAAGACGTGAATTTAATCAAAGGACTGTGGAAAAAAAAACGTGAATTTAGTCAAAGAATCGTTGAAAAGACGTAATTTGTGCCAAAAGATCGAGAAAAAGACACGATTTCCATCAAATGATAGAAAACAATTCCACTATTTTCATCAAATAATTGCAGGAAAAACACAATTTTTGTCAAAGTATCACAAAAAGACGTGATTTCTGTTCAAGGATTTTGAAAAAGATGCTATTTCTGTTCAAGGATCGTGAAAAAGACGCTATTTCTGTCAAACGATTTTGAAAAAGACGCTATTTCCGGTTAAAGAATACAAAATAGGTACAATTTTTGTCAAAAGATCGCAATAAAGATGTGAATTTAATCGAAGGATTGTGGAAAAGAAGCAAATGTTGCCAAAAGATTAAGAAAAAAATTGGTTGCTGCGAAATGATCCCAAAAAAAACCTACGATTTGCATCAAATGATAACAGGGAAAACGCGATTTCTGACCAAGGATCACGAAGAAGATGCAATTTCTGTCCAAGGATTAAAAAGAAGACATGATTTCTTTCAAAGGATCGTCAAAAAGACACGAATTTCTCCAAAAGATCATATAAAATACTTAGATTTCGTCGAAAAATGGCAGATTTCAGCTGAAAACCATAGAAAAATCACAAATTTTGCCTAAAAACCATAGAAAAATTGCAAATTTCGGCTAAAAATAGTAGAAAATTGCAAGTTTCGGTTTAAAATCATAGAAAAGTTGCAAAATTAGTCGAAAGATGGGAAGGGGGACTAATTTCATCAGATGGTCTTGGAAAAAACACAAGTTACATGCGTATGTGCTCAGTCAGTGGTGAAGGAGGAAGGTCAAAATATTTTCAGTCTTGGCAAAATTTCAAACTTGCACCCATGAGTTATACATATTGACATAATTTTTAAATAAAAAAGCGAGAAAAATTATAATTAGTAGAATATTAATGAAAATACAAATAAAAATCACTTGTTGATGTTTCAAATATTTGTATTGTATTTAATATCCAGAGATTCCCCCAGAGGGTTTCAGGGGGGCGCTCTGCCCCTCCTGCTCTTTAGTCTAAACAATAGTGCCCCTCTTCCCCCTAATCCAGAAACTAGCACCCTTCTTGTCACTCATTCAAAAAAATAGCGCCCTTCTTGCCCACATTTGAAAAAACGCAGCCCTTGAGCGATGATGCGGACGCACAGCGTAAATTATGCAAAAAATAGCTTTTACGCGTCTCATGAAATGCGTAACTTCGTCAAAAAATTGTGAAAAAACAGTAAATTTTGTTAAAAATCGTGAAATAAGGACTAACTTCTGAAGAAGGCGGCAGATTTCCTCAAAAGATCGTGAAAAAAACGACAAAATTAGTCCAAAAATTGCTATAAATGAAAAGTTAAACGATTCACAAAAAACTGAAAATTTCACAAAACACGGCAACTGTCTTAGAAAAATCGCAGTAAAAACAAATTCTCAAAAAACAGCAATTTCTTCAAGAGATAGAAAAAAAAAATGCAAATTATGTCAAAGGGGCACAAAAAAAAAGTTAATCCCCAATAAGTGATTTTTTCTGTTCTAAAAACTGATTTTCCTGCTTCAAAATGGTGTTCTTGCTTCTAAAGTGGATTTTCCTGATTCACAATCATTTTCGTGTGTAGAGAAAATTGCATCCAGGGCATAATTAGAGAAAAGGGGGGTTGATTCCACTCCCGTTACAAACTATGTGCTTTTTTTTGCGGCCCTTTTTTAAAATTTGTTTTTTCGTGATTAAACTTGACAAAATTGACGGTTTTTCGAGATATTTTGAAGAAATATGCCATTTTTTGACATCTTTTAACAAAATTTTGTCAGGTTTTTTTTTTTAGAGATCTTTTATCAAAAACCTGCTGTTTTTTGCGATTTTTTTTTTTAAACAAAATCTGTCTGTTTTTTTTTTCCAAGATCTTTTGACAATATTTGTCCCCCCCCCTTTTTTTTTTTGACAAAATGTTTGGATTTTTTTCTGGATTCTTTGAAGAAATGTCTGTATTTCCACGATTTTTTGAACCTCTAGATTCAACTCTATAAAAATGCCCTTTTCAGAACAGTAGTGCCCTGCCCCTTTTCTTTTTAAACCTGGGGGAAACTGTAATATCTATGAATGTGACATTCATGATCATCCTTTATTGGCATTTAATCTTATGGTTCAGGGATAATTTTTTGGTCAACAGGATAACCAGAGTTGTGTAATAGACGGACGCACACTTTGTGCAGAAAATTTTAGGAAAGAAACAATTTTTATTTTTGTAAGTTTTTTTAGTACAGTAGAAACCCCGTTAATCCAGATCTGTTTGATCAATTTTTTTTATTAAAGTTTGTGAAGCAATTTGGCCAATTTCCATAGCGTTAACTTGTTTCATCATCATGTTCTGAATAAAACAACTTTTTTCTGAAATCTTTTCAGAACAATACCATAAACTTTCTTATTTAAACTACACCCAATGAATTACTTATGCTGAAGTGGATGTGTGGTGTGATCGTACGGCTCGCAAAAGGTATAGAAAACTGACACAGCAAAAAAATTACACACTTACATCCAAAGATGACATAAAAAATGCAAATATTAACCAAAGACTGCACGGATAACAAATTCTGTCGATAAATCTCACAAAGAACGCTAATTTCATGCATGATTTTTGTAAAAATGCGAATTTAGTGCATGAATTGCATAAAAAAATGTGAATTTTTTATGCAACTCATGCACACATAGTAAACACAAATCAGTGAATTGTTCAAAAAATGCAAATTAGGTCAATGAATCGTGTAAAAAAATGTGAATTACATCATAAATCTCTCAAAAAATGCGAATTACGTCCATAAATCACTTAGAAAATGCAAATTTCATAGACAAATTGTTCAAAAAATGCAAATTTCATTGACAGATCACTAAAAAATAGCAAAGTACGAATATGAATCATGTAAAAAATGCGAATTATGTTCATGAATTGCATAAAAACACGAATTAAGTCCATAAATTGCTCAAAGAACGTAAATTTTGTCGACAGATTGTTAAAAAACGCAAATTAAGTACATGAATCTCATAAAAATAGTGAATCACGTCTATAAAATTGTGTAAAAAAAAAAAATAAATAAATAAATATTATGCAAGTTACGTTTCAGGAATCTCATAAAATATGAGAATTGCGCTCGTAAATTACTCGAAAACATGAATTTAATCAACGGAATGATGCGCTGCATTAAAAATAAGAATTTATAATTTTATGAGTTTTATTTTTCTTCCATAAATCGTTCAAAAAATGCTAATCATGTCCATAAATTGCTTAAAAAACACAAATTATGTCGATAAATTGCTCAAAATGCAAATTATGCCAACAGATTGCTCAAAAACGCAAATTTCATTGATAGATTGCTCAAAAGCTGCAAAATACATCCGTAAATCGCTTAAAAAATGTGAATTACATGATTAAATTGCTCAAAAAATGCAAATTTCATCGACAGATCGCTCAAAAAACCAAAATACGCTCATGAGTCACTTAAAAAATGCAAATTGCATCAATAAATCACTCAAAAAAACACAAATATCATTGACAAATCTCTTAAACAACGCAAATTATGACCATGAATATAGCAAATCAGGTCTATAAAATCGCATCAAAACACAAACTATTTCATGAATTGCATAAAAAATGAGAATTACATTCATCAATCGCTCAAAAAACACAAATTTCAGCAACAGATTGTCCAAAAAACGTGGATTATGTTGACAGATCGCTCAAAAAATGCAAATTACGTCCATGAATCTCATAAAAATAGTTAATTACGTCTATAAATCAGATAAAAGTGCGAATTATGTTCATAAATCGCTCAAGAAAACCTCCTCTAATTGACAGATCGCTCAAAAAAGGCAAGTTACATCCATGAATTGATTAAAATTGCATAAAAAAATGTTAATTATGTTCATTAAAATCACATAAAAAACGTGAATTACATCCATAACTATCTCAAAATTCGTGAATTTTGTTGACATATCCCTCAAAAAACGTAAATTACGACCATGAGATACATAAAAAAATAATTGCATCCATTAAGCACGTAAAAAAAAATGTGAATTACGTTCATGAATCACATAAAATACGCAAATTACATCCATGACTCACGCAAAAGATGCAAGTTGCATAATAAAAGCAAATTTCGTCCAGGCCAAAATAATATAATACATAATTTTATTAAACATTAAATTGATTTGCAGCAAGTTTTTGACCCGATATTATGTGTGCAGAAAGTTTTTGGTTTTATACAATTCTGGGTGTAAGCAAGTAGTGCCGAACAAAAATACCCATCTTTTGGATTTTACTCCTCGTATTTCTGTACCCATGAAATCGTTAATTCTTTCCTAAAGAAACTGACATGGAAAGGGAATCCCTTTATGTGAGGTTGTTGTCTGATTACCTTATCACAAATCTGGCTGAAATTAGCATTTTCCAGTTAAAATTTTAATGAAGGTAAAAAGCAGATGATGTATTTTACATTAAGTCTTACTACTTTACGAATTTAAAATTGCTGCATTAAATAAATTTGTAGAAACTAATGAAACAAGGTTGCAAATAGAATAGGATTTCTTCATTGACAAATTTCACAATTTTCTGCAAAGTTTCAACAGAGTGTGTGTGTGTGGAGAGAAATCCAGTTTTAGACCCCTTTGAGGACCTCAGATTTTTAACGATTCTGTGGTGAAATTTGGAGGTTTTTGACACTTTTTTGACAAAATTTGCAGTTTTTCTCGATTTTTTTTTTTTTTTTGTAAAATTAGCAGTTTTTTCTTTGTTTGCATCCCCCCCCCCTACTATTCTTTAACCATTTCACCATTTGCCGCGACATAAGTCGGCAAGGGCGGATCCAGCCAAACCTCCGGGGGGGCGGGGGGTCACAACTTTTGACAGATGATTTAATGAAACAATTTTAAAATACAGTAAATCTTGTGAAAACAGAATTACGATAAAAAGTAGCAAATTTCGCTGGTCGGGCATAAAAAAATCTCAATTTGTTGATTAGGCACGTAAAAATCATTAATTCTGTCGATCGGACGCAAAAAATCTCAGATTTCGTTTATCGGCAAGGAAAAAAATCTAATTTTTTTTATAATACTTGAAAAAATTTTGTTCATAGGTTGTGGAAAAGTCACCTGTTTTGTCTGTTTACCATGCAAAAAAATGCAAACTTCGTTGGCCTGGAGTGGAAAAATCGAAAATATCGTCAACTGGACGTTGGAAAATCGCGAGTTTTGTATATCGGCCCTCGAAAAATTTCGAATTTTGTCTGTATGTCTCAGAAAAACTGCAAATTTTGTCGATCGAGCACAAAAAGTTGTGAATTTTGATTGGGAATAAAAAAAATTGCAAATTTTGAGTTGATATGGAACATAAAAATTGCCAATTTCGTGAATCGGGAAAAAAAATCGTGAATGTAGTCAATTGTCTTCATAAAAAGAGCGATTTGTGCGATTGGGTACGAAAAACTCGCAAATTTTATCAATTCGGAACGAAAAAATCGCTAATTTTGTTGATAGGGCAAGGAAAAATCGAATATCATCAGTCAGCAATAACGAGTTTCATCAGTTTATCGCGAGAAAAAAAATCAGATTTCATTAATTTAATGTGGGGTAAAAATGCAGATTTCATCAGTCGGTTAAGAATAGCGAATTTTATTGTCCGATACAGAAAATGCATATTTCATGGACAAAAACGGAAAAAGGCGTGAATCTCATCAATTGGGCACAGAAAAATCCCGAATATGGTCGACTGCTTTCGTAAAAAGTGCAAATTTAGTCGATCGGGAACGAAAAAATTGCTTTTGGTAGGGCACGGAAAATTTGCAAGCTTTGTCAATCGGGAACGAAAAAGTCGCAAATATGGTCGATCAGTTTCGTAAAAAGCAGATATACAGTTGATCTGGAATGAAGAAAAAAAATCGCAAATTACGTTGATATGGCAAACAAAAATTGACAATTCCATCGATCGGGAAAGAAATTATCGCAAATATGGTCGATCTGCTTTGCATGAATTTTGGCGATCAAATACAAAATACTCACGAATCTTATCGATTCGGAACGAAAAAATAGCTAATTTTGTCGATTCGGAACAAAAAATCACTAATTTTGTTGATAGGGCACGGAAAAACTGCAAATTTTTTTTGATAGGGCACGGGAAAAATTAATTAAATCTTTGAGCGTCTGCAGAACAATCGTGAGTTTCGTCAGTATCGCGAGAAAAAAAATCACGGATTTCATCAGTTTACGGCAGGAAAAAAATGCATAGCTCGTCATTCAATTAAGAAATGCATATTTCTTAGTTCGTGTACGGAAAAATTCATATTTCATCGAACAAGAACAAAAATTTCATCGATTAGGCATGGAAAAATTCTGAATTTTGTTGATCGGCTTTGCGAAAATTGCGAATTTCACAGATCGGGTGCGGAAAAATTCTGAATTATGTAGATCAGGTACAGAAAATTCGCAAGTTTTCTCGGTCAGTTTCGAAAAAAAGCACATTCTTTCGATTAGATGCTATTTTGCATTCCTGTTTTAGCACCTTTTATTTAGACTGTGCAGTGTACATACCTCTTTGAAGAGGGGGGGGAGGGTCATGACTCCCATGACCCCCCCTTGGATCCGCCACTGTAAGTCGGGGGGTAAAAGCACTGTATTGCCATACCTGTCGCCGGTTAAGTGGTTAACGAATGATGTTTTTCTGATGATCTGACAAAATTTGCACCATCCACCAATCCTCTGAAGAAATTCACAATTAACACGTTCGCTGCCGCTTATGTGAAGATGTGATGATTGTTAATGCCGCACTGTAAAAGTGGGTTTTCCCCAGAAGCCGATTTACTTTTTATGACAAAGAATCGGTGAAAGATTTTCCTGCACCAGCGCGTGACTGGAATGGACATCACAAGCTGGTGGCTGAGTGGCCCTTTAATGTTGGCACCTTATAGCGAATGTGTTAACAAAATTGATTTTTTTTTTCAGTGACCATTTGTGTGATAGTCACTTTTTTTTTTTTTTTTTTTTTTTTTTTTTTTTTTTTTTTTTTTTTTTTTTTGCCCAAAATTTCAGATTGATGGCTTTTTTAAAAAAATATATTTTTGTAATTGAATGTCTTAATTTTTTGGAAAATTCAGATCAGAATAACTCCTGGGTTGTTTAAGTGAATTTCGTCTCAGGATATCCTAATAAAAAGCAAATTTCGTCAAAGTATTGCAAAATAAATATGTGAATTTCATCTAAATAGTTAAATTATTATACACAAACACAATTAAATTTAATCTTTTTAAAGTAATTGCTTTGTTACATAGGGCAATTAGGTTGTTGCTACTAAATTGGTATTTTTGTATTGTAATTTTACTGACAATTTTTAAGATTTTTAATTTTTAGCATTGTTTTGATAAAAAATTTACTACAAAATATATTTTTGGACAGTTTTAGACAGAAGGGTTTTAGATAGTACGGTTTAACCCTTAACTACTCTTAGCAGTCTCACAGACTGCTGAGTTTTTTAAGTTTTGGGGTTTAACTTGTAATTTTTAGCTTAACTGTGGATAATGGACAAATTTTGTTTCTGTTCGATACATATTAATATCTCTAGAGACATTTGAATAGCTGAAATTTATTTATTATAGTCCTGTAGTTTAATACAAAAATAGTATTCTGAGAGTTAATTTAACATTTTTATTCTTTAGATTAAGTGGTCCGATAGATCGCTGACAGTAGTTATGCAATAATTTTTGTCACAGCAGTTAAAGGTTAAACCATGGATTTTACCATTGTGTCCAAAACCTTTACAACCTTGTTTTAAAATACTGATTTGTTTGAAGTCTAATAGAATTAGAGATGTTTTTATGGGAATTAGCACAGGGCACATAGGAAGTGTTAAAATTGGCTGCCAGTGCATCAAAAGTGTTTAAAAGGGTCATTGAGTGCATAATATATTCATATATTTTAATTCATAATGATATTAATAAGAATTTAAATGTTTGTATGTATCTATTGTATTTTCTTAATTTCTTCTTTTAGGTGGTTTTATTGAGAAATTCAGGAAGGCCTTCCTTGGTATCTTTATTATTGGAGTATCCTACAGTATATGCATTTTTCCAAACATGCAAGTTATTATTTATTTATTTATTTAACAAAAAAATTATAACTTTAATAAATTAAATACAATACAGGGTTGGCAAAACACCTGGTTTTTACGGGGGGGGGGGGAAGGAGATAGGTTTTTTGGTTTAAATTGTTATAATTTTTTTGCCTTCTACATATGTATGCATGTTTATTGATAAAGATATACATTATTGGATTATAAGTAGTGTAATTGCATTTTAAAATAATTATTATTCTGAATTTATATAGGGAAAAAAATGCATTTTAATTTAAACAGTATTAGCAAATAGTCTTATGTTCAAAGAATAAGCTGCTCTACAAAGTGAAACATTGATATTCATAAAAACTTTATAAACAATCTTCTGATTACTAATAATAAACATTTGGGTGTAATTTTATATATATATATTTATATATTTAGTTCAAATAAATTTCAAATATTTCTTGGGATTTTGTTTTTTAGTGACAGTTTGAAGTCCACATTTTTGGTCATTATAGATTCTGAAGGTAACATGAAAAACAAAAATAAATGAGACTGTTATTAAAATGCTATAACTAACATCCAGTCTTTGAATACTCTTTTTCAACTTCATATTTTGATTTTAATGCTTAAAAAAATCTCCCAAATTAAGAAAAGTTCCTGTTACAGCTAATCTTCAATGATCTTTTGGGCAAAATCTTAAAGATCTTGATATATATATATATATATATATATGTGTTGCAGCCAAAATCCGAAATTGGCCAATTCTAGAACTGGCCGGCCACTTCCCGAATTGGCCAGCAACGTTAAAGAATTCTAGAATTGGCCGGCCAATTCGCGAACTGGCTAGATGCAATTGGCCAATTCGCGAACTGGCCAGATGCGATTGGTCAATTCGCGAAATAGATATAGGAACTCGGCTTAATCTTTATTAACATAGTTGAAAGTGTCTATGAATTCAAATAATCTAGCCGTCAGCCTGTCCGTGCTCTAACTCGAGTAAAGTTTCCGGTTAACTTGTAATTGTCATCTTATTTGGTTTATCAATTAATTTCGATATTTAAAGGGAACTGTGTACCATTTTTGGGTAATTTAGTTGGGTACACAAAAATATTTCGTTTCAATATAATCAATGGGAATCTTTTTTACTGTGCGTTTTAATATTACATTATCTTAATTACAAAAAAAATTGGTACCTATGCATCATACTTCGGATGTTGGCCAAGGTTTCCCGGCCAGTTCGCGAATTGGCCGGCCAAAACCCAAAATACGCTATTCATTTCATGTATTTCGGGTTTTGGCCAGGAAGCTTGGCCAGTTCGGGTTCTGGCCGGCCAGTCCTAGAATTGGTCAGGCTCCGGGTATTGGCTGCAACATATATATATATTTTTTACTACATATTTGAAGTTATCTTTAGAGCATTAGATATGTTTATCAGTGCATATTGTTTATCCTATGCATAAAAATAATGACCCAAACCCACTATATCTAATGCTAATTGTTGAAAAAAAGTGTTAAAAGTAGAAATTATTTATCTAATAATATGAAACATGTAAATTATAAAGAAACAAAAAAAGAGAATGTCATTAGATCTCATCCTTGATGAAATGAGAAAAAAAAAGTCAAATTAATAATCAATAATGTATGATTAAATATTCATTATAAAGATTAAATGTAGCTTTCCTAAATTATTCAATGAAGCTTTCCTCATAAAGATACAGTAGAACCCCGTTAATCCGGATCGGGTTTTTCGCTTTTTTTTTTCAAGTTTGAGAAGCGATTGGCTAATTTCTTTAACATTAACTTGTTGCATCGTCGTATTCTGAATAATAAAACAAAAACTTTTTCGCCAATCGCTTCTCAAAGTTGAAAAAAAATGAAAAAACCGATCTGGATTATCGGGGTTCTACTGTACATTGCTAATTCACATCAATATCATGAAAAATTAAAGTAGTTTTATTTCAAGTTTAGCCAGCCTTATAACTAAAAAAATTTAATACATAAATATAATTGATAACAAGATTATAATTACTAGTGATATAAGCACTAGCTTGAATTTTTTCAGAAATAAATTTACACTTCCTTCGTAAAAAAAAAAAAAAAAAAAAAAAAAAAAAAAAAAAAAAAAAAAAGGCATTAATTCAGCAATATTAACAAAAACTACAAATTAAACTATATACATAGAATTGATAAAAAGCTAAATAACTCAAATTTTCTCCCTATATCTGAACTGAATGTTTCCTTGTTTACATCCATAAATTATGTGCATTTACGGTTGTGGATTTGAGGGAAACTACTGTATTAATTCTAGTTTTACTTTTTTTACTTATTTTTAAACATAACAATTTGTTGATTTTACATCTTTATGCTACTATTACTACTGCAAATTACATTAGACAAAGTTATATAGTGAACCCCTCTGTTATTACATACATGTTATTAAATGTTAAATTTTAAATATGGAAAATGACATTGAAGTGTAATAGTAGGGCAAATTTTTTCTAGAAACTAAAATTAAAATCAGCTGTATTTACAGAAAGATTTATTTGTGCAAACAGAATTGCTATAAGTTTAAAAAATAGAAAAGCAGAGTGCTGCTTATGAGAAAAAGCCGCTATTTAATTCTTAAGGTCCAGTAGCTACAGTTTGAAAGTTTGATTCCTTGTTTGCAGAGTTTGATAAAATAGACGAAATGCAAACACTGTTTGGAAAAAATTTTGACAGTTAGCAAATAGTTTTGAAGTTTTTTACAAATTTCTTTAAATTATCAAGACTCTGGATAGAGAATCAGTTAGAGATGCACCGAATGTGGATTTTTGCAGGATAATGGATATCTGGTACAAAATTTGACCGATATCTTGTATCCAGCCGAATAATTTCTTATATTTAATTTTAATATCTCCATTTTATGCTTGTTTAAAAAAATATATATATTGTAATTTTATGTTATTCAAGGATTAATAGATTTTAATTCACTTATTAAGTCAAAAGTTATTTAAACAAATGCATAGTAATAATTAAATATTGAAATTTAATATTTTGCTTTTTCAATTTTACTTATAAAACTTCTAACTTTACATGCATATTGTTCTCTATCTTTTCTTTAGTCTATCACCAGATTTAGGTAGTGTTTTGATGTTTTATGTAGATGCATTGTATCGACTAACATAACAACAACAAAAAAAAATTATCCTGTTGACGCATAATTAACAAAATGGGATAGTTATGTTTGTTACTCCTCTTGACTGTGAGTGAGAGTTAGTTTTCTTATTAAGCTCTTTTTGTATTGTACAGCAAGTCTTAGAATGAACTTTATTTAAAAGGTCACTTGCAATTTTAACATGACTGAGGACTTATAACAAGGTGTAATTCAATTGCTTTGAAAATTTTTACTAAAATGTTTTTAAAAAAATGCAATTTGTATATTTAATGATTTGTTTTTACCACAATTTTTTCTATTGTTGACTGCTTAACTTGTGCAATTGATGTTCCACAAAATTTGAAGGGTTTCTTTAATATCAGCACCATTTTGATTACATTTTAGTCTTGATTTTCTAAACAAACACACTTTGAATCTGGAGTATGAATATTCATAATTAAACTCTTTAGTTTGCTAGAAGCTATTTTTCTACATGGTTTTTAATCCTCAATACTTTAGCATTTACAAAATGGCCCCATTCCCCATTGTACACATTTCTGACTCAAAATTTTTGATGTATTAACAGTAACTTCATAAAACTTTCAGATAAGATATTTATACCTTCTGTTGATATTCATAACTCAAATAATTAGTAAAGTTAATAACAAAACACTTGAAGTATAAAAATCAACTACTTCATTACTGCAATTAAAACTGAAAGCAAAACAAAGTTACAATTGATATTCTAGTTTTGATTTTGCAACTACAGTTATGACAGAATAATTGAACACTAGAGTTAAATTTTGACTAGTGAAAATTACAATAAAACTTTTCAGAGTTAAATTACTTCATTACTGAAATTTTAAGAACAATTAAGAGAAATAGAAAATTTGAAGTTGTAGTACATATTCTAGTTTTGATTTTACAATTGCTGTTATAGATTATGACAAAATATTGTCATATTTTAAATATATCTTCATTCACATATAAAACATTGATTTCATAATTGTGAAAATATACAAATATTTATTTTTGTTAACATTGCTTTTTAATACGATAAGGTTAGCAAGGAGCAAATTAATTTTATATGTTATTTTAAATGTAAAAGACAGAATTTAAAAAAGTTCCCTTTCCAGCAACTGGATATTGAAATATTCGGCCAGAACGAATATCCGGTTTGAGTGCCAAATAAGCAGGATATCCGGCAGAAGTCGAATATCCAGCACATCCCTAGAATTACTAGAATTTAGTTGCAATGTACCATGGCCCAGTATTTTCTTTGAAGTGCTGCCGTTCGTATCAATTTAAAACTTAAAAATATTAGAATTAGGGCACTTATGCTAGAATGGTGAGTATAATGCTTTTTTTTTTTTTTTTTTTTTTTTTTTTGTACTTATGCTTAAATGCAGATGTCGTCAAAGATCACTTAAACATGAATTTTGTCTAAGGATCATTTTAATGCATATGTTATCAAGGGATCGTTTAAATGCGAATTTCGTTGAAGGATCGCTTTAATGCCAATTTTGTCAAAGGATCGCTTAAACACAGATGTCGCCAAGGATAACAGAAAAATGTGAATTTTATCAAAGGGCTGCAGTTAGCTGATTTTCTTCCATGTAATGAAATAATGAAAATATATTCAGTAAAAAATGTTGTCTAGTGGTTAAATCACACATACATTAGTTAGTCTTAAATAAAAATTCTGGTATGAAGTATTTTTATATATCTTTAATAAAAATTCTTTATATATTTAGTGTTAATGTCCTGTGTAATTTACTAATTCTCATGGTGTAAAATTCAGTTATTTTGTTTATTATATTTCTATATGTTTAATAATTTGATTTTGTGTGTACAAATTACAATTTTTGATCTTTCTAAAATTTCATTTTATATTGTTAAAATAGGTGGAGAAATTAGCCAGAACTTGGAGCAATACTTTTTTTTTTACCTAACTTGGAAGGAATCCGGGTTTGAAGTATACCTGACTTCAGAATAAAGGATTGAAGACTTGGATGTCCATTTCAGAATATTCAAGAAAATATATTGAGAAAGCTCATGTTAACATATAAAATATATTGTATTTCTGCTATGACTTTTTAAAAAAGAATGAAATTTTTGTTTAATTGAATACTAAATATATAATTTGTAAGCAAAAATTATGTTTAATAAAAAAAGTAGCACAATGAAAACATTAGCACTGTTCTTTATTGTCTGTGTCTATTTATTTCATCTATCCTAGCATGGTAGGTATTTTCAGGTGGAACATAAGGACAAGAACTGGCAGATGATGCCAGAAAATAGCTAAAGTCATCTAATTTAATTCCAGCTGCAATTTGAAAAGAAGGTGCTTAAGGTTTATCACAATTAAAAGGGGAGGGGGGTGGCAAGGATTTTTCTTTTTTACGCTTGTGTGCTTCACATTTTCTTTGAGATAAGATGAATTTGGTGTGTGCATGTCTATGAATGCAGAGATAATTTTGATTAGAACTTGTAATTATTATCTATTTAAAATAGTTAGTAAATTTTTAACTATTTCATACAAAAGTCTCAATATAAAAGTTTATGAAGTATGAGTTATTATTCCATTTAATTACCTCTCACTCACCTCCTTCCAAAATTTGTATTGTCGAAATTTTATTTATGTATTTCTTGCTATTTAAATGGTTTATGCATCTTAGCAACAAAATGTTGTTAACTTAATAATTTATTGGATTTTTTTTTTGAGTGCATCAATATTATATTGAATGTGATGAAAACAAAAATTCAAGAATAATTTTGCGATGAAAAATGTTATCACAAAAGTACTTCATTGTTCAAGAGGGGAAAATCTGTATTAACCCCTAGTTTTTTTTCCCCTGTTGTGTACGGATTATTACAAGATAGATCCCGTAAAGGGAAAAGACAATAAATTCTGCAATAATTGTAAATAAACTTCATTTAATGCAAATTTCATCTTTAATAATTCTTATCTCATAGTCAAAAGCAAGTTGGCTATTGAACATAAATTAGATTATTTTTTATGCTTCTGATTAGTTTGAAAAGATAAAGGAAATCTCCCCCCCCCCCTAAATCCAATATACACATGCACGCCTACATATCAGAAAAATGTCTACTGCTTTGAAACAATATTTGATTATTTTTCATGTATTACACTTAGAACTCTAGGTAAATGCCATTGCAGGGAGGGGAATGAAACGTTTTTACTATAAAAAAGAAATTACTATTGAATATTTGAGCAAAAAATTAGAATATTTTTATGCTTCAAGATTAAAAAAGTTATTCTTTCCCCTCTTGTCAGAGAAGTATTAGATTCTTTGGAATACTTTTTTTTTTCCCCAACATGGAGTTTTAGACAAATCGTATGAGGAAACAACAAAAAATTAAATCTGCAATATCAGAAAAAAAAAAAAAACTTTTTAATATGTATATACATGTTAATTTCAGCATTAATAGTAAATGCATTTTTTATAATCAAAAACATAAATTGAATAGTTTATCACAAGTTTCTATATATATATGTTTCCTGAATAGTTTAGAGTTGATATCGGAAAAACTAGGTTTTTTTTTTTTTTTTCCCTTAATATGATAAAAATGAAATACACATATGAAACTGAATGAAGGAAG
This sequence comes from Maratus speculifer, assembly GCA_964019185.1. Taxonomy (NCBI): domain Eukaryota; kingdom Metazoa; phylum Arthropoda; class Arachnida; order Araneae; family Salticidae; genus Maratus; species Maratus speculifer. Next base: position 274,216,873 of record OZ025295.1, on the reverse strand, counting down.
AATTTATACAAAATAACCAAAAAAAAGGGGGGGGGCTTTTATTTTAAGCATAACACAGTGCAGAGAGATTCTGTATTAAGTTAAAAATGTAAACTACCTCATGAAATAAGTTAATAACTGCAAGATATTGGGGGAGGGATAATCTCCAGTCTTAAATTTCCGCAATAAAACGTTTCAATGCCCCTCTATAAAATTAATTTAGAGAAAATCTTGCAACAATTTAAGATTCTGAAACTTCAGAATTTTAAAAAATGTATGAATTCCCCCCCCCTTCCTCCAATTAATATAATTGAGGTATTTTAACTCTTTCAAGAACGGTGGTACATTTATGAAAATTCCCGGTTGGTACCAGAATTTTGATTAAAAATAGTTTATGATGTTAGGGAAATTTAGCTTTTTCTTGTTCAAAATTATATTTGTAAATTCCAGTATCTTTCATTTCAGCAATTTAAGTGATTTGACAACAATGGAAGTGATTTGGTCCGGAAAGGATTAAAATAGTTTAGATGCTGCAAAATAAATATTAAAAGTATTCGCCGACATGGGTATAAAATGTCTTTTGACTGGCACAAGATTTATATAATCCTATGTGCATCAAAAACAAGTACAAAATGATTATCATTGGGTATCAAATTTGTGCCCTTATATTAACTTTTTTATGCCAGAAATATCGGAATTCCTACGTATTTGTATCGAATACGTATCACTCATATCGCCGATTTTCGCCGTGGTGCCATATTTCTGGCACCACAAAGATAGCCCATCTAAGTATCGCCAAAGATATCGAAGGAAAGGACAGAATCGATACTTTTAGGTTACGAATCGCTGTTATCGAAATAACACCTCTAGTACTTGTCGGAAGATATCATTTTTGTACCAATCTGTTAGTTCTGTGTTTGCTGGGGCGCCTATCTCCTTCGGAAGACTTTGGGACCCTTGGTTTCCTATTTAAATATTGTTTGTCTTGATGTGTACTATCACCCCTTAAAGTTTGGACCATGAATTTAGAAACACCCTGTATATTTGCAAACAAATGTAAGAATTGACACAACAACTTTACAGCAAAGAATAATTTAAAACATGTGTATTCATAAAACGTAATGGCGGAATTTCTTGACCGATTCTATTTCGAGATACTACTTATCTATGTAAGTAATAACGCCATGCAAACAAAAATATAAAATAAGATAGAATAATGGCATGTAACTTCTCCTCTTCTGAAGGTACAAATTCTACAGACTTAGAAATCGACTTATTTTACGAAGAATTCGATATCAAGATGCAGTACTAAAAGATGCAGTAATTTTGCTCTTTTGACAAAAACATAGCAGCATTTAGGACATACAAATTTCTCTCTCTCTCTCTCTCTCTCTCTCTTTTTTTTTTTTTTTTTTTTTTTTTTTTTTTTTTTTTTTTTTTTTAACAATGACAATAATACCAGGGTTCGCACAGTTCTACCACTAAATTTTAAGAATATTTTCAAAGTGTTTCACTGCAGAAAAATATCGTAAACTCTGTTACTGAAGGTGGTGATTGCGAGTTTTGTGGTTTAAAATTTAAATGTAAATTTTCTTATTTTTAATAGTGGTGCCAGAGTCCTTGGAAATTACAAGGAATGTGCGAACCTTGATAATACTCTCTCGTGCATAAAATACAAAATAAACCCTCTTTTGAATAAGATGTCAAATTAATATAATAGTCCGGGAGCCGACCGTCGATTTTCCTATGTATCGAGTAAAAGGACCGGACATACATCAAAATGTAGGTCTCAATGTGCACATTAAGAATATCACTGTCTGCTAGGTCCTATCCTGCCGGAACGCAAGGCAGCCGCACTTTTATGACGTCAATTTTGAGTGTTTATCTATGTATCGAGTACAAGGACCAGACATACATCAAAACGTAGCTCTCAATGTGCACATTAAGAATATAAATGGCTGACACATACATCAAAATATAGGTTTCAATGTGCACATTAAGAATATCACTCGCTGCCAGGTCCTATCCTGCCGGAATCCGGTGACAGCCGCACATTTATGACGTCAAGTTTGAGTGTTTACCTATGTATCGAGTAAAAGGACCGGACATACATCAAAATGTACGTTTCAATGTGCACATTAAGAATATCATTGGCTGCCACAAACATCAAAATGTAGGGTTCAATGTGCACATTAAGAATATCACTGGCTGACAGGTCCTATCCTGCCGGAACCCGGTGGCAGCCGCACTTTTATGACGTCAATTTTGTGTGCTTACCTATGTATCGAGTACAAGGCCAAGACATGCATCAAAATGTAGGTCTCAATGTGCACATTAAGAATATCACTGTCTGCCAGGTCCTATCCTGTCGGAACCCGGTGGCAGCCGCGCATTTATGACGTCAATTTTGTGTGCTTACCTGTGTATCGAGTACAAGGCCAAGACATGCATCAAAATGTAGGTCTCAATGTGCACATTAAGAATATCACTGTCTGCCAGGTCCTATCCTGCCGGAACCCGGTGGCAGCCGCGCATTTATGACGTCAATTTTGTGAGCTTACCTATGTATCGAGTACAAGGCCAAGACATGCATCAAAATGTAGGTCTCAATGTGCACATTAAGAATATCACTCGCTGCCAGGTCCTATCCTGCCGGAACCCGGTGGCAGCCGCACTTTTATGACGTCAATTTTGTGTGCTTACCTATGTATCGAGTACAAGGCCAAGACATGCATCAAAATGTAGGTCTCAATGTGCACATTAAGAATATCACTGTCTGCCAGGTCCTATCCTGCCGGAACCCGGTGGCAGCCGCGCATTTATGACGTCAATTTTGTGAGCTTACCTATGTATCGAGTACAAGGCCAAGACATGCATCAAAATGTAGGTCTCAATGTGCACATTAAGAATATCACTCGCTGCCAGGTCCTATCCTGCAGGAACCCGGTGGCAGCCGCACTTTTATGACGTCAATTTTGAGTGTTTGCCTATGTATCGAGTACAAGGACCTGACATACATCAAAATGTAGGTTTCAATGTGCATATTAATAATATCACTGTCTGCCAGGTCCGATACATAGGTAAACACTCAAAATTGACGAAAAAAAAATAAGTCTGCTACCTGGTTCCGGCAGAATTGGAAATGGCAGATCATGATATTATTAATGTGCACTTTTAAACCTTCATATTTATTTATATATGGTCTTTAAATTCGATACATAGGTAGACATTCAAAATTGATGTCATAAAAGTGTTGCTGCCATCTGATACCGGTAAAATTGGACAAAGTAGACCCTTAAGTTTTTTAATATACATTTTCAAACCTACATTTTGATGTATGTCTTGGCCTTGTACTCGATACATAGGTAAACACTCAAAATTGACGTCATAAAAGTACGGCTGCCACCGCGTTCTGGCAGGATAGGACCTGGCAGCCAGTGATATTCTTAATGTGCACATTGAGACCTACATTTTGATGTATGTCCGGTCCTTGTACTCGATACATAGGCAAACACTCAAACTTGACGTCATAAAAGTGCGGCTGCCACCGGGTTCCGACAGGATAGGACCTGGCAGCCAGTCATATTCTTAATGTGCACATTGAAACCTACATTTTGATGTATGTCTGGTCCTTTTACTCGATACATAGGTAAACACTCAAACTTGACGTCATAAAAGTGCGGCTGCCACCGGGTTCCGGCAGGCTAGGACCTGGCAGCGAGTGATATTCTTAATTTGCACATTGAAACCTACATTTTGATGTGTGTGGCAGCCAGTTATATTCTTAATGTGCACATTGAGACCTACGTTTTGATGTATGTCTGGTCCTTTTACTCGATACATTGGTAAACACTCAAAATTGACGTCATAAAAGTTCGACTGCCTTGCATTCCGGCAGGATAGGACCTGGCAGACAGTGATATTCTTAATCCGCACATTGAGACCTACATTTTGATGTATGTCCGATCCTTTTACTCGATACATAGGTAAATCGACGGTCGGCTCTCGGACTATAAGCGTATCTGATATCTTATGAACTGAAAAACTTGCGAATTTTTCTCTCCTTAAACCATTATTTTTTCCGCGTTTGAGGCATTTTTAATTATATTAAAAATCATTCAGCATTTTTTTTACCCTTTTCCTAAAAGTAATAATAGCTTTAACTGCTTCGATATGTATGATAATTAAGAAGTCATACAATTTTATTTGTTTTCACAAAACCGTCCCCATTTCCACTCCTTCGTCCAATTTTGCCAGTTAATGATTTTGACGGAGATTTTCTCCACCTTCATTTTATGTATTAGTTTAGAAGGGATTTGGGTATTGGAAATTGGAATTAAGAACTGTAAAACAATCGAAAAAAATTTTAATGAGCCAAATTTTATTGAAATCCGATTCATAGAACACGAGATAAGACTGTGCTCTTGGTGTTGAAAATTCGGACTGAAAACTGTTTGAGAATAGAAAACTTAGTTGAATGAATCAAATTTCGTTGAAATTGTGCCCATAGAACCTTCTATAAAAATATCCCTCAGAGTGTCTTTCAAATGGGTAAAATTGTAATGTTGTTTTTTATGCATTTTGTTTTAAATGGTCAAAAAATATGATTATTTCAACATTATTTAAAAAACCTAATTGTAAATATGAATGTAATCCTTGAGAGTATTAATCATTCTAAAATGATTTGAAAATTCATTAAATGTATAGAATTATACTTTCTTAAATACTGTTTTTATTACAGTGAAACCTGGAGCTTAGTGAACGGAATATTACGTTCCAAACACTTAGAGGGGCATGCTCCTGGCGGTGAAAGGTTGAAGTAAAAACTATAAGTCAATCCTAAGCTAATAAAATGAACCGATTCTCTTTTAAATCGAGCACCTAGAACTCCAGAAAATAATGCGCCATTGATTGCCAAAAATTGTGGTAACTGATGTATATATTTAGAAAAACATATTTTTAAATATAAACAAAGAAAGGAAAACCTTGCGTATAAATGTTTAATTCCCATCAATAGATTGTTGCAACTGAAAACGCTAATAATCTTCGATTAAGTTCTTTTTATTTATGTTTTTAGCATTAGGCAACATTTAATATTTAATTTATTTTCATATCTTAAATTAGATAAGAAGTCGCCATATATCTTGAAAAGGATGTGTGTTTTAGTTCAGTTTTTAATGAAAGTTCGTCCCTGTTTTATTCATACTTTGAATTTTTGTTCATCTTTATTAGGTTTTTTTTAATAAGAAAATTTACGATCTGATGTTTACAAAAATTCGATATAACCTTCTACAAAATTTTCTACATTTACAAGTTGATATCTTTATTAGTTTTCTTACTTTCAGACAATTAGTAATAATTGTCATTTTATTTACAGTTATTCTGTAATGCTAGCCTCCTTCAAATTGTCCAAATCTATTCAGTTTTCGATTTGAGGAAAAGATGCTTTTTTTTTAATTGGGCCATTTCGGAATTTTTTAATTAATAACTCGGCTAATTAACAACAGCAAAAACAAAATAATCTATTTCTCAACTTGTGTCATGTTTTCACCTTGGATTACCCTCAATCAAGTTGTCAGACTTGTACGTGAAATAGATTTTGTTAATCATCGAAAAAAAAAATGCACAGACAGAGTAAAATTTGCTTTTATTAGTATAAAAAAAATTATAGTAAAATGCTTTTTTTAAACGAAAATTAAAATTCACCCAATATTTTAACCTTTTATCCGCCGTGAACTGATATATCATTTGCTAAGTTGTAGGTTTCACTGAAATAGAAGCATTTTTTTAAAATATATATAATTCTACAGATATAATCCAGTTTTGAAAAGTTAAGTTATGATGAACACTTGCAAGGATTACATTCATATACGTAATTAATTTTTTATGACATGTTGGAAAATTTTTAATTGTTTAGGATTTTATTAGAAACAAGGTACAACAGGAAAATTATTTAGAAGAAACTGTTTCATTGATTTATAATGAGCCTAAAAAATTAGTCTCAATAAAAAAAGCTCCATCTCTTAAACAAATTATATTTAAACTAAAGTTAACAAAATACTATTTCCATAAAACTCAGTTTTAGAAATTATTAAAATTAAACCTTAATCGTAATGTAAGCTGTTAAATATAATAAAAATCTGTTATTATGAGAAAGTCATTAATTAAGACTTTTATGCTTAATATCCCAAAATGAAAAAAAGCAAAATTTATTCCCCTTTGACTTAATCACAGAATTTTCCGCCATGATATTAAAACCCGATATCATTTTCACCATCTAAAACTTTGCGTATGCACCTCGCATATCCATATTCTTCCTTTTCTTCTAAATGGTATTCTAATTTGATCATTTTTAAATAATTTTAATTCAAAACTCAATTGCTTTTAGATGGAAACAGATACTAAACTGTTTATGTTCTTTTGAAGTGTAAACAAAAATTTCTGTATATAATAAATACAATAGAAAATATTCCTATAGGGTCACATAAAAATAACAAATTTTATGCTCTTGAACTCGAATTATTGCAAAGAACTTCTTTATTTGTTTGTCATACTCGGCGAAGTCAATTCATCCAGTTGAAAATCATCACATTCTGTAACAAAACGAAATAAAACCAAAACTCATCTAGTTTTGTAACAGATGATATTTTTAACATAAGCACGCATTTAAATTTCACCTTTTTTCACATTTTATAAGAAAATAGCAAAGAAAAAATACAATAATTTACTTTTTTCCCCTTTACTTTTAATAGAAATGAAGTGCTTTTGTTGCCACGATTATAAAACCGGTATTAAAAACTACAAAAAAATGAATACCTCAAAAAAAGTAATAATAAGGTGCAGTTTTTAAACAAATTGCATTTAAAAGTCCATTTTTTCCTATACGGTGATGTAAAAATTAAAAATGTGGAATTTTAAAAATTTGCAGCATTAAAAATTATAAAACCGAAATTTCACTTCAAATTTCAGTGTTACCATTCGCGAAATGACATATGCGTTACGCACAAATAAGTTTGGCCCTTATAATAATCATAGATAGATACAGTGAAAACAATTTTACAATTTTATCCTTTAGTTCAGCAGGCGGCGGTCAAGAGCTAGATATATAGACAACAGAAAATAATTGTTCTGTAAACTTAATAGTTTAAGGTATATTACCATATCTTATAATCGTGTGTAAATGACACTAGTATCAATTGATTATAACAAAGTCTAATCTGTCTGCTATACTACAATTTTGCTCAGAAGGTCATATGCATACAGAAATTATAATAAACTTTTAAATTATCAATTGCAATCCTTAATTTTCACATCAGTATTGGATTCTTTGGTAAATTTTATATTCCTTTACGAAACGAAAACTATTCGCAAAAATAGTTTAGCAATTAATTGAAGTTTAAACTTACAAATATATCTTTGTAATTCGGGTAATAGTAACTACTTGTCGGATTTAGTTGTAATTTTGAGTTTACACATTTGAATTTTCTAAAAATCAATTTCTATTTTAAAAAGTTATAAGCTACAATTTATAAATACTTGAATATAAATATCATTATAAATGTTATTTGAAATAAGTATCCGAAAAAAAACATGCTTGTAACTTACGAATTTTTGACAGAAATAAATTTCTGGACTTGAAATCTGTGATTTCTAAATTATAGCCCATTTTACCACGAAATTTTTAACTCCAGTTTAAAAAACTACCACCGTTGCATTTTTTTTTGAAATAAATAAAAATGAATTTAATATTGGGCACAATTTTAAACCTCCATAATTTCTGATGTACTTGGCCAAATGACTTTACTTTTAATATTCAACGGTACAGTTTATTGAAAAATCCAAATATGAAGACGATTTTATATGTTATTATTAAAAATTTTTAAATATCTGACTACTTCTATTTGCAGGCGAATTTAAAAATAAATTTTATTTATTAAGTATTACTCTAATCTCTTGATATCAGATACACTACTATACTATAATTTCCGGCAGAGTGAGTAAGGATCATGTATATTTTTACTCTATACGACTGTACATGATTCATTAAAACGTAAAATTCGCCAAAGTCTTAATCTCAAGAATATTTGTTTCATTTTATACGAGTTATTCATTTGTCACACACATATGGCGTTTGGCTTCCGGTTATTTTTCTCATTTATTTATTTTTATTGTACAACCTGTCACTATTCTTTATTTTTCGAAAACAATTCACAATCTTAACTCAAAATCATAAATTACCGTACATACTCGTGTATAAGTCGACACTCCTCTCCCCAATTCTTAAGCAATCTTTTTAAAAACTGATGTAAAAGGAAAAATTATTTGAAATCGAAGATAAAATAATAATAATAATAAATTTTTATTAAATTAATGCACATTCTTTTTCAATGTTTCTAATCAGACTTTTTTTTCAACGTTTTAAAGTTATGTAACTATGGAAAACCGTAGAAGCTTAAATAAAAACCTATTCGTATCAACTACTTAATGGTACTTAAAAATTAAAATTTCTTACAAAACCCTATTGATTCGAACCTTATTCACAAGGATAAATAACTGATTAGTCTGCTAAACAAATAGCACCTCTTTACATAATTATTGTTGATTTTTAGGGGAGGTATCCAGAAGCATTCTCAAATTTAGCTCTTGTTAAAAAGCAGATGAAAATGCTAAAAAAATGCCCGTCTGTGGAAAGGGGTTGCATCTCAAAAGAAAATGGATACAGAAAATTTATAGGGACATTATTGTTGATTTTTTTTTTTTCACTTTCGAACAAAGATGAAAAGCGCTTATGCATTCGGTTGTCTGTCCGTCTAGTCGTCTAGCTATGTTCCAACTCCCTTAAATGTACTCGGATTTTCATGCATTTGATAAAGCTTATTTTGGATCACCAAAGGATGTTTCGTATTGCATATGAAGTATGTACGATTAATGGTTCATTTACAGACACTCAAAAGAATTCGATTACATTATGGTATATGGGGAAAAATCGTTTGGAGAGTGTTTTAATGAAATTACACTAATACATATGCATTGAAACTCATATAAATCACTGGATTTCACTACGGCTACGTTAAAACTTAGCATTATTATTAATTTACGGGGACACACAAAAGAAATCGGTTACAGTACTGTCTTTGCGTAATATATGCTAAAGAGTATATTTTAAAATTCGGTATGCACTTTTAAATTTAATTATTTTTTGAAATATTACTCTTTATAGAGAAATTCTATATCTCATATATAGGGCTGCATAAAAGTATTGGCATACCATTCTCCTTATTAGAGGAAATTGCTGAAGGCGAAATTTCAACTGAAATATATGTGTCTCTTAAATGAACTAAATTTTGAAATGCATGCTATTAATAGATACAAATCTCTACATCATATGGAGGGCAGGAAAAATATTTGGATAATTTTCTGATTGTAGATGGGAACAGCTGAAATTCGGTTTTGAAATTATTTTGAATAGTTCCCAGTTCAAACAAAACTTTTAGTTAAAAAAAATATTAATATTTAACATTTAATATATATATATATTTATATGTGTGTGTGTGTGTGTGTGAAAGTGGTTTCAGAAACTTTTTGTTCACTTTTTTCTTTCTTAATTTCTTCTCAGACATCATTTGGCGTTTTAATAGAGTTGTGCTTTTAAAATAGGCTATTAGTACTGAAAGAAATGCTATCACTTTTTCATATGCTGAAAGGTTGGTGCGTGTTTTTTATTATTTAAATTTTTTCAGGAACATTTGGATTGGATTGAAAGTTTAATGTATGTAAGTGTTAGACGTCCCAATAATGAAGCTCCTTTTTTCCGTTTAATAAATTGCAAAATCAGACAAAATTGAGATTTCTTTGCAAAAACAGACTGTAAAGCATGGTGACTAAGGCAGCGAAATCCCTAATTCTAAGTTGGCTTGTATATATTTTCGTTCGTAAATATGAAATCACATAAATTTAAGGCTGTATGCTGCCGCAGGCTATGGATATAATACATTGGATTTGCTTGGAAAAATTTTTGTCGATAAAAAAATAAAAAAAAAAACATAGAAATCGAGAGACTTTTGTAAAAACAAATCTGGACATATCCACCACACTCGTATATACTCTGTTTTCACTTTAGAAAAAAATTGTTTAAAATTATTAAATACAAATTCAAAGAATGTTTACAAAAATAGACTGGGGCATGCATAGCACGAACAATTGTACGCTGCCGATGGTAGTAGGATCCTCAACTCTAGGTTCGTTTGGATAGAATTTCCTTTAAAAATATAACAGATATTCGAGAGCGTAAGGTTCCGAATTAAGTGGAGTCTCCAAATTAAATTCCCCCTATAAAAATGTCTGGTTCTAAAATTCTTTTAAAAGATACTTAAGTTTATACTTAAGATACCAAGTAATATACTTAATACTTTAGAAAGTATTAAGTATATTACTTGGTATCTTAACTTACCCTGACAAGTAATACCTTAAATATACTTAAGACACCAAGAGCATTTCAAAAACTTCGCTTTAAGTTGTGTTATATAATATTTATTTGTTATTAATATTTATTATATAATATTTATTATTATTTATTGATACTTTGTGTATTATAACATATATTTATTATAGAATATTTAATTTTTTTGACGCACTAATATCAGTCTTGTTATAAAAAGAAGAAAAGGGGAGAAATTTTTAGTCAGACACCAGCATGCGATTAAACATGAATATGAAAATCGAAATAAAAATGCATATAGAAAAGATAAACTTTTTGTTTCGATTTTGTAAAATGAAATCTTCTGTGTTATTAATAATCTACGAATGTTTCGTTTAAAAATTAATGGTCTATAGCCTTTTGCATTTCGAGTTTGTAAAATACATTCTCCTCATTAATCAGGTAACTAAATAATCTTCATGGCATTGAAGTTTACAAATACAGAGCCGCATTTGGCATTTTCAAAATTCAAATTATTTTGTTTTAAGGTTTAATTTGTATCAAAATTTGTTTTTCAGAATCGAATGTAGCAAAATCTTTTGCTACCTTCGATTCTGAAAAACAAATATTCCATCGAAACAAATATCTTTTCTGTCGGAAAGTTAAGCTATTCTATCGAAAGCAAATAAAGTTTCACATGGTTCGATATGGATGTATATTACTATAACATTAAGTAGAAACGGGAAAAAACTTGTAACACATTTTTATAAACATATTATGTTTATCTTAATACTTTAACTTCCGAAATTATGTGTAAATAAGGCAAAGGAAATACAGTGATACTGTGACTAGTTTTACATATATTCAGTTCTTCGTACATTAATTGTTGCACTCCCCTGCAAAAATGTTTGAATGCAAAATTTATTTTGATTATATACGTTAAATTAATTTATACAGAAATAACAGGACTCCATCTTAAATTGAACATAATAACAAAGAAAATCTAGAACATCATTAGCTATCGTAGTATATCATTTAATTAACTACGTATTGTAGGAATTGATAGAATGAATAAATCTTTTTAAATACTTTTCTAAGTTTTAATTAGATTCGTATAAAGTTTGAAGGGACAAAATTTTGCAACAAATATGTATATTAAATTTCAAGCTATTTGGTCGGATAATTTTTGTGCTGTTATATGAGAATAGATACACAGGTAGATTCACAAAATGGACAGATCAAACGATGACTGTAAGTGCTACGTATTCATGTATGTACGAACGCACCTAAAAATATTTATTTCAAGTACCTCTTCAAAAATTTAAAAAAAAATTTAAAAACTCTGTAATATTTTAGAAGAGAATTTCTAATGGATATTTTTAAAGAAAAATAATAAATAAAAAAAAATATATTTTAATTATTATTCTATAAAATGCATAACATTTTGCATTATCAAAAATGATTTCAAATTTGCTTCCATTAAAAATAGTTAACTTTTTTTAGGGGAAAATAGTTTCTGTCAACAAATGAATTTCACAGACATTTATATAAGAAGAGTTTTTCCATCCGAACTAATCTCGTAATATGTTTTTTCTTTCGAAAATCAAGTAAATTATAAGGTTGAACAGAAAGTTCTGAGAAATTTGTGAAAGCTGCGTTGTTTTGCGCAAATTAACAACAAAAACAACAAGGACAATTCTTCAATGTAGAGACCATCTTAGTTCACGACTGTTTGCCATCTTTCTGCCAGATTCCTGATTTACTGGAAGTACCATGGCGGCTCCTAGGAATAAAAAAACTCTTGACCTGCTTCTTCAACTTCATTAAGGGATTCAAATCGGTGGCCCTTGATAGAGTGTTGCAGTAATCAAAAGAGGCCATAACTGGATGGAGCCACGTTCGGACCGAAATTCCTGAACTCCTGTAAATATAATACTACTTGTACTCTTATAGTATACGATAAAATTCTGGGAACTATTACATTAAAAATTTTCCAGAACTTTTTACTCAACCTAATAATTTAGAACGCATCCTACTATCATTCATAAGGAATAATATACCATCATTTACGCAAATTCAAAGCTTCCTTTGACCACCTATAATCTTACAACGGATATTGATTTTTGATATTTTTTTTATTGTCAATGACAGTAGAATAAACGGAGTATTGAACACTTTTCAATTATGTTAGAAAGTGTTCTTAATTTAGCTATTTAACTTAATCGTGAAGTTATTGTTAATGATAAATCTGATTTCAAAATGCTTTCCATAGCCTGAAAAAAAAATTTCAGCTCTATCATATATTAACATTTTGTATAAATTATATATATATATATATCCATTAATACTATTATAATATATGAACCATTGAATTTAATAACTTATAGCACATTGAACATGGAAGGAAAAAATAAAATAAAAACATAATATGAATACAAATGGAATTTGTAGAACCAAAGCAGAATCTTCAGGTCCCAAATACTTTGGAACTACAAATGAAGTGTGTGTTTTCATCTTCGTATTTGCCATGAAAGAGCAAAACAATATGAATTTGGGACTACCAACTGGTTTAATTTTTCTGTTATTAAACCAGTTGGTCCAACCAAATTACACACATAAAAAAAACCAAATGAAGAAAAAACATTAAAAAAAGACACATCAAAACTACCAATTGGATAGCAAAATGAAAATGGAAAAATAAAAATAATTATCGTCAATATGATAATAATATATAAATTAATTAATTAAAAACAGAGTAATGGGATAACAGAAAAATTAAACCATACCTCCTATTAAGATTTAAAACAAAATCATTTAATTTGACTATTCTAAGCTAATCTCAATATCTTAATATAAGATGATTTAAGATTTAAGAATAGATAATTTTTATAAGTACCCTGTACACTTAGAAATAGTATTATAGGGATCCAATTTATTAAAAGTTAGGTACAATTTAATCATGTAAATTAATCAAATTATATTAATAGAATTAATTAATTTTACTAAACAATTATCCATTCATTAGTGTCAATTAAACATCCATTATAATTCGTTTTTCAATTTAACAAATGCATTTCCCTCTTTGATTGTACTCTTCCGTGATTGTCTGTTGCCTTCTGCTTTCCTATTGGCTGTTTCTTAGGCTTGTATCCTTTCCCGCATTTTGATTTCAGTCGTGCCGGTGCTTTCATAGTAGAATCACGTCTATTTTACGCCTGACGAAGATAGACTCATTTCTTTCGAAACGCCTAGAGATTTCAAGAATTTTTATGATGTGTTTAAGAAATTTTTATTTCTTCACACCAAACATTTGTCTTCGTTAAATTGTTTTCTTAAATTAATTCGGAATTTTTTTCCCGAAAACATAGTTAATCAAAAATTTCTAATGCAAGTGCTGATATTATTTGCAGGTCAGTGAAGTGTCTTTAACAAAATGTCATCGCAACTTTCTTTGAATAACGAACTTAAGTGAGATATTTTAACAAAGAATAAGATAATTCTCGCTATAAAAATACTTGTTTTTAAGATTTTATAACGAGTTGTTATACAACTCATTTTGTATGAAAAACGTTTATGATTACTGAATATAAAAAAACTAGATTGATAATGTATTAAATTAATACAAAATTCAACTCAACAGTAAAATCAAATTAAATTCGGTTTATTAACTCTTACAATTCGAATTTTTTTAATGTTAAATTGTTCTTTTAGTTCATAAAAAGTGTCAATTAAAACAAGATTATTTCGAACAGATATTCGAAACACCATGACTCGGCATGTACACTCTTAAATTGCTTACAAAATTTTATTAACACTCATTATTATATTATTACAAAATTTTATTAACACATCAACACGCATTAACACTCTGCAAAAATGTTTTTTACATTTAAAGAAATTTCAAAAGTTAATATTTTCTCTCTCTCTCTTTTTCTTTTTTTCTTTTTTCTTTTCTTTCTTTTTTTATGTATATTTTTTTAGCGTAGCTTTGAATTTGCAAAAGAAATTTCAAAAATTAACATTTTCTCTCTCTCTCTCTCTCTCTCTTTTTTTTTTTTTTTTTTTTTTTTTTTTTAGCGTAGTTTTGAATTTGCAAAAGAATTTATTCATGGAAAGTTAAAAGTTTTCATAATTTTTTATGTTTCTATAACTAAAAAATTCTAATTTATTAGAAAACTCATTGTACATTTTTCCTTAAGTGATAAAAAAAATAACCATACCGTATTTTTCTGAAGAAAAAAAATCTGTAGCGAGATAAAGTTTTTAGGCGAAAGAAACTCCAAAATAATTTCATTTGTCAATCTTTCTTTCATTTTGCTATGACGTGTGACAGTATGCTTTCGAAACTTCTTTACTTGAATTTTCGGAATAAAAAAGTTGCTCTGAAATCTAAAAGCAGGTAGAAAACATACTTGTTAAATAATTTTCTTTCTTAATATCATTTGACCAGTTTTTGCATAAAGCGTTTCGTTGTAAAACATTCGTGTAAAAAAAGAAAAAAAGTTACTTTAATGCAGGAATTTTTTTTTCTTTTTTAATAGATTTTTTTTCTTTTTTAATAGTTTAAAGCAATTTGTACGTTTTACAGAACATTAGTTAACATTTTTTTTCCTTTTCGATTTTCTTTAAGAATTTTATACTTTTTATATCTTACATTTTTGCACTCTTTTATTCAATTAAATTTACTTCATGTATGTAAATTGTAAAGATGGAATTTTATAAATCATTTTTTCCAACATTGCGCTATGCTAGAGTTAAAATTTGGACGTTTCGAACAACTAAAATGATAATTTATTACATAGCCCACCTTACATTTTTCCTTAAGTGATAAAATTAAAAAAAAAAAAACTATATTTTCTCAATAGTAAATGTTTTCTGTAGCAATGTAAAGTTTTCAGGCGAAAACAACTTGGAAATAATTTCATTTGCCAATATTTCTTTCATTCGCAATGACGGGTGACAGTGTGCTTTCAAGATTTCTTTACTTGATTTTTTTTTTAACAAAAAAGTTGTTCTGAGTTCTTAAAGCAGGTAGAAAGCATTCTTCTTGGATAATTTTTTTTCTTAATATCATTTGACCAGTTTGTTGCATAAAGTTTTTCGTTGTAAAACACTCCTGTAAAAAAAAAAAAGAAAAAAGTTACTTTAATGCAAGAAATTTGAATATTTTTTAATAGTTTAAAGCAGTTTGTACGTTTTATAGAATTTTAGTTCTCATTTTTTTTTTCAATTTTGTTTAAAGTTTTTATACTCTTTAAATCGCATATTTTTACATTCTTTTATTCAACTGGATTTACTTCATGTATGTAAAGATGGAATTTTTGTAATTCATTTTTCCAATATTGTGATAGGTTAGAATTAAAATGATAATAATAATAACAACCATATATATATATATATATATATATATTTATACGTATGTATATGTATATATTATATATTATAAACTACATATAGATATAGATATATAGATAAACGTTTTTCCTGTTGGTAGTTTTGGGGTCTAGGGGTCATGATCTGTGTAGATCTGCAAAAATTATTCAGAAATTCCAACATGGGAACGACCGCAATACGTAGTATTTCATACGAAATCTACCTAAAAAAGCAAAATAAAACATTAATTAATTTCGAATAGATATTCAGAATCTCATAATTCAGTCTATACAAAATCTGTTAAATGGATTCCAAACTTTTTTAAAGAAATGCATAAAAAATCTCAAAATGTTTTTTATATACCAGAAGACTTAAAAAGATAACATTTTCAATTCTCATTTTTTTCCCGCAAAAGAACACATTTGCTCTTGGAAAGCTAAAATTTTTCACAATTTTCACGTTTCTATAATCAAAAATGCTAATTTATAACATAACACATTGAACATTTTTCCTTAAATAATAAAATTTAAAAAATAATAACCATACTTTTTCTAAAGAAAAATATTTCTGTAGCGAGGTAAAGTTTTCAAGCGAAAGAAACTTGGAAATAATTTCATTTCTCTATCCTTCTTTCATTCGCTATGACGGGTGACAGTACGCTTTCAAGACCTCTTTACTTGAATTTTCGGAATAAAAAAGTTGTTCTGAGTTCTTAAGGCAAGTAGAAAATATTCTTCTTAGATAATTTTCTTTCCTAATATCATTTGACCAGTTTGTTGTCTAAAGCATTTCGTTGTGAAACATTCTTGTTTAAATATAGTTTCTTTCAGGCAGCAAATATAAGTATATTTTAATAGTTTAAAGTAATTTATACGTATTATAGAACATTAGCTCTTTTTTTTCCCTTTTCGATTTTCTTTAAAAATTTTATACTCTTTATATCTTACATTTTTGCACACTTTTATTCAACTAAACAACTTCATGTATGTAAAGTGTAAAGATGGAATTTTGTAAATCATTTTTTCCAACATTATGCTATGCTAGAGTTAAAATTTTGACGTTTCGACAACCTAATTGATAATTTATTACATAGCCCATCGTACATTTTCCCTTAAGTGATAAAATTAAAAAAAAAACTATATTTTCTCTAAAGAAAATGATTTCTGTAGCAAAGTAAAGCTTTCAGGCGAAAACAACTTAGAAATAATTTCTTTTGCCAATATTTCCTTCATTCGTAATGACGGGTGATAGTGTGCTTTCAAGATTTCTTTACTTGATTTTTTTTTTTTTTTTTTTTTTTTTTTTTTTTTTTTTTTAACAAAAAAGTTGTTTTGAGTTCTTAAAGCAGGTAAAAAACATTCTTCTTGGATAATTTTCTTTCTTAATATCATTTGACCAGTTTGTTGCATAAAGTGTTTCGTTGTAAAACACTCGTATAAAAAAAAGAAAAAAAGTTACTTTAATGCAGATAATTTGAATATTTTTTAATAATTTAAAGAAATTTGTACGTTTTACGGAACATTATCTCTAATTTTTTTTTCTTTTTCAACTTTCTTTAAAAATTTTATACTCTTTATATCTTACATTTTTGCACTCTTTTATTCAACTAAATTTACTTCATGCATGCAAAGTGTAAAGATGGAATTTTGTAAATCATTTTTTCCAACGTTGTGCTATGCTAGAGTTAAAATTTTGACGTTTCGACAACCTAACTGATAATTTATTACATAGCCCATCGTACATTTTTCCTTAAGTAATAAAAGTAAAAAAAAAAAAAAAAAAAAAACTATATATTTTTTAAAGAAAATGATTTCTGTAGCAAAGTAAAGTTTTCAGGCGAAAACAACTTAGAAATAATTTCATTTGCCAATATTTCTTTCATTCGCAATGACGGGTGACAGTGTGCTTTCAAGATTTCTTTACTTGATTTTTTTTTCTTTTGTACAAAAAAGTTGTTTTGAGTTTTTAAAGCAGGTAGAAAACATTCTTCTTGGAAATTTTCTTTCTTAATATCATTTAAGCAGTTTGTTACATAAAGTGTTTCTTTGTAAAACACTCGTATAAAAAAAAAGAAAAAAATTTACTTTAATGCAGGAAATTTGAATATTTTTCAATAGTTTAAAGAAATGTGTACGTTTTACAGAACATTAATACCTCATTTTTTTCTTTTTCAATTTCCTTTAAAAATTTCATACTCTTTAAATTTTTACATTATTTTATTCAACTAGATTTACTTCATGTATG
Organism: Maratus speculifer; assembly: GCA_964019185.1. Classification (NCBI taxonomy): domain Eukaryota; kingdom Metazoa; phylum Arthropoda; class Arachnida; order Araneae; family Salticidae; genus Maratus; species Maratus speculifer. The sequence goes on along the minus strand of OZ025295.1, from coordinate 274,198,860 downwards.
TAAAGATGGAATGTTTATAATTCATTTTTTCCAATATTGTGATATGTTACAATTAAAATGATAATAATATATATATATATATATATATTATATGCTATATATATATATAGATAGATAGATAAACTTTTTTACTGCTGGTAGTTTTGGGGTCTAGGGGTCATGATCGGTGTAGATCTGCAAAAATTATTCAGAAATTCCAACATAGAAATGACCGCAATACGTAGTATTTCATACCAAATCTACCTAAAAAAGCAAAATAAAACAAGATTTATTTCGAATGGATTTCGAAATCCCATAATTCGGCCTATACAAAATCTCTTAAGTTGATTGCAAAATTTTTTAAAGAAATGCATAAAAAATTCCAAAAATGTTTTTTACATATCAGAAGATTTAAAAAGCTAACATTTTCAATTCTCATTTTTTTCCGCAAAAGAACACATTTGCTTTTGGAAAGCTAAAATTTTTCATAAATTTTCACGTTTCTATAACCAAAAATGCTAATTTATTACATAAGACATTGTACATTTCTCCTTAAGTAATAAAATTTAAAAAACAATAACCATACTTTTTCTGAAGAAAAAGATTTCTGTAGCGTTGTAAAGTTTTCAGGGAAAAGAAACTTGGAAATAATTTCATTTGTCAATCTTTCTTCCATTCGCTTTGACGAGTAACAGTATGTTTTCAAAATTTCTTTACTTGATTTTTTTGGAACAAAAAAGTTGTTCTGGGTTCTTAAAGCAGAAAGAAAATATTCTTCTTCGATAACTTCCTTTCTTAATATCATTTAACCAGTTTGTTGCATAAAGCGTTTCGTTGTAAAACATTCGTGTATAAAAAAAGAAAAAAAAGTTACTTTAATGCAGATAATTTGAATATTTTTTAATAATTTAAAGAAATTTGTACGTTTTATGGAACACTACCTCTATTTTTTTTTTCTTTTTCAACTTTCTTTAAGAATTTTATACTCTTTATGTCTCACATTTTTGCACTCTTTTATTCAACTAAATTTACTTCATGTATGTAAAAATGGAATTTTGTAATTCATTTTTTCCAACATTGTGATATGTTAGAATTTAAATTTTGATGTTTCTACAACCAAAAATGATAATTTATTACACAGTCCATTGTAAATTTTTCTTTAAGTGATAAAATTAAAAAAAAATAATAATGACTGTTTTTACTCTAAAGAAAATGATTTCTGTAGCAATGTAAAGTTTTCAGGCGAAAACAACTTGGAAATAATTTCATTTGTCAATCTTTCTTTCATTCGCTATGACGGGTGACCAGTGTTGCCAGTGGGCTACTTTTTAAAAATTTAGATTTCATCATTCACACCACTTTTTTGAAACGGTAAAATTTCTTATGTTTTCGCCCTAATTAATATGCCATTTAAAAAGGCGCATTGTACCAGTTCAAAAAAGTGGTGCCGATCCAGAATCTGATTTTTAAAAAAGTAGCCCATCTGGCAACACTGCGGGTGACAGCTTTCGAGGTTGCTTTACTTGATTTTTCAATAAAATGTTGTTCTCAGTTCTTAAAGCAAATAATAAACATTCTTTTTAAATGAATTTCCTTTTAATTACTTTTGACCAGTTTGTTGTCCAAAGCGTTTCGTTGTGAAACATTCTTGTAAAAAAAAAGTTTCTTTAAGGCAGCAAATTTAAATATTTTTTAATTATTTAAATGCAATTTATACTTTTTACAGAATATCAGTTCTTACTTTTTATCCTTTTCAATTTTCTTTAAAAATTTTATACTCTTTCAATCTAACATTTTTACATTCTTTTATTCAAATAAATTTTCACTTCATGTATGCAAAGATAGAATTTTGTACTTCATTTTCTCCAATATTGTGATATTCTAGAATTAAAATGATAATAATAATAATAATACATATATATGTAATATATTTCTTGTTTATTTTTACATTGTATGTATAATTTTTTGCGTTATTTAACGTTATTAATTTTAAACCGGAAACATGAATTTCCCAAATTATTAGATTTATTGGATTTATCAAATTTTCATTGAAATAAATAGAAAGGAGAATGAGATATTTAGTTACGTATCCGTTTGTTCATAGATTTATCTTGTTTATTTTTTTTTTCTTAAAATGATCATGTAAATTTTGTACTTATTACAAATACTGAAGTTTATATGTACTTACTTAATTCTTATATGTTTTGTATAAATAAATTTTATATTTTCACGTTTAGTTTTTTTTAAGACAATTTGATTGCAAAGATTTGACTTATAATGCTCTTTAGTTTTATTTAAATACTCTTATTTAAATATTCTTAAAATTTAAACCGGGTAGATCATGCAACTTGTACTGGGTGTCTACTCTCAACGGTGGCTAATGGCTAATTTCTAAATCGTTAATCATAGACATGTAGTTCAACTTACAAAATTATTTTTAAAAAGAAAAAAAATACATTTTTTTTTTTAAATAGGGTCAATAACTTTTTTTTAAAAAGAAAGAAATTTAAAGATGTATACAGTCTTTCGGTCTTAAAAGTTGCATTTTGTAAAATATACCTACTGCACTTACAAGTGGTCTCGTTTATATAACACTAAAATAGACCGAATTATGAAACTTTAAAAATGCATGACTTATAACCAAATTTCTGCATGTAAACACAAATAAGTTTGGCATGCTCTGAGCAGTCATATGCAAAATGCTCAAAGTATTCGAAGAATTTGTTTCTTGTGTATCTATGCTTTGAAAAAAAGCATACAAGTTTTACGATTGAGTTAACTTTTATTAAGTGTTACATTAGCTAAAATAATTGTATTTTAATATATTTTATTTTGTAAGGATTTGGGACTGGTTCTTTTCATGATTTCTTTTTTTCAAAAATTATGGGGTTTTTTTTGTAAGTTTTTATTTAACTTCAACGATCTTATGTATATGTTTTTGCAGTTCAAAATTTGTACTCGAACTTTACTCACTTTCAAGTATCCAACCAAAGATTAAATATTATATACTGACGTAAATCCGATAACAATCTAATATTGTTATGATTTTTGGTGGTTAACATGCTTATTTTACACTATACTTATTTTGCAAGATAACACAAAAAATTTTCGATAGATTATCGCCAAGAAGTGTTAAAAAAATTTTAGATCACATACCATGAGACTGCGATGATTATATATATATTTTTTAATTATTATGTATGTTTTATCACTGAATCTGAAAGTTACCCTAATTTTTAACCATCATGTCACGATTTTTCACAAATGATAAATTGTCAAAGATAAAAAAATAACAAAAATCAGATATTACAAAAAAAGAGATGGCTGTGTTTTTTAACTTTTGATAATTCATTTTTATGTACTTCTTAGTTGTAAATCTGAAAATAACCGTCATAGTTAATCATCATGCTAGAATTTTTTGCAAATCATAACTGTCAAAGATAAAATATAGGAAAAATATGATACAGTAGTACCCCGCAAATCCGGACCCCGCAAATCCGGATCTCCGGATAATCCGGATCGATTTGGTGGATTTTTTTTTTTTCAAGTTTGAGAAGTGATCGGCAAATTTCCATAACATAAATTTATTTCGACCTCATATTCTGAATAAATAAGTATTTTCTGAAATTTTTTCGGAAGAATACCTCAAGCTTTCTTATTTAAACTCTTTAATGTTATCTCTGAAAGGAACAACTATACATCATTTAAGCTTTGCCAATTCCAATTTTCACACTTTTCTATTTAATCTATTCGGTAAATGTCATCTTAAGCTCACTGCTTAATGAAGTTTTACTAAGAGCATTGCAAGAAAGCAAAGTAAAATAGTCCTTATAGACGCACTGAATGATAAGGATCGTGATATGATCTTTGTCAACCAGTCCATATGACCTCTGTCTATCAACTACTCTTGGAAACAATCTTCTTGAGACTGTTTCCTTATATTCGTGCCAAAACCCTTCTACAAATCACTTGCGGAAAATTGAAATAAAAGGAGGAAGAATGCTCAAGAGAATGCGTGACCATGTGGCCCTCAAAAATGGTAGAATATGACAAATTTTATAATTACAAAGTAAACATTTTTACTGTCTGTAAATATTGATTATGTTCAATATAAAGGTGATTTTCTTTGCATATTATACATAATTTTATTTCATTTTTACACATTCTCCGGATAATCCGGATTTTCGACAATCCGGATTGGGCCTGGTCCCAATTAATCCGAATTATCGGGGTTCTACTGTACTATGAAAAGACGCAAAACTTTTTTTTATTTAATTTTACTTTATTTAAATTAATATTTGATTCAATTTTTTGGCTTGTATTGGAATTTTTAAAGCTAAACAGCTGAGGACTCCGATGTGGTATGGGAGAGGATTCAATTTTAACGTTAAACTTTACAATTTGCGAAAATCTCTGACGCGATCGTTAAAAATGAAGGTCATTCTCGGTTTCAGCAATAAAAAATACACAAAAAAATATTATCAAAAGTTAAAACATATTTGTTTTAAAATGTCAAAGTTTCGGGGTTTTTTTTTTTTTTTTTTCATTTTTTAATTTTGAAATTTACAATTTGCGAAAAATTTTGATGCAATAGTTAAAAATGAAAAGCATTTTCGGATTCAATGGTAAAAAATACATAAATATCAGTTATCAAACGTTAACAAAAACAATATACGGATATATTTTATAGAATCAAATTTTCGCCATTTTTTTTAATTTTAAAATTTACGAATTGCAAAATATCTAAATGTGATGGTAAAAAAAAAGAGTAAATTTAGTAACACACAATACATAATAATAAATTATCAAAAGCTAAAAAAAATGACCTACACTATATTTTGCAGCCCCACCAGTGGCCGAGAGGTTCGGACTTCTCAACTGGTAGACGGCAGGTGCTGGGTTCAAACCCAATCGCGGCTGTCGGCCTAACCGTTCGGAGTTTTCGTGGTTTTCTTCGAACCTTGCGTAAATACGGGTTAGGTTCCCTTAGAAAGACCCCCACGAAGGGCACTCCCCCCTGGTCCTATATCCCTAGCGTAGATAATCGGACATCAAAAATCAACCAACCTATATTTTGCATGCTAGTGTAATCTGATAACATTTTAAAATACGTATCATTTTTTAAAGAACTGAGGCTGTTAATTTTCATCATTTTATTTTACAAAAATTCTGTATTTTTTTCTTTATGTGTAAATTACAAATTGCATATTTTGCATAAGTACTTTAGAATAATTAATTATTTCAGATTTATATTGCAACTAGCAGCCTTCGCCCGCTACGCTGGTCAATTTCTCTAAAATAATCTAGAATCAAATGAAATATATTTAAATAAACAAACTTAATATCTAATCAAATACCCACAATTTTTGACTGATTTATGTAATCCTACATTGTTTAGTTGCCGATTGGTTGTTCATGTTGGCGACAAAATACCTCTAAAATGACTCAATAACTGACAAATTACGAAGTTACTAAAAGTATTTAACAATTTTTTTAGTATTTTACTTTCTTCTATCTTTAATAGAAGAAAGTATTGTAATCGAAATTTTTTTCGACTTCCGGTTTTCGAAGGATTTACATATTTCAGGGGTCAGAGATTCCAAAAAACATGTTTTTACAAAATGTCTGTCTGTCCGTGTGTCTGTGTGTGTGTCTGTGTGTGCGTCTGTCTGTGTGTATGTCGCCATTCTACCATCAAAAAGGGTATGAATTTATGCATAGAATTGAACCAAATTTTTTGTCAATGATTTTGTCTGTGGCAAGCAGGTCCTACTTCAGTTTTGAAATATTCCGCCGGAAGGGGGCGCTGCAATCACGATTTTTGTGCCATTTTCGATGTTGTACCGACCAAAAGTATATGAAGTTATGCATCGAATTGAACCAAATTTTTTATGTAAGTGTATGACTATAGCTAGTTGGTTCTCCCAGAATTTAAAAAAAATCTGCCGGAAGGGGGCGCTGCAATCGCGATTTTTGTGCCATTTTTAATATTGTACCGACCAAAAGTATATGAAATTATGCATCGAATTGAACCAAATTTTTTGTGTAAGTAGATGGTTATGCCTAGTTAATGCTCCCTGAATTTGAAAAAAATCCGCCGGAAGGGGACGCTGCAATAGCGTACTTTATGCCATTTTCAATATTGCACTACCTAAAAGTGTATGAAGTTAGGTCTAGAACTGAACTAAATTTTTTGTATATGATTGTTTTTTGGTAAGGCAAGTAGGATCTTCCTGAATTTGAAAAAAAATATCTGCCTATCATTCTGTTGTCTATCGGCTCGAGCAGAGACGGATATTTGTTTTTACTCATAGTAATTGACTGAAGCAGAAATTTCAGATGAAAATCACAATTGGTATGATATTGAATTAAAATATTAAAGGGCATTAAAATGAGTAACTTTAAAAAAAAATGTACGTATGAGATAGAAGAAAGTTTTGGGATTGGCACACCCAACTAGTTTTAATCCTGAATTCTACTTGAATTTATTCTACCTGAATTTGCTTCTGAGGTATGACGAAACATGTTATTATTTTAGACCATCCGTTCAACTTCCTAAGAGAGATATTTTATATATATATAGATAACGAATAAAAATTTCAGGTTTTGCGCCGAAGAGGAAAATTAGGAAAATGCGAAATATCTCACAAATTACTGGATTTAAAAGAAATTGTAGTAGAATTGTTTAGTACCATTCGATTCAGCATGAAAAAATACACTAAAATATGTTATCAGTTGAAAAATAACTACAAAAGCCGATTTTTAAGGAATTTTTTTAAAGTTCGTTCTTTTTTTTTACCCCCCTTAGGGGTGGAATTTTCAAAAATCCCTTCTTAGCGGTACTCTACGTTATAAGAAGTATTTTTACCCCAATTTTCAACATTTTTGGTTTGGTAGATTTTTTTTGTGCTGCGATTAATACGAAATCCAGACTTTCTTTTATATATATAGATAAGGATTGAAAATTTCAGGTTTTTTGCGCCAAACCCATCGCCATATTAGGAAAATGTGAAGTATCTCACGAACTGCTGGATTTAAAAGAATTTGCTTAGTACCATTCGATTCAGCATGAAAAAATACCCCATAATATGTTATCAATTGAAAAATAACTACAAAAGCCGATTTTTAAGGATTTTTTTAAAAGTTCGTTCTTTTTTTTACCCCCTTTAGGAGTGGAATTTTCAAAAATTCCTTCTTAGCGGCACTCGATTTTATAAGAAGTATTTTTACCCCAATATTCAACATTTTTTGTTTGGTAGATTTTTTTGTGCTGTGATTAATACGAAATCCAGACTTTCTTTTATATATATAGATAAGGATTGTAAATTTCAGGTTTTTTGCGCCAAACCGATCGCCATATTAGGAAAATGTGAAGTATCTCACGAACTACTGGATTTAAAAGAATTTGCTTAGTACCATTCGATTCAGCATGAAAAAATACCCTATAATATGTTATCATTTGAAAAATAACTACAATAGCCGATTTTTAAGGAATTTTTTAAAAGTTTGTTCTTTTTTTTACCCCCCTTAGGCGTGAAATTTTCGAAAATCCCTTCTTAGCGGCACTCGACGTTATAAGAAGTATTTTTACCCCAATTTTCAACATTTTTGGTTCGGTAGATTTTTTTGTGCCGTGATTAATACGAAATCCAGACTTTCTTTTATATATATAGATTTTAACTTCACTTTTAAACATTTTTTAAATATTTCTGGAAAATTATATTTCTACTAAATTTGTGAACGATACCTAATTTGCAGCAAAGAATAGACTGCAACTTTACACAGCTATTACTCGGTTAATTTTAATCGTAGAATAGCGGGACTTTTCTTTTGTCTGACTTGAGAGTGTAATAGAATCATTTTACTAAATATAATTTATAAGTCCGGGGGACCGTATAAAAATTAAAATTTCATATGTTTTTTATGAAATGTTTTTATTGACCCAAATAGCTTTAAGATATTTCTGTACCTCATTGAAAACATGTTTGTAATCAAAGCTATGTGTATATGTCTAATGGTTAAGGAATTAGCCATAGGCTACCGTTGTGAGTGGACACATAGTATAATTTGCATGAACTACCTGGTTTAATTTTTTTAAAGTTACTTAAAGTTTTCTAAACAGGATCTGACATACCATATAAAGAAAAAAACAAAAATGTATAAAATAGACCTGCCTAGTCGAGCTGACCCTTCTCTATGGGGGGCCTAAGAAAAAATCTTACCATGTTACTCATGAAAAAAGTTTGATGAAAGATATATGTACATTTTTATTTTTTGACGTTAAAATGTGATTTGAAAAATGTTTGTCTGCAAACACGGACCTAACTGAATACGGAAAGGTTCGGATATTAATTCAGTGAACATTAGCGTTTGGAAGCTGAATTGAATCTCCAGAATGTCATTGTAAAATCAGGGCTCAGTTGCCTCATTTAACCTTTAATATCATATGCAGGGCTACTCGGTGAACTTGGGTGATTTTCCAATTGTAGATGGAAATTATTATTATTATTATTATATATAATGGCCATTTCTGGACAGAGAAAATAATCTTTGCTGTATTGTTTGTGATTTGAACACGAATTGTTTTCGAAATCTGCTCATAAAATCAACTAATATATGACTTTTATAAGAACAATGAATTTAATAACAATTAATTAAATAATAATAATTTAAAGCCGTTTTTAATAAAGCAGGTTTATACATACAAGAATTGTTCATTAAAACCACAGCCTATAATTAAATCGTAACTTAACTGACTACAATTTATTTATTTCCTACTTCAAAAGATATATAAAATTCAAGCATTTTAAAATGGTTCTTTTCCAATATGAAATTCAAAAGAAACAAAATCAAATTCGAATGGCAAAATCAATATAAAAAGAAGGAAAAAAATACGAAAAAAATACGTAAATTTGATTTACAAAATTTCTTATAAAAGAAAATAAAACGGCTCAGAAAAATGAAATATTTTTTCCCGCATAAAAGAAACTTAAAAAGTTAACACTTTCAATTCTTCGTTTCTTAAGAGCATGAAATGCATTTATTCTCGGTAATCTAAAATCTTTCATAACAATTTTATCGTTTTTACAATCGAAAGTGATAATCTGTAACAAACCTTACTCTCCATTTTTTAAAATACATTTCAAAAACGAATTTCCAATTTCAAAAGGTATTTTAATGATACAGCGAAAAGAGAATTTAAATTAAAATATAACGCAGAAATATGTTATATTGATTATGAAAGAAACTTGACAAATCTATGTTGTATTTTTTAAAAATAAATTTTCCACAATTTGAATTTTTACATTTCTAACTTTGAAAAAAATGTACTTTCAAATGTAATGTAATTGAAAATTGCATATTAATTTACTCTTTTATGATTTTTAAATTATTTTCCATGTATTTTTAAAAAATATTTTTTTAATATCCATCTGCATCGCTGAGAGTTTGATTACAATAGATTTGTAGCTATTTGCACGAAAAACAATGCAAATAGTTCAGCATTTGTTTCAATTAATAGTCTATAACAAAATTTAAACTTTATAAAGAAATAAATGAAAGAAAATAAAGAAAGAAAAATAAATGCATCTGGACAAATTAGAACGACCATTAGGAAAATAATTCTTTTTAACTAATGTAAGATTAACTAAGAGCTTGAACTTCTGACCACGAAAAAATATAAACTGCTAAGAAAAAATATGTATATATATCGTGAAAAATTACCCCTGTTTTTAAAGACTATCTATTTTCTGACCAATCAGAAGGCTCCATAGGTGTTTATTTTGTGCTCCCATTAGTTAAAAAATTGATAGTCTTTAAAATCATAGATAATTATTCACAATATTTTTAAGAGTGTACTGATTCTTATCTACAAAAGGAAACCAATTTTTATTCACATGTTAACTCGCCCCTCAATAAATTAAATCAGTTCAATTAAATGGCTACATTCATTCTCGAAAAAAATCGATAAGAAATAAAATGAAGATATCCATTGCTCAAAAGCAGAATGTTTCAATGTTTCCCATTCAGCTAAATAAAGGTAACATGAGGTTATATGTGGCAACTGGATCATAAATTTACATTTTGATTCTGAAGTTTCAAGCAATTTACCTTCGAAAAGCAAATGTTCCCTTGAATTTAAGTTTGAAACTTTGTAAATGCGTTAAGTGCGTTCAGTTAGATTCACACTAGCAGACTAATTTTCAAAATAACATTTTAATATTAAAAAATAAATAGTTACTGCTACATCACTGAGAAACATTTGTGGAAACGTTACTCCGTAAAATTGGTGGCAGCATTGCTGCCTCCAATTTTATGGAGTATTTTAACCGTTGAAACCGGTGTAACATTGTCATGTTACACCAGTAATATATGTTTAAATTACACCATTACATATGTGAAAATTTTATTCCATGAAATTGGAGGCAGCATTTGCCACCATTTTTACACCAATTGTATGGAGTAACGTTTCCACAAATGTTTTACAGTGCGTGTTTAATCTTTCTTTTTTCATGGGTCAAGTTGCCCCATTTTATGGGGTAACTGAACCAGACAGATCTATGTTCAACGTGCCTTTTTTATGTTATGAAACAGGTAATCATTGAAAAAGTGTAAATATCTTTAAAAAATTTAAACCAGACGGATCATCTATATTATAAATTATCTAAAGAGCGCTGTAAAGGAAACCTTCTCTGACATAGTGTCTAAAAAAGCAAAAAATGTGAAATTATTAGATTTCTTTATACAAAATATAAGAATTATGTACATAAGTACTATACTATAGTACATATTTACTTTAGTATAGCTTATAAGTTTATTAGTATTAGCGGGCAGGGACAGAGGCCTTAAGAAAATTGGCTCATTAAAAAAAATAATGTATACTTTTAATAATATATTATGCGATTTCCTTTAATACAAGCAAGAAAAAACAAGTTGGAAATTGCACGTGAAGCGTAGCAAACGAGGTGCGTTCGTACGATAACGAAGTTTTAAAAATATTACTCTCATATATCAATCTCATAAAATTGTAAATAGTGAATTACAAATAAAACGCTCATCAAACAATGTTCTCTTTATACCATTATGTAATGGAATATTTTTGTGTGGCCTTGTAAATCAATAAAAAATGTTCTTTGCATCACAAATTATGTAAAATGTATATTATAATATGTACTTTATAATTGCATATAAATTTTATTAAGTTCGAATGAGTGCAACACCATTAAAATGCATATGAAACATTTTCCCCCATTGACCGTAATGTAATTGAATACTTTTGATTGCCCCTGTAATTGATCTATGCACCCGATTATCAAAAATTTTGATATAACTCGACAAAATTATGTAATAACTATGTATTTTAAATTTCAAACGATTAAAATGCATTTGAAACTTTTTTCCCCATTGACCGTAATGTAACGGAATACTTTTGATTGCCCCTGTAATTGATCTATGCATCCGATTTTCATAAAATTTGAAATGACTCGACAAATTATGTAATAATTATGTATTTTAAATTTCAAACGATTCGGTTGGGTAGTTTTTGCGTTGTTATATGCGGACAGACAGACGGACGGACTGAGCGACAACAATAGGTGCTACGTATTTACATAATTACGAACGCACCTAAAAAGGAGAAAATAATTTCCCGTAACAAGAAAAAATATTTATAACTGTTGGGGTAACTGGATTCCACATGGCCCAGTTAACTCTGATACATGTTCCAGTTATCCCATTCTTAAAATATTCATGGGGTAACTGGAACAGTGGCCTTACTTTTGAAACATGAAGTAAATAGGTATAGATGCCTACTAATGTTAAGTATTTATGTACCGTATCTTAAAAAGGTAATTGTTTAAAAAATACTTGCTATATTTAAAAAAATAAATCGAGGAAGTTCAATCAAATTGATACTTTTTTTTAAAGCGCGAATTTTCAGTAATTATTCAAAACAGTGCCACAGTTATGATGGAGTCGATACATGCTGTTTAAGAACGAGAGATAAGGCTGCATTGCTGACAAGAGAAAAAAACTTAAAAGTCATGAACAGTTTCTATAAAAACAAAATCCCTATGTCCCACTTATTTCGTTGGTCCAGTTATCTCAGCTTATCTTATCAAAAGTTTGATGAAATTCCGTGCATTAGTTTTGGAGATAGAATTTATCGTACAAAAAGCAGCATAGTAGCTCCACTTGTTGAGCAATTTACACTAAAAACTAATCAGCGGCAATTAATGTCATGTACTAACTAAATATTAACTTTTATTAAATCCCGTGATTTAGTTCTTGACATAGAGCGCCCATAAAATTTATGTCACATACAGACACATAGACTCACAGACAGACTTACAAACACACATTTTGTAAAAATTTGTTTTTCATGATCTCTGACCCCTAAAATGTGTGAATCCATCGAAAACCGGAATTCAAAAATTTTCATCAATCGAATATTTTCTTCTTCTAAAGATATAAAAAAGTAGAAACAGATAAAGAAAAAGTTATAAATAGATAAAAAGAAAATATGAATAAACAAAACGAGTAAGAATAATTTGCTAAACCAAAGACGTATCTTAATTCATAATCTATTCAAAATAAAATATCGAGCTATTGATTTTTGCAAATCTGACTCAGTTTTTAAAATTATACTTAATCATGCAACTGTGATAATGTTTCTAACTTTGTTTTTTTATTCTGGAAACAGCTTCTTCATATTTATTTCCGAGTTTAATTTTTTGTAAATTTTTATTCTTTCTTCATTTACCAGAATACTTTATTTGCTTTCATCAGCAAAAAACAATTTGATTCCAATAACTATTATCTTCTATGAACCCCGATTTTTCAAATGATAATCTTAATTTTCCAATCCTTTTCACTCACATTTTTTTTCTGTAGATCTTCCAAAAAAATTTCGAATAATTTACGGATTAATGCATGCGATATTTTCGGTGTAGATTCAGCAGAAAATTTTATTGTTCTGGACATTCAATTTTTAAAGGTTTTTTCGTGACAAATCATTAATCATATGGGAATAAATGTTATTTCTCGTCTTTTTGTCTTTCGTTTTTTTAACTACACAATCTTATATCATTTGAGCGTAGACATGATATATATTTTGAAATGAATCCATTCCATATTTATGCAGTATTTATGGAAAAAGAACTTCATATATTAAACAAAAACAAAATTGCAGAACAAATTTTAAAAAATCCACGTCGTCTAAACCCGAGAAGGACCAGATACTGTATTAATGATTCACTGGACAATTTTTAATATTTTTATGAAAAAAAAATATTTGAAACCTATGTATCTGCTTGAAAATAGGAAAAATCAATGGATATAGATCAATAGAAATAGATCAATAGATGTGTCAATAGATAAAAAGAAAATATAGATAAACAAAACGAGATAGAATAAATTTAGAAAAAAAGACATGTTTTCATTCATAATCTATTCCACAGAAAGTTTGTAACAATTCATTTTTGGAAATCTGACTCACTTTTCTAAAATTATATACTTATAATCATGCAACTGTGATAATATTTCTAACTTTACTTTCTATTCTGGAAACAGCTTCTTCACCCTTATTTCCGAGTTTAATTTTTTGTAAATTTTTATTCTTCCATCATTTACCAAAAATACTTTATTTGCCTTCATCAGCAAAAAATAATTTGATTCCAAGAACTACTATCTTCTATTAACCCCGATTTTTCAAATGATAGTCTTAAATTTCCAATCCTTTTCACTCACATTTTTTTCGCTGTTCTGCAAGTCTTCTAATAAATCTTCGAATAATTTGCGGACTAATGCATACGATATTTTCGGTTTAGATTCAGTGGAAAATTTTATTGTTCTCGTCGTTGACTTTTTAAAGGTAATTTCCTGACAAATCGTTAATCATACAAGAATAAATTGTTTGTTGTCCTTTTGTATTCTTTTTAACAGCACAATCTTATTTTTTATATCATCTTAGCGTACACATTCCCATTTTTGTAACATTTTAGCTTATATATTTTATAATTAATGCGTTCAATATTTTCTTCCGGTCAAATGTTATATTTTGAATTTCAATAAGATTTTAAAGAGGTAGGGATTTGTTCAGAATTTAAATATGTTAAAAAAAATCTTTTAATTGTAATATTATATTAATAGTATGAAACTGAGTTACTAGAATTTGCATTAAACCTTATAAGGCAAATATTAACTTTTGAGTAAAAAAAATGCACAAACAAATTATTTTACAAATAAACGTGAAAATAATTTCTGAAACAAAAGACATGTTGTATTTCATAGTATATGAAAAATAAAATATTGAATGATTCATTTTTGCATATCTGATTCACTTTTTTAAATTATACTTAATCATGCAACTGTGATAATATTTTTAACTTTATTTTTTATTCTGGAAAGAGCTTCTTCTCCCTTATATCCGAATTTATTTTTTTGTAAATTTTTATTCTTCCATCATTACCAAAAATTCCCTTTATTTTTTAGCAAATAAATTTTTATTTGCCTTCATCAGCAAATTGAAATAAAAAGCAATTTTTATTCCAATAACTATTATCTTCTATTAACACCCGATTTTTCAAATGATAATCTTAATATTTCCAACCCTTTTCACTCACATTTTTTTCACTGTTCTGCAGATCTTCTAATAAATTTTCGAATAATTTACGGACAAATGCACGCGATATTTTTGGTGCAGATTCAGCAGAAAATTTTATTGTTCTTGACTTTGAATTTTTGAAGTCCTTTCCTGGCAAATCATTAATCATGCAAGAATAAATTTTATTTTTCTTTTTTTTCTAACTACACAATCTTATATCATTTGAGCGTAGACATGATATATATTTTGCAATTAATCCGTTCAATATTTATGCAATACTAATGAAACAAAAACATAATTTAAAAAACAAATTAAAATACAAAAAAAAAAAAAAAAAAAAATCCACGTCGTATAAACCCGAGAAGTGTCATGTATTGTATTAATGCTTCACCGGATTATTTTTAATATTTTTATGAAAAAAAAATATTTGAAACCTATGCATCTGTCTAATAATAGGAAAAATCAATAGATATAGATCAGTAGAAATAGGTCAATAGATGTATCAATAGATAAAAAGAAAATATAGATCAACAAACGAGTTAGAATAATTTGAGAAACAAAAGACATGTTTTCATTCATAACCTATTCAAAATCAAGTATCGAACGATTCATTTTTGGAAGTCTGACTCACTTTCTTAAATTATATTTAATCATGCAACTGTGATAAAATTTCTAACTTTGCTTTTTATTCTGAAAACAGCTTCTTTATCCTTATTCCCGAGTTCAATTTTATGTAATTTTTTTTCTTCTAAAAATGCTTTATTTGCTTTCATCAGCATAAAACAATTTGATTTCAATAATTATTATCTTCTATTAACCCCAATTTTTCAAATGATAATCTTAATTTTCCAATCCTTTTCACTCACATTTTTTTTTTCACTGTTCTGCAGATCTTCTAATAAATTTTCGAATAATTTACGGACGAATAACATGCGATATTTTCGGTGCAGATTCAGCAGAGAATTTTATTGTTCTTGACTTTGAATTTTTAAAGATCTTTTCCTGACAAATCATTAATCATGCAGAAATAAATTTTATTTGTCGTTTTTTGTCTTTTTTTTTTTGTTTTTTTTTTTTACTTTTAACTACAGATTTTTATATCATTTGAGCGTAGACATGATATATATTTTCCAATTAATCCGTTCGATATTTCTGCAGTATTTATGAAAAAAGAACTTCATATATTAAACAAAAACATAATTTGCAGAACAAATTAAAAAAAAAATCCACGTTGTCTAAAACCGAGAAGAGCCAGATATTGTATTAATGCTTCACTGGACAATTTTTAATATTTTTAGGAAAAAAATTTTGAAACCTATGTATCTGTGTAAAAACAGGAAAAAACAATAGATATAGATCAATAGAAATAGATCAATAGATGTGTCAATGGATAAAAAAGAAAATATGGATCAACAAAACGAGATAGAATAATTTTACAAACAAAAAACATTTTCAAAATAAAGTGTCGAACGATTCATTTTTTGGAAATCTGAACTCAATTTTTTTAAATCATACTTATAATCATGCAACTGTGATAATATTTCTTACTTTACTTTCTATTCTAAAAACAGCTTCTTCGCCCTTATTTCCGAATTTAATTTTTTGTAAATTTTTATTCTACCATCATTTACCAAAAATACTTTATTTGCCTTCATCAGCAAAAAATAATTTGATTCCAATAACTATTATCTTCTATTAACCCCGATTTTTCAAATGATAATCTTGATTTTCCTATCTTTTTCACTCACATTTTTTTCACTGTTCTGCAGATCTTCTAATAAATCTTCAAATAATTTGCGGACTAATGCATACGATATTTTCGGTTCAGATTCAGTGGGAAATTTTATGGTTCTCGTCGTTGATTTTTAAAGGTCTTTTCCTGACAAATCGTTAATCATGCAAGAATAAATTTTATTTGTTGTCCTTTTGTATTCTTTTTAACAACACAATCTTATTTTTTATATCATCTTAGCGTACACATTCCTATTTTTATAACATTTTAGCTTATATATTTTATAATTAATGCGTTCAATATTTTCTTCCGGTCAAATGTTATATTTTGAATTTCAATAAGATTTTAAAGAGGTAGGGATTTGTTCAGAATTTAAATATGTTAAAAAAATCTTTTAATTGTAATATTATATTAATAGTATGAAACTGAGTTACTAGAATTTGCATTAAACCTTATAAGGCAAATATTAACTTTTGAGTAAAAAAAATGCACAAACAAATTATTTTACAAATAAACGTGAAAATAATTTCTGAAACAAAAGACATGTTGTATTTCATAGTATATGAAAAATAAAATATTGAATGATTCATTTTTGCATATCTGATTCACTTTTTTAAATTATACTTAATCATGCAACTGTGATAATATTTTTAACTTTATTTTTTATTCTGGAAAGAGCTTCTTCTCCCTTATATCCGAATTTATTTTTTTGTAAATTTTTATTCTTCCATCATTACCAAAAATTCCCTTTATTTTTTAGCAAATAAATTTTTATTTGCCTTCATCAGCAAATTGAAATAAAAAGCAATTTTTATTCCAATAACTATTATCTTCTATTAACACCCGATTTTTCAAATGATAATCTTAATATTTCCAACCCTTTTCACTCACATTTTTTTCACTGTTCTGCAGATCTTCTAATAAATTTTCGAATAATTTACGGACAAATGCACGCGATATTTTTGGTGCAGATTCAGCAGAAAATTTTATTGTTCTTGACTTTGAATTTTTGAAGTCCTTTCCTGGCAAATCATTAATCATGCAAGAATAAATTTTATTTTTCTTTTTTTTCTAACTACACAATCTTATATCATTTGAGCGTAGACATGATATATATTTTGCAATTAATCCGTTCAATATTTATGCAATACTAATGAAACAAAAACATAATTTAAAAAACAAATTAAAATACAAAAAAAAAAAAAAAAAAAAAAAAAAAAAATCCACGTCGTATAAACCCGAGAAGTGTCATGTATTGTATTAATGCTTCACCGGATTATTTTTAATATTTTTATGAAAAAAAATATTTGAAACCTATGCATCTGTCTAATAATAGGAAAAATCAATAGATATAGATCAGTAGAAATAGGTCAATAGATGTATCAATAGATAAAAAGAAAATATAGATCAACAAACGAGTTAGAATAATTTGAGAAACAAAAGACATGTTTTCATTCATAACCTATTCAAAATCAAGTATCGAACGATTCATTTTTGGAAGTCTGACTCACTTTCTTAAATTATATTTAATCATGCAACTGTGATAAAATTTCTAACTTTGCTTTTTATTCTGAAAACAGCTTCTTTATCCTTATTCCCGAGTTCAATTTTATGTAATTTTTTTTCTTCTAAAAATGCTTTATTTGCTTTCATCAGCATAAAACAATTTGATTTCAATAATTATTATCTTCTATTAACCCCAATTTTTCAAATGATAATCTTAATTTTCCAATCCTTTTCACTCACATTTTTTTTTTCACTGTTCTGCAGATCTTCTAATAAATTTTCGAATAATTTACGGACGAATAACATGCGATATTTTCGGTGCAGATTCAGCAGAGAATTTTATTGTTCTTGACTTTGAATTTTTAAAGATCTTTTCCTGACAAATCATTAATCATGCAGAAATAAATTTTATTTGTCGTTTTTTGTCTTTTTTTTTTGTTTTTTTTTTTTACTTTTAACTACAGATTTTTATATCATTTGAGCGTAGACATGATATATATTTTCCAATTAATCCGTTCGATATTTCTGCAGTATTTATGAAAAAAGAACTTCATATATTAAACAAAAACATAATTTGCAGAACAAATTAAAAAAAAAATCCACGTTGTCTAAAACCGAGAAGAGCCAGATATTGTATTAATGCTTCACTGGACAATTTTTAATATTTTTAGGAAAAAAATTTTGAAACCTATGTATCTGTGTAAAAATAGGAAAAAACAATAGATATAGATCAATAGAAATAGATCAATAGATGTGTCAATGGATAAAAAAGAAAATATGGATCAACAAAACGAGATAGAATAATTTTACAAACAAAAAACATTTTCAAAATAAAGTGTCGAACGATTCATTTTTTGGAAATCTGAACTCAATTTTTTTAAATCATACTTATAATCATGCAACTGTGATAATATTTCTTACTTTACTTTCTATTCTAAAAACAGCTTCTTCGCCCTTATTTCCGAATTTAATTTTTTGTAAATTTTTATTCTACCATCATTTACCAAAAATACTTTATTTGCCTTCATCAGCAAAAAATAATTTGATTCCAATAACTATTATCTTCTATTAACCCCGATTTTTCAAATGATAATCTTGATTTTCCTATCTTTTTCACTCACATTTTTTTCACTGTTCTGCAGATCTTCTAATAAATCTTCAAATAATTTGCGGACTAATGCATACGATATTTTCGGTTCAGATTCAGTGGGAAATTTTATGGTTCTCGTCGTTGATTTTTAAAGGTCTTTTCCTGACAAATCGTTAATCATGCAAGAATAAATTTTATTTGTTGTCCTTTTGTATTCTTTTTAACAACACAATCTTATTTTTTATATCATCTTAGCGTACACATTCCTATTTTTATAACATTTTAGCTTATATATTTTATAATTAATGCGTTCAATATTTTCTTCCGGTCAAATGTTATATTTTGAATTTCAATAAGATTTTATAGAGGTAGGGATTTCTTCAGAATTGAAATATGTTAAAAAAATCTTTTAGTTATAGTATTATATTAATAGTATGAAACTGATTTACTAGAATGTGCATTAAACCTTATAAAGCGAATATTAACTTTAAAATAACAAATAAAAAAAATGAACAAACAAATCATTTTAGAAATAAACGCGAAAATAATTTCTGAAACAAAAGTCGTGTCGTTTTTCATAATATATGAAAAATAAAATATTGAACAATTCATTTTTGCAAATCACTTTTCATTCACTTTTTTAAATTATACTTAATCATGCAACTGTGATAATATTTCTAACTTTGTTTTTTATTCTGGAAACGGCTTCTTCACCCTTATATCCGAGTTTAATTTTTTGTAAATGTTTATTCTTCCATCATTACCAAAAATTCCATTTATTTTTTAGCAAATAGATATTTATTTGCTTTCATCAGCAAAAAGCAATTTGACTTCAATAACTTTACCTCCTATTAAACTCGATTTTTCAAATGATATTCTTAATTTTCCAATCCTTTTCACTCATATTTTTTTCACTGTTCTGCAGATCTTCCAATAAATTTTCGAATAATTTACGGACTAATGCATGCGATATTTTTGGTGCAGATTCAGCAGAAAATTGTATTGTTCTTGACGTCGATTTTTTAAGGTCTTTTCCTGACAAATCGTTAATCGTGCAGGAATAAATTTTATTTGTCGTCTTTTTGTCTTTTTTTTTTTTTAAACTGCACAATCTTATATCATTTGAGCGTAGATATGATTTATATTTTGCAGTTAATCCGTTCGATATTTATGTAGTACTTATGAAAAAGAACTTCATATATTAATCGAAAACATACTTTGCAAAGTAAATTAAAATACCAAAAAAAAATCTACGTTGTTTAAACCCCGAGAAGCGCCATATATTGCATTAATGCTTCATTGGATGATTTTTAATATTTTTTATGAAAAAAATTATTTGAAACCTATGTATCTGTCTAATTACAGGAAAAATCAATAGATATGGATCAATAGAAATAGATCAATAGATGTGTCAATAGATAAAAAGAAAATATGGATCAACAAAACGAGATAGAATAATTTGGGAAACAAAAGACATGTTTTCATTCATAATCTGTTCAAAACAAAGTATCGAACGATTCATTTTTGGAAATCTGACTCACTTTTTAAAATTATCCTTAATCATGCAACTTTGATAATATTTCTAACTGAAAACTATTCTAAAAACAGCTTCTTTATCCTTATTCCCGAGTTCAATTTTTTGTATATTTTTATGCTTCCAAAAATACTTTACTTGCTTTCATCAGCGAAAAACAATTTGATTTCAATAATTATTATCTTCTGTTAACCCCAATTTTTCAAATGATAATCTTAATTTTCCAATCCTTTTCGCTCACATTTTTTTTTCACTATTCTGCAGATCTTCTAATAAATTTTCGAATAATTTACGGACGAATAACATACGATATTTTCGGTGCAGATTCAGCAGAAAAATTTATTGTTCTTGACATCGAATTTTTAAAGGTCTTTTCCTGACAAATCATTAATCATGCAGGAATAAATTTTATTTGTCGTCTTTTTGTCGTTTATTTTTTTAACTACAGAATCTTATATGATTTGAGCGTAGATATGATATATATTTTACAATTAATCCGTTCGATATTTATGCAGTACTTATGAAAAAAAGAGCTTCATATATTAAACAGAAACATAATTTGCAAAGAAAATTAAAATACCCAAAAATCAACATTGTTTAAACCCGAGAAGCGCCAGATATTGTATTAATGCTTCACTGGATGATTTTTAATATTTTTATGAAAAAAAATTATTTGAAATCTATGTGTCTATCTAAAAATAGGAAAAATCAATAGATATGGATCAATAGAAATCAATCAATAGATGTGTCAATAGATAAAAAGAAAATAAGGATATATACAAAAAAATATTCTTTTTTTTCTACATTGTTTAAGCATGAGACTTCAACCAGTTGTTTAAGCCTTATTTCTTATATCATTTTAGTGTAGACATAGTACATATTTTAATACTAATGCGTTCGGTATTTTCTTTGAATTACTTTTGTTCCCTCCGTTATATTTTGAATTTCGTTAAGTTTTTAAAGAGTTTGGGATTTGTTCCGATTTTAAATCTTTAAAAAATATTATCTTATACATTAAAATGAGTTAATTCGCAGTAAATCTGATTAAGCAAATATTAACTTTTGAAATAAAAATATGCACAATCAAATTATTCTAACAAAGTCAAAATATTTTCCAACACATTTAGAAATTATATTGTGATTTTTAGGTGAATGAGTCGGTTTATGAATCAATATCCGTTAATTTTAAAGTGAATTCGTCTGAATGCAATACTTATGGAAAAAACTTGATATTTTAAACAGAAACATAATTTGCAGGACAAATTTTTAAAAAAATAATTCTACATTGTTTGAGCACGAGAAGGGCCAGATATTAAGACATTTCATTCAGTTTATCCTATATTTAATATTAATATTTTGTGACGAATAAACTAAACTAATTAACATTACAAAATAATAAAAATAAATTACAAACAATGTGATACTTAAATATCCTAAAAATTTCCGCTCAAACAAAAATAAAATACAAAAAAAAGGACCCAGATAAGTTAAAATAAAATAAATTTTCCCTGAAAAAAAAAAAAAAAAAAAACAGGAATAGAACAAACAAGAGATAAATGACATAGTATACATAAAAAGCAAAACACGACAGAGAGTGGAACCAACCTATTTCGTTTCTTTTATTTGATCATTCTTTAATGGCGTGACAAGATGATGCAACGACGGTAGAGCAGTCCTCGTTCCCAGGAGAGAATTTCTTTTGTTGATTTTGTGTATTTTGCTTCGAAACTTTTTAGAGAGGAATAAAAAAAGGGCTAACAACTGACCGCAGGGTTTTTGAAAAGAAATCCTTAGAGATATATTTTACGGCTCTTTTTGCACTTTATGATCTGAACGAATCTGTAAAAATTGCGACAAAACATAATGCACTAAACATAATACATTAATCGACTTTTACAAGTATTAAATCCTCCCCCACGTCAGCTACTTACCAAGCATAACTATTTAATACTGAAAACCCCGTAAATTTCACGACTGCATCACGACAGTGCTCACTTTTACACATCGTCTGCTGTGCAGACATGGCTCTCAGAGAAGAACAGTCCACTCCACCACCAGCCTACCTGCTCATCCGATTTAGCACCAATGGATTTCTGGTTTTTTTTTTCAAGATCAAATTGCGCCTCAAAGATAACCGTTTTGATACCGTAGAAGACAGCGAAACCAACACAATGGCTGAACTTGGGAAGATACCAATACAGGACTTTCATCAGTGGCAACAGTGACAAAACACTAGAGCAAATGTGTATATTGTGTTTGAGTCTATTTTGATGGCGATTAAGTAAATGTGTATTTATTTTGTGATAAAAAAAGTGTCACAATTAAATTCCGAAAACCTTTTGACTGTCTCTCATGTACATAATAAAAAAAATTATAGCTTTTAAAATCATATAAAGTAAATATTAATTTAAAAGTTTTTTTTTTTTTTCAGATAACATAATTAATAAATTTAACAAATACGACATAAGTTCAATTTAAGGAGGTCGTTGAAAATGTATATTTATGGCATGTAGAAGAAAGTAATATCAGCATGCTTAACAACAAAAAAACATTATTCCAATGTCAAGATTTCTTTCGTTATGAATAACCTCTTTCCAAATGATAATTGACAAGTGTTTGAAATTCAAGTCATTTTGATTACTAAGTTAAACAAAAGACATATTTAAACTTTCGAAATATTAAAACTGCAAAACTTTAAAATTAAATTTTCATAATCAAAATGACACAAAATTGAAAAATACATGAAAATAGTTTTTGAGTTACTTTAATAGTTTATGACAGTTTTACATAATTTTCTTTTAGAATAGCTTTTTCTTACGACATACATCTTTTTCGCTTTTTTTCTACTCATAATGTAATGCATTTTGTAGTGCTTTAAAGTTTGAAGTTCCTTCATTTATCTTAAAACTTCTGCGTGAATTAATAGACTTTTACATCAGAGATTTGGTATTCTTTGTGGGATATTATATCTATCTTTTTTATCAATGTTTTTTTAATTTCTAAAATTTATAAATACTAAATACATAATAGTAAATATTTTAGTTTTTAACGCACACAATCTTATAAGAAAAATAGTTTAAAAAATTTAAGAAGTTTTGCCAAATTAAAAATAAATGTTTTTCCTAAATTACAGAAACGTGTTGATTATCTGGACACCGATTAATCGGATTGTCCAATCAACCGGATTGATCAATGACCATATTTATTTTCCTGTCTTTTACGAATTATTTTATGTGAAACTTCAAATAGCTGTAAGTCACCAAAGTTAACAATTAAATAATTATTTTTTAAACCTGAAATAATATAATCGCCAGAAAAGGAAGCAAAAAGAAATTACAAAGAGAGCAAAGCATAAAATCAACTGTTTCTAGAGCCTAAGAAGTTTCCCTTCAGAGCGCGAGAGTCCTGCGCATATTTCCCTATGCCCCAGGAATACTCCTTTTTATATTCAAATTCTATATTTAGGTTCCGCACCCCAGTTGTGCAATTTGGCACCTCACGATAAGCAAAAAGTAAAAAAAGGGATTATGTTTTTCCTAATTAACAGGATCTGTATAAATTACAGTAGAACCCCGATAATTCGGATTAATTGGGACCAGGCCCAATCCGTGTCGAAAATCCGGATTATCCGGAGAATGTGTAAAAATGAAATAAAATTATGTATAATATGCAAAGAAAATCACCTTTATATTGAACATAATCAATATTTACAGACAGTAAAAATGTTTACTTTGTAATTATAAAATTTGTCATATTCTACCATTTTTGAGGGCCACATGGTCACACATTCTCTTGAGCATTCTTCCTCCTTTTATTTCAATTATCCGCAAGTGATTTGTAGAAGGGTTTTGGCACGAATATAAGGAAACAGTCTCAAGAAGATTGTTTCCAAGAGTAGTTGATAGACAGAGGTCATATGGACTGGTTGACAAAGATCAAATCACGATCCTTATCAGTCAGTGCGTCTATAAGGACTATTTTACTTTGCTTTCTTGCAATGCTCTTAGTAAAACTTCATTAAGCAGTGAGCTTAAGATGACATTTACCGAATAGATTAAATAGAAAAGTGTGAAAATTGGAATTGGCAAAGCTTAAATGATGTATAGTTGTTCCTTTCAGAGATAACATTAAAGAGTTTAAATAAGAAAGCTTGAGGTATTCTTCTGAAAAAATTTCAGAAAATACCTATTTATTCAGAATATGAGGTTGAAATAAATTTATGTTATGGAAATTTGCCGATCACTTCTCAAACTTGAAAAAAAAATTCCACCAAATCGATCCGGATTATCCGGAGATCCGGATTTGCGGGTTCCGGATTTGCGGGGTACTACTGTACATATTGTAACATTTGCTTAAACGCACGATTAAATTTTGAAAATGCTGAAGAATGTTATGCAGCAAATAATAATTCAAGAAACTTTATATAAAAGATTTTGTTGAAATTATTATGAGGACGGTTTCAACATCATATAGGAAGTTTGCGTTGCTAAATCGTAAGTGTAATTTCAATCCCAAGTTCGTATATAATCCATGAATAATTGAGAAAGGCAACACAGGAGGCTAATTTACTGGAGACAAGTTTTTATTAATTTCACAGTTCCAAGAAAGGTTGCCGTGCCAGAGAGGGACCCTCGCAGAGATAGGTCCGATCGCTAGTACTTACAGAGAAGAAGTGGTCACAAATACATTTTTCACATCGTCAAGTGTTGGCGCGATACATGTACATAAAAATAGCCAAAAACGACTGATAAGCACAAATTGCGGTGAGAGAAGGCACGTGGAGAGTTTCCGTTAAATAGACTTTCAATGATAGAAACCAAAGGGCATGATTTGAAATAATTAACGCCAAATGATAAAAGATAGCATATGGCTCGGGAAACCACAAGGATTGCATTCTTTACATAGGGTTAACAAAAATCTCACGGGCTCAGAAAGGAAATTAATTCTAATGAAATAAAATAAAAGACAAACTTAGCGCATCTGTTTCTTAAGCGAATAGCGTTTAACTCTGAATAAATACAGGCTAGAAATAACTCTTTAAATGGTTGTTACTATGGGAAAATACTTACAGTTACATGAACAAACGGATATATGTTGTGGCTTTAAAGAAAGAATTAGAGATAAGTGAAGTCATATTTTAAAGGAAAAAATGGCCGTTAGTAACTGAATAGAATTAAAGAGATTAAAAATCTAGCATATTAAATAAAGATACAAATTAAGGGAATATTGTAATTTTAACTAAGGGGAAAAACAATTATTAACTAATATGTAAAGGAAAACGCCTTTACAATTATTTCTCCTTAGACATAGGTATTTAAATTGTCAACAGATAATACTGAAATTTTTAATTAATATTATTAGCATACGTTTATAAAAAAATCATTATTAATTGATTGGACATCTCATATCCATTCACTCATAAATCAAAATATTTTTTGAAAAAAATGTTGTACATCTTTTTTCCCATTTCTATCTTCGATTAAGAAAATAATTTTAACTTCATGGATTATTTTTTACTTTTTTTAAATTCAAATTGTGATTTATAAACCAATTTTCAGAAACTTTCAGTCTTTAAAATATTTTCAAAAGAAATCAATTAAAATATTAAGTCTTGAGGTGCTGTTCAGGAAAACATTTTTAAAACATAGAAATTGAAAGTAATTTTATCTTTTGATGAAATATTTATTAGTCTGAATACAGAACTGGTCATTAATTAAATGCTAATTAGCCGAGTTTTATTAAAATAGCTATAATTATTCTTCTCTTTAAATATTCACTGTTATATTATTGAACTTTTAAACGAAAGAAAAACTGAGAAGGTAAATATAAACATTTATTATAATTATTGGTTGCTGTAAAGTATTTTAACTGAACATTCTATAAATAATTAATATTAAACTATCTTCTTAAGACAGTTATAATCTTTCGGAATAAAACGATAAATAAAGTAGCAATGTAAATTACAACTCATTAAACATTCTTTTTCTATTGCTAATAACTTTCTGAATATTTCAATTTGCATATTAAAAACTGTATTTAATGATTAACAATTACAATTAATTGGAAAAGATCAATAATAATTATTATTAACAGCGAAAAAAATGTTTCAAAAAAATGTGGGAAATAATTCATGTTTAATTGCTGCAGTTTAATTTCTTTCTAATAAAATATTTAGCAGTAGAAAAACGTTAAACACATTAATATTTATTAATTACTTTAAAATAAAATATGATGATAAAAATTGATGAGTTTTATTTTCTATCAGTGATTTCAAAAATTTTACGATCGAACAAATTATCACTTTTAATGCTATAATGACTTGAATTGCTATGTTCATATCAAATGGTAAAATTGTTAATCTTTCTAAATATATCTACTGTGTTCCGTATAATTAGCTAATACTGTAACTACTCTGTACATATAACTGTAATATATAACTGTGTTCATTTTTATGCGGATAGAATGTATACTCGTAGAAAAATTAAGGTTTTTATAATAACGGTCCCAAATTTAGCCAAGTTTTTTGCTTATAATTTGCAGAGTTCTTAATTTTTTTAAAAAATGTTCTTTTCAAAAAAATATGAGAAATGACATTTCTCTATGAGTATACATGCTATCCGCATAAAAATGAACACATTACCATAAGCCACTTAATCATAATCTGCAGTTTGAACGCTTTTGCTATATTCGTTTTGACAGGGTTATTCAAAAGATATTCATTCTTTTTCAATTTGTTGACGGTTCTCTATTGGATTTTGGAAAAAAAAATCTTCTCGAAAATACATCACCTGTACTATTTTGTTTATACATCTGGAGATTCAGGGTCATTCCTCATGTATATTTCTTGATATTTAACAAAACGTCTGAAATCCGAAATGTCAAGATTTTTTTTGCTGTGACTATAGAATGGACTTGTAAATTAACATCGTTAAAAATACAGAAGACTCTTTAAATTTACTTTTAATGATAATAATTTAATTTAGTGAATCACACATTCTTCAGCGACATTCAAAGAGCTTGAATTTTCCGTTGAAATTTGAACTACTGTATCATTGAACTTTAACACATTTTGTTTCTAGTCGGCAAGGGGTTTGAACCCGAAATCTCATGACAATGAAAAAAAAAACTCTACTGACTGAACTGTAAGAGCTTTTGCTATTGAGTGCAAAGTATGTCTTTTATGATTCAGTGATGGGGTTGGGATCTCATTAAATCTAATGAAATAATTTTTTTCCTTTCTAAATTATTCTAAGTTTTAAAATAATTTTTAAACTAATTTTTTTTTTCTAATAGTTTTAACAAAATTGCAAGGAAAAGATTTTGAAAAGTGTATATTTTGAATTACAAGTTTCAACATACATAAAAATATCGTTAAATAAAGACCAGGAAAATCCTACAAGGAATTAGATATGAGATAAGAAAAATGTATGTAAAATGATGACCGAGAAACTCAATCGAATGCATTTAATCGAGAACTAGATTAAATTTACAAATAGTATCGCTTTTTTCCGTGTTTTTACAAAAATTTTTACCAGTGTATCACCATTGACTATAAAAATCTCTGTTACCGAGCTTTTTTAATTGCTTAATTTATTCACGCACACTTTCACATAAAAAGAAAAAACTGATAATAATATTACTTTTATTTTCTTCATTTCCATTTTTTAAACTCATTTTAATTCTTTTTTCTAAATTTTTATCCTATTTAATTAAATTTGTTTCTTTTTAAATTATTACTTTTCATTTATAAAGTGTATCTTTTTTTAAAACTTTTTTATACAAAATTTACCTTAGACCCACTCCAATATTTTATTCCTTTCTGAAATGATTCAATTTCACTATTTTTTTTCCAACACTACACGCTTTTACCGAAGGACATTCCTATGTATTCGCACGCTTTTTGGGAACTTTTTCTTTTTTCTCCGTCCGTCCAGTTGAGCTGTACTATTGGCTACAAACTGACGAATTACGGATTTTTCTTTTCTATATCTCAACTAATAAATTGCTGTGCAATAGGTAAGAATGCAACTTTTTCTCGTTTTTCTTGTCTTAAAATCCACTGTCCAGTTTCAGTAGAATGTCAATGCGTTATTATAGCGGCTTGGTAGCAGCGTCATTATCAATGTTGAATTCAGACACTTTTCTCCGGGAGTGACTTTTGTGGCTCCGGGGGTGGGGACATTGTAGAGTTCCGGGGTGGCGGGGATTGCCCTTTTTGACCAGTGAAAACCCAAAATCTCGGATTTTCCGGAGGGGACATTTTATTGCTCCGGAAGGGAATGTCCCCCCCGGGCCACCCCCCTGGATTTAACACTGGTCATTATATAGTATATGTTTAGTTCTTTTAAACTAACATTGTCTCGAAAAGGACTCTCACATCTACCTATTGTGGACATTTCATAATGAAATCTTTTGTTCCTTTCTTGAAGAAACCATGCTAGTGTTTTGATTCAAAACCTTATCTCACCACCAGGTATACATTGGCTGAATATATTTCTTCATTTTATTACCAGAGGGACTTCATTAATTCATAAATTCACTTATCTAACACAGAATACTTCCTTCGACTTTTCCTGTATAACCTGGTCTTATTCTTGGTCCAAACAGATATCTCTGAATTGAATCTGCATGATTACGCAATTACGATCATTTGCATTCTGTATCTGAGTATGTTAAGAGGTACCCAAAATCCAATTAAAGAAAATTTTTAAAAAATATCATATTATAAATTCTTGTTTTGAGTTTCAACAGATTAAAAGTAAGCACGGCTACGCTAACCATGTTTTGTAAAGTCATAAAATGTTGTATTTCATATTTTACTCATTAGTTTCATTTCTCAATGTCACAGAAAGCGTGTGAGAAAAGGTTGAAACAGATTTTTTAACTCTATTTTCGATCAATTTGTTGCATAATTTTCTTTGCATCCTGTGGTTTTCTAATTGGGTCATTTTCTTGTGAGATTGACCGATGCCTTCTACTTTCTTTTTAGCGTTTCCTCAACCTATATCCGTACCTTTTCATTTACAGTCTTGCACTTGCTTTCTGAGTACAAGCACGTATTTTTTGCTTCTGATGAAGAAAAGTCTCGTGCATTTCTATATTTTACTGTATTTTAATGTTCTACTTGACTTTATCGTGTCACATCAGTTTTTTAACCATTAATTGTTTAAGTAATTAAATCACTAAGAAAATTATTACTCTTGTTATTAATATATTTATTATTTATTTTTTTCTATTTATTTATATCTTAATCTATCCTAATTCTTTACAAATAAAATGTTATGAATGGCTTTATGTTAATGCACCGTAGTAAAAAAAGATATCCAGGCTTCTAAAAGTATCATTCCATGAATATATTTATTTATTAGTTACTGAATCAGGCATGCTTTTTAAAATCATATTTAAAATAAGCATTTATTTGTTCCAACAAACACTGAAAAACTTCGAAGTATATCTCTGAATGTTTATCTATACTTTTTGAAAAAAAAAATGCATTTCAAAAGAGAGTTTTTGCATTTTTTTCAGCAAAGTAATTGCATTGAGAAACGTCGACTTGGATATTTTTAAAGCTAAATAAATACGATCCTTTGAAAGGCATGTGCTTAAAAAAATACGAATGCGATTGATACTTTTTATTTGCGTAAAAAAATACCCTTGTTTGTATTTTTCGAATTTATAGAAGTTTTTTTAGAGCTTTAATAATTTAATATTTTAAAATTCTTCTTGAACATTTATATTCTGATTGTCTCTTTTACGCTCGCTTAAGATAAGTATTTATTTATTTTAAAACTTTGTGTGCTAAAAATATTGAATATCTAGTAAATCATGATATTTTGATTATATGTATGTATACCGATACATGACACTGTTAAAAATAAATTCGTGAAATCATGGTAAAACTATTGACACCAAAGTGTTCGGACTTTTTCTGTTCCGTTAGTAGATATTTCATTTTGGGAAATAAAAGCTGTGACATTCCGTTATAAAGTTGTTATAAAGTTGGTAAGAAATATAATTATTATTTTTATTATACCGCAGACCAGACCCCTACCTGCCGGGCAATATTCATAGCTTAACGAGTTTTTTTACCTGGCTGCAGGTCAGAAGCTGCTTGATTACCACAAGCTCAGATCTACCTAATTGTGGCTGTATTGCTATTATTTTTATCATATTTGTTACTATGATGACCTGTTCTAGGTTTGTAACAAAAGATCGTGGGTTTGAGGCTCAACGCTAGCTAAAAACCCGCCATGTACGCTAATGGCACTTGGTGCATGTAAAATCCGCCGTGAGTGCAAAGTCCTCCAAGTTATCTGTGAATTATATCTCTAAGGGTGCCTAGTCACCTAGTGAAGATATCATTACCTGATTGAGGCTCTAAATTACGAGATTAAAATCGAGTATCGGTTGTCGTAAAGGCAGCTCTTATGAGTTCTGTGGAAGAATTAGCGTTATTCTCGTCTTTTCTTTTTAATCCCTTCCATTTCCAACAACATACGAACGAACCCAAACAATTAATTAAAAGTAAGAAATATAATAATCTTTTATCTGGATTATAAAAAACAGTACAGTAGCAATTCAGCAGCATGATACAAGTTACACAAAAGAGCTAAGATTTTTTCAGTAAGTTTTTTCATTTCTGTGTAGCAAAATGTCAAATTTGTAAACATTCCAAATAAATTTGCTGCAACTAACAAAGTATATCCGCTGCTTCCTTCCATTTCTGCCCCTTTTGTTATTTTCAGGAAAAGTGAGGAAATGTTTCGAAAAATGCCATCTTGTCCCGAAAAAGGACTTTTTCTGTGAAATTCAGGGAAAATATATTTATGAATTTCAGATTTTTTTAACAGTGTACATATTCCTATAATTTTATTTATCCATTTTAATTCTTGACTTCATTTCTTCTGTATTTACTTGCATTATGTTTTGTGCCTGTGGATGGAAAGAGTTGTTTTTTACATTTGATTCTTTTAATTGGAATAAAATATTTACAGAAATTAACTCTTTTCCAATGGTGCTCGAATCTTATTAAAAGCTTCATTAGAAAGCTACCTCCTAAGCTGTGTTTGAAGATATCCTTTTAAGAAATACAGTTACCAATTTATGACACTTTTAGGTAGACTTTTGTCGATTAATGATACCTAAGATCTAAAACGAAGCTAAATTCTTTACTATTTTTTTCTTTTTTTGTATGTAAATTGTTGTTTTCAAGCTGTTCAGAGGAAATAAAGTTAGATAGTTAGGTAATATTGCTTACGAATAGCTTATAAAAGTGTATGTAACTATGTAAACGTCATCATATAAAGTAATGGAAATTTGAAGGATAAAACACCAGTGCATAGGTCATTGACAAAAATGTGAAATCGACATCAATAAATATTTAAAACGATCTATCTCAATATTTATACCTAACAACAGCAAAACAAGAAACGGAATAATACCTTCGTTTGACGGCTTTTGTAACCTTGTCAAATTCTTTTGATAAAGATGTTGCAAACTGTAGCAAAAGCAACAAAAAAAGGGGGGGAAGAGATACACAAGAAAATTAGGAAATAATAATCATACAGCTAACTGAACCGCAAAAATCTTTTAAAGCCTGGACACCACTTCTATCACACCGTTAACAGTATCTTATTGAATTCAATCCTCACCGGCTTACATTTTACCCAGTTGACCCCATAATAATACAAAAACCAATAGTTGGATATATTCATAAACGTATTTTTGGTTCCAATCCATAAATAAATGCCTATAAGTGAGAAAGAT
Source organism: Maratus speculifer (assembly GCA_964019185.1). Lineage (NCBI taxonomy): Eukaryota > Metazoa > Arthropoda > Arachnida > Araneae > Salticidae > Maratus > Maratus speculifer. The sequence continues at coordinate 274,166,651 of OZ025295.1, read as the reverse complement.
AGTCATCAGTTTTAAATCTGCAAAAAAATCATTTGTTTTGTCTTTGATATTCTTAAAAAATATTTAAAAATCAAAATCGAACAAATCATACTTAGTGGAAATGCTTAAAAAGGATCAATATGATATTGATATGCGTACTTCAACGGAAATTTCAATGGATTTAACTTTTAGACTTTGTTTTAAGTTTTCCGAAATTTGTTTTTCATTACTTACATGTACTGTAAAAAGAATAAAAATCATTTTCTTTAGCCCAACTATGCACAAAATTATCATACTTACAATCCTAAGTACTGTATGTTTTGTCAATTTAACAGCGCAAATTTTATGTGTTACAATTATAATGTGTTTTTAAAGTTAATCATTTAATTTTCAAAACTGTAAAGCAGATTAGGTCAGTGTTGAATTCAGTGGGAGGTCCTTGGGAACCTCCCCCCCCCCCCCTGAGCTCTCAAATGTCCCTTCCGCCCGGAAATTTTAAGGTTTTGTGTTTCAATAGTAAAAAAAAAGTGTAATCCTCCCCCCGGAATTCTATTGTGTCCCCCCCCCCCGAAGCCATAGAAGTCCCTCCGGGAGAAAAGTGTCTGAATTCAACACTGGATTAAGTATGATCATTTCGGTACATGTCTTGCAATATATATATATACACAGATCTCTCTTTGCCGCTCGCCGTTGCGCCAAATCGCCTACCCCTAGAGTGCAAATTCTTATCCACGTAACTGAACGTTTGATGTCGCTTTTCATGTTTAATCGCACTGTGCTATTTACATTGCTCTGTATATAAGGATATGGACTCAACAACAATTCAGTTTAGCAGCATCCAAAAACACAAAAAGGATTATACGATGGGTATTTTTCTATTGTCAGTTAATCACTATCTATGCGTTGTCGCCGCGCTGAAAAAAAGCACTAAGAAACTTACTCGCATCAAGTGCCAAATAGACAAAAGTTTTGCTGAAAATTTTTGTTGTTAATTATCCATTTACCATAGTACATATTAGTTTTATACAAAATATCATTGGCTGACAATTTTTGCTATCTATTAGAGCCGAAATCTAATAGCGATTTTTAGTGTATATTTTCAGAACTGTACATCAAGATAGATATTTTGAAATTGTATTCTAAGTACACAAAATTTGCCTAAAACATTTAAATATTCAGGAGATATATAGAATATATTTTTTAAAGTTTCTGTAGTAGATAATCAAATTTCTATTTTATAAATAAATACAAAAAATTGCGTTGTTTTAGTCCATATTAAAAAGAGGCGATAAAATAACGGATTAAATATATACTTTTCAATGTTTTATGCCGAATAATTTTTGCTAGCATTTTCTTCATTTAGCAACTATTTTTTACTTCTTATTCGCAAAATGGCTAATGTTGTTCAAAAGCCATCGAAAATACTATATATACATATGTCTATATCTCTCGACAAAGGATTTTTTTCTCTGAGAGCGCAAGTAACAAAAGTGCAGTTTGCAGAAAAGCAAATTCCAAATCAATTTGAAGTCTGCGTTATACATTTCAATGAAAAATTCACAAAATTCTAATTGAGATAGTTTCATGTTTTTGTTCTTTTTGTTGTCAAATTCAGAAATCATTATATTTTTCAATTCTAATTTCTCTCCTCCATTTAAGTCAAAATATTAAGAAGCTTATCTGTTTGGGAGAAAGCTAAACATTTTAAAGAAAAACACCATTTTCGTTGTATTTACATCTTGTTGCATTACAATATGAGAAATAAATAAATCATGAAACTTTACTAATATTTAATAAAAATATCTACATCATTTTAAGACTTTAAATTTAGGGAAACTGTTCATGTCCTTAAATTGTAAAATTAGTGTTGCATCGACAATTCCGAACTTTAAATGATTAACCAAATAAAGAAAATTTAAATCACTGGAAAAGCTTTTAAGCACAATTTCATTATCTGTTAAACTTCAATTCTCTGACCTCTTCCAGGAATGAATTTTCTTTCCGTTAAGTACAATTTTTTAATCCGACAAAAACTACTGCAGCATTAACTACCACCATAGGGTGCAATTAGCCAAAGAAAACAAATGACAGGCTTTTAGTGGGAATGAAAAAAATAATGGTTTTTAGCCGTTCTGCCGTTTTTGTATTTCTCTAAGAATTGTTTTTATTGAAAGTTATTTTACAGCTCTTTAAATACTTTTTTGTATGTGTGTGAGACAGAAAGAGAGAGGTGGCGGGGAGAAAGGTGGTTTAAAATTAAAAAAGATTTTCTTTTATTTTTTTACTCAATAATTACTTTAAAGATTAAATTATAATAAAGATGTTTATAAATGTTTGTATACTGGTTGGTTCATAAGTTTGCCATGCATATGTAATATACATATATATATTTCGGATTAAAAAATGAGATTTAGATTTAAAAAACTTATTTCTAGAAAAAGCAACAAATTTATTCATATTATCTTTCTAGAGGTAATATTCGTGTGTCCAGCATTTTATATACGGGATCATCGAAAAAAGTGCTCCTGATTTTATAAGTAAATAGCACGGGAAATATGCAATTAAACGCTACAAAACCAACGTGAAATTGTAAAACATCTGAAGGAGTTTTAGTAGTATGATCAGAAATCTATAAGGGCTGGCTGTGGCCAGAAGTTCAAACCCGAACCAATCCCGGTTTAATCTGCAGACCGGGCTAGGGCCATACATTTTTCTAATAAACTCGAGTCGGGTATGAGCCTTTTTTTTTTTTTTCTTAAGGATCGCACCAGATTGGGGCTGATTTCATTCCTAGTCTTCATACTCCAAAATTTTCAGTCTTAGTTTTGACGCATCTCATACGAAAGTCACTATCTCGGCGTGGCCTAGTCGTTCGAAGGTCAATAAAATTAAGCCTGACTTAAACATTTTGCAAAAATTGCATAGATGTTTAAATCGCCATTATTCTACAACTAAACCTTAAAACACTCTTTTTAAAAAATAGTAGATTTCTACTTTTATTAAAGTATAGCTAAATTAAAATATATTGTATGCATGTGTTTATAAGAATAAAAAGTACCTATGATGGAATCTTGTTTTAAACTAAAAAACGTGTTGAGTCATGCAAAATTGATAAATTAATACATAAGGAAGGAATATTAAATACATTTACATTTATTAAGAAGTGAACATATCTACAGCATATTTTATATATAAAAATGATTTCGTCTTAGAAGGTTTTCTGCATAACATTTTTCAGATTTTCAACATTTCATTACTTGAAATATAGATCACAATACTAATGATAAATGAAATAGTTATATACAACAAACAGACAAACATTAAAAAAATAAATATCACAGTCTGCAGCACTTCTATAAAAATGAAGATTATAAACTTGGAAAATAAAAGTTAAGAAAAATATTTTTTTAGAGATTTTCGTATGAGACTAATTTTTAGCCAAATCAACGTAAAAATTAATGTTTAGTAGAAATTCACGTAGGCCGGTCCAGGCTCAGGCCGAGATTTTAATTTTTTTCAAGTGCCGTTCTTATCTCGGGCCGAAATGTTTACTTTTATACCTCGCCGGGACCCGTGAATATATTTTTCTTCAACAAGATTGGTCGAACTTTTAATTTTTTTACCGGTCAGAACTTTTTTTTTTTTTTTTTTTTTTTGTATGGGTCGGATTTTGGGTAAAAAGTTACAGTTCGGAATTATTTCTATATTTCTCTTAAGTATAAATATTGCACAAAATTCCTATAAATACAAATTTAATTAATTAATTTTAATTGGCAAAATACTTCTAATGTTCATTAAATGATTGCGTAAGTCTTTTAGTGCAATCTCAAATATTCACAAAAAGTACTTTAAAAGTAGAAATTTTCATAAATCCATAGTTTGGTATACAGAGAGTGAAACAGAGTTAGGGTCATGAAAATCTCGAAACATTGTCATAAGGAAATATTTTTGATAGATGGCTATTTATTTGTTTGAAGAGCTTTTTAAAAAGGAAAATTAATCATCAGTTTTTTTAAAGTATCATTAAACATTTTCTGCTGTTTTAGTTTTGTATTGGTCTCGGCATCTGATTACATAAATATTTCGGACTCAGATTTCAAAAATATTAATAAATAAATTGAACGAATGGATTTTAAATGTACAACTTCCTCTTCGAAAAGAAAAGCCATATCTAAAAGTTCGGTATGTTGTTAAGATGCATTCGTAATTATACAGGTTGCAACAAAAATTGGCAACATGTTATCTGTTGCCGACTTTTAATTTCTCAACCATTAGTCATAATTTCAATTACAAAAACGTTTCAAATGAGATAAATATTCTGTTGTGGCATTGTTTAAAAAAAAAAAATTATGAAAAGTACGAAATTTTACTTTTTATATGGTCCCTCAATCCCTATGCTTTCGTTTAATACAAGTTTTCACAAATCAGAACAGATGTTCCATAAAAAGTTTGACTTCTGTACAACAAAAAATGACACAGTTATTAAATTTTAAAGTTTGAGATTTTTGCACATGATTATGTCTTTCAGAGAGGGATAAATTAAAAAATGAATTAAAATAACTAGAGATTGAATTCTCGATGTAAATTCTTTTTTTACGGTGAAACTACTTTTAGCAGATATCGTCATATCAAGATATCCCCAAAGAGGATTTTTTCATCTAAAACTTTAAATTGACATTTAGAAATCGTATACAAAGTGAAGAATGAAATATTGAAATTAAGCAGAAAAATAAATATCAGCTTATTATTTTAGAAAAGGGCATACTATGAAATATGAATATATCAGATGCCGAAATCTACCAGAGATATTTGTAGGATCGACTACCATTCAAAATTAAAGTAGGCAGTATCGGCATCCGGAAAATAAAATATACTCACTAAGAACTAGATAAATGCTAGCAGAATGCAAACAACTAGCTGAGCTATAACGAGCAATAAAATCGCTATTATGTAAATTATAACAGTATCGCAACGCCACATATTCTGGATAAAACACGAGTTATCTATCAGTGAACATGGTAGTCAGCGCTGAGATTGTGATGACATACTACACACAATGCGGAAATGATATTTCTTTTTGGTGAATGTCAAAGGAATGCCAATAAGAGGGTTTATTAAACTAAACTGAGAGGGTTTATTAACCACTTATCTGATTCTTCTTTTTATGTACAGTAAATCGAAAATATGGATTAACACCAATATTTTAAGCTAAAATATTCGTGATTTTTAGTCTAAACATTTCTGCAATTAAATAGTATGAGATTGTATTTAAAAAAAAATAGTGGTGTGAAAAAGCTTTAAATGATGAATAAAAAAAAATTCTTGTTGCCCGTACGTCGTACGGGCAAAACAGGGAAGCGGTTAAGAACGTCTCCCTAGGGAGCGACATCCGACGCATAACACCGTCTTAGAGAGATCTCCTCTCTTGCAGTACGACCTAGAAAATATAGATGGACAAAGTGAATTCTAGAGATACCAAAGAACGTGCTGGCATTCACCTTTATAAATCCAAAAATAATCATGTGTAAATAAATGAAGCATGTAGATACATGAGTTAGTATGTCTGGCTCTGGCATTTGTTGCATGCACATTGTGCGCATCCATACCATCTGACATTGGTTAAAGTATTGATGCTGGGTGAGCATACACGACAATTTGATTATTGTAATTTCATGTCCAACGCCTTAAGCTGTAATCAGATTCACCAACATTTCGTAAGACTTTTGAGTAAAAGTCTTACGAAATATTGTCTTACCAACTTACCAACACTTGATTTCCTCCAACTTTTCGCGAAATATCCTCCCAACATTCAAAGTGATAGCAAACAGCAATGTCTCCCCAACTTTTTTCGACAGTTTCAAAAAAGTCTGGGCTAGCCCAGATTTTGTATCCAACATCGAACATTTCAACCAATCAGAGATAAGCGATTGATACGAATAGGAGATAAATATTAACGGCTGGTAACGAGTAGGACTGATTTTCCGGCTTTTCCTCCAACTTTCTCAAAGACAATTGTAACCTTTTTCTCTCTTTGAACGGGAAAATGTTGGGGTTAAAATCGGCTGAAAAGTTTGTCGCGCCTAAAGTCCGTGAATCTGATAACAGCTTTAGAGGAAAAACCGTCGTTCCTATGTGATATTTTGTGGATAAATTAATAAACGTTTACACAGGCTGGAATTGTGAAAATGCACAATGTGCTTTAATGGTCTCTGGAAAATCCACATTTCCCCCGAACACCGAATACGCTGGTCAACGAACATGTGGTGCTGAATATGGGAGACCCAGATTTTTTGACCCATCTTCTACGATGGGTTTTTAACGAACGATCGTTATCTGCACCAGCTAAAAGGCACGGTACGCAACTGGTATGAAGAACCGTCTCTCAGGAATGCCATTCTGTGTGTGATTTCAATATGACATCTACTTCTCACTAGAGAAGTGCAAGAAGTGTAAGTCACTGATTTTCACGAAATGGTATCGTTGGAAAGATCTCATCGTGAGCAGTAAAAAACTCAATGGAACTATCCGCCGCAAATGAGTCGTTTTCGAGATATTCGACAATTAATGTCACCTAGCTAGTGCACACTTAATGGGGGACCGCAAGAAATTTTTGTCGCGATCTTAACAAAACTCGTATTATTGAAAAGATATCATCGTAAGGATTAAAAAAAAACTCAATGGAACCACCCGTCAGAAATGAGAAGTTTTCGAGATATCCGACAATTTGTGTCACATCGCTAATGCACACTTACTGAGAAACTGCATTAAGTGACATAATTTGCCGGATATCTCGAAAACTGCTTATTTCCGATTTGTAATTCCATTGAGATTTTTACTTCTCACAATTACAATCTTCCCAACGACACCATTTTCGTCAAAATTAAGAAAACAATTTTTTACGGTATCTCGTTAAGTGTGCACTATCCCAGTATCCACTAGCTACGTGACATAAATTATGGGATATCTCAAAAACGGCTCATCTCCGACGGTTGGTTCCATTGAGTTTTTCAATCCTTGCGATGATATCTTTTCAATAATACCAGTTTCGTTAAGGTCGAGACTAAAATTTTTTGCGGTCCCCATTAAATGTGCACTAGCTACGTGACATAAATTGTCGAATATCTCGAAAACGACACATTTGCGAAGGGTAGTTCCATTGAGTTTTTTACTGCTCACGATGAGATCTTTCCAACGATACCACTTTCGTCAAAATCGGTGACTTACACTTCTTGCACTTCCCTAGTCAGATTACATGAATGTAAAGACTGAGTATGACTGAGCCTAATTCATTGGTTGATCTGCAGCACTGTATAATCTTTGCTTGTCACACAGTTACATCTACGAGGCTCGCACTTGTCCAGGACTCAGCACTGCCTGTATTTAATTGTGCATTGCCACCAATGGAGACTATTCTGAACATTATCTCTAGTAGATTCCGAAATTTGATGTATTTATTATTATAAAAGATCATTTTTGATATAATAATAAATTGATAGATATTTTTTTGCCTAATTTCAATATTTTCTTCTTCTTTTTATATATGATCCCTAAAAATTGGCTAAATTTTTAGATGAAATAACCCTCTTTGGTGATACTCCGGTTTGGAGATACTAGCTAAAGTTAGTTTCGCCGTAAAAAGAACGTTACATCCTGATTTGATCTCTAATTACTTTAATTGATTTTTTACTGATCCCTTAATGAAAGATAATATCATATGTAAAAATCTCAAACTTTGAAATTTAAAAACTATATCGATTTCTGTAGTACACAAGCCAAATTTTTTGTGATACATTTGTTATGATACATGTACGCGTTTATTAAATATAACCATAGGGATTGAGGGGCTGTATAAAAAGTTAAATTTTGTAATGTTTATATAAATGATTTTTTACTTTAAATAATGCCACAATATGAGTATTTTCCTTATTTGAAATGTTTTTTGTGATTGGAACTATTCGTCTACGACCAACGGTAAAAAAATTAAAGATCAGCGATAGATAGCATATTGCACGATGTGTAAATACGTAGCACCCATAGTCGTTGTCTAATCAGTCCGTTTCTTTGTCTGTTTTTCTGACTTTATCTATCATCGTAAAAAACTACTCAACGGAAGGTTTTTAAATTTAAAATTTATAATCGTTACAGGATTTTGTCGAGTCATATCAAATTTTATGAAAATAGAATCAAAATTTAAAAAAATAAATACTTATACCTTCTTATTAAATAAACCTTCTTCATTCTATTAAGTGCTATCCGTACTACTTGGTTATATCGTCGCCCAAAAAGCTATAGCCACATTAATGCGATAACATGACAATAATGGATAACTGCAAATGTCACATTCATTTGACATTAGTTACGTGTTTGTTACGCAATCAAGTGATTTTTAATTCAACTTTTTATTTGTTATTTTAAATTGTGTTTTACTAATTTATTCGTTCTTCTGTTATTTAAAATTATTTTTTTATTATGTCAGTTTATATAATTTTGCGAACTGTTTGGCTGTCAGTTTATATAATTTAGTCGACGGGATAGCCAACTAGTATCGTTTTACTTTACGTAATTAATTCAATGATATCTCATGAGATGTAATGATTCTAGGTTGCCATCTGAATATTTATAAATATAGATACAATACAAAAACTCCTCGTTAACAACGTTTGAAGTACAGCTTCCGACTTGTTATAATTCAAAGTATTTATTTATCATCTGCGGCTTAAGAGGTAACTGCAAAATACTCAATTTTGAATTACCTCTCAAAATTACACAATATTTTTCCATTTCATTTTTAAATCCGCAGACACTGGTTACGTTTATAAATTTGAATATGTTTATTATTGTTTTTACATTTGTTTATGTCATTTAGTAATAAAAATTGCATTTATTCACAAACCAAGCCTTTAAAACTCAACTTCAATACTTTCAGTTCAATTGCCCTATCATTACAGCATCATTTTTGAAAATCTGAATAAATTTTTCAAAAATATTTTTAGAATTTCTTAGAAATGTAGTTTTTATATATCTAGCTCAAAACGAGACAGAGAGTTTTTCTTATTATTGGATCAAGTTTTTCTTTTCAGAAAGAATTTTATGTTTCAAAGACGCCTCTGTATGCATTTTTGATTTAGCGTTGTCTGTTTAGATGTAAAATGTTCCAGAGATACAAAACGAGATCTTTAAATATTACATTGTGTTTATTTTACATGCGATTGAAAGAAAAAACATACAGCAACGAAAAAGAAAATTATGAATATTTTTTTCTTTTTTATCATCAATTTAAATAAGAGTAAGATTTAGACAAAAATTTTATATTCTTCAGAGTTTAAAAACTAAAATTATGTAAACAGACCACACAGTGTTCTTAAAATTTCCTACCATTTCTATTGCTATAGTAAAACACAAATTTTCTTTATTAATACATGTGAAATAGGGTTTTTAAAAAAACCGGTTGACCATTCATCAAAATTTGGGAAGAACATTTTTTGGACGTTATATAAAATCCGATATGTATCTCCCCCCCCCCCCAAAAAAAAAATATATATATATATATTCAATATATATATATATATATTCATTAAACTGTTTTACCATCTTCTCTGAGAGGGGAGGAGAGAAGGAGACAATGTAACATTTTAACCAGGAGCGGTATTGTTTTTTATGATTTTTTTTTTTTTTTTCTGAATCGAATGCCATCGTTCACAAATCATACTATATGTTTTACAATGTTAAGGTAGGTTTTATGAATACAAAGCCGAAAATTATACTTTAATGCATGCAAAATAGGTTTTCATAACAACAACTCGTGGCATTCATGAAAGTTTGGAAAGGACTTTGTTTTGACATTAGAAAAGAAGATGCTACAAAATAAAAAAAAAAGTTGTTTTATTTTGTTCTAGGGGTAGGGGTCGAGGGGTAATTTTAATTCAGTGGAATCAGAAATCTTTCTTTTTTAATGTAGATCTAGTAGAGTATGGTTTGTTCTAATTTTTTAATTCTAAATCGAAAGGCATTTTCTTCAAGTAAATGGAATCACTTTCTACAATGTTACAGCTGGTTTTATAAATACAGAATGCTATAATTATAGTCTACGAAGAGCAGATTATTATTATATCTAAATAATGTAGAAAAGGTTATTTTCAGGAAATTCACCGGATCGTCATTTTTAATATCAAACCGAAATCTCCCCCACATTTTACTGAATTGCCATCACTTTTTTCTGTAAAAATCTATTTTATCTGCACTAAAAACAATTTTCGGCTTTGTATTAATAAAACTTGCTATAACTATTAAGAAATAATCCTGTGCTTAGCATTTAAAATTAAGGAAATCATTTATCTCTAATACTTTTGCTTGATTCCTGAAGTAGGAACAGTCATAAAATTTTAATCACATGTATTTTTGATGACATAAGGTTTCGGTAGAGGCTTCATAAGCATATCTGCTCACCGTCATATCCTTGCGTGGATAATGTTTTAGATCTATGATGTTTCTCTTAGATCCTTAATACTATGGTATTAACTGTTATATATGATTAGTTTTAGAATGATGTTCATAACTTTGAATCACCTTAATACAAGACTCGTATACTTCATTGAGAATTATTGGTAAATTTTGTTGTAAATCAAGATTCCTCTCCCCCCCTTTTAGAAGATTAAATATCCAAACTGTTTCTTGTGCTGAAGTGACTTTTGAGATGCATTCAACCTCAGCAGATGACAATGCAACTGAATTATTTTTCTTAGTTGACCAAGAAATGGCTGTATTTCTTAGTTTACAGAAGTTGCTAGTGATTGATTTTCGGTCATTTTTGTCACCTTCCAAGTACGAATCTGCATAAGTTGTTAGGATCGTCTCTATTTCATTACTTATAATTAATATTAATTCTTGTGTACCTTTAAAATATTTGATAACTCTTTTTATTGCATTCCGATTCTTTTCCCTTGGTTTTTTATTTCTATGACTAAGGATGTTTACAGCCGCTGAAATACTTGAACTGCAATATTTATTGTAGCTATGTATAACAATTCTTCAGTGGATTGTCTATATTTCCTGTTACATGATAGTAAATTTTCTTCAGCCTTTATGTTTAGATAGCCTGGCTCCACAAGAGTATCGTAGGGTTCCGCGTCCTTTAAATAGAATTTTTCAATCATTTCTTTCTTTTTTTTGTTTGTTTGTTTCTTTGTTCTAAAAAGAAATTTCCCTCTCTATTTCTTTTTATATTTACACCCAAACAGTGATTTACAGGTCCTAATTTTTTCACTTTGTGTTTTTTTCTAAGTCGCTTTATTGATTCATTTATTTACTTTGCTATTTCTGATCTTAAATTGCATCAGAATTATGTAATTTATAATTGTTATTTGACAAGAGCACTCATTTTTTCTTAAATAATTCCTCGTATATCGATTTGATTTCTATATATTTGTACTTTTAATGCTAGAGAAATGTTTAAAGATACAGAAAAAATTCGTAAAATTCTTTCAAATTAGATAAACATCTTAAAATTTTCCTTGAAAGCATGTCCTTTATCAAGAAGGCTAATATAGTGAAAAAAGATTTAATTATTTTTGGGATTTTTCTTTTTCCATTTTTTTTTTTTTTTTTTTTTTTTTTTTTTTAGTTAGTAAATTGTTATAAATTTGCTATTTAATCAAAATTACTAAAATAAATAAAAGCAAGTTTATTTTGGTAATATTTTGGTAATCTATTTATTTTCTAACAATATTAATTTATTCATGTAAGAAAAGGTTATTTTCACAGGGCTGCGGAGTCGGTGACAAAAATGGCTGACTCCGACTCTGGATATTTCAACAGCACCGACTCCGACTCCGGGTTGGTTAATATTACCAGTATTGCTTGTTGGTTAAAATTATGAGGGAAATCAAGAAAAATAAAGCAAAAATTACACTGTTTCGGCATTAATTGATTTCTACGGGCTTTGAAAGAAAAAAAGGGAAAATATTATTGTATTTTCCATTTAATAATTTTACAATTTTGCTTCCTGCAACCCCCCCCCCTCAAAAAAAGGGGGGGCCTCCGTGGCTGAATGATTAAGACATCACGCCGCTAATCGCTTTTGCGCATGGGAGGTTGTGGGTTCCAATACCACTGGCTCCATTGCACACATTCTTTGTGTGGAGCTCACGGTTGTACTTCTCTTGTGTTGTAATATTTTTTTGTGTACTATCTCGTCCTTGAATATTGACGATGATTTATAAGCAGGCTTCATGTCGAGCACACAAGTCAGATGTATGTTGTTAAAAAAAAAAAAAAAAAAAAAAAAAATCCAATTTTTGAAACCTGTGGAAGAAAACAAATGGAAATTTTACTATTTATGATCCGCAGATTCTGAATAGAAAAAGCGAAATTGCCACAATTTTATTGTTATTTTGTGTTCTCCAGACCCGAAAGAATTCGATGCAAAGAAGAAAAATAGAGATAACAATTTCATTACTTCAGAAATAATTCGGGTACTGTGGATTCAAAGGAAAAAATGAAATTTTCAAATTTCTCTTATTAATTTTACAATTTTGGCTTTATTTCAGGTTTTGTAGACCTGAAAAATCCCAAAATTCCTATTTTATCGTTATTTTGGAAATTGCGGATGCAGAAGAAAATAATTACAATTTCATATTATTTTGAAACATACGCACATGTTAATAAAAGAAAGGGGGGGGGGCATTTTTCAGTTTGGCGTTACATCTATTTCACTGACTCGAAGAAATGAAGGAAAAAATGGGGAAATGAACTCAGCCATATTGAGATCGACCAATTTATCACTGTGGGTTGGTAGTTTGCATTTGTACGCCTTCCGGAATGCTCTCTTAATGGTTATAAGCGATTCAGACTTTGAAAATTTTAGTACACAAACGCACGAACGCTTTCTACTATCCAGTCGCCATTTTGAATATGACGTTCGCGCAGCAACCATGGCAATCACACGCGCACGAAACTAATGCAGCGTAAAACTATAGTTAATGTCCTCTCGTTTGAGTTCTCATGGAAACATATACGTTTCATAGTTCGCACGTAGTAGCGTATCAAAACCCGATGATTCATTTGTAATAACCCTGTATTTATGATTAAGTTTTAAGGTGTTTTTCAGATTACAATAAAATATTCATACGTCATAAGGAATAGCAACGGATGGTAAATCTGACTCTTTGAATATTACTTTCAAATGAAGATTTATCGAAAAAGTTAATGTAATTTAGAATAATAAGAATGATAAACAGATGGTTAAAACATCATACATTTTGAAGCTATGAAACTAGTCGGATGTGGCAATCCCAAAACGTTTTTTTATCTCATACATATTAATACTTCAAAATTCCTTATTAAAGTACTAAAATTAAATGACTATCTATGCACATTATGAGAATTCTAATGATATGAAATTTCAATTTGATGTGCATTAGTTCCTCAGATATGCCTATCTTTAAAATCTTGTAAATCCTGCAAAATGCAGCATAGCAGCACCACTTGCAACATTTTATGTCAACATGTAACTGAATCTGAACTTTGATGAAAATACGTGCATTAATTTTTCAGATACTGTTATTCTGGAAATTGCAAAATATGCAGCATAGCACACAATTTGCTGAACGATTTAGACCAAAATGTAGAAAATATCAATTCATATCAAGGATTAACTTAATCTGTAGCATGAGGAAAAATCTGTGCATTATTTTTTGGAGATTGAACTATTGCGAAAATTGTTAATAATGCAGCATAGCAGCGCCACATGTTAATATATTTACACCAAGATGTAGAAAACGCCAATTCATGTCCAGGACTAACCGAATCTGAAGTTGATTTGAAATCCGTGAAACTAATTAAAATCCGTGTATGAGTTCTGGAGATTGTGTTATTGTAGAAATTGGGAAAAATGCTGCATTGCAGCACCACCTGTTGATCGGCTTAAACCAAGAAATAATCAATACCAATTTATATCAGGGACTAAAAAAGATAATTTTTTATTAAATTCCGTGCGTTAGTTCTTGAAATAGAGAATCCAAAAATTTATGTTACAAACATACATACAGACAGACATTTTGTAAAAACATGTTATTCGGGTTCTCGGATTCTATGTGTAAATCCGTCGAAAACGGGAATTCGACAATTCTCAAAAATCCAATACTTTCTTCTTGTAATTATAGAAGAATGTTAGAAGGATATTTAGAATCCATTCAAACTCAGAATGGATTATAAACCTAATATATTCCATGATACTGAATTTGGAATGATGGAGTGATTTGTAATGATACTGAATCTGAATTCTAAATTCTTAACGAATTGATTACATGATTCTCAATTTGGAAATTACGTTGTAAAATAGTTAAAATAAACAAACCCCATAAAAAGAAATAAATTTATACTCTTGACAATTGAACTAATTACATAACAATATTATTCTTTCTCTGTTATTATAAGGTACCTGTACCCAAAATGGACACCCTAAGGAAAATGTATTTTTTTCACCCCCATGTACAAGTCATAGGACTTCAAAAATATATGACCACTATCCATGGACTATTGACTATCATTATTAAAATTAGCGACCTTGTAATTATTCTGGTTTAATTTAAATGATAAAAACAAAAAAATGTTTACAAGTGTCCATATATGGAACTACCTGTCCCTATTATGGACAGGTGTTTCCTTATTAACTTTCTACACAGTGTGTATGGAAGAGCCACTTTTCCAAGGGTTTTTAGAGGAAAGGGAATTAAAAAAAGTATAGCTTAAAGTATTCCGAAGAGGAGAGGGGACACTAAATATCTTCAGAACATGCATTTTAGAAAGGGGGGGCATTCTCGGTTTATACCCTTCGAAGACCCATGGAAAGCCCCTTAGTTACTAGTAAATATTATGAAGTAATATTGTTGATTTTGCTTAGCTTTATTGCATCTGTCTGCAAATTTACATCTGTTATTACTCAGTAATCACAGCATGGACAAATAGAAACTTTTCCACCATAAACAGTAAGTCCCACACAATCCTCATGAACATATCTGCCTCATGTGATGCATGGCCGCATGTTTGAAAAAGCATCAATACTGCAAAAGAAGCAGTACCAGCTCTCCTTTGTTGAGGAAGTCATACCATTGGTACCTACGATTTCGCCAACAGATATCCTACTGAGGGGGGGGGACTTCTTTTTATTTTTCTGCAAGGGTTTTTTGGAGGAAGGTTTTTGGGGATTGTTCAAATAGCATCTTGTTGAACAATGATTTTACCACTTTGATGACTTTTCAAGTTATTGCTTGGCAACGTTGAATTTTCTTCTTTCTTACAGTTGTAATCGATGGGGACATAAGCTGTCCATATTGGGAACCGGGCGTAGTTTTACTAAATCTTGTACCAAATGAATAAGGAAAATTATTTTAAGCAAAATATGCAATAGCAATCGAAAGTATGTTTTATTAGCTTTCTAAAATACTCCACTTTTCAACATTTAATGTAATTTTACCATAACTAATAAGAATTTAAGCTTACAAGTAATTAAGATCAGCACATCTCGAAAGAACAAGTTTCCTCCTAAATGCGAACAGAGCTCTTTTTTACACTTTCCAGACTTAATTATCTTTTCAACTGCTTTTCTTCGCGAAAATGTTTAGCCATCTCTCGATCAAAATTATTACCTTTAAAAATATTAGGGGTGTTCATATTGAGAGTCCTGTCCATGTAGGGTTCAAATACCTTAATACATTTTTAAAGATTTCGTTAGCTGAATTTCATGCTAGCTATTACTATTCTTACAAAATAAATTGATGATGTGTTCTGTGAATAATTATGTCCATTTATGGGTCGGCACGGACTCTGGCTATGACGCAATCTAACCATCCGACGGCAAAGTTGATAAAACACATTTCTGTACTGATGTTGTCAAACTCTCATTAGCTCATTAAACACGTTTGTAATTATTCCATACAGTTATATCCATTGGA
Organism: Maratus speculifer; assembly: GCA_964019185.1. Lineage (NCBI taxonomy): Eukaryota > Metazoa > Arthropoda > Arachnida > Araneae > Salticidae > Maratus > Maratus speculifer. The sequence goes on along the minus strand of OZ025295.1, from coordinate 274,150,722 downwards.
AATCGCTCCTGTTTTATCTCCGTAGTTTAGTTTGTTCAAATTTGTTATGCTGGGCCAGTTAACTGTTTTTTTTTTCAATATGGTCTAGCCCATTAATAAACCAGCTCGTTTGAAAGGTCGCCTCCATTTTCCGGTTCTAGAGCCCTTGCAGAATTTTCTTGTTGAAAACCGAACATAGGCTTCTTGAAAACCAAAAAATCCGAGGTAAAGTGTACCTACATACTACATGTAAATTATCTATATATTATTATTCTCAATAAAAAAGAAAAAAAACAAGTATGCACAACAGATAGTATACTGGGCATTTTTAACGTAGATAGCTTGGTATAGTACAAAAATAACAATAATAATCCGTTTCATGGATTTAAAGTTACATATAATTGGTTTAATTTCACTTTCAACTGAATGTCAAAAAAAGCTGGAGGCGGAGTCGTAGTCGGCTAGTTTTTTAACGACTCCGACTCCGACTCTTTTGCTCCGAAATAGGCCCGACTCCGACTCCGCAGCCCTGATTTTACACCATCCAAACTTCAGTATATATACTGAAAAAAAATGTACGAATGTTTTTCAAAATTGATTATATTTGGAACAGTTATAATGCGAAAATTTCATAAAATGTAATACATTTTTAAATACCAACATTTAACCGTAAAAATAAAAACATTACGATTCATCATCATAATTCTTTCAAAAAAAGCAAAGTTTACAAAGATTTCCTATTTTAAAAATCCAGTTAACACCGGAATAAAATATATATTTATATGCAGCAAAGAGAAATTCTTACCCACAAGAAAACTTCAATATGAACAGTTTTTATTGTTGAATTCCCGTACTCGTGTGAATAGAAGTTCAATATTTTCCACTTTATAAAATTGAATCTTCTTTGAATAACTTTCTATAATATTCCGAAACTTGGTATTTTTGAGATGTGCTATTATTTGTGGCGGATGGAATTTCATAAATATTTTCCTCGAGAAAAAAATATACTAAAATGAAAAACTTTCATTTATCATCGCTTGAGATTTCCAATATTGAAACGTTGGCATCTGCAAAGAAATGAAGACATTGTTATCTATATAACTGTCAGATTCCACGACAGGTAATATATGTGATAAATAGACTGCCATTATTGAAGAAAAATTACCTTCTAGGATAGCTATAAATCAGGATGCGGGAAAATAGAATAAAAATAATTTAATTTATATTCAGAAACGGGATTTCTCTTTTAAAAAAGAACCCGCGGTGGTATGAGGTATTCAAAATATTTTATAACAAGTTATTTTTATTTTGTGATTGAGTAATTTTTAAATTGAATTTTTCATGAATAATATTTTATTATTATCAACATTATTTTGTAATTGACTGTATACAGGGTATTCGTTACTGAATGTAAAAACTTTAAATGGTGGCATAGTTACAAAAAGAAAAAAAAAATAAATAAATACAGGAATGCTGAGTTAAAATTTATTTATACAGATACCACAAATACAAAGTATCTTACAGCAAGTCTAATCCGAATTTCTCTGTCCTAATTTTAGGGGTAATGTAAGTTATTTTACTGATATATTCAACAGGCTTACTTTATTTTGTGTGAAATGGAATATACATGAAGTCTGCTATAATTAGCTTGGTTATCAGGCATAGAAAATATGAATTTAAGTAATTTTTTTACATTTTATTTTCTATTTTTCTTACAAAACTATCACTTAATAATGAATTAAATTATGATTAAAGCCATCGTTAAGAATATATTACTAGTTTCGATATTCCTTCAAAAAATCCGGAATTTTCAAAAATCCAGCATTCTCTCTGTCCAGATATTGTCGGGTATTTGAAGTTGTACCGTATTGCATTTAAGAAAATTGTATGAAATAATTATCTAGAAGTGCTTTTATTTGTTACCAAGAAATGACAGCATAAGATAGATATTTATTTGTTTAAATAAAGACATTTTTCCGGTTCCATAGAATGTTCATTGTTCAAGCGGAAAAATATAAAAAGTAAGTTGATTGGTATTTTTATTTTTTCTCAAAGATCTAAAAAAAAGAAAAAGTTTTAATCTTAACTTATAGATTTCTTTCGAATTTGCATTTTCTAACATTTCCAAATTATGTGTTCTAGCCTATTTTTTATTCATCTGTAATGTCCAAAATATAAGACGCTAGACATGAATGGCTATATGTTTTTATTAGCCATTAGAGGAAAAAAAATATGCAAAGCCTTGTCGAGATGATTATGAAACAAAGCGTTTTAAAGCCTCAAATCCGATGCCTCTTAATTTAATAATAATAATAACAATCTTCCCTCATAGCATGCATGGTTACAGTGACGTCACAATGGCGTCACTGTGAGTCACTTTGGTCACATCACATCTGTGACGAAAATGCGACCACTCAGTGACGTCACATTGTGACTAAGATGTGACTTTCTTAAAAAATTTTGGAAAATTACAAATATTCTTCAAAACATATTATTTACTTTAAAAAACATGTTTCTATCAATTTAAATATCGTCGCTTTTGTCACAGTTTCGTCACAATGTTAATGTCAAAGTAGTCACAAATGACACACTTTTCACAAATTGGTCACATTGTGACGTCACAAAGTGGTCACAATGTGACGTCACAAAAAAGCTCTAAAACGGCCATAGCGACTTCACATTTTATTTATTGTGACCTCACATCGAAGTCACGTGACGTCACATCGACAATCGATGGTCACAAAGTCAATGTGACTTCACAACGACGTTGCAGTGACGTCAGCATGTCTTACGGGTTATTAGTCTCTGTAAACAAAAAAAATAAATTTTTAGTAGTACATAAAATTACAAATTATAATATGCAGTATCTAATTTAAAAGTCTGTTTTATATAAATCTAGTAAAAACATATCACAATACATTATTCCCATATTTAAAAAACTTACATTTTATCAAATAAATGAAAAAAGCATAATTTTTTTCTGTATTTTTCCAATTCATTTTTAGATATTTTGAGCTTATTTTATCAGTAAATTCGACAAACTATAAGTCCGGTATAAAAGGGTTAATTAACAAAAAAAATAGTTTAAACAAGTAAGAAAAATCATGCGTTAGGCATAGATTATGAAGCTCTTTCCAACACCTCTTGAAATCTTTAACAAAACTTTGTAATCAAGGGAAATGACGTATTATTGTTCATATCTAAATATATATTCCAATACTTTTGAAAAGCCCTGTATTTAATCTGTCGGTTAATATATGGACTATATAATTGTAAAATTTAGTTTAGCAAGAGACGCCTAATTGGTTGAAATTTTCTTTTCAGCAATTTATACTAATTGATGGAAACATACTTGAATATTTTTGTTTAGTCCCGTAAAATACATAGTATTTTTAATACACGAAAGTGTTTTGCTAAAGTTTAGTTTAAAAATAAATTCTCTTTAAATTACTTAAACCAAATTTCTAGAAATGATCATCCAAAGTCGACCATGTATCCAGCTCTTTGCGTGACCCTGTATATAATTTTATCTATATTCTACAAACATTTCTTAGCAAACTAAATGCATTTCATCGTAAAAAGGCATAAAATATTTAAAAACCATTTTTAAGTAAATTACGCTCATATTCAGCAACCTTTCCGAGATCTTTTGTGTAACCCCGTATATCTAAATTGTGTAACAATTAGCATTTATATAAATCACATAATATGCATACATCTAGAGAAACTTAAAAGCGTATACCACAATTAAAAATACATTTCATCCATCTAATGGCCATCTTCCATAATATACAAGACTTCAGATAGAAAATACTATTTGAAATCTTTTGTGTCTCCCTGTAAGTACTATGCACTAGTATTATGCATGAAATAACTCATATTAATCCTCAGTGTAGTATATCAATTTGATTATATATGAAATCGTTTACCATGATTAAAATAAGTTGCAAACAATTCTCCCCTTTATTATTATGTATTGGAATTCTTTTGTGTGACCCTGTAAATCAATAACTATTCTTTTCGCTGCATTCTTTACAAAATGCATATTTTAGAGCATTTTGTAGATGCATATAAAAATGAAGATGTTTGACAGGGTGCAACATCTTTAAAATTCATTTGAAACGATTTTTCCCCATTGTGATGTAGAATCACATATAGTATTCTTAAATTTTACATTTTTCTAAATTACAGTTAAAACTAATCTTTAATTAAATAGCTATTTTATCTTAACGTTTTATTTCGATTCCACAATAACTTTCCGTTCAAAAGAAAAGAAAGAAAAACATCTAGCATCTGCCTTATTACTGAAAAACGGCTGTCAGATAAAGAGAATTCATTAAGATGAGTATTTCACCATTACTGGAAACAAATAATAAAAAAAAAGAATAAATATCGACTGTGTTTGCGGTTAGTGAAATTTCATTTTCCTCTCTGCGTAATTTTAAGTCTAACTTATTCGTTTCATAATAGTCTTTGAATGTACATGCTATTTGTTATGTCTTTTGAGAACATTTTCCCAAAATATGCTCCTAACGTACGAATTGGCAGTCGGATTCCTTTTTGGCGTATTTTTTAGGACTGCTGTTTTCTGGTTGCCCTGCTATTAAATTCAAAATCCTTCTATTGTTTAAGCGTAACAGACAATTTTGCGTAGATGATATCAGTCATTTTTCATATGCTTATTGTCGCCAATTGTGTGATGCCAATGTGTGAATTTTTCAGTGAGGAATTAATTGCCTCCCTCTCGCTGCACGAGGCACGAGGCAGTCATGTGAAAAATATTTGTATGTTTAAAAACTACAATTTCAAATATTTGTATGTTTAAAAACTATAAATTTTAAATTTTGAAATAAAAAATATTCTAGATAAATATAGTAGCACAAATAACATTTTATATGAGAATAAGTAAATTATATTGTGATTTGATATCAATCTATCAAAAAATGTGGTCAAGATTATTTTAAGTTATTAAGAAACTTTAAATGACTTCATATAAAAAAAAATTAATTAAAAGACTGAATCGTTCATCTTCTTGTAAGCAATCATAGATAAGAAAAATCCATTTATTGAAAATTTTATTTTCCGAAAATTTACATTAAAGATTTCATCTAAAATAATAGGACTACTTGTAATTTACTTATGATTCATATACATTTTCATCAAAAATGTGATCAATAAACAGGTAAAAATTTAATGTTAAAGATGAACTGCTTTCTGAATTAAAACAATGACCTCGTTAGTTATTTTTATTGGAATTATTGCTTGCTATAAGTGTGTTGATTAATAAATTAGCGACTATCAATATCATGAATTTTAAAGAAACATGGGTTTGATATTCTTATAGATACCAAATTAAGTCTCTATTGGTAAAAGAAAAGATACTATAAAATTGACAAAATGTTTATCAAATCCTTTTTATCTAAATAACATCCCTCTGTGTAAAAGCCATAAAAGTTATTCATATTTGAAACAAAATAAATAAAAATTTTAAACAATCGATAATGAAGTGAATTGTAACATAGCTTAGAAAATTTTGTTTTTATTGATAGTATACATTCATTTAAATTAAATATAAAGGCTATGATTTCATAATCAGAAAATAAAACAGAAAAATCAATTTATTGAAAAATGTATCTCCTCTTGAAATATAACAGATAGCACTATCTGCAATTTCTGTTTGTGTCATATTACTTTTTTACGAAAAAATGAAACCAATAATCAGGTAAAACATTCATTTTATATTACTTTCTTCATAAAAGTAATGGCGTTGTTTATTTCCATCATTGAATTATTGATCGGTTATAAGTGTGTTGATAAGTAAATTAATGATTATCAATATTATCAAGCTAAAAAGAAGTTCGATTGGATTATTTTTATTGTGCGTAGTCTATTACGATTATTTGTCCATCAAATACAATAAAATGTAAATAAAAGCAATGAAATCGTTTGATAAGTATATCAATTTATTTAACAAAATTGTTCTTCTTTGATATAAATATATTTAAATGATAGTAAAAAATTAAACATTAAATAAAACTTTTACGTTTGTAATAATGAAATGAATTACAATACAACGGAATTAATTTTATTTTTATTGATATTTCGTGTTAATTTAAAACAAAGAGGTAGACTTTGCTTAATAAACTATTGGTCATTTAACAGACAAATAAAATTATTGAGGATTTTATTCCAAAAAAATATATATATACATATATCTGAGTTTTCGTCTTTAAAATTTAATATTGCTGAATACAATTTACATCTGTGTTTTTTTTTTTTTTTTTTTTTTTTTGCTGAATACAATTTACTTCTGTGTACATTTTTCATTAAAAATTTAATTGATAAGCAAATAAATAATTCATTCCCTATTACCTTTTTTATAAACGGTAAATGCCTCCTTATTTTTTAAGGGAGTTTAAGTATGTTATTAGTAAGTAAACGATTATTAAAACGATTAATCGTGATATCGTTATAGAATTGAGATGATTCATTTACAAAGATGAAAACAAAGTAAATAACAAATTAGCAAACGTACTGCATGCATATGAAATAGTTTTTGTCTAATAAAACAGACGCGCAATACATATACATAAGTGATAAAATGTAAAATGACATTAAAATCTAGTAAAAGTTGAAGAAACAGAATATTGACTTAATATTTTTATTGATATTTCATGTTAGCATCTAATACATAAAAAGTATAGGTTTAAATTGTTTTAGTTTATCATATACTTTTAAACGTGATATTCTATTAGTATAGATTGGGTACATAAACACACCTGAATAACAGACAAAAATAAAGAGCATTTCACACATTGAATTTGGTGCAATGCTGTCATATAGATGCCGAAATATTGATATCATGTACACTATATAGCCAAAGATGACAGACCACTTGCGATTTTAGACATTTTCTTAAATAAATAGAAAAATTCATGAGGAATTATTCTGAAACTCTAAGTATGTAAATATAATAGTACAGGTCATACGTTTCCGTGAAGATTTTTTCCCGAAACTCCATAGAAGACCGTCAACAAATTGAAAAAGAACGAATATCTTTTGGATAACCCTGTCAAAACTAATGTAGCAAAAGCACTCAAACTGTAGATTATGATTAAGTAGCTCATTGTAATAAACTGTGTCCTTTTTTATATGGATATCATGTAAACTCGTAGAAAAATTAAGATTTTTATAAAAACAATCCGAAATTTTTCCAAGTTGTTTCCTTACAGTTTACAGAGTTCTTAAAATAAAATAATGTTCTTTTAGTCGTAAATATGAGAGACAATATTTTTCACAATACCCTGTAATTAAAATTTTAAAATAATAAAAATTTTATGAAAAATGAGCAGGTTTACTAAATACATTTTCACTGCGCATGAGTTAAAGATATCAACATTTCCTTTACATATAGTGTTAACTAAATGTATAGAGCAACTTTTGTGAAAGTCTGAAAATCATAGCTTAAAAATTCTAAAACTGATCGTCTATAGAATAAGCTCAAAACCCGTTGTTCCCAAAAGGCAGCAAAAAATTGACGGGTTTTATCCATATATAGTAGTACGTGCCATATTGTTTATTCTATATGGACACTAATCAATGGATAAATGGATACAACCCCTCATCTTTTTCCTTCGTTTTGGGAGTAGCGGTTTTTCAGCTTATTCAATCGACGATTATTTCAGAATTTTTAAGCTATGATTTTGTAATTTTCACAAAATTTGCTCTATACATATAGCTAGCATAATATGAAAATGAAATTTTGATATCGTTGACGCATGCGCAGTGAAAAATTATTTAGTAAAACTGTTCATTTTTCACACAATTTTTATAATTTTTAAATACTGATTAGAGATTATGGTGTACAATGTTGTTTGTCATATTTTTAGAAAAGAACATTTGTTTATATTAAAAACTTTGCAAAATATATACAAAACACTTGGGAAAATTTGGGCCTGCTTTTATGAAAACCTTAATTTCTCTGTTATCCGCATAAAAACGAACACCTCAAAAAGAAAAAAAAAAAAAAAAAAAAAATACAATCATCCACTTAATCACAATCTACAGTTTGAGATTGTTTTGCTTGTTTTACATTGGATCTGAATGTTTAGGTTGATAAAATTAGGAATTTTTCGCATAGCTCCCAAGTCAGATGCCAAGCAATCGTTTAATCTGCGGTTTAGCCATAAATATAAATGTTAAAAAAATAGACATGCATGTATCAAAGTTCACAGTAACTTATATATATTTCGGAAAAGCTTATTCCGAGAACTAGTGGAAGGTGCACATTCCATCTAATTTTTAAAAAATTACTCAAAATAGGAAATGGGTAACAATATTTATTTTTAAGTTTTCATGGGTACATAGAGAATATACAGACTTCAGAATTATTATACCTACAGTGTGAATGGAATCAGTAATGTTTCATACATTTGCTTTGACAGGGTTATCCGAAAGATATTCATTCTTTTTTAATTTGCTGGCGGTCCTTTATGAAGTTTCGGGAAAAAATCTTCACGGAAATGTATGACTTGAAATATTATATTTAAACACTTAGAGTTTCAGGATAATTCTTCATATGTCTTTCTAGATATTTAACAAAATGTCTAAAATCGTCAGTGGCCGGTCATATTTGGCCATATAGTGTATATCGTGTAAAAGATAGTGCAGTAGCTCCCATTACTGCACGATATACACTAAATTCTAACCAGCAACATCTTATGACATTTATAAACAAACTAGAAGATATCCCTTCAAAATGACGTGTTTGCATTTTTAAAGGATGATAAAAAATTGCAACAACTGTGGTCAATCATAGCCACTTTAGGCTGAAATAATTTTGATAAATACAGCGATTAAACTTGGAAAGGGGAAAATCTAACAAACAAAAAAAGAAAGAAAGAAAGAAAGAAAATTTCAACAGAAATCTGCATTTAAAACTATAGCAAAACTATCTGGTAGATGGGGGTGGAGATTATAGTGAAATTTAAAACGCACCTTCGCTTTTCTTTAATAAAAAGTTTTAATTAAATATACTTTTTGAAATCGTGGAAAGATTTCAAAGCGAAGTAAAATGTAGTGACGTCATTTACAGCTTCCACTGTAAATCTGACCAATGAGAACGGTCCATTACGACTATGGAACGGTTTCATTGGTCAGAAAATAGATTGCCTTTAAAATCGGAGGTAGCTTTTTACATTGTTTTTTATAGATTTGAAATTCTCAAGAGTCATTCACGGCTGTAAAGAAAAAAAATTAAAGCAACCCGAATATAAAAATTTTAACAATATTGCATTTCAAACGCACCTTCGCTTTCCTTAAATAAAAAGTTTTAATTAAATATACTTTTTGAGATCGTGGAAAGATTTCAAAGCGAAATAAAATGTAGTGATGTCATTTACAGCTCTCACTGTAAATCTGACCAATGAGAACATTCCATTACAACTATGAAACGTTTTCATTGGTGAATGAGTTTCTTTTTCTCTTAGATAGGTTGACCCCGGAATTGTTATGCATTCCGGAATTGTTACGCATATTATTATATATGAGGACGCCAGAAGCCAAGGGGTACAAGTGACAAAATTTCGATTTGGAGTAAATTGAGTTTAAAAATAATTGATGTTAAATTGGAACATCAATAACAATTGAGTGAATTGAAGTAGGAAATTTCTGCTTGTTGCATTCTGGTCTTTGAACTCTTATTTCAATAACTGTTAAAATATAAAGTACAATTTTCTTTAAATGTGTAATTAAACAAAATTTTTTGTTTTTCGAAAAAAGTGGTTTGCCTCTATAACTCTGCAAATAATAAGAAAATCACTTATATTTCTTTACCTGAAATGAAAAAAAGCATATTTTTAGGTCATCTGTGTACTTAGTTTATTTTTTTCAATTTTGACACTTATACCCCTTGGCTTCTGGGGTCCTCATATATAATATGAAAGTGTGCAAAATTCCGTGCATTATTCTTTGAGTTTCAGAACTCACAAAAATTAAATGTAATTCACAGATAGATGCTGGCTAGATAGACGGCAATATCAAGTTAATCCGCATATTTGTTTTACTATACTGTTAGACCACATTTGTAAGATCTCTGGTTGGCTCATGGTGTACCCATGGAAACTTAAAAATAAATATTGTTACCCATTTTGTATTCTGAGCAATTTTTTTTATTAAATGGAATGTGCACCTTCCACTAGTTCTCAGAATAAGCTTTTCCGAAGTACATATATTTTTACTACGTTTTTGTGAACTTTAATAAATGCATGACTATTTTTTTTTAACATTTATATTTATGCCTGAATCGAAGATTAAACGACTGCTTGGTCTCCGACTTGGCAGCTATGCGAGAAATTCCCAATTTTATCACCCAAAATATTCAGATCGAATGTAAACAAGTAAGAATAATTATGCGTCAAGCATAGGTTATGAAGCACTTTCCAACAGTTCAAGAAATCTTTAACAAAACTTCGTTAATTAGGGAAATAAGATTACTGTATACAGTCAAATACGTATTCCAATACTTTTGAACAGCCTTGTATTTTATATGTCGGTTGATATACATACTATATATTAAGAAAATTTAGTTTAGCAAGAAAATGACTAGGTGGTTGAATTTTCTCTTTCAGAAATTTATACTAATAAATGGAAGCATACTTGAATACTTTTGTTCAGGCCTGTAGTTTACCTTGCACTTTTATTACACTCTGTATTAAGCTATGGGACACTGCTGACACTACTGACAACAATGTTGACAGCAGTTTTTGCCATAAAATTTGCATTAAAATTAGATGTAATAAAAATTTTACATCTAATTTTACTGCAATTTTTACGGCAAAAACGTCTTGCAACATTGCTGCCAGCAGTTTTTGCCGTAAATTTAAAGGATTTTTTTTCCAGTGAGGGTAATTAGTATGAATATCTTATAATCCTAACTATCTCGCTTTTTTTTATCCTTATATAAACGTGTTTTATCTCTCCGTTTTATTATTTAAATTTTTATTGCCGATATTTGGGTGTCTACCCTCATAGCATGCATGGTCACAGTGACGTCACAATGACGTCACTGTGAGTCACTTTGGTCACATCACATCTGTGACCAAAATGCCACCACTCAGTGATGTCAGTTTTTGACTGAGATGTGGTTTTCTTAAAAATCTTTAGAAAATTAGAAAAAATTTTCAAAACATGTTATTTACTTTAAAAAACATGTTTCTGGCAATTTAGATTTCTTCGCTTTTGTCACAGTTTCGTCACAATATTAATGTCAAAGTCACAAATGTCACATTTTTCACAAATTTGTCACACCGTGACTTCGCAAAGTAGTCACAATGTGACGTCACAAACGAGCTCTAACACGGCCATAACGACTTCACATTTTAGTCACTGTGAAGTCACATCGACGATCGATGGTCACAAAGTCACAATGTGACTTCACATCGACGTCGCAGTGACGTCACCATGCCTTACGGGTATGAATATAGGAAATGTGCGACGTCTGCTTTAAACTCTGAAATACAGTGTTGCTATCGTATACAGTATTCTTTTATGGAGATTCTGGTGGATGCATTTTATTTACATTTCTCTAGAATTGTCAGAAACTGAAAGTTGCAGAAAAAATGAAGTAAGGACATTAAATTGTTTTCAGACTTTTCTCTTCTCTTTATTTCCTCAAATGGAAATTTTCTAGAGAATCTAGACGGATGTGACCATCAATTTTCAAAAGCATCTGAAGCATTTTTTTTCTCCCAGATGGAATTTTGAAAAGTGTTCTTTTATGTTTTTTTACCAGGTATTATAACCTCTACGGTTCCGACGCAAAAATAATGATACAAATACTTATTCATTGTTTTGTTTTTTTAAACAAAATGACATTGTAAATAACGGAAAAAATATCTTTTCTAATATTGATAAAATATGGATCTAAAACTACAAATCCCCTTAAAGCTTCAATTTAATAACCATTAAACTAAATTAACGCAATCACAAATTTAAGAGCTTTAAACAAGTAAATAATTTACAAATCCTCAAAAAAAAATTTACTGAAAAAGATTCAAGTTAAATATTTATGAAAATTTATCACTTTTTTGGTCACACTGTCTTTTCGGACATTTTCATTCATTTTGCAAACTCAAAATAATTCACAGATCGGAAATGCTTCGCTTTTAAAAATTTCACAATTGAAATAATGCACTGATAAAACGAAAAGGTTTATAAAAAGTTAGAGGGTCTTTACAGAAGAGGAGTAGCCTTTAGGTTAAAATAATATTTGTTTGAGAGTTAGACTAAACAATATTTGATCTTTTTTTTTTTATTGTGGCTAATTTTGCTGGTTTATTATAAATTAGTGAAATAGTTCCTTCTTAATTATTTCCTTATTGTCGAATTTCGACGAGTTCCATCTCGTAATAATTAGAATGAGCGAAGCGAATCCTCTACTAGTCCACACAATTTACATTTTGTCGTACACTTTACAAAAAATATATTGAGTTTTTTGACCTTGAAATTAAACATAAAAATAAATTATGATCCGTAGATTTGCACAATATTCTTTTTTTTTACAGAATAACCCTTATAAATATATGTTATTTTAATTAATTTGTTTTACATGTTTTTACATTACAGACGAATTTTTGCAAATAAAAAATGAAACACGTATATTTGCAAAAGGAAAAATAAATCATGGAGTTAGTAATTATAGGTAGAATCATGATTATTTAAATAAATAAAATGTGTTTTCATTATTCTGCCAAAATATCTCAAAAACATTTGTGACTAAAATTGAAATATTTAGTAAAATAAAATTGGAATATTTGAGAACCGTTAAATTTAGATGCTTCAAATTTGGAACATGTATTTTTTATTGTTTTACTCTAATTTAGATTCAGCATATTTACATAACAATCTATCATTGTATTATTTTCTTCTCTATAAATTATTTTCCAGATGCGAAAAATATTGGAAAATATAGCAGCATGTTTCTACTAGCAATCTTTTTTATTAATTCTGCAATAAAATAAGACGCGCTCTTATTTTAAAAGCTACATTTCAAAAATATAAATTGAATTTTCCTTTTCCTGTGTCATGCGTGGGTAGTATTCCGTACTTTTAATGTTATAAAATATCGAGATTTGAAGTTTCTGCTGATGCAAGTCAAAGAAGTCTGATTTCTCAAAGATCAGCACTCGATTCTACGTTAAAGTAGTTGAATTTTTATTCTGATGTAGTTATAAAGTTTTTTATTAATATTGTTTGCTATGAAATTAAATCGTCCCGTATAAAAGAAGACAAAAGTTTATTAGTGTAAGAAAATATGATGTAATCAAGAATGAAAATATATCATAACATCTTCCGATTTACTCGTAATTTCGATAAGCATTCTTAACCCCTTGGGGAAGAGCAACACCTATACGTGCCGCAAAAAGGCTTAAGAATCCTTGTTTATACACACCAGTTAAATTATACTGTAAAATTTGCCTTATTTAATCGGACCATTTTCTCGATTTAGTAAGGAACAAGTTTTTGTTTTAAAAAACCGGTAACAAAATATTAAAAATTTCGTAAAAGAATCCCATCGCGAAAGGTTTAATTACACAGGTCTGCAATGGTTTTCCTCTTTGAAATCTGAGTAACGTTTTCTATAGTTTCTGATGTGCTGATTACGAGAAAAATAATAAAAAAATTCCATCACGTCAGGATTTTTTGATATTGAAAATTTAAGATTTTGCTGAAAAATGTCTGAGCGTCTACATTTTAAAATTTATAAAACGTCATTAAATTACTTCAGCTTAATTTTTATTGCATTTAATTAGTGTATGGTGACATAGAAATTACTTCAAAACAGTAATTTGTTAATTACTACATAATAAGTATAAGTAATTCACATTAACCATGTTGAAAATGGGTCATTATGGCTTAATTTAGTAACGAGCTCATTAATACATAATGATTAGGTAATATAACCTAATTGTTGTAAATATTAGTCGAAAAGGGTGTAATAAAGATAAACCAAAGGGTTTTTGTATAAGTACACGCACTGATTTAGAAAATTAACAGTTGAAGTGCGCATCTTGCAACATAACCTTTAAAATGTCATCGCGAAGCTGTTTAAATTCTCAGAATTGTTTTTGTTATATTTAAGGGAGATTTATGGTGAAAAAACAACGAAACAGCATTGCAGACTTTGTAAAAAATATTTACAAAAGTTATTTTGGATACGTTTTAAATAACCAAGACAAAACTTGGACACCTCATAAAATTTGTACGACTTGTTTATTAGAACTTCGCAAGTGGTCAAAAGGACAGAAAAATAGCTTCAAAATCGTTTCGCCTATGCTATGGAGAGAGCCTAAAGACCATGTTAAAGATTGCTACTTTTGTTGTTGTGACATGACTGGATACAATTCTAAAAATAAAAGGGACATAAACTATCCAAACGTCTCATCAGTTACGCCTGCAATTTTCGGCGATTCAAAAATGGTGCAGCCCCTGTTTCTGACTATACAAATTGAAGATTCTGACTGTGATACAGATGAACAGGATGTATACCAATCTGATCCTGAATTTCATGTAGATTCTAACGAGTGTCAGCTCTTTTCCCAGTCACATTTAAACCACTTGACAAGAGATTTGAATTTCCCCAAAGATGCAGCGGAACTTCTCGGATCACGATTAAAAGAAAGAAATATGCTTGCATCTGGTACTTCATTTTCATTGTACCGTCACAGAGAAAAAGATTTTCTTCCATTCTTCGCTGAAGATCAAGATTTAGTGTACAGTAAAGATATTCCAGGCTTGACAAAAATGTACGACATTGAATACGATCCTAATGAGTGGAGATTGTTACTTCCCAGAAAATCTAGGAGCCGTTAGCGAAGAACAAGGCGAAAGATTTCACCAAGATTTGAAAGAGCTAGAAGTCCGGTATCAAGGAAGATGGAATACTAGCATGATGGCGGATTACTGCTGGTTGTTGAAGCGCGACGATCCAAACCGGAAATTTAAGCGAAAATCGTACTACCGAAGCTTCCAGGAAAAAAGGATCAGATTCCACAAAGAAAATTTACATGTAATTTAGACCAGTAATATGTTATTATTATATTTTAGTTGTTTTTTATGTTAAAAATAATGTACTTTTTTAAATATATATTTTTTTGTGAAAACGTGTGTTTTTTTCTATTTTCTATCTGTATCTTTTTTGAAAAATCTGAAGGTGATGGGAAAAAACTAAGTACATATTCGTAATCAGCGCACCAAAATATCCTAGAATCAGCTCTCAAATTCTAGAGAGGAAGTTATGACTCTCAATTTGCAGGCCTGTGTTATCAGAAACCCCTGAAACCGATATGGTTTCTAAATTTAAATAACTATTTATAAAAATGTTTTTTACCCATTTGGAAAATGGTTGTTGTTTTCGGTCTAGAGATATCTGAGACTTATCTGAACCCTTGTGATTTCCGAATTTTATTTGTTTTTTGATTGATATATGCTTAATGTCCAAAAATGGAATACTTTTGTTGCCGTGACGACAAAAAAGTATTAAAAACTATAAAAAAAATCAATAACTGAGAAATAAATGAAGATACAGCGTTCAAACAAATTGCATTTAAAAGTTAATTTTTTTCCCTATACGACGGTTTAAAAATTAAAAATGTGCGATAATTAAAAGTTTAAAAAATTGCAGTTCCGAAAATTGTGAAACTGAAATTCCATTTAAAATTTGTTTATGATTGGTAAAGGAATATTAATGTTTAATTCATGGCGTACGTAATATATGACTTTGTTATTACGTAAGCCAAATTTTGATATCATGAAAATGATATTTATCATTCTATTGATTATTCTACTGACAATCTTTTTTATTAATTCTGCAATAAAATAAAAAGCTCGTATTTTTAAAGCTACATTTGGAAAATATAAATTGAATTTTCCTTTTCCTGTGTCATGCGTGGGTAGTATCCCGTACTTTTAATGTTATAAAATATCGAGATTTGAAGTTTCTGCTGATGCAAGTCAAAGAAGTCTGATTTCTCAAAGCTCAGCACTCGATTCTATGTTAACGTAGATGTATTTTTATCCTGATGTCGTTATAAAGTTTTCTATGAATTCCATCTTTTATTAAATTAAATCGTACCGTGTGGAAGAAGACAAGTGTTTATTAATCTAAGAAAATATGATATAACCAAAAATAAAAATATCTCAGAACCTCTTCCGATTTACTCATAATTTCTAAAAGCATTCTTAATCATTAGAAACACCAGAAACCGATATTGTTTCTAAATTTAAATGAGCACTTATAAAAATGTTTTTTTTTAACTTTCATTGATCTAAGAAACCTTTTATAATGCATTATAATACACAGAAGAGCTGATGCATTTATAAAACTGTCATTATCTCTTTTCAGCACAGTCATATCACATCGGGACCACCTAATTTTTATTTCAAATTTACAAGCATATTTTAATAAAATTTTTCTTTTGCAATAAAAGTTAAAAAAAAATTTTTTTTTTTTTTTAATTTCTAAATAAGTCTTTTGTAAATTGACCATCAACGTCACATTTCTTCCAAAGTATGCCCCAATTGAAGGACTTGTTGAACTTTGATTGATGACCGGGCGTTAAAATGCTGACAGTTGAGTGTAATATCCCTAAAAATACTGTGCATCACATTGTTTCCGAAAATTTAGGCTTGAAACGCGTCAAGTAGGAGGTCAGCAACACTTGACATCTCCATCGTGACAACGCGTTCTCGCACACTGCCTTCATTATCATGGAATACTTAGCAAAACGCGGTGGGACAACACTGTTCCAACCTCCATATATATCCCTTGAATTGACGTTACAGAAATGGCTGATACTGTAATGTGGTGCACATCTGGAGCCCAAACAAAACATCATAACTCCCCATTTGCCGTTTAAAGCACGTGTGGTCTTACTGTTTAATTTTCATTTTCCCAAGTCTTTAAAAAATGAAGCGCAAATCACTATGTTTACAAATGTGAAAATACCACATTTGTCTTATGTTTGGGCGCCAGATGAAGCATGTGACATCACGTGCAAGGGGTCTATAGCACCAAACTTCTTGTTCCTGAGGATCAAGACAAAACTCAAAGGACGCCATTTTGAAACTCTGGAAGCCGTCAAAGAAACGACGATGAAGTGCTTAGAGGGGATTTCCGTCGACGTTTCCCAGGATTAATTCAGTGCCTGGAAAAAAACGTTGGCACCTGAGTTGCGACGTGGAAGGAAGTTACTTTGAAACGTTATGTTACGTTATGTTAGAAAACTATAAGATCACTCAAAATTTCACCTTTTTTCACCAAAGAAAATAATAGTTTGAATTTAAAACTTTTGTATGAAAAAAAAATAATTCTTTAATGTTCATTTAGCTCAGATAAAAAAATGTTTGAATAATTTTTTGTTTCATGCCAAACGATTTTACGTAAACCCGTTGTTTCGTAAATATAATACCACTCTTTTATTATTAATAAAATAGAAGATTTTATTTTGAACTCGGAATTTTAGTGTAACCTAAACAATCTGTTAAACTAAAAAAAAAAAAAATGCATAAATTCTGAATTATATCTGATTTTTTGAATTTATTAATAAAATACCTACACATCAAGACAAACAATATTAAATAGGAAACTAAGGGTCCCAATCGTCTTCCAAAGGAGATAGGCGCCTTTAAAGTTTAGGGTCGAAATTTTCAAATAATTATAAAAAACGGAAAAATTGGTCGTTCGTTTGCGGTTTTCACTAAAACTGCTCTTTATGTCAGTATTGTCTTGAAAATAAATTATGAAGATAAATTTCATAAAATGCCGATAGAGGGCGCCTTAGACTTTGGAGTAACGAACAGCTATTTTTTACCGTTATTTTTTCCATCGCATTATTCTTTTAGAAGCTTAGACATAAACTTAAATTTTGAGCTGAAAATCTGAATCATTGGGAGTGGTTAAGTAGCGCAAACTCAATGGGGGTGGGAAGGTACAAATTTCAAATGATTATAAAAAAGGAAAAATTGGTCGATTTGTTCGTGGATTTCGCTAAAACTATTCTTTATGTCAGTATTTCCTTAAAAATAAATTTAAAAGATAAATTTTTAAAAATTCCGTTAGAGGGCGCCTCAAACTTTAGAGTAACCAACAACTATTTTTAACCGTTACTCTTTGTATCTAATAAAATGCTTGTAAAAGCTTAGACTTAAATTTTGAGCTCAAAATCTGAATCGTTGTGAGCGAGTAGCGCAAAATTGAACTGTGTTCGAGTGAAGGGGAGGATAACCCCTGAACACAGTTCAGTTTGCGCTTCTTAACTTCTCACAACGATTCAAAATTTGAGTTCAAAATTTAAGTCTCTAAGCTTTATGAAGCATTTGATTAGATACAAAAGTAAAAGTTAAAAATAGTTGTTGGTTACTCTAAAATTTAAGCCGCCCTCTAACGGATTTTTTTAATATATCTTTAAAATTTATTTTAAAGGAAATGCTGACATAAAGATTAATTTTAGCGAAAACCGCAAACTAATCGACCAATTTTTCCATTTTTATAATCATTTGAAATTTAAACCTCCCCACCCCCATTGAACACAATTCAGTTTGCGCTACTTAACCCCTCTCAACAATTCAGATTTTTCAGCTCAAAATTTAAGTTTATGTATAAGCTTCTAAAAAAATTAATGAGATGCAAAAAATAACCGTAAAAATAGTTGCACGTTACGCCAAAGTCAAAGGCGCTCTCTATCGGCATTTTTTAGAATTTATCTTTATAATTTATTTTCAAGACAATACTGACATAAAGAATAGTTTTAATGAAAACCGCAAATCAATTGACCATTTTTTCCGTTTTTAATGATTATTTGAAATTTTGGACCCTAAACTTTAATGGCGGCTATCTCCTTCGGAAAACGCTTAGGACCCTTGGTTTTCTATTTAATATTGTTTGTCTTCATGCGTACTATCACCCCTTAAAGTTTTGCCCAAGTGTTTAGATATACCCTGTATATTATTTTCAGACTAGAAAAATTTCAATATTGATGGTCTAGACCGAAATGATTACTTCTGGCACGATTTAGGTCAAAGATCTTGCGAGTTCCTGAATTGTCAGATTCAAATGGAAGATTCAACAAGATAATGCTCGCAGTAATTCATTGAAATAAAAAAAGAGTGGTTTAAAAGAGAAAAGATTGATGTTTTACACAGGTTACGTCGAAGTTCTGAACTAAACCCCATAGAAAACTTGAGGGGTTATTTGTCTCGCCAAATTTCTGAAAATAAAAACAATATCATTCAATATATGAATTAGAAATGGCTGCTATGGAGAAATCAGGCAATATTCCCAAATCCGTTCCTTAAAAAATTAATTAATTTGTGCCAAATCATATGCTTGAACTTATTCAAACAAATGGTGGAGCAACATCTTACATTTGAGGAAACTGTCTTTCCCACATGTGGTCCTGTTATTTTGCAAAAGTGTTTTTGACTTTTTTTCGTTATACTGATGTTTTATTTTTTCCAATTAATTTAATTTGTGTAAGTTACTATATTTTACTAAAAACCTGATGTACTAACATAGAATATTCTTTGTTTTCATTGAAATATTTCTTTAATTACCGAAATAGCAAAATAAGTTGTGATCTTATAAATTTTTAACAGTCTATAGTTGTTTGTTCCTTTATCTGCAATAAATCTTTTTCCCTGGCGTTATTCAACTTACTGTTTGGACACATCCTGTATAAAATTTTGAACTCGGGCTGGTTTTGAGTTGTAGTGGCCAAAATCGACGTGGATCTGAAAACATTTTTCAGAAAATGCAACAAAGAGGAAAATGTAATAGGTAATATTTCTTACTAAATCCATCTAAAACAAGGAATTTTAAGTCTAAAACATTTACATGAAAGGTAGCTAAAAAACTATTACAAGATTTCATCTTTGCAGGCAAAAAAATAAATTGAGTTTAATAAAAAGTGTCTAAATATATATATAGCTGATAAAAAGTAATTTTTGTATTTATAGTAGATCTGGTGAATGTTTTGTTAATAAATATAATTATACCAGTAAACACAGAATACTTTTTTTTCATATGCAATCTTATACATTGTTGCTATGTAAATGTTAGATGTAAAGTTAGTTATTTTTTCCTATTATTTATCTGCTATTAAAAAGAATTGTTATAGCTGTGCTTAGAAAGCTTGAATAGTTATTTATTTTGTTTTATCATATAACGGTTAATTTAAATAAATTTTTAACTTTTTTTAAGTTGAATTGTTATCCTTTATTAGAAAGGTTAAATTGCTAGTATTTTCAATCATTTATGGGTTGATCAAAAATAATTCTTAATCATTATTACAAAGGTTGAATTGTACTTGTTTTTTATATTATATATTGGTTGATCAAAACGAATTGTTAGTTATTGTTAGAAAGTTTCAATTATTAAACATATTTTCTATAATGTACGGGCTGATCAAAACAAACAGTTAGTTTTAGGAAGGTTGAATTAGTTTTATATCATTCACTGCTTGATCAAAAAGAGATATTAAGTTGTAAAGTTAAGATGTAAAGTTTGTTACTTTTTCCTATCATTTATTTGCTATTAAAAATAATTGTTATAGTTGCGCTTAGAAAACTTGAATTGTTACATTTTTTATCATTTAACAGATGATCTAAATAAATTATTAGCTATTGTTAAGATTGAATTGTTACCTATTGTTAGAAAGATTAAAGTGTTAGTACTTTTCAATCATTTATGGGTTGATCAAAAAGAAGTGTCAATCATTATTACAAAAATCGAATTATTAATTATTTTTGATATTATTTAATGGTTGATCAAAATGTATTGTTAGTTATTGTTAGAAAGTTTGAATTATTAAATATTTTCTCTATCATGTACTGGCTGATCAATACAAACAGGTAGTTTTAGGAAGGCTGAATAAGTTTTATATCATTCACCGCTTCATCAAAACGAATTGTTAAGCGTAAAGTTAAGATGTAAAGTTAGTTATTTTTTCCTATCATTTATTTGCTATTAAAAATAATTGTTATAGTTGCGCTTAGAAAGCTTGAATTGTTACATTTTTTATCATTTAACAGATGATCAAAATAAATTGTTAGCTATTGTTAAGATTGAATTGTTACCTATTGTTAGAAAGGTTAAATTGTTAGTACTTTTCAATCTTTTATGGGTTGATCAAAAATAATTCTTAATCATTATTACAAAGGTTGAATTGTACTTGTTTTTTATATTATATATTGGTTGATCAAAACTAATTGTTAGTTATTGTTAGAAAGTTTGAATTATTAAATATTTTCTCTATCATGTACTGGCTGATCAATACAAACAGGTAGTTTTAGGAAGGCTGAATTAGTTTTATATCATTCACCGCTTGATCAAAAAGATTTGTTAAGTGTAAAGTTAAGATGTAAAGTTAGTTATTTTTTCCTATCATTTATTTGCTATTAAAAATAATTGTTATAGTTGCGCTTAGAAAGCTTGAATTGTCACATTTTTTATCATTTAACAGATGATCTAAATAAATTATTAGCTATTGTTAAGATTGAATTGTTACCTATTGTTAGAAAGGTTAAATTGTTAGTACTTTTCAATCTTTTATGGGTTGATCAAAAAGAAGTGTTGATCATTATTACAAAAATCAAATTATTAATTATTTTTGATATTATTTAATGGTTGATCAAAATGTATTGTTAGTTATTGTTAGAAAGTTTGAATTATTAAATATTTTTTCTCATGTACTGGCTGATCAATACAAACAGGTAGTTTTAGGAAGGTTGAATTTGTTTTATATCATTCACCGCTGGATCAAAAAGAGCTATTAAATTGTAAAGTTAAGATGCCAAGTTAATTATTTCTTCTGCTTATATACAATTTATCTGCTTTTAAAATAATCGCTAGTTTTTCTTAGAAAGTTTGACTTCGATTTTTTTCATTTAACGGTTAATCTAAATAAATTATTAGCTATTTTTAAGGTTTAATTATAAGCTATTGTTAGAAAGGTTGAATTGTTAGTACTTTTCTATCATTTATGGATTGATCATAAAAAATTGTTAATTATTATTACAATGCTTGAAGTGTTAAAGGCCCGTATGCATAATAAAATACACTCATACGCACAAATATATACGAATATATACTTAAATTCTATGCAAGATATCCAAAATGTGTAACTCCATTTAAAATCAAAAATAAAACCTTCTTTTTTCCTTTCTTGACAAATTTTGGGAGTACCAAAGAAAGTGACAATTTAATAACGTAATTTAATATCATTAAAATCAACAGCATTTTCTGAACCAATTCTTAAATAAATGAACACTGTTTCCTTTTATACAGGGTGTCCCAAAAGGTCATGTCCAAACGGCACACATGGTTGTGTCAGGTCATTAGGAAACAGAATTACATAGGAAAGGGGGGTCGGAAACGCGATTGTAATCCGCTAGAGGGCGATAAGCGATGTCAGACGAAAGCGCGGGCAGTCGGATCATTCGAAGCGCGGACGTTGCAGAGAAAGGATGAACCAGTTGATGAGCACTTGGATGAGCACTTACTATGAGTTGTAGCATTTTTCTTTTTTATTTGGTACTGTTTTGTTGTAAAATAAAGATATTTTACACCGTTTGTTATCTTTTCTTTGCGTGACGGTTACGATGCAATTTCACTGTTTAGATCGCGTTTCCGACCCCCCTTTCCTATGTAATTCTGTTTCCTCATGACCTGACACAACCATGTGTTCCGTTTGGACATGACCTTTTGGGACACCCTGTATCATAAAATACAGCATAATAAAGTTTTATGATAAAATATTGTCATGTTTCACATTTAAAACTTTGCTATATTTTTTAAGTTTTTCTTTTATTAGTTTTGTGTTAAATCATATGTTTCTTTTCGAAATAAAGTTTTCTTAAAATGTAATATTTCGCACTCTTCAGAACTTGTCATTTTGTTTTTATTTTCTATTTTCTTTATTTCTTTTAAAGTGCCGAAAATTTAGTATCAGCACTTTTCATGGAGGTGTTCAAATTGTTCGATTTCAAAGTCTCTTCTTTTACCTGCGTACTTCTTGCCCATTATGTAAGAATATTCAGCAGATTTTTTTCCTAAAAGACCTAAATTTCAAGATGCAACGCATATAAAACTCTGTGCTTATTTTAGAAGTTTCATTTTATCTTATTCGCCAAGATTTTAAGTTTTGTATTTGAAATGTTCGCTTTTATTTTTTATAGTGGAATAAAAAGCCACACATAATTATAAAACAAGTCGAAAATTGCACGTCAAGCGTAGCAAATGAGGTTGCTTCGTACTATAACGAAGTTTTTAAAACATACAGTACTTCGGATACAGTACAGTATCCGAAATCTTTTGTGTGTCTGTAAATGTTATATGCTTTCTGTTATGAAGGAATTAACTTGTAGTAAACCTCAACAACGTATATCAATTTCATAAGATGCGAAATAGTTTGAAAGAATTAAAACGCACTTCAACCATTGTTTCCCCTTATACCATTATGTAATAGAATACTTTTGTATGACCCTGTAAATTAATAAAAAATATTGTTTACACCACAGATTAAACAGAATGCATATTATAGTATATATTTCACACATACATATGAATTGTATTATGTTCGAAAGAGTGTAAAATCATTAAAATGATCTTGAAACTATTTTTCCCATTGACTGTAATGTAATGGAATTCTTTTGATCGCCCCTGTAATTGAACTGTACATCCGATTTTCAAAAAATTTGAAATGACTCAACAACATTATGTAATAATTACATATTTTTAATTTCAAAAGATTCGGTTTGGTACTTTTTGCGTTGTTATTTGTAGACGGACTGAATAACGACTATAGGTGCTATGTATTTACGTAATTACGAACGCACCAAAAAAAAAACTATTAGCATCAACTTACTTTTTGTTATCTGTCACCCGTAAAGTTGTTTCTAATTTATATTAAAAGCACTACAAAGAATAAAAGAGATAGCATATGGATGTCTGCTTTCGATATAGCAGCATTGTGAGTATAAATTTGAAATTAAAAGCACATACATACGAGTTATATATGGAATGATACTAAGAACTAGAATCCTACATTGAAAATTCCCTTTAGAGTCAACTCAAAACCGGACCTGAAACCAATACATTTCATCTCAAACCTGAATCAAACCGAAAATACTTGAACAAGAACCCAATCTGAATCTGAAATGGAAAAAAAAAAATAATCCATATTTCAATACAATTTATTTTTATAGTAATATAGTCTAATCTTATGTTAGTTTTATATTTTTGTTGAATTTGTATATGAGGACATACATTTTAAAATTTGCCTTATCTAGACAAAAAAAAAAAAAAAAAAAAAAAAAAAAAAAGAAAGAAATAAGAAATTGCGAAAATACTTTTAATTGCATCCAGTGGTTTTCCTTGTAAACCATTTTTCTAAAATGCTAGAAATACACGATAAAACGAGTTTCATTTTAAAAAGAACATCAGTTAAAAATAAAAAAAAAAACACTCTGTGCATAGTGCACATTTAATTAATTTCGAATAAAGTTTGTTTAGTGTTGAAAATTAAATAATTAATAGACCTCTGTAACAAGAAATGCTACATGTAAAAAGAACATTTGTCTAAAAACACGACATATAAGAAGTGTTCACTTAATTTTAAATTAATTATAAATGCAGAACTAATAAATACAGAACATATTTCGCCTTTCAATGAAAATATATACAACAATATTCAAAGTCTGAACAATTTTTTAAGCTCATCTCATTTTTATATGTAGTTTTTGATTACGTTTGCTTCGTTCCACACACAAAAGATCACCCGGCCACATGCAGTTTGCGAGGCTGAGGTAGAATATGGCAGGAATATAATAGGTTGATAGTGAAAATTCGATTGTTTAAATTTTGGATAAGGCAAGTTCTGGAACTCATGTCGTCAGTATATACACAAAATGATTCATAATTATCGAAACAATAGGTTATTTCCTTACAAATCTCCATTAAAAATCCAATTATAAAATTTCATTAAAAAAAATGCCAAATACATTGACATAAGGTGCAACTCCTTGGGGGTCTATTTAAAAAAGTACGAAAATAAAATTTTTATACGGCCCTCATAGGGTAAAAATTTCAATTAGGAGAACTTCCCTTATCCATTCCTGAATTGAACACAAAAAAATACATCATCGTATCTGCAAAACTTAAAGAGTTATGGTCGTTTATGCAATTCGTCATGCTTTAAGGAATTGGACACAAATTGAAATGCTTGCAGTTTAAGAAACAATGTTATTTTAAGAAACATGCAAAAAATATATATATTAAGTTAAATTTTTGATTTTTGTTATAGTCAATTATATAATTTGCAAACAAAATCACATCCTAAAATGTCACATAAAGAAAATTTTTCTTTTTTAACTAATTAGTATTATTTTTAAGTGGGGTAATATAAAATCGTTATAAATCGGAACATTATTCATTGCATTTCACTTTTTTTCATTTAATTAAAAAAGAAATTATTATATTAATTTTGTTTTGGATTTTTTTAACGTTAATTTTAAAAATAATTAAAATATGTATTTTAAAAATGATGTAACGGATGTTTTCAAAAAATGATTTGTTCAAAAGTATATATATATATATATATATATATATATATATATCATATATATATATATATATATATATATCCAACGTTAGTAATTTGGCTAATTAAAAATAACAAACATTCGCCAAATGATAAAAGT
The DNA here is from genome assembly GCA_964019185.1 of Maratus speculifer. Taxonomy (NCBI): domain Eukaryota; kingdom Metazoa; phylum Arthropoda; class Arachnida; order Araneae; family Salticidae; genus Maratus; species Maratus speculifer. The sequence goes on along the minus strand of OZ025295.1, from coordinate 274,124,988 downwards.
ATTAGCAAAGTAGATTCTGTAGTATTAAAAAAAAAGTTATTTTTAATCCTTTAATGTACAACTTTTTTTTCAATATGTTCTAAAATAACCTATGTTTTCACAACTGCGAAACAACGATTGTTATTGATCTAATTTCAACTATCCGCTACAAATATATGGTACTACTCTGTTATCCTGTCGACCGATTTCGCCAAATTATACATACTGACGTAATTTTTATTTTAAATAGTAATAATTAAAAAATAATAATAATTAGTAGAATATTATTAAAAAATACAGATAAAAAGTCGAAATAAAAATCACTTAATGACGTTTTAAACATGTGTATCGTATTTAATGTCATTGAATTGACATTCACGATCCTCCATTATTGGCCTTTAATCTTATAATTTGGCGATAGTATTTTGGTCGACGGGGTAACAGAGTTAGAGATCTGCACGGGCCCGGCGGAATCGTTTCGAATTTTGTAACGGGCCGGCGGATCTAGAATAGTTTTTCCAACGGACCGGGCCGGCAAAAAAATTGAACGGGCCCTACGGGCCGGGCCGGGCAGATAAAAAAAAATTCGGGCCTACCGGCCCGTTCGCAAGATTTAAGCGGATACAATAAAATATGAGCTATTTTCAACGAAATGGTTATAACGGGAATAAGTATAAATGTGCGTCACGAGCCATACTAGTTTGACAGCATTAGTATAAAAATGTACAGTGTAGAGATCGGCATCGGACAGTTACATTGTGTGTAACCCGTTTTAATATTTTTTTAGCTGACTCGTGTCGGGCCGAGATCAAGCTTGCATTATTTTTCTAATTGTAGACTAGCCGGACCGGAACTAGACTTAATTGTTCTCAAGATCTGTAGGGCGAACAACATTATTTGTAAAATTATTAACAGCGATAAAGAACTTATGTTAGCTTAATCTTTGGATATCGATATTTGGAATCGAATAGAGTTTTTCATTTTTGGTAAATAAAATACTTATGTAACCTTGTTAAGATACATAATAGTTTCTCAAATGATTGCAGGTTTTTCTCCCTTCCCATGCTATCACTTCCTGAAATTCTATTCAAAACGCTAACTATGACAGTATTTTATTTACTTGCAGTAGTCTTAAATTGCTTGTATCAAAAAATGGATAACTACATTCGATTATATAGTTTCTGAATAAAGATACCTGCTAAACTTATACGTTTCTGAGAAAAAAATGAATTTAAAAATATATCAGAAAGGAGCTTCTTTGAATTTAAGAATAAATTTGGATAAATCTTTAATAAAATGATATAGAAATATTTTTATAAATCTTCTTTTATTAAACAGCTTCAAAAGTTACGACGTTTTTAACTTTTTTTCTTTTTTCTTTTATTCTAAGCCATATTAATTTTTTAATGAATCTTTATTCGAATGTTGAAAGCCTAAATATCTAAGTAATCATTAATGCTGTTAATGTGTATTTCCAGTAAAATATACTGTAAAATCATTCCATAGATATGTATGCAGTATTCTTTTAAGGAATCTTAATTATATGATAAAAATCTGAATTTTTTAGAAATCGTAGAAATTGTAACGAGCCGGGCCGGGCCGGGCCGGGCCGGGCCTGGTTTCACTGATTTCTGTACGGGCCGGGCCTAAAATATAAAAATTTAAACTGGCCGGGCCCGGGCCTGGAAATTCCGGCCCGTGCAGACCTCTAAACAGAGTAGTACCAAATATATAAAAAAAATATATATAATATTACAAATATGTATATAATGCATGTGTATGAAAAACGAAAAAGAAAAGAAAGAAAAAGCAAACATTGAGCACTAGCAATTTGGCGAATCGAATCGCTTGTTGACTCGCCAAATGAAGAATTTAGTCGCAATTTGGCGCATTGGCGAGCGATAGCGAGAACACTGTATATATATATATATCATATATATATACAGTCGGCTCTCGTTAATTCGAACTCGTCGGGACCACAAGAAATGTTCGAATTATCCGAAGTTCGAATTAAGGAAAACATGCTTAATATGATGCTATTACAAATGAATAATGTTATTGTGTTTTTTTTTATTTATTTCGTCTGTTATCAATAGAATATGACTTAATATTAAATTAGAATGTATAAATACATAAACTAACTAAAAGACTAGAAACAAGCACGATGGAAGAAAGATTTAAAGCGTCACCGATGAACAGACGGAGCAGTAAGAAAGTGGATATAAAATGCATTAGATTATATGTATACGCGTTCGAAAAATCAAAGAAAAGTCATTCAAATGATCTGAAATCCGTGAGAAATAAAAGGAAAATGAAAAATCGGAATTCTAGTTACACTGTTAAAAATCTGGTGCTAGGTTGAACCAATTTATGGTGCTGCAATAGCTGCCACCATAAGATGGTGAAATGTTGTTCCAACATTTGGTGCTAAGGTCGAACCATAAAGTGGTGAAATGTTGAGCCATAAAGTGGTGAAAGATTGAACCATTAACTTTAACAGAATGCATTTAATGGTTCAACCTTTCACCAACTTATGGTTCAACCTTTCACCACTTTATGGTTCACCATTTCACCACTTTAAGGTTCGACCTTAGCACCAAATGTTGGAACAACCTTTCACCACCTTATGGTGGCAGCTACTGCAGCACCATAAATTGGTTCAACCTAGCACCAAATTTTTGACAGTGTACTGCTAATAATTAAAATAAAACAACTTTTACTACATCTGAATTATAATAGAATAACTTTTTCTACAGGAAATTAATTCGTAAACATTTTTTTAAATAGGAACTTCTTAATCATTTTACCAATTTAAAATATACTTTTTAAATTTATTATTAAATTTTAAAAACTTATTTAAGCACAAAAAATTACGAAATTGCATTTTATCATTTTATTCTAAAATATATCAGATTCATTTTCTATAATTCAGATTAGTAAGTTATTTTGATTAAAATATAAAGAATTTACAAAAAGTTTATAATCAAACGATACTTTTATCCTTTTTTACATTCAAAATCAATAATATCCTTACATTCTTATAATTCATGAGAACATATTTTCTGAAATAATATTTAATTTAGTAAATTTTACTGCAGAGAATTTTTGTTCGTATTCATAAAATTTTTTTTAAGAATGAGCTTGATCCGAAATCATTTTCCAAGCCCAAAGTTAAAAATTACTTTAAAACAAAAGATATGATTTAAGTAGAATACACATTTCAACGGAAACTTTGATATTTGAACCAACACATACAATATTCCACTTATATAACAAGCACTAAAAGCATGTACAGAAACTGATAAGAACATTAATGAAGGAAGATGCTAATTAAACAATATATAGAACATAGTAATGTTACATATTAAAGCCAAAAATCATGCAAATAACAATACAAAATTGAAAACTATAGAATTAAAAAATATTTTGCTTAATACACACCAATATCGGCATCCATTACTGTTTTGCTTTTGTTCTTCACGAAAAGCGTCATAGATATGCGCAGAAATCTGTGTTTTGATTGGCTGTAAGTAGCACCATCTTTTGGTGCTACTTCTTATTTTTCAAACTTACTCCATAACATGGAGTTTTCGAAAAATAAGTAGTACCATATTTTGGTGCTTCTCTTTATTTTACTCCATAAATTGGTTCAACATTGAACGGAAAATTTTAACAGTGTAGTTCGAATTAAACGAAGTCAAGAGGAAATGAGTTCAAATTAATGAAATTTTTTAACGTTATTCTATCATTGGAAATTTCGGGACTTCATGTTTAGTTCGAATTAAGCGAAAATTCGAATTATCCGATTTCGAATTAACGAGAGTCGACTGTATATATGTGTGTGTGTATATATATACATGTATATTAAGTTGCCGAAACAAAATTAATCTAAAATAATAAAATAAGACATATTCAAATTTGGACCTTTTATCTTTTACAATTTTTGAGTTAATAATTTAAAAACGTGAAACGTGAAAGAAAAACATTATGCAGAAAAACATATTTTAAACACTTTTTATCCATATGGATATAAAAAAAAACTATGTAAAACTTCAGTTAGGCCGAGCTGGGCTATGATTTTGAGTTTTTTTTAGGCCAAACCGATTTTTTTTTATGGGTCGGTTCGGGATCAAACATAAATATTTCGACCCGTGCAGACCACTAGAGCAGACCACCGGCATATTTTCAAAGCAGGTTTAACGTAAAATCTATTTTCTGCTATTTTATGTCCAAAGGAGACGCACGTTCTTAAAATGACATTTAAGAACGAAGAAAAAAATATTTTAGTCCTTTGTTAACCGAAATATCTATGATATGAAAAAAAATCTCACCTCTATATATTGCTTTTTTATGCTCACGATGATTTCCATAATTCTACACAAATCACTTACAAAAAGATACATAAAATCAAGGAGAAAAAAAATCTCCTCTAAGTTTGTTATTTGGCAAAAGGGAATTTATAAATGGGATGAAAGGAGTAAATTAGAGAAGGTTTATTTGAAACAGAAAACCTCCTATAGCAATCAAATCAGTTTAAAGTTATTATTACTTTTAGGAAATGAGTCTAAAAATTACGAATGACAAATTTTTTTAAAATTAAAAATGACCTCAAAAGATGCAAAAAATAGGATTTTAAGAAAATAAATCATAACTTTGTCAATTCACTAATCAAATCCATTTAGATTTACTATAAATATTCTTAATATTATCTACATTTTTTATACTGAAAAGATTTTGATAGGGCCAATTCTTGCAGAAACCTATGAGCCGATGGGGGGAGGAGGGGGTCGTACAAGAAAAAAAATCACATCTCCATTAATCAACTACTAAGGTGATAAAAAAGTATCACTGCTGAAAAATTTTGACAACCCATGACAGATGCTGCATATAGTGTTGCATTTAATTTTTGTTTTTAGTTTTCCGTTTTTGTTCGCAAATTAATACTTAACTTCAAAATCTACCAGTACATGTTGGTCGAGCTACCAGAATTTTTTTTTATAAGCAAAGATGTTCTAAATGAGTTTAAAATTTATTCCAATTGCCAAGAATTTTACATTTGTAGAGCATATTAAAGATAAAACAAATGATGTATTTTTATGTAGCTCGTTAATTTTTTATGCAATGATTTAAAAAATTGTTGCAAATTTCGCCAATAGTTGCTCTTTTAAAACTTCAGCCATAAAATAACACAAGTTAAGCCGAAATCCACTTATCTCACGGTTTTATGTCAGCTTCTCGAAAAGAGTTGTTTTTAAACAATTTAAAATCAAGATGAATGGTTTAAAACAGTAATTTAAAACATTTAAAACGAATCCACTCTTTCGTTTGAAAAGTGTGGTGTTGCGTTTGGTCTTAGAGTATAAGAATACGCAAGCTAATTTCAATTTATCAAAAGGATTTTTTTCACTTTTTAAACTTAAATAGAGTGAAAAATAAAAATTGAATGGCCTTATTTCAGCTTTATTCGAAGTTGGCTTGAGAATTTTTTTTAGATTATGACAGTGCATTGCTATTTATTGCTAGAAAATTGAACTATATTTGGACTTCTAATTACAAATAATAGGAACTAGGTTTTAAATATACTGCTTAATTCATCTTTATAATTAGGCTTATTAAATTATTGAATTTTAAATTTCAGGTACCATTTTCGGTACTCACTGCGTATTATTAAAATTTAAAACTGGAAATTAGTTCACTTTCTTATTAGTTTCTTAAATATAATTTTGACAATTAATTTTAATTTACTTTACATTAAAAAGTGTTTTTCTTTATGCATTTATCATACAAGCCTATTTAGAAATTAATAATTGAATTGTTAGAGAATTATTTTAACGAACTAAATTTTCCCTTCTCTTGTTTAAACAATTATTTTTTAACAGCTAAAATGGAATTCTACTACAGTTAATAATCTATTAATAATTTAATGAGATAAAGTAACATATACAGTTTTTAATAAAGAAATATGATTTTTAAATCTTTCTTTTCAAGAACTACTTTTTAATAAAATTGCTTTTTCTTTTACTGACCAATGGATCGAAAACTTTTTTTTCCTAAAAAATTTCGTTTGAGATTATTTTTTCGCTGTAAAATAATTTATGCGCTTTTTTTACATCATATTTGTCTCATCAAATAAAGACTTGGATCAACATTAAGATTTAATTCAGATGTTTAGGGAATAAGCAAAAATCTTAAATTTTATTATTTTACTTATCAGTATACAGTACTTATCAGCACTACTAATCAGTACTTATTATTATCTTACTTACTTTATCTTTACTTTCAAAGTAATTTCATTTTATAACGCACTAATGTATGTTTGATGAATAATCCTTACTAGTCATCCATTAAAGAAAATTACACTTTCGCGCTGTAGTACAATTTGTAAAGTAGTAAGCAGATTATGTAACACTAGATTGATTTTTATACGATTTAATTAATTAGTGAATAAATTTTGTGAGTTGTAATTTTCCATCTAAGTGAAAAAAGCATCTCAGCTTGGTTTCGAAACTTTAACCTTTCACTTCAGCAAGCAATGCTTTGCCAATTGAGCTCTTTTGGACAAATTTGACGAACCTTTTCACCAAGAGAATCTTTTTGATTCTGACATATTGTCTGATATTTGGATCAGCACAGCAGAATAAATCGTAGGTAATAGAGCGCCAAGAAACGTTGGATACGTAATTACACTGCATTAATTTTAACTCAGTTTTTTTAATCGGTAAAAATGAGACTGTTACTATTATATAAATAGTTACATTCACAATAGTACAGTTACTTTACGGTACCAAAAATGCATTTGGTTATTTTACAGTTTTTGATGGAAACTGTTTCAGACATATTTTAATACTATTATTCTAAAATATAAATGATTACTTATGAATATCCAAAGTTTGTCTGTCTGTCGGCTCGCCTAGCTGTCTACATGTCCTGTTCACACGTGTTCTCTATCCGACATTTTTACAAAATTGTTAAGATTGCCTCAAAACTTATGTATTAAAATTAACTTGCATCTTTTTACTAAAAAATAACTTAAAAAATCTGAAAGTAGGTTTATGTTACACATTTATCTCTTGAATTAAAAACTTATAATATATTTCGGCCTATGGGCAATTGTCTGAAATGTGGTTTAACTACATGCGAGGCGGTGAGATATATTATAGCCTTTTTATGTTTAATTAAGATTTGCACCAAAAAATTTTAATTAAGTTTCTCTTTTTCAACTTTGAGAGAAAAGAGTAGAAAAATTGTTTTTTCTTATTTAGAAATGGATACAGGGTGATTAAAAAAAAAGTTGACAGAATGATATGATAAATCAGGCATACGACAAGGATAAAAAATCACATAGAAACATAGAGTTCGCAAACCACTTATTGAGTCACAAATACAGATGTTTCATCCTAACTCAATTTGGGTTGACGGTAATAAGTTTCAGAAAACTGAAGTATATAATAATAAAACATTTAACAGACATTCTCATTTTTATTTATAATGCCGTAATAACAAACAAAAGTGGTAGAAGTTTGCATTATACTCGCCAGAAATATACATGTGACACCTCACAGTTTGGACTGTGATAATCAGTTTATATGGTATCATCGATTACTTGAGCAATATGTTTTTCCAGATCTTTTCGTACCATTATAACATTTCATACAAAATAAGGTACATTTCGTTGCATTTTCATTACAATGTTTTTATTTTCCTCGAAATTTTTATTTTCAAATCGGGTGTAGCTAGAATGAAACACTCTGTGTTTGTGACTCAATAATAAATCTTTCGAATTATCCATCAATTGGCGTCAAGCAATTTGTTTCTTAACTTATTTATTGCAGTTTATTTACGTTATGGCATTTATTATGATATTAAATTAATAATTTTTGCCGTTAAATGGCTTTCTGTTAATTTAATCATGTTACTTATATGTGGAAATTATCTATAGAAAAATAAAACATGTACTAAAAATTGGTGAGAATTTCACGGCTGTAAATGTGTTGTTTTGTGTGCAGTGTACATGTTTGTATATGCTGGACATTTTTAGTGTTCACTGTTCACTTATGCACTGCCAAACATAATTCTTCCCCTTTCTTATAATATAAGGGAAATCGAGTTTGGCCGTGGTTGTTGTCTTCTATAAAGAAGTATGCAGAAATCCATGAAGTAGCAAAAATTATATATTTAACTACATAACAAATGTAATATCAAACGCAAGTGTCACTCAATGATATATAGGCAAACAAATTATGCAATATAAATTTCCCGATATCTCGAAAATGGCTCATTTGCGACGGGTACTTCTAGTGAGTAATTTTTACTCCCCTGAAGGAGATATTTCTGAAAATACTACTATATTCTAAAGATTAGTTATATGCCAAAATATTTACATCAGTCTCGTACTGGATTGTTTTTAAGGGAATGAAAGTTATATTAGAGTCCTTTGACAGTAAATTTTCAATATTATTCATTTCCAAAAATAACGAATAGCAAAAAAGGAAATGGGAATATTGAAAAGGCTTTAACACTTTGCGATCCAATCTCAAGTCTGACTCGGAATCCTTTTTCTTTCCAAAATTTGCTTTTGGCACCAGAAATATAGGAAATAAAATTGGTGGTATTTTTTAATTTTCTTAGACAAGTCCAGTGTTGCCAGATTGGGGATTTTGACCCCATTTTTTTTTAAATTTTAAATCTGCAAGGATTTTTTTTTCACTATTTTACGTTAAATTTACTTTCAGTTATCCGACAACACAGCATCGGGCTCGAACTCTATTTTGATCTGGAAAATGAAAATACGAAAACAGAAATTGGCGATATCAATTATTATTCTCGTGGTCGAGCTCATTGTTTACAAAATTACAGTTTACACGTATTTAGGTTGGTTGGTTGGTTGGTTGGTTGGTTGGTTGGCAAGTACTGAGACGTATGCTACTACCCGTTAGGGAGGCTTTTGTCTCGAAACTCCAGGGCACGTATTTATTTTTGTTTGTTTGTTTGTTTATTACAACATTTACATTTACATTTATTTGCTTTGAGGTAGGCGCTACAGCTATTCGCCGGCATAACCTCCAATGATCACAAGAAACCATATATAGAACACTTTATTACAGAATATCCGGTACATCCATTATCACAGGGACAACACAAGACACCCATGCCGCTAGCTGGACTCGAACCAGGGTCCAGCGGTGTGGGAGGAGCAGACGCTACCAACCAAGCCGCTGGCTCGGCTTTATTACAACATACATCTGACTTGTGTGCTCGACATGAAGCCTGCTTATAAGTCATCGTCAATATATAGGGACGAGATAGTACACAAGGAAATGTTACAACACAAGAGAAGCACAACCAGGAGCTCCACACAAAGAGTGTGTGCAATGGAGCCAGTGGGATTCGAACCCACAACCTCACGATTAGCGGCGTGATATTTTAACCACTCCGCCACGGAGGCCTCCGTATTTATTTATTTATTTATTTATTTATAACATACATCTGACTTGTGTTCTCGACATGAAAGTCTGCTTGTAAGTCATCGTCAATATACTGGGACGAGATAGCACAAGGAAATATTACAACACATGAGAAATACAACCGGGAGCTCCACACAAAGAGTGTGTGCAATGGCGTTTACGCGCATCACAGGTGCTTCAGGGGCTGCCTTGGACTATCCCCACTTGAGTTTCCAGGTCACCATATTGTAAAAAATGTTACTATTTTGCCGCATCGTCACTCCACCGCTTTTATAGAAAATGACTACTTCAGGCTATCATGGAGCATTCTCATTGGCCAAAAGAGTGATATTCTATAAAAGCAGGGGAGTGACGATGTAGCAAAATAGTCATATTTTTTACACTGTATGTGTGGCAGATTATCATTGTCATCATACACTGTTAAAAATCTGCTGCATTTTGCTGCAACGCCCTCCACCACTTGTATATAATATCTCTATTCCAACCAATGAGAAAGCGCCATTTCACGGCCAAGTAACCGTTTTCTATGCAAGCAGGGGAGTGCGTTGCAGCAAAATGCAGCAGATTTTTAACAGTGTTGTTCAACACACAACTACACATTTATTTTATTAGTATGGTGTACAAAACAGAAATAAATTTGCAAGTCATGCAGTCGCATACTACAACCACATAGCTACATTTATAACTGAACATTTCGCTGAGATTAAATATTTATTTTTTGTAAGTGAGGAATTTTTGCTTGATTTTGAGGAAAATTTTTAATCAAAATTAGTTTTAAAAATTTGGTAGCAGAAAATTGAAAATTAAAAAATTACTTTTTGAGTAGAATCTGCGATGGGGACTTTTCGGGTAAAAAAAGGCTCATTTGGAGAAACTTTCAGAAATTTAGGGGAAATTGATTTTCGACTATCTGGCAACACTGGACAAGCCTCATTAAGAATTAAATAACATTTTTAACAATAGAATTGAGTGACAAATTTATACATAACATAGTTAGGAAAAATGCAATGAACAACTAATATATATAAACTCAAATATTTTATGGTTTATTTTTATTTTTAGTTTTATTTTTAATTTTTTTTCTTTTTTTTTTTAGTTTTGGGTATTTTTTGTAAGACGTACTACTTATTGCAATCGTTACCATGGTAGGATTTTTGAAAAAAAATTTCATAACTTTTCATTATAAGACCTTAGGAACACAAAACAACCTACATCTAATATATATATATACATATATGCATGTATGTAAGTACTAAATTTTGTCCGCACGATTGTCGTCGTTAAGATGAAAAAACTCACAACTCACTCTACCAATGGACGGTAAACATGTAATTTTTTATTTTCTCATACACAAACTCAAAATATTAATGCGATTTCATATCGCCACTTTTCCACACAAAATACAACTCTGTTCTACACTCTCGAACTCCACTCTGTTTTTCTTTTTTTTTTTTTTTTTTTTTTTTTTTTTTTTACAGATAGAGCTCTAATACAGTGTTTACCATTAGGTACGGAACAACGATAAAAATCAAAATTAATGCCCGAATCGTCTTCAAACTCGCCAAATACATTGACATGTTAATATCTAGGGGGATGGGGGGATTGCAAATGGGTAAAATCGGGCCAATGAGGAGGGTTCAAAATTTTGAATATCGATTTAACATGGCTCTGACAAAATCAACTCTTACAGAACAATGATAGGACAAAATAAACTTTTTCGTTATAGTAGGTGCAACAATAAAATTCTTACTGCAACAATTACTTTACTATTGCAAGATTTGTACGTAAAGATTGAAAAAAATAATAGTTTGACGAATTTAAGAAAATTTTATTATTACGTCCAAACTTTTTTGTAGTAAGATTCCCATATGAAAACGAAAAATAAAATAATTAACTTTTTTTAAGCACATATTGCGTTATATTGGAAATATAATGACAAAAATCAGGCGAATATGTAACGCTGTGTGAGTTTCTAAAAATATATTGAAACATGATAAAAACCAGACTATAGAAATATTGACATATTCTAACATTTTAAATTTGTCTGATTTTGCTTTCTCCATCTTTAAATGTATTCTATATATACAAGGGAGAGTTGGAAAATAAGTTTTCCCTGGCAGTACAAAGGTGTGTGTGAAAGTCAAACAATATAATGAGACATGAAAGGTATGACACAATTTTATTTGTCAACATAAATACCAAGTATGTTAAGACATTCGTCATACCGCTTGATAACCTTCAAAAAGCTCTCAAAAAGCTTCAAAAAGGGAAAACTCAGTGCTTTGCATAAGGATTTACCGTTAAATGCTTTTTCCATATGCAAAGCCTTGAATTTCTTCTTGAGGGCTTTTTGAAAGTTATCGAGCGATAAGACAAAATGTCTCAATGTACTTGGTAATTATGTGGAAAAATAAAGATGCGTCTTATCTTTAATGTCTCGTTCTATTTTTTTACTTTTATACACAACTTTGATCGTAGTCCACAGAGGTAACTTATTTTTCGACTCCCCTTCGTATATGCGTGTGTGCATGCGTTTCTACTAGAATTTTCACTATTTTTTTAGGTTCCCAGAGTTTCTATATTATAAAGGCCAAACGTATCTGTGCGTAACGCATACGTCATTTTGCGAATGGCAACACTTTCACATGCAATTTTAGTTTTTTGCATTTTTCGCTACTGTAAATTTTATTCTTCTAAACATGGCATATTTCCGATTTTTACACCGTCGTATACAGAAAAAAAATGTACTTTTAAATGCAATTTGTTTGAAAGCTGTATCTCAATTTGTTTATTAGATATTAATTTTTTTATTGTTTTTAGTACTAATTTTGTAATTGTGGCAACAGAATCACTCAATTTTCTCTTAAAATGGAAAAAAATAATAATAAAAATAGAAATTAAAAAGCGTATACTTTGCAAATAATATTGTCTGTTATAAAATTCCGTGATTTCGGTTTTATTTCGTTTTTATTCATCAGTTAAATAAATTTCAAGTTTTGAGTTAAAGTAGTTTTAAAATGATCAAATTAAAATACCATTTTTTTAAATACGGTGAATACGGATATGAGAAATACGTGTTTAAATTTTGAGAAGATGAAAATTATGACGAGTTTTAATTTCGCGTGAAACTCTATGATCGTGTCAATTTGGAATATTTTTTTTTTCATTCGCATTTATACCAAATATAAGAGTCGCAAGTGATAAATTCATCATAATAGCTGATCTTTATTGTATTTTACTGGTTTTATATATGCAACTAAAGTTTAATTTTAAAAATTTGGACAAGTGAGTTTTATAGTATTTTGTTAATATTAGTTTAAAATAAAATTTATTTGAGAAGTAGACTGATCAATATAAGATGCATTTTTTACTGTAAGCAATTTTGTAGATTTATTATTATAAATTAATGAAGCAGTTCCTTCTCAAACATTTTCTTTCGTCGAATTTCGACGGGTTCCGCCTCGTATTCGTAATGATAAAAGTGGGTTTATGTCTAATCTTGATTTAGATTTCGTTGGTGAAATTTGTACCCAACTTCGAAATGTACGCATTTAGACCAAGCTAGCAGGTATTTTTTTTTTTACATGCAATGGTCTTAACCTTAACTATTTTTAAACTACATGTAAAAGAATTAAAAAAAATAATAAATCAACATTAGAGGAATTAGCGTATTTACAGTAATTTGTAATAAATGAATTCTCCTATTATGTTTTTTTAAGATTTGTAATTCAGTACTATGTTAAATTGCTGCAATGCACTCCAGATTTAAAAAATATAATTAGACTAATTTATTAGGGGGAGAGAACCATTGTACAGTTATACTTAATTTATTGAAACAATTAAGATGTCAATTAATATAAGGTATTTGTACCCTATATGGACAGGGCTCTCAATATGGACACCCCTAATATTTTTAGAGGTAATAATTTTGATCGAGAGATGGCTCAACATTTTCGCGACAAAAAGCAGTTGAAAAGATAATTAAGACTTGAAAGTGTAAAAAAGCGCGTTGTTCGCCATTTAGGAGGAAACTTGTTGTTTCGAGATGTGCTGATCTTAATTACTTGTAATCTTAAATTCTTATCAGATATGATAAAATTACATTAAATGTTGAAAAGTGGAGTATTTTAGAAAGCTAATTATACACATTTTCAATTGTTAGTGCATATTTTGCTTAAAAATGTTTTCCTTTTTCATTTGTTACAAGATTTAGTAAAACTACGCCCGGTTCCCAATATGGACATCTTACGACCCCATCAATACAGCTGTAAGAAAGAACAAAATTCAACGCTGCCAAGTAATAAATTGAAAAGGCATCAAGTGGTAAAATCTTTGTTCAACAAGATGCCATTTGAACAATCTCCCAAAAACCTTCCTCCAAAAAACCCTTGCAGAAAAATAAAAAGAAGCCCCCCCCCCCAGTAGGATATCTGTTGGCGAAATCGTAGGTACCAATGGTATGACTTCCTCAACAAAGGAGAGCTGGTACTGCTGTTTTTGCAGTATTGATGCTTTTTCAAACATGCGACCATGCATCACATGTGGCAGATATGCTCATGAGGATTATGTCGGACTTACTGCCCATGGTGAAAAAGTTTTTATTTGTCCATGCTGTGAGGACTGAGTAATAACAGATGTAAATTCGCAGGCAGATGCAATAAAGCTAAACAAAACCAACAATATTATTTCATAATATTTACTAGTAACTGAGAGGCATGGGTATTCGAAGGGTAAAAACCGAGAATGACCCCCCCCCCCTCTTTCTAAAATGCATGTTCTGAAGATATTTACTGTTCCCCCTCCTCTTCCGAATACTTTAAGATACTTTTTTTTTATTCCCTCTCCTCTAAAATCCCTTAGAAAAGTGGCTCTTCCATACACACTGTGTAGAAAGTGAATAAGGAAATACCTGTCCATAATAGGGACAGGTAGTTCCTTAAATGGACACTGGTAAACATTTTTTGTTTTTATGATTTAAATTAAACCAGAATAATTACAAGATCTCTAATTTTTATAATGATAGCCAATAGTCCAAGGATAGTGATCATACATTTTTGGAGTCCTATGACATGTATACGGGGGTGAAAAAAATTTATTTTCCTTAGGGTGTCCATATAGGGTACAGGTACTACATATATATATATATATATATATATATATATATATATATGAGGACCCCAGAATACCCCCCAAGGGGTATAAGTGACAAAATTGAAAAAATTGAGTTAAGTGCACAGGGTATCTGGAAATACGCTTTTTTCATTTCAGGTAAAGAAATAAAGGTCATTTTCTGATTATTTGGGGAGTTATAGAGATAAAGCACTTTTTTCGAAAAACAAACAATATTGATTAATTATACATTTAAGGAAAATTGTACTCTATTTTTTTTAACAGTTATTAAAATGAGAGTTCAAAAATTAGAATGCAACAAGCAGATGTATCCTATTTCAATTTAGTCAATTCTTATTGATGTTCCAATTTAACATCAATTATCTTTAAACTCAATTTACTCCAAATCGCCCTTGTACCCCTTGGCTTCTGGGCTCCTCATATGTGATTTTTTCCTTGCTAGATGTTGAGGATGTCATTCCTTTTCCTGGGCTAAATAAAAGTACTAAATTTATCTCTCTGGAACTTTACTAATTGTAATAGTTTTTACTTTAAATAAAAATAATAACTCTAAAAATATTACTATCGGCTATGTTTAACGACTTTAGGGTGAAAGTTCTCTGCAAAGGTCCTTTTTTGTGACAATGCCATCGTGTTTCTTAAACGGGGTTTGAAATTACAGGATTAAAAGTAATTTCTTTATAACGAAATGGTGACAAAGGAATAAAATTTGTATAAGAATTACCGGACAAGAAAGGGTTAAACAGTTTTTCGTGTCGGGAATTGAATTCTAAGTTTTCATTATTTTATCTTTTCGCTTATAAGGCTTTAATACCTTGCATTTCAAAAAAGAACGAATATGGAGCTAGATTTAGAACATTGGGTTGCATTTCAATTTTTTTTCTCAATCTGTATGCTAACGACAACTAATCGACAACCAATCTCAGTCAGTCAGTCTTAAATGCATATCACACATTTTCACTATAGTTTCATTAAAAATTTGACATGTCGAAAATAATCAACCGCGTACCACAAGTGGAACGTGTGGCATGCGTTCGCTACTCCTATTATAGGAACCAATAACGAAAAGTATGAAGTGTAATAACACTATAATTACATAATTAAAGTTCCCATAATATAGTTTCCAAAAGAATATTTTTACTTACCGTTGCGTGTTGAAATAATAATAGATTCATACATTTAGGGTACTTAATATAATTAAGACTAATTAGAAATGTTCCAAATTTTGTTTACACTTAGTTGACGGTTCTCAGAAATTAATGTTTTCTTTTTCCTCTAACCCTTCAAGTTTACCAAACAAGTACTGTTTACAGCATAAAATCTTCCGTGTAATGTATTCAAGAAAATCTCTTTGTAAATACTAAAGAAGATATATTACTTGTAAAATTCTTGTTTAGAATTTCAATAGACTAATGTAACGCATTCGAACGACTAATGAGCATTTGTTTCTCATATATTCTCGAAATTAAAGAAAAAAAATATATGCTTTTCAAAGAAAATACTGTGTTTAGATAATTTTATAAATGTATTATACAATGTGCCCACTAAAGTCCGTTATCACCGCAATAAATTCGGAACGGCAAGAACTATAGTCATAAAAGTGAGGTCTAGATGATATATCTTTAACAATAATATTAACAATAATTAATAATTAAATAAAAATAATTAATATCATAATTAATATTAACTTGGTGAAAACAGCAATTAAACTTTGGGTGGGACAAAATGGGATCAGATAGCTTATATGTAAAAACAAATGTTTAAAAAATAAATTTAGAAAATGTATGATTTAAAAATATTTGTTTTATACTCTTCTGGAATGAATACACTCAGAAGAATGAATACACACAGCAATAACTCAGATATTAACAAAAATACAACATTTTTTTTAAGGCAACAATAATGATTTTAGCAACGGAGCTAAAGATGATTGACTACAAGCTCCAATTGCCAAAAGACTGAGAGAGAGAGTCTTTTCCCAAAAGATAATTATTAAATTGAAATTCAATCTCTTAACCTAACATTTTTCATTAACCCTTTATGCACCGACGGTACTTTCAAGTACCATTAAAGAAAATTTAATGTAAAATTTATTTTCTCGCTCTATTAATAAAAGTTTAGTTTTCTTTCCACACAAAATACGCTAACATGATCATATTTAGAAAGTGTAGAGAAACAGTCGAAGCTAAATATTTACAAAAAGCGGTAATTTTCATAACCATTTCCATAAATATAGCTTTTCTTTAAAAAAAAAATTCAATGAAACATGTTTAACTGCAAAAACCTTTCTGTTTACAGAGAGCCTCATAATACATTTAAATACACTGCTTTTCTAACAATTGTGATATTTCCACAAGAATATCTTTCGTTAATTAATCTAATTATTTTGTAAATTTTTTATGAAAAAAGTTATTACTACCAAGATATTTAATCAGTGTTAATGAAACAATATCTAAATTTTGTTTTATATTTATTTATAAACTCCATTATATATTCAGGTATTAAAGAAAATAATAACTGAGGTGAAGCAAATTTTTGATAAGTAATTCGGTAGATAAAGGGTTAAAGTTGCACTGCGCCACTGAATCAAACCACCTACGGCGTCATTAGTGGTAAACTGTGCAGTTTACTTTTCTATCTTGAAAACGGAAAGAGATAGGGGGAAAAGTGATGTACAAAGTTGTAGAACATCGTTCAATTAGTACGAAATAATACTTTGTGGATACGATGAATAGAACGGATAAAAAAATTCCTACATTGTGATCTCAAGAAACATGAACGAATGGATAAATGGATATATTTCGGACAAATGTGTATCCAAATATGTATTGCAGATGAAGGTGAGAAGTTTGAACATTTCAAAAAAGTACAGTGTTGTAACTGGTTTGTGGTTGGTAAAAGTTGGTGGTAAACTGTGCAGTTTACTTTTCTATCTCTAAAACGGAAAGAGTCAGGGGAAAAAGTGATGTACAAAGTTGTAGAACATCGTCCAATTAGTTCGAAATGATACTTTGTGGATATGATGAATAGAACGGCTAAAAAGATTTCCTACATCGTGACGTCAAGAAACACGAACGAAAGGAGAAATGGATATCTTTCGGACAAATGTGTATCCAAATATGTATTGCAGATGAAGGTGAGAAGTCTGAACATTTCAGAAAAGTACAGTGTTATAACTAGTTGTTTCTTTTTTAGCACTTTCCAACAAAGTTGAAAAGTGCTTATGCATTCGGTTTGTCTGGCCGTCTGTCCGCGCTCTAACTCCCGTAAATACACTCGGATTGCTATGAAATTTTTATACGTTATTGAGGTTTACCCTAGCACGAATCCGATTGAAAATGAAATATCTACCATGATTAGTTTATCTACAGAGAGAATCAAAAGTTTCCCATTACATTACGGCCTATGGGGAAAAATCGTTAATATACTCGGATTGCCATGAAATTTTAGGACGTTATTGAGGTTTACCCTAGAACGAACTCTACTGAAAATGAAGTATCTACCATGATTAGTTTATCTACAGAGATATTCAAAATTTTCCCATTACATTACGGCCTATGGGAAAAAATCGTTAATATACTCGGATTGCCATGAAATTTTAGGACGTTATTGAGGTTTACCCTAGAACGAACTCTACTGAAAATGAAGTATCTACCATGATTAGTTTATCTACAGAGATATTCAAAATTTTCCCATTACATTACGGCCTATGGGAAAAATCGTTAATATACTCGGATTGCCATGAAATTTTAGGACGTTATTGCCGTTTACCCTAACACGAACCCTATTGAAAATGAAGTTTCTATTATGATAAGTTTATCTACAGGGCGAATCAAAAGTTTTCCATTACATTACGGCCTATGGGGAAAAATCGTTTCAAAGGAATTTTAAGGGAATGTTATACCCTGTAAAGGTATTAAAATATGCATTCTATAAAATATAAGGTGAAAATGTAGCTATTATTCATTTACAGGGCCACACAAAAGAATTCCATTAGATAATGGTAAAAGGGGGAATTGTGTGTGACATGTTTTAAATAAATTGAGCTTTTTCATGTATAATAAAATTGATATATGTCACTGAAGCTTAATATAAATTATATGCTACTGTCTTGCATAATATGAAGTACATAGCATTTACAGGGCCACACAAAAATTTCAAATAGTATATTCTTTCCGAAGTACCGTATATATGTCCGATGATGGCGGATGGAGGGATGAAATGCATTTTAATTATGATTTTCGCGTTTGTATTTCACTAAATATATGCACATTATATGGTGTGTATAAATGTTATAGTTGATATACAGGGCTACCCAAAAGAGCTCACCAACGTTACTGAATATGAGCGTAAATTATTTAAACGTGGTTCTTAAATAAGCTATGCATTTTTACGTTGAGCTGCATTCAATTTACTGAGAAATGTTTGTAGAATATAGATAAAGGGATATACAGGGCACGCAAAGAACTCGGTACATGGACGCCTATGAATGATAATTTATGAGAATGTGATTTCAGTTGTTTTAAAAGTGTTTTAGTTTACAATAAATTTTAGCCTAATGCTGACGTGTAATAAAGGTAGAATATAAACTACAGGGCTGAACAAAAGTATTCAAGTATGTTTCCATCTAATAGTATGAATTGCTGAAAAAGAAATTTCAAGCTACTAGGTATTTTCTTGCTGAGCTAAATTTTCGCATTATATGAACTGACTTATGAAATACAAGGCTGTTCTAATGTACTGGAATACATATTTGGGTATATTTGGCTATACACTATTATTTCCCTAAATAACAAAGTTTTGTTAAAGATTTCATTTAGTGTTGGAAAGTGCTTCATAATCTATGCTTAACGCATGATTTTTCTTACTTGTTTGTTTCTGAGATGGTTTTGTCACGTCACAGAGTAGAAAATCACGAAAAAACAAATGCGCATTTTAACCATTCTATTCTTCGCATTAATGTCCACAAGGTGTTTTTTTTTTTTGTACTAAATCGATGATATTCTACAAGTTTGTAAATAGTTTCGGACTCTATCCCTTTTCATTCTATCCCTTTTCGAATGCTAACCCGCAGTTTTCTATCACGTGGCACCGTAGGTGGTTTTATTCAGTAGCCCATGGTAACTTTACTATAGCTAGAACTCCCGCTTATGGCTATAGCTGTTGCTTTTCAGAGATTTTTGGAATGTCCACGGACTTTAACGGGCACACTGTATACAATAAAAGTCGTAAAATCTTGTACTCCCACCGAACAACTTCACCTAAATAAGCGACATTTTCCATGCGCAGTAATAAAATGGCGAATTACCTCTGTTTTTATTTAATGCAATAATGTTGGAATTTGAAGCTTAACTTATTATATTTAAATCCAAGCGGTCAAAAATGCTGAATTCTATGAAACATTGCCAAAAGAAAAAAATTTCCCCAAAAAATTGTTAAATTGGGTATTTAACTTGATTCGAAGTAGACTCACAGTTACTTCTACATCAACCTAAGAGCCATTTTAACACATAATAACACTATAAAATGACACTTCGTGGATTCGAATGAATCTTTATTCATTAAAGGAAATTACAGCTAAAAACTCTATCCAAATTGTTTATTCGAAAGCTTCTCTTCTAGTTAACGCGTGACTCATTGTCACGTTAGAACTTTCAGATCCGAAGACAGAATTCGTTCATCCATCTTCAACCATTCTACACATTTAGAAATAACAGAACCATAATCATCCAATTAACATTTCCATGTAAAAATAACTGTGACAATCAGATTACCTAAAATTCATACATAACTTTTGAAAGAAATAGTAGAATAGGTCTCAATCGCAAACAAATGTTTGAATTCGGGACATCACGATCGTATGTAAAAATCTCAAAACTAGAATATTTAATACATGAATTTTCGCATTGCTAACTCAGCGTAGAACCAACATAGTGAAAAATGTCCAAGCCAGAAATCTTGAAATAGCGCTTCAACTGCTTTACCATTTAAGCTACGAGGATGATGGCCAGTTTAGCATTTCTCACTTCATATATTGGTTATGCTGCAATTCGCAGCAAGAGATGGAACCGTCTTCATGAGCACACAATCTTGCGGCGTAACATGAGACGCAAGAAACCCAGCATCAGTAAATCACATATATTTAATATTAATCAATTTCTCAATTAATTTTAAGCAGTGAAATTACACTCGAAAATCTAGAATATTTAATACGTGAATTTTCACATTGCTAACAGAGCGTAGAACCAACATAGTGAAAAATGTCCAAGCCGGGAATCGAACCCGAAACCATTGGAATAGCCCTCCAAGTGCTTTACCATTTAAACTACGAGGACGGTATTCAGCTTAGCATTTCTCACTTCATATGTTGGTAATGCTGCAACTTGGAGCATGAGATGGAACCGTCTTCATGAGCACACAATCCTGCGGCGTAACTTGTGTCTCATGTCATAAGGAAAGGTTAGAATAGATGGGCAGACAATTTAAGGAATATTCCCGACTGTACTAAAAGATTTACACTTTTTCCAGGCTTGAGATTCCGACACTAGTTATTGCTGGCGTGTTTAGAAATTATTTTATTTTATTTATTTATTTTTATTTTTGCTTGTTTACCTTTTTATCATTTAAAATTTCTCTTTTGATCAGCTTCTGAATTCCAGAGATTATAATTTAAGGAAAAAAGCTTTTGCTTATTGCTTGCTTCATAGAAGACGTTCTTTTTTATGCTACCATATCTCGAATTATTCTTAAATAAGTTAGTTGAATACGTTAGCGTTAAATACATTACTGAACAACTGTGATAGGAGCAATGTAAAGTGATAGACGTTCGGGCATGATAACACATGCAGAATGGCTACCGTAAAAGAGAAATTCTTTCTGTCCTTTAATAAAAAGACTTATCTGTAATTTGCACCATATTTCACTAGACGGTATGCATTTTCGCATTTTCTTATAAAATTAGAGTCGGAATCCTTTTTTCACAACTGCAGAAATTTTTTTTTAAAATCGTGGTCGAATGGAAAAAATGTTCGTTATAACCGATTCTTAAGATTTCGGAGGTTCACTATAAAAGAATAAGTTAGCATTAAATACAATAGGAAAACGGCGGGACCGAAATTATAGTTCGTTATATCCAGGAGTTCGTTATACACCGGGTTTGCTATAACGGGGTTCGACTGTATATGTAATGCGTATACTTATGCCGTATGAAATATAAAAACCTCGGGGGGGGTTACAATATTTCAGTTCAATGGTTCTTCCACCCAGGGCCATCCCCCTGAATTTGTCCTGAACATTTGCCTAACACCGCAAAAGAAAACAGAAAACGTAAATACAGACGTTTTCGCAATAGCAAAATATGAGAAGATGCACAATATGAGAAGGTGTGGCGGTTTCATTGAAAATCCCATTTTATTCAATGATTCTACCTATGCTTACAATACAATAAATTTAAAATAATATAAATTAAATAGTAGTACAACCCAGAGCTAGAGAAAAGAAGGGCTCAGAGGTCATCGGACCTCAGAGAGTGAAACAGGAAGTTACCCGTGATGACGTAGTCATTTTCACGCTGGCTGAAGGAGCCAGCACAAAGAAATTGGATTTAAACGTATTGAGTTTATTTTGCATGAAAATATTAAAATGATACTTGAAATGTTTATGTTTGTCACTATTTCGGGCGTTGGGTTATTATGACGATTATTGACTTTTATGATCAATGTTACTCTTGAATGATTTAAAAGAAAAATTTATATAATAAGGAGAAATATTATATATATAAAACCCCTCCGTGTATAACAATTCCGGGGTCAACCCATCCACGAGTAAAAGAAACTCATTCACCAATGAAAACGTTTCATAGTCGTAATGGAGCGTTCTCATTGGTCAGATTTACAGTGGGAGCCGTAAATGACGTCACTACATTTTACTTCACTTTGAAATCTTTCCACGATTTCAAAAAGTACACTGTTAAAAATTTGATCCATTTGCTGCAGCGCCACTCCAGAGCTTTTATAGAATATCTCTTTTATGACCAATGAGAATGCTCCATAACACAGTAAAGTAACCGTTTTCTATAAAAGCGGTGGGGTGACGCTGTAGCAAATGAGTCAATTTTTTTTACAGCGTATATTTAATTAAAACTTTTTATTAAAGGAAAGCGAAGGTGCGTTTTAAATGCAATATTGTTAAAATTTTTATATTCGGGTTGCTTTAATTTTTTTTTTTTCTTTACAGCCGTGAATGACTCTTGCGAATTTCAAATCTATAAAAAACATTGTGAAAAGTTACCTCCGATTTTAAAGGCAATCTATTTTCTGACCAATGAAACCGTTCCATAGTCGTAATGGAGCTTTCTCAATGGTCAGATTTACAGTGGTAGCTGTAAATGACGTCACTACATTTTACTTCGCTTTGAAATCTTTTCACGATTTCAAAAACAATATTTAATTAGAACTTTTTATTTAAGCAAACCGCGGGTGCATTTTAAATTTCATTATAATCCCCACCCCCATCTACCAGATAGTTTTGCTATAGTTTTAAATGCAGATTTCTATTGAAATTTTTTTTTTTTTTTTCTTTCCAAGTTTAATTGCTGTATTTATCAAAATTGTTTCAGCCTAAAGTGGCTATTATTGACCACAGTTGTTGTAATTTTTTATCATCCTTTAAAAAATGCAAACACGTCATTTTGACGGGCTATCTTCTAGTTGTTCATAAATACGTAACAACTTTTTTGGTATTTCACACTTTTCAAAATTAAAGAAATATTTAAATGCTTGAATTTCAGTATTTAAATTTATACACAGTATTTAAATAGAGTATTATACAGTATTTAAATTTTCATTTTTAAATTTACATTAAGTTATTAAGATACTATTTATTAACTGGCTTAGTCAACATTACTATTAAATAATTTAAGAAAGTTTATTTAAATAAGGAGAAATATTGTTCTTAAATATGCAATAACATTTTTTGTATTTCATACTTATTAAAATTAGAGGAATATTTAAATGCTTACATTTCACACGTTTTTCCTCTCTATTAAACTATTGCTTTGTTAAATAAAAAGGAATATTTTACATTATATAACAATAGCATAAAATTTCAGATAAGGAAAAAAATATGTATATTATCCAAATTAGATTTAATTGTGTTTAGTTTTTCAGACTTTATTATGATTTTAAGCTTCGCACTATTTATACATATAAATAAAATGGTTGCAATAAGATGGTTTTTAAAGAAATTAACTTAAATATATTAAGATTAATTACTTTCTAGCAACCATTTCCTATTTAGATAAGCATAAAGTTAAATGAGTTTTTTTAATTATAAATATTCAATGTTCATCCGGAAAATCATATCTAGATTTTTTCTCCCAAATATCTTTTTTTTTTTTTCTATAATATATTCATTTGGTGTGGGCACCAAACTAACTCCATTATGAAAAATTTGTAATTTTTTTTTTTTTTTTTTTTTTTTTTTTTTTGCATTTTGTACAAAACGCAAACAAGCGTATTTATTAAAAGATCTGTATTGTTTGTTCTGTTTGTTTTTTAAGGTTAAGGGCAACTTGAAAGTAAAAAAAGGCATTTTTTAGCTATATTTTAAAAATTGTAAATTGATTTATCAATGTATAATCGAAAATTAAGTAATATTAAAATATTAGTTGATAAAAGAATATATATTTTTAAATATTTCATTCTACATTTTGTATTTATAATTTTCTACATTTTAGCTACTAAAATGTTTCATTGATTCATTTTCATTCATGCAATTTTACAATAATTTAGCTTATTTTTGCGATCGTTTATTGGCGCATCATGAAATTCACTTTTGTTTCAGCTCTCGTATAATTGTACAGGTTACAGAGAATATTGGCAAATGATAACCTGTGGCAAGCTAACAGGAAAGTGCCTTAAAATTAATATATTAATTTATAACAAGTTTTTGAAAATATTAAAATGTTGTATAGTCATCAGAAATAAAACTGTGAGCGTAATTTGTATAATTCTAGTTTATCGTTGGTTAACAAAATCAATAACAAAATTATATCTTTACGTACAAAAAACAAGTTGAATAAATAAAAGATTGTAAAAAATCCATGAATCGAAAACTTCGGTTTATAAATATATTTTGGAAAAGAGCGAGAAAGGAACTCAGAAGAAAAAACTTTTAATTTTTCTTTTCAGGTAATCTCAATAATCTGTTTCAAACTTTCTTAAAATCGCTTAATAAAAATTATCACAGCATATCCTTGCGTTTTTTTTTCTTTGGAAGTGGGGAGGGGTAATTATGTCTTTTTTGTTGCATCTTTGTGTGATTTTTTGTATAACTATACATTTTTCTGTACAAACTGGAGAAAAAAAAATTCCTTTATATTACGATACAATCATGGTAAGATTACATCTTTTTTATTTATTTATTTATTTATTTTCATATTAGGATGCATATTTTGGCATGTAACGACTGCATAAGATGCATATGTAAAAAATTATAATGTTTTCTTAGTATAAAAAATTAAATTATATAAGTTACAGACAAAATAAACTCAATACACTATGTACTTTCTTGAGAACGAAGTACAACTCAATGACCAGCGTGAAAGCAGTGACGTTACAGAGTTTCCGGTCGGAAGGAAAGCTAGTCACAAGGCGGCATAGATCGCTTCAAAGGGATGACCTAGCCCTTATATTCTCTAGCCCTGAGTACAACCAACAAAATACATAGATTTTTTTTTCAACTATTTTTTGCTCTAAAAAATTAGATAACATTTCTTGGAAATATAAAGTTTTAACTAATTCATCAGAGCTAAAAATTATAGATGGTTTCAATATTGCTGCCATCTGTTATTTAAGTAAAAATTTAAAAGTAAATAATAAACATATTTAACTTATTTAGGAAACTTATTTAACTGTTGAGAAGCGAATCGAGTTGGATGTTCCATGTAATGTAACACTAAACACAAAGGGTTAAAAAAAGAAAACAGGTTTTCACTACTGTGCAAAAAATAAGTGTAAATTTATTTTATGCTATTATATTTATTATACAATACCAATGTTTAACTATTATACTTACAAAAATGACTCATATCTTTCGCAATATCATCATATTATGAATGCTCTAGAATTCTTTTCAACCAAATTTCCTCAAATCGATGAAACATATAGCTGGCTAACTCTTCGTAACAATAAATGACTAAAAGTATTTTTCTACACTGTAAAAAAAAAGGGTCGATCTACTAAAAAAACTTTAGTAATCCTTGTAATTACTAAAAAATGTTTAGTAATCTTAGTCGGTTACTAGAAATACTGTAAGAATTACTAGAAAAAAGTTAGCAACGAATAGAGTTAATAGTTTTATATTTTTAATAGCTATTACTAAAACTCACTTGGCGTGGCCTCGATAGCATAGTGGTTATAGTAACGGACTCCAGGCTAAAAGGTCCCGGGTTCAATACTGGACCGCGCCAAATGCGCCCTGAATGTATGTAGTGTAAGTACTCTATAATAAAGGGGTTATGAATTTCCTGTTGGAGCTGGTCGCAATGTTTGGTGCTGCCATCTATTGCGTTTTTGCCGAAAATCTATCGCTTCAGAAGTCTGGATGCAGCTCGAAGGAAGCTCCTGCCCTTCGGACGCACGTAATTGTTATTAAAAATAATTTTGGAGCTATTACTAAAATTTGCTTGGTGGCTCATACTAAAAAATTTTAAGTTAGTTATACAAAATATTCTTTTGTTCAGTTTACAAAAGAAATGCTTGTTTCACTTGCAAAAAAAAAGTTTGTAATGGTTACTAAAAAATTCTGTGGAATACAAATTTACTAAAAAATTTTTAGTAACGTCTTGAATTTTTTTTTACAGTGTATTATTCCTTTAAAATAATCTTGTTATTCACTGAAATACTAAAATAATTTCATTTTAAACGGTTATATTAAATCCTAAACTGAGAATTTTAACTTGCTCTGTGATATATTACTAAGACTATATTATTAAAAAAAAATCTTGTACGTAGATCGTTTTAGAGGAAAAACCAAGTAAAATTTTATTGATTAAACGATTAAACGAGAGACTTTTTTAATAATGCTGTTTTGTCTGTTAAAACTATCATAGCATAGAGGTGTTATAATAATTCTTTTTTCAAGAAATTGCAACTACAAAAATATAAATATTCACGCTTGGGAAGATTGCTCAATTGCTTCTATTAAAAGCTGCATATCAAAATTTTAATCGATAAAACATGAAATAATTTTACATTTAAAACACATTGCTATCAACTAGAAATTAATTTTTTTTATCTTATTTCGGCTGTATGGATCTATAAGTTTTAGTTAAATAAGTAAATTTCGATACCTGAATAAAAATAAATCCCATTTTCTGCCTTTATCATATTATCTGATTTCAATCATTTTATGGTTTTCTTTTTTAAAACCATCGGTAAATACAAGCCAAAATATTATTCTTTAAAATGAAAAAGAATAATTTTCTACGGTTTTAAATAGAGCGTTTATTGATTATTAATGTTGAGGCCTGTATACCATTTGCCTTTCATTAAAATTAAATTTTTCCAAATTAGAATTCCCTCTCTATTTTTTCTAAATTAAAACATATGCCCCCTCATTATTTTTTTTCTTCTCTTTTTCATGTATTTGCCCATCTTCTGTTTTCAACTCTGTGGGTAATAAAAACATCCCCAGTAATATTCCCACACTTAAAAATAAAAAAAAGAGGACGAACCCCTGTCCCAATAAATAAATAAATAAATGCATGATGCTTGCAAGTGACGTTGTAACAAGCGACTAATTTCCACCTCAAACAAAGACCACCCATATACCAGCTGCAAACTTGCCTTGTTAAAAAGTTTTATTAGGGTAATTTTACTGCTTGAGAAAATGGTAATAATACCGTGTTCTAAGAAAGAGAGCAGCAAACTTTAAAATACCCCTGAATATATGTTTTACTTTGAATAAAGACCACCACGGTAGTGAAAATTTTTATTACCATCATAAAACGGAGGCTAAAATGTTTCTCTCCCCCTTTTTTTTCCATGGGAACCGCAGGCTGAAGAGTCCTGACACCTAGCCCCGTCAGGATGTGGATTTGTGTCACGTGGTTTAGTGTTGCCCTTTTATGTCCTTATATGGTGATAGGAGAGGGAGAATTAACTTTGAGCCAATGATAGCCCATCCCGGTACGCACGAGGAGAAGCGGACACCCGTGTTAGTAGTAAAGGGAGCCCCGGAGTTAAGTTTATTCCTGAGAATTGGGATAAATTTTAGTATTAGAAGAGTCCGGTCTACGATGAAGATGTAGATTTGAGTGGCTGCTGGGTGCCCCCCCCCTTTTTAGGGAGAGGGGAGATGTATGGAATAGAATTCGTAAAAAAAAAATTTTTTTTTTTTTGGGGGGGACTTGACATTTCAAACTGGGTAGAGTCAAGACCTCGCTTGTCCTTTTTCTCAACATCTGAGCTCTGTTAACATTTGTTCAGATACAGAGATATTTTTCGGAATCAGGATTGCCTTGAATATCCCTAGTTAAAAAAAAAAGTATGGTCGCACCTGTGGGCTCGTGTTTACCGCAAAAAGTTTGAGAAGCGGGTGCCAAAGTGAAAGAAGCTCTGAAAAGCTACATCCGTTGTCTAAATAGGATAGTCATAGTCATGTCCTCCATTCCAGTAAGAAGGATTTTTGAGTAGCGGCGAGGAAATAGTAGTTTGGTTGGAGACCTTCGCTGATTCCAATTTCAAAGTTTACAAAAGTTGGAGACGCCCCAGTGATGCAAGGGCATCCTGAACAAGAACTCTAGAAGTGTTGTGAACTCCCCAGATCGTCCAATAAAGTGGCGGAGGAATCCTTGAGGGGCGGTAGAATAATGTGGAAATCTTCATTGGCATCGTGCAGAAAGATGCAGTACTGACTGATCTGCAAACAGTCCTATTAATCAGACTAATGGACTTAACCTCATAAGGACTATAAACTATTCCAAAAGAACGGGTTAACCTAAAATAGTAGTACTTCCATGTCGTCCAAGGGTAAGCACACCTTAATGCTATTCTTGATCTGTAAAATTATGTATATTTTTTTATATAAGTAAATAGTTTACTATGAATAAAAAAAAAAGGATATTATTGATTGGGTTTATTTCTTATTTTAATGTTAATCTTGATCTGTAAAATTGTGTTTCTTTTTTATATACGTAAATAGTTTACTATGAATCAAAAAAAAATGGAGAAGATGTTATTGATTGGTTTCATTATATATGCAATAAACTAGATTTAATAGTGAAAAATGTATGTATATTTCTTGAAGTCTTATTCTAATTTCTCTTTATCTAAATAATAAGGAAATTTGATTAACTTTAACTCAGATGAAGAATTTTTTTTTTGTTTTGTTTAGTAGTTAGAATTTACCTGGATATAATTTCAGCTCATCCTAAGATTAAAAATGAAGTAATTTTCATTCCAATAATGTACTTGAAGTTTAATACTTAAATGAAATATCTTCTTAATCTTTTTAGAAATTTTAGTGAATATAGATGGATTTACTTTGTACTCATTTTTCAGTATTCTTTTACTAATTCTAGTTTAAAATGGAAAATATTTAATTGATTTTCCTCAAGAATTGATAGTTATAATAATAATATCCAGGAATTTTATATTTAATTCTCATGCTAATGCATTTTGAAGATTCTAAATGAAATAAAATGAATTGGTAATTCACAATGCAATAAAAAAAAAATTAAAAATAAAAAAAATAAATAAATAAATAAAAAAACAGAATATAAAAGTAATGCTACTATTACATCAGGGTTATATACCATTACTTGTGTTGTAGGATGATTATTCTAGTATTGATATTTTGTTTGTTTTAAAAAAAATTGTCTTTCTTAGCTCTCTGAATATCTGAGAGATTTCAGCCCTTCTTCCTCTCTTTCTAAAAGTTAATCGATCAGTACTTGTAGTTCTTTCTTAAGCATTGATATGTATTTTACATCCTACAAAACAGTAGTGGTAAAGTTGGGATCATTGCTGCAAGCTTACAGTGAATTAGAGATCTGAATAAGTTGAGAATTTTGTTGCATTTTTTTTTTTGTCTCTTAGATATTTTTAATTATGCAAAAATAGGGATGTTTTCATTAATTAGTAAATTAACTAATTTGGTCGTGTAACTTTAAGTTACTTCTTTAATTCCTCTTTTCCCTTTTTCAAAATATTTATGGGGTTTAATTTGAATTTAATTATTTTATAGCAACAAGATTCAGGTAGGTGGAAACTTAATTCAGATCTCAATTAATTTAGTAGTCAAGTTGAAGAAATAATCTATTTACTGAACCCATAATACATGAAAATGACTATTATTTAATGGATACTTATGCTAATTGTTAAGAAGTAGATCATGAATAGGATTTCAAAGTATAGTTACTAAAAAATTGTAGCAAAAGATCCCAACATTAATATCAAGGACAGCATTTGTTTGCTTGTTGAATTATTGAACGAAAATAGGCTTAATTCAAAATCGCACAAGGTAAATATTGGAATCTGAAATTTGAAGCAATATTTGTCTAATCTTATTTTATTAAAAAAATAAATAAATAACTAAAATAAAATCGATTTTTGTTTATATACTAAGTCGAGTTCGTTGCATATGTGAGGTTGTTTTTATTTGTATTTTTATTTATTTGTATTTTTGCTTAATAGACATTTGTATAATGCTTAGCGGAATTATAAAATTTACATGCAAAGGTGTAACTTGTTTGTCGAAAACCAATTCATTCAAAAAACTATTCAAGAAATTAATTAATAAAAATCTAAATTTTATATATAAAAAATAAATAAAAAAAAAAAAAAAAAAAAAAAAAAAAAAAAAAAAAACTAGTCGAATAAAGCAATCCCAAAACTTTCTTTTATCTCATACACGTTAATACTTCCAGAAAAATGAAACATGGCAGCGTCACCGGTGAGTTAATTTGCACCAAAATCTAATCCGAAACAACTTATGTGAAGCTCTAAGTGAATCTGAATTTGATGAAAATTCGTGTATTAGTATTTGAGATAGAATTATCGCAAAAATCGTAAAAAAAAAAAAAAAAAAAAAAAAAAAAAAAATGGATAGAAGCGCTACCTGTTGAGCCATTTACTCTAAAAACCAAAGAATACTAATTTATATCAGGGACTAACTGAATTTGAAGTTCGATAAAAATCCGTGGATTAGTTCCTGAGATAAAGCTATTGCGATTTAAATTATTTCATAAATTATGCCGCATAACCCACAAGCCGATTTAATCCACATACTGAAGTACTACTCATTTCTATCTGTGTTTAACTGGATATGAAGTTTGATAAAAATTCGTGCATTATATTCTGAGATAGAGCTATTTCAATAATCAGGAATAATGCTGCATAACAGCGCCACCTGCTGAGAGATTTATTCCAAAAACTACAGAATACTAATTTATATCAGAAACTAACTGAATCCGAAGTTTAATAAAAATTCGGGCATTAATTTCTGAGATTCATTAGCGTTCATTAGCGTTCAGTGCGAGTTTTTAATTAACACTTTGATAAATTATTTAAAGAAAAAACCTGGATGCCAGATTTATCTCGACCTATTTTCTTCTTTCTTTATCCTAATTTTTACACCTATACGTGCGGCAGACATTCCTAGATACTACTGCCAAAAACAGAATGAAACACAAACTCACACATAGACAAAACCCCCTCTTCTATCAATAGAGTAAATTACTTATGCTGGCAAATTTCTCTTATCTTCTTCGCAAGTATGAAAATTATGAATCCCTGATGACATTGTCGATGTTTTTTAAAATGTTCATACACACAAGAAAAGACGTAAGGGGGGGAGGGATACGATTATCTTTTTCATAAATGAATAAATGTCTGCTTTCTTTATTACATTTCTGTCCCATTTTACAAAAAATAGGTTGCTATTGTAAAATTTATATTATTAAACTAAATAAATATATTCGTTAGATTTTTATGCTTATTGTCAAACTGAAATATGTTTTCGACATTTTTTATTATTATACATGTAAAGTATTGTTTTACCAAAGAATATCACTTCCCTAAATAGACTGATAAATAGGATATTAAAATAAAAAGCACATGAAAATTCAGACAATTTTTCTAACTAGTAGTTTAGAAAAGAGTATCTATTTTTTAAGTGATAATTTAAAAAAGGCATCCTTACAACACTTTTTGTGACTGTACATTTAATATAATATTTTATTAAAGAATATCACTATCCTAAATAGACATAAATAGAATATAAAAATAAAAAGTACACGGAAATTCAAACAATTTTTTTCACTACCGATTTAGAAAAGAGAATTTATTCTTCAAGTGATAGTTAAAAATTACTAACAATAAGAACTACTTCATCAAAAGATTCTTTTCTCTTTTATGTGCAATTAGTCAGCATACCGCAATTAGCTATTCCAGTTTAAGGTTTCCTAAATGAAGTTTTGACCTGATTTAAAAGCATTTTTATGTTAAACGTTAAAAGTCACTTTATTTTCATTACTGTGTTTTTTGTCGGTATAAATCAGCAATTGCCACATTAATCATAATTTTAGATTCTGTGGAACTCTGATAAAATAAGATTTTTTAATCAGAAAATTGTTGCGAATTTTCGAATATGAAAAAAGAAATAAATTCTGTTATTTTGAAAATAGATTGCGAAGCATTTTGGTCCCTGAAGAGCAAGCAATAATGTCTCTGTAATACTGAATTCTCACCGGAATAATCAAAACTCAAAATATTGCTCCCAAAGTAAACAAGTTGGAAATTGCACGTGAAGCGTAGCAAATTAGGTGCGTTCGTACGATAACGAAGTTTTAAAAATATTACTTTCATATATCAATCTCATAAAATTGTAAATAGTGAATTAAAACGCTCATCAAACAATGTTCTCCCTATACCATTATGTAATGGAATACGTTTGTGTGGCCTTGTAAATCAATAACAAATATTCTTTGCACCACAAATTATGTAAGATGTATATTATAATATGTACTTTGTAGTTGCATATAAATTTTATTAAGTTCGCATGGGTGTAATACAATTAAAATGCATTTGAAACATTTTTTCCTATTGACCGTAATGTAACGGAATACTTTTAATTGTCCCTGTAATTGATCTATGCATCCGATTTTCATAAAATTTGAAATAACTCGACAAAATTATGTAATAATTATGCATTTTAAATTTCAAACGTATAGAATATATTTGAAACTTTTTTCCCCCATTGACCGTAATGTAATGGAATATTTTTTATTGCCCCTGTAATTGATCTATGCATCCGAGTTTAAAATTTGAAATGACTCGACAAAATTATGTAATAATTATGTATTTTAAATTTCAAAAGATTCGGTTGGGTAGTTTTTGCGTTGTTATATGCGGACAGACAGACGGACAGACGGACGGACTGAACGACCACTATAGGCGCTACGTATTATATAATTACGAACGCACCTAAAAATAGAAAATTTAGTTAAATGTTTTTGGTGCGAATCTTGTTTAAATTAGGTGGGGTAAACCTCTCAAGGGGTTTTAGTGTGTAAAATTGACTTTTAAGATAAGTGAAATCCACTTTGTTTCAATTTGGGGGCTAGGGCTAGACTTTTTACACTGTTTCCGGGGGTCAAAATAAGTATTAACCCTTTAATGCCTTGGGTAGGATGCGTTCCAGAAATTGCATAATTCAGAAAATTGAAATTCACACCAGGAATCTAAATAAAAAAATTCGGTACTTTAAAACCTAAATGTCTGTTATTAAATAAATAAAAAATTTCTATTTTCAATTTCTGGCGTGAATGCGGAATTTATGAATTAAAAAAATCCACGAAATTGGGAAAATGAGGTATCATAAATGATAACATGGATATTTAAGAGGATAATTTTAATTCATTTAAATGAATTAAAATGAATTGAAATGAAATGAAACCACGCATCAGCTGGTTTTAGGTGCTCTAGTACCAGAAATTTCGTAAAGTGCTTGCCGTTATATCTAAAGAAAGAATTTTTTGTTTCATTAAATAACCAAATATTACTGTACGAAAATTCTGGTAAAAGCTAATTGAATGCTTTTGAAGCGTTTGTATTAGGAACTTTTAATTAAGTTCTATTTTTATAATTAAGGGAGGGGGGTTGAATGTTGGAAAATTGCGTTTCCTTATTTTGAATTAAAAATTTTCTAAAAATTTGGTGGGATTTCATTATTAAACAAACGTAATTGCTGGCCCCTCAAAAAGTTAATATTACTCATGAAAACCGCAATTTTTAGTACAATTTATCAATTTTAGTTATTTTTTAAACTTGAAAAGAAATTTTGTTTCGTCCAGTAGATTGTAATAACATAAAAACATTATATATATAATCGTGTTTTTAGCATTTTTTTAAGTTTGACTTTTACAAATCAGTATTGGCTCTTCGAGATATTTATTTTTACTTATTTTAGTATGTCTTTAGGAGCAGTCTTGAAGTTGCTATGATATTTTTGTTGTTGGCATAACATTTCGAGACTGCTCATTTAGATTAATTTTTTTAAAGGTAAAATTCCTACACATATTGCAATAAAAACAATTATATTAGTAATAATCATTATTTTTTCAGCAATGTATAATTTAGAAGAAAGAAAGAAATATGACTTTATTACTAGAAATCTACTCTAAATTCTCTCATAATAACAAATAATGATTCTGTTTTGCCTATTATTATAAATATTCACATATGCCTATAATCTTTTATAACAAACACTCTAGAGGATGTCAATTTTTAATCAGCCTATATTATATTATGAAAATAAGTAAACAGCCACATAATTTTCTCTTTGCAAGAATCTCAACATAAATGTCTTATTTTTTGAAAGTTTTGACTATCTAATTTAATTCAAAAAACTGAACTTGGAGATCATTCTTTCTCATAAATTACTATTGTATGAAAAATAAAAGTATTTTGAATACTTAATTACATGGTCTTTTAAATAAAACAATGCAAAATTATAGTAATTTCAGAAGCACCGATGCTGTGAAAGCTAATTCAAGCAACAAGTGAAGTAAAAATTGAATTTTTTCTGTCAAGTACACCACGCAACAATGCGATATATCCCATACTTGAACAAACCTGCAGCACGCTTTAAAAACAGCTGCATCTAAATTTTACGCAACTGTGTTTTCAGCCAAGGTACCAGTACTTTTTATTGTAAAATACAGACTTTTTTACAGTGCAGTTATCTTCTATTAAATACAGCTACGTATACAGAAAAAGACAACAAACAATTCCTATATATATGTTTCGTGCATGAATGTTCCAGTCAATTTAAAAACAGTTCATTTTTCTAAATACCATTTTTTTCATTAAAAGTTTTTCTACTAATACCTGTACTTATTTTTAATAAAAGTTTTAAAATTTCATCCAAAATTTAATTATTATGTATACCACGAAATTATTTTATGTTGATCTAACAACAAATTGTACGAGAATATTTAGTTATAAAGTAACTAAAGATTCTGCTTAAAGAAGTTCATTTTTCATCTCCAAGGTTTTAAATTTTATTTTTGTGCACAAGCAATCTACACACACACAGCTTTACAAAGTTTTTAAAACACTTTACTTTAATTTAATTATCTTTGCAACTCTGTTTTCTACAAAATATCATGTTTAACAATGCATAAGAAGAACGATTCTTAATTATAAAAGTATTAGCTCATTATTTATTAAGAATAAATTAATAAAAATTGATAAAAATGATGAATAAAGATGAATATATATTCTTCCTTTAAGAATAATTTTTTTCATTAAACTCCCTTGCACGTAAAAAAATTAGAAAAAAATTCAAAAGTTTTCAAAAACGATTTTTTTTTTTTTTTACTTTTTTTTTATTCCAGTCAACAGCCTCGGAAGCCAAAAAATTTGACAAAGCATCATCGGGGTTTGCATACAAGGGCATGTAATTTCTTCAACTCTTTATTTGTACCCACAAAAGTAGTCCCATTATTCGACATTATGGTTGAGCTTTTACCACTTCTAACGAAAAATCGTTTATTAATATTAAGTCTTGAACTGAAGAATACAATATAATTTTCCATCTTTATTTATCTCGACACAAATCCACAAAGAAAAACGAGTATATTCACTATCTTAACAAAAAATCACTATTACATATCTATATCTCGTATTACAATTTACAGTTTTTATTTTTAACTCATCGAAAGTTCCAGAAAATCATTCATCCGTTTTGCCGTTGCCACCTTTTCCGAAATCCGGAGAAACTTGAATTTAGCACAATATTCAGTCCGTGACAGTTCACGCAAAGCCATGGGGTCAGTCCTTGGCAATAGAGTTGGTCCTCAGCCGAGCATGTTCATAACAGAGTCAGTTCAGGGCAGTAGAGTTTGTCCGCAAAGCTCCTTGACTCTTACAATTCCCCCCTAAAAGAGCTTGTAGCGGTTCATCTCGAGCTCTGCTGTAATTTTCTCTCGCGTATGAGAACTTTTTACTTTCTGCGAATGGCAACTCAATTAATGGAATTACCTTTTAACGAAGCGCTCTCTCATTCTCGCAGTGACGTTTTCACGAATAATTATTGTTGTGTTGCGAAGTTATTAAAGTCTATTTTTCTATAAAATCCTTCTGATTAATGAGTCAATAATATTAGCCCACAATATCACCATCGCGAAATTGGTGACTACGGACACTTGAACTGATATTTTTTTCATCGAACTTTTGACCAACGGCTAATACTAAAATTTCTTCTCGCTAGAAAAATGGCAATTGAAGCATCTGCAGTGGTCATTCCACCGTATATTTCTGTCGATCCTAGCTTATGGTTTCACATGCTGGAATCTACTTTTGAATTAGCTACTCCTAAACCAATAACTGAATCGAAAACTAAGTACAATTACGTTGTATCTCATTTACCGCCTGCTACAGCTACTATGGTTCGTGATATTATTATGACTCCGGATTCATCTGATCCATATGAAACTTTAAAATCTAAAGTTATTGAACGTTGTGGTGAAAGCCATATTTTAGAAATCCGGAAACTTCTAGCTGGAGATAGCCTAGGTGATAGAAAGCCGACTGAATTACTTCGATTAATGAAACGGCGAGCTGAAAGCCATAATATCAGTGATGAGCTTCTGTTACA
Organism: Maratus speculifer; assembly: GCA_964019185.1. Taxonomy (NCBI): domain Eukaryota; kingdom Metazoa; phylum Arthropoda; class Arachnida; order Araneae; family Salticidae; genus Maratus; species Maratus speculifer. The sequence goes on along the minus strand of OZ025295.1, from coordinate 274,088,251 downwards.
GCTTTTCACTCAGCAAATGCCAACAAGTGTTCAAACTATTCTAGCTTCCATTGACAATATTACTCCTGATAAAGCAGCTGAGGTTTCAGATAGAATTCTAGACTTAACACCAGCAAACATCAGCATAGTTTCGAACCGACCAGCTTCGCCTGATACGCCAACACCGCCAACGATAGAGATGCTTCTGAAACAAATCCGAGCGTTACGCCAAGAACTCAACTTCGACGTTCAAGAAGTGTGCCAAGAGGTGATCATAAGCAACGGCATCGGTCTCATTCCCGACATGGAGATTCTGAAATGTGTTGGTATCACCAAAAATTTAGTGAAAAAGCAGAAAAGTGCCTCCCACCGTGTTCTTACTCGGAAAACAGGGAGCGGGAAGAATAGCTGCGACGGAATTCTCCCCAGCACCTTCACGTCGCCTTTTTGTTAGAGACAGAAATACAGGTATGTGTTTTCTCGTTGATAGTGGTTCAGATGCTTCCATCGTGGCCGCGAATAAAAATGATAAAACAAAATCTGTACTCCAAACTTTTCGTGCTGCTAATGGCACCAAAATTAATGTATATGGTCGAAAGACTATTAATGTTAACTTAGGTTTGCGTAGAAATTTTACTTTTTCATTTTATGTTTGTGATGTTTCATGTGCTATTTTAGGAGAAGATTTTTTGCATAATTTTAATTTAAAGCTTGATTTAAGGAATCGTCGTCTTATTGATTCCACTACCAATTTAAAAACTCCTGCTATATTTAGTATTTGTAATATATTTTCTGTGAAATCAAATTCTTTGAATAATATATATGGTAAATTATTACTTAAATTTCCTGAAATCACAAAATTACCTGATCCTAACCAACCGGTTAAGCATAACACTGTGCATTATATAAACACTAAGGGGCCTCCAGTAGCTGCTAAGCCCAGACGGCTAGCTCCAGATCGACTAAAAATTGCCAAAGCTGAATTTCAGCACATGCTACAGCTCGGTCATATTAGACCTTCTAAAAGTAATTACTCTTCACCTTTGCACCTGGTGCCGAAGAAAGGATCTGTCGATTGGAGACCTGTTGGTGATTATAGTGCTCTAAATGCACAAACTGTTAAAGAGAAATGTCCTATACCCTGTATCGCAGATTTCACTGCGGAATTACATGGTAAACAAATCTTCAGTCACATTGATCTAATAAAAGCCTACCATCAGATTCCCATCAATCCTGACGATGTTCATAAAACTGCAATTTGCACTCCCTTCGGACTTTTTGAAAGCACGCGAATGCAATTTGGCCTTTGCAATGCTTCCTCAACATTTCAAAGATTTATTGATGAGATAGTTCGTGACTTAGGATTTGTTTACACATTTCTTGATGATTTGCTTATTGCTTCTGAAAATGAAACTGAACATTTAGAACATCTTGAATTGTTGTTTTCTAGACTTAAAGAGTATGGTCTTTGTATCAATGTTGATAAATGTAAATTTGGTCAACCCACTCTTGAATTTTTAGGATTCAAACTTTCACCTGCAGGAATTGAACCTTTACCTGATCGCGTTCAATGCATCTTAGATTTCCCACAGCCCTCTACCTTAACTCAACTAAGACGTTATTTAGGCCTTTCCAATTTCTATAGACGTTGCATTCCCAAAGCTGCCGATATTTTAGCTCCACTTGTTAAATTTTTAGAAGGACACAAAAATAAAAAAAGCCATCCCCGTTCCAAGGCTAACAAAACTGAGCAATTAAAATGGAACGAAGAAGCCATTCTTTCCTTCACTGCTTCAAAAGAAGCTATAGCTCGAGCTACTTTATTGCGACATCCAATTCCTGGAGCCCAGTTAAGTTTATGGGTCGATGCTAGCAATGTCGCAATTGGTGGTTCTTTAATGCAACTCTCCGAAAAACAGTGGGAACCAATCGCATTTTATTCCTGTAAATTGAATAAGTCTCAGAGAAATTGGTCTATTTATGATCGTGAATTATTTGCTATTTATAGTTCTATAAAAAAATTCAGACATATGCTCGAAGGTCGTAATTTCATTATTTATACTGACCAAAAACCCCTTATATACGCATTTCAACAAAATCCTAATAAATGTAGTCCGCGACAATTGAGACATTTAGACTATATTTCACAGTTTTCTACTGATATTCGATATACTAAAGGCTCTGATAACACCGTGGCCGACGCATTATCACGAATTGAAATTGATTCCATTTCTCCTAATGTGCTAGATTTTAAAGAGTTTGCCGCTGCTCAGACAAATGATGAAGAGCTAAAACATATTCTCGAACTCGGTACCACTTCTTTAAAATTAGAAAAACACTATTTTCCACTCGAAGATGTCCATTTATATTGCGATATGTCACAAAAACATCCCAGACCATTCGTTCCTAAAAGCATGTGACAATCTGTTTTTTCTACCTTACATTATTTCTCAGATCCAGGTTTCTCAGCTTCATTAGATTTAATTTCCAAACGATTTGTATGGCCTGGCATGCGTAAGGATATAAAATCTATGGTTCGCAGCTGTACGAAATGTCAAAAAGCTAAAGTCTTCCAACACACCAAATCGCCAATTGGGACATTCTCTGAACCTGATGCTCGTTTTGCCCATATTCATGTTGATTTTATCGGACCTTTACCATACTCCGATGGCAATCAGTATTGCATGACCATTATTGATAGGTTTACGAGATGGCCCGAAGTTATACCCACACCAGACATGACTGCAGAAACAACTGCTCGTGCACTAATACACGGTTGGATATCCAGATTTGGTATCCCGGTTACTATTACTACTGATCAAGGTAGGAATTTTGAGTCTTCTCTTTTTAAAGAACTTACTAATAGATTAGGCTGTAGACGCATAAGAACAACGTCATATCATCCACAGTCTAACGGTCTTATTGAGAGATTTCATCGTCATCTTAAGAATTCGCTTACAGCGCACAATCAAACTCAATGGACTGAAACTATCCCCATTGTTTTACTTGGTTTGCGCACAGCTCTTAAAAATGACATCCAAGCTACCTGTGCTCAGCTTGTTTATGGGACAAATATCAGACTACCCTGTGATCTCATTAACAGCGAAACTGTAAATCAACCACTTACTTTTACCTATGTGACTGAATTGATTGAAACAATGAGGGCATTAAATCCTTTTGCCACTAGAAGGCACGGCAACCCCAAAATCTATGTAAATCCCTCATTGCAAACATGTTCTCATGTATTTTTAAGATCAGACAAAGTGAATCCTCCTTTATCACCCTCTTATTCAGGACCCCATAAAGTGATCGCCAGATCTAATAAAACGTTTGACTTGGAATTAAAAGGGAAACGTTGTACTGTATCAATTGATCGCATCAAACAAGCTTATCAATTATCAGATTCTTTTCCATCTTCCCAACCTCAAAAACAACATGATCCCGTAAATGATCCTCCTGTCAAACAGCCTACCACGAAATCTGGTCGCAAAGTTCGTTTTCCTCAACATCTCATAACTGATTATATTGTATAGATATTTTGAATATACATTATATTTTGTATTGTATAAATATTTTGTATATATATTTGTAATGTGTGTACAATAATTACTTGTCAATTTATGTTTTTTCTTAATGTACTGCATATATATATTATATTATTGCATCATATGTATATTTACTCAAGACCTATCTCATGTATCTGTATTAAGTGCTATTCTTTTTTGTAATCGTGACTACGTCACTGGGGGCATACTCTGTAGCGGCTCATCTCGAGCTCCGCTCTAATTTTCTCTCGCGTATGAGAACTTTTTACTTTCTGCGAATGGCAACTCAATTAATGGAATTACCTTTTAACGAAGCGCTCTCTCATTCTCGCAGTGACGTTTTCACAAATAATTATTGTTGTGTTGCGAAGTTATTAAAGTCTATTTTTCTATAAAATCCTTCTGATTAATGAGTCAATAATATTAGGCCACAATATCACCATCACAAAAAGCTCATTAGTGGCTTTTGACACAACGAAGCTTTAAAGTACATACACACGAAAAAAAAGTATTAGCAAGGATGAGAGCAATGTGAATCTTCCCATTTCTTTTAAATTAAATATATACAAATGCCACAATATATACATTAAATATAAGCATGAACAACAGAAACACCAAATACATCAAAATTTAAAACATCATACAATTTCCTTTTTTTTTTTTTTTTTTTTACTTTTTTCAAATGACCTGCCCAAGGAATTTCGTGAGCAAGAGATAAAATATGCTGTCTCTTACACTGAGGTAACACCACCTGCTTCACATTTTCGCCACAGACATCTTCAGAATGCATAAGAATACCTTCCTCTATAAAATAAGCACTTCTATTATTTTCAGCCATTTCCCAAATATTTCTTAAAGTATCATCAGTTCTTTGTAGTTTTATAAAAGATTCCTCTGTTTCCTTCTCACTCAAATCAAGTTTATCAGTTTCAAGATCAGAATTCAACTTTTCAACCTTTCCATGCTCATTGCACATTTCTAACTCATTTCCACCCTCCAAATCAACATCACCAGTGAGATCAGAGACATTCTCAACCTTCGTATATAATATAACCTCATGGTTTAATGCTTCATAAGCAGTTGGACATATAAGCATCTCATTCACCAATTTCTTGAAAACGGCACAAGTTACCATTACATTTCCATGAATTTTATCGTCTATTCTCATTGGTATTATTTTTAATGGAGCGACTTCTTTCTCTCCGAATGCTGAAGTTATCTCAATCTTTCCCTCTCCTTCAACTGATACATCCTTGACTAAGTCAGCCCGTATCACCGAGATCTGTGTACCAGAATCATAGATACCGTCCAACACATTACTTCCACATTTAATCCTAACCACTTCCAATTCATTAAATTTTCCTTCTCCTTTCACGCAGGACGAAACAGGTATTGTTATTCTTGCAGTTAATATCGATGACTGCTCTTCTTCAACTTTCTCATTCGATTCCACAGAGTTCGTTTGTGCTATTTGTACACCTTGAGTACCACGTTGATTTGGGCAAAATGAAGCCTTGTGACCCTCTTGCCCACACGAATAACAAGTAATTTTATTAGGTATCCGTGTCCTTGCTTTATAAGTACCAACTCTTGACTCATATCTGCGGTCCAATGCGAAACCAGGATTTCTATTATCAATGTGTTTAGAACAAAATGAAAAATTACTCTTCTCTTCGGAAAATCTATCTTTCTTAACTACCTTCCTAAAATCTTGTCGCACACTTTCATATAAGTCAAGTTTCTCAGTCAAATCAGCAGGAAATACTATTTTAGGCCATTCATCCACAAAATGATCCCGAATCTTATCAGGCACTCTTCTTTTTAATTGATCGGTTACAATCAAATTTTTAAAGAATTGAAATCAACAATTTTAAGTCCATCAATCCATTCTTGAAAATAACCATTTAATTCAAATACAAATTCTTGCCATGTGCGTTCAGGGTTTCTTTGATGTTCCATAAACGTTTTACGGAATCTCTCAGGACATAACTTAAACCGTCTCAGTAGAATCCCTTTAATATATTTATAATCTTCAAATTTTTCCTCTGCCTCACGTGCGAGAACCTGTATAATATCGGACGGCAGCAAAACCAACAAGTTCGATACCCAATGTTCTGGATCTACACACATCCTCTTTGCTTGACGTTCAAAAATAGATATATACAAAACAATGTCGTCCTCCTTGACATTAAATTTCAGCATAAGTTTCGCAAATTCAATTCCATAATTATAGGTTTTAATTTCCAATCCATCAATTCCTGCTTTTTCGCTATCTTTCGCTATCCTCAACTTCTCCAACTCAAACTCCCTCTCTTCTCTTTCCAACGCAATTTTTCCATCTCCTTTCGTTTCGCCTCATTCTCTTTTCTCGTCTCTATAATAGTTTCCATCAATTTCCACAAACTCTACGTCATAGTTTTTACTCGTCATAATTAGTTGCTTTAAATCAGCTATTATTGCATCTGGTTCAGGGTGTTCTCCCAATTCTTCAGCCAAACATCGTAAATCTTCTTTACGAGCCTTACCCAAAAATGACATTGTTACTTTTTAAATAGTTTCTCAAGAGGGTAGTAAACTGTCCAACAAATTCGCGAAAACTCAATTTAACCGTAACTCGGAATCACTAATCCACCACTCTAATAAACACCAGAAATAAGTCACACTTTGTAACCATATCACACACATAAATTCAATACCATTACGAGCACCATAGCAATTTGAAAATTCAACACCTTCACATGTATCACGTCACAATACAACACTTCAACAAATACTACTTCATAAATCAATCCAAATTCATATTAAAACAAAATTATACGCACCACATCAATGAACACTCATCATAATTTATAAATCCTTCAATTAACATATATATACAACCAATACTCAATTACTCTCCGAAATATACACCGCCCTCCTTTCATAGCAAAACATCTCATATATAAAACCAACAATAAAAAAAAAATCACAACCAAAATCAATTCAAAATATCCTCCATCCAGCCGGCACTACAAAACACCACTCCTATACTGCTACAATACTACTACACCTTAGCACTGACGTACTACTTACAAGGAAGGTCTCCATACGGGCATACTCAGAAAAATCTGAAAAAATTACAGAATGTTCTTCTCATATAGTTATATATGTTTATAAAAAAATTCGGCGGAACCTCCTTATAACGTCCGTAAAAAAAAAAAAATTTCGTTTATTTGGCGGTTTATCTCCGGTTGGCGAAAAAACGAAATTTTGAAAAATACGCTTTTACGCTTCGAATACTTTTTAAAGAAAAAACTTTCTATGTTCAATTTATTTAAATAAGTTTAGTTTAAGTAATTTTAGTTTTGCATTTTTACTTTACTTTAAGTGTAATTTTGCCATATACGTTTATATGTACTTATAACAAAATGAAATTAATATATTTTATCATTTAAAACACAATTTAAATTGATTAAAATTGTTCCAAATTGAAAAATACACTGTTAAAATCTGCTGCATTTTGTCGCAACGCACTCCCTTGCTTGTATAGAAAACGGTTACTTGGCCGTGAAATGGAGCTTTCTCATTGGTTGAAATAGAGATATTATATACAAGCGGTGAAGTGCGTTGCAACAAAATGCAGCAGATTTTTAACAGTGTATGACACGGTCAATTCGCCGTGCTATGGAGCATTCTCATTGGTCAGAAGAGAGATATTCTATAAAAGTAGTGGAGTGACGTTGCAGTAAATGCTGCAGATTTTTAACAGTGAAGTCAATTAAAATCAATTTTCAGATTCGTTAAAATCGTCTGCTTTTGGCGAGGAAATGCACTGTACGCCAAATCCCGCGTCGCTTTCAGCTTTTCACGCCAATTATTCAAAACTATTTTATTTTTTTACATATCTAATAATGTAATTCCGCCGCTAATTTTCACTGATCCTTTATTACCTACATGAGTAGTTTAATTCGTATTTTTTTCAAAAAATTCTGAGTATGCCCCCAATGGAGACCTTCCTTGTTAGTTACATTCAAAACAAATTCCTTTCCTTAACGTCAAAATATGAAATAAAATCGTAAAAATCTTAATAAATTTATCATAGATACAATATAAATTCTTAAAATGGGAAGTCACATTAATAAAAAACTCTCACCTTGCATATCCTGCCGACTACGCCACTTAACTTCCCGCTGCACAGGTCTGTAGATTAATTCATTTAAAACCACAATAATCTGTAGAAGATAAATATATATTAAGTCTTGAACTGAAGAATACAATATAATTTTCCATCTTTATTTATCTCGACACAAATCCACAAAGAAAAACGAGTATATTCACTATCTTAACAAAAAATCACTATTACATATCTATATCTCGTACTACAATTTACAGTTTTTATTTTTAACTCATCGAAAGTTCCAGAAAATCATTCATCCGTTTTGCCGTTGCCACCTTTTCCGAAATCCGGAGAAACTTGAATTTAGCACAATATTCATTCCGTGACAGTTCACGCAAAGCCATGGGGTCAGTCCTTGACAATAGAGTTGGTCCTCAGCCGAGCATGTTCATAACAGAGTCAGTTCAGGGCAGTAGAGTTTGTCCGCAAAGCTCTGTTGACTCTTACAGTGGCAATAAATGATTCTGATTTTAAATCTGTCACTTATATCTAAATGGATTGCCTTTGTGGCGAGACAAATAAAAATTGCAACGTAAATTTTATTATATATCCCCCTTCTCTGATTTTTGTACTTAATCATAAAGGGTCCACAAAAGTCAATTGAACATTTTTAAAATGGCGAGCTAGGATTTACTCGTTCGGCTCTCAAACTTCCCATAATTTGATTTGCCCCTATTGGTTTGTTTCTGAAACACGTTACACATTTGTGAACTATTTTACGAGCCAAAGATCGCCCATTTATTATCCAATACTTTTGCCAGACATCATGTTATAATGATTGTGGCCCTAAATGGAAAAATTTGGAATGAAAATATTCAAAAATCATTTCACTTAATTTATGATTATGAGGTAACACTACAGGGTGTTTCCTCTCATAGGTCAGACTGCAGTTGTCTAAACGACCTCCGACTCGATTTAAATTTTCTGAATCTATATAAGGATTTAGAAATTTTAATTTGCTATTACCTGGAATACTCCTCTGATTTCTCAAATGCTTTAGCTCTTCAGAGAAGGCTGAATACTGTACCTGTTGAACCAGGGAAACCTCTGCAACTCTCAATTCATTAATGGACAAGGTACCACATTTTTTTCTTTAACCTTTTGACAATTACTTATAAATCTAAAAATATAACTAGTAATACGAATTAATTTCAAAAAATTGTTAGTTAAAGCAAATAAAGAATTATAAAAACAATTTTCAGTTCTAAGTGAAAAATTACTGTTCTGTTCAATTTCAAATTCTGACTCATAGTCAGTGTTGTTTTCCAGGTTTACTGAATAACTTTTTGCATGTTGAATTCTGTCCCGAAGAAAATTTGGTCCACAAAACCAAAAATTGCAGTTGGTCAGTTCTTTAGCATCTAGACCTCGAGACAGGATGTCAGCAGGATTATTTTCCGATGATACATGTTGCCACTGATAAGAATCCGTGAGGTCTTGAATAGCAGCCACTCTATTGCTTACGAATATTTTTAATGGATGGAGCTATTTTCTAATCCAAGCAAGTGATATTGTGGAGTCGCTCCAGAGAAGAACAATTTCTATTCGAATGTCAAGTGACAAAATAACTTTATGCATTAACTTTGCTAAGAGGAGATAAGAACACAGTTCAAGACGAGGGATTGTCACTGTTTTTATGGGGGATACTCTAGACTGGCTACAGAGTAATTGTGCATTAGGAGAACCTTCAGCTGGTATATATTGAATGTATATGGCGGCTCCAAAGAAGAGGCATCTGCGAAGCCATGAACGACTATGCGCTTTTTACGAAAAATAAATCTAGGATTTTTTAAATTCTCTAATTCTGAAAGAGTGAAAACAAAATGATTCCATTTCTTCGCTATGGAATCCGGTAATGGCTCATTCCAATCTATTTTAGCTAACCAAGTCTTCTGCATAAAAATTTTAGCCCTTGTTACTACAGGGTCAATTAATCCGAGCGGATCGAAAATTTTTGAAATCAAAGAGAGAACGTCTCGTTTACTATAAAAGTCCTTATTTATACTATTTAATTTAAACAAAAAACGGTCACCTAGAGGTTCCCAGAGAACACCCAATGTTTTTACTGAACTACAATCTGTTTGATCATCGAAATTATATTCGGTGGCAGCCATAGTATTAAGTTCAAGTAATTCTCGATGGTTTGTACACCATTTGTGCAATTTCATATTTCCCCGCTTCAAAAGCTCTATCAATTGGGACTTTAGAATTTTTGCCTTTTCGAGAGTCGATTCCCTGTGAAAGTAAGCCGTCTACATAAAAATGCTTTAAAACAACTGACGATGCTAGAGGTTAGTTTGGTTGCCCATCAAGAGCTAATTGTTTAAGAGCACGAGTTGCTAAATAAGGAGCATCAGATGTCCCATAAGTAACTGTATTAAGGGAGACCCGTACCCCATTTTCGGCCAAAAATCATCAAAAGTTCAAATAAATTTTTTTTCTCAGAAAACGATAAAATACATATTTGCGAATATCCATGCAAAATTTCAGAACTCTGGGACACTTGGAACAGGTAGAAAATGAGCTTTTTAAATTGTACTCACTATAGAGTTTAAAGGACTATCGGCCATTTAAAACGTGTTTTCCTGAGAATGACTTTTTTCATATTTTGCCTAAGTTCAAAGTACTAAGGCTCAGTGGTAAAATGATTTAGAAACAAAGTGTTTATGTTTTTAGAATCTTAAAAAAAATTGCAACAAAAGTAAGGAGAGATATTTTTTTAATTATTTCTGAAAATTTTACATAAATTGGTAAATATGAAAATTATAACGAATTTAAGAAAATTTACCATGCGTATTTTTATTTAATTTTTTTTAGCCGATTAAAATAAAAAATTAAAAATGTTTCGATGAGTACGATGTCTCAGCGAAGTCATTTGACAGATACAGAAGCTTGGAGAATTGTTGGTAGGTTAGAAGGGGGCCAAACTTAAGCCGAAGTAGCGCAAGCCATTGGAGTGTCACAAAGTGTCATTTCCAGGATCTGGAACCGTTTTTTGGAGAGTGGATGTGCAGGCCGAAGACCAGGGCAAGGTCGTAGATGGGCAACAACGCCCAATGAAGATCGGTATTTAGCGTTAACAGCTCGGAGACACCGAAACATGAACGCTACTCTTCTCCAACAACACCTTCGCTCGGCTACAGGCACCACGATTTCAATTCAGACTGTCCGAAACCGGCTCCATGCTGTAGATCTGTATGCTCGCCGACCGATGGTATGTGTTAGATCAACATCAAGGCATCGTCGCGACCGCAGGGAGTGGACAACCGAGCATGTCAACTGGAGGAGAAATGAATGGAGCAATATTCTGTTTTCTGACGAGTCCCGTTTTTCTGTGCATCCGGATAATAGGCGTATTTTCATCTGGAGGGACCGTAGCAGTAGGAATAATCCTGCGTTCGTGCACGAAAATGTCAGATTTGGCGGTGGAGGAGTGTTGGTGTATGGTGGCATCTCCTTGACGGGCACACTGACCTCTACATCATTCGAGATGGAGCTCTGACTGGTCGCCGATATAGGGATGAGATCCTCAGACCTATTGTAGTCCCTTACGCTGCAGCAATCGGAGATAATTTCATTTTAATGGACGATAACTACAGGCCACATCGTTCAAACCTGGTGGAGGATTTCCTTTTCGAGGAAGGAATCGTTCGAATGGAATGGCCAGCGTGTTCTTCAGACATGAATCCAATCGAGCACGTTTGGGACGCTCTAGGAAGACTAGTTTCTGGCCGCCAACAGCCCCCACAAACTCTCCAAGAACTGGAAAGAGCTCTTCTGGAAGAGTGGGGCAGAATACCCTAACTCGTCATTAATAGCCTCATTGAGTCCATGCCTCAAAGGTGTTCAACGTCGCTGGCCGCCCGTGGAAATCATACCCCCTACTGAAAATGATTTTCTTTGAAGAAAACACCTTTTCTTATTCTTTTTTTCTCATATGCACAAATTGTGTTTTTTTCCTTTTGTACACAAATGCGCAATAAAATGCATTTTTTTCTACCAAACATGTGTAATTTATTCTCATATAACCTACTATGTCTGTCGACCATGTATCAATCAGCTAAAAAGTTTCCCAGATACAAAATCCACCTATAACTGCAATATCCAATGCAATATATTGTTTTGAGCAGTGTATTTGATAACTTTACGTATCTTTTATCTTATACAATTAAAAAAAATTAACATTAATGTCAATCTTGTGTACTTGTGTTAAATAAGCTTTTGAATCGAAATATTGCACAACGGAAAAACACAGCTAGGCTGCTTAAAGGATTAAACGGAAAATATTAATTATGGTATCAAATAAAGATTTGAATTTAGCTTTTTTTTTAAAACTTTGAATAGAGATTAAAATTAAATTCTTGAAAAATATAAAGTCGTAATAAGTGTATGAGTTTTTAATCAAATTGCATTCGAAAGAAGATTTATTTTCCTTACGACGGAATAAAAATTGAAAATGTGCGATGATTTAAATATTAAAAAAATTGCAGTAACGAAAATTGGAAAAAAAAAATCATTTCATCGTAAAATGTTGCCAAAATGACGTCGGTGCTACCCATGGACACGTTTTGTTAGTTATAATACAGATATATATGTTGCCCATATGAAAAATCTTACGCGCATAGTAAAATGCAAAAGTAAACAACAGCAATGCACTTTATCAGAGAAAGTTTCTTCCAAACTTAACTCTATGACAAATTTAAAATTCGTTTTGTAAATTAAAGACACAAACACTGCCTGACGTCAATTCAATGTGCAAATTCGATGCCATATTTTCCGTGCAACGCGAGTACATGGATTTTTATATATGATGACAAAACAAATGTTCAGTTGCAATTAAAACCACAGATAATGGTGATTTATAAACTCTCATCTCAGCATTTACATCTTTATTTTTACATTTCGGATCAATTTTCTATGTGAAAAATGTACAACTTATTTTTTTTCTTATTTTTTTCGTTTCTGAAAACATATTTGAAAAATAAAAATGGTTCTATAAATAAAGTAAAAAATAAATTACATAAAAAAAAATCCAAAAAAGAAAAAAAATCTGTTTTTCTCAATCTGTTTTTTTTTTTTTTTTTTGCATTTTTTTTTTTTTTTTTTTTTTTTTTTGCATTTTTTTCTGGTAAAATGACAGGTAACAAAAAAGAACTAAAAAAATCGTCTGCTCAAGTAAGTTTAACAGAAAATTATAAAATATTACATTATGCAAATAATGTTATTTTGAAAAATTACAGTATAATGTTCAAAAGAATAGCAATATTTTTTATTGCAGTTGCGAAACTTTTGAACAAAAATTCAAAGACCCTGATTTTTTTAAGCTTCTAATTACTGCCAAGATCATCTTTGTTTGCTTGTCTAATTCGGCAGAAAAAATTCAACCTGGAGAGTATCGCCAAGCTCTGTAATATAAATTGCTGTATTTTGGACAAAGACTTCCAATCTGATGACGCACACTTCTTGTTACAGCTTTTCCATAAACACGGGCTATTTTTTTAAAACATTGCGTTTAATGAGTGCATGATTTCAATTATGTTATTTACAAAAATAAGGCATTTCCATAAGAATTTCAAAGTCACTGGAGTGAAAATGATATACTTCTACAAAATATGTTTTAGTTTTAAAACTTTAAACACTCGTTTATATAAACATATAATGACGTCATTTGAATCCGCTAGAGCTTCGACTTTTACGATCCATTCTCATACAACATATATAGAAAACCATAAATCTGACGTCAGAAATCCAACAAAAAAGCGATTTCATCATTTAAAAAAACTCAGCAAGACATATCGATAGTAAAATGATTCATATGCCTTCATTTTTTTTCTTTTAATAGTTCTATGTGTTATCAGATGCCATTTTTTTTTCAAAATTCGAAAAGGGCTATTTCACAGAAATTAATGAAACTGTATTCCTTTAGATTTTTGATGTGAATTAAACAAATGCTGAGCAAATAAACCACGAATTCATTAAAATACATTTTTGTAAAAAAAAAAAAAAAAAAAAAAAAAAAATTATGTTTTTTTTTTTTATAAAGTATGTTTGCAGTAAACTAACACCCCCCCCCCCCCCATTTAACTGATGAATAAAAAATAAATAAAACCAAAATACACCGGGTTTTATAGCAGACGATACTCTTGAAATAGAGATATGTTAATTAAAATTTTTTTATGTTGGAATTCGAAAATTGGAGCAAAAATGTATGGTAATCTGCTATTTTCTATGGAGGAAAGAGATAAAAGGAGCTGCAGTATAACGGGAAAACAGTTTGCAATATGATGCGCGTTATCACTAAATTTAAATGCTGTTATTCGACCCAAACAAAACAATCGCATGGAACAGATACCGAATTTTTTAATATCAACTGTGCATTTTTTTCACTAAATGAAAACGATGTGTTTATATTAAAGCATTCTAAAGTAGAATTGCATTTTATTATAAATTATAACTGTAAAATAACCGTAAATTATAAACTAAAAACCGTAGTACTAAAAGTTTTCTTCTTTTTTGGAAAGCACACGCTTGCGTTTGGGCTTTTTGTAGAGGATTTCAGGTTTACATTTTTTGCATCACTCCCAGCTACTATAAGTCCTGTCTACACTTTCTTTTTACTTTATGGCTATTTTCTCTTCGCATAGAAATGCAATACTAAAGTTGCCACCTCTAGAAAAATTGAATTAAAAACTACAAAAAAATTATTATCTCAAAAGCAAATATAGATACAGTTTTCAAACAAATTGCATTTAAAAGTACATTTTTTTCTCTATACAACGGTGTAAAAATTAAAAATGTGCGATGTCTATAAGTTTAAAAATTTCCAGTAGCGAAAACTGCAAAGAAGAAATTTCACCAGAAAGTGTTGCCATTCGCAAAAAGATACGTTTGGCATTTATAATATAGATGTCATTCAATGACAAACCTTTGGCGTTGACGCGTTAAAAACGACACGCAAGCATATTGTACTTTTTTCTGGTCTGTAGACCGCACGATGTGGTATACAGGGTGATTCATAAAAGATGGGCAGAACTTTAAGGGGTTATAGTATACTTAAAGACAAATAATATTAAATAGGAGACTAAGGGTCCCAGACGTATTCCCAAGTAGATAGGGGGCATTAAAGTTTAGGGTCCGAAATTTCAAATGATTATAAAAAATGGAAAAATTGGTCGATTCGTTTGCGGTTTTTGCAAAAAATTTTCTTTATGCCAGTATTTTCTTGAAATAAAATTTTAAAGTTCAATTTCAAAAAATGCCGATAAGGGGCGCTTTAGACTTTGGAGTAACAAACAACTATTTTTTAACGTTATGTTTTGTATTTCTTTAAATGATTTCGAAAGCTTAGACTTAAACTTAAATTTTGATCTAAAAATCTGAGTCCTAACGAGTAGTTAAGTAGCGTAAACTGAAATTTGAAATTTGAAACCCTTCTCTCCCCAGAACAAAAATCAGTTATTCCCGATCTTTGTGTCGTAGATTAGGCTCTAACTACTGCCGCGTTTTGCTAAAATTATTCTTTATGTCAGTATTTTCTTGAAAATAAATTTTAAAGAAAATTTTCAAAAAATTCCGATAGAGGGCGCTTTAGACTTTGGAGTAACGAACAACTATTTTATACCGTTATTTTTTGTGTCTCATTAAATGCTTTCTAAAGCTTAGACTTAAATTTTCAGCCCAAAATCTGAATCGTTAGACGTGGTTAAGTTTCTGGGGAGAGGGGGTTTGAAATTTCTACTCCTGAGCACAGTTCAGTTTACCATGTCCACACATTGTGTGCTGTGATACGAGGTAAAAAGACACAAATTACGATTATGTTACTAAAGCATATTTATTAACATGTAATTACAATAAATGTTCAAAATTGTGACCACCAGAGGTTATGCACGCAGAACAACGGCGAAGAATGGAACGGCGAACATTCGCGAAAACATCAGGCTTTTCGAGCACTTCCCCTACAGCGGCGGAAAGTCTGGCGACCAGTTCCTCGGGGGATTCAATGGGTGTCTCATACATAAGAGCCTTCAATTGTCCCCAAAAAAAAAATCGAGGGGTGAAAGATCTGGCGAGCGAGCAGGCCAAGCAACAGGACCACCTCGACCAATCCATCTGTTCGGAAATGTGATGTCCAGATAGTTGCAACATAGAGCAAATGTTCATCCTTCAGTACCCTCCAAGTCATGGACTGTGAGGTATCCACCTGCCTAGCCACTGTTCGTGTACTTGTACTTGGCTGCGCCGCTACTACATCCAGAATGACTTCTGCAACAACTACTGATTCGTCCTTTTTTGCACGACCTGCATTCGACCGGGAAGCGAGAAATGATCCCGTCTCACACAACTGTCTGTGCATGCGCTCGAAAGTTTTGCGGTTAGGCAACCGCCTGTTGGGAAATCGCTCTCCGTACATTCGTTGTGCCTCTGCACCATTTCCATCTGCCGCTCCGTAAATTAAATGCATCTCAGCCTTTTCCTTATTCGTGAAGGGCACCATTTTCCGATTCATTACTACAGCAACTTACACTTGACTCACCGTTCAGTGGTTTTTATGCCTGAATCGTGTCGAAATTTTGCATACGTGTTCTTCTTCTTCCCCATTTGACATTTGCATACTTTCTGTCTCCTTCTTCACCCGGTGACTAGCGTCAGGAATGGAGCTTTAACGTTTGCATGAGCGACGTTTCCAACTGTGCCGGTGCCTTTATGAGTGAATTCCGACTATGCAGTCCTTGACGAAAGTTGTATTTTTGCCTCTTATCACAGCACAGAATCGTTGGGCATGGTTAAGTAGTGCAAACTGAACTATGTTCAGAAGTTGAAATTTGAACCCCCTCCCCTCGCTACTGAACCACGCTCAGCGATTCAGATTTTGAGCTGAAAATTTAAGTTTAAGTCTAAGCTTTAGAAAGCATTTAATGAGACAAAAAAAATAACGGTATAAAATAGTTGTTCGTTACTCCAAAGTCTAAAGCGCCCTCTATCGGAATTTTTTGAAAATTTTCTTTAAAATTTATTTTCAAGAAAATACTGACATAAAGAATAATTTTAGCAAAACGCGGCAGTAGTTAGAGCCTAATCTACGACACAAAGATCGGGAATAACTGATTTTTGTTCTGGGGGGAGAAGGGTTTCAAATTTCAAATTTCAGTTTACGCTACTTAACTACTCGTTAGGACTCATATTTTTAGATCAAAATTTAACTTTAAGTCTAAGCTTTCGAAATCATTTAAAGAAATACAAAAAATAACGTTAAAAAATAGTTGTTTGTTACTCCAAAGTCTAAAGCGCCCCCTATCGGCATTTTTTGAAATTGAACTTTAAAATTTTATTTCAAGAAAATACTGGCATAAAGAAAATTTTTTGCAAAAACCGCAAACGAATCGACCAATTTTTCCATTTTTTATAATCATTTGAAATTTCGGACCCTAAACTTTAATGCCCCCTATCTCCTTGAGAATACGTCTGGGACCCTTAGTCTCCTATTTAATATTATTTGTCTTTAAGTGTACTATAACCCCTTAAAGTTCTGCCCATCTTTTATGAATCACCCTGTATAATAAAGGTGTTTTAGGGTTCTGATTCTTCTACTAATTTCATGTGATTTAAGTTTTTATGTTCTTCTAGAAATTCCAAATACAGAGATTGCAAATTTAAATCCCTTCTAATCGGTTCCAAACTTGATCGAGCCTTTTTTCAGCTAGTTTTTTGGATTCTCCTAAGAGTGTAGCATCCTCCATAGGCATGCTAACAACATACCGACCATTGGAAGTTTGATAATGAGTTATTTCTAAATGATTTTCGCAAAATTTCTCATCATTACTAAGTGGAAAACTAGAATCATTAATATTTTCGATTTCGCAAAATTTTCTTAAGGATTCATCTATTTTTTTCAATGGTTAATAAACTACAATATTGGGAATCATCTGAGGAATTATTCACGACACTGCTAGTAACATATCCGACTCATGGGACATCATGGGACTCGCGAGTCCCATAATAAGTTAGTGATACTATATGCATCGATACTGATTACAAAACAATAATAAGAACCGGATTTAGTCTTATTCCACATCAGTCCATGGCGATTAAATTTGAGGTGGAGGGAGAGCTAAACTAAATTTTGTGCGTATTGTTTTTGCGATTTAAAAAATATGATGAAACTCAAATGCAGAATTGATAAAAAATTTCCTTCAAAAAGAGAGAAAAAGTAAAGTTTCAAATTCACTGTTTCGTAGGACCTGAATATCGTCTTTGCAATTTTGCACTAATTTTTTTCGAAAAGTATTTTTGTCATTAAACCTTATTTATTCGCAGAATTTAGGATTAAATAAGGGAAAACTTATTTTCCGAAAATAGTAATGTGATTTTGCAGATACCATCATCAGGATCTAACACTTTCGCTCTCACGCCACAACCACCAATATCACATATTTGAAATGTCACATATTGTCAATGAATTTTCAAATTGCAAAATGAAAAATCTGGAGTTACACTACTTAACTTTCTGAACAGATTACAGAAATATGGTGTGTTAAAAAAAAGTACAACAATGAATAAAAACTCAGATCCTAATTTTATACAAAACTGAATTATTTCCGTTAGTGATAAAGACCTCTTGTTTTAAAGAAAACATGCACTTTTATTCATAAAGGTTAAACATTTTTCTAATGGCATAAATTTCAACCAATATTCATTCTGTCTGTGCTGAAACAAGGTCTATAAATAAAAAAATATACAAAAAAATATAATTTTAATTGAATTAAGTCACATTCTGACAGGCTCAGACTGGCCTGCCAATCAACTGACTATTGGGTGGTTGAGCCCAAAACCAGATAAAACTGCACCCTTCCTCAGGATAAGCTAATAGTTACAAAATGTGCTTGAACAGTCTTAAATTAAATATTTTTTTAATCCCTTTTGTGAAGCACTTTTTATTGATTTTTTTTCTGTTTGCAAAGCAAAAATATAGATTTTTTTTCTTTTAAAAGGACCCTTTAAATATTTTAAAATCCGAAGTACATTCTATATATTCGGTTATCAATGCTGACATGGTCTCAGTCAAGAATTTTCAGCTTGTCTGTGGTACAAAAGAGAGTTGCCTCTATTTATTTTTGTTATATTTTTCAACATAAATTTTTTTTTAATTTAGACTTTTGTAAAATAATTTATTAAGTACTTTTTTAATTGTCTAGTCTTCGTGTAATAGTACAGTGCTATGATTGTAATTTCCTCTATATGCACTTTTATTGTATTGATTTCTGCGTTTTATGCAAAAACTATTTAAAAAGAATGTTTTCGGCAAAGAAAAGATACGTCAAAAATATTTTGTAGTTGTTAAAAATTAGATTTTAATAGGAAAACTGGATTGTTTTAGTATAGTCTATGAATGTGATAATCAAAACTGAATTATAAGTTAGAACAGTACTGTTCAACGTGCCATTCTTTAAAGGTTTTTTTTTTTTTTTTTTTTACTTGCTAAAACGCAATACGTTCTATATAAGTACATTCATAATGTTCAAAATACATACATATAGTACATATCGTACACATATAGTAGAATACTATATGCATGAAATCTCTATTACATAAAGCTTTAGACAGAGTTTACTGCAAAAAATCTATTTTAAAGGTACTACTTTGCTTTAGAACCAAATTAATAAACGTGGGCAGTAAAAATAATTTAATTGAGATATAATAAAAAATGTTCATTAGTTATCGTCACAGAATGCTTGAAATACAGTCTAGATACCTAACCCGTCGTCTGATTACTTCGAAAATTAATGTACTTCTTGCGCAGAATTACAACATACCTGCTGACATAATTAAAAACACACGAAATCGTGCTCCGAAAATCTGAAAACAAGGAGAATTTTCAACATACAAGCATACAGATCGGAAAGCAGTAGTACAGAAAATCGCCTCATCAAAAAATTGTTAAAATTCGATTTGCATATTAAAACGTAATCAGTCTGCCAAATCATATCTTGGTGGAAAACATCTTTAGACTCGATTTTAGCGACTGATTCGTTGTTTTACCATTATGTTTTCCTGATCCCAGTCCTCTATGTTTTCACACTTTTAGGTGCAGGAAAATGCAACGATAAACTTGCGAGTCAACTTGTAAGATCGTGTTTTCAGGTGTTTTTCCATCAAGATATGACATGGCAGACCGATTGCGTTTTAATATGCGAATCTAGATTTAACTAATTCTAAATTTTCAGCCGTGAATTCGGTCTAATACATATTGAATGATTGTAAAAATTATGGAATTGATTCAGAGTATTAAAAATGTATTATTTTCATTTTATTATTTTCAGTTATTCTTATTTATTTTCATTTATTCTTATTATATTTTTATTTATTTTTATTATTATTTTCATTTATGTTTATTGTGCTTTCCTATTTTCTTTCTTATATTGCAAGCATATGAAAAGTGAAAACTGCATTGTTGAGTAATATATAACGGCGTCAATCAGGACTCTAGCTGGATATCGTCACCGCGCCAAAATGTTTCATTTGGCGAGAATATTTGTGTTTTGATATTCTTATCAGGGTTTCATGATACTACATTATCATTGTTGAAAATCAAAAAAGATAAGAAGAAATTTAAATGTCTTAAATACTGCTTTTCTTTTTCATCATGTCAGGTGAATAAAGTATAAAAAACGATTATTGCTGCATCCTGATATGTCAATTAAGGGTAAGTAAGAGCATTTCTACGGCTTAATTTCTACGGCTGTAGAGTTTATTATCTTTAGAATTGGACAATGCACATGCCATTATTCAACCGTATTTTATAGTTTTGTCTGCATGGCGTTATAACCCACATAGCTGCGTAATGACGCCTGACAACATTGCTCAAGAAATCACGACACAACATTTTATGAATTCATATCTGGGTCATTCTCAGATAAAGAGAAAATTTATTTCCTTGATTAAAAAAAGGAAATTTAATGAGTCTAACATGAATGTTTTAATTTTATTTTTAAAAATAGATAAAGAACTACATTGTGCATCAGTTTTAACATGGGAAAAGTAATAATTTGAATATTAAAAAAATTAAAAAAGTGAAAAGTGTCATTACCATGGCATGTCCCTAACTTCAAATTTAATAATTCAAAATTATATTTTGAAATGTTGGAAAGCCTTTGAATAAAAACAACAACAGTATAATAAATTTTTATCTCTCTACATGTAATATAATTTATATTTTAGCTTCAAAACATTTTTTCCTCGTAATTTTATTTTATTAAAATTTGTCCCTGGAGTTAATGGTCATTACCATAGCACAAATGAAAATTTTTTCGTTCATAGCTGATACCTAGAGGACACTAGAATATATTTTTAAGCCCTGTCATGTAAGGTAGCTCATGTTCTTACAAGCAGTGGCGTCTAACTTTTTGAAATAGGTATATATTGTTTCATATTGATACTTTTATTCAAAAACTGAGAGCAGTATGTTTTTTAAGTGTCATTACCTTGTTTCATTTTACTAAAATATAATAATACAAATTATTAACTGTATTAATTGAATTATATAAATCTCTAGAACTATTTTGAAAGTAACTGTACTGTAAGCCTTTAATTGCTATAATTTAGCCTAAAATGAGGTTAAATAATAAAAATGTCATTACCATGGTAGTCATTACCATGTCTTTTCGCAAACATAGAAATAGCCAACAGGCCATGGAAATGAGAAATTTCAAGAATTTTTGTATTTTCTAATATTATTTCTCAAAAATTATCATCAATAACGTAAATTTGAGTTATTATAAAGATTAAAACTTATTGAATTATTGTTTAAAAATTAATTAAATCCAATTTTACAAAACAATTATTTCCATTTATCTTTGTGAATAAAAATGATTTTTCTTTGACATTATTAATGTTTATATTTATTACATGAATGATAATAACGAGTGCGCCAATGATTAAATATAAATTTCTTATTTTTTAATGTACTTATATTTCATGAAATTGAATTATAAAGTAATTAGTTAGATCTTCCAATTATTAATTTGGGTTTCTATAAATTAAGGCCATAAATAAGGCTAAAAATTTCTGCTGATATTTTTCTCATAATGTCAGACATGCAAACATTCCATTATTACAAAAAAAAAATGAAAATTAAAAACATATTTTTTTTTTATTCAAAGACAAAATTTTTCTTTATCTGAGAATGACTCATCTGCTAAAATATATTAACGTGTATACATAGTCAATAAGTTGTTGTATTAGTAATGTATTCCATATTTGTTTGAGAAAAAAAATCTTAAGCAAAACCGTGAAAATTGGTAGAACCCTATCGTGGCGTTATTACCCCAGGATACTTTACATTGCATTCTTTATATTTTACTTATATGTTCATCTTTTTAATACTTAAAATAATTCGTTGTTGCAGTTTTACAAGCAATTGGTCTGTTTTATCGAGGATGATTTGGCAGATAACTAAATCCATTGATTTTCTAACTTGTATAAAGTTACCTAAAAGGATATTTGTCGATTGATCACTTGTAGCCAGGTAAATTAAAAATGCCTTAAAGTTAATGTATTAATTTATAATTAAGTTCTAAAAACATTAAAATCTTGTTTGGCATAATAAAAAGCCTGTGAATTTAATTTTTATAATTGTAGAATAGCAAGAAACGAGTGAATTGTTCTTTACAAAATTTTCGTCTTTACCTACAAAAATGAAATAGAGTCTAAACTTGCACACCATATTCTAGAAAGTAGAAAAAAATCTCATTCATTTACTGCAAAAACTTACCTAATTATGATATTATTTATTACTATTATTATTATTATTATTATCGGTGTTTACGACATTAAAATAGCGTTTTTTTTTCTTTTTTACTTTAGTTAGAACAAGAGAACACTTAAAATGCTTGCATACAATACAGTGTAATATCGAAATTCCAGTTAGATAGAAATGCATTTTTTTACTTGAAAATACATAGAGTATGCTTCTCTAAATATATCTTGCTTTTCTTAAGGACCGTACAAAAATTTTACTTTTATACCTTTTGTAGAAATAACTATTTTAATGCATAAGCTTTTTAATTTGTTGGAGAATCAGTATTTGAAACATTTTTGCAATTGGACTCATAACATTGAAACGGAAACAGTTTACAAAATACCAGGAAGAGAACAATAGAAGTAAAACACCCCTTATATTATACATTTTTATTCCAATCAATAAATTAAATGTAACATTAATTATCTGCGTAAGATGAAAATTTCCCAAATTTCTAAAAAATTGAATTTTTTTATTATTATTAATAAATAGTTGGTGTTATAGACTTCTGAATTTACAAGCGATTTAGAAATGCTATTGAATGGTTGATGACAACGTTAAAAGTGAAACACTCTGTATAGTGCTTTTACACAAATCTATGTATTAAATGTGAAATTAATTTATCAGTGTAGATAGAAAAAATTTTCAAAAAATTAGTTTCTGGTGATTTTGTTTAATATAAAAATATTACGGTAAACAGATTTTTGAATTTATTTTTCGAATCTGAAAATGATTTGAAAATGTTATCAGTAAAACTTTATAAAATGTGAAGCATTACGTAAAAAACTTTTTGACTATCTTCAGGTAATTTAACTGGAGAATTGCAGAAATCAATTAATTGCTTGCAGATAATTGAGCTAATCGACAAGTAAAGTGCATTGTATCATTAATTCATAAAATTATTTTTTTCCCTCGAAGCAATTAAGGATTTTGTCTCTAAATAACGTAATTAAGTTTTTAAAGATAAGAATTTTTTACTAAGTTGGGTGTTTAATAATGTTTCTTTTTACCAAGACATTAGAGAGAGAAGCCAATAATTTGAATCGTTGAAAAATGGAGATTTTCCCCCCCGTTCTTCATTTGATTACAAGCATTTGGCGAAAGAATAATATTAAGTGCTAATCTTACTTCAAAAGAATAAAAAAAAATTGAAGGAATTATAGTAAGTAACTTTAATTTGGGTAGAGATATCTGAATGTTTTGAAGAGTGCCATTTAGGAGGAGTCAATGGCGATAGTTTCTCCCCTTTCCCCAAGCAATATGTTATTTCCAAATGAATCCATCAATACAAGTCAGAATCAGGAAAAAAATCGAAATTTTTACAAAAGATAAAATAAATCTCTCATGTTGGATCGAATTTTAAATATTAAAAAATTAAATAAATACTTTAAACACAGAAAGCAATCATTAGTAACCAGTCATTAATCAATTACGAAATTAATTAATTAATTGATTAATAAGTTATCCCAAAGATAATTCATAAATTTTAGTGATTGAATAAATGTTAATTGATTAACGATAATTAATTACTTAACAATGACTGAATAGATATAAAATGATTAATGATAACTGGCTGCTTTTTTTTTCTCGAAGCATTAATCTTTCATTATGTATAGTGTATAATAAAAAGATTTGAAAACCACTTAATTAAGGGAGCCTTGACCATATAACTAACCCTTCCTCACATTGATTAAATCAAGCTTCCCCAAACAACACTTTTCTAAATAATAGCACACTGTTATGTTAAGTCTAACTATTGAACAATATTTATGCCTGGAATGAAAGCTTAATATTTCTTCATTACTCAGAACCTACTTACCTACATTTCTATGACATATCTTAAAGAAAAAGCTTACAAATTATTTCTAAAAAACGCAACTTTTATATCAGAAACACCTCATAATTGATTTTTCCATACCTATTTCGATTATGTGTATAAAGCAAAGAGAATTAATTATTTGGGCATTTTAGTATCTCTGATTGACATCTATTGTTAAAACTAGGAAATCCTTTTAAATATGAAAACTGAGGGATGGGTCAAGCCTCCCTTATGGTCAACCCTCCCTAGTCTTCCCTACTTATAAATTGATTAATGATAGCTGATTAATTTTAATTAAATTAATTAATCAGTTATCAAATTCGATAAGAATCAAGAATATTTACTTAAGCCTTGTTAATGCAAAATTCCGAAAATGAGACATTTATTATTCTTTTGGCTAATTCTAAAAAATATACTGTACAAAAATAGAGTATATTAGTATTTAAAATGGGGAAACTTCCCTAAATGACAAATCTCCTGTGACTGGCGAGAATAAGTTTTATGAGAATATTTGTTTAGAATGTTAAATAAGTACACATTTTAATTTCATTATAATCAACAGAGATGCATCATTATTTTTTGTTAAATGTTCGTATGAAAATCTAAAGCCTATTTTGTTTAAATGTGATCTTAACTTGCGTATATTTAAGTTAAATTTTATAAATTTACCGCATAGTATGTAACGTAACAGTATGTAAATGTATCATATTTTTAAAATATTTAACTTATTTTTAACACTAAGCAGATCAATAAAAAAACATGCTTAAAAAATAAAATGGAATTTATAAGCATTATAATGTTCACATTTTGTATCAGGCTGTGACCATACTAAAACTTTCTTCTATATTATTCTAATATGTATAACAGTAACGTATTTAACTAGATCTGTTGCAGAATGAATAACAATAACAAAGCGTAACATTCCTTTAAATTTTACTTGAAGTTTATTTATTTATTTTTATTCAATACATACATCTTGTGTCCTTAACACAAAAGCCTGGCTATTAAGTCATCGCCAATCCACAGAGACGAGATAGCACAAAGAAATTTTATAATAAGAAGGAAATACAGCCGGGAGCTCCACACAAAGAGTGTGAGCAATGGAGCCAGCGGAAATCGAACCAACAACATCCTACGGTCGCAAGTGATTAGCGGGTGGTACTTGACCACTCAGCCTGATGTTCTATCCCTGTCTTATTGACAATATTACCTGCTGTGACTTTAGATACAGAAAGTCCAGAGGAATTCTTTTCACTGCGAATTTTAATAACCTAATACGAATAATTCTCTTCGAAAAACGCCCCAGTATATTGCCTTCAATCCATCTATTTGTTTAAAATAGCAATTTGCAGATTAAAAAAAGTTGTCAGATTAGAATTTATACTTTCAAACGGCTTTAAAAATAATTTCTATAACCAGACCATTTTTTTTTAACCGACTTCAAAAAGGAGAGGAGGTTATCAATTCGACGCGTATGTATATTTTTTTTATGTATGTACACCGATTACTCCGAAACTATGCAGCCGATTAATTTGGTTTTGGTGTTAAATTAAAGAGCTTACTCTCGGATTGGTACCACATCCATTTCATACAAATTGGTTCAGTAGTTTTTTAGTAATTAAGCAAAAACTATTAAAATTAGTGTTTTTTCGGTAATCAAAACTGTTGAATTAGTTCCTACAATAGAGCGAAGTCAGGATGGCCGAGCGGTTTAAAGCGCCTGATTTAAGCTCTGGTTCTCGAAAGTGACAATGGGTTCAAACCCCGCTCCTGACATACGTGTGTACAATAATTTTTCGTATTATAATTTTTACATATATATTTTACAAATTAAATACTAATTATGCTATTAAGAATATTTTGTATTTAACCGTTAGCACAGCGTATCAGAGATCTTTTATCAACTCAATACTTTATCAGTGAAAGAGTGCTAAAATAATTGACTTACAAAAAATAACATGACATTGAATAAGTTTCCGAAGCTATTCCGTATTATAGTTTTTACGTATATATTTTACAAATTAAATACTTACTATGCTATTAAGAATATTTTTAACCGACTTCAAGAAGGAGAGGAGGTTATCAATTCATCGCGTATATATTTTTTTAATGTATGTTCACCGATTACGCCGAAACTATCCAACTGATTAATTTGGTTTTGGTGTTAAATTAAAGAACTTACTCTCGGATTGGTACCACTTCCATTTCATAGAAATTGGTTCAGTAATTTTTTAGTAAACGGGCAAAAACTATTAAAATTAGTGATTTTTCGCTAATTAAAACTGTTGAATGAGTTTCCACCATGGAGTGAAGTCAGGATGGCCGAGCGGTCTAAGGCGCCTGATTTAAGTTCTGGTTCTCGAAAGAGAGCGTGTGTTCGAACCCCACTTCCGACATACATGTATACAACAACCTATTCCGTATTATAATTTTTACACATATATTTTGCAAATTAAATACTAATTATGTTATTAAGAATATTTTGTATTTAACCGTTAGCACAGAGAATCAGAGATCTTTTATCTCCTCAATACTTTATCAGTGAAAGAGTGCTAAATTAATAGTCTTGCGAAAAATAACATGACCTTGAATAAGTTTCCTGACTTGATTGCAATCAGGATAGCCGAGCGGTCTAATGCGCTTGATTTAAGCTCTGGTTCTCGAAAGAGAACGTGGGTTCGAACCCCACTCCTGACATACATATATACAAAAGCCTTTTCCGTATTATTCTTTTTACAGATATATTTTACAAATTAAATACTAATTATGCTATTAAGAATATTTTGTTTTTAACGGTTAAACACAGAGTATCAGAGATCTTTTACCAACTCAGTACTTTATCAGTGAAAATGTGCTAAAATAATAGACTTGCGAAAAGTAATATGGTGTTGTTCACCATTTAGATTGCAGTCAGGATAGCCGAGCGGTCTAAGGCGCCCGATTTAAGCTTTGGTTCTCGAAAGGGATCGTGGGTTCGAACCCCATTCCTAAAATCCATGTATAACATACATTATTTTTTCCGTATTATAATTTCTTTAACTGACTTAAAAAAGGAGAGAAGGTTATCATCAATTCGACCGCGTATGTACTTTTTTTTTTTATATATATGTTCACCGATTACACCGCAACTATCCAACCGATTAAACTAAGTATTACGGTATAAATAACTAAAAAGTAAGAAATAAAATAAACTTTTTCAAAAAAAATATAACCGACTTCAATCAACGCTCTAAAAAGAGTTAAATAATTCTTTAAAATACCCTAATGATGAATTGTTATCTAATAATCACACATCAGATATCATGTACCGACAAAAAAATGGTTATAAGTTTAATACATAGAACTTAATATCCAGCAAATATGGTTTTTCGACAGAATATTTTTTACAAGAGATTAATTTACATATTTTTGATTTAATTTATGAATAGATACATATAAAAAGTAATGAATTACTTTTTGAAGTTGGTGCCAAACTATTGTAAGTATAGTAAGAATTGTGGTTATATTATGCCTAATACCATAAATAAAATGGTAAAAATCATTATTGATTGTGATTGTTTGGCACCAACTTCAAAAAGTAATTCATTACTTTTTATATGTATCTATTCATAAATTAAATCAAAAATATGTAAATTAATCTCTTGTAAAAAATATTCTCTCGAAAAACCATATTTGCTGGATATTAAGTTCTATGTATTAAACTTATAACCATTTTTTTGTCGGTACATGATATCTGATGTGTGATTATTAGATAACAATTCATCATTAGGGTATTTTAAAGAATTATTTAACTCTTTTTAGAGCGTTGATTGAAGTCGGTTATATTTTTTTTGAAAAAGTTTATTTTATTAACTTCAAAACTAACTCGTCTAAAAATGTGCACGCCAGTCTCTGTAAAAATGAAACTCAAGGCCTCAGCAATTCTATTTGACACTTGATGCAAAGCATTTTTTAAAGATAATTCTGCAAGAATTATACTGAAGTACCTATTAGACATCGTTTCTATTGGCGTATAGGCATCACCTGCAATACCTGTGCAGCGATTCTGTTGAAATTGTCAAAATAGCTACTTGTGGATTTTAAAATTTCTTTCCATCGAGTAATGAATTCTTGATAAAATCTGATTAATGAGGGGTTTTTTTTTACGTTTTTTTATTTCTAATCATTTATTTTCTTTTATATTCCTTTGAGAGTGAATGCCTGGGCATTCGAAAGATCTTAGGTAAAATAATAAGTAAATAATATCTATATTTTTGCAACACCTTTTAAGTATTTATTTATATATTTTGAATGAATGTTTCATTGAAATGTTTCATTGAATGAATATTTCATCGAAATGTTTCATTGAATGAATGAATTCATGTTTCATAGTTTTCGAGAAAAACGACTATACAGGAGTATTCTTAAAATTACTCAGTTTTTACTTTTTTATATACGGGACCCTAAAAACAGAAAAAAAGAAATTATTATAGAAAAGGTACATTATTTGAAAATTCCTTGTGCTTCATAATCATTAACAGCATGAAAAAGTAAGCTTACTAAAGTAATGATTAATATGAATCTAAGTAAGGTACCATGGGGTAATAACGCCACGTTAAGGTTCCACCAATTTTCACGGCTCAGTTTTAGTTTGTATTTTTCAAACAAATATATGATCTGATACAGCAACTCATTGACTATCTATATAAAAAAAATAATATAACAGATATGTATTGATAAAATGTAATGGCATGATTTCTTGACCAATAATATTTGGCGCTATTACCCACCTATATGGGTAATAACGCCATGCAAACAAAACTATGAAATAAGATGGAATAATTGCATGTAGATTGCCCAATTCGAAAAATAGAAACTCTACAAACTTAGAAATTGACAAATTGCATTCTAAACTATTGAAAATGTTCAATTTTTTGTGAAAGTGTAAGAAAAATAAAGGTGTGGTGTGGGGGAAGAATGAGGCAAAAGAATATCAGACCGTGAGCTTCTTTTTGCTTAAAAAAGGCCGCTTAAATAGAATTATTAGAAACATTGTACAGTTTTAACTGTGTTTATTTGAATCACTATTTAGGATGTAGCTCGGCCACTGTAGGGAATTAACCGGGATATTAATGCCAAGGATTGGCGTTATTACCCCGTTATAATTATTGCGCTGTACATTTTAAATTACAAATTATCTCGAGAAGATAGTCAAAATCTTCAACAACATTTTGAAAGTCCATGAAATGTACTACAAATTTATGTAATTAACAAAGTATTTCCGGATAAAAAAAATAGTCTTCACATCACAAAGCGTATCTCGCAAATTTTAGATCAAGCGTTAATTTTAGTTGCTTGTAAAAACAATAAGACCTAAAAATGAAACAAATTAACTTGAAGCTGTTTTTTGCGATTTATATGACTCAAAACCCTTCTGTGCAGAGCACATGGGTGTCATTTACCAGATTATTTCATAATTATGCAAAATATTAGCACTTGGCGTTATTACCCCGCCTGGCGTTGTTACACCAGACCACCTTAGTAATGAAAATAATTTACTTGTTGAGATAAATATTTACCAATAGTTTTAATTGTTAAATTAATATGTAAAACATACGTAATATTAATTAAATAGCATAGAATTTTTGCATTCTACTTCAATAACTTTAGGTTTTATTATCCCTGAAGAATCTGAACCTACATTGCCCGACTCTAAGCACTTGATCCTTAGGGTGCTCTACAACATCATATGTCTCTGCCAAGTGGTCAGTCTAATGCAAGACCCTCTGTTTTTAATCCCCAAGCAAGCTTTTTACACTGCATATAATAGTATTTCCTGTTCTTTTCCATGATGAATAGTTTTAAATATATCCATAAAGTTACTTCGTTCTTATAATTTTGCTTGAAATATGCACAACATAAGCAATAAAGGAAAGATAATGAAATGTATTGTTTCATTAAAAGATTTTAACAAAATGATGCACGTAAAATATTTAAGTTCATGCATTGGAAGTTTCGGTTAAAAACCCATTCTTTTATAAATGCTTCAAAAGATTATGTATAAATTAAATATGAATATTAATTTGATAAAAAGCCATTAATGAAAATATAGTGATATATCAAAATTATTCTTCTCGATATTAAGGAACCTTTGTGTAAATAGTTTTTGAAAATTTAAATCAAAGATGCCGAACATCTTCTAATTAGATTAATTTTAAACACCATTATTCAATTGGTAAATTAATTATAACAGATGTAAATTTTCCATTTTTCATTTTTGGGTGTGTCTTACCTGGTTCGAATTCTGGTCCGGACTTTTTTCACCGAAAAATGAAAAATGGAAAATTTACATCTGTTATCTTTTAATTATTCCGCAGTTAATATAACACAAATATCTTTCATTTGGAATTTACTTAATCAGAATATTTTATTTAATCAGAATATTTTATTTAATCAGAATATTTAAATTAAGATTGAATAAATGTCTTATAGACAAAAGGTACATTTCTTTATATGAACTTTTCGATTTTAAGCATCTGTATCTTGCATCCAACACGCAGATAATTAAAAAATGTTGGAATATATGCTTAAATGCATATAAAATAGCATCTTTCTGCTTTTATAGTAAAGAAAACTTGTTACAGATAAACATAGGATACAATCTCTTTTAATGTGAATTTTACTATTCATATTTTTTTTCCATTTATTTACTATTTCTATTATTTCTACTATCCGTAACTGCTTATCTTTCCGTTAATGACAGCATAAATCACTTATATTGATAACCGATGATTATCGAACAGCTTTCATTCATATAATGCGCTTTAATTACTTGAGTAAATCCTATGATAGCCGAAATTGAATACATTAATCGTTCAACAACAAACAGTCAATATTTCTGAAATGTCATTGGATGAAAGAGTTAGCGATGAGCAGATGGTAGCTTGATTAAATTACTTATTGATGGGATCTGGCCCTATATCAGCAAAAACGTTAGTGACAGCTGATGCAAATTTACACCTTTCGTAATTGTGTAAGTACCGTCACGAAGAGTATTTTTGCACTTCACATTTTACACTATTACTCAAAAATATATGCAATAATCGTGTCTGTACAATTAATGTGCTGTGATTAGTAATACTTTGATTAGGAACAATTCCATTATAATATACATTCAATTTGTAATGTAAACACCAACGCAGAAAATATTTTATTTTACTTAATGCACCATAAAAGAGCTCATAAAGGAGCTTTTCTGTTTAAAAGTTGATAAACTAGCTGACAGAGATATATTAATATGTTCGAATACTATACCAGTAAACATTGCATACTATTTAAGGAAGTAAGCGGTTGATATAGAGTGTGTTCCAAAGTTTCAGCGTTTGATCCTACAATCGAACAATTCGGAATTAAAATCAATATTTTCATCTATGTTTATTTGAAAAAAATCCCCGCTGGACTCGATATATATCCATAAGATTTTTACAACTAATTTAATAGTAATCAAAACACTCCAGAAGGTCCGCTTTTGCACTATGCGTTAAATAATCGGTAAAATTTGCTGGAATGTCCGGATTTCCATTAAAGAGGATCTTTTTTTAAGTGCAATTTCTATTCGGAGAACAAACAATACACAAAAGCGAAACCTGGTGAGTAAGGAAAGTGACTGACTACGACAGCACCTTTAAAAGCTAAAAAGTTTGCACTTTTTGCCCAGCATTCAGAAAGTGATAGAACAAATTTTGAACAGCAAGCACTTTTTTCTTTAAATCTTCCATCAGAATCCGATCAATGGTGCAATCACTGAGACCTGTCATGCAGAGTTTGCCGAACCACAATTGTCTTTTTATTAGATTGGCAACCACTTTCATCATTTATTCGGGTGACCGACTACTTCTCGGACGGCCGCTGTATTCATCATCTTCCAGACTCTCTCTTGAGTTTTTAAACCTTTTGTATCATTCAAAAACAGTCGAACGACTCAGAGGGTCGTCTTTTTCCATATTTTACAACATATGCAAGGTTCCACTAGTTATTTTTCCAAGTTTGACATGTTCGTAGGTTGTTCGACCTTTGTGAGCTCCGACATGATCACATTACGCTATTACAACAACTCGGTTGCACTTAGCATCACACAAAAAAATAGCATCTTGTATTTGTACCACTTTACAAAATAATGTGTCTTCCTTATTTTAACATCACCTGTGAACACACAGTGCAATCTGCAGCTGCATTCATCATCTTTCAGACTTTCTGTTGATTTTTTAGACCTCTTGTATCATTCAAAAGCAGTCGAATGGCTTTGGGCGTCACCTTTGTATACTTTTTGGAGCATTTGCAAGGTTTCACAAGTTATACTCTCAAGCTTGACATGTTCGTTTGTTGTTTGATCTTCGCAAGCTACGACAAGATCACGTTATACTGTTAGAACAAATCGGATTCACTTAGCATCGCACAAACAAATAGCACCTTAAACTTGTACAACTTTACAAGACAATGTGTCGTCCTGCTCTTAACATTACTTGCGGACATGCAGTGCAATTCACTGTCCGGAAATTTTCGGAACGATTTTTAGTCACATATTATTATCAATTTATAAAATAGGCTCCAGCTTTAGAGGTACTCACTAACAGACGGTACTCACTAACAGACAAACGGATTGCCAACTAAGATATATGAATTAAAAAAAGATAGGAGAAATAATCAACTTAATTTGTTAACAAAATTTATATCATCAAATAGTACAAATAGTAATCTAGCCTTGAAAGTTAAGGTGCAACATGCTTTTTTGAAACTCACATTCAAAAATGGCAGTAACAATTAACTTTAGAGTTTTTATGAATGATAATAATAAGCTTAAAAAACACTTATGCAAAAACGCATTATTATATCTACCACTTTTACTTCATCGAAAAGAACAAATATGTATATTAATGAGAGTAAAAATGCAAGTATTAAGCCTTCGTAGTTTTGTGTGTAAATTTTGTTGATTTTTAATTCTTGTTATTTTCGAAGAAAGAGAATTTAGCAATTTCTAGAGGAAGTCGTTTTCTCGATTTGTTAAGGTGGCGGGCAGTCGAATAGATAGAAATTGGGTTGTCAGAGGCTGAAGTGCTAGACGCCTGAATGTGTCTTGCATTATGGCGACTCTCGGATCGTATAAATTATCGAAGATTATCGAAGAAAAATTGAAGATTCTTATTCCAGAAGACGTGTTCTAGCTTAACCACTTGTTACAACACCTGCAGAAAACTGTTTTTTAACTCTTTCGGTCCGAAGGAGAAGTCGCATTACTGCGTCACAGCTCATTGCAGACCACATTGTGGCATCAGGTAGAATAATCTCCGCTACTACGATGCGAAGGCGCCTTTGCAGTGCAGATCTCCATGCAAGGGGACCAGTTGAATGTGTCTCTCTCAACGGACGACAGAGAAGTTGGGCAAGAGAATACGTTTCCAGGACCAGACAGCAATGGGTTTCTGTACTCTTCCCAGAGGAGCCCAAATTCACACTGGACAATGATTCAGGACTTTTGCTGATCTGGAGGAAACAACGCACCAGATACCATCAATCCAACACTGTTGAAACATACTGGTAAAGTAGTGGTGGAATCATGATTTGGCAGGGATCTCACTATGTGGCCGGGATGTAGTGGAGAAAATATGGGGATAGTACATTGTATACCTTCTGGATCTTTTTAATTAAGAACGTATACTAAGGTTCTCGCTACTGCTCGTCATTGTGCCAAATCGCGACAAATTTCTCCATTTGGCATTTAAACAAACAGTCAGACACGTTAAATTGCGAGTGCTCAAATTTGCTCTTTGTGTGTGTGGGTACCAATATAGTCGAGGTTCTTATCCTCGTCGCTTTACATACTCAATCGCACCATGTCATTTGTATTGCTCTACTTATAGATATACTGATCCAATACCAGTTTACTTTAGCTTCAACAAAGAATAATGCAAAAAGTATCTCTCAATTGTCAGGTAATTGTGCGCCGACATAGCTATGGTAAGAACATCAATAAAATTACTCATATCAAGAGAAAAACAGAGAAAAGTTTTGCTGCAATATACTGTTGAAATATATATATATCAGTTTGAGTCGAAATCTCATAGCAACTTTCAGTGCATATTTTCACAAGGGTAAATCAAAGGTAGCAATTTTGAATTTTTATTTTGAGTTTTAAAAGAATGTCTGAAACAGTTACACATTTAGGAGACATTTAGAATACACTTATTTTTAATAGTTTCTGTATCGGTAAGTCAAATTTTTTTTCTAGGTAATTTCAAAAAATTGAGTTATTTTACAATATATTCAAAAGAAGGGACGCAATAAAAAGTTAGATTTCTCAGTGTTTTATGCCAAATATATTTTGCTGGCATTTATTGTCATTTGACTACATGTTTTTTTATTTCTTATTCGCCATATCGCTAATGTTGATCAAAAGCCGGCGAGAACTCTGCCATGGCCTCTGTTTCATAAAAAAGCGATAGTATATATTCACTAGGGCATATTCTCTACCTTGAACGGATATCATCTGCTTAGACGGTATATCCTCTATTTTCTTTTTACGACTACACCACTGCTCGTTGGTGACACTGACCTGCATGTGTTCGATTGAGAAATTCTGACTGGTGTGAAATATCGGGATGAGTTGCTTGATCAATAGATCTTCCCAAATATTGATGTTTTTAATAATGATTTCATTCTGATGGAGAATAATGCACTTCACCGAGCTGTGGTTGTTGAGGATTATCTGTATGGTCACGGTTTAGAATGAATGGAATGACCTGCTCATTCTCTAGACCTGAATCCGATTTCAGACTATCATGGCAAACGAGTTGCTACTTAAAATACTCCTTCAATGTCATTAGATGAACTGTAACAAGACTTACTCCATGTCTGATCCTCACTTCCGATTTCGGCGTCCGACAACAATATTGACAGCATGGAATGTCGATGCCGCCTATGCATTCGATTCAGGAATAGATACATTACTTATTAGAACCACTTTGTAATATTGCTATGACTGTTTCCCACGTATTACTGTAATGTAATGTTTTCTCCAAAAATGGACTTTTCCACCAAGAGTGTTTTTGTTGTTGTTGTAAATCGTTTTCGTATTTAACTTATGTAAATTTTTATGCCGCATTCAATAAATAAATGTTTAATGCAAATTTCATCTACATTTGTTGTTTCTGCATTCATTCGTTTGCAAATTAAACACAAAAAACTTCTATCTTAGCTATTAGAGGCCAATTATTACATTATAACAATGTAAATAGCAATGTAAATTTATAGCATTAATAGCAATGTAAATTTATATTTCGCAAAAAAAAGTATGTATTTTTACAGCAAAGAAATGCTTCTACGAACAAGACACTAATTAAATCCGCTCACTTTTGAAACTCGAAGCTTCAACTTTAGTAATTTTTGGACACATAATATAGATAAAATTAAGGTGTGTTACTAAAGTGTAGTATAGACAGGTGGCAAACAGACAAACTAAACTACTGAACACTTTTTCACTAAGTTAGAAAATTATATCAATTTCATATTCAACTTGAAAAATAAACATACATTTAAACATTCAGACTATGTAGATTTTTTTTTAAGTGAAATATTTTCTAGATATTTTTTAAATAAAGTGTTAAATCTCAACTAGAACCCAACATAATTGGAATCAACTCCGACATGAACCGAGCAACGGATTGGTTTGGTTTCCTGTAAAGTCGGATAACCAGATCTAATGATGGAATTTAATTTGAAAGATAAAATGAAACAAAATCATCATATGTATATTTTTTTTAAAAAGGCGTAAAAAGTATAAAATATCATAAATTACAATGGAAAATAATAATTTATGCTATCAAAATTATTAATATCTATTGTTTTCTCAAAGAATAAAACATTTTATGTGACAACATAAAGTAAAAAAAAATGCTAAATCCAAAAGTTTAATCAACAAATAAAACAAAATCGGAAATTATGCACCTTTAAGAGCGTGCCAAAATATTTGTAGGAACGCCACCAAATTGAACCATTTCTAATGAAATATAATTAACAAAACAAAATAGGAAATTATGCACCTTTAAGAGCGTGCCAAAATATTTGTAGGAGCGCCACCAAATTGAACCATTTCTAATAAAATATAATTAACAAAACCAAAGTATTCCGTCTAACGTTATCCTAGGAAATATTTAAAAATATATACAGAGTATCCACTCTCAACGGTGGCCAATGGCTAATTCCTAAACCTTTAGTCATTGACATATTTTTCCAATTACAAAAATATTTTAAACGAGGTAAAGAAATATTTTAAAAGCGATTTGTATCATTAAAAATATTTCTTAAAAATTAAGAAATTTAAATTTTTATACGGTCCTCCGGTCCTGTAAATTATATGTATAGTAAAATTTTCTTTTTACACTGACAAGTAAGACAGAAAAAGTCCTGTTATTCTACGATTAAAATTGTCCGAGTAATAGCTGTTAAAAGTTGGAGAATATTTTTTACTGCAAATTAGGGGTCATTCACCAATTTAGTAGAAATTTAATTTCCTTAGATATATTCAGAGTTGAGTTTTTGACGCCAAAAAGAGGTTTTTGACATGACAAAGGTTTCAACCAGATTAAACCGTCAAAAACCCATAGCGTCACAATCTGCTGTGGTGCGCTAGAGTTTTTTGTTAAATTTTAAAACTAGCAACAGTTGCCATACATTGAGTTGAAATTTAATTATATTATGGTTAATTAGCAGCTCTTTAAATATTTTTAATTAATAAAAATTAAGTTTAATAAAATAAGGTAAAAATGACAGATTTCAAATCTCAGAAATTTTATCCCGAAATGGACATGCAGAAATGTTTGCACAAAAATTATGTTTAAATATCTTGTTTATTTATTATTATTATTATTATTTTACTATTTAAAAAGATCTAAATTTATTTCGTATGCATTTTGACATAGC
Organism: Maratus speculifer; assembly: GCA_964019185.1. Lineage (NCBI taxonomy): Eukaryota > Metazoa > Arthropoda > Arachnida > Araneae > Salticidae > Maratus > Maratus speculifer. The sequence continues at coordinate 274,051,004 of OZ025295.1, read as the reverse complement.
TAATATTTATAAGTTAACAAGTTAAATGCTGTAAATGCAGGATTTTCAAAAGGGTGAAACTTGATACACGTATTTAATAATTTTTTTCTGCTATAGACATTATATACATAATATCCAGTAGGTTAATTTGAATTTAAATATAATGCATATTATTTATTATATGCATAATTATTACACATCATTATAAACCATTTTTATCTCTAACCCACCCCACAGCACACACACTAATGGTATTAAAAATACAAATAATGTTTACTTTGATAGCAAGGTAAGATACGAAATAATTATTCAACAACTTAATACTTAAGATACTTAACAAAATTTTATAGTATTCAGTGAGGAAAAGAAAGAAAGAAAGAAAGAAATTCCTAAGTATTTGTATAAGCTAATTTTTCAGCATAGTAAATAAATAGGCTGAATATTGTAAATAGATACTCAGATATTTATAGAAAGGAGTTAATTTTTTATTATCTTTATGTTAATTATGAATTCAAAAAATGACTGATGATTTAAAATTCAGAATTACTGATTTTTCTAAAAATCCAAATAAAAATTATAAAAGTTAAAACAAAAAAATATTACACTGGTCTATGAAATACTTCTAAAACACAAAATATTATGTAGTTTTTTTATTATCTTATTAAATACATAATTTTAAAAATAAAACATTCATTAAATACTTCCAATTAATTTTATTATGTAATCGAAATCAATCCAAATGAAAGTTATCAAAGTAGAAATTTAGTTCAATAATCCAATTCATTTACTCCACGTAGCACATAACCAGTTTTGAACATATTTCTGTTCCTAATCGATTATGAAACTTGTCTAATCTTTAATATTATTTTTAACTATACACAAAATTTGGTTGTAAATAAATTTCTTCATAATATAATGTCCCTGCATATTTTGAATAATACATTAAAATTTAATATATAATATTACAAAAATTAAGTTTTCCAAAATCTAAGGTTTTGTTTAATATTCAAAATACGTTTCTGCAAAAATTTAAATTTATTTTTTCTATAACATATTTAGAAACATTTTCTTTATTAAAAGCAAATTAATTTTATTTATTAAATATAAACATAGGTAGATATATATATGTATATAAATAAATATTTTTATTTAGATATAAATATAGGTTTTTGACATGACGGTTTAAACTATGGTTAAAACCGTCAAAAACTGTCGTGTGTCAAAAACTTGCCAACCCTCGATATATTTAAAAAAAATAGTTGAGAGTAAAATTAATATTGTAAAGCAAATTTGAAATATATGATTATTAATACTTACATAAATTTTTATCATTGATGTCGGTCTGCATACTGCAAAAAATTGATCGTTCCGAAGATAATAGAATCAAGATTCACTGCTATCCAAATTCTTCGTGTATTAAAATAAGTTACTGTCCACAAAAATTGTATGAAAGATAAGAAAAATTTTAGTATATGTGTATTTTTCTCTCAAAATGTTTGATATTTAAAACTAAGTAATTAATGTTAGTAGATGAATAAATTTGCTTGCTGACCTTTAAAAAAAATTACAATATGGGTTGTTTCTAAATGAACATCTGGGTTTTAATGCTTGGCAGTATTTATTACATAAAACTTAAAATTATATTTATTACATAAAATGAAAGATTAACTCAAACAGTTTTACCAACTAACTTACAAATGTTTAATGTGAGTATCTTTCGTCACACGGTATACATCAAGTCGATAGCTCAGTTCTTCCCAAACGTTGATTAACAAATAAGTTCTGTTCAGACACTCACCCGATCTTATATCATGTGATTTCTGCCTGTGAGGGTTCATAAAGAATCGTGTGTATGTGCCTCCACTACAAGCTGACCATTGCAGTTGTTGCAACAATCAGTTCACAAACACTAATCAACATTTGGGAAGAACTGAGTTATCGACTTTATGTGCATGTGACGGGATGTGCTCACATAAAACACTTGTAAACTCGTAGATAAAACTTCTTGAGTTACTCTTTCCTTTTATGTATTAGTTAAAATTTCAAGTTTTATGCAAAAAATACTAGCAAGTGTTAAAACCAAGATATTCATCTAGAATATGCTGTATTTTAAGAATCATAATTAAAAAAATCAAAATGCAATTTTATGTTTAAAATAAGCAGGGTTATAATTATTTTCAAAAAATATATTTAGTGAAGTATTTAATATTCTTAGATTGTATAAATATTCTTAGACTGTTTTTCAAGAAGAAGTTGTTAAGAAGTTAAAATGTTCCTAAATTATTCTACTTCACGTGGGTTGCATAAAAAGAACAAAATTTGAGACGAGAATTCACAAAATTTCTGCATACATCCAGAATAAAGTTAAGTAGGTAACACGGAGAAGAATAATCTATAAAGATAGTAATTAATGCTCTTATATCAGTCTGTATTAAAATCTTTTATGAAAGAACAACGCTAAACACAATTAATAAAAATTTATGACATTTTTGGTTACTTTTGCACAGACACTTTTTCACCAAATTTAAGCATTTATTTTATTAAAGTTATAAAAAATACAGAAGACAGAAAAAAATATTGCAAATATTTTTTAAATATCTCCTTATTCAAACATAAAGTCTTTCTGCACTTGCATCTAATTGAAGAATTAAATCTATTTGATCGACATCGCATTTTTTTTAAATAGATATCTTTATCTTTTTAATTAGTGAAACTCAGCAAATAAAAATACTCCGGGAGTTACGCATCCAAAAACTGCAAATCGTGATAAGAATATACCGCTTGGTGAGTATGTACTTTATGATAACACAATGCATTTCAGAGGAGGAAGCATCTCGTAAAGTCGTCTGAATTCAAGATGGCGGCTGTTATTCAAAATGGCGTCATTTTCTGAATTTCCTTAATATGCGTGACATAAATGTGCATTTCATGTCGATTTCGATGTTTTTAAAGTCAGTTTTTCGTTTTTAACACTTTCCAACATTATTTAAAAGAGTATATGAATTCGATTTATCTGTCTGTTTGTCTATCTGTTCGCATATTCTTCCATGCTCCAGCTCACTTAAATGTACTCAGACTGCCATGTAAATTTTATATGTTTTATGAGGTTTATAATAGCATGTTCGGAGTAAAAAATAAAGTATATAGCTTTTCTAGCCCATTTACAGGGCGCTGAAAAAATTTATGTATTGTCTAACTGTCAGTCTGGCCCTGCTCTTTTTAGCTTTAAATTTGTTTGTTACTCGGATATCCGTGTAATTCATATATGTGTTATGTCTATATGTAATTTTAAAAAGTGGTATACTGCGAAATGTTTTACATAGAAAATGTACTGTGTAGCATTTATAGTTCGTTTGCAGGCACACTCAAAATAATTTCCTTACATTATGGCCGGTTAGCGAAAAACCTTTTTATTGTGCTTAATGATGTTGAACTGTTTGAAACATATTAAAATTAATATTCATCAGTGAAGTACAATGCAAGATACTTGCTGTAGAATATGTCCCCAATACAATACACCCCCCGTACAATAATCCCCAACCAAAATGAGATGAAACAAATGTGATCCAAACTCATTGACACGCAGACGATAAAGCTGTAAAATAAACTGAAAAGATTCTTTTGTTTATAAAAGATTAGTTCTATGTTCTTTTTTTTCTTTGAATGGGATGCACGATTGTATAATGAAACAGTTTAAAAGATGAATAACATAAATATTCACTGTTTGTGCTCGCCCTTAAATAATTATTTCTTGTCGGCATCATCCATTTAAAAGAATATTTTGAAAGCACAGATTGGGGTAATAATATTTTACATCTTAAAAAGAATTTTAAGTTAAGAATGGAATATTTTTATTTCACGCAATCGTATTTTATTTCACTTTATCATACGTAGAAGTATATAGTATAATTTTCTAGGCTTTGCTCTTTACTTATGCGTTTTTTTTAACACGTTATTAAATATGGCAAAGCGAATACGATTAATTTCAGAGAGTAACTTCTATGAGGTGAATTCAAAAAGTATTGATTGGACAATTCAAAAGAAATTCCAATTCAATCCAAAGTATTGATTGGACACGCGCGTTGCTGAGTATTGCAAAAATTTTACGAAAAGATGTACTTCAACATACAAACTCATTCAATGGCAATTTCGATAATGAATCACAGTGTAAATCTATTCCGCGCTCCTTACTAGCTGTCGTAAATATACTGTTATATGGTATAAGCATTGAAGAGAATGAACTTGTTACACAACCATCTCTAGCAATATCGCAGCTTATTTTTTTTAATACGCTGTCCCGCAAACCACCCGGAAATATATTGAGACATAAATCTGACAGAGAAACCCCCTTGCCAGTTTACATGGATCTATCAATATTTGGCAAAACACGAAAAAGAAAAACCGTTGAGATGTTCCATTCACTTGGACTTTCCATTTCCTATCACTGTGTACTGGATCTTTCGGCAGCCATGTGTTAAGTCGCAAATGTCAAGTTTCAAAAAGAAAAGGTAGTATGTCCATCAAAACTAAGAAAAGATATCTTTAGGATTATAGCCTATGATAATTTAGATCACAACCCAAGTAGCTCAACCTCAGAGAATTCCTTTCATGGAACAAGTATATCTTTATTTCAAAATCTAATACCTAAATATTTAGGAAGCATGAGGATTACGTCAGAAGATCTGACTTATGACGCAATGGTCTCTAAAAATTGAAGCGTACCTTCTCTGCCAGAAGAATTTTCTTTAGTTCCACCAGCTTTCCTACATTCTAAAGAACCTCTTATTTCAAATTGCTCTATAGCTACATCTAAGTCCATGTTGTCTTTAACAACTGGAGAGATGAAGAAACAAGAGACTGCCTCGTTGAAACACGTCTTTAATCAAGATTCTAATAATATCGGACTTGATGTTTCTTGGGCGGCTTTCCACGCAAGTAATCTACAAGCTTCAATTGATTTCATCGCAGGAATATCAGCACTCTGACCATCATTTTATGAAGATTCTGCATCATTTGCTATGATTAAACACGCAATGGGATTCATAAAAAAGGTTACAAAGTTTCTGAATGGAAATCAAACTCCAGTTATGGCCGTTGACCAACCGTTATTCGGAATAGCAAAACTAATGCAGTGGAATTATCAAGAAATATACGGGGAAACCAAATTCTTGGTCATGTTTGGAGCATTTCATATTGAACAAGCTTTCCTCCGAGTGATAGGAGAGAGGATGTCAGGAAGTGGGTGAAGCGGTGCAATTTCGCATGCCGATATAGCCTCTTCCAAAGCTGCTGAAAGTTTTCTTAAAGTAATCCATGCAAAGAAAGCAAGATACATTCACCAAATAACTGCAGCAGCATTGTACCATCTTTTGCTTGATGCTTATCACGAAAGTAATAATAAGCTTGAATTTGACTCATGGTGTGAAAAACGAGTTCAAACGAGTTCACGAGTTATGTTCAAATATTGGCAATCTTGTTTAAATCTGGAAATCTTACTGCTTCTTTTTATTCGTTCAATCAGAGATGGAAACTACTCAATGTACTGTGAGCGCTTAAAAGAAATGATTCCTTGGTTTTTTCTGCTTGGTCAAAATAATTATGCTCGTTGGTTACCAATCTTTCTGAAAGATCTGTTTGATGCAGAGAATAAACAACCAGATGTACACCATGCATTTTCATCGAGACGTTTTGTAATAAGAAAATCAAACTAAATCTTTTCAGCCATGGGCATAGATCAAGCGCATGAACGAAACAACACTTTTGTCAAAGGAGAAGCGAGTGCAGGAGGGGCACTAACACGTTGGGTGGTATCTGGACCAGAAATCTGTAATTTCTTACAAGAGTTTGAGCCTAACATTTAAGTAAAACCCGAAGAAAGAAATAGATACCATCATGAGCAATATCACTCGTTTTAAATTAAATTTTTCGCTAAGGTTCAAGCACTCTATAGTGCATTAAAACCATTAGGAAACTCATTTTGATGAAGATGGTGAAGACTTGCTTGTCATCGACAGCAGAGTTATTGTTAATAAGGATATTAATGCATCAATTTATTCAGCTGAGTCAACTGGTACTGACCAATTCCACTATTTCATTAAGGAACGCCTAGTAAACACCTAGTAAACAATTTTTCATCAATATTTCAACCTCTGAAAAAGAATAAAATTCCTCTGTTTAGTACTCCCGTGAAAAAGATAAACCATAAAAATTGCAACCTTGAAGGTTTTAAAAACAGATGTCCAGTTGTTTTCCAGGCTTTTAATCGTTATGCAGAATCGTCAGTTAGCTGTAGAATTTTTTTTTCAAATATGAAAGCAACCATTTCCATCTGCATTTTCTAATAACGGTGAATTTAGATGTAGCCATAAGAGTGACTTAGTACATATTTTAGAGGAAACTGTTGTGAAAAATGGCGAAGTTTTTCCAGAAACATGTGATGTTTTAATATATGATGGGCCAGTTCTTACTAACATTTTAAAGCCTCAACAGACTTTAAAGACATTTAATGATTACTACATTAACACATTTTATCCTCACTTACGTAACGACATTGAGAGTTTTCGATGTCAAAGAATAGATTTGATCTGGGATAGATACATTACTCCAAGTATTAAAGGAGAAACTAGACAGAAGAGGGTGCAGAGACCAGACGACAAATGCAACCACATGTTAGATTACCGAAAAATTGGCAAGATTTCTTAAGAAATTCAAATAACAAAGAAGAGCTTTTTAATCTACTTGGAATGCTAGCAATAAATACCATAAAAAATACACAAGTTATAACCACTTTAGAAGAAGTTAAAGGCAATCTTACTGCCGTAAATTCCTTAATTGGAGTGACTTGCCCTGGTCACGAAGAAGCTGATTCAAGAATAACATTGCATCTCAAAGACATGGATGAAATGGACTGAAAAATATTGTTATACACTCTGTAGACACTGATGTATTAGTTTTAGCGATTGCATATTTCTTTATCCTTTCAGATAGATGCCTAGAAACTGTTTGGACTGCATTTGAAACAAGGAAAAATTACAGATTTATTCCTGTTCATACCATAACTGCAGCAATTGGAAAAGAAAAGGCAATGGCTTTACTAGGATTTCATGCTTTTACTGGATGCGACAACGTGAAATAACGTTGGTCAAGCGCTCACCACCGCATCCTATGGTCCACGTTGAGTGGAATACTAACTCGCCCCTGTTAGAAATATGCGTCGCACAGAACACTAGCTTATCAGGAGGACATATTCTTCTCAGTTTCCATATGCAACTGCTTACTTATAATTTAGTAATTCACTGTTTGTGTCTTCGTGAATATAGTGAACATCTAAAGTGAATTTTGCGCGATGTCGCTGTGTTTCATTTGTGACTCTCCTTTAGAAGAGAGGACGTCAGTGAAAGTTAGTCGAGGTATTGCAGCGTTAATCAAGGCAAGTACAGAAAAAAAGTATGGAAAGGCAGTTTTCCTAAAGGGGAAAACCTCAGTAGATGTGCATGTTAAGTGTAGAAAAGCATACGTAAATGAACGGATGGTTACTGCTTATGTGAAGAAGGTTGAGGAACAAAGTGCTAGCACTTCTCAAATTTTCAGATCAACTCCTCAGTTTAATTTTTGAACTAATTGTTTTATATGTGGACTGTGCATTTCGGAAGAGTTCATTGCAACACAAGCGAAACTTCCACCAAGCAAACGCAATACTGTATAGAGTATGCGACGCATAAGAATGAAAAGTACAATTCTGAAAGCAGCAAGAGATCGCAATGATGATTATGGGTAGGCTATAATTCACCGCATCGAACCAGTGAATGATTTGATCGCAGCAGATGCTCAATACCACATCAAATGTTTTAAATATATTTATGGGAGACCGAAGGTCCTAGAACAGAAGAAACGTGGTCCATTTGCCGAGGCAATCGACAGAGCAATGCAAAGTATATACGATTATCTTGAAAACCATGATATAGAGCATCAATTCTCCATGGAAGAGCTAATGAAACAGATTACAGGGAGTTATCAACCTGATATGAGAACTGTGAAGTTTAACTTCTTTGAGAGATATGAAAACAACCTACCGAACACAAAGAATCAGAAAAAAAGTCCATTGAAATAGTACTTTTTGTTTTTTAAGTAAATGTACTTACTAATGCACATAATTATTTATAATTAAATAATAATTCATAATGAGTCGTCGTTTTTACTGTTAGCAACTTTATTGTAAAATATAGTCGATCATAATATCTTCAGTATCATTTAAAGTCAATCTTTGCGAAAAATGGTCAGTTTTCATGTTAAATCTATGTATAGTGCCATAATTCCTATGTTCCGGAATTTTTTGATTTTTACACCCACATTTTGAACTTTGAGAACTTTAAGAACTGGAATCCGTGTCAGCTTTTATATGTTAAAGCCTGTTTTAGTTATTTTATTAACATTAGTTAAAAGTCAAATTAAGAAATTATTAGTATTATTATTTTATAATAGCAAATGAAACGTGATCGTTCAAACAAAGAACGATCACCTAGTTTATATACAATATGATTTTCTTCTTTTTTTCCCCTTACCTTTTACTTACCCATCATACGTAGTATAAAGTAAGTCTTGCAATCGTTTTGAAAATCAAAAAAAATTTTTTGACGGATTTACACGTTTTAGATAGTGGAGATTCCGAAAAATATATTTTTAGAAAAAAAATTTTGCCGTCCGTCTGTCTGTCTGTCAGTCTGTCTGTCTGTAAACGCTCTATCTCCCGAACAAATTGAGATAGAGACTTGAAATTTTGTATGTAGTTAGTATGTAAGAATGGGACGAAGCCTATTTAATATCAGCAACCTCGATTATCCGGAACTTTTTTTTCGGACTTTCGAAAAATTCGTTCTGATGAAAGGTATATAAAAATTTTCGAATGTTTTTGTTCTAAGGAATGGACGTAAAAGGCAATAAAATAACACACATTTTGAATATAGAACGAAGTCGATCGGATTATAGTTGCCGAGATATTTGAAATCCTGTTTTCCACATTCTTCGATTTTTCATGACCCTGTATTTCATTCAAATTTCAATTCAGAGGTATATTTTAATTGGAAATGAGACGCTTAATCCGACGCAGTTAATTGTTAGTTAATAGAATTATTATTTTTGGAGTTATAAGGATGTTTCTTTTACGCAGTTCGGTAATACTTGAGTAGTTTGGAGGTCTATATAATTTGTCGAAATTGGTAATCAGCAGTTCTTTAATATAGCATTACTATATATATTAACAATATTTAAATTTTGTTTATGAATTGCAATGCATTGTATAAATAGTTTTCACATGTTTTATTTCCATATACATATCCATGATGGGTAAGTATTACGGTGGCCCCCAACGACTAGTTTAATTATGAAAGAAACAATGAACATTAGGTTAATAAAATATAGTCAATAATAATATATTTAGTGTTATTAAGTGGGGAAAATTTGCGTAAAATGGTTGTTTTTCATGTTTCATCAACGTACGGTGCTGTAATTCAACATCAAAAAAATGAAACAATGAAAATTAGATTCATAAAATATAGTCAATAATAATATATTTAGTCAAAATATATATAGTCAATAATAATTTATATTAAGTGGGGAAATTTTGCGTAAAATAGTTGCTTTTCATGTTTCATCAACTTACGGTGCTGTAATTCACGTTTTTCAGAATTTTTTGCTTTCCACACCCATTTTTGCGGCTCTGTCACGGCTAAACCATTGATCAGGAAAAAAAAAACATTTAATACATAAAATGTAGGAAATTTTGTGCTCTTTGTTTTATGTACATATAAATTTTATGTAAATTGCATAATTTTGAAGTTATTTAAAAAAACGAAAAAAAGTCACGTTTTTTGCCAAAAAAGTTTGTTTTCGGGGATAAATTTTGTTGGATAACTCCAGATTCGTGTTCCGCGACCCAAAAAACATAAAGGCACCAAATAGCAAAATTGCGCTAAAATTTGCATTTGTGCTTTACCCAATGCCTGCACTGATTGCTTAATGACCAAGTGAAGTTTTGGGGAAGTTGGGGTAATATGAACTGTGTTCAAGAGCTGAAATGTTACTCTCCCCACCCCTCGAACACAGTTCAATTTTGCGCTACATAATTACTCACAACGATTCAGATTTTGAGCTCAAAATTTAACTATAAGCTTTTACAAGCATTTATTAGTTACAAAAAATATCAGTTAAAAATAATTTATGGTTACTCTAAAGTTTAAGGCGCCCTCTAACGGAATTTTTTGAAATTTATCTTAAAAATTTATTTTTAAGGAAATACTGACATAAAGAATAGTTTTGGCGAAAACCGTAAACGAATCAACCATTTTTTCCGTTTTTTATAACTTGAAATTTGAACCTCTCCACCACCATTGAACACAGTTCAGTTTACGCAACTTAACCACTCCCAACGATTCAGATTTTCTTCGCAAAATTTAAGTTTATGTCTAAGCTTCTAAAAACTTTTAATGAGATGCAAATAATAACGGTAAAAAATAGTTTTTCGTTACTCCAAAGTTTAAAGCGCCCTTTATCGTCATTTTTTGAAATTTAGTTTTATAATTTATTTTCAATAAAATACCGACATAAAGAATAGTTTTAGTGAAAATCACAAATCAATCGACCAATTTTTCCGTTTTTTATACTCATTTGAAATTTGAACCTCTAAGCACAGTTCAGTTTGTGCTATTTAACCACTCCCAACTATTCAGATTTTGAGCTCAAAATTTAAGTCTAAGCTTGCGAAAACCATTTAATGAGATGCAAAAAATAACGGCAAAAAACAGTTGTTCGTTATTCCAAAGTCTAAAGCGCCCTTTATCGACATTTTTCGAAATTTATCTTTATAATTTATTTGGGTAGGACATATAAGTACTAAGCATTTTACTACCTCTAATCAAGTAAAATGCTTAGAGGTAGGCGAAGCTACTGACTTTTCATTATTAATGAATTATTAGGTATACTGGGCGTTTTCCCACGTTTGGAGTGTAACATATTGGATTTTCACATGACACTAACTTGCGATCTAAAACTATAAAATATATGTATGTAACTGTTGGATTATTTATTTCTACCTATATGTAAATTTTCGCTTTTATAACTTCAACTGCAATCGTTCGCAAATTAAATAGTTGGGTAAATTGTACGCTCCTCCCCTACCTTTATATTTTTACTTCCTTCTATCTTTACAAGAAGAAAGTTTTGGATTTGTGAAAATTTTTGAAATCCGGTTTTCGACGGATTTACACGTTTTATGGGTCAGATAATCCGAAAAACATGTTTTCACAAAATGTCTGTATCTCTGTCTGTCTGGTTGCCTGTTTATATGTGACAAAAATTTTGTGGGCGATCTATCTCAAGAACTAATGCACGGAATTTCACAAAACTTTAAATTCTGTTATAAAAGCTATATACTATTGATATAAATTATATCTGATTACTTTTTGGTGTTTATCGCTCCACAGGTTACGCTGCTATGCTGCATTATTCACAATTTCCACATCTCAAGAACTAGTGCATGGATTTTTATAAAACTTCAGGTTTAGTTAGTACTTGATATATCATGGCGCTGATTGCGTTTTGGTGCAAATCACTCAACAGGTGGCGCTGCCATAGTGAATTATTCGTAATTATGGCAATAGCTCTATAACAGATTCAGTTAGTCCCTGTTATAGATTAGTACTGTTTAATTTTTGGTGTATATTGCCCAACAGATCGCGTTGCTATGGCGTATTTTTCCCGATTTCACAATAAATGCATCTCAAGAACTAGTGCATGGATTTTCATCAACTTCAGATTCAGTCAAGTTTTTGGTGTATATCACCCAACATGTGACGCTGTTATGCAAATTTTTTTTAAAGATTTTGCAATACCTCTATCTCAAAAACTAATGCACGCATTTTCATCAAACTTCAGATGCAGTTATAAGTTGTTGTAATTTGTAGCTTACTAGGTTTTGGTATAAACCACCTAAACGATAGCGCTGCTATGTTTATTTTACAAGAGTATTAACATGTATGAGATTTTGGGATTTAGGCAAATTTTGGGATTGTCATATCTGACTAATTTGCTTTTGTCAGGCTGATTCCTCTATTTGCATGCACGAATTAATATTTCAACAGCTTAGATTTGTTTTAATCAAATATGTTTATTTTTATTTCCAGGTTTCTTCTATTCAAAAGAAACATCATAAATAATACAAACAACTGGGTATTTTATTAGAAAATTTTCACAATAAGCTTAGAGCAAACTTAAGTTGAGATAATCTCACACGATATCCATATTGTGCTCCATTATACTGTAAGAAAGATTAATAATCATTTCTTCCGTTTTGTTTATTCTTCCAACAGAGTTAATTAGTAAAATGTTTAGAAGTGCATCTAAGAAGAGAAGAGTAATTAAAGTTGTTAAATTTTACTAACCTCGATTTCGGAAGTCCTTTTAAAATTATTTCTGTGCCTGACAGAATGAAATATTTTTCGCAAAACTTTATATATTTTTTAAATAGCTTCTGTTTTGGATTACACTGATGTATTTAATTTCCAAATTACATTATGAGGAAGATAAATTAATAACTTTGTTATAATATAATGAATAAATAATATATAATTATGAAAATGTTCTCAAAATTCACGAAGAGTTTTAAAAGTATTTTAAACGATTGATTTCACATGGGTCTACGGGTTTTTTGGAAAAGAAGGTCAATGAATGTTGCATAAAATGAATTCGTGATAAGCTATTTATTTTGATTATTGCAGTAATCTGCCATAAAAAATATTTTTATAAAATTTATGATGTATAAAAATGTTACCACTGCGAGGCCTAACTTAAACCTTATTTATTTCTATGCATGTTTTTCTTCATTATTTTTATCTTTCATTTTAATTTTATTTAAAGTTACTTATTTTCATGTAGTGATTTTCAAAGATTCCCTTACGTCTTTGCAAGCCACTTACATGTCGCCTGGATGAAAGTTTCACAGCAACCAAAAAGTCCCCATTGTTCAGTCGTCATAAGAAGCCCATATTTTTTCCTTTTTTACAAGTTTTTATTCAATTGTTTGGGTAAAAAATGCATGCTAAAATTGTTACGCAATGAAGAAAAATAATTTGGAACATATCCATATTCAACGCTTAATCTCTGAGCAGGGGTATACGCTGTATATCTTCAGGATTTTTAAAAATCTCCGTATACCCTCTGTTTCTCGAATAAAGCTATAGCGTATACCCTGGGAATGGCATTGATGACTTAAGCGTATGCCCTCTGATTTTTTTACGATTATACACTACTCTTTTGGTTAACTTTTTTGACAAACTGAAAAATTTTAACTGAAAAATAGGAATCAAACACCATTTTTATGTTACTGAAATATTTGAGTTAGACAATGGAACAATGTACAGCATTTCAATCGATTACCTAGTTGCAAGGCACTTTCACATGCAGTCTACGGGTAAGCGTCTGAGACGTTAGGGAGCCATATGAAAAAATTCATAATTAATAAAAAAAACTGCATAAATTGAAAACAAAAATAAATTTGTAAATTAATTTAAAATTAAAAACAATAAATATTAAGTAAAAAATGCAAAATAAAAAATAATGATAAGAAAAAGAAAGAAAATAGTGAAAAAATAAAGAAAACACTCCATTAGTTCCCAGCAAGGACGAAAAAGCTACCGAGAGAAAAAGAGTCAAAGAGTAACTTATAAAAAAAAAAAGACATTTTTCAGTAACCATATTTTAAGTTAATATTAAGGGAAAATGTTTTAACATTTTTTCTTTTAAGATATACAAGACAAAAGACAATCACGAGAGATAATTTAACATGAGAGCGAAACAACTCAGGTTTCTTCTTCATCCAAGAAAACAAATCTAGGACGTTCGTTATACAGGGTGTTTATAAAGTCCCGGACCCATTTTGATGTTTAATAACTCATAAAATAATGAAAATATAAACAAACTTATGGCATTTATTGATGGAATAACTCATATATTTTCCTTTTCAGGTTTGAATATCTTTACTTTTGTAAATATCATCTGCGCGTGTGGTTAATTTCAGATAATTTCATTTTCCAGTCTAAATATCGTCTGCTTATTAATTGCATTTTTCTCTTTTTTGTTTTTGTCAACTATTGCAATGTTATATTTACTTTTGATGTGTTTGTTCTATATAATTTTTGTATTTTTGTACAAAGATTAATGTGTGGTGCGAACTACCACACATTAATCTGTATGTGTTAAATTAATGTATAAAGTCATTGAACCTTTCTTTTTGACAGAAAAGACCGTCTCATTAGTCGTATAATTAGACATGTTGGAAAACTTTGTATTTCCACAACTAGAAAAGCTTCGGCCACATGTCTTTTTGCAACAAGATGGTGCACCACCTCATTGGGGTACCATCGTTCGTACTTCTTTTAATGACCATTTTCCAGGAAGATGGATTGGGCGAGGAAGTCCAATTCCTTGCCCACCGAGATCACCTGATATAACGACGCTGGACTTTTTTTCTTTTAGGATTTGTGAAGGACAATGTTTGCAGGAGGAGAGTGCCGAACTTTGATGACTTAAAAGCAGAATTACAACCGCAATAGCTTCTGTGGATGCTCACATGCTTGCCGCTATCTGGCGTGAAAAAATTTTATAACTTTTAAATGATAAATTTAATATGATAACTTTTAAAAAGCTGCCAAAAATTTCGTGCACGCTGGTCCATTGTATTTTTATTATTATTATTTATTTATTTATTTATTTATTTATTTTTGTATTATGTATGCATATAGATATAAATAAAATCAATTTCAGCTGTAACTATTTGCAACTCTTAAAATTAAGTAATTTTTTTTTTCAGGTACGGATTTTATATATTTTTGCATTACATGTGGCTATAAAATAAATGTATCTGGTTTTAAGCAATGTAAATCATGACATTAAAATCTCAGTAAAACTACAGATTAGCTGAATCGTTGTGATTCAGCTAATCTATATGAAGTTTTAACATTCATATGAAGTTTTCATTCTATGAAGTCTTCATTCATTCTATGAAGTTTTAACATTCGTGTTTTCTTACAAATAATAAAACCATAAACAAACGACAAAAAATGACAGTGATTCACTTTATGATAACACTGATAGCTATAGCAGTATGTAACTAATCAATTATTCTTTTAATAAAAGAAAACTCTTATTGTTGAAAAAATATATATACTATATCTTTAAAAAAACTGAATACAAAAACGCTCCGCAAATGTCAATGTATGGAAATTGGAAGCATCTTTTCCTTACGATTATGATGATGGAATGACGATGACGTAAATTGTACAGTAAAATATGTAAAGATATATTTTATCATAATGCATACCCATTTTATCTCCAGTAAGATCAACTTTATTACTTTAATATTGGTGATTTCCATAAATTGAATTTTGACCCTCTAGATTTGCAAAATCTTTCACTGTGCAGCGCATGCATAGATGCCAATATTTCTTAATTATTCCGGAGTCTGAACCAAAATTTTCATGCTCAAACCAGAAATATACATAAGAAAATGTATCTTCTGTCTATAAGGTACAATTTCGATTACGATTTGAAATTTTTGTTTAAATAAAATTTCTAGTTGAAAACATGTTCATCTTGGATCCTTAGTATCTACGTGTATGGTTAAAAAGGTTAAGGGATTAACACTTTCGGGCACAATGGTCCCATTCTGGGCACATCTAATTTAATTCCAAATTTGCAAGTGGCGCAAGAATATTTTACTAAAATTTTGGTTTTACAATGAAAGTTTAAATTAATAAGCTCTTAATTTCTACAAAAGTCATTTAAAAATTCCAATGTCAGTCAATAATTTCTCATTTTAGGACAGAATGTTCCTTTTCTGTGCCAAGAAAGATTAAAATATTGGAAAGCATTAAAATTGCTTCGTTTAAATGCTTTCCTGTTTTGTCCGTATATCGTACGGCAACGTGTTTTTTCAAGCATGATTTGCCCGTACCACGTTCGGGCATCCATATTCCAATCACAATTTACTTATCTCGCAAGTAAAATTTTGTTGTAAATTTTGTATCATTTAATCCGAGCATTTTTCTAATTCAATTAAACAAAATTTTCTGTTTTGAAAAACCGGTGATAAAAGATTAAAAATTCTGTGGAAGGCATGAAAAAATTTAACATTTTATTATTTTTTTATGTTGATAAATTAAGTGGTTAAATACACTTTATTTTCTTACCATCAGTAAAAGGAAGGGCAATCACCACACCATCCCTTCCTTTTGCATCTGTTATTGATGAATACAACAGATTGGCCGGATTCAAATTTTTAAATTATTTGTAATAGAGTACTTTCAATTTTTTTGTTTTTGTTTTGTTTTTTTGTCACACTTATCCTCAAAGCAGATGAAGTCATCTAAGAATTAGTACTAAATCCCAATCATTTTTTTTCTTTTCCCAAAAGACTTCGTTTTACCCGCACCGCCTCGCGTATGCGGCAGCGTGTGAAGGAAAAACTGCGCCCGGGGCAAAGATTCAATTTGGCGTCCCCCCCCCACACTTCCCTTTGTGATAGGTGTCACAAAATTAAAAATGTGGAAACGCTGTTAAATTGTTTTGAATACATATTTCGCGTTTTCTATAGAACTTAAAGAGGTTTAATTTTAAACTCCTAATTAATATAAGAGAATTTCACTTATATTTTGGCAAAGGGTATCTAGAAAACAGATGTGGATGTCATCTAGATCCGTATCTGTTTAATCGGATCTAGAAAATTTTGAATTACTGTAGATACATCTTATCTACAGTACAGTATAATAGTTTGTATTCCTTTTGGATTCGAAGAAAGAAGTTATATGCTATTTTGTAAATATATGTTTTTGTCACAAAAAAATGAATCCCAATATGTACATATTTATAATTTTTTTTACAAGAAAAGAAGAAACAAACCAGGCTGGTTATATAAATTTGCCATCCGCTCACATTCCATGCCCAGGGTGACACCCCCCTCCTTTTCGCACGGCCCTACGCCCACGTAACCGAAATTTTTTAAATTTCAGAGTGAAAAAAAAATTATAATACGAAAAAATAATTCACAAACTGAAACCAAATTAATTTAAATGGTGAATTTAATATTCAGTAGAAGAGTATCTTAACAATTTCCTTTTATTTTCTTAATCGCTAATTGTTAAATCTTGTAATTCACGAACATAAAAAAAAAATCATAATTACTTTGACTGTATAAAAAAAAGGTAGAAAAAATCGATCTCTCTACCGACAACTTTTTAAAAAGATGCTATGTATTAATTAAAGAAACATTCAAGCATTTTTTATACACAATTAGACAGGATACCACAATTAGCTTTTAAATCTTTTTAATGAAGTTTTTTGGGCAATTAAAAACATTTTCCATGTTAAACTTTAAGGTTTTGTTTCATTTTTTTATTGTTATGATTCATTTGGTGTATATATGGCGAATAAAAAAAATTTACAGTATTTTTTGCGAAGGATTTTTTCTTTCTTTTTTTTTTTTTTCGTTTTTTTATATAAAGTTTTCTTTACCATTCGTTACTTTCGATTTTTTTTTAATAACTGTTGTTTAAAATCGTGTTTTTTTTTTATACTTTTTTTAAAGCTAAATGTATTTTTATAGTTTTTATCACAATGTTTTTCTGAAGTTACTTTAATCAAATTGCCACAAATAAAATAACAACATATAATTATAAAAAAAAAATTCAAATCATAAAACCAGCAAGTAGTTTTTGCATGAGATAGATATAGCAGGGTTCCCATGTGATCCGCCAACTGAATGTCAATTTTTTCTTAGAAAGATTTTTTTTTTTTTTTTTTCTTGCAAATTGCGCAGAAACTGCCTTTGGAGATTAGTTTTATCACAAATGCTGTAGAAACCTATAATGAAATTTTCTGTAAAAAAATATTGGTGTTCAGTTCGCGGACCTTTTGGAATCCCTGATATAGAAGAAAGTTTTGTGGCACATCCGACTACTTTAGAGCTACAGCACTTCTGAAGTAATGATGAATGAACATGTCGATGTAAATATGAGTATGGTGGGGAAAAGGGCGCGGTCAGTCAAGTTACTGTATTTCCCCCAACCGAAGCTGCATTCATACAAAGCTTATTAGATAAACAAATTTACTAAATAAGTTTATATCCTTTAATTCAGGTATATAAGACTATTCAAATAATCGTGTAGAAATTTTATGCGATTTAAGAGGGTTGATTAAGAGCCACTTGAATGGGTCAATTTACTAATGCTAATCCTATGGCAGAAATTTTTAGCGATATATCGTTTACATTTCAGTATTTTTAAACAATTTTTTAGCATTGGTTAGCTGAGAATCTATGTGTTCAATGGGCATTTTTTGTATTTTCTATTTTGTTTACAGATATTTATTACTAGGACACTTTCATTTTCGGAACCGGTCTCGAAAGCGAAAGCTTGCTCTTGTAGAAAATCTGTAAACAAAATCGAAAAAGTAAAAGAAAAAGGGGGGGGGGGAAGAGAATTGTAGATGTAGAGATCAATCTTAGCTATCAAATGCAATATGTATATATACAGAGTGGTCATAAAAAAAACTTTGCCAATATATGGAGCTCTAGCGGCCAATCCGTTCAACCGATCGAGGTGAAATTTCAGATATAGCTATTCAGAGGTATGAGCTCGAGATTCTGTGAACGACAACAAAATGTGTATGACGGTTACGGTTATAGTTACAGAAACTCGAAATTTTCCAATGGCAACACTCATTTTTTTTTCATCGTAAAATGTTCAGCGCATGCGAAAACCCTAAAGAGCGTTGGAACCGTATGTGCATCACAAGAAACGGACGCGTTATGCACGCACAAAAAACAGCTCTGAAAATTCCCCTCCTCCCATAAAAAAAATACGATTGGGCCGCACATAAAAAATTTGTATGTGATACATAATCAGTACATTGAATACAACACAGATCAGAGAAAAGCAAACTTTTATTTTGATTACACATTTTCCACATGGGTGCCATCACAAGCAATTTTACATTGCATGTGGGCGACTGTAGCCAATACAGCCGAACTTTACATCGCATGAGAGATTTTTGCAATCTCACCTTTGATAGAATCTTTCAAATCCGGCAAAGTTTGTGAGTTGCACATGTACACTCTAGATTTTAGATACCCCCAGAACCAGAAATCCATAGGAGTGAGATCAGGGGATCGCGGAGGCCACTGAAATAGAAAATGGCATGAGAAGACACATTCGCCAATATGCTGTTCCAGGACTCTGCGAACAGACTTCGCTCTATGTTGTCATCTTGCAACCAAACGAAGTCATTCAAAGCATTTCGCTGCAACAATTCTGCTATGACGTAATTTTGAAGTATTGCCTCATAGCGGAAGCCTGTTACAGAGCAAATTACAAATTCCGTTTGTGCCACTTCCTCAAAGAAATATGGCTTGAGAATAATTGTGCCTGCAATGTACAGTAATGCCATTCGGTAAATTTGACGCCATGTAAAGATACTGGTGCCACATCGTTCGGATTCATGTCTGCCCAGTGCACACAATTTTTGGTGTTAACGTTGGCGTTACCAGTTAAGGTGAAATGTGCTTCGTCCGTCCATAATATGCAAAGAGGTCAGTCGTTATTTTCTTTGAGTCATGCCCATATAATAATTTTTTATAATTTTCTTAAAGAAGGTGGTTATAAAAATTATTATATTGGCATGACTCAAAGAAAATTCAAAGTAAGATGTAAAGAACACATTGTAGACATAAAATATAATAGAGGTAAAACCGCATTATCTATGCTAAATCAAATAGAAAACATAGATATTTTGTTTAATGAAAGTAGATTAATTTATAGGTCAGATTTTTATTTGCAACTTTTTATTAGAGAGAGTATTGAAATTTACGTCAGAAGCTCAATGGTCTGCAATGATTCCTTGTCATTTCAAATTCCAAATATTTGGATTGAATTGTTAAATAATTTAAAAATTAAGCAACGTGATACATGATTAAAATATAACGCGCGTGATTTTTATTTTTTAAAAATTTTTAAATTTCATTTGTAATAGTTTTTTTTTTTTTTTTTTTGTCATTTTCCATCAGTAGCGTCTATACCCCGCCCCAAACTTTGGCTCTTATCACAAATGCACCCAAGAAATTCCCCATGCTGCCGAAAATGGGGATTAATAGTTTGATACCTGTGTTAATAACAACAATTTTGTTCATTTTAGAAATTTATTTATTTAAATGGATTTATTTAATTTAATTTATTTATTTGTTAAAATTTATTTTATTAATTTATTTATTTAAAAATTTTTTAATTTATTTATTTAAATGTTTATTTATTTATTTAAATGGGGGCGTAACGCTCATAAACGCGTTAGTGATTCCGGTGTTGATGAGTTTCATACATTTTAGTGATTCCTGCACAGCGAGTTTCGTGGATCCAGTGATTTTTTTTTTTTTTTTATGGACGCGCAGCGCTCATACACGCGTTAGTGATTGCGGCTTTGACGAGTTTCGTACATTTTAGTGATTCCTGCACAGCGAGCTTCGTGGATCCAGTGATTTTTTTTGGTTTTAATGGGCGCGCAGCGCTCATACACACGTTAGTGATTGCGGCGTTGACGAGTTTCGTACATTTTAGTGATTTCTGCACAGCGACTTTCGTGGATCCAGTGATGTTTCTTTTTGTTTTAATGGGCGCGCAGCGCTCATACACACGTTAGTGATTGCGGCGTTGGCGAGTTTCGTGCATTTTAGTGTTTCCTGCACAGCAAGTTTCGGGGATCCAGCGATGTTTGTTTGTCTGTCTGTTTGTTTGTTGATTTGTTTGTTTATTTGTCAGTCTGCTTGTCGGTTTGTTTGTTCGTCTGTTTGTTTGTTTGTTTTTGTATGTCTGTCTGTTTGTTCGTCTGTCTGTTTGTTTGTCTGTTTGTTTGTTTTTGTCTGTCTGTCTGTTTTTTCGTTTGTCGGTTTGTTTGTTTGTCGGTTTAATTGTTTGTCAGTTTGTTTGTCGGTTTGTTTGTTTTTACGTCTGTTTGTTTGTTTGTCGGTTTATTTGTTTGTCAGTTTGTTTGTTTTTACGTCTGTTTGTTTGTTTGTCTTTTAGTTTGTCAGTTTTTTTATTTGTCTGTTTGTTTGTTTTTCTTTTAGTTTGTCAGTTTTTTTTATTTGTGTGTTTGTTTATTTGCCTGTTTGTCGGTTTGTTTGTTTGTTTGGCTGTTTGTCTTTCAGTTTGTCAGTTTGTTTTTTTATTTGTCTGTTTGTCTGTTTGTTTGTTTATTTGTTTGTTTGTTTTTCTGTCTGTTTGTTTGTCTGTTTGTATGTTTGTTTGTCGATTTGTTTCTTTGTCTCTCTGCCTGTTTGTTTATTTATTTGTAGTATCGTCAAAAAACGGAAATCAAGAAACCATATCGTCAAGAAACCATATATTCCGTTTAAAAAAGGGAAATTATCGGCAGCATGGGGAATTTCTTAGGTGCATTTGTGATAAGAGCCAAAGTTTGGGGCCGGGTATAGACGCTAGTTTTTCCATCTTTGTGTTTGTTTGTATTTTCTTTTTCTGGTGATGATTGAGTAAATTCAATCGAAACATGTAAAAAATATTAAGATCTTTTAATGTTTTTATTAGTATTTAACGTCCTTTATAGCAATTAAATATTTTAATGCATATTTTTGAAATACTTGCGTACCTTCACAAAAATTCTGATAGAGAAATCAACAAATCTATGCGATCAAGGCAACATTTAGGGGAAGATTCTGTTAATATTCTGTTTTGGTTGGCGCTATTATCGAAGAAATGATAAAATAGCATTGAAAAACCGTTTTTCATTTGTTAATTTAATTTAAAAATGTGTTTTGAAGGAGATATTAAACGAAACTCTCTGTGCGATCTCCGATCACACTTACCCACTTTTTTTAGCACTTTCCAACAAAGTTGAAAAGTGCTTATACATTCGGTTTGTCTGGTCGTCTGGCCGTCTGGTCTGATATGCTCTGATTGACATGAAATTTTTGGACGTTAATGACATTTACACGAGCGCGAACCCTATTGAAAATGTAGTTTCTGCCAAGATTAGTTTATTTACAGGGACAGTCAAAAGTTTTCCATTACATTACGGAATATGGGGGAAAATCGTTTCAAAGGAATTTTAAAGCTGTTACTCCCTGTCAAACATCTTGAAATTTATATGCATCTCCGAGGTATACTAAAATATGCATTTTGTAAAGTATGCAGCAAAAAGAATAGTTATTATTCATTTACAAGGCCACACAAAAGAATTCCAACGCATAATAATAAAGGGGGGAACTGTTTGTGACATACTTTAATTATGGTAAACGATTTCATATATAATCAAATTGATACATGTTGTTGAGAATTAGTATGAGTTATTTCATGCATAATACGTAATGCATAGCATTTACAGGGACACACTAAAGATTTTAAATAGTAATTTCTATCCAAGTCCTGTATATTATGGAAGATGGCCGTTAGATGGATGAAATGCATTTTTAATTATGATATACGCTTTTAAGTTTCACTAGAAGTATGCATATTATATGGTTTATCTAAATGCTGATTGTTACACAATATACAGGGATAGATATACAGGGATAGATATATAGATATACAGGGCTACACAAAAGATCTCGGAAAGGTTACTGAATATGAGCGTAACTTACTTAAAGGTGATTTTTAAATATGTTATGCCTTTTTACGTTGAACTGCATTTAGTTTACTACAAAATGTTTGTAGTATATAGATAGAATGTTATACAGGGTCACACAAAGACCTGGATATATGGTCGCCTTTGGATGATAATTTCTGGAAATTAGATTTAAGTACTTTAAAGAGAATTTTTTTTAAAATAAAGTTTAGAAAAATACTTTCGTGTATTAAAGGTAATATGTATTTCACAGGGCTAAACAAAAGTATTCAAGTATGTTTCCATCTATTAGTATAAATTGTTGAAAGGAAAATTTCAACCAGTTAGACTTTTTTGCTAAACTAAATTTTACCGTTATATAGTCTATATATTAAACGACAGATCAAATACAGGGCTTTTCAAAAGTATTGGAATACATATTTGGATATGGACAATAATACATTATTTCCCTGAATAACGAAGTTTTGTTAAAGATTTCAAGAAGTTTGGAAAGTGCTTTATAATCTATGCTTAACGCATGTTTAATTACTTGTTTTTGTTATTGTTTTCTCTATTCCAATTACTTCATTTCTTTTTTTTTTTTAAAGAAATGTAGGACTTACGTTTCCTCAATTACAAAACTGGTATTAAAAATTAAACAAAAATTAATATCTCAAAAATATATTGAGATACAGCTTTCAAACAAACTGCATTTAAAAGCACATATTTTTCCTATACGATTGTGAAAAAATTAAAAATGTGTGACATTTAGAAGTTTAAATATTTGCAATAGCGTAAATTTCAAAACTGAAATTTCATTTCTTCTAATTGTTGCAAGCAAGTTTAAATAAAATTATTATGCATGCAACATAAATTAATGGATTAAATAAATCAAGTGAAAAATATGCTGATTTGTTTTTATTTCATCCTATTTATGATCTATTTTGACGCGCAAAGTGAAATACATTATTTATTTATTAAATTCTTATTCATTTAAATCAATAGCCGCCTCTGATGATCAGTTTTGTCTTCCTTAATTTTATGCTAAGCTTTGCATTATTTTACTTTTATTCATATTTTTTTTACTTGCATAGCTTCACTGAATCTGCAGAATCTAATAGAGAAATCAAGAAATCAATGTGATCAATACAGCATTTAGAGAAAAAATATATATATTCTGTTCTGGTTGGCGCGATTGGCAAAGAAATCCCAAAATAGCACGCAAAAACTGTTTTTCGTTAATTAATTTAATGATAAAGTGTTTTGAAGGAGATATTAAACGAAACCCTCTGTGCGATCTGCGATCACACTTGCCCACTCGTTTAGATATAACAGTCGCGGAAATCGCTAAACACATAGCACAGCAGTAACACGTGTTGGACAATATACGCCTAAATTCCCTTCAAAAATATGTTTATGTCAAAGTCTGAAAGAATATGAAGATTGGTTAAGTGTACATTAATTTTTGAGATGTAGCTATCGCGGAAATTACAAAAAATGTGGCATAACAGCGCATCTAAAGGACGATTTACATTAAAACTGTAATCAGCAATTTAGGTCAAGGTCTAACTGAATCTAATATGTGATAAAATTACATACATTAGTTATTGAGGTAGAGCGTCCACGAAATTTATGTCACATACATACAGACAGACAATTTCTAAAAACAATCAAATCATATTCAAGATTTTTTTTAAACGTATAAAACCGACAAAAACCAAAAATCGAAATTTATCTTTAATCCAGCACTTTTTTGTTCTAACGATAGAGGAAAAAAAAAAGTTTCAATGCACAATTAAAAAACTTCTTCGAACATGATATAAATAAATAAAGCACTAACAGGTGTAATTTTTCCATTTTTGAATTTTGGGTGAAAAAAGTCCGGGCCAGGATTCGAACCAGGGATGTATTGGCTGAAGCCGCCAATGCTCTACTAACTGAGCTATCCCGGACACGAACACTGGAGGATTATTTCACCCAATTAACCTCAACGATCACTTTTATCTGGTTCGAATCCTGGCCCGGTCTTTTTTCACCCAAAATTCAAAAATGGGAAAATTACATCTGTTATAATAAATTTACCGATTGAATAATTGTGTTTAGAAATTAATCTAAATAAAGCACTAGTCTTACCATCTCTTTCAAAATATTAGCACAACTTGTTGCTACTTGTGAAGAGAGACGTTTGACTTTTGAAAAATATGTAATTTTGTACTTATTTTTATGGGCTATCAAGAAGATAATATTTAACTTGCAATTACAGGCTTTATTTTAAAGTATGCTTTACTGGCTTTGCTGTAAAAACCGTTTAACAAGTTGTACTACATTAGGTAATCGAAAGTGAAACAAATACACACAAGGTTTTTCAAACCTTTATGTCAGAAATGTATAGGCAGATAAAGGGAACTTACGTAAGCAGATTTCGTATAGAAATTTGGGCAGGGCTGTAGTGGATGGTATACGCGGGTATATGCCGTATATTTTCTGAATTTCTTCAAGGTTCACAGTATGCCCTCTGTTTCTAAGAAAGCTATAGTATGTACACTCTAGGTTGTACTCTCTGCCTTAAATGTATACCCTCTGTTTTTTTTTTTTTTTTTTTTTTACGACTGTACCACTGAATATGGATGCAGAAATGCAGTTCTGAGGCAGAAGAGGCTATTGAGTTCAGCCGACAAAAACACTTTCCTGGCTTAAATCGTCAAACTCCGCACTGATTTTGAGCACTATGCATCATTACATTAATGCGCAGCTTGTCGACATGCATTTCATGTATGAGCTATGCATGGAAATAGGCCGGCTGTTCAAACGATGTATATGGAACGATTCCCGGATACGAATATGTCGGATCACCGAACTTTTGAGCATCTTCATCGGGAGTTGCGTGCGAGTGGATCATTCTATGCTTCGAAGGTCACTGAAAGGTATCGCAGAATTCTTGCAGTGGAGTAAGTATTATTACGCACAGTAGAGGATAATCCAACGGCAAGCGTGAGAGTTGTACAAACCTTGGATGTGAGCCATTTCCTTGCACAGCCGCTTAAAAGAAATGCATGCCGACAAGCCCCGTATTAACGTAACGATACATATTGCTCAAAATCCGTTCGGAGAATGATGATTGAATTCACCGAAGCGATTTCATCCACGAAATTCAACTGTGCTCTCTACTGCCTCAACATTGCTCTTTCGCACCCACATTTTTATACGAAGTCAGCTTATTTAGGTTTTCTCTATATGCTTTTACGTTTCTTGCATATAATTTCTAAACACACTGTACAATTAAATAAGAGGGCTATTAGCAACAAAGTTTATTACTTACATTACTTATGGTTGTTAACAAATCTAAATATGCATTTAAAAGGTGGTAACTAAAACTTGAAATAAATATTATTCCGCATTCAAAATGTATCAAAAATTTCTTTTTTCTTCTGTGCTACATTTTGCAATTAATATAATTTAAAACAAATTTAAACAAAAAAGGAAATGATGCATAGATTAATATGTCGTATTGTGAGGCAACAGCAAGCATCAAAACCCTTTACAATTATACTATTCCACTATTACATGTCTCTAGTTTCACACTGTTAATCATCCATAGTATGTACTTACTCCCTGTTTATGTCACCTTACAAACATTTATTCCAGTTATATTTCTACTACAAGAATCAACAAAATATGACAGATTTATAAATTTCTTGACTATTACTTTGCGTTTTCAAAGTTTTAGAACATGAGTAAAATAAATGTCTTACTTCAATCACTAGATAATAACATAATTCTTCATAATTCTTATCCTTTTTTTCAGTGTAATACTTTTAATTAACTCAGCATGCTGGAATGATGTATTCAAACATTGGATTAATGAACCCAATTAAGTGTAATTAAAGATGTTCTGAATTTTATTAACTTGAGTGTTTCTGTTCTAGAAAGTGAATTTATCCTTTTATTTTTTACTCTTCAAGTTTGAAAACAATTAGCGCTTATAAGAGAAAATCTGTAAGCAAGTTTTCTTTCTTAATGACATTTTGCTAGCGGTTCAAGATAATAAATACGCAGAAAATTCTTTGTTAGTTAAATGCTTGCATCATTAATTTCAATAGCCTTGTTCAAACATGTGGAATTAATTAAGAAGTTTTATACCGTTTCAGAAAATAAGTTAAATTAACGGGAAAAAATTGGAAACGTGTCAGAATTTGCATACACAGAATATCCTAAAACGTAACATAGGCGTAAAATGTTTTTAGGTGAGTTATGTAAAAACGTACTGCCTACAGTCATCGTCCGTCCCTCTGCCTGTCCGACTGTCTGTCCGTCTGTCCGCATTTAAAGAGCACAAATAATCGAACATTTAAATCGAATCACATAAAATTTAAAATATATAATTATTGTATAATTTTGTCATTTCAAATTTTATGAAAACGGGATGTATAGTTTAATTACAGATACAATCAAAAGTATTCAGTTACATTACGCTCAGTGGGAAAAAATAATTTGAAGTACATTTTAGTAATGTTACACTCTTTAGAACATAATAAAATTGATACGCATCTACAAGGTATATACTAAAATTTTCATTCTGTACATTCTGTGGTGCAAAGAACATTCGTTATTAGTTTTCAGGGCAACGCAAAAGTATTCCATTACACTATTACATAATGGTATAGTACATTATTTGGGGCGCGTTTTAGTTATATAAAACTATTTCATATTTTATAAACTAATATACATTTCTAAGGTTTTCTACGGGTTTGTGCCAATTTAATAGAAAGCAGATAGTATATACAGAGAGACACAAATAATTTCAGCTATTATACTGTATCCGAAGAATTATATACTATTACAGCAAGATCTGAATAATTTTTAAAACTTCGATACAGTACGAACGCACCTCATTTGCTAGGCTTGACGTGCAGTTTCCAAGTTATTAAAATTCAATTAGTAATTTGAAGCCATCACACAATTTCATTCTATATAAATTAAACTGGCTAAAATTAAATTTAAATGACAATCTATTCGTTTTTGAGATATAGCTATTGCAGAAAATTATTATAAAGAGATCATTGCATAGCAACACTTCTTGGACGGTATACACCCAAATCTAATACAATTCTGTTTATGTCAAGATCAAACGGAATATGAAATTTATGCGAATTCTATTGTTTAGTTTTCGAGATAAAGCGATCACGAAAATCGTGAAAAATGCAGCATAACAGTAACATATGTTGAAAGATTTTTCAAGGTTCGTAAAAATCCTGGAATATCTAGACCAGCAAATTCTTCTGCACCAGTATTTCCTTATAGAAAATCTCTCCTTAAATAAAACAAAATTTCGCGTGTTTAAAATTGATTTGTTTTTTATTTTTAAAAAAAAAAGAGCCGACCCAGCGGCGTGGTTGGTAGCGGCAGCTGTCCCACACCGCTGGTCCCCGGTTCGAGTCCGGCTAGCGGCATGGGTGTCTGTGTTGTCCCTTTGATGTGTAATAAATGTACAATGGATTTTCTGTAATAATAAAGTGTTCTGTATTTGTATCTGTGTATTCTGGATCAATCGAGGCGACAGCCGTTGTAGCTATAGGCCTCAAAGCACTATCCATTTAACCCAAACCAAATTTAGAAAAAGAATTCTAGTATTCGACCTGGAAAACTACCTAAATTTCGTTTTACCTCTGTTCTACATTTTGCAATTAATATAATTTAAAATAGATTTAGAAGGAAAAAAAGAAATGATACATAGACTGTTATTTTGTATTGTGAGACAACTGCAAACATCAAAAATTTTTACAATTATACTTTTTTCCTATTACATGTCTCTAGTTTTACACTATTAATCATTCACAGTATATACTTACTCCCTGTTTATGTCACCTAACAAACATTTATTAAGTAATACTTCTATTACAAGAATCAACAAAACATGACAGATTTATAAATTTCTTGACTATTACTGCGTGTTTCCAAAGTTTTAAAACATGAGTAAAATAAATGTCTTACTTTAATCACTAGATAACACTACAATCCGCCATAATTATTCTTTATTTTTTTCTGTTTAATACTTCTAATTAACTAGGCGTGTTGGAATGATCTATTCAAACATTGGATTAATGAACCCAATTAAGTGTAATTAAAGATGTTATGAATTTTATTAACCTGATGTTGCTATTTTTGAAAATGAATTTACCCTTTTACTTTTTAGTCTTCAAATTTCAAAACAATTAGAGCTTATAGGAGAAAATCTATAGCAAGTTTTGTTTTTTAGTAACGTTTTACTAGGGATATGAGATAGTAAATATGCAGAAAATTCTTTCTTAGTTAAATGCTTGCATCATTAATTTGAATAGCCTTGTTCCAACATGTGGAATTAATTGAGGAGTTTTACATCGTTTCATAAAATAAGTTAAATTAACAGGGAAAAATCGGAAACGAGTCATAATTAGCATGCACATAATATACTAAAATGTGTTAGGTGTTTTTAAAATTCAGCTAGTAGTTTGTAACCATCACACAATTTTATTCTACATAAATCAAATCGACTGAAACTATATTTAAATTACAATCTATTCGTCTTTGAGATATAGCTATCGCAGAAAATTATGAAAAACAGGTCATTATATAGCAACACCTATTGGACGGTATGTACCCAAATCTAATAAGGTTCTGTTTCTGTCAAGATTTAATAAAATATGAAAATTGTGAAAATTGTACGGTTTAGATGTTTAGATAAAGCAATCATGAAAATCGTGAAAAATGCAGAATAACAGAGACATCTGTTGAAAGATTTCAGGGTTTATGCGAGTGCTGGAATTTCGTGATTTCCAGATTTCAGAGTGTTTTCTTATGGAAAATCTCTCCTTTAATAAAGCGAAATTTCATATGTTTGAACTCTATTTGTTTCATGTTTTTTTATTTAAAAAAATACAGGTATTTGACCTGGAAAACTAACTAAATTTCTTCCTTTTTTTCTCTTATACATTTTGCAATTAATATAATTTAAAACAGATTTAGATGAAAAAAGAAATGATACATAGATTGATATATTGTATTGGGAGACAACTTCAAGCATCAAAAATTTTTACAATTATACTGTTCCCCTATTACATGTCTCTAGTTTCACACTGTTAATCATTCACAGCACGTACTTACTCCCTGTTTATGTCACCTAACAAACATATATTAAGTTATACTTCTACTACAAGAATCAACAAAACATGACAGATTTATAAATTTCTTGACTATTACTGCATGTATCCAAAGTTTTATAACGTGAGTAAAACTTACTTTACTAGCGTCTTACTTTAATTACTAGATAACAGCACAGTTCCTCATAATTCTTCTTCTTTTTTTTTGTGTAATACTTCTAATTAACTCGGCATGTTGGAATAATCTATTCAAACATTGAATTAATGAACCCAATTAAGTGTAATTAAAGATGTTTTGAACTTTATTAACCTGATGTTGCTGTTCTTGAAAGTGAATTTATTTTTTTTACTTTTTGTTCTTCTAGTTTGAAAACAATTAGCGTTTATAAGCGTTTATTAGCGTTTTGTTTCTTAATGACATTTTACTAGCGATTCGAGATAACAAATTCTTAGTTAGTTAAATACTTTCACTATTAATTTGAATAGCCTTGTTCAAATTAATAGTTAAATATAACTTGGAATTAAATATCAAGTTTTATTTCGTTTCAGAAAATAAGTTAAATTAACACTAGAACCGCGGAGACGGGTCATTTTGACCCGGACTCAGTGAAAAGATGTCGATTTGAACCAGATAAGTCTTCTTAAAATAATTTAGATATAAGCTGCGCGAAAAGTATTTAAAAATAAATAAGTTAAATAGACTTAAATAAAAATTCTGATGTGAATTATTTTTATAAAACTTGGGTAAAATTTCCCGCGGTTCTAGTGTTAAAGGGAAAAAATCTAAACGAGTCAGAATTTTCATATACAGAATATCCTAAGACGTACAGAATGTTTTTAAAATCCAATTAGTTTGTTGTAGTTGTAGCCATCACACTGTTTTATTCTATATGAATCAAATTGAAAGAAACTAAAATTAAGTGGCAATCTATTCTTTTCTGAATTACAGACCGGGAAGCGGCAGCACAATCACCTCATCGAGCTCACGGATGAAATCCCAGGATTTAAAAAAAATCGATTCAAATATTGAAACGCAATCGGTCTACCAAGTCATATCTTGGTGAAAAACAT
The DNA here is from genome assembly GCA_964019185.1 of Maratus speculifer. Classification (NCBI taxonomy): domain Eukaryota; kingdom Metazoa; phylum Arthropoda; class Arachnida; order Araneae; family Salticidae; genus Maratus; species Maratus speculifer. Next base: position 274,020,165 of record OZ025295.1, on the reverse strand, counting down.
TTAAAAACCCGATTTTAGTGGTTGACACATAGGTTTATTATTATATTTTTCTGCTTCTAATTCTCCATATTTTCATACTTTTGGGTGCAGGAAAGCACAATGGTAAACCTGTGAGTTAACTGCTAAAATAGAATATTTAGGTAATTTCCACCAAAATATGACTTGGCTGACTAATTTCGTTTTAATGTGCGAATCGAAATTTAACTAATACTAGATTTTCATCTATGAGCTCGATGCGGTGATTGTCTAAGGTACCGCATTCCGGTCTAATATAGCTGTTGCAAAAAATTGTGAAAAATAGATCCTTATATAGCAACACCTGTTGGACAGTATACACCCAAATCTAATAAGGTTCAGTTTATGTCAAAATCTAACAGATTATGAAATTAATGGAAATTCTGTGGTTCACGAAAATCGTGAAAAGTGCAGCATAGCAGTGACATCTGTTGGAAGATTTCAGGGTTTGTACGAGACCTAGAATTTCCAGATCAACAAATTCTTCGGCAACAGTATTTTCTCATAGAAAATCTCTACTTCGAAATTTCACGTGTTTAAACTCGTTTTTTTTTCTTGTTTGTTTGTTTGTTTGTTTTTGTTTTTTTTTTGTTTTTTTTACAAAAAAAAAAAATAAATAAATAAATAAATAAATAAAATAAATAAATAAATAAATAAATAAAAATAAAAATAAAAAAATACTGGTATTTGATCTGAAAAACGAACTAAATTTCTTTTTTCTTCTGTTTTACATTATTTAGCAATTAATATAATTTAAAACAGATTTCGATAAAAAAGGAAATGATACATAGATTGTTATGTTGTACTGTGAGACAACTGCAAGCATCAAAACTTTTTGCATTTACACTACTCCCCTATTACATGTCTCTAGTTTCACACTGTTAATCATTCACAGTATGTACTTGGCCCTTGATTATGTCACCTAACAAACATTTATTAAGTTATGCTTCTACTACAAAACATGACAAATTTAAAAATTTCTTGAATATTACTGCGTGTTACCAAAGTTTTAGAACATGAGTAAAATAAATGTCTCACTTTAATCACTAGATAACACCGCAATTCCTCATAATTCTTTTCCCTTTTTTCAGCGTACAACTTTTAATTAACTCAGCGTGTTGGAATGATCTATTCAAACATTGAATTAATGAACCCAATTATGTGTAATTAAAGATGCTATGAATTTTATTAACCTGATGTTGCTAATCTTGAAAGTGAATTTATCTCTTTACTTTTTACTCTTCAAGATTGAAAACAATTAACGTTTATAAGAGAGAATCTGTAGTAAGTTTTGTTTCTTAATGATATTTTACTAGCGATTCGAGATAATAAATATGCAGAAAATTCTTAGTTAGTTAAATGCTTGCATCATTAATTTGAATAGCCTTGTTCAAACATGTGGAATTAATTGAGGAGTTTTACATCGTTTCAGAAAATAAGTTAAATTTACGGGAAAAAATCGGAAACAAGTCAGAATTAGCATGTACAGAATATCTTAAAATGTATTTAAATGTGTTTAAAATTCTAAATTTTAAATCGATGGGTTTAAAATTCAACTAGTAATTTGTGGCCATCACACAATTTTACTCTACATAAATCATATCGACTGAAACAAAATTTAAATGACAATCTATTCGTTTTTTAAAAAGATATAGCTATCGCAAAAAATTATAAAAAACAGGTCATTATATAGCAACACCTATTGGAGGATATGCGCCAAAATCTAATAAGGTACTGTTTTTGTCAAGCTCTAACAGAATATGAAATTTATGGAAATTCTATGGTTTAGTTTTCGAGATAAAGCGATCATGGATATCGTGTAAATGTAATATAGCAGTGACATACATAGTCCGATTCTTAAGTAATGAGCCTTTGTTCAAAGGGACAGATTTATTAAGCGAATTGGTACAATTGCCTAGTATTCTTCAAAATAGGTACCCCATGCAACAATACACTTTTGTAGGCGGTATTTCCATGACTCGAAAGCGTCCACATAGGCCTGTTCCGGGATGGCTTCAAGGACTGTCTTGAAATTTTCTTGTATGTCCTCGATGAGTTGACGCGTTTACCTTTCAGCGCTGATTTTAAGCACGGAAACAAGAAGTCAGGGGAGACAGGTCCGGACTATATCGATGATGTGGGACAATTGGAACGTTCAGCCGAGCCAGGTAAGCGCTCACGATGAAGGAGGTGTGGCTGAGCGCGTTATCGTAATGAATCTTCCAGACATCATTGATGTCCCTTCGCTTGCGCGCGACACTTTTTTCAGCCTTTATAAGTCAGTGCCTCCCACCATCGTCCCTAGCAACAGGTGCGTGCGCCGGTGTACGCTAGCGTCAAAATAAAGTGAGGCTCATTATTTATGAATCCGACCATGTATGTTGGAAGATTTCAGGATTCGTACGAGTACTGAAATTTCCAGACCAGCAAATTCTTCGGCACTAGTATTTTCTTTATAGAAAATCTCTATTTAAATAAAGCAAAATTTCACGAGTTTTAACTTGATTTATTTTTATTTTTATTTTTTTTATAAAACGAATACTGGTATTTGACCTGGAAACCGGCTCGATCCCTATATTTACACAAGACCGAATCAGGAACTATTTATGACAAGATCTACCTGAATCTGAAATTTGGATAAACACCGTGCATTATTTCTTGAGACAATGTAAATGCTTGGCAGTGAATGATATGCAGAAAGATGAACTCTGCCTGGTTATCATTCAGGCAGAGGGCGTACCCTGGAAAAAATTATGGCCAGGATGTGTGCATTAGACAGATTTCGATGGGTTTGAGTCTTCGTCTGATAATCCTACATATGTTTGCAATCAATTGTTGATTTCGGTAAGTTCATGGGTATAGAGGTGCGTAGTGAGGATATGGAAGAACTGGTGGATATTATAGCATCGACAGTATTAACTCATTTTTGACATTTCTCAAATGTATTCATACAATCTAACTTTAAAAGAATGTAACGTAACAAAAGCTTTCTACACCAGGATTTAAAATTATATATTGATCAAGTGGCTTGCATGTGTTTTACGTTATGCTTAGGGTTATGTTTAGGGGAAGTACACAATTTTAACATTATTGAATTTCAAATGCTTTGGATGAGAACTTGCATTTCCAGCCTTCCACTCTTACATTTATCTGTGATCACAAAATTTGTGACACATTACCCTCATAAATTTAGAGGCGTTTTACTTTTTTTTCCATTTTTTTTTTCTCGTTAAAAATAATTTTTTATCTTTCAGCGTCAAAATTACTGTCCGCTATTCGGAATGTCCGTTATTCAGAGGTTAAGCATACAAAAAATTAGATTTTGGGAGTGGGGATTAGAAAACTATCTGCTAAACAGAAGTGTCCGTCATGGAGGTTTTACTGTATATATTTTAATATTAAATTTTAAAAAAAACGATTAATTTAACAGAAATCTATTTTTAGGAGCTTCAAATATGCGAACCCAAAGTGCTTCAGCTCATGCCATCAAGCAGTATTTGATTTATGGTGAAAAAACTACCCACATTGCAATCTGTTTGGAAAAAGTTACAATGAATTAGTATATACTTATTAAATTATTAGAATAACTTTAGAATTTTCAAATTTTAAACCTATATAGTTCTTAAGCAATTTTACCTAATGACTTTTTGTCTGGTATTCGAAAGTAAAAGTGTCTAGCCGGATACAGAGTGATATGCATAAAAACATTCAGTAACTGCGCATCTTGCCATTGTGGAAATATATCACAAATTAACCAATGCATTAATTGCAGCATATTTCTGCAAGTACAAACAGGGAAAATTACAAATATTTTGGTAAATTTACTAGCAATTGTTTTGTTATAGCTCAAAAAGCGCATCTTCCATTTTAACAAAAAATAAATAAATACACATATTTTCAGTTTTTTTGGTTAATGTAAAAGTAAAATTACTACATTATTTTTTTTTTTTTTTTTAGTATTTTTGTATGTTAAAATTTGTGTAAAAATGTGAAAAAATATATAATGTGAACACATATATTCTTCAACATTTGGCATTGGCTTCATTTTAACTTTTGTAATTTTTGAAAAAAAAAAATGTATTTGAAAAACCGCAGCACCGGATCATTCTTCGCCAGTTTTCTCAAAGACAGTTTAAAATCAGGAACCAAAAGCACTCTATATTTAATTCTCTGGTGAGCCATATAACTACACGCGTTATTTCAAACATCGGCCGTGAGAGTCATTTTGCTGTGCTTATCGAGATAGACCCATTACGGAAGAACCTACACAAGGTCAAAATTATGTGTTAATATTAAAATATATAAAGTTTGTTGATTTTTATTTGTGAATGCCATTCTAATAAAAAGATAAGTGCAGCATTAATTGATAGACATTATTACTTTCTATTCGCGGATGACACTTGTAGTAAAAATGTAAGTGCAGCATTCATTGGTAAATTTTATACCTTTCTATTCATCGTTAATTGATATCAATTGAATCATTTATTGATAGACATTATAAATTCCTATTTGTGGACGACACTGTAATATTAGTTCAGCATTAATTGGTAGACATTATTACGATCTTTTCGTGGACGACACTGCAATAAAAATGTAAGTGCAGCTTTAATCAGTAGACAATATAATTTTCTATTCGTGGACGACAATGTAGTAAAAGTGTAAGTGCTGCAATCAAGGCATTAGTATTCTCTATTCGTAAATGACACGATAATAAAAATGTATTTACAGCAGAAATTGATAGACATTTTTACTTTCTATTTTTGGATGACACTGTAATAAATATGTTAGTAAGTAGCATTAATCGGCAGATATTATTACTATCTTTTCGAAGACAAGACTGTAATAAAAATGTAAGCGAAAAAACTAATTGGTAGACATTATTACTTTCTGTCCCTCGACAACATTGTAAGGAAAATGTAAGTGCAGCATTAATTCATAGACATTATTACTTTTTATTTGTGGACGACACTGTAATAAAAATGTAAATGCAGCAATGATTGGAGGCATCATTATTTTCTGAACACGGCAATAAAAATGTAAGTGCAGCATTAATTTGTAACCATTATTATTTTCTATTTGTGGACGACAGCATAACAAAAATGTTAGTGCAGCATTAATTGGTAGACATTAGTACTTTCTTTTCGTGAATAGAACTCTAATGAAAATGTAAGTGTAGCATTAATTGGCAGAGATTATTACTTTCTATTCCTTAATGAAGCTGTAATGAAATTGTAAATGCAGTCTTAAATGGTGCAAATTAGTAGGTTCTATTGCCAGACGATACGGTAATAAAAATGTGTGCGCAGTGTTAATTGGCTGGACATTATTACTTTCTTTTCTAGACAACTTTGTAATAAAAATGTAAGTGCAGCATTAATTGGTAGACATTATAGCTTTCCATTCGTGGACGATATTTTAATAAAAATGTAAGTGCAGCATTAATTGAAGACATTATTTTTTTTTTCTATTTGTAAACGACCCAGTAATAAAAATGTAAGTGCAGTATTAATTGGTAGTCATTATTACTTTCTATTTGTTGATGGCATTGCAATAAAAATGATAGTGCATAACATTAATTGACAGACATTATTTTCTTCGTTTTTTCCTAAAAACAGCGGCACTGATTTCCATTAAGAAAAAACTTTCAACATGGCTTCGAAAGAAATTAAGATTTTGAACTCCCTATGCAGTACTTATGATATCGCATTACCTGTAGCTCTTTGTTGCCGCAGTTCATAAACAAATATTAAGGCAGTTTAAGTGACTACTCGACTCGCTTAAAAAGACCCGGATGATAATGTTAAATGTATGGGGGCGTTATTTTCAAATGTCTCGCTCAAATTTTAATATTTTTACATGACTTTTTTGAATTGGATAACTGGAATGATCTACAACAGGCCTGTCCAACCTTTGAGTAACCAAGGGCGCATCTTGGCTCTTGGCAGTCAATGAAGGGCGCCATTATTTATATGACTGAAAACATGTGGCAATATTATCGCATAGTATTAGTATACACGCACGCCTTAACTTTAATGCAAATAAAACGTAAAAAGGTAAGTAAAAGACCCCTAAATTTTTGCGATTATGTGTACTAAATTTCAAATTCTACATTTTTTAATATGAGAAATCTATATGAAAAATGTTTATAAGGACAGGCGCCAGAAACTGTAATCGCGTCTTTAAATAACAATAATAACAAATAAATAAATATGAAAATCAGAGATATTGCTAGGTTTCTTTTAAGATGTGAAAATATCGTTTGATTTATTTTGAAGGCGTGGATTAGCTTAGTTTTATGAAAAGTGCAAAAACAGACAAGCATGACATTGACTAAACCATGTGAGTGGTTTCAAAGAGATAGGCTGGAAATGTTTTCATAGATGGATATCCTTTTGAACTGTTTCTTATTTTTTCTATGCAAAATCACAGAAAAAAATAAACAAAAAAACCTTCTACAATTTCGAAAAAGAAGAAAGAAAATTAAGGCCTTTTTATCCTTGATATAAAATAGCCAGACACAAGTTTTAAAAATATCTCTGATAAAATATTAATGATTTTTTTAACTATCTTTATAATGGAATTTTACTTCAAAAATATTTAATAACAGGAAATCTTCAAAAGGGCGCCAAGAAAATCGCCAAAGGGCGCAATGGCGCAGGCGGACGCCGCGTTGGACAGCCCTGATTTACAACAAAGTTAGTTTTTACTTTTTCGATTTTGATTATAAAGGGTGATTCGAAATAACGTGGACAAATTGATATGACAAATCAGGCATACGACAAGGATAAAAAAAAAATTACATAGGAACATAGGGCCGCAAACCCCTTGTTGAGTCACAAATACAGGGTGTTTCATCCTAACTCAATTTGGGTTGGCGGTAATAAATTTCAGAAAAATGAAGTAAATTCTAATAAAACATTTAACAGACATTCTCACCTTTGTTTTAAATGTGATAACACCAAACAAATGTGGTAGAAGTTTGTGCGCACCAGCAATACGTACTTGACACCTCACATTTTGGACTGAGATAATCAGTTTATACGGTATCATCGATTGCTTGAGCAATATGTTTTTCCAGATCTTTTCGTAACGTTATCACATTTCCCACAAAATTAGGTACACATTGTTTCATTTTCATCACGATGTTATTATTTTCCTGGAAATTATTACTTTCAAACCGGTTGTAGCTAGAATGAAACACCCTGTATTTTTGACTCAATAAGTAGTTTGGGATCCTATGTTCCTATGTGATTTTTTATCCTTATCGTATGCCTGATTTATCATATCAATTTGTCCACGTTATTTTGAATCACCCTGTATATATATTTTTTAAATATTATGATAGTTTCGATTTCAGAACCGGTTTCATTCGGTTCCGAAAGTTAAAGTATTTTTTTAATCTGCAACCAAAATCGAAAAAGTAAAAAATATCCCGGTTGTAGATTGTCCTTAACTATAATATAAAAAAAAGCATGTGATAATATTAAAATTTGAGCCAGATATTTGAAAATAACGCCCCCCCCCCTACATTTAACATTATTCATCCGGGTCTTGCGAGTAGAGTGGCCTCTTAAGATACATCTCCACGTGTTGAAAAAGAAGTCCACTATGAAAGATACTTTGAATTAATGCCCTTTCATTACATTCGTTTTAAATCATTTTTCAATAGTAAATATAAACTGTCATTTTTATATAGTGAAATTTTAATGAGAGTATTTTATTTATTTATTTATTTTATTTTCATTTATTTATTTATTTATTTATTTATTGGAGGGCGAGGGGGCAACATTGTTTATTGCTTCTAATGTTATGGATAAGTATTCTAAAAAATTTCTTGTTGTAGTCACAATCACTTTAAATTACTGAAAAAATAATTATTATATCCGGATGTCTCTTTTTATCTTTGAAAAATAGTAATTTTAAAACCGTTAATTTTAGAGATATTTCATATTTTGTTCTTTATTATATCCATTTACGTCCTCTTTTTTTTTTTTTTTTTTTTTTTTGTTTTTTGTTTTTTTTTTTTTTCACGATTTTATGCGATTTTTGCATATTATGCATTATATTTAACAAAAAATTGCATATTCAGTAAAATAGCAAAATATGCGTAATTCTAAGACCACAACTTGCCGACTTATATTACTTTGAATTTTGTGATTTTTTTGTTTTTTGTAACACACACACAAAACTATTTTCAAGTCTTTAGTAAATAGTTCTTCAATAAAGAGAAAAATTCGGAATATTTTTGCACTTGCAATATCTCAAATTTATGTTTCATGAATTTTTTTTATTATTATTTAAAAGAAATCACTTTGTATATAAAAATTACTAGAGATTTTCATTTTTCACCCACAAACCAGCAATACTGATTTCTGTTATAAAGGAACTTTCAGCTTCGCTTCAAATACAGTCGGCTCTCGTTAATTCGAAATCAGATAAATCATATCTTCGTTTAATTCGAAGTAAATATGAAGTCCGGAAATTTTCACTACAGAATAACGTTAAAAATTTTAATTTATTCGAATTCATTTCCTCTTGACATCGTTTAGTTCGAACTAATGAGAATTTTATTTTTTTTTTCCTTACTTTCTTACGGACTTCAGATCCTTGAAATAACTTTCTTTCTTACATTTTTATCTGCTTTGTTCTGAACTAGTATACATATAACTAACTCATTACACTTGATATCCGTTTTCTTGCTGCCATGTTTATGTTATTAATGACACTTTATCCTTTCCTTCATTGTGCTTGTTCATAATCCCTTAATTAGTTTATGTATTTATATCTTTTAATTTAATATTAAGTCAGATTCTAATGACAGCATTCGAAATAAATTATAAATTATCATAACATTAACTCTTTTGTAATGTTACCCCTTTAAACATATTTCCTTATCATACTTTTCATAGTTCGAACTCTGGATAATTCGAATATTTCTTGTGGTCCCGACGAGTTCGAATTAACCAGAGCTGACTGTACATTAAAATGATGATCCTTCATAGGCTGTACTTAAATTATTGCATTACCTACAGCTGGTTATTGCCGGAGCTCATCAACAAAGATTAATGCAGTTTGTGGCATTTTTTAACGTGTTAAAAAAGATCACCTCTGCAAAACGACAATTATTAATGTCCTTTTATTGTTTGTTTTTTTTTAGATCTTTTTTTTTTAATAGTTTAGCTAGAAAAGTTAACAGTTATTTATATATTGTAAATATTTCATGATAGTGTATTATTTATTTATATATTTTTATTTTTTATTCAATTTTAATTTAATTTTTTTTTTTTGGGGGGGGGGGGGAAGGGGAGGAAATAACATTTTTTATTGCTTCTGATATTTTGGACAGAGATTATGGGAGATTCCTTGTTAGTCACTATCACTTTCGATTGCTGAAAAAACAACTGTAACATACGGGATTTCGTATATTATTCAAAGATTTTCATTATCTTTGAATAATAGCAATTTTGTGAACCGTTAATTTTAGAGGTAAATATATACAGGACAGTTGCACCATAAAATTTAACTAATAAGAATGTATTTATTAAAATACAACACATTGCTCAGTGGGGCACAAAACAAGAGTTTTAATATACATTTGTACAATTAAAATAAAATAAAACTATCAAGGTTTCGCGCCGTTTTCTGCGGGCGTCTTCAGGAAAATATGATAACGGAAGGACTAAGTTTGCATCTTGATCGAGAGATAATATTTCTAATAAATTAAAATCTAAATGAATTAAAAGTTTAAAAATGTTGCTACTTACACGTGAGTAAAAACTAAAAATTTCGTTGCAATATTTTAATTTTTACTCACGTGTAAGTGGCAACATTTTTAAATTTTTAATTAATTTCGATTTTAATTTATTAGAAATATTATCTCTCGATCAAGATGCAAACTTAGTCCTTCCGTTATCATATTTTCCTGAAGACGCCCGCAGAAGACGGCGCGAAACCTTGATAGTTTTATTTTATTTTAATTGTACAAATGTATATTAAAACTCTTGTTTTGTGCACCACTGAGCAATGTGTTGTATTTTAATAAATACATTCTTATTAATTTTAGAGGTGTTTATATTTTGTTCAGCACCCTATGATAATCCATTAACGTCAAAATATTTTTCTTAAAATTACGAAATTCAATTTTTATACGATCTTTGCGTGCTATAAGTTATATTTATCAAATTTTCTAATCAGTAAAATAATAAAATATCCATAATTTTAAGATCACAACTTATCGACTCATAATGTGTCGCATTTTATGAATTTTCTGCTTTTTCTAGTACAATAAAAACAATGAAAAAAAAATTGTAATTTAACATATCACAGCGACTATTTGGAAAATGATATTTTCAAAGACTAAAATTTTAAAGACTTGTAAATAAATTCTATATTTAAATTAATAATAATAATAAACATATTTTTATGATGATCATAATGAGTCATATATTACGTACGTCATGCATGAAACATTAATATTTCTAGACCAATGTTAAGGAAAATGGTAGTTTATAGATATACAACATTAATTGTTTAAAATGTGCATTTTTATTTGATGGAGTTAATCTGAATGTCTCATATTACGTATGACATGGATTAAACAATATTCCTGGACCATCATAAACAAATTTTAAATGAAATTTCTGTTTTGCAATTTTCGAAACTGCAAATTTTTAAACTTCTAAACATCGCGCATTGAAAATTTTTACACCGTTGCGTAGAAAAAAAATGCACTTTTAAATGTAATTTGTTTGAAATCTTTATTACAATTTGTTTTCAAATTATTATTTTTTTTTAAGTTTTTATTACATATTTTGTTATCGTGGCAACAGAAGTATTCCATTTTTGGACATTAAACATGGACCAATCAGAAAACGAATAAAATAAAACACAGAAGTACTACATTTTTAGACATTAAATATGGGCTAATCAGAAAACAAATAAAATCAATTAAGTTGTGGAATTCAATCAATAGAAAATAGAATATAGTTCAGATTTCCCAGGTCTCTACCGAGGACAACAACTATTTTCCAAATAGTTTTAAAAAAAAAGGCGCGTTTTTAAGTCAAATGACCTTTAAATAAATACAACATTTGAACTATTTTTGCATTTCAAATATCTCTAAAATTTACGGTTCAGGAATATATTTTTTAACAGAGAATACTGACACCCTGTAAATAAAAATTACAGTGGATTTTCATTCCTTTTTTTTCCACAAAGTAACAGTATTGATTTCCGTTAAAAAAGAACTTTCATCCTGGCTTCGAAAGGAATTAAAATGATGATACTTCATCTTCTGTGCTTAAGTTATCGCATTACTTACAGCTGGTTGTTGCTAAAGCCCATAAACAAAGATTAAAGCAGTTTAAGGCATACATCTTCACGTACATTCAAAAAGATCGCCACTGCGAAAGGTGCTTTAGATTAATGTCCATTCATTGCATTCGCTTTAGAGCATTTCTAAGTAGTTCAGAAGCAAATGCTAACTGATTATTTATATATATAGTCAAATTTGTGTTTTATTTATTTATTTTTTATATTTTTTATATTTTTTATTTTAATTATTTATTTATTTATTTATTTATTTATTTTTTATTTATTTATTTATTTATTTATTTATTTATTTTATATATATATATATATATATATATATTTTTTTTTTTTGAGTGAGAAGGCAACATTGTTTATTAATTTTTATGTTGTGAATACGGATTATGAGAAATCCGTTGTTAGATGCAATTACTTTCTATGACTGGAAAAATAATTGTTATCTATGCAGGAAGTTACTTCTTATCTTTGTATGATAGTAATTCCCTTAATCGTTAATTACTTACCCATCATGCGTAGTATAGGGTAAGTCTTGCAATCGCTTTGAAAATCGAAAAAAATTTTTGACGGATTTACACGTTTTAGATAGTGGAGATTCCGAAAAATATATTTTTAGAAAAAAAAATTTTGCCGTCCGTCTGTCTGTCTGTCTGTCAGTCTGTCTGTCTGTAAACGCTCTATCTCCCGAACAAATTGAGATAGAGACTTGAAATTCTGTATGTAGTTAGTATGTAGGAATGGGATGAAGCCTGCTATTTAATATCAGTAACCTCGATTATCCGAAACTATTTTTTTTTTGGACTCTCGAAAAATTCGTTCTGATGAAAGGTATATAAAAATTTTCGACGTTTTTTGTTCTAAGGAATGGACGTAAAAGACAATAAAATAACACACATTTTGCATATAGAACGAAGTCAATCGGATTATTAGTTGCCGAGATATTTGTTATCCTGTTTTCCACATTCTTCGATTTTTCATGACCCTGTATTTCATTCAAATTTCAATTCAGAGGTATATTTTAATTGGAAATGAGAAGCTTAATCCGACGCAGTTAATTGTTAGTTAATAGAATTATTATTTTTGGAGTTATAAGGATGTTTCTTTTACGCAGTTCGGTACTACTTGAGTAGTTTGGCGTTTTATATAATTTGTCAAAATTGGTACATCAGCTGTTCTTTAATAAAGCATTACTATGTATATTAGCAATATTTAAATATTGTTTATGAATTGCAATGCATTGTATAAACAGTTTTCACATGTTTTATTTTCATATACATATCCATGATGGGTAAGTATTACGGTGGCCCCCAACGACTAGTTTTACTTACCCATCATACGTAGTGTAGGGTAAATCTTGCAATCGTTTTGAAAATTGAAAAAAAAATTTTGACGGTTTTACACGTTTTAGATAGTGGAGATTCCGAAAAACATATTTTTAGACAAAAAAAATTGCCGTCTGTCTGTCTGTCAGTCTGTCTGTCTGTAAATGCTCTATCTCCCGAACAAATTGAGATAGAGACTTGAAATTTTGTATGTAGTTAGTATGTAAGAATGGGACGAAGCCTATTTAATATCAGCAACCTCGATTATCCGGAACTATTTTTTTCGGACTCTCGAAAAATTCGTTCTGATGAAAGGTACATAAAAATTTTCAAATGTTTTTGTTCTAAGGAATGGACGTAAAAGGTAATAAAATAACACGTATTTTGCATATAGAACGAAGTCGATCGGATTATTAGTTGCCGAGATATTTGTAATCCTGTTTTCCACATTCTTCAATTTTTCATGACCCTGTATTTCATTCAAATTTAAATTCAGAGGTATATTTTAATTGAAAATGACAAGCTTAATCCGACGCAGTAAACTGTTAGTTTATATTATAATTATTTATGGAGTTATAAGGATGTTTCTTTTACGCAATTCGGTATTACTTGAGTAGTTTGGCGTTTTATATAATTTATAGAAATTGGTACATCAGCAATTCATTAATAGAGCATTACTATGCATATTAACAATATTTAAATTTTGTTTTGGAATTGCAATGCATTGTATAAATAGTTTTCCACATGTTTTATTTTCATATGCCTATCCATGATGGGTAAGTATTACGTTGGCCCCCAACAACTAGTTACAAGTATTGCTCGTACTTGTAAAATGTTTCGAATTTTGTTCTTCATCGCGCGAATAATCCATTTACGTCAAAGCATTTTTTTTTTCAATTTAGAGATTTTATTTTTATATGATATTTATTCTTATAAATTACATTTAAAAAAATTTCTAATCAGTAAAATAGTAAAATATTCATTTTTGTAAGACCACTACTATTTAACGGCTCGCTGTTGCTCGCCATTGCGCCAAATCGCGATAAAATGCTTCATTTGGCTAGTAAATGAACGAATAGAATAGCCAAATTGCGAGTGTTCAGTATTTTTGCTCTTTTTGTGTGTGGTTACAGTTGAGATTCTTATCCAAGTTACTGTACAATTGATGTCACTTTTCATCTTCAATCGCACCGTACCTTTTACATTATTATTTATAGAGATACTGACTCAACACGAATTCAGTTTAGAAAAAAAACCAAACACACAGAAAGGCTTATACGATAAGTATTTCTCTGTTGTCAGTTTATCACAATATATACACCAGTAAAATCACAAATAAAATAACTCTCATCAATCGCCAAATCGAGAGAAGTTTTGCTGAAATGCGGCGTTGAATTTGCCAGTTACCGCGTTCTGTTTATTAGTTGCATGCAAAGTATCAATGGCCAGTTCACCTATTTTGGCTATCGGTTGTAGTCGAAATCACATAGCATTTTGTCGCTAAAAGAATGTTTGAAACATTTACACATTTAGGAGACATCTAGAATGCACTTATTTTTAATAGTTTCTGTAGCGTATAGTAGAATTTCTGTTTTCGAAACAATGACAAAAAATACGTTATTTTAGAATACATTGAAAAAACGGATACAATAAGCGGTTAAAGGTAGATTTTTCAGTGTTTGACAACGAATCTATTTTGCTAACATGTTTTTTTTTTTTTTTTTTTTTTCATTTGGCTGCTGTTTTTTTATTTTTCATTCGCCAAATCGGTAATGTTGGTCAAAAGCCACCCAAAACTCTTTTCGTGATAGTTTGAATTTTATGGATTTTCTCCTTTTCTCTGTCAATAAAAACGCCTTTTTTAGTTAATACCTTTTTGTAATTTATACTGATAAAGACAACATTTTAACAACTTATATACAGGGTTATTACAAAAGAATCATCGGGTTTTGATATATTACTATGTGCGAACTAAGAAACGTATATGTTTCCATGACAAGTTAAACGAGAGGGCGTTAATTATAGTTTCGTTCTGCGTATGTGTCATGCGCGTGTGGTTGCCATGGTTACTGCGCAAACGTCAAATTCAAAATGGCGATTGGACAGCAGAAAGCGCTTTATGTACTGGAATTTTCAACCACCTGTTTTTGTAACTCTGAAAGTTCCGGCCGATTACTTTGAACTATCAATAAAAGCGAAGACTGCTTTGTTGGGTTACTGGTTTGCATTTGCAGGCCTTCCGGAATGCTCTCTGAAACTGAACGGTTATAAGTGATTCACACTTAGAAGATTCTAGTACACAAAACGCTTTCGGCTGTCCAGTCGCCATTTTGAATTCGACGTTCGCGCAGCAACCATGGCAACCAAACGTGCATACTAGCGTCTGCGTTAACATCAAATTCATCCGCGCAACTTCTGGTGCGCAGGTCTGTTGAGGAGAACTCGGGGGAGAGCTCGCACATTTCACCGAGGGACTTAGTTGAAATTTGCGGATGAAGCCTCGGTTGAAGCAATATTTGAACGGCGCGGCAATTAGGTTTTTAAGTTGCCCACTTGCTGCTGTTTTATCTTTTGTAGAGTTTTATAATGATCTTTATTAAATTAGTTAATAAAGATTAGTTATAAACACATAAAGATCAGTTGCTTTTTAAATTGTACTTACAATTAACTAAATAAAATCACAATAAAATTGAGTATAATTGATAATTAAAATATATTTTTTAAATACATATGTTTTTTCAAAATTATTAAATGAATATTTATTAAAATACAATAACTCCCACACTTACGCTAAATATAATTTTATGCTACATAAACATAATTTTATATAAAATATTAGTAAATTCTATTAATTTGATATTTAAGTTCTCATTTTTTTTAAATAAAGCATTATTTTCATACATAAAAATCGGGATTAGTTTACTACTCTTTTACTAATTACTGATTCATCTGAAATTATAAAGATGCGGGAATCAGTGCAATTACTAATTTTCTTCTTTTCCTTATATTACTATTACTATTTAGATATATAATTGATATTGATTTGAAATATATATAATTAATTAATATCAATCTTTAAATATATGTAGATAATATTAATATTTAACTGTGAATAATCTATATTAGATAATGTTATTATTTAAATATATATAATTAATATTTTTGTTTAATTGTATGTGTGTGTTACTGCACATGTATAATTTAGATGAATTAATATATTATTTAAATATGTATAATTTATATTAAATAATAATATTTAAATACACATGATTTATACTATTATTTATTAAATATCTAATTGGTATTAATACTTTTGTTTAAATATATACAACTTATATTAATTAATATTATTTAAATATGTATAATGATATTAAATAATATTGTTTTTAAATATAAAAAGTCGAGTCTCTCTATAACAGAGAGACTCGACTGTATTTAAAAACAATATTATTTAATATCATTATACATATTTAAATAATATTAATTAATATAAGTTGTATATATTTAAACAAAAGTATTAATACCTATTAGATATTTAACAGTTTTAATACAGTTTTGTTATAAAACTCTATCCAACGAATTTCTCTATTTAACGAATTTTTTTAGGAACGGTCAATTTTTTCATGATTACATTGAAAATAATCTTCATATAGCGAAATATATATCTCCATTTAACGAATTTTTTCAAAAATATTCTTGTTCATAAAATATTCATAAAACGCTCCAAATTATTTAAAGATTTTTTTTTTTTTCTGGTTTAAATTTCATAGCTGCATTCCTCTACCTTATTCCTTATGTCCAAAAAAAGGCATTCACCCCCCCCCCCCAAGATTTTTTTTTTTTTTTTTTGCATGGTTACACTTGACATTGTTTTAGACAAGATGAGCATGTGTTCTTTGAAAAGATTGAAGCATTTGCTTGCTACTGGAGCGATTTGCAATTCTCACAAAGTATTCTAACATATAAAATTTTTCCACTGTCGTCTTGAAAATGTTGTTTGTTTCTTGGTTTGGATATTAAGGCAGGAATAAAGAAGGGATAGGTGGGAAATTGCAGAAAAGGTCTTATTTTACCATGTTTTCATCTACCTAAATTAACTCTCATTACTTTTATAGTTTAAAGTGGATGTTTGTTGTTTGTGGCGACTCGGAACATTTTTTGTTGTGAGAGACCATTTAAATGAAGAATTGCTACTAAATGTCATCTACGCTGGCGTTATCTTCTACTTTAAAGGCATTAAACTGCTTCTACGATAAACATAACTCTCTCTGATTAAGTAATAATTTTCAAAATAATCAATAAGACATAGGGAAAAAAAAGAAAGTGGCGAAAATGTTTGAGATTCGGGAAAAATTCCGTTAAATATTTCAAAAACTTAGATAAATATATTTTTTTAATTTATAAAAAAAATATTATAATTATTATATTATATTATATAAAAAAAAACTTATTTATAAAAAAAAAATATATATATTTAAACAGCTCAAAAACAATTCTGTTTCAAAATTTAAACATTAAATGAAAAAAAAAAAAAATTGCCGTTCGCTATTCAACGAATTTTTCTATATAACGAATTTTTTGACTGAATAGTGGATTTCGTTATATGGAGACTCGACTGTATGTAATTAATTGATAGTTTAACTTAAATACATATAATTTAGTGATGTATAAATTGATGATACACGTTTTAACAACAGTATTCAGTTTTTTTTTCCATTTAATCTAAGTTTGATTTTAAATCGATGACCAAAAGTTTTGTGTCATCAAAATCTGATGTTATAATTACATTGTACAAAAGTGTTAAGATTTATTATATATATATAGTTTCGTCTTACATAGAAATAAGAATTAATCCTAAATACTCTCTCGTGACAACGTTTCCTGTTTTTTATGTCTCTGAAAATTAATTTTAAATAACATATTTGCAATATTTATACCCAATCGATGACTATAAAAACAGAGTTCAGACAGAGTCAGTCATCTCATTATTATTATATACCATACTATACAGAAAGAATGCTTTAGTGCATTTCTTAAATAGATATAAATTACATTTTTGAAGTAGTGTAACATCACTCAAATCTACCACAAACGATTTTTCTCCCATTGTCCCTATAAATGCTACGCACTCAATTTTCACTAGGAAACATGCTGTAGTTAATTTCAATAACATGAACGAAATTTAAGTTTACGAGATTTACAGTACAGACTGACAAACTGAACTCATAGATACTCTTTTCAAATGTGTTTGAAAGAATTAAATTAATTTTTCACTGGGGTCCTGTAGGTAGACCCACTTCTGATGTCCTTTTAATAAAATGTGTTCGACTTTATTCCAATGATTTATTAAATTTTTTGTAGTTTCTTTGAAAAGCTTGTAAAATAATAAATAAAAGATTACGATAATTTATGCTCATTTGAAAAGAGAGTGAAATAAAGCATAATTCAATGAAAATAAAACGTCACTATAAATTAAACAGGGTAATAATCTGATGTGAGTAGTAAACAAGGCTTAGAAAATAGAAGTTTGTGTTTAAATCAAGTAAAAGAAAGAAAAAAATGAGTTTTCAAATAAGTAAACTACTACACAAAATATTTTAATGAAAATCTTATATTGCTTCAGAAAGGTGTTAAAAAAAAAAATCTAATGGCTTTAATAAATTTACTACACAAAAGTAAGACAAATTAATTATTATGGAAAACTAATGCCTTAATTAATTAGTGAAAACTGCAAATAAAGTACAAGTTAGGGTCTTCAGATATAAAGTGAATATGTTTGTAATGCAGGTAAAAGTTATGAGTAATACAGATCCCCTGTTTTAATTATTTTAGCTATCGTTATATTTTAAAATCAATCGAAAAAAAAAAAAAAAAAAAAAAAAAAGAAAAAAAAAAAAATTCAGAACACGGTATAGAAATGTATAAACCTCTCAGTACCGATAATTAAAACAAATGAACTCAGTTTTGAATTTAAGGGGTGGCCCATGGGGGACATCCCACCCGGAGCAATGAAATGCCTCCCCCCCTCCGGAAATTTTCATTTTTTAGGTTTTCAATGGTCAAAAACTGCAATGTCCCCTACGGAGCTAATGAAGTCCCTCCCGGAGAAAAGTGTCTGAATTCAACACTGAATGAACTACATTTTAAAAACAGTATTAAAATTTTCATGACATAAATAGTGTTTATCATTGCAAAATTACTAGTACAACTAAAGATTGTATAGTTAACTCGAAGAATAGTTTCATATCATATATACAGATATTAAAACAAACGGCCGTCTGCAAGTCAGATGTTCGTCAGCAAAACTGCTCCCTGCACGAAGCAAGAGTAAACAAACCGAGAAACAAATCCTTTGAAGCAGACGAATATTCCTAGCAGACCTGCGCGCCAGAAGTTGCGCGGATGAATTTGATGATAACGAAGACGCTAGTAACGTGCATGACACATACGTAGCGCGAAACTGTAATTAACGCCCTCTGGTTTGAAATGTCATAGAAACATATACGTGTTTTAGTTCGCACGTAGTAACGTATCAAAACCCGATGATTCATTTGTAATAACCCTACAATTAAAATTTACATTTCGTGAATTTGCTATTTAAGTTGAAGTTCTATTTTTTTATGCGAAATTTTCGATTTTTTATCTAATTTTTTAAACTTAGCGAAAACTTTTCTCAAGAACGAATTTCCTTCATTAAAAAAAAAAAAAAAAAAAAAAAAAAAGATAATCGTTTTTCAGTTTTTACCACAAAAAGTATAATTTTCATTGATTACTTTTTACAACTCGTGAAAAATAAAAAAGAAGCAATCAAAAAAATGACAGAAGCTCCAAAGGATTTACCACATTCTTTTTTTAATTTGGCAACCCGATTTGTTTCAAATGCTTGTGACCGGAGAAAAAAAAGTCGCTCGATTAAAAATTCGCGGCACGTCCCTGCTGGTACTCCTCCTTGCACATGACATATTATTATATTTTTTTCTTTTTTTTTCATGGAGAATATTAAACATATGTGTGAAATGTCAATAAGTATAATCCTAAAAGTATAAAGATAATCTCTTTCGTTTCGTTTGTGGCAAGAAAAAAAGAATCCTGTGATTGTTTGACCAAAGAAATAGAACGTCCCCTTAACCCGTTCGGGTCTGTCGTACTATTAATAATAAATGTCTTTTTACTGACAAGGAAGGTCTCCATACTGAGCACACTCAGAATTTTATGAAAAAAATACTAATTGAAGTACTTATGCATGTAATAAAGAATCAATCAAAATTAGCGGCGGAATCACAAAAGAAAATATGTAAAAAAAATAAAATATATTCGTATTTTGGAGTGAAAAGATGAGAGTCACTCGATTTGGCGAGCAGCCCTTTTCCTTTCCAAAAGCAAACGATTATAATGCAACTCAAAACTGTTGGATATTTAGAATGCGTGTAAAGGGTATTTAATGAATATAAACATAAACAATGAGAGACTTTAATATATACATAAATATACATATTGTATTATATACATATTATTACTTGTTAAAATAGTTATTTAATTAATCACTGGAAAAAATGTCTTCATATATTAAAAAAAAATCATTTTGAGAAAAATTATCTTCTTATATTCTAGCGTATTCAAAAAATAAAAGCCACATGTTTACATAGAAACAAAATCTAATCGGCAATTCTCAATTGGACGTTGAGCTTGAAACAAATTTAATTAATTTAAATTATGAATTTCGTTCGAAATCTCAAATTTTGATGAATAAATCAGAATATAAATATATATAAATATCGATATAACAAAATTATTCTTAAAACAAAATAAAACTTACAAAAATAAAGTTATTTAAATTAAATTTATCAAAACAAGTTCAACATGAAGCTTTTTTTTCCTTGAAGTGTATTTGACCTAAAGTATTTTTTTAAATTACATTCCATCGCCAAATAACGAAATTTTCATTATTTTTTTACGGTTACTGAATGGAGATATCGCCGAAATTTTTTTATAAACGTATATATCCACACGAGAAGAACATTCTGTAATTTTTTCAGATTTTTCGGGGTATGCCCGTATGGAGACCTTCCTTGTGAGTATTATTCTGCCTTAAAATTTACTTTTGTTATTACCTACATGTAGTAATGCATTACATGTATATGTATTTCTCATTAGGATTTCATTGTAACTGAGTCATATATTGCCTACGCGATGGATTAAACATCAGTATTCCTGGTCCAACCATAAACAAATTTCATATGAAATTTCAGTTTTACAATTTTCGGTACTGCAAATTTTTAAACTTCTAAACATCTCACATTTTCAATTTTTAGACCGTCGTATATTGAAATAAATGTATTTTTAAATGCAATTTGTTTGAAAGCTGTATCTCAATTTGTGTTTAAAGTTTTTTTTTTTTTTTTTTTTTTTTTTTTTTTGTCATGGCAACAGAAGTATTCCATTTCTGTTGAAAGTAAAAGGATAATAGTAGATTACTGTATCTTTTTGTTGACCACATAAAAAAAAAAAAAAAAAAAAAAACTGTTTTACATAATAACAGTGTTATATATTACGTACGCCTCTGATTAAACATGGACCAATCAGAAAACAAAACAAAATGTGGACACCATAAGGATTCAAATATGTCTCAGGTATCGTTAGATTGAGAGCAACAACCATTTTCCAAATGGTTAATAATTGTTTGCTAATTTTTCTTTGAATCGTTGGCAATTCTTTTATTTAAACATATATTTCTCTCTTGAAATTAAAAATTTTCGTGAGTTTTCTGAAGAAACAGCATGTGATGAAATATAAAAATACTAGGAAGATGTAATAGATGTTAGATTTCGCTGTAATTCGACATTTTCCAAGCATCTTCGAAAACTTTTTCTTAGTTTATTTTCATACGAAAATGAATAGAACAGTAAACAAAATAATTACATTTGTTAGATTTCAGGCAATGATATATTTGTTAAACTTCAATAAATCTATTTGGATGGCTAGTATTAACATGATTAACGCAAAAGTAATTTTTTTAACAAAACTGAAAAAAAAAATGGATCCGAAAGGGTTAAGAGAAAACACTGATATCCTGTGCATAAAAAGTATTGGCCATTTTCAATTTTCTTTTCATAAAAAGCAGAAATATTGATTTTCATTATGAAAGCAGCTTTCAAACTTCTTTTGAAACGGATTAAAATGATGATTCTTCATATACTGTGCTTATAGTTTATCGCATTACCGCCAGCTGCTTCTTGCCAGAGCTCATAAATAAAGATTTTAAAGTAGTTTATGGCATGAATCTTCACATGTTGAAGAAGCCCATTGTTGCGATAGATACTTTGAATTAATGTCTTTCATTGCAATCGTTTTGAAGCTTTGTTAAAGTTTTTAAATTCAATATTTTAGATTCGAGTGTTAATTGTCTTTTTTAAAGTGGTAAAATTTTCATGAAAATTGTTTTCTTTTTCTTCTTTTTTTTTACTTACCCATCATAAAGAGTGGATCTTGCAATAGTTTTGAAAATTGAAAAAAATTATTTGACTGATTTACACGCTTCAAACACTGGATATTCCGAAAAAAATATTTTTAGAAAAAAAATTGCCGTCCATCTGTTTGTGTGTCTGTCTGTAAACGGTCTATTCCTCGAACAAATTGAGATAGAGACTTGCAATTTGGTGTATATTTAGTAGTAATGATGAAAATAAATTTATTGAATATCAGTAATCTCGATTATCCGAAACTTTTTTTTTTTTGGACTCCCTAAATATTTGTTCGCATGAAAGGTACATAAAAATTTTCGATTTTTTTTTAATTTTATTTTAAGGAGTGAATGTAAAAGACAAAAAAAAGCACAAATTTGGCATAAAGAACGAAATCTATAGGTCGATACTATCGAACGAAATATATCAATTAGTTCCGAGATATTTGTAATCTTATTTTCCATATTCTTCGATTTTTCATGACCCTGTATTTCATTCGAATTTCAATTCAAAGATAGATTTTAATTGGATATAAAACGCATCCGACGCAATAAACTGTTAGTTAACATGATTATTATTGTTGAAATTATAAGGATATTTCTTTTACTATTTGATATCGTCGACAAAAAAACTGTAGCCAATCTACACTGTTAAAAATAAATCTGTGAATTCACGGTGAAACTACCGGCAGCAAAGTAGCCGAACTTTTACCGTTCCGCTAGTAGATTTTCCGTTTTGGGAAATAAATGAAAACTCCGTTTGAAGAAGCAGTAACTTTCTGTTACAAGGTTTGATTTTCAATGATAATAATTTAATATAATTTTTAAAATTAATGAATCGATTAATCGTTAAAGAATTCGAAATTTCTGAGTGATTTTAAGCTGCTATATTATTTTACTTAGGGGAGACTGGGGTACAATAGTCCACTTTTGTAAATTTTGACTGGTAACTCTTAAAGTATTGATTTTTTTTCTTTTGATCAAGTACATGCATGTTACCTATACGTTAAAGTTTATACTGCATCCACTCAAAAATAATAATTATGCATACTTTTTTAATATATTTTTTTAAATAGCAAGTGACAAAGTGGACCATTGTACCCCAATGCCGGGGTACAATGGTCCACAGCAAGGGGCTCTATGGACCACTTGTAATTTGAATAATAATATATCAGTATAGTTCATTTTTTAACAATAAGAAAGATAAACTATATCATAATGTTTATTCGCATTTTATTATTCATTTTTATTTATTTATTCACATTTTATTATTCATTTTTATTTGTTTATTTACTCTTTTAGCTCTAACTAAAGTAACATTTTTTTCTTCATTTTTTTTTATCATTAAGTCATTATACCGGTCGCAGATTGAACAATTAGGTTTGTTATCTTTACAATACATTTTACAGCCTGTTCCATAACTTCATGTGGCACAGAACCTCTATTAATTTTCCTAGGCTTGTTTCTTGGCATTGCTAAAAGAAATATGAAAAACTAGCCCGGTTGTAGACCGTCCTCAGCTATCCAATGAAAAAAAAATGTAAATATATTAAAATTTCAGCGAGATATTTAAAAAGAACGCCCCCATAGGCTTAACACTACCATCAGAGTCTTTTTCAGTGACTAGTGTGTGTGTGGGGGGGGGAGGGCTTAAGGGATTGCGAAGTGATCCAGAATGGAAACGTGAGTCAATTACGTCTGAAGTTAGAAAATAGGAATTACTTCGCGATACCAATTACATGGAAGATTTGTGAGCGTAGCTTAGCTCCTTTGGTAATAATAAAAATAAAATAAATAAAAACAATTTTTTCCGTTAAGTTTTTAAAAGTGATTTCAAATTTTTAAAATTAAATTTTAATCAAAGTAATTATTTTTATTACTTTTATAAATTTTGAAAAAATTAAAATTTGGTTTTTGTAACAATTATATTTGTTATTTTTGTTAAATGTTTTTCCGTTGCTTTTTATGTGATAACTGTTCCTTTTTAAATATAAATATTTTTATTTTATTTAAATATATCGTGTTATCCTCAACAACCCGCATTTTTTTTCAAAACTACAAGTACCAATTTTGACTAATGTAAATAATAATTTAAAAAAAAATCCAGTGCTGAAAAGGGTTTATTTTTAAATTAATTTTTTTCAAATAATTTACTACTATGGTTTAAAAATTTCTAATCAGCGGGTGGCCATGGCCATATTACCTGTAGATATTTTAGTAGTTAAAACCAAGGCTAACTTATCATAATATAAAGGCTTGTCATTCACCAAGTTTCCTTTGACCGCAGTACAGGGGGCGCTGAACTACATTATTTTCACGTTGGTAGCGCCATCTAATGTTAAAAACTGAAATGTTTTCCATTATTTCCTATGGGATTATTAGCAGTAGTATGCACCAGGTGGCGTTACATACGAGACAAAGTCATATAATAAGTTGGCAATTATAGGGACAATTTCAACAATAGATTTTCTCCTGAATGCGAGGCCTTGATATTATGATAAGGGGGCCTTGGTTAAAACATTGCGTTTCCAAATCATTGAGGAGAGGAGGGGGTTGGGGGGGGGGGCATACTGTCGAAAATCGCAGTGTTTAATTTTATGAATCTCGGTGCAAAATTCAAATAATTTATTTAATGATATAATTAAATAATAAAACAGCATTTTATTCTAAAAAAATGAAAGCAAATAAAATTTTTCTTTGCTATAGAAGTAATAAATAAATTTATTCAGACAACATTCAGTAGCTTAGTGTATGTTTGAAAGTTGATCAAACCGAGACAATGTTTATCGAACTTTATACCTTCTTTACTTAGTTATTTAAATCATTCGAATTAATAAAGAAATTATACGAGCTTAATTTTTTTAAACTGAATAAAATTATCTTCAGTTTAGGAGTCAAACATGACATAGATTAGTCTCCAGATTAGTCTGTGACATAGATTAGTCTGCAGAGCGTTGACACTTTAAGTCAAATGTCTGACGTGCTACTACAGTACTTGATAGTTCCCTCTCAGTTGCAAATTACTGCCTCATTTGAAAATTTAGCATTACAAAACAAAAATATGTTTTCTCACAATTGCAGCCATACAGCAGCCCTACCTCTTCATTCCCATTGAGCTGATACTGCCTCACAGTTGCATTTAGAAAAATCAAAAAGAGATCTTCTCTGTTGTACTTTGGTTGAACTTACCGAGTTTATATAATTTGTCTTTTCTTTATCTCTTTAAAATGCCTTTTAACTTCTTTCCACCCCAATAAAAAATATGTAACATATGAAATCTAACGTTCTATAATTCATCACTTGAGTTATATAATGGTTATGGAATAAAGATACCAATTTTTAATTTTTTGAAATTTTTTTTTTTAATTTATATTGCTGTTCGAATTTAATTAGAATAAAAATAATGTGTAAACAAAACATAGGCGTGGTAAAAGAGAAATAAAACAAATAACAACTAATTGAAATAGATTTACTTCTGGACAGGAACCTTATTTAAGCTTTTAAACATAGAGAATATAAATATGAATATAAACTAAGAGTTTGTTTTGTCACCATTATCCTTACAAGACAGTATTTAAAACCTATCAGCATAAAAAGCGATATAGAAATTCGGCAATTATAAAATTTTATACTTTAAAAAATAAGTTTCTAATAGCATTTCTCAAAAAGAAAAACTAAAATGGTATTTTTTCATTAATAAATTAATGTTTCTTTTAAAGTTTAATTATTTTGAATTTGTGAAGAATGAATTTCGCTATATTTTTTTCAAAATAATGAGAGAGAAAGGGAATACTTAATCTGGTATATAAATGCGATTTAGAATTAAACGTGGGATTTTTTTAAAAATCTATACAATGGCCGAAAATTCTTATAAAGTTGACCATAGCTATCAGCTCTTCCGCTTTTCTTTTGACCAGAAAAATTTAATAGACATTTTTTCCTTACTTAATCGGCGGAGTATGGCAATTTAAAAAGATAAATTTTACTCTATAATTTTTGTGATAGAAAAAAGCGTAAGATGTTGATACATTTTAACTGATA
This sequence comes from Maratus speculifer, assembly GCA_964019185.1. Taxonomy (NCBI): domain Eukaryota; kingdom Metazoa; phylum Arthropoda; class Arachnida; order Araneae; family Salticidae; genus Maratus; species Maratus speculifer. Next base: position 273,994,002 of record OZ025295.1, on the reverse strand, counting down.
TTTATACAATAAAAAGAAACACAAACTAAATGTAGATTCTGCCATTGCAGAATTCAGTTTCGCCTCCGATTAGGAAAAAAAATCGATGGAGGTTTTTTTAGAAGGGCAACCCCGTTTAGATTGCAATGAACTAACTTCATTTTTCTTGTGTTTATCAATATAATAGCAAACAGAACGGCGTGAAATACCCCATTGAATAGCAATTTTTCTCTGAGACATTGGGATTGCGGAATAATAAAGAGATACAATTTGACGTGTTACTTCTTCATTTACTAGATTCATCAAAAAGGGATTTTTTCTTTAGTTTAAACGCTTTTTTATAGACTCTGAGTAAAAGGAAATGCAATTTAACAATAAAACGAGTGGAATCCTGTCGAATTCGACGAATGAAATGTTTAAAAGACCCGATCGATTTGGTTAAAAAAAAAGCATTAAGTAATTACATTATTAAATAAATATATAATAAATATATTTACAAAGTAAATGTCAAATCTGCCAGTTACAATTTGCATGCAAATATTCGCACATCTTCAGTTAAAATTGTAATCTGAGTGCCGGCGAAATCATCCACTCACAGAAAAATAGTTTTATTTAAAAAAAAAAAAACTAATTTCATTTTTACTGTGACATTATTTTCACTAACTGAAGTCATCCGAAAGTAAAATCTCAATCTCAGTGTCCATAATGAAAAGAAATATTGAAATGTAATATCGGGTACTACTAGGTTATCACGTCGACCAAAAAATTATCGCCAAACTATAAGATTAAATGCCAATAATTGATGATCGTGAATGTTACATTCAATGACATTAAATACGATTCATGTGTTTAAAATGTCATTAAGTGATTTTTATTTCGCCTTTTTATTAATATTTTTATTAACCCTCCAAGCGTCTTGCAAATGGGTAAAATTGTAATGTTGTTTTTTCTGCATTTTGTTTTAACTGCTAATAAAATATGATTCTTTCAATATTACATAAAAAATCTTATTTAGGAATATAAATGTAATCCTTGAGAGTCTTAATCATTCTTCAATGCTTTGAAAATTCATTAAATTTGTAGAATTATAATATCTTAAACATTGCTTATATTGCAGTGAAACCTGGAGCTTAGTGTACGGAATATTACGGGACAAACGCTTAGAGGGTTAATATTCTACTAATTATTTGTTTTTTCTTTATTTAAAATACAAATTATGTCAATATGTATAATTTGGCTATTAGCTTGGCGATTTGTATAATTTGGCGAAATTGGTCGACGGGATAACATAGTAGTACCTAATATCGTTATGAGTAAAAATGCGATGTTTTAAATAGTGACGTCATTTTCTCTTCAAATGTTTTTTAAAAGTTACTGTTATTAGTAATATGAAAAAGCCATCCTTAATAATATTGTAATTCCCATTTATTTGGTTACTGAATGACATAATTTTCCTCATTTGAAATTTCTCTTATTTTGATTTAGACATTAATTTTTATCATAAATTATTTTCTGTTATTTTATTTACATTATTAATATTATTTCTCAGTGAATATAATTTTTTTAACCTCAATTAGTGCATAATTATACGCAGTCATTTTGGAAAATAAATATTTATTATCGAGAGAAATAATGTTGCCACCATTGTTGCCACCATAAATGTTGCCACCATTTTGAAGAAATGTCATGAAAAAGCTTTTAAAATTAAAAATAAAATATAAAAATGGAAATAAATTACAAAATAACTAAAATGGGCACAACTACAAATAAATAGCTTTCATTTAAAAAAATAATTATCAAAATCGGTTGAGTAGAAACTTCAGGGCTGATGACACGACATTTTTAGCTTGTCTGAAAGAAATAGCCTCGGAGGCTAAAATAATATATATCCTTTTTGTGCAATGATGCCACTCAAAGTTAAATATAAAGCTTTATAATAAGAAATATATATATCTAAATATATGACTAAAGAAAAAATAATAAATTTTTCCTGTCTACTTTACATCATCTGTATTTTTTTAATGAATTTTACCTTATTTAATTATTATATCCAGATACAAACTAATAGGTAGATAGATTTTTGTTTTTCTCATTCTACTATTTTATTTAAATTTAACTTATTATGGATGCATGTATGCGTAAGTGCAGGAATATTGAATTAACAAATTATATGAAATTAAAAAAAACCCTCAAATGCACAAAATATTTTGTTTACAAATTTTTGGTGTTCAATTTGTGTTCATTTTTAAATTTGAAAGCTTATATTATACAGATAAATATTTCAAAAATGCATTTCACAACATGAATCATTAATTAATTCACACCCAGAAATAAAATATTTTATTATTCTTAATTTGGGCTAATTTTTATGTTTGAAAGCATATATTATACAGATAAATATTTCAAAAATGCATTACACAACATGAATCATTAATTAATCTACACACAGAAGTAAAATAATTCATTAATTCTGAATTTCACATATAATATTTAACTTTTAAAAACATTTGATACAAAACTGGGATACAATGGACCATGGTTCATTGTACCCCAGTTTCTGATGGTCCATTGTACCCCATATGGAAGTTTGACAAAAACTTGATGATAAAAAAAGAAATTTAGAATTCTATTATTTTAGCTATAATAAATATAATAATGTATTGTCTTACCTTTTTATTTTGCCCAGAAATGTCTTTCAAATTAAAAATCTGTAATAAATAAATGAAGATATTTTTCACTGAAAATATTTACTTTTGCCTTACTCCTCCTGTGTCAAATCAATTATCAAGCATAAAATGGCTAAAATGTCAGCTATTGCACATGGTTTCAAACTTTTTTTACTACTTCATGACTGTCATATATATACAAAAATATGAAGCTTTCAAAAACAGAATTAATATCAAAAATAGGGGGTGGACCATTGTACCCCGTGGTCCATTGTACCCCAGTCTCCCCTAATTTATTTACTTTTTTTTTTTCATATTTTACCTCAAGCCGTCCTGAGGATCCAACTCAGCGGGCTGAGTTGGCCTCCTTACTGGCTGAGACAAAGCTGCTGATTGTGGCTTGAACAAAGTATGTCTTTCACGAGTTAGTGGGAAAATCTGTTGTGCTTTTTAAAGATTTCCTTTCAAATATATTCGTTAGAATATTTGTAAACGGTTTATTTTATTTTGTTTTAGCTGATGCATAATACTTATTATTTTTAAAAATCAATTTTAATTTTTTAACTAGTTTAAATAAAAAAAAAATCACTGTTTAAAATCACTCTTTTTTTTTTTTTTTTTTTTTTTTTTTTTTTGAATTAATGAATGAAAAAAAAATTATTCATTTTGTACAAAAAAATGTTATAGAAATTTTTTTGAAATTGTCGTACACTATTTATTTATTTATTTATTTATTTGGCTAATTAGTTAAAAGATTTTTTTAATAAAAATAAGAGAAAAATCAACAGTAAAAATGTCATTTAAAACGGATTTTTTATGTTTTCATTCTTTCATGACGCCAGCAAGATCCGAACCCACAATCTGTGCTCGCAGGGGATTAGCGGTCTGGTGCCTTGACCACTCGGCCACAGAGTAGAGGTTTGCACGGGCCCGGGCTTGGTCCGTGTCCCGTACCCGGCCCGGCCCGCGGGCCGGCGGAATCGTTTCGAATTTTCTAACGGGCCGGGCCGGCAAAAAAAATTGAACAGGCCAGACGGGCCGGGCCGGGCCGATAAAAAAATTTTCGGGCCTGCCGGCCCGTTCTGAAGATTTATGCAGAAACGATAAAGTATGAGCTATTTTCAACGAAAATGGTTTTAACGAGAATAAGTATAAATGTGGCCATATACTAGTTTGAAACCATCAATATAAAAATGCACAGTGTATCGGCATCGGAGAATTACATTATGTGCAACCCGTTTTAATATTTTTTTTAGCTGACTCATGCCGGTCCGAGATCACGCTTACATTATTTTTCTACATATAGATTGGCCGGACCGGTACTAGACTTAATTATTGGCAGAAAACATGATTTGTAAAATTATTAACAGCGATAAAGAACTTATGCTAGCTTAGTCTTCGGATATATACTTCTTGATGATTTTTAAATTAATTTGTCAATAATGCGAAAGTTTGACACATTTTCTGATTAATTTTAAATTGTAAAAGTATAAAAGTGATAAGCCTAACTATTGAAGGAATTTGGAATCGAATAGCGTTTTTCATTTTTGGTAAATAAAATACTTGTATAACGTTGTTGAGATATAATAGTTTCTCAAATGATTGCAGGTTTTTCTCCCTTTCCTTGCTATTGCTTCCGGAAATTCTATTCAAAAGGCTAATTATGACAGTATTTTATTTGTTTGCAGTATTCTTAAATTGCTTGTATCAAAACATGGATAATGCCATTCGATTATATAATTTCTGAATAAAGATATCTACTAATCTTATGCGTTTCTGAGAAAAAAAAAATGAATTTAGAAATGTATCAGAAAGGAGCTTCTCTGAATTTAAGAATGAATTTGGATTTAAATTCTATAATAAAATGATATAGAAATATATTTATAAATCTTCATTTATTAAACAGCTTCAAAATTAACGATGTTTTTAGCTTTCTTTCTTTTTTCGTTTATTATAAGCCATATTAATTTTTTAATGAATCTTTATGCGAATGTTGAAAGCCTAAGAATCTAAGTAATCATTAATGTTGTTAATGTGTATTTGCTGTAAAATATACTGTAAAATCATTCCATAGATATGTATGCAGTATTCTTTAAAGGAATCTTAGTTATATGATAAAAATCTGAATTTTTTAGAAATCGTAGAAATTGTAACGGGCCAAAACGGGCCGGACCTGTTTTCGCTGATTTTTTTATGGGCCGGTCCTAAAATATAAAAATTTAAACGGGCCGGGCCCGGGCCTGGACATTCCGGCCCGTGCAGACCTTTACCACAGAGCTCCCCACGGAACGGAGTGTCTCCTTTTTTTGTTTCTATTTCCATCCGTTTCGTTATTTTCAGGAAATATTGTGGAGTTTTCTGATTTTTAACAGAAAATGCCCTTTAGTTGTGAAAAGGGACTTTTTCTGTGAAATTCAGGAAAAAAATATTCGTGAATTTCAGAATTTTTTTAACGGTGTATAAGATGAAATACCTACAATAGCTTATCATAAATGTCGTATTCACTTGACATTAAACACGTTATACGTATTTGTTGCTTCATCGAGCTATTTTTACCTTCTTCTATCTTTACAAGAAGAAAGTATTGGATTCATGAAAATTTTCGACTTCCGGTTTTCGACAGATTTATACGTTTTAGAAGGTCCTGAACACATTTTGACTATTTTTAGAAAATGTCTGTCTGTGAGTCTGTCTGTATGTGACAAAAAAAATGTGGGCGCTCTATCTCAAGAACTAATGCTCGAAATTTAATAAAATTTTATATTCCGTTAGACCTTGATATGAATTAGTGCCTATTGGTTTTTGGTGAAAATTGGTTTGCAGGTGGCGCTGCTATACTACGTTTTTCATGATTTTCAAGATTTCTATATCTCAAGAACTAATGCATAGAATTTCACCAAACTTCAGATTATGTGACCCCTTGATATACATCGACGCTGATTAAGTTTTCGTGTAAATTGGCCATCAGGTGGCGCTGCTATGCCACGTTTTTCATGATTTTCATGATAGCTATATCTCAAGAACTAATGCACAGAATTTCCCCAAACTTCAGATTCCGCGATACCTTGAGATACATAGCCGCTGATAAGGTTTTGGTGTGAACTGCCCTATAGGTGGCGCTGCTATGCTACATTTTGCACGATTTTTGCGATAGCTATATCTCAAGAACTAATGCAGAGAACTTCATCAAATTTCAGTTTCTTTTACACTAGAATATATAACATAATTAGACGCTGATTACATTTTGGTATTAACCTTGCAACATGTGGTCTAGCTATGCTGCATTTTGCACGATTTTTCCGATAGCTATATCTCAACAACCAACGCACAGAATTTCATCAAACTTCAGATTTTGTTACAAAATGACATATAACATAATTACACGATGATTACGTTTTGTTATAAATCCTTCAACTGATGGTGCTGCTGTGCTATATTTTACACGGTTTTTTTTAAACTAGCTATATCTCAAGAACTAATGCACAGAATTTCATGAAACTTCAGATTCTTTTACACCATAACATAATTAGACGCTTTTTTACGTTTTGGCATAAATTGTCCAAGATATGGTGTTGCTGTGCTACGTTTTGCAAATTTTTTGTTATAACTATATCTCAAAAACTAATCGACGAAATTCCATCAAATTTCAGATTCTGTTAGGTCTTGACATCAATAGATGCTTATTAGGTTTTAGTATAAATTACCCAACATGAGCACTACTAAACTCATTTTCTCAGAATATTAATTAAATTTTGCGTTTTATGCTTTTCGGATACCAGAATCTCATTAGGCTAGGTTAAATGTTCGAGAAAATTCGATAGTTGGTAACTTTGGGGTCACCACGTTTTTTTTTTTTTTATATATATATATTAAAATGTACTTATCAGATAGAAGAAAGTTTCGGGATTGACACATCCAACTAGTTAATTCGATGTTCAATTTGTATTTTTATTAATCTTTTGCTCATTTATTTGTTTTTTCGTTATTTAAAATAAAAATTATGCTAATTTGTGTAATTTATATAATACGAGTATTTTGGCGATTTATATAATTTGTTGAAATAGGTCGACGTGATAATCAAGTAGTACCCGTAATTTCGTAATAAAGTAATTACTATATATCCGTAATTTCTATACATTAAAAATATTTAAATATACGTTTAAATTCCATTTTGGCGATGCAGTGGTTTTTATAAATATTTTACAAATGTTTTATTATCATCTATATATATTACGCTAGCGTATGTGGCACAAAAATCACGATTATTTATTAACTATTTAATGGCAATGTCCAAATGAAACGCATCTTTATGGTTACTGCGCAAAAGTCCTTTGGTAAGATTTAGGCTGTGGTATATTGGATTTATTTATGTTTTGTCCCTTCGCTGCAATTATAAAGTTTCAAAATATCATTATTTTTATTTTTTTCTGGTTTTTTTTACTTAAAAAAATAATGAACTTTAAACTTTATAGTTTCAAATTAAAGTTCTGTATTGCAAATGGAATGAGTAAAATTATTATATTATTATATTTTAAACAATTAATGAAATGCGAAAAAATGGCACGGGTACAATATTTAGCGATTTATTAATCTGCGCCAGGCAAGCATAAAAATACTGAGTTCTTGATTTATCAGCACAGATTTCATTAGGGATGTAGTGCAGAATATACGGGACGCATAACTTCTGGATTTTTTTTTAAGAAGCTTCGTATACCCTCTGTTTCTCAAATAAAGCATTAGCGTATACCCTATCTGTGAATGTGCATGACGTCAGCGTATACCTTCTGCCTATACCGAATACTTTCTGATTATTTTACGACTACAACACTGGATGTCATTTATGCACCACATTGGCGCGTTATTTTTCTGACGCCAATTTGGCGAAAAATTCGGTTTGAAATACCAGTTGCATAACATATTTTTAACCTAATTTCTATTATTTTAAAAAGGAAATAATAATAAATAAATAAAAATTTAGTTAATAATTTTAGAATAAAACAATTTATATCATTCTAAAAAAGAAAATAAAAGTAAACAAACAGTTTATTAATTAATAAATAACAATAGCTGGGTTATCTTGTAAGGCACATATAATTGTTACTTTGTTGCAATCACGACAGTGTGGTGCGTATATGATATCTGTGTCTATTTCTCTAGCGGAATCTTTTAATTTAGCAAAAAAAAATGCGCAATTAAAATAAATTATGAATAAAAGCAATATGATTTAATACTTAGTATACATTCAAAGGGAGACCAAACTGGTCGCCAAGGGCGGTTAGTATTTTATATTGTGCACATCCATGATGGGTAAGAATTACGGTGATCCCAAATACTAGTTTTTTAAAAAAGCTTTAAAATTGTTATCGTTTTCAATCGTCGAAAGAGCGTCGTGCCAATTATGGTAGAGAGAAAGGTGTTGTTCTAGCGACCATTGTGTTAGAAAGATCAGTGTCATAAGTTATCAAGAAGCAACATTAGACTCTCAACTTACCGGGATCGAATATTTCGGATTTCGGATTTATCGGGATGGTAAAAATTTCAGGTTTGCATGCATTTTATTATGATGAGGATATCATGGAAAACAATTTTATCGGATGAATAAAATGAAATTCGTACAGTAGACATAATTTTCAAAAAACAAATCGTGGAAGATTTGAGAAACTTATTATTTTTTTTAATTTGAATGAAGAAGCAATGCAACTATGGATTAACGAAGATTCAAAATTGGAATGGTATGAAGTTTTAAGTGACGATCAAATTATGTTGCGTGTCGCTTGTGGTTCAGAGGAAACAATGAATTTCGAAAAATGCCCTGATGAAGAAACTTTTTTAACTCATTCAAAATTAAATCACGGTGACTCATTAGTTCACACGGAGGCGTCACTTCATTACTTGGAGCAAGAAGATAACGAGATTTTCTCTTATTTTTATTTTGTGAGTAAATAAAATTTTATTTTGACGCCCGAACCCTAAGAGTGCTATAAAGATTGAGCTCGACTCCGTTTTGGGGCGAAGATTCAAGCTCGGGCTCAGCATCATGGATGAATCGAGATAAAATCGTCTTATCTCTAGCTTAAGAAGTTTCACCCGAAATTAAAACAACATCAGACGATTAATTTTGCTAAATTTTGCGATAAATTATATGCATACCAGTTCTACAGAAAAAGTTTTGTAGTACAACTCAGTGATGTATAAAAATTTCGATATATTTAAAATAGTGTACTATTACTCAAATACATTGCAAACGATTTTCCCCCCATAGACCGTAAAGTAACACAATTCTTTTGAGTGTCCTTGTAAATGAACCATTAATGCTATACACTTTATTTTAAATAACCAACATATCACGTAAGCACTAATAACATGTACTAATTTCGTGACAACAGAAGCGTAGCCATGGAGGGATATGGGGAAAGGAGTCTACCACTCCAATATTTGTGAACTTGGGAAATTTGAGCTTGGAGATGGGAAATTCTAGATTTTTAAAATACCTTTTTCCTTAATAAAAAAAGGCAAAATGTAAATGATTTTATTTTTGTTGTTATTGTTGTTTGTTTTGGTGATTTGTTTTGTAATTGTAAACAAGTTAAATAATCAAAATATATAAAATAGGGTACTACTAGGTTATCCCGTCGACCAAAAATTTATCGCCAAACTATAAGATTAAATGCCAATAATGGATGACCGTGAATGTCACATTCAAGGACATTAAATACGATTCACGTGTTCAAAATGTCATTAAGTGATTTTTACTCGATTTTTTATTTGCTTTTTTATTAATGTTCTACTAGTTATTTGTTTTCTCGTTATTTAAAATGAAAATTATGTTAATATGTATAGTTTGGCAATTAGTTTGGCGATTTGTATAATTTGGCGAAATTGGTCAACGAGATAACAGAGTAGTGCCTAAAATACTGCTAGATTCAATCTGCTATTGTGCTTCTCTATTCTATGAAAATATTATGCATCCATCAGACCTTAATTTGTCTATTCCTGTCTCTCAATAGCTAATCCATTTCGTTTATTTCCTCCAAAACTTTCTTCCTTATTCACAATTTCAAAATAATGTCAGTAACTCGTATTAAGAATCATTGACATTATTTTCATATGAAAAACGATTATGATTATCGTTTGCAATGAATTTCTAAACCTTAAACTAATGCTGGTTGACTCAAAGAAAATTTTACATCAAAAAGGGTCACCTCCTATAAGATCTCTAAAAGTAAAAAATAAAACAAAACTTCTAATAAAAAGATATCCTACTGTCACAAAAGAAAATCGGACAACGAATTATTCATTTATCTTTCGATTGGCGCTACAGCAACCGGTAGTTGCCAGAGTGCTTATACAAGATTTTAGTCGCTGTCATTAATGCTAGACATCATGCAAATATCACAATTTTTTTTAAAATAGCATTCTATTCTAATACACTAGAAAAAGAAATCACTATGGCTCATTCCCCTTCATTTTGATATCAAATAGTGTAAAATAAGGTGAAATCGTATTGTAACACATATATTGCACATATCATTTGAATTTGAAATTAATTTGTTTCAAATTGGGAATTTTTTTAACCCTCATCCCCAATAAATATCTGCCGCTATGCCCCGGCGTGGCAATCTCCCTAAATTTGCACGAATTTAGAGCACAGACGGACGGACAGGAGGACAACAAACCTAAACCATAAATACTTTTCAACTATATTGGAAAGTAATAAAAAGGACTTTAACCTATATCATATGTATCGGAAGAAATTCAGATTAGCAAAACCTAGTAACAATAATGTCTTGAAACGATTATTTTATTAAACGTTTCTTTTATCCTAAATGACTAGACGTTTTTCTAGCGATTGAAAACAATCAGCAATTATTTCTCTGAAATATTTTTAAAATATTTGTCTTGAGGGACCAAGATCTTAGTTTTTTGTACTTATCTTTTTCGGAATCGTATGTTGATAACACACCCGAACGCATCAATTCTTTCATGTAATGATTGGTAGAACTGATTTTATTTGTCACGATGAAAGCTTTTAGTGGAACATTCAGCCGTAATTCAATTCAGCACTGCGCAAGGGATTAAAAGACATATTTCATTTTCATTAGCCTTTTACTTTCTTATGATTTAGGTGATAGACATAACAAAAAATACTACTTTCCCAGAATTTTTTTTTTTAAGTACCTTTTTTTGCATTTTTTTTATGTATGTAACATGTTTTTAGCAATGAAAAAAAATGTTCTAATAACAATATACCAGGTACAGTCGAACCTCGTTAACATGAACACGCTTAATGCGAACTACTTTTAATATGAACTGTTATCACAGTCCCCTGTAGAAACGAATATAAAGATTTGATACTGATAACATGAATTACTGTTAATATGAACAAAATTTTGATTCCCCTTCAGGTTCATGTTAACGAGGTTTGACTGTGTTTCAAAAGTTCGGTAGAAAAGTAAAATGAGATTTAAAAAAACAAGTTGGAAAATGCGGGTTCAAATGAGGTGCGTTCGTACTATAAGGAAGTTTTAAAAATATACAGATCTTGGTGTAATAGTATACAGTACTTCGGATACAGTAGAATATCCGAAATTTTTTGTGTATCCCTGTAAATATTATCTTCTTTCTATTGTACAGTAAATAACTTATAGTAAACCTCAGCAACGTATACAAATTTCATAAAATGTGAAATAGTTTAATTTATTGAAATTCGCCCCAAACAAATGTTTCTTCCTATACTATTATGTAATGGAATACTTTTGCGTGACCATGTAAATTAATAAGAAATATTTTTTGCACCACAGATTGTACACAATGTATAATTCAGTATATACTTTATAGATGTATATCAATTTTATTATGTTCGAAAGAGTGAAACATGATTAGAATGCACTCGAAACAATTTTTCCCATTGGCCGTAGCGTAACGAAATACTTTTGATTGTCCCTGTAACTAAACTATGCATCTGATTTTCATAAAATTTGAAATGACTCGACAAAATTATACAAAATTATACATTTGAAATTTGAAATTATTCGGTTGTGTAGTTTTTGCTCTGTTATATGCGAACAGACTGAACGACGACTATAGGTGCTACGTATTTACATAATTAGAAACGCACCTGAAAAAAAGATGTAAGAGTTGGAGACAGATGTATTTTATAGATAAATATTCATCGCATTACGTAATTTTGTATGACACCAACAAAAAATTAGTTCAAAATCAAAGAATAGAGGGCGCTACTGCAGATAATTCCATGTAATAATTCCATATTGCTAATATTAAGCTAGATTTGGATACAAAACCATTAGAAAATAGTGAATCTACACATTTTTGTATCCAAATGTAGCGTTGTGTGTAAAATATGGAATTATTACATGGGATTATCTGCAGTAGCATCGCTCTGCTGTCAAAATCTTGAACTTTTTTTTGTGTCATACAAAATTCCGTACCACTCTGTTTATTTATACTCAAATCGACCCATATATCTTTTTTATAGAGTTTTACTTTTGAACAGAACTCTTGAAACATCTAATATTTGAATACATGAGTTATTAGTATTTGAGCAAAAATTAAAGGAATTCATTAAATAGTCATCTATATATATTTAGTAACAATATAAATAAAATTTAAAAAAAAATCTAGAAATTCTAAACAGATAAAAAGAATTGAAAATGATATAATAACAAAGGACGAATAAATAGTAAAAAGGAATATTTCTGCTGAAATTTAAAGCTTGTATTATCACAGGGAAAAATAGCATAGTGATTGTGTTGCTGCTGCCATTTCTTCCCATTCGCTGATTTTTGAAGACACTTTTTATGGTATATCTAAATACACAATGATGTAAAAGTAACAGAAAAAATAAAAATTCAATAATTAGAAATATATGCATTAGATCGATGACGTTTTCGCATAAATACCATCAAATACCAAAATACCAAAAAATGGAGAGGTTGTAATGCTGTTTTCTCTATATAATTTTTGCTAAAAAAGAAAAACAATTCGGAAATTGCAAATCAAACGAAGTAAATGAGTTGCATTCGTACTATAACAAAGTTTTAAAAATATTCAGATATTGATTTAATACTATACAGTACTTCGGATATAGTATTGTATCCGAAATTTTCTGTGTATCCCTGTAAATACTTTCTTCTTTCTATTACACAGTAAATAACTTGCAGTAAACATCGGCAATATATATCAATTTCATAAAATCTGAAGCAGTTTAATATAATTTAAACGCGTCCCAAACAATGACCCCCTATGTTATACGGTAATGGGATACTTTTGTGAGGCCCTGTAAATAAATAAAAAATATTCTTTGCACCACAGATTGTACAGAATGTATATTTTAGTATATATTTCACAGATGCATATAAATTTTATTATGTTCGAAAGAGAATAACATCATTAAAATACACTTGAATCTTTTTTTTTTCATTAGCTGTAATGTAACGTGATACTTTTGATTGTCCGTCTAATTAAACTATGCATCCGAATTTTATAAAACTTAAAATAACTCGTCAAAATCATACAAAAATTATGTATTTTAAATTTCAAACGATTCTGTTGGATAGTTTTTGAGTTGTTATATGCGGACAGACAAACGGAGGGATGGACAGAGTGAAAAACGACTATGGAGGTTATGTATTTATATATTAGTTATAAACGCATCTAAAAGTTATTTTTTCCAATATGATGTAAAACATTTTATTGCGTAAAGGCATATAAGTCTTAAAGTAACGCTAGTAATAATATTTCTTCTAAATAATCGAGTTTCTTTTGTCCTAAATGACCAGAAGTTTTTCCGACGATTGAAAACAAAAAGCAACCACGTTGCTGAAAACTTAGTAAATGTTTGTTTCTAGGAACCAAGCTCTTAACAAATTTTTATACGTGTCGTTTTCAGAATTATATGTTGTTAACACATCAGAACACACCAATTTTTTTTTCTTGAATGCTTGGTAGAGTGATTTTATTTGTCACAATGAAAGCTTTTAGTAGAACACTCAGCTGTAATTCAATTGAGCATAGCGCAAAGGATTAAAAGACATATTTCACTTTCATTAGCCCTTTCACTTTCGTATGATTTGGTTCATCGATATGAGAAAAAATGCTTTTAGTCAAAGAATATAACTTTTCCAGTAAAAAAAAAGTGGAATTGATCTTTTTGTTTTTAATATTCAATGTATGAGTAATATATATATGTGAGCAAAGTAAAAATTCATTTTAAGGGGAATCAGTACCTTTGGAACATTAAAAAAATCGATTTTTTAAAAATTATTTTAAATAATTATTCTATTTAAAATTGCAATTCTGTGAACCTCAACTATGTTAATGGATTGTTATTTAGATTCGTACCCTGACCCTAGCTTTTTTTCTACCATTGTTGGGTATTTGTATTAATTGTGTTCAAGTCTGTTTTAATACATGGTGCAACAAAAAAAGTATCGTCAAGATTTTTTTTTTGCAATAAAATCAAATTTTATTAATGGAAAACATTAAAGAACAATATTCAATTATTCAATTCGTTTCAAAATGACTTCCTTGCGCGCGTTTGCAAAGCTACGAACGCTTCCAAAAACGTTTGGCCAAGACACGCATCTTCTCTGGTGGCAATTGGTCCCATTTCCGGCGTAGTGATTTCTTCAGAGACTCCAAACTTTTGTGGGGCTTAGCACATGTCCTGGTCTGCAAAATGGATTTATGCTGTAATCCAGAGGTTCCCAAAGTGTGCTCCGCGGAGCCCTTGGGGCTCCGCCTAAACTTTCCAGGGGCTCCGTGATGTTCCAGGAAAATAAATAAAACATGAAAGAAATTAGCATATCGCAAATGAAAGATTTTCAGAAATTTGTGTGGTTCAGAAATAAATATAACTGAGTTAAAGGATACAATACTGATTAATCATTTTGCATTATATTTGTATCTACTTTCTGTATAATATTTTTGGTTTGAAGTGCTTTATTTCATGTTTCTGCATTTAATGTGTTTTAAAAATTCGATTTAAAATAAGCCACAAGAAGTAGCATTCTGAATCGAATGCACAACGTGTATCGAAACGGAAAATGCCCACCAGTGTTAACTCTGCTTGTCGAACAAAAGAGAGAACAGTATTGTACTTTGGAGCTCCACCTATTCATATATATTAGTCATACTTGTTCTTTTTCGCTGCCTCTGTTTTTGATAGCTCTTGAATTTATGACAGTTCTGAATGATGCCATAAAAATAGTAAACTTTATAAAATCAAGACCACTTAGTAGTGCACATTTCAAACTAATTTGCAAAGATATGGGAAGCCTGCACCAGTACCTGCTGCTGCATACTGAAGATAGTTATCCCGAGGAAAAGCGTTCACACGTTTGCTGGAGCTGCGTGCAGAAATTGAAGACTATGACAGATCACGACCCTGAATTAGTCACAATTTTAAACGATGAAGATTAATAATTTAAATTGGCATATTTGGCAGACATTTTTAGTAAAATGACGGAAATGAATTTATCATTGCAAGGAGAAAGTGTTACTGTTTTTGATGCAAACTCTAAAGTGTTGGCATTTAAGAGAAAACTTCCCTTCTGGTCTAAATGAGTGGAAAGACTGATATAAGTTGCTAACTAAAATGTTATTAAATGACCATAACATCAATTTGGAAAAAAAAATTCAGAAAAGTATTCAATGCATCTCGAAGCTATGATAGAGACATTTGGGCATTACTTTCCAGCTGCTCAAAAAAAATGCTAGAAGATTTTAAATGGGTACGAAATCGATTCATTGTAAAAACAAAACTACACAGCTTAAGCTCTGAAGAATTCGAACTCTCATTGATTTAATACCACAAAGCGATCTCGTAATCTCTATTTAAAGAAAGTGTATCACTGAATTTTGGTGCCATTTGACAGATAAATACAAAATCTTGTCAGACAGAGCAAAATTAATTTCACTCTTATTTTCAACGACACATCTGTGTAAAGCTGGATTCTCCTTTTAAAGAAGTATAAAAACAAAATACAGAAACCGGTTAAATGCAGAATCAGACATTCGCTTCCTATTATCGAAAATTGTACCAGATATCAAAAACTGTGCAAAAAAAATTTAAACACATTTTCAATACTAAACTTTTATACATTATTGTTGGCCAAACTTTATGCAGAAAAAACAAAAAAAAAAAGCTATCGGCATTTAATATTTGTATATATTGCATATGGTAGTGTTTTTATTTTTGGAATTTTAATTTCCTTAAACTAATTATTTTATTTTTACTAAATTTTACTTATTTAAATCTTTTATCCTAGTTTTCAGAATTGTATTTAATTTTTAAAACAATACATATCGCTTAAAACTTAAAAAAGAAAAATCTTGTATCATTTAAAATCTCTCACTAGATTCATTTGTGTGTAATGTGTGTATATATTTCTTTTATTTTTATATCTTTGTTTTTTTTTTAATCTGTTTATTTCATTTGCATTAATTTTTAATTGTTTAAAATTTTTTATACTGTTTTTCTTAGTAAATTAATGTTTGTCACGGAAAACATATTTTTTATTGCATCTTCAATCATTTAAAGCCCCTCATTAGATTCATATTACACTTGTGTATACTGTGTTGTATAAATATTTCTTTTCTTATATGTAAATTTAAATTCTTTAATCTGTTTATGTTATTTGGATATTTAAAATTTCTACACTTTTCTTTTTATTGTACAACAATACTTGTCGATTAAAACGTTCCTTTTTGCATTATCTTGAATCATTTAATAAGCCCATCAATTAGATTCATTTGATATTTATATATGTTGTGCATATAGTTTTTCTTTTCGTAACTTTAATTGCTTTAATCTATTTATTTTATTTTTATAATTTTTTAATCATTTAAATCTTTTACGCTTATTTACATAAGTGTGTTTAATTTTATAAGCAATGTATATTGCTAAATAAGTCTTTTTTTTTTTTTTTTTTTTTTTTTTTTTTTTTTTTTAGTATCATGTATCATTTTACAGCCCCTCTTTAAAATTTCTTTTAATTTGTCTCTTGCACATTTTCCGATCGGTCGGAAATAAGTCTGTAACAATTTTTAAAATATACATTGGTTCTTTGCATTTGTCATCACACTAAGAATCTAAAATTTTTCTCAGCTCCACCCCTTACTTGCAAATGAGTACCCGCCCTGATATAAATTTAATCCTACCCATATATCCCATTTTGTTAGTAAAGTTTTTCTAATAGCTGCAGCTCGTTCAACACGTGTAGTTTTCAACAGCATATCTGTTTTGGGACAAAAACAATGACGAAAAAACTTTTTTTTCATAAATATAATTAATAGCTGAATATTTTAAACAAAAAATCCAAAAAAGTTAACAATTCTGCACCTAACAATACAGCTTATAGATTTTGCCCCGCCCACTTAAACAGTAAAACGATGTTATGTTAGATTAATTTTAGACACGATTATTCAATCGGCTTGTCTAGCGGGCGGGACTGTGTTACATAATTACCTATGGGTGAGTACGCATTTTTTTTTTTTTTTTTTCGAGTAGCCAATTGGAATTATACAGAAGTATCTCTCTGAAAACGAAAATTGTACAACTTACCTTTTATTTGTGTGTGTGCGTGTTTTTTGCTATAAATAATAATTTTATATAAGCCCCAATGTAATGCATAATCCAAACATGGTTACCATTTTGATTTTTAATTCGGAGTTTACACCGGAAATCTTAAAAAAATATTTTTTATTTTGAAAATGGACGTCAACTTCGGCTTCGGCCTTATTTTTTTAGCTGCATTTGAAGAAAACATCTCGATTATACAAAGTAGGTATTTTAAAACAAAGAAGAGGGTTTTAATCCTTATTTTTAAATATTTATTTATTTATTTATTTGTATCCATTATTTGTAATAATATATATTAATTGTAATAATAAATTATTTATTTGTAATAATATATTTATTGTAATAATAAATTATTTATTTGTAATAATAAATAAAACTGTAAAAGGAATATATAATAGAAAATTTGATTTTTAAAACTTATAGCATGAATTCAGAATTTCTGCATCCTGAAAGGGCCAAACTGAGAACCATGGTCCAATGTTGGAAATTACTGGCTCGGATTTTTATCCAGCAGATTTTTCTGTGCGTCATTGGTATATATATATAAACATCACTTTGTAAACCACAGAATATCGTTGGGTTCAGGGCTCCGCCTCAGAAATTCTTCCCAGAAAGGGCTCCGCGAGCCCAAAAGTTTGGGAACCGCTGAATTACAGGGCCACACAAAAGTATTCCACTACATAATGCTATAGGGGAAACATTGTTTGGGGCGTGTTTTAATTGTATTCAACTATTTCACATTTTATGAATAAGATCTACGTTTCTGAGGTGTAATAAAAATTACTTTCTGCATATTTACAGAAACACAAAGATTTCGAATACTATACTGTATCCGAAATGCGCTCTACTATATCAGTAAGATCTAAATATTTTTAAAACTTCATTATCGTACGAACGCACCTCATTTGCTACGTTTACATGCAATTTCCAACTTGTTTTTTATATGTGATTGTCAGATGTCAAACCATCGTGCACAAATTTTGGCGTTATATAGCCTGAAAAAAAGAGCAACAGTGCGGTCGCTCGAACTCTCGGTATGGACCCGGCTACTATTTCCCTTGGCAATCAAACTATGCAAGGATCTAAGAAATGGTGGCCGCCGTTCAGGAAGCAGCTGAAAGCGCACCACGAACAACCGAAAACTGGTTCGAGAGCGGCTTAGGAAATTCGAAGGTCTTGATGCGAAAAATCGCCCATGATATTGGAATCAGTGACTGATCGGTTCGGCGAACAGCCAAACTGTATTAAATACGGTGCTGTATTTAATACGGAAATACAGCAATTTCCAAAATATCGCGTCGGTACATTTCTTGATCGATTTTGACTCTTTAGTTCACGAAGATTAGTGGAGTCCTGCCACTGGTGCAAATTCCTGATTGTTGTAGGCTTATTCGACGATGATTAACTTCTCATCCATGAAAAGAATGCGGTCCCATTCAAGAGGTGGATGTTGACGAAGAAGTCGGTTGCATCCTCAGTGTAAACATATATTTATGATTACACTGAGATTGCATCTTTCGGGTCGTACGCGCTTGTTATCGTCGGTGAGAAGTTCAACTTTTAATAGCTTGTATGGCTTTAAATGAAGATCCTCTTTGGCTGTTCGCCGAACCGATCAGTCACTGATTCCAATATCATGGGCGATTTTTCGCATCAAGACCTTCGAATTTCCTAAGCCGCTCTCGATACAATTTTCGGTTGTTGTTGGTGCGCTTTCAGAGGCTTCCTGAACGGCGGCCACCATTTCTTAGATCCTTGCATAGTTTGATTGCCAAGGGAAATAGTAGCCGGGTCCATGCCGAGAGTTCGAGCGACCGCACTGTTGCTCTTTTTTTCAGGCTATATAACGCCAAAATTTGTGCACGATGGTTTGACATCTGACAATCACATATAAAAAACAAGTTGGAAATTGCATGTGAACGTAGCAAATGAGGTGCGTTCGTACGATAATGAAGTTTTAAAAATATTTAGATCTTACTGATATAGTAGAGCGTATTTCGGATACAGTATAGTATTCGAAATCTTTGTGTTTCTGTAAATATGCAGAAAGTAATTTTTATTACACCTCAGAAACGTAGATCTTATTCATAAAATGTGAAATAGTTGAATACAATTAAAACACGCCCCAAACAATGTTTCCCCTATAGCATTATGTAGTGGAATACTTTTGTGTGGCCCTGTAATTCAGTGGTTCCCAAACTTTTGGGCTCGCGGAGCCCTTTCTGGGAAGAATTTCTGAGACGGAGCCCTGAACCCAACGATATTCTGTGGTTTACAAAGTGATGTTTATATATATATAATACCATTAAAAGTAGACAAAATTCACCAATAAATTTTATCAATAAAACAATAAACCAAAACGAAGAATTTGAATAGAATTGATTTATAAAAAAAAAAAAAAAAAAAAAAAAAAAAAAAAAAAAAAAAAAAATAGTGAAACGAGTATATTTGAATAAATAAATAAATAAAATAAAATGAATACAAAGGAAATTTGTAGTCCACAGAGCAGAATCGTCAGGCCCCAATTGCTCTTTATATATATATATATATATATACCTATGACGCACAGAAAAAACTGCTGGATAAGAATCCGAGCCAGTAATTTCCAACATTGGACCATGGTTCTCAGTTTGGCCCTTTCAGGATGCAGAAATTCTGAATTCATGCTATAAGTTTTAAAAATCAAATTTTCTATTATATATTCCTTTTACAGTTTTATTTATTATTACAAATAAATAATTTATTATTACAATAAATATATTATTACAAATAATGGATACAAATAAATAAATAAATAAATAAAAATAAGGATTAAAACCCTCTTCTTTGTTTTAAAATACTTACTTTGTATAATCGAGATGTTTTCTTCAAATGCAGCTAAAATTATAGTTACGAAGCCGAAGTTGACGTCCATTTTCAAAATAAAAAATATTTTTTTAAGATTTCCGGTGTAAACTCCGAATTAAAAATCAAAATGGTAACCATGTTTGGATTATGCATTACATTGGGGCTTATATAAAATTATTATTTATAGCAAAAAACACGCACACACACAAATAAAAGGTAAGTTGTACAATTTTCGTTTTCAGAGAGATACTTCTGTATAATTCCAATTGGCTACTCGAAAAAAAAAATGCGTAGTTCTAGTCACCCATAAGTAATTATGTAACACTGTCCCGCCCGCTAGACAAGCCGATTGAATAATCGTGTCTAAAATTAATCTAACATAACATCGTTTTACTGTTTAAGTGGGCGGGGCAAAATCTATAAGCTGTATTGTTAGGTGCAGAATTGTTAACTTTTTTGGATTTTTTGTTTAAAATATTCAGCTATTAATTATATTTATGAAAAAAAAGTTTTTTCGTCATTGTTTTTGTCCCAAAACAGATATGCTGTTGAAAACTACACGTGTTGAACGAGCTGCAGCTATTAGAAAAACTTTACTAACAAAATGGGATATATGGGTAGGATTAAATTTATATCAGGGCGTGTACTCATTTGCAAGTAAAGGGTGGAGCTGAGCAAAGTTTTAGATTCTTAGTGTGATAACGCTTTTCCTCGGGATAACTATCTTCAGTATGCAGCAGCAGGTACTGGTGCAGGCTTCCCATATCTTTGCAAATTAGTTTGAAATGTGCACTACTAAGTGGTCTTGATTTTATAAAGTTTACTATTTTTATGGCATCATTCAGAACTGTCATAAATTCAAGAGCTATCAAAAACAGAGGTAGCGAAAAAGAACAAGTATAACTAATATATATGAATAGGTGGAGCTCCAAAGTACAATACTGTTCTCTCTTTTGTTCGACAAGCAGAGTTAACACTGGTGGGCATTTTCCGTTTCGATACACGTTGTGCATTCGATTCAGAATGCTACTTCTTGTGGCTTATTTTAAATCGAATTTTTAAAACACATTAAATGCAGAAACATGAAATAAAGCACTTCAAACCAAAAATATTATACAGAAAGTAGATACAAATATAATGCAAAATGATTAATCAGTATTGTATCCTTTAACTCAGTTATATTTATTTCTGAACCACACAAATTTCTGAAAATCTTTCATTTGCGATATGCTAATTTCTTTCATGTTTTATTTATTTTCCTGGAACATCACGGAGCCCCTGGAAAGTTTAGGCGGAGCCCCAAGGGCTCCGCGGAGCACACTTTGGGAACCTCTGGATTACAGCATAAATCCATTTTGCAGACCAGGACATGTGCTAAGCCCCACAAAAGTTTGGAGTCTCTGAAGAAATCACTACGCCGGAAATGGGACCAATTGCCACCAGAGAAGATGCGTGTCTTGGCCAAACGTTTTTGGAAGCGTTCGTAGCTTTGCAAACGCGCGCAAGGAAGTCATTTTGAAACGAATTGAATAATTGAATATTGTTCTTTAATGTTTTCCATTAATAAAATTTGATTTTATTGCAAAAAAAAAATCTTGACGATACTTTTTTTGTTGCACCATGTATTAAAACAGACTTGAACACAATTAATACAAATACCCAACAATGGTAGAAAAAAAGCTAGGGTCAGGGTACGAATCTAAATAACAATCCATTAACATAGTTGAGGTTCACAGAATTGCAATTTTAAATAGAATAATTATTTAAAATAATTTTTAAAAAATCGATTTTTTTAATGTTCCAAAGGTACTGATTCCCCTTAAAATGAATTTTTACTTTGCTCACATATATATATTACTCATACATTGAATATTAAAAACAAAAAGATCAATTCCACTTTTTTTTAACTGGAAAAGTTATATTCTTTGACTAAAAGCATTTTTTCTCATATCGATGAACCAAATCATACGAAAGTGAAAGGGCTAATGAAAGTGAAATATGTCTTTTAATCCTTTGCGCTATGCTCAATTGAATTACAGCTGAGTGTTCTACTAAAAGCTTTCATTGTGACAAATAAAATCACTCTACCAAGCATTCAAGAAAAAAAATTGGTGTGTTCTGATGTGTTAACAACATATAATTCTGAAAACGACACGTATAAAAATTTGTTAAGAGCTTGGTTCCTAGAAACAAACATTTACTAAGTTTTCAGCAACGTGGTTGCTTTTTGTTTTCAATCGTCGGAAAAACTTCTGGTCATTTAGGACAAAAGAAACTCGATTATTTAGAAGAAATATTATTACTAGCGTTACTTTAAGACTTATATGCCTTTACGCAATAAAATGTTTTACATCATATTGGAAAAAATAACTTTTAGATGCGTTTATAACTAATATATAAATACATAACCTCCATAGTCGTTTTTCACTCTGTCCATCCCTCCGTTTGTCTGTCCGCATATAACAACTCAAAAACTATCCAACAGAAAAAAAAAAAAAAAAAAAAAAAAATAGTGAAACGAGTATATTTGAATAAATAAATAAATAAAATAAAATGAATACAAAGGAAATTTGTAGTCCACAGAGCAGAATCGTCAGGCCCCAATTGCTCTTTATATATATATATATATATATACCTATGACGCACAGAAAAAACTGCTGGATAAGAATCCGAGCCAGTAATTTCCAACATTGGACCATGGTTCTCAGTTTGGCCCTTTCAGGATGCAGAAATTCTGAATTCATGCTATAAGTTTTAAAAATCAAATTTTCTATTATATATTCCTTTTACAGTTTTATTTATTATTACAAATAAATAATTTATTATTACAATAAATATATTATTACAAATAATGGATACAAATAAATAAATAAATAAATAAAAATAAGGATTAAAACCCTCTTCTTTGTTTTAAAATACTTACTTTGTATAATCGAGATGTTTTCTTCAAATGCAGCTAAAATTATAGTTACGAAGCCGAAGTTGACGTCCATTTTCAAAATAAAAAATATTTTTTTAAGATTTCCGGTGTAAACTCCGAATTAAAAATCAAAATGGTAACCATGTTTGGATTATGCATTACATTGGGGCTTATATAAAATTATTATTTATAGCAAAAAACACGCACACACACAAATAAAAGGTAAGTTGTACAATTTTCGTTTTCAGAGAGACACTTCTGTATAATTCCAATTGGCTACTCGAAAAAAAAAATGCGTAGTTCTAGTCACCCATAAGTAATTATGTAACACTGTCCCGCCCGCTAGACAAGCCGATTGAATAATCGTGTCTAAAATTAATCTAACATAACATCGTTTTACTGTTTAAGTGGGCGGGGCAAAATCTATAAGCTGTATTGTTAGGTGCAGAATTGCTAACTTTTTTTGGATTTTTTGTTTAAAATATTCAGCTATTAATTATATTTATGAAAAAAAAGTTTTTTCGTCATTGTTTTTGTCCCAAAACAGATATGCTGTTGAAAACTAAACGTGTTAAACGAGCTGCAGCTATTAGAAAAACTTTACTAACAAAATGGGATATATGGGTAGGATTAAATTTATATCAGGGCGTGTACTCATTTGCAAGTAAAGGGTGGAGCTGAGCAAAGTTTTAGATTCTTAGTGTGATGACAAATGCAAAGAACCAATGTATATTTTAAAAATTGTTACAGACTTATTTCCGACCGATCGGAAAATGTGCAAGAGACAAATTAAAAGAAATTTTAAAGAGGGGCTGTAAAATGATACATGATACTAAAAAAAAAAAAAAAAAAAAAAAAAAAAAAAAAAAAAAAAAAAAAAGACTTATTTAGCAATATACATTGCTTATAAAATTAAACACACTTATGTAAATAAGCGTAAAAGATTTAAATGATTAAAAAATTAAAAAAATAAAATAAATAGATCAAAGCAATTAAAGTTACGAAAAGAAAAACTATATACACAACATATATAAATATCAAATGAATCTAATTGAGGGGCTTATTAAATGATTCAAGATAATGCAAAAAGGGGCGTTTTAATCGACAAGTATTGTTGTACAATAAAAAGAAAAGTGTAGAAATTTTAAATATCCAAATAACATAAACAGATTAAAGAATTTAAATGTATATATAAAAAAAGAAATATTTATACAACACAGTATACACAAGTGTAATATGAATCTAATGAGGGGCTTTAAATGATTGAAGATGCAATAAAAAATATGTTTTCCGTGACAAACATTAATTTACTAAAAAAAACAGTATAAAAAATTTTAAACAATTAAAAATTAATGCAAATAAAATAAACAGATTAAAAAAAAAAACAAAGATATAAAAATAAAAGAAATATATACACACATTACACACAAATGAATCTAGTGAGAGATTTTAAATGATACAAGATTTTTCTTTTTTAAGTTTTAAGCGATATGTATTGTTTTAAAAATTAAATACAATTCTGAAAACTAGGATAAAAGATTTAAATAAGTAAAATTTAGTAAAAATAAAATAATTAGTTTAAGGAAATTAAAATTCCAAAAATAAAAACACTACCATATGCAATATATACAAATATTAAATGCCGATAGCTTTTTTTTTTTTGTTTGTTTGGTTTTTTTTTTCTGCATAAAGTTTGGCCAACAATAATATATAAAAGTTTAGTATTTAAAATGTGTTTAAATTTTTTTTGCACAGTTTTTGATATCTGGTACAATTTTCGATAATAGCAAGCGAATGTCTGATTCTGCATTTAACCGGTTTCTGTATTTTGTTTTTATACTTCTTTAAAAGGAGAATCCAGCTTTACACAGATATGTCGTTGAAAATAAGAGTGAAATTAATTTTGCTCTGTCTGACAAGATTTTGTATTTATCTGTCAAATGGCACCAAAATTCAGTGATACACTTTCTTTAAATAGAGATTACGAGATCGCTTTGTGGTATTAAATCAATGAGAGTTCGAATTCTTCAGAGCTTAAGCTGTGTAGTTTTGTTTTTACAATGAATCGATTTCGTACCCATTTAAAATCTTCTAGCATTTTTTTTGAGCAGCTGGAAAGTAATGCCCAAATGTCTCTATCATAGCTTCGAGATGCATTGAATACTTTTCTGAATTTTTTTTTCCAAATTGATGTTATGGTCATTTAATAACATTTTAGTTAGCAACTTATATCAGTCTTTCCACTCATTTAGACCAGAAGGGAATTTTTCTCTTAAATGCCAACACTTTAGAGTTTCCATCAAAAACAGTAACACTACATCCTTGCAATGATAAATTCATTTCCTTCATTTTACTAAAAATGTCTGCCAAATATGCCAATTTAAATTATTAATCTTCATCGTTTAAAATTGTGACTAATTCAGGGTCGTGATCTGTCATAGTCTTCAATTTCTGCACGCAGCTCCAGCAAACGTGTGAACGCTTTTCCTCGGGATAACTATCTTCAGTATGCAGCAGCAGGTACTGGTGCAGGCTTCCCATATCTTTGCAAATTAGTTTGAAATGTGCACTACTAAGTGGTCTTGATTTTATAAAGTTTACTATTTTTATGGCATCATTCAGAACTGTCATAAATTCAAGAGCTATCAAAAACAGAGGTAGCGAAAAAGAACAAGTATAACTAATATATATGAATAGGTGGAGCTCCAAAGTACAATACTGTTCTCTCTTTTGTTTGACAAGCAGAGTTAACACTGGTGGGCTTTTTCCGTTTCGATACACGTTGTGCATTCGATTCAGAATGCTACTTCTTGTGGCTTATTTTAAATCGAATTTTTAAAACATATTAAATGCAGAAACATGAAATAAAACACTTCAAACCAAAAATATTATACAGAAAGTAGATACATATATAGGGTGGGCCGAAAAAAACCTTTTTTCGATTTTCGATTATGGCAGGTGCGGAAAAGTGGCTACTGGTGGCACTCAGTTCATACAAAAAATTTGAGATTTTTTGGACATTTCCTTACCCTGCCGCAAATGGCTTGAAGTTTTGCAAAAATGTTCATTTTTGAACTTTTTTCGAAAAAAATTAAAAAATGTTAAATTAAATTTATTTTAGTTGTATTTACTTGAAACGGCATATCTAATGTACCAAATGTTTAAATAAGATCTGATCATGCATTATTTAATATCTATGTGTATGATAACTTAGGCTATTTTTATAGCTTTTTCGCGTATAATAGGCAAAAGTTGTATTTGTTTGAATCGATCGTTAGTTTCTGTATTATTTATGTTCCTTGGTCTTTTTTATATATTTTCTATGTGTCAAACGTCATATATTTGGGGGAAAGACAGCAGTAAACTTCAAAAACAAATCTGGAATGTGAGAAAGTGGTGAAGCAGGACTCAAAGCGCGCGCAATGATTCGTCGTAATACTCAGGGAGTGAAGGACGAAATAGTTGAGAGCCAAAATGCGATAAGGATTCTTATTATTTATCTTTGCTCAGTTACCTGCGATATTTGTTCAGTGTTAACGTGAAACCCTTTTGTATTCATATGCAGTGCTTTTTGGGTCGTTTAATGTGCCATTATAGTGTTTTGTTCGTTTTATTACAACGAGCTTAGAAATGGCTAGTATAAACGGCCATGACAATGCAAAGACACGCGATAGCGTGAAAAGTCACTCTTTGGGGGCATCATGCATATTGAAAGAATTGCAATTGCCAACTTATGCTGATAATCATGCGCCACTATTACTGGTTGCTTCACCATGTAGAAGTTGTGACAGCAGAGGATACGAATCTCGTCATCGAAAAAAACAAAGTCAGAAGAGAGGAATAGAAACTTGGAAAGAAATACAGGCAGAAGAAGTTATTGAAAGAAGGAAAATTAAAAGCATATTTTTTGATGGTAGAAAGGATAAAATTATATTCAGAGGAAGAAAAATAACAAGCAGCACCGTCGAGAGAAAGGCGAGGAACACATCACCGTGTTGTTTGAACCTGGTTAGGAATACTTGTGTCACTTGATACCTCGTTTCGTTACCTTGATACCTCGTCAGTTCAGAAAAGTCTAACTTGTGGTGACTTGGAAGATTGTATAATGATTTTGCTATTTCTTTTCCGTGATCGGAACAAGGTATCAAGTGACCCAAGTATTCCTAACCAGGTTCAAACAAAACGATGATGTGTTCCTCGCCTTTCCTTCGACAGCGCCGCTTGTTCTTTATTTCCTCTGAATATACTTTTATCCTTTCTACCATCAAAAAAATTCTTTTAATTTTCCTTCTTTCAATAACTTCTTCTGCCTATATCTTCTTTCCTAGTTTCTATTTCTCTCTTCTGACTTTGTTTTCATCGATGACGAGATTCGTATCCTCTGATATCACAACTTCTACATGGTGAAGCAACCAGTATTAGTGGCGCATGATTATCAGCATAAGTTGGCAATTGCAATTCTTTCAATATGCATGATGCTCCCAAAAAGTTACTTTTCACGCTGTCACGTGTCTTTGCATTGTCATGGCCCTTTATACTCGCCATTTCTAAGCTCGTTGTAATAAAACGCACAAAATACTATAATGGCACATTAAACGACCCAAAAAACACTGTATATCACCACAAAAGGGTTTCACGTAAACACTGAACAAATGTAGCAGATAACTTAGCAAGGATAAATAATAAGAATCCTTTATCGCATTTTGGCTCTCAATTATTTCGTTCTTCACTCCCTGAGTATTACACGAATCATTGCTCGCGCTTAGAGTCCTGCTTCACCACTTTCTCACCTTCCAGATTTGTTTTTGAAGTTTACTGCTGTCTTTTCCATAAATATATGACGTTTGACACATAGAAAAAATATAAAAAAGACCAAGGAACACAAATAATACAGAAACTAACGATCGATTCAAACAAATACAACTTTTGCCTATTATACGCGAAAAAGCTATAAAAATATCCTAAGTTATAATACACATAGATATTAAATAATGCATGATCAGATCTTATTTAAACATTTGGTACATTAAATATGCCTTTTCAAGTAAATACAACCAAAATAAATTTAATTTAACATTTTAAAATTTTTTTCGAAAAAAGTTCAAAAATGAACATTTTTGCAAAACTTCAAGCCGTTTGCGGCAGGGTAAGGAAAGGTCCAAAAAATCTCAAATTTTTTGTATGAACTGAGTGCCACCAGAGGCCACTTTTCCGCACCCGCCATAATCGAAAATCGAAAAAAGTTTTTTTCGGCCCACCCTAATATATATTGCAAAATGATTAATCAGTATTGTATCCTTTAACTCAGTTATATTTATTTCTGAAGCACACAAATTTCTGAAAACCTTTCATTTGCGATATGCTAATTTCTTTCATGTTTTATTTATTTTCCTGGAACATCACGGAGCCCCAAGGGCTCCGCGGGGCACACTTTGGGAACCTCTGCTGTAATTTAATAATAAAAATTCTTTGCATCAATGATTGTACAGAATGCATATTTTAGTATATATTTCATAGATTCTTGCCAATTCTATTATGTTCGAAGTGAGATTATGAGTGTAACATCATAAAAATGCATTTGAATCTTTTTTCCCATTGACCGTAATGTAATGGAATACCTTTGGTTATCCCTGTAAATGATCTATGCATCCGACTTTCACAACATTTGAAATGACTCGATAAAATTACGTAATAATTATGTTTGAAATTTCAAACGATTAAAATGCATTTGAATGTTTTTCCCCTTTGACCGTAATGTAATGGAATCCTTTTGATTCTCCCTGTAATTGATCTATGCATCCGATTTTCATAACATTTGAAATGACTCGACAAAATTATGCAATAATTATATGTTTTAAATTTCAAACGATTAAAATGCATTTGAAACTTTTCCCCCCATTGACCGTAATGTAACGGAATCCTTTTGATTGTCCCTGTAATTGATCTATCCATCCGATTTTCATAAAATTTGAAATGACTCGAAAAAATTATGTTATAATTAGGTATTTTAAATTTCAAACGATTCGGTTGGGTAGTTTTTGCGTTGTTATATGCGGACGGACGGACGGACAGACAGACAGACGGACGGACTGAGCGACAACAATAGGTGCTACGTATTTACATAATTACGAACGCACCTAATAAATAAAAATTATGCAATTAGACATACTAGTACAGAAAAACAAGAGCTATCCAATTAAAAAAAAAACTAAAATTAAACAGGTTCAAACAATCGTGTTAAAACAACAAAAACCTTAATAATGTTTTATTATTACTATTATTTATTTATTTTCAATAGCAATATCCAGGTTTGACACTATATATAAATTCTACACCCTTTAATTAGCCTAAATCCCACTTTTCAAACACTTGGCCACGAGCAATTTCTCCGTGGTCCGCCAGGTTGTTGGCATTTTTCCTATGTTTGATTCAATTCTGGTTTAATAAAAAAAAAAAAAATACATTTTGCACGAACACACACTTGCAAATATTGCAATTCTGCCAAGTTTGAGAACGTTATTATTCAAAATATCTATCACTATTACCGAATATTAATCTTCGCCCTATTTAATGATAGAAATTCTATTATTAAATAAAGAGAAGATTTACTTGTAAAAATATTCTTTTGTACAAAATATTTGATTTTTTTTAATTACTATTTTTACAGGATAAATAAAGTTGGAGGTGAAAAAATTTTACATCATTTTTGATAACAAATGATTTTAAATTTTTTCTGGCGTGTGTTTTTATTTTTGCAATAAGTAGCTTTTAAAAGTTGCATTTTTCTTTTTTCCTCCTTTCTTTTTTTTTCTTTTTTACAAGGATGTATTTTTAATGCAAAGTTTTCATTTTTATGCGAAAGATATGCTTAATGTTTTTTGTTAATGTTGTTCGCGGCTTCGTATACATTGCTTCATTTAGCCCCCAGTATTAATCAAGTTTAACATGCCTGTTTAAATCCAAATTTTTCATGAAATTCGAAGGATTCTATGAAATTGATTATTTTAGGGTCTGCATTCAGTTTGAAGTTCCGTACTCGATTGTTAAATTGCTATAAAACGACTTTGACACTTCTATTAATGCATTATTTTTTGGCAATAGAGCAATTTCACTTGCTTAATATGTTTTGACTCTTGCCAAGCAATGTTTCAATAAAATGAGTAATACATATACAGTCTCAGCAAAAAAAAAAAAAAAAAAAAAAAAAAAAAAAAAATCTTGACGCTTGCGATTTTCGACGTTTTGTTAAATAGCTAGAAATAAACAGAAAGAATTATTCTAAAATTCCAGGTGTGTAAACAAAATAGAACACGTCATATATTTTCATGAAGAGTTTCGTGAACCCTTCAAAACTAATGAAGCAAAAGAGTTCAAACTGCAGATTATGATTCGGTGGCTTATTTTAATAAACTCTGTTCTTTATATGAATATAGCACGCAAACTCGTAGAGAAATTAAGATTTTTATAAAATCAGTCCCAAATTTTTCCAAGTTTTTTGCTTATAATTTGCAAAGTTCTTCATAAAACACAATGTTCTTTTCAGAAAATATGACAATCAACATTGTACATAACACCCTGTAATCAGAATTAAAAAATAATAAAAAATTTATGACAAATGAGCAGATTTACTAAATATTTTTTTACTGCGCATGCGCCAACGCTAATAAAATTTCAATTGCATATTCTGTTAGTTAAATGTATAGAGCAACTTTTATGAAAGTTTCAAAAATATAGCTTGAAAATTCTGAAAATTATCGTCGATAGAATAAAATATAAATCCGTTATTCCCAAAATAAAGCAAAAAAAATAAGGAGCTGTATCCAAACATAGTACGTGTAAAATTGTGTAGGCACTATTCAATGAAATATGGATACAACCCCTCATCTTTTTCCTTCATTTTGAGAATAACGGATTTTGATCTTATTCTATCGACGATAATTTTCAGAATTTTCAATCTATGCTTTTGAGACTTTCACAAATGTGTCTCTATAAATTTAACTAACATAATATGCAAATGAAATTTTAATAGCTTTGACGCATGCGCAGTAAAAAATGATTTAGTAAACCTGCTCATTTGTCATTAAATTATTATTATTATTTAATTCTGATTACAGGGTGTTATGCACAATGTTGATTATCATATTTTCTGAAAAGAAAATTGTGTTTTGTGAAGAACTCTGCAAATTACACGCAAAACACTTGGAAAAATTTGGGACCGTTTTTATAAAAACCTTAATTTCTCTACGAGTTTACATTCTACATTCATAAAAATGAACACAGTTTATTACAATAAGCCACTTAATCATAATCTGCAGTTTGAACTCTTTTGCATTATTAGTTTTGACAGGATTTTCCAAAAGATATTCGTTCTGTTTCAATTTTTTGACGGTCCCCTGTTGGATTTCGGGGAAAACCCTTCATGAAAATATATGACGTGTACTATTTTGTTTACACAGCTGGAGTTTCAGAATAATTCCTTATGTATATTTCTAGATATTTAGCAAAACGTCTAAAATCGTAAGTGTCAAGATTTTTTTTTCTCAGACTGTATATATATATATATTTCAAAGTTATGCTTTTCTGCACAACATAACATTCTTTAAACCCTCATTTTGACGTAATTTAATCATAACTCGAAACTACTTGGAAGAAAATTTTGAAATTGACAATTTACATAAAGAAGAAAATAATAGGGTAACATCCCCAGTAATTGGCATGCACCAGTGATTGGCACATCCTACAAACATGTCCTAAAATAAGATTTATATCCAGTCTTTTAAAAATGCAAGACCATATACCAGTTATATGCTCATTTACGTTAAAGATTATAACTTTTCTTATGCTACTAGATGACAATAGTGACTAGGAAAGAGAAACAATTATGGCTTGTATGAAATTAGCCATTTTTGTTGCAAATGCTTCTTCTTTGATTTAAGGAAGGCATGCTTTTCAACTCATTATTATATGATTTATAATATATTTTAAATTTTAATTGACAACAGTTTTGTTTAGTTAAAAAGGGTTACTTTAATTGTGTAAAAGTATTTTCGACACAAATATTTGGATTTCTGAATTAATGATAGATGCCAATTAATGGTGCTTCAATTTTGCTAGTTCCAAGTAATTGGCACCTATTCCAATTACAAGGAATTCGCAAGGAATTTGAGATTAAACCACTTATTTTGGAAGTACTTTTAAAGTTATAGACTAATTTTGTTTATCATTTGTTTTTATTTAAAAATATGAAACATTATCAGTAATTGGAATCCATTAAAACTTCATACGACAATTACTGGGGACAGCATGACAATTACTGGGTATTAATATAAGTATATTGTATTGTTTTAAAGTGTTCACATTTCAGACTAATATACTGATTTCTTGCTCTCAAAAACCTGAAATGTGGCATCTTCATCTACAGTAAATTCATTTAAAGCGATTAAACCATATGCAAAATGTAAAGTTTTTTTTAAATATAAACTTGTGCCAATTACTGGATCACAAGGTGTCATACATTGGTGCTCTAGGTGCCAATTACTGGTGATTTCAGCAACTTTTTATAAATATATTTTTATAAAAATACTTTTTCAATTTTTTTTTTTTTTTTTTTTTTTTTTTTTTTTTTTTGCTTTTAGTGGGCAAAATAGATGCACAGATATGCATTCTTTGATTTAAAAATATTTCCAAGTAAATATCTTATTTCTTTGTAATGAAAATTGAAGTAAGTTTAAAGACAAATTCTTAAAGTGCCAATTACTGGGGATGTTACCCTACATGTAAATTTATCAGATTTGTAGGTTTCCATTATTTTTTTTTTTCAAATATTAATTTTATAATTCATAATACATATTTTTATATTATTTTAAGTTTAATGTATTTGTAATTGGGTTATTTAGTATTATGATCACACACAAAATTATCACATTAAGATTATAATTTTAGGACACATTAATAAAAATTTGAAAATATAATGTAACATAAAAAGCTCCAGTTTTTTATATTTATAATTCTATCATCCAAATGGCTTGAAATTTCGTTTTCAGGCATAGTTTAACCAAAGATTTAAAATGTGTCATTAAATTTAAGTGCTGCTATTTAAAAAACAAAGCTATGTCTGATTTTTATTTGCAGATAGCCTTTAAGCAAATTTCATATAAAGCATTTAAAAATAAACTTAATTTTCAACCATTTGGTATCAGAAACTTTCTTTTATTATAATTAATTGTAAAGTTAGTAGGGATATTTACTTTTTTTATTGTAACTTTAATTATTGTAATTATTTCCCACAAAAGAAATTACAGAATTAAGTAAAGCTTTCTTTGTATGCCTAGAAATATTAATTCGGGAAAAAAATTCTATTTGAACGCAAAATAAATTTTCAGAGCACCACAACTAGACAACACGGAGCTTACAAAAAGAAAATAAATAAATAAAAAAATGCAAAAACCAAGAAACAAATGGAAAATTTTAATCAAACAATGCTTTTGTTAATTAAACAGACAAAAGCAATGAAAAGAGCAGTCTAGACTTCGTAAGAATAGAAAAGCTCATTTGTAAGTAAAATTTTTTAACCCAATTTTTTCAACAACAGTTAAAAAATACCATAAAACTTTAAGCTCACATATTTAAAATCTTTAAACCAACATTTCAAAAGTTTAAAATAAACTTAAAATCAACGAAATAAAAGCTCATATATATAATATACCTATATCCGATTTCTAAAATCAAAAGTAAATCTTTATCGAAGAAAGATTTTCTTTTTATTCTTCAATTGTTGAGGGAAAAAGTGCCTGTTTTTCATTTATTTTTCATTGTGAAAAAGTTTTTAAGCTTTTAAATGAAGAACACTTTGATGTAATTTAATTTGTCTGTCTCCCATTCATACCCTATGACAGGCGACAACTCGCTTTAAAATTGCTCTTTTATAGGATTTGTAGACATAAAAATCTCTCAAAGAGTTCGTAAGGGGATTAGAAAAGTCTGAAATGACGAAAATTGACTAAAGAACGAAGCAGGTAATTAATTTAGACTATTACTTCCTTTTACATTTATTTTTTAGAGTTAAAAAAAAAAAAGCTGTTAAATTGTCGATAACAACTAAAGTTTTCATATTGTTCGACAAAATTATGCTTGCTAAACTACTATAACACATTAAGTCGAGATTATAATTAACCATTTTGAAAATTATTGTTGTTCTGCATGAAAACATGAGAGCAGGAAAACATAATGGTAAACCTATAAATCAACCTCTAAAATCGGGTTTTTATGGGTTTTCCACTAAGATATCACTTGTCAGAACGATTGCGTTTTAATATGCGAATCGAGTTTTAACTAATTCTGTAATTTTAGCCGTCAACTTGATGGGATGATTGTCTGCGCTGCCTCCCCCCCAGTCTATTATTTTAAACACAATTTAATATTGAAGTCGGACAAAACAGTTCACTTAAAAAAAAAAAAAAATGTAGTATCAAAAACTATGTGTAGCAGTTTAACTACCTTTCGCCGGTACATTTTTAGCGTGCTGTTTTAGTGCGCAGTTTTAGTGCGCTGTGTTCAATCGCTTTTTATTACAGTCCTCCTCACTTAATCGGGTAACGGATAATCGAATACCCCGCTTATTTGAATAAAATCCTCCGGAACCAATTTTATCCATTGGGCTAATGTTATTTTCCCCGCTTTACCGAATACTTTAGACGAAATGACCTCGCTTAATAGAATAACAACTGAGTGAGACAATTTAAAAAATGGGTGTGAAAAACACGTTTCCATGGGAATTTCCACCACACTTTTTGTCATTATCGATTCTTACACAAAAAACTAATTTCCAGAACTTCCATCATGGATTTCGCCTGGTACCAGTACAGGGGATTGGTCAAGTGAGCTCTTTTCCTTGTTCTTTTTTTTTTCAAATAAATTTTAAAAATGGAGAAATAAATTGGACAGTAATTTCTATTAATATTGAATTTTGTTTACTTCCGTTTGTTAAAGGACATTTTTTTTCATTTTTTCCATTTTTACAGATATTTTTAATGGAGACACTAATTTTTTAAACCAGTTCCAAAACTGAAATCATCCTCATTAAAAAAAAATAAATAAATAAATAAAATAAACCATAAAAATCGAAAAAGTGAAAAACGACGACGCCCTTTAAACAGATCGATCTCAGCTATCCATTGCAAAAAAAGATCATTTAAAACTTTTGAAAAGCGGTAGAGATATGCTTATAAATTTCTTCTATAGGATTAGCATTTACGAGCAAATCCTTTCGCGTGACTGAAGTAGCCCTTAATAATAATGTATTGTCAGTTAGGAGCTCAAGATGGTAATTATGATACCATTCGAAAAATAACTCGCCCATTTTTTACTCTAAAATTTTACATAAACCACTTTATCTATTTTTTAAACCTGTATAAATTACGGGAATTTAATTTCTAATAACAAAATTTGGTCCCAATTCATAATATCTGCATTAATTGTAATGTAAACCAAATGCATGTACTTATTGACATTGAACTAATGCGTATTTATTTGAATTATTTTACTTTTAACTCAGTTTGCATTGTTCTATTAAAGTTTTTAACGATTGTCTTACTCTGGTAATTAAATATACTGTATTAAACAATTTTGTCATTTTATTACACCTTAAATATTACATTCATATGCCTCCCCGTTTAATCAAATACCTCCCTTAATAGAATATTTTTTCTGGAACCGTCAATATTCGTTTAAGCGGGGACGAGTGTATTTCAGCAAATTTGAAAAATGGTTATTTACTTCGGTCTAGAGATATCTGAATCTTTTTGATGCCTGGTTTTTATTCATCTTCTGACTGATCCATGTTTAATGTCCAGAAGTGAAATACTTGTGTTGTCATGATGAAAAAAGTATTAAAAACTACAAAAGAGATAATAGCTGAAAAACAAATTGAGGTACAGCTTTCAAACAAATTGCTTTTAAAAGTACATTTTTTTTCTCTATACAGGAGTGAAAAAACTGAAAATGTACGATGTTTAGAAATTTAAAAATTTGTCGTGCCGAAAATCGTCCAAATGACTTTCCATTTAAAATTTGTTTATGATTGGTCCAGGAATAATTAATGTTTAATCCATGGCATACGTTATACATAACTCTGCTATTACGTAAGTCACATTTTCATCATCATAAAAATTATTATTATTATTATTATCGGGTGCGTTCGTAATTATGTAAATACGTAGCATCTATAGTCGTCATTCAGACCGTCCTTCCAACCACCTATAACGGAGCGAAAACTACCCAACCGAATCGTTTGAAATTTTAAATGTATAATTGTTGCATAATTTTCTCGAATCATTTCAAATATTATGAATATCGGATCCATAGTTTAATTACAAGAACAATCAAAAGTATTCCGTTGCATTACGTCCAATGGGAAAAAATAGTTTTAAGGATATTTTAATCATGTTACACTCGTTTGAACATAATAAAATGGATATGCACCTATGAAGTATATACTAAAATGCGCATTCTGTGCAATCTGCAATGCAAATAATGTCTTATTCGTTTACAGGGTCATACAAAATTATTTCATTAGATAATAGTATGGGGGAACACTGCTTTGGGCGTATTTTAATTGCATTAAACTATTAAATAGTTTATGAAATTGATATAGTTACTAAGGATTACTATAAATTACTTCCTGTATAATAGAAAGCAGATAGCATTTACAGGGACACACAGAAAATTTTTGGCTACTATACAGCATCCGAAATACTGTGTAGGGGAGAATGGGGATGAATGGGACAATTTTTACATTTTTACTAATAACTTAAGCTGTATGCGGTTGTTAATTTAAAAAATATTACTTAAAGAATACTTCAGCATTTAGCAACTTATTGACTTACTAATTTCAATAAACAATTGTTTTTTAAATTTTTAATAATTTTTTTAACATGTATGCATACTGTCCCATTCATCCCCATGGTGGGGATGGATGGGACAGTTAAAAAAATTATTCTAAACATATTTTATTTAAAAACTGAGGGATACATTTTATTTTACTACATATGGACTGAAGCTAATATCAAATGACAATAGTCTTTTAGTTCTGTCTAGGCTTTGATAGTTTCATAACAATATCGTCCAGATTAACAAAATAAATTTTTGGTGGATCAGTATAGTAAAATAAGGAATATTAACCTTTTTCTCAAGGATTGTACTTGAAGGTTATCATTATTGTTCTGTAAAACCCAAACAACGTAATAATAAATATCTTTTTTCACATATCTTTGTTTGGAGAAAGTCGTCTTTTATTATGATATCCAAGCTGCAAACTTGGTGGTTCATATCACTTGAAATCATGTTCAAATCACTTTCATCTTCATCATGAAGTGATAAATTGTCAGATTCATCTTCATCAAGAAGTGATAAATTGTCAGATTCATCTTCATCATGAAGTGATAAATTGTCAGATTCATCTTCATCATGAAGTGATAAATTGTCAGATTCATCTTCATCATGAAGTGATAAATTGTCAGATTCATCTTCATCATGAAGTGATAAATTGTTAGATTCATCACTACTGCCCATACCTTTACCAAAAATATTTCTTGAAGGCAGGCAATTCATTTTTCTTGGTCTTTTTTTTTTCTTTACAATTTTATTTTCTAAGCATTCTTTTTCTGGTGTATCGGTTAGGACACGACTGTAGCCTCGTTTTCTCCTCTTAACTGGTTTCTAGGTAATGACAAAATGTAATTTTATTTATTATGGAATAGCCCTGGTAATGAATGAGACTGTCCCATTAATCCCCATAAACACTATCCCATTCATCCCCATAGCCACATGGTTATATAAAACAGTGATTATGCTTACAAGGAAGGTCTCCATACGGGCATACTCAGAAAAATCTGAAAAAATTACAGAATGTTCTTCTCATATAGTTATACATGTTTATAAAAAACATTTCGGCGGAATCTCCTTATAACGTCCGTAAAAAAATAATAAAAATTTCGTTTATTTGGCGATTTATCTCCAGTTGGCGAAAAAACGAAAGCTTGAAAAATACGCTTTTACGCTTCGAATACTTTTCAAAGAAAAAACTTTCTATGTTCAATTTAGTTAAATAAGTTTAGTTTAAGTAATTTTAGTTTTGCATTTTTACTTTACTTTAAGTGTAATTTTGTCATATACGTTTATACGTACTTAAACAAAATGAAATTAATATATTTTATCATTTAAAACACAATTTAAATTGATTAAAATTGTTCCAAATTGAAAAATACACTGTTAAAAATCTGCTGCATTTTGTTGCAACGCATTCCCTTGCTTGTATAGAAAACGGTTACTTGGCCGTGAAATGGAGCTTTCTCATTGGTTGGAATAGAGGTATTATATACAAGCGGAGGAGTGCGTTGCAACAAAATGCAGCAGATTTTTAACAGTGTATGACACGGCCAATTCACGGTGCTATGGAGCATTCTCATTGGTCAGAAGAGAGAGATTCTTTAAAAGTAGTGGAGTGACGTTGCAGTAAATGCTGCAGATTTTTAACAGTGAAGTCAATTGAAATCAATTTTCAGATTCGTTAAAATCGTCTGCTTTTGGCGAGGAAATGCACTGTACGCCAAATCCCGCGTCGCTTTCAGCTTTTCACGCCAATTATTCCAAATTATTTTATTTTTTTACATATCTTATAATGTAATTCCGCCGCTAATTTTCACTGATCCTTTATTACCTACATGAGTAGTTTAATTCGTATTTTTTTCAAAAAATTCTGAGTATGCCCCCAATGGAGACCTTCCTTGTTAGTAAGCACTGTCAATATTGTTTATTTGCATCATAAGTATAAAAAAAGATTATATCATTTTAACAGAAAAAAAATTCTAAGACTTTGAGAAGGTTAACTATCAATTAAATACTAAAAAGATTAAACAGAAAAAGTAACTTTGGTTCTTGAAAAATACACTTTGTACAATAGCCAATCTTCTGTTATGGATATTGCTTTGAAACTATGTCTGTTGAATGACCTCAGTACTGCCATCAGTCAGGTAAATTATCAAATTATTTATGTTTGGGGAACATATATAAATTTCTGTTGTCCCATTCATCCCCACTCTCCCCTACTATTACATCAAGGTCTGAATATTTTTTAAACTTCGTTATAGTACGAATGCACCTCATTTGCTATACTTGGCGTACAATTTCCGACTCGTTTAATCCGCAAAAACTTTGCTGGAAAACAAATGCTTTCGGATTGCTTGGTGTTTCTATATTTTTAATTTTTTTTCTTTCTTTTTGTTACT
Source organism: Maratus speculifer (assembly GCA_964019185.1). Taxonomy (NCBI): domain Eukaryota; kingdom Metazoa; phylum Arthropoda; class Arachnida; order Araneae; family Salticidae; genus Maratus; species Maratus speculifer. The sequence goes on along the minus strand of OZ025295.1, from coordinate 273,954,705 downwards.
TTAATTAAATATCCTCTCTTTTATTTAAGAATGCTTTGGGAAGAGCACCTTTATGTGTCCCATGACTTGAGAAGAATCTTTAGTAGATAACCATGATTGTTTCAAATAAAAGAAAAGAAGTGAAGTGAAAATAATATTAAATTTCTTTGAATAATCCAGTGTTGCCAGTTTCGGGATTGAGGTGTCTCTTCGATCCAGAACATTGTTCAAAATTCTTCTACAGATGGCGCTACACGCGCAGCTCCGAAGGACTCTGTACAGAGAGTAAGAGACTGTGACGCCGCGAACGTGATACTAAAAAAATTCACCTTGCTCCGCGGGGAAACGTGTCGCGTGTTAATTTCAAAAAATGTATTTTCTTTTCTTCCTTGATACTTCATTAAAATTTATGTGAAGTTGTGTTTAAGTATGTTCGACCATTATTTAATTTATTTTCGATCTGTGTAGCTGTGATATGTATTAACCTACATGGCACCTTAGGGATTTTGTCGCCATCTTGGGGAATTTTGAGCCTCCGGGGCAAATTTTGGGGGACAAATAATTCATGGGGAAATTTTTTGGGGAAAACTTGGGGATTTTTCCCCTTTTACGCTTAAAGTTTACTTTTAATCATATGACAAGACTGGATTTAATTTGATTTTGATTTGGAAAATGAAAATAAAATACAGAGATTGGAGATAACAATCGTTAATCTCGTATTCGTGATCGTCTTATACAACATGGCAGTTTACACGTATCACAAATGCCTTGGACTAGCCCCAGCTGAATTTCTAGACCACTATAGGTGTGACAGATTTTCTTAGCCATCGCAAACACACACATATACACATTTCTTTTACTAGTATACATCTATGCAACACAAATAGCACCAACTCTCTCTGTATATAATGCATATACTTTGTTTAAGGTTGGTTAACTTGTACTTTATGGAATGATAGTAGAGCTTTTTACAAAATATGCAATTACATAGTACAATGACATTGCTGCATTTACAAGTACAAATAACTGGTCGTTGTAAAATGTATTTCTCATTCTCTTCGTTTAGCTGCAAATATGCATGCCTCCCCTTTCATAAATCTCCCAAGTTTAAATGCTTCTTTTTCTTTTTCTTTGTCTTTTTTTTTTTTTTTTTTTTTTTTTTTGAAAATGAGGATTATTTTCAAAAAAAGGCTTGATTTGGGGGGGGGGGGGGGGGGGGTATGTGTTTAAATTAGTTAAGTATTTTTTATTGTAATAAATTGAAAATTAAAAAAAACTATTTGAGTAGAAATTGAGTTGGGGATTTTTTCGAGTTAAACACTAATTTTGGAAAAAATTCAGAAATTTGAGGGAAATTGACTTTCGACTATCTGGTAACACTTGAATAATCGTTTTGTAGTACGCAAAACCTTTTCTCGAAAACAAATGCTTTTGGATTGTTTGATTTTTGTATATTCTTATTTCTATTTCTTTCTTTTTCTTACTTTAATTATATATCCTCTCTCATTTAAGAATGCTTGTTGAAGAGCACCTTTATTGGTCCCATGACCTGAGAAGAATCTTTAGTAGAAAACCATGATTGTTTCAAATAAAATAAAAGAACTGTTGTCTCTTGTATAGGTTACTCTACTCATTAGACATAAATGTATTTCAAATGTGGTTTCTTTTAATATAAAATGGTAATAAAGGAAAGTTTTGATAGCTCAAAAATACTACATGCTATTTACATTCAGGTTTTATCAAAAACTTACTTTTGTCAGAACTTTTACAAAATTAGGGCTGTCCTTAAAGTATTTCTTTTTAATCATTTTACCCATTTCCAAAAAAAGCAGTTTCAGTAAAACAAAGAAATACTTCTGCAATTTACCTATTGTCTTACGTATACTTTCGCACCTTATTTTCATTTTCTTAAATTTTGGCATTTTAAAGCTAATCACATCATGAATTTTTGTTAGGAGTTTCTGGACAACATTTACAGTGCATTTTGCATTAGAATATACTTAAGTAATGCAGCAAAATTCATTATAGTGAATTTAGACACTTTATTTTTTACAACATTTCAGAATAATTAACCCTGTCATGCATTGAATACAGTAAAACCCCTGTTTAAGGAAGTCACTAGATCTAGCAAAATGGTTTATTATATTGAAAAATCATTAAATAAAAATTTTCATCTTAAAATTTTTAAATTGAATTAATTCAAATTTTATGTTCAGAAACATTAAATTTCATATAAAAAAGTAATTAATCGCACTTTTCATAAATTATATTCATTTATTATAATTAATTTATTCATTAAAAATTGTGTGAAAAAAATAAGAAACAATATTACTGTCCAGTAATAACTATAAATATTAAAACAAAGTCAATTTCCTTGAATATCATAGCATATGTAAATAAGAAAGAATTAGTTTGAAGTGTCCAGAAATATTTTGAAAAATAATAAGAAAACTAGTTGGATGTGCCAATCCGAAAACTTTCTTCTATCTCATACGTACATTTTAATATTTCAAAATTTATTTACACATGTTAATGCATTAATATTATTAATTCAATGCTATACCAACTATAATTTTCATCTTAAATTTCTGCTTCAGTCAATTAATCGGAGTAAAAACGAGATACCGTCTCTGCACGAGCCGATGACCAGTAAAACAACAGGCAGATTTTTTTTATTAAATTTAAGAAGGATCTACTCGCCATATCCAAAAATAATCATGCATAAAAAATTTAGTTCAGTTATATGAATATCTTCAAACAATTTTTAATGGTAAAATAATAAAACTGGCTCAGACATCGCGATTATAGCGCCTCCTTCAGGCAGGTTTTTTTCAAATTCAGGGAGGGTCTGCTGACCATAGCCAAACACTTATGCAAAAATTTTCATTCAATTCTATGCATAATTTCATACACTTTTCTGTGATAAAATATTGTAAATGGCACAAAAATCCTGATTGCAGCGCCTCCTTCTGGCGGATTTTTTTTTTCAAATTCAGGGAAGATCAGCTAGTCATAGTCAAATATTTATACAAAAAAATTTGGTTCAATTCCATGGATAACTTCATACACTTTCAGTCGGTAAAAAAGGGCTCAAAAATCGTTATTGCAGCGCCCCTATCCGGCGGAATATTTCAAAACTGAAGGAGAATCTACTTGCCACAGCCAAAAATATTCACAAAAAATTTGGTTCAATTCTATGCATATCTTCATACACTTTTTGATAATTTTGATGGTAGAATGACGACATACGGACACACAGACACGGACAGACAGACATTTTGTAAAAACATGTTTTTTGGAATCTCTGACCCCTAAAACGTGTAAATCCGTCGAAAAGCGGAAGTCGAAAAAAATTTCTATTACAATATTTTCTTCTATTGAAGATAATAGAAAGTAAAAATTTTAGATCACAAGAAAAAAGCTAGCTACATAAAAATTACACTTCACTTTTCACAGAGTAATTACAAGAAAATTTATAGAATGTTCTTGTTTCTAAAATAAAGTTCGTAAAATAAAAGAATCCGTAAGTTAAAGGTTCATAAAATGGAGGAACCCCGTTTATATTTTTAAGTGTACGAAAAATATTTGCATTTAAAATAGATTTAAAAATGACTTTTTAAGATCATATAATATTCAATTTTTAAAAAATCCCTTATTTATCATAAATTACTCAGATGTTATATTTACACGAATTTAAAAAAACAATTTCAGATTTTCAAAATATACTTTTTTTTTAAATTTTGGAACAAAATAATACAAAACAGAAAAAAAAAACATTTTTATATGCATTCTTGTTCAGGTTCAAAAATTAAATTCTTCGAGAAAATCTTCTCTTAAGCTGAACGAGAACAAATTTGTCAAAGGGAAATTTCAAATGAATATCTGGAAAGGAAATGGACCCACCATTTTATTGCTGTATTTCTCAAACATGTAATTAACATGAATGAAAATTATAATGGTGTTGTGTTCTGTACATGCAAATAATAAATAAATAAATAACTAAAAATAATAAAAATCAACTGAGTTAATTCGATTCCAGTTAATAGGAAGACACAGTTAAAACGAGCAATTTGCACATTAAGAAAGATTCGTCACTTTAACTACATTAAGAATTTTTTCCACATATTACGAGCTACAAAAATAAGATGAGGGGCTGTATTCATTTATCCATTGTTTAATGATAATGTAGAATACACAGTATGGCACGTACTACTATATTTGGATACAACCCCTTTTTTTTTTTTTTTTTTTTTTTTTTTTGCTTTATTTTGGGAACAACGTATTTTGAACTTATTCAATAGACGATCACTTTTATAACTTTTAAGCTATGTTTTTGAGACTTTCACAAATTTTGCTCTATACATTTAGCTAACACAATATATAAATTAAATTTTGATAACATTCACGCATGCGCAATAAAAAATTATTTAGTAAACCTGCTCATTTTTTAGAGAATTTTTATTACTTTTTAATTCTGATTGCAGGATATTGTGAACATTGTTGTTTGTCATATTTTAACAAAGGAACATTATTTTATATTAAGAACTCTGCAAATTAAATGTAAAAAACTTGGAAAATTTTAAGACTGTTTTAATAAAAACCTTAATTTTTCTTGGAGTATAAATGCTATCCGCATAAAAATGAACACAGTTTATTACAATAAGACACTTAATCATAATCTACAGTTTAAAAGCTTTTGCTACATTAGTTTTGACTTGGTATCCAAAAGATATTCGTTCTATTTCAATTTGTTGACAGTAGCCTATGGAGCTTTGGGAAAAAATCTTCACGGAAATGTATGACCTCTACTGTTATATATACACACTTAGAGTTTCCGGATAATTCCTCATGTATTTTTCTAGATATTTAACAAAATGTCTAAAATCGCAAGAGGCCAATCACCTATGGCCACATAGTGTATGAACGTTTATGACATCGACGTACAGCCTCTGCCTACTACCAGGAGCGTGCCGAAGGCTGGTTTAGTGAGGGGTGAACTGAATTTTGCCGACTGCAAAATCGGAGATGAGAAAGGCTTTGTGATAGCCTGTGGTTGCAAAATATGAAATAAAAGGCACCTTTTTATGTGTGGCCGAGATCGCAGTACTATATTGTGATGAACGCCAGGTCGATATTTACATTTTTTTCTGGAGTCAAACAATGAAGACATTTTCATCAAGGGAAAATCAGTTCTCAGAGATATTCTTGACTATTTCTTTATTTTTCAAAACACAATAAACTGAACACCTATAAACATTGAGAATGCAGTACGCTAACATAAAAAAAAACCTTCGAACATTATATAGAAAAGATTCGTCATCGTTGACAACAGAGAGAGTGCATCTTTACTTCACCATGACAAAACGTAAAACTGACAAAAATTTCACATTTCACAAACGCCAAAAAAGTCTTTTGGCATAGAATAGATTCCCAATCCGAGCAAAAAAAGTACAGGTAAAAAGGGCTGTTACATAATAAGCAAAGGGGAAATTTTAAAAAAGAGTGTTGCCAAGAATACAGTCTTTATCGCTCGTAGCGAATAAGCGCGCAACACACAGAAACCCTAAACAAAATTTCTCAATCGGTAACAAATTAAGTTCTTTATACAAGACAAAATGAAATGATTGGGAAATAAAAAGAGCAGTTATTTAAAACAGAAAAAAATATTTAATTCGTTTGATATTTAATCAACTGAAGAATAAGAAAGAAAAATCTAGAAATGGAATGATATTTTAAAACTAATTTATTATTTGTTTTTTTATTTATTATTATTATTTTATATGCAATTGGAGGCAAACACACAATAACAATTATTAAAAATGCTTTTATTTTAAAATTAAATTTTAAAAGAGGGGGGGGGACTAACATTTGAAAAATTAATAGAAATACATATAATAAAATATGTGTTACATCATATAGCCCCCCTCCCCCCCATTCAGTGACGGAGAACAGTTGAACAGTTGACGGAGTCAACTGTTCTACAACACTGTAAATTTATAAAAATCACTGAAAGTCGTAAGTGTTCACATGCATTATCCTTGACCACAGTCGAAATTAAATGCTGTTATTCAGTATGTGTAATTTTTTTTATTGTTTTATTATATAAGTAGAGTTGAGAATCCTATTATTAATTAGAATTCTGCTTACGTTTTAAAAGGAAATGTGTACGGATACACCGTACATTAACCAGTTCTCAAAAGTAACAATTTAAGAATGTTGAAGTACTTCGGAATTTATGTTTCTATAAATAAAACCGCATGCTGTTGTGTAATGTAAGTGTATTTCTCTCTATCTATAATATCCGCTCTCTAACAGCCAGAGCCGTCCTTAAGGGTATGCGACAGGTGCGGCCGCACTGGGCCTCGCGCATTAGAGAAGCCTCGCACATCGACATAAAATAATTTTTCTGTAACAAAAAAAGAAGGTATAATACAAAATCTTTATTATAAAATTATGATTTTAGTTAAGGAAAAATAATGTTCTTGACATAAAATATAGCCTATGTTGGAAGCGTTCATCATCAATTTCCCACCATTATTTTTGAAATTGGTTCAGTAGTTTCAGAAATTATTCCTATAAATACACAAACCCAAGCTATTCCTTTATAGTAGCTAGGAGATCGAACCCTAGCTCCCCGGGACACAGAATATAGGGGAAAAAAGGGGGGGGAGGATTGTACTTTGTGCTTATATATAACTAAATAAATAAACAACGTTAAAGAGCACAAATATTATAAAATAAAAGATGTTAAAAACATACATGTTTCGAGACTTCTAAAGTCCCATCATCAGTGCTAAAAAGTGTAAAACTTAAAAGAAAGTCACATCGTAAAATAAAATAAAATAAGCCGTGTAACTGAGCTCGCCGCTAAGGCGAACTGACTAAGAAACGTCGCAAAGCAACAGTAAAAATAAGCTGGCACGCGCACCCAGAGGAGACCAATCATATGTCACATCTCACTGGACGAGTCCAAATCAAAGAGAGCAGGAGGGGGGAGGGGGAGTGAAATTACAGGAAAGGAAACCAGACATCAGAAAATCTTGGAGTACTGGACATGTCATTAACTAAATTAATAGAGTTTTTCCATTTATGATAAGCTTCCCAAAAGTCTAAATCATAAACAGATGAACAATATTGTATTATTGAGGCTTCCGAAAATTTAAAGTTATGACTATTGGACCAGCAATGGCTGGCGATAGCGGAACGTTTTATTTCACAATTTTTAACTTTAGTACTGTGCTCTCCCACACGCTTTTTCAAGGTACGCTTCGTCTGACCGATGTACATTATATCGCATTCACAAGAAATCTTGTAAATACCCCAATGTGAAAAATCATCTATTGGATCTTTGAGATTAGAGAATTTAATTTTATTGAAAGGAGTAAAGGTTATTTTAAAATCAAATTTTGACAAAATTTTTGGAAATTTGATGACTGATTTTTGCAAAATATGGAAGAATAATTAAATCAACATTGCGGTCTGAGTTGAAGTTCGAAGGAGTACGTTTTCTTAATTTGTTATGAATGGAATCAACGATTTTGATTGGGAAACCCCGATCAATGGCAATGGATTTGATATGATTTAATTCTGCTTTAAATAAACTATCAGAGGAGATTATGTACACCGAGCCTTAAATATTTGCTCCTCTGATAGTTTACTTAAAGCAGAATTAAACCTATCAAATCCAAAAATCAGTCATCAAATTTCCAAAATTTTGTCAAAATTTGATTTTAAAATAACCTTTACTCCTTTCAATAAAATTTAATTCTCTAATCTCAAAGATCCAATAGATGATTTTTCACATTGGGGTATTTACAAGATTTCTTGCGAATGCGATAAAATGTACATGTACATCGGTCAGACGAATCGTACCTTGAAAAAGCATGTGGGAGAGCACAGTACTAAAGTTAAAAATTGTGAAATAAAACGTTCCGCTATCGCCAGCCATTGCTGGTCCAATAGTCATAACTTTAAATTTTCCGAAGCCTCAATAATACAATATTGTTCATCTGTTTATGATTTAGACTTTTGGGAAGCTTATCACATATGGAAAAACTCTAATAATTTAGTTAATGACATGTCCAGTACTCCAAGATTTTCTGATGTCTGGTTTCCTTTCCTGTAATTTCACTCCCCCTCCCCCTCCTGCTCTCTTTGATTTGGACTCGTCCAGTGAGATGCGACATATGATTGGTCTCCTCTGGGTGCGCGTGCCAGCTTATTTTTACTGTTGCTTTGCGACGTTTCTTAGTCAGTTCACCTTAGCGGAGAGCTCAGTTACAAGGCTTATTTTATTTTATTTTACGATGTTACTTTCTTTTACGTTTTACACTTTTTAGCAACTGATGATGGGACTTTAGAAGTCCCGAAACATGTATGCTTTTAACATCTTTTATTTTATAATATTTGAGCTCTTTAACGTTGTTTATTTATTTAGTTATAGGGGAAAACCTTTATTTTTTATTGATAGTATGTATCAGATTATGCTAAGAGTCTGAAAGAAAAGAGCCTCCCAAAATCCTTGCACCGGGCCTCGCTTTAAACCATCTTCCATAAGGACGGCTGTGCAACCCCTTCCTCACATACATAAGCCTACACTACACAATCTTCCAAGAGAAGTTTTTCTTTTTCACTTTAAAGACGGACAACAGAGAATTGAAATGATACTGACGACGGGAGAGGGAACTTTTTGCAGGATGTGTTCTTAACTTTCTTGTTATTCTAAATTTTACCAACTCTTCTAAATAAGTGTGTGTGTGGGGAGGGGTGTTACACCCCCAACAGCTCCCCGCTAGGCACGCCTCTGCCTATACCGTATACTCTCTACTTTTTTACGATTTCAACACTGATGGTAAATCTACGGGTCAACAAAAAAAGTCCGATTTTCAATTTGTTTTCCACCAAGATATGACTTGGCACACTGATTGCGTTTTAACGTGTGAATTGAATTTTAAATAAGTCTGGAATTTCAGTCGTGAACTCTATGAGGAGATTGTTTGTGCTGCGGCCTCCGGTCTATTAGAAAAAAGAAAGAAAGTTTTGACCCTATCTGATAGAACCAAAAATAATAACTTATCAACTCATGTTCTTTAAAATATAGAAACATTAAAAACTAACAAAAGATTAAGTCTACCTTCTAGATTTATAGGAAGAAATTAAATTTATTATTAAACAGATAATTTTGAAACAAAAAATCAATATGACTTCAAGTGGCTTTCTTATTAAGCGTTTTCTTACGATTGTGCAAAAAAAAAAAAAAAAAAAAAAAAAAAAAAACTTGTTATTTCCATTGCCTATTCCTCATTGATCGCCAATTTAGGTATTTTAGAGAGAGTTGATTGATAAAAGACAGAATTTTTTTCAACAACTACATTCAAGTTAATCATACAGTTGCCATTTAGATGTCTTTATTAATAAAAGAATGGTGAAGTAGGTGCATGGCTCCGATTGAAAGTTTTCGTCAAACACATTTCAGAACTTGATAATATTCGTCAGGATATGTTATAATAAATGTGTGGGGTAAATCAACAAATATTAGATTAACAGCATTGGCTTGTTTGCTATGTTATATCTAAAATTCTCCTGACCAGTCAAACGTTAATGCTCTTATCTCGTCATTATCTTATACTTGAAGGTACACTAGACAAGATGCTTCTGTAAAAAAGTTGTGACATCCACTCAGAGTGCTTCCGATAGAAATATATCATGAAGATTATTGATAAAAGATATTGATAAAAACAATAAAATTTGTCCTACATGCTCCGACTTCTGATATATATATATATATATATATATACCGTGGCCACTTTAAAAGTTAATCATTTTTTTAACTGTTCATTGTAACGTAAAAGGTTAGTTTGTTTTTTTTATGTCATAAGCATTTAAGTGTTTTAACATTTTTTATTTAAATAATTGATGTAACTTCTTTTAATTTGGTTCGTAATTGAATTGTCAAATAGAGCTGTAGAACTATTTCGATCTTACAACTATCATATATTTTTATAGCATCATATATACTTCTCTATATTTTCTTATTTCATAAATAAAGATTGTGTAACAAAAAGTTAATTTGCACTAAAAAGCACAATTATTTTGAAATCTATTTTCATAATCACAATAACTAAAAAAACTGCTGTTATATTATATCTTTTGTTTCTTCTTTTAGTTGTAGTTGTTTCATCTAAATCTCCCCGGAGATTTTTTTTTCTTTTTTGTAGAATCAAAATACAGTAAATTTTACATGGAGTTTTCTCTTCTTATGTTTTTTTTTTTTTTTCATTTATTTATTTTTTTTTCTTTTTCTCATTTCCTGACACATTCATTCTTATAGAACTTTAATCCCACTTCTATTGTAGCTTAGGTCAATATTCTTACTCAGCTAAAATGGATGTCAAGAGAGTTGTTTTCCGAATTTACGAAATGATCTCTTTTTAGCAGAGCATTATGGGAATAACGAAACATGAAAAAAAGAATGCCAATATACGTTCTTTGTTATAAACAATAGAAAAGTTATTTTTTTTTAATATGCGAGCGAACTATGTTGATTCCTATTTCTGAAATATTTTTTTAATGGTGTTTACATGGAATAAATTTTGAAAAGGTAAAGATCCATTTTATGTCCTCCAAGGATGCATATTACACAAATTTAGTTGAGTTTAATCTCTAATTTAGTAACGTAGTCCAAAATGGAGTAGTCCAAATTTTTTAATCCCTTTCATTTCACACAATGATGTTTAAAAAGATATTTAAAAGTAAGTTTCAAAATTAATAAAAAATTATTGGACCGCTGTCTTATGAAGAAGACAATATTAACTATACATAGAACTATGTTAAACATGTTTAAAATAATAAAAAGAAATCTGTGACAACACAATGGTATTGAGATAAATTCTTAAATTTCTAGTGAGATTTCTGCAGGATGTTGCTGGTGCAAACTTCATTCTGTAGATGATAACGCGATACCCCAGAGCAAAACTAATTGATGATTGTCTTGAGCACAAGAATGTGTTGTATGGATAAACCCGTAAGTTACCTAAATATTAATCGTATTAAACATATTTGCTTCGCTCTAGCAAGTGTCGTAATATAGTTCCAAACCCCCTCTCAAGAACCTCTCAGGGGGAAAAAATATGCAGAGATGTAGGAGAGTATAAGGGAGTATACGCCATATACCTTCTGGATTTTTTAAAGGAATGCCGTATAACCTCTGTTTTTCCAGAAAGCTATAACAAACACACTCTGGGGTATACCCTCTACCTTCAGCGTATACCCTCTGCTTAGAGCGTATATCTTCTGTTATTTTTACGACTACACCCCTGAAGGTATGCACTGTTAGATGAGGGGAAATTTGCAAAAACTGTCAACAGCAACCTTATTAACATTGCAGAAAAAGATATTTAACTTAGTACTCTATTTGTTCGATAAAGCCACACTCGTTCGTTTCGTGAATTACGGCGCCTCTTAATCTTCCCGCTAGGTCGCGCTACTGTGTGCTTAGTTTTGTTCGTTTAATGTTTATTACTGTCGTTTCAGTTTCTAAATGATCACGATTGCAAATGCATTATAAATGTGTACAATTGCAAGTGCAAAATGTTCACGAAGCCCAACACAAGTTTTACTAGTGCTCTGACTCTCATTATACAACAAATACTAGAGTTAATTAATCGTTTTGAAAAAGGCAATAACAAAAATTCCATAATGTGTGATTTTAATATTGCTTCTGCGAAAATTTATGATATTAAAATAGCTAAGAGAAGAAAAAAGATTTTAAGAAATTTGCTAATCAAAATGTACGAAATCAAAACAGTTATAAACTTCCAAAAAATTCAGAGCAATCCGAATATATTTACGGGAATTAGAGCGCGGACAGACGGAATAAAAAATAAAAATAGATTGACTGTTTTGTTGCATGCAAGATCTTCAGGTGATAATGAGTTCACATCTGTCGTGACTGGTAAATATGTAAAATCCGGAACCTTAAACAAGGCACATATCGTTGAGTTTTCATTGCAATGTCTTTATTTTTCTCAAAATTCAATCTGGGTTATATTAGTATGAAACACGATGTATTTGGAACTAAATAGCGGTTCGAGACTCCATGTTCTAAGGCAATGTTACATCCTCAAAATGCCTTTTATCAGTCCACTGAATTTGTCGATCGAATTCGGTAACACCGTGTATCCTCCTCAGACCCGAAATAAAAATAAAAGATTGGTACTTACCCGAAATTGTTTAAATAGTTGTTTGGGTCTTCATGAAGCATAAAATTGCAATTAAAATTTTTTGTAAAAATTTGAAGGGGCTAGGGGGCATGTATCACATGTGATACATCAGGGCTGAAAAGCTATACAAGAAATTTTTTTAAGTTTTAAGTATAATTAATTTAATCATCTTATTCTGAGTTTAAATCAGACTATATATCCAACAAATAAATTCTGAATGAAAAATAAATTTTATTGGTGTTCTGTGGCAACATTACATTCATTTTTTGTTTTCATGGAATTCCTTGAAACAATTTCTTGCTGATGTAAAACACAAAAAAAAAAAAAAAACATTGCAATCTGTGCAATGTACAATAGTTAAAGCTGAGCATTTGAAATTTTTACATATATATTTAAACATATATATTCGGGATGAAGGCAAGAGAAATCGCTAGCTTCAGAGCCCCGCCCACCCACTAACCGAGTTTCAATATCTTTCATTTCTCTAATTTTTCTGTTAAATACAAAACCAAAACTTAAAATTAAGTTTATATCAAAAAATACTTCTAATAACCTTTAAATCTACATAAAAACAAACCTCAAAAATCAAAACAACACTGACTCAAAAATCACGAACCTTTACGTGGTCGGGTCCCATGGTATCACATGTGATACAAATAAATTTCAAGGATAATAATTTTTTAACATTTCACTATAAAGCTATTTTATTTGTATTAATCAATAAAATGTACACTTGCAAAGGAAATGTATATCTTAAAAATAGTTTAATACTTATATTTAAATAATAAAATAAAACTTACTTCGACGGCGTGCCGATATCTCTTTTTTTCTCCAAAACGCTTCTAAAAATTGCAATCGTGGGGAGACAATCGTGGCTATCGGCTAAAGAAAAAATTAACAGGTTTTTCACTTTGTATCACATGCGATACAATCGGTATCAAAATTGTTTTTGCCGGTCCAGCTTTTTTAAAAAATTCTGAAACTTTTGTATCACATGTGATACAAGGGGCCTGAGGAGGGTATATATAATTGTTTATATTCAAATATATAGTTTTTCCGACTTAAACAATAATGTGGATTTTTTTCGAGTAAAAACGAGTTACGAAACTCGAACGTCGGGAGTCAAAATCCAACCGGAATTTATCACAAACTATAAGAATCCACTTGATGCAAACTCTACTCGAAGAATATATATATATATATATATATATATATATATTAACCTCTCTTGGCCGAACCCGAACATGAGTCAAAAGCTAATCTTTTGAAATAAAAAATATCCCAAAAAACAGATATACAGATAAACACATCAATTTTAGATCCCATTATTATCGTAATGAGACAACCTTCCGAAGACCTTATAAGAAAAGTATAAAATACGGACTATCCGTTAAAATCCATAAATATATATATATATGTGTGTGTGTTGTATGCAAACAATTTGTATAGCCGCATTCTTGAGAAATCAGTTAAAAATGACAAGTTGTAACAATCCATCGGTCCTGTAAGTTATATTTAGTAAAGTGTTTTTACTACATTGATAAAAAAAAACGTTTATATAAAACTAAAATTGACCAAGTTATGAAATTTCAAAAAATGCATGACTTATACCACTGTTTTTTATTTGAACAAAAATTAGTTCAGCCATGCTTTGAGGGGTCATATATCAAGTGCTTAAAGTATTTAAAGAACTTATTTCATGTGTTACGCTTTGAAAAAAAATTCCTATAAGAAGGAGAGGTTGGGACATATAACAACAGTTCACGGAAATATAGCTTTTTCTCATAATTGGGTCAGTTTCTATAAACAAAAGCAACTGAATATAATAAAGAGAAACTTTTTTTGAACATGATATTTTTTAAATTATATTTCTTTATATTTCTTATTATATTTTAAAGCTTTTATAAATTCGAAAAGTTGTTTGCATATGCTCCACCAGCGGGGTAGTTCTAAACATACGAGGGGCACATATAAACATGGTGAAAAATATATTTTAATATCCTTTATCCATGCTTTTTATTCTGTTATTTATTTGTCTTCATGATCATTAGTTATATATTAAATTCACTATAAAGGAAAAAAAATATGTATAAATTTCTCTAGCTTCTGAGTGATATGTTTAAACACAAGATATAAAATGAAAATAAGTAGATCAGAGAAGGATGGAGAATTAGATGACTAATTAGTGTTCCAATAAAATAAAAAATAAAGAAGTAAATAAAATAATAATAATAAAGCTTTTAAATTTTGGCTAAGGGGGTTATGTTTCGCGGTGATTTTAGAGAGGGGACATTTAGATATAGGCCAGTCAAATTGTCAGAAAAAAGGGCCAATAGATGCAAAAATTCTGCTAGAAGATTTTATGTTTTTAAAGTGTTTATGGGTATGCTAATAACAGGAATTAAGTGTTTTCAAACAAAATATCTCGAGGCTAAATTTCGTAGAGCCAAAAAACAAAGAAATTTTCTGGCTTTTTTCAGTTTTTTGCGTATAACTCGAAAATTTAAAACTTTTTGTATATAATACGTAGTTACAAAAAGAAAGATCTTTAAATTCTCTACAAATTTCATACTAAAAACGTTTTTCTAAACCCATTACGTAGCGCGCTACAAGTAAGTGAAAATAAACGCTTTTATTCAACTTTACAAAAAGCGACTTAATTTTCGCCTCCCATCCCATTTTTTTTTCTCTTTGTCACTAAATCTGGAAATAAAATCTACCTGTTAATGAATAAATGTAGAGGGAAATTTTTTAAAACGGCGTTCATAAAAAAAATGACAAATTTTACGTTTTTCTCGTAAGTTGTACGTTTTTTAGTGCTTTTCAGGTCTATGGCAGTTTTTATGTATTAGATGTCTGTACGTTTAAATGTATCCGTACGACAATTTCTTCCATTTTACTGCCACATCTAACTTTTTGAATGTTAAATATTTTTTTTTTCTTTCAGATTGTTTTAAAATTGCACCTTTTGCCGAAAATAAGCTGTAAAAATGGCTTGTTTTAGTTTAGTAATTGAAAACGCTTGGGAGAATTGTTTCATATTAAATGCGCATTGCTGTAGCATTAAATCATATAAACTTGTCCTTAATATAAGTTATAAATATCTACATTATTGAATGTTTAGTATAACTTTTCTTATATTTTATAAAAATTTTAATTTAGTTTAACTTTCCTTATATTTTTAAAATTTTTTAATTTAGTATAACTCTCTTTATCTTTTATAATTTTCTTAATTTAGTATAAATGTTAACATATTCTAAGTTTAGATATTTTGCTTGATTTATTAACAGCCTTTATTAATAACCTCTAATCGTTGAGCCCGATGCATACACGGGCATTTTGTGTGTGATTGTATTGGGTGCGATGATTACAGGGTTTAATAAAAATATTCATTTTTCTATGATGCCCATTGCTAAAATTTTCATGATGATCATTGAATTGTAGGATGGTCTGATTTATCTTTATTCTTGAAAATGAATTAATTTTTCATTCATAATAGAATTTGACTGCAAAATTAATTAAAAACTATTTACAGAATAATGTAATACAAATACAGTTGGATAACAATTATGAAATTGATTAATTAATAACTATTTTTTAAACAAATTCTTTAACAAAAACATTAATTATGCATTCAACATAGTTTGGCATGATACGAATAAGGATGATAGCGTGTTAAAAGAAAAAGTAATTAGTGTCAAACGGAATTTTCCATTACGACAAATTTCTTGCCAATGGCAGAAACAAGAATTACTTCATTTCACTGCTTAAAACAGAGTTTCAAAACAACAGAATTCAAGCTGACTAGGCGGAAGAAGACGCTAATGTCATGATTGCTAACTCTGTCATATCAAGATTTCATGGTTTTTAAGCATATCGTGCAAATACAATTATAATAATAGCCTATGCGTTCAATTAACCAGAGTCGAACCGAGCCATAAAGGTTGAAAAAAGAATCATTATTGAATACAGTTTATATGTAGACATCACACAGATATTAAACATCTTGATGTTCCAATTTTTTGCTAAATCTACCGCTAAAAGCAAATTTCATTTTGCAATGCTACCACCAATACAGACTGCGTACATCATTTCCTCCGATGTTGTCATCAGATACAAGTTTGGCTAGGAAACAAAAACCTCCTTGAAAAATGGGGTTGGGTTCGTAGGTCTGACGGTCACTTTCAGCCTGTCCAAATGTGTCAAAATCCAGAACCTGAATCCTTGCAGCGTATGTTGTCTCATGTAGCTGTATAAAAAAAAGGTTCAGAAAGACATGATCTTGCCAAAATTCAGAACTCAAATGCTCGGCACTTTGTAGAAAGGGTCAACTACAAAATGATGATGAATTTATTTACCCAGAAGAAGATTATGAAACTGATGCCTGGAAACCAGCAACAGACCAAAACAGCAACAACGATAGCTTCAACGGCTCGGTTGGTGGTGTTGCAAAAAGCTCTACATTAAAAATGTTACCATAAGTCTTTTTTTAAGTCATTCATGTAAATACCAATTATTAACTAGAAGATAGTCCGTCAAAATGACGTGTTTCTATTTTTTGAAAGGATGATAAAACATTACAAAAACTTTGGTCAATCATAGCCACTTTAGGCTTAAACAATTTTGAAAAACACAAAGACTGAACATGAGGGAAAAAATCTAAAAAAAAAAAAAAAAATTCAATAGAAATCTGCATTTAAAACTATAACAAAATTATCTGGTGGATGGGGAGGGATTGTAATGAACAAATGGTAAATGCATAAATTTTAAAAGAATAAAGTAAGGTAAAATATCAATTATAAAACAATACGTTGTGAAAATACAACCAAAAATATTTTAAAATACTGAGAGAAAATAATAAAAATATCCAAAATGTATAAAAAATTTTCCCATTTTTGCCATTTCCAGACGAATATGAGAGGGTAGCCAAATAAGTAATTGAATGGGTAAAGTAATGGCATAGACTAATAAATCTGCAGATCAAGAGCCTCAACGTCAGCTTTTCACATCATTTCTTCTTTAAAACACACTTTGGGTAATGTTCAACTTCCTGGAAACTGTAATTTAAAATTTTCGAATTACGTAATTATTTATAAGAATAAAATAAGAAGTTGTCAGCCAACAAAAGCGTTAAATTAAAGATTTAGTTACGTTAGGATATTCTGAATTTTTCATGATCTATCATTTTTGTTTTTTTATTATAACATAGTAGATATCTTCAGGGGGGAGGAGCCCCCATGAACCCCCCGTAGTCTCATTAAACTTAAATTTGTAACTTTTTATCAATTTGCTAATGGTTATCGTATATCTTGTATTTCTTTATACATTTTGATTTATAAGGATAAGTAACAGTTTAATAAGCATTTTTCATTATCCTCATACTTCTACATACCTGTCCACACCTAAATCTGATGTATCAGGAACTTTTGAAAGTGTAAACTCAGTAATCTAGGGTTTTACAATTTTGTTTCCGAAAAAAAAAAGAAGTTTTGATTGTATTTTGTGGCAGATATCGCGGCCAGACAGACAGAACAGACTGACAGGGGTAAAACCTTCACTGAAGTTTCGACAATGACGTCATTATTCATGAGTTATTGCTATCCATGTTTCTTATATTTTTAACGACTACTATAAAATACCTGTTTTATTTCAATTATGACGTCAAATTTTATCAGGTGAAATATTTGTTAAAAATATAATTTTTTTTTTATTATTTCTTTTACTTCTAATTATGCCTCCATTTTTGTCAGAAAAATTCTTATTAACGAAACAAATTTCCGTGTTTAATATTTAACAAAGTACTATATTTATTTTTATTTTAATTCTGATGTCATATTTATTTTTTCTTAGTTTAATTTTTGGAATGGAACTTTCTCAATTGAAACTTATTGCCGTTGACAAATTATTCCAGCTTTTGAATTTTTTTTTTTTTTTGGCAACGATAAAGGAAATTGGTTAGATTTTATCTAAAAGATCGCTATCGATTCTGCATGAAAAAGAAGTAAATTTTGAATTATTAAGGAAAATATGTGAATAAAATCAATAAAACATAGCCTATGTTCTTTTCTGGGCTATGTTATACACAAAGATAAAAAGACATTAATTAATTCATAAGTTTTAACGTTGACTTCATTTAAATTTTCGCGTTCAATAATTACACGCATTCAAATTTATAACATTATAAAAATAAGGATTAGGATGAATGGTTTCTTAGCAACCATTAAGAGAAAATAAAGAAAATGAAATAAAAACATTTGAAATAAGGAAATCTCTAAAACAAATTCGTTTATATTATTGGAGTACATTTATAAAAAATCTCCAAAATTTACAGTAATAATTTTAAAAATCTGACAAATGAATAGGCAAAATTTCAAAACAATACGAATAATTTAACCGGTAAATTTCAGCATCCATTTATCATAATGTGACATTTTCTCTCAAGAAAAAAAATGGAAATCATTGGATTTGCCATAGAAAAGCATTATTGCGCAAAATAAAATATTCTATATTTTTCGAACGAATGAACCAAATCTTACAAAAAACTATACAGCTTAATCCCATTGCCTCACTAACATACTCACTTAATTTCAAGCCAATCGGATTCTTTTTACGGAAGTTATCGCGGAACAGACAGACTGACTGACAGACAGACAGACAGAAAAAAAAATTGTATCTCCAAAGTAAGCCTTCACTGACGTTTCGGCAAATATGCCGCTAATGAATTTTACTCACAAAATTACAGTAATTATTTCACAAAAAACATGCAAATTAACATGCATTAATAATGCAAAACATGTACTAATAATGCTATTTTAAAACATTTGTGAATTAACTATTTTATACCACTAGCTAATACTTAAAAGAAAATACTTTATAAGATCGAAACTTTGAATTTTGAATGGACAGTGCTTTGAGGCCTATAGCTACTACGGCTGTCGCCTCGATTGATCCAGAATACACAGAAACAAATACAGAACACTTTATTATTACAGAAAATCCATTAGGTACATTTATTACACATCAAAGGGACAGCACAGACACCCATGCCGCTAGCCGGACTCGAACCGGGAGCCAGCGGTGTGGGAGCAGCTGCCGCTACCAACCACGCCACTGGTTCGGCATATATAAGATCGAAAACAAATGTCAACAATAAAGAGTAAACAATCGTGATTCGTTATGTGACAATGAAATCATTCACGGATGTAAAATAAATAAATAAATAAAATAAATAAATAAATAAATAAATAAAGCAACACGAATATAAAAATTCTAACAATATTGTATTTAAAACGCACCTTCGCTTTTCTTAAATAAAAAGTTTTAATTAAACACTGTTAAAAAAATTGACTGTTTTGCTACATCGTCATTACACAGCTTTTATAGAAAATGATTACTTTACCGTATTACACTGTTAAAAATTTGACCCATTTGTTGCAGCGTCACTCCATAGCTTTTTTAGAATATCTCTTTTATGACTAATGAGAATGCCCCATATCACAGCAAAAGTAACCGCTTTATATAAAAGCAGTGGAGTTATGCTACAGCAAATGGGTCAAATTTTTAACAGTTGCTGCAGCATCACTCCAACGCTTCTACAGATAACGGTTATTATGTGTGTGTTACTTACAGTGTATTCTATTACAGCTGGGGAGTGATGATGCAGCAAAAGGGTCAAATTTTTAACAGTGTACTGCTAAAAAATTGACCCATTTACTGCAGCTTCACTCCACAGCTTTTATGGAAAATGATTACTTTACCGTATTACACTGTTAAAAATTTGACCCATTTGTTGCAGCGTCACTCCATAGCTTTTATAGAATATCTCTTTTATGACCAATGAGAATGCTCCATAACACAGCAAAGTAATCGTTTTCTATAAAAGCGGTGGAGTGATGCTGCAGCAAATGAGTCAAGTTTTCAACAGTGTGAA
This sequence comes from Maratus speculifer, assembly GCA_964019185.1. Classification (NCBI taxonomy): domain Eukaryota; kingdom Metazoa; phylum Arthropoda; class Arachnida; order Araneae; family Salticidae; genus Maratus; species Maratus speculifer. Next base: position 273,934,575 of record OZ025295.1, on the reverse strand, counting down.
TATTGTGTTTGAAATAGGGAAAAGATTTCAAAACACAGTAAAATGTAGTGACATCATTTACAGCTCAAACTGTAAATCTGACAAATGAGAACGCTCCATTACGACTCTGGAACGTTTGCATTGGACAAAAAATTGATAGTCTTTAAAATCGGAGATACCTTTTCACTATGGAATTTGTCATTGGTCACAATAAGTGTTTTTTCTCGTGGATGGGTTGACCCCGGAATCGTTATACACGGAGGGATTTTATATATATAATGCTCTAAATTTAAAATAAATTGAAATCGTGCTAATTATTTTTAAAATATTACCGTTGTAATAATTCATTATTACTATCATGCGAATATTTGTAATATAAACCAGTTACTTAAATAAGATAAAATAAATAAAATGTTGTGTCAGATTCTGTTTTTTTTTCAGATTTTCCAGAAAGTAAAAAAAAAAGTGTCATTTTTAGAATCCCGTAGTGCGCCTCGTAATGGGCTTAGAAAAACATTTTTATTGTGAAATTTGTAGAGAATTTTAAGATTTTTCTTTTTGTAACTAAGTATGATAAACAAAAAGTTTTAAATTTTCGAGTTATAGGCAAAAAACTGAAAAAAGTCAGAAAATTTCGTGATTAGATGTGGCAGTAAAATGGAAGAAATTGTCGTACGGATACATTTAAACGTACAGACATCTAATACATAAAACTTGCCATAGACCTGAAAAGCGCTAAAAAACGTACAACTTACGAGAAAAACGTAAAAGGGTATAGCCGGCTTCTTAGTAAAATATGCCCTTGAGTCAACGACATCGAGTCCTACATGGATCGATAGCCCATAAAAAGAAATTCATTTCTCCTCAGTTTCAAATTTGTATCTCAAGACCATGGGGGGTAATGGCCCTAAATGCCTGTTTTGGTAAAGAGCGCATTGTGACGAAACTACTTAGCAGATTTCAATGAAAAAAATAAGGGATGTAAAAAACCACCATACGAATGTTTGACATTTTTTTTAGATTTTTTCAATCAAAAGAACAAGTTTTCTAACAATTTCCCTGTTTTTAAATGTACATTTTAATTAAAAATAAACTGAAATTTCTGAGTGACCATCTTAATTTTTTTGCATGAAATACTATAAGACATGATGCATATTCACTATCAATTTTAGCTTTCTACGTATGGTGCATCATATTAAAAAAGGGCAAAATCATATTCCGGCGGGATTGTGGGGCGTTTCTCGGACAAATTTCACGCCTTCTTTTCAAACGTCACATATTAATTCACACGGTGATTTCTATGATTTTGCCCTTTTTTTAATATGATGCACCATACGTAGAAAGTTGAAATTGATAGTGAATATGCATCATAGAGTGAATATGCATCATGTCTCATAGTATTTCATGGAAAAAAATTAAGGTGGTCACTCAGAAATTTCCATTTATTTTTAATTAAAATTTACATTTAAAAACAGAAAAAATGTTAAAAAACTTGTTCTTTTGTTTAAAAAAATCTGAAAAAATTGGCAAACATTCGTATGGTGGTTTTTTACATCCCTTATTTTTTCGTTGAAATCTGCTAAGTAGTTTCGTCCCAATGCGCTCTTTACCAAAACAGGCATTTAGGGCCATTACTCCCCATGGTCTTGAAATACAAACTTAAAACTGGGGAGAAATGAATTTCTTTTTATGGGCTATCGATCCATGTAGGACTCGATGTGGTTAACTCAAGGGCATATTTTACTAAGAAACCCTGCTATACCCTTTGTCAATTTTTTTATGAATGCCGTTTTAAAAAATTTCCTTCTACATTTATTCATTAATAGGTACATTTTATTTCCATATTTAGTGAGAAAAAGGAAAAAAATGGGATGGGAGGCGAAAATTAAGTCGCTTTTTGTGAAGTTGAAAAAAAGCGTTTGTTTTCATTTACTTGTAGAGCGCTACGTAATGGGTTTAGAAAAACGTTTTCATTATGAAATTTGTAGAGAATTTAAAGATCTTTCTTTTTGTAATTAAGTATGGTAAACAAAAAGTTTTAAATTTTCGAGTTATAGGCAAATAACTTAAAAAGGTCAGAAAATTTCGTTGTTTTTCGGCTCCACAAAATTTAGCCTCGAGATATTTTGTTGGAAAACACTTAATTCCTGTTATTAGTATCTCCATAAACACTTTAAAAACATAAAATCTTCTAGCAGAATTTTTGCATCTATTTTTGACAATTTGACTGGCCTAATAATATTTATCGGAAATTTGCTGAAATGCGAAAGATTTTCGTCCCTGTATCTGCTTTATTTGCTTATAAATTAATGATAAAGAAAGGTTATTTAATGATAAAACAAATCTCAGTTATAAATCCTCATCCACAAATTTAATTTATTTTGCTTTTGAACGAGGATAATTCTGGTTACTTACAATCGAGATTGTACGGTAGATATCAGTTTAAAATGGAGATCTCCATTTAAATCATCATATAGACAGGTATTTTAGAGATGCAAACAAGCCATCATTGCAAATTTGGAAGAAATGAAATAGAAAAAGTTATTTAACGTAATATTTTTTATTAGCAAAGCATAAAAAATATTATTTTAAACCGCTTTGTAAAATATTGCATAATATTATTGCATTTTAGAAACATTATATTTATCTAAATTGCAAATGAACTTAAATGATCTTGGTACTCTTCATGTACTTGTTGAAAGACGTTTTTTATGGAAGTTTCAATACTAAATCAAATATTTTAATACGGAAAGTCTTCTGTTTCAGGAAAATTCAAGACATTGCAGCTGACATTATTTCTAATGAAATTAACTAAAAGGAATAGAATTACAGAACATATTAGGATATATTGGGACACTTATGAACTGTTCATATCTGCCTCAACTAATTGGTTCACCAGTGCCCACATACCCATTAGAGTTAAATCGATGCATCATTGACAATTCAGTTTTAGAACATTTTTTTAATCAAAAATAATTATTAGTATTCATAGTATATGTTAAAATATTAAAATTCAAATAAGTAAATAAATAAATAAAGTTATTCTCTTAGCAAATTTGTATTCGAACTTTAATTTCCTTTCAAATATCCGATCGAGATTAAACTTTACATATTGACTCAAATCAAATGACAATCTAATAACAATGAAAAATTTAAACAAATATAAGGTATTTATTATAGAACAAAGTTTCTTTTTAAATTACTAAGTTGGAAAAATACGTTTATTTTTATTAATTATACAGTAAATTATACATATCCTTTAATTTTTCGAAACGCTTTAAAGCAAACGCTTGACATATTATATTTCTTCCATAGAATGTTTATACTGTTATTGAGCTAAAGAAAAATATTTAAAAGTAACAAAGCACAAAAACATTAACATTCTTTCATAGAAAGGGAAAAGATATTCAATTTCCTTCCTATTCCCTTCTAAGCGTCTCATCGTTTCCTGAATTTCCCGCACGCATTTTTTCTTTACAGTACATTTATGTATTTTTAAACCATTTTCCTGTTTTCTTTATAATCTAATCAATCCCCATTTGGTCGAGCATAATCTTTCATATTTGATATTTTTAAAAAGCACATTTTATATCTTCCTTCTTTCTTTTCTTTAAAAAACTTTAAGAATAGTGGAATTTCATGACATTGTAGTCATACGACAAAACGTTTATCAAAACATTTCGAAGAGAAATTCCAAAATTAATTATCTAAACCAGTTTTTTTTATCACCAAATAACATGACAAAAAATAACGAAAATTTTTCTTTCGATAAATTTTCAAGAATATTTCTTTATAAAGATAATATTCTTATTATGTAATCATGTTAAATGTAATAAATTTTTATTTAACTTCAACGATCGTATCTGTATGTTGCAATTCATTTATACTCGAGCTTTAATTCCCTTTCAAATATCCGATCGAGATTAAATTTTGCATACTGACTCAAATCAAATGACAATCTTATATCAGTGTGAAATTTAAACAAATAGAAAGTGTTTATTAATGCACAAAGTTTCTTTTTATATTAATAAAGAGGAAAAATACTTGTATTTTGATGAGTTATTCAGTATATTATACATGTCATTTGATTTTTCGAATCAGGAATGTAGTGCAGAGTATGCCGGATAAAATCATATACCCTCTGTTTCTCAAGAAATTTATAGTATATACTCTATAGGTAAATCTTCCCTGTCTTGAGCTTATACTCTCTGCTTAGAGCGTACACCCCCTGTTATTTCTACGAGTGCACCACTATTCCGATGCGCTTTAAAGTAAACATTTGGCATATTTTCTTCCGCAGAATTTTTATATTGTTATTGGGATAAGAAAAATATTTAAAAATAACAAAGTACAAAAACGCTAATATTCTTTCATAGAAAGTGATAAGATATTCAATTTCCTTCCTACTCCCTTCTAAGCGTCTCTTCATTTCCTGAATTTCCCACACGCATTTTTTTTGCAGTACATTTATGTATTTTTAAACCGTTTTCTTTATATTATAATCAATCCTATTCGGTCGGGTATAATCTTTCAGATTTGCTTTTTTTTTAAGTACAATTTGTACCTTCTTTTCTGTTTTTCTATAAAAAACTTTAAGAATAGCAGAATTTCATGACATTGTAGTCATTCAAAGGCATTTATCAAAACATTTCAAAGAGAAATCCCAAAATTAAATCTAAAAAAGCATTTTTTTATTACTAAACACAACCTAACAAAAAAAAAAAAAAAAAAAAAAAAAAAAAAAAAAAACACGAAAATTTTTCTTTAGATAAGTTTTCAATTTTTTTCTTTTTTAAAAGATAGTATTCTTATTATGTCATCATAATAAGAAAACTAGATAACATTATAAAATCATAACACAATATTAAAAGATTATTCATTATTGTAAAAATTTATATTAATAAACTGTATGGTAAAGTTATAGGCGTCATTTTCAAAAAATGACATTCATACTTAAGTAGAACAACAATGTTATTTATGCTTACAAAACTACAGTTATAAACATACAATGAATGAAATGTAATCATGAATGTAATCGCTTCTGTCATACGAAAATCAGTGGATATATACGTGTAAGTTCTACATCATTGTTAGTATACTAAAAATATACTGCAAAAGAAAGTGAAAAAAATAATATTAAAAGAGTAAATGAACATAATAAAGAAACAGAATACTGCTTTGGCCTGTTTTACTTATATGTCACATTTCTCAAAATAAGTTAATACTTATCAATTTCTAAATTAAAATTATTTTTAATTTATCTTTACTTTTAAATTAAACAAATTATTCGATAATCGTCCCCAGTTCTGAAGTCACCTGGAGGAGACACTAAACAATAAACTTTAAATTAATTTAAATGCTTCTAGAATTCTGAAAATTACTTTTGGACTTTTTAAATAAATGCATGTAAATCATAAGCATTGATTTATAGAATGATACATCTTTAAAGCTGTTTTACACACATTTTAAACTGATTTTTGCGGTCTTGTGTAAAATTTGTCTCAGGACTGAGGAGGAAATTTTTAACACTAAATTTTGATTCAATATTTATAGATGTACGTTAGAACATCGATTATCCGAACCAAAAGATGACCGAGGGTGTTCGAATAAACGATATTTCGAGTAATCGATCAATTTCGAAATTTTTTTTATTAGATTGTATGAACATAGTGAAACAAATTAACAATGATAATAAGCAGAAATATATATACATTTTGTGCTTTAATGCTTACAACAAGAAGAAAAGGGGAAACTATCAAGGGATAAAGATCTAAAAAAAATCTGCAAAAAAATCAAAAGTACAGTACTGCATTTCTATATTTTAAGAAAGAAGTTCAACCTTTTCTTTTGCTTCATGGAGGACACTCTTTTTTTTCCTTTCTGCTACATACAATTTGCTGCCTTTCTGCTAAATATACAACTTCATAAAATTTGAACAAAGTATTTTAATAATGATCTGTGACACGTCTTTATCAGTACAAAATTTAAACAAATGTAAACACTTTTAAAAATTTCTGTAAAAATACAGAAGAAAAGCGAGACTCTGTAAATTTACACAAAGTGCATTCTATCGAGTTTCTCGGTCATTATTTCACCGACATTTCCCTTGTATTATACCTAATTCCCTGTAGAGATTTATTTAAAGATATTTTTATCTTTGTTAAAACTCACATTCAAAATACACACTTATAAAACTATTTTGCGATTTTATTAGAAGTATTAAAAAAGAAAATTTAGATTTAATTTATTTCTTTTTAATTTAGAATAATTTAGAAAGGGAAAAATCATCTTCTCCGTGCTAGTGGGGATTTTTATCGACTTTTCCCCGCTGAATCATAAAAGACATGTTGTGAACAAACTAACAGCAGCTTTTATAGTCAGGCAGTAAGGTATTCTTCCACTGGCAAGAGAAATGGTGTTCAAACCCTAAGACAGCTACCCGTAAGGCATAGTGACGTCTCTGCGACGTCGTTGTGAAGTCACATTGTGTCTTTGGGATCATCGATCGTCGATGTGACGTCACGTGATGTCAATGCGAATTCACAGTGACTGAAATGTGAAGTCGTTATGGCCGTTTTAGAGTTCGTTTGTGACCACTTTACAAAGTGGTCACAATGTGACAAATTTGTGAAAAATGTGACATTCTGACTACATTGACATTAACAGTGTGACGGAACTGTGACAAAAGCGACGATATTTAAATTGCCAGACACATGTTTTTAAAAGTAAATAACATGTTTTGAAAAATTTTTGAAATTTTCTAAAGATTTTTAAAAAAGTCACATTTCAGTTGTGACTATGCATGCTATGAGGGTGGAAACAAATTTTGTAGAAATAAATGATACAACAGTTCAAGATTATTTGAAAAATTAAAATTCTTTAAGGCTGTGAGGGAGTGACCTTTGCATAAAGGCACTCTAGTATTTCTGAGATCGTGACGTCAATAATTTAACACGTGTAAGCGTAAAAGCGACATCTATCCTCTCTTTTACTTTAACTTTCTAGAGTGTGTGTGCTCTTTCGGGTTCTGCAGTTAGCTCGCGGTTATTAGTAATATGTTAATGTGAGGTATCTCAGTTTGCAGCATATAAAAGCTTGTGTTTGAGTGAATGGGGAGTGTCTCTGGCATTAGCCAGCGAGAGAGCATCTGTGGCGGTAGCCAGCGAGCGAGGATCTCTGGCATTAGATATCGAAGTGAATTACTGTTCAGCGAAGTGCTAGCAAATTGAAGAGTAGCAGCGAGCCTCCAGCAAAGTGTAAAGGAGTTTTGATCGTTGACTTGAGAGTTGGCCGGGGTAAGAAAATTTATAGTAGTTTCATTTTGATTATTTGTGAATAAAGAAATACATACAGCCACGGGCTGTCTAATTAAGCTTTATCTAGTAGCTCAGCCAAGAGATAGCAAGAAGTATTGGAAGGTGCCACGATTGAGCTAGGCCGAAGCCTGTGAGTATGCGTTTAGCTTTTTCATAGTATTTGCAGTTGTGCAAAATTAAGACTTGCTCCACTTCCCTTCAGCCCTCATCATTTTAATAAACTTTGTTGTTTTATCTTAAGTACTGAGTATGTCTGCATTTAACTCCCACCACGACCAACCAAACGTTACAAATGACACTCAGCATGCATGTAACGTTACAAGGCTAACTACACTGTCAGAAAAATTCGTCTATATACACTAAGTTATCGTTATTTTTTCACAAATAATTTCTGTACTCCCAAAGAACGTATTTGATTTGTGAATTCATTGCGAACGTTGAAAAATGACGAAGAGATTCCGTTTATTTCTAGCACGCATGCGTATTGGGTCTGTTAGTAATAAATTCGAATTTATTCTTAATATGAAAAACAAAATAATCTAATAGATTAAAGTGTCTAATTTAGTTTAAAAAGACAAAAATGTTCTCGAATTTAAAAATAAATAACAATCACTTTCTTTATTCATTCAAAAATTCTCAGAATTTGTTATTCAAAGTTGGATAAGTTGAATAAAGTTAAATATACTAAGTTATTTCTATGATAAATATTTGCATATAAAATATACTTTAAGTGAGCACATTTAAAAGATATTTTAATTAAAACATAAAATGTAAAAAAAAATTGATATTAAAAAAATTTTTATATCGAATAAAAATAGAACATCCATGTTTTCCCTAACAGTCTACGTAATATATTTAAAATTCACATTTTCATACTATATTAATACTAAACGTAAAAAAAAAAAAAAAAATCCAGCCACAGTTTCATTAAAGATGCCGAGATTAACTGCAAAATTAAAAGCTTTTTAACGAAATACACCAAACCACACCCATATGAAATGAACGCTTCTATTTCAAAGTACAATCGTCATGTGCAACCGTGACGACGAGGAAGAACGCTTGCCTTCTAATGCTGGGGTCGTGAGTTCGATCCTCACCTCTTCCGCATTGATTTTTTTCAAGCGACGGATATTTTTCCTATTTTGACGGCGAAAAAAATAAACGGAAAATCGTCATCTACAGACAATTTCTGGCAGCAGTACTGCTAGTACATTTTCTGTGAAAAGACGGAAGTTTTTTAGAGAGTGTAAGACTGAGCGATTTACAGATTTTGAAAACTAAATTAAATTATTAGTATCAATAAAAATAAATTTACAATGTCTTGTGCATTTTTAACGATGTCAATTTAAAAAGTCTTTTATCAAATTACTGAATAATTTCTCTGTTATTTAACAGAATCTCTGTTTTTTTTATCTCTGTAATTTTACATAAGACTTAAGATAATGGATTATACCCGTAGATTCCTAGTAATTTCAAACATTTTTTGAAAAATTGCACAAGGCTTCTTTAAAAATAATAAATAAGAAGAAATAAAAGACTGACGTGTTTGATTTCTTCCATGAAAATCTTATAAATGCTATTGCTTGATTAAAATAACGATAATAAAAATAAAAATCTTAACATAATAAAATGTGAGAAACACCGTATAACAATTTTTCATTGAAAACGATACGATATTCAATTTCCTTCCTGTTCCCTTTTAAGCATCTCTTCATTTCCTGAATTTCCCACACGCATTATTTCTTTTTTGTACGTTTATGTATTTTTAAACCGTTGTTTTATTTTTATTTTAATTTTTTTGTTGTTGTTGTTGTTTTTTCCCTTGCATTTATATCAATCCCATTCGATCGGCTATAATATTTCATAGCTCTTATTTTAAAAGATCACATTTTGTTCCTTCCTTTTTTTTCCCTTTAAAATCTTTAAATCTTTTAGAACAGTGGAATTTCATGATACTGTAGTCATTCATATACATTTATGAAAACAGTTTAAAAAGAAATTGAAAAATTAAGCCTAAAAAGTTTTTTTTTTTTTTTTTTTTTTTTTTGTGATACTTGTTAGCTATAAATTTACTGCATTGCAAAAGTTATGGGGGCCATTTTCAAAAGTAACATTGATACTAAAACAAAAAAAATGCCTTTAAAATATCTTATTTAAAATTGTTTTCTTATACTGTCTGTATACCATTTCGGGAGGATGAGATGAAGCTGATTCAAGAAGATGATTTTCAAATGTTTAATTGATGTAATTTAATGAATGCCAGAGCCGATGCACCCCCCGCCCTTCCGTAAAGCACTTTACAAAGAATTTTATTAATTTTCTAATAACCGACTTACTATAAAATCTAAATTATGTAATCATAAAATATGTGATACTGAACTGTGTAATTTGCTTCGTCAAATATTTATTCGTTAAAATCTTGAAAACAGAGTCGAATAGAATCGAAAAAAAATCCAGCTTTAGACAGACTTCTTTTGCCATATCATTCTTAGATTTTTCTATGGTTTGGCATACTCCAGACAGGATGATTTTAACAATACCATACTAATCGTTAGAGCTGCTGCAAACCGTACGTATTCGTTACTAACAAATGAGTAATCTCTAAGATACGAAATACCAAATCGTTACTTAGAAATACCACTACCACTCGTTAGCCGTTACCGGTGTCCATATGCAGCCGAACAATGTAGAACTAACTTCAAAAGCTGCTTATGTTTGTATAATTCATGGTTTCTCGCGAGTCCGTCTCAACAAGTATATTAAGGTATATATTAAAAAGAAAACTATTAATAGCGTATTTGAATTTAAATGTCCACTACTTAGAGTGAAACCAGTGAAACATGCGATAAGGAAACCTGTCGATAACGGAAAGTAGCATTAAGCGAGTTCTCAAAAACGTTTTACCCCGCTTAACATCGCAAAATTTTTCTAACATATTCATAGGCTCAATCTAATGCATGAAATCATAAAATTGGCACTGATGGCAATAGAAGCGATATCAAATAGGATAGCATTTTGTATTGAAATCCAAATTATAATCTAATACTTCTATATGGTGACCAGAGAAGTGCGAAGACAAACTTGCGCCTTGGCAAACTTACAATTTGCCGCCCCCCTCCCAAATTTTCCTTGTAATAGGCCAAAAAATGACATTAGTATTATGAATTTTGCGCCCCCTAAATCTCTGCACCCGGGGGAGCCGTCCCTTTCGTACGGCGCTGATAGTGACCCTTCAAACATTAAAAAATTAATGTCTTCAAATTTTAATAGATTAAATGCATAATTAACACAAAATTAGTCTAAATAAGCTCTTAAATGATAAACACGCGTTGTTTTTCTGTTGCTTAGATCGATGGCTCTTTTTTAAATCGAAATAATACTATATAATATGTAATCTCAAAAAACGCGTAATTATTTTGTTTAAGTTTTAAAAATGCATATAAAACTACATATCTGTAAAGTAAACAGTACAATCCCTAAACGATCTCCAAACAATCGCTCTTCTAAAAGCATTTTTTTTTCTGTTTCAAAAATTCCCTCCAAATTCACACTTACATATTCGGCAAAAGAACGGATGCTGAAATAGCAAAACACATTTCTATCTTTCTTCTTCTTAATACCCAAACAACTAAATGAAATACCTATTATATGATACTAATACGAGAATAACTTACTCAGAGTCTAAAGTCCGGACACAAACTGCAGAACCACGACTCCGTATGAATCCCGAATTGAAGGTAGTGTTTAAAATTCGTTTCATTCAGTTTTTCAGTACATGGATGCAGCAACGAGTATTCAAAACAAATGATTCGGTATTTTGTATTAGAGATACTACAGTCACAGCAAAAAAAAATCTTGACACTCTGCGATTTTAGGCGTTTTGTTGAATATCTAGAAATATAGACAAGGAATTATTCTGAAATTCCAGGTATGTAAACAAAATAGCACAGGTTATATATTTTTGCGAAGATTCCTTCCCTATATTCCTTAGGGGACCGTCAACAACTTAAAAAAGAACGAAGATCTTTTGGATAACTCTGTCAAAACTAATGTAGCAAAAGCGTTCAAACTACATATTATGATAAAGAGGTTTATAGTAATAAACTGTGTTCATTTTTATGAATTATAGCATGCAAATTTGTAGAAAAATTTAAATTTTTATAAAAACTGTCCAAAATTTTGCCAAGTTTTTTTATTATAATTTGCAGAGTTCTTAATAAAAAACAATGTTCTTTTCAGAAAATATGACAATTAACATTGTACAATGTACATAATACCCTGTAATCAAAATTTAAAAATATTAATATTTGTACGAAAAATGAGCAGGTTTATTAAATAAATGTTTACTGCGCATGCGTCAGTTCTATAAAAATTTCATTTGCATATTGTGTTAACTAAATGTATAGAGCAACTTTTGTTAAAAATTCTAAATCATAGCTTGAAAATTCTGAAAATTATCGTCGAAAGAATAAGGTCTACATCCGATATTCCCAAAATGAAAGAAAAAGATGAAGGGCTGTATCCATATTCCATTGATTAGTGTCTACACAATATTGCATGTACTACTAAATATTTGGAGACAGCTCCTCATCTTTTTACTTCATTTTGGGAAAATCGGATTTCTATCTTATTCTTTCGACGATAATGATTCTTTCCAAGCTATGAATTTGAAACTTTAACAAAAGTTGCTCTATGCATTTAGCTAACACAATATGCAAATGAAATTTTTACAGAATTGACGCAAGCGCAGTAAATATTTATTTAGTAAAGGTGCTCATTTTTCGTACAAATGTTAATATTTTTAAATTTTGATTATAGGGTGTTGATTGTCATATTTTCTGAAAAAAATATTGTTTTTTATTAAGAACTCTGCAAATTATAATCAAAAAACTTGGCAAAATTTTGGACCGTTTTTATAAAAATTTTAATTTTTCTACAAGTATACATGCTGTGACGCCTTCTAATGAAGACCGGGTAGCGTGGTGCGTATACTTCGGTGAGGCGTTGACTCATGTATGATTTAATAAAACATTTTATTCAATGTTATAGGTGATTCTTGAATACACAAATCGTTATCACAAACAAATAAATTATTAATCCTTGAAAGGGTTCTGATTTCCATAAAAGTCATTGAGATAAAGTTATTGAGTCTCTGATTATATTCAATCAGTCCATTGAAATTTCACTACAAGCATTTAGTTAGCTCAGATGGAGAAATGTTATCAAATAGTTCATTTGATCAAAATAATCTGTTTCACAAATTCACGACGAGAGTCCACTCAGCTGCACTATTCATGCTCCTATATCCGGAGTCATCTTCCTTCTAAGATCAGCCAGGATCGCTGATTTAAGTCACTCCCTCGAGAGAGAAATCTCTCTGCTCCCAGCAGGTGTCCTCCTTCTCTCCCTTCAGAACCCGACTCCCTTCTCTTTTTCATCTTCTCTCGACCCCCCTTCAAAAAACCTCCGTTACTTTTTTCGTCCATTTAAATCTTATCTACCTTATGTCATTAACAAGCTATTTTCTTATTCGTCGATACCAGTTTCATTTTTGCCTTGCAATGTTTTCCGAACCGTGAGTTACTACCGTGGGATTCTTACCGAAGCGGCAATTTCAAAAGGGCGACATACTGTCGCGTCTATTATCTGCTTCTCTGAAAAACTGTCTCTTGCTAAGATGAATTGATATACATTACTTCTTTCTACCTTTCCGACCTTTGTGTGGGACTTTTCTTAACTTTTGTACTGTCCGGGGCTTTTTCTCTCGGAAAATCATCTAATTTCCTACAATACCCCCCTCCTTAAAATGATATTCTGGCTGCAAGACGGAATATCTGGAAATCAAGGTTAGCTCACATATTCTGAGTGGCTGAATTCATACACACACACAAAAGAAATTCATCTCTAAAATTAACTATTTCTGTCCATAAAAAAATTTTGAACTTTCCTACTATATCTTTTCCCCTTATAGTCAAATATTTTTTTTATGAGAATTTTACACTATATACATTTAGAAAAACTTACTCACTCCTACTTAAATAGTCGACATGAGGTATGTCTTTGCCTGGCCTATATTTAATGGCATAATGATAAGGTTGCAAAGTTAATGCCCATCTGAGTAATCTCGAATTGTTTCCAGCATTGTTTTTCAGAAACGTGAGAGGATTATGGTCGGTTTCTATCAAGAACTTTTGTCCGTCAATATAGTGTCTTAATTTTTTTATCGCGAAGATTATTGCGGCGCACTCCCTCTCTGAGGCGCTAAAACTTTTTTCAGGCTCTGTGAATTTCCTGCTCAGATAAATAATGGGGTGCTCCTCCGAGTCTCGCCTCTGAGCTAACACAATCCCAATCCCTTTTTGAGACGCGTCAGTTTGTATGACAAATTCTGAACTATAGTCCGGAGCATATAAAATAGGTTCCTCCGTGAGTTTACATTTTAGGGTCTCGAACGCCTTTCCCATTTCATCACTCCATGTTACTTTTTCTTTTTTGTTTTTCCCTTTTAGTGCCCGTGTGAGCGGTTCTACAATTGATGCATAGTTTTTTATGTATCTCGAGTAATATCCTGCCATTCCTAAACATCTTCTAACTTCCGTTTTGGTTTTGGGTGGCGGTAATTCGATTATTGCTTTAATCTTCGCCTCTGCAGGTTTTCTTTGACCCTCACCTACTATGTGTCCCAAGTATTTGACTGTTTTCTGAGCAAATTGGCATTTCGCTATTTTTACTGTCAGTTTCGCCTCTCTGATTCTCCTCAATACCTCTCTTAGATGCTCGATATGTTCTTCCCATGATTCCGAGAAAATAGCCATATCGTCTAGGTACGGTAGACAAAATTTTTCTCGGCCTCTTAGTAATTTTGCCATGAATTTTGAAAATCTAAACGACGAATTAATGAGCCCGAATGGCATCTTGAGGGGGTAAAAACTACCAGAACTAGTTACAAATGCGGCTAGTTTTTGTGCCCGGGGCGTCATTGGTATTTGCCAATATCCTTTGGTTAGATCCAATATCGTTATATATTTTGCCGCCGCCACTTTCTCTACGCGTTCTTCAATATTCGGGAGCGGATAATACTCTACTTTTGTAATTGCATTCAATCTTCTGTAGTCTATGCAAGGACGTGGTTCCCTGCCCGGGGTTTCAACTAATATCATAGGGGAAGTATAGTCCGATTCTCCTTCTTTTATTATATTCAGTTCTAACATCCGTTTTATTTCTTTTTTTAGAATTTCTTCTTGTCTAATTGACATTCTATAAGGTCTTAGCCTAATCGGTTTATTTTCAGTAACTTCTATATCGTGCACAGTTAGATTTGTCGTTCCAGGGTTGTTAGAAAAAATTTCCTTGAATTCGTCTAGTAGCTTTTCTAATTCTTCCAATTGTTCTGGGTTACAGCGTTCGTTTAGTTTACTAATTTTCGCGATTTCTTTGAAGCTATAACTATTTTCATTTTCTACCGGAAATGCTATCTCTAAGTCTTGAGAAGACTCTAAATCTTTACATTCAAGTATCAAAATGTTTATTTTTTCTACACGCTGCACATACGGTTTTAAAAGGTTAACGTGATAAATTTGAGATTTTTGACGCTTGCCCGGAACTTCTACAACATAGTTCGTATCTGATATTTTTTTTATTATCTTACCCGGTCCTGTCCAACTAACTGACATCTTATGGGGTTTATTCGTCGCTAATATTAAGACCTGATCCCCTGATACGAACTTTCTTTCTATGGCTTTTTTGTCATACCACAGTTTTCTTTTTTCTCTACTGTCTACCATGTTTTCCGCTGCCAGTTCTTGACATCTTTTTAACCGATTCATTAATCCGAATACATATTCCGTGACTAACTCCGGTTCCTGATTTTTTTCTGCCCACTTTTCGTATAATAACGTTTCCGGTGTTCTTAGATTTTTCCCAAAGACTAATTCCGCTGGGCTGTAGCCCGTTGAGTCGCTTATAGCATTCCTTAATGCTAATAACGCGTGGGGCAAGTTTGTTTCCCAGTCTTCCCCATTTTCCACGCACATCGCTTTTAGTAATCTTTTTATCGTTCTGTGTGTCCTTTCCACATTATTTGAGGCGGGGTGAAAGACACTCGAATGCCTCACTTTTACACCGAATTTTTCCAAAAAAGTTTCCGTAAGACATGAAGTGAAACTTCGTCCCCTATCACTTTGTATTTCTGACGCATAACCTACCCTACTGAAGACCAACATCAGAGCCTCCACTACCGTCTCTGAAAGCATATTTGGAATGGGAATAGCTTCAGGGTACTTAGAAAAAACACACAAAGCGGTTAGCATGTATTTATTTCCCTTTTTTGACTCAATTAAAGGGCCGACCAGATCGATTGAGAGCTTGGAAAAAACCTCTTTAATTACTGGCACCCGAGTTAAAGGGGCTTTTTTTTGCTCGCCCGCATGACCTATTAATTGACAGGCGTGACATGACTTCACATATTCTTCTACCTCCCTTATTACATTAGGCCAAAAAAAGTATCTAAGGAGCTTATCTTTTGTCCTCTTTTCTCCCAGGTGGGCCGAAATATTTTCGTGACATGCGCTCAAAATGTCCTGTCTAAATTTTGACGGAATTACTAATTGAAATCTTTCTAACCCTCTGTGATCTGTAGTTTTTCTTAATATGATTGAGTCTTTGAATTCGAAAAACGACTTTTTCTGACTTGCTTTTAGTCGCACTGTTTCTAACGAATTGTCTGCTTTTTGCTCCTTTTCAAATTCATTTTTATTCAGTTTACTTAAAGCCAAAATCCCGCTTTCCTGAATTGCCGGAAGTTGAATGTCATTCTCTATTTTTTCCGAATCGTATTGTTCCTGCGAAGGTGTGTTTTTCGTCTCTTCACGTTTTTTTTCTCTCCCCGGTTTGTTAATCTCACATGACTGACAGTCTCCTCCTTGACTCAATTTTTCTTCGTTTGAGCCCTTAGGGTGTAACGGAATTGTTTCGCTTTTTTCATTATTTACTTCTCTTTCACTTTTGGTTTTGGATTTACTCCGCGTCATTACTGCGTGAAGAACCGCGTGTTTTTCTTTTCCTAGATTGTCAATCAGTTTTTGAGTTTCATTTCCTAAGATATAGTATGATATATCCGTTTCTTTATTAGCTATTATCGCTTTTGTTTTTACGATTTCTTTATTTTGTAATTCTAAAGTTACTTCCGCTATAGGTAAACATTGGACATTGTTAACTAATGGTTGTGAAATCCATTTGGTTTCCCCATTTAATTGATCCGTATTAATAAAATGCCGTGGGCAAACGTCGTAATTACTTCCCGTATCTCTGAGTATAGTAATTTCTTCTCCGTTTATTTTGCCTTGGCTTAAGTAAGGTTTAAATCCTTCTTCCCATTCTAAAACGTTACTAACATGATGAACTTTATTTGGCGGATTTTCTCTATTTTTGTATTTTGGGCACTCACGCTTGAAATGTTTATCACTCTGGCACAAAAAACAAGTATTTTTCTTTTTTTTTCGAAAATTCTCTCCCGTTCCTTACTATCATTTTTTTTCACGCCAATTTTTTTGTACTTCCGGACTTTTGTCCCGTACTTTTTCCGTATATTTCGGCAATTCGAATTTTCTGTCTGATTGCTGTCTGGGGTTCCACCATTTTTTTGCCGCACCCTTGATTGTGTCATATCCATCCAAATCTTTCACTAGAGTTTCCGGATTTTTATATGACGCCCACGAATCAATGAAGTGTTCCCTTATTTCCGCCGGCACACGCCTTTTAATCTGTTCCGTTATTAATAAGTCCTTTAGCTCTTCAAATTTTGTGATACCTATACCATTTAACCACCCGTTTTGAAAGCTATTTAATTCAAAAATTAGATCTTTCCAAGGGCCGTTTGGATTTTTCGCATGTTTGTTTAGTTTTTGACGATACGCTTCTGGGCTAAGTCTGTATCTTGCCAATAAAACTGATTTTACATGCTCAAAGTTGTCCACAAGTTCTTTTTGTTCGCGTAATATTAATTCTGCGATCTCTATGGGCAGTAATGCCAACAAGTGTGTCACAAGATCGTCGCTTTCTATCCCGGATCTCTCGGCTTGTCTTTCAAATAAGTTAAGAAATAAAGTGATATCGGACTTTTCTGGATCAAATTTTTGCATAATTCCCTTTAATGAAATTTTAGGCGCTCTTTCTGATCTATTACTCGAAATGGAGCTTCTTCTGTCCGCGTTTTGCGTTAACCTAATTTGTTCTAACTGAAACTCTCTTTCTTTTTGCTCTTTTTCCTGCGCCAGTTGATCTTCCCTGTCCTTTATTATGAACCCGACTTGCGTAAGCGCAAATTGCTCATCATAACTATCCAAACTTTGTATTTTCTCGATAATTATCGCTATTTTGTCATGTTCTGCAATTTTTACGTCTAGCACGTCTGCTAAATGTACCAGATCAATTCTTCTGCAGTACTTTAGTGAAGTAACCTTTGAAAATATTTACTTATTTTAACTCCTTCCCAAATATTTTAAGTAATACTCAAAAACTAATACTTTCGTCAACTGATATTTAATTTTAGATTGTACTTCATTTCCTAAAATATTTTAATTTTAAAGCACTTTCATATACAAATTTATTGAACCTCATCCAATTAAATCAGGTTATATATAAAACAAATAAATCTTAGGTAAATACATAAATTAGCAATAACATATAGACACTTTATTATTTTTTTTTCACTCTTTATGAATATTATCACTCTTATGTAAAAATTTCACTCAGATTTTTTAATGCCCTATACACATATATGCACAGTGAAAAAATTTAATTTCATACGTAGTACCTCATCACTACCTATCTTATGTTTTTATTTTTAATCTCCCTCAAACATTGAGCCCTCTTTGCATCCTTATCGAATGTCCATATTATTTTGGTCCAGACTATATTTTTCAGGAAAAAAAATTTCTTTTATACTAATTCTAAGTATTTTTCAATACAAAATATCTTGCAAGTATTACACTTCTTGCCCAGCATCAACTGCTGACTGTATTTTTTTTTCTCTTACTTGTTATCTAGACTTACTAATTTTTAGGTAACTTGTTCCTTTTGGAAACAAAGAGAAAAAAAATAAATGATTTCCTTACCCTAGACTATCTACTAGAATTTTCTCAATTATTTATTTGCCTAAATTACTTAATCTTACTAAATCCACATTTTTATTTTCTTTGAAAGATTACTTTTAATCAACAAAACAAACTCTCTATACCTAGAAATGTTAACTTTTGAATTAATGCACTCATACAGTAATACTAAGCCACTCAAAACATGCAGCTTACCTTGTTTTGTTGTTGGACTTCGCTCGTTGCTATCACAGATAGAATGGTCTGCCCTTTTTCCGCCGTCACTGGTTGTCGCGCTCAGCCTGGCTCGCCGCTCGACCGTTCGATGTGTCTGGCTTGTCCCTTCTGTGTCGCAGCTCTCGTCCGGTATCAAGCCCTCCGAACACTGTCTCCCGGAATTTGTCCCTCTCGCACTTGCTTAAGCCTCGGTGCTGTGCCTTCCGTAACTCCGTTGTTGCTCGGGGTGAACTGTTGTCGCTCGGGATGAACTCCTGTTGTCGCTCGGGATGAACTCCTGTTGTCGTTCGGGATGAACTCCTTTTTCGTTCTTGATGAACTCCTGTTTCAGACTCCTCAGCTCTATCAAACAATAGTCTTTATTTGAAATCGAAGTGCTGCCACCAGTTTGTGACGCCTTCTAATGAAGACCGGGTAGCGTGGTGCGTATACTTCGGTGAGGCGTTGACTCATGTATGATTTAATAAAACATTTTATTCAATGTTATAGGTGATTCTTGAATACACAAATCGTTATCACAAACAAATAAATTATTAATCCTTGAAAGGGTTCTGATTTCCATAAAAGTCATTGAGATAAAGTTATTGAGTCTCTGATTATATTCAATCAGTCCATTGAAATTTCACTACAAGCATTTAGTTAGCTCAGATGGAGAAATGCTATCAAATAGTTCATTTGATCAAAATAATCTGTTTCACAAATTCACGACGAGAGTCCACTCAGCTGCACTATTCATGCTCCTATATCCGGAGTCATCTTCCTTCTAAGATCAGCCAGGATCGCTGATTTAAGTCACTCCCTCGAGAGAGAAATCTCTCTGCTCCCAGCAGGTGTCCTCCTTCTCTCCCTTCAGAACCCGACTCCCTTCTCTTTTTCATCTTCTCTCGACCCCCCTTCAAAAAACCTCCGTTACTTTTTTCGTCCATTTAAATCTTATCTACCTTATGTCATTAACAAGCTATTTTCTTATTCGTCGATACCAGTTTCATTTTTGCCTTGCAATGTTTTCCGAACCGTGAGTTACTACCGTGGGATTCTTACCAAAGCGGCAATTTCAAAAGGGCGACATACTGTCGCGTCTATTATCTGCTTCTCTGAAAAACTGTCTCTTGCTAAGATGAATTGATATACATTACTTCTTTCTACCTTTCCGACCTTTGTGTGGGACTTTTCTTAACTTTTGTTCTGTCCGGGGCTTTTTCTCTCGGAAAATCATCTAATTTCCTACAATGCTATATTCATGAAAATGAACACAGTTTATTATAATAAACCTCTTAATCATAATCTGCAGTTTGAACCCTTTTGTTACATTAGTTTTGACAGGGTTATCCAAAAGATTTTCGTTCTTTTTTAATTTGTTGACGGTCCACTATGGGATTTCGAGAGAAAATCTTTACGAGAATATATAACATTTTATATTTTGTTTACACACCTGGAATTTCAGAATAATTCCTTATCTGTATTTCAAGATATTCAACAAAAAATCTAAAATCGCAGTGTCAAGATTTTTTTTTTCTTTTCTGTGACTGCATGTTAGTCGTGTTATTTCAATTAATTAATAACGAATACCATGCGGTTTGCAGAAGCTCTAATACGTATCATTCTTTTTGTATTAGTTATTCTCGAATCTCAAATGATTGGGATTTCATATGGCTTGTTAATTCATTTATTTATTTTATTATGACAAGAAAAAGAAATAAGAATTGGATATATTTTTGATAAAGCAAATGATAATTAAATGATAAATCAAAATGTGATTCATACTTGTGCCAAGCGAAGAATTCAGTTAAAAGAAGTTCAACAAAGAATTGAAATAAATAAATAAATAAAATAAAATATTGGAAAATTTGCATTGGTATTTCTAAAAATATATAAGTTACATAGATTTCATTCAGATAAGAAGAAATTGAAATGTTTCTCATTTTCTTATAAATGCATAAAATGATTTAGAAATGTTGTTAAGTTAGCATTTTACGATAATTTTTGACTTGACAGACACAGAAATGTCGTCATAAGGGAGCAATTAGCAATCGTGTATGGAAATTAGTTTAAAATGCCGAATTTATGGAATGTTTTAAAGTTTTTCCGTTTCTTTTTTTTTATTTACTTTTATTTATAAATGGAAAACACTTTTCAATCTCATAGTTTCCGAATAAGTGCACTTGCAAATTTCTCGAGATTAAAATTGCTTTCACATATGTGTCAGATGTTACCTAATTTTGATTTAAGTAGACATTTTACAAAATCAGAAAGATTCGCATTCTTGAACAAGGAGGGAAGGAATAAGGATTTAAGGCATGCTTAATTTTTAAAGTAATTTTTAGAATATTTCTGCAATACAGCGCGTGGGGGAGGGAGTCATGAATCCGTGGCCTCACCGTTAAACCCGCTATTGATCATATGAAAATACGAGCACCACCCTACATTTTCTTGACATCCCCCCCCTATTATTCTTTTCTAATTACAGCCCTGTGTAGAATTATGCTTTGCATTTTAATCAGGACCGTAGCTAAGGGGGTGTTACGGCCGGCTCAGCCCCTCCTAAAACATTTTGAGTCCCCCCCCCCCCGAAAAGATCCCAAGGTCACTAAATGAATTTATGTTCCAAAAAACCTAAATGAAATATTGAAAAATCTAATTTAGTTTTGAGGACCTTTCCAGTTTTGCAAAAATACCAAATTGTAACTGAAATAAGTTTTCAGCACTTGCTCATTTTATTTGCACATATGAAGCCAACATGATGTTTAATACTGCACTAGTTATGCACTCGAATTTTCCATAATCCTATTCTTTTCTTAGCATAAAATGAGGTTATTACAACAGTTTAATCAGAGACATAGTAACTACCAGAGATGTAGTGGAGGATATACGGGGATATATGCCGTATATCTTCTGAACTTAACACCTTATACCCACTGTTTCTCAAAAAAGCTATAGTACATACACTCTAGGGTATACTCTTTGCTTTGAGTGTATACCCTCTGTTTAGAGCGTGTATCCTCTGTTTTTTTTTACTACTATACCACTGGTAACTACACTGTAAATATGTAGTAATTTATCCTTCTGCGTCACAGAGAGAGAAAAAAATATATGAGTCACCCCCCTACATTTTCTTGAGCCCCCTCCCCCACCCCTAATTATTGACTTCTCGCTACGGCCCTGATTTTAATATTCTATTTGCATTTTTAAAATAAACTTGGAAATTTCAATAAATGTAACTTTTACGGATAGATGGCAGCATTAAACTAATACGAATTCTTCCTAAGATTTTTCTATACGATATTTGCCGTACTTCGATGACTGCGAATACCCAATTTCTCAACAGTAACGAGTAACGAAACGAATACTTTCTACCGGGTACAGAATTCGAAATCAACGTTTTCATATGGGTATTCATTTTGTCGTTATTTTTACAGCACTACTAAACGTAGACATAAAAAAATCGACAAAAAATCCTCATTTGTCGCTCCTTCGTTGTGGACCCCCTCTGGTTAACCCTCTGTCCCTCTTAGTTTCGACCCTGATAACAGCCGTGATCTGTCTGAGTAACAGTTAATTCGGCCTTAAAATTCTTCAAACAAAGGGAAATGAATGGAAATCCATATACAGAAAATCGACCCTGATCATTTAATTATAATTCAAATAATGTAATCTTTAGATGATGATTTTAAAGATAAAGTTCAAAAAGTCAAGTCTTTTAAATGCATGTTTTATGCTTTAATATCAATTTTATATATATGTACACCATAAGAAAAAAATCTGTAAAGTTACTAAACTTTTCCTAGGAACCTGGGATTTTTAGGACTTTTTATGCAATAATAATAACAAAAAACTGTGCAACCGATTCTGTTACGTGAATTTTTGCTGTTACCGTTACATAAAAAGTTCTAGAAATCCCAGTTTCCTAAAAAAAAATTTAATAACTTTTTTTTTTTTACAGTGTACATTTATTAGTGTAAAGTATTTATATTAATATGTTTTTATAAGTTTTTTATCAGTATGAGATTTTATAAAATATCCAGCATTCATTAATGCACAAAATTTCTTTTTAAGTTCTTGCAGAAGAACAATGCTTTCATTTTCACGAATTATTCGGGGTGCTTTAGTCTTGATGAAATATAAACAAAACTTTACGAATTAAATATTTCCAACTTTGCGAAAAATTGCCCAGGCCGGGAATCGAACCCAGATACTTGGTTACAAGGCCAATGCTTTACCATTTAAGCTAACTGGGCACGACAACCCGACAGCATTTCTCGCTCAGATAACCTATTCGGTCATGGCATTTGGTCTGTCATTTAGACAGCTCGACAGAATAGACCGCAGGTAAAGGAACTCCATAGAGCAATGGGTACGTAGATAAATTCCATTTTTTTAGCTCAATCAAACTGATTGATAAAGTTATTATACGAATTAAATATTTTGAAATATTTAATTTGTTCATATTAAATATTTTACTCAGTTGGAAATATTTAATTCGTATAATAACTTTACCAATAAGTTTGATTGAGTGAAAAAAAAATGGAATAAATAAAACTATTTTTAAAATGACAAGTTATAACAAATTTTTATCAGCACAAAATTTAAACAAATACACAGCATTTATTAACCTTCCGTCGGGCGCGCCGTTGTAAAAAGTACAACATTCGCTGTCTTTTTTCATTAAAACACAGTTCAAGCAGCAGTGGGTGTTAATAACCATTTGTATTCGTTTACTGGATTTCTTTACCCAGTTCCTGAAAGTTATTTGTATTTCGGATTCCGCAATTAGCTGCAACTATCATTTTAATCTGCTAACAGTGCATAAAATTCGCAATGTTTATCTGTAAACATCCTTCAAAAAAGCTAATCTTATTCTTGATATGGGAAGCGACTAATATAGATGAAATATAAGAGTAATACTGTAAATCTGAAATTACTTAATTATTGTTTAGTAATTCATTATTAGTTTTTATTCTTGGTGATTGTAATAGAAAGTGGCTTTTTATACATCTAAACTTTTGCTTCAATATGTTATAATAAAATAAGTGTATTGCGATATACTTTCATAAATTGTGATCAGAGATAACTTGTATGATGTTTGCAAGTTAAATTATTTGTAAAATTAAAATAATGCAGCAATAATTGAGTTTTTTTTCACCTGTTGTACAATTAACAACGCGCGCCTGGTCATGCGATAAAAATTTACGCGTCCGGCGAAAGGTTGACACACAAAGTTTCTTTGAAAATAACTAACAGGAAGATATAAAATAGTGACAATTTTTTTTCTTCCATACATTTTTATCTGTTCTTTTCGGTATGGTCTAATCTTTCATATTTGCTATTTTTTTAAAAGTACATTTCGTTCTTCCTTCCTTTCTTGCTTTAAAAAATTTTAAGAACAGCGGAATTTCATGACACCATAATAATTCATATACACATACTTTCTCTTTTCATAGCTTATAAAGAATATTTTGCTTTAAAGATAATTTTCTTATTGTAACGCAATATTAAAAGTAGATAACATTATAAAATAACGACGTAAATTTGAGCAATTATTCATATTGTAAGAGTTTAATCTTTTTTGACAAACTGCAATTTAGGCTTCGTGTTCAAAAGTTATATCTATGTTAAAATAGAAAAAAAAGGTTACATTTTTGGTTGGGAAATTACGAACATAAACTTATATTTAAAAGTAAATTTTTCTGATATTTATAATTCCTGAGATATTGTATATTTTTTTATTCGACGGTAAAATTTCTAACATTACGATGATTAATTTCTTAAAATATATTCGTTGCTACAACAATGGACAGCCCGTGCAGAAAAAAATGTGCACATTTTATCTCACTATACTATAACCATGAATAAAATATCACGAAATATTTTTTCGCAGATTTCTTATAAATACTGTTACTTAGCTGAAAAAAATACAAATAATAAAGTACCAAAAACACTATCTAAGACTCTTTCATATCAAATGATAAGATATTCAATTTCCTTCCTATACCCTCCTAAGCATCTCATCGTTTCCTAAATTTCCTGCAAGCAGTTTTTCTTCTCAGTACATTTATGTATTTTTAAAATGCTTTCCTATGTTCCTTCCATTCGGTCTGGTATAATCTTTCATATTTGCTATTTTTTAAAAAGTACATTTCGTTCTTCCTTCCTTTCTTGCTTTAAAACTTTAAGAACAGCGGAAATTCATGACACCATTAAAAGTAAAATTTTTTTATAGCTAAATAATCTAACAAAAAGTTGAAACTTTCTCTTTTCATAGCTTATAAAGACAACTTTGATTTAAAGATAATGTTCTTATTGTAACATAATATTAAAATAAGATAACATTATAAAATAACAACGCAAATTTGAGTAACTTTTCATATTATAAGGATTTAATATTTTTTGACTAACTGCAACTTTGGTTTCGTGTTCAAAAATAATATCGATGTTAAAATAGTAAAGAAAGTTACATTTTTGGTTATGAAATTCGCACGAATATAAATATATAATTACAAGTAAATTTTTCTGATTTTTATATTTCCTGCAGTATTTCATATTTTTTAATTAGACGCTAAAATTTCTAACATTGCGATAGTTAATTTCTTAAAATATCTTCGATGCAACAGCAATGGACAGCCCGTGTGAAAAAAATGTGTACATTTTGTCTCACAATACTATAACCATGAAAAAAATATGACAAGTTTTTTTTCCATAGAATTCTCATAAATACAGTTGCTTTTAGCTGAAAAAAATACAAATAGTAAAGTACGAAAAACACTGCGAAATCTTTCATATCAAATGATAAGCTATTAAATCTTCTTCCCATTCCCTTCACTGTAAAAAAAAAAATCTGTAAAGGTACTACACTTTATCTAGAAAACTGGGATTCCAAGAACTTTTCCTGTAACGGTAACAACAAAAACTCTAGTTTTAGAATCGGTTACATGGATTTTCCCTGTTATCGTTACATGAAAAGTTCTTGGAATCCCAGTTTCCTAGAAAATGTTTAGTACCTTTACAGATTTTTTTTTACAGTGTTCTAAGCGTCTCATCATTTCCTGAATTTCCTGCACGCAGTTTTTTCTTCTCAGTGCATTTGTGTATTTTTAAAATGTTTTCCTATTTCCCTTCCATTCTTATCTGTTCTCTTCGGTATAGTATAATCTTTCATATTTGCTATTTTTTTAAAAATACATATCGTTCTTCCTGAGAGAAATCAACTGTTTTTCAGGATACATATGATTTTAACAGGGCCGGCGCTAGACATCTCGCCACCTGAGGCGAGCCTTATTTTGCCGCCCCTATAACGTCATTTTTTTAAATTATTTATTTATTTATTTTTTTATTTTTTTAACCAATTTTAAAATTTTATAATAAATAAATAAATTAATATATTAAGTATAATTTTTTTGCATAAATATAAAATGCATTATAAAATGTATTTATATTTAAGAAATTTAAAATAATCAAACTGCATATTTTATTTATTTATTTATTTTCTTTTTGCATCTTTTTAAAAATAAGAACAGCTAACTTGAATTAAATTAATAAATCATATTTTACTAGCATAAAAAAAAGCCAGAAAGTCTCTTATTCTTTATAGAATAACAATAATACATCAGAATTTCTTTTGCCTTGTTTTTCATTTCGAAAAATCACGCACGATATGAATATTAGAAAAAAATTCTATTACAACAGGTAAAGAATGTTTTTAAAATAAATATTACTGAGATATAATATGCCAAACATTTAAAATCAATCACATTGCGTAAAAAATTTGTGTATGAATTTCAAACTGAAAAGTAATGACATATATAACAAGTTATTTAACTTTTTAAAATAGTATATACAACACAAAATCGCATATTGGTAATATTAATAAGAAAACAGCTAAATAGTTTTTTTTTCCTTTAAGCAACTGATGGCTAATTACCAAAATTTGGAAAGAACTTTACTTTGGCACTAGAAATGAAAATGCGAGGAATCCCCCCAAAATAATTTTACTATATTTTCAGAAGCAAAAGAAAAAGGAGGGTTTTTTTTTTTTTTTTTTTTTTTTTTTTTTTTTTTTTTTATGGGAGGAGGGAATCAACATTTTCTAATTAGGTCAAATGATGTATCGTTTCGTATGGATTTTTTTTCTTCTAAATAGAATGCCTCTATCTGCAAGTCGATACGATCAATTTTTCAAAGTTACGGCACACGTTTGACAAATAAAATGGCAAAAATTATACTTTATTCAGATAAGATATAGACATGAAAATCCGATGAGTCCTCCCAAAATAAAGCTTTACTTTTATTTCTTTTATTTTTATTTATTTATTTTTTTTTTGGGGGGGGGGATACATCAATTTTTTTAAAATTAGGTAAGTGGATATCATTTGTTATATATTTTCAAATTCTTAATCAAATAAGAACGTACGCAAGTCCATACGATCATTCTTTATAAAAGTTATGGTAGGTTTTATAAATATACAAAAGTTAAATTTTATTATTGAGAGCCCTTATTTTGAAAATCAGACAAAGTGAAATAGTTGTATTTTTTGATTTGCTTGATTTTTTTATATCTTGAAGTAGATCATATTTGATAAATAATCTGCAATTTTGAAGCCCTGAAAAAATTTCCTCTTTTCTATAGAAAATGTCAAAGTTCAAGGTTGTGAATGCCATTTTTCGTGAAAAGTGAAATGCTGGTATATTTAGAGCACTATATCTCTCTCATGCAATAACATCCCAAAATTCTTTCGGCATAAATTGTTAGTATAACCATACTTATTTATTGAAATTTATTTGTTTCCATGGGGCATTGTTAATTTACATTGTTATGTTGCCACAAAGTACAGTCAAGATGACGTTTTTGTCCATTTTCAGCACTTAATATCTTATTTAAGCAATAGTACCCCAAACTTTTTCTTATAAAATATGAAAGTGTACTACTAGGACAGGCAAAATAATGTAGTACTGTACCGAGATATTGTTGCTGTTAGCAGATATAACCTGTTAAATACTCAAAATTTTCAAAATCTGCAACCTTTAAAGCAATGTTATTTCAAATAAGCAGAAAAGCAATGTCCATTATCACATTTTTCCCTTAAGAGAAAATGAAACATCCTCATTTTCTTTCAGAAGGGACAACAAAAAAGGGATATTTCATTTTCTCATAGGGAAAAAACACAGCAAGAAAACGAGAAAAGAGATTTTTCATTTTCTGATAGGGAAGAATAATTATCCTCGACATTGTTTATTTGAAAATTTTGTCATTTTTTTAAATAAAAATATCACGAGGCCCCACTTTTTTTCTATTTTCATGTTTTTGTACACATATTCACCTACTAAGTGACGTAATTTGTTTTATTTTACTGTTGCGCTTATTTGAAATAACATTGCTTTAAAGGTTGCAGATTTTGAAAATTTTGAGTATTTAACAGGTTATATCTGCTAACAGCAACAATATCTCGGTACAGTACTACATTATTTTGCTTGTCCTACTACTACACTTTCATATTCTATAAGAAAAAATTTGGGGTACTATTGCTTAAATAAGATATTAAGTGCGGAAAATGGACAAAAACGTCATTTTGACTGTTTGTCAACATAACAATGTAAATTAACAATGTCCCATGGAAACAAATAAATTTTAATAAATAAATATGGTTATACTAACAATTTATGTCGAAATAATTTTGGGATGTTGTTGCTTGCGAGAGATATGGTGCTCTAAATATACCAGCATTTCACTTTTCATGAAAAATGGCATTCACAACCTTGAACTTTGACATTTTCTATAGAAAAGAGGAAATTTTTTCAGGGCTTCAAAATTACAGATTATTTATCAAATATGATCTACTTCAACATATAAAAAAATCAATCAAATCAAAAAATACAACTATCAAAACATCATTTCTTTGTCTGAATTTCAAAATAATGGCTCTTGAGCACAGCTTTGTCTTATTTTACACCCTAAACTTGTTCTTTAAATCATATCAAATATTATAATTTTTTTTAAACGTCCTCAAAACAGCAATAATCAAAATCAGCATCATAAAATTTCTTCAAGTTTAGTAAAGTTATCAAAATATCCGTGTATTCATAATTTTTTATTAATAAAACCTTTTTTTATCAATAAAAAAATAAATTTTTATTGATGACTTTGCGTTCATAAAAACTGCCTAGCTTTGTAAGGTGTAATCATATTGAATTGCAGAAGCGTCATTCGATTCCGAATTAAAAAATACATAGCAAATGATTCTACACTTTAGCTGAAGAAAAAAAATGAATTTTCCACCAGAGTAAAAATGCGCCCCCATTCCTTCCCAAAACATTGTGAAACAGCTTTTTTCGGTGTGTGTGGGGGGGTGGGGGGGGGGTCATCGGATTTTCGTTTTTATTATCAAAACAAAACTTTTTTTCCAAAATTTCGTGAATGGTCATCATTTGGTGTATTTACTCATATTTTGATCTATTTATCTATACAAATATGTGAAACAAATGCCGCCCTTTTACTGTGCGCCCTGAGGCGGCTGCCTCCCTTGGCTCATCCCTGGCGCCGGCCCTGATTTTAGGGATCAGATATCTCAAGAACAAATGAACGGAATTTCATCAAATTTAATTCTCTGTCGGATATTACCATAAGTTGTTTCTGATTAGGCTTTAGTGTAAATCATGACAGGTTACGCTGTTATGCTGCTTTTTTAAGGGGTGTTGAATTCAGACATTTTCCTTCGGGAGAGATTTTTGCGGTCTGGAGAGAGACATTCTAGATTTCTGTATATGTGTGAGAGAGGCGGTGGTTGGACTTTTCTCCACGAAGCACCTAAAAATGTGAAATCTTCCTGGTTTACCATTCAGTGCTCCGGGGAAGGGATGTCCTTCGGTACCACTTCCTGAATTCAATACTTTCTTTTACGATTTTCACGATGTTAGCGAAAATATTTCAAGAACTAATGAGCATAATTTCATCCAACTTAATATTCTGTTAGACATTGACTTAAATTTTTCCTGATTAGGTTTTTGTGTAAATTATGTAATTGAATGCGCTGCATTTTTACGATATTTGTGATAGCAATATCTCAAAACTTATGCATGGAATTTAATCCAACTTCATATTCTGTTGCACTATTGCATAAATAGATCCTTATTAGGCTTGAGAGTATACTGCCCAAAACGTGTCGCTTTTATGCTCTTTGAATTTCAAATTTTGATTGCAGACATCTAAGAGGGTGTGAGCCGAAATTCAACGATTTATTTGGATAATAAAGTTTTTTTTTTTTTTTTTTTTTTTTTTTTTAATGCACATACATTAATGAGCTTATGCTTTTTGAATCCTCATGATGGGCATAAGTTATCATTTAATTTTGACACTGTGATAGTGAATTTGGAAAATTTAACATGTATGAAATAGAAGAAATTTTGGATTTGAAACATCCGACTACTTTATCTTCGACTTTTGAGGGAAAATGAAAATTATATTTCCTTCAGAGAAATCGATTAAAAATTTTAAAGTATCGATTAAATCGAGTTGGCCGTAGTATCGATTAAATCGATTTAAAAAATCGATATCGCCCATCACTAGTATGTACACTCATTAGTGTTAAGTACTTATTTTAATATGTTTTTATAAGTTTTCGATCAGTATGAGATTTTATAAAATATGCAACATCAATTAAAGCACAAAACTTCTTTTTAGGTACTGAAGAAGTACAATGCTTTTATTTTCACTAACTATACAGGGTGCTTTAGTCTTGATGAAATCTGAATAAAAATATTTTTAAAATGACAAATTGTAACAAGTCTTTATCAGTATGAAATGTAAAGAAATACACATTATTTATTAACGCACAAAGCTTCTTTTAAAATAACTAACATGAATAAATAAAATATTGGCGAGTTTTTTTACTTCTAACTTTAATTACTGTTCCTTAGATTAAAAGAATACAAATAATAAAGTACGAAAAACATTGCGTAAGACTATTTCATATCAAATGATAAGATATTCAATTTCCTTCCTATTCCCTTTTGAACGTCTCATCATTTCCTAAATTTCCTACACGCAGTTTTTCTTCGCAGTGCATTAATGTATTTTTGAAATGTTTTTCTATGTTCCTTACATTCTTATCTGTTCTTTTCGGTATAGTACGATCTTTCATATTTGCTATTTTTAAAAAAATACATTTCGTCCTTCCTTCCTTTCTTACTTTAAAAAACCTTAAGAACAGCGGAATTTCATGACACGATAATCATTCATATACATTTATCACAACAGTTCGAAGAAAAGTTATTAAAATTAAATGCAAGGGCATTTTTTATGAGCTACATAATCTAACAAAAAGGTGAAATTTTCCCTTTTCATAGCTTATAAAGAATATTTTGGTTGTATTTACTTGGAAAGGCATATTTAACGTATCAAATGTTTTAATAAGTTCTGATAATGCATTATTTAATCACTATGTGTATTTTAAATTAGTCGATTTTTATAGGCGAGTAAAACTCGGCTTGCAGCTCACATCCATGCGAGGAGTTCTCGGTTGTTTCGCGTTGGTTCGGAACGCAAAACAAGTTAAAATCTGTACATTTTTAAAGAACATAGCACTAAACTAATGCATAATTAGAGGTTATTTAAACATTTGGCACATTAAATACATCTTTTCAACTAAATACAACCCCAAAAAACTTAATTTAATATTTAAATTTTTTTGTTAAAAAAATTCAAAAATCAGCATTTTGGCAAAACTACAAGCCATTTGCGGCAGGGTAAAGAATGCATTAGGTAAAAGAAGGCATTTTTTATAAACTACATAATCTAACAAAAAGGTGAAATTTTCCCTTTTCACAGCTTATAAAGAATATTTTGCTTTAAAGGTAATGTTCTTATTGTAACGCAATATTAAAACTGGATAACATTATAAAATAACAACGAGATTTTTTTTACAATGTACCCTCATTAGTGTTAAGTATTTACTTTAATATGTTTTTATAAGTTTTTTTTTTAAATCAGTTTGATATTTTACAAAATATACAGCATTAATTAATGCACAAAACGTCTTTTTAGCTCTCGCAGAAGTACAATGCTTTCATTTTAACGAATTATTTGAGGTGCTTTAGTCTTCATGAAATATCAATAAAAATATTTTTAAATGGCATGTTGTAATAAGTTTTATCAGTATGAAACTTAAACATATACATAGTATTTATTAACGCACAAAGTTTCTTTGAAAATAACAAACAGGAAGATCTAAAATATTGAAAAAAAATTTCCTTCCATAGATTTTTTATAAATACTGTTGCTTAGTTGACAAAAATATACAAATAATAATGTACGAAAAACATTGCGTAAGACTCTTTCATATCAAATGATAAGATATCCAATTTCCTTCCTACTCCCTTTTAAACGTCCTTTTATTTCCTAAATTTCCTACACGCAGTTTTTCTTCTCAGTGCCTTTGTGAATTTTTAAAATGTTTTCCTATGTTCCTTACATTCTTATCTGTTCCTTTCGGTATGGTATAATCTTTCATATTTTCTATTTTTTAAAAAGTATAATTCGTTCTTCCTTCATTTCTTACTTTAAAAAAACTTTAAGAACAGCGGAATAGCATGACACCATAATCATTCATATACATTTATCACAACAGTTGGAAGAAAAGTTATGAAAATTAAATGTAAAACATTTTTTGATAGCTAAATAATCTAACAAAAAATCGAAACTTTCTCTTTTCATAGATTATAAAGAGTATTTTGCTTTAAAGTTAATGTTCTTGTTGTAATGCAATATTAGAATAACATTATAAAATAACAATCCGTATTTGAACCACTATTCATTTTGTAAGGATATAATCTTTTTGACGAACTGCAACTTTGACATCGTGTTCAAAAGTAATATCGATGTTAAAATAGAAAAAAAGGTTACATTTTTGGTCAGGAAACTACGAACATAAATATTTATTTACAAGTAAATTTTTCTTATTTTTATATTTCCTGATGCAAATTATATTTTTTAATTAGACAGTAAAATTTCTAACATTGCGACAGTTAATTTCTTGAAATATATTCGTTGCTACAGCAATGGACAGCCCGTGCAGAAAAAAATGTACATATTTTGTCTCACTATACTATAACTATGTATAAAATATGACGAGATTTTTTTTCCTCCATAGATTTCTTATAAATACTGTTGCTTAGCTGAAGAACAATATAAGTAATAAAGTACAAAAAACACTGCGTAAGACTCTTTCATAACAAATGATAAGATATTCAATTTCCTTCCTATTCCCTTCTAAGCGTCTTAGTTCAGTCAAAATAGACATTTAAGCTAGGAAAAACTAGCGAAGAGATGAAAATTTGCAAAAACGTTTAGAATATTATTCTAAATGAAATCCCAAAAATTTTAATCAATCTTGCTGGAGCAAAAAAATTTATTCAAGGTCAAAGGTCAAAGATACAAAAAATTCGTTTTTTCATATATCTGTTAAATAGTAAGTTTTATCGTAAACATAATTATTATATAAATTTAAGGTTATTATAAAAAATGAAATTTTCTACAAAACAGTCTTTATACTTTTAAGAGGCTACCTGTTCATAATACTATTCCTATGAAAAAAAATTATAAAGATGTCTTGGTTGCATTTTAATATTTTTAAGGGATTTTTTTTTTTTTTTTTTTTTTTTCTTTTGCAATGGATAGCTGAAATCAATTTGTATGCAAGCCGTTTTATACTTTTTTGATTTTATTTACAGGTATTTTTTACGAATACGCTTTCATTTTCGGAACCGGTTTGGAAAGTGAAAGCACTCTCCTAAAAATATCTGCAACTAAAATCGGAAAAATAAAAAACGGCCTGCATTCAGATCTCTCTCAACTATTCAATGAAAAAAAAATCATTTAAAAACACTGAAATACAATCGAGATATCTTTATAAATTTCTTCCATAGGATTAGCATTAGCGAACAGATCTTTAATTTGACTGCAGTAGCCTCTTAATAAATTTATCTTACTTGTTAATTATTCATCTGCGAATTATGTTTCTTGCTTTATTTCCATCTTCTTCTTCCTCTGGCTGCTAAGTTCCTATCCATTGCTCTGAGAAATCTGATGGATCTGGTATTTCTTCACTGATATCAGAAACATCATCATCTGTTGTATTTGTGGCAACATTTGAACAAAATTGGCCGTGACAATCGTTATATATTGGTGAACAAAACACACCCATAATTTTTAAATATTTTTTTCACCCATAATTTAAATTGCAACCCTTTGTGTAGTAACAAAAGAACGATATTTACAAGTGCAAACGAGAGTAGAGTTTTAATTGGTTCCAAATCGTTATTTTTCAATACCCATCCCCAGTTTTCAGGGTCAAGTTTATTACCTAACCCTGTTTGGACTTGAAAATAAACTCGGTACAAATTTTGGAAAGCAGCACTAAATGTTAGTTGAAGAAATGATATCTAAACAACTTTATTGTGCAGTGTACTCTTTGCAAAACTTAGATATCTATTGCTATGTTAGAATCAATGTTTTTAGTAGCTCTGTACATCGCAAGAAGTAAACAAATTCCGTTAGCAATAATGATATCCGGAGAAAAGTCGATTTTCTTAAATGTTTCAGCATAGCAAATTAAATCATTACTTTTTTCAAATAACTTGAATATTTGAATTTTAACTTTTCTGAAGAGAGCTGATGATGTGTCACAACCAGTTATGGCACCTAAAAATAATCTATGATCTCTACACTTTGGATATAATTCCAAACTTTGCGATTAATACATTTTCGTTTCTATCTGAACTTTTCTCGGTTTCAAGAAATAAATTGCTTTATCAGTAGGCGTTCGTGCAGTTTATATGATTACCAAATAACATCTTCCACAACAACAATAGTTGTACCTGTACTTGACTGTTCTATAGTTGTTTCAACTATAAGGAAGTCACCCTCATTATCAACCTGTTTAACAGAAATACCAACAGCATTTAATTTTTCGCATAACATTGAAATAAACCGAATCTTTTTATGAGTATTAGAAAGGAATTGTTTTTGGTTTATCGAAAGAGCCATAAATCGATCAAAAAGTACATCAGCAGAAGAAGATATTTAGTAGCGATGTTGTTCTGCCGCTTTTATATTTTTTTATAATCAGCACAACCAGCAAATATTATAATAACGTTGTGACCATAAGGATTATGTACATATCAAATGTACATAATATCAAATCAATCATTATTTTCTGAGCCTAAAGAGATGGATTATTTAAGAAAACCGGACATCCACTTTTATCTCCAGCTGCAGGCTTCAAGAAAGAACGAAAGCAATCAAGATTATACTTAGCTTCAACAGTAACTAAATCGTATTAACATCCTATATATACAAGAAAAGTCTTTTCAAAATTATTCGAATGTTTTTTTGCTACCTCAACGATAATATCTTTAAATGAAATTGTTACAACTCGATATATTACGCGCCGACGATCCTTCGGTTTTTCTTTTCATTTTCCTCATTCGCTTTATTTTGACAAAATAAACAAAAATTTCTTAAAGCAAAAAGTTGGCTCATCTAATTGCGACCTAATCCAAGGTGGGATGGACATAGAAATACATGCTTCTGCTACATCGTGTTATCCTTCAGTTGCTGCAATATTACTCTTTTGAGTGTACACTTTACGACACTGAACATGAACTGTAATAGATTGCTTATTAAATCAATCTTGCTGATCAAAATACTGAACATTTTCATCATTTCTCTCTATACTACTATCAATTAATGCCTTCATACCATATTCAATGAAAACAATTGGACTTTAAGCTAGTAGTTTATTACAAATGAAGCAAATTTCCGACATTTTAATGAGCGTATACAAACTAATGTTTCGATATTTTTATTTAAACAAAACTGAATAATCTCCGCACAAACGAACTGGAAGGTAAAAATATGCAATTACAAAAGAAAATTATATCCCGAAAGAAAATTATATTTCCAAAAAGGAACCATTTGACCACTGGACGGCGCGCGCTTCTATTGCTCAGTAGGAGGAGAGGGGGGGGGAGGGAGGTTGATCACAGCTTATCTCGAGTGTATTGGATAAAGTACGCCCGTACCTCTCATTATTCTATCTAATTTTAGTATATCTACTTATATCAATCCCATTCAACAGTTAACAACATGAATTACTTTCAAGAAAATGTAGATATGCAAAATATGATAATTTTTGCAATTTTTAATTTTTACAATTTTTGAAGTTGCAATATCTTACGAAGGAGGTGACGAAGGTGTGTGTAAAGACCATTTTTGTATAAAATCCTAAAATATTCAATTTTTATGACAATTATTTTTACGATAAAACTCACCGTTTACCAGATAACTGAAAAAAGCTAATTATTTTATGTTTGACCTTTGACCTTAAATAAAATTTTTTGCTCCAGTCAGATTGACTAAGATTTTTGGCATTTCATTTGAAATGATGTTCTAAACGTCTACACAAATTTTCAGCTCTTCGCTAATTTTTCCTAGGTTTCTATTATTTTTTGTCTATTTTGACTGGACTATCTCACCATTTCCTAAATTTCCTGCACGCAGTTTTCCTTCTCAGTGCATTTATGTATTCTTAAAATGTTTTCCTATGTTCCTTACATTCTTATCTGTTCTTTTCGGTATGGCATAATCTTTCATATTTGCTATCTTTTAAAAAGTACATTTCGTTCTTCCTTCCTTTCTTGCTTTAAAAAACCTTAAGAACAGCGGAATTTCATGACACCATAATCATTCATATACATTTATCACAACAGTTCGAAGAAAAGTTATTAAAATTAAATGTAAAACATTTTTTATAGCTAAATAATCTAACAAAAAATTGAAACTTTCTCTTTTCATAGCTTATAAAGAATATTTTACTTTAAAGATAATGTTCTTATTGTAACGCAATATTAAAACTAGATAACATTATAAAAAGACAACGCAAATTTCAGCAACTACTTATATTGTAAGGATTTAATCTTCTTTTGACAAACTTCAAGTTTGGCTTCTCTCAAAAGTAATATTGATGTTAAAATAGAAAAGAAAAATTGCATTTTTGCTTAGGAAATTACGAACATAAATATATAATTATTTGAATATAATAATTCACAATTTCTTCAAGCATGTAAAAATCATTTGACTAGATGATAAATAATTTCTGCATCTCTTCTTATGCGTTGTATGGAATAGATTCGGAATCTTCTTAATAAACTAAACGAAGTCAGAAATTGCAAATCAAAAGTAGCAAATGAGGCATGTTTGTACTATAACGAAGTTTTTAAAGTATACAGTACTTCGGATACAGTACAGTATCCGAAATTTTTTGTGTGTTTTTTTAAATATTATATGCTTTCTAATAGAAGAATTAACTTGTAGTAAACCTCAGTAACGTATATCAATTTCTTAAAATGTAAAGTAATTTAATATAATTAAAATGGGCCCCATAGAATGCTTCAACCCATACCATTATGTAATAGAATACTTTCGTGGTTCCCTGTAAATTAATTACAGTTATTCTTTGCACCACAGATTGTACAGAATATACATTTTAATACATTTCATTCTTTGCACCACAAATTGTACAGAATGTATATTTTAGTATACATTTCATACCAACTACCAGTATTTTCTTAAAGAAAGTACTTTGGATAATATTCTGGAATTAAAGAAAACGAATTTCTCTTTAACAAAATACTGGTATTTAATATCTTTTTTTTGACTGTGCGTTCCCTGACCACTCTTCACCTTATTTATAATACGCAACTTTGTTTTAGGTTTGCGTTATAAAAATTTTCTTCTGTATATTAAAATTATAAAATCTATTAGAATTTTCAATCTGTAAAAAAGTTATTTGAATCCATGTTTTATAACCCGGAAAGCCTGGATTGTATGCCTTGCTTATTTTAATATAAAAGTTTAGATGGGTAAAATAAGTAAAACATTCTTGCGGTATTATTAGGATGAGCTGGGCGAATCCTCTACTAGGCTACACAAATTACATTTTGTCGTACACTTTACAAAAATACTATTCAGTACTTTGACTTGAAATTAAACTAAAAAATAAATTATGATCTGTAGATTTGCACAATATTATTTTTTTACAGAATAACCTTTAAAAAGTTATTATTCTAATTAATTTATTTTACATGTTTTTCTATTATGAGCCCATTTTTGCAATTAAAAAAATGAAACACGTATATTTTCAGAAGGAAAAATAAACCATGGAGTTAGTAAGAAACCTACGTGCTTCTTGCAGTAAGCAAAAATCATTGAGTCAATAAAAATGAAAAAAGTCAGAAATGATTAAGTAGGGTAACATCCCTAGTAATTGGCATGCACCAGTGATTGGCACATACTACAAACATGTCCTAAAATAAGATTTATATCGAGTCTTTTAAAAATGCAAGACCATATACTAGTTATATGCTCATTTACGTTAAAGATTATAACTTTGATTTATGCTACTAGATGACAATAGTGCCTAGGAAAGAGAAACAATTATGGCTTGTATAAAATTAGCCATTTTTGTTGCAAATGCTTCTTCTTTTGCTTAAGGAAGGCATGCTTTTCAATTCATTATTATCTAATTTGTAATATATTTTAAATTTTATTTGACAACAGTTTTGTTTAATTAAAAAGGGTTATTTTAATTGTGTAAAAGTAATTTCGACACAAATATTTGGATTTCTGAATTAATGATAGATGCCAATTAATGGTGCTTCAATTTTGCTAGTTCCAAGTAATTGGCACCTATTCCAATTACAAGGAATTCGCAAGGAATTTGAGATTAAACCACTTATTTTGGAAGTACTTTTAAAGTTATAGACTAATTTTGTTTATCTTTTGTTTTTATTTTAAAATATGAAATATTATCAATAATTGGAATCCATTAAAGCTTCATATGACAATTACTGGAGACAGCATGATAATTACTGGGTATTAATATAAGTATATTGTATTGTTTTAAAGTGTTCACATTTCAGACTAACATGCTGATTTCTTACTCTCAAAAACCTGAAATATGGCATCTTCATCTACAGTAAATTCATTTAAAGCGATTAAACCCAATGCAAAATGTAAAGTTTTTTTTTAATATAAACTTGTGCCAATTACTGGATCACAAAGTGTCATACATTGGTGCTCTAGGTGCCAATTACTGGCGATTTTAGCAAATTTTTATAAATATATTTTTATAAAAATACTTTTTCAAATTTTTTTGCTTTTAGTGGGCAAAATAGATGCACAGATATGCATTCTTTGATTAAAAAATATTTCCAAGTAAATATCTTATTTCTTTGTAATGAAATTTGAAGTAAGTTTAAAGACAAATTCTTAATGTGCCAATTACTGGGGATGTTACCCAACGCGAAATATTATCATTGCATCAAAATTTCTCTTTTTTTTATTATTTAAATAGAGAAAGGAATCTATATATCTGTATTTTGCTAAGACGAAATATTGAAAATAATTGCAGAATTTATACTTTAAACCGTAAAAGAATATTAAACTTTCTTATATTAAAAATGTATGTTATTTTAAAGGAAAATATACATTTTAATAGAATAATTTATTAAGAATAGTTGGAAATAGCGCATATTTTGGTGCTCATTCTCTTTAGTCATATAATAGTTTCACGATTTCTTTTATGAAATTTTTAAGATGTCTTTTTTTATGAAAATTATAGTATATTTTAAATGAATTAAAATTTGTGAAAATCAGTCGTTTACATTTAATTATAAAAGTATTTTTCAGAGCTAAGAATTTAAATACGTAATTTATTTTTATTATGTGAAATCATTTACGCAGAAAATACAGGCGGGTAAAAAAAAAACACTTTTTTTTTTGTGGCAAGAATAGAATTGTAAACAAATAAAATGAATTGTTAAATTTATTACTTAAAGCGTTATTCAAATGCGAAGGTTGAAAATTGAACCAAATGAAATATATTTACTATTAAGAAGTAATTACTATTAATATTTTTTTTTAATATGTTTGCCGTTTAAAAACAATTTATGAAATTTTGCTGAATTTAATTTTTAATTTAATCCAATTTATGGAATTTGAAAAAAATTAAAATACGCCAAACCATAAAATAACGGTTTTGCTTAATAAAAATGCAAAAATATTATTAAAAAATATTGTTATTTTCAAATATTTGTCTTATGAAATAATGCTTCACGAATCCAAACATAGTATGGTTTTTGCTAGTTTAAAATAAAACAAATTTTCAAGAAATACTCGTAGACTGAAAAATATTACTTTTTATTTCAATATCTTCAAAAGTTTAAATAAACATATTCATCTTTCCCAGTTTTAAAAGTCATAAATGATCAATAATTCCATCTTTCGCATCAAAATTATAAATCAATATATCTGTGCTAGACACACGGAAAAAAGGTATGTTTTATTTTAATTTAAAGAATAACATTTTGCTGATTCGTCGACTATGACCTCAGAAAAAAATGCGATGAAATGTTCTATATCAGATATAATCAACTACAGAATATAAGATAAATGTTTATTCTAAAATCGATTTTTTTCCTCTGTCGCATAAGTACATTCATCGAATAGAATTTAACAATTTAAATTTTCTGCTGAATAAAAAAAATGTTTCAAGTATAGAAATTTCTTAGAA
Source organism: Maratus speculifer (assembly GCA_964019185.1). Classification (NCBI taxonomy): domain Eukaryota; kingdom Metazoa; phylum Arthropoda; class Arachnida; order Araneae; family Salticidae; genus Maratus; species Maratus speculifer. The sequence continues at coordinate 273,894,336 of OZ025295.1, read as the reverse complement.
CTTTTATCGATTATATTATATTTTAAACTTTCGACAGAAAAATTTATCAATATGTATGTTTTAAAATTTTCAGACTACTAACTTTATTTTCTTTTTTCAAAAAAAAAAAAATAAATAAATAAATAAATAAATAAATAAATAAATAAATAAAAGTTGACAATGTAAAATAAAGCATTTTATATCATAGATTAATTCAGTTTCAGTTCTTTTATTTTTTGAGTCCCTATATCTAGAAAAAAAATAGCTTCGTTTGTATTAGAATTATCAGTATGTAAAGAAAACATTTTCCAGCTGAAAATTCATTTAATAGGTTCGTCGCCGCAACATCCATATTTTGGTGACGGGTATAGTTTCGCAGTGGGCCCCCGTCACTGAAATACTTATGACGCTCTTCTTGTTCAAGTAAATAGGATTTTCAGTTGGAATTTTAAAAGAAATTTAATGGAATAAATACTGAAATATAAATATAGGATATATAAAATAAAAATACTAAAAATATACACATTATATTATACATTTTATTAATGTATATTTAGGATAACATATTAGATTACACCATGTCGATAACGAACTTCGATATCGAGTGCCACAGGCAAATATTTTTTGTATTTTGTTGCACCACTACTTAAAAAAATATTCTTTGTAGTATAATTCAATTTTACTACATTTATTTTTTTTAGTATAATTTTTGTAGCATATTTTTGTAGTATAAGCATATGAAAAAGGTTTTTGTTTTAAAAAATGGTGCGGAATAGAATTTAAAAATGGTCACGTGTGGCAATCCTGTCTCTATTTAAGCTCTACTTCTATTTAGGCCCTATTTACGCTCGCCTTATTTAGGCTCTCCTTCAATCTGCTTACATTGTAAAAAAACACTGTCAGTATACACAAATTTCTAAGTAAAATTCTACGAAATTGTTCCATTTTTCCAAGAAAATAGTAGGGGAAGGTGGGGATACTTGAGCCACTTTTTAAATTTTAATTTTTAAACATTTTTATAATTACTTTGAACAAAATAAAATATTGAAAATGAAAATTTTATATTTTTTCTTCAACTGAAAACCACTTTCAATTAATTTTGAACTATCTTTCTATGTCTAATAAATATTTACTTTTTGTTTTCCATCGAAGCTCAAATATCCCTATGAGGGGGATACTTGAGTCATGGTGAAGGGATACTTGAGCCAGAACAAAAAAGTAGCTACAATTTTTTTTTTTTTTTTTTTTTTTTGCACAAATATTTTACAGAATGGTAAATTATGATACATAAACTCCTTCAAAATCAATTGAGAAAACAAAGCTAGTAATACGATCAATTTTTTGTCGTTATAACAGTTAGTCGAAGGATCATTTCAACTTGAGTTATATTGATGGTACCAACATCCTCAGTTGGGGGCCATTTAAATTTGGAATCTGCAATTCTTCGAGCAAATTTAATTTACAATTCATCTTGTGAAATGTTAAGCACTTGTCCAACAAATTTTTTTACAGTTTTCTTTCCAACATATTTTACTAGCAACCAATCATCAATAGAAGGTTTTCTGTTCATATCATCACCATCATTGACAGAATTTTCATCTAATGATATTGTCGAACTCATGCTTTTAATTGAGTAGCTGTCGGAATCTGAGCCAGATGTATCATTCCATTCTTTCAAGCACTTTTTTTATTTCACAGTTTCAGCTCTTTGGCATCATGTACGAAGAATAAATTCAGAATGGTTGTAACATCACGTATCTTTTTACTTTTACCTACATGGTAACTCAGTCGTACCCTCTGTTGGAGACAACAGAAGTCATTTCTTACATTAAAAAAAAAAATTACAGTAACAGAGGTTACAATTTCAATATAAAATATTAATCTTAATATATTATATTAAAAAAAATATATTTTAATATGTTGGACCTGACTAATTAAAATATTAGAGATTATAACCTGCAAAACAATTTAAAAAAATTATTTTAATGTAATGAAAGTTAAATTGTAAACTATGTTTACATTTATCTATACAGGCTATTTTATTAATTAAAATGAAAAATAAAATGGATATTTTCATTAAAATGACATTTTTTTCTAAGTCATTATTTTTTTAAGAAAAAAATAAAATAAAAAATCATTCTCCCTTTCATCCAGAAAAATATTTATCAGTGAAGTGGACGTAATTTTATTTTTTGTTTGTTTCTTCCATGTCTCATTTCCTAGTGGGGATGGTTGAGCTATGGCTCAAATATCCCCATTCTCACTGGCTCAAGTATCCCCATTACCACCATTTTTGTTTATCAGAGTTTTACTAAATAAAGCATGCAGTTATTTGAACTATTTTAGATTCAAAATACAATTGAAATTGTAATTTTTAAATTTATTTAAATTGTTGCAACTTTAAACAAAATTTTAATAACAAAAAAAATGCATCTAAATATTTACTTTAGACAGGGAAAAAACAACTATTAATCACCATACTTTCAAAATGGTACCAAGATATGTGATTTCTTTTTTACATGTTCAGAACTATAAATATGTTACCACATCGCCAGTTTAAGAAAAAAAATTAATTATCTGTACAGATAATAGGGGTGGCTCAAGTATCCCCACTCTCCCCTACAGTTTCCATTATTGACATTTTAAGATTAGAAATCCATATAAATTCCGTTAAGTTTCCCATCAATTTTATGGAATATTTCTGTATTGCTTTCAAAAGAGTACCGGTTCCGTAAATGATGTTTAGAAAAAGTTGTTCTGTTTGGAAAGCGAAGTAATTAATTGTTGTAGATACTTGTCTTACAGTGATTTTATTTTCAAAGAAGCTCCTATATTAACTAAATGTGGTTCTATGTTGAATTTATGCTAATCATTCTCGAATATTTACTAAATAGTTTTGATGTTACATTGTTTTTTAAACCAATAAAAGTTATGGCATCGTCTATATTAGGTATTATAAACAACTTGCTACAATATTTTTTTTCTTTCTTTCTCTTTCAATAAAAAAAGTTAACATATTTTTGCTACAAAACAATAAATAAATAAATAAATCTTAGCACTTCTGTTTAAGTTTGAGACATTTGAAAAGGAAAGTTACAGTTTATTTTTCATTATGATTTTAAAATAATGTTTGACTTATTTATAGCATATTTTTGAAAAAAATATTTTAGTACCTTTTCAAAAATAAATAAATGAATAAAATGTATGATATTGCGATAAAACTTAAAAACTGATGAAAAAGAAGATGGAAACATTACTTTTACTGTATAACTTTAAAAATCCAGCTTCAAAACCAACTTTTCATTTTCATTTTCTTCTACACTTTAAAGTTATGAGAGTAGAAAAATAGCAATTCTTCATGAATTACAAATTTCAAGGTCGAAAGTACAAATGTAAAAAAAAATATATTTGACCCTTTTTTCCTGTCAGAGGTGATTATTTTCTGAACAACTTTTCTGGGAGTTGAGCCGTTGCTAAACAACAGGAATAACTTTGGGGACACTTTTAACGAATACATGGCACTGCAGGTGATGTGCCCAGGCAGGGATCGAACTGGAGAACTCACGGTCAGTAAGCGAGCGTCTTATCCGCCGAGCAAAAGGCTAGCTCGATCGCTTCCTGCGAGAAACTCGTTTTACTGACCTCGCAAGATGGCGTCCGCCGCAGTGCTCCACCCCCAGTGAGAAGAACGTCGCGTTGACGTTGGACGAGCGATATGCACTCGTGTTGCGCTGGCGCGTGCCAGAGTGATGCGTTGTCGTAGTCGTGCTGCCGCCGAGAGCACGTGTGGCCTCGATGATGCGCGGCGGGCTTTGCTGCTGTGAGTGTTTCACAGGCTTTGGTCGTGTGCTCTGAGCGTTACAGAGGCTTTCGTGCTGCGAGCGTTTCGCAGGCTTTGGATGCTGAAGGTGTTTTCAATGCTGCCATCTGTTGATCTAGAGCGAAGGTGGTGAAATGCGTGTTCGTTTGTCCAAGGTCACCAATGCAGGTGATGTGCCCAGGCAGGGATCGAACTGGAGAACCCACAGTCAGTAAGCAAGCGTCTTATCCGCCGAGCAAAAGGCTAGCTCGATCGCTTCCAGCGAGAAACTCGTTTTACTGACCGCGCAAGATGGCGTCCGCCGCAGCACACTATATGGTCGGAAAGAATTTTTGGCAATGGCGATGTCAATGATAAATAATAAGAATTATGATAACAATAACAATAATAATAACAATAATAAGAATTTTAAGGCTTCACATTTCCCGTATAAAGGCTTAAATTTATGAGCTGATTGAACACGCAAAATCTGAAAATGCATTAAGTGAAAAAAAGGGGGATATAAATGATTGGCTAAGCACTAAAACGAAAATGCATCAACAACGAACAATTTAACGGACAGCCAGATCACTGATGCTCAAAAACTTTTGTCAGAACTGAGAACTGCTAGAGAAATCTTTGAGGATATGAGTACATGAGCTAGGAGGATGACGAAGATGAGAGTAATATTCATGAAGTTCTAATTTTTTCAGAAGCAAGTGTCGCTTTAAATACATTAAAGAATTGGGTCCATCAAAATGATTATTCTCAAAATAGGCTGAAAAGTGCGGGCCCGGTTTCCGCTCATTTTTCCAAATACTTATTCCGCTTTTTTCAAAATACAAGCTACTGATCTGCAACTATGGGTCAGGGATAATATTATGCAATGTTAGGGTATAAATGTGTTAGGAGTATCATTTCTGCGTCGGGCCCGTGATTTTATCCTATCGGTTTAAAAACTTTATTAACACGTTCGTTGACCAGCCTGATTCGGCTAAATTTCTCGACGGGCCTAAATCTGACCTTCGGGTACTGGAGCAACAGAACGTAAATAGAGCTAAGGCTCCTACAGGCGTTTTATTATTATTATTATTATTATTCTATTTTGAGCCAATTTTTAAAAGCAAAAATATTTTACATAAGCTTCACAACATTTGCAAGAGAAATATACTACAAAATGTATTTTTTTAATATTGGTGCGAATAGAATATACATATAATCGCCTGCGTCACTCGATATCGAGATTCGTTATTCAACATAGTTTAAAAGTTTTTATGAATTGGGTTTGTCTGTCGTCTGTCCGTGATCAGCTCGCATAAAAACCGTCAGACTGCCATGAAATTGATGTATGTTTTAGGATTTTACTACGGCATGTTCGTTATTGAAAATGAAATATTTACGGTTTGTATATTATAGTGGCATTGAAAAGAATTCAGTTACACTAAGATCTATGAAGAAAAATCGTTTGCGGTATATTTAAATGATTTTACACTATTTTAACACATAATGAAATTTACATATATCACTAAAGTAATACAAGTCACTTCTGTAAAATCTCATGTGCATATTATTTGTCGTTCATTTAAAAAGATATACAAAAGAATTTGTACGGAGTACTGTCTTCAAAGAACAATAGCGAGAAGTACGTTTTCAGTTGTGGTTAACATTTTAAACTTATTTTACATATTTATTAGTGCGAATAAGTTCTATTATATACAGGGTAGCACAAAACATCGCTGGTACATATCCGTTTATTGATAAAAATTGCTCCATGATAATTTTCAAATGTGCTGTGCGTTTAATTAACTTTTAGCATACAAATTACTGGTCAAACAAATCTATAGATAATAACACATCTGGACAAAAAAAAAAAAGTTTTTTTTAAACAATTGATTCTAATTACAGAAACTTGATTTTTAAATATGTTTTGTTATACGTTCTTATACAGACATCACCTTTCACCTTAATAAACGAAGAAGAAGATTTATTATAGTATTCTGAATCTGTTGGAAACCATTTAATATTCTATGCTGGACGTATGATTTTTCCTTCTTGTTGTTATTTTAAGAGATATTTCGAATTAAAAATTTTGCAATGCATTAAGTAGCAACAATAATAGAAATAATAAATATAGCTTCAAAAAATATCTAAATTCACAAATAGACATTCATATTTTACTTATCCAATGTAAATAACATAATAGCACGTTGAAATTTGTTAAATTAGTTAGAAAGTATAATAATAAACATCAGAAAATATATAGTTAGATATTTAGGGGCTCTACATATATATTGTTAGAGATATATCTCTTTAACGGGTAATAGGTATTTGGCACTCGATATCGTAATGTATCTCTAGAGGGGAGGGGGTTTCCTTTTGTTATTGTTATAATTTTTTATCCAACCAAAATTTTCTTTTTTTGGTCTGTTATTTTTTTTATTCTATTATATATTTTTAAGAAAATACAAAGTTATAATTGACTTTTAATGGGCCGTCCACAAACGATATCACGCTTGGAGGGGAATGGGGGGGGGGGGGTCATAAAACTGTGACAATTTGTGACAAGGGTGTGGGAGGTGCTAATGATTAAACGTGACATCACACATTTTGGTTAAAAACAAACAAAACTATTAAAAATCAGAAAATTTAATTTTGAAGTTATTTTGAAATGAAAGTATTTTGTGTTCTTAAAGAAAAGATAAGATTTAATGCTAAATACATTAAGTCCCATTTCAAATTCCAAAATAATACAGTTTTCAATTGCTCTTTCATATTAATATTTTATTACTATTGTATATTATATATATATTTTTTTTCAAACTTTAATTTTGTTTCATAAAAAATAAGTAAACGAATATTTTTTATTGCTATGCTCATAAGTGTCATTAAGAACGCATACTTAAAGTTTAAAAATGAAATTTAAAATATGATCTATAACTTAGTGTTTTGCTTCTGAACTACAAGTATATGTTTATTTAATGTAGCGTGACATGTGACAAGAATAGGAGAGGGGGTATGGCGAAGTGTGACACTTTGTGACAAAGGGGGAGGAAGGGGAATCAAAATATTGAAAAAAGTGTGACGACATTTATGGACAGCTCCTGAAATGATTATAAAATCGTTTCAATCCAAAATATGGAATATAACATCGTTGATCCTTTCTATTCTTCTGCCATATGCGCATATAATACGTTGTTAGAGAAACTAAGCTCGAAATCATACTTGTTATTTTTAAAGTAAAAAGTGGGGCCGAATGTTATCTACTTGTTCTGTTTATAATAAGTTCTGTTTACCTCCGGGCAGGGGCAAGTGTAAAAAAAATATATTACTGTTGAATACATTATGTCAGCGGTTCCCAAACTTTCTTGGTACACGACCCACCTTACAAAGAAAAAAAATTTTTGCGACCCACCCATGATAAAGTTGTATATCAGTAGCGGTTTTTGTACGATCTCTATACGCTCGGCTATCCTATCCTACGAAAAACGCAAATTTTCGTACGAAAGATACATTGTATAACAAAAACAAGAGTCGTGTTTACTAATGTGGAGACATATATTAACAAGCAGTTTGTCTCAGTATTTGTCTTTCAAAAACGGCAAAGTAGAAATAGCATGTTCTCATAAGCATGAAGTATTGAATTTCATCAAGGACCTCAAAGCTGATTTAACTATTTCTGTATACTCTGTTCGTATATTAATCTAGAGAAAAAATAAGGATTTTCCCTGGAAATATTATTTCCTGCTGAAATTGTCATATCTTTTTAAATAGATTAAATGAAAATTATATTTAGATGACAAACCTCGATTTTTCCCCGGCTCACCAGTGGGTCGCGACCCATAGATTGGGAACCGCTGCATTATATATAAAAAAAAGTTATTATTAAATACTTTCAAATAATAAGTATTTCTTTAAAGTGTTATTTGATTTAAAGTAAATTTATATTAAGATAGTAATATTTTACTATCCACTTCTATTCATTTAAAGTAGTCCGAGACATATTTTAAAATAATTTTTATTTATTGAGTTAAATTTTTGATGTTTTTTGTGTTGGTTAATCATATTATTTGTGAACAAAATCACATCATAAAACTTCTCATATTCTTTTTAATTTTAATTTAAAATTTATTAAAAAAGTGGAGTGATTTAAAACCGTTATAACTCGAAATATAACATGTATAATTTCATTTTTTTAATAAACAGAAATAATAAAAAAAATTAATTTTGATTCAGCGTTTAAAATATTAATTTTAAACAAATTTAAAATATTTATAGTAAAAATTTGAAAAAAAAAAACATGATGTAACTTTTATTAAAAAAATCATATTTTCAAAAGTAAATATTTTTTTCAGATTCGCTGAGTTGAAATTAAATTAAAATAATAAAAAAAAAGACATGTTCCTAGTTTGAAGCATTTATCTTTAACGGTTCTTGAGTTATAACAAATTAAATCCAAAAAATAGTGAAAAACACATCATGAAGAAAAATTCTTTTTCACAAGAAGTAATTTCCATGACAACCATTGTTTGAAAGCTATGTTTTGAAAACAAACCAAAACGAAATATATATATATATATATTTTTTTTTCTCTTCTAATTAAGATAGGAACATGATTTAAACGTCATTTTAAGCATTTTTTTAATTGAATGCAATAAAAGTTTTTTTAAAAAATTGAAGGTTTGAGTGTCTCGGAACCCTTTAAATTTGTAGATATGCGAATGATAAATTATCTGTATACCACTGCAGACATATAAATAGAAAAAAAATTGCTGACATCGATAGTATTAGGCTGAGGGAGGAAGAATTCGAAGAATGATATCGTAAGGAGAGGGGGGGGGGTGGTTCAAAATTACGAAAAAGTCGATAACGTTGTATATGTATAGCCCCTTAGCGACAATTTTTTAATAGTTTAGCGGTTGCTATACGGTAAATATAAAAACAATAAGTCTTTCTGAATGAAATAGCTATGGCATTCTCCCAAACAGAAATATTGTAAGTGAGTAAATGCAAACTCAAAAATATGTTCTGTATCGTATATAACTTCAAAAGTTTAAATAAACGATTCATTTTTACGTTTAAAATTCATCAGGTGATCAATAATAACATCGTGAGGTTTAACAACAAAATTGTAAATCGATAAATCTCTATCTAAAACACGATAAGAAGTATGTTCTGTTTTAATTCAAAGAATAATATTTTGTCATTTCTTCAGCTACGCCCTCGAAAAAAAAAATGCTATTAAATGTTCAATATCAGATATAATCTAACGACAGAAAATATGATAAATGTTTATTCTGAAATCGATTTTTTCCCCACTGTCGCATAAATGCATTGATCGAATAGAATTTAATAAATTAAATTTTGAATATAAAGCTTTTTGAAATGTAGAAATATTTCAGAGCTTTTATCGATAAAATTGTATTTTTTGACTTTCAACAAAAATAAATTATCAGTGTGCAAGCTTCAAAAATTTCAAACAACTAATTTTATTATATATATATATATATGTATATATATATATATATATATATATATATATATATATTTTATATTTTAGAAATACAAGTATAAAAACTCAAGGGATAGAATGCATATCTAAATGTAAATCAATTAACAATAAACAATTAGCTATAAACAAGATACAGGCAAGAAAAAACAGTCTGTTCTCATCAGAGGGAGGACAGACAAATCTAACCACACGGGTGGGGTTAGACTTCTCGATATCTCTATTATATCTTTCCTCTATTTATCATCGATTACTATTAATCGATGTGTTAAATATGTTTCATAACAAGTTATTTTTATGGTACTTTAAAGTAACGACGGGAATAAAGGGTTAAGGCAGCTGAATATGCTTAAATGTAATAAGTGAGAAAAAATTTGGCGAGATTAAACAACATAAATTCAGGCAGATAAAATAAAAGCGCAGTGTAGGAAGCCATTAATACCAGCTGATTGAAACTTGAAAATTCGTTGGCTTTTTAATACTTTTATATAAAATCACAAAAGCAGAAATCACTACTACGATGTCGAAAAACTTGGAAATCATTAAATATTTAAAAACAAGGCAACAAAGATAGACACACTTAAATAGCAATAGATCAGTTTCAAATAATGTCACACCAGATGTGTTTTTTATTTTCTCCTCAAATTTGACCGATTGTGCTTGGATGACTCCAAATTGTCAATTATGATTGGTTGGGTAAAACTTGGTGGGGTGGTGATAACGTGGTTGAAATTGATCTATAATATGTTGTTTAGACGGTGAAAAATTACATAATTTTCATATGAAAACAGAGCAATGTCATATATTATAACTACCGAACAGAACATTTCCTTTTACACACATTATATACATCAAGTTAATCCATTACGTCACATCACACATTTGTCGAAGAAATTTGTATAAAGCGAGACTCTGGAAACAACTGTAACAGAGGAAAAACTCCCCGTATTCAGCCGTACACGAAAACTTCATAAAATGCAAAGTGACTGATTAAAATTGGAAAAACCGACAATCTGTGGATGCGGTCAGGCTCGGACTGGCCCGCCGGCCCATTAGCCCGAGGGCCGGTGCGCCCTTGTCCAGGGTAAAGTTTGTGCCCTTAAGTGTAAGTGCTGCTGCCATTCCAATATTTTTTTTCACCCTTTGTAAACATACATTCTGATTATTGCATTGAACTCTAAGAATTCATTTACGAATAAGTATCAAACAGCGTCATGCGAAAAGGGGTGGATGGGGGAGGGGGCAGTCGCTCCGGACGCTGAAATTTAGGAGATGCCAAATTTTTACTACCAATGTCATTTTTGGCACGACACAGGAAAAAGTTGAAATGGGGGTGTAAAATTCTGACTTTCCCCCGAACGCAATTTTCTCTTCAACGCCCCTGGTCTCATTCAATAGAAAGATAGCACAACGGAGGCATTTTTTGTTATAACAATGAAATAAAAGAGATATCTATACAGTTTCAAGATAAGAAAACGAAAGGGACATATTTGCAAGCAAATTGCAAGGGAAAGTTGCATCCAACGAGGACTTTAGAAGCCATGGCGACTTGGAAGATTTTTTTCATTGTTTCATTGACTGATATCTTTTAAATTTTAATTAAATATTTTGCATATTTTCAGTCTTTTTACAATCCCTCTCCCTTACTGCCGTTCCTGAATGCACCTATAATCGTGCATTTTGGAAAGCAACTTAAAAAAAGAAACTAGTTAAATTTGACAATCCCAAAACTTCTTCTATCTCATTCATCTTAATAATCTCAAAAAATAGTTACACGGGTTACTACTTCAATATTATAAATTCATAACTATACTAACTTCAATTTTTGTCTTAAATTTCTCTTTGAGTCAATTAATCGCAGTAAAAATGAAATACTCTAGATCGTCAAATTTATTAAAATCAATAGTTTTTCTTTATTCTGTTATCATCAGCTATTCGTAAATAGCCCGCTGGGAAGGGCGCGAGTTCTCGTTCTGCATAAGTTGCCAATCGACAATAGAATGAAGAAAAATCGGGAAAATGATACAAAAATTGCTATCCCAGTGTCTCTTTCTCGAGGAATGATTTCCAAATTCAAGGAAAACCTGCTGCTCATAGTTAAAAACATGCACAAAAAAATTGGATCTATTCTATGAATAACTTTATACAGTTTTCGGTGATCAATAATGGGCATCGCACAGACATCACAATTAAAATACTCCCTTGCGGCATTTTTTTCCTCACAGTCAGAAAGAATCTGATCGCCATAGTCAAAAAGATACACAAAAAAGTTGGTGCAATTCTAAGCATAACTTCATAACGCACTTTTCGATAATTCAAAAAGGAAAATGACATAGATATAATTCTTACCTTGCGCCTTTCTGGACGAATATTTCCAAATTGAACCAAAAATATACATAAAAATTCTGTACCATTCTATGCATAATTTAATACAATTTTAGATGGTACAATAATGAAAATAGCACAAAGATCGCTATTACAGCGCCCCCTTCCGTCAGACTTTTTTTTCAAATTCAGGGAGAATCTACAGGCCATAAACTAACACATACACAAAAAATTTTCTTCACGACTATACATAACTTCATTACATTTTTCGATGGTACAATAATGTAAACAGTTCAGACATTGCAATTATAGCGCACCCCTTCGGGAAATTTTTTTTCTCTTTTAAATTCATGGAAGAACTGTTGGGCTTAGACAAAAATATACACACAAATTTTGGTTCAATTCTATGTATAACTTCATACAGTTTTAAATGATACAATGAGGACAGACGAAAACACGGACTGATAGACATTTTACATACACATGTTTTGGTGGATCTCTAAAATGTAGAAGTCCATCGAAAGTCGAGAAAAATTTCAATTACAATGTTTTCTTCTTTTGAAGATAGAAGAAAGTAACTAATCGGATATAATAATCCCAAAATCTTCTTTTAACTCATGCATATTGTATTTAAAAATCCGCTATTACAAGGATGCTACAGGAGATTTTTTTTATTCTGTTCGCACCAGTATTTTTCCAAAAAAAATTTTGAAGTGTACTTCTCTTGGAAAAGTTGTCAAAATGTATGTTAACAGTTTTTGTTTTGAGAGAATAGTGCTTGTTATAATTAAAAAATAGTCGCTTGTGGCAGTCCTGCAGTTATAATGCCTAAATGACAATCTATGCTCATCAAATTACCATCAAAAGGACTCTAACGATATAGGTTCATTGAATTTTAAGCATTTTAAAAGGAGATATATAACACCTTTCAAACAAATAACTGAACTACGGCACCTTTCCTTTAGATGTCTGCCACGAAAATTCCAGCCCACAGAGTGTAAAATTGACAACTATCGCACTGTATGCTTCCAAACTTAATAAAGATCTATTTATATGAAAATGAAACAGAATAAAAAGTTTTATTAAATTCTGTTCTTCGAATATAGAATAAGTTGTTTGATGAAATTCCGTGCATTAGTTCATAAGATATATGTACCATTAAGGCGGTTCTCAAATCCAAGGCTCAACAAGCGCGAAAATTTCTGACTCATTTACTTATTCATTTTTAAACGTAAATGCACGAAATTTGTAAGGCTAACTATGGAAGAAATTCGGAATCGAAAGTTGTTTTAATATATTTCGATAAATAAATTATTTATTGAGTGATAAGCGATTTGTGGTCGCAAGACAACCTGTTTTCTCTTCTCTCTGAGTGTTTTTTGTCCTTTCGGCTTGAAATTCAGCTCAAAACACCAACTTTCACAGTATCTTTTACGTTTACCAGAAAATGGAAAACGTCTTTCGATCACGTAATTTTTGAATGACGACGCCTGCCATTTCTGAACGAAAAAGATTAAAACTTGTATCATAAAGTTACACCTTTGGATTTAAGAACAGCCTTAAAATCGTGTAAATTGGGAAAATGTAGCATAGCAGTTCTACTTGTTGGTAGAATTCACACTAAAATTTAATCAACATTATGTGAAGAACTAATTGAATTTGAAGTTTTATGAAAATTTGTGCATTTATTCTTAAAATAAAAACATTGTAAAAACTGTAAAAAAAAAAAAAAAAAAAAAAAAAAAAAAAAAAAAAAAAAACAGCATAGCAGTATCGCACATTCTGTGATTTACCTTGAAAATTAATTTGCACCTATTTATAACGTGGATCCGAATGGACTCAAACTTATTCTAGATTTTTTTTCCGATTCAAAAAAATTTTTAATCTTTAAAACTATCTATAAAATCATATTAAGAAATATGTTATGGACAAAACATATTTGCTAAAAGCATTGATATGTACCGCTCATTTGAGTAATTAGTTTTCGAGATATTTTTTTTTTTCATTCTATAATTTAAAGGGGCCATATACTGTTATCAAAGAAGCAAAAAAAGATAAGTTAAATTCGTATTATTGCTTGGTACTCATATTATTATTTGGTGCTATGGGAGTATGGTAAATTTTGGCAATCTATATACAACTCTAGGAAGTAAAACTTCGTTAAAATTTTCGCGCCCTCTGAAAATCCAAAGTCTGCGCCCTTTACATTGACCCAGTCCGACCCTGGATGCGGCTGATTTTCTCGTAGCTCGAGACGAAGTATTGGCAAAAGGACAAAAAATACATTAAGACACTCTTAATTTGCGAAAAACGCGCATGCTTGTCAATGAGTGTAGACCTCAGGTACGGAGATAATCTGGTAGGATATCTACACCGTTTATGGCCATAGTTGAGAAAGTACATTCGTAATAATAAATAACTAACGCGTTCTACAGTTTTAAGTATTGTTAATACACTATCTACCAATAAGTGTTTGAAAAATTTCGATGTTTGACATTTTCTCAAATATTTAAAAATATACTTGTCGGATTCTTCTGAAACTTCAGGATTATGAAGATTATGTATGACCTCATATTTATCAATATCCATTTCATAAGCAGGGCAATTAGGGGGCCGACAAAAATTAAAGAATAACAGAAATATTTGGGATCACCCTGTACATGAAAATGCACAAAACGATTTATCGCTGCAGAATACAAATATGTGGATACTGCACAACATGTACACGGATTTTTGTAAGAATAGCATGTATATTCAGGAAAAAGAGTAATTTTTTTTTTAATTAAAAAATTCTGGTATTTTTTTTTTTTTTTTTTTTTTTTTTTGTTTATATCATGCAGGGTTTTTGACCAAATTTAACGCAAATTTCAGAAATATTGGCAAAATCTATTAGAAAAAATATAGCGCAATTGGAATATAAATATATTAAATATTTTATGAAATATGAGTAGTTTTATGAAATAATTTTTATCTGCGCATGCGCGAACGATAAAAACGATTCTTTTACATCATTTAATAGTCAATTCTATGGAGTAACTATAAAAAAAAATCCAATCAAATATCGTGAAAATTCAAAAAGATATCATTATTATAAGTAAGCTGTTTTTACATTGCTCTCTAAAAACGGCTGAATGATAAGGGATTCTCCACAAATTGACATTTTTTATTAACTGACTTTTAGGAAAAAAATTAGTATTTAATGTATACAATATCTAATACAATATTTCTGTTAATAAGTATCTAGACATCTGTGATAGAAAAGAATAAAAGCTCTTTTCCTTTTCTATCACAAGTGTCAAGATACTTATTAGCAGCAATATTGTATTAGATATTGTATTCATTAAATAGTACCAATTTTTTCCTAAAAGTCAGTTAATAAAAAATGTCAATTTGTGGAGAATCCCTTATAATTCAGCCGTTTTTAGAGAGCAATGTAAAAACAGCTTACTTATAATAATGATATCTTTTTGAATTTTCATGATATTTGATTGGATTTTTTTTATAAGTTACTTTATAGAATTGACTATTAAATGATGTAAAAGAATCGTTTTTATTGTTCGCGCATGCGCAGAAAAAAATTCTTTCATAAAACTACTCATATTTCATAAAATATTTAATATATTTATATTCCAATTGCGCTATTTTTTTCTAATAGATTTTGCCAATATTTCTAAAATTTGCGTTAAATTTGGTCAAAAACCCTGCATGATATAAACAAAAAAACATACCAGAATTTTTTAATTTAAAAAAAGAAAATCACTCTTTATCCATGAATATACATGCTATTCTTACAAAAATCACTGTACATGTTGTGCAGTATCCACATATTTGTATTCTGCAGCGATAAATCGTTTCGTGCATTTTCATGTACAGAGTGATCCCAAATATTCCTGTTATTCTTTAATTTTTTGTCGGCCCCCTAATTGCCCTGCTTATCAAATGGATGTTGATAAATATGAGGTCAGACATAATCTTCATAATCCTGAAGTTTCAGAAGAATCCGACGAGTATATTTTTAAATATTTGAGAAAATGTCAAAAATTTGAAATTTTTCAAACACTTCTTGGTAGATAGTGTATAAATCCAGTTGAATTTCCTGAATTGTTAATGGTATCGGATGGGATTGTGATAAAAATTACAAATTCTGTATTATTTATAAAATAATTATAAATGTTTTCCTGAATAATATAAATATTATAAGTATCAAGTCTCCCAATAATTGAGTACCATTATTTTTAGAAAGTAATCTTAATCTTACATAATCGCAAATTTCTGTCATTAAAAAAAGCGAAATATTTCTATTCCAAAATACTGGTGTTTAAAAATCGGGAGAGTTAGCAGTTATGATCAATGCAATTCTTTCAGATCGGAATATATTTTAAGCAAGTTACACAGAAACTCAAAAACATATTTTCTGTCTTAAATAACACCAAAAGTTTAAATAAAAGTATTCATCTTTTACAGTTTTAAAACTCATGAGTGATCAATTGTTTCATCATGCTGGTTTCGCATCGAAATTGAAAATCGATAAATCTCCATTTAAAACACGATAAGAAGTATGTTCTATTTTAATTTAAAGAATAATATTTTTTTTAAATCTACGCCCTCGAAAAAAGAAAAAAAAAATTAAATGTTCAGTATCAGATGTGATCCAAAGACAAGAACCATGATAAAAGTTTATTCCGAAATCAATTTTTACCCACCCCCCTCCCCACTGTCGCATAAATGCATGATAGAACAAAATTTAACAAATTAAATTTTCTTTTGAATAGAGAAATATTTTAAATGTCGAAATATTTTAGAATTTTTATCGATTAAATTATAGCTTTGGCTGGATAGAAAAAATACCAATAAATGGATTTAAAAAAAATTATCAATACCCAAACTTAAAAATTTCCAGCGCTTAACTTTTTCTTTCTTTTTTTTATTCAAAAGAAAAAAAAAAACACTGACACAGAAAGAAGCATTTCATATAATAAATTACAGATTTTATTTCAGTTTTATTTTAAAGCAATACATTTAGAAGAAAAATTTATTACTTATACCCATCATACGTAGTATAGGGTAAATCTTGCAATCGTATTTGAAAAAAAAATTATGGATTTACGTGCATCAGGCACAAGAGATTTTGAAAAAACATATTTTTAGGAAAAATACCGTCCGTCTGTCTGTAAGTGCTCTATCTCCCAAACAAATTGAAATAGAAATTTGAAATTTGGTGTGTACTTATTACATAATAATGGAAAGAAGATTATTTAGTATCAGTCACCTCGATTATCCGAATTATTTTTTTCGGACTCTCGAAATATTAATTCTGATAAAAAGGTATGTAAAACTTTTCGATTTTTTATTTTTTATTTTAAGGAAACGATGTTAAAGACCATAAAATAACATAAATTTTGCATAAAGAATGAAGTCAGTCGGATGATTAGTTGCCGAGATATTTGTAATCCTATTTTTCACACTCTTCGATTTTTCATGGCCCTTTACTTCATTCAAATTTCAATTCAAATACATATTTTAATTGGATATGAGACGCTTAATCTGACGCAGTAATTTGTTAGTTAATATGATTATTATTTTTGGGGTTATAAGGATGTTTATTTTACGCAATTCGGTACTACTTGAGTAGTTTGGTGTGTTATATAATTTGTCGAAATATGTTTAGCAGCAATTCATTTATAGAGCATTACTATGTGTTAAAAACTAGTTAGATGCGCCAGTTCGAAAACTTTCTTCTATCTCATATGCTCATTTCACTATTTCAAAATTTAGTTACACATGTTAATACGTTAATATTGTTAATTCAATGCTAATTCACTATGATTTTCATCTTAAATTTCTGCTTCAGCCAATCAATCGGAGTAAAAACAAGTTTCTGTATTTGCTAGAGCCGATGAACAGTAGAACGATAGGCAGATTTTTTCAGATTCAGGAAGGCTCTATTCGCCATACCCCCATAAAAATCATACACAAAATAATGTTTCAGTTCTATGCATAACTTCAAACACTTTTTAAAGGTAAAATAATAAAAATGGCACAGACATCGCGATTATAGCACCTCCTTTCAGCGGATTTTTTTTTTTCAAATTCAGGGAGGGTCTGCTGACTAGAGTCAAACACTTATACAAAAAATTTCATTCAATTCTATGCATAACTTTATGCACTTTTCTGTGATAAAATACTGAAAAAAGCACACAAATTGCTATTGCATCGCCCCCTTCCGGCGGATTTTTTTTTTTTTTTTTTTCAAATTTAGGGAGGAAAACTAGCCATAATCAAACACTTACACAAAAGATTTCCTTCAATTCGATGATAACTTCATATACTTTTAGTCGGTACAATATTTAAAATTTCACAAAAATTGTTATTGCAGCGCCCCCTTCCGGCGGAATAATTCAAAATTGAAGGGGAACCTGCCTGCCACAGCCAAAAACATTCACAAAAAAATTGGTTCAATTCTATGCATATCTTCATGCACTTTTTGATGGTAGAATGGTAACATACGGACACACACACAGAGACAGACAGACATTTTGTAAAAACATGTTCTTTGGAATCTCTGACCCCTAAAACGTGTAAATCCGTTGAAAACCGGAAGTTGAAAAAAAATTTCTATTACAATATTTTCTTCTATTGAAGATAGAAGAAGGTAATATTTAAATTTACGTTTAAATTTTATTAACTATTTTGGAAAATAGTTGTTGTCCTCGGTACAAAACTCATAAAGTATATCTGAATCTTTTTATTGGTTGAATTCCTAATCTTATTCGTTTTCTGATTGGTCCATATGTAATGTCCAAAAATAGAATACTTCTGTTGCCAGGATGGCAAAAAAGTAATAAAAATTTTTTAAAAAAAAATTAATAATTTGACAATAAATTGTGATAAAGATTTCAAACAAATTTCATTTAAAAATGCAATTTTTTTTCTATGCAACGGTGTAAAAATTTTAGATGTGCGATGTCTAAAAATTTAGAAATTTTCAACTCCAAAAATTGTAAAACTGAAATTTCATTCAATTTTTTTTTATAATAAGTCCAGAAATATTAATGTTTTTTTTTTTTTTTTTTTTTTTTTTTTTAATGATTGGTCTAGGAATGATAATATTTAATACATGGCGTACGTAATATATGACTCGTTATGATCATCATAAAAGTGATATTAATTATTATTAATATTTTATGTATAGAATTTATATATAAGTCTTTAAAATTTCAGTCTTTGAAACTATCATTTTCCAAATAGTCGTTGTAATTTGATAAATTACAATTTTTTAATTTATTTTGAAATTGCGATGCATTTTATAAATAGTTTATACATGTTTTATTTTCATATTTTATATTAAGCATATCCATGATAGGTAAGTATTATGATGCCCTCCCCCCCCCTCCTCCCCCCCACACACAACGACTAGTTTCATTTGTATTGGAATTTTAATAAGTAAAGAGAACTTTTTTTACGTACTTCTTATGTAATTGAATGTTGATTTAGCCATTTAACTGACTTGCCCGTATGACGTACGGCCGTGAAGAGTTTGCCTGATCCATCAGTTAAAACTTTTTGACACCACTATATATATATATATATATATATATATATATATATTTCATTGCAGTTTGTTACTATTTAAAAGCAGAAATGTTTAGAATAAATATCACGAATATTCTAGATTAAAAAAGTGGTGTTAATCCATATTTTCAATTTATTGAACGTAAAAAAAAAAAGAATTAGGCAAGTGGTTAAAGAGACTGCTGCACGTTGCAAACAGTGATCACCAACTAGTGGTCCCCAATGATCTGCAGAAAAATCTGGACATCGTTTGTATTTTAATGTTTTTTATAATAAATCATACAATAATAATTCTTATATATGAAAAACTATTGATGATTGAAAAAAATAATGAAAATAAATTTTAATTCAACAACATATTGATGCGAAAAAGTTTTATTTACTACACAAAATTCTATTTTTGGCTTGCATTAAAAGCTGCTCTTCGACTAGTAACGTCGATGGAACCGAAATTCCATGAATTTGTTTCATACAAGCAGGATCAAGTACCAGTCTGTTCCACAAAAAAGTGATCACTGTAATCTGAAAAAAATAAGATCTGGGATCATTTTCTTTTATTGAATTTTACTTTATAAGCTATTGCGCAATAACCTAATGTATCTAAAAATCAGTTTCTTTACTGAATTAAGTTGACGTGTTTTTGTCATACTTTCGATAAGATTTTCTGCGTATTTATTTAGTAAAAATCGCTATATCTTCTTAATTTGAGCCGTGTAAGTCTTGAAAAAGGCGGCGGAATTAAAAAAGGTCTAAAATCGATGGCATTTTTCACTAAATTACCTTTTATGAATCCGCAACGATATCGTTATTATTATTTTTTATGTTATTTATGTATTTATGTATTTACTTGTTTATTATTATTTTATTTATTTATTTATTGTTTTTTTATTTATGTATTTTTTTTTTTTTTTTGTTTATTTGTTGATTTATTTTTTTGCTCTGCTTACTTATGTTATTATGTTTATATTATATCTTTTTTGTTTTTCTTTTATTTATGTTCATTAAAATTAAAATTTTAAATAATCATCAAAATAAATATTATATATATATATATACATATATATATATATTGAATAAGCTGTATTGCTGAATTTAAATAAAATAAATTGTCTATCATTTAAACAAACATTCACATTCCATTTAACAACATTTTTTTTTTTTGTTTTTTTGTTTTTTTGTTTTTTTTTTAAAGAAAATCTATAAGCTTGAAAAATTAGCAATCAATAAGCAAACATATTCTACCAAATGAACAATAAGGGAGTTTAAACTTCCGTTCACATTTTGATAGTTGAAAAAGTTTAAAAAGTAAAACAAATCAAGACCATTCTCTTGCGAATTCCAAGAAAATAAGAAAAAGGAGTAAGAAAACAATATACGTGATATGCAATAAAATAAGATCATTAAACTATCCGTCAAGTTCTTTTCGATTGTTCAGATAAATAGCTTTATTTCCAGAGATTTCAGCAATTTTATCGTTCGAAATAATTGATTTATTGCAGAAATATTTCATCGTTACAAACACTATGTAATACGAATGCTAATAGAGACTCAAAGGAACTTAAAAATAAAGTTTTTATTTTGATAGGGATAAATCTTTTAATTACGTACAGGTAAACACGAAAGCACACATCAAACACAAATTATGAAAAACCTTCCAACATATTAGGAATTTTATAACGAAACATGTAAGATAATGACTAAGCAAAAGATAATGTCTAAGCCAGGCCTGTCCAACCTTTCAGTAACCAGGGGCGCATCATGGCTCTTGGCACTAAATGAAGGGCGTCAATATTTACGTGACTAAAAACATGTGGCAATATTATCGCATAGTGTTAATATACACAGACGTCTTCACATAATACAAATGAATCGTACAGCGGTAAATAAGGCTCCTACAGATATGGAGTTACGTGTATTAAAGTTCAAATTATATATATATATATATTTTTTTTTTTATGAGAACACTATATCAAAAGTGTTTGTAGGGTAAGGAGTCAGAAACTTTAATCGCGTCTATAATAACAACAATAATAAATAAATAAATAAATATGAAAATCATAGGTTTTTTAGGATGTGAAAAAGCGGTTTGGTTTAATTTGAAGGCATGGATTAGTTTTATGATAGTGACCAAACTATGTGGGTGGTTTCAGAGGGAGAATCTGGAAGTATTTTGATAGATGGAAATCATTCTGCGCTGTTTATTATTTTTTCTAAGCAAAATTATAGAAAAAAATAAATAAAGAAAGAAAATAAAACTCTAAAATTTCAAAAGTCAAGAAAAAAAATCAAGCCTTTATATCCTTCAAATTAAACAGCTCTCAACTTCAGAAAACAGTTTCATATTTTAAAAATATTAATGATTTTAAAGAAAGCATTCTTTATAATGGAGTTTAACTCCTAAAATGTTTAAACACACGAGATCTTCAAGAGGGCGCCAAGAAAACCTGCAAAGGGCGCCATGGCGCTCGTGGGCGCCGCGTTGGACAACCCTGGTCTAAGCTGGCAATTTGGAAATCGCATAACACAGTTGAAAGTCTAATATCAACAACCTAAAGTCGGCAAAGTATTAGAGTTATTTTGTTCAGCCCTGTATATGAGCTATAGATTTATGTATATATACTACATAATATACGAAAACTGAGTTCAGTTATAAAATTCATGATACAATTGAAAATTACTCTTCAGAAATTTCCGTCAGTAAAGAGAATTTACTCGAATATTTTTATGCAGCCCCGTACATTACCTATATTATGTACACACACCACATAATATGCAAAAAATCAATTACATTTAAAAACGCGAAAAATTCTTTGAAACTCTCTTACAGCAATTAATGCTCATAAACAGTACTGCGACAGAATAATTTTACATGTCCCTGTAAATTAAAGATATGCACTCCCAATTCTATAGTAAGCATTTTGTAATGCATCTCAGTGATGCATGGTAATTTCAAAATGTTTGAACTATTCTTACATCATCATTACGGGAGGATCGTACGAGAGACCGTACTATGATGAAATTCTTTCGAGTGTCCCTATAAGCGAACTATAAATGCTAAACACTTCATTTTCAATGCTAAACAGACGAAGGTAAACCTCAATAAAAGATATATCAATTGCATGGCATCCGAAATATTTATGGGAGTTAGATTGAGCGCGACTGGCTACACAGGCACAGACATAGTAACTACTGAAGAATATTCCCTTTGAGTATGTACTGTACATGTTAAGTACTATTATTATCTGAAAAACTACATTTTTCCCGTCTTTTTGTAGTTTTTTTAATGAAAAATAATGTAAATAGGGTATATATATATATATATATATTTTTTTTTTATGGTCAATGCAAAAGAATATTTTCTAGAGGTATTCTGTGGGTAACAGAAGGCTAATACAATTATTAATACCAACGTTATTATTTCTTGTTAATTTTATATACTTATGTGTTACTAAAAAAATTGTTCTTTGCATGAAAGAATTTAAAAAAAAAAACTTTTGAACCTTTCCATCGATGAATATGATATATGAACCATAAAATTTAAAGCATGTTACATCGATTATTTAAAGGAGAGATTTACTTCCCATTGTTCTTTTCTTCCTAGATTAAGGTTAGTCACAAAGTACTCACGTCACAAAGCTTATTTATTTATTTATTTAATTTTAAAGGATAAACCAAGCAGTAAAACTTTTAACCCCTTGGGGACGAAAGACCGGTATACGTGCAATTTATTTTAGTTACAATTTAGTATTTCTGGAAAATTGTGAAAGGGCCACAAAACTAAATTAGATTTCTGAACAGTTTTACTTGGATTTTCGGAACATAAATTCATTTAGTGACCTTGGAATCTTTTCTAGGGGAGGCTCAAAATGTTTTAGGGGGATTGAGTCGCCCTTAGTATTCCCTTAGCTTCCGCCCTGGGCCCAGGACTGCTAAGCTACTCTTGAAAAAGATAAAAATGAGACTTAATCATAAGTAAAAGAGATTACAATATAAAAAAAGAGATCAAGTAAAAAATACATATTTTCGCTTCATATAAATGTTTTAGATACATAGACAAATACTACAAGATTTAACACAAACTGTATAATGTATTTTCAACGCATGTTAGTTGAGTACGAAATAAATTATGAATTTCGTCAATTGGTTGCGGAAAAATATCGCGAATCTCGGCAGTCCATCTCAAAAATAATAAATAAATTCACCAAACGATCTCAAAGGAAAATCATGAAATTCACAAATGATTTCGCAGAAACATCACGAAATCAATCAAATCAATGTGGGGACAAAACTGTGAAATTTGTCAAATGTTCTGGCGGAAAATACAGTGATGTGCATCAAATTGTCTCAGAAACAAAATCATGAAATTTGTCATACGATCTCGGGGAGGGGGGGAGGGGGATCTCTAAATTCGTCAAATGTTCTCGGGATAAAAATCACTAAATTTGTCAAATCATCTCGAGTAAAATTGCGATATTAGTCAGACGGATCTTGGAGAAAAAATCGCGAAATTCATCAAATGATCTCGTGTTAAAAGATAATAAAATTCAGCAAATGATCCAAAAAAATCGCGAGATTCAATGAGTGATCACGCAAATAATAGCTAATTGTATCGAAGTATCACGGAAATATGTAGCAATTTTTTTCAACCAGTCTCCAAAAAAATACCACCAAAATTTCACCAAATTTCCACCAGTTGCAGAAAAAATAATGAATATCGTAAAATATCGCAATAAAAAATCGAAAACTCTATCAGCATGTCGTGAATTTCGATAATCGGTACTGGAAAAAATAGATAAATTTGTCAAATTATGTCATAAAAAAATCGCCACGAAATTCGTCAAACTGTTTTAGAGAAAAAGCGAAATCAGAAACTGTACTGGTCCTAAGTTATATTTCAAGACATCCCCAACAGCAAGAGACATCGGCTAAAATTCGGCCTCTTACAAGAATCGTTGGTAAATGCACGGTAGTCATATAGAGAGATTGTTACGATATCATCCCGACAATTGACAGCGATCTCTCAATTTTTAAACCTACATATGTCACATGCAAAGGTCGGTTGGCAATCGAAATAATGTTAAAAATAAATTACTTGGCATATAGTCGAAGTATTCCATCAGCCGATCATCCAGTTTGACGGAAATTGAACCATTTTAATGAGTAGAGGGCATTTCCCCTCAATTCCCCCTGTTGTATCATCATTTGGCCTTACCGGTAATTCTACCCCCTTAAGTGAAATGTATCACGTAACATAAACACACCATGCTTCTAGATCTTTATCTCCTATCCCCTCTAACTGCAGTTTGCACGTTTCAAGGACAGAGCAGACTTTTAGACGATCAGACGAAGGAATCAGAAATACTTTTTCGATATTTCAGGACACATTTACTCAGAGTTCACAATCATATGACGAAATTAGCGATTTTTTCCCTACTACAGATTACAACAGTTTACAATTTTTCCTGCGACCGATTATGAAAATTGCGACTTTTTTCCGCGATCGCTTGCTGAATTAGATAATTTTTTCCTCGATGTTTACTGAATTTTGCGATTTTTTCCGCGATCGTTTGCGAAATTCGCGATTTTTTTCGTTTATTTGCCAAAATCCTCGTTTTTTTCTGCAATCGTTTCTCGAAATTCGCGATTTTTTCCGCGACCGTCAGCCGGAATTAACAATTTTTTTCACGATCGTTTGCCGAAATTTTCGATCGTTTGTCGAAATTTGCGAATTGTTCTGAGATTGTTTGCCGAACTCCACTCTTTTTTTCCGATATTGTTTGCCGAAATTAACGATTTTTTCCGAGATCGTTTACCGAAATTTGCGATTTTTTCCGAGATTGTTTGCCAAAATTAGCGATTTTTTTCTGACAGCGTTTTACGAAATTTGCGATTAATTACTGCCACAACTGACAGGCGAAATTTCATGTTTTTTTTCTGGGACCAATTGATGAAATTCACGGTTTATTTTTCGCGAAAGATTAAAAAAATTTGAGTTTTTTTAGTTACCGATTGACGAAATCCACATTTTTTCTACAATCGCACGAGCTAACTGCTAAATTTTGCAGGGTTTTTTTAGCGATGATTTGACAAAAATCGCGGTTTTATTTCGTGACTGTTTGGCATAAATCGCAGTTTTATTTCGCGATCGTTTGGCAGAAATCGCGATTTTATTTCGCGATTCTTTTCTGAAAATCTCTAATTTAGCGATCATTTTCCTCGCGATAGTTTGATGAAAATAGCTATTTTATTTCGCGATCATTTGAGGACTATCGCTGTTTAATTTCACGATCATATTACAAAGATTGCGGTTTTATTTTGGGATCGTTTGGAGAAATCGCAATTCTATTTCAGTATTCTATTCACGATTGTTTGGCAAAATTCGCGGCTTGATATCGCGATCATTTGACAAAAGTCGTGGATTCTCATCAAGTTTGTTAGGCCAAAATCGCGGTAATATTACGATAGTTTGACAAATGTCGGGTTTGTTTCACAGTCATTTATTTAATGAAAATCATTCTTCCACGATTGTTTAGTGATAATTACGGTAGAGATCTGCACAAGCCGATTTCCATTAACGACATTTGGTCCGGGCAGGGGCCTTACTTTTCTGGAGTATCGGGTCGGGCCTAACTTATTTTTTCTGTACGAAGCCGGGACTAATTTCATTCTTCCTATTCTTCACGGACCAAAATAATCAGTCCCGGTTGAATCGTCCCGTATGAAAATTCTTTTCCCGACGCGACGTAGCCATATCTTTTCAAAAATCTGTAAAATTTGGCTTGGTCCAAAAAAGGCATATACTTTTTAAGTCGTCATTATTCTACAATTAAACATTGGAATTTATTCTTTTTGAAGAATCGTAGATTTCTAGGCTTATTTAAATAGAGTTAAACATGTGAAAAAAACTTGCCTATGAGAGATTTTTTTTTAAACTGAAAACT
The DNA here is from genome assembly GCA_964019185.1 of Maratus speculifer. NCBI lineage: Eukaryota > Metazoa > Arthropoda > Arachnida > Araneae > Salticidae > Maratus > Maratus speculifer. The sequence continues at coordinate 273,868,214 of OZ025295.1, read as the reverse complement.
GGAAAAAAAAAAATTAAACTGTTCATCTATGCAAAATGAATGCAGTAACACACGAGAAAAAAATATATTAAACATTTACACCTGCTAAAAAGGGAACGTATTTTTTCTTTCCAATGCGATTCCATGTTAGAAGATTTTACTTTTACCATATACCATTTTTTAGAGTTTTATGTTTTAGAGTTTTATGACATTGAATATGGATTAATAATACTAATGATAACTGAAACATTTACGATTTACATGCAAAAAACAAAGGTTCATTAAAAGTATAAATATCGCAGCCTACTGCACTTCTGCATAAATGAAAACTATAAACATGTAAAAAAAAAAAAAAAAAAAAAAAAAAAGAGTAAACAAAGTTTTTTTGGTCAGAACAATTTCGTAAGAATAAAGAACAATGTTCTGTAGAAACTCACTCGGGCCCAGTTCGGGCCGAAATTTTAACTTTTTTCCGGGCCGGGACGGTCTTGTTTTTAGCTATTATATCGGGCCTGGCCGGGCTCAGGCCAAAATTTTAACTTTAAATAATGGGCCTGAAAATTTTGGCCGGTGCAGACCTCTAAAATGCAGTTTGATTTCACGATCATTTGACGAAAAATGCGGTTTGATTTCGCGATTGTTTGACGGTAGTCTTTTTTTTTTTTTTTTTCCGTGATCTATTGATCTAAATCGCAATTCCGCCGTGATCATATGACGAACATGGCGGATTCTTAAAAAAAATAATAATAATAAATAAAATAAAAACTTAAATTTAAAAAAAAGGCTAAAATTTGAAATTTGGCTAAAAAGGTGCATCTCTATATATTACGACCGAATGTCTATGTGGCATTGCCCTTGATCACGAGCCATGTATCACAATCTTCAATATTATTTGTGATTGTTCCAGTATTGCTAACTACATTTGATTGTCTTGCTATGTTTAAGTTTGTTATATATTAGGTTATTCTATATTCATTGTAGATGTCGAATCGTAGTATTATATACAGGGTGTTTCTAAATTCATGGTCCAAACTTTAAGGGGTGACAGTACATATCAAGACAAACAATATTTAAATAGGAAACCAAGGGTCCCAAAGTCTTCCGAAGGAGATAGACGCCATTAAAGTTTAGGGTCCAAAAATTCAAATGATTATGAAAAACAGAAAAATTGGTCGATTCGTTTGCGGTTTTCACTAAAATTATTATTTACGTCAGTATTGTCTTGAAAATAAATTATAAAGATAAATTTCAAAAAATGACGATAGAGGGCGCTTTAGACTTTAGAGTAACGAACAACTATTTTTTACCGTTATTTTTTGCATCTCATTAAAGATTTCGTAAGCTTAGACTTAAACTTAAATTTTGAGCTCAAAATCTGAATAGTTGGAAGCAGTTAAGTAGCACAAACTTAACTGTGTTCAGAGGGTTTTAAATTCAAATGATTATAAAAAACGGAAAAATTGGTCGATTGATTTGCGGTTTTCACTAAAACTATTCTTTATGTCGGTATTTTATTGAAAATGAATTATAAAGATAAATTTCAAAAAATGCTCATAGAGGGCGCTTTAGACTTTGGAGTAACGTACATCTATATTTTACCATTATTTTTCGCATCTCATAAAAATTTTTTAGAAGCTTAGACATAAACTTAAATTTCGAGATGAAAATCTGAATCGTTGGGAGTGGTTAAGTAGCGCAAACTGAACTGTGTTCAATGGGGGTGGGGAGGTTCAAATTTCAAATGATTATAAAAAACGGAAAAGTTGTTCGATTCGTTTGCCGTTTTCGCTAAAACTATTCTTTATGTCAATATTTCCTTGAAAATAAATTTTAAAGATTAATCTTAAAAAATACCGTTAGAGGGCGCCTTAAACTTTGGAGTAACCAACAACTATTTTTAACCGTTATTTTTTGTATCTAATTAAATGCTTGCAAAAGTTCAAACTTAAATTTTGAGCTCAAAATCTGCATTGTTTTGAGTAATTAAGTGCGGAAATTTGAAATGTGTTGGAGGGGTGGGGAGGGTAACATTTTAACTCCTGAACACTGTTCAGTTTCCGCTTCTTAACCCTTCCATCGATTTAGAATTTGAGCTCAAAATTTAAATCTAAGCATTTGCAAGCATTTAATTAGATACAAAAAATAACGCTTAAAAATAGTTGTTGGTTACTCTAAAGTTTAAGGCGCCCTCTATCGGTATTTTTTGAAATTAATCTTTAAAATTTATTTTCAAGGAAATATTGACATAAAGAATAGTTTTAGCGTAAACGGCAGACGAATCGACCAATTTTTCCGTTTTTTAAAATAATTTGAAATTTGAACCTCCCCACCCCCATTGAACACAGTTCAGTTTGCTCTACTTAACCACTCCCAAAGATTCAGATTTTCATCTAAAAATTTAAGTTTATGTCTAAGCTTCTAAGAAAATTTTATGAGATGCGAAAAATAACGGTAAAATATAGTTGTACGTTACTCCAAAGTCGCCCTCTATCGGCATTTTTTGAAATTTATCTTTATAATTCATTTTCAATAAAATACCGACATAAAGAATAGTTTTAGTGAAAACCGCAAATCAATCGACCAATTTTTCCGTTTTTTATAATCATTTGAATTTAAAACCCTCTGAACACAGTTAAGTTTGTGCTACTTAACTGCTTCCAACTATTCAGATTTTGAGCTCAAAATTTAAGTTTAAGTCTAAGCTTACGAAACCTTTAATGAGATGCAAAAAATCCTTCTATAGTAAAAAAAAACTAGCCTTAAAAGGAATGACTCCTGGAATGATGCTGATGTGGAAGATTTCCGGAACTAACGAATCCGGGTTGTCCACTCCTTCCATGAGTCGAATAGACCAATCAGGAAAAAGTTCCGTCTATGCATCGCCATATGGGTTACCATAAAGAGAGGAAAGGTTACCATCGCCAACAATCGCCAAGTTTGTCGCCAACTTGGCGATATATCGCCAAATTTGGCGACCAAAATTAGTTGTCAAATGTGACGCCAACTTGGCGATAACTGTAATATTTCGCCAAATTTTTAATTTCTTTACAACATCAGTCGTTTGATACATCATTTGAGAGGTTTGCAACTGCTTATTCATTTAAAGGATGTCTTGTGTGTTATCCCCCATTCTGCTCCCCAGGGAGGACACATTTTTAATTTCTTTACAACACCAGTCGTGTTACACAAGATTTGAAAGGTCTGCAAATGCTTATTCATATTATGGATGTCTTGTGTGTCACCCCCACACTCTTCTCTCCCCAGGGGGGGGGGGGTCACATTTTTAATTTATTTACAACACCAGTTGTGTGACACATCATTTGAAAGGTCTGCAACTGCTTATTCATATTATGGATGTGTTGTGTGTCATCCCCCACTCTGCCCCCCAGGGGGGCACATTTTTAATTTCTTTACAACACCAATTGTGTGACACATCATTTGAGAGGTCAGCAACTGCTTATTCATATTATGGATAGCTTGTGTGTAACCCCCCCCCCTCTGCCCTCAGAGGGGGCGCATTTTGTAATTTCTTTACAACACCAATTGTGTGACACATCATTTGAAAGGTCTGCAACTGTTTATTCATTTTATGGATGTCTTGTGTGTCACCCCCACTCTGCCCCCCAGGGGGGCACATTTTTAATTTCTTTACAACACCAGTCGTGTGATATCATTTGAGAGGTCTGCAGCTGCTTATTCATATTATGGATGTCTTTTGTGTCGCCTCCCCCCCTGCCCCCCAGGGGGGCACATTTTTAATTTCTTTACAACACCAGTCGTGTGACACATCATTTGAAAGGTCTGCAACTGCTTATTCATACCATGGGATATTGGCGAGCGCAGCAAGCAGGGGTAGCCAATAATTTGGAATCGCGAAGCGATTACTCGGGGGGTTGGCGAGCATAGCGAGCAGGGGGGCGGGGCCCCCCTAGTTACGGTAAAAAATAGTTGTTCGTTACGCTAAAGTCTAAAGCGCCCTCTATCGTCATTTTTTGAAATTTATCTTTATAATTTATTTTCAAGACAATACTGACATAAAGAATAATTTTAGTGAAAACCGCAAACGAATCGACCAATTTTTCTGTTTTTCATAATCATTTGAATTTTTGGACCCTAAACTTTAATGGCGCCTATCTCCTTCGGAAGACTTTGGGACCCTTGGTTTCCTATTTAAATATTGTTTGTCTTGATGTGTACTATCACCCCTTAAAGTTTGGACCATGAATTTAGAAACACCCTGTATATAATACTACGATTCGACATCTACAATGAATATAGAATAACCTAATATATAACAAACTTAAACATAGCAAGACAATCAAATGTAGTTAGCAATACTGGAACAATCACAAATAATATTGAAGATTGTGATACATGGCTCGTGATCAAGGGCAATGCCACATAGACACAACAATTACAATTAATTTCTAAGATAGAAATTAGGAAAAAATCCTAAACATATATATATATACTCCAGTAAGAGATGATATTTTTTATATTTCTAAGTGGTAGTAGTTACATGTGATGGAATAATATTTTATAGGTTTAAAAATTTATTTTAACCCTTTCGAATCTGATTTTTCTTTTTTCAATTTTTAGAAATTATATTACAACAAGTTTCAACTGATATTACAATTTTCTAATACTTTTTGCACTTTATTACATATGATTCTTTCAGGAAAGTAATCTTTATTTTAAATTTAAAGAGTGAAATATACATGTAAAGAAAAAGAAACTCAAATGGTGTAAAGAGAATTAAGCAAATACTTATTACTTATATATTTAAAAGATCAGGCTTCTTTTTTAGTCATCTGGCCTGAGCTTTCTACTGAACCGATTTTGATAATTATTCTTTTTAAATGAAAGCATGTTATTTGTAGATGTTTTCAGTACAGTGCAAAGCAGGGGAGGGGGTGGGGAGGCAGTCACCCCGGGTGCAGAAATTGAGGGGGCATCAAATTTATACTACCATTGTCATTTGTTTCTTCTTTTTTTCTAATATATATATAAAAGCATATTGGGATTTTTTGTGAAAAAAAATACATACATTCTTAAAATAGCAAGTTGCTTCTTTCTTGGAATCCAAATGAGGTTATACTGTATTGATAGATACATTTTTCTACAAGTACTTTTTAGTCATATACATATCACAGAAAATCTGTAAATAAAAGATTCTATTGTACAATAGAAAATTTTCAGATAGAAATTATCAGAAACAAATGATTTTTATTCATCTAAGTTTATTAAAGGCCTTGGAGAACTAGTTCTATGAAATATTACACAGGCTTCAAATGCGAAATAGGAAAAGAGGAGGAAAATATTTTCCTATCAACTAGAGATGGGCAATATCGTTCCTTTTAAGGAACCGTTCCAGCCGGAACCGTTCACCAAAAGGAACGAGTTCTTTGGACTCGTTCCTATTGAAATCGTTCCGAAAAAAAGGAACGAGTTCTTTTGACTCGTTCCTTTTGGAATCGTTCCGAAAAAAAGGAACGATTCCGACAAAGGAACGATTTTGGGAAAAAGGAACGAATTCGAGAAAAAAGGACGATTTCAAGAAAAAAAAGGAACGAATCCGTAAAAAAAGGAACGAATTCGAGAAAAAAGGACGATTTCAAAAAAAAAAAAAAAAGGAACGAATCCGTAAAAAAAGGAACGATTTTGAGAAAAAGGAACGAATTCGAGAAAAAAGGACGATTTCAAGAAAAGAAGGAACGAATCCGAGAAAAAAAGGAACGACTTCGAGATAAAAAGGAAGGAATCCAGTAAAATAGGATGGATTTTTTTAAAAAAGGTTCCAAGGGAAAAAAAAACGCGTCCGAAACTATTTTACGAAAAAAGGGAACGAATCCGGAAACAGGGATAACAGATCTCGGAGCGACATGCAATCCCTAATATTTATTATTTATAACTAATTTATTTTCTTACGTATTCATTTTTTTCATATCATTTCTTATCGTTTGCTTTAATTTTTAAATATTTTGGACAGTTCATTTTGTTTTTAAGAGTTCATTTTATTCATCTGTGTGCGCTATTAATTAGCATAGTTATTTCTAATCCCCATAATATAAGTATTCCCTGACTTTATGATTTATTGTATTAAGCATGATTCCTCTTGAAATTTTGCATTTGGTTGACCTTTCATTTATCACTATAGTTTATCCATGAAATTTTACTGTAGTTTTGGTTTTGGTCATCAGGCTGTTGCGGCGGTCTATTAGATTTTCAATGTAATCATTGCTTTCCCCTCCAAAATCTGTCGTCAAATGACCCTCTATTTATTTTATTATTTTTGCGTAGGAAATTTCTTTATTGATCTAATATTTGATATCAGGGTCTATGATTTGTTTCCTCTTCAAAATTCACCCTAACGTAATCTTTAACTTATATATCGGCCTTCGTAACCGGCCGTTTTCCAAGTTGGTCCATTTCAGTACGATTCCTCAGGAATTGGGAATTTCGGAGTCTGCCCATTTCGAGAAAATTCCTAGAAGTCCATCTATTTAGGAATTAAGGGTGTATTTGAAAAAAATATTTTTCCACATTCAACAGCTCGAAAATATCCGATACAGTTTCAGACACATTTTTAACCCTCCCCGGCACACTGTGCTCGGTCTGGGATACCTAATTTTAATTCCAAACTTGCAAACGGCACCAATAACATTTTAGTAAAATTTTGCTTTTGCAACAAATGTTTAAGGAATTCAAAATATCTAAAAAAAATCGTTTGTCAATTCCGGTGTCAGTCAACATTTTCTTATTTTACTAACAGATTTTGCCCGTGCCGGAAAGGGTTAAAAGTAGATACGTGAAACTTGCTGCGGTGATTTTTAAAGAGATGTATCAGAAGCCGCGTGATTTCTTTTTTTTTTCGCTCAATTCGTTAGAATTTGATTTATAAACAATTACTTTCTCAGTATGACCATTTTTTTCGTTCGCAGATCTCCCTCTTCAGGAAATTCAGTTCAAAACGCCAACTTTGACAACAGTTTTTTTGCAATGTTTTTTGCAATTGTAAAAAAAAAAGACAAGGACGGCGCATTGTGTACTTTCTAAGTAAGAGAATTGCCAGCTTAAAACGTTTGAGAGCAAAAATGAATTTAAGAATAAATCAGACAATAAGCAGTTTGGATTGGAATACACCCTTAACCCGTTCGTGACGGAAGTATTTTATGAAATTTTTAATGTATTGTCATCTTTTTTTTAAAACAGAAATTTGTGCCTTATGAATTCGAGAAAATGCTCCGATTAAATAAAGCTACTTTTGCAGTAAAATTTTACTGGTGGAAATAAACAAGGATTCTTAGGCTTTTTTGTGGCACGTATACGTGTCGCTCGTCCTCAAGGGTTAAGGCTAAATATGAATAGAATCTTTTACATAATCAAATTCAATATTTATCGATTTGGAGAGACATAATTGGTCAAAATTGAAAAAATAAAAAACGGCCTGCATTTTGATCCATCTCAGCTATCCAATGAAAAAAAAAATCATTTAAAAATATTGAAATACAACCGAGTTATCTTTATAAATTTTTTCCATAGGATTAGCATTAGTAAGCGGGTCTTTTCATTTGACAGAAGTAGCCCCTTAACGGGGCTAAAAAATATCGTTCTATTTTAATCCTTTAATTTTTTTTTCAAGCAGTGACATATGATTATGACAGTATTTTATTTACTTGTAGTATTCTTAAATTGCTTGTATCAAATAATGGATAACGCCCCTCGATTATATAGTTTTTGAATAAAGATACCTGCTAATCTTATGCATCTCTGAGAAAAAAGTGAATTTAGAAATGTATCAGAAAGAAGCTTCTTTGAATTTAAGAATGAATTGGGATTTAAAACCTTTTAATAAAATGATATAGAAATATTTTTATAAATTTTCTTTTATCAAACATCTTCAAAAGTAACGACGTTTTTAGCTTTCTTTCTTTTTTCTTTTATTCTAAGCCATATTAAATTTTTGATGAATCTTTATTCGAATGTTGATAGCCTAAGAGTCTAAGTAATCATTAATGTTGTTAATGTGTATTTCCTGTAAAATGTACTGTAAAATCATTCCATAGATATGTATGCAGTATTCTTTAAAAAAATCTTAATTATATGATAAAAATCTGATTTTTTTTTTTTTTTTTTTTTTTTTTTTTTTTAGAAATCGTAGAAATTGTAATGGGCCAAAACGGGCCGGGCCTATTTTCACTGATTTCTGTACGGGCCGGGCCTAAAATATAAAAATTTAAACGGGCCGGGCCCGGGCCGAACTTTTGAGCTTTACAACGGGTCGGGCCGAAATAAATTACCTACGGGCCTGAGAATTCCGGCCCTTATAGACTTCTAGATATAATGCACAGTTGTAGTTTATTAAACGTTTATCCTCTCCTACAACTTTAATTTCTTTTCTCTTTCTTTCGTTTTTCTTCGTCTCCCTTCACCCCGATTTTTTTTCATGCACATTTGAAGGATATTTGGGCAATACACTTTGCTTTACTAAATCAAAATATATCTTATTTTAAAATAAAATCGGTCCCTTTCGGAATGGTTTCATTTCGGAACTAGTCCGAGGAATCGTTCCTTTTCGGAATGGTTTCATTCCGGAACTAGTCCGAGGAATCATTCCTTTTCGGAACGAGTCCGATCAATCGTTCCTTTTCGGAATGGTTTCATTTCGAAACTAGTCCGAGGAATCGTTCCTTTTCGGAACGAGTGCGAGGAATCGTCCCTTTTTGGAATGATTTCATTTCGGAACTAGTCCGAGGAATCCTTCCTTTTCGGAATGGTTTCATTTCGGAACTAGTCCGAGGAATCATTCCTTTTAGGAACGAGTCCGATAAATCGTTCCTTTTCGGAACTAGTCCGAAAAATCGTTCCTTTTCGGAAGGAGTGCGAGGAATCGTTCCTTTTCGGAATGGTTTCATTTCAGAACTAGTCCGAAAAATCGTTCCTTTTCGGAACGAGTGCGAGGAATCGTTCCTTTTCGCAATGGTTTCATTTCGTAACTAGTCCGAGGAATTGTTCCTTTTCGGAACGAGTCCGATCAATCGTTCATTTTCGGAATGGTTTCATTTCGGAACTAGTCCGAGGAACCGTTCCTTTTCGGAACGAGTCCGAGGAACCGTTCCATTTCGGAATCGTTCCGAAAAGGAACGAATCCTTTTTACAGACAGGAACCGTTCGTTCAGTTCCACCACCTGAACCGTTCCTTTGGAATCGTTCCTCAACAAATGACACATCTCTACTATCAACACAATAGAGCCAAACTTGTATAATCTATATTCATTTTAACAGTTATTTATACAGCAAAATGTAATATAATTCTACATATGAGTGTTATGTTCTTTTTGCAACTTAACAAGTATTTTAAAAAATTAAATTAAGAATAAATGTATAGATTCATAAAACCAATAAAGAAAACTGAAGTTTTTTAAAGGTATAAATACAAATATATATGATGAACTTACATAAAATACAGAAATTAATCTTTCAAAATAAATATTTTGAAAATTTTGACTGTTTAAGATTTTAACTTTCATTTTCCATTTAATCTTCATACTAAATATATGTATGTCAAATTGATCTTTACTCCAAAAATACATTTCTAAAAATTTGGTAATGAGATTACTCAAAAGTGTTGTAAAACTAGAACAAAATATTATATTTCAAAAAGAATCATATAGAAATTTTCTTTTCCTTTTTAAGACACTTTAAAGAATTTTATTTACATGATTTTCAGATGCTTATAATAAAAGCTCAGCTTTGATTTGAGCAGGCAAAATGTTTGATTATTAAATTTCCCAGCCCTCTGCTCCCTCCACATGCTTATAATATTTTCTTTGCATTTTTGTAACAACCCAAAGAATGTCCAAAATTGCTTTTAAAAAGGTGGAATTCCTCCTTTAGGAGGAACTTTTTCATGCCTGACATATTGTTTATATGATTTTATAAGAATAAAATACATAAGAAAAATTATAAATTTTATTAATAAGGAAAAACAATAACGCACAATATAACTTCTTTATTTCTTTAGAAAACATACATGAGCTCTAACTCACTAACGTGTGAAAGTAAAAAAGATCATTTTGCAAAACACAAAATAGTTAAAAAATCAGATAACTTGGAAAATCTTCAACTTTTTAACAATAACACTATAATCATTTGAAGATACAGAATGAAACACTTGAACACATATTGTGACAACTCTTTTATTGTGTTTAAATCTGAAAAATAAGGAAAATAAAGTTATGAAGAATCATAAAATAAGAATTTCCAAAAATAATTACAGACCAAGTAATCATAGTAATATACAAAGCATTAAAGTCATGTCTTAAAAAAAGTTTTAAAAACATTTCCTTTAGGCAGGGAAAATAACTAAATTTTGAATGAAACTGTTGCAGTTCTTTCAGAATGGCATAATTGAATTACCAATTCAATATTTTATTTTGATTTCCAAATTTTTAATCACTTAATATTTTTTAATGCACAATTTTAAATGTTTATCTAAAAGAAATAAGAGGAGACAGTCAAGCTAGTTTTTGTGGCATGACTAAGGTGGATCACGACTAGAGATGCAATGATTATTCAGCCGTAGCCAAATAATCGGTCCATTCAGCCTGTCTACAGAATATTCGGCTACTCCTGAATAGCAAGTTCATTATTTGGACTTGACTGAATAGCATCGTAAGAAATATTTTGATATTTACATAATAAAACTTTTATAAAAGTTTTATGTGAAGTTAACTAACATTTCTTTTTCCTTAATTTTCTTACCCTGTATGGGCTTTATCTACCAATTTTTATAGAAAAGATTAATTTAAGAATCATGTTAAAATGTTTATGCTGTACCAATAATCATAAAAAAGGATCTATAATAAGCTAATGTAACCTATTAAATTTAAAATTAATCTAATCAAAATTTTCTTTTAAGAACAATACAAGTAAATTCTAATTTTTTTCAAGCCTAATGGGAAAATGTAATATTTATCCCTTGTTACATAAAAAAATGCTTCTTTCACTGATATTTTTAATTGAACCTATAAAAGCATATACTTTTTCGCTGTATATGCTGCAATACTTTTTTTTAATAAAATGCACTTAAAAGTTAAATATCATTTAAGTATTTTTTAAGTGAGATATTATTTTTATTAAATAATAATTGTGAGCTTTATACAGTCTGCTATGATTTCTTTCCTTCATTTTAAAGGACATTTCTTTCTATCAATGATTTTTTCTTAAAATTTCTCATTTATTATTATTTCTTTTTTTCATCTAAAAGTTGAAAACTGTTTTCTACTTTTTTTTTTTCTTTTTAGAGGAGAGGGGATTATATTATTGAAGCAATTTTTAGGCCAAACATAGCAAAATATCTTTTCAGAATAAAATATTCCTTTAAAAAATTAAATTTGCTTACAAATAACTTTTGAAAAATATATATACATATGTAAAAATACATATACATATTGTGAAATACATAAGAATTGTGCATATAATGCATACAACATTTTGTTTTTAGGTAGAAATGAGTTTATTATTCAGCGACCGAATAAGGGAAATACTCGGCCACAACTAGCCAAAAAATTGGTATTTGGTTATTTCACCAAACCATTATTTGTTGCATCAATAATTACAACCCTTAACTGTCACTTCAAAAGTGAAAACAACATAAAGAGGTATTTTATTAAACAAAGCCAAAAAATAATTTATAAATTATGGTAGAGCACAAAAAATTCAAAAGTTAATAAGAGCACCAAAGTAATAACTTCAAAGGTAGCATAATGATTAGCTAGTCTTGATTAGACAGTATTAATTTCAATGTGAGAGAGCAAGATAAAGGCTGAAAATTTGCAGCATGACAAAAAAGGGTCCAGAACTCCCCACCCCCCCTCAGCATAAAATACAAAAATATTGAATGTAATTAGTGGTGTACAGAGTAGTACTTTGGCCGAGTAGCTGAGTGCCGAGTACTGAATGCTGAGTACCGAGTAATTGTGTAATAAGAAAATAAAACACTGATGTGCACATAGTGTGAGCTTAGGTGTACATATATATACCTGTGTACATATATCTATACCTGTGTATACATATAATGTAATATACATATACATAGTATAAATCAATTAACTCATTAAATTTGAAATTTATTTGGGCACCTTTTAAAGACAATTTTTGACAGTTCAAAACTAATTTTTAAAAAAAAGGAGAATTGATACGTAAGTAACAATATAAAATTCAAACATTCTTTAACCCTCCAATTTATTCTAACCATTGAAATCTGTCTATAAAAAATAAAAATGTTTATTGGCTACTGTAACAATTCATTGAATAATGCAAAACATTTCATATTTATTTTGTAACTGTCTGTACCTTATTTTCTTTTGATTGAAAAAAAATGTATTGGCTTTGCAGTTTCTTTTTATTTTTCATGTGTACAGATTAAATTGTTATTTTAAATATCTGAGTAAAAACTAACCTTTTCCAATGAAAATTATAAATGCATAGATGCCAACATTGTAAAAATTGCACCAGGAATAAAATAGTCAAATCAGGGTTCATACAGAGTTGGGAAGAAAAAATCCAAGGAGTACATAAAAAATCCAAGGGGTCCAAAAAATTTTAAGGACTTGCCACTTTTATTGTTATTTATGTGGCATGCACTTGCACAGTCCCAATTCCGCAGGGATTCCGCGAGTTACCCCCTGCAAGAGGGGGGGGGGGGTATCTGCAATCTTCAGATGAAATCAGCGATTTATCTGTGGTATTTTAGCAAAATCGGCAATTTATTGCAATCTTTTGTCGAAATCAGCGTTTTTACTGCAATCTTTTGATGAAATTGGTGTTTTATCGTGTTTTTTTTTTTAATGAAATCGACGATTTTTAGACAAAATTTGCATTTTTACACGATCTTATCTTGAAAACGGCATTTTATCACCGCGATCTTTTGATGAAATCGGCGTTTTTTCTGCGATCTTTTGATGAAATAGGCATTTGTTTTCAATGATCTTTTGAAAAAATATTTGTAAGAGATCTTTTATCGAAAACGGCGTTTTTTCCTGAAATCTTTTAATGAAGTCCCCATTATATCCGCAATCTTTAGACGAAATCGACGTTTTCCTGCAGTCTCCAGACGAAATTAGCGTTTTATCTGCGATATTTAGTGAAATTGCTGTTTTAACCGCGATCCGCACAGGAAATTCGCATTTTTTCAGCAACGCATTTTTGCATTTTTTCGCATTTTTTGACAAAGTTCGTTGATAAAAACATTGACAAAATCGTCGCTTTTCAAATTAAACTCAATTTCAAATTTTTGGAAAAGGATGCCTTAAACTTTTGGAAATTTCAATCGAGAATGACCCTTGAATCCACCATTATCAGCAAAATTTAGGATGATGAATAGTATTATGAAGAAGAAATCAAAGTTGTATATCTAGCTGTGAAGGAATTAAACAGTGTAATGATTTTTTGAAATTAGAAGCTTAGAGATGTGTCTGAATTATTCTTTTCACTTTTCTTTCCCTTATGCCCGTGAAAAGTAAATCACTTTGGTGGCTATTAGTATGATGCCAACCAATCACTGCTGCGCTTCTGATGAATGACATGCATAAAGGGTTTACTGTGCATTTTACAATCGCGATCAATTTTTTTTTTTATTTTTTTTTTTTTTTGGGGGGGGGGGGGAGCAATATTGCTTGCGTGCAAAATCTCAATACAATTTAAGGATTTTCTAAGGAGTATTTTGTTTATCTAAGTAGTTCTAAGTACTACTTGGGAACGCTTACATTTTAAAATAGTTTTTAAGGAGTCTGTATGAACCCTGTAAATTTCAGCAGTTTTGGGTGTCCATCAGGAGTAAAATTTAAGCATTTCAGGAGTCGTTTCAGGAGTCATATGATTTTTTTAAATTTTGCTTTCTTTAAATAGTTAATTACAAATATTCTATAAATCCATACCTTTAACAACATTTCTACCTATTTATGCAAAGATAATTAAAATGAAGGTTTCATAATTTACTTTTATCTTCAAAATATAGATGATTTTTTGTTAGGAATTTATGAAAGTTGATTTTAAAAATAAATTATGAAGCAATGATATGTATAAAAGTGTGCATAAGATAAAAGATTGTTTTAAAAATATGTAAAATATTTTCATATGCAAAAAATAATTATATATAAATTATCACGAAAAATAATCTTTTTTGATATCAGATTAACTAATCCTATTCCATCAGACTAAGCTTAATCTAAATCAATATTACAAATATCTTCTTTAAATGATTGGAGAAAATTGAAAATAATGTTCATGAAATCATACTAACATATCTGTCAAAAAAAATTTTTAAAAAAATTACAAACTCATTTAAAACGTACCTTTTAAATATATTTAAATGATTGGAGAAAACTGAAAATGATGTTCATTAAATCATACTAGCATATCTGTCAAAAATAACTCTAAAAAAATTACAAACTCATTTAAAACCTACCTTTTAAGTATAATTGTATAACTTTAAAGGAGAAATGGAGAGAAAAAAAGAAGTCATGAAGAAATAACAATGTTTATAAAAAGAATTTTTTTTTATCTATATATGATAAAAGTACACAAATTTATATTGAAATGAAAAATACAATTATTGAAAATGAATAAGAACTGAAAACAATGTGCAGTAATTACCTAAATGACTGTTCCTAAATGAACATTTTTTCCCTAACATTGTTGAATATAATTAAATGATATTAAGATAAATTATTCTTGCATTTAATAATGCATATAAATCAATATTTTTTTTCATAATATCAAATTGACAAAGTCTTCCTACCCGACCTCAACTTATTCCGAATGACACATAAAATTGCTGATATTAATCTTACAGTTTAATAACTAGCAGACACTATTCAACAGTACAAGACTAGGAAAAAAAAAAAAAAAACTTATCAGGATTAATGTTCTCCATTGTAACACCAACGAAAGAAATGCTAAACAGAAAATACTCAAACATAACAATATAATCCAATGCATGCAGTCGATGCCAGTGAAAAACAGCGTGTCTTTGCATGTAGTTAAAGTTACAGTCTTAAAATCAATTATCATGGGCGAAAGAAAATCTTTTTGAATATCCATACCAAGGAGGAAAAGAACCAATGTGCTTACTCTGAAGGGCAGGGGTCGCATATTTTACATCATTGCTGCAATTTTCCACTACATTTTCACTTGCTGATAAGTACTTGCATTGCTGGGAAAGAGTGCACTCTGTTTCGCTAATAGTTGTTTACGTATTGAGCACAAAACGGAGATATAGATACTGAGTAAAGCATGCTTTGTTTGCAAGATGAAATACGGTTTGGGAAATACCGTGGCTTTCAGAGAGCGGTTTCTTTTTTTTTTTTTTTTTTTTTTTTTTCTTTCTTTAAAGGTGTAGATGCAGATTTCCATACTCCCGTATTTAAGCGTGCATTTCCGGAGAAACTCTGGAATTTCCAGAGTTGTTGGCATCTATGTAAATGTGTGAATTAAGAATGCCTTAAAAAGCAAGCTCTAGAATTGATGAGTGTAGATGATCTAGAACTTGAAAATCCACCAAAGAAACAAAAAAAAAAAAAAAAAAAAAAAAAAAAAAAAAAAACATCATAAGAATGTTAATGTAGACAAGCTAAAAGAGAAAATGTCAGCAAAAACTTCATCTATTTTCTAGCAATGTTTTGAGGAAATTGCGAATGAGCAAAAGGATTGTGGCACTAGTACTAGTTTAAAATCTCCACATGAAGATTGGTAATTGGTACAAAAAGAGATACAGGCTTTCTTAACAGAAGACTTATGTAAAACTGGCACACCTGATTATGTGCAACTTTGCAAAAAACTTATGTGCACCATAACAATTGTTGAAGGTAACAATTGTTTATTCTGAATGTATATTTTCAGAAGCAGGCCAAATTTATAGTAGTAAAAGAAATGCCCTATCTACTGATAATGTAGAACGTTAGGTGTTTTTGCACCATAATTTGAAATATAATAAATTTAATTATTAATTTTTTATTGCATTTACTGTATTTTCAGTTTCTTTATCCAAAATAATAGTCTTTTCTGTTTTCCTACATAGCAAAAAAGTATTTTTATTTATATAAATGTGAAATTTTATGAGGGTTTTTGTTCTTAACTTTTTCTATATTTTGCAGACATATCTATACTAATATTATAAAGAGGAAAGATTTGATTGTTTGTTTGTTTGTTTGTTTGAATTGAATAGGCTCCGAAACTACTTGACGGTTTTGAAAAATTCTTTCACCGTTGGAAAGCTACACTATTTCCGGTGAACATAGGCTAATTTTTAATTGATTTTTTCAAATAATTTCCTTAATAATTCAAAATTTCATTATTTTTCATACAGAATTAATTAAAAATTTTCCGATAAAAAATAACCATTTTCTTTCCCGTTGCCAAAAAAATCAAAATATGGAAAATAATTTCTCCTCGGCAATTAATTTTTAGTTGAACAGTATCCACGTGAAAAATTAAAATAAAAAAAATTCAAAGGAAAATAAATATGACGTCATTTATTATATTATCGGAAGTTTCGTTTGCACAGATATCATATACACACCAAGGTAACTAATGGACACTAAATTGATGTTATTTTGCCTGGCATGGCAACCCGACTATTGTTATTTAATTATTAATAAAATGTTTTTTTATTTCCTTTCTCTTCTTTAAAATTATGTAAACTGTTTTGTTCTATACTTATTATTTAAATACTAATTGTTATTATTTTTTAAATAATAGAAAATAATTTAAATATATACATGAAACTGGTATTCGAAAACGATTTTTCTGCCAAATTAGTGTAAAAAATTATCAGTACATGACAACTGCACTGTTTTGTTTATGTATTAAGGATACTTTTAGATCATAAATCCGATTACAGAAAATTAGTCAGATTATTTAATTAGAAGTTATTAAATTTATGTTTTTTTTTATTATGAAACAGACGAAGAAAAGAAAATTTACTATTGCTGCCCGACTGGAGAATTAACCTTGATGTTATTTTAAAACACTATCGAAATGGCGAATTTTTAATTATTTGTTTACGTTTTTTTATTTATATTATTGCAAACATTTTTCCACTTTTATACATGCATCACTTTGGCGTGATTTTTTTTTATGCCAATTTGGAGAACACTGTGTTTTCAAATACCAATTACAATTATATTACTTTTATTTATTTTCTATTATTTTAAAAAGGAAATAATAATAATAAACTAAGTCAATAAATAATTATGGAACAAAACAATTTATATAATTTTAAAAGAGAAAAGAAAAATAATGAAATAATTTACTCAAAAATAATCAACTATTACCGGATTACCACGTGAGGCATAAAATCGCAATTTGCTGCAATCGCGCCAACGGGATCCGTAGATGACACCTGCACCTACATATTATTGGCAATATTATTGTTTATACAATTTGTTTATATAATTTGGTAATACTTGATAATCCCATCGACCAAAAAACTATTGCCAAAGTATAAGGTTAAATGTCAATGGATGATCGTAAATGTCACATTCATTTGACATTAAATTTGTTATACGTAATTGTTACTTCATCAACCAATTTTAATTCGATGTTTATTTCTATTTCTATTAACATTTTAGTAATTTATTGATTCTTTGGTTATTTAAAATAAAAATTATGTCCATTTGTATAATTTGGCGAAATTGATCGACGGAATAATCAAGTAGTCGAACAAAAAACTATCGTCAAATTATAACATTAAATGCCAATAATGGATGATCGTAAATTTCACATTTATTTGAGGACAAACATGAAATAAGTCTGGTACATTTGTAACAATATCGTTTCTAGCACTTCTAATGTTTGACACTAAAAATCATAATGGAATCGATTACAGAAGGTAGAAAGATTTTATTAGATGCAAACTAAAGACTTATTTTTCTACAAAATTTAGTCATCAAGATTATTATGATTTAACGGCTACATGTTAGCAACTGTTTTACAAAAGGAAGAGGAGTGAAACTGATGTAATTTTAATGTTATTCAAATAATACAGCTTTAAAACACACTTTTTATGCTTCATTGTTCTACTAAATATATAAGTGAAACACCCTTCTTCGTCTGCCACCCCCACGGAGGGCATCCTTTTCTTAGGGCCTATATCCCACGTGAAGATAAATGGCCGTCATAAATACAAACAAACAAAAACTCTTCTTTATCTGTCAATAATTCTTTAAATTTTTTACTCTATGTATTCTTGCTGGAACAGATTAAGGTATATAGGAATCTACAGTAGACCTGCTAAAAGAGGACGTTTATTAAAAAATGTAACGTGAAATGACATTGTATGTTAGGCTACCAGAACTACACATAGTGCAAGTTCAGATGTCGGGATTTTAAGAACTAAGAAATGATAATATACAATCCGAAAGTTAATAGAGTTTGATAATCAATCTCACTAATCATTGCAATGCCCTCTAATGTAATAGTGTGATGACTCGAGAACATTTTGATTCCTGTTGTCATAACGGTCTCATGTTCATACGAAACTCTACTATAAATGATAAAATAAAAGAGATGGTGCTTAATTGCCCAAATTTTCACCAAGACTTACAATAGTACAATATTGCAATGGCGTTGGCATGATTTTCAGCAATACGGAAGAACATTCCAGGGTGGTCTATACTGCTTTAAAATAAAAATAATAAATTTTTAAATCACCATTTTTTTTTTAGTTAAGGTTCGTTTGGAAATATGGACCAGCGAAGCGGGCATAGCCTGCTAGTTGTTAAATATAGAGTAAATAGTTTTATGAATTAATACATATATTATACATTGATATTCGAATAACTTTTCACAGATCAGTTATAAATTCATATGCTTAAAAAATGAAATTCTTACAGCTACTCGGTATTGGCCGAATAGGCCGAATAACAAGTATTTACCGAGTACTCGGTACAGCTCTAAATGTAATAAGCCTAATTCAAGGCTGGATGTGATCTTGAGTAAAAAATCCTGAAAGTTACAAGTTCAATACATAAATAGATAGATTCACATAATCATAATTAATGACATAATCAAATGAAGCTCAGAGAACATGAAAATACCATAATTTTGCAAGTATCTGAAAAGTATAATTGCTTAACTGCCAACCAGTTGTACATAAAAACAAGTTTAATATTCAAAAACCAGAAGATCTTTAAAAAAAAAAGTTCTTTATACAAAAATAGCCAGCACAAATAAAAATCTGTCAAACACTGAAATAAATTGTTTTACCAATCAATCAAAATTAATTCTTATGTTTTGGAAACAAAACAAACTTTCATTAAATAAATAAATAAATAAATTAAATTTAAAAAAAAGCAAACATTTTAAAAATTTAAACTTTTTAGATGGATTAAATGTAGCAACATTTAATTACAATATATATAAAATTAAATATTTACCTTTCAGGCAGGAAAATATTCTTGCATCAAAGCTTCATAAATATCAACATCAACAGGTAAGAATAAACAGAATATAACTCTATCAAACTAAATGGAAATGAAAAGCACTTGTATAAATTATATATTTATAAATAAACAAAAACAAAAGTTGTAGTAGAGGTTTAAATTGAAATTAGTTAAGTAAAAAATATATTCACAAACTATGAATGAATGATTATAAGATATTATAAAGCTTTTGCTGCTAATGATATTCAAGTACTGGGCATATAAAACCAAAATATGCACAAAACTTTTGAAAAAAAAAAAAGGACATTTCCACTAGATGAAAATCACAATCACATTTTAGATATCACTGTATTTCACGAGAATAGAATTAGTTGGTGAAAAGACCCACAATGCTATAGAACGTGGCTTTGCATAATAACTTGCATCCAGATTTATTCAATTTTAGATACAAGAAAAGATAAAATTGACTTTAACTCTTAGTATGTTTAAAGCTACAACTACATAAGTGCCAAGAACACTTTGGTTTGTTTCTAATCTTGATGATGTATGCAATATTAAGCCTCTATCAATTCTATACTTTTATTATCAATAATGGCTTAATCTATATTATAAAGGCCAAACGTATCTGTGCATAATGCATATGTCATTTTGCGAATGGCAACTTGAATTTTCAAATGAAATTTCAGTTTTGCAATTTTTGCTATTGGGAATTTTTTAACTTCTGATCATCCCACATTTTCAATTTTTACATCATTGTATAGAGAAAAAAAAATGCTTTTAAATGAAATTTGTTTGAAAACCGTATCTTAATTTATTTTTGAGATATTAATTTTTTTGTAGTTTTTAATACAGTTTTCCTAATTGTGGCAACAGAAGAACCCCATTTCTATTAAGAGCAAAGGGGAAAAAGCCGAAAAAAGCAGATTACTGTATTTTTATATTGCCATTTTTTCATTAGGCTCTTTGCATTTTCACAGGTCAGATTTAGATTTCACGGGGAAAAAATTCTATGATTAAGTCAAGTGGAATAAATTTTGCTATTTTTCATTTTGGAATGCCAAGCATAAGAACCTTAATTGATGACTAATAACAAATCTTTATTATATTTTACTGCTCACATTACGATTAAAGTTTAATTTTAATAATTAGAAACAGTATTTTGTTAAATTTAGGTTAAAATAATATGTGCATGAGTCAGACAAACCAATATTAGTGCATTTTTTATTGTAACTAATTTTGTAGACATATTATAAATCAGTGAAACAGTTCCTTCATAAATATTTTCTGATATTATTTTGAAATTCGACGGGTTCTACCTTGTTATAATAAAAGCATTAATGTAAAATTATTTTTTAAAAAAACTACATTTAATAATTTCCAACAGTCCAAATCAATCTTAAAATATGGAATGATTACACACATTGGTTTAATGAGACATTTCTAAACAAGTAACAGAATATTCATAGTTCACTCAACTAATCCAAATGATTTACATTTTCTTAAACAATAATAAAAATCAAATTACCTCTGTGGTTGTGTGTGTCTGTCTGTCAAATATGGCTAGCAAAATCTACATCAGACAGAGATCTGAAAATTTGTCTGACGATATTCCAGGGCAGATCCTGATGTACCAGAGATTTAGATTTTTAATTTTTTGATAATCAGCTGAGATATTAATTAAAAACACATCTTTCTTTTTCAGCTGGCAAAAGTGCTTTAACATGCACAGAACCCAATTTACACAGTGGAAAGAAATAAAGAACTAAAAGATTTTTTAAATTTCCCCCCCTATTAGTCAAACAGTTTAATATAGCTAAAAACATAAGACATTCTTAATGACTGTACTTTTACTTCTTAAATATGCCACAATCAATTGAAAAAATATTGTTAACTTTATCAAAAAAAAAAAAAAAAAAATATATATATATATATATATATATATATATATATATATATATATATATATATATATATATATATATATATAAACTACTGGCCATTAAAATCGCTACACCATGAAAACAACATGCTACAGACGTGAAATTTAAGCGACAGGAAGATGATGCTGTGATATGCAAATGATTTGCTTTTCAGCGCATTCTGACAAAGCAGGTGCCACTAGCGATACCTACAAAGTGTTTAAATGAGGAAACTGTTCAGCCGGTTTCTCACACAGAAATCGCATTTAAGCATTGTTGACTGATGAATATTTGTTGTGATGCCTCGTGTAAGAAGGAGAAATGCATACCAGCATGTTTCTGATCTTGATAAAGGTCGAATTGTAGCCTATCGGGATTGCAGTTTATCGTATTGCAATATTGCAGCTTGTGTTGGTCGAGATCTAATGACTGTTCGCAGAATATGGATTTGATGAATTCAGGACGGTAATATGGAACACCATACGGGATTTTAACGGCCCCCAATCACTAGCAACTGAGAAGACAGCCATGTTGTCTGTATGGCCATATTGGATCATGCAAATATGTGACGAGCCCTGAGTCAAGAAATGGGGTCATTTGCAAGACATAAAGTGTCTGCACGAACAGTTCGATGATGTTTGCAGTAGCATGGACTGTCAGTTCGAACACTATGGCTGTGACTATTTTTGACGCTGCGTCATAGGAGAACCTTCAATGGTGTGATCAAGGACGAACCTGGTGCACGAATGGCGAGGAGTCATTTTTTTCAGATGAATCCAGGTTCTATTTACAACATCATGATGGTCGCATTTATGTTTGACGGCATCGTGGTGAACGAACATGGGATTTGTCATCATCATATTGGCTCATCAACTGGTGTGATGGTATGGGATGCCATTGAATACACATTTCGGTCATTTCTTGTTCACATTGATGGCACTTTGAACAGTGAACATTGAATTTATGATATTTTACAACCTGTGGCTTTACTTTTTATTCAAGAACTGCGAAACCCTATGTTTCAGCAGGATAATACCCGACTGCATGTTTCCGAAATTGTACGGACTTTGCTTGATACAGAAAATGTTCGGCTGTTGCCCTGGCTAGCACATTTCCCAGATCTTTCACCAACAGAAAACGTCTGGTCAATGGTCGCCGCGCGACAGGCTCATAACCATTTGCCAGCCACTATGATTGATGAA
The DNA here is from genome assembly GCA_964019185.1 of Maratus speculifer. Taxonomy (NCBI): domain Eukaryota; kingdom Metazoa; phylum Arthropoda; class Arachnida; order Araneae; family Salticidae; genus Maratus; species Maratus speculifer. Next base: position 273,845,669 of record OZ025295.1, on the reverse strand, counting down.
CTGTGGCATTGTGTTGAAGCTGCATGAACCTGTATATGGCATCTAATCTCTGTTTGATTCAATGCCCAGGCGTATAAGTGTTTTTATTACTGCCAGAGGTGGTTGTTCTGGGTACTGATTTCTCAGGATTTATGCATCCAAATTTCTTGACAATTTAATCACTTGTTACTTCTATCATAATATATTTGTCGAATAAATATCATTTTGTTATCTGCATTTCTTCCTGGTGTAGCAATTTTAATGGTCAGTAGTGCATACATATAAAGTGAAATCTCCGAATAAGGGACACCCATGGGACCGGAACTTTTGTCCCTTAAATAGAGGTGTCCCTTATTTGGAGTTTTTACCTTTTTTAAAATTAATCATTCATAAGGACATAAAAAAAGCAAAATATTAAAATTTAAATTTAAATGTACCCGAGGGTTATAAATTACATTAATTAGGCACAAAAGTAATATAGAATTAATTAATTATTTTTTAAATTGATTATTTAATTAGTAAATGATTTGTAGAGTTATTGATTTGTATTTTTTAAGTAAATGTTTCTCTTATGCATAAAGTGTAACATTATTTTAAAAAATCTACTTGTGATGTAATCAATAAAAGAGACTGTTTTGCAGATTTCAATTTTACTGTTACTAAACTTTTCAGACATTCATTTACCATACTTAAGTTTTAGTCCTTCATTATGAGCAGTATTTACGAAAAAAGTATTCAACTGCTTTGCATATTTTAAAGCATTTGTGAAGCTCTTTATTTCACAATTTTCTTTTCTCTTTTATTTTCAGAATCATTCCTTACAATTTTTAGCATTTTTTTCAATACAGACTGAGAGGTGGCAGCATAGACAATCACCTCATCCAGTTCACGGCAGAAACTCTAGAATGAGCTAAAACTCAATATGCATGTTAAAACGCAATTGGTCCACTAAGTCATATTTTGATGGAAAACACCTAAAAATCTGAATTTAGGGGTTGACTTGTGGATTTACCATTATGTTTTCCTACACGCAAATCTATGAAAATATGGAGGACTGGATGCAGGATACCTCAATGATAAACCTACGAATCAACCACTAAAATAGGGTTTATATGTGTTTTTCACCTAGATATGACTTGGCAGATCAAATGAATTTTAATTTGTGAATCAACTTTTAACCAGTTCTGGAATTTCAGCTGGGAACTCAATGAAATTATTTTGTGCACTGCCACCTCTGGCTCTAATAGGGATAAACCTACTTCGATATCTTCATCTGAATTGTGGATAAATAAATGCTCATCAGTTGAGTTGCATACCTCATTATATCAAATGCAAAAATCAACCCCTTTAACATTTTGCACTCGTATGTCCAGTGTGACTGGGTAGCATCTTTGCAAAATTTGTTTTTGTCATACCAGTAACAAAGGAAAATAAATTATTTAATTAGCTATTTAATTAAAGCTTTTTTTTAATTATGTACTTGAAAGAATTTTTTTAAGTGGTATCAACTGAATAAAATTTGTGTAAGAAATGCACGAGTCAAAAGGATTAATCTCATTTTCAAGTGTCCCTTATTCAGAGGTAAATACATTACACTTCCTAAATGAAGGGACTGGGACCGGAACTTTTGTCCCTTAAATAGAGGTTCCCTTATTCGCAGTGTCCCTTATTTGGAGGTTTCACTGTATATATACAGACCATTTTTGAAATTAACCTTTTTTTTCACATAACACTCTACCAGATTGCGATTTTAAAAGTAGTACTGGCAAACTTGAAACATGTTCTTAAAGTTGAAATCTTCTTTTTGAGTGTGCAGTACATTTTTAAAAATATGAATTTTAGCATTTTCAAAAATACTAGCAATGCAAATCATTTAGCACCTTTAAAAAAAAATCTTCTTTTAGATTCCAAAAGTAACTAAAAGGCTGCATTAAAAAAAAAAAAAAAAAAAAAAAAAAAAAAAAAAAAAAAAAAACTTTTTATAGAGCATTAAGATTAAATTTACAACACTTACAAAAAGTTTTAAATATTTGGACAGGTATTGAAAAAATAATAATACAATCTGAGAAATTTTTGATGAAAAGGTAAAATGCAGTATGTTTCGCCATGATTTCAGTTCATGTTTTTACTATTGAATTTGTATGTTTTCTCATGCAATTTTAAACAGAATTTCAATGCAGTTATATTTATAACCTATTAAAATATCAGAGTGTCCAGAAAATGAGAGTTATTTATCTTGTTATGTTAAAAGACCCAACATGAAAATAAGACAATAAAGAAAGAAAGAAAGAAAAAAGAAAAATGAGAGGAAAAGATATGTCTTATACTACTAGATTACAACATTGTTGTACAAAGATATTTTGTAGAAAAACAGGAAAGAAATGCAATTTTTTTCTCAATTGTTGATATTTTCTTCTACAACATGTACATATGTGTAGAGTGTCCAGCGAATAAGACTCTGATTTCAAAATTAAATTTCTCAAAAACAAAAATTGATAGAATTATGCAGTAAACTGTTTGCTTATTAAATAATCTGTAAAACTGTTATACAGAAGTTTCAAATGCTGAATATTTTGAAAAGATTGTGTTCTAATTGCAAAGACTGCTTGATTTGACATTTTTCCTGTTTTAGATTGATTGATGAGAATGAGCTTTTTGGCATACAATGCCACATTTTTACAATTTTGAAATTTAAAAATTACAAAAAATTATTTCAAAAAATTGTTAAAATATGGCACTGTATGCCGAAAAACATGTTCTCTGCAAGCAATCTAAAACAAGAAAAATGTCAAGTCAATTATTCATTGCAATCAGAACACAATCTTTTCAAAATATTCACAGATCGAAATTTCTGTATAATATTTTTATAGCGTACCTAATAAACACCCATTTGCCACATAATTCTACCATCTTTGTTTATGAGAATTTAATTTTGAAAACATGTTATTTGCAAAACATTCTGTATGTATGAATATATGTAGGGGAAGATGGGGATACTTGAGCCACTTTTTAGATTTTAATTTTTTTAAATTTTTTATAATTTCTTAGAACAAAATAAAATATTGAAAATGGAAATTTGATATTTTTTCTTCAACTGAAAACCCCTTTCAATTAATTTTGAACTATTTTTCTATGTCTAATAAATGTTTACTTTCTGTTGTTCATCCTGGCTCAGTATCCCCATAAGGGGGATACTTGAGCCATGGTGCAGGGATACTTGAGCTAATATGGAAAAATACCTACAAAAGTAATTTTTTTGCTTTATTTTTGCACAAATATTTTACAGAATGATAAATTATGATACATAAAGTCTTTCAAAAACAATTGTGGAAACAAAGATAGTAATATGATCATTTTTTGTCTTTATAACTGGTGGTCGAAGGATCATTTCAATTTGAGTTATGTGGATGTTAGCAACATGTTTAGCTGTGGGCCATTTAAATTTGGAATCTGCAATTCTTTGAGGAAATATCATTTTATATTTATCTTCTGAAATTTTAAGCACTTGTCCAACAAATCTTTTTACAATTTTCATTCCGGCATATTTTACTAGCAGCCTACTACTAGCCTGCTTACTAGAAGTTTTCTGTTCATATCATCACCATCATTGAGAAAATTTTCATCTAATGATATTGTTGAACTCATGCTTTTAATAGAGTAGCCGTCGGAATCTGGGCCAGATGTATCATAACACTCTTTCAAACACTTTTTTGATTTCACCAGAAAAGATTTTTTCTCCACCTTTGGCTCCATGCAGGTAAGTTTAAACTGTGATTTTTTTTTTCTTTGAGTGCTTTTTTTTACCATTTCATTTTAAATTTTCCTTCAAAAAAAAAGCTACAGTAACACAGGTTACAATTTCAATGTAAAATATTAATCTTAATATGTTTGACCTAACTAATTAAAGTATTGGAGATTAGACCTGTAAAACAGTTTTAAAAAGTTATTTTAATGTAATAAAAGTTAAATTGTAAACTATGTTTACATTTATCCAGACAGGCTATTTTATTAGTCAAAATGAAAAATAAAATGGATATTTTCATTAAAAAATATATAAATTTTTTTTTTTTAAAATTTCTAAGTCATTTTTTTAAGAAAAAAAATAAAATAAAAAATCATTCTCCCTTTTATCCAGAAAAATATTTATCAGTGAATATAAGGACGTAATTTTATTTTTTGTTTGTTTCGCCCATACCTAATTTCCTAGTGGAGATGGTTGAGCTATGGCTCAAATATTCACATTCTCACTGGCTCAAGTATACCTATTACCACCATTTTAGTTTATCAGAGTTTTACTAAAGAAAGCATGCAGCTATTTGAACTATTTTAGATTCAAAATGCAATTGAAATTGTATTTTTTTAAATTTATCTAAATTGTTGCAACTTAAACAAAACTTTGATAACAAAAAAAATGAAAAAAAACATGCACCTAAATATTTACTTCAGACAGGGAATAAACAACTATTAATCACCATACTTTCAAAATGGTTCCAAAGTATGTGATTTCTTTTTTACATGTTCAGAACTATAAATATGTTACCATGTTGCCAGTTTTAGAAAGAAAAAATATCCAACTGCAGAGATAATAAGGATGGCTCAAGTATCCCTATGCTCAAGTATCATCACTCTCCCCTACTTTTGAAAAAAATAAAATAAAAAAAAAATTAATATAAAAATAATAATCAAACAAATAAATGAAGATGGTACGTAACAATATTATATATTAATTAAAAAATAAATAAATATTTATGTAAAACTTATTAGCAAAAAGAAATTACTAGAAAATCTCAATATCTTGACAATCTTAAGCATTTTAATTAATACATGAGTGATACCAAATAAAATTGAAATAAAAATAAATTAATCATTAAATTGATAAAATACTGTATATTCTGGGATATATTAAGTCCACCTACAACTTGAGACTGTGTTTTCTGTTTTTAAATATATTTGCCACATTACGCGTATACCCCATTTTTGCAAAATAATCTTCAAGCTGTATGGAACCATCTTTTGATAAAATAAATACTGTTGAATATTGGATATTATATAAGTAACATAAAATTTTAAAATATTCAAATTAAATAGTTACAGTCATTTATGTAAAAAACTGAAATCATTTCTAATTTAAACATTATTAGCAACAGATGTTTTATGTTCAAAGAAAAATTTGCTTTATGCAGTGAAACATTGATATCTTGAAAATAGCATGAAAAATCTTTTGATTAATATGAAAATCAATAAATATTTGATATATTATTTGGTAGTTGTTATTCCCTTATTTCTAAATATCAAAATACTTCTGGTTATTTTGTTTTCCAAGTAATAACTCCAAATGTTCTAGTCAACATTTCTGGTTATTCGATTCAGCAAGCAACAGAAAAGATTGATTGAGATTATTGAAATGCTACAACTAACACTCAATTCTGGCAAGCTGTGTTATTCAACTTCATATCTTAATTTTTACTCTCTTAATATCTTTAAGGATAATCTTCCTCCAATCCAGATTTATTTTTATTTGTTTATTTATTTTATACACAACTTGTCCAAAATCTTAAAGATCATTGTATTTTGTTATTAACAGCTGTATATATTCTGCATTTTCTAAATGAAAGTGCATTTTTCTAAATATTGAATATTATTTATCTTTTTTAATTTTTACATGTTTTCAGATAGATCTTTAGTGTACCCAATGGCAGATCTAAGGGAAGGGCGATCGCTTCCCCCCCCCCCCCCTTGAGCACACTAAAGGATCTGCAGAACGACATTAGATGCCCCCACAGAAAACCTGCTGGTCCTAAACTCAAGGCAACTTTAATTTATTATACTGCGACTGGGTCAGGTCTTTACATTTCCAGAATCAGGTCGGGTCAGGTGTTATTTTTTCCTGCAGAGCAGGACCGAGCCACACTGTTTTTTCCAGGTCGTGTCTAGAGTGGACTTCCTTCCTACTAGAGGTACACACAAGTCAAAATTTTCAACCCCAGGTTTCGTCCGGTATAAAGGCTAAACACTCAATCTGGAATCGCACAGCCCGTATGCTGTGGCATTTCACGAGAAATAACTTAGGGCGAAGCTCAAACCCGTCACGTCCTTGCACGAGTCACGAGAGTTTAAGTCCATGAGACTCAGACTCTTCAAAATAAGAGAAAATTTTCTCTTATTTTGAATCAGGTTGTGTCCTGATCTTGCTTTTTTTGGAAATTCGAGTGGGCACAGGTTTTTTTTTTTCTTCCAGATCGAGCCTGGTTTGTATTCCATTTTTGCTAGAAGTTTGCATTGAACAAAATTTCCAGGTCATGGCTCGTCACAGAATAAAAGCTAAATATTCGGTCTGTATCTGATCTAGATAGTATGATAAACATTATTGGCTCGACTGCGACCCCTGCAGCTAAACGTTCCGTGCGTCTCTGATCTAGATAAGTGTGATAAACATTATTGGCCCGACCGCAACCCGTGCACTCCTCTAAATTCTTTCTCACAAGCCCAAGTTGGGTTGAAAATTTTCTTATTTGTTAATAGTAAAATATATTAAACAGAAAAAACACAAATTTCATCAAATAGCCGAAAATAAAGGCAAATTTATAATAATTTGCGAATTTCGTCAGAGGATTGTGAAAGAAACATTAATTTCATCAAGGGTCACAAAAAACCCCTCAAGTTTTGTGAAAGGATCATGGAGAAAACATGAATTTCTTCAAAGGATCACATTCAAGGAAAAAGAGAATTTCATTTAAGGATTGCGAAAAAACGCAAATTTCATCAAAGGATCGCAATCAAAACTGGGTCAACCATTCTTGCAAGATTAAAAACCAAATCTGTAACTGACTCAAATTTGAAATGTATGATGATCTGCCCCAATGCGCTAAGCACAGCTAAAAAGTAAAAGTCAACCCGACCATAGCAAAATATAGTTGTTAACCGGACCCAGACCCGACCTGAAGCAAAAAAGCAGAAATTAACTTGACCCACAGAAACAGTAGAAGTTAACCGGATCCAAACCTCGACCCACAAAAAAAAAAAATTAAAAATTAACCCGACCAGCACCAAAAAATAGAAGCCAATCGGACATCAAATTTTGTGAAATGATCGCGGAGAAAATAGAAATTTCTTCAAAGGATCGTGGAACAGATGCACATTTCATCTAAAAATTGCAAAAAAGAACGAAAATTTTATCAAAGGACTCACTCCAATCAAAATCGAGTCAACCCGAATTTTTCTCCCAAAAGTAAAAACCAAATCCTAAACCCCCAAATCAAAATTGTATGTCAAACTGCCCCAAATGCGCTAAGCACAGCTAAAAAATAAAAGTCAACTCGACCAACAAAAAATGTAGAAGTAAACCGGACCCAAACATGACCCAAGTAGAAACTAACCCGACCAGGAGCAAAAAATAGAAGCCAACCAGACCCAAACCCGACCCACAGCAAAAAAGTAAACGAAACACGACCCACATTAAAAAAATGAGCTCCGAACCATGGATCAGACAGGAGTTTCCAAATTTCTACAATTGTCCTCCCCCCTCCCCCTGAGGACTCTCCAGATCCGCCCTTGAGTGCACCAGCCATGTTCTTCAGCACATAAAAATTTCATTCTATATGCATAGAAACATGATCTAGACTCATTATGTCTCATGTTGACTGCTGAGATAAAGTGCTAGAAATAGAAATTGTATCAATAGTTTAAAACACTTAAATTACAAAAAAGAGGAAATATTATATTAGATTTGATCTTAACAACCCAAATGGTTTTTTTGAAAGAAAAAAAATAAACAAAAAAACAATTGGTTTAAACCGTGCTAAACCTGGTACAAACTTAAAGAAAATAAACAAATTCAAAATGAGAACATACACTCTGTACTGCCAAAACCTATCTGTTTCAATACCCATAAAGCATTTGAAATCATATTCTTATTCATGCAAAAATCATGTTTCCTCCTATTGTTCATTAATGTAGAAATGTTAATTCTTAAGTTTTCATTTTCATACCAGATATACATAATGAAAGGTGTACATAATAAAAGAATATTAAAAGTATTTTAGCAATAAACCACAGAAAGAAATTAAAAATAAGGCATGTTTTATAAACATTTCTATAATGAAAATGCCTGAAAAGTTTCAAAAAAGACTTTTTTCCAGAGATTTTAAGAGGCAAAACTATTTTTTCTGTACTATCACTGCATCGGCTTCTCTTAATATGCAGACTTTATAATGTTATTTGCAAAACAGAACAATAAAAGTATACTAAATTGCAATAAAAATCTATAAAGTAAAACTAATCAGAATGAAAAGCTGGGAGTGAAAGAATATGTAGAATAACAAATAGATGTTTTATTAATGTAAACCATTAATATGCTGCAGAAATTAATCTCTTTGATACATACTAATCAATTTCATGCAAGTAAATGTAATTTAAACACAGATAAAAATTTCAACAAATTTTTCTAATTTTACTTAAATAATATACTTACTGAAGATTCATTCTGTTCTAAAACTTCTCTTACAGTTCTTATAGCAACATGTGCAGCTTTTTCATTAGGATAACCATAAACTCCTGTAGATATGCAAGGAAATGCTATGGTTCTTAGGTTGTTTTCAAGAGCTACATTCAAAGATTTTCGATAACAACTAGCCAGTGCTTCTTTATTTTCTCCAATAGGCCCAACAGTATGAATCACATCTAAGAAAAAAATAGGCAATATAAACATGAAATTTTAAGAAAAAGTATCAATAAAATCAGGAGAAGTTATGATAAAATTAAAATGGAAATAATAAATTGATTATAAATTAATATATTGCTTGAAAAACCAATGTTACAAAATATACAATATATGATAGATGTTTTTGAAAAAAAAAAAAGTTTTTAAAGAATATCTTCAATTAACATTTTAAACTTCTGTTTAACTCAAAATTTAATACTTAATCCTTGACACTGCTTGCTGATATTGTCTTATTAAAGCAAAATAATCCTTTATAAATATCAGAATCAAGAAAATTTAGGGGATAGGAGTAAGGGGAAGAAACACAATTTTCTTAAATGGATTTTGTGAAAAGGTGATGTCTTGTAATAAATAGAAATATTTTAACCTTTATTGTACAGAATTAATAGTATTAGAATTGTTAAATAACACCTGTCCTTAAGGAGTTAAAGCATCAAATTTTGAATTTTCTTGGATAAACTAGTAAAAGAAGGATATTTTTTTTTCTCTGAAATAAATTTGTGAAGTCCAGATAATATTTTTTGACAAGGCTCACACCAGTTTTTTCAATGTCTAGATTAATGTATGAACAGCAGGGTGGAGCGAAAATTTTTTTTTTTTTTGAAAATCAAAAACGGGTAGGTGCCAAAAGTTGCCTTTATACAAGTACATCAACTGCATAAAATTTTACCGCTGAAAAAAAATGGCTTGAGTCTGCGCCTTTGCTCCAAAAATCGAAATTTTGGGTAAAATTTGTCATTTTTTGACATGTTTTCAAAAAAATAAAAAAATTCCTACAAAGCTGGTTAGTATTTAAAAGTGTTGCTTAGACCTTTATATTTATCTGCTTAACATATTTAAACTATAAAACAATATCTGTAGTCTGTATAATTGGAGCAAATCTGACAACTTTTTGTGAAAAATCAGCGTTAACCTCTCTATTGGAGCATACAACGAAATGTTCTTTTGAAAGCATTTCTTACCTAGCTGCTTTCAAAACTACTGTGTATATAACTCATAGAGGTGGTTGCATTATCCCACCCGTCTCAACCACCCAATCATCTAGGCCCAGTGTTTTATTTATGTATTGAATTGTTATTTTTTCCCGAAGACGAGTATAAGTTTTCTATATATCAAAGTAATTTATCTCTTCTTTGTATTCACAGACTTTGGATGATTTAGATCATGCTGGTATGACCTGCTGCACGTATATTTTTATACCATGTAAAACAGAAGAGAAGCTGAGTAATGTATTGGGTATGTTCTTAATTGAACCTAGTCAGCAGTCTATTATCTTCATTAAAATTTCATGCAATTAGTACATTATGATTGGAAGTTCTGTTATCACAGCATTCTTTCAATCAATTACATTTTATATGCAATGATGTGCCTAAAAATTGATTGTATGAATTCAGTTTCTAGTATGCCATCCTTTATTGAACCTATTACATTGAATATATGCTGAGAAGTTAGCTGTTTAATATTATGACGATCGTCACAGAGGATTGCAAACAAAATTTGCGTGTAAAACAACAATATTTCTAAAGAAGTTTTAGTATGCTTTATGTCGTTTCCTGTGTTGTTCCGTAGTCTAGTAATTTCTAATAAGATTTTAGATCTATTATTTAGGTGTGTAGTACATTTGGTATAAAACATCCCGCGGTATAAACTTGGATTATACATTTGGTGAGTGAACATATAGACGCTGATTGCCAATCTGTGCTTATATAAAGCGGAAAATTTTATTAACTTTATGAGCTGTCTTTTCTGTGAGATGTTTTCTAAATTTATATTCCCCATTCTTTCTGAGAAATAGCTTTCCTTATGAATTAGCTTTGCAATCTCCGACAGAAATTTCTAGTCTGTTCTGAGTATATTTTTCTCAATTTGAGAAAATAATTTCTCTATTTTATAAAAAAAAAATTGCAATAAGAAGTGAATATTACGTAGACAAAGATTGTTCTTATTGATCCAGTGAATCCATGTAGCTTAGTACATTTTATATTGACTTCTCTAATAATTGACACAGAGGAAATTCACTGGAGTTGAAGTAGCGAATGATTCAATATCATAGACAATTCTAAGCTTAGCCCATGCAAAATGGTTCACAGTTACAAATAAAATTCTCCTAATTTTAAATGAGCACTTATAGTCGATATCCGTCCATTCCCTCATACAGTACAATGCATTATAAGTTTATGCCCAGGACATTTCACCATCAAAGGTTGTCCACTCATAAAAAGGGGATCTAAAAGTTAATAGGAAATTAACTGAATACGAAAACACTTAGAAAACGGCATAAAACTAATGCAAAAAAAGTTATTTACAACAGCGGTTGCTTTACACATAGAGAACAAATTTTCATTGCAATTCTTGCTGACGATCACCATCACATTAAATAGCTCGCTTCTCAACATATAAAAAATGCAAAAGTAGAATAAATGATGGCATACTTATAGTTGAAATATCTGAAATCATCTTTGAAGCAAATCATTACGTAAAAAAAAATACAATTGACAGAACTTCCAATCATTATTCATCAACTGAATGTAAGTTTGATAAATATAACAGATGGCCGAATAGATCCCTTTAATAATATTCCCGTGTATTACTCTGCTTGTCATTTTTTTTTTTGTATAAACTGTAAAAATATACATGAAGATAGTTACAGCAGCATGTGGATGCAAAGAACTGATGAACAAGGTGGAAGCATCGAAAACATGCCAAATTTTTATAAAGAAAATCACAAATTAATGTATAAATAAAACACTGTACTAAGATGATCGAATAGTTGGCTGGATGGTATAGCAAATATAGCCACCTCCACGGCGCATGTCCAAGGTAGTTTTGAAAACAGGAGCTGTATTAAAAACAACAATTCGTTATATGACCCAATAGAGTGGTAATGCTGTTTTCTTACTAAAAGTTGTCTGTTTTGCTCCAGCTATAGGGAATAAACATATTGTTTTAGAGTTTAAATATGTTAAGCAGATAAATATAAAGGTCTAAGCAACACTTTTAAATACTAACCAGCTCTGTAGAAATTTTTTTATTTTTTTGAAAAAATGTCAAAAAATGACAAATTTTACCCAAAATTTCGATTTTTGGAGCAAAAGTGCAGACTCAAGCCATTTTTTTTCAGCGGTAAAATTTCACGCAGTTGATATACTAGTATAAAGGTAACTTTTGGCACCTACCCGTTTTTGATTTTCAAAAAAAAATTTTTTTTCGCTCCACCCTAATGAACAGTGTCATACATATATATTAATAATTTTAAAAAACTGCAGTGCAAATGATTTTTCAACTACATCAATAAAATGCCCAAAATTAGTACAAAGTACATTAAACCAATTGGTTAGCCAGACAATTGGTAAAAAGCACATATGGAAAGAAATCATGGAGGGTAATTTTATTGGATGAAAAAAAAAAATTAAATTACCATTGAAGGTGAAAATAGTACTGATTTGCTGAGAAAACTCCAAGGCGATTTGAGAAAGTTATTGTTCTAAACATGTGGATAAAGAAGTAGTGCAATAATGGAATGACACACATTTGACATTGGAATATTAAGAAGTTTTAAGTGATGATGATAATGTCTTGAGTGTCGCTTGAGGTTCAAAAGAAACAAGGAATTTTAAAAAAGTTTGGTAAATGATAAAGGAAATGATATAACCTATCAAAAACTGAGTACACATTGAAGTATTAGTTAATTATTTGGAATAAGAAGATGAAAAAACACTTGTTAAAAAAAATTATATTGAAAAATTTGAGTAGTAAAATTTGTCAAAAGAGTAAATAAAAAGTGAAAATAGACTTCTATCATTTCATCTTCACAAGACAATAAGGTAAGCTCAATTTCCTTTATTGTATTAATTGTAAATCTAAATAATATTAAAATGTATGTTATTATTACTATTATTATTAATTTATTTATTTATTTTGCATTATATAATTGTTGTATAATAAACTGGCTTTTCTATCACTTTTTTTTTTAATTTTTTCTCATTATTTACTAATTTGATTATTTAGGTGAGGCATTTCCCGACCATCCTAATTAATCAAGAGTGAACTGTATAGAAAATTTTTTTAGAATTCCTTCTCGTTTTGCAGCTTTTTTTTTTTTTTTTTTTTTTTTTTTTTTTTTTAAGAAAAAACATTTGTAAAAGGAATTTGGTTTTAGTTTTTTTTTAGCCCAATGCAAATTCTGAAAAAGTTTTTATAATGCACTTTTTAAATTTGCATTTTTTACCACATTCTTTTGATGAAATTTGAATTTTCTTACTGACTTTTTGATGAAATTGGTGTTTTCTTACTGATCTTTTAATGAAAGTTATGTTTTTCCCTTGATATTTCAATATAATTTACATTTATACTGTGATCCTTTGACAAAATTTGTTTTCTTTTATGACCAATTGATGTAATTGATGTTTTTATGTGGTCTTTTGTCACATTAGTTCATAATGAACGACTGGTAAAATTCACAACAATTTTGTGCAACCAATCAAATAAAGTAGGGATCATTCCGCGGCACAACTGATCAACAAAATTTACAATATTTTTGCACAAATGATCAGCAAAATTTTGACATCTTTTCGCTATCAATTATCAAAATTCACTACTTGTTTCAGCTACCTTTTGATGAAATTTGGAATTTCTTTCTTAACTCTTAACAAAATTAGCAATTTTACTCAGTGACCAATTGAAGATAATCACTATTTGTTTCTGAGTTCTTTGATGAAATACTCGATAGTTTTCCATGATCATCTGAAGGAATTTTCAATTTCTCCCATGACCAATTCACAAATTCATTTAGGAAATTTAAAGAAAAAAAAATGCAGATTTCTAAGAAATTTTAAAACATACTTGCAGAAGAATTACAGATAAATGAAAGAATTTTAAGGGAGAAATACTGCACAGTATTTTTCATTATGCAGAATTTTCTTTTTTTATGCACAAATTGTGTGATTCTGTGCACTATTTCAAACCCTTTCCCTCAAGATCTTCATCTTCCCAAGTACTTCTTGAAATGGTGCCCCTGTTTCTAAGAAAAGAAATTCTTGATATAAATATTTACAGAAACATGATTCAGTATATTTAGTATCCATTAAAAGGGTTTTATGTTTTTTTTTTTTTTTTTTCCCATTGCGCAAATGTCCAAATTTTCAGACTAGTAACCGAGCTTTTAAAATTTTTAGAATCGAATGCTTTAAAATTTAGTAAATTTTGGAACAAATCACTCTTGAAAAATATGCTATGCTGTCTAAAAATTGCAACTGGGCAAAAAAAATGTTTGTGTTTTTTGCAAAAAATATTCGCTTGAGACCGATTTTTGTAGCACAGTAGTTAATAACTCTAAATCATAGGAACTACAATTTTTTCATAGCAGTTGGTAGGTGTGTTTGCTGTACAAAATTCAGTATAAAGTAAAAAAAGTTGTTAAAATACATTTAATTTTTCTTTTTTAAGGCTAAATTTATTATTGGTTATAAAGAAAACCAATACCATAAACAGAAGACAATATCAATAGAAGAAAAGAATAGCAAAAGTTCTAATAAATATTGTGGCTACAACTTTACTCACATTTTGAAGGAAGTTTGTAACCTCCTGTTATCTTTGCATCACCAGTGTCACAGCCATTAAGAGTTTTGCATTCTTCCAAAAGACTTGAACCAGCTGCTCGGTGAATAGCACCATCAACTAAAGAAAATAAAATAATCATTTCTAGGAAAAATGTGATGATAAGAAAATCTTTAGCTCATACATACTTCAAAATAAAGTAGTACTTTTAAATTTATTTATATCTCCTTGTATGTAATATGAAATTCAAAGCTAATTTTTATGTACAATAATATTTAATATTAACTATCAATAGTTTCAACAAATAACTATTCAAAATATAAATCAAAATATAAATTAAAAAGAAAAACTAGTCGTTGGGGGCCACCGTAATACTTACCCATCATGGATATGTATATGAAAATAAAACATGTGAAACTATTTATACAATGCATTGCAATTCATAAACAAAATTTAAATATTCTTAATATACATAGTAATGCTATATTAAAGAACCGCTGATGTACCAATTTCGACAAATTATATAAAACGCCAAACTACTCAAGTAGTACCGAACTGCGTAAAAGAAACATCCTTATAACTCCAAAAATAATAATTCTATTAACTAACAATTAACTGCGTCGGATTAAGCATCTCATTTCCAATTAAAATATACTTCTGAATTGAAATTTGAATGAAATACAGGGTCATGAAAAATCGAAGAATGTGGAAAACAGGATTACAAATATCTCGGCAACTAATAATCCGATTGACTTCGTTTTATATGCAAAATGCGTGTTATTTTATTGCCTTTTACGTCCATTCCTTAGAACAAAAAAATGCGAAAATTTTTATACACCTTTCATCAGAACGAATTTTTCGAGGGTCCGAAAAAAATAGTTCTGGATAATCGAGGTTGCTGATATTAAATAGGGTCCGTTCCATTCTGGCATACTAACTACATACAAAATTTCAAGTCTCTATCTCAATTTGTTCGGGAGATAGAGCGTTTACAGACAGACAGACTGACAGACAGACAGACAGACGGACAGCAAATTTTTTTTTCTAAAAATATGTTTTTCGGAATCTCCACTATCTAAAACGTGTAAATCCGTCAAAAAAAAAATTTCGATTTTCAAAACGATTGCAAGACTTACCCTATACTACGTATGATGGGTAAGTAAAAAGCTATCAACTGTTTGTGTTTAAATCATATAAATTTTATTTTAAGTAATCTTAATAATTAACATTTTATTTTTAGTTATAATCATCTGCAGAATTCAAAACAAAATCTGGGTATCATAACCATTTTTAAAAATTTAAGAAAATAATATTCAAGCTAGTTGGTCATGAACATAAATATGGGTCATTGCTAGGTAGTTATACTAGAACCAGTCATAGACCCCACTTTGCCTATTCATTTAACATATGACTGATTATCTGAGAAAAAATTAAAAAAGAAAAAAGAGTTTGTAGCACCACTAACACCTGCAAAATAGATTATTTTCAAGTATCTATCCAGTATGATATATACATCACTATGTTCAAATTTTTATAACTTTTTCCATGGCTTAAGTTTATTTGAAAAAAAAAATTTAATTAACACCCCCAATCCACAAAAAAGAGAAAAAATTTTCAAATTATTAATAAGATTTTTTGAATTAAGCGGAATCTCAGACTTCTAGACTCGAATTTTCAAGACTACTGTATTTACTTTTATTAAGTTTTCAGGTGGATTGAGTTTTTACATTAAGTTATGAAGGATCTTCAAAAGTACATTATTTGCATAATAGAACAATATGTAAATATTTTTAAAAAGCAGTAAACAAAAGAGAGAGAGCAGTTAATAACTTTCTTTTCTTTTAATATTTAGATATTGTCTCAAAGTAAAATTTTTAAATTTATTATTTCTGTATTTTAATATTTTATTTAAATCTAAAATGATAATTTGATAGTATGAATCTTATATAATTGGAATATACAATCTTATAAAATAGAATTTTACATATTATTACTTGGAATAGTACTATGAAAAAGTTCTTTGTTTAATTATTGAAAAAGGCTGTGAAATATAACTTTAGTTAAAGCTCAAAAATATCTAATGCACAAAAACAAAAATTTTATAGAACATTAGGAAGAGAATTAAAAACAAACCACATTTACAAAAGTAATGAAAGGAAATATATGTATATATTAAGAATAAATTTAACAGTCACATTTTAAATTAGTAAAAAATAAAATTCTGAAAAGTTTATATCTTACCTCCTCCTCCTCCTCTTAATGATTTATTGGCTGCATTGACAATAGCATCCACTTCAAGTGCAGTAATATCACCAACAAAAATGGAAACTTTTTCATTTAGTTGAGGTTTTTTAGGACAGACTGCAAAAATAAATAGTTAAATAGAAACATTTATTCTCAATTATGAAAATAGATATATAGTGTTTACTTCAAAACTACATATATGGTACAGACAATTAAAAAGCCATGGCAATTTCTGTACCAACTAAAAATTTGGCAATTGATTTATATGTGAACTTCATTTTGTTTAAAATTCTGGATTTTTTTTTTTTCCTTTTGTGAAAATTTTTTTAAATCAGTGGTTTGCAAATTTTATTGTTATGCAGTGTATTTTAAAGGTTTTTTTTTTTTTTTTTTTTTTTTTCAGACTCACTTAATATGTAAGAATACAGAATATTTTGTATAATTTATGCTAAGGAATTAACTACAACATATGTAAATACAATAAAAAATACTAATGTGAAAATAAGAGTTATTAAGGAATATAAGGTAATAAGAGCTGCATCTGTTTAGAATGATTACAAATAAACTAATTATCAGGAGTTACAAATTTTAAGTACTTCATAGTTCCTAAATTAGTTGATCAAAGACTTCCCATTTGATATCCGAAAGCAAAATTAATTGAAAAAGCCAATCAAGATGTCTAAATTAGGAGTCTGTATCAGGGATGCAAAAAAGCCGGCTTTTTCTAAAAAAGGCCAGGCCGGCCGGCTTTTATTGGAAAAGACCGGTCTTTAGTGGAAAAAGCCGGCTTTTATTGACTGTTTTCCAATGCATATATTACTGTTTATTTTTAACAAATTATTTTGTTAATTTACCTTACAAATGGCCATTTTATGTAAATTAAAACTAAAATCTTATAAAATTCCTTTAAAATCATGTTTCAGATGTCCACTTTTATAGCCAGTTAATAATATATCACAAAAATCTCATAAATAGCCAATATGATTAACAGATATCTATACTATAGATCCAGTGGCACATCCTAAGCTAATTTAAGTTATTTTCATGTTATTATGGATAAAAATTATATCAAAATAAATAATATACAAAATGATATACTGTTTATAAAATACTTCACTTGAACAATGGCTCCTAGCATATATGAATGTGTTAGTATTATGAATAAAAATAGTCACTTGTTTATGTAAGAAGTTTACAAGGCAGCATTTTCAAAGGTTTTTCAAGTCCTTGTGAATCCATAGACAGTGTAAAATTTGTCTAAGGCAGAATATCATTTACTGTGAACAATTTTCTCAGTTCTGATTGATTATGACTTATACAGAGTTTACTGTACATCCCTTTTCTTCATTTTTTTTTTTTTTTTTCTTATAAGGAAAGAGCAGCTGACATAGTGTGGCTGGAATTACTGCGGGGTGGCAATGGCAAGAAACATCTGTCTGTTTCTTGCCATATCTCCTGCCGTACACATGACCTCAGCCAGTCTGATTGGTCTCTGTTTAACAGGTCCATGATAAGATTGGCCTATATTGCCATAAATGTTCCTGCAATGATCACTATGATAAAAATGCAGTGGTGTGTTAAATTGGTTGATGGAAATGTTTGTAAACATGCTCTTTCCTTCTATATATATTGACTAAATATTTTGTCCTTTGTCCTTCACAAATCTTTCCACACATTAAAAGGAAAGTAATTGATTTGGGTAAACTTTCCCATCCACAAATTCCACGTATTAGGAGAGGTTTAGTGTTTAATTTAATAGATTACTGGATTAGCAAGATTCCAGGAACTTACGCATTTATGCTTAAAGGAGCATAGATATGGGAGCAGGAATTTAAAATAAAATTTCAACAAATGGTTTTGTTTGAAACAAGATCAGTGTAGCACTGATATTTAAAATGTAAGTCAAATGACTGGTATTACATTTGGTAAAAATCATTTGAACTACTCCAAAAAAAATGTTTATTGTTCAAATTTTCTAATAAAAATTCTTCCCATCTGTCGATCACAAGAACATTTCTACTGTCAATGCACTTATATTTTAATTGACAATTTATTAGACAGTTCATTTTTATGACAACAGTAATTAAATAGTTATTAATTAATAATACATTTCATTTTAAGAACAGTTTTTGTAGAAGAAAAGAAAAAATTTTAGTAAAAGCTGGCCTTTTGCAAGCGGTTTAAACCAGAAAAAACCGGCCGGTTTAAACCGGCCCAGCTAAAAGCCAGCATCCCTGGTCTGTATTGAAAATTTCAGTGTTCAGTACCAGGATTTATGAAGATCATGAAATTTTCAAAAAAGTATTATTTTTTATCTATACAAGCACAACATATAAATTAGAAATTAAAACATACTGCACTTAATATGAAAACATAATAAAACAAGTCTAAAAATGCCTTTTTCTTTTTTAATTTTCTCTTGATTAAAAATCACAATTAAAAACAGAAAAAAATTGTTATATATACACATATATATATATATATCATCATCATCAACACCCGTTTTCAAGCCACTCCTGGATGTAGGTCTCCCCCATGTTTTTCCAATGTTTCCTGTCTAATGCTTTAGCCATTCCAATTAACATTGACTTTTTTTCTGATTTTGTCACGCCATCTTACTTGAGGTTGTTTTACACCTCTAAGATTGTGCTGTAGAATGTTTATGCTTCATCTATTGTACTGCCTTCTTGCAATATGCCTAGCCCATTTCAGACAAAAACTTTTGTCTGATTTCTTATCCATGTTATTTTCTTTCTGTCTCTACTAGTTATACCCAGCATACATCTTTCCATACTTCTCAGCGATGGTTCAAAGATACAAACAACACATTTGCAATCTTTGAACCATCCATTTTGTGAGCATTTATGTTTTTACTCCATAAGTTAGTGCAGGCAAAATACATTGGTTAAACACCTTTCTTTTCAAACAAAGAGACATGTTACTCTTAAGGATTTAGAATAATATTATATATACAGGATGATTCTAAAATTTTTTTACAATAAAAGAGGAGTAATAGTATACATCAAGATAAACAATATTAAATAGGAGACCAAGGGTCCCAAATGTTTTCCAAAGGAGATAGCCGCCACTAAAGTTTAAGGACCAAAATTTCAAATAAACATGTAAAACGGAAAAATCCGTCGATTGATTTTCTGTTTTCACCAAAATTATTCTTGATGTCGGTATTTCCTTGAAATTAAATTGTAAAGATAAATTTCAAAAAATGCCAATAGAGGGCGCTTTAGACTTTGGAGTAACAAACAACTATTTTTTGCTAGTATTTTTTGCATATCATTAAATGTTTTCGTAAGCTTAGACACAAACTTAAATTTTGAGCTCAAAATCTGAGAAGTTGGGAGTGGTTAAAAAGCACAAATTGAACTATGTTCAGAGGATTCAAATTTCAAATGATTATAAAAAACAGAAAAATTGGTTCATTAATTTGCGGTTTGCACTAAAATTATTCTTTATGTTGTTATTTTCTTAAAAATAAATTATAAAGATAAATTTCAAAAAATGTCGATAGAGGGCACTTTAGGCTTTGGAGTAACGAACAACAATTTTTTGCATCTCATTAAATGTTTTCGGAAGCTTAGATTTAAACTTAAATTTTGAGCTTAAAATCTGAATAGTAGGGGGTGGTTAAGTAGCACAAACTGAAATGTGTTTAGGGGGGGGGGGGGGAGGAGGTTCAAATTAAAAAAAATTACAGAAAATGGAAAAATTGGTAGATTCGTTCACGGTTTAAAATAGTATTCTTTAAGTCAGTATCTTCTTGAAAATAAATTTTAAAGATAAATTTCAAAAAATTCCGTTAGAGGGCACCTTAAACTTCAGAGTAACCAACAATTAATTTTAACCATTATTTTTTGGTTCTTATTAAATGCTTGCAAAAGCTTATTTAATGTTTTTGGAAGAGATTTTAACTTAAATTTTGAGCTCAAATTCTGAATCGTTGGGAGGGGTTAAAAAGCATAAACTGACGTATGTTCAGGTGTTCAAATTTAACCCTTTCCCCTCCTCGAACACAATTCAATTTTTCGCTACTTAAACACTCCTAACAATTCAGAATTTGAGCCCCAAATTTAAGTCTATGCATTTGAAAGCATTTAATAAGATTTAAAAAAAAAAAAAAAAAAAAGGTTGAAAATAGTTGTATGCTACTCCAAAGTCTAAGGCGCCCTCTACCGGCATTTTGTGAAATTTATCTTTAAAATTTATTTTCAAGAAAATGCTGATTTAAAAATTAGTTTTAGCGAAAACCACAAACAAATCGACCAATTTTTCCTTTTTTTTTTTATAATCATTTGAAATTTGAACCCTCTGAACACAGTTCAGTTTGTCTACTTAACCACTCCTAACTATTCAGATTTTGAGCTCAAAATTTAAGTTTAAGTCTGAGCTTACGAAAGCATTTAATAAGATGCAAAAAATAACGTGAAAAAAGAACTGTTCGTTACTCCAAAGTCTAAAGTGCCCTCTATCGGCATTTTTTGAAATTTATCTTTATAATTTATTTTCAAGAAAATACCTACATAAAGAATAGTTTTAGTAAAAATCACAAATCAATCGAGCAATTTTTCCATTTTTTATAATCATTTGAAATTTGAACCCTCTGAACACAGCTCAGTTTGTGCTACTTAACCACTCCCAACTATTCAGATTTTGAGCTCAAAATTAAAGTTTGAGTCTAAGCTTAAGAAAACATTTAATGAGATGCAAAAATACTGGCAAAAAATATTTGTTCATTACTCCAAAGTCTAAAGCGCCCTCTATTGGCATTTTTTGAAATTTATCTTTATAATTTAATTTCAAGAAAATGCCAACATAAAGAATAATTTTAGTGAAAACCGCAAATCAATCAACCGATTTTTCCATTTTTTATGTTTATTTGAAATTTTGGTCCCTAAACTTTAATGGTGGCTATCTCCTTTGGAAAACATTTGGGACCCTTGATCTACTATTTAATATTGTTTATCCTGATGTGTACTATCACCCCTCTTTTATTGTAAAAAAAATTTAGAATCACCCTGTTTATGTATATATAAATAGGAATTTTTCATTATATGGAAAATTTCATAAATATCAGCTTGTCATCTTTTTTTATATTGTGACATGTTTTACAGTTTAAGTTCAATTAATCTATAACTAGGGTGTAAAAAAAATATATATAATAAAAAAAAAAAAAAAAAAGAAAAGAAAAGAAAATCAGATTTTAAATCAAATTAAAAATAAATATCAAATACAGGAAACATCTTGATGTTATGAAAATTACTATAAAATAAGTGAAAATATCAAATATCTTGATATTTTGAAAATAAATATAAAATATGAAAATATTAAATATCTAGATATTACGAAAATAAATATAAAATATAAGAAAATATGAAAATTTTTGATATTTTAAAAATAAATATTGATATAATCATGATATACAACAACGAACCTTGTTTGATACTATAATTTCATTAAGACAATATTCAATTCATGCCTTTTAATTTTCCAATACAGTGAAACCCCGATCTATCCTTCCCGCATCTATCGTTTTCCCGCACTGATCATTTATTTCTATGGTCCTTTCCAAAATTATATTTAAATAATGTTCTTCAAAAAGTTGTTTTCATGTTTTCCTGCATTCATCGTTGTAAAATTTTTCTTCTCACTGAAATGAAATTGAAAACCAATGAGAATCCTTATGCCTTACAAACTGGAATCACTTCTTTTATCCTAAAATAACTCATTTGGGCTGTTTGTGTTGATGAAGATGACGATAATGCAGATAAGAGTGGTTGTATGCAGCAGAGTATGCGATTATGTTTCCATTGAACAAGAATGTTGTGTCCTAAATATAGGAGAAATGTATAATGATGCAAAAATTAAAATACTGGCAAATAAGCAGAGGATAACATTTGTGCGGATGAAGTTGAACCACCAGTTCCAGCTGTTTGATGCAATTACGGCATTTGAAACTGCATGAACTTCTTCATATGCATATGAAATTGCAGAAAATAAACAAAAAAATGTGATAGGGTAATGACCCCAGTAATTGGCACTTTAAGGATTTGACTTTAAACTTGCCTCTGTTTTTATTACTTAGGGGGGAAATATTTACTTGCAAATAATTTTAAATCAAACAATGCATATCTGTGCATTTATTTTGCTCACTAAAAGCAAAAATATTTGAGCAGTTTTTTTTATAAATATATATTTATGAAAAGTTACTATAATCACCAGTAATTGGCACCTAGTGCACCAATGTATGACACCTTCTGACCCAGTAATTGGCACATGTTTATATAAGTAAAAAAATGCTTTGTTTTTTTACGTTTTAAATAATATACATGAAAATATCATGACTATGAGAAACAAAATATTAATTATGACATATTATACGCAGAAAATCGTGGTTATAAAATTACATAGCTTAATAATATTAATTGTAAGAACTTTATGCGAAAAATATTAATCATCACATAATCAATACTAAGCCACACATCTTGATGTGGGAAACGTAAATGTTTTAAGCAAATAAACATATAATTTGAAATGTTAATAGATAAATATTAATATAGAAATAAACGCTGCTTCATTTGCCGGTATGCAGTTTTGATTTTTCGAATAATGGATGGTTCCAGAGAAAATGGGACATTACCTGACAATTCTTAAGGACCATAAAAAATGACACGGTTCTCTATAGTTGCTATATCTGATTTTAAGGGCCAAATATATTCATTTTCATTTGTTTCTTTTAAAAATTTAACAGTAGATTCTGCAGAGGTCAAATCAATAATGCGACCTATGTGATACTGTTCATCATAAAAAACTGCATAATAACGTTCTTTGAACAAATTAATTCCTTTTTTGATATCTTTATCACTATCTGTAAGACTTCCCAACTTCATATTATCACTATCTGTAGAGTCATCATAAATTATATCTGCATCAGACTCTGAATCTTTTGAATTGTTGTTTCTATATTTTTTCTTTTTCTGTACATTCTTAATTTTCTTACAGTTTTTATTAAGAAGCAGTTCTTTTTTAACTAGTCTCTTTTGTCTTCGCTCCTCTTTTTGCCTCTCATTTTCAGTCTTCTCATTTTCCTTCTTCTGGTAGTATTTTTGCCATTCACTGGATGTTGCAACTGATGGAATTTTTTCTTTAGGAGCTCTAGTTTTCTTCTTCTTTTGTATAGGTTCAGGCCAAAACAACGCTCGTTTAAAAGGAGAACTTACTGTAGTGTTAATGATATCAGAAGAGTTAGATGCTATTACAAAATTTTCATTTTTTGAAACATCAGTTCCATTTAATTGGATTTGTGAAGGTCTTGGGACTTCTATATCTTCTTCAAAAGTATCAGAAATCAAACTAGAGGCAGGACATTCAGGGTTACTAGCTTCAACAGATATGCTAGAAGCAGCAAGATTGGACACCGAAGTAGTACAATTAGACGCATTGTAAGCTGTATGACTAGATGCATTAGTAGGAGCAGTAGAATCACGTATACTAGAAGCTGTAAGATTATGGTCATCAGAACAAATAAGATTTGGTATACAAGAAGCATTAGTATTAAAAACATCAGAAGTGGCAGGATTAGATGCAGTAGAAGCAGTAGAATAAGATATATTTGCCACAAGATTATCAGAAACAGTGTTATATTTCATTTTTTGCCATACTTTGTATAGCTCTCTTGCATGTTCATCACCATTCCACTCATAAGATGCAGAAAAGCATTCGTTAAATTTATTTAAAAGGCTTTCGTCAATAAAATGCTCTAAATCTTTTAATGACTGTAAATATGTATTTTTAGCTATTTCTGAAGTAGAATCAAACATATTCGCTTCTTCAGTTAATTTGTCACATTTGCTATAATCAACTGCATCTGGGTTAAATGGATACAGGCCACAACGTCTAAAGCCGTTAGAAATACATTCAGGACTAATGCTTCTAACAACACCTTCAAACATTTTTGCAAATGTAATTTTTGTAACAGCTTTATGAGAGTTGCTTATTCTCCATTCATGAACTAATTGTTTCCACTTTAATTTCATCACTTTGAATAAGCTGACATCGCATGGTTGCATTATATGTGTTGAATTTGGGGGGAGAGCAATCAATATTATACCTTTTTCAGCACAAAACTTGCTTAAATGTAATGTAAGATGACTCTTATGACCATCCATAAAAAGTATAATTGGCAAATCTACCTGATTTTGCTGCAGCCATGGAAAAAATATGTTAGCTATAAATTCATAAAATATTTCCCCATTCATCCAACCACTTTTACTTTTCCCTAAACCCCAACTTTTAGGAGAATTATTTACCAATTTTGATGGCAATCTCACGTAGGGATAAACTATAAATGGTGGACAAACAACACCATCAGCTCGAACTGTCATCAGTACAGTAAGCGATTCTTTGTCTGAGCCTTGTACGATTTCATAAACATCTTTGCATCCTCTTGGAGCTAAGACATTTCCAGTCTTGGGACAAAGCAAAAATGCAGCCTCATCACAATTGTATATTCTCTGGGGATCTTTCAAGACGTCTTTCAGATTTTCTTTGCAAAAATAATCTTCCATTTCTTGAAACCACATTCGCAAACCTACCTCTGTTACTTTGGCTCTTGACTGAGTAAGGGTTTCTGGTACGCGCACGCTAATTTCAGGATGACGAGCTAAAAATAATTTAAACCATTTTTTCCCAGGTTTATTATTTGTGAATTTTCCTGTTTGACATTTGAATAATTTTTTGAACTGTACACAATAAATCTTCTTTTATCAAGGGAAATCCAGCTTTGGCAATACTTAAAATCCATTTTACTAACGTATCTTCTTCTTCTGCTGTAAGAACTGATGATGGTCCCATTTTTCTTTCTCTTGGAGTTTTCCCTTTCACTTTGTTTTCTAAAGTACTACGAGGCACACCAAATTTAACACTGGCTTTATGACAACTCATGTTTTTAGTATCAACAGCATGCATTGCATTCTTCATGGTTTCTTCAGAATATAAAAATTTGGGTTTAAACCCTTTCAATGAATTTATTGCAGGCGAAGATGCCATATTTCAAGTTTCTGAGAGAAAAAAGCAGCATATTAGCTTGAAAAATGAATACTTTAAAACAATACAATAGGGTAGATGTGCCAGTAATGGACTCCCTTAAGGAATTTCTTCAAAAAGTGTTCTTTTATCAATTGTTGTAATTATTATATTCCTGTTTTTCATGTTATATTAATCTTTAAACAATATTTAACAAATACCACAGTTACATTTCACAATAGAAATAACATTTTAATTTTAAATAATCGAAATATATCAAAATACTCAAGCCCAGTAATGGACACCCCCCCCCCCCTAAAATCTTAAAAATAAATAAAGTTTTCTAAATGACCATTGGTTTGAGAAATTCAAAGTTTTATATTACTATCCAGACTAAAACATTCAATTTTTACAAGGAAAAAAAAAGAATATTAAATAAGTAAAGTCAACTTTTAGCATGTTCCTTAAGATTTTCAATGAAAATCAGTAAAACTTTATTTTTTGCTTCCTAATTGCTTTGATGAAAAGTGTTAAAAAATAATCCAGATATAAAGCATGGAAGAGGGAATTAAGAAAACAATAATAAAAGCTTAACTATTATTATTTCTTTTTAATACACCAAAAACTGTGAGGCGGCCCATTACTGGCACATCTACCCTATGTTTGGGTCATTTTCAAAATAAGTGCAGTTTGGTGTCTTATTGTTAAAAAACTTATATTAAAAAAAGATAAAAAAAATTCTAACCCTTACTTGTTCTTTGTTTCTTTTTTTAATAGTGCGAGTGTTAAATCAAATAATTTATTTAAAAATAAATTAGTTTAAAAATAAAAATAAATTGACTTTTCAGAGGGAACAGTGTTTGTCTCAAATCTTAACTTTCATTTTTAACATGTTATAATTTCTAATGAATAATCACTATTTTGATTGATTTGGGCAATTTTATTTTGAGAACAATATAAATTTTGAGTACTTATAGAAATATGTCTGAAAACTGATTTTAATATGGGATAAATTTATGAAAAAAGACTGTCTTGCATGTTTTGTGTCACTGGTCAAACAACTAATATTTTTCAACTTTAAACATTACTCTGATCATAAAAAAATTGAAGGAATTTGCTTTTTATGTTAAAAACACGATTTGTAAACAAAATGATGGAAAAATTAGCTGCCTCCATGTGATCCACTTTTTACAAAGAGGAAAATATTTCTAAACCTGTTAAGTTCTTTTATTATGCGTCACTGGTCTAAAACATTTTACTAAAGTGATGACAGATTAAATTAAGTTGTGGGAAAATTTATACCTTAAAATAATCAAAAAATTTCTGAAAATTTATTTTGAAAATGACCTGTTTACATTAATACCCAGTAATTGTCATGCCAGCACCAGTAATTGTCATGTGAATTTTTAATGTGTGCCAATTACTGGTACTATTTTATATTTTTGAATAAAAACAACAGCTAAACAAAATTACTTTATAACTTTAAAAGAACTGCCAAAATAAATGTCTTAACGTTAAATTTTCTGATTCCCCAGTAATTGGCACATGTGCCAATTACTGGGAATTAGCAAAACTGAAGCACCATTAAATGGCATTTGTCATTAGTTCATAAATCCAAATATTTTTGTCAAAAATGCTTCTACAGAATTAAAGTTATGCTTTTCAACTAATCAAAACTTTTGTCAATCAAAATTTAAAATGTTTTATAAATCAGAGAATAATGGAACGAAAATGCATACTACCTTAAGCTAGATACGAAGCATCTGCAACCAAAATGGTTAATTTGATACAAGGTACAATTGATTCTCTTTTAATGCACTACGGCCATCTAGTAGCACAAATAAAAGTTATAATCTTTAAGGTTAAGGAACATATAGCTGGTATATGGTTTTATATTTTTAAAAGACTGAATATAAATCTTATTTTAGGACATAATTGTAGGACATGCCAATCACTGGTGCATGCCAACTACTGGGGGTGTTACCCTATAACTTTTTTTTTTTTTTTTTTTTTTTTTAAATAAACGAAAAACAAAGCAAAATTATTCATTTTTAAAAATAAATATTAATTTTCTATAACTTCAATTTATTTTGATTAGTCTAATAAGCAACAGGTTCATATTTATTAGTATACTGTATACACTGCATGCATTAGTAAACATAAACATTATGTGCTTTCGTATTTCCAAGATAATCTGCATTCGTCGTTTTCCCGCATTCATCGGTTTTTTTCTTGCACCCCTTGAAAAACAATGGACTGAGGTTCTACTGTATAAAGTGAAAGAAAAAAAAAATTCTAATCAAACAGTTTTTTTCATTGTTTTTTCTTTTTCTGGACAATTTAAAAATTTAAATATATAAAGCTTTCTTTTTTTTTTGGGGGGGGGGGGGGGGAGTTGTACACTTTTCATAATAAAAGAAATAAAACTTCTAATTGACAATTTCATAAGATTTTAAAGTAAGAAACATTTTTATGCTATACTTAGTTTTTAAATATTTACCAGGTGAAGATTGGTGAGGTTTTACAGTCTTGACATACTCAGACCATGGTTTAATGTTATGAACAGTCACATAATTAGATTTCACAGAATACTGTGCTCTTTTTTCATCAAGGCTCATATTTAAATATTTAGCTAAAAGAAAAAAAAAATATATATATATTTAAGAATAACATTTTACTGTTAATTCTTAATTATCAACATAAATTATATGATAATAAATACAAATAAGTTAAGAGCTGAAAATGAAAAAACTCAGTTTAGACTCAGTCAATTATCAGTTTAAAATTTTAAAGTACATAAAAAAAAAAAAAAAAAAAAAAAAAAAAAAAAAGAATAATTTATAACTTAAAGGTACAAATAAAAGCTTGGTAAATTAGATAACACCCTCCCCCTGCCTGGCAGCATCAATTTCATACCCATCCCCTTTTCTAAGATATTTCATTTGTTTTAATATAATTTACAATGTTTGCTCATGTTGAAGGGAAAGATTTGAACGAGAATCAATCTGCTGCATGATGCTCTTAAAAGCAAGATGGAAAAGTTTGTAAGGAAACTTGTGAATTCTCAGATAGAAAATTACAAACTAACACAATGTCTTTGTACAAAATTGCTAACAAGGAGACAAGAGGTTGAGGTTTGGAAAAGTTGTTAGAAATAAAAAATATGGGCAGCTTATATTAGACTGCCAATATAAAGCTTTGGTGACTGTCTGCAAAACCTGCCATTCTTATGCAGAAAGCTGAGACTTTGATGCCCAGTGTTGAGTTAGCACCATCATTAACCCTTACAGGACCATAAAGATTTCAGTAGTAAATATTAGTATGTAATCGTTTATTTTAGTTTGTTTAGACTAAAAAAATGAAAATCATTAGAAAAATACATAACAATGTGTAGCTTTGTTTTAAAATTTTGTGGGAAATATTTTCCTCAATGGACTAAAAAGATAATACAAATTAAAATTAGACTTATTATGCAGTGTCATTTAATTATTGGTTTATTATAACAAAATGTTAACTATAATAAAACAAAATGATGAAATGAAATTACCATACAAAAGACATGCTAATTAAAATATTATGTGAATCTATTTTGATTGTGAAGCATAATAGATAAGCATTGCACATAGTACACATGGTTATAAGTCCTATTTTCTATATGGCATTTAGCACAATTCGCCCATCTTTTACATAATTGCGTTCAATATATGTTTTATTTTGATATTCTGAATAAAAAATGTCAATAAGATTATAGTTAAATACTCCAGTTACCAATTTTCAAAATGGGAAAAATGTTTCCCTTAGTTGTGAAAGAGTTAACAAAAGCATGGAGATGGAGACAGCTGATACAACGACAGTCTGAATTCCTACACCAGATCAAATTACAGTCACCATCAAAGATTCAAATAGGACACCTAATATAGGTGAAAATTAGCAGTTGCCACTTGCTCTTTTTTTTTGTCTTTCTAACCGATGACCAGGCCCCTACCTGCCGAGTTACCTCAGCTTAACGGGTTAGATACCTGGTATCAGGGCGAGTTACCGCCTAATCGTCGCATGGCAGTTATAAACCTGATAACTTCGCTTCTCACATAATCATATCTGCAGTACTTGCAGCATTTGAGCATTCCTTCTTTCGTCAGTTGCTTAGCGTTACATCCTGTTGTTTGTACTGCAAATGGCTACTCAAGTTGGTCTCGTAATTTAGAACCTTGATCAGATGACAAGATCTTCACCTGGCAAGGCACCTCCAGAGGTATAATTCGCAGGTAACTTGGAGGACTTTGCACCCACGATGGATTTTACATGCACCAGGCACCATTAGCACACATGACAAAATAGAATCTTTTTGTACATGAACAGCAATTCTACTCTATGCCGATTCAGTGTACATTGTGATCATCTGTTGCAATTTGTGCTTATGATTGAATTAGTGTTTATGTAATATGGAATCGATGTATAATTTTCTACAAATCCCTCCATGCAAATTATTTAAATCCATAAATAATATGTGACACATAACAAAACAGAAATGGCATTCGCAGAGTGCCACTCAGTGAAAAAGAAGTAACAAATTTCAAAATTATTATGTAATTAACACCTGCACATCCTTTACCCTTTTGTATTCAACAAATGATCGAAATTTTATGCACTCTCTTTAATTCTACTTCTTTTTTATTGGTAAGTTGCCCCTCACATACAGAATATGTGCGTGTGTCAAGATTGCAAAAAAGCTGGCTAAAATTTAAAAAAGCCATGCCACTGACTTTTATTGATTTTAACCGGCTTTATTTGGCCTTTTTTGGCCATAATTGGCTGTTTTTCAGAAAAGCATTTTACTTAAAAACTACACATTTTTAAGTGATTTTTAATTAATTTTAATAACATTTAATTAACTTAGAATTTAATAAGTAATCCAATTTATCAATAATGAAGACATGAATGTTGGAATAATATTGAGATGTAACTGTTAGTAATTTGTAATGAGAATTACAAATATGACAGCTAATTTTTAAAAGAGACATATCAATTGCTTTTTTATTTGGTTTATACATTTCTTTCATAGCATCCTTTTTTTACTTACCCATCATACATAGTATAGGGTAAGTCTTGCAATCGTTTTGAAAATCGAAAAAATTTTTTTGACGGATTTACACGTTTTAGATAGTGGAGATTCCGAAAAACATATTTTTAGAAAAATTTTTTTGCCATCCGTCTGTCTGTCTGTAAACGCTCTATCTCCCGAACAAATTGAGATAGAGACTTGAAATTTTGTATGTAGTTAGTATGTAAAAATGGGACGAACCCTATTTAATATCAGCAACCTCGATTATCCGGAACTATTTTTTTCGGACTCTCAAAAAATTCGTTCTGATGAAAGGTATATAAAAATTTTCGAATTGTTTTGTTCTAAGGAATGGACGTAAAAGGCAATAAAATAACACACATTTTGCATATAGAACGAAGTCGACCGGATTGTCAGTTGCCGATATATTTGTAATCCTGTTTTCCACATTCTTCGATTTTTCATGACCCTGTATTTCATTAAAATTTCAATTCAGAGGTATATTTTAATTGGAAATGAGACGCTTAATCCGATGCATTTAATTGTTAGTTAATAGAATTATTATTTTTGGAGTTATAAGGATGTTTCTTTTACGCAGTTCGGTACTACTTGAGTAGTTTGGCGTTTTATATAATTTGTCGAAATTGGTACATCAGTGGTTCTTTAATATAGCATTATTATGTATATTAACAATATTTAAATTTTGTTTATGAATTGCAATGCATTGTATAAATAGTTTTCAGATGTTTTATTTTCATATACATATCCATGATGGGTAAGTATTACGGTGGCCCCCAACGACTATTTTTATTTACCCATCATATGTAGTATAGGGTAAATCTTGCAATCGTTTTGAAAAGTGAAAAAAAAAAAATTTGATGGATTTACACATTTTAGATAGTGGAGATTCCGAAAAACATATTTTTAGAAATTTTTTTTTGCCGTCCGTCTGTCTGTCTGTCTGTAAACGCTCTATCTCCCGAACAAATTTAGATAGAGACTTGAAATTTTGTATGTAGTTAGTATGTAAGAATGGGATAAAGCCTATTTAATATCAGCAACCTCGATTATCCGGAACTATTTTTTTCAGACTCTTGAAAAATTCGCTCTGATGAAAGGTATATAAAAATTTTTGAATGTTTTTGTTCTAAGGAAAGGACGTAAAAGGCAATAAAATAACACACATTTTGCATATAGAACGAAGTCGATTGGATTATTAGTTGCCGAGATATTTGTAATCCTGTTTTCCACATTCTTCAATTTTTCATGACCCTGTATTTCATTCAAATTTCAATTCAGAGGTATATTTTAATTGAAAATGAGACGCTTAATCCAAAGCAGTAAACTGTTAGTTTATATTATTATTATTTTTGGAGTTATAAGGATGTTTCTTTTACGCAGTTCGGTATTACTTGAGTAGTTTGGCGTTTTATATAATTTGTTGAAATTGGTACATCAGCAATTCATTAATAGAGCATTACTATGCATATTAACAATGTTTAAATTTTGTTTTGGAATCGCAATGCATTGTATAAATAGTTTTCACATGTTTTATTTTCATATGCCTATCCAAGATGGGTAAGTATTACGGTGGCCTCCCAACGACTAGTTTTTTTTTACTGCTTTATGAAATTGAAGAGGATAATGATTATTAAGTTATATGTTTTAAAACTTAATTAATTTTAAATAAAAGAGCTATAATCATAATGCAGAAGTAAAATATAGTCTTATTTTACTTCTGTTACATAAGTTAATATAATAAAATCACATTTCTCACTACTAAATACAATATTAGGAATAGCATGTGCATGAATATGCACTCTTAAATAAAAAGCTTTTTAATATTTTAATTCAACAAATTTATGCAGGAAAAATTCTTGTTTTAATTAATTGCTCGATCTTTATTTTATAAACTTGTGCACTAAACTTTCCTCAAATAGTATATATCCCTCCTAATTTCTCTTTTCAATGTTTTTTATTCTATGACTTAATCTTTACATATGGGCCAGTAAGAATGTTTCAATTTTTGTGCGCTACATTTTGTCATTGTTTAGTCAGGGTTCATACAAGGTTTGCTAAATGAAAAATAAGGACTCTGTAAGGACTTTGTAAGGGCTTTGTTAAAAGAAAAATAAGGACTTTCTAAAGTTAAAAAATAACACTATGTATAATTACTTACATTAAATTTTAATTGTAATAGATTGAAATTTTACATAAAACATAATTATGTAATTATATAACAAAATATATAACATTAGTTGGCTAGCAACTGTTTTTAAGCATCTATTTCTCTGGCCAGGGGGGAATTTTTTTTCTTTTCCAGATTTTCTACAATTGTTCGATTTTATAAATAATTGAATAGCTTAGGTTGATTCAGCTTTATTAGCTAATTCACTGGCCTTATTTTTTTTAACTCCGATACTTCTTTTTCAAGAAGCCATATTTTTTAATTATAAAACCTAAGTCATCTTCAATTAATTTCCTTTTATTTCCTGCAGAGGAAGACTGTTGCTGTTAACCATACTACACATATCCAGTGAAATAATAAGCAGGGATGGGAACTGCAAAAAGGCTGAAAACACGCGTGAATGAAAAATTGCACCACATTTTGATCACACGTACAAATGAAAAATTGCACAACATTTTGTTTGTGGAAGATAATTCAAGTAACAAAAGCAGGTCTTGATTTCCAAGCAAATGAAGACAAGCACACCAGCCTGTATATTACATTACAGGAGTAAATTACAAATTCTCATTTTCTCCCCCCCCCCACCCTTATCACAAAAATTTTATATCTATTCCCAATAAAATAATCGCTGCCCTCTTCAACTCTCTTTTTAGATGCAAAAATTGAACTTGTTCATTTGCAAAAGAAAAATTAAATGCAATAATTATTGTTTTAGTAATGATGTATAAATAATTAAAGCCAATATATTTTTTAAACTATTAAGAGAAATTTTCTTTACTTTTTTAAAAAATAAATGTGCAAGATACAAATTAAATTATAAAATAACACTTATTTGAGTGTAGAAGATAACAAGTACCACTATTGTTCGCATTTCTTTTAAAAAGAGACAAAACTGATTTATTGAAAAAGAGATTTTTCCTGAAAAAAGAATGCTTTTGTTGAGTAAAGGGGTACTTTTTGTTAAATGAATGGGTGTTTTCAGAAGTTACATTCAATCAGAAAGATTTTGAACAATGAAAAACAGATTGTGAAGCAGGAAAATCTGTTTTTGGAGCAGCAAAGAAATAATAATAATAATTTGGAAGAAAGAAAGCTTTTTAAACAGAAAAATTCTATCCTGTCATTAATTTTTTTTTTCGTGTGCCTTTGACGAAAATTGAGTTTTAAAGAGAATTTTTGACGAAATCTGCCATTTTTGCGCGATCTATTGACTAAATGTGCCGCTTTTTCGCGATCTTTCAGCGAAATGTGATGGTTTTTCGCGATCTTTTGGCGAAAGTTTCCGTTTTATCACGATTTTTCTATGAAAATTGCCGTTTTTTGCAAATTATTTGTCAAAATGTGCCGTTTTATTGCGATTTTTGGATGAAATTTGTCGTTTTTTTCGCGATTTTTAGAGGAAATTGACTTTTTTTTCGGAATTTTGTGACAAAATTAGCCTTTTTTTGCGAATCTTTTGACGAAATTAATCGGAAATTATTCGTTATTTCGCGATTTTTTAACGAAATTTGCCTTTTTTGCGATTTTTTTATGAAATGTGCCGAACTTTCGCGATCTTTTGGCGAAAGTTATAATTTTATCAAAATTTTTTGATGAAATTTGCGTTTTTCTAGAATTTTTTTTGAAAAAAATTGCCGTTTTATCACGATTTTTGGACGAAATTTGTCGCGTTTTTTTTGCGATTTTTTGAAGAAATCTGCCTTTTTTTCGGGGTTTTGTAACAAAATTAGCCATTTTTTCGCGAATTGTTGACGGAATTTGCCGGAAATTACTCGTTATTTCGCGATTTTTTAATGAAATTTTTCTTTTTTCGACGAAAATTACGCGTCCCGCGGGACGCATAAGCTCCTTTTTTTTGCGTATTTTACACGCGTCCGCGGCATCCCTGTAAACAAAAATGCGGAAATCCGCCAAAAAACGTAAAATTCCCATCCCTGAATAAGACTACGATCAAACACAGATCAGCGGATTATAGAACAGATTGGCGCAATTATTTGGCGAAATATTTTTTCTTTGTTATTCATATTTCTCTATTTCAAAGAAAAGGAAATTTTAGATGGTGAATACTGATTACAATTGGTGTTTGTGGATACGAGATTTCTACGTTGCAATCGGGAAACGAAAGAGGCAGCTTTAATGTCCAATCAGAAATAAGAATTATAACAAAGAAACTTGATTTTTTTTCAGCTGCCATATTTGGCAGATTATGAATGTTTCAGGGGTGATTCTGAGTGAATTTTTTTTTTCTGGAAATTCACATCGCATTTTCAAAAATCGGCGGGGGGGGGGGGGGGGGGGGGGGGATTCCGCGAGTTACCCCCCCCCTTGGAGGTGGGGTTTATCCGCGCTCTTCAGACGAAATAAGCGATTTATCTACGATATTTAACAAAATCGGTGATTTATTGCGATCTTTTGTTGAAATCGGCAGTTTTTCTGTGATCCTTGACAAAATCGGCGTTCTTCCGTTTTTTTTTTTTTTTTTTTTTTTTTTTTTTTTTATGAAATTGGCGTTTTCTTTGACGGTCTGTAGGCAAAATTTACATTTTTACGCGATCTTTTCTCAAAAACGGCGTTTTATCCCCGCGATCTTTTGACGAAATCAGTGTTTTTTCCGTGATCTTTTGATGAAATCGTCGTTTATTTTCAATAATCTTTTGACAAAATATTTTAAAGCGATCTTTTATCGAAAAACGGCATTTTTTCCCCGCGATCTTTTAACGAAATCGGCGTTATATCTGCAATCTTTAGACGAAATCGACGTTTTAACGCGGTCTACAGACGAAATCAGCGTTTTATCTGCGATATTTGGTGAAAATGCTGCTTTTTTCCGTGATCTGCACAGGAAATTCGCATTTTCTAGCGATCTTTTAACAAAGTTCGTTGATAAAAACATCGACGAAATCGTCGTTTTCCCTTGTGAAATATTGACGAAACGTGTGCTTTTTCGCCGATCATTTCACGAAATTTGCATTTCTCCGCGATTGTTTTTTCCGCGCGCTAAACCGTACAAGTTGGCAACTATGCGGAACTGACAACCCAATTTAAAATTTTCGGAAGAGGATGCCTTAAATTTTCAGAAAATTCGGGCGAGAATCACCCCTGGAATGTTCGGCGATTTTTTTAAAAAAACATTTTATGGATCGTGTTAATATTAAGCTCACGTTAAAAAATAAGGACTTTCAATAAAAAATAAGGACTTTAAGGATCCTTATTAAGGACTATCGAAATATAAGGAGTTTATAAGGACTTTTAAGGTCCGTGCGAACCCTGTTAGTTAAATATAATCTTTTAAATGTGCGGAACTACGTAATATAATATGGAATTTCAAAATACCACTTTGGAATATAATTTATATTATTTTCAATATTTATAACTTTTTTTTTTCACACTAATGTCTTCACAGTTGCTTTCCAGCAGTTATAAAGACTTATTTATTTGACAAATTTAATAGAAATTTGCAATAGAAAATATTAATAAGTGCATTGAAAATATATTAATCTAATTTTAATATGAATTAAATGTAAATTAAAATTTAAAAAATAAAAACCATCTTTTTTTAATTAAAGCCAGACTTTCTTAAGTGGCTAAAACCAAAAAAAGCCAGCCGGCTTTTATTGGCCTGGCTAAAAGTCAGCAACCCTGGCCCGTGTATTTGTGAATTTTATACATTTTTTTCCTTTAAATTTTTTAAAAATAAATTTGATTTATACAATTGTATTAAAAAGAATATCAACAAAAGTTGGTATTTAGACTTTGAAAGGTGTTGATGTACAGAATATGGTACTCATGTTTTCATGCAAGTTGAAACAATCTATGTTATATTAATTTTTATTCAATTAGTTAGTCCAAGAGCCGACAGCAAAAAATCTAAGGTATTGGCTACAAGAAAAAATAAAACCTTTACTTTATGGAAGAGTAATGATACAGCAGGGTTGTTTGGTTTAAACCAAGTTGGTTTAAACCGTGGTTAAAACCATGGTTTAAACCAAGTGGTTTTTTTAAAAAAACCATCCTGGTTTTTTTTCACATGGTTTTTTTATTCTTTTACCCAAATGTTTTATTTTACACATTATTAAAATATGCAAAATCCAAATTTTAAAAAAGCTACAAGCAAAACTGTAGAAAAATTATGAATTAAAAAATTTCTAAAATGACATTTTTAACCAACTCAACTTTTCTTGTAAGCTATAATTAAATCTACATGGCAGAATAACTAATTTTTCTAAAATTAGCTGGTTAGAAAAAACTAATCAGTTTTCTTTTTTTTTAAGGCCCATATATAGCCAGAAGGCCAGACTCGAGTTGAAAATGCACTTTTACTATTTAAATTGCTTGATTAGTTAAGGATTTCATTATTCCAGAAAGCCTCAAATATGACATTCTTAAGTGATTTTCTCCATTATTTCTTTTTGTCATATATGCTATTGAATAATTGGCAATGAGCTTTTTTTTTTGGGGGGGGGGGGGGCTCTGTGGTTATTGATTTTAATAAGCCTTTGTTTTTCTTTAATTCCTACATTTGGATTGGGTTTTTTGCATTATGATTTTATTCTGTTACCAGCTAGGGTTGGCACAGTTCAAACCAATTGGTTTTTTAGAACAAATCTAATATAATATTTTCTCATTTTTGTAATTTAAGTGTTTCAAATTATTGGATGAAAGCAATTTCTATTTTTAAGTCTTGTCTCAATAGTCACCATAAGACATAGTGAGTCTTGTCAAGGTCATGTTAGCATGCTTGTGGAATGTAAATTTCATGCATTGATGAAATATCTGAAGCTCTAAAAAAAAGACCACTTAAATTATGTAAATTTAGCAAAGATAAAATCGATGAAAAATATGCAATATTTAGATTTAAAAAATGTTTTTCTTTGAGAAACGCAGGTGTACAGATAATGATATAAAATGATCTTTAAAATTTCAGTCAAGCTCTAAAAGAAAATTTTCTTGATTGGAGGGATTATCTTTTAAGAATAAAAAAGAAACTCAAGATATGAAGTCGAATAAGAAGACATTGAAAAATTAGGCATTAGTAAAGCACCTGTTTACATTTAACTAGAATATGCAAAAGATATATTTAAATCTTCTATTGCATAACCAAGCCCATTTCTTAGATCAGCCCAGAAAATTGGCATAAAGGGGGTGGGGGGGGGAGAAGACAAGGTTTGCTTGAGACGCAATAGAAAAAAAGTCTCATAAAAATACCTAAAAAGATGTAATTTTTAGTTTAGACATTTAAAAATACTAAGTGTTATAATAAAGCATGTAGTCCGATGGCTGTTTAAAATAAATGCTTTAGTGAATGACAGTATTTATAAAACTAATTTATATTTTAAGATCAATGTTTTTCAATAATGTAAAAAGCTGTTAAATAGGTATTTTTGTTTATTTTGCTGTCAGCTTTTTTTTTTAACCTGCTAGTTTTAGAGAAGTGTCAAATAGCAATACACAATACTTGAAGTGTGTAAAGATTCTACTGCTAAATTCAAATCATTCCAAAAATTCTTTATAAAAAGCTTTATTTTTTAATAAAAGATAATTCATGTAATCTTCTAACAAAAAAATCAGACATCACATATAACAAGTATTTTAAATCAATTATTTTGAATAACCATTTGAAAATAATATATATGAAGTTTTATATATGAATCTATATCATATATTTATTTATAGTGCTAGTAATCAAAAGATTGTTCATTAAGATTTTCAAGGTATCAATGTTTCATTATGTTGAACATTTTATTTATGAAATATAAGACAGCCTTTTCTAAAAATGTTTAAATTTTAAATGATTTCAATTTTCTACATAATTGACTGTATATTAAATAATTATATTGATTTGAATTACTTTTAAATGAAATTATTACTTATCTATTCAAAAATATTTATTTTTGTTGATAAATATGCATGTATATATGTAACAGGAAAACATATTTTAAAAAAACCCGGTTTAAACCAAAAAAACCTGGTTTAAACCAAAAAAACCATGGTTTTTGGTTTTTTTCAAAAAAACCCAGATTTTTACCAACCCTGTGATACAGGAATCGTGAAGTGGTAAATAAGCCAAAAAGTAATACTACTAGTGGTTTGCTCGTAGACTTATGATTGTGTTTGCTGTACAGTCAAAGATATGAAATGATTATTCAACAAACACAATGATAAGCCTGCGAGTAAACCACTAGCAGTATTAATTTTTGGCTTATGCACCACTTCACTTCAGGCAGACTCTTCCATAAAGTAAAGGGTTTTTTCTTATAATTGATACCTCAGGTTTTTGTGCTGTCAGCTCTTGGACTAAGTCTATTTCATCAATTTGATTGTTTATTTCTTTTTAACTACTATTGGATGGTTACGGTTGTTGCACAAACAATTAAAAGGTATCATTTAGGTTTTAAAATGTCTAGAGAGACACATATAGTATGGTGCCCAAGTATTTAATGT
The DNA here is from genome assembly GCA_964019185.1 of Maratus speculifer. Classification (NCBI taxonomy): domain Eukaryota; kingdom Metazoa; phylum Arthropoda; class Arachnida; order Araneae; family Salticidae; genus Maratus; species Maratus speculifer. Next base: position 273,806,444 of record OZ025295.1, on the reverse strand, counting down.
TACAACATTTACCATGTTTTAAAGATTATAGTTTATCTTATAGCCCTAATCTAAGAGGACTGAAAAATATAGAGATAAAAATACTAAAATGACATGATAATCAGAAGTGATGATTTATAATCCAGGTGTATTGAGGCATAAATTGGAATGAACCTGCTAGTAAGAATTAATTCTTAAGTTATATAATAAAAAGTTTACATTATGATCTATACATACTACTGCCTATTTGAAATTAAGATAGCGTAGATATAAAAATTATATCATATAATAACCATAAAACTTAAAAAAAGGTATATTTTTAAACTAACCTTTTTCTTTTGAAAAATCCATTATCTGATTATTCAAATATGAAATATGACGAATAAAGGGTAAAGGTCGCACTTGTTCTAAAAAAATTGAAGAAATAACTTCCCTTTGGCTTCTAAGAACTCTTCCAGATTTTATTAACGGATTGAGAATAAAAGATGAGCTTGAAATCAGTTTCTTTGCATTACGATTTAAATGAATCGTTTTTAACATCTAAGACCTGAAATAGATTAAGGTATTTAAATTATACTTTATTAAACTCACGAGATGAAAAAGTAGTAACTGAAAAAACCTTTTACCGACGGTTTTATACTGTAAAGAAAGGGAAAACTCTTAAAAAGAAATTTCCCGTTTTTCAAAAAGTATACAGAGTAAATAAATGTACCCACCAGAGAAGATATTTTTATGAGTGACTCATTGAATGTGAACGAATCAAAATGATTTTCCTGCAACTGACAAATGTATGAATATTAAGAAAAACGAAACCTGTCTGCTAGTGTGAGATAGATGTTATTTGTAAATTTTTGTGTTGGTAATAGCGGAAAGGTGTTTTAAACATCAAATTGTTATTTTCAATAATTTTACTTTCTTATCAGACAGCGCAGTTTTGACCAGTTTCTTTTTAACACGTGATTGTTCCGGAAGGGTTGATATTTTTATCTCATGCGGCTGATTGAAATTGTATATTCCGGAGTTCCGCATCGCATCGCGGTGCAAAAGATGTAAATAAATAGTGTTGTAAGAGAGAATGAGAATATATTAACTTCTGTTTTTTGATATATTTTGACGAATTCTAAATAAAAATTATAATAAATAATCCGATGATGATGATTTGACCTAATTTTTTAAGTACTTTAAATAAATATGGTATTTGAATCGCTAGTAGCAAGTCTTTTGAACAAAGTTTTAGGTTCTTATGTACAGAATTTTGACGCTTCTCAGTTAAAATTAGGAATATGGGGAGGTAAGTGGAAAAAATAAGAGATTCTAACGTAGTTTATTTTAGTTAATTAGCTTGATTTCTTGTTGGAATCTTGTATACATATGTACGTGATCATATGCTTTTAGTTTGACGCCCTTTCAATCGATAAATATTAAATCAAGTTTAAAATATTGAATTAATGCAATATTTCTAAAATAATTATTATATTTTTGAATCATGCTGACAGAGAAATTCCACTGAAAGAAGGAATTTAATGTCATGTCAAAACAATCTTAGAATTTTTAATTTAACCTGATCACATTGATCATTTCAGAATTCAGGTCTTGAAATTCAATTTTTCAAAGGAGGAGAGTCTCCTTAACAACATTTATAAATGGAGGTGAGCTAAGCTGTATGGGAGAGAGAAAAACTTTTTGTTAAACCCACTGTTGAATAATTACATTAACATAGACATGACAAAGTAACATTGAAATAGTTTAAATCAACTTAGAATAATTATTTAAAATGTTCTTTTTTTTAAAAGGAAAAAGGTCTGGTTTTTATACAATTTACTTTTCAACTATCAGCCAAATGTCATGGATCCTCAACAATAGAAATGTTAAATGAATTTCTAAATTTAGATTTTATTCGATTTTGGGCCTTAAATCCTTTTTCACAAGATAAACATGGTCAAGCACAACATTTATAACTTTGGAAATTATTAAAAACTTATGATTATGCTCTTTAAAAAAAAATTCTTAAAACATTGCAATATCTGATTATATGCCTTCATATTTAACTATAGATGTACATGTAGAAACAATGGATACTTGGGGATGGTATCATCAATATCCATTTCTGAATGAATTGTTTTGTTATATACTTAATGGAATTATAGTCGAGACCTGACTATCTGGTACTTTCTTCAATTGAACGACCTTCTATGCATTCAAGTTTTAAACAAAGTCCAGTTTCTAATGAATAAAATTATGTAAATCATCGATTTATAGGAAAATAAAAAATTGTAAAATTTGTCAATTGATCATGAAAAATATCTACAAAATTAGACAATCCATCACGAGAAAACATGGCAAAATTCATTAGTCAGTCGTGAGGAAAAAATCATGAATCTCATTAAACTGCCACATGAAAAAATAACAACAACAACAAGAAATTCATTTATCAGTCACTTAAAATACCTAAATTTGCCAATCAATCAGAACAAAAATATTGCGAAATTCATCGATCATTCTCGATAAAACATCACAAAATCTGCTAATCAGTCTCAGAAACATGTTATGAAAATTGTCTGTAGATCTAAAGAAAATATCAGAAAATTTTTTGCTCGGATGCAAGGGAAAAAACTGCAAAGATCATCAAATGTTACAAAAATTAAACTTGGAATTCATGGGTGATTCCTAGTAAATAAACAAAAATCTGAAATTCACAGCAGAAGTAGAGGGAAATCATCTTTCACTGCTTATATTATTTTTCTTGCAGGCTTGGTAAACTTTGTTTTTGGTTCGGATCAATTTCAGGTTGCATTTATTTTCTGCAAGTTGGGGTATTTTCTTGTTAAACCTAATTTTTCAAAAGTAAGTTCAGTATACTTTTTCAGATTAAAAATGCTACTTAGTAAATTTTCAACTCAAAGATACATTTTTATTGGATATGAGACGCTTAGGGCGGATCTGGAGAGTCCTCAAGGGGGGGGGGGGATTTAAAAAATTACAAGACTCGAATCTTATGCATGGGTCAGGGCTAATATTTTCACGTCGGGTTTGGGTCTGGTTAACTTCTATATTTTCTGTGGGTCAGGTTTGGGTCCGGTTGACTTCTATTTTTCAGGCAGGTCGGGTCCAATTGATTTCTATTTTTTTTGCTGCTGGTCGTTTTAACTAATCAGGGGCATGCAAACAAACAGCGCCTGGGCAAAGTTTTAGTTTACCCCCCCCCCCCCCAAAAAAAAACAAAACGACTTTTCTTGTGACAGGCCAAAAATGACGTTGGCAGTATAAATTTGATGCCCTTTAAATTTTCAGACCCGAGGCGACCGCCCCCTTTGCCCCCACCCTTTGGCTCCGTGCTGTAACTAATACTTTTTTGTGTGGTTCGCATATATGTCCATTTGACTTCTACTTTTTGCAGTGGGTCAAGTTAACTACTACTTTTTTGCTACTTGTAGGGTTTGAGACCGGTTGACTACTACATTTTGCTGCTGGTCCAATTGACTTCTGTTTTTTCTGTTTGTTCTGCTCCGGAGAAAAGTGTTTGAATTCAACACTGATTGCACGAATCGTGGTCAGGCAAATAATGCTTATCATATAGTCTGGGTTGGACACAGAGCAAACATTTAGCTTTACTCAGGGCCGAGCCCCGACCTGGAAATTTTGATCAGATAAAACATGAGTTCAAGCTCTTTTTTCAGAATTAGGTCCCACCTGAGCTCAACGATTTTAAATCCAAGCCCGCCCGAACCCGAAACGTTTTGCTTAATTAGAGCCCGAGGCCAATAACGAAAGCATACAGTAGAAGAAAAAAATGCATAATAATTTTTTTTTTAAATGTTCCAAAAAAATATGATTTTTTAAGCTACATTTTACATAGAAATGTTACTCTTGAATGAAAATTTAAATTTAATTTATCAACAGAAAAGTTTGGCATAAAATAAAAATGTACTTTATACATAAAAAAAAAAATTCTCATATTTTGTCTCCTTTAATAAAAAAATATTATGGAATGTTAATGAAGTGTGTTTCATGAATAAATGCATGGAACTTGTAGAAATTACTGTCGAATCGAACAACATTTATCAATTTTCTATAAAAAGTGTACATTTTTAACTATAACCATTTCATTCCTCATAACAATCTTTTGTGATAGGCATGACCCAGACAATAACATTAAATTAAAATTTTAAATTCCGATGCTTTTATAGGAATAGAGGAAGCACAGCTCAATTGCTTTCTATCGGAATAATATGGAAATTAAATTTACTTATGACTAAAAGTGACTTCGTAAATTGCAGAGTACAGTTTCAGCATCAGCAGAATTCACAAAAAAAGCAACAATCACTAAAACTATTTCCATATGAAAAGCGATCATGACCTGTGTACGCTGTGTACAATAGAAATCTAAATTATGCGCCAAACGCAACCTAAAATTGGAAGAAAATATTGTCAGCTAACTCTAAGTTAGTGACTTAAAAGTGAGCTTAAATAAAGCAGAGATGAACACAGTAAAAGCTGGTCTGGCAAAGGAGTGTAGATCAGTTTCAGCATCAGCAGAATTCACAAAAAAAGCAACAATCACTAAAACTATTTCCATATGAAAAGCGATCATGACCTGTGTACACTGTGTACAATAGAAATCTAAATTATGCACCAAACGCAACCTAAAATTGGAAGAAAATATTGTCAGCTAACTCTAAGTTAGTGACTTAAAAGTGAGCTTAAATAAAGCAGAGATGAACACAGTAAAAGCTGGTCTGGCAAAGGAGTGTAGAGCGTGTAGCTTTTCGTTAAAACTAAAACAGAGTTCAAATTGACTTCTAGATTCTTTTATTTATGGCTTCAGATGAGACATCACAAAAGTGAACTTATGCACTTTAACAAACTTAATGACAGCAGAAAACTAGCAGCGTTGAATAAAGATGACATCAATAAAAAGATTCGGAAAACACAATTAAAATATATTAAAACCATTCATACTAACTAAACTGAAACTCCATGAACGATGATAACTTTCGTGCGTTCAAGCTTCTTGAAACATCGCTTTCTTCATACGGAAGGAATGGAAAAAGGCAAAGCTGTCTTAACCTCGCAAAGCATATATACTCTGACCGAATCGGCATGTGCTAACATGAGCCATTGAACAGCCGATAACATTTTTGATATGCAAATATCAAAAACGATAAACCGATTAAGTTCGATTAAAAGAGATGTTTGCTGCCATCTAGCGCGATGTCTTGATGTCTTTTCTTTATAGAAGTTTTTATAACGCCGTTCTTTTGCATGCAAGTAAATTCTCGATAATGATAGAAACTACTTTTTATATCTATGCTTTTGTTATCTAGTCTAGATTGGAGCAAAAAAAGTTGAAAGGAAATACAGATGTGAAACGATAATTCCACCATGTGATTTGCCTTGAGAACGGAGGGGGAGAGGGTTGTACAAATTAGAGATGAGACGGGCTCAGCCCCAGTCTGAAAACCGAGCCCAGGTCCAAAGCGGGCTCGGGCTTGGGCTTACTTCTTTCTGAGAATTAAAAAATATTTATGTGTAGAAGAGATTGAAAGAACTACTATTTTTCTTTTAAAATTATTTATTGTTTTTCAAGTCATTTCAGTGTTATTTTGATCAAAACGAAAGAAAAATAAAAATAGGTTTTTTTTTTATATATTTCAATAGTTGATTGTTCTTTCAAAAGAAAATTTGTGACGTATGGAGATTTATGTCTACTGCATTTCCGTCGACGATCAATTGATAAGGTGCCAAACAAAATAATCATAAACAATAAATTAACTTCTGGTTGGATTTTCATTTGAGGCAGAGGATATTTTATAATTCGATTGTTTATTTATTTATTTTGTTAGCTATATAACACTTAGAGAATGATTTCTTCGTTTTTGATGCAGACTAGATGCTTGAGGTTTGCAAATTATTTGATTGTACCCGAGTCATAATCTTGTTCTTCATATGATAATAGCATCGTGATTTTTTTTTCTATTTGTCATCATGAATTTTGCTTATGCTGAGGATTTCCCATTTGTAAGTAATAATATTTTACATGTTATTCCAATAGAAAACATTAGATTAATATTCCTTCTTTTCCCATAAAAACAACGGAACTTTAAGGTAACTGGGTCATTCCACATGAATTCAACCAATGGGTGTTGCATCATAGCAGGGTTGGCACGGTTTAAACCAATTGGTTTAAACCATGGTTTAAACCACGGTTTAAACCAATTGGTTTTTTTCTCAAAAAAACCAATTGGTTTTTTTCGAAAAAATCTAATGATATTTTCTCATTTTTCTTTATAATTTAAGACTTACAAATTGTATATAAATATTTTCTACTTTTAACACTTTTTTTCAGCAATAAGTATTAGATATAGTGGGCCTAGGTTATTTTTTTTATGTATAGGATGAAAATCACTATGCATTGGTGAACATATTCCATTGCTGTAAAGAAAAATCTTAGAACATGTGAATTGATCAAAGATAAAATAGATTAAAAATATTCAATATTTAGTATAAAATATTTTCATTAAAAAAATGCAGATTATTTAAAGCAATCTATCATAACATGCACAAGCTTTTGAATATGGAGCTACAAAACTTGATGATCTTTAATATTTTGGTAAAATTATAAAAGAAATTTTTTTTTCTTGGGGAGATAATCTTTAAAAATCAAAATATGAAGTTGTATAAGAGAGTATTCAAAAATTGGGTGCTAGTTATAGTTATAGTATTTTAACAATAACAAACTAATTTTTCCCCCTTTGTTATCCAGGGTTGTTAAATACCTGGGTTTTTTCAGAAAAACCAACCCACTGTGTTTTTTCAGGGTTTTTGGGGTTTTATCAGGGTTTTTTCAGGTTTTGGAAGTTTATTGGGGGTGGTTGAGAATGCTTGAAAAAAAAAATTTCTTATTACTAAATTTAAAGTAGCTAATTGATTATTACAATTATATGACATATATCAATGACAGTAATCAAAATTGTGATAAATTGATTATTAGTAATAATTTATAAAGTATTTTTTATTATTACTAAATAATAGAATAAGCCAAGTAATTCTACATAATTAAATTAGGATTCTAAGCATATATGGTATTTTGTTATGAGTTTCTATTGTATAACATAGAACGGATTACACATCAAAGTATTTTTTTAATGGGAAAAAATTTGTTACTTACACGTGCTACAGAGATTAACAATTATTTCTTTTAAAAATTGTGATGGTTATTAGGACATTTCTTTTCTTTGGGGTGGGGGGGTGATGGTTATAAACTTTGAGTGGTGTAGTGATATTAAAAAATACATTACAATATATTATATATGTAATATAAATACATTATATATGTAATTTAAAGTTGAAATTTTGAAAAAACCCACCCGGGTTTTTTGGGCTGGGTAAAATCATAACAACCCTGTTGTTATCTGCTAAATCTAACGACTATAAATGTTGATTTCAAATTGTCTCTCAAAAAACAAAACCCCCAAGAAGTATCTTTTTTTTTTTTTTAATTATGGAAAATAATATTTACATTCATCAAACTATATCATATGTTTATTATAAGTAATCAAAAGGTTGTTTATAAAGTTTTTCAAAGTATCAATGTTTCACTGTGTAGAGTAGTTTATTGTTGGGACACAAGACTACTACATGTTTACTAATAACTGTTTAAATTAAAGTATGATTTTTTTTTCAATTTTCTACATAATTCACTAATTATTTAATTTAAATTATTTTAAAATGAATTTATACTACATATAATCCAACAATGTCTATTTTTATTAATAAATATGCATGTATATGTACTAAAAAAGGATGTTTTTAAAAAAAACCTGGTTTAAACCAAAAAAACCTGGTTTAAACCAAAAAAACTGGTTTTTTTGGTTTTTTTCAAAAAAACCTGGTTTTTTTCCAACCCTGCATCATAGTCACAGATTTTTTTAAATTTTTTATCATAGACAGACATAGTAATGAAACCCTCATATCTGAAATTTAAAAGTAATATTTGCAATATTGGCTGAGATATAGACATTTGAAAACTGACCATTTTTATTAAATGGTGGCCATCTTGGAATTTCATCAGTGTCTAAAAGTGCCCATAACTTGACAACTAATGGCTCAAATTTTATATATCTGGTACCAATTTGAAGCTATTTGTACAAAGAATGCATATTTTACATCAAAAAATAGTAGATTTTCATTTATTTACTTTTTATTATGTGCAAACTGAAAATATCACCCCAAAAAAGGGCAGATTGTAGTTGGCCATAAAAAAAATGAATCATCATGAATTTTTTTAAAACTTGGTAAAAACATTGCTCTATGTGTGTGCTTTAAATAATAATAAAATTAGAGAGGTAAAATCTGTTGTTTAAAAATAAATGATTTTTTACACTTAAGGTGTCACTAACCAAATAATGATCATTTTAGAATCTGTATGTATTCCTAATTTAAAAAATAATGGTTAAAATAAAATTTTCTAAAATCTAAATTAATGTAAATGTATATTCAAAAATTCTTTTGCACTAATTTTGTAGGAATTTTCCCCCAACCCCATCCTCCTTCGCAAAAAATGTATACTATTGGAAAAACTTTTACACTGAAAAATATAAGGAAATAATTAAGGAATATAATGTATAATTATAAAATACTTATAAATGCAATACATATAATTGAGGATTTACATTACATATAGAGAAGAGTGGGGTGGAAAGGGACAGTAGGTTTTTCCCTTTATGTATCATTCTGAAAATTTCATCAATCATACATTACAAGAAGCAATAGTATCCCAATCTTCAGATGAAAAAAGTAGCTGCTTGACGTAAGCTTGCAGTTGTATAAAGAAAAGATTAGTTCAAGAATCAAAAGTAAATTTACTTCATATACTTTTTGTGCTTTCTGTATATTAATGATTTGTTTATGCATAGATGTAATACTTCTCCTATTTATAGAACATTATATTGTATATGAACTATAATTTAAAGTATGCCTAAAAGCAGTATTTATAGTACAAGAAGGTAGAGAGAATAATAGGACATGCCAGGAAAGGGGGGAGGGTGGAACATGTCTAATTCTTACTTTTTAATAAGATGACTATAAATAGCTAATATGCAAATACTTTTAAAGAGTAGTATATTAATTATAGCATTGAAAATATATTCATTTACTTCAAAATATATATAAATAGAATGAGTGATTATAATCTCTAACAATCCTGAATTATCCTTCCATTGATGAAGATACTGGAATTTGATGTTGTAGCACAGACTTTATCAACCTATAATCTTTGTTAGATTGTAAATATAGCCAACACTAGAATAATTTGTTTCGTATAATATATTGTTTTATAGTTGTCTCATTCCTGTCTGTTAGTGGGGAGGTATGGGACACATTTTGAAATTTACAATTTCTTTAATTATAAAATTGCTTAGCTATATTGCTCAAGAACATTAAAAAATGTTTTATTTTGTATTCAAAATGAAATTTTTGTTTTTGTGTCAAACAAAAATGATTTTCTAATTTTTGTAAAAATATCCCATTCCTCCCCACTCTCCCCTATACATAGAGCCTATTTAAGACATTTTTTCACTTAAAAAATGAAATTTATGTGGTCAAATTTATATATATAATTTATATATTTTTTATTTTATTTTATTTAAACTACACAAGTGAATGAATTCAACTGTGATTTACAGCTAGTATTTCTCCAATATTTTAGGAAAAAATATTATGTGGCCTTTTTTTTTTTTTAATGTAGTCTATTTTAATAAGGTATTTAATATTTATGTAAATATGTTTTAGGAATTATATTCTCATATTTTATATGAAATAAAAAATATTGTAGAAATGAAAATTTACTTGTATTTTAATATGAATATTTAGCATAAATAGCTGCAAATTGATATTTCTTTATTGAATTATATAATATACTCACAATATAATAATTGAAATGTTAGAAAATTTTATTTTAACCATTATTTCTTAAATTAGGAGTATTTACAGATTCTAAAATAATCATTATTTGGTTAGTGACACCTTAAGTGTAAAAAATCATTTATTTTTAAACAACAGATTTTACCTCTCCAATTTTTTTATTATTTAAAGCACACACATGGAGCAATGTTTTTATCAAGTTTCAGAAAAATTCATGATGATTCATTTTTTTTTTATGGGCAATTACAATCGGCCCTTTTTTGGGGTGATATTTTCAGTTTGCACATAATAAAAAGTAAATAAATGAAAATTTACTATTGTTTTAATGTAAAATATGCATTCCTTGTACAAATAGCTTCAAATTGGTACCAGATATATGAAATTTGAGCCATTAGTTGTCAAGTTATGGGCACTTTTAGACACTGATGAAATTCCAAGATGGCCGCCATTTAGTAAAAATGGTCAGTTTTCAAATGGCTATATCTCAGCCAATATTGTGAATATTACTTTTAAATTTCAGATTTGAGGGTTTCACTACTATGTCTGGCTATGATAAAAATTTAAAAAAAATCTGTGACTATGATGCAACAAGTTTTCTTTAAATTGGTTGATTTCACGTGGAATGACCCAACTGTATCAATGTTTTAATTTGCGTTGATTTTAAGGTTCTCGTCAATCATGGGGAATTGTTATCAGAAATGAATTGATTATACAGTAGAAGATCTTTATAACGCAATTCTCCATATAACGCACAACCTTTCAGATGTAAACAATGAATCTTGCACCTGAATTTCAAGACACTAAAAAACTGCTACTGTCTGAAAACTAAATTTAATGCAGTAGTACAATTTTACCTCCTTAATTTAGAACTTTTAAAGGAAAAAAATTATTATTACAATAAATGTTTTTGAAAATGAGCAATATAATGAATAAATTGGGTCCAGGTGTATCTGGACCATTTTTAAAACATATATTTAACAAAATGTTGAATGATCGCAATAATAGAAAAATTTATAATCTGGATAAGGAATGCAGTATAAAGGTAATTCTAATGTATTTTGATGTGTTTCAGACATATTTGTCTATATTTATGAGGTAAATTTGATAATGTGTGATATGTGATCCATATAATGCAAAATTCTATATAACGCACAGCCTTGCGTTTTTAGGTTTGCATTATATGGGTCATTTTCAAAAAACTTGTACATTTGGGAAATTTTTCACAATAATTTTTTTTTTTTTTAAATGCTACTTATAAAAATATTAGACGATAGTAAAACATTTCTTGTACATAAAACTGAAAACAGCAGTTCACTTTTTGATTTGGAATGTCAAATAAAAAATAAAGTATGAACTTGCAACAGTAAAATGTTCCCCTCTGTTACCAACAGTCAAAAATTTTTATTTAAAAAAATAAAACACCTAAAACAATAAATATCACATTTCCTTTAATTACATGATTTCTACTTTCAGAAAATTCTAACTGTTGTTTTGTTATGATTATTTGTATTTTTGTAAAATACAAAAGATTTCCTCTCTGTTACTTTTTTGGAAAAATCATAAGTTTTAATTAAATGTGCATTCACATTTTTTTCAGTTAAATTATAAAAAAGTATTACATAAATAAAATATTAGTTAAAGTTACACAATTAATTATTCAAAATGATGATTGATAAAATTTTTAGTGAAATAAATCAGCTTAAATTGACGGTAACAGAGTGGAAAAAAAGTAACCAAAGGGAACGCTGATTGATAGTGGAGCGATATTTGATGTGACATATTTTTTTTATAAGTTTATATCAAGTATTGTATCTGATCTTAGTGTTTCAAACATATCCAGCAAGAATTTAAAAATTTTTACAAAAATTACTATTGGAAAATAGTGGTATTTGGCGGGACATTCTCTTTTGTAAATTTATATCATGTGCTATGACAAACGCACTGCTTAGTTAAAAAAAAAAAAAAATCTTATCATATATTAGTCGAGGTAGAGGTGCTTTAAAGCAAGAATTTAAGATTTTTGCAAAAAATACTATTAAAAAATAGTGGGATTAGACCAGGCAATTTTTTAATATAACTTTTTATTATGTGTTATAAGCTATCATGAAGTTCCAATGTTTCAAACAGATCTAGGCAGAATTTAAGACATTTGCAAAAAACTACTATTCGAAAATACTGGTATTTCATGTGGCATTGTTTTTATAAATTTTTATCATATGTTATAATCTGTGTTTCAATTTCTAACAGCTCGCCTTAGATTTTCAAATTTTAACAAATTCGCGTGCCAATTGGATGACGCTTTAACCCAAGAAATAACAATTTTTACAGAAATTGCTATTTGAAAATAGTAGTATTTGACGCGGTGTATCTTTTTTATAAATTCTTTCCTACTTAAAAAATGATCTTTTCTTCTTTAATACATTTTTATCATATGTTATAAAATATCCTAAAATTTGAAACAGACCAAGCAAGAATTAAAGGCTTTTACAAAAATTAATATTCGAAAATAGTGGTATTTCACGCTGCATTATTTTTTCATAAATAAGTAGTATTGATTCATAAATATAAATGACTACAATTAAAGAAGCATTTTGTTTGAGAAAATTAAAGCCTAATGTTTATGGCAACTAGCTCACCACAAAAACTACTATTTTATATTTAAAAAGAAAAATGCATATTTTTAATTCTGTTCTAAGAACATGAAACGAGAATGTGCAGCCTTCAAGAACAATGTTTAAATAAACTTGTTTTGTTAGTAGTTTCTTACTCTGTTCCACTTTGTTCCACTCTGTTACCATAAGCATGGTAACAGAGGGGAAAAAAACTGCAAATAATTTTATCAGCACAAAGTGAATTAAAAACAAGAAAAACTAAGCCTATTTATTTAAGAAGCACCATTTGATCTTATGGTTAAAATTTTATAAAAGTATAAAAAAAATAAATTTCACATAAATAAGCTGGTAACAGAGGGAATAAAACTGAATAAAACATCCTTATCTTGTAAATGCTTTAGTTCAACACCACTGTGAAAATAACTTAATAATTTAAAAAATGATGGCCTCATTTAAAAATAGACTGTTCGAAGAACTGCAAAACCTTGTGTTGAACACTTAGTAGTAATAATTTATTACAATAAATATGGTAACATAGTGGAAGTAACAGAGGGGAAAAAATCTGGGGACAACAATAAATTGATCCATTTTTATAAAAAAAGAAGTTTAAAAAAATATATTATATGGTCTATGCTACAGATAAGACATACAACAATTGTCACAGTTGAAAAAATTAGCACTTTTGACAATTGATTTATAATTTTATAGCAGTTGAAAAAGTAAAAAGGGAAGAGGGGACATAGCATTTTAGCTATAGCTGACACATTGAAACCATAACTACACTAATATTATTTTTAATTTTTGATAATATTTAACCCACATTTACTCTAAACAGTCAGACAAGTAATGTAAATGCTTAAATTTTATTTTTAAAACTTTATTTTAGTTATTAAAAATTCTTAAATTTGGGGGACATAGAATGTACAAGTTTTTTGAAAATGACCCATATAGATCTTCTACTGTAGTTAAAGATGTACATATTTTATAGGAAACTGCAAACGTTTTTTGATTCTTTAGCATACAAATAGTAATGTCTATAAACACTATCCATTTATTCTTTACACTTCTTTAATAAGTCCATCAAATTTTCTTCTTAAAGGGCAAAAAATATGGGAATCATTTTAGGTATGAATGATATTTTTATTTGATACCAAACTGCTCTTTTCATAAGATTGAATTAAAATTTTTATTTAACAGTAAATTTTGTAAGAAATTTTTAAAAATGAGATATCACATTTGAAACAATTTTTAAATATCATTGAATTATTTATTTATTTATTTTTGCATACTTTTTGTATTGGCTAAGATGGGCTCGGGCTCCAGTATACCAAAAATCTTTCGGGCTCGGATTCAAATTCGTCGAGCTCGGACAGGCCCAAGCTCCAAAATACGAGCAGCCGAAACTTATCTCTAGTACAAATCTGCTTCCTTTGAAAATAAGAAATGATGCTGCGCAAATTTCAAATTAATACGGAGGTTGGTTGATTGGTTCGTTAAATTTTGTTTTTTGGGGCCATATTTTGACATTCGTACGGGTTCATTTTTTTAAACCGGAAAATTTTATTTATTCATGAGTGAAAAATATTGAAAGAACTCTTTTTCACTTTAAATTGCGTACTACAAGTTATTTTAATGCTACTTTGATCAAAATGACAGGGGAACTAAAGTTGTGCTTATTTATTTTAGTATTTCATTGCTCTTTGAAATGAAAACTTGTGATAATTACAGATTTATGTTTACGGATATCTTTATTTTATATCTATGTTTATATATCTTTTTCTTATCCATACCATTAGATTTAGGGTCCTTTTTAAAAAAAGTTCAACACAATTATACCTTCCGCCAAAAAAACAGTCTAAAACGGAAATTTTTATAGGTTTTATGGGGTTTTGTTTTTTAGGTTTTACTACATAAGATATTGTTCGTACCCAACATGTTCAGGTTAAAAAATTTGGGCACCCCCCCATTCAGAAGGCCGGTTATGCCTATGTATACACATGCTTAAAATGTCATTAAGTGATTTTTACTTTTAATTTGTATTTTTATTAATATTCTACTAATTATTTGTTTTTTCATTATTTAAAATAAAAATTATGTCAATATATATAATTTGGCAAAATTGGTTGATGAGATGACCAAGTAGTACCGTTTATATAGCTGTATGTATATTTATGTTTCAATTTTTTTTTATTTTTAGGAGATGTAAAATTAGAACATTTAGATGTAAAAGAAAGTGCCCTAGATGATTTGGATTTGCCTATTAAAGTTATTTCTGGTCATCTGGGTGAGTATTTTATCTTTATGAAATTTTATTATTACAATGTTAAAATATGATATGATCATGTATGATAAATTTTATTGCTTTTTATACTAGTTTTTATAACATTTTACAACATATCATTTCTGACCATGCTAAAATGTTAATGAGTATAAGAATCTAGTTAGGAAGAATTTGAATATTAGTTAATGAATTTTCACAAAATCTGCTATCTTAAAACTGAACCTTTCATAAATTTTTCATCACATTACGTCTGAGTTGCCTAAGTAGGAAAGTCAATGTTTTTCAATTTTTTCATTACTCTTGACTTTTAAGACATTCTACTTATGCATTTAAAAGCATCCAGTGTTACTTTCATAACAGCATTTAACTTATTTCTTGTCAGGCATAGTTAAAAATTAAATTATATATTTGTTGACTGGAGGTATTTGTTGGTTGGAGTATATTACTTATTTCCATATTTATATAGCAGACTCTCTCAAATCCACAAAGCTTGGAATCAGAGATTGCATGGATTTTTGAATTTTGCAAATTTCTTGTCATTGCTTTATGTTTTTTAAACAAAAATTTGGATGTAATAATGCAATCAAAATTATAATGAACAATGGATACTTATAATATAATAAAATAGAAATAGTATCATTCTAGTTTAAAGTAATAATGTCTCAAGTAAGAAACTCAAATGAAATAAAAAACCAAGATAATTTAAAAAATTATTAAATTATTAAAAGTAAAGTTCAAATAAATAATTAATAATTTTTTGTTAAATATGCACAGTAAAGATGAGTTACATTTTCTTTGAATTATTCAATAAAACTCCTCATGAAAATACCCTGTTAATTTACATCAAAAAACTTCCTTACTTTTTACACCTGCATCTGAAATTGCGGTTATCAAGCTGTTGCCAATAGACAAAAACTGTCTTGTGTGCTCACAAAAGCATTACTATAATGATTGCTCAGTAGTGAGGCACTGATGCAGAATAAACATGTATGCATAATGAAAACTTCTAACAAACATGTTAAAATTTATTACAATGACCGAATTTGAATGGTAATTATTAGTAATAACCACTTATTTTGAAAGGTTTTCATAAAATAATCATATTAATCAATTTATTTAAATATTATTTAACCATTTCACTGGTGATGGGTGGGAAACAGTACTTTTACCTTCGGCTTATCTCGGGGCAGACAGTAAAGTGGTTAATACTTATTAATCAAATTGATCATAACATATACATGAAGATGAAGTTTATATGTGCATATATTATATATAAATATGTATAAACTAACTCAGTTTGTTTTTATTTTATGTAGAAAATTCCATCAATGTTTAACAATGCTTTCAACTTTTAAAAAAAAAAATTAATTTTTCCTTTTTATTCCAGGCAAGCTTGTTCTTAAAATACCTTACAAAAATATATACACCTCTCCTACAGTTGCAACAGTAGAA
Source organism: Maratus speculifer (assembly GCA_964019185.1). Classification (NCBI taxonomy): domain Eukaryota; kingdom Metazoa; phylum Arthropoda; class Arachnida; order Araneae; family Salticidae; genus Maratus; species Maratus speculifer. The sequence continues at coordinate 273,790,199 of OZ025295.1, read as the reverse complement.
GGATTATTTGTTGTTGTTATTCCAAATCAAGGCAAGTACATTTCATTTTTCTTTTTGTGTGTTACTGTGTAATACTTCAAGAACAACTAATATTCAGATCTTATTTTAAAATTATTCAATAGTAATTTTGTTTCTGGATAAATTTAATTTTTTTATTCAAAATGTACTTATTTTATAAATTTCCTATTTTTTTAATTGTTTTTTATCTATAATAAATATTAATCTTAAATAATACTTTGACATTGGAGATAAGCAAACAAAATGTTAAGTTATATAGAACTTAGGACTAAGCATGAAATTTCTTGTTGCGATAGATGGCTTAAAATTTGTTACTGACAGCTGGAAGGCAGCATGCATGGACTTTTTTCCATTCTCGCAGCAGCACTTTACTTATTTTTGTCTAAAATTAATGAATCATTGCTTCTCATATGCAGAGGTGCAGAATATGTTTGATCCGGCTTTCTAGGATTGGGGGAAATTTTGCAAAAACATATGCAGTTGATCTTGATTTTAACAATGACTTCCATAATTCCCTGAAGATAGAAAAATTCCACTGCAAATAAAATGACCCGTATGGGGATTTTCACAAGACAGAGCTCAGAGTATGTACCATATATCAGAGGGGGGGGGGGGGGGGTAATTCTCTTCTGACTTTTCCGAAAATTTAAGCCAATCAATTACAAAAATTAAAGAAGAAAAAAAAAGTCGTCAATCTGGAAATTTGGGCATAAAAATACCACAAATGTTGTCCAGAAATTACAGAAGAAAAAATGAATTTTGTCACAAAATTGCAAATTTCGCCAAAAGATTGTGAAAGAACCACAAGTTTCACCTAAAGATTGAGAAAGAACTGCAAGTTTCATCAAAAGAATGTGAAAGAACTACAAGTTTCATCAAAAAAAGTATAAAATAAAAGCAAATTTTGCCAGAAAAGTCACAAAATGATTGCACATTTCATCAAAGGATCAGAAAAAATCGTAAAATCCACCAAAAGATCGTGACAGAACCATAAATTTTGTCAAAAGATTGCAAAACTACAAATACTGTCTAAAAATAGCAAAAGAACACAAATTTCGTTGAGAAATCCTGAAAAAATGACTAATTTTGTCAAAAGATCATGAACCAACTGCAAATTTTGTCAAGAGATCATGAAGCAACTGCAAATTTTGTCAAAAAATCATGAAACAACTGCGGATTTTGTCAAAAAATCGCAAATGTATGCCAATATTGTCAAAAGGTGCAAAATAACCACAAATTACATCAAGTGATTGCAAAAGAACTGCAAATTTCATAAAAGTCACGAAAGAACATCAAAGGCAAAATAACTGCAAAACTCATCAAAAAATCAAAATTTTTCCAATATTTCCTGTCTAGTACTTTTGTCATTCAATTTACGCCGGCCACTTTTCTGTTTTCGTCACTCCATCTTACTTGGGGTCATCTTCTTGGTCATTTTACATCTCTGGGATACCTCTGAAGAATGTTTGTGTTCCACCTAATGTCTTGTCTTTTTTTTATTTATACTGGCACATCCTGTCTTTTTTTGCTGTTCATTGAAAATGCAATGCTACTCAGAGTTTCCCCCAGGTTTAAAAAGGGCACTTTTTACATTTTTCAGGGCACTTTTTTTATTTTTAAGGGCATTTTATAGAGTTGAATCTGGAATCTAGCGGTTCAAAAAATCGTGAAAAAAACAGAAATTTCGTCTAAAAATTGAGAAAAAAGCAAAAATTTCGCCAAAAAAATGAACAAAAAGAAGAAAAAAGATAAATTTTGTTAAAAGATCGTGAAAAAACGGTTGAATTTGTTAAAGATTGCAAAAACAGCAGATTTTGTTAAAGGATTGCAAAAGGCAGATTTTGCTAAAAAATCACGAAAAAACGACAAATTTCCTGAAACAATGCGAAAAAACAGCCGATTTTGTTAAAAGATTGTTAAGAAACAAGCTTGATTTATTGAAAAAGACATTTTTTTTTTTTTTTTTGAAAAAAAGAGTACTTTTGTTGAATAAAGGGTTCTTTTTATTTCATAAACGGGTGCTTTCAGGATTCACATTTGGAAAGTTTTGGACAGTCAAAAGAGGATTGTGAATAGGGGGAGGGGGGGGGGGGTTCGAAGGAGGAGGTCGCCCCGGACGCGGAATTGGGGTGCCAAATTTATACTACAAAAGTCATTTTTGAGCTGTCACTAGAAAAAGTTGGGAGGGGAGGAGACCTCATATTCTAATTAATCCTCGGGTGCAATTTTCCCTTCACACGCCTTGATTGTGAACAGTGTTCTTGCTGTCATTCGCCAATGCGTCAAATTGCGACTAAATTCTTCATTTGGCGAGTAAACAAGCGATTAGATTTGTCAAATTGCTAGTGCTCAATTTTTGCTTTTTCTTTTTCATTTTTCATACATATGCATATATATATTTAATGTATACATATTTTTTATATTTGTAGTGGATAGTTGAAATTAGATTAATAACAATCACTGTCACAGTTGTTGAAACTTAGGTTATTTTAGAACATATATTGAAAAAAAGAGGTTACATTAAAGGATTAAAGATATTTTTTGTGCTACATGGCAAATCTATTTTGCTAATACATTTTTCATTTGGCGAATGTTTTTTATTTTTAATTAGCCAAATCAGTAACGTTGATTAAATGTCAGCAAGAACACTGATTGTGAAGCAGGAAAATCTGCTTTTTGAGCATTAAAAACACAATTTTGTAGCAGGAAAATTAGTTTTTAGAACAGAAAAATTCACTTCTGGCCTTAACTTTTTTTTGTGTGTGTGTGTATCTCTTTGACGAAATGTGCATTTTTTCACGGTCTTTTGACGAAATCTGTCGCCTTTTCGGGATATTTTGACGGAACTTTTGGTAAAATTTCCTTTTTTTCTGCAAATTTTTTGACGAAATCTGCTGTTTTATCGCGATTTTTTGATGAAAATTGCCATTTTTCATGAATTATTTGACAAAATTTTCCGTTTTATCGTGATTTTTAGACAAAATTAGTCATTTTTTTACGATCTTTAAGGATCCATAAGAACGGTATTTAACGATCCATAAGAAAAAACCCAAAATTTTTATTATTGATTTTAAAGTAATGAATTTTGGTGTACTATTTAAGAATCTTCTTGTAAAGAATATTTAGCAAAAAAATTCACTTTTTATTAAAAAGTATATTTTTTATGGGGATTTTTTTTTTTTTTTTTTTGTCGAAAATAGGGATGCACCAAATATTCGGTATTCGGCTTATTCGGCCATGTTACCGAATATTCAAATTAGGCCGAATATCAAACTATTCGGTTCAGCCGAATATACGGCTTGGCCGAATATCAAACTATTCGGCCTGCCGAATATTCGGTTTAGCCGAATATCAAAGTATTCGGCCAAATGTTATATATTCAGAAACCTTTTAAAACACATTTTAAAAAACTTTTCACAATTTCAACTTTTAACTGTCAATTTATAAATATATTTAAAATAATTAAAAAGAAAGTCATATTTAAATAAAATAGAATGTTTTTACATTATTTATTTGTTGTTTATAAAGTATAACTTAAAAAAATTGACCATGAGAAGGATTACAATGGTGATTTATTAAGATTCTCCTTAAGAATAAATGATGTGCAAATGCAAGTTCCTGAATTTTGTTTAGTAAATATTCTGTTTCTTGCTTTTCCCAAATAAAAGACCTTAAACAAGAAAGAAAAACTTTTGAGAATAATAATAGCTATCAATGCATTTTTTGTTCATGAAACCATAATCAACTTATTGACCCATAAATACATTGTATTTCATCTCACTTTAGATCAAACTTATGTTTTCGTTTGTTGCATTAACAATAAATAAGATACCATACTGTATTTTCAACTTGCATGCTTTGATTTCTGTAAATATGATATGATGGGAAGGGTGGAAAATGCCATCATTCATATGAAAAGAACTATGAGCTAGATATTCCTTTATTCAGAATTAAGTTGAAAGTATTTGTACTTTATATTGAAAAAAATCTGCCTTGAGTTATTGAAAAAGGACAATTAAGAGACTGTAAAGTTTTATTTCATCCATGTTTTCATTATTTCTCTTTTATTTTAAAATGTTTGTTTTAATTCGTAGAAGAAACCATGAAATTTAAAATTTTATTAATTCAAAAAGTCTCATAATTGTGCTTCTTAAATAACTAAAGGCAGATTTTTTTTCAATACTAAATTTTCTTAAAAAACACACTTCTTTATCAAAATATAAGTTTCTTTTATTAAATATTATGTAAAATTGTTTTAAAAAGTAACATTTTAATACCTTTAAACTTTAAAATATAAAAAATATTTGGAAAGCCGAATATTCGGTATTCGGTATTCGGCCCAACAATTACTATTCGGCCAGCCGAATATTTGGTATTCGGTTCACCTGTCGGCCGAATATTCGGCATTCGGTATTCGGCCAAAACTACTATTCGGTGCATCCCTAGTCGAAAAATACACTTTTTAAAATTATACTTCTCATTCAGTTTTCAATATTTTAGTATTACTAAAATAGCTTAAATAGTGTTATAGTATATAGAAAAAAACTAAGGAGAGATATTTTTAATTTTCTATTTTAATCGGCTAATATATATATATATGCATGGTAAATTTCCTTAAATTCGTGATAATTTTCATGTTTACCAATCTATGTAAAATTTTCAGAAATAGTTTAAAAAATATCTCTCCTTACTTTTGTTAAGAGTTTTTTTAAGATTCTAAAAACATAAACGCTTTGTTTCTAAATCATTTTACCGCTGAGCCTTAGTACTTTGATCTTAGGCAAAATATGAAAAAAGTCATTTTCATGAAGACATGTTTTAAATGGCCGCTAGTCTTTTAAACTCTATAGTGAGTGCAATTTAAAAAGCTCATTTTCTACCTGTTCCAAGTGTCCCCGAGTTCTGAAATTTTGCATGGATATTCGCAAATATGTATTTTATTGTTTCTGAGATAAAAAAAATTTTTGAACTTTTGATGATTTTTGGCCGAAAATGGGGTTCGGGTCTCCCTTAAGGAAATCTGCCGTTTTTACGGGATTTTGTGATAAAATTAACCATTTTTCGCGAATTTTGCCGGAAATTAGTCGTTATTTTGCAATTTTTGTTAGTGAAATGTGACTTTTTTTTTTGTAATTTTTTGACAAAATTACATGCCCTGTGGGAAGCGTAAGAGCTAGTTTTTTCATTTCGTCGCCATTTTTTTACTTAATTTTTGCGTTATAGTGCATCCGCATCATCGCTGGTGGGCTGCGTTTTTTCAAATGTGGGGAAAGAAGGGCGCTATTTTTTTTGGATGAGGGGCAAGAGGGGTGCTATTTTTTAAACTAAAGGGCAGGAGAGGCAGTGCACCCCCCTGAAACCCTCTGGGAGAAGCTCTGCTACTCACATTGGAGGTTGTGTGAATGGAAGGCTCTAAGCAAGCCATCCCTCATGGCCTTTGTCTCTCTTATCGACCGCATAAGCTTATTTTAAAGAGTATTTCACTAGTAGTTTGTGCTACCAATAAAAGATTGTGTGCTCTTGATGTTGAAAACTTTCGAATGTTCTACAGTAAGGGTTTATTATGCATGTATCTAAAGAAAGGTAGAAGGGAGGGGGGCATGATTGTATGATATAGAGGTCTGCACGGGCCGAAATTTCCAGGCCCGGGCGAAAGAAATATTGGCCCGACCCGGCCCGGCCCGAAAGTTAAAATTTTGGCCCGAGCCCGGCCCGGCCCGAACGAAAAAAATAATGGCCCGGCCCGGCCCGAAAGTTAAAATTTCGGCCCGGTCCGGAAAAAAGTTTAAAATTCGGCCCGAACCCGGCCCGGCTCGAGTGAATTTCTACAGAACATCGATCTTTAATCTTATGGAAGAGTTCTGACAAAAAAAAATATATATTAGTCTTTTTTTTTTCCATGTTTATAATCTCCATTTATGCAGAAGTGCCGTAGGCTGCAATATTTATGCTTTTAAATGAATCTTTGTTTGCTGTATGTAAATGTTTCAGTTATCACTAGTATTATTAATCCATATTCCCTGTAATGGAGGCCCCACCAGTGGCCGAGAGGTTCGGACCTCTCAACTGGTAGACGGCAGGTGCTGGGTTCGAACCCAATCGCGGCTGTCGGCCTAACCGTTCGAAGTTTTCGTGGTTTTCTTCGAACCTTGCGTAAATACGGGTTAGGTTCCCTTAGAAAGACCCCCACGAAGGGCACTCCCCCCCTGGTCCTATATCCCTAGCGCAGATAATCGGACGTCAAAAATCAACCAACCAACCCTGTAATGGAGACAAAAAATCGAAAAAGCGGTATATGGTAAAATTTCCAAAGACGAAATCCCCCTTCTTAACACATTCCCTTCTTAACAGATGTAAATGTTTAATATATTTTTTTCTACCTTATTGTTGTATTCATTTTGCATGGATGAACATTTTAAAAGAAACTTTCAGTTTTCAGTTTAAAAAAAATTGCGTCATAATCATGTTTTTTTTTTTTTTTTTGTGTGTGTGTTCAATTCTATTTTAAAACGCCTAGTAATCTACGATTTTTTAAAAGGAATAAATTCTAATGTTTAATTGTAGAATAATGACGGCTTAAAAGTATATGCTTTTTTTGCAGAAATTTTTGGACAAAGCCAAATATTACTGATTTATAAAAAGTCGAGAAAAGGATTTTCATATAGGAAGATTCAATAGGAACTGATTATTTTGGTCCATGAAAACTAGGAAGAATGGAATGAGTCTCGGATTCGTACGGAAAAATAAAGTTAGGCCCAGCCCGATACTCCAGCAAAAAAATTAAGGCCGTGCCTAGCCCGGCCCGGCCCGAATACCATTATTGGAAATCGGGCCGGGCTCGGGCTTCGGGCCGAGGCCCGGCCCGTGCAGACCTCTAGTATGATACTCATATTGGAAATTCATAAAAAATTATGTATTTTTTTATAATTGTTTAATTTAATTTGTTAAATTATTTCTTCAATTTCCTTTTGGGAGATCACATGCTCATGTAAACCCATGGACAAGCCACCACTGGTCCTTGAAATTCCTAAAAAGTCCTTGATTTTTATTTATTGAAATGTGTACAAACCCTTTTTATATAGATTTTTAGAGTTTGGATATTTGTTTCAAAATTGCTTGAATAACAATGAATATTATTTTTGTCGTTCATCTTTTGTATATGTGAGTAAATCTGACCATTGCAGAATATTTGGGAAAATTCCATTTCTTGAACCTTATGAAATATCTCTAAGTTTAATAGTTTCGTGTTTTAATAAAAAGTTAAAGAATTTAAAAGATATATATTTTTTAATTTTTAAAAAGTGATAATGTTATAACTTTTGAATACAGTGGCTCATTTATGTTTTGATGTTATATTTTATTATTGTAATTAAAAATATTAACAAGATATATTATAAATTTATAGGCATTAAGTATGATGCAGAAAAAGAAGCAAAAGCAGCAGAAGAGGCTAAACAAGCTGAACTTCAAAGGATAGAAGAAGCTAAAACAAAAGCAGCTGAAAAAAGTATGCTTTATTTATCTTTTTTAATAAATTCAATATTTTCTTATTAAATACACAACTGTGTTTTATTCATATATTCTTTTTTATCCCTAATATATCTTTAAATATTTTTTCAGTCCATGTAATTAAAAAAAGGGGATAGGTTTTTATTGTTTTATATGCTTTAATTATTTTTCCTTTTTTTTTTTTTTTTTTTTTTCTGATATATATACAGTAGACTCCCTCAAATCCGCACAGCTTGGGACCAGAGTTTGTGCGGATTTTAGAATTTTGCAGATTTCTGGTCATTGCTTAGTTTACATTTTTTAAACAATAATTTGAATGTAATTAGTAATGCAATCAAAACTATAATGAATGCTTAATAAAATATTAAAATAATTAATAAACTAAATTGATAAAAATTTAGATAATTTTTTAAATGATAAAAATAATAAAAGAAATTATTAAGTTAATAATAAATTATGTATGGTTAAATGTTCATTATAAAAATTAAACGTATTTTTCCTAAATTATTCAATGAAACCTGCCTCATAAAGATACATTACTAATTCACATCAAAATCATATAATAACATAGTTTTATTCCAGGTTTAGCCAGGCTTAAAAACCAAAAAAGCTTGAATATGTATAAATATATTTGGTAAGAACATTGTGATTATCAATGATATCAGCAATATCTTGAATTTTTTCAGAAATGAATTTATTCTTCTTCGTGTAAAAACATGAATTCAGTAATATTAACAAAAATTACAAATTAAGATATATATATGAATTTGATATAATACTAAAAATGTCAAATTTTGTCCCTATATCTAAACTGAATGTTTCATTGTAATGTTATCAATTGTCATCATTGTCTTTAGCAAAATCAGAAAATTCTGAAAGAGAAATCAAGAACTAACCAAGAAATGTCAACAACAACAACAAAAAAAACCCTTGTGAATGCAAATTGTACATTTATTGCTGCCAATTTACTTACTATGATATCATTAGAATATTTACTGTCCATTCATTGTTGGTATACTTGCTTTGTGAACGATTATCTTCATGGTTTAATATTACTTACTGTTCATGATGAATGAATCCCTTGCGTTTGTTTACTTTATGGAATGAGATATAAAGTTGTAAACCTAATTTCAATCAAAGTTGTTACTGTTCATACAAATATATTCATTTGAATGAAATTAAAAACATTATTATAATGTTGAAAAAATATTTTGGTTTATGTTATTATTCTTACTATTAATTATTTATTTAGAAATTTTTCCATTATAAAGGCCTTGACTTTTTTTTTTAAGCTTGGCACAATTTTGGTTTCATAAAGTAAAATATGTTGCCAGTATGTTTATAAATAGCTATGAAAGCAAACCTGATGAACTTTATTTCCTGTACAACAATACATTTATTATAATAAAAAGTTTAAAAGAACTTGTAGCTATAGTAGAATGTTGAAATAGTACAGTTATTTGCAATTGCAAAAATAAATTTAATGAGGTAATAGGGGACAACTGATAAGTTCCTTCTGAAGAAATGTGATATTTTTAGTTAAAAAAAAAAAAATTCCAACTGTAAATAATTAACGAACTTAATTGTATGGAATCATATTTAATATAACTTGTCTTAAATGTTAGGTATGAATCTTTAAAAAAAATATTATATACTTAGAATTATAAATATAATCTAGATTTAAGTTGCAGTTTTCAGAATGTTAGATACTGTGTGAATTAGATAAAAATTAAATCTTGCAAAATTGACATTGAAGTAACTGATTCTACATGTCTATTTTTTATTTCTATTATCCAATTTAATTTTATGTTGAGCTAATACTTTTTCTATTCATAATTTTTTGTAATATTCAAGGCATTTTTTAAATTATAAACTGTATTATACTATTAATTTATACTGCATTAAATATATATAATTAATATTTATAATTAATACTGCATTAAATTATAAACTGCAATTAACTGCATTATAAAATTGCAGTTTTATGTATTTATTTTTGAAGAAAAAAAATTATAAGCATCTAACATTTTTTTAATAATATTTGAAAACTAATCACACTTTTCAAAGCTAGAATTGCACCAAGGGCCGCTGTAGATAGGAAATCAATAATAATAATTTTTGTATGGACTTAATTTTTTTATGCTCTTCATAAATTGTATGTATCTGATTTGTTTTAGGTGATGTCAAAGAAGAGAAGAAAGATACATTTACAGAAAAACTTGTCACACAAATTATAAAAAATCTTCAAGTAACAATTAAAGATATACATCTTCGCTATGAAGATAACTTTTCAGATCCTAGAAATCCATTTAGTTTAGGTTTCACTTTGCACAATTTGTCATTTCAAACTACAAATGAAAAATGGGTTCCAGCTGTTATTCAAGAAAGTATCAGCGTTATACATAAAGTGAGTTTATAATTTATAGCCATTTCATTTTATTTTTTTTACTTTATATTAATTTTATAATAGTTTATCAGTTGCTTTATATTTTTTGTGATAGGTAAAATCTTCTTTTATTTCAAATTTATCAGTATTTCTATTTATTTAGAATTGATTTCTTACTTTGTTTTGTATGATAAGTACAATTTTATTAATAAACCAAGATTGTGATATTAGCATGTTATGAGGTTTATTTGTAACTGGTGTAAATACTTGTCCTAGGACAGTGAGTAAAGATTGTGCTTTTCATTTACAATTTGGAAAAAAAAAATTTAAAAAAAGTGTAAAATAATTGACATTATTGAAGCTTTTAAATGAGCACATTTCGGCTAATTTATATTCTAATAAACATGCTATTAGCATTATACTTCTAGATAAACTAGGCTTTCAAACTAATATATCATAAAAAAAATTAAGATTTCTTAATAAAGCAAAAATTTAATAAATATGTAATAAAACTGCGTGATTAAAAAATTTCTCTATCTTTGTGTCACATTTCAGTAGAAACAAATTTATGAAAAAATCTTTCCGAAAAAGACTGTTTATTGAAATAAGAGAAAACATTGTTAAAATTTTCTGTATGCCTATTGGTGTTTTTCTTCTGTGCACCTGCAGCTGACAGGCTGATGCTACATGAATAAGTAGGGGTAGAATAGCTTCAGGTAACATCTAGTTCCATGGTTATTATTATTATTATTATTATTTTCAATGAATGACTTACGAAAGGGAATGATTCGCTATACGCTGCAGTTGTTTAAAACTCAATTTTTGAAATCGTTTTTTAACTGTGCAATTCATTGAAATTTTGTTAGTTTTGAATTTCTTATTAAAAACAGAAGAATTTTAGATAGGAAAAGATTTGTGTTTAGGTAGATAAATTTTCTCACGCACATCTCAATGCTTCATCTTATCGGAACTGGTAAGATCAATGGGTTTGATCCCCAGAACTGTTACACTGTATTTTATTATATAGAGATAGTAAAAAAAAATCTTTGTTAAATTTTTATAAGAAGGGTTTTCAAACATTTTATTAAGATATCTTTTGCAATCTCAACACTGGTGAAATATCAATATCTGGGTAATAAAACTAATTCTTAAAATATATTTTTCTTAAAATTAATTTTTTGATGTAAATTCAATTATTTTCTATGCATGCCTTTTTTATGATTCAAATAACAAGCCAATAAACATCATAAAAATGCAGCAAACAAATGACATTCAAAACCTTGATTATGCTTCACAAATTAATTTTAAAATCTGGATTAGATAAAGTGTTTTTTTTTCCCCCTTTTCTTTTCTGTTGTCATATCTTAAAAATAAACAAAACAAAAAATATGTTTGTTTTTTTTTTTTAAATTTCCTATGTGGATTTAATATCAAGCACAAATCAATGTGATAATTTTTCAATTATCGAGACCCATGCCAAATTAATGTAGTGTAACAAAAAAATTTTTGGGCTGCAGAAATTCCAGTCATAAAATTAAGCATGATTAAATAATAATGCTTGTTTTGTTAAATAAAGTTTTTAAAGACTTTTTTATACTTATTATTTACCCACCATACATAGTATGGGATAAATTTTGTAATCATTACCCCCCCCCCCCTAAAAAAAAAAAAAAAAAAAAGATTTACACATTTTAGCCATTGCAAATTCCAAAAAAATATTTTTTGGAAAAAAAAAAAAAAAATCTCTTCATTTGTTTGTGTGTGTCTGTAAAATGTTCTATCTCCTGAACAAATTGATATAGAACCTGAAATTTAGTATGTAATAATGGGAAAAAGCTTATTGAATATCAGTAACCTTGATTATCTGTAAATGTTTTTGTGGACACTTGAAACATCCATTCTGATAAAAGGTACATAAAAATTTTTGAAATTGTTTATTTTTAGGAAAGAATGTAAAAGGCAATAAAAAACATAAATTTTGCATAAAGATTTAAATCAATTGGATAATTAGTTGCCAAGATATTTGTAATCATATTTTCCACATTCTTTGTTTTTCATGGCCCTGTATTTCATTCAGTTTTCCATTCAAAGATGCATTTTAATTGGAAATGATATGTTTAAGCCGATCCAGTAAACTGTTAGTTAATATGATTATCAGTTTTAAGACTTTTTAACGTAATTTAGTAATAGAGTGTTTAGATGTCGTCACTTAACTTTTTAACTTTATCTACCAAACAAATTGAGATAGAGATTTGAAATTAGGTATGAACTTAGAATATAATACAATACTGCAACAATGCCTATTAAATTTCAGTAATATTAGCTAATCAGAATTTTTTTTCCCTTGACATTCAAAATATTTATTCTGATGAAGAATATATAAAAATATAATTATTTTTTGAAGAATTGGGTGTAACATAAATTAATGTAACATAAAATACATTTAAATTTATTTTTGTATTGCAATGCATTTTATAAATAGTTTATACATGAGCTAATTTCATATTTTATATTCTGCACATAGCACATCCATGATTGGTAAGTATTATGGTGCCCCCCCCCCCCCTCACACACACCCTGAACTATTAGTTTTTCTATTATAATTGCATAATTAATGTTGTATAGTTGCCATAATTAAAGGTACTTCCAGCTGTGCTTTTGCAAAACTATGTAATATGATTCAGTTTAGATGTAAATATAAAATTAATGTTGTTTTGAATTGCAGTTAGTTGCATTGGATAGTTTTTCTGTATATTGGAATAGTAGATCTGAGTTATATCATCAAATGGATGCTGAAAAGAGACAAGTAAATATTTATTTTTCTATATTATGTATAATTTAAAGTTTTTTACTTTGTGTTTAAGTGATGTCTTATAAACCATTTGGAGAACGGTTGTTGCTTTCGGTCTAGAGATATCTGAGACATATCTGAATCTTCGTGATGTCTGGATTTTATTAGTTTTCTGATTGGTCCATGTTTAATCTATAGATATGGAATACTTCTGTTGCCATGATGACCAAAAAAAAAAAAAAAAAAGCATTAAAAACTACATAAAAATCAAAAATCAAAATCAGAAACAAATTGAGATACAGCTTTCAAACAAATTGCATTTAAACGCAAATTTTTTTTCTCCTATACAATGGTGTAAAAATTGAAAATGCATGATGTAGTGAAGCGAATCCTCTACTAGGCCACTCAAATTACATTTTGTTGTACACTTTACGAAAAAACTATTCAATATTTTAACTTCAAATTAAACACGAAAATAAATTATAATCTGTAGATTTGCACAATATAATTTTTTTTTTTTTTTTTTTTTTTTTTTTTTTTTACAGTAAAACGTTAAAAAATTTATTATTTTAATTAATTTATTTTACATGCATTTCCAATACGGACGCATTTTAACAAATAAATAAAAAATTAAACGCGTATATTTTCAGAAAAAAATATAAATCATGGAGTAAGTAATTATAGATAGAATCATGATTAATTTAATAAATAAAATATGTTTTCATTATTCAGCAAAATCGTTTGCACAGATGACACTTAAACATTTTAAAAAAATTGTATTGTGGATTTTTTTTTTTTTTTTAAAGTGGCAACAAAAGAATTGTAAACAAATAAAATTAATTGTTAAATTTGTTATATAAATGTAAAATTAAAAGAATTGAAGCGTGAAGTTGTTGCCTCGATTCAAGCTTTTTATAAATGTACTAAAACAAAGTCGCCGATTCAGAAACGACAAATTGACTTTAACCATTTCTTACTTTATCATTTGGATCTAAAGTAATGTTACGTTCTTATTTGTGGACCGAAAAAGGTTTAGTGAACGGGACTTTAGACTTTGTTGCACGTAATAAAGAAAATCACAAGCCACCAGACCAAATATCGCGAATAATCATGGATAAATTTGAATACTGCAATAATTTAACTTATAAGAATTGGTGTGTACTAATTCCCCCAATAATTAAATTCTGGAAAAATGGAAGCATAAATTACTCAAGGAAAGAATTTCTTCTGCATTTAGCTTTTGCTGTTACAATTCATAAATCCCAAGGTTTAACATTAGATGAAGCAGCTGTAGATATTGAGGCTATATAGACACCAGTTGGCTTAAAAACGTATGTAACGTTGTCGAGAGTGAAAATCCTTCAAAATTAAGCATTCAATAGAAATTTTTCTTACGAAAAATTCTACAATATCAAAAATTCTGATACACTAACATGTATAAAAACAAAGAAATTAGAAAAAAAAAAGTTTTACAGTTAAAAATTCATAGTATCAACAAGAGCAGATTTCAAATGTTTTTCCAGAAAATAGGATTTTGATGAAGTAACTTGCTTCAAGCTCTCTTCAAATATATTATTCTGAAATAGCTATCAAAGATTATTTGTTGTTAATTACAAAGATTGGAAACATGCATATTTCAAACAACTTTAAAAAACACCAGTGGTTACTGGAAATTGTAAAAACATCTTTAAAAGAGCTTTTAGTTGAAAATTTAAAAATATTTTGTAAAAGTTTGCTTTGAAAATATTTTATTATACCAGTCTTACATCATATATAAAAAATTAAAATGCACCAAAACATAAAATAACATTTTTGTTTAATAAAGATGCAAAAATAATATTAAAAAATATTTTTACTTTGAAATATCTGTTTTATAAAATAATGCTTTGTGAATCCAAACAAAGCATGGCTTTTGCTAGTTAAATTTAAATTTATAGGGATTTTGTGCAATATTTATAACTCACACAAATATTTTATTTAAAATTGAGTATTTCATATAGTATTTTGTAGATTTATAAAATGTACAAATATGATGTTCTAACAATATAAATATAGAAATATTTCCAAATTAAAAAATTCCCATGCCTTTCCCTTTGTGCCAAGAAAGTTGAAAAGATAGAAAGGTAAAAATCATCCTTTTAAAAATATTTTTGTTTTGTGCAACCAGTGATGGTTTTGAAACAAAATAAAGTAATGTATCTGTAACTCATTCTAAACAGTATTACTACTAATTGACGTATTAAAAGAATTTTATAATAAGTAATTTTAATGGTACTTATAAGTACCGTCGGTAGATAAAGTGTTAATGATGCTATACTGTTACAAATATAATGAAATTTATATGAATTTCTGAGATGCATTTAAACATTTTTTCTGTAGAATATGTTGTGCAATGCATTTGATTATATAACAGTCTATCAGAAAAAAACTGTTTGCAGCATATTTTTCTTACTTATTTCAAACATGATGAAATTATTGTACATTACTGAGGTTTACTGCAAATTGCTTGCTGTGGAATATAATGTGCATTACATTTACTGTTCATTTATAGAGATACATAAAAGGTTTAAGATAAGTATTATGATCCTCAAAGTACCTTTGCTGTTATTGTATGTATTATTAACTAAATTTTTGCATGCTATGTAATGCTCTGAAATTCTATAAATCATATACAGAAATGCCGAGCTGCACAAAATAATTCATAAGTATTACTGTGGATGAGTATGAATTGCTTAAATTTGTTTTGAGTTATGCTCCTTCAAGGTGAGCTGTATTTAGCATACAGGGTTCCTGAAGGTCAGGGAAAGCCTGATAAACAGGAAACAGTCAGAGAATTTGAAATTTAGGCAAAAGTCTAGAAATTTTTTTAAATATTTGAAGTGGTCAGGGAAAAGTCAAAATTTCTTTATTTTTGATTACTGAGATTCTGATGGAAAGTAGTGCATCAAAAATTCCCTGAATTAATTATTCATCCACCGTAAAAATTTTATGTAATCTTTATAACAATAACATAATATGGAAAAAAATTAATAATTGGAAATTCATACAGCATATACTTTTTTTTAACCTTTATCAAGGTTAAAGTTGTTCACTGTGAGAAATTTACAACAATTTACAAGCTGAGTTTTTATCAAGAAAGGTCAGATAATTTTTTTTAACCCTGTTATAGAATAAAAATAATGTAATGTACAGAAATGATTATCTAAGCAAAGAACTCGATACATGGCCACATGTAAATAGTAATTCATGAAAGTGTGGTTTTGCTTTAATTAAAATTTAGCATAGAAATTAGTAACTAACATATATAGTTGTACAAAGGAATTCAAGTATGTTTTGGTGTATTGGCAAATTTTCAACTGTGTTAGGATTCCTCTTACTAAACTAAATTTTAGAATGCTATCTAGAACATATACAAATCTGTAAGTCATATACAAGATTGCAAAAAGGATTGGAATACCCTTCCGGCTATAGTCGGTAAACTTTGCAATCTGGTTTTTAAAGGTGTTATGCATTTTCTAAATTTTTACTTTGGTAGATCTTCTTTACCATGTTTCTTGTTAAACAGCAATATTTTGTTTTAATATTTTAGACATATTGAAAAGTATTAAGTTTATGACACATGATTTTTTTTCTTGCATAGTCATAGAATTCGATTATTGAATACCTTTTGCTTAAGTTGTGTAGTTTTGTTGAGTTTTATATATTAACGATTAGTTTTCTAACTTAAAAGTTATTTTTTTAATTATGTCTTTCTTTCTTTCTTTTTTTTTTTTTTTACTATTATTATTGTGTTTATTTATATTATTTCTGATTTAATGTTAAAAAAACTTCTTCCTAAATGAAAAAAATCATAAATTTTATAAAATACTTTTTTAAGCAAGCTTTTGCCCATGTCATTTGTTCCATTGTTCCATCATCCTGCATTTCATTGTTTGTCATGGGGAAAAAATCCTTTATTAAGATGCACTTTGAACGTTTTAAAAAACTTTTAATTCTATGAAGAGAAACTTTCCTGCAATATCTTGTGATAATGACAAAAAAGTCACCAGGAAAAGATTAAAAAACTCAGTCTACTGTCACAAAAAACTTTTAAGAACTTCTAAAAAAGCAAAAATAAATTGTTGGTTCAAATTTCATTGCAAGATTTTTCCCCCTATTCATAAAGACTCCTAAAAGAAAAATAAATAGTGAATTAAAAACTTACTAATTTATTCCAAATTATTGTGTTGCAAGCACACTTTTTTGATAATGTTAAATGTGTGTAACATAATCCCTAAATACCATAGAATGTGTTCATTAGATTTCAGAGAATTTTTATTGCTTATTCTTTTTTGCTATTCTAAATATACCTTGCTTTACATTGCTAGTCTTGAAACAAATAAGTCATTATTGTATTTCAAATATCAGCATCACACTTTCTTTTATTGTAGTCTAAGATTTATTTTGATTTCAAAATGTACTCTTCCTTTTTTATTTGTCCTTTCACCTCTCCTATCCACATGCACATTTGAAATATAAATAGTAATGAGGGAGAAAAAATAAATTCAATATAATTGCGTAAATAGAGACTATTTTCTATGTTTTGCATCCAGTTTTTAAAAAGTTTTATATCTCTATAGGCAAAAATAATTTATTCCGAATTCTTGTGTTGCAAACATATTTTTTTGCTGATGTTAAATGCATGCAATATAATCCGTAAATACAATAGAATATGTTCATTAGATTTTGGAGAATTTTTATTCCTTATTCTTTTTTGGTATTCTAAATGTACCTTGATTTTCGTCACTAGTCTTGAAACAAATTGCTAATGTAAGTCGAGGTACTACTCACTGTATTATACAATTTTATTCCATAAGTTAAAGTAAGGATGAAGTCATAATTGCATTTCAAATATCGGCACCACACATTTTTTTTTATTGTAGTGTAAGACTTGTTTTGATTTCAATATGTACTCTTCCTTTTTGTCAGCCCTTTCATCTTCTACTACCCATATGCACATAGGGAGCATAAATATTAATAAGGAAAAAGAAAAACTTTTAATATAATTGCATAAACTGAGAGTGTTTTCTCTTTGCATGGCATCCAGTTTTTTTTTTATCTTATTTTATTTTTTTTTATTTTTTTTCTTCCCAGTTTGTGGAAAGTTTTATCTTTCTACAGGAAAAAGTAAATGATATGAAGTATTCAAAATCCTTTCTGTGTATCTTATTTTATTTTAGTGTTTCATTTATATTCTTTTGAAATGACAAAAAAAAAAAAAAAATTGTTGTGTTTGTTTATTAATGAATTTATCATTCATTTACAGTCTGAAATGGAAAAGAGTATAGCCACACCACAATTTAAACCTGAATTTATGAAATATAGTAAGCATTAAAATTATTTTTTTGTGTGTGCTGTTGTTGTTGCTTGTTTTGGTGTCATTTATTATTTTAGCATTTCTTTGTATAATTGCTTTTTAATTTTATTTAATTAATTAATTAATTAATTTATTTATTCATTTTATTTATTTATTTATTTATTTTTGGGAGGGGGGTATTTGTATGTAGATTATCATTTATGTAGAAAAATTAAATAATTTATGATTACTTTGGTAAAAATTATTTTAGTTTCAGTTTGTATATAAAATGAAATCAACTAAAATGTAATCACAGAGTACCAGGGGAAAAAGTCTGTTTTAGACATTTTTCCATCTTAGAAAATACTTCATCTATATTCATTTTATTACATTTTTAAAGCATTTTTAACTTGATTTATGCATGTAAAGAAGGAATTTTGTATTTCATTTTCCAAGTCAAATTGCTAGAAATTGTGTAAAATTTTGTGTTTTCAGTAAAATTGCATAATTTTCAACTTTTCCAAACAAGATTAACTAGATTAACGTTATCTAGATTAACATTAATTAATTTATGATTATAGGTTGTGAAAACAATTTCAGACCTATTAACTGCTCCAAAGAATTGTAATTGCTATGATTTGGATCTATAAACTACTATGCTGTGAAAATCTATCTCAAACTATGATTTAAAACACACACACACACATATATATATATATATATATATGTATATATATATATATATATATATATTCTAGTTGTAACTTTTAATTCATGCAGCCTGTTTTTTAGAAGTTATTCTATTCCATTTTTTTTTTTTTTTTTTTTTAAGTATACGGTTTCAAAAGTTTTAAAGCATTGGTCATTAATCTCAAAATTCAGACATCAAAAAAGTCTGAAAAAGAAAAAAAAAATCTAAGCTGCAAAACAAACTTTTTAACATAAAATCTTCATAATGGATACTAAGCACTAATGGATCGTATGTCTGTAAATATTTATACAGGAATTTCCTTCCTTAAAAACAAGGGTACTATTTTAAGAGTTACTCGGAGAGCATTGTTTGAAATATTGTGCAGAATTGTGTGACTTGCACACCGAAAGGAAGGTCCTGCATAATGAAAAATGCTGTGTAGTATTTCTCCCTACAAATTCTTCCGCACACCAATGATTCTTCTGTGAATATATTTTAAGATTTCTTTGAAGTCCATGAATGTTTTCTTTTATGGAATTTTTCTAAATCATATTTTGAATCAGTTGTGAAAAAAATTAAGAATTTCTTCAAATGATTGTGAAAAAATATCGGGTATTTTGTCAAAGATGTTAGAAACAAATAGTTATTACCTTCAATTGTTCACTGAATAAAATCACTAATTTTGTTAAAAGTTCAGAAAGAAATTGCAAATTTTCTTAAAAAGTTGTGGAAATGAGTAATGAATTTTGTTAATTAGTCATGAAAAGATAGAGAAAATATTACTGATCAGGTGTACAAATGTAATGCAAAATTTGTTGATTTATCACAACAAACAATCCTGAATTTTGTCAAATGACTAAGTAAAAAAAAAAAAAATTGTAGAAGAATTGCAGTAAAAACATGAATTTAGACAAGATATCATAAAAAATGTGATTTTCGTCAAAAGATCGCTGAAATAAAATGCATATATCATCGAAAGATTGCAGAAAAAAAACACAAATTTCAGCAAAGGACTATGTAAAAAATGCAAACTTCATCAAAGGATTGAGGTAAAAAAAAATTGAATTTAATCAAAAGTTTGAGGTAAAAAGGGCAGATTTTAGCAAAGAATCATGATAGAAAAATGTGAATTACATGATTGAGGAAAAAAATTGTAAATATGAAATGATTGAAAAAAAAAATCATGAATTTGGTCAAAATTTACTTCATTGGGCTAAAAAATTGGAACCAGCTTTTTTTTTTTTTATAAATGTAGAGAAAAAGAAGAAGAAAAAATTCTGCAAAATGAGAAGCTCTACAAATCATATAACAGTATAATTTTCAGAGGAAAAAATTTACTGCTTTAAGTTGAAAGAAAATCTTATTCCTTTTATGAATGTCAAAAAATAGCTGCAAAACTTGAAAAAACAACCAACCAACCTTTAGATTAATTTGGTTTAGAATGCTAGGACTTCTCATTTTCAAAAATTGGTAGGTCTGCAATTTAGAAAAATTAAATATATACTTTAAATATTTTTTTTTCTTTTCTATTGACATTTTTTAAAGACACTAAACATTGTTTTTTATTATTTAATATTACAGGACTCAGTCATAAATATTTGTTACAATAAAGTAACATTTTCAGTACTATAAAATTACTTTTTTTTTTTTCTTTTCTGTTGTCATATTTTAAAAAGAAGCAGAACAAAAATGAAATTTCTTAAATAAATTTGCTTTGCACTTTTTATCAAGCAATAAGTAAACACAGTGAATTTTTCATGATTGGGAACTTCACCAAACTCACATATTGTAATGGACATGTTTAAAAAAAATTTTGAATTACAATCAAGAAATTAAATGTATTTCTTAATTTTATTTTCAGTTATTATCTATGAAAAACATTAAAATCAACAGTAGATAAATGAACCAATAATTATAATACAAAAATGTCAATTGATACAATGTAGAATGCATAATCTGAAAAGATAAATAAATATCTTAGGATTAAAAATCTACAAGCATAATGCAAAAATATTACAAGAAGAAAATGAAAGCCCGTTATGAAGGACTATATTCCACAATACAAGTAATTTACAATTGGTTTCTGTTTGAGTAAAGCAAGTCCTGAAGCATAAATAACTTTACTCAAATTACCTTAAATAAAATTAGAAAAAAATAACAAATACTCTGTAAAATTGTATCACTAGACTATGAAGTCTATTTCGCTAAGAAATTTTCAAACTGTGACCCCATTCTTTGAAGTCAGAAAACTTTGATCAGCAGGTAGATGCTTTACCACAAAGCCATCTAACTCTTTAAGCAAAAAAGTCTTAAATTAAAATTCTGTTTTTAACTCTAAATTGCAAAAATGATTGAATATTGTTACATTAATTCATTTAATTAAAATAATATAAAACTTTTTAAAATTTTATGATTTGTGATGTGATCCGAGGTGTTCAGTTATAAGCAGTGGTGTAGTCGTAAAAAAAGCAGTGGATATATGCTCTAAGCAGAGAGTATACGCTCAAGGCAGATGATATACCCTAAAGCGTATATCCTATAGAGAAACAGAGGGTATACGGTGCTCCTTAAAAAATCCAGAAGGTATACAGTATGTACCCCCATACAACCTCCACTACATCCCTGGTTATAAGTATCATAGAAGATTTTAAATCTCTAATTTACAAATTTTCTGAGAACAAACTCTGTGGTGGTTAGATAAATGACACTAATAGGGTTTCATTAAATAAACAAAACCCTAAAAATACCACTATGAATAATATACTTTGCAGCTATCAATTGCAGAAAAAAAAATAGTATTTCATCAATGGATCTCATATAATATTAGTATTGGCATTTGTTAGCAAAAGGGATACTAAAAACATCTTACACTAAATTTCTGATTAATGCACTGAAATAAAAGTTTTGTGTAAAACTTTGCAATGTGCTGCTATCTACACTTTAAACTTCAATTGTATAAAAATAACAAGAAAATAATAAAGGTTAAGAAATAATTAATCAACTATGTCTAAAGATGTATGATAACTTTTAAATTGCATTATAACATTTCAATACTAACATGACAAATAAAAATGTTAAAGAGTAAACTATGATAGAAATTAATAGATGTATTCTAAATATTATTAGATTTTAAAGATTTTTTAAATTTAATGTTATGCACTGTTGTGATAGATTAAAACAGAATACTGAAATAATATATATGAGGATGTGAATTTCAAAACTCGCCATATTCAAACAGTAAAGAAACATGAGAAAAAATTGTTTATAATTGAATTGCAGGATTTCTCAAGGTTGTGCATCTGTCAGTGATGAATCTCATGAAGGGTGACCAAAATTGGTAGTGATTCCAAACAATACTATAAGATAACTGAAGAATATCAGCATGTCTTATATCGTGAGATAGAAACATTCCTTGGCATATCACAGATTGCAATACATTTGATTTTGCATAAACATTTTACTTTTAAAAAGATTTGTTCCAGATGGTTTCCACACAATATTACAGAAGCTCAAAAAGAGGTAAACTGAGCAAACTGAGGTAAGGAAATACTTAAAAAATTCAAATTTGGAGCAGCAAAATCTATATAGGTGACAAATTTTGGATGAGCTGGAAAGTAATAGCAATCCACTGTTTTGCTATTGGTGTTTCCATATGAACCGAATCCTATGAAAAGTATTCAGTCACAAAGCACTTCCAAGAAAATGATTGCTTATTTCTTTGACCTTATAGGACATATCACAACCATTCCTTTAAAAGATCAAAAAACTGTTAATGCTAATTGGTATGCAGAAATTTGTTTACCAAAAGTTATCAACGAAATCAGGAAAAACAATAAAAACACTGCATAATTCTTCATCACAACAATTCTAGCTTCTACATAGCATATGAAACAATTGATTATTTGAAAGATAAAAATATCAAATTAATGTCTCATTACCCATATTATCCTGATTTGTTGCCTAATGACTTTTTCTTGTTCCCTTAAGTCAAACAAAAAATGTTGCTTAATGACTTTTACTTGTTTCCTTAAGTCAAACAAAAAACGCATGAGCAGTGATTTTTGTCACCTCCAGAAATTGTTGATGCTTTCCAAAACTGTGTTTCTGAGATATCAACTTCAGAATATAAAAACTGTTTTAAGAATTGATTTGAATGGATGGAAAAGCATATAAATCTTAAAGGCAAACATTTTGAAAAGCAATAAAGTAATTTGTTCCCCCAAAAAAATTCTTTTCTTCTACTTTTTGTAAAAGGCAACTCTTGTATTAATAAAATACCAAATGAAGAAAATAATTTATTAAAATGTATCTCTTAAAAATAAAGAAGCATTTAAAATTTCTTCAGCATTCTTTCAGTGCTAATTCTTTATTTTATTTATATATTTATTTATAAGTTTTAGTGCCGAAATATTAAAACAATTTCATATGTTCTTTTTCAGTGTTAGGACCCATTAATTCTACAGCTAAGCTGATATTAAATCCAAAACCTGAAGCACAAAGTTTTAAAAATCCAAAAGTATGGCTAGATGTAGTGATGGATGAAATTGTAGTTGGTCTTTCCAGATTACAGGTAATTAATACAATGTATAAAACTGTTTCCTAAACTGTGGTTTAGGTCATTTAGGATCACTTGTTCTTGATATCGCCTTATGATATTTTGTAATTTTCCATTAAAGGCAGGAAAATAATCTTCAAATCAATTGTGTATTGCATACTTTACACCATTAAAAAAATTATTTGTGAAATAATAAAGACTGTTTACTTTTCATCTTCTTTAAATTTGCTGAAAGTTTAAAATCATTAAATTTTAAATTATTTAGCAATTACTTTATTTATATATATATATATATATAGATTCTGCATATGTGCATTGATAAAAATACTCAAGATCGTGTAAATTAACTTTTTTTCAAAATATGTATAAAAATTACTCTTAAAAAATTTAAAAGTGTTACATTTCAGCTATAAGTTAATGAATTAGCTTATATCTCCTGTCTTTCTCAGTACAAAAAACTTAACAATGTCAGTATTAATTTCTCCCACCAATCTATAAAGCTTGTATGGATGAGGTGATAGCGAATTTTGATTGAATTTCTTTAACAGGGAGCTGCTGTAAATTTACAGTGAAATAGTGTTTCTTTTGTATGTTGTTATAAAAAGTTTCAGTGGTGTTGCTGAACATTTTCAGAATTTAAATTGCAACTGACATTTTACTCCTCACTCATTACTCTACTCTCTACTTTTTAATCCTAACTCATAAAAGTTGTCCCCGCTTGATAAAAGATTATCTAGTCTGAAACATACCTGCAGTTTGAATGTTTTTGCTACAGTAGTTTTGACAGGGTTATCCACAAGATCTTCGTTCTGTTTCAATTTGCTGATGGTCTCCTATTGGAATTTTGTGAAAAAATTATTCACGGAAATGTATGACCCGTACTATTCTGTTTAAGCACCTGGAGTTTCAAAATAATTCTTCTTGTATTTTTTTAGAAATTTAACAAAACGTCTAAAATCACAACTGGCTGGTCACCTTTGGCCATATAGTGTATATATATATATATATATATATATATATATGTATATATATATATAAATTGCGAAACAATATTTATTGACAAAAAATTATTTAACAGAAATATTTGGAAATTGCTAACTATGGTAGACTTATCAGACCACAAATACTATAGAACTACAAATAAAGTGTGTGGTTTCATCTTTGCATTAGCCACGAAAAGCAAAATAATACGAATTAGGGGTAACCAACACACATAAAACCAAAATAAAATGGAGAAAAGCATTAAAAATAAATCATAGTAGCATTATTAAAATCGATAGAAAAGGAAAAAACATGTACCAAACACTATATATATATATATATATATATATATATATATATATATATATATATATATATATATATATATATATATATATATACAGTAGACTCCCTCAAATCCGCACAGCTTGGGACCAGATGTTTTGTAGATTTTAGAATTTTATAGATTTCTGGTCATTGCTTTGTTTACGTTTTTTAAAAAATAATTTGAATGTAATTAATAATGAAATCAAAAATATAATGAATGCATACAATATGCTAAAATATTAAAAAAGTAATAAACTAAAATAATAAAAATTTAGATATTTTTTAAAAATGATTAAAATACTAAAAGGAAAGGTAAAGTTAATAATCAATTATGTACAATTAAATATTCATTATAAAAGGGGAAATGTGTTTTTCCTAAATTATTCAATGAAACTTGTCTCATAAAGGTACATTACTAATTCACATCAGGATCATAAAATAATGAAACTTTATTTCAAGTTTAGCCAGACTTAATAACTAAAAAAGCTTGATTAATACATAAATATATTTGGTAAGATTGTGATTAACAGTGATATTAGCAATATCTTTATTTTTTCAGAAATAAATTATTCTTTCTTCATGAAAAAACATGAATTCAATAACCTTAACAAAAATTATAAATTAAAAAATGTATGGAATTGATATAAAACTGAAAAAATCAATTTTTGCACCTACATCTGAACTGAATGTTTCATTGTTTACATCCGTAAAATATGTGCGGAATTTAGAGAGTTGCTGATTTTAGGAGTGCGGATTTGAGGGAGTCTACTGTATATATATTAGTATGAGCATATAGGTATAAAATAGGTATGAGCATATAGGTTTGTACTTAAATTGCTGCTACTATACTAATTTTGTTTTCTTCAAAATTAGTAATATTTCTTTTCTTACACAGTAAGTAGTTAGTGCAATACATAATATCAATATTTACTCATTGATGTATGGTGATATTAAATTTTTGATATCATCCAGCCCTTTTGTTTGACGACAGTTTTTATATAGAAAATGGTTGACAGGATAATAGACATGTACTAAATGTACCTATAATTTAGTTAGATTGATTGTCACAACTTATCCTCAGGTAAGAGCTAGTTTTAAATAATTGAAAATCCTTATTGAAGATATCATTTTTGTGCCACAATTGTATTTTATGTCACTCAGATAGTAAAATAATTTAAGCAAACTTTCAGTTTGTTGTCTCGTTGTTATCTAAACTTAATATATTCTAAATTAAAAGTAAATAATTAGTGTAAATGAAAATCCTTATTCAAGATATCATTTTTGTACCACAATTGTACTTTATGTCACTCAGGTAGTGATATAATTTAAGCAAACTTTCAGTTTGTTGTCTCATTGTTATCTAAACTTGATATATTGTAAATTAAAAGTAAATAATTATTGTGAATAATTATTGTACAGTAGAGCACCACAAATCTGCCGACCTAAAATCCGCTCAGGCTTGCAGATGTAAACATCTTTCTTCCATGGTGCTAAAAGAACGAAGTTGAAAAAAATGATGATGTTTTTCCAAAGCGAATGAGCAATTCAGAACATTTTCATTAATGACGGAAACCAGACAGATTTTCCACTGATTAGCGAAATCAGTTTGACAAATCAGAAACCTGCATTTTTGGGCAATTTTCACTGTTTGTGAAAATGCAGCCTTCTGATTAGTCATCTTCTTTCGTTAATGGGCAAAAAGTCTACTTGGATCTTGGTGTATTTTTGCAAAGAATGCAGCAAAAGTTGGGGCTGAAGTGAAGAGAAAAACATTAGATGCACACAAGCATTTCTGTTCTGTTTTCATCACGTAGAAGATCCTCTATTTTATTCATTATTTAAGCTATTGTACGATAATTTTTTTTCCTATGAAGTATCTAAAATATGGAAAAGCAAAAACAATTTCTTAAAATAACAAAATTGTGTTACTGAATAGGAATTAATGACTATAACTTGCAAAAAAACTTAAATTAGAACATTCTAAAGTTTTGAAACAGACAACTATTGATCAAATGTTTTCAAAGCTCAAAAAATAAATTGTTCTGTTTATATTGTTTTCAAATTTTCTTTTTCATTCATAATAAAATAACTTAAAAATCTAATATTTTATTGCTACTGATGTTTTTATTTATCTATTTATTTTTAATCTTTATTATTATTATATATTTCAATGGCCTAAAATCCGCAAAATCCTGAAATCTGCACAACGTCCTCTCCCAAACAGTGTGGATTTCTGGCCCTCTACTGTAATTGAAAATCTTTATTAAAGATAGCATTTTTGTGCCACAATTGTACTTTATGTCACTCAGATAGTAATATAATTTAAGCAAATTTTCATTTTGTTGTTTCATTGTTATCTAAACTTGATATATTGTAAATTAAAAGTACCTACATTATAAAATTTATAATTTAATATGTATATAAATATACATTAAATTTTAACTTTTTATTTGTTTTGATACACTGTTTTATTTCTAAATACAAATATTTCTCATAGTGTTAACTTTATATTTTGAAAAATTGGGCTGAAGTAATTGTAAGCCATGATAAAAATATTCTTACTGTATGTTTTTTTTTTATCTTTGTTTTAAATAAATTTATAATTTGTAGCTCTTAATTCATCTCCTAAATTATGAGTGTGGCTCTGTATGCGTTTTTTTTTCAATCATAATTGCCTCTGTTTGATTATTATTGTTTTATTTTCAGTATCAAGATTTAATAAAACTCTTAGAATCTCTTGATCGAATGACAGTGGCTTCCCTATACAGAAAATATAGACCAGATGTTCCTAAACTTGGATATGCTAAAGAATGGTATGTAATTTTCAAATATTTGAGTAAGGTAATGTGACTAAGATTTCTTAAAAATCTTCTGTATTAATAATGAATTGATATAATTACTGTTGATTCTTATAACTAAAAATCAACATTTAATTTGAACTTTTGTGGGTTTTTTTTTTCCTCTTATAAAGTTGGTAAATTTTTAATCAAAAAAAAAACAAAAAAAAAAAACAATGATAGTTTTTTTTTTTTTTTAAACCCTGGTTTAACTTTATCTATGAAGAAAAAGAATTGCAGTTAGATGGCGCTACGCGCTATGCAATTTTCTTAACTTCCACTTCCACTTTTAGAACACTCTGAAGTTTGTAAACAGAGTGTAGCCGATTTTTCATTTTGATTTCGAGAAAAGATGTGACAATTAATTTGAGAATTGATATGTAATGGAGCATTGTGTCTCCAGATGATTTAAACTTGTGTAAATATGTACAAAGAACTGTAAATACTTATTTTTATCTCATTAAATAATTAGTTAAAGAAATGTTCGAAGAAGATATTTTCAATTTCGATTTTCACCTATGATACGCATTGTGGATTTTTACGATAGATTATTCCTTTGAATTCAGAATGCTTTTTTAGATTTTATGATTACATATTTACATATGATTTACTCGACCTTGATTTTCGAATGAGAAACCGTGATTTGAAGATATGATATATTTTTTTTACAATGGTGCATATAGAGGCCGGGAACGAAATTGAAATATGATAAATACAGAAGATTATTATTGATTGCGAAGATTTTTAAAGGTAGTGTTTCTGAAGATTTTTAAAGGTAAGAATTTTATAATTTTATTTTGATGTGTTAATTATGGCTGACCTAGAAAAGCTAAAGAAAATTAGAACAATTTTAAGAAGTTCTGTTACGAAACTAATAAATAATATAGAGACTATATTAAAAAATGATACCGTTAATATTGATTCTCTTGAAGAATCTGTTAATCTATTAAAGGTTAAATCACGTAATTTAGATGAAATAAATGAAAAAATAGAACCACTTTTGAATTTAGGCGAATATGAGAATGAAATGAATACAGTATATGACTATGCAGACAAAATATCCTTAACGAATTTTCGCGCCGAAAAGAAACTTAAAGAAAATAAAAATATTATTCCCTTGAACAATAATTCGGTTAATGATTCTACCCCCAATAATGAAAATAAATGTGTGAAACTTCCAAAATTGAATATACAGAAATTTTATGGCGATTGCACGCAATTCACCAACTTTTGGAATACTTTTAAAGTATCGATAAATGATAATAATTCACTGACAAAAATTGAAAAATACAATTATTTGCGAAGTTACTTAGGTTCATCTGCTTTAAACGCCATAGAAGGCTTAGAAGTTTCGGAATCAAATTATGATGTAGCACTTAAAATTCTTGAAAGTACGTTTGGGAATACAGAGATGATAATCAATCATCATTTAAATAAATTGTTAAATTTATCTCCGGTTTATAAATCTAGTGATACTTCAAAATTACAGAAACTTCATGATGATATTGAAATTAATGTAAGATCATTGACCACTTTGGGACTCGAACCACAGGCTTACAGCTCTATGCTTTTAGCCGTAGTTTTGAAATTGCTACCATCAGATTTAAATTTGGAATTTAACAAGCAAAACATTAAATCTTCATGCAACCCTGATATAAACAAATTACTAAATTTCTTGTAAACCGAAATTAAAAGTCGCGAATTAGCTTTTTCGTTTTCAAAATCAAATAGATTAGAAGTAAACAAACAAAAATTTACGAAATCTCCTAAAAGAGAATTAAACTTTCCATCCGCGCATGAATTAATGACTACAGTTTCAGACAAAAAGAACACAGAGAAACAAAGTTGCATCTTTTGTAAAAGTAATCATTTGTCAGAAATATGCAATGTTTTTGATCTTGATAAAAAGAAAAATATTTTGAAATCGCAAGGTAGATGTTACCTCTGCCTTTTGCAAAAACACCGGATCAAGGACTGTGTTTCTAAGATACAATGTACGACATGTCAGGGTAGACATAACAGAGCTATTTGTAAACAATCTAATTCACCAAATAAAACAAGTTGTATAGATAAAAATTTGGAAACAGTGAATGCACAAAATGAAACAACTAATGAAATTATTTCGGCTATTTCGTGTATTGGAAAAAACCGAATTTTCTTGCAAACTTGCTGTGCGAAAGTAAAAAATAAAAATAAAGAAGTTTCTGTTCGATTATTATTGGATACTGTTGCTATGCGAACCTTTTTAACTCGAGAAATTGCTGATAAATTACAACTTAAAATATTGAGAAAGGAAAAATTATCGGTATTCACATTCGGAAGTAAAATCCCAATTGAGAAAAATTATGATGTTGTTAAACTTAAATTAGAAAATAAACATTTTTCGAAGTCTAATTTAGAAATAGAAGCATTGGTAACAGACGAAATATCTGGATCTGATATCCCTCCCCCAGAAGTAAAAGAATTTGGTGAAATGAGTATTTTGCAGAATTTAACCCTTGCTGACTCACCACAATGTCAAGACCCTATTTCCCTTCTAATAGGAGTCGATTACTATTATGATATAGTAACAGGTAACATAAAACATTTAAACAAAAATCTTGTTGCTGTTGAAACAATCTTTGGCTGGTGCCTCTAAGGTAGAAAAAGCAAAAACCAATCTTCATTGATTTTAAACGTAATTATTGAAGAACACTTAATTTCTGATCAAATAAAAAAATTTTGGGATCTTGAAACTTCAGGACTTATTAATATTAAACAAGATTCTGACCCTTTTGAAAATGAAATAATGAAAAATTTTGAACGCAATATTAAATATGAAAACAAAAGACATAAAGTTAAATTGCCCTGGAAACTGGAGAAAGGGCGTCTGGATGATAACAGAAAAATTGCAGAATCTCGATTAATTAAATTAGAAGTTAAATTAGAGAGTTAAATTAGAAGTTAGTTAAATTAAATAGAAGATTTGTTAGAAATCCCCAGTTGTTTTTTGAATATAAAGATGTATTAAATGATTATTTAAAACAGGGAATCGTAGAATTAGTTCCTAATTCAGAAGATAAGGGGCATGTTGAATTTTATTTACCTCACAGAGAAGTGATTAGAAGAGACCGCGTAACAAGTAAATTAAGGATTGTGTTTGATGCATCAGCTCATGATTTAAATTCACAATCTCTCAATAACTGTCTTCACCCAGGTCCTAATTTGTACCCAGAAATCTTTGATATTTTGTTATGATTTCGATTAAATCCAATTGCCTTTACAACTGATATAAAACAAGCGTTTTTGCAGATATTAGTAGATGAAGAAGACAGAGACGTATCTCGATTTTTGTTTTCAGAAGACCCTTTTGATGAATCTAACCTTACTCAAATATATAGATTTACTAGAGTTTTATTTGGGGTAAATTGTAGTCCATTTTTGTTAGCAGCCACAATAAAACACCAGAGAAATATATCAATTTAAAGAAATATATCAAAAAATATCCAGAAACTGTCGAGTTTTTAAATGAAAACATTTATGTAGATGATGTAATTGGAAGTCAATCTTCTGTCGAGCAAGCTTTATCCACTACATTAGAGTCTATAGCTATTTTTAAAGAAGCTAGTATGACATTACATAAGTGGCACACTAATTCAAAATCCTTAAAAGAATTGTGGAAAAATAACGATGTAATTTCCAGTGATAATTTGGAAACATCTGAAACAGAAAATGTTCCTTACAAAGTTTTAAGAATAGCGTGGAACGGTCTAAACGATTTTTTGTATTTTGACACTCGTGAATTAGCAGCGTTTGCTTCTAAAAGAATTGACACAAAGAGGTATATTTTGCAAGTTTTGGGTCGAGTGTTTGATCCTATTGGATTTTTAGGACCCTTCACATTAAGAATAAAATGTTTGCTGCAAAAAATTTGGTCATTCGGCATAGATTGGGATGAGGCCATCCCAAAAGATTTAATCTCTCTTTGGAAAGACTGGTGTAGTGAAATTCCTCAAATATCTGAATTGTCTATTCCTCGACATTATTTTTTCGAAATTCCAAACGAGAAATTTGCCAATTTGCAGTTGCATTTATTTTCCGATGCAAGTACAATAGCCTTTGGCACAATTGCCTATTTACGTGTATTGACCTCTGAAAAAGACATTCGAACAGTTTTCATAGCTTCTAAAAACAGAGTGGCTCCTTTAAAAACTCTCACTTTACCAAGACTGGAATTGATGGCTGCATTATGTTCAGCTAAATTAAGCTGCAGCATTTTGAAGGCGCTACATCTAAAAATTCCATGCATTTATTGGACGGACTCAAAAATTACATACTTTTGGATTAAAGGATTACCTGAAAAATTCAAACCATTTGTGCGGAATCGTGTTGAAGAAATTCGTAAGCTGACATCCCCTTCTGATTGGCATCATTGCCCAGGGGCAGACAATCCCGCAGACCTTGTCTCAAGAGGAGCAAAAGTCTCCAAATTCATCAATAATCCTACTTGGTAACTTGGGCCAAAATGGCTTAGTTTACCCCCTGAATTTTGGCCAAAATCTGAAGATAAAGAAATAATTGATGAAGATGAATTAGAATACAGGAAAAAACCCAATGACATATTGCAGTGCGAGTGTATAACTGAAGAAATTAAAAATCCTATCTGTATAGAAAAATTTAGCAATTTGGAAAAAGTAATAAGAACAACTGCTTGGGTAAAAAGATTTGTAATAAAGCTGAAAAAATCTACTGCAATTAGCGGTCCACTAACAACTGAAGAATTACTAGAAGCTGAAAAATACTTAATACGAAGTGAACAGAAGCAATTTTTTAAAGAAGAATTTGAGTCTCTTAGAAATAATAATTCAGTAGAAAAGAATTCACCCCTATTCAACTTTGTTCCATTTATAGATGAATCAGAAATCATATGTTTAGGAGGAAGACTAGAATTTGGTGATCTTCCAACAGAAGAAAAACATCCAATCATTTTACCTAGACATTCCTGGTTAACGACGCTGATTGTACGTCAAGATCATGAAAAGATGATGCATGCAGGAATTGCTCACACTTTGACAAAAATTAGATCTCGATATTGGATTCCGAAAGGAAGACAGTTAGTGAAAAGTCTCATTAAAAAGTGCCTCATTTGTCAAAAATATCTTTGTAAACCTGCAGACCAAATCACAGCCCCTCTACCTAAAGATAGAGTGAATGAAGCTCCCCCATTTTCAATTTGTGGTTTAGATTTTGCGGGAGCTATTTACATGAAAAACTTCGGTGAAATTAAGAAATCTTACATTGTCTTATTCACTTGCGGAGTTACCAGAGCTTTGCATCTAGAACTTGTTACCGACATGACTACAGATTCTTTCCTCCTTGCTTTTAGACGATTCTTAGCTCGAAGAGGAAATTGTAAAGTCATTTATTCAGATAACGCGAAGACATTTAAAAAAGCTAAACAAGAAGTCGATAATTTATACGACGTCATTTCCAACAATCTCTTTTTGAAATTTCTTGCAAGAGAAAGAATCGTTTGGAAAAATATCATTGAAAGAGCTGCATGGTGGGGAGGCTTCTACGAAAGACTTGTGAAATCAGTCAAGGAGTGTCTACGAAAGATTAGTGGAAAAGCTCTATTGAGCTATGAAGAAATGTCGACACTACTGGTTGAAGTAGTAGCTATCCTCAACTTGCGTCCTTTGACATATGTGTATAACGAATATGATGAACCTCATCCTCTCACTCCAATGGATTTTTTGAATTTTGGTAAAGAACTTTCACTTTCTATTAACTTTTTCGATGTAATTGAAAATGGTTCAAAAAGATCGGCACTTCTCAAAAGAAAAAGATACCAATCATTACTACTAAAACAACTTTGGTCGAAGTGGAAAAAACAATATCTTCTAGATATAAGAACATTCCGTTCATCGAAAAATCCCAATTCACATACACCACTAAAAGTGGGTGATGTTGTCTTGATCGAAGGCGATATAAAAAATAAACTTCTCTGGAAACTTGGCAGAATTCAGAGAGCGATTCCAGGTAGAGACAACAACATTCGCTCATATGAAATAAAGACAGCCAATGGAGTGCTGAAAAGATCTGTCCAACATTTATATCCCTTAGAAATTATAGACTGATGAACATTAATAGACTTTCTTTCTTTTTTTATCTCTTTTAGAACTCTAAAAGTTTTCTTTCTTTTTAGTTATTCTGTTTACTTTGAATGCAGTATTATTTGAAGCTTAGCATAAGTAAGTATATTAACTGTTTGAAAAAAAATTGTCATTTTTTATTGTGTTAATTGCAGGTAATATTTTTCATTTATTATATTGTTTGAATTTTATACTTTTTTGTTTATAATTAATTGATTTTGTTAGATTACTTTGTTTAGAATTAATTGATATTTTGAATTTGAAATTGATATTTGTATTTGAAACTGATATTTGTATTTGATTTTTGAAATTGTATCAGATTACTGAACCACTGATATGAAAATTTTATTAGATTATTGAAAATACTGATATGAAATTTTTTTATTTTCATAATAGAATTTATTGATGAACTCTGTATGAGTTCAGGTGGGGAGTGTGAAGAAAAAGAATTGCAGTTAGATGGCGCTACGCTCTATGCAATTTTCTTAACTTCCACTTCCACTGTTAGAACACTCTGAAGTTTGTAAACAGAGTGTAGCCGATTTTTCGTTTTGATTCGAATGTTTTGATTTCGAGAAAAGATGTGACAATTAATTTGAGAATTGATATGTAATGGAGCATTGTGTCTCCAGATGATTTAAACTTGTGTAAATATGTACAAAGAACTGTAAATACTTATTTTTATCTCATTAAATAATTAGTTAAAGAAACGTTCGAAGAAGATATTTTCAATTTCGATTTTCACCTATGATACGCATTGTGGATTTTTATGATAGATTATTCCTTTGAATTCAGAATGCTTTTTTAGATTTTATGATTACATATTTACGTATGATTTACTCAACCTTGATTTTCGAATGAGAAACCGTGATTTGAAGATATGATATATTTTTTTTACAATCTGTAATTTTTGTTTTCTTGAGACTTTTAAAATGTACATTTATAGCAGTTACTTTCTCTTAGTAGATGCTACACTATGAAATATTGACATGGTTTCGGAAATAAGATTGAGAATGAGATTTAATTAGAAAAGATGTTCAACATATTTTGTTGCTACATGTCTATTTACAAGTTGTACATACTATTTACAACATTTAATAATCATGTAAAAAACTGGTGGAACCAGAGAGCAGGGTAGAGCTTGATCTAAAAAACATTACAGTAAAAATTAGCAAATATTTTTAATCTAAAAGAGTAATAGAAAAGAAATGGAATCAGATTTTTTGCAAAGCCTATGAAATTACCCAAATTTTTGTTAACTGAAAATGTGGATTGAGCTTTACTGGTTTCTTAAAATTGGTCAGCAAAAAAGAGGCATTTTTAAGAGCTCCATATCCCTATCATCCATAACCAGTTTAAAAATTTGTGTTTGTAACTATAAATTATAGGCTGATGTAATAAAGAACGAGAATATGAACGGTCCATTAAGTACAAAGTATGAACCATTCCAGGGGTTTTTGATAAGTGAAAGATCAAAGCTCTAGATAAACCCATAACCTTAAACATATATGATTAAACCATATACTATATATTTGTGTTCAGAAATATTTATCTAAATCAGTTCTCAACAACCTGGCTACGTTAATGATGTACTTTAATTATTACTTCATGGTTTATTTTCATTTATCCTTGTCGAACTTATCTGATTTGAGAAATATAACTACACATTCTATTAACTACTTTGCCTAGTAACCATTTCGAGTGAATAATAGTATGATTCTGAGTATAAGGCACCAATAAAGCTCAGTCCATATTTCGGCTAAGAAAAAATTGGGTAATTTCATGAGCTTTACAGAAAATCTGGTTCCATTTCTTTTCTATGCACTTTTTTAGATCTAGAAGCTCTAGTTTTCTCTCTGGTTCCACCAGTTTTTTACATGATTTCACAACATTTTCAGATCCTTTCAGAAGCTTGATTAATCAACTTCAACTAACAAATCTAAACTAATAATTAGTATTAGTTTAAACTTATTAGGAGACATATTACTTTGGCAAAATGTCGAAAATAACACAAATTTGGTGAGTAATTTTGGTATACACATAAACACACACAGAACTAGAACTTTAAAAAAATTGTATTATTAACAAATAAATAAATTTTTTATGGATTTTTTGGGGCCAATTATAAAGTATGAAATTCAATAATTGTGAACATCAAATAATTTTTATAGTTTATGAATAATAAAAGTAACAATAATAGAAAAACTTTTCCTGACTTATGTTGTTTTAGCAAGAAATGAAGTTAGGTAGAGTTTAATTTGTATAAAAGAGTCATATTAAACATATTTTTAATCAGATTAATCAAGAGAGCACTTATACAGGAATATTTTTATGTTTATATATAATTTTGGTGCATAATTATATTTTTCATTACTCTCAATTGGATTATTTTCAACATTGGCAGTTAGTTGGCCAGCTAAATTGTGTGTTCTGATAAAATGACATATGCTTTTCCAGAATGTTATCCTGAACTATTGATACTTTCGATGCATAGGCTTTGGCTGATGGAAAGGGCACATGGGTTGAAAGTTCTTTTATCAAGATAAATGAATCTTTAGCGGATCCATTAATAAATTCCTCAGCTATGATAACGCCTTTTTATATTCAAATCGTTGTGAAATGTCTTGTATAGATGCTTAATATGTGGTCCAATATTATTTTAAATATAATGCAACAACATAAAATAAATCTTATTTTTTTCCCATGGTAGCAATCCCTTCTTCATATTTGTAAAATATTGATTTTCCTTTTATAAAATGTTTTATACCAAAATAATGAGTCTATAATTGTTGTAAATAAAAATTGTTTCGTATTAGTATGTGTGGTAATAGTAGATTTTGCTTAAAATTGAATTTTATGGCTGCATTGTCATCATTGCATGCAAAAACCACTCACGTTCTTGACTGATGTCATTCAAGCAATGAATGAAAAATAGAAAGTATTATTTGAAGAGGAAGAAATCTGCTGACTTTTGTGGTCTTATTTGAATCATGATTGAACTTTTAAGGAAACAACGCCACAAAGAAAATTTATTCTGAAAAATCTTGACTTACGTTGATTTTGAAATGACAGATTCGTTTTTATCACCAAATTACCTTTATAACAGTTATTAATGTGTTGTTCAGTAATATTCATCTATTATGTGCTTTTAAGAAAGTAAATATCAGTTATGTGTTATTTAAAAAATGAATTACATGGGTCTTTATCATTAAGAGTTGTGTGAAATAACTGTTCTTAAATAAAGTGCTTAAATAAATAAATTACTTAAATGAATAACTTAAATAAAGTGCTATTTTGCACTTTACAATTTTCAAAAGTTGGCAGGTATGCAAATTAGACAAAACTTTCATAAAGTCTTTAATTCTAAAGTGTTTTGATTGTATTAAATTAAGTTCATATAAGTGCATTTGAGATCTGCATAGTTTATTCTTTTCTTTATTGAAATATTTGTTGCAGAAAAAAAAATTATTTATATATTTATTTATTTTTTAGGTGGAATTTTGCTATTACTGCTGTTCTAGAAGAAGATGTTCGAAGGAAACGTCGAAATTGGTCATGGGACCATATGAAACAGCACATAGATTGTTGTAAGCATTATAGAGAGATATATGTGGTAAAGTTATTGGGGAAAAAACTTACTAATGAAATGACATCTGAATTAAATGTAAGTGATTTTTAAAAAAAATACTTTTTAATCATTATTATTATTGTTTATCTGTGTGTGTTTGTTTCATTTGTATAAAAGATTTAGCAATTGTTGAAAATTTTGTATTTCATATCAAACTGCTAGAATTGGTAGATTGGTCCATATTAATGTAGTTTAATTACTGCTGTACCCAATAGAGGCAATATTTAGATTGAACTGTTTTACATCATTGTTGAATTTTTGACAGATGCTGATATAGTTTTTTAAATATCCATTTTATCTCCAAGTCTTCGAAATAAAAAGACTAGAGGCTGCTTCAGTTACTCCTGTTCATGATTACAAATAACACAGTTGAGTATATTTTGTTTTTATGAAAACCAATGCTGTAATAAAAAAAAGAAACCCAGAGGATAAATGCTATAGGTGGAAAGTATACCCAGAGAATAAACACTTTAATTTTATTTGAGAAACAGAAGGTATGCAAAGTCTCTTCAGAGGGTCTCTGCCCCCCTGAAGAAATCTACTATGTTATAATAAAAAAGCAAAAATAATAGATCATGAAAATTTCAGAATTTCCTAACATAAAATTTTAATTTAACGGATTTGATAGCTGAAAACTTCTTATTCTTATTTTATTCTTATAAATAATTGCGTAATTTGAAAATTTTAAATTACAGTTTCCAGAAAGTTGAATTTTGCCCAAAGTGTGTTTAAAAAAAAAGATGTGCAAAGCTGACATTGAGGCTCCTCATCTGCAGACTTACTAGTGAATTTTTTTTTTTTTTTTTTTTTTTTTTTTTTTTTACGTATATTTCCAACCATTTACCTGCACATCCCAGGTTAAGGTGCTTTGCGCTATTGAATAAATTTACAGCAGTTGTAAGTAAGGCTAAAAAGTAGCTATTGGTTTGGAATTTCTCCAAATAAAAAGTAAAATTGCCTAAAAATGTCTATTTTTATTTATATAATTATTTTTTTTTCTGAATTCTTTTACACTCTACATTTATATGTGGTTATCTTTGTTAATGAGTTATAAGTGATTTGCAAATAAATATTTAAGAATAAAAGTATTTACCATATAAAAGTTCTGAAAAACTATTTTGTATATTATTTTCATTGCAGGAGTGTGAAAAGAACTTAGATCTTTTTAATATTACTGTGATACGAAAACAAGCTGAGCTTGAGGTATGTGGAATTTCAAAAAACTGTATATCTATATGTGTGTGTGTGTGTATATTACATATGTCTTTTTTTTTTATTAAATTTTATAGCCTTTAGATTTTCTTTTGAATTTAAGGATAAATGCAATTTTTATATTTTTTGCCCATTATCAAATTATAGCCACCAAAATTTTTCTGTTTAAATTGCCCCTGGTTAACATATTATGTTTCCAATGACAGTGTAGTATTTTAATTACTAATTTTTATAACTAATTGCAAGTTAATATATTAATTTTTAAACTTTTTTTTTTGTTAGTCTGCCATAAGTGATAAATCCCCAAATATTCTCTGTAACTTACATAATTTTATGATATTTGAAATAATGAATTTAATGATGTGCCGATAAATGCTTACCAAAATAGGCCAAATGGCTGTGATTCTGCAACAATGAAGCATTTTAAAGCTAAAATATAAAATAAAATAAAAAATGAAGAATGTAATATTTGAAAAAATATGTGTTGAAAAAATTAATTTAAAAATCTTAAAAAAGTTTTTTTTTTTTTTTGGTGTTCTATTTTAAAAAAGAGCAGAGCAAAATTATATAGGAGAGATTGGGACAATGAGAAGACTGGTACATTAGGTTTGTCTCTTTATTTCTCATTCTAAATATTTCATCAATCATACACAAGGTGAAGCAATAGTAGCCCAATCTTCAATTAGAAAAAAAAAAGAAAGAAAAAGAAAAACGATAAAAAAGAAAGAAAAAAAAATCCATATAAGCTTGCAGTTATTTAAAGGATCAAAAGTAAATTGGCTTCATTTACTTTTTGTATATTATTGACTTGTTTATGCATAGATGTAATAGTTTCCCTATTTATAGAACATTGCTATAAGGTATATTGTCCATAATTTAAAATAAGCCTAAAAGCAACATTTTTGTTTATATAAAAAGCTCAATACAAAACAAGAACGTGGGGAGAAATAAGACATATCAGTAATGGTAGGAATGGATCATCTCCAATCTCCCCCCCCCCCCTTTTTTTTTTTTTTTTTTTTTTTTTTTTTTAATAAAATGAATGTAAATTGCTAACATGCAAACATTTTTAGAGGATAACACATTAATTATAACATTGATAATATATTCATTTATTTCAAAATGTAAATAAATCACAGTGATAATTTTT
This sequence comes from Maratus speculifer, assembly GCA_964019185.1. NCBI lineage: Eukaryota > Metazoa > Arthropoda > Arachnida > Araneae > Salticidae > Maratus > Maratus speculifer. The sequence continues at coordinate 273,750,645 of OZ025295.1, read as the reverse complement.
TAATGTCATCTATGTCTGGCAATCCTGATTTTTCATTCCAGTCATGAAGATACTGGACTTTTATATTTTGGTACATACATTATCAGCCTACAATATTTGTTTGATTGTATGTCTAGCCGATACTAGACTATTTGTGTCTTATAGATTTGTTTTATTGCTGTTCCATACCTTTCTGTAAGTGGGGAGGTATGGGGTGCATTTTGAAACTTACAGTTTCTTTAATTATAAAATAGCTGTTACATGTTATGTGACTGTATTGTTCAGAGAGCCTGAGTGTTTCACCTTCTGCTCTAAAAATTGAAACTTTTGTTTTTGTGTCAAACAAAGTTGATTTTCTTAGTTTTGTAAAAAGTGTTCCACAACACCCCACTCTCCCCTATTTCATAATCAATTCATTTGCTTTATCCTTGTACTAAGTGTTAAAAAACAACAGCACATCTTTCATAATCGAGTTTTGTGCCCAAGCAAAATTAATGTATTGTACCTGGAATTTTTGGGAGAAACATCAATTGTTGTCAAAAAATTAGGCGTGATTTTCAAAATGAACAATGAATGTTTATAAAAGAGGTTTTTTAAAACTATTTTTACTTTTATATTTATTTCAATTTCAAGATGTACTTCATCAAATGAGAAATATTATTTTGTGTTTTTGATTGGAAATCACATATTAATAAAACAATTTGTTCAAATTTTGAACACAAGCTAATTATTGAAAATGATATGAATTCAATACATGTCATTCAAAAAAATGAATATAATACTTAATACATTCAATTTAAGCAGCAATTCAATTTAAGTATTTCCAGTGGCATATCTCATTAAAATTGGGGTTCAAGAGGAAAATTATTATTATTTTTTTCGGTTTTTTAGTTGACTTTGCATTTTAGAGTAAAAGCATATTTTTTAATTTTTTTAGTTATGTTGTTTTATTTTTGATTTTCTAATTAACTATTTATTGCTTAAGCTTTTAAGATATCATGTTAGTTTTAATGTATTTTAGTTTCTTTTAATTGTTAATTTAAGTTGAATATTTTTAAATTTTCCAGAGAAATTATTAACTTGTTTCATGATTGTTCCCATATAGCACACTTGCCTCCCCAGGATGTCCTGGGGAGGATTCACATCCCAGGACCGTCATCCCCCAGGCATCCCTGGGGATGCAGAAAATTGTCACCAGGAGGTCCTCAGGAACCGAAAATGTCCGCTTTACAGCATCCTGGCACGCTCCTCAGGACCTCCTTCAGGGCCCTCCCCGGGAGGTTCTGGGGAAGTTTTGAGGAAGTGATATAGGAGGATTTTGGGAAATTTCAAGGTCACTAATATGTTTCAAAAAAATTTAAATTAAAGCTATGATCTAATTTAATTTTTTTTGGAAGAAAACACGAATGTTTTTTTTTTCTATTATTCAGACAGATTTACATATACTGAGATTATTCAGTAACAAATTTCTTACCTTCATTTTTCCTGCTGGATTTGAACCCGAGTACCTTGGTTTACTGGACGCGCGCTCTATCCGTTATGCTGTAGGGCCAGTAAAGATTAAAGATTTCTAAGATATACATGCATTTTCACTCCGCTTTTGAAACTTAAAACTAGGAAATGACCTCATTTTTTGTGCCTTTTTCATACATTCGACATAAATTTAAATTAATAACTCTAAATAAATTATCAATAATTATTTGTTTTAACATAAATGTCTTCGAATTTAAAATTTTTTAAATGAAATTGTATTTTTAAATGATAAAAATATTCTTTTAGCTTTTAATACTTAAAATCCATTAAGATCGTTCTGTAGTTAGAAAATTGATTATGAACTATATATTTTGACACACAATGAATGATGCAAAACGTTTCCGATGATATTCCCTATAAAATTTAATTTTAGTCAGTAAAAATATTATTTCCAGAGATTAAAATAGCAAGAGATTAAAACACATAGGTTCCTTAAAATTATGAATTTTTTTTTTTAATGATTGTCAATAAAGACTAAGTGAATCCTTTCAAAAATAAAACTTTTTTGCTCTTTCTCTCTCTTACTTTTTTTTACAGAAATTTTAATCGATTTTTTTTTTCTTTTTTCTCTTGGTGCTCTTATTAAATGAATGTATGAAAAAAAATATATATATAAATTTGCTTAGTCTTTTTTTTCCTAATTTTTACTTTTATTTCATTGTTCCAGTTTCATAGAGAATCCCACCAGCGGCCAAGAGATTCTGCTCTCGAAGCTAGTAGATGAGAGGTGCTGAGTTTGTACACAATCGCACCCGTCGGCCTAATCGCTCGGAGTTTTCCACGGTTTTCTTCGAATCTTAAACTTCCTTGCGTAAATACGGGTTAGGTTACTTTAGAAAGACCCTCCGGAGGGCAGCAACCCTCCTCCTTAATGTGTCCCTTGATTTTTATTTTTTATTTATTTTATTTATTTATTTATTTTTAATGATTGACAAATAAAATCTAAGTAAATCCTGTTCAAAAATGAAACTTTTTTGCTCTCTATCGCTCTTATTTTTTTTTACAAAAATTTTTATGGAATTTTTTTTTTTCGCTTGGTAAAAAGGTGCTCTTATTATACGAATTTAAGAAAATATATATATAAATTTGCTTAATCTTTTCTTTCCTATTGGGCTAGTTCCTAGTTCGTTTCATAGTTAACAGTCAAGAGATTCTGCTCTCGAAACTGGTAGATAGGAGGTGCTGAATCGCACCCATCGGCCAAATCGTTCGGAGTTTCCCTGGGTTTTCTTCGAATCTTGGATTTCCTTGCGTAAATACGGGTTAGGTTCCTTTAGAAAGACCTTCACTGAGGGCAACTCCCCCCCTCCCTTGATATGTCCCTAATGTTGATAATTGGTCGTCATAAATACAACCAATCAACAAACACGTTTTAAAGTGATTAGGTATGTTTTGGCGAGTATTTATTAACGAATAATTAAATCCGTTACTTATGAAATTCTTACACGACGGTACGAGTTGCAGATGTTCGGATATTTATCACCTGTCGCGGGATTAAAAAATACGGTAAAAACATTGTATTATTTTATAACATTGTAAAAATATTAAAATTCCGCATTGTCATTGAAAACACACCATTGTAGAAATTTATATAATTTAATTGTGACAGGATTTGGTGTGAAAATCGATTGTAAAATTCCATAATTACACTGAAACACTGTTTGAATTTGAATGACATAAAATAGAAACTATTAATAAAATTTGAATCTGTTACAAAACCTTTTTACTTTCTTATTGTTATAAATAAAATTAATTTACAGTTAAATCTCCATTTAGCAGTCTTTAAAATTGTATGAAATTTTTATGATCATAAAAAATACAATATGCACCACTTTTCATTTAATTAACGACGGGAAATATTTTTGTTAATTACTTGAAATGTAATTTTAGTAACTAAGATTTTAGGCATTTTAAAAAGCCTGAAAAACTGATATCTTTATTTAAAACTATAAGATGTTTTTATCAACTAATTATTTTTTAAAAATCCCAAACTGTATCCATATACTTTCTTTTACACCTACAAACAAATTTGTTTTACTAACTCAAAAATTAGTTTCACTTCTATTCTTGGAATAACACCCTTTTTTTCTTCCTCTCGTTCAATGATTTCCGCGAAAATTTTTCGCTTGCTTCTCCGCTGTCAAAATTGATTGGAGGGGCGTGATCAGCTATTGAGTGTCTAAGTGCTGGAATGGTGATTGACTATGCCGAGTATTGTATGATAAGTAAAACACAATAGGCTAAACCTTCAGAAATGGCATTTAAATTGATGCTTCTATTTAGCTAACATTTCCTTATCCTCAACATTCGGTAGGTAATTGATAATAACCAGAATTAAACTTTTAAATTGCGTGAATTTATATTTTTTAAACGGAAAATCTTTTCAAATAAACCACCTATAGGTACACATTTGGGAAATGGGGGGGGGGGGAGGTGCAGCTCAATATTTATATATTTTAAATCCAAATATACCATTTTAAAATGAATTGCAGCTCTATCTTTGAGTTGATGTTATGTGTTGGAATAAAAATATCTAGTTTCGTCGCGACAATTTTGTTAATTTATTTATTTATTTATTTATTTTTTTTTTTTTTAAATAGGGTTTAGTAAGTATGTTAGTTAATTATATATATATATATAAACACTTTATATCTGATAATAAGATGCATCAGAACTCGATTTAGATAATTTTCATAACATAGTTTTAAACGGGTACTTATGAACAAATATTAACGTTAATAATCTCTTTTTTTTTTCTTTCCGTAAATACTTTTACCTCTGAATTTCATAAAAAATATATGAACTAGAATTGTCTTCTATATAAAGATTTTAGAGTATTAATTTAGAAACTTACTATTTAGTTCATTTAAACAAGTTAAATTAATTTCGAAATTAATAAAAAAGGAATAATAATAAAAAACCAAAACGCAATAGGTTATTTATTAATAATTAATAAAATATTGATAAACGAACAAAATTTGGTTTAGAAGATACATAGTAGTAGTTAGTATATAAAAAAGGAATTAATTGAAATAATAAATTAAAATTTTTAATTGAACTAAAAAAGATTAAAAGTTATAGCACTAATTAAAAATTATAAAAAATTAATAACAATTATCTAATTTGCTTAAAAATAAGTAATCGAATAATTAATAAAATATAATTAACTCATTAAAATCGATACCGATTAAATTGAATTCACTATTAAAAAAAAACAATTGAGTATTGTACTCCAGAATCATTCATAAGATGGCGCCAGCACTGTGACTTCCTGGGCACTTCCCCAAGAATGAATAACCGGGTACTTCCCCAGGAGTGATTTCCCAGGTACTTCCTCAGGAGTAGCATCCCTGGGAAATAGCTCCGTGGGACGTTACTGGGAGCTCATTCCTGAGGACACCGTAAAAGACTCTTCCCCAGGATGTCCTGATCTTGTCATTTTAGTTTTAGGAGGAATATGGGATGACTTGGAGCTCCTGGGGAGATATTGAGGAGCTTTTGTGCTATATGGGTTATGTAGTAGTAAATCTGTTTTATGATTGTTTCAAATGAATAATATTTCTTTTAAGTAGCTGTAACTTTTATTGCAAAATTTTTACTTTTTGCACCTTTTGAGGCACAAACAAAACAACATAAGGTGAGTTTGTGTCTTTGTTAATGTTTCAATGTTAGTGCCACTGCCACAAATTATAATAGCTGTTTATAGGCTTAGATGTATGCCTCTATTTCTGTTTGTTGTCCATAATCATGTGTTCTATAATTTTTTTAATGTGTGCTGCTTGTATGATTTGGAAATCACACTATGGTCAAAAGTCACTGGACATTTTTAATTTTAGATGTTTAGAAGGTATCGTTCATATGGATATCATTATTTTTTGGGTGAAATACCAACATCTCTTTATAGAAAAAGTAATAGTGTTCAAAAGCACGAAATTTCATCTTATTTAATTGAAGATTTTCTATAAGAAAATATTGGTACCAAGCAATTTCTTGATCATGAAATTCCAGGACTTGTATGAACTTTAGAAGGGTAGCTAGAGAAAAACTTGACTTCTTCTGTGTTTTCTGGAATATAAATTTAGGAAGAAAAATATGATATAGGGATTAAATAAATACTTATTTAATAATTACCTAGAAAATGGAATACATAGTTCATTTTTCGATAATTAATAAATGAAAATAAAAATTGAAGAATTTGGCTTGTGATTAAAAAGTAAGTATAGTGGTGAATGATAAAATACAGCACTATAGATATCTAGTGCTATGATAGTCAATATCAAACAATGACAAAAATAGAAATACTAAAAAAAAATTATCATGATGAAAAATTATAATATCACTTACCTAAAGTATAGAATTCAGCATCAGCTGCATAAATTACATTATATATAAAGTTTATTATGCGATAAGCCCATGTCACTATTAATAACTCATTTCTTATTAATTATCATTATTCTCTTTTTCATAGATGTCTTTTTTAATTACTTCATAACATTCAAAATATAATTTATTTCATAATTTATTTCTTGTTATTATTCATTATACAAAATATACTATTGTTTTTATATTTAAAGAAATAATAATTTCTTATTTACCATTTTTAATTATTGTTTCTAATTCCCAAATATTCAAATTTAAATACTTTTGGTTTGTCTATAAATAGAATAAATCATAAAAAGTATATATATATATACATATGTATGTGTGTGTATGGAAAGGAATAGCACAAATTGAGTAAACATTGATAGTGGCTATAAATTTGCTGTGTACTGGAAACAAAAAACGCTTGGGAATTTCTTGATTTAAAATAAACACCAAGAATCTGCAGAAAAAATCCCTGGAAAAACTTACAGGATAGCTTAGCAAATAAAATAAATCTATTATTGTATGCATATCAATAAAGGAATCAGATAAAGATTTTTGTACCAACATAACAAGTTACATATATATATATATATATCAATTCACAATACCTAGATTATCTTAAATATTTAGTTATTTTTATTAGTAAAAGAAACAAGAAAGAACCATTTTCAAAATTTATTTCAAAACAGATCCTTCACAAAATCTTTCATTTCAAAACAGGACCTTTCACAAAATTTTTCATCTCAAAACAGGACCCTTCACAAAACTTTTCATTTTCAAACAAGATCCTTCACAAAATTTTTGTCTTAAAAATAGACCCTTTACAAAATTTTACCATCTTCAAACTAAACCTTTTACAAATTAAATCATTTAAAAGTAAAATCTGAGCTTCCCTTTTACATATATGAAGAAAATTATATATAAAGACTATTATATAGATATTATTTTAGATATGATTATTATATAAGATTATTATATAAAAAGAATATTGACCAGTTAAACTGATGGCATTGAGCTCACAGGCTACGCATACTAATTGTACATTGCAGCCTTATATTTTCAAGAAATAATTCCGTTCGAAAAAAAATTAAGGAGGGGTAACAGCTCTCCCCTTTTTCCTTTTTATACTTAATCATTGAACCCTCTAAACTAATTTGGGACAAGCTTTATCATATAAAAAATCTGTATCCAAAATTCAGAGCAAATCGGAAAATTCTTAATAAAAACTTATTTATATAATTTAAGCGGAGTTATCCCCTCTTTTATACTTAATTATTAAACTTCCAAAACTATTCAGAGATTTCAAGGAAATCTGCTAATTCTCCATAAAAAACCTATTTATATAAATTAAGGGGAGGGGCATTAGAACCCCCATTCCCCCTGTTTATACTTATCCAATGAACACCTAATACCAATCATGGAGACGCCTCATCAGAATGATCCTATTTCTAAATTTTGAACAAAAACTGATAATTTTGCATGGAAAACCCATTTATCTCAATTAAGGGTAGGGGTGTGAGCCTCCCATTACCCCTCTTATACAGATGGAATAAATTCCAAAAACTAATCAGGGAAGTGCCTTATCAGGATATATCTATATACAAAATTTCAAGCGGATCGGACATTTTTAATATGAGTTATCGCATTATGCACACACGCACAAATGAACGTACATACATACAGAACGTACATAATGTACATACATACACCAGGCTTTGATAGCCTGCGAGCTAAAAATTTATAGAGATATGCTTTGCCTTCTTTAAACTGTATAACAAGAGCTTGAATATGATAATTATTTTAAATTCATGAAATTATGACTAGGTTTTTCACAAATAAAAAAAGCTGTTCACAATTTCACTAAAATAGGTCCCTTTGAGAAAAGTTAGGACAGATTCTTGACAGTTAAGGGGATATATTTGCATATTTGCTGGGGAAAAGAGAAAGGGAAATCCCATGTTACTCCACGAGAAAATTACTTATTCTTCTGATTCATTCAAATTTGGAAATTTGGAAATTTCAACAATATATATATATATATATACTAGGGGGGCGCCGCCCCCCTGCTCGCTATGCTCGCCAACCCCCCCGCGTAATCGCTTCGCGATTCCAAATTATTGGCTACCCCTGCTTGCTGCGCTCGCTAATACCCCATGGTATGAATAAGCAGTTGCAGACCTTTCAACTGATGTGTCACACGACTGGTGTTGTAAAGAAATTAAAAATGTGCCCCCCTGGGGGGCAGAGTGGGAGGCGACACAAAAGACATCCATAATATGAATAAGCAGCTGCAGACCTCTCAAATGATATGTCACACGATTGGTGTTGCAAAAAATTGAAAATGTGCCCCCCTGGGGGGCAGAGTGGGAGGCGACACAAAAGACATCCATAATATGAATAAGCAGCTGCAGACCTCTCAAATGATATGTCACACGATTGGTGTTGCAAAAAATTGAAAATGTGCCCCCCTGGGGGGCAGAGTGGGGGTGACACACAAGACATCCATAAAATGAATAAACAGTTGCAGACCTTTCAAATGATGTGTCACACAACTGGTGTTGTAAAGAAATTAAAAATGTGACCTCCCCCCTGGGGAGAGCAGAGTGTGGGGGTGACACACAAGACATCCATCATATGAATAAGCAGTTGCAGACCTTTCAAATCTTGTGTAACACGACTGGTGTTGTAAAGAAATTAAAAATGTGTCCCCGCTGGGGAGCAGAGTGGGGGATAACACACAAGACATCCATTATATGAATAAGCAGTTGCAAACCTCTCAAATGATGTATCAAACGACTGGTGTTGTAAAGAAATTAAAAATTTGGCGAAATATTACAGTTATCGCCAAGTTGGCGACAAACTTGGCGATTGTTGGCGATGGTAACCTTTCCTCTCTTTATGGTAACCCATACGGCAATGCATAGACGGAGCCCTTTCCTGATTGGTCTATTCGGCTCATGGAAGGAGTGGACAACCCGGATTCGTTAGTTCCGGAAATCTTCCACATCAGCATCATTCCAGGAGTCATTCCTTTTAAGGCTAGTTTTTTTTTACTATAGAAGGATATATTTATATATATATATGTATATATATTTACTTTTTTTTTTTTTTTTTTTTTTTTTTTTCCCCAAGCACATAGACAAGAAGGTTCTTTATCCCTTAAAATATTACAAAGATAATTATAAGTATTCTAATATTTTTGCTAAAATTTCAAAAATTCTGAAAAGTATAAAAATGATTCTTTACTAGTTTGTAACTTATGATTGAAAAAAGTTATAAAAATTTGGAGCTTAGAGAGGGATAAAGAACCTGTCTATGTGCTAAAAATAAATATTGTTGAAATTTCCAAATTTGAATGAACATGAAGGATAAGTATTTTCCCCCACACATGATTCAACATTGTTCTTCCTCAGCAGATAAGTCTCCTTTATAGATTCTTTGTTGCTCTTATAAAAATTTTGTGCATATAGCAGAGGATTCTACACTTTATCTCATTATTCCTGGCATTGCTTCAATATTTATCTAGGGTGATCTCTAAAATGTGAAGACAGGTCAATAATAATTTCCAAAATCTTAGGAAGTGTGAATTTCTGGTCTAAATTCTCTTTTGCATAGATACCACAGGGAAAAAAATAATTAAAAATTGTAGCATTAATATTGTAACTAAAAGGTTTTGTTTTGAAATGTAATTTTTTTTTAATGCCAAATGAGATTAATGATAGAAAAAATTATTAAATTAGACACCAATTACAAAGTTTGAAAAAATAACAGAAATTGGCATTAGAAAAAGATATTGATGTCAACATTAAATACACATAATGAAAAAATACTTCTTTCAAAAATGGTAAATCAGCCTGCAAACCACAAAAGGACAACTTCAGATAAAATAATAAAAAAAAATTGAAAATTATGGTAAATTTTAAGAGATAGATAAAATTAAAAAAAATTAAGGGAGAATATTTTATTAAGAATAAATTTTTAAAGATTGTCAGTTATGATTAAAATTAAAAACTTTAAAATTGTTGATTTACTGAGGGTTTAAAATTGAATAATTTGAATCTCCAAATTCAAAATAATTAAATTAATTAAAGAAAAAAAGTAATGGAAAAAAATATTATATGACACTAAAGAATATATTTGACTACATATTTTTTAGTAAAAATTTGATCCAAGGACAATCAGATGGCTAAGAACAAATTAAATAATAATATTTGCAATCACCTCATAAAATAAAATGTTAAAAATGATCTATAGCTGTTGAACATAACAATGTGGGTTTTGAATATTTATGGAGATAAAAAGATTTCTTTAAAGCATCCAAGAAATTTTTGCATTTTTTTTTTAAATCAAAATTAACACCCCTTTCAGAAAACAAAGTGTGTTAGAAATAATATACAACAATATCTATATATATATTATGCTATCATATGTGGCACAGAAATCATGATTATTTATTAATTGTTTAATGGCAGTGCCTGAATAAAACACATCTTGTTGGTTATTGCGTAAAAGTCCTTTGGCAGGGTTTAGGCCAAGGTATTATTTAGGCCAGTTTTTTGTGCAATTTTCAATATTGTACCATCAAAAATTGTATGAAGTTATGCATAGAATAGAACCAAATTTTTTGAGTAAGTGTTTGGCTATGACTAGTTTGTCCTCCCTTAATTAAAACAAAAAAAAAAAAATCCATTAAAAAGTAGTGCTGCGATAGCGATTTTTGTGCCATTTTCAATATTTTACCACTGAAAAAAGTATGAACTTTTGGCAATTTCTTGAATTTTTTTAAGCTTTATTTTTATGAATATGTGTAGTATTCTTACCCAAGAATTGAAAACAAGTGTTGTACAAAATCTGCATAGTCGTGTGCTACAGCTATAGGTCATTTTGAGTATTTTATTTTAGAGGGTGGACTGCAAATATTATTTTTTATTCAACTTGTTGTTAGATCTTTAATTGCTTTCATGAATAAAATTTTACTGAAAAATGTGATGTTCTTTATATTACTGGAGTTCCAAAAGAATTTATCTATTTATTTCGATGTTCAATAAAATGTCTAAAATTGAAAGTGTCTGTAGATATTTGGTCATATTATGATTATGTATGCATTTATGTATTATAAAAAGGAATTATGCTTATTGTAAAGTAAATTTTAATAGATTCGCATTTCTTTTTAGCATTGGGAATAAACTTTGATTGCATGTAGTCAATCATATTTTGTTTCTTTTTGAAATTGGTGTTTTTTTGTGTGCATAAAAAATGATTTCTGTGCTTTTTTTTTTTTTTTTTCTTTCTTAGCTGTTTCTGTTGTCTCTTACAGCATTCAAGTTGTTTTGTATTAGTGTATCCAGAATCTCATAATTTCAATTCTTTTAAGTGAATTTGTTAATATATAAATTGTGATTAGAAAAAAAGAAAAAAGTTTTTAATTTTGAATTTTTTTTAATGTAAATGTTAAAAAAATAAGTACTGTATAGTATTATTTATTATCAGTTATTTTATAAAGAAAATAAATCATTTGTTTTATTTCTCATTTTCAGAATTTATTGCATGGAAAGCAATTTTTTTCAATTGCAAAATACTAATACTGAACCTCCGTGTATGCCAAATACTGAGTTATTTATTCTTTTAGTTATGTTTTTTATGTTAGTCATATTTTAAAAAGCATTTTTATATCACTTTGTTCCATCTGAGATAGTTTTAAGGTAATTGGAAAAATAATTGTGCATTGGAAGATATTCTATCAATTTTGTCATATAAAACAAAATAATATGTATCAAATCGTTTTAATTATAGAGTGTTATTTGTAAAAACTGAGGTGCATGCATTGTCATGTCATTGAGCTTTTATAATTTTATAGTTTGAGCTATATTTTTTTATGTATTTTCTATATTTCCTGGCTGCATTTGTAAGATTGGTTTCTGGTTGTGCTGTTTCCAGTTATCGAAAAAAAAATTTCCATAATCTTTAATTTTAACATGCATGCACCTGTATTTTCCAAAAACATTCTGTGTTTGTTAAAGGATAAAGTTTTGAGTGCTTGTATCATTTTGGTGATAAATAAACAATTTTTGTGGGGGATAACAAGATCTATATAAATCTCATTTGTTTAATCTGGTTTTAATTTCCTGATAGTCTAAATAGTCCAGAATTGAGAAATGTAACATATATACTTTTTTTAATACTTCAACACATTATGCATAAATAGGCTTCAGTTAGTATAGGCTATGATTAAGCTTCAGATAGTACAGGCTATGAATAATGCTTGAGCTAATGTAGGCTATATCACTCAGTCATTATCAGCAAATGATAGATATTTACAGCTTTTAGCATCAATCATGTTTTTTGTCCTGCACAAAACTTGTACTATATTTGTTGCACTCTATATTTGTAATATGTGTACTAAACACATAGTTGAGTTTGCATTTTATTTTCACTTCTATATGTATAATTTGTATTAATATATTATATTGGTATGCATGTATATATACAGTAGAGTGCCACAAATCTGCCAGAGTCCGAAATCCGCGCAGGCTTGCAGATGTGAACATCTTTCTTCCGTGGCGCTAAAAGAACGAAGTTAATGAAATGATGACGTCATTCCAAAGCAAATGATCGATTCAGAACATTTTCATCAATGACAGAGACCAGACAGACTTTTCGCTGATTAGCGAAACGAGTTTGACAAACCAAAAACCTGTGTTTTTCGGCAATTTTTACTGTTTGCGAAAATGCAGCCTTCTGATTAGTCATCATCTTTCGCGAATGAGCTAAAAGTCTAACTGTATCCCGGTGAATTTCTACAAAGAACACAGCAAAAGTTGGGGCTGAAGTGATCTGAAGAAGATTAGATATGTGCATGCGCTTCTGTTGCTGTTTTTATCACATGTGAGATCTTGTAATTCATTGTTTCATTAAGTTATTTTACGATATTTTTTTTCCTTTGAAGTATCTATAATATGGAAAAGTGAAAGCATGTTGCATTTATGGTGCTACAAAAAATGGAAATCATTAAAAAATTGAGTGATGGAGCAACACCTAGATACATTGCCAATACATACAGCATTATTATTTCAATGGCCTAAAATCTGCAAAATCCCGAAATCTGCACAACGTCCTCTCCCAAACAGTGCAGATTTCTGGCCCTCTACTGTATATAAATAATATGTATAATATCATTAATTTTAAAAAGTATATGAACCATTGAATTTAATATGAAATTACCTCTTTAAAATATGGGGAAAAAATTAAAATGAATACAATTGAAACTTGCAGAATCATCAGGACCACAAATAAAATGTGTGGTTTCATCTTTGCATTAGCCATGAAAAAGCAAAATAATACGAATTCGGGGCTACCAACACACATAAAATAAAAATGGAAATATAGAAATCCATCCTCATTTCTTACAATTTCATTTAAAATTTCATTTCACTATAATGTGCAATACTTTATTTATTTATCACATAATACTTAATAAAATACTATCCATTATATTTTAAAATATTGTGCATTATGGAGAATCAATAACTCTGGTATCTAACAGTATTGCTATTTTCATAGTCAAATATTTTTCAGCAACTTTCCTCTGAAATCATTTTAAAAATCTTAATGAGATTAATTTATTTTCTTTCCAAAATTGAAAGGAGAAAAAATATTTTAATCTATCTTAATGCATTATACAGTAGGGTGGGCCGAAAAAAACTTTTTTTCGATTTTCGATTATGGCGGGTGCGAAAAAGTGGCCACTGGTGGCACTCAGTTCATACAAAAAATTTGAGATTTTTTGGACATTTCCTTACCCTGCCGCAAACGGCTTGAAGTTTTGCAAAAATGTTCATTTTTGAACTTTTTCGAAAAAAATTAAAAAATGTTAAATTAAATTTATTTTGGCTGTATTTACTTGAAAAGGCATATTTAATGTACCAAATGTTTAAATAAGATCTGATCATGCATTATTTAATATCTATGTGTATTATAACTTAGGCTATTTTTATAGCTTTTTCGCGTATAATAGGCAAAAGTTGTATTTGTTTGAATCGATCGTTAGTTTCTGTATTATTTATGTCCCTTGCTCTTCTTTATATATTTTCTATTTGTCAAACGTCATATATTTGGGGAAAAGACAGCAGTATACTTCAAAAACAAATCTGGAAGGTGAGAAAGTGGTGAAGCAGGACTCTAAGCACGCGCAATGATTCGTCGTGATACTTAGGGAGTGAAGGACGAAATAGTTGAGAGCCAAAATTCGATAAAGGGTTCTTATTATTTATCCTTGCTCAGTTATCTGCGACATTTGTTCAGTATTAACGTGAAACCCTTTTGTATTGATATGCAGTGCTTTTTGGGTCGTTTAATGTGCCATTATAGTGTTTTGTGCCTTTTATTACAACGAGCTTAGAAATGGCTAGTATAAAGGGCCATGACAATGCAAAGACACGCGATAGCGTGAAAAGTAACTCTTTAGGGGCATCATCCATATTGAAAGGATGGCAATTGCCAATCTATGCTGATAATCATGCGCCACTACTACTGGTTGCTTCACCATGTAGAAGTTGTGACAGCAGAGGATACGAATCTTGTCATCTATAAAAGCAAAGTCTGAAGAGAGAAATAAAAACTTGGAAAGATACAGGCAGAAGAAGTTATTGAAAGAAGAAAAATTAAAAGCATATTTTTTGATGGTAGAAAGGATAAAAGTATATTCAGAGGAAGAAAAATAACAAGCAGCACCGTCGAGAGAAAGGCGTGGAACACATCACCGTGTTGTTTGAACCTGGTTAGGAATACTTGTGTCACTTGATATCTCGTTCCGTTACCTTGATACCTCATCAGTTCAGAAAAATCTAACTTGTGGTGACTTGGAAGATTGTATAATGATTTTGCTATTTCTTTTCCGTGACCGGAACAAGGTATCAAGTGACCCGAGTATTTCTAACCAGGTTCAAACAACAGGGTGATGTGTTCCTCGCCTTTCCTTCGTCAGTGTTCTTGTTTTCCTCTGAATATACTTTTATCCTTTCTACTATCAAAAAATATGCTTTTAATTTTTCTTCTTTCAATAACTTCTTCTGCCTGTATCTTCTTTCCAAGTTTTTATTTCTCTCTTCAGACTTTGCTTTTATAGATGACAAGATTCGTATCCTCTGCTGTCACAACTTCTACATGGTGAAGCAACCAGTAGTAGTGGCGCATGATTATCAGCATAGATTGGCAATTGCAATCCTTTCAATATGGATGATGCCCCTAAAGAGTTACTTTTCACGCTATCGCGTGTCTTTGCATTGTCATGGTCCTTTATACTAGCCATTTCTAAGCTCATTGTAATAAAAGGCACAAAACACTATAATGACACATTAAACGACCCAAAAAGCACTGCATATCAATACAAAAGGGTTTCACGTTAATACTGAACAAATGTCGCAGATAACTGAGCAAGGATAAATAATAAGAACCCTTTATCGAATTTTGGCTCTCAACTATTTCGTCCTTCACTCCCTAAGTATCACGACGAATCATTGCGCGCGCTTAGAGTCCTGCTTCACCACTTTCTCACCTTCCAGATTTGTTTTTGAAGTATACTGCTGTCTTTTCCCCAAATATATGACGTTTGACAAATAGAAAATATATAAAGAAGAGCAAGGGACATAAATAATACAGAAACTAACGATCGATTCAAACAAATACAACTTTTGCCTATTATACGCGAAAAAGCTATAAATATAGCCTAAGTTATAATACACATAGATATTAAATAATGCATGATCAGATCTTATTTAAACATTTGGTACATTAAATATGCCTTTTCAAGTAAATACAGCCAAAATAAATTTAATTTAACATTTTTTAATTTTTTTCGAAAAAGTTCAAAAATGAACATTTTTGCAAAACTTCAAGCCGTTTGCGGCAGGGTAAGGAACTGTCCAAAAAATCTCAAATTTTTTGTATGAACTGAGTGCCACCAGTGGCCACTTTTCCGCACCCGCCATAATCGAAAATCGAAAAAAAGTTTTTTTCGGCCCACCCTATTATACAGGGTGGCTAATTCCTAAACTATTAGTCTTAGACATGCAGTTCCAATTACAAAAATGTTTTAAATGAGGTTAAGAAATATTTTAAAAGCGATTTGGGTGTTACTTAATTACTTGGAGTAAGAAGATGAAAGCACACCTGTTGAAAAAATGATGCTGAGAAATTTTAATCGTAAAATTAATCAAAGAGTAAATGAAAAATGAAAACAGATTTTTATCTTTCATTCTTCATAAAACCGTGAAGTAAACTACATTTCTGTTTTTTTTTTTTTTTTTTTTTTTTTTTTTTTTATTACACTAATTGTAAATCTAAATAACATTAAAATTTATCTTTATTCTCATTCTTTTTTGTATTAATGAAATTATTGATGTCTCATTGAAAAATAATTTTACAATTTCTATCTTCTTTTAAAATTTTTCATCAGAATTTGTAGAAATTTGATTATTTGTGATATTCATTTATCCAAGATAAGGCATTTCTCAAACTTCCCAATTAATCAGGAATTTACTGTAGAATGACATTTAGTGAGATTTTCATGGAAATTCAGTATTGACATTAAGTGATTTCAAGATCACAATGAAATTTCTTTATCAGTGATATAGTTAACTCTATTTTTAATATTTCTTGGTTGCAGTGGTAAAAAGCTGTTGTAAATAAAAAAACCAAAAACAAGGTTTTTTTTTTTTTTTTTTTTTTTTTTTTTGAAACATTAAATTTTAGGTATTTGCATTCTGTAATCAGAGTTGTCAGTTTTTGTAACATGCAATACTTTGAAATATAGAAATCCATCCTCATTTCTTACAATTTCATTTAAAATTTCCATTTCACTATAATGCTCAATACTTTATTTATTTATCACATAATATTTAATAAAATACGATCCATTATATTTTAAAATATTGTGCATTATGGAGAATCAATAACTCTGGTATCTAACAGGATTGCTGTTTTCATAGTCAAATATTTTTCAGCAACTTTCCTCTCAAGACATTTTAAAAATCTTAATGAGATTAATTTATTTTCTTTAAAACGTACATATTTTACACATACAGAATACAATTAAAGAAAATATATTAATTACATAGCATACAACTGTTTTACTTTTTTTTTATGGTAATAAGATTTTAACTATCAATAAGCAATAAAATATACTAACATTTTCTTGTAGCTGTTGAAAAGCAAATTGTAAAAAAAAAAAATGAGCTAAGGTGTTGGCAGGCAGTTCCATAATATCTTTTATTTGTGTTATTTCTATAACCTTTCATTTTTTTTTTTTTTCAGATCTTAGACTCATAAAAATTAAAATGATTTAAACCTTACATATTGTAATCTAAAAGAATAATCTATTTTCATGCAGTATTATTAGAAATCTTTGGTTTTATTCTGATGTCTATGAAAATTAAAATATTTGTGATAGTTTTGGTGCATCTGAAATACAGTAGACTCCCTTAAATCTGCATCCCTAAAATCCGTGAACGCCAGAAATCTGCACATTTTTTTCAGATGTAAACAATGAAGTTAAAGATGGCACTAAAGTCAGCGTCTAACGCAGTACAAATAATTCTGTAACAATATCTATTTTTAAATCATTTTCAGCATCTTCCTTTTTTATTAATATCTTTCAATTTAAATTCTTCTGTGTTAAATAACATGTTTCTTAGATGTACGATGGTCGATATTAAATCGAAATAATTATTATCGTATCGTAGTTGCAGCATAATATAACTTTCAGTGGTCGTTTGGTAGTGTTTGTAATTCACGTGGCAGGATAATTTTTTCTATATAAAATTATTATTTTATTGTTCTATTACTATTTTCTTATCCCTGCTAGTTACGAAACAAATTTGGGATCTACATCTGGTTTACTAATTAGGATGATCAATATTTAATCGAAATAATAATTATCATATCGTATTCCGAGCATAATGTAACTTTCAATGACCATAACCAGGATAATTTTTGTTTTATAAAATGAATATATTAAAATTAATCAAGATTTTTTTGTTTATCAACAAAGGCAAATATTTTTCTTTATAAAAAAAGATTGATTTTCCTCATCATCATTTATATTTAGTATTGTATTTTTATTAGTTACTTTATTTTAATATTTTTCTATAATTTTATTTTACTTACCTTTTTTGTAACAATTATTTGCTTTTTTACTATTTATTTTTTTTAATATTTTACTTAATTATTTTGATATTTGAATTTATTATATACATTCGTAATAAGGTTTAAAACTACCAATCAAATTAATGTTTCAAAAATGTAAACCAATCAATGACCAGAAATCTGCAAAAATTCTAAAATCCGCACAATCCCTGGTCCAAAGCTTTGCGGATTTGAGGGAGTCTACTGTAATATTATACCTAAATGTAGTTTTAAAAATTGACACAGTCCATATAATATTTAAGTATCAAATTTTGTGTGGTATTTGATTATGGGAAAAGTGTATACAGCAGACTTCCTCAAATCTGCTCTGCTTGGGACCAGAGGTTGTGCAAATTTTAGAAGTTTGCAAATTTCTGATCATTGTTTTGTTTACATTTTTTAAACAGTACTTTGAATTTAATTAACAATGAAATCAAAATTATATTAAATTCTTACAATGTTATAAAATATTAATATTAAAATAAGTAACTAACTAAAATAATAAAAATTTAGATAATTTTAAAATGATTAATATATTAAGAACAAAGGTCAAATTAATAATCAATAAAGTAGAATTAAATATTTATTATATAGATGAGATGTATTTTTCCTATAAAGCTTGTATCATAAAGATACATTACTAATTCAAATCAAAATCATACAACAGGGAAATTTTATTGCAGGTTTAGCCAGACTAAAAGGTGTGATTAATACATAAATATATTTGGTAAAAAGATTGTGATTTCTGGTGACATCAGCGATATCTTGAATTTTTTTTCTGAAATGAATTTATTTTTCCTTCATGAAAACAACATGAATTCAGTAATATTAATGAAAATTACATATTAAGATGTATATGGAATGGATATAAAATTTAAAAAGTCATATTTTGTTCCTGCATAATAGCTGGATATTTTAATGTTTACATCTGAAAGTTATGTGCACATTTGAGGGAGTTTGCTGTATTTATGTGAAGTGAAAAGCTGGACTTTCAACACATTTTTTTTATGAGTTTCTTTTTAGCAATGTAAAACCAACGAATGCAAATTATGTATCATCAACCTATCATCTTATTTCGAATAGTACTTGCTGTTTTTATATACAGTGCTGCACAAAAGGGTTTTTTCAGGGGAATAGTGAAGCATTTATTACTATAATCTACATTGTTGCTTAGATCTATAATCATCTAAGTATACGCTCTATAAAAATATAATAATCACACATTTAATAATATTATGCTGCATTGTGACTTATAGGTATGGTTAAAATTCTTTAATTATTTTAATTGTAAAATTGTTCCATTTAAATGCATGACTGTGTTTTCTTTTAACCATAATAAGTCTGTGTATATTGAAATATGAATGCAGAAGTTTGTGTACTAAAAATTACAATTTGAAATTAAGTACATATTCATATAAGTTTGCTTTCTCTCTTTTTTTTTTGCTCTATACGACAGAAAAAGAAAAGATTGAAGGTGAGTTCATTCAATGGCTTGATAGTTTTTAAATTTTTATGGCGATTATTGTTACTTTATAAATTTCTAATGTTTTTAAAAACATGAAATGTGGTAATTAAAGAAAATTGTATATTATGTTTGTATTTTTATACAAATAATAACTTTTTCAGGTCTTAAGGTCCAAAAAGGATAAAGAAACAAAACAAACATGGGGTGGATGGTTTGGAAGTTTCTGGTCTGGCAATCAAAATAAAACAACTGACGATGACAGTACTGGCAAAAAAATAGGTGCTTTTTATTGTTTGTATTTATTCAGTTTATTTATTTATTTAACTCATTGATTTAAGTGTGTGCAAAATCTGGAAAACTTTGTTATTAATGTATATACTTTCACTATTAACACTTTGGAAAGAAAGGATACTGTCTCTTGCATCTCTTGTGTGCAAAAGCTGGCTTCAGCAGACTTGCACATTCCACTCCAAACTTATTTCTAATTCATCTATTAAGGAAAAACCGCTGTAATCTACTTTAATAACCAACTTAAAGTGTTTTTGCGTTATAAAATGACATTAATTTCAAAATAAATGCTATAAATCTCCTCATACTGTAAAGCATAAAAAATTAATTTTATTTAAATGTAGACAGCCTGTATTCTATCAAAGGTTTCTATAAATGCAAAAGAAAATTATATTTAATCAGGACAATCGAGTATCATTTGAAGGGTTTATTATATTCTTAAATGATGTGTGATATTTTGATGAACTTCAAAATAACATTATATATCACTCTCAACATGGAGACAGGGTATGTTTTTTTAACCGATGCTGTTAAGGACTTTATTTGGATAATTAACATAATAAAAGGAGGTAAGGAACTACAAATCTTTCCATCTCATTTTTCAGAGTTTAACTCATATTGTGATAATAGAGCTACTACAGATTTTTCTAACTTACCTTTTAGATAACAGTAAAACTAAAGATATACACATAAGGTATCATTTTTGAGAAATTTAGTTTATGAAAAGGGAAAAAATATTAAATGATTTATTTTATAATGGAATTATTGTCATAAAGCTGCATTTCTTGGAAGCTTATTTCAGTGTATTTGTACTCTTTAAAGATAGAAATCATCAAACAACATAAATATAATGCTTTCATAAGAAAAGAAAAAAAAATCCTGGATGGAAAAGGGTTACACTATTTAAATAATGTAGAAATTTTTAACTGCTAATATAGTATTAACCTAGATAAAATCTTATTTAATAAATTTTGTAAACTTTATCTATATGTTACATGGATTTTAGGTTCTGAAGTTCAAATATTATTTTATAAATCTCTTTATTGATTTGTATTATCTGTTGCTGAGAAGTCTACTTTGATTTTAGAAATGTAATTTTTTTAACAGCTAAACAGATTGAAGAAGCTATGACAGATGAAGAAAAACAAAAATTATATGAAGCTATTGGTTACCAAGAAACACCTATTATCACTGAATATCCCAAAGAGGTAAATTTGAACATTTTTACAGTGTGCAAAATGATAAGAATGACACAAAAATAATGAAATCAGTTCATGTTTGTTATGCAAATGCACAAATCTTTATTTTAAAATTAAATATATAATATTTCAACTAATATTAAAACAACAATTTACAAAAATTATATTTATATATTTTTAATTTAATTTTAAAATGCATATTTTGCTAAAATTGTGCTGCAAAATATAAAAACATCAAAAAGATTTCAAAACTGTGACTTAGAATTGCTGGATATTTTTTAAAAAACTACACCGGACAGATTGACCATTTTCAGTATGTATTACATACTGTAATACCTCAAACACTTCCCATGAGTTTTAGTAGAATTAAAATGTATCAATTGTGAGGCGTGGCATATTTTTCTTACCTTAATAAGTTTGACCAATTCATGACGAATCACGGCCATGATCTCCATGAGCTTTACTAGTCAGTAGAGTTTCAGATTTGGTTCGTAAAGGTTAATTTTTCTAGTTTCATGAGTTTAACCACAGTCTCTTTTTTGTGTCCTCATGAAGAGCATGCTTTTAACTTTGGCATACTGTATAAAAAATAAGGTAGTACAAGTTGAATATCTCAGTCAGTGTATCACTGATCCGCTTAATACCCTTCTAAAAAGTAGTCAAATGTTTTTGCCAAAATAAATAGGTGATATTTTTTCCTGCACTTCAACATAGTACCTTTTTCCTGTCTGTGCATATGTTCCCTTCAACGTAAATACAAGAATAAAAGTATAAGAATTTTTATATTTTTCATTAACAAAGTCCTGATCATCAGTGATTTATTTCACCAAGAACTTGAATTATTATACATTTTTATTTATTTGTATGTGTATGCCATGTGCCATTCATTTCACATCACATTTTTGTTAAGTCTCTATTAGAAGTGTGACACTTTTCAGATGTGTGCATCTTTATGTGACACCTGTAAGTTCTGTATCACAACACATAGAAATCATAGAACATAAAGGAAGTACAAATGACCTATAATATTTCTATAATTTAGAAAAAGTTTATCATTTTGTTTCTATTGTATATTCAGTGTATATGTTATTTATTATACTGTAATAATTGTTTTGCGATAGTTTATTTATGTTTATATTGTCTGTTAAGTTTAATTAATAAATTTATATGGCTTAATATAATTATATTTATTTAGCCAATTAAATGATTATTCATACCGTTTTGGCTTCATGTATTCGCAATTTTCTTAATTTTTTATCATTTTTTTTTATTTTGAAAATTTCTTTTATTCCCATAGTTTGTTGAAAACAAGTTAAATTTCCTGTTGCGCAACTTAACTTTGGTGCTTTCGGATGATACAAAAAGGTACCTGTTATTCAATAGTTTGGGGAAATTTTACTGTATCCAATATGTATTGATTATTTATTAATCTATTAATATTCATGTGTATGCTTAATTTTGCACTTTTTATACACTTGAAAATGTCATTTAAAGGATCATTTTTGTATTTTGTAGATTTATATATTTTTTAAAAATTGATTTTCTTAGTGCAACTTTATTTTTATTTAGTGTTATTATTCTTCTACTTAAATAAATGGTAGCCTTGTTTGTCTAAGATTAGAATATTACACTTCAATTGATATTTATTAAAAAAAAAAAAAAAAAAAAAAAAAAGAGATGGTAACTTTTATAGATTAAAAAAAGTTACATTATAAATTAATTTTATGATTTATGAACATATGCTATTTTACTCAGAAGATGCTTTTTTAGTATTTTCCATTTTCCAATAAAGTTGAAAAATGTACATTGATAAAGCTTATTTAAGATCACTAAGCATGTTTGGTATTGTATATGAAGTATGTTGGATTAATAGTCCATTTGCAGGGGCAGCCAAAAGAATTCCATTATCTTATGGTTCATGAGGGAAAATTGTTTAGTATTTTAGATAGCTAGATCAGAGATAGTTAGATCACAGTTATTTTAGATCTGAGTATTTTAATGACATTACGCTATTTCAGATGTATTGAAACATATAAATTATTGAATTTTACTATGATTATATTAAAACAGGACATTCATAACATTTTTTATCCATTTACAGGGACACACAAAAGAAGTTTTTTACAATATTGTCTTTGAGTAATAATTGTTGGAAGTTCGTTTTCAATTTTGGCATGCTCTTTTAAATGCAACTGCTTTAGTTGCATTTGTAATTATATAAATACATAGTTTTTATAGTCATCATCTGATCTGTCTGTCCGCATGTAGCAACACTAAAACTACCAAACCAAATTGTTTGAAATTTTAAATATATATTTGTTGCAGAATTTTATTGAGTCATTTCAAATTTTAATACAATCAGATATGTTGTTCAAATACAGAGACAGTCAAAAGTATTCTGTTGTATTATGGCTGATGGGATACAATAGTTTCAAGTACTTTTTAATGATGTTACACAAGTCAAAACATAATGAAATTGATATACTTATATGAAAGACACTAAAATATACATTTTGTAGAACATTCTATACAAAAAATATTTATTATTCATTTATAGGGCCACACAAAAGAATTCTGTTACATAATGGTATAATTGGGGGGGGGGGGGGGATATTTGTGGCATATTTTAACTATATTAAACTACTTCAAACATAATAAAATGATGTACGTTTCTTAGGTTTACTACAAATTACTTCCTGTCAGGATTCGTAAATATAATAATATTTTCAAAAATACCCAATATTTTGATATATATCAGATATTTTCAAAATAGTCAAATTACTGTTGATTGCAAAGGTTTTCAAGTATAATATAAATTAGAAACTAAAATATATTGCACTTGACATGAACAAACTTAATTGAACATTAGTCTAAAAATTCATTTTTCTTTTCTTTTTCTTAAAACAAAATTGAAAATCAACTAAATAAACACAGAAATAATTTTTTTACACAATTTTTAATTACAAAATGATTTTCTTGAATTAAAAATTTTTAACATAAAAGAAACCTTGTCTTATTTTGTATTCCCTAACATGCTGTACAATTTAAGTTCAATTAAACTAAAACCAAAAAAATTTATTTTCTAATAAAACTGATTATTGGAATTAGAGAGTTTATATTACAAAGGCTATATTCAGAATTAATTATGTCCCAAATATTAGTTTTATTGGGAAATATATTTGTCGCCTTCCTTGGTTATAAAAGTCACTGCTAGAGACAAATGTTCCGTATCTCCATTATAACAAAATAATAATAATAATAATATATTATTATTAAGTTAAAATTTTTGTTTAAACTTGATTACATCTGAAAATATCCAAAATATCTTGCTCATTGATATTTTAGAAATAAATATCAAATGTAAAAAATATTAAACATATTCATATTTTGAAAATAAATATCAAGTTTGTGAAAATAGCAAAAGTGTCAAACATCTTAAATCAAAAATCTTGATATTTTGAAAATAAATATAACATATTTATATCATGATATATATCAATGAACACTGCTTCCTATATAAAAATGTGTTTGCATATTGTTGAATCAGAACATATTAAAAGGTACATTTTTGTTACATTATTCTGAATGTGTTGAAAAGTGTTTCATAATCTATGCTTGACACATGATATTTTTTTTTCCTTGTTAAAAAAAAATTAAAAATGCAGTTGGAAGTCTAAATAAACTTCAAAAATTTTAGATAATGAGGTTCGTGTTAAAATCATCTCTAATTTAGTTTAGGTTATTTGATTTATAAAGTTTTTTCAAGTCAGGGACTTAGTAAATTTTAATTTTATTATCAAGATGATATATGATAATGAAATATTAGTTTTATTCATAAACTTTGCTTAACTTTTTTTTTTTTTTTTTATAATTTTAGACTTCTTTTAAGTGTTCTGCTTTTCATTGATCAATTTTCATTCTTAAATTTTTAGCGTCTCACAAGTATTGAAAGCCAATTTGAAAGTTGTCTCAGCCATAATTGAACAACGACCATCAGCTCAAGCATTAAGGTAATAATTTAGTAAAAAGGAGAAATAAAATACTATTGTTATCGTAATATTCCATCTGTCCTGTCATGATGTCCAGTCAATTTCTCACAAAGTAATTTGAATTTCGCCTCTAGATTATTTAGTATCAAAATAATTTATGGAAATTCTGTCCTTTCTTATTGCTGATCAATAACTAATTTCTAAATTGTTAGTTTTAACGGTATAGTTTCAATTCTACAAATGTTTTAGATGTTGTTTTTCATCATATAAAAATCCATATATGCCAAAACAGATTTTTTTTTTTACAAAATTTAAATTTTTAAGTGGTCTCCAAGTCTGATAAGTTAAATTTAAAAAAACTTTTAGGAAAACCCATGCTCTATCAAACAAAACAGTAAAAATTTTGTTTTTATATAATTAAACTTTTCAAACAAATACCATATCAGGGCTTGAATTTCAGGGCGGGATGGCGGGATTCGCGCCCAAAATTTTGAAATCCCGCCCCAAAGAATAACGTGGACAGGAGGCTCCCGCCCAAAAAATTTTGCATTTTGAAACTATGATCAACTCCCACGACCGTTTTGTGAATTTTATGATATTTTCGTGCGAGTAATCGACACATTTTGCGAGTTTTTTTACAGCGAAAAATCATTGAAAATCACGATTTTTTCTGCGACTGATTGACAAATTTTGCAATTTTTTTCCTACAATGATTTGACGAGTTTTGTTGTATTTTCCGCGGCGAAATAGAGGTGATTCTGTTCGGAATTTCCACTCCCCCCCTTCCTCACAAAAAAAAAAAAAAAAAAAAAAAAGAAAAGAAAAAGAAAAAGAAAGAACGCATTCAATTCCAAAAATTATGAAACGGTGATGCCGCGGACGCGCTATTGCGCGTAAATTACTCAAAAGATCGGAGATGACACACAAAAGAAACAGCTCTTACACGTTTCACAAGACGCATGATTTCGTAAAAGTTTGCTAAAAAACGGCAAATATTGTTAAAAGATCGCGAAAAAACAACTAATTTCCGGCAAATTTCGTCAAAAGATTCACGAAAGAATGCCTAATTTCGTCACAGAATTCTGTAAAACGGCAGTTTTTGTCAAAAAGGTTGCTAAAAAACGTCAAATTTCATCCAAAAATCGCGAAAAACGACAAATTTCGACAAAAGATTCACTGTAAATGACAAATTTTCCCAAAATATCACGAAAACCGGCAATTTTCGTAAAAAAATCGCGATAAAACATCAGATTTCATCAAAAGATCGCGAAAAAACGGCAAATTTCCTCAGAAAATTCACGAAAAAACATCAAATTTCGTCCAAAAATCGCAAAAAACGACAAATTTCGACAAAAGATTCACTATAAACAAATTTCCCGAAAATATCGCGAAAAACGGCAATTTTCGTAAAAAAATCGCGATAAAACATCAGATTTCATCCAAAGATCGCGAAAAAACGCCAATTTTTCTCAGAAAATTCACGAAAAAACGGCAAATTTCGTGAAAAGATCGTAAAAAAAGACAGATTTCATCAAAAGATAGCGAAAAAATGCAACTTTCGTCAAAAGGAACCTCTCCCTCCTTCCTCCCCCCCAAAATAATATAACAGGGAGTTCATTTTTCTATTCAACAAACTAATTTTCCTGCTTCAATATATTTTTTTTTCATTGCTATTCTAAAATCAGTTTCTAACAGCTCCAAATCTTTCTGAGTGAGCGCAGTTCCTGAAAGCAGCCATATATTAAATAAAGAATACTGCCCAGTTAAACTGATGGCATTGAGCTCACAGGCTACAAATACTAATTGTACATTAAAGCCTTATATTTTCAAGGGTTAATTCCGTTCGAAAAAAAAAATTAAGATGGGGAAACAGCTCTCCCCTTTCCTCTTTTTTTTTATACTTAATCATTGAACCTCCTATACTATCAAAGACATGCTTTATCATATAAAAAATCTATATCCAAAATTCAGAGCAAATGAGATAATTCTTAATAAAAACCCATTTAGCACTTATATAATTTAAAAGGAGTTATCCCCCTCTTTTATACTTAACCATTAAACTTCCAAAACTATTCAGAGATTTGAACGAAATCTGAAAATTCTGCTTGAAAAACCCATTTATATAAATTAAGGGGGGGGGGCATTAGAACCCCTGTTCCCCCTATTTATACTTATTCAATGAACACCTAATAGCAGTCAAGGAATCGCCTCATCAGAATTATCCTAATCTAAATTTTGAACGGAAACTTAATTCTGCATGAAAATCCCATTTATATCAACTAAGGGGAGGGGCATGAGCCCCCCGTTCCCCCTCTTATGCATATCGAATGAACTCCAAAAACTAATCAGGGAAGCGCCTTGTCAGGATATACCTATATACAAAATTTCAAGTGGATCCGATATTTTTATCATGAGTTATCGCGTTACGCACATACATACAGAACGGACGGGCACATAAGCTCTCAGGCTATGATAGCCTGTGAGCTAACAAAAAGTATCCCTTTACTCAACAGAGTATTCATTTTTTAAGAAAATCTTTTTCGATGAATTTGACTTGCCCCTTTTTTAAAGAAATGCAAACAATAGTGATACTTCTTATCTTCTACACTCAAATAAGTATTATTTTATGATTAAATTTGTATCTTGCACATTTAAAATATAGAAAAATAACATTATTAATTATAATTATTAATCATTAATTATAAATTATAAATATAAATTTATTAAATTAATTAGAAGTTTTATTAATTATTATTAAAATAATAATTAGACCTGTGACAAAAATAATTAGCACCGGGAGGGAATTTACCACCAGTAAAAACTAAACAGTATAAATGTTTTTTTTTACACATTTCACATAATTATTCTGAATTGTTGATAAAAATTGTTTCAGTGATATTTTTTTATGTCTGTATTCTGGTAATTCTTTAAATAGCACTTAAAATAATGGTGGATTTTAAACATTTTTTCTCCCTCCCAAACAGCCAAACTCCCCTCCATTTGTAAATGTTGGTAGGGAGACTCCCCTCCTTCGAAAAATTGAATTTCAAGCCCTGCATATTATCAATAAATTGTACCAAGTCTTCTTTACATTCATTAACCCCTTGGGGACGAGCGACACGTATACGTGCCGCAAAAAGGCTTAAGAATCCTTGTTTATTCCCACCGGTAAAATTATACTGTAAAATTTGCCTTATTCAATCGGAGCATTTTCTCGATTTAAGAAGGAACAAGTTTCTGTATATTAAAACCAGTGACAAAACATTAAAAATTTTGTAAAAGGCTCCTATCGCAAAGGGGTTAAGTGGAATAATTATTTTCTTCTGTGTGTTATGTTTTTTCTAAGGCATGATTTCTTTCATATTTCTGTCAGTAAAATGTATCTAACAAAAATATAACTGTGAAAAAAGAGAGCCAAGCTCTGTTAAAGCCAAGAAACGAAGTGATATTTAAGTGAATGCC
Source organism: Maratus speculifer (assembly GCA_964019185.1). Lineage (NCBI taxonomy): Eukaryota > Metazoa > Arthropoda > Arachnida > Araneae > Salticidae > Maratus > Maratus speculifer. The sequence goes on along the minus strand of OZ025295.1, from coordinate 273,722,185 downwards.
AAGTTCAAATAATTTTTTGCCAATATCACCTTTTTAAGTATTATAACATTCTTTAAAAATAAAAACTATTGATAACATATTAATAATAAATCTAGAACTTAGTGAGTTTTTACCTACAAATTATTTATTTTTATTAATGACATTCAAAACTTGTTATTTCATGTTTGGAAGCCTTAATTCAAGTGTACTGATGCTCCTGAAAGGAGTGCAGTCTCTAGATTGATGACCGAGAAATGCTTATGTATACCATCTTTTTGTCAGGCATATTAGTCTGTTTATATTGTGGTCTACCTGAAGTTTATCTTTTTTGTTTATTAGTTTATCAAATCTTTAATTTGAGTCATATGTTTATAATAATAACTGTATTAAAATTTATAATGACATTGTTATTAATATTATCATCGTTATTTTATTAAGACAAAAGAGTTTAAATTAAATTGTGGTGAGCTTGACTGTGTGGAAGATTAATGATTTTAAATAAGAATTTTGACAAATTAGCCAACTATTGTCAAGTTATTTTGTGGACAAATTTGTTGATATTATGTCAAAATTCATATATTGTTCAACCAGAATCCAGAGGGACATACAAAGACATGGATCATACATTATGATAGTGCTGCAGTAGAGCTCAGACACATCTCTAATGTTAAACTTAAAGTTTGCCTCTTAATAACTTTGGACCCAATCATCGAATTGTGGCAAAATTGAAATTGCAAAGTGTACTGCTCTAGACCTCAAAGTTTACAAAATTTCATCCAGATCTACCAATTAGTTATTGAGATCCAGAATCCCTGTTTTGTCATTTTTTTCTTCATGAAACAATATAAAAGGACAAACAACTCAAGTATAACCCAAGCCAGGAAACATTCAGTGACGTGTAATAGCTTGTTCGAAAAATTTTAACATTGAAATTTTTTTAATCATTAATTAAATTCATAAATTTTTATAAATGTTTAAAATGGCATAAAATATTGTAAAATATAACCTAAAATGAACATAATCTAAAAAATTGTGTAGATATTTTACCTTATGATAAAACAAAATAAAATCTTTAAATAATTGTTTCTAAGCTTATTTCCTTAAGCTTGTAAAAAAAAAAAAAAAAAAAAGAATAGTAAGTTTGTAAAAAGCAAGTTTTTATCTAGCATAAAATGCATTTTGTTTTAAAATTATGTTTAAATCTAATACAATTTGTAATAATTTCATTTAAGTAATCAAATTATTCATTATTTTATATAAATAAGCATAGTATATTAAAAAATCTCTGCAAGTAAAAGAATGAATAGCCAGTATCTTATTTACTTATTCTATTTTTGCAATAATAAATTTACACCAAATTGGAATGCATAAGAAGAGTGATATCTGCTCAACAGCTTTTATAAAAACTGTTTAAAAACTGAAAAAAAAAAAGATTGGTATTTAAAAAATATTAAGTATATCAAGAGTTTCTTTAGTAAAGGTGGGATTTATGAATGCTAATAATACCCATTGAATGGAATAATGTGGCTCTTTAATATTTTGAGTATTTCAGATTATTTTGGGCTATTCTTGAATTTACTCTGTATGTATGTACCGGGTGTCCCAAAAATGACTGATGGATTTTAAAATTCAATAACTTGCAGATGGTGACAGCTATTTAATTTTTTTTTTGCAGGAGGGTTATGTATAGTGTCAGGAGTTTTTTTACTGTAATTTTTTATTTTAGTTTGCATCTCAAACAATAGGTGGCACTGACGACGATTGAAAGCCAGGTCGACGCTTCACTCAGCACTGAGCACCTGGCCTTCAATTGCCGTCAGCGCCACCTATTGTTTGAGATGTGAACTAAAATAAAAAATTACGCTAAAAAAAACTCCTGACATTATACATAACTATGATATCAATATATCATATATCATTGAATATGACGATGTTAGGTAACAAATTGATAAACTTATCTTTTCCTCTATTAAAAAAAAAAAAAAAAAAAAAAAAAAAAAATCCTTTCTTTTAAAGTAACTAAAAAAAATCATGATCACAACAGGATCTACATTACAGTTGAAGTTATAAATATATCGCCCCTTTTCTCATTTTAGTAATACTTAAACCAATCCCTTAATGTAACGGTCACCGAAATCCCAGCACATGTATTTCACTTTGTCCATACCTTATATGGTCATAGAAAACCGAATGTGGTTTTCTTATACCAGCTGCTCTACAATAAAAATGCTGCATAAGATGTTTTGCGCGTCGTACATATATTTCCTTCTCATGCTACCGTTCCTTATTTGGTATACATTCGCAAATGTTAGACCGCTTCATGAGCCCCAAAGCCTATCCCACAAAATTCCTTTGCTTTTTCAAATTCCAATATCAAGGTTTAAACTCTTTTTTCGCCAATTAGCGATTATCTTGTTAATATGCTAAGTACAAAAATCTCTCTCTCAGAAGAAAAATATTGCACGTATATTTTACCCAAATATCATATACATGCCAAACATTGTAACCTTTGGCGATATCTGACAACTGATGTTATCTTGGTTCTGACTAAAAGAACGGCCACTTTTCACTTTTTCTCTTGCCCCGGCTCTGCTGTAACCACCAGTAATTTACGCTGAGCGTCCTACTTTCTCGAAAGGGTGAAAATAAAACTTTACTTTAAAGAACCTGGCTGCATACTTCTCTTTTTATCGATCTACTTTTCACGGCATTGATGATAACTTGTAATAGTCAAATATTAAATCTGCAAGATACCGTAATTACCCAAGACTTCCATTACAAACTTTGGTGCTATAAGACCGTACTTAACCCGACTAGAGGAGTATGGACGCTCATAGAATCCGGAGAAATCGCTGCTGTCTATAGTGGTTTCGCATCTTCTCTGCATGGCATGCGGTGTTTTCGAACAACTCAAGATTTATTGCTCCGTCGGTGCATCATAGGATTCGAGACTTATTCCTTCTTCTGTGGGTCGCATGGTGTTGGATGCGGCAAAAGAGGCTCGTCCCTCCCAGTATGACAGTTACTCAAGCCTTAGCCAGCTGGAAAAGTGATGTCAAAATCAAAAGTTTTTTTTTTCTCGACCCTGATCGCTCCGTCCTCTGGTCAACATGAAGCAGTAGTTTCGTTATCTCGCCGTGCTGAAGAATTCGGTGTGACGCAGCGTTATCGGCGGCAGTGCACATAGATGTTTGTGAAAATGCAGGTGAAATTTTTTTTGTGTGAAATTATCAATCGTAAATACAGAATTCTTCATGTGTGAAATATGCTGCGGTCATCTTAGTGTTGTTATTTGCGTGTATCAGCTGCAATGCGTGTTATAAATGTGTGAAGACATCCAAATATGTGATAAAAACGAAAGTTTTGTTTTCTTTTCTCATCAGAATTTTCAACATACACAAAAAAAATAACAAATCCAAAAAAAAGTAGTGGCGATTAATGTGGCAACAAGTCGAGCACAAAAAGAGTGAAATATGCAATCAAGTGTTTGTGATAAATAAGTCATCAATCTCTCATACAGAATTTTTCATTGAGAAATACGCAAAATATTAAAAAAAGTGTGTGCCAATTATCTTTATTCCTTGAGTACTTTCCGAAATGATTATCAATGGTACGCACACAAGTTTTGAATGTGAAATATGCGTCTGATCCCTGTTGACAGGGATGCTAAAACAATATACACACAAAAAAAAAAAAATTTTTTTTTTTTAATTTGTGCTCAAGCGAAATTTTATTACATCAATAATGCCACAACACTTAGATTTATGTTTTGCTATTATTATTGTTATTGTTTTATTTGGATACATGATTATTTAAATAACATTTTTTTGTTCAGAGCATTTCAAAAAAAATAGTAATAATGCTTTTTAATACTTATTTGATTAAACTTTATCTTACGGTATTAAAACATCTCAATTATAATCCTGTATCCAAGCATTAATAAGATACCCTTTATATTTTTATTATGCATACATACATTTTCTTACTCTTTAATCTAAAAAAAAGGTGATTTTTTTCATAAAATTTTTTTTGATACAAAGTAAGTAATTTTCAATGTGATATTTTGTTCAGAGTCATGAGAGAACAAATAGATGTTTTCAGTAATAGATAAAAAAAATATAAGAGTAAGACATTTCTAATACTATCTCATTTACGAGCTAGATATTTTTAACTAAGTGCTTTAACAATTTTTATTATGGTATCTATTTTTATTATTTAAGTGATATTTTGTGTTTTTATTATTATTTTATTTGACTTTAAATGATTGTGAGTACCTTTGAAATCTTTAGAATTTAGTCAAAGGAATACGTGTGCAATTAAATAGTAGCCCTACACCTACCAATTAACATTTACAAATAGTTTTAAACCTTTTTTTTAGTATTTGTTGCATTAGATCAGCTACATATTTAACTGATATGGCTAATTCTAAGATTACTTTCAAAACCATCACTTTTGATGGCGATGCTAATTTGGTTGACTTTTTCTTCAACCAAATCAAAACATTAGCCAAAGCACACGGATGGAAGGATCAGGACACCATCCAGTTTCTAGGTAGTAAGTTATCCGGACCTGCGCTTACTTTCTTTACTCAGAACTCATCTATTTATAAAGCTGACAAATTAAAATTTGTAGAAAAAGAATTCAAAAAATTCTTTGCCCCCCCTAGTAAAACAACAGCGCTCGTGGAATTTAACAATTTAATAATGCTGCCTCAAGAAACGATTAGAAACCTTGCACACAGAATAAATATTCTAACTACTCGAGTACATGATAACATAAAAGATAAGGAAGCCTTAGACAATATTAAATACACAAAACTAATCTCGTGCATTCCACCCCCACTGAGAATTAAATTGCAAGAGGAAAACATTCTCGATTATGACACTGCTGTTGACAGGGCACAAATGTTGCAGGATATAATGCAAAATGAGAATGTGCTACAAACATGTAACACAACAAATCCTGTAGCAGACTCTATTGCTAATCAGTTAAAAATTTTAACTGAAAGAGTCAATGCATTAACACTAACAAGCATTCCAAATGAACAAAACATAGACGCAATTCACAGTATAACCCCACAAAATTCAAAACAGCGTGAACAATATGCGAACAAGGACTTTAAAAGGAAGCATACGGTTTCACCTAAACATAACACACGTAAAAATAAATCTACATCACCACCCGCTTGCCAGCTATGTGCGAAGCGTGGCCACACAGCAAAACATTGTTTTAAATGGCGTAGAGCAAATTCAAATAGAAATAAACATAGTTATAAATACGACAATAACTATAGAAGAAATGATAACAGAAATGGTAATTTAAACTACTAATGAGATGTACTTCAGCTGATGGCTTTACATCTCAAAAGAAGTCTAACACATCAGCAACTTCAGACGAATTTCCATGGACTCATGACCCAACACTGCCTACACTCTGTCCAGACAGAAGGGTTAAATCCGTTGCTTCGCAAACAAAATGTGAAGTTAAATGGTCCAAAAATTCTGCATCACAAACAGTCGAAAACAATAATGAAGTAGCTTCACAAACTGTTAACATATGTGATGACAAAGTTGCAGTTATTTGCAATGTAAATAATTCATCCCCAACACTCCCCCTCATAAAGGCCTCCATTGCAAGACATAAAACTAACTTTTTGCTCGATACTGGTTCATCCATTTCAATTATATCACAAGATTTGTTTGAAAAAATTAAAGACAAACTAAAATATAAAAGATTAGGAACAGGCGTCACTATTAAAACAGTTAATTCAGATGTTCAGTTCACTGCATGCATTAAAACTTCTATTCGCATACACCAAAAGTCATTCTCGCATAATTTCTACATTGTTGACATATCGAATTCCGCTAACTTCCAGGGAATTTTAGGCTTTGATTTTATTCACAAAAATAGAATTGTGATAGATATTCATAAGAATAAAATGTCAACAAATGAATTTAGCTTACCACTACTTGATTCTGCCTTATGTGAGAATGAAACACATCATCTTGAAACACATGAAATACATCAATCGGAAAAATTCCCAAAAGAAATTCGATTGGAGAATAAACTTAAACTAGAACCACAGGAAAAGAGGTGGATCTCCATAAAAACTGATTCAATTGACCCAAGAAAACATTACTATTTTCAATGTGAAACAAAAAAGAATATAATTTCTTACGATAGTATTGTAGGTGGTCAAAGTTATGAATCAGACATGGAAGGAACTCAAAACACAACTAGATCCCCACAAAAATTCCAGTTTTATGTTTTTATACAAAATTCAGCTACTAAACCTGTACACATAAACAAAAATGCACGAATAGGAACTTTATTTGAAACAATGGACATTATGGACCCGTCACAAAACACAAATTTTCATCAAATTATGAATTCATGTGAAAATGTTTCGAATTTTAATCTTAAATCTCAGGATAACTTAAAGGATTACATTTGTAATTATATTCAGGCATCAAATGAAACATTAAATCAACGTAAAGAAGAACTAAAAATTAGTGACTTTAATTTAAATCATTTACAGGAAGAGAATGCAAAAAGGTTAGGAAAATTATTGCTTGATAATTATGCATCATTTTCCAAATCCATAAAAACACTAGGCCACACAGACAAGGTAGTCCCAAATTTAAAGTTTATAAATGACTATCCCATAAAAACATTACCATTTCCCCTCCCACAATCATTACATAACGAAATGAAAGAGCAAATTCATCAACTTCTTGAAGCAGATATTATAGAACGAAATTGTTCTGAGTGGGCATGTCCCATTTTGCTTGTAAAAAAGAAGACTGATCAGTCTGGAAAACAGAAATACAGACTCGCTCTAGACTTACGTATGTTAAATTCCGTGTTACAAGGCTCATCATACCCCCTACCAAAAATACAAACCATAATTTCAAATTTATCCGCATACAAATTTTTCACTTCATTAGACTTCAAAATGGCGTATCATCAAATAGACCTTCCGGAACAATTTCAAGACCCACTAACCTTTACATGTATCTATGGGACTTTTAAATATAAACGCCTAGTATTTGGTCTAAAGTCATCAAGTGGATTCTTCCAACATTTAATGGATTCTTTAATTGATGAATTGCAAATTGATGGAGTATATTCATATCAAGATGATCTAATATTTGGGTCAAACTCATTTGAGGAAACTTGTTCAAAGTTAGATAAAATACTTAAAATCTTAACTAAGTATAATTTAACATTGACTCCAAACAAATGTACATTTCATACATCAGCAGTTGACTACTTAGGGTTCCATATTGAAAACCACTCTATTGCACCGATTCAGGCAAACATTGTTAAAATTAACTCGTTTCCCACACCAAAAACTAAGAGACAATTAAAAAAATTTATTGGTTTAGTAACATTTTATAAATCATTGGTGCCATCATTTTCGGAAATTATTCAACCTCTCATTGATTTGACTACTCCTAAAGCTACATTTAAATGGACACAAAAACACCAAGAATTATTCAAAAAAATGCAACAAGTGTTCTTTAGTTCACCTATGGTTCGCTTACCAGATTGGTCAAAAACCTTTTACGTTAACACTGACGCATCTAAGGTAGCGATAGCTGGTGCATTATTACAGGAACATGAAGGACAATTACTTCCTATTGCATATTTTTCTAAATCTCTTAAACATGCAGAAAAACGTTACCCAGCTTTAAAACTTGAATTAATGGCCATTTATAAATCAGTAATCGCATTTAAGTACTATTTATACAACAGGAAATTTGTAATTTTGTCAGATAGTGCTCCCTTAAAAAAATACAAGAATACATGTAACCCTGCGGATTTAACTACACGTTGGCTAACTGAACTTTCTGAATACACCTTTTCCTTCGAACATGTACCGGGATCATCCAATGTACTTGCTGATTATCTATCAAGGTGTACATTTGAAAACAATACCCAAGATCTTAAATCAAATCCTGAACTCCTTAATGACCCTCATGCTTTACCAATTGTAGATAATGATATTTCGGACAATATCGAAGAATCCAATAAAAACAAACCCAACTCAGTAAATTATTTAATTTCAGGCAGAGATGCAAACAAGGATCCATTACTTGAAATATCAAACGACACATTTGTCAGTGAGCAAAGAAAGGACCCAAATTTGGCCGAAGTTTACAATGAGATTTTAAGAAATGGATCATCAAAAAAATTTCCGATGTACTTCATACATCCTGACAGTAAGGTTCTCATGACAAAAAAAGAAAACGTATATAATAACACATTTTCGTACCATATTATTGTACCAGACTCACTTAAGGCTAAAGTTTTAACAATTTGTCATCTGTCACACTTTGGGTTAACTAAAACATATGCATTTGTAATAGCTAGATATTTTTGGAAAGGAATGTATACCGACACGTTAAATTTTGTAGCATCTTGTACTAAGTGTATTCAAACAAAACATCACATAACACCACCTGCTCCACTTCAGCCCACTTACACACCAACCCACCCAGGACATACCATTGGGATTGACTTACTAGGACCATTTAAAAACGGACAATCAGTTTTAACGGTAACAGATCATTTTTCACGGCACCTCGAACTATTTGCTTTGCATACAACAACAACTGACAAAATTGCTAAATGTTTATTTGATTACATAACTACCTTTGGCAGACCTGCCACTATTCTCAGCGATTTAGGTAAGCAACTGACTTCTGACATGTACAACAGATTCAACGATACATTGGGCATAAAAATACTCCATTCCTCAGTAGGTCACCCCCAAAGTAATGCAATTTCAGAGAGAGTAAATAAATCAATAAAATATTCAATTACCACTTTACTTGAAGAAGGCCATTCTTTTGAAAATGCACTACGTATACATAAATCACTATACAATGGTTCCACACATTCTTCCACTAAATATTCCCCCAACTTATTACACTTTGGAAGAGAACTATCTTTATTATTTGATACTTTTGATCAAACTATTAATCAGCCAATCCTTGATAAGGGGATAGAAACTTACCAGTTGCTAAATGATTTGAATTCAATTTACAAAAAAGCATACACTAACATCAAAAATTCACAAGAAAAGAGAAATCAACACTTCCAGAAACGAGCGAAACTAAGAGTAATCTTAGAAAAGGATATAGTGTACCTCAAATCCGTTGATAAGTTTAAACCAAAATACACCGGACCTTTTATTGTGGTACATAAATATTCGCCAGTTTCTGTTTCCATTAAGCGTTTACACTCACCCGATGAATCGGCATTCAGAGTACACATTGACAGGCTAATTATAGCCCCCCCTAGAAATGATCATTTATTTGTGCGTCATGAGGAAAATATAAGTCACCCAGGAAACAGCTCCATAAAATACAACCTAAGATCTCGTTTTTAACACAGCCCATCACAATATTAGGTTAACATAGATTTACAGTAAATGCAGTACATCACACTGATACACATGTTGTGTTGGAGTTTCCTTTGAGGGAGTTCATGGCTGGTCCACGTTCTCCATCACAGGGGGCTTCCACATAACAGTTGTCTCTTATTTGCTGGGTTGTCGCCAAGATTTTTACTTTTCCCTTTCAGTAGTTTATTGTTCATACATAATAATAATAATAATAGTAATAATAAAAATAACATATCACATTGCACATACATTAAATTTTAGTCATATCAAACATAATCATGATGCACAATAAATCTCTAACCGATTATGACAAAGCTGTTTCTCACTACTCTAGGATTGACATTCCCTTTCAGATATATATATATACCATATGTATCAGAGTTTTATTATTTTTTTTTTTAATTATGCCCCTTCGAAGTGAAGGCCCGTTCAAAAGTCGCCCAAAGGACCTGTAACTTCATTGTGGTGAGAAACAAAATTTCGGATTGGTGCAGTTCACACCAATTTTACCTAAACTCCCTGTTTTTCTATGTAATGCGACGTGCGCTCCTCTGAGAAAGCAAAAGATTTCGGGAGGAGCAGAGGGTCCATGTAATGTGGGCTCTCGCCAATATTCCCACTTCCCATAGGGCTAGGCCATAAGCCGATGCCATCACCTTGTCATTTGACAAGATTTAGGGCAGCACCTTTTTTATGGATCGCGTGTCGCTTTCCTTTTTTTTGCTTGTCCTGTGTGGATACACGAATTTTTGTTTTTTTTCTTATTTTTTTTAAACATACTCATTTGTCACAAAATACACTTCATCCATAACATTTCATTATTTTTCATATTATTATGATACACTTACATGGTTGCAACCTCCATTTCATATTTTTAACCTCCATTTCATATTTTTAACCTCCATTTCATATTTTTAACCTCCATTTCATATTTTCAACCTCCATTTCATATTTTTAACCTCCATTTCATATTTTTAACCTCCATTTCATATTTTAACCTCCATTTCGTATTTTAACCTCCATTTCATATTTTTAACCTCCATTTCATATTTTTAACCTACATTTCATATTTTTACTATCCATTTCGTATTCTTTTAGTATAGATTTTCATATTTGTACCACATAATTCATACTTTTATTATATACTTCATATTCTTCATATTTTATTCAAGATTTCATTTTATCCATAACCTATGTTTTTATATTATTCGTGACCTATAGCTAACATTCTTCATAAGTATATATATTATAAACAATTGATGGTACGAACTTCATGACTATTTTACATATTAAACATCTTCCTTGCATTTGGCGCCTTATCTTTGATTAAAAAAAAAAGATAACCTTTATAAAGGAACAATATATGGTATACCTAAAAAAAAAAAAAAAAAAAAAAAAACAGGAAGAATGTCTTGTTGTGTGCAAAGTGCTAGAAAAAGCACAAATAAGGCCTGAACTCTAAGCAATAAAAGGCCAATGTGTTCCGGAACGACAACAACATCAAAATAAATGAACATTGAAAAAAAAAAAAAATAAATAAAATAAAAGAGAGAGTCTCTGAAGATATATAATCATATGTCGACATAATGTGTAACTGCATAAATTCAAATATATATATTCATAATATTTAACCAGCATAATCCTACACTTTTGTATGTAATTCTGAGAGAGACATTTTCGTACCGGGTCCAAAATTTTTCAAACCCAAACCAGCGGGGGAGATATATGATATCAATATATCATATATCATTGAATATGACGATGTTAGGTAACAAATTGATAAACTTATCTTTTCCTCTATTAAAAAAAAAAAAAAAAGAAAAAAAGAAAGAAAAAAAAATCCTTTCTTTTAAAGTAACTAAAAAAAATCATGATCACAACAGGATCTACATTACAGTTATAAATATATCGCCCCTTTTCTCATTTTAGTAATACTTAAACCAATCCCTTAATGTAACGGTCACCGAAATCCCAGCACATGTATTTCACTTTGTCCATACCTTATATGGTCATAGAAAACCGAATGTGGTTTTCTTATACCAGCTGCTCTACAATAAAAATGCTGCATAAGATGTTTTGCGCGTCGTACATATATTTCCTTCTCATGCTACCGTTCCTTATTTGGTATACATTCGCAAATGTTAGACCGCTTCATGAGCCCCAAAGCCTATCCCACAAAATTCCTTTGCTTTTTCAAATTCCAATATCAAGGTTTAAACTCTTTTTTCGCCAATTAGCGATTATCTTGTTAATATGCTAAGTACAAAAATCTCTCTCTCAGAAGAAAAATATTGCACGTATATTTTACCCAAATATCATATACATGCCAAACATTGTAACCTTTGGCGATATCTGACAACTGATGTTATCTTGGTTCTGACTAAAAGAACGGCCACTTTTCACTTTTTCTCTTGCCCCGGCTCTGCTGTAACCACCAGTAATTTACGCTGAGCGTCCTACTTTCTCGAAAGGGTGAAAATAAAACTTTACTTTAAAGAACCTGGCTGCATACTTCTCTTTTTATCGATCTACTTTTCACGGCATTGATGATAACTTGTAATAGTCAAATATTAAATCTGCAAGATACCGTAATTACCCAAGACTTCCATTACAATAACCCTCCTGCAAAAAAATTTTAAATAGCTGTCACCGTTTGCAAGTTATTGAATTTTAAAATCCATCAGTCATTTTTGGGACATCCGGTATGAATGGGTGTAATTTATTTTCATAATGTGTTTGGTTAGCTTACGCATGTATGTGTGTAAGTTTATATTTAGACTTTTCTAAGTACAAATGCAAAACAGACTAAATGATATTTATTTGCTTTGTTATTTGTGCTATTAACTAATAAAATTATTTATTTGTTGTTTTCTTAATTCTGTAATTGCTTACTGTTCCTTCTGAGCCATTTTTTAATGATGCAACACCCGGCCTTTTCTAAAATTAGCAAAATACATATTGCTATTTTTAAAAATAGTGAAATTTATCTTTAGTTGTACCCAGAGATTTCTTGCAAAGATAACTATGAAATTTCTCTGAGAATTAGAGATCAGATTTCAAGAGAATTCCTCTGAGAATTAGTTAAAGAATCTTTAATTTGTTTCATAAATTGACAAAGAATATTAAAGAATTATTATTAATCCATTCAAACAGTTATGCTTTTGTAAATACTCCAATGGAATAAACAGGCTGAAAGACATCAGGAAGTATACATAATGAATTATTTAATAATACAAATGTATGAAATTTGATTGGTATTTTTATTTTTATGATACCTCTGTAAGTCTGATTTTATCTTGTTGCAAAACTAAATTAATTTAATATGCATTTTAAATTGAAATTTTATTTGCATAAAAAATTTGTAATTTATGTTGCAGTTTGCTAAAATTTTCTTTTGCAGCTTTGATGCCAAAATTGATAGCTTCATTGTTCAAGGTGTTCCATCCGGAAAATCAGTGCCTACAATTGTTACATCACGCCAGACACTTGCAAAAAGTAATTTACCCCTGTTGAGTGTGCTGTTTGAAATGAATCCTTTGGATGGATCCTGTGACCACAAACTTGATCTAAAGGCCCAGCCACTAGAAATAACATATAATGCTGTAAGTTTTGTCTTGTCAAAGCTGTAGCTTTTATTTTTATTACACTTGTAAAATTATTTATAATAAAATGGCAATTTAACCTTTTATTTCTCTATGATGCTTTAAATTAAAATTACAATTAAAAATAACTTTTTATAAAATACATTCAATACATCATTTGGCAGTAATACAACTTAAGGTAAGTTATAAACACTTTATAATATTCCAAAATCATTAATCAATTACAAATAAAAAATATTTTTAATATGTTGCAAAATATGGAGTAGAAAGATCATTTTGAAAATTTTTGCTATTTAACACTTAAAGCCCCAAGTTATAGATTAAAAAGAAATTCTCCACTTCTATAATTATCTTCCATAATGCTTAATGATATGTAAAAAAATTACATATTAATAACATAAAATGGTACTTCTAGGTTATCCCGTCGACCAATTTCGCCAAATTATACAAATCGCCAAACTAATAGCCAAATTATACATGTTGACATAATTTATATTTTAAATAACGAAAAAACAAATAATTAGTAGAATATTAATAAAAATATTAATAAAAAGTAGAAATAAAAATCACTTAATGACATTTTAAACATGTGAATCACATTTAATGTCATTGAATGTGACATTCACGATCATCCATTATTGGCATTTAATCTTATAGTTTGGCGATAATTTTTTGGTCAACGGGATAATCTAGAAGTACCCATAAAATTTAGATCAGTTCTTTTTTTCACTAAAAATAATTTAATAGGTTGGTAGTTATATCTCTTTTTTAAAAATACTTAGAAAAACAATTAGATTAATTTAAAAACTATATGGAAATCTGGTAATTTTCAATAATTTATATCTTTATGAATCATGATCAAATCAGGGTTTTTAGCCACTTTGTAAACCTGGATAAGTTAGGGAAATTTATGTGGACCTTCCCGAGGAAAAATTAGAGAAATTTAAAAATTCTGAGAAAAAGTTACAAAAATTTTAAACTTTAAAATATATTATTATTATAAAATTGAGAATTTGAAATTGCAATATATCAGGACAGTCAAATTTTGCTTTTTATAAGTACTGTAAAGAGCATTTCAACCTGTCTTGCAAATAATTTTGTCTACACCTTTTCAAACACTCTTTCTAATTCAGAGATTTTCAACCACAACATCTCTGAAACTTGTACTGAATGTCGTAGTGTTTATTAGATGTTCCATTCTATTTACTAATCTTTATTTTGGAAAAAAGCGTTTGTTAGTTTAATTTATTGAATTTTTATTATTTGTATTAAAATTTTGTCAAAGCCATTTGTGACTGATGACCACCTGTGACTGATGTGATAAAGAATTTCATTCTGATTGGGTAAAATGGATAGAATCTGATACTAAAAGTGTATATCTGCAAAATGTTTAGAATGTAAAATGATCAAGAATTTGTAAATTTTGCAAGAATTTGTTTAACAATTCAATAGTTGTTACTTCAGAATCGGAACTACTCCTACTACTACTGTTGAGAGTAACTACAGGTTCAACTCACAACAACATTTAAAAGATTTTGTCATTTTGTGTGTAACAGGGTGTCACAAAAATAGGATAACACAAAATCTCTATACCTGTAAATGTCAGGGAAAACTTGGAAAAGACATGTATTTTTTTCTCTTTTGGAATAGTCTTCTTGATAAATAAATGTACTGTGATCCTGTATATAAGTGGAAAGATTATTTTCATCATGATTTTTTCACACAACATTTTTTAATAAGAGAAAAGCTACATCATTGTAAATAGTTAAGAAAATAGCCTCTATAAAAAATATTCAGGATTGATTGTTTTGCTCTACTTTCTAAAACAATCATTCAAAGAATTTTGTATGAAAAGTAAATTTTACTTTTATTAATAGAAAGATTAAATAAATTTCTTATTAAATTTTCTTTAATGGTACTCAAAAATAACATTCAAACATAAGCCTGTTTTTTTTTTTTTACATATTTTAATTTTATAAAATGCTAAAAACTACCGTAAAACTTCTATATAGCGAACTTCTTAGAAGTGCATAACTTGTCTGCTATTCAGGGTTATAAGCACATAAAGATTTTTCAGGATTGAAAAGTATCTGCTATTCAGGAATGAATGTTTGACTATATTTTAAAAATTGGGTTATGCAATTGTGAATTTTCTGCAAACTCTATATAAATATCTTTTAGTTTATTAATTTTAATAGATGATTTTTTATTTATTTAATTATTTAATTATTGCACAAATCTTTTATCATTTTTTCAAAAATTCAGGAAAAATACTTTGGAAGATGGAATTTTCATTAATTCATAATTTGGGATACAAATACATACTTTGTGATAAATTTAATTTTCTTTTTATTAGATGCAATATGTATTTTATATATCGATTTATTTTTTAATTATGAACTTCAATTTTTTTTATAATTAAATTTTGAAGTCATTTTAATCCTGAAATGGGAAAAATCACTGTCCTTTTCAGAAATATTAAAAGTCATTTTTGACTCCTCTTTGAGGAAGACATTTTTAATATACTAGCTTATTTATAGATTTTTTCGACAAAGTGTGTGTTTTTTTAAAGATAGAATGCATATTTTCACATTAATTTTCCCACTTAATTTATCTTGATAAGGAGTCGAAATGTTTCTTATTCATTCTTAGATTTAAAAAGTTTACTATTACAACTTTTCATCTTAAGGAAGTGTATCTTTGTCATTTTTGTGGTATTTTCAGCTTATCTTTATAAGGAGTGTAGAATGTAAACAGGGCCTGATTAATGCACGGTCCTCCGGGGCCTCGGCCCTGGGCCCACCAATTTCAGGGGCCCACAAATTATGTGGCTGGTTTTCCCCTTTAACCAAATACTTTTCAAATAATATTGTTTTATAAAATATGAAACATAAATTTTAAATATTCTGAATGATTAAGTTTTTAACCTAGGCACTTTTCACCCAAACAATTTTGTCAAATCATCAAATAAACCTTCTTTTTTTTCTGAAAATGTTGCCGATAATGGGTAGGTAGATAGGCCCAACTTTGTAACAGGCCCTGGGCCCAACTTCAGCTTGATCGGGCTCTGAATGTAAAGTGTATTTTTAAAACACATAGATGAGCATGAATTCAAAGGCAGCAGAAATGAACAGTAATCCTTTTTATTTTGCAACATCCATCTATATTTTATTAAAACTGCTTACTTTTCATTTAACCCATTCCTTTATTCATCTAATATGTATTATTATTATTTATTTACTTATTTTTAATAATAATTAGTTAAATTTGTGTAAATGTTTGTAATAATCGTTTATGCTTTGCAGCCAACTATAAACAATTTAACTGATGTATTTAAACCCCCAGAAAAAGCAGCTCTTCAACAGTAAGTTTTTACAACTATAGTTTTTGTCTGTTACTAAATTTTAATATAATTTTAATTTCATTTTTCATAATCAAAATATTAAGTTAGAATCTCAATAATAATGAATTTTACTGTTATATGACATTTAATTTTTTGATATCTTTATTTAATCAAAATTTTAAAACTATACCATTATTTAAATTGGCTTTTTTTTTTTTTTTTTTTTTTTTTTTTTTTTTTTTTTTTTTTTAATGACCTGTAGAAAAAAGCATCACAAACTCACAAGAAATTGCATATTTTACATGCCAACAGGATTTGGATAAAATTACATGTTGGAAAAGATTTGCAAAATTTTATTTTAGTGATTTTTTGTTTATATGTAAAAAAAAAAAAAAAAAAAAAAAAAAAAAAGTGTTTTTGTCATTACATTTCTAATGATTAAGTTTTAGCAATGAATTGATAAAAATCATTAAATCACAAGTGTAATTCCAGAAAAGCTGGATGTCATGCCTACATTGAAAAGAATCTGAATCTATCTTGTTACATAAAAAATTTCTTTTACTGTATATATAAAGTCCAAATTTCTATTTCATTCTGATCATATATAACTTTGGTTTTACTGAATTGATTATGATGGGAATTGTGCTATTAGATATTTTTAAGGGGTGGTTTAGTATATAAGACATCATTCTGTTAAAACAATCTAGTTAAAGCAATTAGGTAAATCTCTATAATTAGGTGTAGCCAATTATTAAAGATTAGCCTTAAGTTCTGTGGAACAGATTTTGATATGACTGTTTTTTATTTCCAATGCAGCAAGTAAAACAGACCATATCTCTATCACAAACAGGGATGATGAAAAAACAGAAAAATATGTAAAAGATATTAACATGGAAACACACCTGTACTTTACTCTTACACCTTACACTGTTATTTTGATAATTTTTCAGAAATACTCTCTTAGTATATAATACATCATTTTATATTACTTATAGAGCTTTGGGAAAAGCTCTGTAGTCAGATTAACCTGATTATGAAAAGTTGGCTTTTTTAATAAATAATTATGTTTAAGTCAGGTTAATTAAAAATTAAAAAAAAATCTTGGATGCTAATTTGTCTATCTATCTAACCATTGCCAGTTCAGAGAAATTTCCGTTAATAAGTCAGCTGAAAACTGATATATTCCAACAAGTGTAGTTTGGCATAAAATTGAACATGATGTGCTATCATTGGTTTTATGTATGTGTGTGTCTGTATGTATGGTCAACATTTAATGGTGCACAATCATTTCTTTACTACTGTATGACACCAAACTTGACCATGGATTCATTCATATCGTCATAAGTATTGCTAATATTGAATGTTATCTGATTATGATAATATTTAGTAGGTCATAAAAAAATCGCAGGGCGGTGACAGGCTTATTTTACTTCAAACTATAACTACTGCCTATAAAATCATCAAAATAAGAAGAAAGGTATTGCTTGTAACACATTTTAAGGGGGGCAATTCCATAATTGGTTCCACAACAATTAGTGTATTTTAGAAAGCATATTTTACAACATAATTAAGTTTTAAGTCATTTGTATGTTTTAAAATGAATTCTTCCATAACTACAGATGGTCTGATGAAAAAATCTTTTGTAATCGATATATTTAAAAGACCTGGCTATTTTTTAGTCATCAGCCCAGAGCTTTCTACTAGATCAATTTTGATAATTATTTTTTTTTTAAATGAAAGCTGTTCATATATAGATGTGCCCAATTTAATTATTTTTTAAATATAATTCCATTTTTATATTTTATTTTTAATTTTAAGAGCTTTTTTATGAAATTTATTAATAACAGTGGCAATTGCATATTCCTTTCATTGTTGCAGAGAAATGAAAAATAATGAAAATATTCACCACATGGCTTTTTGAACATATTTTTTAATTTGTGAGTTAAATTTTGGTAAAAGATATTTATACATGTGTGCTTTATTTTGATAAGTGAATAAAAATTAATATTTACTCTGATGTCAAAAGAATATTGCTTATATGGGCTTATTTTATTTTTATGCATTTTAATTTTATTGGTGCCATTTTTTTTATTACAATAAAGGGAAAATATGTTTTTTTACATCCCAATTAAGGAAAGGCAACAAGGAAGCCACACAAAAAAATTATCAATTGAAATCATTAAAATTCTGTTTCATCTACAAATTGCCTTAATATTATTGAAAAATATATTCTCCATTTTTACATGAAAATTAATTAGCTTAAAACAATGGATTCGTTTTAAAAGAAATGAAATTGAATGAAGAATGAATGATGAAAGTATTTTAAAACTTCTTTTAACATTGAATTTTGACGGGTTTCATCTCGTTTTTCTTAATTTTTGCAAAAAACTGACAGAAATTGTAAAAAAAATTCAGAGAAAGAACTAGACATAGACAAGCATTTATTAAAAACTGAACTGAAAGAGATCCATTTCAACAGATAAGCTGATCTACTATTTAATTTGGTATATGAAAGCATATTAATTATTAAATGTTGCCAAATGCAAAAAAAGTAATTTAAAAGAGTTTTATAAACTTAATTGAAGATCATTAATATGTTCTTAGGCACAAGTCTTTTGTTATGAGTCAAGATTTTATCCATAAGAGTTTTTCCTCCTTAATTCCAATTTTTAAAACATGTTTCCCTAAATATAGATTTCAGTTATTACCATTTTTGAATGTTAATAACACATTTTTTTTTCTTGGGTTTTATGGGTCCAGTATCAATGGAATTGATTCATTCAACTTAGCTTATAGTTTTTAATACCTTCTTTCACCACCAAGAGATACATTCTTATTTCGGTTTCTATGTGCCCCATATCCATAGGGTTTTGCTCATTCGACTTGGTTTTTGATTATCTCACAGTTTTTAGTTCCACCTACCACTGCCAGAAAGAGCATACGTATTTCAGGCCCCATGGATTGATATCAGCAGAGCTTGGCTCATTCAACTTAGTTTTTGATTTTCATACAGTTTTTAGTTCCACTTTCTGCTGCCCAAAGATGCAGTCTTATTTTGGATTCTATAAGTCTCATTTCAACAAAGTTTGACTCATTCAACTTGTTTTTGTTTAACTGTTTTTAGTTCTATTTTCTACTATCAGGGGTCACATCTTTATTTTGGATTCTGGGCCATATTTCAATGAAATTTGCTTCATTTAACTCAGCTTACAATTCTCTTCAGATTTTCCAGTGCTTGTGCCACATGCTTAGTATACAGTTCCATAGCCAGAAGAGCCTACGTCAAGGTGTATTTGGAAAGAGGTTGTTTAAAACAAACTGAGTGGAGGACCAGTATATGCTACTAAAGTCAGCAGAGACTAATCTCAGCGGTTCATTTTGATAGATTTATAATTTTATATGAATTAAGCTTTTAATCATTTGCAGTTTGTTTAGAAAAATTGATGGGCTCTAGCAATGCCTGGCGAGTTAGCTAGTAAAAATTAATAAAATCAAGCATTTATAATCTGCCAAACTTGCAAGTTGCTTGGTGGAAATTTAAACATACATTGCTTTTCTTTCTTCTAAAAATTCAGTGTATGTTAAGAGTTAGTAATGCAAGTGCAATCTAATATATTTTAACTGTCAATCATAAAACAACAATTCTCAAACTTTAATTTCTCAAAGTTTTAATGTTCCTGTCTTTAAAATAATATAATTTTCAAAAGAAAAAAATTGCATTTTTATTCATAAAAGAAATAGTTTACATCATCATGTCTTTTTTAAGTCCTTCATTCCACTATTACTGATGTTAAACAATAATTTATGATAACTGTTACATAAAATTCTTTAAAATGTTTTTTAAATAAATATTACAAACTCATTATATTGTAAAATTATTGTTACCTTTTATTTAAACATTAATCTAAAAAATGCTATTGCATATTAGTTTTCATGTAACCAGAGCCATGGGTAACAGTTAGTATAAAGAATAAAAAATTTAGTGTTGAGCGATTCTGGAAAAAAGAAAAATCGATAAAAATTGTCATCATGTAAAATAACTAACAAAAAAAGTAACAATAGATTGTCACACTGATAAGCTAAAAATGGTACTGTAAGGATTTAACTGCTGTAAGAATCTAATTTGGCTAATTAAAGCTAGACAATGGACTGGCACATCGAAGTCTGGTAATTGTGTGAGCACTTAAAAGGATTAAGGTCCTTTTCTTCCTGTCGACGGTAAGTCTAGCTCGGCCTTTTTCATGTGACATTAGCATATTAGTTACGGCCACCATTGATTTATCGCCAGACCTCCCAGAAGCCGAGAGACGTAGGAAATAGTTTCATTTATTCCCAGACGGACGATGGCAATCTGGCGCCAAGGCATATCCCAGCCGAACCAATAACTTTGATCTGGGAGGGGCCCGAAGGAGGAGTGGTTCTCCTGATGGGGATGAGGGAGAAGTTGGATGAGGACTCTCGAGGATGCAGCTCGCTGTAAAAGGCGTGTGGTATGTTTTTCATAGAGAACCCTGAGTTCTTAGAATTGTACATAATTTTATCATATCTTGAATAAAGTCATTTAAAATGGAAAGGATTTGCATCACTTCATAGCTACCAAATATTTACCTAACCATATATAGTAATGCAAAATCCTCACAGTACTTTAAAAATTTTATGATCTAGAAGTTGACTAGTTTTGCATTTTCTGTTACACATTATCACCTGAAACAATGGAGATTTTGTTTTAAGTTCCAAGAATTTTCACTAATTCCAGTAATTTATATATATATATACATATACAGTCCCTGGCCAAATTATTAGACGCACTCATATTTTCTTGTGTCAAATCATATTATAAGTTTCGTAGATATATTACTATGCTAATAGTTACAATTGATTAGATACATCATCTGTAGGATTATAATAAATTAAAAGTATGCCAATGACTTTAAAATTATTTATTTTTGTAAATTAAATTAACAATTGCTAAAATTGTAAAACTTAAAACATGAAATTTAAAAAAAATGTCAATATTTTTGGAATCTCCTTTGGCGGCAATCAGTGCCTCTATTCTTCATGGCATGCTGTTAGTATAAAATTGAAATGTTTCTTGCATGTGTGAGTGATGTTTCCAGACAAAGATAAGTTTTTCTATGAGCTGTGTTTTGCTCGTTATGAGTTCTTTGTCCAGTTTTTTCTTCATTAGCTCCCAAACATTTTCAATGGTATTCATGTCTGATGAATTACCGGGGAGCAGTTCAACACAGGGATATTTTTTTATTGAAAATAGACCTTGACGGATTGTGCTATGTAACAAAAAGCTTTACCTTGCAAAAATACAAATGGTTCTTCATTTGGAAACCATCATTTTAGCTTTAGAATAAACCGATTTTGAAAACCTCTTTTTATTGGTCTGGAGAATTGACTAAGAAGTCATAACAAACAAAACCCAGCTCATAGAAAATCTTATCCATATCTGGAATCGTCACCCATGCATACAAGAAACTCTTCAATTTTGTATTAAGAGCGTACCGCGAAGAATAGAGGCACTGATAGCCGCCAAAAGAGGCTCCAAAAAATATTGACATTTTTTTTTTAGCTTCAAGTTATAAATTTTGCAATTTCAGCCTTTTTTAAATTTAATTTGTAAAAAGAAAGAGTTTTAAAGTCATAGGCATGTTTTTTATTTATTATAATCCTACAAATGATGTACATAATTAATTGCAGTTATTCACACAGTAATATTCCTATGAAGCTAGTAATATGATTCGACACACGGAAAAGGGAGTGCGTCTAATAATTTGGCCAGGGACTGTATACATGTGATAAAATTTAGTATTTGATAATTCATCTAATAACATATGCATAAAACATGCCATCATACTCTGCTTTAAAAATGAATGATTTTTCAAAGGTTTCACTTTAAGTCCAATAATTAACATGCTCAGTTTATTCTAACATGAAAATCTTACGATTGAATGTAAATTTTTTAACATGATCATGCACATTATAAAGAATTTTCTCTATTTTCACATTAAAAATAAATAAATATAAATAAATAACTAAATAACTATAAATAAATAAACTCAGTGTTTCCCCCCCACAGAAATGTTATTAAGCAGTACCAGAAGATTTTATATAGAATAGGGTAAGAGATTATAGATTTCAGATGATTTTTTATCAGTAAATAACAGGCTATATATATTCTCCTCTTACTGGAGCATTTTCATTTTTTTTTTCACTGTATACATATTTTTCTTATTTTGTGTAAATATTTTTAAAGGAAACAAGGAATTTTTTCTCCCACCAAAAAATTAATTTTGTCTAGACTTGGGTTAAGAGCAAGAAATTAATTATTATTTTTTTTCTTTTTAGTTATGTGTTTTAATTATGAATATATGTATATATTTCAATTTGCATAGGTTGCAAGCTACTGCTATGCTTAAACTAGAAGATCTTAAAGAAATGTCTGCATTTGGCTTGCAATATGCTATTGAACAACACAAGTATTTACAACTAAATATAGATATGCAACCTGTATTTATTATTATTCCTGAAAAAGGTGTTTATAAAGAGTAAGTACAAAAAGCTAATTTGTTAAAATTAATGTTATGTGAAGCTTTTATTATTTTTCTTTCCCTTTTTTCACTCCCAGGTATTTCCTCTATAATT
This sequence comes from Maratus speculifer, assembly GCA_964019185.1. Lineage (NCBI taxonomy): Eukaryota > Metazoa > Arthropoda > Arachnida > Araneae > Salticidae > Maratus > Maratus speculifer. Next base: position 273,699,195 of record OZ025295.1, on the reverse strand, counting down.
TTAAATATTTTACTCGTTTTGTTTAATTTCATGAGGTTTGTTTATATATATTTTTTTAATTTGATGTTTAAATTTATCTGATTATTTTTTAAGAATGTAATAATCTAATAATAGAACTTTGAATATAAAATTCTATTCATAATCTAATCAATATTCACTTTGAAACAATACTAAAGAATAATAAAGATTTATTATTATTATTATAAAGTAATTTTTTTAATTTTTGTTTTATTATAATATTCTATTTAATGCATTTTTTTATTTAAATTATTATAAAAAACATTTTGTTTATCTATGTCCTTTAAGTGATAGGAAAATATTTTAAGTATGATAAATCAAAAGTAATTTACCAATTATTTGAATATAGTTTAACAACTGTAGTTCAAGCTTCTTTGTTTTTTCTTTCTTTTATGCCTGTAACTAATAAAAGAAAATTTCACTGTTTGTATGTGCAATGGCTAAGAAAATACATCATTTACAAGGCTGAAATTTTTTTTAGCCCAGGACCTCTACTGCTTCACCTTAGAATATTTAATTCCTTATAATTAGCTGAGTTAATAGCTAAAGGTTACAAAAATTCATCTGTCCTTATGAGAGGAAAAAAAGCGCCTTTGCATGAGCAGATATCCTATTAACGTATCCAGAGAAAATAAAGATCGAAAAGAAAGATTTTTTTTTCTTTGGGGAGGAGGAGGGGGGGGGGGATTTTGACAATATTTATTAATTTTCAACAGCCAAATTGCTTAATAAAGTTAAAACAGAAAACATATTCTGAAAAATCATACTCTTATGTCTCAAATGTTTCAATCAATTTTTTAAAAATGCCATTAATTCTTCGGGGGAAAAAAAAAAAAAAAAAAAGTATTATTTCAAAAATGGTTTTTTCCCTTATTGAAATGCCCCTACAAGGCACAATTTTATTCCAAATGACATACCAAAAATATGTTCTTAAAGCTAAAACCTTGTAATTGATCGCGCAACTTTATTCATGCCAATCACACATTATTTTAACACTTTCAAATACATTAGCTAATGCAGGTCACTTCATACCTCATGGAGATATTTTTTCTATTCTGAAAGTAACTAAACATATGTATTTTAATGCCTTTTTTTTATAGAGCATTTCAATTGATCAGATTTACATCATCTACAAAAATTTTGAAACGTTCAGATTGATAGCAATATTTTTCAGGGTTGCTACAAAACCTGGAAAACCTAGAGAACCTGGAAAAGTCAGGGAATTGGGAAATTAGCCAATTAAGTCAGGGAATTTCAATATTTTTTCCTAAAACCTGGAAAAATCAGGGAATATGAAAAACTTTCATTGTGATCATTAAGAGAATTTGATGATTGTGCAGTCAGAAATGAGTATCTTCCATGATTTGGCAAACTACATACAGTAGATTCCCTCAAATCCACTACCCTAAAATTCACAACTCTCTAAAATCTGCACATGATTTACAGATGTAAGCAATAACATATTCAATTCAAATAAAGGGACAAAATTTGACTTTTTTAGTTTTATGTCAATTCCAATGTATATTTTAATTTGTAATTTTTGTTAATATGACTTAATTCATGTTTTTTCATTAAAGAAATGTAAATTTATTTCTGAAAAAATTCAAGATATTGTTCAAGTCACTGGTAATCACAATCTTACCAAATATATTTATGTATTAATCAAGTTTATTTTATTATAAAGTCCGGCTAAACCTGAAATAAAACTTCCTTATTTTATGATTTTGATGTGAAATATTTGGAGGGAGGTAAATTTCCATAAATAATTTAGAAAAAATACATTTCATCTTTATAATGAATATTTAGTCATACATTATTATTTCCTTGGCCTTTGCTTTTAATATTTAAAAAATTATCTAATTTTTATTAATTTAGTTTATTACTTATTTCAGTATTTCATTACAATGTAAGCATTCATTATAGTTTCAATTATATTATTATTTCCATTCAAATTACTGTTTAAAAAATGTAAACAAAACAATGACCAGAAATCCACAAAATTCTAAAATGTGCACAACCTCTGGTCCCAAGCTTTGTGAATTTGAGGGAGTCTACTGTATTTAAAATTAGAAGAAAAATCATCTAACTTTATTATTATTTTTTTTTAAATTTTCTCTTTCATCATTAAATTTGCTGTCTGGCGCTCCATTTCATGACTTTGCTTTGCCAGAAAGATACTTTTTCTTATTGATCCAAATTGTTTAATAGATAATATATTTTTGTAATCATATATATTATAAAGCAGAAGTTCTGAAACTTCCAAACGAATGTTTTCAAAAACTACCCGATGGATTTTTTTGCCGATTGTATCATTTGATAGGAAATATTTTTCCGAAGGTTTATGATTCAAATTTACAGGGATAACTCTGATTTTTTGTAGTAAATTTCGTATTTTTCGGTTATTTTTGACGAAAGGGTTGCCAGTAGCTGTTTTTGGCGAAAATTATAATTGCTAAAAGAATTAAAATGGCTATATCTATTAGAAATATTACAAATATCTTGCAAATAATAACAGAAAATAACTACTGATAATATTAATAATAATAAAGTCTGCTTAAATGAAGCGTAATATATTATAAAAATATATTTATCTTGAAAATGAAAAAAATATTTGTAATGCTTAAAAAATAAATTAACGCGAAATATAACAATTGGTTCAACTTTTGGCGACTTATCCCTGGCGTTAGAATAAAAACATGAATTTAAAAATTTGATTAAATGAATTTTGAATGATGGTTATGTCCCCTTTTTATTATTTTCTTTCTCTTTTTTTTTTATCGAATTTCCGTATAATATAACTTATAGCAGAAAAAAGGCAGATCTGATTGTAAAAGACACTGTAAGTTGTGAGTTACATATTCGTTTGTCGTTTCTATACGATTTTCATCTTGCTTTGGTCGCCAAAGAATGTGTTTTTAAGCCGAAAAAGCACTACTGACTTAATGCCTGACATAGGTTCTTAATGGTCGCTATAATGTTGTTTTTTTTTCAAGTGAAGATAATTTAATATATTTTAATATTTAATCGTAAAATTATATAGATATGAGTATAACTCTTTTATTTCTTTTTGCAAATGTTTTTATTGTTAATTTAATTTCAAGATTAAATGTCAATAATGGATGATCATAAATGTCACATTCACTTGACATTAAGGATAATATAAATATTAATCATGTCATCAAGTGATTTGTATTCGACATTTTATTTCTACTTTTATATATGCTCTACTAATTTGTTTTTTGTTATTTAAATGAAAATTTATGCTAATCTACATAATCTGGCTAATAGTCTAACGATTTGTATAATTTGGCGAAATTGGTCGACGGTATAACCAAGTAGTACTGAAGGAAAAATTTTGCAATTCAAAGGAAATTTATGCAATTATGCGTTATTACCATAGATAAATTCAACATTTTGAAATAAAAAATTCCCGCTGAATAAAATTTACAAGTCTTTTTTAATTAACCATTTCCTTTTCAATATTTCTTCAATCAATATTTCGCTATTCTCTTTCGCGCAGGCTAAAAAAATGTATTTTAAATATTTTATTGGATAAAACGAAAATAACATTTTTCTATTTTTTTTAAAAATATTTTTAAAATCTAATTTTACCATTATGTATCTTACAGGACAAAAATAGCAGAATTACTTTTAAAAATGGCTTTATTTGTTAATTGTATGTTATTTGTTTATTTGGGTGTTTGAATTTACTTTTGTCATCAAACAATGCGATTTTATACCAAGAAAGCATAAGCCGGAGCGATGTTCGTAATTACTAAATTCTCTCACTCTCTTTTAAATGTGTGAGAGCATTTTTAGGATATTTTTTTCATGTTTAATTGTAAATATATAAGTAGCAGTTATAGCAAAAAAAAATGCGTATAATGTTTAAATTTTAGTATAAATGTCTTCCTCATCCAAACTGTAAAATAATTTAATTGCAACTTTTTAAAATTTTGGCGCAGATGTCATATACGCACGATTGCAACAAAATGGCGATTTTATGCCATTTATGCCAACGCATTTATTTATATTATTTTATGCCAACTTTCATTCTGTTTTTTAAAATAATATAAATCATTTTGTTCTATAGCTATTAATTACTTTTTTATTTATTATTTTTTTTTCAAATAATAGAAAATAATTAAAAAATATTTATGAAATTGGTAATTAAAAACCAAGATTTCTGATCGGTTCTGTAACAAGAACCGTCTAAAACAAAATAAAATTTAGCAGTTTATAATAGTGCAACTTCGGTGACCTAAGAGAGTAAGTATTGGTGACATTGTGACAGTGTAGTGTAAGACATTCATTAAAGAAACTGTTTTTCAGTGAAATAAGACTAACGTTTATTAACGAAAAATAAATGCAAGTTTAAATAAAAACATGTATAAATCCAGGTGAAAAATATAACAGGCATAACGTAAACAGAAACAAGTTCAGTTTCAGATTTATATTAAAGTTATTCTATGTCATGAAATAATATTCAAGTTTAAATAAAATATGTATAAACTTAGATGAAAAATATAACTGGTAAAATGTAAACAGAAAATAAGTTCAATTCCGTATTTAAATTAAAACTATTCTATATAATGACATAATATTACTTATTAAATGGCATGGCATGGCATATAACAATATTAGGATAGCACTGAAAACAAAACGGACTCACTTATGGATGACAGCTATCGACGTACTGGAAAAATTCCAATGATACGGCACACCAACTGTTTCGATGAAAAGTCTTAAAAACATGTAGAGTTTTTTAACTGAAGATAATAATGTCCACAAATGAATATGAAGACTTAATTAAAAACACAAATGGATTATGACTGCTGGTAAAATGACAAACGGGCGAAGTTGAAAAACCATTTTCACAATTAAATGTCCAGCAACGGATTTGGCGTAATTAAACACAAGTTTGTTAACTTTAAAAACTGGATGAATCTAAAAAAAACATTTCTGAAACTATATCATATTGACTTCAATATTGCTAGCTCATAGCATCGCTTCAAAATCCCCAGCACAACATATCTCAGCCGGTTTAAATAGCAGCGGCAATTCGAAACTGGATACGCCCCTCCGAGTTGAGCAAGCGAGCTCCTGACTTGCGATGGGAGAAATGCAAGACAGCCACTTACGAGTTGCGATCCGCGATGCTTGCGGATTGCGATCGAACGGAACGATCAAACCAGGATGAACACACCCATCAGCGACGATCGGAAAAACAAAAGATAAGCGATTGATTTGAACATGTAAACAAAAGATCGGAAGATTGGAAAATGCCGGCAAAGAAGAAAAATGGAAGTTGGAACAAAATATAAGATAGTAAGCCATGCCATTTTACAATATTACGATATATATAATTAGAATTATGTATTTTAGAGTGTTAAGGAAGAAAAAATGGCTGACAATCGCCCCCCCCCTTAACACTCGTACTTAAAAATAAAATGGATAATTAACAGATATTGTAAATCTATATATATATATAGAATAATGTAAAACATTAGAATCTCAACTATCACACTTCGATAGTTATCAGTAAAACAGAAACTTAACATTAACAAGTATAAATGCAACAAATTCAATAACTTCAACAGGGTTAATCAAAAACATCAATTTTCAATAATGTTAATAACAATATTCAACAATAACAACAATTTTAACAATTATATAACAACTAGATTAACAACTTTTTTCATTTCATGAAAGTTCAGTTACAATTGTAACTCTAACGAAAAGTTTTTTTTTCACGTCGAATAAAGTTCAATAGCAAAAGTCTATAAAGATAACGTTTTCCTGAAAAAAAACCATGAAAGATAATTACAATTACCTCGTCACGTGCAAGTGACTACGAGTTACCTTTACATAACAATTTAATATGATGATTTTTTTCTTGATTTTGACTTGTACAATATTCAAATGAATTTTAAACAATCATACATTTGCATATTTATTCTGGAAGAGAATGATTATCATATAAACGCAAATTCAGGATAATATGAAGAATAAATATACATGAATTACAATATGAAAATACTTTGACAATAAAAGATACATGTTATGCAAATGAGAAAATTTCAATAATGAGAACAATAACGATCATGATCATGATAACGATTATGAATTATGATTATGATAGGGACAGAGTTAAATAACTGTGAGCGCTCACGTGAAAGACAACACAAAAAAAAAAAAAAATATGCTTAAGCTTTTGAAACGATATACATTTGCAAATGATTTGGCCAATTTAAATATGAAAAAAAAACTTGTTATATATACTCTTAAAACGAGAAGAAAAATTTTCATATTTACATATGCAATAAAAAAATACAACTCGATTTTCAACACCACGGACGGGACCTATGTGACATTTCCATTATACAAAAACAGGGACTTACAGACTTAAAAAGAACGATGCCCGCGACAGGCCTTCCTGTGATCAGAACACTCAAGAACGCCGCTACCCCCTGCAGACCACTCTGGCTATTTACAAGGGCACCTCACGAGGCGTTTTTCGAGGCTGCTCGGATCCCGGAGGATGAACGATCCTGAGGTCTGACCACATTCCAGCGGGAGTTAAATTGTCCGCGATGTTGGAAATGAGGGTATATCAAAACCTATGAAATGATATCATGAAACGTATGCATACGAAACAAATATGAAACAACAAGAGTATAATCACATATTCAAACATTTTTTAAAAGAAAAGTACTGAAATATACAAAAATTTCAGTTTTAAAAAAAAGATGCTAAACTTCAAGGTTTAACATGAAAAGTTAAACAAGTATCTTAATGCTTGACACAAGTTCAAAGGAGGAGGAGTTTTTTTTTCATAGCACTTAAATATTATGTATATTTATAAATTACTTATAACTAAAAATTACATCAATAAATTTTTTAAGATCAAACTTTGTTAAAGGTTTAGTGAAAATGTCTGAGAGATTAGATTTACTGGCTACGTGTTTAACATTAAAAATCTCTTGGTTTAAAAGGTCTCTAACAAAAAATAATTTTACGTCAATGTGTTTCGTTCTGTAATTTTCAATGGGAGACTTAAGAAAATCAATGGAGGCCATGTTGTCTACTAAAAGTGTTGGTTTAACTTGTGGACCTGTAAAAATATGTTTGTCATAACATTCAGTTATGATCCTACTGAACCATAGAAGCTCTTTAGTTGCTTCTGTTAAAGCCACAAATTCTGATTCCATAGTAGACAAACAGACAGATTTTTGTTTAAAGGCTCTCCACATGATAGGAGCTTTGTCTAACATTAGTAGTTGTCCCCCCATGATGGTGAATACCCATCTGCAGCCTAGTGGTTCGGTGTTGGGTGGCAGAGATGTTAATACCCATACTTGTCTTTTATTTATAACATCCATCTCTTCCTGCATTGCCTGTCTCCAGAGTTCCCACTGAGGGGATTTTAATGCCTGTTTATATGTGTTAGGTATGGAGTCTTCTAGTCAGGTATTGGTTTTATGAGTTTCAGAGAAAGAGGTGTGTGGGGGTGTGTAACTAGGACTTGAGCTAGCACTAGGAGTGGACTTTACAATGCCTTGGTACTTATTGCTTCCTTTAAAACTGAACAGTGACGGATTAAATTTGATACCATTAGATTGACAGTAATCTCTTACTTCCTTCAGTGATCTTAGACGTTGTTTCACCCAACTCGTAATAGTAGACGTCGGTTCTCGATTTGTCAGGCCTAGTTACAGGCTTACGGAACCAGACAGCTTCCCTGAGAGTTCTAGTAAACTCCTCGCCATCCTCGTCACTGTCACCCTCAGATGGGTGTGAGGAGGCAGAGTCGGAAGATTCAGAGGTACTCGGTCTAATACTTTGAGTGGGTGGTGTTTCTGAAGTAAATCTGTCAGGTTGAAGGTCAGTCAAAGGGTCTATTTCAGGTGGTTCGGAACTTAGGATGTAAGAGGGTCCCAGATCGCTTCCGTTGCGCTGCTCCGAAGTTGTAAATGGGTTTGTGCCTATTGAATAGCTTGGACCTTGTTCACTGTGTTTGTGGATACTTCTGGATACAGATTCGTCACCAAACCTAACATTTATTGTCTCTATTATTTTATTGGTTTCGGGAATCCATACCCTGTAGCCTTTTGTAGACATTGCGTAACCCACTAAAACACCCTTTTTAGCCTTCGGATCGAATTTGGAGTTTCTTAGTTGTTTAGGTACCCCCACATATGCCACCGTACCAAAAGGTCGTAAATGTCTTATGGATGGTTTATTACCACAATAATATTCGAAAGGAGTTTTTTTCTGAGTTTTGTGACATATTTGGTTAAGAGTGTATGCGATGTATAAGACAGCTTCTGGCCAGAATTTGAGACTGAGTTTACTTTCATTGAGTATTGAGCGAGCCCCGTCCATTATTGTTTGATTTAAACGTTCTGAAACTCCATTTTGCTCCGGAGAATATACATTGGTAAATTCGTGTCGTATGCCATTGTCCTCAAAGAATTTGGTGAATGCTTCATTATCGAATTCCCGCCCATTGTCGCTACGAACTTCTTTTACTTTAGTGCCCAAAAACCTTTCTGCTCTTTTTACGTGGTTAGAAAATACTTTAAACACCTGTGTTTTACTGCATAAGGGGTATACCGACACTTTGCGAGAGAAGTCGTCTGTTATAGTTAGAAAATACTTCTCCCCGTTTCGCCCTGTTATTTGTGTTGGACCCCACAGGTCAGTGTGTAGCAGTTCTAGAGGTCGTTTAGATCTTATTTGGTTTATTGGGCGGAATGATGTTCGTCTGTGTTTATTAATTTTACATGTTTCACATTCAAAGTCTTTACATTTAATGGGTGGTAAGCCCCTAACGCCATTACATTTTAGAGTATGTTCAATTAATGTGGAACTGATGTGCCCAAGGCGTCTGTGCCAGAGTTTAAAATCATCTTTTTGAACAGTTGAGGCTTGGAAACGTACCTTTTTAGGATTTTGATTACGGTTAGTTTTAGGGTCTTTATTTCTATTTTTATAGTTAGGATCTGGATAGAGGCAGTAAATGCCATCTTTAAGAAAAGCACGAAAAAGTGTGCCAGAATCCCGATATGCCTTGACCCTTCCCTCACCTCCTTTGAACCTGGCACCCATTTTATCAAGTCTGGGACCTGAAATTAGATTATGTCTTAGACTAGGGCAATACATGACGTCGCCGAAGCGAACCATTTCCCCATTTATTTTTAAATCCACTAAACCGGTGCCCTCGATAGGGAAAGTAGCACCGTCAACAGCAACAGCCAATTCCTCATTTTTTAATGGTTTGAACTTAACATATAAACTTCTTTATCTTTACAGAAATGGTGGGAGGCACCTGTGTCAAAGACCCAGGCGTCTCCACCACATTTTATGTTACTCAGATTAGATTGTATGAGGTAATTTACCTGGCTTGTTGGCTTACGTTGACGTCGGTTGCGAGGCACATCTTTTCTGGATCTATGACCATCAGATTGAGCACGGACAGGACTGGATACGGAAGAGTCTTTCAATGAATTTCTGGAAAAAGAGGAACCTCTGGACAAAGAAGAATTTCTAGAACTGGAAGAGTCTCTGTACACCACGGAACCGGAATTGGAGGAGTCTCTAGGCATCATGGAACTTCTGGAACTAGAGCTAAGACAGGATTCCTGGCGGGTGACATCAGGCACTCTACACTGGCTCTGTAAATGTCCTCTGCGTCCACATTTGTGACACCGACCTCTGAACTTAGGCTTAAAGGAACACTTCTTTGAGGAACGGGCTCTAGAGAAATGAGACTGCACGGCATCTATTCTGTCGTCCTCTCGTAGTTTGATACGGGACTCCTCTGCGACTAACTCTGTAAGAACATCTTTAAACGTGAACTGTTGGTCTGGCCATCGCAGAATCCCTTGCACCATGTTGTCGAACTTCTTCGGGAGCCATCTAAGCAATTGAAATGTAAGGTAAGTTTCTTTGATTGGCTCATTTATCGCAGCAAGTTGGTCAGCAAGTCTTTGGAGGCGAGCTGCAAACATATCAACGGGCTCCTCAGGTTGTATTTTACAGGAAAGTATTTCGCCAAAGAGCTGCATGTGGCGTGCCCGGTTATCAGGCTGAAAATGCAGTTTAAGTTTGGTCCAGGCTTCATGAGGGTCGTCGATATTTTCTATGATTCTCCGGAATTCATTTTCAACATTTAAATACACAATTGATAGGGCAGACCTGACTCTGGATTGATATTCTTTTGTCGCTACAGAGTCATTTTCATCAGGAGCCTTTTCAGTGCCATTAACTATGCTCCACGCATTTTTATCTAATAGTAGATACTTAACGTCAGCTGCCCAAGTTCCATAATTGTGAGAATTCAGTTTTGCTATGCACACCTGTATGTTAGCCATGGCCATGCCTTAAACAGAAGATTTGACAGGAAAAAGGAGAAAAAGAATTTTTTTTTTTTTTTTTTTTTTTTTAAATAACGTACTTAGTAGTCAGATAGTACATAAACAAAATTTCTATTATAAGTTATCCAAAAAAAACCTTTTTGTATTTCATATCAATAGAAAAAAAAATTCATTTAACCTTCAAAAAAAAAATTTTATATTGCGGCCCCCCCCTCTAAAATGACTCGGAGGTCCAATGGCCGCATACTACAAACAACTGTCAAATTTTTTTTTGAAATGTCACCAATTAGGTTATGGCCGCCGTAAAGGGTTTAAAAGCGTATTCGCTCTGGGCCCATAACCCGTGATCGGTTCTGTAACAAGAACCGTCTAAAACAAAATAAAATTTAGCAGTTTATAATAGTGCAACTTCGGTGACCTAAGAGAGTAAGTATTGGTGACATTGTGACAGTGTAGTGTAAGACATTCATTAAAGAAACTGTTTTTCAGTGAAATAAGACTAACGTTTATTAACGAAAAATAAATGCAAGTTTAAATAAAAACATGTATAAATCCAGGTGAAAAATATAACAGGCATAACGTAAACAGAAACAAGTTCAGTTTCAGATTTATATTAAAGTTATTCTATGTCATGAAATAATATTCAAGTTTAAATAAAATATGTATAAACTTAGATGAAAAATATAACTGGTAAAATGTAAACAGAAAATAAGTTCAATTCCGTATTTAAATTAAAACTATTCTATATAATGACATAATATTACTTATTAAATGGCATGGCATGGCATATAACAATATTAGGATAGCACTGAAAACAAAACGGACTCACTTATGGATGACAGCTATCGACGTACTGGAAAAATTCCAATGATACGGCACACCAACTGTTTCGATGAAAAGTCTTAAAAACATGTAGAGTTTTTTAACTGAAGATAATAATGTCCACAAATGAATATGAAGACTTAATTAAAAACACAAATGGATTATGACTGCTGGTAAAATGACAAACGGGCGAAGTTGAAAAACCATTTTCACAATTAAATGTCCAGCAACGGATTTGGCGTAATTAAACACAAGTTTGTTAACTTTAAAAACTGGATGAATCTAAAAAAAACATTTCTGAAACTATATCATATTGACTTCAATATTGCTAGCTCATAGCATCGCTTCAAAATCCCCAGCACAACATATCTCAGCCGGTTTAAATAGCAGCGGCAATTCGAAACTGGATACGCCCCTCCGAGTTGAGCAAGCGAGCTCCTGACTTGCGATGGGAGAAATGCAAGACAGCCACTTACGAGTTGCGATCCGCGATGCTTGCGGATTGCGATCGAACGGAACGATCAAACCAGGATGAACACACCCATCAGCGACGATCGGAAAAACAAAAGATAAGCGATTGATTTGAACATGTAAACAAAAGATCGGAAGATTGGAAAATACCGGCAAAGAAGAAAAATGGAAGTTGGAACAAAATATAAGATAGTAAGCCATGCCATTTTACAATATTACGATATATATAATTAGAATTATGTATTTTAGAGTGTTAAGGAAGAAAAAATGGCTGACAATCTCTCCAAATTCGCGCCAGAAAAAAAATTGCGCCAACGTGGTGCATACATGACATCTGTGTCAACGTTTTTTCACTACACATAAGTAGGGAAAATGCAGTATAAATACCGATTAAAGTTTTTTCCAAATATGGAAATTTTGTCACAGATTTGGTCATATACTCATCGAGGTATCTCACTGGCGCCAAAATGGCATTATTTGCCTTATATGTTAACCCAGCTATATTTGTTTATCTGATGATAAGTTGTTTATTTACTTTCATTTTCTTTTTTGAAATGATATTTGTTGTTTTGTTCTACAGTTACTTTTTTATTTATTAATTGCTGTTTAAAATGATAGAAAATAATAAAGTATATATAAATTTCATTGGTATTCTAAAACAAGGATTTTGTCACATTGTAGGTGCAAGAAAATCGTGCTAAACCTATTGCGTATATGATGTCTGTGTAGGAATCTTTTGTGAAATATGAAAAATGTAAATTGGCTACTACTTGATTATTACGTCAAACAATTTCGCCAAATCGTTCGCCAAATTATACAAATTTGTATAATTTTATCTTAAATAACAAAGAGAAAATGCTTAAATACGAAAGAGCAAATAATTTTGTTTTAATTTTTCAGAAGGAAATTTTGCAGTAATAAAGTAATTGCTGTAGTGAGAATTTTAATAATTTTTTTTTTTTTTTTTTTTTTCTTTATCGTTGGCAACTTTTTGTAACGAAAAATGTTTAGTTTTTTTCCTGACATTGTTTTGTAAGAGCTAGTTTTGTGAAAGCCATTTTAAGGTGGTATTCAAATTTTTGAACCCTTCCCAATTACCACCCCCTTGGGCCGATTTTGCTCATTTGCAATTCCCACTGAGATATTAACCATCTCAATGTACTTGACGAGTTTGAAGATTATTCTTGCATAATTGTGCCTTTTTTCGCGCGAAAAAAATTTAATATCTATATAAAGTTTTTAGGTAGGAGGAGCTTTGGGTTCCTGGCTTCACATAATGAAAAGTTGTGAAGAAATTTTTCAGAAGTTGTACCGTGGTGACGACTGTAGTAATTAATATTTCTTCAGATTAGGGAAAATTTTAAATCCTGTTGCCATAATGGTCTCATTTCGCTTCCAAATGTGCACTGTTAGTAATAAACTAAAATAGTTACTTCTAAATAGCTGGTTTTTGTCCATTGTTTAAGATAATTTAGTATCACAATGGTGTCTAAATCGTTTTTAGCAATGAGCAAGGTGCTGCTGGAGGTCCAAATTATTTAAAATTTAAATTTAAATTCGCGGTTGATTTTGAAATATTGACCAGCGCAGCGGGCATAGCCTGCTAGTGATAAAATAAAATGTTTATTAAACACTTTTTGACTTGAAATTGTTACTTCAATCAACAAATCAGCTCTAAAAAAATCATCAAGCATGAACAGAACTATAAATTTTTATCTATCCAGTAAGTCACTGTTCTTTTCTTAGTGACAAGATCAATCACATTATTTTAATTGAGTTTCATAATCAATAAGCAATGTATCTAAATACTATCAAATTTGTGGGATTGTGCATCACCATAAATAATAGAGTTGATTAGCATAAGAATACTGAATAATTCGTATTCAGTATTCTTATGCTAGAATAATTCGTATTCCGATCTCTTTAAACCTTTTTTTTAATGTGTTATGTCCAGCGGCAAAAGGGGACGGAGCGGTCACCCGGGCACGGAAATTTTGGGGGTGCAAAATTTATACTAACAATGTCATTTTCAGCCTGTCATAATGAAAAATTAGGAAAGGGAGGCACCAAATTCCAACTTTGCCCCAGGCGCACTTTTTTCTTTGCACGCCCCTGGTTATGTCTTGTTAAGTTATGCCACAGATGGTCACAAACTAATGCATCTGTCACCTCATGAATGACCAAATGCATTGATTATAGACATATATTACATTTTTTTCTTTGAATATATTGTTAAAGTTTAAGATTTAATTTTTTTCTGTTTTTACATTTCCAGTAAGTCTTTCTATCCTTTCAGTACCTCTTCATATGTATTTTACAATTGATAATTAATAATATTTAAATTTTTAAAGGGCTTTGTTATCAAAGCATGCTAATTTTTTGTTAGAAATTATAAATGTGTGTATGTTTTAAAATACATTTTTTATTACAGCGACTCGCATCTGATTGTTATCAGCCTCGGAAATTTTCAAATGGCCAGCCATAAAAGGGATCCCCAGTCTCCAACTGTTAAAAGTCTTGTAAAAGCTGGTAGTACTGATGTATGTTATTTAGTATTATATATATATATATATATATATATATATATATATATATATATATATATATATATATATATATATATGTGCAGTATATTATGTTGATAAACATTAGTTCTTTAAAATCTAAATTTTTCAGCATTATAAAATATGAAAATGAGTATCTCTTTTTCTCTAACCTATTTTATTTTTGTAGGAGGAAGTTCTTTCCACTATGATTGAAAAAGCATATGACAAATTTGATATAGGAATAAAGAACATTGAAATTCTCCTCACAAATCCAGGTAATTTTCTTTCTAAATGTTTCCAGGTGATTTTTTTGTAGTTAATTCATACCAATGGTAAGCTCTACTGAATTTGTGGGAATAAAAGTGAGGAAGAGGCTTGCAAATTTGATTTCAAGCCTCCTGTTTTTTAAATTTTTTATTAAATATTTTGCAGATATAATAAATAGCAATCAGGAATGTTAAAGAAATTGACAGCTTTGCATGATGGAATTTATTTCAAAAGGAATTTTGAAATGTACTAACATTAATTTGCATTGAATTCTAAATGCATATAAGAATTAACTTTCAATTCAATAACATTACGAAAGTAATCATAAAAATCAAATTTTAAAGAAATTATTTATTTAATTAAATATTCCATTCTTGTAGCTTGATTTTCTATGTCAGACTGCAAACCAGAATTTATCTGTGATCCTACAATTTTGGACCATCAAGTATCAGAAGAAATAATAATAATCCATAAAATAATGTAAATACACTCAACTTTCTTAAATACGCACATTTTGGGGTCAAAGATTGTGCAGCTTATAGAATTTTGCAAATTATAGGTTATTACTTTCTTTACAATTTTTTTTTTCTGTAATTAAATTAGTAATGCATAGATTAATCAGTAAATAAGAAATATATTGTACTGCATGTATTGAGTTATTTAATTTATATATATATATACATTTTATTTTACAATTTCTTTTGTATGTTTTATAAACTTCAAACTTAGCATAATTTGTTACTTGTTTGAGAACTTTTGACATTCCATATAGTATTTTTTTTCTTGGATTCCATGTATAGTCATTATTTTTTGTTCTGAAACAAAACTCTTGTTTCTGAAGAAAATCCAGATATTAATAACCTACTAGCGCCCTCCCTCACTTTGCTTCAGGTAGAGCAAGTCGCCCAGTCCCGTGCCACCACTGACACCGCAAATTGTTACTACCACTTTATCCCATTAAGTTATACTACTAAAAACATTACCCTCCTTTTAGGTAGTCGGATAAAAAGTAGCTTATATGTTAATCTAAGGTGTCAGATACCTCCATACAAAATTTCATAAAAATCAATCCATCTGTTCTTGAGTTATAAATGGTATAACTAACACGACTACATTTTATGTATAAAGATTATAACAGCCCGCCCCGGCTTCTCATGGGTATTTTAAAAAAAAATTTCAAGTTATACAATTTTACACACACACTCATAACCTAATAATTAAAATGGCGTCTCTGACATTGATTCCCCTCCCGTGCCCCATTGATGCCAACATCACATATTATGTTGCAGCCTAGCCGAGTGGAGTGAACGATGATCAGGCAACTTTTTTCTAATACTTACATTTTTAAATTCATGATATCTCTCAAATGGAATGTCCGAATTGAATAATTCATAAAGTTATATAAAGGTATTAAATCAGTCTTGATTATGAAATCATTTATTTTGATAAGGATTAATACCAAGGTAAAAATAAAGAGCTTTTACAGAGACGACATTTTAATTATTTTTTTAAATAAAAAAACACTTATTCTGATGTAACTACCGTAATTTAAGGAATAAATGCCATGGCGTTTACAAGTTTAAAAGTTAAATTTTTCATATATGCAGTGTTTATACCAGGGTGGCGTTTATGAAAATTTTGAACAAAAGATTCAGTATTTCAAAAAAACAAAAAACAAACACCTTTTTTTTTCTTTTTTTTTTCCTTCCCGTTTGCGATGTTACCTAACTTAAAGCAACAAATGCAATACTTCATAAGTCATCCTTTTCGAAGAAATACAGTGACTGGAATAAGCAGGAAGGGACAATAGATGCTTGCTTTTATTTTTATTGCGCTCCATTGTAGAAATAAAGTATTGGAAAGCCAGTTTTTCTGAATTCCACTATTGAAGTGTCTTTTTTGTTGGTACATTTTAGTTTAATTACAAATCACAATATTTTCCTTCGGATATTTTCAATCCCCTGTTAGTGCAAGATAAAGATTTCCCAGTTCTCATTTTTATATGATGACTTGCATGTTTTTAAAATATTTTTTATTGTTTATCCAATAATAAATGTGAGATTTTGTAATTTCCGTTCTTATGATAACCTATAACACAGATTATTGGTACACTTTAAGGCATACTACATAAACATTTGTAAAAAATGTTCCAAAAAAGTTTAAAATTTTTTCCAATAGAGAAAAAAAAGAGAGAGAATTTATTTAAATTCTATTCTTTTATATTTAAAAAAAAAAACCCTGTGAATGTGTCATCAGAACCGCAATGTTTGAGTGTGGAAAAAGAAATTATTGAGCCGCAAAAAACGAAAAAGAAAAAAAGGAAAGAAATGATAAGCAAAAGGTTTTTTCTTTCTTACTATTAAAATAAATAAATAAATAAATAAAAAGATATATTTTTACTGATTTTGCTCAAATTTTCAGCAAGTTGCAATAATAGTAAATTAGGCAGCGTAATAAATTTTTATTAAAATATAATTAGTTATTAAAAAGTTAGAGCACCGTACAAAGAAGTCCACTCCAAAGGGAAACAAGTGAGCTGTCTGAGGTTTGTTGTCTTTACTTACTCGAAAGTCAACATTATTGGAATTAGATCATCTGCTTTCCACAGATACGTTTGGTTATGCAGAAAGGAACTGTACATGATTTTGTTATTATTATTATTGTTAAAGAAAAAAGATTTTTGGTGGCAGGCTTACAAACTGATATATATTTCGAAAAATGAAATTAGTTCTAAATTGGCAGCAGTGTTTTCGAGATTTTACAGTATGTAATTAAAGTAAAAAAGACAATATTTCAAAAAAAAAATTTAGGAAAAAATTGCAGATCCGGAAGTTCTGGAAAATCGGCTCTATAATATAAATATTTTATTCCTACATGTTTTTTGATAAATAGTTATTTTAATAATTTAATTAGTCTAATAATTCAGTTTTTTGCCGTATTTATGGGATATTTTGGTTATGTTATCGCCTCCATAGTAAGGCAAAATAATTTCTTTTGACTGTGATGTGCAGTGATTATGCCGATTTTTTTCAAAACAATGTCAATATTGGAGGGTTCCGCGTTTCTTCCCTAAATTACGATATAACAGTTAGACATATGCTGTCGCGACATTTTCTGTAGATAATTATATGTTAGCAAAGTCGTAGTATATTATTTTGTTCTATAGTCCATAGTATTCGCAGTGCATGCGATGTAAGGATTTTATAAGGTCATTTTTCTACATCTTGGGTTACATTATTGGCATTTTAGTAAGAATCCCTAATTTTTTTGAAAATATAATATAGGCTATGTTTACTGGAGATAGTGTAGCTTTCCTACGGTCAAAAAATTTTTCAAGTCCGTCAAGTAGTTTCGGAGCCTATTCAATTCAAACAAACAATCAAATCTTTAATTTTTATAATTTTATATTAAATTAAATAAGTAATATTTATCCCTGGGCTTAGAGAAAAGTCTGCATTTGAAATGTTAGAAAATGTTACAATTTTAAATATTTGACTGCTCCCCCTAAAAAAAAAAATCCGCCCGCCCCATATTTGATGCTCACTACTCTTTAAAATATTTACTATCTGTTATAACTTTTTTAAAAACTCCAAAACAGTCATTTTGTGATTTTTAAAAAAAAAATTTAATTAATTCACATTTCAGCATTTCGTTTCCCTTTTTAATAATTGCTAAATAGTTTTAAAAATTTAAACACACACTTTTATATCAGGTCAGACTAAAAAGTTTATTTATTTATTTATTTATTTTTTTTATTTTATTTTTTTTTTTTTTTTGGTGCATAGTTTGTATTTTTATATGTGATTCGGTGATTGTCATGTATCTAGGGGGTGTCAGGTAACTTTTTATTTCTCAAATTGCTTTTGATCCGTTTATCCAGCATTTTATTTTGATCCTTTTAAGCGGTGACTATAGCCTATGTTCATCGGAAATAGTGTAGCTTTCCAATGGTGAAAGAATTTTTCAAATACGTCAAGTAGTTTCAGATCCTGTTCAATTCAAACAACAAACAATCAAATCTTTCCTCTTTGTAATATTAGTATAGATAACCAAACCCTGTTCAAGAGTTACTTTTCTACCTTCATTTCATCAGGCTCTATGTAAAAATTATCCTGATTTTCAGTAGATTTCATCACAGTAGTTCTTATAATGTCATCATCTATGAAACTCCCTGTTGCAGAAATTTCATTTCCGGAGGACATATCATTTATATTATATTTTTTCCTTCCAAAAAAAAAAAAAAAAAAAAAAAAAAAAACAGGTACATAAGTTTATTTTTATTTATTTATTTATTTTTTTTTTTTTTTTTTTTGCAACTACAAATTGCAAATTTCTGTTTGTACTATCTAAACTAAAGTCATCAAAGTCAACTTCATCAGCAACCTGGCCTATAAATGAAAATGATCACAAATTATGCCACGTAGCTGTTAAAAGACTCAGAAAATAATAATAAAGTTTTACTTTTGAAATGCAAAAATTTAAGTTGGGGAAATAAAAAAAAAACCTGAAATTGAACGTTGATTAAATTGCCATGATTTTGCACTCATGTCATAAAATTAAGACAACCAACTTTTCACTGTTTGCCTTGGAAACAGTTGTGAGGTTATAGGCATTTGCGGCTTAGTGAAAATAGACTACCAAATAAATAAATAAATAAATAAATAAAATACTTTTATTTAACTAGTAAATCTGCAGGTCAGGAGCCTCAACGTCAGCCTTGCATATCATTTTTTTAAACACACTTTGGGTAATATTCAACTTTCTGGAAACTGTAATTTGAAATTTTCAAATTACGTGATTATTTATAAGAATAAAATAAGAATAAGAAGTTTTCAACCATCAAAAGCGTTAAAGATTTAGTTATGTTAGGATATTTTGAAATTTTCATGATATATTATTATTATTTTTTTTTATAACACAGTAGATTTCTTCAGGGGGGCGAAGCCCCCCTGAACCCCCCCCCCCCCCCCATAGTCTCATTAAATTTAAATTTGTAACTTTCTATCAATTTGCTAATGGATATCGTATATCTTGTATTTCTTTATACATTTAGAATTATAAGGATAAGTAACAGTTTTAATAAGCATTTTTCATTATCCTCATTCTTCTACATACCTACCCACCACAAACATTTAAATCTGATATATCAAGAACTTTTGAAAGTGTAAACTTAGTAATCTAGGGTTTTACAATTTTGTTTCCAAAAAAAAGAAATTTTGATTGCATTTTGTGGCAGTTATCGCGGACAGACAGACAGACAGCAGAAAAGACTAACAGGCGGAAAACAATAAATTTTGTGTCGACGAAATAAGCATTCACTGAAGTTTCGGCAATGACGTCATTATTCATGAGTTATTGCTATCCCTGTTTCTTGTATTTTTAACGACTACTATAAAATAGCTGTTTTATTTCAATTATGACATCAAATTTTACCAAGTGAAATAATAGTTAAAAATATAATTATTTTTTATTTCTTTTACTTCTAATTATGCCCCCATTTTTGTCAGAAAAATTACTATTAACGAAACAAATTTCCGTGTTTAATATTTAACAAAGTACTATATTTATTTTAATTTTAATTTTAACGTCATATTTATTTTTTCTTAGTTTAATTTTTCAAATGGAAATTGCTCAATTGAAACTTATTGCCCTTGAAAAATTATTCCAGATTTTGATTTTTTGGCAACGATAAAGGAAATTGGTCAAATTTTATCTAAAAAATCGCTATTGATTCTGTATTAAAAAGAAGGAAATTTTGAATTATTAAGGAAAATATTTGAATAAAATTAATGAAACATAGCCTATGTTCTTTTCTTGACTATGTTATAGTTATACGCAAAGATACAAAGACATTAATTAATTCACCAGTTTTGATGTTAACTTCATTTAAATTTTCGTACACGCATTCAAATTTATAAGATTATAAAAATAAGAATTAGGTTGAATGGTTGCTTAGCAACCATTAAGAGAAAATAAAGAAAATGAAATAAATACATTTGAAATAAGTAAATCTCTAAAACAAAATAGTTTATATTATTGGAACACATTTATAAAATATCTCCAAAATTTACAGTATTAATTTTAAAAATTTGACAAATGCGCAGACAAAATTTCAAAACAATATGAATAATTTAACTGGTAAATTTTAGTATCCATTTATCATTGAATTCCATTAATGAAATGTGTCATTTTCTCTCAAGAAAAAAAAAAATTGAAAATCATTGGATTTGCCATAGAAAAGCATTATTTCAGAAAATAAAATATTCTATATTTTCCGAACGAATGAATCAAATCTAACAAAAAACTATACAGCTTAATCCCAGTACCTCACTAACATACCCACATTATTTCAAGCCAATCGGATGATTTTTGCGTCAGTTATCGCGGAACAGACAGACAGACTGACAGACAGACAGAAACCAAAAAAATTTCGTCTCTCCAAAGTAAGCCTTCACTGATGTTTCGGCAATTAAAATGAACTACAAAACACAAAATATGAAAGTAGATTTCTGCATCATTACTACTTTCCATGTATTTATACTTTATTATACATGTATATATATACTAAAGAATAAATGATAGAAAATAACATTTTTGTTACACTTTTATAAGATACAAAAGAACCTTGATTATGTGACCCTCATTTAATTGGAACTCTGTTAACCAATAATGGTTTCTTGATCTTTTTCTTTCATGCCTTCTGTATTACAGTGTACTCCAGGAATGTTGACTATTGTTTCTGCTGTTGCTAACTCGTTTACAAATATATCTAATATTCAAGTTAAGTTATTTGCTTTTCAGTTATTTATTAGAAGAAAATTACTTTTGTCTGCTTATTGGTAACATTGGAAGTTTGCAGATATACAATATCTTTCTGCATTATGACATATGTTGCACTGGGATTCATTCATCCAAAAAAAGAACTGTTCATTTCACAGTTTTATATGCAAATATCTTGGTTCTAGATGAGTATATATATGCATGTTTAATTTTCAGATTTCGAACTTGTTTAACTTTCAGATTATTATTACTTTTTAATATTTTAATAAATGATAATTTAGACTTCAAATATTTATATGAATTCTTTTAGAAACCCATACACAATCGCACTTTTTTTTTAGATATTAATTTTTAGGTGGGTTAGTATAGTGTTAGCCAAGTTATGAAAAACAAAGGGACACACACACATGAAGCATTAATAGTATAGATGATATATATATATATTGATAAATAATTTAGCCTTATTTGCTTTACACAATCACTAGAATAAGATACCGAAGCCTTTTAAATTCAGAATCAGTCATTTAGTTGCAGTTATTTGTAATTGGTCCAGAATACACAAAATAATACAAAAAAAAAAAAAAAAAAAAAAAAGTCATTTTTTTTTACTTTATATGTTTCTGTATTATTGTTTACTCTAATAACAATGTAAAATTATTGTAAGACTAATGTTACCTTTTCTTGAACTTTGAAGAAATTTTAAGTGTGGCAGACTTTCAACAAAATCAACTTAGTTGATGGTAAAATTGAAAATAAATTGGAGTATTAGGTTAAGATTTTCATAATATAATTTTGTTTTGGGGATGATGCACAATTGTTTGAATTACTATACATTACCTCTTTCTGTGCTTGATAGTAATGCACCTGGAAGCCATTAACATTCAACAAAGGTTATGGTTCATTTAAGGGGAGCTATCATAAAAATTCATCCTGAAAATGGTTCCATGAGTCAAGAATGTTGGTAACCACTTTCATAGATAATGATGAATATTATAGTTAAATTTCTAGAAAGGCAGTTGATTAATATATATATATACACTATCTACCAAAAATTATTTGTACACTTTCAGTTTTTGACATTTTGTCAAATATTTAAAAATATACTGGTCGGATTCTTCTGGAACTTCAAAAATATAAAGATTATGTTTCACTTTATATTTATTTACATTCATTTGTTAAGCGGGTAATTAGGGGGCCGGCAAAAAAACAAAGAATAATAGAAATATTTGGGATCGCCCTGTACATGAAAATGCACGAAACGACTTATTGCTTTAGAATACAAATATATGAATACAGTAGAATATGTACACTAATTTTTGTGAGAATAGCATGTATATTTATGGCGATAGAGCGATTTTTTTTGAAAAATTCAAAAAATTCTGGTATGTTTTTTGTATATATCATAGAGGGTTTTTGACCAAATTTAACGCAAATTTCAGAAAAATTGGCAAAATCTATTTAAAAAAATATAGCGCAATTGGAATATAAATATATTTAATACTTTATGAAATATGAGTAGTTTTATGAAATAATTTTTATCTGCGCATGCGCGAACGATAAAAACAATTCTTTTACATCATTTAATAGTCAATTCTATGGAGTAACTTATAAAAAAAATCCAATCAAATATCGTGAAATTCAAAAAGATATCATTATTATAAGTAAGCTGTTTTTACATTGCTCTCTAAAAACGGCTGAATGATAAGGGATTCTCCACAAATTGACATTTTTTATTAACTGACTTTTAGGAAAAAATTAGTACTATTTAATGAATACAATATTGCTGCTAATAAGTATCTTGACACCTGTGATAGAAAAGGAAAAGGGCTTTTATTCTTTTCCATCACAGATGTCAAGATACTTATTAACAGAAATATTGTATTAGATATTGTATACATTAAATACTAATTTTTTCCTAAAAGTCAGTCAATAAAAAATGTCAATTTGTGGAGAATCCCTTATCATTCAGCCGTTTTTAGAGAGCAATGTAAAAACAGCTTACTTATAATAATGATATCTTTTTGAATTTTCACGATATTTCATTGGATTTTTTTTATAAGTTACTCCATAGAATTGACTATTAAATGATGTAAAAGAATTGTTTTTATCGTTCGCGCATGCGCAGATAAAAATTATTTCATAAAACTACTCATATTTCATAAAATATTTAATATATTTATATTCCAATTGCGCTACATTTTTTCTACTGCATTTTGCCAATTTTTCTGAAATTTGCGTTAAATTTGGTAAAAAACCCAGCATGATATAAACAAAAAACATACCAGAATTTTTTGAATTTTTCAAAAAAATCGCTCTATCGCCATAAATATACATGCTATTCTCACAAAAGTTAGTGTACATATTCTACTGTATTCATATATTTGTATTCTAAAGCGATAAGTCGTTTTGTGCGTTTTCATGTACAGGGCGATCCCAAATATTTCTATTATTCTTTGTTTTTGGCCGGCCCCCTAATTACCCGCTTAACAAATGAATGTAAATAAATATAAAGTGAAACATAATCTTTATATTTCTGAAGTTCCAGAAGAATCCGACCAGTATATTTTTAAATATTTGACAAAATGTCAAAAACTGAAAGTGTACAAATACTTTTTGGTAGATAGTGTATATATATATATATACATATGCAGAGGTGCCAAGTATTACGATTTGTCCGTAATTATTACGGATATGCAACAAAAGTTACGGCGTTACGGGCATCAGATAGAAATTACGGATAAAAAAAATCGCGAATTTCATCAAAGGATCGTTTGAAAAAACGCAAATTTCGATATAGGATCTTGGGAAAAACAGAAAAGATTGTGTAAAAGTACGCGCATTCCGTCAAAATGTCGCAAAAAACGTGCAAATTTCGTCAAAAGATATCGAAAAAACGGGCTCATTTCGTCAAAAAATCGCTTGAAACGCCCAAATTTCGTCAAAAAAAACGCTTAAAACAAACCTATTTCCTCAAAAGATCGCGGAAAACGTGCTCATTTCGTCACAAGATCTCGAAAAACGCGCTCATTTTGTAATACATGGTTCATACACTTGAGAACAAATAAAATTCAAGCACTTTTCAAGGACTTTTCAAGGACTGTTTTAATACATGCATTAAAATGGCTCTAGAATAATATATCATAAAGGAAATAGTCACCATGTTACCTGTGTATTTAAATGTGCGTTTAATTATTCGTTAATAAAGATACTTTCTAAATTTTCATCTAATGAAGTTTTATTTATGAAATATAAAAAGAGAAAAAGGATAAAAAATATTAATTAAAAAGTAAATTAAGATTAAATGTAAATTTAAATTAAAATGTAAAGTCTAAAGGATAAAAAATATTAATTAAAAAGTAAATTAAGATTAAATGTAAAGTCTAAAGGAAAAAAAAATTGTCCTTGGCTAATAAAACTTAGTAAAATATAAGCCCAAAGTCAATTTGAGTTAAATGCTTTGTAAATCTTTTTAAAGGATTAATAACATCCTGCATCTTTTCTTCTTTTTCTTTAGGAGATCTTAAATTATTGGATTTGCAAAGGGATTGAAGGTCATTGTTTTCTTCTGCTTTTTCTGCAAATTCATCTGCAGATTTAATTAGACATTTGATTTCATTTTCCAGACATCTTTTTTTAACCACCAATTCACTTATATCTTCAGAGGTTTCTTTTCTTTTCTTTGTAGATGTTGATTTTTGGTTTTGCAAGTAGCTCATATATTGTTGTCTGGCATTGGAAACATAAGTGTGCATTGAATTTGATATTTTTACATCATGAATATTGCCGCATTCATTTAGGTAATCACATATGAGTCTCTGGGAAATATAAGACTGTTCCTTCATGTTTTCAATCTCAATTTTTTTATTAATACTGAACCCTCTTTCAACAGTAGCCTGTCCGTGACTAAGAAGTAACAGCATTTCAACAACTTTCCACAAATTTTGAAATTTGCTATTATTCATTGTTTTAAAAAATAATTCATCAATTCTTGAATTCTCTGGTGCGAATTCAGCAAAATCAGTTATATTCCGGTTTTTCAATCCATAAATCATTGAAAACGCACTTTCCTGCCATATTTCTTTACTGTTTATATGACTGATGAAAGAAATTAAAAAATAAAACCGATCGTAAAAATCATATTGTAAAATCACGAAATAGATCACATTAAACAAAGACGCGTGCGAAACAAAAACTAACGGATACTTGTAAAAAGCACAAAATTGTTGACGTCAAAAATCCGGAAAGCACGACTAACGAGAACCAATTACATCGACTCAGCAAAAAGTCTCCAGTGCGCGCGGAAAAGCAAACATACCTTCCCATTGAATAAGTGAAGTTATTCCGAAGCTAATGCATTCTGATTCGTAGGCATTAGAATTCCTTAAAAAAAGTCACTGGTCCCAAGGACCAGTAAGCATGAGAATTTACTGGTCCGCAGACTTCATCACTGGTCCAGTACATATAATTCCATTAAATAGTTTTAACACTTAGAGTGGCCTCTCCCCTCCCCCCTCCCTGGAAAATAAACCAATCTTTCTTTGCATTTATCCAAAATTTTCAGCATAATAAAATGTAAAATTATAATTTGCTAAAAATTAAATAAACAGTATGTAAAGAAAAACTACCAAATTATTAATTAGATATTTTATTTGCCATTATTTATTTCAACTGACTAAGGTTTAATGCACATTTTTTTAGATTTTTCTCCAGATTTTAGCCAGAGTGGTGGAATTGTAGCTAGTGTCAGTGATGCAGCTGGACTTGAAAAATTCTGGGTCCCTTTTCTACAGAAGCGGGTCCCCACTAATAATAAGTCATATTTTTCGACGCAAAAATTGCACTTGTTCATTTCCACAAGAAAAATAAACTGCAATAATTGTTTTAATAATAATAAATAATTAAAACCAATATTAATTTAAGAGAAATTTTCTGTGCTTTTTAAAGAATGTTCAAAATACAAATTTAATTATAAAATAATGCTTATTTGAGTGTAGAAGATAACAAGTATCACTATTGTCTGCCCCATTTTAAAATGGGACAAGACAGGTTTACTGAAAAAGACATTTTTGCTGAAAAAAAGGATATTTTTGTTGCATAAATGGTACATACTCAAATGATGCTTAATGAAATGGTGATTTCAGGAGTCACATTCACTCAAAAAGATTTGGAGCCCCCCCCCCCCCCCCCCAAAATTAAAAAAAAAAAAAAAAGATTGGGAAGCAGGAAAAATAGTTTTTGGAGCAGCAACAACAATTTTGAAGCATGAAAATTAGTTTTTAAAACAGAAAAATTGTCTCCCGGCTTCACTTATTTATTTATTTTTATTTATTTATTATTATTATTTTTTTTTTTTTCGTGCTTTTTCGCCGAAATTTCCGTTTTTCGCGTTATTTTGACGAAATCTTTTGTTTTTTCGGGATTTATTGACAAAATATACCGTTTTTCGCGATATTTTTTGACAAAATTTGCCGTTTTATCGCGATTTTTGGACGAAATTTGCCGGGTTTTTTTGCGATCTATTGAAGAAATCTGTCGTTTTTTCGGCTTTCAGGGTGAAATTATCCATATTTTTGCGAATTTTTTTATGATATTTGCTTGGAATCAGCCGTTATTTAACGATTTTTTTAACAAAATTTGTCGCTTTTTGTGATTTTTTGACAAATTTTGACATTTTATCGCTATTTTGGGCGAAATTTGCCGTTTTTTCGCGATCTTTTGAAGAAATCTGCCCTTTTTTCGGGTTTTGGAATGAAATTAGCCATTTTTTCGAGAATTGTTTGACAAAATTTGCCGGAAATTAGTCGTTATTTCGCGATTATTTAACGAAATTTGCCGTTTTTTCGCGATCCTTTAACGAAATTACGCGTCTTGTGTGACGCATAAGAGCTATTTTTTGCGTCCTTATCGCCGATTTTTTGCGTAATTTACGTGTTATAAGCGCGTCCGCGGCATCGCTGATTAAAAAAAAATATATATATATATATATATATATCTTATGTGCGATCGGTTGCGGTTCTCTCAGGGCCTGAAAAAAGGCACTGGTCCTACGGACCACTAAATTTTTCAAATTAATTTTTCAAATTAGTGGTCCGATTGAATTATCGGTGGTCTCGGACCAGCGGACCACCAAGGATTTCGAACGCTGTTCGTTGTCCCGAGTCGGACTTTCCAGCTGCTAATGTATAGTAAACAGTGACGTAAGCGTCTGCCTCTCTCCTCTCATCTGGCAGGAGAAGCACATTGGCGAAAAATCACACTCCTGGCTATCATAGAAAAAATGCATTACCGACAGCTTAGACGGAACAGCGCGTGCATAGTAACAATTTCGTCGGGTCACAATCTGCATTCTATTTTTTTCCCCCGACGGTTTCCGCATGCATCCGATTTTTACAGCCAAGGAAAGATGCCAACAGGGTTGTTAGGAACAGAGAAGGAAATTTTTGGCTGCAAGTGACTCAATCATTGAGAAAGCAAATATACAATTGAAATAAATTGTTTTAAAATAAAGTGTATAAAGGTTTTTTTTTTTACTTTTTTAGAAATTTTAAAATTTAAGGACTAATATTTATTATTTCTAATTTTTCCAGCACTTTTCATTCCTTGAAAATGAATCTCTCTTTTTCCAGCACTTTTCATTCCTTGAAAATGAGGACTTTTTTTTCCAGCACTTTTTCTATTTTTTCCAGAGCGTACGAACCACTAAAAAAATCGCTTAAAACGCGCTCATCTCGTCAAAAAATCGCTTAAAACGCGCGAACGTGTCAAAAGATCGCGCAAAAACGCGCACATTTTGTCAAAAAATCGCTTAGAACGCGCACATTTTGTCAAAAGATCGCGAAAAACGCGCACATTTTGTCAAAAGATCGCGAAAAACGCGCACATTTCGTCAAAAGATCGCGAAAAACGCGCACATTTCGTCAAAAGATCGCAAAAAACACACCCATTTCGTCCAAAAATCGCGAAAAATGTGAAAAATATGTGCAAACATTGCAAATTTCCCCAAGAGGTTGCGAGAAACATGCAAATTTCACCAAGAGATCGCGGAAAAAAGAATTTTTGAAAATTCCCCTCCCCCCCCCCCCCACCCATTCCTCTCTGAATTCTGGTTACTGATAACTTTTATTGAAACTTGGCACCTCTGCATATGTTGTTTTGTATGCAATCAAAACAATGATGGGTTCAAAAGTATTCTATAAATTATATTTGGTTTTCTTGTTAATAAATTTTATTTTTTTCATAGAATAATAGTATGACTGGGACATATGAGCAAAAATTGATCTTAAAGTATTTACATATATACAAAGTATAAATTAATTTTACCTTGAATTCAGATCATCATACTTTGTACCTGAAAAGATTATCCTAGATACATTTTTGAGTGCCTGTTTTGAATTCTTCTCATGCTATTTCAGGAAAATTTATCAAATTCTTTTAAAAAAACTTTAAGCACATACAATAAAGAAAAAACAAACATTTGCTCAAAAAAGTTTCATTTTCCTATTTCTTCGATAAAAAAATGATGCCAACTGTTTTTTCTCCTAATTTTTTACCTCATCTCATTAGATAAAAAAAGGTTAAAGAAAAGTAAATAAAAAGCAACTTGGCTGCTATAGCAACGAGTCACCTTTGATAAATAAAATATCACAGTGGCAAAATTGCAAAAATTGTGAATAAATTAAATATTAATTTATCAATTCCTAATATATGTATATATGATAATCTACATTATTCATTTGAACATTATTAGATAACATTATCTTCATATTAAAATTTAAGAAGCAAATATCCATTATCACTTTGGAGTGCAAACTGGCACTAATTTCTATATATGGGTACCATAACACAATAACCCCTTAAGTTTTTTACCTACAAATCAATATCTTTCACCCAAAAATTGATGCTCTTTTTTGAATTTTTAGCCTAACAATTTTTACTTTCAATATTCCTCATTTCATATATATCTATAATAATAAAGAGAGAAGGATGTTTGTCTGTGAGCACTGTTCTGAAGAGACTGCTGCACGTAGAGTTACAAAATTTGGAGGGAAGGTAATTTTTTACATGTAGTTTTGCACCTCGAAGCCCGATTTTCGATTTTTTGTATAGATTTTTTTAAATAATTTTGTAGGCGATTTTTAGCGTTATTTTTGCTGTTTTATTCCATTAATGAAAGGAATACGATTTCATTCTTTTAACCCAAAATAGCAATTTTTTTTTCTCTTTTCAACAAAGTTTATTCGGAATTTGTACAGCGATTTTTGAATTTTTAACGAATTTTTAATGCGATTTTTAGTGTTTTTTCTCATTTTGCGGCTATTTTTTGAGATTGATAAAAAGAAAATCGTTTTAAACTTTTAGTCTAGTGTCCTAAATTTTGTGTTTGTTACGATTTTTAGATTTTAACGATTTTTAATGCGATTTTCAATGCGATTTTTAACGTTTTTTAAAGATTTTTGCGTATAGCATTTATTTTTTTCATAGTTGTTCTATCAAAAACTTGAGCTGTTGAGAATGCAATAAGTAGTATTTTTTTGTGAAATCTACCTAAAATGTCAAAAATTTAGGTACCACTATTTTCGAATAGCAATTTCATAAACTATCTTAAATTCTTGCTTAAGACCGCTACCCCCTCGAGTAATATATCACTTGATAGGTTGTTTAAAAGAGTATGGTTTTGGTAAAGTTTTTGAAGAATGTAGTGCTCTACCTGGTGGTGGAAAATGGAACTTATAGAACGCTATTTTTTAAATCTATAATAATAAAGAGACAAATTTGTGTGTGTGTCAGCGCTGTTCTGAAGAGTCTGCTGTACGTAGAGTTACAAAATGTGGAGGGAAGGTACATGTAGTTTTGCATCTCGAAGCCCGATTTTCAATTCTTTGATTAGATTTTTTTGATAATTTTTTAGGCGATTTTTAGCGTTCTTTTTGCAGTTTTATCCCATTAGTAAAAGAAATACGGTTTCATTCTTTTAACCCAATATAGCAATTTTTTTTCTCTTTTCAGCAAAGTTTATTCGGAATTTGAACAGCGATTTTTGAATTTTTAATGAATTTTTAATGCGATTTTTAGTGTTTTTTCTCCTTTTGCGGGTTTTTTTTTTTTTTTTTTTTGAGATTGATAAAAAGAAAACCGTTTCAGACATTTAGCCCTAAATTTTGTGTTTGTTACGAATTTTAGATTTTAACGATTTTTAATGAGATTTTCAATGTGATTTTTCAAGATTTTTTGCGTTTAGCATCTATTTTTTTCATAGTTGTTCTATCAAAATCTTGAGCTGTTGAGAATGCAATAAGTAGTATTTTTTGCGAAATTTACCTAAAATGTCAAAAATTTAGTTACCACGATTTTCGAATAGCAATTTCATAAAGTATCTTAAATTCTTGCTTAAGACCGCTACCCCCTCGAGTAATATATCATCTGATAGGTTGTTTAACAGAGTATCGTTTTGATAAAGTTTTTGAAGAATAGAGTGCGCTAGCTGGTGTTGAAAAATGGAAATAACAGAACGCGATTTTGTTAAAATTTGGAAATATAACAATGTGATTTATTTTAAATTTTAAAATGGTTTATAATACATGATAAAAAACGTAAACAAAGAATGGTGTGATACATTTCAGGGTGCGTGAAAGGAGGGGCGCGAACAAAATTAGGAAATGTAATAAGGAGATCTTTACACTTTAAGGTAGTTTATAATGCATGTTAAAATTTTTAAAGTACTGGCAATGCTCTGGAGAGACCGCTGCATGAAGTTATGTATGAAATTTTACACCTTGATAGCCGATTTTCAGTTTTTTAAATTTAATTCATATGCGAATTTTAGTGGGTTTCGAGGCGATTTTTCCACATTAGCGAAAAGGAAAGTGGTTTCAGTCTTTCAACCTAAATTAGTGAATTTTGTTCTCTTTTCAATATAATTTATTTGAATTTCATGCAATGATGTTTGGATTTTTAGTGAATTATTTAATGTAAATTTTGCCGCTATTATTCGACATTAGTAAAAGGAATTTTGCTTAAAACTTTCAGATGTATTAAATAAATGTTATCTTTTCTGATGTATTAAATTTTAGCTGTTAAGATTTATGAATTTTAATGCGATTTTTCGAGATTTTTTGCATTTGATGTCGGATTTTTGTCATTCATGAGATATTTCCAATTACAACGCTTTACCCTGTTAGAGTAAATTTTGACCCCTGTGATTTTTTAATATTAGTGATTTTTAATGCACTTTTCAATGCAATTTTTAGAAATTTTTCGAGTTTTATGGTGATTTTTTGATATTCGGAAGTAAAAATTGATTTCAAACTTTTAATCTAATATAATTTTAGAGATTTTTAACGTGATTTTTCAGGACTTGTATATATATATATATATATATATACAGTACAAAGTCTAAAGTCCAAACTTTTGGTCATCAAAAATATTGCTTTTCCAATAAACAGAAAAATAAATTTCTTTGCTTAAAAAGGTAAAATGTAACATTCATATAAAGAAAAAAAAATTGCATTCAACAACTATTATTATTAAGTTAAACAATCATTTTCATTAAATAAAAAGTAAAACAAAAACATTTATCTAAGGGAACATATATAATAATATTAAATTGTAATTTTCTTAACTATTGAACATTTCATTTAACATCCGCTACTTTATTAATTTAGGTTTATCATTAAGAAGTTTTTCTTTTCTTTTGTACATAGATATGAGTTAAGATTCAATAATAAAGAATCTTTGCTTTAGATCTTATTTTGCTTATTTGATTCATCAATTTTGTTTTTTCCCTCCTTTATTGAATACTGCCACTGGGAAGTCTGAACTTTGGATGGCCAAACTGTAGACTTTGTACTGTATGTTTAATATTACTTTAATTCTAAAATATTAACAGAAAAAAAAAAGATGGATTTTCCAGTTATTCTTTTTAAATGTCTGTTATTTGTAGTTGATGACTGGAAAGAATTCATTGGTGAAATAAATGATGACCATCATCTCTTATATCCCCTGTCAATAAAGATTGATTTTCAAAAGTCTATCGTAACTATTGATCCAAGAATGCCTCAGTAAGTATATGAACAAAAAGTTTAATGATAACTAAATTTTAAATGAAATAAATATATATAATCTGTACAAAATTAAAATAAAGCTAGAGTAAAAAGAAACATGTAATTTCGCAACCTTGGCTACAATCAGCACAGGCCAAGCAAATGATAGTTAATTTTGCATGTTTATTTATCTTTACATCAGTTTTTGATTTCTGTGTAATTTATAATAGATAAAGATTAAAAAAGATATAGTAAGTAGCAGGTCCAATAGTTTTTTTTAATCAATTTAAAAAGGAATTTATACATTTGAATTCTAAACTAAACAGTTTTATATACTCCAAATATATATATATATATATTTTTTTTACTTGATTTTATAGATATATATATTATAACATACAGCCAATATCTTACAAAAGATAATTTTGAGATATATTGAATGACAATGTTCTGTTTGTCATTTTAACGCTGCAATCGGGCGAAATATTTCTATTTTTAGTGTTAAGTTGAGGGAAAATATGTATTTGTAACTTCTTCTTATATATCTTCTTGAACTTATTCATTCTCAGACTTTTTTGTACTTGGGGGGGGGGGGGGGGGGTACTGTCATATTGTATATTATGTGCATGGAAATTTGTTAAAGTTAAATGTCTGTGTTATATGCTAAAATGTATGTAATTTTAAGGATAAAAATTGTTGAAGTTTTACCTTTATTTGACATAAGTATTTCAGATTTTCAAATGACTCAATTAATTAAAATTGGCACAACATGCTGTAGTATGCTATAGATTTTGCTAATCCCAGACAGAATATAGATACAGTCAAAGTGCAACTTTCTTCATTAGTGAAGAATATTGATCCAAGAACTAAAGTTGTTCATGAGAATCATTTAGGGCGAGCATAATCATGTTTATTGAGTAAAAAGTTTTAATTTGCGTTTTTTCCATTAAATAAAATATCAAGGCTTAATTATTATTGACAGTTAATATTTCACACTTTTTATGAATGTATGAAATGTAATTTTTGATAATATCAATTTAAATTTTCCTTATTCGGGAACCAGGTGCATGTCAAACACAATTCAAAATAATTTTCTTTTTTTTCGGAAAACTAATTTTAGCAGCTTACTTGAACATTGAAATTTTACATTTACATACCGCACCCCCCCCCCCCAAAAAAAAAAAAAAAAAAAAAAACATTATTTTTTACATGATTATATCAGTCTGCCTAGCACACTAAAGCTAGAGACCTGTGAAGGGTTAGAACTTGTGAAATATTCCACAATTAAAAAATTACATTATACATAATTACTGTAAACATTGATTTAAATTCAACATATAACAGCAATTTGGTATTAAAAATTTATATTACATACATAATTATACATGATTTTTATTAAACAAGTGTTTGTTTCTATTCATGATCCAGTATTCAAAGGTCAAAGTTAAATTGAATTTCTAGTCTGAAATAAGTATAATTTTTTAAAATCAAATTTAAAAAAATTGTAGATTTTTTAAACCAGCCTTTTTTTTTTACAAAAGACAATTTATGGAAATATACTGGGATGATGTGTATTATGTCATTTTAATGTTCCAATCTAGAGAAATTTTTCTACATTTGGTGTTAAATTGAAACAAAATATACATTTATGAATTTATAATTTGTTCATTCTCAGACTTTTTTTTTTTTTTTCAAATAAAAGTAAAGTTATTGTAATGCTTAGTTTGCACTTGCACAATATTTACATTGAAAATTACTATTATTTTCTTAATATTATATGTCTGAAACTGTCTAAATAAGGTAAAATGTTATGTGCTCAAATATATGTAATTTTTTAGGATGAAAATTGTTGGAGTTTTACCTTTATTAGATATTGGTATCTCAGATTTTCAACTGACACAGTTAATTAAAATTGGTACAAGTATTCCACTGCCAGAAAGTGATGCTCCACCTGTTGCTGAAGAAGCTGCTCATGCAGCTCAAACTTTGGTAAAAATTTCTATTTATATATTCTAAAAAGTGATTTATAAAAAATATAAATAACATGTAGGAAATAAAAATTTTACATATTAGTAGATAATGTGCACAAAGAACTTTTATGTACACTATTTATGTTGTTGTTGGAAATAATAATAAATAGATAGATAAATATACTCTTAAAAGGCAAATTATAATTTTTCACTGATATACTATATAAAATTTATCAATGTATGAAAATGCTTTACAAGTACCAACCTTAAAATGTTACCTAAACAATAAATGACATTTATGTATGACTAGCTAAAGTACATATAGTTGCCCAGAATTAAAAAAATATATATTTGTTTTATTTTGTAATCTTTATTTCAATTATTCACTAAGAATGAGCTCCTAGGAACCTAAACCTTTGTGAAAATTCTAATATACATGCATGCGTACACATATACCTATGGAATAGATTTAAAAATGCAAAAACAAATTTAGAGAAATTAAAATGTGTCAGTATTTCCATAATTGGATTTTATTATGTTTCAGTATGCTTTTTCAAACTCATATTACATTATATATTCAATTGCTGATGTCCATTATATTTCCAATATATATAATACTTACTGATGTCCATTTAATTTCCAGTATATATAATATTCACTTCTTTTAATATTTATTAAACTATTTATTTCATTTTTCTTGTAGAAATTTTGCAGCAGAAAAGTTATGACATATTACTCCCTTTTTTAAAAAAAAAATCGTTGAAGTATTTATTTCATTTTTCACATGGAAATATTTCAATAGAAAAGTAATTATTGTAAGAATTTTATTGCAGATTTTTAATAGTTGGCAACTGCTATAACAGAAAAAGTTTAAATTTGATTTTTAAAAAATGCTAATAATTTTCATTGAATGTAGAAGTTTAAACATATTTTAAATAAACTTTTGCTTAAACTTTCTTACAAAATCAAAAGTAATAGTAATAACAAAAATAAACGTTATGTGTAATTCTTTAAAATCAGCTTGTTAATGAATTTTATGTTTCACCCCTTAAATTTATTTCTTAAATATATTTGTAAAATGCTGCTCTAAATCATACAAAATGTAATGGCTAATGTGCGATATACCATTTTTTAGGAGCACTCACTCGTAATATTAGCAATCATGTGGCACTTGGTGGTAAGGCAAAAAATAAATTTTCTTGGCATATTTCTCACTCAAATCAAACATAGGGGACGTCCTTTTTTAAAACGCATTTATTCGTGTATGACATCACAGTAAACAATTTCACTAGTACTTCAATTTATGAACTTCATACCGATGTAATATGCAGCCATAATAAAACAAAAAGATGCTGATACAGGTATAGAACTTTGCCTATTAAAGACTCTTAATCTACTAGATACAGGGTTCTGTTTAAAAGTTGTAAAAATGTAGAATTCTTCTTCTCAATTCAAAATAATCATGTCATATACTAAAGTGTGTATGAATACAGGATTTTACAGCAATGTTCAGCACTGCCAATAACTTTACTAAAAAAATGTCTTTTACCAATACGAAATTTTAAAATCAATGAAAAAGGAAAAGTTCTCTCAATCCATCAAATGAATAAATTTCGTAATCTGTATCTCTTGTTGCTTCACATGGAATTGTGCGGAATCAAATGATTCTTTAGAATGTAAATAAAATGTATTATGAAATAAATGAAAGAATAAAATAAATAAATGGGATTTTAGGGAAAATGTTGCTTTAACAAATTAAGGTTTTTTCAGAAAAAAATAAAAGAAAGAAAGCATAGTATAGAATCTAATAAATATATCAAGATATCATAAAAAGATGGAGGAAAAAATTAGATATTATAAGAATTTAGAAATAATTAATTTAAAATTAAGGTAAACAAATTTTATTGTTATGTTTATAGAAATGTTTTCAATAAACAGATGAAATAATGGCTTTTCACATTTCAAAATCATCATTTATGTTCATGAAAAAGATTAAAATGCTGTTTGCATATTACTTTAAAAAAAATTGAATACTATATTGAATGTATTATATGTCATTGAATTAATAAAATGCACATAAAATAATAATAATAATGAAACTGCATTGAACATTGCCATTTTTTTTTTAAACTGGCAGGTATGCGCTGAAATTGTACAAAATATTTTCTAAGTATGAATTGATTTAAATTTAATAATTTTCAAGTTTTAATGGTTTTAATTTTTTTTAAACAAAAGTTCAATTTCTTCATGTTTATTATACTGTCTAAAAACTGTTTTATGTTTAGTCTTCTGCAGTTGCTGCTGATTATGTCAATTCCAAAGTGGTGCAGCAAGTTAAAAGAGAAGCTGTTCAGAATTTTAGAAATGTTTCTATGGAGAGTAATGAGGATGATGACGACTCAATTTCTCAAAAGGTGTCTGTTCAGAGTACTAACATGGAGCTAACATTTGAAATAGAAGAGGTAAATATATTTTTTTTATTAATGTAGAATGTTAAATCATGTTCATATATATATTATTAAACAACTCATTGAAGAATAATATAAAGTTTTCACGATATTTTGCCATGAGAAAGACTTAATTTTTAATTGGTTTGAAAATTTCTTCTAAATCTCATTAATAAGATTTTCTGTGTTTATTTGAAGAATTTTGTTTTTATTTTGTTGGTTATTTATACAGAGGAAATTATTATATAACTTTATTAAAACATTTTAAAACATGGGTTTGTTCACTCTGTAAAAATTGTAAGACAAAAAAAGTCTATATATTTAATTAATACAGTAAAAAATAATGAAAAAACATTAGCAATGAAGAATTGCTAATATGCTTTGAACTAGCTGTCTGTTGAAAGTAAGAATGTTATGTTATTTTATTTTTTCCATTCAATTATCACTATCTGTGTTCTATTCATTTACCACTGTCTATTTTTGTGCCTTTAAATGCATCAAATACAGTGTTAAATGCTAGAAATTATGAAAAATACTTTGGTTTTAATATCAGAGAAATTTAAAAACTGTAATTTCTCTTAAAACCTAGAAAGAAAAAAACCCCAGATATTTTAGAAAAAAAAATCTATTTTAAAATAATAATCATTACTATTTGCCATGGTTTGTTATTGACAAGGATAAATGATTCTTGAAGATAGCTCAAGTTTTTTCCTTCCTTTCTTTGTTATCTTTATCTGAACAAATTCTGATTGAGAAATTTAAATGTTTTCTTTTAAATAAATATAAAATATTTATTAGAAATTTATATTTATAAAAAAAAGTTGCAATTTTTCTTTACATATTTATTTTTTATTTCTTTGTTTCAGTTTTCCTTTGCTCTGAATCGTTATGTAAAGCAAAAAGATATTAAAATGTTAAAATTTTCTTTTACTAATTTTGGCACTACAGTAACTTCAAAGACATTTGATATGACAGCAAATGTATATTTAGGCGGCATCCTGTTAGAAAGTTTTGAGCATAAGGGTATGTATCTGCTGTTTTGCTTATAAAATAAATAAATAAAATATTAATTCACATATTAAAACATACTTGTTTTTTGAAAAAATATTTATTTTATATATTTTATTATTTATTTTTTATAATTTATTTATATTATTATATTTTTATTTTATTTATATTATTATATTTTTATTTTTTATATATTTATTTTATTTTTTTATTCATTTCTATTTTTAGATCCACAAGGAAATTTGTTGAAAATGGTTTCAAC
Organism: Maratus speculifer; assembly: GCA_964019185.1. Classification (NCBI taxonomy): domain Eukaryota; kingdom Metazoa; phylum Arthropoda; class Arachnida; order Araneae; family Salticidae; genus Maratus; species Maratus speculifer. The sequence continues at coordinate 273,661,186 of OZ025295.1, read as the reverse complement.
TATAGTTAATAAAACTGAAACAAATTTGTTTAATCTCACATACTTATCGGTAAGCGAACACTTTTTTTTATACTTCTATTTTTCAGTTTCTTTGTCTTAAATAGGATTAAAAATTAATCTTGAAAAGCTTAATTGCTTTATTTACTTTTGATGATCAATCTAATGAAATTAATTCTACTTGGTTTCTTTTTCCAGACAAATAAGAAAAATCCTGATTTTGAAAGTGTGCACAAGTCTACACTTCAAACTATCACAGCTGATTTCAAAGCCATTGACTTTGTTCTACATCAAGAAGCAATTTTAGATATCATGGACTTTTCAAACACACTGATTGCTAGCATGCAGATTCCAAGTGATAAGCCTTCCATTCCAACTAATGCATCTGGACTAAAAAAACAAAGTACACATAGTGAGGAAAAGGTTAAAAGCACACATACTAAGTCAGGTAATATATATATTTAATCAAGTACATTTGATAAATATAATGTGTTTTTATTGTTTAACCATCCTTTTAAAGGCTTTTTTGCATCTATTAATCTGTCATTCTTAATATTAAATAGTCTTTCTTCTTTCCTGTTCTTGACATAATTCTTAATTCAACATTTATTTTTTAAATAATGTTCCTTTTAAACTGAGACTTGTTTATCTGGGGAGGGCCGACTAACTTATGGCCTGGTAGAACATGAAACATTTTAATCAAAAATTTAAAGTCATTTTGTAAATTTGCAATTTTTATAATATACTTTTTGAAAATTTTATATTGAATGTTATTATATTCAGACATCAAAATTTTGATTCATCTTAAATTCTGAGAGTAAACAAATCTATTGTATCAATTTGTCATAAATATTTGGAAATTTATGCCTTTTAAATTTGGGTACATTTATGCTGTGAGTGTATTTGGGGATTCGCTATCCCAGCAATATTTTAGCAGCCAAAACTTGTGGAAACAAACAAGTCGGCCCAAAAAATTATATCACCGGATAACAAAGTCCTCAAACACAGCCAGCAGCGTGTGAAAGATAGTTGTACATTGCCTAGTGACAAAAATTAAATTAAATTCATTAATTTTTAAGTTTGTTACTTGAGACAGCTGAAATTAAATAAAGTAAAATGAAAATGAAAACAAACACTCACCCTTAATGATGAATCACACAGAATTATTTTAAACATTACTTTATTTTATAGGAACAAGTTGTAAAATGGGTTCCAGTGGCCACTTGGAATAATGAACTTCATATCTGATACCCTAATAACGCTAAATCTTATGGATAGACAGGAATTACAGATTTTAAATCACTCTTATGATAGCCGAAATAAAATTTCACATAGTCTCTGATTTGTTTTTTGGACGACACTTCTCGCGACAAAGTTCACTAAAAAAAAAGTTCAGATCTATGGAATCAAAAGTTCTGTTGGAAGATACAAATGTATCTCCCAGGGGTTAAAAAAAAAATTAGCAGAGTTGCGTAATGCAGATTAGGAAACGTTATTGCTGGATTTAAACCCCGATAAATTTAAATGATACTTTATTGAAATAGAACTAAATTAAATTAAGAAATAAATTGTGGTGGACTAAAAATGATGACGACAATTTAAAAACAACTAAACACATTTATTAACAAACATTAAAAAAAATAACAATACATAAACTTAAAATTATATTAACCAATACAATAAATTAACATATCTTATTTTAAATTCTAATAAATCCTAATAAATCCCATGACATTTAAAAGAGGGCATAAAATATCATATGGCACAAGCTTTCTTATAGAAAGAAAATAAATAACGAATACTGGAGCTCACCGTCATAATAACGTAATGCTAACACTGCTTGACTAGTGATGAAAAAGAATGTCCACCTCAATGAAATAAAAGTCAGAAGCAAACGTCCATTCCGATTCATCATGCCCCTTGATGTCAACACTCAGACCGTCAGTTCAAACATCCAAAGAAGCACCGGGAAAAAGCATCTCATGTAACACGCAGAAAAATGTTGACTTCTTATAATATGTCCCAGTCTTGCACTTCTTTATTTTAAAGTAATTGAACATGACTTAAAAACTGTTGACAATGCTAAAAAGCATTTACAACTAAAGAAGAGCCATTTAAACTTAAAATATATTTTAAAATCGGAGACCAGCCGAAAGACTTAAAAAGATAACTGCTACATTGCAAACAAGGAACGATCGACTTGACTGTCAAACTGCTGGGTATATATATCTCCAGAGCAAACGGAATCTAATCTACTACGCATCGCGGAAGCTACGCCCTCTAACGGCTCTTGTAACTTTCCTCTGGAAGTTTCGTAACGACGTCACTGGATTAGCGTCACGCTAAATCCCGACAGTGCCGGACCACTACCGCCATCTACTGGATAACAAGGAAACTCTTTTAAAAATAAAGAGGGAAATACGTAGACCGCGATACGAACGTAAACAGATGTATGACTAGTTGAAAAATAGTTTAAAAGAATGTATGAAACTTTAATATTGCATTTGAGAGGATGAAGGAATCGTTTTTCAAATAAAGGTAAGTGACTTTAACTTTACTAGGAAAGGAATTATTAAAGAGGAATGTTTAAACATGTGTACAGTGACAAGAACTAGGGTTGTTAATTCCTAACAATAATGCCCCCCCTCTTGTCACCTGTACCATCTAAAAAAAATGAATGCCTAATTGAACACCATAAAAGTACAACTCCAAAGCTGCAACTCTTAACACCAAGGTATTCACGTTGGCTGAAAAATAACACTTCCTCCAATCTAAAACCTTATCTTCACTCAAAAACTCACCAATGGAAAGACAATTCCAATGTCAAAAAAAAAAAAAAAAAAAAATTTCTTGGTATGTCAGTCTTAAAATAATTGGCAAAACAAAAAAATGTGAAAAATTACTGTCATTGACAATGAGCTCCAATATATAAAAATCTACATAAATACATTTACTATAATGACTAAAAATAAAAACATACAAAATATACATTCACATAAAAATTATATAATAAAAACATCCAGTCCATATATTAAAAAACTACAATATCACATTTCCCATGTACTGCATCTTCTAACACTTGTCTCATTAAAAATTTTACAAAAATTGAGATCTTTACAACTTTATTAAAAATTACGTACACCCATCTGAAAACAAATATGCCGCCATTTCTACAAAAATTCTTCAAAGCTCTAACTATTCCCTACAAGAAACTATTCAATGTCAATTAACATATTTAAAAGTAATGGTCCATTCAGCTAGGTAACATTTCCAATTCATCCTAAAAACTCCGGGAATTAACACCAACTAGAGGAAGAATTGTGCCCCATTAATCCATGATACCTATTCATGTAGCCTAACTTTAGCCAGACATCACATGCAAGTTTATACCGTCCTCCTAGGTACCAACATGCTTACAGGATACAAAGAATGCTCTCTCCAAAAACTACTCCCCTTTATACCTCTCCAAAAATTACTTTAATAACTTATGAGCAAATAAAAATTTAAACTCAAAACCAGACATATTTGCCAGCTACCTAAGATTCCAGACCGGTACAATTAACAAATGGGGACAACAGACTTATGCATCTTTCATACAGGGCTCAGTTACACCCTCCATTCATTCCCTTCCATTTACTCCAGGCCTGAAGATTTTCACACACATTCATACCAAAAAGACATAGGCAGAAGGCATCGACTATCATAATGAGAATCAATTTAAAAGTCAAATGAAAATAAAAGGGTCCAAAACAATTCATCTCAAGATAGTATGACTATCACGACCCACACAACACACGTTATCTATAAGACATCGACTTATAGTATGAATACGTCTATAACCTCCATAATGTTATTTAGATGTGCATATCAGTAAATAAACAGACGTCGATCTGACATTTCCAATTTAGATTTCTATCAGACGTCTGTGACCTGCAATAGACGATCTGTGGCTTTCACTCTTTTAACATCTAAAGAAATCCTTTACTCCATGTCCTTAGGAAATACTCAAGACCGCATCCAATGGATTTGCGAATAACACGCATTATGCATCTCTTATGGAAAAAATACTCCTACTTCAACTGCAAGCGAGCGGGGAAATCCGGAAGTACAAGCACATGGTCTATGCTTGGAGGTCTTATAGATGTAGTCTTGTAGACTATCTGGATATAATCAACGTCTGGAGGAACTCAGAGAGATCACACATGTTATTTCTAATAGACGTAAAAAAAGAGTATCGTGGATATTTTTAGATAACCTATAGATGTTTTGGCCGTCTTGTATTTACAGCTTCTAGATGACTTATAGATGAATGTGTGCTATGTGGGGAGAACAGAGCATTAACTTCTCCATATCCACTTTAAAAATCTAGCCAATTACTGCTACAGGTACCATCCTTACCCGGAACACATCCTCCAACAGAAATGTCAATTCTTGACCAACAGGTAATTATCATTAAAAATATATATACTACTTCAAAAAAAAAAATTTAAATATGAGTAGTATATCCGGGATTTCTGCTACGGTGGAGAGTGAAACCAAACATCTGAATGTGAATCCCCTCCGCCATGCAGAAACTGAAAAACCTGAAATTACCTTAAAAATTTAACTCTTAGAAATTTGATTTCATTTACAATTTCCAAAAATAAACTTAGTCAACAACTAAACATCCTCCATGACTATCCAATGTTGCTTGCCGAAAACCAGAAAACCACCACTGCAATTCAGACAAACTGCAAATCATTACAACAGCAATTCTTTCAATTCTTTTACAGGAAAAACAGCCTTTTTCAAAAACCATCAAAAATTTGTTTCTCCTTCCCCTCATTCACTCAAAAATACTGAGTAAATTTCTAAATGACCATAAGTCATCTGGGAGAAAACCTATAACTATTCTGGAAAACAGCGAAATCTAGTAAGAGGAAGAAATTTCAATTCAATGAAATTACCTAGCTTACTTATGTGGGGGGGCCCCCTTCTTCATCTAATGACACAAACTTATTCTAGGATTCCATATCTACATTCAGTGTCAAACACCTTGACTCAACTTTGGTCAGACCTTTTCAAAATCAGCCTATTAAAAAGATTTCATTAAAAACAGGCACAGTCTTTCACTCCCCTCACCAGATAATCTGTCACTCCAAACAGAAACACAGCTGCCTCCCTTCTGAAATACCTTCAAGTATTTAACATCAAGAATATTTCCCAAAACGAAAATGACATTAAACTTTTACCAATTCTTCATTTCCTACTGTTACAGGACCACATCCAGTCTTTCCAAATTCATAACCCCGCATCCATATACACACATGTCTTAAGTAATCTCTATTTCAAAAACCATCTTCAACTTTTATAAAAAATAACGATTCCAATAACTTAACTTTTATTTAAATCATAATGTTCATTTTCAAATTAACAAAAAAAAAAAAAAAAAAAAAAAAAATATAAGTATAAAAATATTATATCAATTAACAAAACATTCAATAATCTTCTTAAACTTTGAAATTTTAATACGAAATTCTGAAAAACATACTGTAAATTTCATCACAAAAAAATAACTGATTTCTTAAAAAAAACAATAAAATACTTTCCAAAACTTAAAATAAATTTCCATTATCATGTTCAAACAACCCAGAGAAAGAACTCCAAACTTCTAACCCAACATTCAGGGGTCCAGGAATCCTAAAAACAGCTTCTGCCTAACAATTTATCTAAAGATATTAGCAGAGCACCATAAAAACTCCTTAAGCCATGAGAAACATCTGGGTCTTATTTCAAACATGACAATGAAATCTTTAAAATTTAAATCTCTTTTATAAAAACTTTATTTTTATCAATCTGAAATATATCAAAGAATAAAAATATATAAAATAACATCTATCTTGAAACAAAAAAAAAATCAGCTAATTAAAAATAAAACAGCTTTCTTAAAATTTTAATATATCAGTAAACTAAATTAAAGATCACCCAGACATTAAATATATCTATAAATATTCAGTCAACTCTCCATCAAAATCAAACTTCTAAGTTTAATTATGATTCCAAATATATTTGAGGTATCAACCTTCTAAAAATTGAATCATTTACTAAAAACTTACAAAAAATTTACTAAGAAAATATTCAAAAACTGGATTCTTCATAATTATATATTCAAAAATTTGCTGCAGATGATCTATTAAACAACTGAACCAAAAGTGTGCCACATGTCCAACTGCCTGGTCTTCTATCTGACCCATTAACTTAACATGGAACCATTAATGTTCCCTTACAAAAAAAATGTTAATAAAAACAGTCAAACACTCTTAGCACATCCCAAGTTCAGTTTAAACATTAAGATAAATGATTTCTAAATTTTTACTTCAAGAAAAACATTTTTATTAATCCCTCATGATTTCCCTCCAGTACAAATACTTAAGTTAAATAAAAATCCATATATTTTCTTCATTTTTCATTAAAATTTAAGATTAACTACTTAAATTCAACTGTAACAAAAAAAAAAAAAAAAAAAAAAAAAACATAAATTACCCCCCTCAATTAAAAACCAATTAAACTGTTTAGCCTCCAGGGCCAGGTTATCTAATATATTTAAACCTTAAAGGGAAAATCCTGCCCAAGCCAAACATAAAAGTTATCATTGAAGAGATCTTAATTGAAAAAAAAAAAAAATTCTAAATATGTTAAAAATATAAACTTTAAATTACATTAATTTAATGCATCTTTACCATTTAAATTCTTTAAACTCTATGAAAAACTTCTTTAAACTTTATGAAAAACTTTTTTTTAAACTTTATGAAAAAACTTCTTTAAACTTTATGAAAAAACTTCTTTAAACTTTATGAAAAACTTCTTTAAACTTTATGAAAAACTTCTTTATGAAAACTACTTTAAACTTTATGAAGACTGGAGGTCACAAATGAAAGATTATGTTTATGAATTTAAAAACTTTAAACCTTTTTAAAAACTAAATAAAAATTCAATTTATTAAAAAGAACTATTTTCCATCATTTTCTAACAACAATACTCAAAAATCTGATAAAGCAATCCACTAAATATTAATACCAGATTATTTAAAAATAAATTTCATATTGCTAAGAGTTGACTCAAACACTATACTGAGTTAAACTCACTGGATGAAGATCCTGTAAACATATCAAAATACAGTATATATAAAAAAAATGCAGCAATTCTACACAATGGGGTTCGTATTTTTATTACACAAAGACACAGCACAAAAAAAAATTGAATGATTATGAACTGGATAATTAAAAATAAAAAAATCGTTCCTCTAACACAAATAGCAGTGTTTAAAAAAAATTCTCTCAGGAAGCAAGTCAAGTCCTTGATTTCATCAGGCAACTCCATCTAACGGCCAGTCCAACTAATCAAAGAATAGCCAGGTTCACCGGTTCCAATCTTGAAAAATAAAAAGTTCTGCTCATCCGCACCAGTTCTGAAAAATAGACAGTTCTAAAACAAGGCCCATCCGCGACCACTGCCGCACACTGGACAACCTCAAATTCAGGCTGCAGAACATTAAATCTTTAATCTTTGCACCACAAGAACTGCACGAAAACACACATCTAATCCGATGCAGATGAACCAAACTATTTAAACTCTAACATCTCCACGATAAATATAAGAAAAAATCTCAAGTTCATTAATGGCACCCTCAATTGCACTTAATCTTGATTTCAATCAGTTAAAAAAAAATGATGCTGTTGCAACTTTAACACTTTGACAATAAACAGCAGAAACTCAAAAATCAGTTCACTTGGCACCATCTCTCGATCAATTGAAGATCAATTCAAAAACTTTATAGGCAAAAGAAATGTCCTTGATATTATATTTCATTTTAACACTAGTTGAACCATACTGACTTGACACATAGCTCTTCCGTTGCAAGTAGATAAAAGTTCAAGGCATGTTGGCAGACATTTTAGCACAATTCAAAAAAAAAAATCTCCAAGTATTCAGCCATTTTACCCAATATTTCATGCCATGGGATCAAAAACTAATTATACTTTTATAAAAAAAATTTAATTTCCTCTAAGTTTCACAAATTACTTTAATTTCACAATTTAAACTCTTAATCAAAAAAAATTCTTAAGTTATAACACTAATTTATTAAATATATATTAACACTAAATCAATATTTATCCATATATTTATATTAAATTTCTTCATAACTTATTTAAATTTCTCTTAAAATAGATTTTTTTAAACTATAATTATCTTTAAAATTTTTAAACCTTTATTTGAATCTGAATAGACAAAACTTTATTACATTTCAAATTTTTCCCAAAAAAATATACAATTAACATTAAATTCTTAAAAATTTTCAAAAACTTTTACAAAAATATATATAAATCAAATCCAATTATCATTAAACCTTAAAAAAAAAAAATTTTCCCTAAATATATTCAATTATCCTTAATCCATTTAAAGTTTTTCAAATTTCTACAAAAATCCGATTAAACTATATTTAAATATCGTTAAACAACAAAAAAAAAATTAACTACAAAAATTTGCATCATATCTTTCAATTTAATTTTATATAAATAACTAAAAACGTAAAAATTTCACTTTACAAATATATATAAAGCAAATCGTTATACTATTCTAATTAACTTTAAAAAATTACTATTAAGTACTCATTTAACTATTACTTAAACATGAAGACAAAGCCTTAAAATAATCTAAAGCACAAGCAAAAATCAGCCAATTAAACAAATAAAAACGATACTCTATATTCCCAATGAAAAACATTATCATAATTTCGCCCCCCCCCCCCCCCCCCTCGTCGAAATAATCTCTAACATCGTACGGAGCTGACATCTAATCCACCACATTTCATACCAGACCGATCAGGGTCAAAAACGGCAAAAAAAATTTAAACTTTGTCAAAATACTTCTATTTAAAAATTAACTATTATTTCATTTAATTAAATTCCGCCCATAACCTAATTGTTGGGAGATACAAACGTATCTCCCAGGGGTTAAAAAAAAAAATTAGCAGAGTTGCGTAATGCAGATTAGGAAACGTTATTGCTGGATTTAAACCCCGATAAATTTAAATGATACTTTATTGAAATAGAACTAAATTAAATTAAGAAATAAATTGTGGTGAACTAAAAATGATGACGACAATTTAAAAACAACTAAACACATTTATTAACAAACATTAAAAAAAAATAGCATACATAAACTTAAAAATATATTAACCAATACAATAAATTAACATATCTTATTTTAAATTCTAATAAATCCTAATAAATCCCGTGACATTTAAGAGGGCATAAAATATCATATGGCACAAGCTTTCTCGTAGAAAGAAAATAAATAACGAATACTGGAGCTCACTGTTATAATAAACGTAATGCTAACACTGCTTGACTAGTGATGAAAAAGAATGTCCACCTCAATGAAATAAAAGTCAGAAGCAAACGTCCATTCCGATTCATCATGCCCCTTGATGTCAACACTCAGACCGTCAGTTCAAACATCCAAAGAAGCACCGGGAAAAAGCATCTCATGTAACACGCAGAAAAATGTTGACTTCTTATAATATGTCCCAGTCTTGCACTTCTTTATTTAAAAGTAATTGAACATGACTTAAAAACTGTTGACAACACTAAAAAGCATTTACAACTAAAGAAGAGCCATTTAAACTTAAAATATATTTTAAAATCGGAGACCAGCCGAAAGATTTAAAAAGATAACTGCTACATCGCAAACAAGGAACGATCGACTTGACTGTCAAACTGCTGGGTATATATATCTCCAGAGCAAACGGAATCTAATCTACTACGCATCGCGGAAGCTACGCCCTCTAACGGCTCTTGTAACTTTCCTCTGGAAGTTTCGTAACGACGTCACTGGATTAGCGTCACGCTAAATCCCGACAGTGCCGGACCACTACCGCCATCTACTGGATAACAAGGAAACTCTTTTAAAAATAAAGAGGGAAATACGTAGACGGCGATACGAACGTAAACAGATGTATGACTAGTTGAAAAATAGTTTAAAAGAATGTATGAAACTTTAATATTGCATTTGAGAGGATGAAGGAATCGTTTTTCAAATAAAGGTAAGTGACTTTAACTTTACTAGGAAAGGAATTATTAAAGAGGAATGTTTAAACATGTGTACAGTGACAAGAACTAGGGTTGTTAATTCCTAACAAGTTCCTGTGTTTGTTGCTCCACTGGGCGCGGAACCTCGTCAAGCAGGGGATTTCCCTTGGAAATGCTGTTATTATAGTTGGCCCTTGAAGCTTGAAGAATGGTATCCACAAAATCACGGAAGGGACGAATTCACAGCCGCAGACCGAGATCAGGACAGATGAACCATTGTACAAGGATGGTGCTTATCGCTGATGGTCCGAAAGAGGGATCGCTTGCCTTTGTTGTGATGCTACGGTGCCTTCCGAATAGGTAATAATACCACAGCTCGTTGATGGGGAAGCAAAATTAATCAAATTAGATTACAAGTATAGTTTCATTTGGGAGGCTGGTCGAACTTTAAAAAAAGACTTTTCGAAGTATTTATCGCAGCAAAGCGGCGGTTAAAAAAAGAATTATCTTCTCGCTTCATCCAAAAAAAAGTACTTCTCTCTCCCAACGCTGAACCCTCGAGAGGGCCGCGTCGGGCTTCGCACCTCCTTTTCACGCGCTGGTCCATCTAAAAGTGTCAAATAAATCAGTATATCATCGTCCTCCTCTCTCCAGCGCTCGCGCGCCCAGCCAATCAGAATCCAGTCTCTCCCGACGCTAGGAATGATCCAGAAAAAAGCGTGCGTCAAGAGGTGAACGCGGGGATTTGGCGGGAAATTGGTACCAACGAATGTTGTGGAACATTTTCTAACATTCCCAAATCCCAATGACTCATTGATCTAGGCTGTAAGAGAGGCTATGACAAAATGGCGATGCATGAATTTGAGAAAAACCGTGATCTTCATAAAAAAATATAGAAATTAAGCTTACTTTAGAAATAGCATAAATTGCGAAATATACGATAAAAAGACCGTGCGATTACATCAAAATAATTTGTATTTAAAAATAAGATTGATTAATATAGTTTTAAGAATGAATAATGAATAATAAAATAATTTAGAAAAATATTATTTTGTATATTGCTATTATGTCAAATGAGGAAACTGCGATGTTTAAATTGAAAATACTGGATTCATAAGATATATTACTGGAATTATGGAAAATTAAAATTACTTTTTTTTTAAAATGGCTATTAATAAATTAATTTTTCTTGAAAAAATGATCGAAAATTTTTGAAAATAAAAACATAGCCTGAAAGTCATCTACACATCCTAGCAATTTAATGAATTAAATTTGGCAAACATGTCTAATGCCAAAGTCTAACTTCTTGATGAGTTTTAATTCATTTTAAAAAAAAAACCTGATAATCTTAGTGTATTGGAAAATGGATGAATGACAATTGCCTTTACACTTTGACATTTAATAAAATCTGAAAGACATAAGTTAGCCAAATTCTATTATTTGTAATAGCAGCATAAATTCTATTTGTAAACAAAGTAGGTTTCCCCCCCCCCCCCTCAAAGTTTTTTCAAGAAAATTTTAAAGTTTTCTAATTTTTTTTCTCAAAAGAAAGTTTAGACTTCTATCAAGAGCTTAGAATTCTGTTCTTAAGAAACAACTGCAAATATCTGAATTAACTCTTTTTATTAGGAGTGCACTGTTAAAATTTTGGCACTGAAATGTTTGATTTTGTATTATAGCATGCTGCAATAATGTGATCTACAGTCATGTGTGTTAACTGCATGACAGTATTAGAAAAAGATTTGTTCATTTTGATGCTTTATTAATAACTGTGATTGTACTTGTCTTGAATTTTCTAAACTTTTTGGAAAAAAAAAAAAAATGAAAAATACTGTTATACTTAACTAAAACTTTTGAAAACTGTTATAGTTTGTCCTGAAACATTGGAAATTTTATGCTATATTACTAACTGTGGCTTTTAAAATCATCAAGGGACTTGATCACGGGTTTCAAGGCTTGTACAAACCGTGTTAATGTACAGTGTGTGTTAATGTAATGTGATAATGTTCAAAAATAGTTTAGAATTACCAACAAAAACAGTAAAGCTCTTACTTTAGTAAAAAACTACCACTATTACAAAACTATAAAGCTATGGAATTTTGTTATTTGTTTTAAATTAAGATAATTTCTATATAACCTAATTTAGTGGGGGGGGGGGGGGAAGTTTAAGAATACTGTATTTTTATGCAGGCAAAAGATTTATACATTAATTTTTAGTATTTTCTTGTTCCCCTTTTACTCTGTCTTCCAAAAGATTATTGCAAAAGGAATTGGCCAGGTTTTAGCATGTGGAAATGGGTATTTGGTTCCATGTTTCCAAAAGAGCTACTTTCAATTCAATGTGAAACTGCTTCTGTTGTCATAAATGTAGGATAGAAAATGTCTGCCTTTTCTTACAATTACTATTTTTTTTTAATTTGATCATATATATATGTATATATATATATATATATATATATATACATACATATATATATATACAGTAGACTCCCTCAAATCCGCACAGCTTGGGACCAGAGGTTTTGCATATTTTAGAATTTTGTGGATTTCTGGTTATTGATTTGTTTATATTTTAAAAAAAATAATTTGAATGTAATTAATAGTGAAATCAAAAGTATAATGAATGCATACAATATACTAAAACATTAAAAAAAGTAATAAACTAAAATAATAAAAATTTAGATATTTTTTAAATGATTAAAATACTAAAAGGAAAGGTCAAGTTAATAATCAATAATGTACAATTAAATATTCATTATAAAAGAGGAAATGTGTTTTTCTAAATTATTCAATGAAACTTGCCTCATAAAGGTACATTACTAATTCACATCAGGATAATAAAATAATGAAACTTTATTTCAGGTTTAGCCAGACTTAATAACTAAAAAACTTGATTAATACATAAATATATTTGGCAAGATTGTGATTACCAATAATATTAGCAATATCTTTATTTTTTCAGAAATAAATTATTCTTTTTTTCATGAAAAAACATGAATTCAATAAACTTAATAAAAATTATAAATTAAAAAATGCATGGAATTGATATAAAACTGAAAAAAATCAATTTTTGCATATATTTGGACCTATAAATTATGATGTTATGAAAATTGTTTTTAAACAATAATTTTTTGTTAAAAAAAAAAAAAAAAAAAAAAAACTTTTTTTTTTTTTTTTCAGCTGCGATTTTTTTTAGTCCATGCAAGAGTGGTTCTGTTCCAAAATTAATATTCAGTTCCAAAAAATTTAAAAAATCAATTATTACTCCAAAAATTTTGACATAAAATGTTTAAGAGGAAAAAATATCTGAGCTGTAAAACAAATTTCTGAACATAAAATCCTCTAAATGGATATATATATATGTTTGTAAATATATATACATAAATTCCTTTTCTTACAAACAGGGATATCATTTTATTAGTTTCTTAAAGTGTGTGTATGTGAGGGATGGGGGGGGGGGGGGAGAGGGTTTGCAATATTGTGTGAAATCATGTGATTTCCCAACAGAAAAGAAAGTCCTGCATAGTAAAATTCTAAAGCAAATTCTCCTGCAAATCCCTCCACAGATCTATGTTTTTTCTGCAACTACATTTTAAATTTTTTTGGAAGTCCACAAATTTATTTCTTTTATGTAATTTTCCTAAGTTGATTTGTGAATTGGGCATGGAAAAATATCAGATATTTTGTCAAAGATATCAGAAACAAATTGGCATTATCGACGGATGAATAAAATCACTAATTTCGTAAAGAGTTCACAAAGAAATTGTGAATTTCGTCAAAAGATTGGGCATAAACCACAAGTTTCAATAAACTTTACTTAAAAAAACAGTTCTAATTTCATCAAAAAATCACGGGAACGAATAGTAAACTTAATTAATTGGTTGTGAAAAAATATCGCAAATTTTGCCGATTGCACCGAACTATCACAAATTTTGCTGATCAGTCGCCATAAACTATCACGAATATTAACAAACAAGTGTATAAAAAATTAATTTCATAAATTGATCACAAAAGAAAATAATTTTCATTAAAGGATTGCAATAAAAATGCACATTTTGTCAAAATATCACAGGGAGAAAAAAAAAATTGTCAAAAGATCACAGAAAGAAAGCAAAAAATTCTTCCAAAAAACAGTAAGAAAAGACAAATTTTCATTGATAAATGTCTAAAGAAAACACAAATGTCATCAAAGGATCGTGAGGGGAAAATGAAAATTTCATCAAATGTTCACACTATAAAGTGCAGATTTCAACAAAGAATCAGAGGTAAAAAAAAAAAAAAAAAAAAAAAAAAACTTGGGTTACTATACAATTATGGGGGGAAAATTGTGACTATCACGAAATGATTGCAGAAAAAAAATTGTGAATTTTGTCTATTTTACTGGGTTGAAAAATTGCAATCGGCCCATCTCACAAATGTAACAAAAATACTATGAAATGAGAAAAAAACATTAAAATTATATAAAAATTTTCAGAGGAAAAAAATTACGGTATTGAATTGAAAGACTGAAACCTTATTCCTGTTATGACTGTCAAAAAATAATCATAAAACACAAAAAAGCAACTAACCAACTTTCAGATGAATTTTATTTTTTTGTACTACAAATTCTCATTTTCAAAGGTTGGAAGGTCTATTAATTTTATCTGTGAGTTCACATGTTAATGCAATTTTCATCATTTACATTGCAACATGCTGTGCAAATATTAGATGTTTGTGAATTATACAAATGCAGATTTCACAGAGTTGGCTCTAGCAGTAAGAGACATTGCTAAAAATACATAGATAGATAAAATAACTTTTCATAATTTATAAAATAGAATATGAATTAGCATATTGTAAGTCGAAAACTGTCCTTATGTTGCAAAAACAATAAAATTTTAATCTGTTTTAACCTTTATTATTCTGAAATGTTTGAATTATTATAAGCAATTCAAAGTGAAAATAATATTTTTTAAATATATTTAAAGCACAACACATAGTAAATATTTTAAGGTAAAATATATATTTTAGTGCATTTTATATATATTTTTAAAATAGTATGCATTCTTTTTAATTCTGTCTGTTACTATCCCCACTTTTCAGTGGTTGATTTATTTTTAGTCTGTGTGTGTGTGTGTTGGGGGGAATGCTAATAATTTGCATTAGTGTTAGTATACAATCTTATCTATTTGAAGATAATATTTATACGATTTGCACAAATTTAATTATTCTTTCAATTTTTACTTTCATTAAACTTGTAAAGTTATTTCCTTTTTAATTCTATTGCAGTATTTTCTAAAAAGAAGTTGGATTCACAAATCATTGATATAAAATTGAATGCAACATTAGAATCTTTTAATGTTATTATTTGCAACAAGAAGTATGATTTGACTGATATAAAAATAAAAGGTATGTATATTTATTAGTCTGTCAAACTGTTATGTCATTTAAAGGTAAGACAAAAATTAATTAAATAAAATTTAATAATGAGTATACTGGAAGCAAGGGGGGCTGTTTTCTGGGTGTACCTGGATTTCCTGGTTTTCCTATCAATCTTTCTGGATATATGAGATTGTTATATTTACTGATTTGGAAACCTTGAAAATTGCACAGAAAATGTAATGTAAAAAAGTATAGAATGTTCATCAAACATTAGTAATAAATGTGTTACTTATAGGAATCCTTATACAAAAATAGATTGGAGTAAGACTGAAAAACACTGTATCCTATATCAATTAGTTTTCAGTATACAAAATAGAAATCTGTCTGTTGAAATGCGTTATTTTAAATCCTACAAACTCATAAGAAAAAAAATTATTGCATTATTTTTATGCACCTTGTGACCTGATAAATATAACAAAAAAGGAAAATGAAAGGCTAAATATTATTATTTCAAAATTATTTCTTGTCTTATAGACTCAATGCTGGGGGAGATAAATTTTACAATTTCTAGAATTCATGTAGACCCAAGAAATACTGGGCATTATTATTATTATTATTTTACTGTTTAACATTATTTTTGGATTCTGCACATCGTAGAAAAAAGGCAAAATTTGTAATTTTTGCATTATTTTTACATTTTTCATCTCCTAAAAATCTGAGGCAAAAGTAGAAAAATGGTAAAACTTTACTATTTCAAAATTATTTTGGATATGTGGGCTCTGAAAAGGAAAAAAAGACAAAAATTATTCTTTTTTGGCATTACATTGCAGATCAAACAGGCTTGAAAAAAATGAAAGGGAAAAATAAAAAATCCCTGCCGGCTTGGTCTACAGGTGGAGGTAGATTTCGTAATTAGGTAGAAATTTCACCATCAAAAACTAAAACAAGATTACAGATAAACCCAGTTTCATCACTAAGAATGAGCTTCATGGGCCTAAACTGTTTGTGAAAATTCTAATATATGCACATAAATGCACACATATATAGAATAGATTTAAAAAATGGCAAAAACAAAATCAGAGAACTTCAAAATATTAAAATATGCCAATATTTTCATAGTCTAGTTTTTATCATGTTTCAATACATTTTTACAAACTCACATGATGTTATATGTTCACCTGCTTTTCATCCATTATATTTCCAATATGATATAATATTTGCTTAAAAAAAAAAAAAAAAAATCCATAGGGCTATTTATTTTATTTTCTGTTTTCATGTGGAAATCTTGCTGTAGGAAAATTATGACGTGATATTAAATTTTTCTTAAATTCGTCAAACTATTTTTTTTTCCAGTTTCATGTGCAAATATTGCAGTAGCAAAATAATTGTTGTAGTAAGAATTTTATTGTGTTTTTTATTATTATTATTGTTGGCAACTGATATAATGAAAAATGTTTATTTTTTCCTGCCATTGTTTTGTAAAAGAGCTGGTTTTGTCAGAGTCATTTTAAGGTGGTATTGAAATTATAGAACCCTTCTCATTTCTACCTCTTTGGACCGATTCTATTCATTTGCAATCCCTGCTGACATATTAACCATCTCAATGTATTTGGCGAATTTGAAGATGATTGGTGTGACTTTTATCAGGAGGACAAAATTTAATACATACATAAATGCACACATATATAAACTTTTTAGATAGGGGTGGTTTTGTGTTCCTGACGTCATATAATGAAAAGTTATGAAGAATTTTTATAAAAGTTGTACTATGGTAACGATTGCAATAAAAAGTATTTGTTACAAAATCTACCTAAAAGTAAGAGCAGAAAAATTACTATACTACCATTCAGAAAAAAAAAATGCAAAATTTTACAATTTCTTCATTATTTCAGGTTTTAAAAAGTGAAAATTGTCAAAATTTTGTGGGAGTATTTTTATTCCTGAAATTTATGTTATATTATCCTCATTATATTCCTGAAAGTTAGTATTTTTGAAGTTAATAAGCGTAAAGAAAAAAGTTAGCTTAATAACAGTTTTGAATGCTCTTTACATTTTTCAAAAACTACTAATCACAGGAAAAATCTGAATTTTGCAAATCGTTGTAGATAAAATCACAATTTTCTTAATTGGATGTGCAAAAAAAATTGTTATTTTTGTCAGTTGTACTCAGAAAAAATTTCAATTGTTCTCAATAACTCACGAAAAAAATTGCAAATTTATCAATTGGTCATTGAAAAAAATAATGAGTTTCATCAATGGATCATTGAAAATAATTGCAAATTACAAAAAATATTATAATTTCATCAATTGAGTGCTTAAAAAATTTTTAATTACATCAATCTGACATAAAAAAAAAAATAGTGTTTGTATCGTGTCACCATTTCCAAAATTTTCTGACAGTTCTTTTGTTCATTTAAAGGATCAGTTCCACATTTGTTCTATAAATATTTCTGTTTGGGATTTTTTTATCACCCTGTAACATGCATATTATTTTCTTTTTAAAATCTTAAATTCATGCTAAAATTTATGGTTTTCATAGGTATGAATGCTTCAGTTATTGTTCAGAAATCTAAAACATCAGTTTGTGCCTTATTGAAGGAGATGATTGTATCTGATCCTTCACCAAAAGCAATTTATCCTCAGGTATTGTTTCATTTTGAATGTTTATTCTCATAATTAGGTAAGGTACATTAGTTTACTGATTTATATTTATTGCATGAATTTGCTGTGTTCTACATTATGATACAGGAAGTGTTCCTACTTAAGTGTTTGTCTTGATGTTGGAACTTTATTGAATGTGACAAACAATAATAAGTGGTTCAATTTAAACAAATAATCTATTATTATTATTATTATTATTTTAGTATGTCTTTCGGAAATAGAAATAAGATTTTTTACATATGTGATGTTTTGAATTGCATATTAAGTAGTTTATAAGAATTTTAACAACAGTAATAAAAGTCTGATTTTCATTATACAAAACTTCATTTATTATTCTTTAATTTATTATTTATAAACATTTTTACATTGATATTCTTTTATAAAATAAAGTTTAATTGTAGTTATGGTTTTATTTGTTTAGATTATTAGTACAATAGCTGGACAAGATAATCAAGATTTGTTGGATGTCAAGTTAACTATGTTCAATAATGCTACTGAAGATGAAAATTATGTAGATATGGATGCTGTTGATATGAGTGTTTCTGTTTGTTTCGGAAGAACAAGAATTGTATTTCTGAATAAATTTGTCTCATCCTTGTTGGTTAGTTTAATTTTTTATGTATATATATTTTTTACTGTATATTTATATTTAGAAAAAAAAAAAAAAAGGGGGGGGGGGGAGATATGGAGATCATGTTTTATAATAAACATAAAAAAATATTTTCTCTTATCTCTCATATTTGACTAATGTTGTCAGATGCAGTTTATCAAAAAAGAGACAAGAAGAGAAAATAAGTGGGGCTGTGTCTTCTAAATCAGAACATAAGACTAGAGTAAAGCCTGTGAAAATAGAATCTGACTATGCTTTTATCATCATATTTTAGCAGCTCCAGATTTATTCCATTGGGCCTGTGTAATCTGCCAATTTTTTTCCTCATTGAATGATTTTTCATTCTCTGCACTCGTGATTTGAAAACCAATAGTTTGGTGTTTAATCGTACCTGAATCTTTAAATTTATCTTTGTTCTACTTGCGAAGTTTTTCGAAATATAATCTTTGAATGCTAATCTTAATCATTTCAAGTTTTGTTTTATGCGAAATATCAATTCCTCATTCTCTTTAAATTCTTCGAGTATTTTCAGGCTTTTAGGTAGATTTAATTACAAAAAAGAAAAAAAAAAACCTATTGCATTCTTTCAAAGATTTGCTTATCTTTGTCATTTGATAGTAATCACATTTATAAATCAGTCTGGATATAATTAAACATGTAGGCTTAGCAAGATCGCAAGCGTTTTGTTGACCAGCTTGTTTCAAAATGGCAGTCACTTAGAAATTTTAAACTAAATAAATAGTTTTAAAAAAATTAGAAATCAAAATCTACTTTTTATTTTAGTGTTAGGCTTTGTTACAAGGGTTCTGGTTAATTTTTTTGCTTTGCCCCTATTTAAAAAATCACTGACATGTAGCAATTTAAAATTCTAGAGTGGCTGATATTTTGAAATAAGACAACTTGATTTCTTTGTGGACTGATTTATTAGGTTTAAATAGTAAAACTATAATTATAATATAATTTGCATTAATAAATTAACTGAATAAAATCTTATGTTTTATTTATTAACTTGTTTATTTGTTTATTTATTTATTTTTTTTTTCCATTTTAGTTATTTCTGGATCATTTTCAAGCAGCTAAAGAAAAAGTAGCTGCTGCCAGTGCTGCTGCTGCAGAAGCCGCAAAGCAAAGTATGGAAGAAGTATATGAAAAATCAACAAGAATATCATTAAATATTGTAATTGAAGCACCTGTGATAATGACCCCCCAAAATTCATCTTCGGATAATACTATAGTAGCTGATCTTGGAATTTTAACAATTAAAAATAAATTTTCATTAAGCCAGAAGAGGAATGAATTAGGAATGCCAGCTATTTATGAAAAAATGACATTAGAGTTACAAAATCTCCAATTATTCCGGTGAGTTCAATTTTATTTCTCTGTTGTTTTCTTTTTTTTGTTTAATCAATATAGAAAAAATTGGCATCTTTAACATTTAAAATCTGTTGTCCTTGTTGAAATAAAATTGATTTTTGTCAAATGATTGCTGGAAAAAAATGTGTATTTCATTGACATTAATTATAAAAATTGGAAAAATTATAAAATTTGGCAATTAATAGCAGAAAAATTGGTTATTTTCATCAAATGTTCGTGAAAAAAATAGTATGCCAAGTAAATGTGTCCTAAAATTGTCCTAAAATGTCGAAAAGAGCAAAATGTCAAAAAGAGTATGTCTTGAAACACACATGGGACCATTAATATCCTTGATTTCGCATTTTCCCCTAGATTATTCGACATATTTTGCAGGGAACCTTTTTGTCTGGATTCTAGATTCTTTTGTGAGGGTGACAATAGTTTTATAAAATTTATTTTTTCTCTCCAATGATTTGGTAAAATTCCCGATATTTTTTGCCAACTGATTGACGAAATTTGCTATTTATTTTCATTATCCTTCAACAAAATTAGTTTTTTTTTTTTTTTTCGTGATCATTGTTTGAATTTTATGATTTATTTGCTATCATTTGACAAATTTTGTGATTGTATAATGAATTTCATGATTTTTCTTTCCCTCCAAAGTTTATCTGACAAATTTTGCAATTTTTTTTTTTCAAAATCATTTGTAGAAATTCATGATATTTATCCAAAGATATTTGATGATTTTCACATTTTTTTCCCAAGATCCATTTAACTCCAATAGCAATATTCATAGCAATGTTTTTCAAGACCATTTCACAAATTTTATTATTTTTATCTCGAGAACATTTGATGAATTTTAAAATTTGTTTTCTGGGCTCTTAAGATTTGTTCCTGAATTTTAAAATTTCTTTTAATGAACTTTGCTTTTTTTTCTGTGGGAACATTTGACTATTTTGTGGTTTTTCTCTCTAGATCTTTGTTGAATTATTTGATTCTTCTACAAAATCATTTGATGAATTTCACATTTTTTTTCTCCACAAGATATCATTAGATGAATTTTCTTATTTTTTTCCCATGATAGATTGCCAAAATTTGTGATATTTTTCCACTTCTGATTGACAAATTTCTTAATTTTTTCATAACCGACTGACATAAATTGAAAATGCATTCTGCAGATTGTGTTAAATTTTATGGTGTTTATTTGTATCTGTTATGGCCAAAACCCGAAATTGGTCTATTCCTGAATTGGCCAGCAACATTTAAAAATGACTGGTCAAATGCGATTAGCCGTTTCGCGAACTGGCCAGATGTGATTGGCCAATTTGTGAAATAGATATAGACACTCAGCTTAATCCTTTGTAGCATAGTTAAAAGTGTCTATGAATTCAAATAGTCTAGCTATCTGCTTGCCTGTGCTCTAATTCAAGTAAAGGTTTGGATTAACTTGTAATTGTTATCTTATTTGATTTATTTATTATTTTCAGTATTGAAAGGGAATTGTGTACTGTTTTTGGTTAATTTACTGGGATAGACAAAAATATTTTGTTTCAATATAACCAATTGGAATCGTTTTTACTGTGCATTTTAATGTTGTTACATTATCTTAGTTACAATAAAATTGGTACCTATGCATAGCATATCAGAATAGCATGGAAATATTCTTCCCCGTCACATGTGCATGTCAGTGCCATCTACTGGGGCTGTTGCAAAACAATTTTCTTCTCTAAATAAGAAACAACTTTTAAGAAAATTTTCTTGACGGCCCTGCATCTAAAGGGTAGCCTTAAATCCCCAATTCAGATGTTGGCCAAGGATTCCCAGCCAGTTCGCGAATTGGCTGGTCGAAACCTGAAATATGCTATTTATTTTATGTATTTCGGGTTTTGGCCAGGAAGCTTGGCCAGTTTGGGTATTGGCCAGCCAGTTCTAGAATTGACCAGACTCCGGGTTTTGGCCGTAACATATCCAAAATATTTATATGACAAAAAAAGGATCTATTTTATTTGGTCCTTTTTTTTAACATTGTTGTCAATTTTAGTCTCTTAACTCTCTTTTTCATTAGTGGCTTAGCGACCCTAAACTTGTTTACTGCTATTACAATTTTAACAACATCTTTTTTGCTAGAATGAAATATAGAAAACTGTAGAGTACATGTGTTTTATGAAATATAACATTTAAACTACTAGAATTACACATACCTAAAAGCTGAGAAACCAGACTTTAAAAACAAACAAATGAGAATGAATCATCTGAACATTATTTCAATAGCATGGATCATCTCTGCAATCACTGTAACACACTCCATTTCAGTAGTGCAGCTACTAAAGAACAACATTTTGATCTATGTTGTCATTTCCACTTTATTTTCCTAGCAAATTTTACTGTAACGAATCAATTAAAATAGTTGTTGCCTAATAACTCAAATTTTGTCAACACATAAAAAAATATAATACTGCAATGATGTTTACATCATTTCTCGAAATCAGGAAATACATTGCAGGTAGGAACCTATATTGCCTTAAAATATGTCACATTCACATATATTGTTTGATTCAAGATTTGTTTGGAAAAATAGGATCAGCATGGCCTGCTAGTATTTTAATATAGTATTCAGTATAGTGTAAGGTAAATATGAAATCTAATAATTTAGTATGTTATCTCATAAAATGCAATTTTCCAAGTTCTGTTATTAAAGAAATTGTATAGTTAAAGAGTTGTAAATACATTGATAATTTAATGTTTTATGAAAATAGTAAATGCATTCATGATTTAATGTATTATAAAAATAATAAAAACATTGATAATTTAATATATTATGAAAATTAAATTTCTTTTTTTCATGAACTGTTGGCAAACTCGTAATTTTTTTTTTCAACCATTTGTTGAATTTTGAGACAAATTTTCAGTGATAGATTGACAAAAATTATTTTTATTTTTTTCACAAAATTTGCTATGTATTTCTGTGAACTTTTGATGAAATTTACAATATTTTTCCTCTGTTGTTTACCTAAATCCCTGCTTTTTTTTTTTCTGCAATTATTTTTTAAAATTTACGGGTTTTTTTTCCAAGATTGTTTAATTAAATTGTCTCCTTTTTTTGTGATCAATAGCTGAAATTCATGCACTTTTTTCTGTCTCAATTAACAGACTTTTTTTTTTTTTTTTTCTCTCTCTCTACCATTTTTCAAAGTTTGCAATATTTTTCAGGAACAAATTGGCAAAATTTGCTGTGTGCTTCTGCAAATATTTTTCCTTGATTGTTTACCGAAATTTGTGTTTTTTCCATCATCATTTGTTGGAATGGAACAGTAGATTTTAAAAATTTGCAATATTTGTCTGATAAAATTTGCTTTGTGTTTCATGATCTTTTGACAACATTTGTGATCTTTTTTCTGTCGTCATTCCACAAAATTAACAAGTTTTTTCCATGGTATTTAGTTGAAATTCAGGGGTTCTTTTTCTGCAATTGATTGGCAAAATTCAGGATTTTTTTACCATTACTATTTGTTGAAATTTGTAATTTTTTTCAAGCAACAGATATGCAAAATTTGAAATATTTACTTTTGAAAAGCAATGCACATTACAGAAATGGGTATGTGAATTATCAATCTTTGACTGTGTGAAATTACTATAATATACCAAAAGTAAGCCCCTCCCCCAGGGTTGTTATGATTTTGCCCAGCCCAAAAAACCCGGGTGGGTTTTTTCTGAAAAAACCCACTTGAAAAAACCCAGGATAAAACCCAAGTGGGTTTTTTCAAAATTTCAACTTTAAATTACATATATAATGTATTTATATTACACATATAATATATTGTAATATATTTCTTAATATCAGTACACCACTCATAAAGTTTATAACCATCACCCCTCACCCCAAAGGAAAGAAATGTCCTAATTATACCATTACAATTTTTAAAAGAAATAATTGTTAGTTAATCTCTGTAGTATGTGTAAGTAACACAAACAAATTTTTTCCGATTAAAAAAAATACTTTGGTGTGTAATCCGTTCTATGTTATACAATAGAAACTCATAACAAAATACCATATATGCTCAGAATCCTAATTTAATTATGTAGACATGTAGAATTACTTGGCTTATTCTATTATTTAGTAATAATAAAAAATACTTTATAAATTATTACTAATAATCAATTTATCTAAACACAAAGCATAATTTTGATTATTGTCATTGATTTATATATATTTGTATTCAATTAGCTACTTTAAATTTAGTAATAAGTAAATTTTTTTTTTTTTTTCAAGCATTCTGAACCACCTCCCATAACCCCCCCAAAACCTGAAAAAACCCTGAAAAAACCCGAAAAACCCTGATAAAACCCCAAAAACCCCAAAAACCCTGAAAAAACCCAGTGGGTTGGGTTTTTTCTGAAAAAACCCGGGTATTTAACAACCCTGCCCTCCCCCCCAAACCCTTTAGCACATAAGAAACTCTAATGATTTTAAAAAAGGCTTATAATTGGGACTTCTTTTTGAAAAGGATAAGTAAATTGGGTGGGTATTTTTAAGAGGGTGGGGGCTTATAAATGGCACTTTCTCAAAAAGGAAAACTACACATATATTAGGCGGGAAGCTAGTATTCAGAAGGAGCTTATTTTTGGTACTTTACGGTACAGTATCTTTCCAGTTAATCTTTTTTGCACTTAGTATTATACTTTTGAAATTAGTAAAGCAGATCTTTGCCTGCTATTATATTACCAACAGTGATGCTGGGAATGTCTTACTACACATCATTTAAACAAAAAGCCTTAGAAAGTTAAAAAAAAAAAAAAAAAAAAAAAAATGATAGGTCTTTTAAAATGCATCATTTTTACTTTAAAAGTCTGCAAAATAGGCATATTTTCATTAAATATGTTTTATTTATAAAAGAAGGACCCATCTTTTTTAAGAAAGAAGGGTCATTCCATGTCAAATCAACCAAAAAAATTCAATATTCAACCTGATCATTTCCAATTTTAATGAAACTGCTAGGGATCATTCTCTATGAAGATATAAATTAGAGCATATTTTTATTTTTTGTTTATCGCTTTAAATTTTTATACAATTAATTATTTAAATTTTGAAAAATCATCATTTTTTGACTTGCATAAATATTTTCAATTTTGAATTTCTCAAGTTCCATCAAACATAGAAAATTTTATGACCACTCATTTCAAAGAGGAGTTTATAAGGTTTAATTTGATATGCCAGTCGACTATGTATAATTAAAATAAATAAAATTTTAAATTTTTTAAAAATTTAAATTTGAAAATTTTTTAGATAGTCATTTTTTAAAATTTTGAAAAACTTGTATGTCTGTTGTAATATTATAAGCTTTAAATTCTGAAATTTTTAGAGTGGGATCTCAATGGGATCAGGAGTTATTAAATAAAAGCTGAAAATTATCATACAAATCATAAATAAATAACAAAATAGACAGAATTAAATTGCTATTTTAATGGTAATTTTTGCTTTTATTTAATAACTCCTGATCCCATTGAGATCCCACTCTACAAATTTCAGAATTTAAAGCTTATAATATTACAACAAACATACAATTTTTTTCAAAATTTTTAAAAATGACTATTTAAAAAATTTTCAAATTTAAAATTAAAAAAAAATTAAATTTTATTTATTTTAACTATACATAGTCGACTTGCATATCAAATTAAACCTTATAAACTCCTCTTTGAAATGAGTGGTCATAAAATTTTCTATGTTTGATAGAACTTGAGAAATTGAAAATGTTTATGCAAGTTAAAAAATGATGATTTTTCAAAATTTAAATAATTAATTGTATAAAAATTTAAAGCGATAAACAAAAAATAAAAATATGCTCTAGTTTATATCATCATAGAGAATGATCCCTAGCAGTTTCATTGAAATCGGAAAGGGTCAGGTTGAGTCACTGGTTGAGTCACTGACCCAGAACCCAGTTATTTACATATCTTTATATACCAGGGACCCAGGATTTCAGAAACCTAGTAACCTTACTGTAATAGATTAATAATACATCTACAATATTAGATTTGCTTCTATTGCATATATTCGAATGCAATGATTCATATGCACAATTTAGAAAATGCTGGTTGAAGATTATTTGATTACTATCCAAAAAATGTTTTAAACTGTTATTTAAACAAAAAAAAAATTAGCTTTCAGTTAAAATACAGAGTATTTTACTCTACAGTATCATATTTGAATGAGTTGCATCAATAAATGTGATGCACATAAGTGAAAAATGTATACAGTCATTAAAATGTTAATAGTCTTTATATAATCCCATGGTTGCATTAAAAATTTCTAAATGAGGGTTGACTTTTTGTTAAATATTCTGTAACATTTTAAGGGTTACTGGCAAAATTACATTCCAAAACACGTTTTTGATTAGCAAGAGAATTGTTACTGTCTAAAGCTCTGTAAGAAAAGTCAGTTTGAGCTATTAATTTTTAAATTAGGTTCAAATCCACTTTATGATACTGTAGATATTTATTGGTTTGCACTTGAGTGTGTTTTAGAAATATTCATAAGTTATAATAGATTTATTATTTTTTGAGGTCTTATATAATTTAAATTTAATGTGCTATAATGATTTTATGTATTAGCTAAAAAAAAAAAGTACATTGTTTTTGGTATAAACCAGTGGTAGTGGATCTGCCTCATTTTCAAAAACAATAATTTGTTAAAAAAGTTTTTTAAGTGATGTACAGAATGTCCAGCGAAGGATTCCCTGATTTTAAATTTAAATAACTCAGAAACTAAAATTGATAGAAGCAGGAAACAGGTAGTATGCTTATTTTGTATGACATATAATCTGATACAATAGTTTAAAAACTAATTAAAATTTTGTTTGCTGTATGGTAAAGTTGGAGACATAGGCTGCAGACTGCTCTTTGTAAATAGTTGTTTCATTCATCAGCCACTCTATCTGTTCTGTAAAACTTCTTTAAAAGTTTGCAAATTGTTTTCTTATTAGGATTTTTTGCAACTTTAAACATGATTGAAAACTGGCTTGTTGTCATAAGAATGCGTTTTAATTGATGATACTTGATTATTAAAAAAAACTCATTGCTTCACAGAATAGATAACTTTTTTCATTTCTTTCAGTTAGAAGATTGATCATTCTTGCTTCAGAGTACTTTGTTTAGAGATCCCTCAGTGACTATTGAAATTTTATAGGCTTTGTCGTAATATTACATTCTAAATGCATAGCAAATTTCAAGCCTCTACATCAATTTTTTCAGTAGATAGAGTGTATAATCGTGGATTGTTGATTTGTAAACTTTAAATGCTCTATTACTGAATTGCTTAAAAGAAAGACCCTTATAACTCAGAAAATGATAATCATATTAACTAACAGTTTACTGTGCCGCATTAATCATCTCATTTCTAATAAATATATCTGTGAATTAAAATTTTAATGAAATACAGGTTAATGAAAAGTCGAAGCATGTGGAAATTAGGATCACAAATATCTTAACAACTAAGTATTCGATTGACTTCATTCTTTATGCTAAGTTTGTGCTTTTATATTTTTTCCTTAAAATAAACAATTTCAAAAATGTTTACAAATATTTCGAGAGTCTGAAAAAATAATTCCAGATAATCAAGGTCACTGATATTTCATAGGCTTCTTTAGATTAGTACATACTAAGTACATACCAAATTTCAAGTTTCTATGCCAATTTGTTCAAAAGATAGAGGGTTTGTAGGCAGGCATAGACAGACGTGCAGAAATTTTTTTTTTTTTCTAAAAATATATTTTTTTGGAATCTTCAGTGTCTGAAATGTGTAAATCTGTCAAAAAGTTTTTTAGACTTTTTTAAAACGATTACAATATTTACTCTATATTATGTATGATGGGTAAGAATATTCAAGAACAATTTAGTTAAATATTTTTTGTTATATAAAAGTATTTCGCATAAAAATCATTCTTACACATGTATAATATTAATGTAACACAATTTAAATATGGAAATGCTATTATTCAAATATTTGAAGCAATTAATTTTAAATACAATATACTAATTTGTAATTGAGCCCATTAAAATAAAAAGCGTATTTTCTGTAATATTAATGATTTTTTATAAGCTACAATGATGCAATTAAAATTAAATGTTCTGCTAAAATCTTCATACATTTATTAATTTAAATTCATTGGAATTAAAAAAAAAAAAGAAAAGAAAAGAAAAAAAAAAGCATTGACTGTATTTGATTGCACATCTGTATTACAAAATTGGAACAACATATCTAAAAATAAATAAAATGATTAATAGAGTTTTACGACACACTTAAACTCATTTATAAAGCTTATTAATAAAACTAAAAAACTAAAGAAAATAAAGAAAAAAATTGGTGAAAAGAACAAATGAGAAGAAAAGAGATGCAGCTAGTTTGGTCTACTCCCCTGTAAACTTGTCTATTGTCACTATGTACTGAGATCTTGGCATGATTTGGAGCACTTACATTATCTCGACAGGAGCTAACTTTCTTCACTGAATAGAAGTTCTTTGATTATGTCAAATATATGATCTGTTAATTTTATATATAATTTAACTTCTCCATTTATAATAGTGGATAAATTTAATCCATGGTAGCAGATAGAATCAGAAAAACTAGTCTGGTGTACCATTCCCAAAATTTTCTTCTATTTCATACATGTTAATACTTCAAAATTTGCTATTATAGTACCAAACTCAAGTGATAATCAAAGCCAATTATCAGGATTCCTAAGCTGCATTTAAAAAGGATATGTATTATAAATATTGCAAATTTTAAACAAATCATTCAATTTTGGTACCCACTCTTTTAGATGTTCACAAGCAAAATTTCCAGCCTGAAGTACATAAAAGCAACATCTGTGTGTAAAATGTAGTACAGTAATGCCACCTGTTGTATGATTTATATGAAAAATTAATCAGCTCCAACTTATCTTAAGTTCCAACAGAATATGAATTTTGATGAAGTTATGTATATTAGTTCTTGAGATATGAGTAAAGTAGTAAAATTAGTTTTAAAATCATGAAAAATGCAAAATAGCAGCACCATCAATTGGACAGTTTCTACAACTTAAGTCCCGTGCAACAGAATCTGAAGCTTGATGAAAGTCTGTGTTTTATTCTTGAGCATAGAATTATTGTGAAAATTAATGAAAAATGCAGCACAGCAGCACCATCTGTTGGTCATTTTACACTGAAAACTAATCTGCAGCAAAATATATCAAGATCTAATTGAACCTAAAGTTTCATTTAAATTTTGTGTATTAGTTTTTCAGAATGTCCTCAGAATTTTTTTGACATACAGACTCATAGGCATATATTTAAAAAAAAATAAATTAAAAATAAAATTAAAAAAAAAAAAACAAACAGTGAAATTGTGTTTAAGACATTCTAAGGCATAAATCTGTCAAAAACTGAAAGTTGAAAGTTTTCATGCATCCAGTATTTTCTTTTTGTATAGAAAGTAACAATAAGAAATTTAACATAGCAATAAGTTTGGAGAATTTGCTGCTTTTGTTCATTATATATATGTGTGTCTTATGATTTTTGTTATTGTGAAAATAAAGTTTAGCTATGTATTTATTTGTGTTTTTGACAAATGATATGCATTTATTATTATTATTATTATTATTATTATTTGTTTGTTTCAGAGCTCTTGTGAAACCAGAAACTGGTGTTACTATTGCTCAATGTTTAATGTTAGATCCTATCAGCTTTGGTCTTGAAATTTTCAGAAATCACTCATGTAGTTGGCATACTGAAGAACCTGAACTTCAAATTTCTGGAAAATTAGCTGCAGTTAAGGTAATTTGTTTATTTGGTTCTTAATTTATTAAGGGAATTTTAGCTCTATCACTCTTGTAGATATGTATATATGTACCTATATTCGCGCATAAAACTTTAATATAATTAATTTCCTTTACATAATTTAAATTTTAGCACACAATTATGGTTGAACAGAAATTAGTGATTAGTTCCAATATCAGCTAATTTTTGTTATTTATTTTATCAAAGTTGCATAGTAATAATTAATAATATAAAATAATGACATTTTTGTAATCTAAAGCTCTCTTACAACAGACCTGAATTCTAGATGCTGTTTTATGAATGATTTCACATGAAACAAACATTTAATGAACACAAACTAACACTAAAACTACATAAACTCTTTTTCCTTATCTTCAATTTAAATTGTGTCTATATTGTCTACAGGGGAAGAAAAAAAAATCAAAACAGAAACAGAAAGGTTTTTTCATTTCACACAGTACATAATTTGACCATGCACCAAGGGGTTTCAAAACTGAGTCAGAAACCGTAATATCCTCTGGCTCAGAAAGATAAATTATTTATTTTTGTAATTGTCAAGTTCCAATGGGTATAAGTGTTGCACTGCTCACCTAATGAAACTGGAAACTTTTCAGTCTCTACCGTCTACCAGATAGATGTTTGTAACAATACCTAATTTCCTTAAGAGCCTTGGCTGATTGTCTTCTTTAATTTAAACAACTGTTCCTTTTTTTTTTTTTTTTTTTTTTTTTTGTATGACTTTGGAGTGTTCTGTAGAGTATATTCATTCTTCATAGAAGAAATAATCCTTGCCTTTTTTAGTAGCAAAGCTGCTAGTCCTTTCACTTCAAAAAAACGTGCTGCACACTAAGGATTTTGCTTATTTGCATCATTCAACACAAGGGTGAATGGGTGGGAATGCAAAACAGATTTTACTTCCTGTAAAGTAGTTTTAAATTCTTTGTAGTCTAATGAAGATCTTCCAAAGATTTTCTTTAAGCATATCTTCATTTAACATAAATGTCATTTGTAGAATCCTTCACACCTTGCTACTCTCTTTTTGATCAAATTCCATATCTGCTGTAAATCCCTTTCTGCTTTCTTGATGGTCTTTATTGTCAGTGCAAATAAACTTGCAAATTGCACGACATCAGATGAATCTTTGAAAAGACATTAAAAATTTGGTTGTTATTAAATTCATAACAATTTCTAGATGCATCACTCTCACTATTGCGCAAGTAAATAAAACAATGTAAATGTTTGTACCATTTTTAAGACATAGAGGACTTAGAAAAATCTGCTCCAATCATTTCAAACAGTGATGAATCAACAACTTTAATTCTACCTGATGAAAGGAGTGCAATGCCTTATCAGTAAGATTTAGTGCTGGATTTTTTACAAATAATGCACCTTAATAAATGTTCTATTTGTTGTCTACCCTTTATAATCCATAAACTTTCTCTTAGTTGAGGGAGTATTTTGGCAACTCCAGCATGAGCTACCTATTCATAGACATTTTTTCATTTGAAGATCTATAAAATGACTTTTGCTTGGATGGATAATTGGATGGGCTTCTGAATGACATAAATTTTTAATTTTATCAAAGTTACATTTTCTATGTAGTGTGATACATTTCATTTCTGTAATGTGAGCAGTTAGATATTCGCCAAAAACATTAGACTGAATTTTCTTTTTCTGTTATTTTGCAGCAGTGTTTTTAAAGAAATATTAGTATGAGTGCATTAGAAATGCAGTAAATTTTTTCAAACTATTTTAAGTATTATCTCAAACTCTATTCTGTTTTCACTTAAAAGATCCTTTAACAAACATGGAAAGCTAATTTTAAATTTGCCTTTTATCTGCAAAAATAGTTGTTAAAAACATTTAGGTAATTTTTTGGATTCTTTGATGAAATTCACATTTTTCTGCAATTCTTTCACAAAATTTATAATTTCCACGATCTTTTGACAAAAACACGTTTATACATGATCTGTGGACGAAAAACGTGGTTTTTTTTGCGATTTATGGGCAAAAACTGCATTTTTTTTTTTTTTGCGATTTGTGGGCAAAAATTGCAGATTTTTTTCGCGATCTGTGGAAGAAAATCGCGTTTTTCTAGCGATCCTTTGATGAAAGCCGCATTTCTTTGCGATCCTTAGACGAAACTAGTGCTTTTTTCGCAATCTTTTGACAAAAATAGTGTTTTTTTGCGATCTTTTGCCGAAAATCGCATTTATTCGCAATCTTTTGATGAAAATAGTGTCTTTTCGCGATCTTTTAATGAAAATTGTGTCTTTTCGCGATCTTTTGATGAAAACAGTAATTATCACGATCTTTTGCCGCGATAAAAATTGGAAAAGCGGAAAATGACAAAAGAAGCGGAAATCCGCAGATTCATGGAATAAACTCATAATTGTAGTAAACTCTGTGTTTGGGTCAGGTTGATTTTAGGTTGAGTTCCTGGCTGAGTTAGGTTAGATTCCTGCAAGTAAGGTTCGGGTTAATCTAATTTTTCAAAAGTTAATCCAGTGTATATTATTTCAGATTAAAAATTATACTTATAATAATAAACAGATTTGTTTGTGTGTGTGTTGTTTTTCAAGGAGACGGCTATATTTTTTTCCTCCACCCTCTGAGAAAAATGACATCTTTTTTGTGATTCTGTGATTAAATTTGCATTCTTTTAGCAGCCCTTTGACTAGATTCATGTTTATTTGGCAACCCTATGACGAAATTTACATCTTTTTTGCAATTCTTCAACAAAATTTGTGTTTTTTAGCAACCTTTTGACTAAATCAGCTTTTATTAATGATCCTTTGACGAAATTCACATTTTTTCCGCAATGCATTCTTGAAACTTGTACGTTTTTCGTAAATATGTGACACAATTCATGTCTATTAAGCAATAAATTGACGAATTTTGGATTCATTAAGCGATCCAGGAGCAATTCTTTTAGGTGTTTTCTGAAAATTAAAAAAAATTATCATAAATCCGGAAACTTAGACAAAAAACATATGAATTTCGACAAATCGTCGCCCCCCAAAAAATTAATTTCATAAATCGTTTGTGAAAAATCGTAAATATCATCAGAGGTTTGTGTAAAACATGCGACTTTCATCAGAAGATCGTGAAAAACGCAAATTTCGTCAAACAATAGTGAAAGAAAAAACACAAATTTAATCAAAGATTCGCTAAAAAATGCAAATTTCAGGTAAGGATTACAAAAAATTGCCCATTTTGTCAAAGGATCGTGAAACATTTGTGAATTTTGTCGAAGCAGAATAGCAAAAAATCTGCAAATTTTGTCAAAGAACCGCGAAAAATCTGCAAATTTCTTCAATTGATTCTGAAAATCTGCAAATTTCGTCAAAGGATCGTGAAAATTTTGCAAAATTCATACAAAAATCTAAAAAGTCCGATAATTTTGTCTAATGATCGCGAAAAATCCGCAAATTTCATCAAAGGGTGCGAAAAAAACAGTGTCAAAAATAAATCCCTCCCCCCTCACACAATCTGCTGTAACCTTTCAGAAAATTTGCTGTGAATTAAAAAAAATTTTTTACTCCGAATCACCCCTGAAGAACCTTTTGACAAATTTGGTTTTTTCCCACGATCCTTTAAAGAAATTAGCAATTTTTTTTTCTCAATCATCGACAAAATTTATGTTTTTTCATGCTCCTTCAACAAAATTGACGTTTTTATACGATCTTTTAATGAAATTCACATTTATTTCGAGATTCTTTCATGAAATTAATGTTTTTTAAGCGACATTTTGATAAATTCGGGTTCATATGCAGGGATGTGCGAAGAAGTGCGCTCGGAACAAAGTTTCAATTTACTATTTGTTCTTTTTCTTTTTACTGGCCAAAAATGATGTTGGTAGTATAAAATCGCCGTCCCCTAAATTTCTGTGTCCGGGGCAATGGCCCCCTTTGCTCTCCCCCGCCCCTTTTCACATGGTGCTGTTTATATGGCAATCCTTTCACGAAATTCACATTTATTCCGCGATTCTTTCACGAAATTCGCGTTTATTTCGCAATCATTTCTCAAAATTCGCGTTTATTCCATGATCCTTTCCCGAAATTCTCGTTTACACTGCGATCTTTTTGATGAAATTCGTGTTTTATTCGATTTTTTTTAAAGAAGAATCGTGTTTTTCGAGAAAAACAGTTTTTTCTGCAAAGCTTTGGCAAAATTAGAGTTTCTATTGCAATAACCTAGCAAAATTTTCTGCGTTTTCATTTTCTGCGAACGATTGATGAAATTGATTATGAAAATATGCAATTCAGCTTGGTTCAAAAGCTATGAAAAATCAGTTGCCAGCCCAGAAATTCGGAATAACTATCCGAATTTCCGGGCTGATAAATGGTGTTTCATAACTTTTGGAATCGAATATGGGAATGGAATCGAACTTTATGGAAAATTCGAAGCGGAATTAATCCGTTCTCGCGGAGGAAAATCACATGAAAGTTGTCAGTTGATCGACAGGGAAAAAAAATGCGAAATTTGACGATCAATTGCAGAAATAAATCGTGAATTTCAATGATTTTTGGCAGTAAAAAACTCGCAAAATATTTCATTCAGTCACACAAAAACACCACAAAATGTTCAAAAAGATCGTGGGAATTAATCGTAGTTTCAAAATGCAAAAGTTTTCTGAAAATTCGTAATTTTTTTTTGGGGAGGGAGCCTCCCGTCCACGATATTTTTTTTGGGGCGGGATTTCAAAATTTCAGACGCGAATTCCGCTATCCCGCCCTGAAATTCAAGCCCTGATTAATATTCTATTTTAATCTTAAAATAACTCACATTAGTCCAAACTAGTTTCAATATCATAAATTTCTACTCTTATCAGCGCAAGTGAGGCTAAAGTTGAAGTTCCCTTTTTGAACAAATAGAAACACATAAAATGTCTTCTTTTTTCAGCTGTCATGTGTATAAAAAAACACTTGATTTTTTTTGCCTTTTGTACCAAGGACAGAAAATATTTATATTGTTAACGTTTTCAATGTCTAGAGCTTTCTTGAATTTTCTTAAAAATGCTTATGAAGCTAATATTAATTTAAATTTTCTTTCTCTATTTGTTTCTGAAATCTCTTCATGTCTTTTATTTGACACAAATCATAAGATACAATTCTTTTAAAAAATATTTTTGTTTACAAACAATTTAAGCTGTTTATGAAAAACAAAAAATACCTTCAAATCACCTAGATGATTAAAGCAACATTAATACAAATTGTTATGGTGTTAAAAACTTGTTTTTTATTATTCATAAAAATATTTTAAACACAATATGCACCTTTTTTTATTTAAGGTATTTAATATAAGTTTCTATTATAAAAATCATGATTAGGATGTTATTTTGAAAGAAAATTATTATATTTTTTATATCTATTTTTAGGTTACTATGAGTCAAGAAGATTATAATACAATAATGAGTGTTTTAAGTGAAAATTTAGCAGAAACTGCTGATGATACTGCAACATCTCCAGCAGTTTCTTCTGGTGTTTCAACCACTCCTGTGGAATCTAAAACAACAAAGACAGGTATTTACTGTTTAGTATTTCAGTGTATTTAATTATATTTGTGATACTATATAAATAAGAATTCTTAATCTTATAAAAATAAAAATGGTTTAAAATAAATATTGTATTAGGCAATATGCTATGAAGTTTGCTTTTTGAGTTGAAAACAGGAACATTAGTAAAAAATAAAGAGGCAGAAAATACTTAATTGTTATTTTAATCCCCCCCCCCCTCCTAAAAAAACTGAATTTTTAATTTAGTAAATAACCAACAGAGCTGACCTGTAAGGTCTCCTTACCATGCATACTCAGAATATTTTGGGAAAAAAAAAAAAAAAAAAAACTAAATAAACTATTTATGTATATCTAATAAAGGATCAGTTGAATTTAGCAACAGAATTACCGGAAAAATCCTGTTAAAAAATAATAATAAAAAAATAAATAAATAAATAAATAAAAAAAACTTTGAGGATTTATTGTCAAAATATGAAAGTGTGATGTGATTTGGTTAACAATATTTTCCTCACCAAAACTAATTGATTTTTATAATGCATGTAAATAATATTTAATGAATTTAAACTTACAGAATAACAGAATTTATTTCTTATATATTTTTTTTATTATATATTTTATCTATCTATCTATCTATCTATCTATATATATATATATATATATATAACCATTAATACTATTGCAATATATAACTTGATATTTGATAATATAGTGGCTTTTCATATTGAATATAATATTTATTTTGAATTTTTCCCTTTTTATGGTATCTTTTATATATTATGAATATACAACAAAGGTAGCTAAAAAGATTTTTAGCAATATTATATATACTAGCAGGGGAGACCGAGCTTAACTCGGTCAAAATTAACTTTATGTTCAACTCGATATAGTATTTTCACTGTATCATTAACTCCGTATTATTACTGTAAAACATGTTTATAATAGTATTATTTAGAAAAACAATCAATAAGAAAACTATGTTTTTATGTGCATGTTTATAAATTTTACTTTATTTTTAAATTTACAACGAAAGGACATCGATCTAAATCACTTTTTTAGCTAGACTCTGATTGGTTTAACCATGCATCTTGAATCCTCTTAAGAATGCAGAGCTGCCAAGTCTCCGGCTTTTTGCACACCAGTATTATTTTAGAGAAAATCACCTGTTTTTAAATCGTCTCAATGTTCCAATTACTTAAAACATCATTTTCTGTATAATAATACTGGTATCCAAAAAGCCGGAGACTTGGCAGCTCTGAGAATGTATAAAAAAATTCTTTACATTCTGAAAGACAATATTTTTTGCTAGATATAGCCAAATTTGGAGGCATTCTTTCATTTGGCTCCAAATACGTGTTTTGGTTTTCGTAATTTTTATAGTCGATTTTTTGGCCATATGTCGCCAATATTTTGTCAAATATCACCAAGTTATTGGCTTTTGCCATATTCTCGTGACCCTGACCCGTATTACCCAAAATGAGCCACTAATCAAATTTGATCAAGCATGTGACATAGCTCAATCGTCTTCAGGTAATCAAAAACAGTAGAATATAAAATTGAATCAAAATCGTTCAAGCCATTTTTTAGGTAAAGTTAGCTTGGCAGCATTCAGCAATGAAGCGAAATGACCCACTAATATAATTTTGTTTAACATGCGACTCAGCTCAATAGTCTTCTCGTGACAAAAAAGTTTTGTTTCAAAATTTAGGTAAAATTGATTGAGTCGTTGTTATATATAATTAGAATGACCCTAGCTCATTAAGACCCAAAATGACCCACAAATCGAATTTTCGCGAGCATGTGTCCAAGCCAAATGGTTTTCTCTTGCTCAAAAACGATATAATACAAAGTATAGTCAAAATGGTGAGTACTGTTTTCTATATAAAATTAGCATGACCCATCATGACCAACAAATGACCCTTATAATCGAAATCTCTCGAACGTGTGGCCTAGCTCATTAGTTTTAGCATGCCGAAAAACATTAGATACAAAATTTAGATAAAATCGATTGAGCCTCTTTTAGATATAGTTAGTTTGACCCTGACTCCTTATGATCCAAAATGACCCATTGATCGAATTTTCACAAAAATCTGTCATAACCCAATGATTTTCTTGTGCCCGAAAACGATAAAATACAAAATTTAGTCAAAATTGCGCGAAACGTTGTCTAGATAAAATTAGAATGACCCAAAAGTGGCCCACTAATCGAAATTTCTCGAACATGTGACCTACCCCAATGATTTTCTCATGCCAAAAATATGTTGTATACAAAATTTCGTTAAAATCGACCCAACCATTCTTTAGATATAGCTTGACCTTTACCCATTAAGACCCACAAATGACCCTTATAATCGAAAGCTCTCGAATATGTGACTTAGTCCATTAGTTTTCTCGTTTCTAAAAATTGTTATGTACAGAATTTCGTTAAAATTAATCCTGCCGTTCTTTAATTATATATAGCTTGACCCAGACCCTTTATGATCCAAAATGACCCATTAATCGAAATGTTTCGAACATGTAACCTAGTCCAATGATTTTATCGTGCCAAAAAAATGTTGCATACAAAATTTCGTTAAAATCTATCTACCTGTTCTTTAGATATAGGTTGACCATGACCCATTATGACCCATCATGACCCACAAACGACCCTCATAGTCGAAATCTCTCAAACATGTGATTTAGCCCATTAGTTTTCTCATGTCAAAAAACTGTCACATACAAAATTTCGTTATAATCCATCACGCCGTTCTTTAAATATAAATAGCTTGACCCAGACTCTTGATGACCCAAAATGACCCATTAAACGAAATTTTTCGAACATGTAACCTAGTCCAATGATTTTATCGTGCCAAAAAAATGTTGCATACAAAATTTCGTTAAAATCTATCTACCTGTTCTTTAGATATAGGTTGACCATGACCCATTATGACCCATCATGACCCACAAATGATCCTCATAGTCGAAATCTCTCAAACATGTGATTTAGCCCATTAGTTTTCTCATGTCAAAAAACTGTTACATACAAAATTTCGTTATAATCCATCACGCCGTTCTTTAAATATAAATAGCTTGACCCAGACTCTTAATGTCCCAATATGACCCATTGAAATTTTTTCTCGAACATGTAACCTAGCCCAATGTTTTTCTCGTGCCCGAAAACCATAGAATGCAATTTTTAGTGAAAATTGCATGAGAAAATCGCTAGATAAAAATAGCATGACCCACAATGACCCCAAAAATGACCCACTTACCGAATTTTCTCGAACATGTTACCTAATCCAATGGTCTTCTTGTAATCCAAAACGATAAAATATAAAATTTGGTCGAAATCGTTAGAGCCGTTTTTTAAATAAAAATGGCTTGACCCACAATGACCCAAAAATGACCCACTAATCCAAATTTTTCGAACATATGACCCAGCTCAATTGTTTTCTCGTGCCAAAAAACGATTGGATACAAAATTTCCTTAAAATCGATCCAGCCGTTCTCTAGATATAAATAGCTTGATCCTGACCCATTATGACCCAAAATGACCCAATAATCGAATTTTCTCGAACATGTGACCTAGCCCAATGGTCTTCTCGTGCCCGAAAATGGTAAAATCCAAATTTTTTCGAAAATCGTTAGAGCCGTTTTTGAGATAAAATTTACCCACACACACACCCACACACACACACACACACAATTTTTGCTCGCATTATAGTATAAGATATATATATATACAAAAAATATTTTCATATTAAAAAATATATTTAAGCATATTCCAAAATAAAGACTAGATAAAGAATGTTACAGTTATACATTTCGATAACAGAGGTTTTGTTTAAATAGCAAAAAAGTGGAATTTACAATGTTCAGTTGGATTTAATTTTGAGATTGAAGCAATTTTAATTAAGTTTCGTTTTAATTTATAAAATTTCATTGTTAACTTTCATTATAAAGAGGTATATGACAAAACTGTATTTAAAACAAACTAAAACTGACAAAACTAAAGTTATTTAAATTTTTTAAATAAATTCAATATAAAACATTTTTACCTTAAAGAATATTTGATAAAAAAAAGTATTTTTTCATTTCCTTTCCATTGCCAGCGTATGATAAATTGCCAAATAATGAAATTTTCATAATTTTTTTTATGGACACTCTATTGAGTTTCTGCCGATATTTTTTAATAAACATATCTATCCTCATAAGAAGAACATTCTATAATTTTTTCAGATTTTTGTTAGTATGCCTGTGGTGATCAATATAAAACTAGTATAAAAAAAGTATGATTAATGAGTATAAGGATTTTGTTGGAGCTTTCTTATGGTAGTGATTATAGTTAGGCTGTTCTTTGATGCGTATGTAGTAGAATTTGTTTTATACAAGCATGGCTAAAATGAGCAATTTGCATGTTAAGACTGGTCCTCATTTAAACTTTATTATGAATTTCATGTTTTTTATGAGCTGCAAAAAGAGGATCAGTTTTAAATCAAGCAAAATATCTGTTTTTTTCAATGTGATTTTCAGCATAAAAATAGCATTATATTAGGAAAAAATCCCTTTGTTATTGTAAACCATTTTTTTCTTAGTGATAATATTTCTACATTACAACTTCTGCCAAAGTGTAAAAATTGTCTTATCAGGCAGAATTTCAACTTTCAAAGAGAAACTATGAAGAAAATTAAAAATCTGTTTTAGATATAAATGCATAGATGAATGGCTTCATATCATTTATAAAGTTGTTAAAACATATCTAATTGATATTGGTGACAAAACTATTATTTGTTTAGAGAAATAAAAATATACAACATGATTTCCTTCTGTTAACGTCTTCTTAATCCTCTAGTTGAATTAGAAAATGAGAATTATATATTTCATGGGGAATATCATTATTTTCAAGATGCTTTCATGGGGGGGGGGGGGAGGCGACCAAAAAAAGGTTGAGAACCGCTGATGCTTTATGCATTTATTTTAATTGCTCTCTTTTCTGCAATAATGGGTATGTTAGTATATATCCAATCAGTTTAAAATGTGACAATCGTTTGGCTGTTAATCCATATTATCAGAATAATGTTGGTAATCAACCAATGAGATTTTTATGATATCAACAGATTACTCCTTTTCAAGTAATTAACTCTGATTTTGGCAAAAAATAACACTATCCAAATGATTTGACATCATTATATGTATTCCAAAAACAATATTATGCTGATATCATAGGGTGACCAACACCAAACAATTTTGGTCTCTCTGCTTTTAATCTATTGATGATGTCTCTATTATAAATATATTTTGCAGTGTTCCGCATCATATGACTAAAACCCACCAACAGTTTTCAAGATCTTATCTCATCTCACTTCAAAATGTTTTTTTTCATTTTTGAAGAGCTGATCAATTTCAAATTAATAGTCAAAGATTGCACTGAAAGAAAATGCTTTAAAAAAATGTTTCTTGGAGAGAATAAACTGTATAGTTGCAAATTAGTGAACCTAATAGTGCCCCCTGGACAGTCAAATTACAGGTTTTGCCATCTTATCCTATGGCACCAGGGGAGTCGCTTCAAAAGCAAGCCAAATCTGGAACCCTGGAAGCAATCCCTGGAACCATAGAATAACATGGAGATGCCTGGAATTTGAAGCGACATTAACCTCTCGTGTAATAGCACTATTAGTATCTTTAAAAAATTACATATATTACATAAGTAACATAAAAAAATTACTATGAGAATTGCTCGGAAAATCTACTTCACATATAAGACTGAAAATTTGTACAATCTTTAGAAATTCCAAATGCACATGAGGCTCAGAATTTAAAATGTTTGATAAGTTATGAATTAAAAACTTATTAAAAAAAACCCTTAAAAGTGTAAGAATTTCTGATATGACAAAGCTACAAAAGAAATGCATCTGTATTTGACAACTTGTGTCTGCAGAATCGAAAGGTTCAGTAATCAGCCAAATTTTAAAAAAATAATAGAGATATTGACTCAAAATTTTCAGAGCATGCATAGAAAAATATTTCATATCAGCCTGTGCAATTTTGTGAAAATCCATCCATAATTTTCTTATTATTAGTGCTAAACAATTGGCACTTAGTTGGAAATTCAAAGAAAAGATCAAAAAAGAAACCAATATACATTAAAATAAGATCTAAAAAGAGATCTGCTTTGGTCAGTCCCTCCATTTCATTTGTGAAAATGAAGGAAATAACATAGAATTTTAACTGCATACAGAAATTATAAAGTATATCAAATTTTTTAAAACTATATCAATTAGAGATTTGAAAAATGGCATATATATGCAAAAAAGCTGTTTCAGCAATTTCAAAAATCAAGAAAATTGATCATTAACTTTTTACTTTAGGGAAAAACTGATTTTTATATGGTAAAAGAGATTTATCCTGGATTTTTCAATCTTTTTCAATGTATAAACTTTAGAAGAGGAGGAGGGAAGAAACAAAGTATCACCTTAACCTTTCCACTGCCGCGACCGGATATATCCGTTCACTAGGAAGCAGGTTTCACTGCAATTGAAGCTTTATTTAAATTAATATAAAAATATTAATATTAAAAAATACTAATATAAATATAAAAATATTAATATTAAATTTATATAAATAAACTCTACAAATATAATCCAGTTTTAAGAAATTAAGTTATGATTGATACTTTCATCCTTAAAAATAAATTAAGGAGAAAACAACATTTCATTTTTGCCCTTTTGCTCGGCGGTCCGCTCAGGGGGTTAATTATCACCTTGATTAGTAACGAAAATTTCTGAGTTGGTGTTAGCACTATCTTTGAATGTTAATTTTGAAAATTTTTGAGTTATTTTCTTGATTCAACTGCCAGTCCCAATTTTTGATTGAGTACTGCAGTAGTCTTAATCATTTGCCTTTCTTCTTCCTCTTTATTGTTTTTTCTTAATTAAGCTTTTTTTTTTTTTTTTTTTTTTGATAACTTATCTTATATTACTCATATCTCTTTGAAACAAATCCCAAATAAAATAAATATTTAATTATTGCCCTCACAGTCTTATATAGTTAATTTATGAGTAGTGGTTATGACTATTTCTGAATAGTATTTTCAGCAAACTCGTAATTTAAGTTCTTGGCTCTGGTACAAGTCCAAATTCTTGATGAAGGACTCCAGTACTCTTAGTTAATCATTTGTAAAAAAATCATTTTCATGCCTCCCCCTCCCATTTTCCCCCCAAAGGATCTTTCTTTTATTTGAGTCTGTTTATAAAATCCATATTTTGAATTTATGAGAGATGTGAATGAAAAAGCATGAGTGAATAAATTTTATATTTATTTCCATGTTGGAAATAATGTTTATACTGTGAGTATAAATATAACAAAAATAATTATAAAGAAAAATATGATAAAATAAAATATATATACTTTTTAATTAATAGCATAGCAATACCCAAGATTGTATATAATTTTTATTAAGACCCATATTTAAAATTCTTAGAGCATCCATGAAGTGCTACCTCGCAAACTTTTAACCTGTTAAGGGTTTTGTGATGGTTAACTTACACAGGTATATTTAAAAATCTGAAAAAAAAAATTAAAAAAAAAAGTTTTGTATGTAAACAAAGCAGAATAATTCAAAATCTAACAAGTTTTTATAAATTATGTAATAAAAATTTTATTCTGATTAGAACCATTATGTTCTTTCTTGTAGCTCAGAAGATGATCGCGATTTTTAATTGAAATTTCTTTTAAATGCAACTCAGCAGATAATTAAGATTTTGAATTAAAATTTAAGGAATGAATTAATACTGTGCGGCATTTCAAACTTTGTATAATTGCTTTGTTATCTCAATAATTTGAATTATAAAAGTTTAACTGTAGTCTTTACTTGTTATTCTGTTGACTTAAATTTGGTTGTATTAAATTTGGTTTATCAGTTTAATCTTCTGTTAAATTATATGTTTCTGAATTATTATTGGTAAAGTAATAACTCAATATCCTCAATTTCTGATTAATGGCTGTGGCCATTGCAGTTAATCAATGACTGATTAATAATTCACTGGCTATTTACAGCATATGCTTAAGAAATTGTTTTACTCTATCTAAAACACATTTGTGTAAAGTTTTAGTGTTCTACAAAGATTTAATTCTTTATGGATAGGGTTGGAAGGTATTTAATCTTGAGAATTCTAAATTCTGAAAGGATCAGTCAAACCTTTTCAAACTGTCATTTTAAGTGAGTTTTGTTTATGTAATATAGCATTAGATATTTTTCATTCTGTGTTTTTTATCAAATATTCAAATATTATTCTTTTTAAAACATGTTGTAATTTGAAAAGAGATTTCATTGTTAATTGCTTGCAAAGCTATTTTGCAAAAATAGCTTTATATGTGTTAACTTCTTGAGTAATTTTGTTATTATTGTTATTTATTTTATATGAAT
The DNA here is from genome assembly GCA_964019185.1 of Maratus speculifer. NCBI lineage: Eukaryota > Metazoa > Arthropoda > Arachnida > Araneae > Salticidae > Maratus > Maratus speculifer. The sequence goes on along the minus strand of OZ025295.1, from coordinate 273,617,405 downwards.
TCAAACAAATATTTATTTTTAAAATTTAATTAATTTCAGTTTCTCAAGCCTCGGATAAACATGCAGCCATTAGTGATTATGTTTCTAGTAAAGTACATGCCAGATTTAAATTTGAATTTAATTTGGATAGTATTAAGTTGATTTTGTGCCAAGGTGAAACACATTTGGTAAGTATTTATAAATAAGAAATCACAGCCATAATAATTAAGATATGTTAATTTTTTATTAAAAAATTCATAAATGTAAAGAATTTTGGGAAAATGAAAATTAATAAAAAATGGTTTTACAGTTTAAAAAAGACTTCATGTAAGGCTTATATACCATAGGAATAATTTTTGTAGGTTTATTGTAAATTCATTTAACAGTCCCTTATTATTGACAAATTTCTATTTCTTTCATTATAAAATTCTCTGTTGTCACAAAAAATAGTAGTCTACTTATGAATGACAGCCAAAACCCAATTACAATTCTCAGAAATATATTAAAATGGTGACAATGAACAGAGCTATTGCTTTCACTTTTATTGTACTTAAATTATTTCTAAATCTAAAAACTACAATTTTAATTGTCATTTAATAAAGGAATAAAATTAACTTTCAATGAAATTTATTTGAAAACTGACTCTTAATTTAACAACATTTTAAACTGTTTTTAGACATGAAACATTTTTTCAGTCTATTTCAACAAACTTAAATAGTAGAGGAGAAAAAAAATATATATATATATAAATTATAATATTAGATAATCCATAGAATGCATTTTGCCACTAAACTGAAATCTGCTAACCAAAAAGACAGATATTCAGTTTATGTAAAGCATAAAATTAATATCATGTCAAATTGCTTGAAATGTGTCTTGAATCAGACTATGATAGGAATTATATTTCATTATTTTTTAAGGATTCATTAAATATGTTACTTTAAAATAAGGAAAGTATCCTGTTCGTGAATGGGGCAGCCATCCAGCAGCATTTTATGGAAAGGAAACAAGGAAACCATGGAAAGAAATTATCAGTTGAAAGCATTAAAATTCTGTAAATTATTCTAGTATTAGAGACAAATATTTTCTCCATTTTTACATAAAAATTAACTAGTTTAAAACAATGGATGCATTTCAGAAGAAATGAAATTGAAACAAAGAATGATTGATGAGGGAATTTGAAAAGTTTTTTTTTATGTCTAATTTTAACAGATTCCATATCATTAACTTTTATCTGAATTCATTGTATAGTCATTTTTTTTAATCTCTATCAATTAAATTTTTCCTCAGCAGTAAATATAAAGAGGTGCATACACATAAAATGATATCTGATCAATATATTATGAATAAATCAAATGTTAATATATTTTTTTATTTACTTTTTTATTAGAGGGATGGAGTTAGTGAAAGAGAAAAATCCAGTCTAATTGCTGCTGTAGAAATCTATAACTTTAAAGTTTTTGCTGTTATATTATCTGATCAATCTATGTGGGCTGATGTCTTGCTTCAAGATTTTACTTTAGAAGACACAAGAAGTATTAGAAAAAGTGGTGTTACTAGGTTTGTATTTTCAAAATTTTTTCTTATCCAGGGCTCCCAAATGGTTTCCTTTTTCCCACAAAAGTCCCCATTAGTCCCCTTTTTTATATTTTGGTCCCCCAAGTCCCCTTTTTTGTGTCTGAAAAAAATCGCCGCAAAATAAAAAAAACTCTGAAAATTGCTAAAATCTTAAAAATCCAAGAGGACAAAATTTATAAAGTGGCCATAAAAAAAGCATTAGGAATGGTTATAAAAAAAAGCATTGTAACTGAAATTTTTTCATGAATCTAAATGTAAAAAAATCGCTGCAGAATACAGGCAAATTTAAAGAATCTCATTGAAATTTAAAAAAAATAATAATAAATTGCAGGTCATGAAAGCTACTATACTAAGCTACTGCTTGACCAGTCTTCAATAACGGGCCTTGGCATGCTTCACTCCCCCCCCCCCCCTCCCCTCCAAAAAAATGAAGCTTTTTGAATGGAAAAAAATCATTGAATTGTAGGGAAACAGACGATTAAAATTAAAAAAATGAATTTAAAGTTCACAACTCTGAATCATATTAAAGAAAATGGTTGGAGTAAAATGTCTTTTCACATATTTTTACTTTTTTCTATCTTTACAAGAAGAAAATATTGAATTCATGAAATAATTTCGACTTCCAGTTTTCGATGGGAGGCAAAATTTTGGTCACAACTATTAGTTTCAGTATGATAAGAAACCAAAGTATACATGAAAACTTGTCAGGCAGTGGCTTTCGCACGAAAATGTCGCTTTTAAAATGGCCAGCCCAAGCACCCAATCTGAATACTATAGAAAATCTTTGGAATGAACTTTAAAAACATGTTTGAAATTATTAAAACTCCAATTCAGCATGGCTGGAATTTTCCCAAAAATTTCAAGATGAGTGGAAAAAACGTACCACAGACAATTTCCAACACTTTTCATTGAATCTATGCCAAGTTGCTGCACCTCGGTACATTTTGCTAGAGGTATGACAACAACATACTAATTGACAATCTAGTTGATCACAGCGATTTTCTATTATAACACAATTTTTTTCCAAACTTTCCAAGATGGCCGATAACTTTTGAAAGCATGTGTTTTTCTTTGCAATTGATTTTTTCAGTTGTATTTATTGATATCCATTTGTTATTCCATAAATAAATTCCCAACTATTATGTCAATAAAACTTATGAGTATCACTTTGAGATTCCTCTTTATATGGGTATACTTTCAAAATAACGAAGAATTTTATGCTGTCCAGAAACTTTTGACCGCCACTATAAATTGGTGTTGATATGTTTTTGGTGTAAATCGCTGGACATGTGGCTCTTCTTTGCTGCATTTTTCACAATTTCTGCAATCGCTCAATCTCCAAAACCAATGTACAGATTATTATCAAACTTCAGATTCGGTTAGTCCTTGACATGAATTGACATTTTTTATATTTTGGATAAATCGCTCAACAAATGGCACTGTTAATCGGCATTTGTTGCAATTTCCACAATAGTTACTACAGTAAAACCTCTAAATAACGGATAACTCGGGAGCGCGGAAATTGTTCGCTATTCGGAAAACCTAATAGATTAAAAAAATTGCTAAGAAATGCTTAATATTTCATAAATTGACTTTTATATGTCCAAAAACCTCTATTATATGATTAATCATAAATGAAAAGTATTTTTTTTAAGCAATAAAACTGAAATAAAACTTTGCATACCTTTATCCACTGTTTATTACATTCTTACGAAAATTTTTTTTTTACAAAAATTTGATTTTGCTTGCTATTACATGTAATTTCTCTTTCAATGTGAAGTTTTAACTCTGTAAAGTAAATTTAATCCTTCTGAAATATCTTATTTTTACATAAAAACTGTAATTGCTCACTGTATTTTGCCGCTTCTTGGAAATTCTTGATACACTTTTGTCAAACATTCTAAAGCAATATAATCGCATACAGAAATTGATACTTCTCTAGTAACTAACTCATCATCAATATTAATGAAATTTTTTTATATTTCATTAATTCACTTATTTCGCTTAATTCTTCATTTGTGTCGGAAATGTGTTTTTTTTTTTTTTTTTTTTTTTTTTTTTTTTTTTTTTTTAATTATTAATGAAATGCCTGGATGAAATCCAAATTGTAGTATCGACAACATTAACTAATTTTAGGCAATTCTCAAGTGTATTCATAGAATACAACTTTAAAAGAATGTAGCATAATAAAAGCTTTATACCAAGCTTTAAAATTGTGCATTATGTCTTGATCAAGTGGCTGGCATACTGAAATTATGTTTTGGGGAAATTAAAAAACAATTGTAATATTGTCGACTGTATGACAACTTGGATTCCCAGTCCACACCATACATTTATCTGTGATCACAAAATTTGTGACACATTCCCTTGATAAATTTAAAGACTTTTTATTATTTTTTTTTCATTAATTTTTCTTGTTAAAAAATAATTTTTTATCCTTTATTGCCAAAATTACTGTCCACTATTCGGAATGTCCGTTATTCAGAGGTTAAACATACAAAATTTTAGGTTTTGGGAGTGGGAATTAGAAAACTGTCCACTAAATAGAGGTGTCCGCTATTCGGGAGTGTCCGTTATGGAGGTTTTACTGTATATCCAGAATTAATGCACGGAATTTCATCAAATTTTAGATTCAGTTAGTCTTTAAGATGAATTGACATTTTTTACATTTTGATGTAAATTCATTAACAGGTAGCGGTGCTATAATGCATTTTTTTAAAGGATTTCTGCAGTATATCTATCTGATTTAATGCACGAATTTTTGTCTAACTTAGGATTCAGTTAGACGTTGACACAAGTTACTGATTATTACTGATTAGGTTTTGATGTCAAACTTTCAATAGATTGTGTTCCTAAGCTGCATTTTGTTGGATTTGCACAAGTTTAGCGATAGTCATATTTGATGAACTAATGCACAAAATTTCATATCTTTTAGATTCTCATGATGGGCATAGATTGCAATTTAATTTTGGGACTGTGATAGCGAATTTTGAAGTATTAGCATATATAAGGTAGAAGAAAGTTTCAGGATTGCCACATCCGATTAGTTTGACAAGGATTGTCCTGGGGGATACAGAATATTCACATGTACTGCATTTATATATTTTAAATTTCTGCATATATGCCTATTTTTTGACACCAATTCTGAGTGTGTAATTTTCATAAAAATTAAGATTTTATTTTATTCAAATATCGCTTTTTAAAAAGAAAAAGAAATGTTTTTGTGTGACATGTTATTTAAATCTAAGCGTTTCTCCACTAATTATCATTATTTTATGTCTGATTTGTTATTATAGGCTATATAAAATGAACTTATTGGCCCCTTTTATTTATGAGTGGTAGTAGTTAGCACTAGTACAAATATTAATTTTAGCCAAAAAAAAAAGAAAAGAAAAAGAAAAAAGAAAAAGAACGAAATTAAGAAAAGTAATCAAGTTATCGATTTTAAAATCTCAGATATTTTTTTATAACATATGAAAATTTTTAAGAAGTGTGTATGTGGGCAGAAAGGATTAAATTTCTAAGTTTCTTTTTTACTTCTCCAGGCTCTAACTTAAGTATTTTAAGCAATTTTATTACTCAACCCCTAATTAAACTACAGCAAGATACAATCTCATTTGAAGGGTTGACCAAAGGAAGTATCTCATCGAGCCCAACATCTTGCTAGGGTCTATTTTGACCCCAGACAATTAGCGGCATTTCTTCATTCTTCATGTGTGTGTGGGGTGGAGAATCAGAAAATTGATTTTTTTCACACATCCTTTTAAAACTCTTGGCCTAAGCACTCATTTCCCACCGCCTTAACTCATTTTTTCACCACTAGCAGATGTTTAATGTTTAATTGCGTTCATTAACATTCCATAAATATTCTAAAAAATTAAGAAAAAAAATCTGCTCAACCTATCTCAACAATTAGCATCTTTTCATCCCTTTCTGTCACCAGGGGAAGCTATTTAAAAAAAAATCTCAAATTTAATCTACAATATGTCATGTAATATCTTAAATGAAAGGCCAGGTTATGAATAATGTTATTCTTCACTCTCTCTTTACCTCCATTCTCACTGCCTTATATCATCCCCATCTATGTAAGGATTTAATCATTAAAAACAATTATAATTTTTTATCATATAATTAACAATTTTGGTTTATTAATTAAAAGTCGGAATGTTTTGAAAGGATTATTAAATAAAACCCTCTGAGAGATCTGTGATCATACTTACCCACTTACTTGTTTTTATTAATTGATTACTATTATTTTTTACCTGTAACGAAAATTATCAAGGTGAATGCCAAAATATTGAATGCTTTATATACTTTTTCAGCAGGATATTTAAGTATGCTTAAATAAAACTGTGAACATTGTGTAATGAAATCTTATAAAGATAACCATCTAACATATTTTCTGGGGTAATTTTAAAAATTTACCTTCTTATTTAGGAAAATTTGTGCTATAATTTTACACACATGTGATCCTTTTTCTTTGTTTTGTTTTGTTTCTATTTTTAATAAAATTGGTTCCCCAAAGTCCCTTTTTTAAACAAAAATAGTCCCCCAAAGTCCCCTTTTTAAGCAGAAATGGTCCCCCAAAGTCCCCTTTTTAAATAAAAATGGTCCCCTTTCCCCCTTTTTGAGGACTAAAATGTGTTGGGAGCCCTGCTTATCCAGCATTTGCAAGAATAAAAAATGTACTTAATATATTTTTACATCCTTTGGTACTTGTTTACTTTCTGTCCGCTATAAAACCTATCCTTTATGTGAAAAAAACTCAGTTGCTAAATAGTTTGACTTCTCACAAATGGTGGGTAAATATTACTCAAAAACATACTTATAAGCTATTTCTAATTTTTGTGATGCTTCCCTTGGTTAATATCTAAATCTTTTCCCTGAAATGTACATTTCACTTTCTTGTTTTCTCATAAACATGCAAAATTTAAAAACTTTTTTTTTCTGCCCTGATTATTTTTTGTTTTGGTGTAATTGTTTTAATTGTTGTTTTAAAGTAATTATTAATCAGTAATCAACATTCTAAGTTCTTCCTTTTTTGAGGAATTTTGTATCCTCTTTACTTCCTTAGCACACAGTTTTAAATATTTATAGTGCTTTTAATTGCTAAGAACTTTATGTTGTAATGTCTAATGCTGTAAACAAAATTAATGTTGCTGTCCAACATACACTTATTCATAAAAAAGATGATGTAAAATAAACATATAACATGAATAAAACATATCTCAGTGATTTGGTTTATTCTTCTAACCATTTTCTGGTGAAATTTTGATTTTTTAATATAAATTGGCAGGAAACAATCAGTGTGTTACATCTTTAAAAATTAAATTCAAATGGGTAAAGGTCTAGCAGAAATAACAAAAATCCTTTAAAACCAACTCTGGCATCATCTGTTATTCAAAGTAAGAAAGATGAAAGAAGAGCTGGAACACTTGGAAATTTCATAGCATTTCAAAATACAAAGCCAGATTTCTGGAATGAGCAAAGAAACATACAAATTTCTTGGTTCCTTAACCAAATTTACAAAGATTCTTGAATCACAGCTTTAAATGGATCAACTTGTTTTCATATAATTGTAGCTTGACAAAAGTCAATAAAAGAAATGTGTCCTTTAAGGAATTCCTTGAGAAGGCTGTAAAAAATTTATTAAACTTCAAATCACATTGATGTTATTTCAATCTTTTAAAAAAAATCTAAGTTTAATTATACCAATATATGAGGACATTAATCCATTAAAGGGGATATCATAAACTCCAGCAAAAAATATAAATGGAATTGGATCAGTTTTCTTGCTCATAAGATTATATAAAGTCATTGAATTAGGTGCTACTAGTTCAGTGTACACTTCTTGAAGACCTTCTTTATTCTTTTAAATAGGATTGAACATATGGGATATTTTTATAAATGTGACTCTCTTTAGGGAAGCGATTACCAGAGACTTTATATTGATCAATCGAATTAGGGATAAGACTTGCATTGATGCAAGTTAGTCACTAATCTCACTTTTAGTCACTATTTTTGACTAAAAGAGATGAGGTCTCTAAAAGTGAAGGAGCTTTGAAAACCACTTCACTCACTTTTAATAAAAATGTGTAACTAAAATTAACAATTTTATTTTTCAGATTTTATTGATTTTGATACCCTCTCAACATTCATAATTATTGATATTCTCCAACAAAAAGTCATATGTAAAAACATAGAGTTCTGTTAATACGAGCCTGGCTAAAATGAAGACATTATTAAAACAAGCAATTTGCACATAAAAAAATTTCATTATTTAAACCAGAGGTTCCCAAAGTGTGCTCCACGGAGCCCTTGGGGCTCTGCGGCATTCCCGGAAAATAAACAAAGTGAAAGAAACTTGCATATTGCAAGTGAAAGGTTTTCAAAAGTATGTATTAATTTGTGTGTGTGCGTGTGTCAAAAAAAATATATCTACAACTAAGTTTAAAAATACAATAATACACTTCCAAAACTATTTAAATATTTGCATTACACATGTATCCTTTTTTCTGTGTAATATTTTTGGTTTGACTTGCTTTATTTTATGTTTCTTCATTTAATGTGCTTTAAAACAAGCACATTTTTAGCACTAAACTTTTACATATTATTGTTGGTCAAACTTTTTGCAGAATAATAAAAATAAAACTATTGGTATTTCATATTTACATATATTGCATATTGTATATTTTTATTTTTGGAATTCTGATTTCCTTAAACTGTTTATTTTATTTTTATCAAATTTTACTTATTTAAATCTTCTATCCTAGTTTTAAAAATTTTATTTAATTTTTAAAACAATGCTGGTCGCTTACAACATCTTTTTTTTTTTCTTTCTTTGCGGTGTAGTGCATTCCATTGTTTATTGGTTGGAATTCATGATTGACACCAGAATTTAAAAACAAATTTATTTGTAAACAGAAAAAGCAAAATTTTATGCATTTAATAAACCGAATTTTTTAAAACAAAATTCTGGTGCTAGTGTGACCTTTGGGAATTAAAATTACGTGGTTTCATAGACATGCGTCTGCCCCTCAAAAGGTTAAAAGATCTTGTATAATTTAAAATCCCTCACTAGATTCATTTGTGTGTAATGTAATTGTATATTTATTTTTATTTTTATATATTTAACTTTTTTTATCTGTTTATGTTATTTGTATTAATTTTTAGTTATTTAATTTTTTATACTGTTTTTCATAGTAAAATAATGTTTGTCACTAAAAACATATTTTTTATTGCATCTTCTATCATTTAAAGGTCCTCGTTAGATTCATACTACATTTGTGTATGTAGTGTATATGTACTTCATTTTTTATGCATAAATTTAAATTATTTAATCTGTTTATGTTATTTGTATATTTAAATTTTCCATACTATTTTTCACTGTACAATAATATTTGTGGATTAAAACGCCACTTTTTTGTAATATCTTCCATTATTCATTTAATATTTATATACGTTGTGTATACATTTTTTTCTTTTATAACTTTAATTCCTTTAATCTGTTTATTTTATTTTTACAATTTCTTAGTTATTGAAATTTTTTATGCTATTTTACATTATGCTAATAGTACTTAATTTTATAAGCAATGTATATACTGAAAACGCTTTTTTTTTTTTTTTTTTTTTTTAGCATTTTTCATCATTTTGCAACCGTTTTTTTAAATTTTCTTTTAATTTGTCTCTGCCACATTTTCCAATGATAAATAAGTCTTAAGCAATTCAAACAGTATACATTTGTTCTTTACATTTGTCATCACATTAAGAATTTAAAAATTTCCTCAGCTCCACCTCTTGCTTAGACATTTTGTCAATGAGTACCCGCCCTGATATGAATTTAATCCTATCCATATATCCTATTTTGTTAGTAAAGTTTTTCTACTAATTGCAGCTCGTTTAACATGTGTAGTTTTTAACTGCATAACTATTCTGAGGTAACAACAATGATGAAAGAAAGTTTTATTCAAAACTATAATTAATAGCCAAATACTTTAAATCAAATATAAAAAACAGTGAACAATGCTGCATCTAACAATACAGATTATAGATTTTGCCGTGCCCACTTAAACACTAAAACGAGGAACTGCTTCTAAATATGTTTTTTAAAAGTGGTTAAAAAAAAAGAAGCTGAGAGGAGATTTATTTTCGTTGCATATTTAGAAGTACTAGAAACTTAAAGAACAAAAAAATATATTCAATAATCGCATGATTCTATTACCAACAGGAGGGACTAGCGATAATGTGTTACATAATTACTCATGGATGACTGGAACTACGCATTTTCTTTTTTTTTTCATGAGTAGCGTATTGGAATTATACAGAAGTATCTCTATGCAAACGAAAAGTGTACAACTTATCTGTTTTTTTGTGTGGGGGGGGGTTTTTGCGTTAAATAATAATAGTTTTACGTAAGCCCCAATGCAATGCATAGTCCAAACATGGTTACCGTTTTGATCTTTAATTCCAAGTTCATACTGGAAATCCCAAAAGAATATTTTTTATTTTAAAAATAGATGTCATTAACCACTTAACCCTTCGTGACGGCAGCCTTTTACGAAATTTTCAGTGTTTTCTTTCCAAATTTAAAAAAAAGAAATTTGTGCATTTTAAAATCGAGAAAATACTCCGATTAAAACAAGCAAATTTTACTGTTGGGAATAAACATGGATTCTTAAGCCTTTTTGCAGCACGTATACGTGTCGCTCGTCTCCAAAGGGCGTATACTATTGCTTTAACATCGCTCGGGTAAAAAAGAGTTTGTTTTTCTCATTACTACAAGATTTCAGAAATCACAAATTTTTAACTATAATTTTTGCAGTGTTTGAAGGAAATATCTCATTTACACAAGGTAGATATTATAATAAAAATAAGGGGGGTTTTAATTCTTATTTTTATTTTATTGTGTCCAATAAGAGTAATATTTAAAAAAATGTTAAAGAGTTATGTAATAGATAATTTCATTTTAAAAAATTCTATTTTGAATTCAGAATTTCTGTATCAGGAAAGGGCCAAACTGAGAACCTTTGTCCAATATTGGAAATTGCTGGCTCGGATTTTTTTACAGCAGATATTTCTCTGTTTATAGGCATGAAAAACACTAATTTGTAAACCGCAGAGTATCGTTGGGTTCAGGGGCTTCACCTTAAAATATTTTCCCAAAAAGGGCTCCGCAAGCCCAAAAGTTTGGGAACCGCTGATTTAAACTTTATTATGATGTTCTTGCTTATGATCCTACGAGAATAGATTTTCAAGATATTTATTATCTTTTAGAGTATTTATTTTTGTTTCTGTCATTAAAATTGAAGAAAAGGGAAGAAGCCCAAATAAAATGTTCCGAATTCCTAACAGGTGCATATATGTATAAAGATACAGTAAATATAAAAAATTCACTAAATTAAAAAACAATGCAGTCAGTCACCTTCCTTGGAAAATGGAAGGTCTCCATGTCTATTTATGCATACACAAGAATCGTCCTGAACAGATTATTCTAGATTAAGTGTGGTATGAAAAATAAGATGGCAGAAAAAGATAATTGTGTGTTTGTCAAAAACACTGGTGATAGCTGAATGAGTTTTTAATAGATTTTTAAAAATATTTTAATGTGTGTATGCAATGTGAGCAATTTGGCACATTTTATTTATACTTTCTCTAAGAATTATAATTATTTACTCAGGGTGAATTTAGCACTAAAATTTTAACTTTTCATTGTTTCTATAATTTTTAAAAAATTATAATTTTTCTTGATTTTTTTTTTTAATACTTAGTTGCAGTTATAATTAGAGTTTGTTGCAGAAAATATTGCAAGGAACCTTCCATTGATCAATTTTAATGGTATCATTATTTTCAAACAATAGATTTCTATTAGAAATGTTATAAAAATAAAATGAAGATTGTTCTTTAGAAATAGTGATAGTTAAAAGATACAAGTTATAGATACAAATTACAGATGTCTACAATCAAACATTCAGTTCAGATATAGGGACAAAATTTGACTTTTTTAGTTTTATATAAATTCCATATATATTTTAATTTTTAATTATTATATTGCAAGGAATTACTGAATTTCATGAAGAAAAAATAAATTTATTTCTAAAAAAAAAAAATCAAAATATTGCTGATATTGCTGGTGATCACAATCTTCTTACAAACAAAATTCTAAAATCAGTATATCTGGTTTTAAACTAAGTGAATTTGAGGAAGTCTACAGTATATGTATTTTTATTTTAGAAAGAGGTAAAAATAAATTATTTATGACTGTTTGTAACTATTTTATACTTTTATTTAAAAATGCAATTTTGTTTTATTTTCAATACATCTTTAATATACAGAATTGATTTTATTTATTTTGTAATTATGTTTTTAAAGTTAGCTTTATACCTAAATTTTACATGTTTTCTATTTTTTAGATTAATGTGCCGTTCAGATACAGAAGCAAAAAATATGATAGCTGTGGAGTATAAACAATCAAGCACTGGTGAAAAAAACAGTAAGTTTTAAAATTTGTTTACAAATTTCTTATTTTCCTTTTCAGATGTCACTTTTTTCCACTAACGGATTTGTTTACTTTTGAATTAAATGGTTTATTTACTTAATTTATTCACATTTATTTGTATATTTTATTTTTAAACATATGCAAAATCATTTTCACTGATCTGTAAAATCCTTCTCTTTTTTAATTTTTCAGTTCTTACAACAGTTTCGAGTTTCAGGCTTATATTTTGTCTTGATTACATAATGATGCTGAGTACATTTTTTTCTGGGCAGTCTGACCAATCTAAACCAGTGGCTTCTCAGTCTTCCTCTGATCACACAGGTATATCATATAACATAATATAATGCTTCCATTAGAAGTCTTGTTAAACAATTTTTGTAATTAATATGTAAAGTGTGAAATTTATAATTTTATTTATGTCTGACTCCTCTTAATTTAAACTTAAATAATTCAAAATACTGGGTAATTTGAATTGAAATTTTACCCTTTGATAGTTCTGTCCAAACTAAGTGTTAAATGCTATTATATTTTGGATATCTGAATTCCTTGTGGCAGGATTTGTTATGCCTTCTGTGACAAACCTAATTAACAGTAAAGTTTGTCTGCAACGTTTTATTTTCAACAGTAGAAATGAATGACTAATTTATATCTAACACAATTAGAAAAAAAAGCATTGAAGAACTAATAACATAAACCTTGTACAAAATTTTCTTAACATTTGCAGGGATTAGGTTCATGAAAACCATTGAGAATGTTGAAACTATCTTGCTGTACATAAAAGGGGCCATAGATTTTAAGATTTTTTTCAATGGAAAAAAGTAACTGAGATGTAAGAATATATTTATTTAAACATTAACAAACACAGACTGTAAATAAATTTGAATATTTATAAACATATTCTACAAAGTTTAGTTGCCTATTGAGGGCTGTAAAAATTCATTAATATATATTTATAAGAACATATAAGTTTGTAAGAACAGGTCTTTTATTTATGAATTTCTATGTAAGGAAAAGTTCCAGTATTGATTTTTCTTTTAAATTTGAGACTCCTTACCAATTAAGAATTGCATTCTATTGCTTTCTCAACAAGTTGTTGTTGAAGCTTTAAAACTCATCATATAATTTTTCAGAAATTTTTTTTGTTCAGATATTTTTTTATAAATTAATAAGTTTATTATTTTTACAATGAATAAATTTATATTTTCTATAAAATTTGACATCCTTTTTACCATTACTAAGAAAATCAGATCCTGGAATAATAATTTATCCTAAACAGTTAATTTTGATTTGAAAGATTTTCATGTGCAACAAAAAAATGGAATAGAAAATAGACATAAATGCGTCTTCATGTTGCCAAAAAAAAAAAAAAAAAAAAAAAAAAAAAAAAAAACGAAAAGAAGGTGAATTTGACCTCATATATCAAAAACAAAATTAATATTCTGTGAGCTTGAAATAAAAGGGCTGTGTGTTACAATACTAGTAAATCTGCAGATCAGGAGCCTCAACATCAGCTTTGCAAATCATTTTTTTTAAAACACACTTTGGACAAAATTCAACTTTCTGGAAACTGTAATTTAAATTTTTCAAATTACTTAATTATTTATAAGAATAAAATAAGAATAAGAAGTTTTCAGCCATCAAATCTGTTAAATTAAAATTTTAGTTGTGTTAGGAAATTCTGAAATTTTCATGATCTATTATTTTTGTTTTTTTATTACAAAATAGTAGATCTCTTCAGGGGGGCTCTGCCTTCCCTGAACCCCCTGTAGTCTCATTAAATTTAAATTTTCAACTTTCTATTAATTGTCCTAATGGTTATCGTATATCTTGCATTTCTTTATACATTTTGATTTATTAGGATAAGTAACAGTTTGGACAAGCATTTTTCATTAACCTCATACTTCTACATGCCTGCCAACCACAAACACCTAAATCTGATGTATAAGGAACTTTTTAAAGTGTAAAATAAGTAATCTGGAGTTTTACAATTTTTTTTTTCCCGAAAACAAAAGTTTGATTGCATTTTGCAGCAGTTATCGCGGAACAGACAGACAGAAGAACAGACTGACAGACGGAATAAACAATAAATTTCGAACAATTTCATGAACAATAAATTTCGAGTCACCAAAGTAAGCCTTTAGTGAAGTTTTGGCAATGACGTCATTATTCATGAGTTATTGATATCCATGTTTTTTGTATTTTTAACTACTATAAAATACCTGTTTTATTTCAATTATGACGTCATATTTTATCAAGTGAATTGTTTGTTAAAAATATAATTCTTTTTTATTTCTTATACTTCTAATTATGTCTCCATTTTTGTCAGAAAAATTCTTATTAATGAAACAAATATCCATGTTTAATATTTAACAAAAGTACTATATCTGTTTTTATTTTAATTCTGACGTCATACTTATTTATTTTTTCTTAGTTTAATTTCTCGAATGGAAATTGCTCAATTGAAACTTATTGACGTTGAAAAATAATTATTCCAGATTTTAATTTTTTTGGCAACGATAAAGGAAATTGGTTAAATTGTATCTAAAAAGTCTATTGATTGTGTATGAAAAAGAATGAAATTTTGAATTATTAAGGAAAATATTTGAATAAAATCAATAAAACATAGCCTATGTTCTTTTCTGGGCTATGTTATAATTATACGCAAAGATACAAAGACATTAATTAATTCATCAGTTTTGATGTTGACTTCATTTAAAATTTCGTACACGCTTTCAAATTATGGATAAGAATTAAGATGAATGGTTGCTTAGCAACTAATGTGAGAAAATAAAGAAAATGAAATAAATACATTTGAAATAAGTAAATCTCTAAAAAAAAAATTAGTCTATATTACTGGAACACATTTAAAAAAAATCTCCAAAATTTACAGTAATAACTTAAAAAATCTGACAAATGCGTAGACAAAATTTCAAAACAATACAAATAAATTAACCGGTAAATTTCAGTATCCATTTATCATTGAATTCCATTAATCAAATGTATCATTTTCTCTCAAGAAAAAAAAATAAATTGAAAATCATTGGATTTGCCATAGAAAAGCATTATTGCGGAAAATAAAATATTCTATATTTTCCGAACGAATGAATAAAATCTAACAAAAAACTATACAGCTTAATCCCAGTGCATCACTAACATACCCACTTAATTTCAAGTCAATTGAATGCTTTTTATGTCAGTTATCGCGGAGCAGACAGACTGACAGACAGACAGACAGAAACAAAAAAATTTCGTGTCTCCAAAGTAAGTCTTCACTGACGTTTCGGCAATTAATTTTTATTATTAAAAAAAAAAAAAAAAATTACCATTCTATTATGGTTTATTGTCTACACATGGCTAACAGAAATGTTTAATTTTTAATCAAAAATTTCAATTAAAGAAACACTTTTGAAAAGCAAATAAATACTAAATGTCAAAATTATGTGCTGCAAAATTATATCTGTTGAAAATGATGTCATTGTATCAGGAAATAACTATCCTAGTTCGTAAAAAACAAATCTTAACTAGATTGCCTGAAAAAATACTTTTTTTATGAGTGTTATTTCCAGGGGTGTAGTCATAAAAATAACAGAAGATATACGCTCTAAGCAGAGGATATACACTCAAGGCAGAGGGTATATTCTAGAGTGTATATACTATAGCTTTTTTGAGAAACAGAGGGCATACTGTGTTCCTTTAAAAAATCCAGAAGGTATACGGCTTATACCCCTGTATACCCTCCACTACATTCCTGGTTATTTCTTAATGCTCCTCATTTCAGAAAATATGAATGAAAATTATTTTATTTTAAAATGAAACCTAAACTTTTAATATAATTTCATCAATATAAATCATTTTCTGTCAATTGATTTTAGAAAATAAGGCTTGGGAACTCAAAGTATATTGGAGACATGTTTGTAAATCGTCATTTGGTAACTGGATTTTCTCCCCACATTTTTTTAATCTTTAAAAATGTAAAGTTATTTTGTCATTTTTAAAAACAACATTTTGAAATATTTTTATGGTGTGTTTTTGTTAAAGAGCCATAGGACTCAATGAATATATACATAAATTTCATAAATACCACCTTAAATATTTGTACATTCTCCCAGCATTGTTTTTATTTTACAGATAAAAATTTGTTGCTTTTTATGGTTTTACTCATTTTTACATTGATTGCATTTTCTTTTTTGCATATGTTTATAATAATTGGCATAAAATTTCACATGTTTATGACTGAGGTAAGGTATGTAAAGCTCATATAAATATGAAATTCCATATTGTCACATTTAAAATGTGATAAAGAATTGGTTAATTATTTATGTTTTTAATTATGAAGAGTGAAATGACTTGCATAATTAATACATTTATTTTTTATTTTAAAGTTACAGAACAAAATCATCTGTAAAAGCTTGTAGTATGTGTAAAAAGCATTCAAGTAATTCAGATTACAAAAGATAAGTAGCAAAGCTGGCTGAAGGGAATTAAAAATTATTTAATCTTTTGTAATTTGATTTGAAACATAGGTTAGCATTAAAATGAATGGTATTTGTGATTTTAAATTGAATTAGCATACTAGTGAAAGGCCGCACTACCTTTCAATAGTATGCACTACCTTTCACATACTATTGAAAGGTAGTGCAGCTACCTTTCACTACCTTTGAAAGGTAGCCACATTCAAAGGCTACCAGTGAAAGGCATCTTTCACTGGTACATTGAAAGGCCATAATTTATGGCAATTCATCACATAAATTATTTTATGGTGCCAAATCATGTTTGCTGTTTGATTAATTGGCTGTGGACATGATGATGAATGATTACCTGTCAGCTTTAAAAGTTTTCAAAAATGCCTATTTTTTTTATGGTTTTAGTAAGTTAAAGCTATCGAGTAAGTTTTTATGAATTTAAATAAGGTCTTAGATATAAATATTATAGAATGGCAATCAAAATTATTTTTCAGAGGAAAAAAATTTAGATTTCTAAATTAGATGACACAGTATACATTTACAAAAGTTCCTGATACATCAGATGTAGGTGGTTGTGGCATGCAGGCAAGTAGGGATATTAGGATAATGTAAAGTGCTTGTCCAAATTGTTGCTTATCTTTATAAATCAAAGTTTTAAAATAAATCTAAGATTCACAATAATCAATAGCATAATCAATAGAAAGTTACAAATGTAAATTTAATGAGACCACTGGGGAATTTCTCTGAAGAAATCTACTTTATTATTAAAAAAAAAAAAAAAAAAAAAAAAAAATCAGAATGAGAACTTATGAAAATTTCAAAATATCCTTACATAACAACGTTTTTAATTTATCACTTCTAATGTCTGAAAATTTCGCTTTATTATTTTTATAAATAATTATGTAATTTCAAAACTTTAAATTGTGGTTTACTGGAAGTTGAATATTACCCAAAGTGTGCTTAAAAGCAATAACTTGCAGAACTAATATTGAGGCTCCTGATCTGCAGATTTACTAGTTATTTTTGTAATTCAATAAGTGCAAATTCAAAACTTGATAAAGATCTTTGCATTCTCTGTATGTGTAATACTTGTGTTAAGTTGTACAATGTATTTTCAAAAGCATGTTTAGTGGGTGTTTATTTCTTTTTATTTCTTTGTTTATTAAAAAAAAATCTTAATAATTTTTTCCCCTTAATTTTAAAAGTTTTTTGTTAATTTAATATACTTTAAAATCCACTTCAGTGTTTATTTTTGGTATTTATTTAATTTTTTTTCTGAATTTAGATCCAGTGTTTTCAAAATTTCTTGTAATATTGCAAAATAATAAGCTTATGCCCATGTATTGTACTTTATTCATATGTTTTATTTATTAAATTTTAACTGTTACAGTAACAAGTTCAAAAACACCAGCAAGTATTGCCCCACATTCTTTATCAGAAGATAGCCTTAGTCAATCTGTGAATGCTACTGTGATATATGTAAAAGTTAAAAAGCCAGATATTGTTCTTATTGAAAATATTGAAGATGACAGCTCAAGTGCTATTTTTCTTAATGTAAGTATGTTTCTTTTAAAGAAAGAAAGAAAAAAAAATGGGTAACTCTTGTGGAATTTGCATACAGGCTTTGCAAATATATATATTTTTTAAATAGGGGGATTCGAGTTAAATGTTTTATAACCAGTAGGACAACAGACGATTGTTAGTAATGGCAAATAGGAGAATTGATGGGAATGAAACCAAAGGAGAGATAGGTCCTTCGGTTCGATCTCCCATCTATTGTGATTTTTTTTTTTCCCTTTGTATTTAAATTTTTTTTTAATGATTCAACATTTAAAATTTATTTTTAAACAATGTTTCTTCACTTTTAGAAATTTAGAATTTTATCTATATTTCTGCTATTTTTTAACACTTTCCAACAAAGTTGAGAAGTGTTTACGCTTTTGGTTTGTCTGTCCGTCTGTCTGCTCTCTAACTCTCGTAATTTATTTACACAGATAGTCAAAAGTTTTCTGTTATATTAAGACCTATGAGAAATAATTGTTTAAAATGAATTTTATAGGTGTTACATCCTGTCAAACATATTCAAATTTATATGCATTTGTGAAGTGTACTATAATATGCAATCTGAAAGTTTGCATTGAAATTAATAGTTATTATTCATCTACAGAGCCGCTCAAAAGAATTCCATAATACAATAATAAAGGGGGGATTGTTTGTGGCATATTTTGATTTTGTTAACGAATTTGATGTATAGTAAAATTGATATATGAGGCTGAGGCTTAATATTTTATGCATAATATAAAGTGCATAGCACTTACAGAGATGCACAAAAGATTTCAAATAGTGTATTTTATCCACTGCACGGTATATTATCAATGATGGCTGATGGATGGATGAAATGCATTTTTTATTATGATATGCACTTTTAAGTTTCATTAAATTTATGTATATTATATGGTGCATATAAATGCTATAGCTAATATTCAGGGTCACACAAAAGATATCGCAAAGGTTACTGAATATGAGCTAAATTTACTTAATGATGGTTTTTAAATAAATTATGCATTTTTACGTTGAACTGCTTTCAGTTTATTAAGAATTGTTTGTTGAATATAGATAAAATGATTTACAGGGTCATACAAAGAATTGGTTACATGGTCACCTATTGATGATAATTTCTGGAAATGTGAATTCCTCTAAATTCTCTGTGAATTCTCTAATTCATAGAGAATTAGAGAATCAATTCTCTAATTTCTATGTGAATTCTCTAAATTTTTGAAAAATAATATTAACGAGTGATTTTGTTTGAACTAAATTTTAGCAAAATGCTGGCTTGTAATAAAAGTACTAGATAAACTACACGGCTGAACAAAAGTATTCAAGTATTTTCCATCTATTAGAATAAATTGCTAAAAGAGGAATTTCAACCAGTTGGACATTTTTTTTGCTCAACTAAATTTTCCCATTATATAGTATATATATCAACCAACAAATCAAATACAGGGCTGTTCAAAAGTATTAGAATACATATTTAGATATGGGCAGTAAAACCTTATTTCCCTTAATAATAAAGTTTTGTTAAAGATTTCAAGAAGTGTTGGAAAGTGTTTCATAATCTATGCTCAATGCATGATTTTTTTTTTTTAAAGATTTTTAGAAAATTAGAATTTTTATTTTATTTAAATAATTGGATTTGAACATTTTTAGTTTGATTAAAATAAAAAAACTTCCTTTTATAATTATTTTAAAACTAAATTTATTGGTGCTACCATCTGTGTAAGAATTTAATAATTATAAATTATCAATTTGGATTTATTAATTAAAGGATAATGTGTTTTGATAGAAATTTTAAATGAAACCTTCTGTGCAATCTGTGATCACACTTACCCACTTGTTTTACATATATCTTTGATGTTGCTGTTCTTGATTAAAAAATAAGCCATATCATTTGAAATCACTTTTCTAATATTGGAGTTTCACATTTTCTAATGAATAACTGCATCATGAACTTAACATTAATTTAGACTTTTTGTGCTCTTATATTTTTGGAAGTTTTGAAAAATCACCAATTAAAAATCATGTTTATAAAAACAAATTTGAAATACTACATAGATCTCTATAAATAATTTTGCTTATGTAAAATGCTATAATATGAAAAATAAGAATTTTGTGTTTCAAACATTTTAGTTTTATAATCAAAGATAATTGTTTTAAATTTATGGTTTCCAGAATGAAATTGATCTAAAATTAACAGTTTCTGGATCATCACAATCTGTATCTGGAACAATAAAGAATTTAACTTTTTATACTGCCTGTTTTTCTCCAGACAAAAGACTTGAAACATCAGCAAAGGTAATTTTTAATCAAGTATTTTATCTTTTATTGTTTTTTTTTTAATTTATAACAAAGTAAATTTTGAATAATAATATTTTTAAAATGATGAGTTTATTTTTGAAATTTTTTATATATAGATGAATTATTTTAGGTTTTATCAATAATTATATTTAAATTTCAATATTGCTGTCCTTAGATATTTTATATTTGAGCAGTGTAAGCATATCTAACCAGTTACTTAAATTTTATGTGAACTAAATGTAACTCGTACTCCTTGAATCTTTATACAGTAGATTTGTGACTTAATGACATCCACAGGACCTTGGGAAATAGGATGTTAAATCCAATGGTCGTTAAATCAGATGATGATTGGTTGATATTAATGCACTTCAAATATATCTAGTGATCTAATGTAGTTAGAACTACTGACTTATTCAATTAAAAAAATATATTTGTAGCATTTAGTCTAAATTTTTAGCTTTAAAAATGATTAGGAATTATGAAATAATTTTACTAGAATTTAAACATTTTACAAAATAAAAAAATGACTTAGATTGACTTAACATTTTTTGAATATTCATGTTATACTTTTTTGCTGTAAATGGCAACTAGAAACTTCTTCAAGTAGTTGTTAGAATTTCCTTCCTTTCCATACAACTATATGTAAATGTTCCATACAACTTGATCTTCCTTTTTTTGTAGGAGGTATATAGGTATATATGAAACATTGTAAATTCCCTTGCAAAAGAATTATTTAGAATGTCCAATCAGGCCTGAGAAGGCTATAGATTAAATCATCCTTTGAAAATGTTTTCTCTGTTTTAAACTTGTTGTCTACGTCAACATAATCGTCAAATGTAAGATTTTACAGTCAAAAAACATCTTTTCATAATGCTTGCATATTAGATTATTGGAATCTTCAGTTTCGGGGTTCTGTTTTTTCAATTCCTGGCCCTGGTCAATAGATTTCAGTTCCCCAAGCTTGGTTCTTTAAATATTCGACGAAAATGCAGCAAAACTGTGTCTTGAAAAACTGCCTGCCAAGAATCATTTGCTGTATGAATAGCCACTAAGAAGTCTTTTTGTGAATTTTCTTTACCTCTAAATTGATTAGAATACCATTGACTACATTCTTCGGTATATTTTTAAAAACTTTGTATAAAACATTGATCCATGTGCTGTAAAACGCATGTAACATTTCTTGGATGAAAAATTATCTTTATTGCTTCTAGATATTCAATTTCTGGAGGATGTAAAAAGGTCACTAATCAAAATTCAGACTATTTGCGGGTTGTTAAAACGAGCAAGAGAAATCCTTATAAGTATTGGAAAATGGTTTGAATTTCATCCAATGGTCGTTAAATCACATGGGGTCGCTAAATTGAGGGGTCATAAAATCGCGAGTCTACTGCATCAATGATATCTTGATGGTGAAATGCACATTTGGCAACATGCTATAAGTCAACATCTTTTTTCTTGTTGCTGTCCTTTCTTAAGTTTTTTTAATTGCATTACTCGCTGACTTCAGCATTTCTACTTAATTTCTACTGAATTTTAAGATTCATGCCAAATATATTCATCTTGTGAATAATGGTACCTATACCATAAAATACCAAAAGTACCCCTCTGAATACTACCTTTTCTCCTAATATATGTGTGGTTTTCCTTTTTTAAAAAGTACCATGTATAAGCATTCCCCTTCTAAATTCCCCCTTCATTTCCGAATTTGCCTATTGTTTTCAAAAATGTCCCAGTTTTAACTTCTATTAAAATCATTAAAATTTCCTGTGTGCTAAAGGGAGACTTACTTTTGGTACTTTACACCAATATTAATTACAGTAAACCTTCCCCCCCCCCCCTATGTTGTAAACCTATAATTTATTTTGCAGCAGAATTATTAAAGGCAAATGCAAAAACATTTACACAAAACTGTATAACTTAATCTAATATAAATATGTATGTTATATTTACAGCTATAATATGTGATTAGAACATATATCTCATATTCATTGCAGCCGATATAACATACAACCAAAAGTAAAACTACAATTACAACTATTATAGTTAAAAGCTGTCAATCTGATGTTATGTGTTTAATAAATGCATGCTAAATTATAATTTTATTTGTTTCTATGTTATTTACTATTTTTAGTGATATTATATATTTAGTAAACATATTTTGTGTGTTATCACTAAAGTCACAGAGCCAACAAAATTTATGTAACACATTAATAGTTTCTGAACAGTAAAAGTTTCCAAATTTTCCTTAGTGGAAATTTTTTATAAATCCAGTATTTTCTTATAAATGTAGTAAAAAGTAGAAAAAAAAAAGTGTACTTAAAGGTTGTTAGTTTAATTCTATTAATATTATTTATATTTTTTACTTTCTTCTATCATCAACTGAAGAAAGTGTTCCAATTGAATTTTTTTTTTTTTTTTTTTCATGCTTTCGCCAGGTTTACATTTTTTAAGGCTCAAAGATCCTAAAAAGCATGTTTATTCAAAATGTATGTCTGTGTGTCACCATTGTACTATCGAAAAGTGTATGAGGTAATGCATAGAATTGAAGTGAGAAAAACTTCTTTAAACACCATAAAATAAATTGCGCAAAGCCTTTCGAAAAAACTTAGTCATTCGTCGCCAGGCCTTGCGCAATTTAATTTATTTTATGGTGTATCAAAGAAGTTTTTTCACTTCAATTGATTTACACCAGTTTCAACTTATTATATTGCATAAAACTGAACAAATTTTTTTGTGTTTGGCCTAGTGATGGGCGATTCTGGAAATTTTGAGAATCAATTAAAATCGACATCGTATAAAGTGGCATCGATTATAATGAGAATCGATTTCTAAATTTTAGAATCGATACTAAAATCGATATTTCGATATCTTTAGATTCACACAGATGAGCTCAAAATTAGTAATTCTAAAACAGAGACGTAACCCCTTCTACTCCTCACCCCCATTTAGGGAGGCACAGAAGTAAGCAATTACAGATTTTAGAGCCGAATAATAAGGATTTATCTTTCATTATTTTTAAGATGTAATTTTAATAATAATTTATATTATGTTTAACTTTATTTTTTTGAAAAAGATCTCGGTTAGAAAAAAAAAAAAATAAAAGGGAGAAATGATTTATATATATATTTTTTAATCCGAAACACATGTATTTTCTACTTATTCCTTCAACCAAACAAATGGAGACTTACTTCCTATAAACATCATTCTTCTTAAAAATTCGCATATGAATAAAATTTTGAAAGCTCTAAATTTATTTAAAAAAATTTTTTTTTCAGTCTTTTTAAGACCTTCTATAAGGGTGTGGGAAATGCAAATATTGCAAATTTTCTTTCAAAATAGCTGTGATGATTTAATTGCAGAATCAGCACATGCTAATTATTAATTATCCCCCAATTTTAATTAATTATCCCCCAATTTAAAAAAGCAGAAATTCTGCTTTAAAAAAGTATATGTAACTAATTTTTTTTTCTTTTTAAAAATATATATCACCTCATCTCATTCACAGCTTATAAAATATTCTTTTTTAATGTTTACTAAATTTTCAGCAGTTAACAGAAAAAAAAATGTTGTTTTCCTAAGAATTATTAACAGTGAAACAACATACTTTTCTCTGGTTAACAAAGAAATAAAAATACAGTGGAGCGTCGATTATCCAAAGAAGTTGGAAGCGACCTATGTTCGGATTAACGGATAACTGTACCTTCAATGGTCGGGCAGCGCATGACTGATCATCGGCAACAAATCGGTTAATTCCGCACAAAAAAAACCATTTACCTAAAGTAAGAAGAGTAGCCCCCGAATCCTTTTATGTAACCAATGAATGCCCAAAACAAATCAGGAAAGCACCTTATTAGAATGAAAATATATCCAAAATTTGAAGAAAATTCATAAATTATGCGTGAATAACCCATTTACTTAAAATTAAAAGGATAACCACCCATTCCCCCCCCCCTTTATATTTAACCATTGAACACCCAAAACTAATCATATAAGCGCATTATCAAACTGACCCTATATCTGAAATTTGAATGAAATTTGATAATTCTACATGAAAAACCATTTATTTAAATTAAATGCAAATAGCCTCCCATTCTCCCCCTTTATACTTATCCAATGAACTCCCAAAACTAATCAGGGAAGTGCCTTATCAGAATAAACCTATATCTAAAATTTGAAGCAAATCGAATATTTTTATCGAGAGATATCGTGTTACACGCATACATACATACATAAATACTTACACAGAGCCGGCGGGTGCATAAGCTCTCAGGTTTTGACAGCCTGTGAGCTAAAAAATGTGAAGAGCGTGTAACCGGATTGGTAAAGGGGGGGATAGAGACAAAAGAGAAAATTATAAAACTTTCCAACGATATGTTACACGAGATGGATTGGAAAAAACAAAAAATGTAAAGCTCTAAAGCAGAAAGCTCTAATTTGGCTAAAATTTGACATAAAAATGGTGAAATCATAAAAGGTTAAAAGTACTAGTAAAAATCTGTAAAATGATATAAAACAGAAAGGAAAAAAAAAAGCTTAAAAAACGCCCTCTATTTACATGATAGATAAGAAAAATAGAAGATGAGAATATATTTCAGGTCTACATGTGAAGACCTTTAAAATGATATACTACAAAGGAGGGTAAAGGGCAAAAGCCGAAAAATACTTAAAAATGCCCTCTGGAGTCTAAAAAGTGAACTATATTAAGAAGAGATATACAGATATGGTTAGCCCAGGCTATAATATCTAATGCTATATAACAGGGCTGTCCAACCTTTCTGCAAGCAGGGGGCACCTCAGCTCTTGATACTCAAGGAAGGGCGCCATTTTCATACGATTGAAAACATGTGGCAGTATTACTGCACAACATTAGTATACATGCACATCTTAACAATGTTGGAATGAATTTTAAAGTAGTATACAAAAAGCATCTATGGTTTTGAAGTTACATATATTAAATTTCAAATTATACATTTTTCTACATAAGGTCTACCTCAATAATGTTTGTAGAATAAAGTACTAAAAACTTTAAACATGCCTATAATAAAAACAATCACAAAAAACAAAAATAAATAAGCATGGAGATCAAAGATATCGTAGGCTTCTTTTAGAATGCTAAAATACGTTTTGTCTTAT
The DNA here is from genome assembly GCA_964019185.1 of Maratus speculifer. Classification (NCBI taxonomy): domain Eukaryota; kingdom Metazoa; phylum Arthropoda; class Arachnida; order Araneae; family Salticidae; genus Maratus; species Maratus speculifer. The sequence continues at coordinate 273,591,902 of OZ025295.1, read as the reverse complement.
TTTGAAGACTTGAATTTAGTTTTATGAAAAGTACGAAAAGAAAAACAAGCATGATAGTGACCAATTTATATAGCTGGTTCCAGGGAGGTAGTCTGGAGGTGCTTTCATAGATGGAAAAAGTTTTGCGCTATTTTATTAATTTTTCTAACCTAATTGAAAAGAAAATGGCCTAAAATTTCAAAAATCAAGAAGACAAAATTAAGCTTTTTTATCCCTCTTATAAAACAGCCAGATCAGTATGAAAAAAGCTGAAATTTCATGCATATGCACAGCACATGCGTCTTCAAAGAGCGGGTGGAGGAAGTAAAAAAGATTCATTTTCTTAAATGCTAAAAAAAACTTAAAAATATTATTCTTAAACATTAAAAATAGCTATTTCCAATTATTACTAAATTTAACCATCTTAATTACACTTTATGAATAATAACTAGAAATCGTGAAAGTATGCACCATTAAATTTTCAAAGAATGCTTCTGGTTTTTAATATGTTTTTGCAGTTTTGGAAATATTTGTCATGGAAATAAAAATTATTTTAAGGAAACATTTCTTTATAATATGAATTTTAGTTCTAAAAAGTACAATAACAGAAAACCTTCAAAAGGGTGTCAAAAACATTTTCAAAGGGCGCCATGGCACCCGTGGGCGCCGGGTTGGACAGCCCTGCTATATAACATGACCCATCCATGCCTGTATTGAATTTTGCCCCTCCTCGCCCTTTGGCCCCTATGAGTTACTAAGATATAATGGTCAACATTATTTGATTGCCATACCTTAGAATGTCTTGACATCTGTAAGCCTTCAATAATACGCCTAATATTTGAGTTTGAATTTTTTATTTTTAGGAAAATCTGGTTTGAAAATAAAACCTTAATCCTTTCTTATACGAATTTTTGCATCAATTCTATTAATCAATTCAAGATATTTGAAGTCTGCAAGTCAAGACCTTTAAAATGATACACTACAAATTGAGGTAAGGGAAAAAGCCAAAAAAAAAGCTTAAAAATGCCCCCTGGAGTTTGAAAATTGAACTATATTATGAAAAGATATACAGATATGTATAGCCCAGGCCAAGACCTTTCCAACAATAGGTCACATGACCCACCCATGTCTGTATTGAATTTTGCCTTCTTGCCCCCCCCCCCCCCCCAGTTATTATGTGCATCTATGGTATAATGGTCAACACTATTCGATTGCCCATATCTTAGAACATCTAGATATACGTAAGTCTTACCCCTCTAAAATCAATGGTATGCCTAATATTTGAGTTTGAAATTTTTACTTTTAGAAAAACCTGGTTTGAAAAAAAAAATTGGTAATCCTTTCTTATATGGGATTTTACATCGTTTCTACCAATCAATTAAGATATTTGAGGTCTACAAGTCAAGTCCTATAAAATGATACATTACAAAGTGGAGTAAGGGAAAAAGCCAAAAAAGAAGCTTAAAAATGCCTCCTGGAGTCTGAAAATTGAACTATATTATGAAGAGATATACAGATATGGATAGCCCAGGCCAAGACCTTTGCAACGATATGTCACATGACCCACCCATACCTGTATTGAATATTGCCCCCCCTGCCCCCCATTCCCTATGTGCTGCTAAGGTATAATGGTCATCACTATTCGATTGACCATACCTTAGAATATCTTGACATCCGTAAGTTTTACCCCTCTAAAATCAACGGTTTGTCTAATATTTGAGTTTGAAATTTTTACTTTTAGAAAAACCTGGTTTGAAAAAAAATGGTAATCCTTTCTTATACGAAGTTTTACATCAATTCTACCAATCAATTCAAGATATTTGAGGTCTACAAGTCAAGACCTATAGAATGATATACTACACAGTAGGGTAAGTGAAAAAACCCAAAAAAAAGTTAAAAAATGCCCCCTGGAGTCTGAAAATTGAACTATATTATGAAGAGATATACAGATGTGGATAGCCCAGGCCAAGACCTTTGCAACAATATGTCACATGACCCACCCATACCTGTATTGAATATTGCCATCCCTGCCCCCCACCCCCTATGTGCTGCTAAGGTATAATGGTCATCACTATTCGATTGACCATACCTTAGAATATCTTGACATCCGTAAGTCTTACCCTTCTAAAATCAACGGTTCGCCTAATATTTGAGTTTGAAATTTTTACTTCTACCATTAAAACAGTAGAAACGGAAAAATCGTTTCGATTTCAAGCATATCAAAAAAGTAACAATACTACTTGTATCTAAAAATCGATTTCAAAATGCGATTTCAATTTTAGTAAATCAAAATCAAAATAAAATCGATTCTGACATCGACATTGATCTACTACATAAGGTTCTGTACCAAATCGATCTACTACAAAAGATCGATCTACTACTTCAACATATTTATGCGATTTTTCATCCAGGTTTTACCACCTTGTAATGTGATTGGTCAGTGATTTTGCATCTGCTTTTGGCTCAAAGGACTGGCAAGATTATTGGCGGGGAACGGTAAAGATAGAGGATTTAGACAGGGTAGACGAGAAAAGGTTTGGTTTATTTTATGACGGCCATTCATCACCATGAGGGATATAAGCGCAAAGGGCAGAGGATGTCTTCCTTGGGGGGGGGGGGGGGGGAGAGAATCTTCTGCACTTTGATAGACTTCCGTCTTTTTTTTATTATATTTATATTTAAACTATTTAAATTAGGGCTTAATAGTAAAAGAAGATAATTACAGAAAAAAGACAATTCCCATTAACTTATGTGAAAATAAATTGTCTGTATATTTGTTTGTCTCTTACAAAATAAATTGTGGGCGCTCTACCTCTAGAACTAATGCCTGGAACCTCTTGAAACTTTAGATTCAGTTTGACTTTCATATAAATTGGTGTTGATTACTTATGGTGAAAATCGCTCAACAGGTGGCACTGTTATATTGTATTTTTCAAGATTACTGCAAGATCGATACCTCAAGAATTAATGCACGTATTTTTGAAAAACTTCAGATTCGGTTTGATATTAGTGTAAATTGTTGATGATTAAGTATTGATTTAAATCTAACGGCAGGTGACGCTGCATTTTTCCTGATTTTTACGATAATTCCATCTCGGAAACTAATTCAGAAAATTTCATCAAGCTTCACATTCATATGTTGGTGCTTATTAGGTTTCAGTATAAATAACTCTGCAGGAGAATTGCTATGCTGCTTTTATCAGCAGTGTTGAATTCAGGCATTTTTCACCAGGAGGGATTTTTATGTCTCCTTGGAAGGGCATTCTAGACTTCAGAGAAGAGGGGGGGACTCTTATTCATGAAACTTCAATGTTTTCATGAGACATTTCAATGTTTTGGGACGGAGATGTTCCTCTTTGGGCTAACCCCTGAATTCAGCCGTTTTTCAGGATCTACAAGATTTTATTGATCATATCTCAAGAACTAATGAACGGAATTTCATCAAACTTAATATTCTATTGGACATTGCCATAAGTTGTTCCTGGTTAGGTTTTCGTGTAAATCATAAGACAGATTACGTTGATATGCTGCTGCTTTTTCAGATGTGTTGAATTAAGACATTTTTCTCCAGAAGGAATTTCTGCTGTTCCGGAGAGAGACAGTCTAGATTTCTGTGTGTGTAGTGTGGGGAGGGGTGGACCTTTATTCATTAAGCATAAAATCTGAAATCTTCCTAAGGTGCAATTCAATGTTCAAGGCGGAGGATGTCCTCCGGTACTATTCCCTGAATTAAATACATTTTTCATGATTTACACTATGTTGTCTAGAATATTACAAGAACTAATGAACAGAATTTTATCAAACTTAATATTATCTTAGATATTGTCATATGTTGCTCCTGATTAGGTTTTCGTGTAAGTTATATAACACTGCTCTGCTATACTGCATTTTTCACGATATTAGTGATAGCTATATCTCAGAAATTATACATGGAATTCAATCAAACTTCATATTCGGTTAAACTTTCACATAAATAGATTTTTATTATATACTGCACAACAGGTGTCCCTGTGATGCTGTTTGAATTGCATATTTCGGTTACAGACATCTAAGAGGGGGTGGACTGAAATTCAGCGATTTGTTTGGAAAACACAATGCTTTTATTTTCTTTTAAAATGCTCATACTTCAACCTATACTTTTTGAATCTTCCTGATGGGCATAAATAATTTAAATTTGACATTGACACTGTGTTAGTGCATTTAGAAGTTTTATCATGTATGAGATAAAAGACTTTTTGAGATTGGCACATCCGACTCCTTTATCTTCAACTTTTGAAGCAAAATAAAAATAATATTATCTTCTGAGAAATCGATTAAAAATTTTATAGTATCGATTGAATCGAGTTGAAGATAGTATCGATTTAAAAAATCGAAATCGCCTATCACTAGTATGGCCAGTTGGTTTTTCCTGAATTTGAAAAGATTCTGCCAGAAGAAGTTGCTGTAATAGCAATTTTTGTGCCATTAACATACTTGTATTATCAATATGTATGTGAAGTTATGCATAGATTTGAACAGAATTTTGTATGTGTGTGTGTTTGGCTGTGGTCAGGAATTTCTCTTTAAATTTAAAAATATTCTGCACAAAAATCTAATGTGGTTTTTATGCTATTTTCTTTATTTTACCATTAAAAAGTGTATGAAGTTATGAATAGAATTAAACCAAATGTTTTGTGTGTGTGTTTGACTATCGCCAGCAGGTTCTCCTGAATTTGGAAATGTTCTGCCTAAAAAGGGCACTGTGATAGTGGTTTTTGTATAATTTTCTTGATTTTTAGTAGTTCTGTTGTCCATTGGCAGCTCATACAGCAATGGGTAGTCATGTCCTGCTAAGCCGGTTATTTCCTAACAGCTGATATAAACAGAATAACAAAAAACTATTGATTTTGATTAAATAATGATTAAGATTAACTTGTTTTTACTCTATTAATTGACTGAAGCAAAAATTTAAGATGAAAGTTGGTATAATATTGCAATATTATTAATCTAATATAAATCTATACTATTAACCGCAGTAAACATCTGTCTGTCTGTCTGTACCGCTAAAAACTTTTCTCAACGGCCGAGTGGAGTGGCGCTCTGGGTGTCTATCGAGTCGGGACGATTCGGCCTTTTGTGATAATGAATTTCGAGAAAATAGCCCGGTAATTACCCGAGATATTAATTAAAAACTACCCGAGAAACGTGACAAAAAATCCAAGTTCCGAGACGGTTCTTTGATGGAGCTCTCCGGTCGAAACTAGCTTTCCGCGGATGAACAACCAGGAAGGTGTCGAAAATACAAAAATTAAGGAGTTTTATATAACGTCACATCCGCGCTGCAGATTCACGGATTTTTTTAAAACAAACTACATATTCTTGAAGGAAATTTAGAGACCTTTCTGACGGTCTATTTGGTTTTAAGAAATACGAACATTAGCCTTTTGAAAAAAACGTTTTTCTGAAAGCTTTCATTTTCCATTTTTCTCCGCAGAATTTTCTACCGAAAACTATCGAATTTTAAAACGATTCCATCCTTTTTAATTTTGGAGGCATGACAAAGAAAAAAAATACCCCCTCAAAGACGCTTCTGTCTAATTTCCAACAGTGTGTTTATTTTTGAAATATTCTAATATTAACCCTTTGAAAAAAAATCGAGAAAAAGAGTCTCCGATCGTACAATTTTGTTTGCTTTTTCGACACTTTTTCCACTCATATTTATATGAATAAAATCCCTAATTTCTAATATTTCTTTTCCATCTTTATACACCTCTTAGTGAATACATCGTTTTGAGTTGTGTCAAAATTTCAAAACGATACAACGGTTAGAAGTATTTTTAAATCTGTAAAAACCGCGAAATTATGGCGTAAAACGGGCATTTTTTTTTCTGCCATATTTTTAGGTAAAAGTAGCCCTTAAATCCTGCATTCTTCAATGATCTTTATATGTGTGTTTGGGGTACTGGTTTTACACCTTGCATAAAATTTTTGAAAAAATCGGGAGGCCGTAACTGTATTTTAAATAATATAATAGGCGAATTTTTTAATTTAAATTATTAAATGTGAAAAAGGAAAAAACTAAAAATTAAAATTTTTGTACAAAATATGCATATTTTTACACGAAAATTATACTCGAGGTTTTTTTCAAAGTGTGTAATAGTAATACATTGCGACCTCACTAATCCGACACTCGGTAATCCGTATATTTTTAAAATATCGTTAGAGAACATTATTGCAAATAAGTACATTTTAAAATTTGACATTTCTTTAAAATCTTCATAAAAACAGTTAGAGAATACCGTGGTACAAGTTGCATCACTATTTTGAAACGATAGAACAGTTAGAAGTATTTTTAAATAAATAAAAACCGCGAAATTACGGGGAAAGAACGAACTTCTTTTTTTTTGTTTCATATTTTTAGGAACAATTTTTACTTAATTTCAATATTTCCTTAAAATTGGCTAATACCATTCTTGGTAATCCACTTTTAATGAGGTATGAAATTTTTAGAAAAATATGGCTATCAGAACTATCTTTTAAATAAAATAATAGGTGTAACCATTTGCAGAACAACAAACATATTTTTATAAATATTAAATCTTCATCTTTTGTATAAACAGAAACAATGTTTTTCGCATTGCGCATGCTGGTTTGTGGTCAGTGGTTAGAAAACGCAAGTGGGCCTTAGAGAGATTATTTTTTTCAGAAAGGGGCCGCTAGCGGGCGAAGCTCGCTAGTCCAATAATAAATCTGTAACTATTTTTTGAAACATTAGATGTATAAGATAGAAGAAAGTTTCTGGATCCAACTAGCCTTATTTTAGACTAGTTTATTTTAGAATGTATGTGCAAATTATGGAAAGATTTTTTTTATTTGCTTGAAGTAAATTTTTATAATTTGTTTAAAAAAAAAAATACATACATTATTTCTATTTAAAAAGTTTAAATTAAAATAGCTTATTAAGTTAAAATATATCGTTTTAGATTTTAAGTCCCTGTGATATTGATATCCAGTGTAATATGAGAGAGCATTCACAGCACATGGATGTTATTCTTGGAGACCTTATTTTGCACATTTCACCTGGAACTGTTAATCTTATTACAAACATTTTGTCATCTATTGTATCTGAGCCTGTAAGTATGATTCTGTCTTACTTATAATTAATTTCCAATTTTGTTTTTTCCGTACATTACTTTGTTTTTCATCATGTTTTTTTAAGTTTTTTTTTTATAAGTTTAAGGTTTTAATTTATTAACAAACTAATTCTTTTCCTAAAGAAATGGATTGAGAAGGGGATAGCATGTGTGTATTTAATTTACTTTTACTTTGTGTTTATAGATCAAAGATGAAAGTGAAATAGAAAAGGAACCAATTGATTATAGCAATCTATGGGAAATCAAGCCTCTTGAATTCAATGATACAAATTGGTATCTTAAAAGTGAAGTAGCATCTGAAGCTTTGCAAGAATTAAAAGAAGAATCATCATCTAGCATATCTGTGAAACCAATGCATCAAGAGGTATAAAGAATATTAACTCAAAATATATTGATAATTCTCAATCAAAATATGAGTCATGATGTAAGTCAGTGATATTGATAAGTAATTGTATCACAAAATCAACAACAATTTCTTGAAAAATATAAAAATATTGATTTTATTTATTTATTTCTCATAAAATCTGAAACTTAGCAACTGAAGAAACTAGAGGATGTGTAATTTTGTGTTGAAGCATTTTTTATTTGTATATCTTAGAAGAATGTTTCCAAAAGCTTACATTTATCGACTATTAATTTCTTAAAAATAGTGTACTGTTAATATGCATAGTAATATACTTATTTTTCTATCACTGTAAAATTTTAATTACATTGAACCTGTTGATTCACTGTATTATTTGTATATTTTGAATGATAATTGTTTTAGAAGTAGTACAACCACTTTTGTGAAATCCTCAAAGTTCGCTCTTAAATTATTTGGAAATTATGTAAACCATTATTTTATTTACAATTTTTTCATGTTTAGTTTAACAAAAAATTCAAGCCAACAATTCAATATTAGCAATATTTCTACATAAATAAAATATAGATCTAGAACTTTATAAATTTGTCATGGAATCATATTTTTATACTTAAGAATTCTTGTATCAATTTTTTCTTAGATGCTTTTCACTATGAGAAAAATAATCGTAACAATTGAGGCTGGTGTTGGTACTAGAACTGTCCCTATGCTCTTGATGGAGTCATCCTTTCAAGCTGAATTAAGAGATTGGAGCAGTAATGTAAGTTATTTTTGTGTTTAAAAATTAAGATCCATATATATTCCATAAATGTTGACTGTTGCATAGAATCAAGTTTTAACAGGACATAATGCTTGTTTTTGCTTTCTTTAATCCCTATACATGAGAAAATAAATTTAAATCTTCAAAGACTTCATAATTTTTTATTTATGCTTTGTATTCACTCCTTATTGGTATTTTAAGAGAATTATTCTCAAAATCTATTAAATAGTCTCTGATAAAAGATAACAGTTAAATATTGATAATCACTCTCTTCAAATGAGGAATCTGATGATGATCTTGCAATAAAACAGTTTTTGATTGAAAATAAATAAAAAAGCTTAGTAAAATTGAAACATTACTATCATTATTATTTTTTTCTGTATGTAGATCCATTTTTAATCTGCTTAAACAGATAAAGAAAATAATACTAATTTAGGAGTTGATTTATACACTGAATGTAAAATAAAATATTGAACAATAGTGGTTTGAAGTTGTATCAATGTTTACAGTGTTGATCTTTTCCTTACTATTATTATAATTATATTAAATTGTCAGAATTTATATTAAGTTTATTTTATTTAGATCTAAAACCGAAAAAGAAATAAAAACTCTCCATATTTTTTGCGTATATTTGTGTGTATGCCTTTTTCATGGTGGTTTTAAATAGGAAAATCTATCATTGAATTAATAAATTTGTTTTTGAGTTGTATGTAACATTTAAAAATAGTTTAATGTGATTGCATCTATGCAAAAACATATTAACTGAACAACAGTAAATATTATAGAACTGTGTCCTATCAGATATAAAAATTTTGAGGAATGAAATACCTATTAGTATTTAATATTTATCGATCACATGTACTGCAAAAATTAATATATTTAATGCCATTAGAAATATGCTTAAGCTTTGATTTATATGTTATTTTGTATAGGATTCTAATGCAGATCTTTATATTAAATCCTTGAAATAGTATTTACAGCAATGGTTCCCAAACTATGGGTCACAACTCATTGGTGGGTCGCAGAAAGAATCGAGGTTTGTCACAAAAAATATATTTTGTATTTCACCCATTAAAAAAATATAACAATTTAAACAGCAAATAATATTTCAAGGGAAATCCCTTGATTTCCATATGAAGAAATATATGAGCAGAGTATCGAGAATTATCTAAATGAGCTTTGAATTTCTTGATGGAGTTCAACACAACATACTCGTGTGGACATGCTTTTTGTACTTGGCTGTTTTAGAAAAACTGTGTTGAAAGTGAATTAATGTTGAAATTAGCAAGTTTTTATCCAGATATGCATGCTTTCATCAGTAAACACCAATGCCAAAAAGCGCTCTGATTCTAAAGTTATGTTTTGATAATAATTAAATGTATTTTTAATTATCTTTCTAGTTTATGTGCTGTTATTATTTCATTTACACACATTGGAATTAAGAATTGTTTTTGTTGATAGTGTATCCTTCCAATGAAAATTTGCCTATTTCATAAGATAGGATAGCTGGTAGCTTATATAGGTCATACAACAATTTCCATACTGATATACACCATTATATTAGACGGGTCGCAAAAATTTTTCTTATATTTAAAGGTGGGTCGCATACCAATAAAGTTTGGGAACTGCTGATCTAGAGATTCTTTGCTTTGAATTTATTTGTTTACAAGTTTGTTTGTATTTAACTTTTCTAAACTTAACTAAATTTTAATTCTTTAATAATTTTGTTTTTCAGTATATCAAATAAATTTACCCTGAAACTTCACTAAATACCTGTATTAACTGAATGTTTACCATTAAGGCAATAGAAACTGTGCTTCATTTTTAGCTCACAGGCTATCATAGCCTGAGAGCTTATGTGCCCGTCCGTTCTGTATGTATGTTCGTATGTTCGTGCGTAACGCAATAACTCATGATAAAAATATCGGATCCACTTGAAATTTTGTATATAGGTATATCATGATAAGACGCTTCCCTGATTAGTTTTTGGAGTTTATTCGATATGTAAAAGAGGGGGAACAGGGGGTCATGCCCCTCCCCTTAATTGATATAAACGGGATTTTCATGCAGAATTAACAGTTTTCGTTCAAATTTAGATATAGGATCATTCTGATGAGGCGATTCCGTGATTGTTATTAGGTGTTCATTGAATAAGTATAAACAGGGGGAATGGGGGGCTCATGCCCTTCCCCTTAATTGATATAAACGGGATTTTCATGCAGAATTAACAGTTTTCGTTCAAAATTTAGATATAGAGTCATTCTGATGAGGAGAGTCCGTGGCTGTTATTAGATGTTCATTGAATAAGTATAAACAGGGGGAACGAGGGTTCTAATGCCCCTCCCCTTAACTTGTATAAATGGATTTTTGAAGCAGAATTGTTAGATTCCATTCAAATCTCTGAATAGTTTTGGAAGTTTAATGGTTAAGTATAAAAGAGGGGACTAACTCCTCTTAAAATATATAAATGCTAAATGGGTTTTTATTAAGAATTATCCGATTTGCACTGAATTTTGGATATAGATTTTTTATATGATAAAGCATGTCCTTGATAGTTTAGGAGGTTCAATGATTAAGTATAAAAAGGGAGAAAGGGGGGAATTGTTCCCCCTCCTTAATTTTATTTTCCAAACGGAATTAACCCTTGAAAATAAAAGGCTGTAATGTACAATTAGTAAGTGTAGCCTGTGAGCTCAATGCCATCAGTTTAACTGGGCAATATTTTTTTTATTTTATTTTATTTTATTTTATTTTATTTTATTTTATTTTATTTTTTGTGACTGAGATAAATCTTATCTATGATAAATTGTTAAACATTTTTAGATTATCATTATTTTTCAAAGAAGATTCTTTTACTGGTTCTTTTTATTTATTTATTCATAAATAATAATTTAATGTGTGTACAATAATATGTTAATGTAGAAAAACTATTTACATTTTACCAGTTGCTATTTGTAGTCTAATGCTTCACATTTTTATTGTGCAGTATTCCTATATATTTCTAAAAATTCTTTTTGGCAATGGAAATTTATTTAAATGGGGTTTGTTATGCATAAATAGCAAAAATAAAGCCATACTGAAGTTTTTGCAAATGTATATTTGTATGAGTGATGCATTTACCTCAGACTTTCCTTTTGTTTTTGTCTGCATAAGTTGTTTCTGAAGGTTTTTTGGTCGAACATACAATCTTGGAAAGATTGGACACTCACTATTGATAATTTTTTTAATTTATATTGTTACTATAACATTTTGCTATGTACACATTTAAATGAGGTAAAGCCAGAAGCATATTTAAATTCATTCTAGAAATGACAAAAATCTGGAAACATGATTAATATTACTTTATTTGTTAACCCTTTTTTTTTTTTTTTTTTTTTTTCTAGAACTGTTATGTGCTTTAATAGATAAGCCGGCACTGGTTATTACCTCAAGGAACATTTCATAAAAAAAATAACTATAAAAATAGTTAAGCCCTAAAATTACAAAAATTTCTGTTGTATAATTATTTAATTGCAATAATCACTGCTATACTCTATAAAACATAAAATGTGATATTATAAAGAAAAAAAAACAAGAATTGATTATATTTTAGTGTGGATTCCATAGGAAGCAATTGGTTTTATTAGTTTAATTCTGACCATGTTAGTAATTAACCTTGTTGTAATAAAAAATTTCAGCTTAATACAAAGTATGGAAATCAATCATTCTTCACGTTTAGCATAAGTAAAAAAAAAAGGATAAATGTTAAAGAGATGTCTAACCCGCAAATTTCAAAGTTTTTACATGAAATCAAGGGCATGTTCTGAAGAAAACTTCAGAACATCTTCATAGTACAGCTTCTTCAAGATTTAATAAAAACAAAAGCAGTTACATAAATGGTAATGCTTGTGCTATGAAAAAAATCTATCTTATCCAACAAACAAAGAACCATTAGAGTACTGTGTTAATTTTACTATTTATTCTGACATATAATATACATTTTCAAAAAAAAAAAAAAAAAAAAAAAAATTAAAAAATTTCAGCTATGTATGATCAGTTATAGAAAGGACTTTCGTGTGTGTGTGAATGTAAGAATTGATATTTTAACACTAATGAATATGTTACTTATTTAGCAAAATAAATAATATTGTTATTGGATTGAAATGAAAAGTAGACATAAAAGGGCAATTCCGCAGAAATGGGGACATGGTGACCAATTTTTTCAAAATAGTTTATTTTTCACAAATTAGACATAATTTTAAAGGTCATAAATTGAACTATGAGAAAATAACAAAAACAAAGCCAGAATTTCAAGTTTAAAGAAGTAATTAAGGCTTTTAATAGAAGTATTATAAGGCATGTTGACATGACTCATTTATAAGATACTTTACAAATTGACATTTTGCAGTGAAATTAAAGTATTTTTTAAATTGTAATTAGTTAAGATACTTGCTAAAATATTTCAGAAGAGTGTGCCATATGTAAACTATGTTTAAATATTATATCTTTGTTTTTTGTAGTTCTTTTATACCGGGCAGTTTGGGAAAATTACATCCGACACCAAATTGCCTAAAAGTTTATATTGCACAAAATTGGTCGGAGTATTTTACAAACTAATTTCCTTGCAAATAATGCTTTCATATACTATTGAAAATATGCAATCAAATTAAATTCCAAAAAATTATTTTTATTTCAAATGAACAGTGTCGAACGTAAAAAATATTTTACGTCCGACACCAAGGTTTCTAAAGGTAATAGTAGGTTTAGGAGCACCATATGTTTAAAAATATAAGCAAAACTAAAATAATTTGTGTTATTTACATGGTTCTTAGTTGTTAAAAATATGTAAAACTACATACAGTGAAACTTGTTTAAGATATGAATCAAGGGACCGAGAGCATTTCGTATCTTATCCAGATTTCATAGATTCTCGAATGATAATGCATATAAAAACAGTGCACATTGCTATTAATGTATTTTAGCTATTTATAACTCTTATTTTACCCATTTCTAACAATTTTTAAATATTCTAGAAAATTTGAGTTTAAGATATTAAAAAAAAGGATAATTTTTTTTTCTCCAAAATTTTATTGAATATCTGTACAGTAAAAAAATTAAAATGCCTTTATGTAGTACTCTCTGCCAAATTATAAATAAAAGACAATAAAATGAAAATTTTGTTAATCTTTAGAAAAGAGCATGCATTACATGCTAAAATGCACTACATGCCTAAAGGGGAAAAATAAAAAAAATTCATAAAATTTTTTTGAAAGACAAACTAAATGTATGTAAGGAATAACAATTATTCGATACATTATAAAAATCGTGATATAGTTTTAGTTTGTTGAGAAAAAGTCTTTTACCTTAAATGAGATTTTATTAGGAAGTTTTCTGCCTTGTTGATGTGGTAGAAAAAATCTTCAACAGTGGAACCAGCATCCATCGAAGAGGCATACAGTTGAAGTAAGCTGAATGAGTTCATTACAGATTCGAATGATGGCATGGCTGGTACATCTGTTCATCCGTGTCGTCTTCTACTTCTAAAGAGCTAGGTTCATCGGAACTTTTGACGTCTGCGACTATATCTGCGATAGACTGAACTTTGCTTGTCACAACTTGATCGTCAATTTCTACAAATAAGTCCCAATCTATGCATTCTTTTTGATACTGCTCCTCTTCTGTGATGTCAACGTTTTGTAAAGTGACGTCAACATCAAAGGCTTTAGAGAAACAGTTCTCAATGGTGATTGATGTTACGTCTTCCCAAGATGCACTCAGGAAATGCATTGAGTCCAATAGATTAATAGGTTTACAGGTTGGGCAGGATAGATCTTTTTCGCGATGATCTATTTAACGTAGGTAACGTACAACGACACGTCTTTTGTATTTCAATTTTTAGAACATGAATTATACCCTGATCTAGAGGTCTGCACGGGCCGAAATTTCCAGGCCCGAGCCCGGCCCGAAAGTTAAAACTTCGGCCCGGGCTCGGCCCGGCCCGAACAAAAGAAATATTGGCCCGACCCGGCCCGGCCCGAAAGTTAAAATTTCGGCCCGAGCCCGGCCCGGCCCGAACGAAAAAAATATTGGCCCGACCCGGCCCGAAAGTTAAAATATCGGCCCGAGCTCGGCCCGGTCCGGAAAAAAGTTTAAAATTCGGCCCGAACCCGGCCCGGCTCAAGTGAATTTCTACAGAACATTGATCTTTAATCTTATGGAAGAGTTCTGACCAAAAAAAATTATATTAGTCTTTTTTTTTTCATGTTTATAATCTCCTTTTATGCAGAAGTGCCGTAGGCTGCGATATTTACGCTTTTAAATGAATCTTTGTTTGTTGTATGTAAATGTTTCAGTTATCATTAGTATTATTAATCCATATTCCCTGTAATGGAGACAAAAAGTCGAAAAAGCGGTATATGGTAAAATTTCCAAAGACAAAATCGCTTTGGAGCGAAAAAAAAAAAAAAAAAAAAAAAAATACATTCCCTTTTTAACAAATATAAATGTTTAATATATTTTTTTCTCCCGTATTGTTGTATTCATTTTGCATGGATGAACATTTTAAAAGAAACTTTGTTTTCAGTTTTAAAAAAAATTCCGTCATAATCATGTTTTTTTTTTTTTTTTTTTTTTTGTGTGTGTGTGTGTGTGTGTGTGTGTGTGTTTAATTCTACTTTAAAACGCCTAGTAATCTACGATTCTTTAAAAGGAATAAATTCTAATGTTTAATTGTAGAATAATGGCGGCTTAAAAGTATATGCCTTTTTTGCAAACATTTTTGGACAAAGCCAAATATTACTGATTTATAAAAAGTCGAGAAAAGGATTTTCATATAGGAAGATTCAATAGGAACCGATTGTTTTGGTCCATGAAAACTAGGAAGAATGGAATCAGTCTCGGTTTCGTACGGAAAAAAAAGTTAGGTTCGGCCCGTCCAGCAAAAAAATTAAGGCCCGAGCCCGGCCCGGCCCGAAAGATTAGTGACTAGGCCCGGTCCGGCCCGGCCCGAGTCTTCAGAAGTAAGGCCCGAGCCCGGCCCGGCCCGCGGGCCGGGCCGGGCTCGGGCTTCGGGCCGCGGCCCGGCCCGTGCAGACCTCTACCCTGATCCATGGGTTGAATCACGCTAGTCACATTGTGTGGTAAAAAGACTAGTTCGATGTTTTGTAAACCTGGGATATCCTTGGGATGAGCAGGACAATTATCAAAAAATACTTTTCTAGACTCCTTTTTCATTTGTTCATTGAATTTGCGGATCCACTTAACGAATATATCATTTGTCATCCATACTTTGGCTTGACTTTCGTAAACACAAGGCAGATTTCTAACATTTTTAAAACAGTGAGGATTCCGAGACTTGCCGATGATGAGGGGTTTCAATTTATCTCTTCCACTCATATTTCTCTATAAATATAAATCCCCCCATACTTATGAAATTAAATGACTGGGTAGTTGTCAAATATGAGTCTGTATTTTATCCAGGGTGCATCATCCAAATAAATGATGATGAAATTGAAGTATCTGTGATGCACAAGGCAGAAGGTCATTTTAAATGGCCAAAAGTTAACTTATAAATACTTATGTAAATATTAAACATAATTGTAAGCAATGTCCAATGTGCTGTCATAGATAAATTGTAAAAATAAAGGTACTATGTTAATTAAGTAATTTTTTTTTGTAACTTTGTTTACGTCCGACACCAAGTTAATTTTGCTCATTTTACGTCCGACACGAAGTTTTTATCTCCGACACTAAAGATTAAAATTAACATTTTTCAACTTAATATCACACTAATTTGATGAAAATTTGTGAGTTATTTATCTTGTATGATACAAGATAAATAACTCAGTTCTCTTTAATATGAAAATAATTACAACATTACAGAATAAACCATTCAGCTGAATATTAGATTTTAGTTTGATGTCTCTCATTCTTATGTCCTTTTCTCTTACGTCCGACGCTGTGAGATTTTATTTATTTTTTTTTTTTTTAAGTTTAATTTTTGCTAGAAATTATTTTTATGTTTTATGGTTACATACATATAGGTAAGTATTCAAAAAATATATTTGGATCAGTATGATTATTTTATCTCTAAGAATTTTAAGTTTTTATGAGTAAGTTTTATGCAAATTTTACATCTGACACCGTGGAATTGCCCAAAAAGTACTAGTTATTATTACTTTAAATATACTTTCAATGTCTTTTATTTTTTGCTACATATGTCACAAAAACTTCTTTGAAAAGAATGAAGTGTATGTATATAACAAATACACCTAGAAAAAGAAAAATGTAGTGGGAAATTTTATGTCTATGTTATATGCTGAAATATATAATATTTGAAAATAGTACCAGACATCTTATCTATATGTGTAAGTTTTCTTACATTTTAATGTAATTTCTGAGTGAGATAGTCCTAATTTTTAATTATTAATACCCCATTCATTTTCTTTAATATAATTTATTTTAAAAGATCTGTGTGTTTCCATCAAAGTAACTGGTGTTTATTTTTACTAGCTATACATTGGAAGCTCTTTTAGTATAGAAATGTCATATTACAATGAGAAAATAGCTGCATGGGAGCCACTTATAGAACCTATAGAAACTAGCAAAGGTCATCGTCCTTGGGAATTAATGATGGAGGTAATAATTAGAGTTTTATTGTTAATTTGATTTCCCTCTATATAATAATAATCATATATTTACTTCATGTAAAATATATTTTTAATTTATTTGTATTATATTTTTTCTCCTTTAATTTTTTTTCTATTATACTCTATCTCAGAATCCTGTTTTTTAAAGTTAGAAGAAGATATTTTAAATTGATAATAAATTAGATTTTAGATTTAAAATGGGATTTTAAAACATTTTATGCATAATACATATACAAAACTTACACTGTATTTTATTATTTTTGCATCATTACAGTTATCTAAAGAGCATGATAGTACAGATTTAAGTCCTGAGGAGGAGGAGCCTGATGAAGTTTATTTTGCTCCACCTGAAATGAAAATCCATGTAGTTGCTCAAGATGTTTTGGAATTAACAGTTAGCAAGACATGCCTTGATGTACTCTCTAATTTAGGACAGGTATACAATTATACTCCTTGATGATATTTTCATTATTGTTTATGTATGCTTATAAGTTACTTATTATTAATTATAATATTACTTTATTATAATACTTATAATATTACTTATAAAATAAAAAAAAACACTTTGTATTTTGAAATTAAATAGGAAAATATTAGTATTGGTTGCTGGTAATATATTTAATTTCACTTTGACAAATTAATTGTTAAAGCCCAAAATTTCTAAATAACATCATAAAAAAAGGAATGCGCTAGGTCTTTCTAAAGAACTTTGTCTTTCTTTATTAAGTGCAAAGAAGGTGCACTACCATTCTAAGAGCAGAATATCATATTAAATACCCCATGTGGCAGAATTTTTTAACTGTGTCTGCGACAAGCCTCATTAACGTAAAATTCTGTCTGCAACCGCAATGCAATATTTTCTTCTAACTGTATATACACATTTACACATCATATGTTTAGGAAAAAGAAAAGACACTGAAAAATGAATATATCACAAATCAGGTATTCTACATATTTTATAAATAATATTCTTAACTACTTTTTAAATGCATATAAAAAAAAAGTCCAAAAACCTAAATTTAATAAATCAGCATTAGAAAAATTGTCTAGCATATTTACATAAAACGAAATTCGCCGTTTTTTCTCAATTCTACGACGAAATTCGCCGTTTTTTCGGATTCTTTGACAAAATTTGCCGTTTTTTTCTCGATCTTTCGATGAAATTCGTCTTTTTTTCTGCAGCCCATTGACGAAACTTTTCTTCTTTTTGCGATTCTTCTACAAAATTTGAATTTTTTTTTATGATTCCTCGACGAAATTAGTATTTTTCCAGCGATTCTTTGATGAAAACTTTGATGATGACATTTTTTCGCGGTCCTTGGATGGAATTCCCATTTATTTCATGATTCTTTGAAGAATTTACATCTGTAAAAATTACGCATCCCATGGGACGTCTTAAGAACTATTTTTTGCGTCCCAACTCCAATTTTTCGTGTAATTTAAGCACTATAGTGCATCCGCAGCATCGCTAATTGCTTTGGTGCGAGCGATCAGACAGGGGAAAGAGAAGGTTGGAGGAAAAGGAAAACAATTTCAATTTGGCAGCCACTATTTGTTCTCCCGTTTTTGTTTTTTGTGTATTTCATCCCCCCCCCCTCCCTTTCCGTCAACAAGGACTGTTGTACTTTTTAATATATATATATTTCATATTTATATGTAAATGTGCTTATGTAAAAATGTTTTGGAGCTCATGGTTTTTAAACTTTTAAATTTTTAGCTTTTTTCAGTTTACCATCTTCTGGTTACAAATTTTTTTAGGTGTAGAGCTGATTTCTTTTTAACAGTGCTTTGGGAAAGGTTTTTTTGGGGGGGGGAGGGTGTTGTAAGTATTGGTGTTAGCCTTTGAGGATGCCATTGGTGTTAGATTTTGATCCTATTTTGGATTAATTTATAGTGGTGTTCTTTTGGGCATTTGCCCTGTTATTGCACAGGTGACAAGAGGGGGGGGGGGGGCTTTGTTGTCTATTTCCTCAGTTTTAGTTCTTGTCACTGTGCTAATGCAATTGTTAACACTTCTGTAGTAATTTCTTTTTTTAATCTTATTCCTAAAGTACTGTAAAGTTTCCTAAAGTTTATTAAATAAAAATAAAGTTTCTTTTACTGAAATTAAAGTTAAATTAAAATATAGTTTTTATTAAAAATGGTTTATCTTTAATTAAAATAAATTACACCTTGAACTTTAATCTTTATTCTTCCAAATCTTTTAAATATTTCTTTAGAATATATTACTTTACAGCTGTCGTATATTTCATCCACGCTACTGTTTACAAGCCTTTCGGAATCTAGTTTCACTTCCTTTCATTATCTGATCGTAATTCACACGGCCGTTATAAGATAACGAAGTGTCCGATCTTTGACGTCATCTGTCAGAAGTTACATCATTCTGTTACTGTTACATCATTCTTACTTTCAATGAGATTCATAAAGTAAATAGATTTCGAATCGCTGTTTTAGTAGTTAACTGTTACCCATGTTAATGATCAGCGTATTTAAAGATCGCGAGTTGCCATGTTAATCAGTTTCAATTATCCCTTTGAGATGTGTCGGTAAGCTTGGCCACCGTGTCTATTTTTACAACATGTGTGTGACGTGATGGATTACGACTGATCATGTTGGGTGGTAGCTAAATAGTTTTTCTGTTAAGTTTGCATTGAAGTTTTTCAGCAAAACATTTATTAATGGCTTCCGTTTTGTCTTGAACTTTGAAGTGTACTTTTTCTCCGACGTCTGTAATGTACCTAGTGTCAAGTCGATTGAAGGGAAAAACGACTCATCGGTCTCCAGATGTGTTTTTCAGAGTCAGCAAAGGTCATTGACTTCATTGTTGATGTTTCACGGAGAGAGTGCAGTAAATGAATCAGCGAATGTTTTCCCGATAGAAGTATCATTTCTTTTGAAGATACGTTGTATCATGAGCTTCCGGACATTTTGGGTTTTCTGCAAATGTTTGTTTTTCATGTCATGAAGTCACAGATAAGTTATGAAGTCATAGATAAGTTATGTTGTTATTGTTATAAAGTCAATTGATAAATCTCTTTTTAATTTTATTTATTTTATTACGTCATTAGACTTAAATAAATATTTTGTTAGATTTTAAATTTTGTTTGTTATCTTTTATATCACCACACATTAATTTTTCTTTTGCAGTTTAACTTATATTAAATTTTAAACTCCTTTTTCGTGTAATTGTGGTTTTAGATTAGATAACACAAGATGACAATGTTTGTATTTTTCATATTGCTGAAATTGAAAATTACATTAAATCTTAATCATCATGTCAGGCTATTTCATAAATCATAAATTTTCAATGTTAAAAAACTAACAAAAATCAAATACTGTAAAATAGAAGAGGTTGTTATATTTTTTAATTTTTAATATCTGATTTTTGTGTACTTTTTAGCACTGAATCTGAAAGTAACATTCCTCATTAACCATCATGTTATTATTATTATTATTATTATTATTATTTTTTTTTTTTTTTTTTTTTTTTTGTCAATTGTAAATAGCATTGTTAAAATATAGCAAAAAATTAATAGTATAAAGAAGTAAAATTTTTTGTAAAATTAAATTTTATTTAATTCAATAACTTATTCTTTTTTTACTATTTGGAAAATAGTTTTGTCCTTGGTAGAGAATTGGAAAATCTGAAGTATATCTGAATGTTGGTTGAATTTCGCAACTTATTTCATTTTATTTCATTTTACTTGTTTTCTGATAGGTCTATATTTAATGTCCAACAATGGAATCTGTTTTTTATTTTATTCGTTTTCTGATTGGTCCATGCTTAATGTCTAATGAAATTAAATATTTCTGTTGCCACAATGACAAAAAAAGTATTAAAAGCTACTAAAAAAAATAATAACTCTATGACAAATTTAAACACAAGTTTCAAACAATTTACATTTAAATGTAAATTTTTTTCTGCATATGACTGTGTAAAATTAAAAATGTACAATGTTTAGGAAATTAAAAATCAACATTACCGAAAATTCTTAAGCTGAAATTCCATTTAATATTTGTTTATAACTGGCCCAGAAATATTAACGTGACTCTAAATGTCCAGGCATATTAATAAGATTCTGTTATTACATAAGCTACGTTGTAATCATCATAAAAATGATGTTATTATTGTTTTTTAAATATAGAAATCATTTATAAGTCTAAAATATAGTCTTTGAAAATATTATTTTCCAAATAGTTTTTGTAATTTGTTAAATTACAATTTTTTTAAATAAAGGATTTGATTTTTTTTTTTTTTTTTTTTTTTTTTTTTTAACCCTTTGTATTGGAATTTTTACAGCTTAACAGTTGACAGGTCTGATGAAGGGGATAGTGGAGGTTTAATTTTTAAACTGTGAAACTTACAATTTGTGAAAAATTCTGATGTGGTGGTTAAAAAAAAAGGTCACTTTCGGTTTCAGCGGTAATAAATACATAAAAAATAACTATAAAAAATTAAAAACACATCTATTTTATAATATCAAATTTTCACTATTTTTTTTCCCTTTTTTAAGTTTTAAATTTACGATTTATAAAAAAATCTTTATGTAATGGTAAGAAAGTAAAGATTCAGCGGTACACAGGGACTGATTACCGCACTGGCCAACTAGGCCATGGCCTTGGACCCACTGCTACTGGGGGCCCACAATTGTATAAAATGATTTAGAAAAAACGAAATCTTGAAATTGCAATTTCCATAATTATTTTCTCAAAAACCATAATATATTTTGGTTAGTTTTACAATTTTATCATGATAATAATATTCCCGTTCCCTCGCAAAAAAAAGATAGCTACCTTTTATTGCTGCAAGGGGCACTGAAAAAGGTGCCGGGCCTTGTTCCCAGTACAACCCTAATCGGGCTCTGGCAATACAAAATATAAAAAAACCATTATTAAAATTAAAAAATATGACATAACCAAACTTTTGCAGGCTAGTGTTATCTAATAACATTTTAGGATAAGTATAATCAGAGTTGCATAATATAGACGCACACGCGAACACCGTGCGCAGAAAATTTTATGAAGTGTGCAGAAAATTTCTAAGAAAGAAAATTTTTTTATTTTTGTAACTTTTTTTAGTACAAAAAAAAAATTATTCCGTCAATTTTATGGACTAATTATTTACTGTAAATGCCAATGTCGTCAAAAAACCTTTAAAAAATTGCAAATTTCAGTAAAGAATTGCTTAAAAACATGCATTTCGACAAAGAATCACATAAAAAAATGCACATTTCAACAAAGAATAATGCAAAAAACAACATTTCGACAAAATACCGCACGAAAAACGTGAATTTTGTGTAAAGACAGCGCTTAAGATGTAATTTCCATCCTTGAGTAGTGTAAAAAACACGAATTTCGTGCATGAGTTTCATTAAAAAAATGCTAATTTCGTGCGTGAATTGCATAAAAACGCAAATTAAATCCATAAATCAATCAAAAACGCGAATTACGTGAATGAATTGCGTAAAAAATGCGAATTACACCCATAAATCGTCCAGGAAACGCAAATTACGTCCATGGATTGTGTAAAAAAACGCCATTTACGTCCAAAAATTGCTCATAAAAAACGCAAATTACATCCATGTATCACACAGAAAGAGCAAATTACGGCCATAAATCACGTAACAAATGCAAATCACGTTCATGAATCGCATAACAAATGCAAATTACATTCATGAATCGCATAAAAAACGCGAATTATGTCCATAAATCCCTCAAAAAACTAGAATTACATTCATAAATCGCGTAAAAAATGTGAATTACATCCATGAATTGCATAAAAAAACACGAATTACGTCAAAAAAACACAAATTACATACATAAATCGCATAAAAAAATGCAAATTACATCCATGTATCACACAAAAAGAGCAAATTATGGCCATAAATTGCGTAACGAATGCAAATTACATTCATGAATTGCATAACAAATGCAAATTACGTTCATGAATCGCATAAAAAACGCGAATTACGTCCATAAATCGCTCAAAAAACTAGAATTACATTCATAAATCGCGTAAAAAACATGAATTACATCCATGAATTGCTAAAAAACGCAAATTACGTCCATGAATCGCGTAAAAAACGCAAATTACGTCCATAAATCGCGTAAAAATGCAAATTATGTCCTTAAATCGCCCAAAAAACACAAATTACGGCCAAGAATCGTGTTTAAAACATGAATTACCTTCATAAATTGCATAGAAAACATAAATTGCATTTATAAATCGCATAAAAAACGCGAATTTTGTCGGCAAATAGCTAAAATAAAACACAAATTACATCAATGAATTGCATAAAAATTGCGAATTACTCTCATAAATCGCATAACAAATGCGAATTATGTTCATGAATCACATAAAAAGCGAATTATGTTCTTGAATTGCATAAAAACGCGAATTACGTCCATAAATCGCTCAAAAAGTGCAAATTACATTCATAAATCGTGAAAAAACGTGAATTACATCCATGAATTATGCAAAAAATGCGAATTACACCCAACATTAATTTGCAGAAAGTTTTTGACCCAATATTCTGTGCGCAGAAAGTTTTTGGTTTTATATAAGTCTGAGTATAATTTTGTAAGCAGTTAATTTTCATCATTTTATTTAGTAAAAATTGTGTTTTTTTGTTCCTTATGTGTTTATAATTGTACATTTTGCATTCATATGTCAGAATGATAAGATTTCAAATTTGCATTGCAATGTTAATTTTATGTTCAACCATTCTTTTTAATATATCTGATGAAATTATGTTTCTATTAAATTTGTGAATGACCCCTAATTATTATAAAAAATATGCTCCAGCTTACTTTAAACAGCTATTACTTGGTCAATTTTAATCGTAAAATAAGTTTTACTTGTTTTTAATTTTAGATTTTAAGTGTAACAGGAAAATTTTATTAAATATAACTTATAGGACTGGGAAACCATATAAAAATTTTAATTTCATAACTTTTAAAAAAATGTTTTTATTGACCCAAGTCGCTTTTAAAATATTTATTTACCTTATTTAAAACATTTTTGTAATTGGAACTGTATGTCTATGACCAACGGTTTAGGAATTAGCCATTGGCCACCGTTGAGAATGGACACCTTCTATATTGCATACAACAATGAATGATGTATCATTAAATAGGATTTTTTTGCCCACATCTGACATTACATACTGAATTTAACTTTCTGCATACAATGATGAATAATGTGTCATTGTTAAGGATTTTTTCCATACTGAATGACTTTTAGGTTAAATATCATCAGCCATATTAATTTTGACATCAAAATTCACCTTTTCTATGCTCATACAACGCACAATGGTGATGAATGGGGTGTTATATAAACAATTTTTTGACTGTCTTTTAACCAAGCTTACTCATATTTTATTAAAACAAGTTGTTTTATTTTTTAAAAAAATCTGCAATTGGTTATAAATTAATAAAAAATGTATTAGAAAATAAACTTAGAAATTGCTGTGGAAAAGCTTCACTAGGCATTTACTCATTCTATTAAATCTTAATAGACTCTTTTAGATGAGCTTGTAATTATGTAAATACAGTCATCATTCAATCTGTCCATCTGCATATCATTTCAAATTTTTAGAAAATCGGATGTATAATTTAATTACAAGGACAATCAAAAGTATTTCGTTACATTACAGCCAATGGGAAAAAAAAAATTCAAGTGCATTTTAATGATGTTACACTCTTTTGAACTTAATAAAGTTTACATGCATCTGTGAAGTATATACATTCTGTACTATCTGTGGTGTAAAGAACATTTGTTATTAATTTACAGGGACACACAAAAGTATTCATCAAATAACAGTATTGAGGTAAACATTATTTGGGATGCATTTTAATTATATTAAACTACTTCACATTTTATGAAATTGATACACATTGCTGAAGTTAATACAAGTTACTTCTTGTATATTAAAAAGTAAATAGTATTTACAGGAACACACAAAAGATTCCGGATACTATGCTGTATCTGAAGTACTGTATACTACTACACCAAGATCTGAATATTTTTAAAACTTTGTTATAGTATGAACGCACCTCATTTGCTATGTTTGACATGCAATTTCTGACTTGTTTTTTCCTTTTAAAACTTTCTTTTTGATTTTTTTTTTGTTTTTGTTTTTTTTTTTACATTCTTACCTTTTTTGTTTTTAAGAAGTGTAAAATTTGACAGCAAAAATATGCAACTTTAAAACAAGATATGTATGTTTTTAATGTGTTTGTATCTCAAATGTGTTCTAGAAAGATCTCAAGTAGCTATATTGTTAATTGCTTAGCCTTTCAATTGTTTGAAATTTCCTAATAAAAATTGATTTAAAAAAAAAAAAGAGAAACAATGCCTACTTGGCAAAGTTCCTATCTAATTTTTTCTCTGCGATATGTTTTTTGTTCACCCATAGATAGATTTTCCTATAATTTAGCCAATTTTGGTCTGACAAATTCAAATTTTCTTAACATTGTAGAACAATATCTAAATTGCAATTAATAGCGAAAATTCAACAATGATGCTTTTAAAATTTGTAGCAAATTTCTACCAAGGATTTAACATCTGAAGCTGGAACAATATTATCAGCAGGTAAGACATCATGATTATATTGACTCAATCTTGATTCCAACAAATTAAAAACTTGGCATTAACCATCAACCAAATTGCTTGCTTTTTATTTTTTCTCATGCATATAATTTTAAATTTCTTATTCAGAACTAGAATATTTATCTATATGAAGTATGTGTAATACTTCGTTCATTATTTTAAATAGGCATTTAAAGAAGCTGTCAGCAAAGCAATTGGCAAAGAAAGCACAGTTCCATATGCTCCATATCATGTAAATAATTATCTTGGAATACCAATAAACATAATTCTTAGCAATGGCATATTTCAGGTAACTTAATTTAAAAGTAAAATATCCATATTCATTATTTTGTTGTATTCTTTCACTTATGTTTTACATTTTCCTTTAGATTCTGAATGAATCAATTGATTACAACTGTGTAAAACTGGAATCTGGATGTCCTGCTTTAAATTTAATCTATTCAGCTCAAAAAGCTGATACATCAAGTCGCTTATCAGTTTTGAAAAAACAAGACAATAAAGAGGAAACTTATTTCAATATAATGGTAATAATTTATTTGATCCTTGATAAAATATAAATTTTATCTAGGAAATTGTAATATTATATTTTTATATTGTATTATGTGACATTTCAGGTACCTCTTATGTTGTCAAAGCTGTACCTTTTAGCATAATACTCATTATATTTTTATATGTTAGAAATAAGGATTTCTCAATGTTTACCCCCCTCCCCAGCACAATTTTTGATGAATAGCTGAGTATTATTACAGCTTTTTGCAATGTTTCAGTATTATTCTTTCTATAATCAATCTCCAATTTCATGGACCTCTCCCTTCTTGATAGGACTTCTGTATTAATTGCATTTTAAATTTATGGGATGTTTTTGATCACCTTGCAAACGATTTATTTGTTTGCTTGAAAATTTAATGTTGCCATCTAAATTGATTTAGAATTACTGTATAATTATCTCTTCATTTCTACACTGCTTTAAAATATTCTTGGGTAAAAAATAAATGAAAGGCAAAAATAAACTGAAGGCAAGAAGGGTTTGTGTATTTAAAATATACTCTTTTATCTACAATGTCAAATAATTTAAAATTTTTAAGAGCTACCTATCATGTTTAAACAAGTAATAAAAATATTGCAGTTTTCCCTAAAATTTTTCACCGTTTATTTTTCTCATTAAGGAATAAAAAGACAATTACTAAAGGCTAATAATCCAAATTTAAATTTCAAGCATGTTGGTAAAACCTCGATTTTGTATCAACTTTTGATGTAAGTTTTAATATTAAAATAAACAATTCTGAAATACATCATTTTGATTTACTCATAAATAATTATGACCTATTTATATGCTGATTTTTATTAAGCACTTCTCATTGTGACATGTTAGCCACAGCTGATTTGCTCATTTTTTATGGAGTGACCTTTGACTCTTAAAAAAATATTTGAATTTTTTTTTTATTTTAGAAGAAACTGAACCTTAATTGTATGACTTTAATATGTGAAAGCAATGACATATTCAGCAGATCACATGCATTTGCAGTTTTAAGTCGTGAACTTAAGGTAAATATGTCATAATTTAAAATGAAACATCAAGAAAACATAAATATTTTATAACAATTACACAAAAAGGCATAAATTGCACAAACTTCTCCATTCATGGTTTCTTTTCCGGTATTTTTTTTTCTTTTATATTTTATGGAGGAGTGCCTCTGATGCTGGAAAGCAGGCAGTTTTTTAAATTAAATTAAAAGTACTTTTAGTCCTTTTGAACACTTCCCAAGAAAGTTGAAAAGTGTTTATGCATTCGGTTTGTCTGGCTATCTGGCCGGATAGCTGTCTGTCCATGCGACCGTAAATATATCTGGATTGCTATGAAATTTTTATATTTTATTGATGTTTACCCAAGCATGAACCCTATTGAAAATGAAGTTTCTACCATGATTAGTTTACTATTGAAAATGAAGTTTCTACCATGATTAGTTTATTTACACGGATAGTCAAAAGTGTTCCAATACATTGCGGCCTATGGAAAAAAATCATTTCAAATGAATTTTAAAGGTATTACACCCAGTCAAATATATTCAAATTTATATGGATTTGCAAAGTGCTCTAAAATATGCATTCTCTAAAGTATGCAGTGAAAATTATAACTGTTATTCATTTACAGGGTCACTCAAAAGAATTCCATTACACAATAAAAAAAGAAGGGAATTGTTTGCGACATATTTTAACTATATTAAATGATTTCAAGTATCATAAAATTTATATATGCCTCTGAGACTCAATATTTCATGCATAATATGAAGTGCATAGCATTTACAGGGACACACAAAATATTTCAAATTGTATATTCTATCCGAAGTACTGTACATTATCAATGATAGTTCATTGATGAATGAAATGCATTTTCAATTGTGATATTTGCTTTTAAGTTTTACTAAATGTCTGCATATTATATGGTGTGTATAAATACAATAGTTGATATACAGGGTTATGCGAAAGAGCTCACAAATCTTACTTAATATGAGGGTAATTTACTTTAAGGTGGTTTTTAAATAAGTAATGCATTTTTGAACTGCTTTCAGTTTAGTAAGAAATGTTTGTAGAATATAAATAAAATGATATACATTGTCACCCAAAGAATTATCTACATGGTCACCCATGGATGATCATTTCTGGAAATGTGATTTAAGTAGTTTTAAAAGTGTTTTTGTTTGAATTAAACTTTAACAAAATATTGGCGTGTAATAAAGGCCCTAGGTAAACTACAGGGCTGAACAAAAGTATTAAATTATTTTTCCATACATAAGTATAAATTGCTGAAAGGGAAATTTCAACCCTTTAGGCATTTTCTTGCTAAACTAAATTTTCGCATTATATAGTTTATATATCAACTGGCAGATCAATTACAGGTCTGTTCAAAAGTATCGAAATACATATTTGGCTATCGACAGTAACACCTCCCCACTAAAAATAATCTTAAAATTACCTGAAGAAATCTCTATTTCAGTAATTTTACAGAAATCTGAAGAAATTTTTCAGACTTGATTTTACCTTCAAAATATCTGCAGAATTTTCTGAGATAATCTTTAAAATATCTGCAGAATGGCCCAAATGCCTACAGATTTTCTAAAGTTTTTTGGGCCAATCACCTAAATTACCTACAGATTTGTTTTAGTGGGGCTTATTTATCTAAATAACAAAGTTTTGTTCAAGATTTCAGGAAGTGTTGGAAAGTGTTTCATAATTTATGCTTAAAGCATGATTTTTCTTACTTGTTTTAAAATATTCCGAGTATGTGCTTGGAAACCTTTCTTGTGGGATATATGTAAGTGGTGGTATAGACTTCTCATTACTTGGTATTTATTTTCAAAAGATTAAGGAAGTATAGCAAATTCTTTTAGCTGAAAGTTTTTGATTAATTTATTTTCTAAAGATTTAGGAATTACAAATGCATAATTAAGCATTAGCAATTGCATATTAATCTTAGGAAGTATATTAATATTCATAGTTCAGCTTTCACCTCTTCTTATATTTAAGAGACCGTATAATCTTCTCATTACTTACATTAGTGAATAATTTGTTTCGTAAAGATTTATGAGATACAAACCAGGGTTGGGTTTTTGACGTCAAAAAGTGGTTTTTGACATGACATGTCGAAAACCTGTCTAAAAGTGTCAAAAACCGTATACACTTTTTTTTTTCTTTTATCAATTATTAGTGATATTTTAAGTTAAATAAAGCTAAAAACTGGTTAAATAATAATTTATATATTATGTAAATAATTTTTATTTAGTTATACTATGAGTTGTAATAAAATCAGCGTTAGAATTCCAAAAAAAAGGTCACTGGTCCCAAGGACCAGTAAGCATGAGGATTTACTGGTCCGCAGACTTCATCACTGGTCCGCTACATAAAATTCTATTAAATAATTTTAACACTTAGAGTGGCCTCTGCCCCCCCCCCCCCTCCCTGGAAAATAAACCAATCTTACTTTGCATTTATCCAAAATTTTCAGCATAATAAAATGTAAAATTATAATTTGCTAAAAATTAAATAAACAGTACGTAAAGAAAAACTATCAAATTATTAATTAGATATTTTATTTGCCATTACTTATTTCAACTGACTAAGGTTTAATGCAAAGTTTTTTCGATTTTTCTCCAGATTTTAGCCAGAGTGGTGGAATTTTAGCTAGTGTCAGTGATGCAGCTGGACTTGAAAAATTCTGGGTCCTTTTTCTACAGAAGCGGGTCCCGACTAATAATAAATCATATTTTTCGACGCAAAAATTGAACTTGTTCATTTCCACAAGAAAAATAAAATGCAATACAGTAGAAGATCTTTATAACGCAATTCCATATAACGCAATTCTCCATATAACGCACAAACTTTCAGATGTAAACAATGAATTTTGCCATGAAGGAGCACCTGAATTTTAAGACTGTAAAAAACTGCTACTGTCTGAAAACTAAATTTAATGCATTAGTACAATTTTACCTCCTTAATTTAGAACTTTTAAAGGAAAAAAATTATTATTACAATAAATGTTTTTGAAAATGAGCAATATAATGAATAAATTGGGTCCAGGTCTATCTGGACCATTTTTAAAACGTATATTTAACAAAATGTTGAATGATCACAATAATAGAAAAATTTATAATCTGGATAAGGAATGCAGTATAAAGGTAATTCTAATGTATTTTGATGTGTTTCAGACATATTTGTCTATATTTATGAGGTAAATTTGATGACGTGTGATATGTGATCCATATAACGCAAAATTCTATATAACGCACAACCTTGCGTTTTTAGGTTTGCGTTATATAGATCTTCTACTGTAATTGTTTTAATAGTAATAAATAATTAAAACCAATATTAATTTAAGAGAAATTTTCTGTACTTTTTAAAGAATAAATGTTCAAGATACAAATTTAATTATAAAATAATGCTTATTTGAGTGTAGAAGATAACAAGTATCACTATTGTCTGCACCATTTTAAAATGGGACAAGACAGGTTTACTGAAAAAGACATTTTCGCTGAAAAAAGGGATATTTTTGTTGAGTAAATGGTACATACTCAAATGATGCTTAATGAAATGGTGTTTTCAGGAGTCACATTCACTCAGAAATCTTTGGAGCCCCCCCCCCTCCAAAAAAAAGGGGGGGAAGCAGGAAAATCAGTTTTTGGTGCAGCAACAACAATTTTGAAGCAGGAAAATTAGTTTTTAAAACAGAAAAATTCTCTCCCGGCTTCACTTATTTATTTATATATATTTTTTTTTTCGTGCTTTTTTGTCGAATTTTCCGTTTTTCGCGTTATTTTGACGAAATCTTTTGTTTTTTCGGGATTTATTGACGAAATATACGGTTTTTGCGATATTTTTTGACAAAATTTGCCGTTTTATCGCGATTTTTGGACGAAATTTGCCGTTTTTTCACGATCTTTTGAAGAAATCTGTCGTTTTTTCGGGTTTCAGGATGAAATTATCCATTTTTTCGCGAATTTTTTGACGATATTTGCCGGAAATCAGCCGTTATTTAGCGATTTTTTTAAACAAAATTTGTCGCTTTTTGCGATTTTTTGACGTTTTATCGCGATTTTTGGACAAAATTTTTCGTTTTTTTACGATTTTTTGAAGAAATCTGTCTTTTTTTCGCAATTTTTTGAAAAAAATCTGCCGTTTTTTATGATTTTTTTTTGACAAAATTCGCCATTTTCTCGTTATTTTGGGCGAAATTTGCCGTTTTTTCGCGATCTTTTGAAGAAATCTGCCTTTTTTTCGGGTTTTGGAATGAAATTAGCCATTTTTTCGAGAATTGTTTGACAAAATTTGCCGGAAATTAGTCGTTATTTCGCGATTTTTTAACGAAATTTGCCGTTTTTTCGCGATCCTTTAATGAAATTACGCGTCTTGTGGGACGCGTAAGAGCTATTTTTTTGCGTCCTTATCGCCGATTTTTTGCGTAATTTACGCGTTATAGAGCGTCCGCGTCATCGCTGATTAATAAAAAAAAAAATCTTATGTGCGATCGTTGCGGTTCTCTCAGGGCCTGAAAAAAGCCACTGGTCCTGCGGACCACTAAATTTTTCAAATTAGTGGTCCGATTGAATTGTCGGTGGTCTCGGACCAGCGGACCACCAAGGATTTCGAATGCTGAAAATTATATGTCAATTGTCATGTATAGGAAAATAGCTAAAAACATTGAAGCTACTGTACATTTTTCAAAGTATTATTTATATTTGTATCTTTATTACTATTAAATGTTCAGTTTGATGTAAAAAATTTTAAGTCTAATTTATGCTTTAATAAAAAAAAAAAAAAAAAAAAAGCTTGTGTAAATTTAAAATGATTTCTATTCAATGACTGATTATAAGTTCCTTCTATTTTTATTGATTTTAAATATTTGTTTTTATACATAGATATAAACTACACTTGCAACACAAATGTTCTAAGAGTAATTAAATTAATTATAATATGAAATCAATATAATTAAATGTTCTTTAAATCAATATGTTAAAAGAAGGTGTTTTATTTTCAGTTACGTTACCCATATATATCTTCATTTTACTATGTCAGTTTCAGTTTAATTCTTTAGAACAATTTGTTTATGTTAAATTTTTCTTTTATGCATTATAAATTGCCCACCAACCATTCCCTTTTTTTTTTTTTCTTTTTGAGTATATTATTTCAGAAGCTGTAAATCTAGCCTTTAATGCTTAATTATTTGTTTGTGGAATGTACATTTCCAAGCAAAGAACAGGTGTAACATTTTTTTCTTAATTTGGATTCTATTAACTATAACTGTATTTGGCACCTGTCTAGTATTGCACCTGCTTATGTAGAATAATGTAGTTAGGTCAGTATTGTGCAATTACTTTTTAGTTTAAAAAGCAAATCTGTGCTTTATAGAAATTATTTAATCATACTTTCTTAAAAATTGCTGAAGCTACTTCTAAGAGGGAAATTATTTCAATTGCAGTTACATAGCTTTATCCAGAGATCTTGTTTAGTTAATGTGTATTAAATCTGTTTCTGTAATACAGTTTTTTTCCTTAAGTCATGGATAAAGGTGGTAGGCCTAAAAATGCTGTGTGGAATGATTTTTTCTGTATGAAAGAAGGAAATAAAACTTATGGAAAATGCAAAAGATGTGGACACAATATGGCCAATAAAGTTGACAGAATGAAAGGTCATTCAGCAAAATGCAAAAATGCAGAGCATGTACAAGAGAAAAGAGAAGATTATGTAAATAAAAAACAAGAACATCTGCACATGGAAATTGATATTGGAAGTCCTGAGAACAATAGTCATGTGAATGAAACTGTAAACAATAACCATGAAGAAAATGATTGTACTTCAAATATTACAAGTGCTAAGAAACTTTGTTTTGAACAAAATAAGATAGATAACTATATAGTAAAAACTACACCTATCATAAAAAAGCAGTTGGATCTACAAGTTGCTAGATTCTTTTTTTAGCTGTAATATCCCCTTTAGCGTTGTTGAACAAGAGGAATTTGTCAAACTAGTACAGCTTCTTCACCCTGGATATAAACCACCTTCTCGGAAAACATTATCTGGTAGCCTTCTAGATGAAGTTACTGAAACTTTAGAAAGTGAAATGAAATCAGAACTTCAAGGAAAAGATTGTACACTAGTCGAAGATGGATGAAGTAATATCCATAATGATGCCGTAATAGCTTCTTGCCTGCATGTTGAGGGAAAGGTTTTCTTCCTTGAAGCTACTGATTGTGCAGGTCAATCTAAAACAGCTCAGTTTTGCAAAGAAAAAGTAAAAAACTCGATAGCTCTAGCAAAAAATAAATTTTCCTGCAATGTCTCATGTGTGGTTACTGACAACGAAAGAAAAATGCAAAAAATGTGGGAGTTGTTAAAAGAAGAAAACGATGATCTTCTTGTGTATGGATGCTGTGCTCACTGGATGAATCTTCTTGGGAAGGAAATTACTCCACAAGACATCATGAAGCATATTGTGGAAGTGCAAAAATACTTTCGCAACCACCACCTTCCATCTGCCTTGTTAAGTCAATTGCAAGACTGTGAAGCCGCAGCTTCCAAATGAAACTCGCTGGAATAGCCAACTCACTTGTATTGACACTTTTATCAAAAATAGGTCAGCTTATGTAAAAATTTGTGAAGATCATGCAATTGAATCCAGAATAGTACAGCTTGTGAATAATTATAGCTTATACCAACAAGCAAAAGAATTGCAAATGCAGTTAAAACCTTTGGCAAATATCTTGACAGGGTCCAAAGAGATAATGCAACATTGGCTGATGCTTGTCAAGCTTGGCTTTCTTTAGCTGTAGACATAAATCTGGCTCCATACTATGATGCAATTATGGAGCGTATGGAATCCTGTCTACAACCGTTTCATTATCTGGCGTGCATGACGCATCCAGCATACAAAGGTGCATTATTAAACGATGAACAGAGGGAAGCAGCTCGGACATGGCTGCTTGAAAGAAACCCAGATTTTCTTAGATTTATCATTGCTTTTGAAGCTGAATCTCCATCATACCCTAAAAGTTTCTTCTCAGCTCAAAATGTTCCAGCAGCAGTATGGTGAAAAGGCTTGAAGAAAAACAATATACCAAGTGATTTCATACAGTTCATGGTGCATTTGCATTCCAGTCCATGCAGCTCAGCCTCAATTGAGCAAATATTTTCAAATTTTGGATTTATCCACTCCAAATTACTAAACAAACTTGGAGTACAGAAGGCATCAAAACTAGTGGTTTTGCTACCGCATGCTTTGTGGAAAAAAAGATTTAGAATGGGATTAACACTAAAATAAGATAAAAATAACAATGTGTATTATTTATATTGTAATTTTATATGTTAAATTATAAGTATTTTCACCATGTACTTTCATTTTTAAAAATTAAAGTATTTAGTAGTTTCGCTAGTTTATATTTTTAATGTAACAACTAATAATACTTCTGATTATTCTTTATTCTATATTTATAGCTTACAGTTAATTTCTATTTTCTAAGCAACTTGTATTAAAACTGTCAAAAAATTTATTCAAGTGTCTAAAACTAAAAATTATGAAAAATTATAAATTTAATGTTGTTCTAAAAATAATATTATACAGTTTTTGGACTCAATTTTAGGTTTTTGACACTTACTGTCAAAAACTATGTCAAAAAGGGGTTTTTGACATGACGGTTAAAACCATAGTTAAATCCGGATAAAACTGTCACACTGTCAAAAACTTGCCAACCCTGATACAAACCCATATTTATATTAATAATAGTATAGACATTTTAATGTCAGGAATTGCATTAATATTCATACTACATGTTTCAATCATTTTTCAAATTTTATATTGGTGGTCGCATTGGTGTTCAAAGTTGCAATTCTTGTTTATTTTATATTCAATTCATTGTTGTGTTTCTACACTTGCAATCATTTTACTTCTTAAGAACAAAACTGTGGTGCCTGGACAGGGATTGTCAAATTTAGCTGATATGAGGCGGAGCCCTCTGGTTTTCTTAAAGATGGTGGGAGGGAGCACAAAGTTGAACACTCTCATTCAACAATAATAAATGCAACAATTGGGGGGTTAGGTTTATTTTTGTCGTCCGATTATCTGCGCTAGGGATATAGGACCAGGGGGGGTGGGGATCTTTCTAAGGGGACCTAACCCGTATTTACGCAAGGTTCGAAGAAAACCACGAAAACTCCGAACGGTTAGGCCGACAGCCGCGATTGGGTTCGAACCCAGCACCTGCTGTCTACCAGTTTGAGGTCAGAACCTCTCAGCCACTGGTGGGACAACAATTAGGGGGGAGGGGGTATAGTACACTCCCTGTTATCCATACTAGAGCTATTACAAACTGCACATATTCGTTTTTGAGAAACAGGTATTCACTCTAATACGAAATACCGAATCATTATGTTTGAATTTTACTCGGTAGTTGTTAGGCATCAATGAACTGCAAAACTTGATGAAACAATCATCATACGTTCCCAGTATTTCGTGATTCAACAACGGTGCCGGTAGTCTCACTGGGAAAGATGAGAGTTTGTATTTGGACTTTAAACTGGGAATCAGTTTTTCTCGTATTAATATTGTATATGGTTTTTTTCATTTAGTCGTTTCATTACTTTAGCATTCGTTCATTCGCCGAAAATGTGCAGATGGAATCAAAGGGAAGTTTTTGAAGTAACGTGGTCAAAAGCAGGAGAAATGCTTTTTGATGAATGATGCTATCAAATTGCGTATTCTTTTAGGGATTGTACTTTTCATCTTACAGATATGAAGGGCTACTTGCATTTTGAAAACATGGACAGAATAATTGATTTTTCTTCCGTCCTTTTTTCTTTCTTTTCTTTCCTTAAAAAAAAAAAAAAAAAAAAACTAAGAGATTATTTATATTTCCATGTATGTATTTTAAAAAAGGAACCATCGATTAAAGTAATAAGGAGATAACATGTGTTTATCATTTAAAATTTTAATTAAACTAATTTTGTATTAATTATGAATTTAATCAAATAAATTTTATCATAATTTAATCTAAAAAGAACGGAACCTTATAGTAGAATAAAATATTTGTTATAGCTGTATTTAAGGAAGGATAAAGTATTACTGGGAAGTTTTAAATTTCATGGGTCGTCATATGAAAGCATTTCATTATATTTTGAACTTCTCTTTTTAGGTGCATGGTTCATGAGGCTCTTTTGTGTGAATCCAGGGGGGGGGGACATCAAACATAGGGATTACTTGGATCTTTTTCATACTGAGTGGATTGAGCTATTACAATCAACAGGTCTGTGAGCATGATGACGCGATGACAAAGGCCAGTTTGCACCCGATGAAGGTGATGCTCTGTGTTTGGTGGGATTGCAAAGGCATAATTTATTTTGAGTTTTTCCCTGCAGGCCAAACGATTAATTCATTCAAGTACTGTCGCCAATTAACCAGTCTGAATCGAGAAATCAAACAGAAATGTTCGATTATGCCAAATAGCAAGAATGTAGTCTTTCATCATGACAACACCAGACCACATGTTTCGAAACAGAACAGCCTGAAATGGGATATCCCAACTCCTCCACCGTATACCTCTGATATTGCTCCACCTGATTAGCATTTGTTCTGATCATTGCAAAATCATTTAAATGGAAAAAAATTTGACTCTTTGGATGCTTAAAGAACGTTGTGTCTTCGTTCTTTGAATCTAAACCTCTCAAATTTTACGATCCGGGCATCTGTATGCTACCAGAACGTTGGAAACAGATTATAGAAAGCGATGGAGCGTATATCATTGATTGAATAAAAAACTTTGTTTGCCTAATCACTGTGTGGCTTTTACTCTCAAACTCTGCATGAACTTTTGTGCTCACCCAATAATCTCATGTACGGTACATAGCTTAGTTTTAAATGGTATAGCGATATGTAGATTTGCTGCAGTCTTGTGACATTACATTTCATATGAAATATTTTAAATGCCCAGGTTTATAATTTATAAAATTTTAAATCACTGCAGATATATAGATTTTACTTTTATTTTAAAAAATAATTAAAACTAACAAAGCATTTCTCTGAAAATTAGAGAAAACAACGAATATTATTTACTAGTATTCAGCGGTGTGCGAAGTGAAAATTGCGCCCGGGATGAAGTTTCAGTTTGGCGCCCCCCTCCCCCCTTACACATATAATTTTTCAATCAATTACATTTATTTTGGAATTTTAAAAGGTTTAATTTAAACAACTAAATAATATAAAAGAATACTGCACTTACATTTTGGCAAAGGGGAAGGGTATCTTAAAAACACATATGTAGAAAAAATGCATCTAACACTACAGTAAAACAGTTTGCAATCCCTTTTGAATTCCAAGAAAGAAAGAATGTCCTACTTTGAGAATGTATGTCTTTTTCACACACACACACAAAAAAATTCTCAATAAGTTTTTATACATTTTTTTACACTAAATGAAGAAACAAATGAGGATGGTAGTATAAATTTGGCGCCCTCTCTATATCCACGCCCGGGGCGACCGCCTGCCATTTCGCATGCCCCTGCTAGTATTTACGATTACTTTTGTTTTCAAAAAAGTAACAAAAGCATTATATAAAAGTATTATATGCTAGAGCGGATCCTGCCCTCAATTTAGAAGGGGGGGGGGGGGGTCACATCACTTCATGATCAATTATTATATTGAAAGTTATTCTTAAAATGAAAGTGACGATTTTTCTGATACTTTATCTAATTCATTTTTATTTGTAAATAGAAGAAATTTTCATTAGTATTCCTAAAAATATGTAATTTACAGATTTCATTCCGACATCAAGCAATTGAAATGTTTCTCATTTTTTTTATAAATATAAAAAATGATTCATAAATGTTGTTAAGATAGCATTTTTTATAGATTTTGTTAGCATTTTATCATTAAAACTTACAGTATAGATGGCAGCACGTAACAAGCAGCGGTAACCAATTCTTCCAAAGACTGCTATTTTGTAGTATGTACGATGCTCGTTAATACTTGGTTTCTGAACAGCAACGAAAATAACGAGTAACTAATATTTTCTATCGGGTAGAGAGATTGAAAATAATCGCATCATACGGGTATTCATTTTGTCGTTATTTTTACAGCACTAATCCGTACAAGTTGGGACCAAGGGATTTGTTGATTATCAAATTTTGCAGATTATAAATCATTTCTTTGTTTACATTCAAATATTTTGAATTTATCATCAAATATAGTAATCATGCTGTAAATAAGTAACATAGAAATGAAAGAAAATGCTTTAAAAAATATAAATAAAATGAAAATAAGAAAGCCAACTATATATGGAATATAAAAGGTACATTTAAAAAATATAATACAAAATTATTATAAAATATTTCTACTTATTTTTTAATCTATCGAACATTGCAGAATGATAGTTGTTTGCTTCATAGTTTTTACTTTTTGCTCTGTAATTTATATTGTTCATAAATACAAAAGAGCATCTTATGACACAAGTTTTAATTTATTTTTGCTTGGATATGTATAAAATTAGCATGTGTTGTTGTGCAGAAACTATCTATAAACACTCAATCCCCCCCCCACCCCCAAACTTTTTTTTTTCAAACACAATAGATCTTTTACAAAATAGTGCCAATGTAGACATTCTGAACCAAATTTCTTAGCAAAAGAAAAATAACCACTCAAACAGGGATGAAAAATGTCACATGCTCAAAATCATATATAACTCTATAGGTAGTTTAATGATTAAAAAATGGAAAATTCAGATTCCAAATCATTTTCATGGTCAGGTTTTGCAATTTTATATCATTCTCTTAAAAAATAAATTAGTAAATTTGTAATAATATTTTGTGCTCGTTGAGCAGAACAGCTGAGAACAACCTTAAAGGCTTCTAAGAGTCAGGGTTTCTTGATCAGTAGCAAATGTTTATTTTTCTAAAAAACTAAGATATTTATTCTCCAGACACCTCTAACACCTCTTCAAAATTAAGTTTATCTTTTAAATAGCCAACAAACACTTTCATAATATAGCAGTGTAATAGTTATTTACTAGATACATTAAACATTTTCTTCTAATGAATGCAGAATCCATTAAAATTTTCTTAATAAATTTATCATTTCAGTCTTTTTCAGTTTAAGTTCACAATATCTTAATTAAAAAATATTTAAACTGTTTGCATCTGAAATATTGTGCAGATCGTAGACATTTGCAGATTATAGAGTATCTGATTAAAGGGGATTGGCTGTATTTTGGCTTAATAACAGAAACAACAACAAATAAATAAATATCCTCATTTAAATATTTATTTTTTACCTTGTTAATATACTTTAGTGGAATCTGCATTTTAACTTTTATCTCTTATTTATCTAATTTATAAAATTCTTCCTATTAATTTTTTTATTCAATTATAATTTGTTTGCTTTTCATACCAAATTTTTTATTATTTATTCTAATCCATTTAGATTGCTACTGATGACATGAATGTTGAAAGAAAAATATCTGTGGCTTGCACAGATAAACGCTTTTTCCAGTTACCAAAAGTTACTTATCCTGGAAATAGATGGGGCTTTGTTATTTCTGTTAATTATTTAGATGGCTCTAAATTTATCACATTTCATTCAATACTTCAGGTAATTAAAATATTTTATTCCAAACTTAAATTTGTGATAACTCTTTTTAGTTTATGTGAATATTAAAGTTATATATTATTGAATTTATGTTGAACTGGATAGTTTCATAATTTATTATATTGTCATGTTTTTGTAATATTACTAATGAAATGCTATTTATGATAGTTTTTTGCCAAATCATTTTTTTCTCTAAAGAAAAATTAAGCTGCCGTAAACACATTTTTTTAGTAATTTAACTGCCTCTGAATTTCTGACTTTGATACTCTTTAATGATTATTAAAAAACTATCATGTACCAGAAAAAGGAAAGAAAATAATAAAACACCATATTTTCTGACTATCAAACTGTCACAGTAAGAAGCTAAAAATACCATTCAACTGGGAATTATATCTCCCATAAATATGTATTTTTAAAAAAAGCTTAGGGAGCCATCTTCATATTCTAAATGTAACAAACTTTAAGCAAGATTCAAATTTCATTTCTTATACTGATTTCAAGTCATTTGATAAAGTAGTTGAGGAATTGAATAAAATATTGAAATTCTGGCCTGTTACAGTTAAATTAATTTTCAATATTTCCATTATTTATTTGTGTTGTAAATATGTTAGTTGTTTTGTAGAATAATTTAATTTTATAGATGGAGAATAAATAACTTAATTATAAGCTAAAATAATAAAGCTCCCTTTTTTTTAATGGTTTTAAATTTTAGAGTTTCAGAGATTCAGCTTCATAAATTCTTATTTTCTAAATGATTTCAGTTTAAAAGAATACATTATTATAGGTAGCAGTAAATTATTATTGTGAATTAGCCAGAAGGAACTCAAGATTGTCCATGTTAGTAGTAAGTTATAAACATATAAAGTAAGTTCTTAACTCTTTGGTAATTCAACAACTCTGATTTAAAAAGTATTTGCTCAGATGATAGAATGTTTCATTTTAAATCTATGAAAAAAATAAGAAAAATTTAGAACCTAAAAATGAAAAATTAATTTATAGATACTCTTTTGACATCTACAATAAATCGAAAATTACATACTTTTCATAAATATTGTAAATTGTCTAATACATGCAAAATATAGGAAGTTTACTTTAGCAATAATTTAGCAAAAATAATGCTTAACTGATAAATAAAACTTTGGCATGAAAAATTAGTATTGTCATCTGTTGAGAAATCATTTAACAATTTGTATTATTAACTGTCGTGTTCGAGATAGCATCAATTAATAAAATTCTCTTAAAGCTTACTGTATAAATGACATTAACAGTGATACAAAGGGTTAAAATAACATGTTCATGAATCTATGTGTCTGTGACACAATTTTTTGGGGACGCTCTATTTCACAAACTATGGATTCAATGGAATTTAATAAAACTTTAGATTCATTTAGATCTTGACATAAATTGTTTCTGATAAAATTTGGATTCATATCAGCAGCACGGGGCAGTAATGTGCTACATTTTTCATGATTTATCTTATATCTATACCTGAAGAACTAATGTGCAGAACTTCATCAAACTTCATTTTATGTTAGATCTTGATAAATAGATGCTGATAAGGTTTTAATATATACCGTTCAACAAGTTTTGCTGCTGTGCTGTATTTTTCATGACTTCTGTGATGACTGTATCACAAAACACAATATTAGGAAATTCTTGAAGTTTTCTGTTTTGTAGACCATTACATAAATAGATGCTTCATTCAATTTCGACTTTGATCAATCAACAAGGGGCACTTGCATCTTATGCTTGAGAAAAAAATCCTAAATTTGTCCACAATCAATCAATGCAATCTAGAGAGTGTGCTTTTTTATTATTCACTAATTATTGCAGTTCTATGCTAAATTCAAATAAAGGCATACTTCGTATTCTTTACTGTTGCTGTGTTAATATGCAATTTAAATTACTATATTAGAATGATATAAGGTTTTGTAATGACCACAACATACTTGTTTAAAATTTTTTTCAATTATGATTAAATAATCAACACCTAAAAAAAAAACAAGGTCACCGAATTTTTTTTCTTATATATATGTATATATATACACTTCTGGACAAAATTATAAACTCACAAAATTTTTTATTTGTTTACATCATAATATAAATAAGCTTTAAATTAATAAAATAATGATGAATATTTATAATAAGACGTCTAAATTTAATGTAGCTCATAAATAAAATGGAGTAAGTAATTTAAATAAAAAATATATAACTTAAAAAAAAATAACATTATTTGAAACCTGGACAAAATTATAAACTCAAAGTTATAAATTTCTATACTCTGGCATATTTGATATAAATAAATGCATTTTGTGATAAGAAGCTAATAAATGGAGTGATTAGGCATCAATACATTTCAATACATCAATGCATATTTTAAGTTTTCTCGTAAAATAACATTAAATGAAACCTGGACATAATTATAAACTCAAAGCTATGAATTTCTACACTCTGGTATTTTTGATATAAAGAAACGCATTTTGTCATAATAAATTAATAAATGGAGTTATTAGGGATGAATATATTTCAATACATCGATGCATTTTTATAATTTTTTTTTCAAAAAATATGAGTAAAATAGAAATATAGTACATGTGTAAATTGAAAACATAAAATTATAGAGTTTAAGAAGTGAACGTACTTTTGAACCCTGGTGCAAAGTAATAATGCATACATGCAAAAATGTGTTGAACCGCCATTTTTCTGAATGACTTCGCATATGCGACTCGGCATAGATTGAAAAAAAAAATTCTGCTGCTCCATAGACAACTGCTTCCAGGCTGAAAGTATAGCCGTATTTAAATCATTTGTGTTTTGATATTGGCGTCCATCGCGATAGACTATTCGAACGATTGCACTCCAGCAATTTTTAATGGCGTTTAGATCAAGGCTGCAGGCTGGTCAATTCAAGATATTTACATACTAGCGCTGCAGCCACTCTTTTTGCAGAGTGTACTGCTGCATTATCTTGCAGAAATACCCAGTTTTCTCTAGCGATCAACGGTCTACATGAAAAGAGATTATCATCCAGCATTAACTGGTAGTCTTCTGATTTTTGTTTTCAATTAAGAAAATCTAGAGCAATTTTACCATTCTGA
Source organism: Maratus speculifer (assembly GCA_964019185.1). Taxonomy (NCBI): domain Eukaryota; kingdom Metazoa; phylum Arthropoda; class Arachnida; order Araneae; family Salticidae; genus Maratus; species Maratus speculifer. The sequence goes on along the minus strand of OZ025295.1, from coordinate 273,549,214 downwards.
GAAAAACCAGTCCACACCATCACTGATTGTTCACCAAAGTTTCGACTAAAGATATGCCGTTCTTCAGGCTTGATAACGTTCCAATAGTATCTTATGCCACCTGGGCCTCTAAATTTATTTTATTTTCGTCTGACCAAATGATTGTGCTCCATTATGTTGTCCATGACACGTGTTGTTGTGCAAAATGAAATCTGGGTTTCATGTGATGGGGCTCAAGTTTTGGCTCAGCTTTTATTTTCTTCCATTTCATATTCGGCACTCATTGAAGATTTCGTCTAACAATTCGAGAGCTTACATTTAACTTTAAAGTATTTACAATTCGGCTAGAAGAAGCTCCAGTATTGAATGCTGTTCATAACATAGATCTTTCTTTCTGTCTGTATCTTTGGACTTCGACCACTCCATTTTATATACAAAAACCATATTAATAAACCATATTTAACAAAATTGTTTAACAAAAATTATAAAAATACATTGATGCATTGAAATATATTCATCCCTAATAGCTCCATTTATTAGTTTATTATCATAAAATGCATTTATTTATGTCAAAAATACTAGATTGTAGAAATTCACAATTTTGAGTTTATAATTTTGTCCAGGTTTCACATAATGTTATTTTATGAAAAAAATTAAAACATATATTGATGTATTGAAATGTATTGATTCATAATGACTCCATTTATTAGTTTTTTATCACAAAATGCATTTATTTATATCAAATGTGCCAGAATATAGAAAATCATAACATTGAGTTTATAATTTTGTCCAGGTTTCACATAATGTTATTTTTTTAAAGTTATGCATTTTCTTATTTAAATTACTTACTCCATTTTATTTATAAGTTACATTAATTTTAGATGCATTAATGTAAATTTTCATAATTATATTAACATAAAGCTAATCTTATTTATATTATGATGCAAACAAATAAAAAGTTTTCTGAGTTTATACTTTTGTCCAGGACTGTATATATATATGTGTATGTGTGTGTGTGTGTGTGTATTACAGGATTTATATATATATATATATATATATAATTACTGAATAATTTATTATTATTATTATTTGGAAAATGTTTGTTATTTTTGATTGAGAATATACCTTGTGCTGTTCACATTTTATTTTATTTTTTTACCATTTTTAATATCTGTTATCCTTTAGCTTTTCTTCTCTTATTGCAACTCCCTAAGTGAAATCAGGTTCCATGATCCTGACCCACATCCTGAATAGCCAGGTTGAGGAGGTGTGTGTGTGTGTGTGTGGGGGGGGGGGGGGGGGTTGAAAACTGAAACCAGATAAATTTAAAAAGAAAATTGATTAAATCAAAGACACCAAAAAGCTGGAGGTGGCTCTGAAGCTGCCAAATGACTGCAGTTTCATTGAGCTTAATATTATTAAACAATTAACTGATCATTTGCATTGGATAAACTCAAATCTGAATCCAGTAAACTTAAATCAGGTTAACTTTCATCATCTGAATCTATTCTAATCGTTAGAATTTCATTTTCCAAATGGTTGTTGTAATTTTTTAACCTCTTCAGTCCTGGAGTACCCATTTGGGTACATTAATGCAAAAGGCAAAATTACCGCCAAAAATTTATAATAAATGCATAAATTTCTGCTATCGCTATTCAGGTCCATCACAGTGTCCTATATTACCAACAGATGTGCTACACGTTTAAAGAAGGAGGAACCATGTGACTTTGAAAATGAGATATTTCCAAAATGGATGACATAAGCAATTTACCAACGACTTCATGTCAAAGAAAGTGAATAATACAAATTTGTGAGTGAATTGAAAAAGAATTATTGCATTTTTTATAAATTATACTGTTTCAAGAATGATTTGGAGTTGTTTATAAATGTTGTTTATGTGTGCATGGATGTTGAAAACATCTGTAAATATGTTGTACCCATTTGGGTACAATGGGTCTTTACTATACATTTCTAGCTAAAGAAACACATTTTTTGTGTAACTATTGTGTACACTTGACATTAACAAATTTTTTTAGGAATGAATAAATTATTTGATTTAATCTTAGACAAAACAATTTAAAAGGGACAAAACAAATTAAAAGAGCTTTTTTCATTTTTTAAAATAATATGAAGTAATATACTGAATTTACTGCTAAAATATGTCATACATTTCAGAAACTTTAAATTTTCTATCACATTTGGAATGTTGTACAGTATTTAGTATTCTACAAGCCCGCATGTATTAGTCAAAAAAGTCTTTATTCATACCATGAGTGACAAATGCATTGCCAAGAAATAGGTTCTTCCTTTTGCGATCAAATTTATACTTTGCTGATTCTGTAATACATTCTTCTGATACCGAAGATCGCGTATGGAGAGTATGTACTTACTAAATGTAGTCAGAAATGCCTGTCTTAAAACAAAATTTAACTCTGGGACAAAATTTAACTCAATCGATGTGCAAAAGATCCCATTTGGTGGCAAATGTGGCTGCTGTCAATATCTTCCTTCGAAGCCCAACCCCTGAAATATAAAATTTTTATTCTTGCCCCATGTGATGGTGTAGTACTGTATTTTCTCTTGTACACAGGGAAAAAATGCCAAATACTAGTCATACAAGAATACTAGTCATTCTTGTAAAAGATATAAAAGACTTACAGCTTGGTGGAGCAGTTGTCAGTAATGTAATAATAATAATAATAATAATAATAACTGAAAATGTACCTACAAAAGAAAGTAGAGTTATATTCACTGATAGGTATTTCACTGTAGTGAAAACAGCTGAATAGCTTCTTTCAAAGCGAATTCTGTGTATTGGGACAGTCATGACTAATAGAATAGGTGATGCATGCTGTGGAAGGCAGTGCAATGAAACGTGGTGAGTGGACTGAATTTGCTAGATCGGATGATAAAATTGTGGTGTTGAAATGGAAGGACAAGAAATGTGTGCATATGATGTCCACTGCATGTAGAAGTAAGTCCAGTGATACATGTGAGCACTGGTGTACAGATAAAAAGGAAAAGGTTCCTGTAACCAGACCAGCTATAATAAGAATGTATAAAGCATATATGGGTGTAATCATTCTAGACAATAGGTTCGTTGAAGCGAACAAGTAAATAGCCAGTTCGGATCTCTTCTCCCTTTCTGGACTTAGTTACGGTAAATAGTTGGTTTTTGTATGTAAGTGATTATAGATCCTGCAATATTCCGAAAAGAAATCAAATGAGTTTACTGGAATTTTGTCCTTATATTGCTGAAGTCCTTATAAAATGTGAAAATCAAAAGTCTACTGTTGGAAGACCATGAAAATCAGAGCAATCATGCAATGAATCTACATCTTCTAAAAAAAGGAGAATAACCATGTCTATTCTCAAAAATGAGGGTTTGGACATTGGCCAGAATCTGTTGCTTGGGTACATCAATCTCGATGGCGCATGGAAGGATGAAAAGGAAAATCATGAGTAAAATGTGCGAAATGTAATCTATTGCCTTTTCTTCAGAATAACTATTTCTAAAAATTCTATAATAAATGATATATTATTAGAAGATTATTATTAGAAGGTATGTAGAATATTACAAGATATGTATAGTATATATAGTATAGTAGCAAGATATTTATTACAATTATTACAAGATATGTATAATATTTTGCACAATACAAAACTTTAGGTAAAAAATCCTTTAAGTTGTTTAAATTGATATAATTTTTTAACAATAAATAGGTATATTTATTGTAAAACAAAATTGGTCTAATTTATTTAAAGAATGACATTTTTACTCTATTGTGACCTGATGTACCCATATGGGGACATAAATTTTAACTATATAAAAATTTAAAAATTAAAAAACTAATTTTATTTTCTCTTTTCTAAGCCTAAAAGCGTCATAATTTGCTAAAAAAATAATTTTTCTATGCAGCAGATTTTTCTTGGGACTGAAGAGATTAAAGCTCAGGTAATGGAACAAGGAAGTAACAAAACTTAAAATCTTTGTGCAATTTTTTTCTATATTTTTTCAGATTTTATAAAACAGTATTAAAAATTAGAATGAGCCATTTTATTTGAAATTTGAGTAATTCTTAGGCACACATAAATATCAAAATTAAAGGCTTTTGAATATGAAAAAATATACAGTTTACAGATATACATAAACAGTTTGATCATTTCATTTTCTATAAGCAGCTATTTATCATTTTAAAAGATAAATTTTTCTCAAAGCCAACAAAAATTGAATTACTATCTGTAAAAACTTTCAAATACATTCCATACAGGAAAAAATAATATTTTTACATTCCTTTATTTAACTCAAACTGTTTTTTGTATGTAAAAATGGAATTTTGTAATTGGTTTTCACCCCTCTTCCTGATGGGTTATAATTACAAGAATTATATTCTTAATTATAAATTAATACATTCTTTTTAAGGCATTTTCTAATTATCTTGCACAGATGATCAGTCGCCCAATATTCTCCTACAAATTTTTATGAGTTGAAAGACTGTGGACTGAATGATGTGACATAAACACTTGTCAAAGTAGAGCAAAGTTCTGTGAAACTGCCACAATGAAGCATTTTAAAGATTTAAACATGGAGAATACATTATAAATAAAAACTGAAGAATGCCATATTTAAAAATAAAAATATGTATTTATCAGTTCATTGTAAAATATTAACTAATTTAAGTTTTTTTTTTTTTTTTTTTTCTTCTTCCAGGTGTACAATAATTTTTCTTTTCCTATTGACATTTATTTCATGAAAGATTCATTAAAAGAAGTTGAATGGTGTGCATGTGCTGAACCTCATAAAACTGAGTATATTCCTCTCCATGCTGTTTATACAACCACTAGTGAATTGTTTTTTAAACCTAAGAATTTGGAGCCATCGTAAGTTTTTTGTATTGTTGGTATATTTTGATAAATTACTGAATATGTGTTTTAAAGACATAGCATGTTGATTTTATGTGAGTTTTTTACTTTGATAATTCCTAATCTTCCTTCTACTCAAATATGTTACTTTTGTTCATTAAAATCGTTATTGATAAAAATATTTTTCATGGATGATTATTATTATATGTAAAATTTAAATTGCTAGTATACCTTTAGAATGATGTAATGTTTAAAAAGTTTAGAAATAGATTTAATAAATTATACTTTAAAATATATTAAACTATAGTGGCAAGTTTCCTATAATTCTTATAAAGTGCTTAGACTTTGTTTTTACCATGTTTTATTCTTGTTTACCATGTTTTATACTTGTTTACCATGTTTTTACCATGAAATTATGAAGAAAAAGCTGTATGTGACAGTTACATTTGAGTTTCATTTCAGTGCTGCATTTTGTTTTTGCACATCTGCAATGTTATTTTCTGTTCAGCACATCTTTTTTCTTTGTCAAATTACCACTCAGAGACAGCAATTTCTACCTTACCTTCTCTTTGTATTTTTTGAAATGTGCATGTTGCAGCAACCCACCTCTATGTAGCTCATTCTTGTATTTCTATTTTTTGTGTTTTGCTTCATTGTTGCTCATTTGCAAGTGTATGTAATAAAGGGGAGTATTTGCTAAGCCAACGAAGTTGTAGTTTTGTTTATGTCTCCTGTAATTTGTTAATTTCTCCTGAAATTTTCCTCCTCCATTGAAGAACTCAGAGCTTTCAGACTTATTTTGGATTGTACAAAGCAAAAAGGAAAATCTGCTTCCAAATTACATTTACCTTTAATGTATTCAGTTTCAAATTCAAAATCTGTTGATGCACAAAGACACCATGCAATTTGCAACATAGGACCTTTTAGTTCATGTGCTAAATTGACATGATCTGCAAAAACTTTTTTTTAAGGTAGCACTTAAAGTAATTAACTAATGCCAATAATTCTCTTTCAGTAATTGAATATCTCTTTTAATTTTCTAAAGGCTACAGATCAAAGAAAATTTTTGCCATCTAGCTGCACTCAAGCACTACCTAACACTGCTCTGGATGTATTGGCATACAATATAAATTGTGCTACATTTCTTGACTAAATGTCATTATAAATCACCAGAGACAAATGGAAGTCTAGAGAATTGTGTAAAATTATGTAGAAGACTATAAAGATCCAGAAAATTCCAATATTTATTTATTCATGACAAAAATGTAGGTGGTTAAAAAGCAAGCATAACTTTCCTTGAACTAAACAAACTTAAAATAAAATAGAACAAAAACTTAAGCATTAGAACATTGCTGTCAACCAAACTTGTTGCAAAAATGTTACTATGGCATTATAAATACAGTCACTGCTGGCAACCAATCAGCTAAGACAAGGCAAATATTGGTAGCTTTGTTTTACCATTTATACCATACAAATACAGAATTCTGCATATCAAGTTCTGTCATACCTAGAAGTGAAAAATTTATGCAGAATGCTATTAGCTCTAACATAATGACTGCATGCATGATTCACTGATGTCAAATATACAACTGACTGCTTTGAATAGCGAATGAGGGGCTGTGCATGTATAACTTTATCATTTTAGAGATTAGGGGCTTTGACACTTGATATTGAAAAATATCTCTGGGGGGGGGGAGGGGGTTTGCTTTTTATTTTCATTTTTGATCCAACCATTTTTTCTTTTTTTCAGTAACTTTTATTTTGCATCCTAATAGTTTATCTTTTTTTAATATTATTATTATCCTCTGATGCTATTTCTTTCAAACAAGCTAAAAAGTGTTGTGTCAAAAATTGTGGCCCACTTTTACTTACCTATCATACGTAGTATAGGGTAAGTCTTGCAATCGTTTTGAAAATCGAAACAAAAAATGTTGACGGATTTACACGTTTCAGGTACTGGAGATTCTGAAAAACATATTTTTAGAAAAAAAAAAAAAAATGCTGTCTGTCTGTCTGTCTGTTTGTAAACACTCTATCTCACAAACAAATGGAGATAGAGACTTAAAATTTTGTATGTACTTAGTAAGTAAGTATAGGACGAAGCCTATTTAATATCAGTAACCTCGATTATCCGGAACTATTTTTTTTGGACTCTCAAAAAATTCGTTTTGATGAAATGTATATAAAAATTTTTGATTTTCTTTATTTTAAGGAAAGGACATAAAATGGACACATTTTTTATTAAGCTTGCAGGAACTGTTGATAGAAATGTTAATAGAAAAGTTTAACAAATCTATCCATATTATATGGTGTGTATAAATGCTATATTTGGTATACAGGGCTAGACAAAAGAGCTCTCAATTGAATATGAGCGTAGATTACTTAAAGCTGTTTCAAGTACATTTTAATGATGTAACACTCTTTCAAATATAATAGAATTGACATGAATCTATGAAGTAGATACTAAATTATACATTTTGTGCAACCTATGATACAAAAAATATTTATTTTTAATTTACAGGGCTACTCAAAAGTATTTCACTGCATTATGGTATAGAGGGAAATATTGTTTGGGGCATGTTTTAATTATATTAAACTATTTCATATTTTGTGAAATTGATATGCATTGCTGTGGTTTATTTAAGTTACTTCCTGTATAACAGAAAACAGATATTATTTACATAATATTTTCAGGAACACACAAAAGATTTTGACCACTATACTGTATCCGAAGTACTGTATACTGTAACAACAAGATCTAAATAGTTTTAATTTTCGTTGAAGTATGAATGCACTTCATTTGCTACACTTCATGTGCAATTTCCAACTTGTTTAAATAAGTTATGCATTCTTATGCTGAAGTGCATTCAGTTTACTAAGAAATGTTTGTAGTAGATGGATAAAATGATATACTGGGCCACGCAAAGAATTGGATACATTGAAGCCTATGAATGATAATTTTTGAGAATGTGTTTTCAGTAGGTACTTTAAGAGTGTTTAGTTTAAAATAAATTTTAGCTAAATACTGGCATGTAATAAAGGTACTAGGCTGAAGGTACAAGATATTCAAGTATGTTTCCATCTATTAGTATAAATCGCTGAAAGAAAAATTTCAATCTGCTATGTATTTTCTTGTTAAACTAAATTTCCCCATTATATAGTATATAGTATATCAACTGACAAATCAAATACAGTGCAGTTCAAAAGTAATGGAATACATATTTTGCTATAGACAGTAACACTTTATTTCCATAAATAACGAAGTTTTGTTAAAGATTTCAAGAAGTGTGGAAAGTGTTTCATAATCTATGCTTAATGCATGATTTTTCTTACTTGTTTTAACTAACATAATGAGACTCGAATAGTTAATTTTTATGGGAACTGAAATTTCAGATTCCGGAAGAACATTAATTTGATTGTCTAGTTTGTGTTTCTTTATGTGTGTTGTGTTTTTTTATGTAAATTATAGAGGACACATTTGACTTGAGAGGATATTGTCCTGTAATTTAAATTCATGTCAAACTGTACTGCTGCCAGACAAGTCCTAAGACAAACGCTGTAAATATATCTGAATTTTCCTATGCAGGCAACTCTGTGAAATCCGCCAATATATAATCCGCAAACGTCTATTATCCACACAAGATGTTGGAATGTAAACAATGAAAATTGTCATTAACAGTTAATCTCATAAAGTTAAATTTGGTACATATATTTTTCAGTAATTAGTTTTCCACTGAATAAATATTTATATATAAATTGAATATAAATATTTAAGTTTCCTTGAGTTTAAAAATTTTTTATCTTTGCGCAGGAAGTAATGAATGTTCATAGACTGCAGGAAAAAGTTATTGAAATCCGTAACTATCACTTTATTGCGTTAATATTTAAAATTTTATTGTATATAGTTTAAAATTCTTTTAATCTGATGAATGTAAGAAACGGATAAGAACAGCATTAAGTTATGTCATTTATGATTACTCCGTCAATTGGATTCTGCTTGGTTTTTACCTTTCATTTCAAAGACCTTTTGCAAATAAATATTCACCAGCAGTCTTTAAAAAATCATATTAAACTTTGAAAGTAGAATGCAGTTTTTAAATGGCATAATTTTCATTTGACATTATTCCTTATGCTGATTGATATCAATACAATATTTGATGATTAATTTCTTATTAATGTTTTTTCTAATTTTTTGGCTTTAAATTTAAAGGAAACTTTAAAAATGCCTTGTTTTTTTTTTTATTTATTTATTTATTTTCAAATTATGAGTTGGTCTATATTTTGTTTACACAACTTCTTTAAAAAATAATTTTGTCTTTAAAAATTGCTTATTTATTTATTTATTTATTTATTTTTTAGGATTAATTTTTTTAGTAGAGTGAAGCCAATGCAATAAAGAGAAAAATGATAGCTTTTATCTAAAAAGTTAACATTTTTTCAAACTAGCTCTACTGCATGTTCTGTAAAATATTTATTTGACTTTGTGAAGGTCTTATATTGTGTTTTGTTTTGTTGATAATTGCAGAGTAGAGGTGGTATTTAGATTTTTGTACAGCTGCTAAAACATGTGATTATTCAATTTAACATCAAAAATTTTGTTTTATTAATCAAATTGAAGAGAGTGCTTTTAAATGTATTTCTTTATGTTATTCATTGTTGTATTTGAAAGTATCCTATACTTTTCTTTCACTAAAATACTGTCAAACAAAGTGTTAAATGTTGTTATTATAAGTGACAAGAATCACTGTTTAATTCCTTATTTTCCAGATATACTTTATCACTTCCTCCGTTTGTGTGGAAAGATTTAACTGATGATCCTTCAAATCAAAAAATTGTTCATTGTAAAGATAAAAACAGTATCTTAAAACCATTTTACATCAGTGTAAGTTTATCGAATTTATTAATTATATAACTTTAAATCAAAATAAATAAATAAAACTGAGTTTTCTTTCTTAATGTTTGAAACATACTTTTTAGATTGCTGGTGAAGCTGAAAGAATATATTATGAAGAAACAAACCGAAAAACCATGGCTAGTTCTTTATATAAACTGAATCTGACACCTACTGCTGTCCTTAGAAATCTTCTCTTATATCCCATTCATTATTCTATACAAGTATTATTATTATTATTATTATTATTATTTTCATGTAACTAAAAAGTTAGAAATTATAATTTTAAGATGCATCCATGTACAGTAAAAACTGTTAAATCAGAACCTATTTATAATTGAATTCTGTCTAAGACAATAAAATTTCATGGTCCAATGGAAAGAATGCCATTTAATTAAATATATTAAGACAGAAATCTGTCTAAAAATATCTGCTTATTCCAATCTACAACAGTTACATTTTCACAGGTCTTACTCATTATGTTGATTTTCGTCATTATGTTGACTTATGATTTCTGCTTTTTTATTATAAAAGCAAACTTTTATTGACATATTCTCTTGGTGCTATTTATCAGTTTTGAAATTAAAATTAGGTGATCACACTGTGTGACTTGGAAATATTAAAATTACTGAAAGGAAGATATTTTAAAGAATCAAAATACAGTAGACTCCCTCAAATCCGCACAGCTTGGGACCAGAGGTTATGCAGATTTTAGAATTTTGTGGATTTCTGGTCATTGCTTTGTTTACATTTTTAAAACAGTAATTTGAGTGCAATTAACAGCGCAATCGGAACTACAATCAATGCCTACAATATAATAAAATATTAAAATAAGTAATAAACTAAAATAATTAAAATTTAGATAATTTTTAAAATGATTAAAGTATTAATAGCAAAGGTCATGTTAATAATCAATAATGTATGATTAAATATTCATTATAAAGATTAAATGTATTTTTCCAAAATTATTCAACAAAACTTGCCTCATAAAAGTACATTACTAATTCACATCAAAATCATAAAGTAAGGATTTTTTTGTCAAGTTTAGCCAGGCTTAATAACCAAAAAAGCTTGATCAATGCATAAATATATTTCGTAAGAATATTGTGATTACCAGTGATATCAGCAATATCTTGAATTTTTCTTTCTTCATGAAAAAATTATTCTTTCTTCATGAAAAAAAAAAAAAAAAAAAAAAAAAAAAAAACATGAATAGGGTATTATTAAGAAAATTACAAATAAAAAAATATATGGAATTGATACAAAACTAAAAAATAAAAAAAAACAAATTTTGTCCCAATATCCAAATTGAAAGTTTCATTGTTTACATTCATAAAATACGTACGGATTTTAGAGAGTTGTGGATTTCTGGTTTGCAGATTTGAGGGAGTCTACAGTATTTTCTACCATAGACACTTTGTCAAATAAATCATGTATCATGAATATAGGTCATTTTTAGTCAAATATGTTATGTGATAATATTGGATAAAAAAAGGAAAAACAAAACAAAACATACATAATCGCTATGTTTGTGTATTGTATAACTTTCTTTAGGCATTTGTATCATTATTTCTGTTTTTGTTATTTTGTAATTTAATCTTTTTTGTTTCTTTATAAGTAAAATAACAAAAAAGGAAAGAAAAATATGGAACAAAATTACGATTTAACTTTTTCAGGACAAAAACTTTTTGTTCGTAAAATGATGAAGTAATTGACAGACAGCAGAAATAAAAAAACAAATTTTTCAGTAAATAAAAATCTTCTTTCAACACCCTGATTATAAAGGCAAAATTTTATTAAAATATTCTCTTGGTGCCATTTGTCAGTTTTAAAATTAAAATTAGGTGGTCATGCCATATGACCATTGCAGTGGTGCAGCTAGAATGGGTCACACCCAGCAGATGTAAGTCTGTGTCACCCCCTGCCCCATCCGTCATATTTTTTCAATCACATTTCTACGTTGTTACAACAAATGACCATTCCTTATTTACCTTTTGTCCTCTTGCATAAAAAATCTCAGCAGCGACTCATCACTCAACCCATAATCCGCATAAATCAGTACGGTGTCTATATGTAGAAGTGAAGTCTTTCTTTTAAAGTTTACTTTCTCTATCCATTTATAGGATAGGTTGGTTTTTGTCCTCATTCATCATTTGTCAAAATTTCACATTCTCAAAGAAAAGAAAATTAACTCTGTTGCGAATTTTCATTTTATTTCAGAATTCTTTTCCAAAATCTTACAAGACTAGATATGTATATAGATTTGCAAAAAAAAAAAAAAAAAGTTGGGTGTCACCCCTCAGAGGTTGACAACTGGGGCAGACTGCCCCCCACTTGCTATGCCACTGGACCATTGCCCTTAAAAACGTTCAAGATTGAATCAGCTGTTTCTCCTTTAGACTCGTATCACTTTGCAAAATTAAGAATGAATCTTTAATTTTATTTTAGTGTTTTATTTTAGATAGCTGGATTGCCTCCCTTGAATTGGCTATAAGATCTTTTTTTTTTTTTTTTTTTTTTTTTTTTTTTTTTTTTTTTGTCCTTCATTAGATTTTCTATGAAGTTATAAATTGTAGTCTATTTCTTACCATCCCATCTTCCCTAATATCTGTTTCACTAAATCATTGCTTCTTGAAAAAGTTTCATATAAATCTATTTGAGGAGTTACATAATTATTCATTAATTTTATCTGTGTATTTTATTGTCAGAAACATCTTTTTTTAACTGTATTTCTTAATTTCCCAGAAATTGAGAGAAATGACAGTAAAGAAATTGCTTCAAACAACTGTCATTAATCTACAGCATCTGTTGCTTTCATTTCAATTTTCTTTATGTACATCTGTGGTTATGCTTTAAGATTCGTTTGGCATTATAGAGTACCGTAAAATCTTGTTAATCTGCCCTTCCTGATCAATCGCCCCCCTCCCCACTTTATAATAAATTTGAAATTTTCAAAAAATCCCAAAAAAGCACTCCCTTACCCCCAAAAAATCGCTGAAAAAAAACAGAAATTACGTCAAAAAATCATGAAAAAAAAAAAAAAAAAAAAAAAAATTTCTAATGATCGCTGAAAAAACGCTAATTTTGCTAAAGAATCACAAAAAATAACCCCAAATTTCTTGAAAGGATCGTGGAAAAATCATGAGTTTTACCGAAGTACCTCCAAAAAACACACATTTTGTTGAAAGATTGCCGTAAAAACAAAGTTATGTCAGATCTTTGTGTAAAAAAATTGTAAGAAAAAACGCAAATGTCATATCTATAAATAAATATTCAAAAAATTGCAAAAAAAAAAATCATTCTGTTGAAAAAATGCAGAAAAAAGGCAAAATTTGTAAAAAAAAAAAAAAAAAAAAAAAAAAAAAAAAAAAAAAAAAAAAAAAACGCACATTTCATCAAAGAATCATGAAAGAAAAGCTCATCCCCACAAAAAATTGCATAAAAAGACGCAAATTTTTTAAAGTATCGCGAAAAAACTTTGCAAATTCGTCAAATATCAGAATAAAAACCCTGCAAATTTTGTCAAGTATCGCAAAAAAATCCCACAGATATCTGGCAAAAAATGCAAATTTTGTGAAATGATCGTGGAAAAATCCCATGTAAGGGCCCTCCTCTGAATTTTTTGTCATGTTTAGGGGGCGGGGGATTAACGGTATTTTAGGTTAAGGGGTTTTTTTTCCCCAACAATTTTTTATTATAATCCACATTCACTTCAAAATACATTTTTATTAAAATTGCTCAATCTCAATGTGCAATAACTCAACAGTCATTATTTTTTAAAATATAAAGTAGTATTGTGTATCTTAACAATATTTTCAAATTTTGTAATTTTTTTTTTTTTTTTTTTTTTTTTTTTTTTTTTTTTTAAGTTTGGCTTATAAAAACAAATAAAAGGGAAAAAGGAAAGAAAATAAACTCCCCCTTTCTTGGAACCTGATAATTTTATTGTGAAACCACAATCTAAAAAAACTCTTTCAAACAAAAAGAATTATCAAAATTGAACTACCTATATAAAAGTCAAACTTGAACAAACAATAAAAAAAATTAAAAAAAAAAAAAAAACAATAAATAACCTCTTTTTTTTTTTTTTTTTTTTTTTTTTTTTTTAAGTTTTACGAATTTATCTTTTTTAATTAAGAATTGTAACATTTGAATAAATTTAAATTTCTCTGTATATTTTAATTTCTAAAACATTTTAAACTTACAAGGGAACCGCCAAATATGGTGCACACTGATTTTGATGAATTTAAAATATATTGTAGAGTTTTTATCCCTAATTATTCTGGTCAAAGGATTTCTTCAAATGTGGCTTAGATTTTGAGAAACTGGGGATTAAAGTTCAGTATATATCAAATACTCATTATTATGCTAATTACCCTTGAATCATTTGTGGCATGATCGCAGAGTGTCTGCCTCCAGCCGGATGGCCTGAGTTTAATTCCACCCTTTGACTTTTTTTTTTCTTTTATAATTAATTTTATATTATGACACTTTACAACTTTTAAGCATGGTTATGAATTGCTAAAATTGATTTTTTTTTAACATTTTCCTTCAAAATATATAATTACATTCATTTTTCATGAAAATTTTTATGTTTTTAAATTTTATTGATATTTCTGTTGGCTGAATTACAGATTACTTTGTAACTCATTTGTGAAGATTTTTTTTTTTCATGAAATTGTTTACTTTTTTGTATTTTAAATACTTGCATAACAAAACAATGCGTAATATTTTATTAGGAAAAAAATAATGAAATGAATATCTTTTTAATATTTGATTTGTTTTAAATATTAATTTATGCCAGACAATGAAATGCAAAAATGTTTATTTTTTCTGGCATTGAAGTTTAGTAAATATGCAATTAATCAGTGATATATATCAAATATATTCAAAACAAAATATCCATGCAGATTTTTTTCCTATACAGAGTATAACTTCTTACTTAGTAGTTGTCTTCTAAAGAAAATAAAAGATATAATTAAAAAAAAAAAAAAAAAAGATTTATTCTGATTTATTATGAAAGTCTAGCTGATGAAGCCTTATAAAAAAATATAATTATTTATGTAAGATTGGAGGATTTATAAATTTACAGTTGACAATTTTGCTTTATTTTTTGTTAGAGTGAAAAAATATTTAGAAATATAATTTATCCATTTTTATCCATCTAAAGTTAAATACATTTGGACACTTTACATTAATATTATTTTTTGTAAATTAAATTATAAAAATTAATTAATTTTCACTTAAAATTCCATAAAGTACATACATCTATAAAATTATATAAAGGTAAATAATAATTACAAATACATAAATAAAAATTTAGACTCAAGGTAGCTTAGATTTTAGTAGTAGAAATGTTACTTTACAGAGGATTTAAAATATATATTTTCATAAAAAAGAAAAAAAAAACTTATTTATATATTTTTTAGAAAAATATAAAAAGTAATCAAATTTTCAGCCATTCATAACCATATTTAAAAGTTTTAAAGTGTCATAATGAAAGTAAATAAAAGAAAATAAAAGTCAAGAGGTAGAATCGACCCTGGTCATCCGGCTGGCAGGTGAGCACTCTGCAATCACGCCACGGATTACTCAATGAAGTGTGCATACTAATGAGTGTTTGAAACATATATTGAACTTTGACCCTCAGTTTCTTAAAATCTAAGGCCCATTTGAAGAAATCCTTTGACCAGAATAATTAGGGATAAGAAATCTACAATAGACTTTAAAGTCATCAAAATTGGTGCATACTATGTGTGGTCCCCTTAGTAGAATTGAAAGGAGATTTTTTTAAATTTTTAATTCAAAAGTGAAAATGAGTACACTTCACTTAAATATAGAAATATGAAAACTGTGTGTAATATATTGGGTAAGAAAATTACTACCGTATTTTCCGGGAGATAAGCCACGACTTATATGTGTTTAAAAGTTCATTTTTTCTAAGTGCGGCTTATGCGCCGGTGCAGCCTATACAATGAACTTTTTTATTTCCAACCCGGTGTTGCAAGCAAAATATTACATAAAGCAGAAAAATAGAAAAATTTTAAATTTTCCGAAATCAATAAAGAAAAAATTAGTTTATTTTCAAAAACTTAGAAATAACATTTGATTCTTAAAATGTGAATAGAAAAATGAAGAAGTATTAATTTTTTTAAAGAAATTTCAACAAACAAAAAATTTAGATAAGATTTTAAAGAAGAAAGAAAAAGATATTTTTGTTTTTATGGATTAATTCACAATTCATACTGTCAATTAATATCAAAGATACTTAGTGATGAAATTTAATTGATCACTTTTTAATAATTCTTTTAAAATATCGAATATAATGCAGAAGCAATTTCTATTTTGTGCCGTCGTCAAAATAAATAAATAAAATATTTTTCTCACAAATTGTCGATATATTTGCAGTCATAATTCAAGTGCAGTATTATTTCTATATTAAATATTTATTTATTCCTTTCTATCAGCAAGAAATCTTTCTCCTGTGATGTGTTTAACAAAAAAAGGGATCTCATTTCGATATACACCTGCGCGTTCATACCAAAGAAAGATGTTTCTCTTGTGATTTATGTAAAAAGAGATTTTCTCAGAATCATGTCATACCTGGTTCCGAGTCATTACCCACATAATCGCCCCACGATCATGCTAAGGACCTAGAGTATTTTCAGACTTCTAATACTTGTAAAATTTTCAATTGTAAGGCTTTCTTAAACTGTTTTGTATTCTTTAATAATGTTTACTAAAAAAATGTAAACATGGAATCAGCAGAACTGTGCCATTAGGGCCATTTTATGAAACAGCATCTATAATAATGACGAAAAAGTTAAATCGTTTTCTTTCAACTTGCTTTTGCCACGATGAAATCGTGTTTCGCATATCTCTGCCATCAAATCTAAGATATCATACTCCATCTTTTAGACACTAAAGCAATCTTTGAGATCTTCATTTGGAAGATTCATTGCTTTTATAAGAAAACGAAAAAATAGCAACCAATTTTTTGGTATGTGAATTCTAACACTTGGAAGTTTAATGCATTTACGAACGAAAATATCAGAAAATAAGAAGCTTAAATTATAGAACAGCCTTTAAAGACGGTGTTTTAATAATATGTGGTTGGCTAGTCTTTTTTGGTATTTTGATATTCTGATTTTCAGTGTTTCACAATAATAACAACATTTAACTTTTCTCTCACATCTAATATAGCTACATTTTTCATATTCATTGTCACTTTTAATTTTTTTAATATGTAAAAATTTTAAATAATTTTATAAAAGTAGTTTTCAAATCAACTATTTAACAACATGAAATTTTATGCGACATTTTCTGATTCATTTTTGAATGTAAAAGGATAAAATCGGCAGGTCTGACTATTGCAGCAATTCGGAATCAAAATGATTTTCTTTTTTAATAATTTATCGAACTATAAAAGTCTTTGATTTAGTGATAGCAGTTTTTCTCCTATCATGCGATGTCATAATGTCTTTTGTCTTTATGATAACAATGAAAAACATATATTTGGTTACATAAAATTTAAGAATACCAACACGTGTCAATTTTGTATGCTTTTTATGTGTCAGAAAGTATATTTGAACTGTGTATCTGAACAGTAAATTATTCACCTGCACGTTCATATTAAAGAGAAACCTTTCATGTTTGTGGTGTGTAACAAATCATTTTCTGAGCAATCTGATTTAAATAATTTTTTCCTTCAAATCAACAAGAAACATGGCTCCAGTGAGATCTCTAACAAAAACTTTCTCATAAATATCATTTTCAATACCCACCTTTGCAGGATTTTGTCAGAAATCTCATTTACGTGACCACTTGCACATTTATACTAATGAGAAAGAAGGTGTGCTTTTAAAATAAAAGGAAAAAGAAAAAGAAAAAAATACAACTTTTTCTTAATATATTTATTTTTCACCAAAAGATACTGAATTTTTTTTTTTTTTTTTTTTTTAATCAATATATTTTATCGGAAACAGATTACAGAAATGGAGGGAATCTTTATGTGATTTTTCTACTTTTCATCAGTATCTCACTTATTTTAGCCTATCTGCCTTTGAGTCAACGTCGCATGAGAAACGACGACAACTATTTCTATAAAATGAAATTTTGGTTGAAGGGTTAAAAGTTTTTTTTTTCTATCATGTTTTCAGCTTTAAAATAATGAAATAATGAGAGAGAGAGAACTAATTTTAGAACAGTAGTTATAAAATAATTTCTCTCTGTCATCCGGTCTTTAAGTAAATGTTGCTTCGAGGGAAAACAGATAGTTGTGGTTGATAAGCACAGCCTCTTTTTGCATATTATCGACCGATGACGTGCTGTTTAAGTTTTATTTATTTATTTATTTTGTATGTTTATTTTAAAATTTATATTAATACTTTTCAGCTTTTTCCAATTGAAAAAGCTTGTTTAAATATACATTTAGTAACTTATTCTTTTTCAATTTTATACGGGCGCATACCTAAAAAGAAAGCGGATTAATTAAGCATAAGTAAATATATTACAATATAAATAAATATTGGCAATTAAAGTTTATTTATTAATTACTAAAAATATTTGTTTGTTTTTTTAATTTATTTAAAGAATGCATTTTTGTTTGTCTGGCATTAAATTAAATGGCAACACTGTTTTATTTAATAAATTATGCATGTTTGTTTGTACGGCATATAAGCAGCGGCCTATATGACGGTGCGGCTTATCTGATGAAAATTGAATTTTTATCTTTCGTTTTTCATCAGTGTGCCCTATACGACGGTGCGGCTTATTTACCGGAAATTACGGTATTTATTTTTTTATTTATTAATTTAAAGATAGTAATTTTAATATAAATGTTTGAACTAGTTATAATGCAGACAATATCTCTTATCTTCTTTCTCAAGACAATAAAAGGCCTTTTTTTAATTTTATGACAGATATATTGAGTGAAATGTTTTAATTCTTCACAGCAAGCACAAATGTTGATGCAGAAACTAAGATGTCAAGTGCAATTTGTACTTCAATGTTTAATTTCATGTTTCTTAAAAAAAAAAAAAAAAAAAAAAAAAAAAAAAAATCTTTTGTATACAAGATTTATTATCTGAAATCCTTGGGGCTTTCCTGTAAATTTTGAAATTTTCTAGACTTCGAGTCTTTTCAAAATTTAGAATCTCCCCCTTCTCTTCTTGAAATCCTGAATTTTTTTAAAAATATAAAAGTTACAAAATTTAAATTATTCCATGTAGAATATAAATAAAACTTTCTTTTGCATTTTTTAAAATTATTTAAAGGAAAATTGTTGCACTATTCAGTGACAACAATGAATAAATAAAAAGACAAAATTGTTAACTAATATTATTTTATATACAGACTTTACTTTTTTCTTTTTACAGCTACATAATTTATATTAAAAATTTTGAACTATATTTTTAATAAACCTTGCTTCTGGAATCTCTTCTGTCCTCCCCAGTAAAACAATCACATGTAAGATTTGAATAAAAACTTACCTTTAGGATTTATATAAAAATTATAAAGAAAGTTCTGCTCTAATTAATGGTAACAATGAATAAATTACAAAATAAAATCGGAAAACTAATATTATTTAATTTGCAATTTCTACTCTTTTTTAAACTACATAATTTACATAAAAAATTTTGATCCATATTTTTAATACATCTTATTTCTTAAGCAAATCAGTCAGTTTTGTATGTTTTAACCAAATCTGTAAAATTTTCAAATTCCAAAGTTTAAATTTTGGATACTTTTAGATTTTGCAATTCCAGATAATGAGTCCTAAACTGCAGTTGATTAAATCTAATTTATATGAATGAGTTACATTTTGAACGTTTGAAAAAAAGAATTGCAAATCTAGTTATTAAGTTACTGCATAATACATAAATCTTTTTGTGTAAAGTTTTAATTTGCTTTAATCTGTTGTGTTTACCATTATTTGAAAGAATATAATATTTTATATTATTCTTTTATAAGGGTGTTGACAAAGATTATGTGTTAGCTGAAGGAGAAAGTAATGACTTGTGGGCAGTTGATC
Source organism: Maratus speculifer (assembly GCA_964019185.1). Taxonomy (NCBI): domain Eukaryota; kingdom Metazoa; phylum Arthropoda; class Arachnida; order Araneae; family Salticidae; genus Maratus; species Maratus speculifer. The sequence goes on along the minus strand of OZ025295.1, from coordinate 273,529,448 downwards.
TGGAAAGGGTTGGCATTGAAATAAGGGTAAGTAACTAAACTGTTACTTATTTGTGTTACTTAGTTGTTATTTTTTGTGCTCTATTAATGACATATATTCTTGAGTATATTTGTAGTGATACAATGGATATCAGTTATGTTAGATTGCCAAATCAAATTAGTTTAAATCATAATGAGGTATTTGAGATTTAGGTTATTTGACTTAATTTGTTATGCTTTTACTCCTTGTTTATTTTATTATCAAACTTTATGTAATAATAATAAAAATATATTCAAGAAATTTATACCATCTTCATTAAGGAATATCATAGACATATGTTTGTTAAAATTTTTTTGCAATTTTTCTTACAGCAATGTATTTTTACTATGCAATGGATATATATATATATATGTTAAACATTTTACTATCACACTTCACTCGAGTATTTAATACAGTTAATTTATTTCAATGACTATGATCTGTATTTGTCATACTATGATTGGTATAGTGAAATTAGAATTTAAATCAGACTTAACATTAGAACTTCAAATTGTTAGGAACTTAATATATCATAAAAACTTTTAATTTATATACTACCTCTGACAATAAAGTTCGGTGAATAGTCCTGTAGTATTTATGTAGATGAAATATTAATGAAAGTTACCATACCATCCTTCAAAATAGTTATCTCCTATAACTATGCACCACTGAGATCTGCTATACATGTCCTGGGAAATTCGCAAGACGTCTTCTTTTGGGATGAAGTTCAAAAGCTTCGTCACGTTTCGTTGGATGTCAACAATATGTCAAATCTCTTTCAAAGAGAGTTTGAGTCGTCAAAATAGGAAGAAGTCTGGAGGTTTGAGATCTGGTGAGTATGGTAGGTGTTCAATTTGCACCATCCCCCATGAATTTCTTTCGGTATCGTGCAATGCTTAAAACCATACTTTTAACTGATCTTTTATTCGTTCATTTTCCTGTTCTCAGTTAAGAACCAACCCACTGAACAAGCACTTAGTAAAGCATATCTTATACAGAACATAAACGACGCTCAACTGAACAACGATGGGGGGAGATGGTTTATACTTGCCTCTATGCAAGTGCAGCGTTTTGTTTTCCCATTGTTGCCAGATCGGTCGTTCTGAATTCATTCACCGAACTTTATTGTCAGAGGTAGTATATAATACTAATATACACTATATTGCCATTGATTATGGGACACTTGTGATTTTAGACATTTTACTAAATATCTAGAAAAATACATGAGGAATCATCTCGAAACTCTTAGTGTATAAATATAATAGTATAAGTCATACATCTCCGTGAAGATTTTTTCCCGAAACTCCAAAGGGGACCGTCAACAAATTAAAAAAGAATGAATATCTTTTGAATAACCCTGTCAAAACTAATGTAGCAAAAGTGCTCAAACTCTAGATTGTGATTGAATGCTTTATTGTAATAAGCCTTGTTCATTTTTATGCAAATAGCATGCATACTAGCAGAGTAATTAAGGTTTTTATAAAAAAGATCCCAAATTTTTCCAAGTTTTTTCCTTATAATTTTCAGAGTTCTTAATATAAAATATTATTTTTTTCAGAAAATATGACAAAAAACATTGCACACAGTACCCTGTAATCAGAATTAAAAAATAATGAAAATTGTATAAAAAATGAGTTGGTTTACTAAATAATTTTTTACTGCGCATGCGTCAACGATATCAAAATTTTATTTGCATATTATGTTAGCTAAATGTATAGAGCAACTTTTGTGAAAGCCACAAAATCATAACTTGAAAATTCTGACAATAATCGTCAATTGAATAAGTCGAAAATCTGTTATTCTCAAAATGAAGCAAAAACAAGAGGGGTTGTATCCATATATTCATTGATTAGTGTCAATATAGAATACACAATATGGGATGTACTACTGTATTTGGATAAAATCCCTCATTTTTTTGCTTCATTTTGGAAACAACGGATTTTGTCCTTTTTCTATAAACGATCACTTTCAGAATTTTCAAGCTATGATTTTTAGACTTTTACAAAAGTTGCTCTATACATTTAGTTAACATAATATGCAAATGAAATTTTGATATCTTTGATGCATGCGCAGTAAAAAATTATGTAGTAAACCTACTCATTTTTCATATAATTTTTATTATTTTTTAATTCTGATTACAGGGTACTGTGTGCAATGTTGTTTGTCATATTTTCTGAAAAAAAAAATTATTTTATATTAAGAACTCTGAAAATTATAATGGAAAAACTTGGAAAAATTTGGGACCATTTTTATAAAAACCTTAATTACTCTGCGAGTGTGCATGCTATTTGCATAAAAATGAACACAGTATATTACAATAAGGCATTCAATCATAATCTAGAGTTTGAGCGCTTTTGCTACATTAGTTTTGACAGGGTTATTCAAAAGATATTCATTCTTTTTTAATTTGTTGATGGTCCCCTATGGCGTTTCGGTAAAAAATCTTTACGGAGATGTATGACTTATACTATTATATTTATACACTAAGAGTTTCGAGATGATTCCTCATGTATTTTTCTAGATATTTAGTAAAATGTCTAAAATCGCAAGTGTCCCATAATCAATGGCAATATAGTGTATATATATATATATATATATATATATATATATATATATATATATATTTCTATACTATTTAAATGTATCTGCAAAAAAGTTTTTTTTATTTTTATTGTTCAATATTGAAAGAACATTATTCACTATATTCTATTTTTTAATCATATGTTTAAAAAAATTAAACTCAAGATGAAAATTGAGAATGATACAATAGAAATATAAAGAATATAAAAAATAGACATTTGAAAAAATACATTTTCTAGAATCTTACCATAGTAAAAAGTATCACACCTGTAATACATATGACAAGTTATCTGGCACATGAAAAATTTAAATCATTGTTCTTAAATTTTTTTTTTAATTCAAATAAAATTTTATTTGACATACACAGAATAGACTAACACAAATAATACAATCATTTTTTTATAAGCTACTCATTTGAAAAATTTATCTTTTTGCAATTGCAGACTGCATTTTTGACAAATAAATACTATGATTTTCTATATGAATTCAAAAAGCTCTGTCAGGTGGAGCCACTGCGTTGTACCGCAAAATAATTTAAATAGATTAAATTAAAGTTTAATTTATTGATAAGTTAAATGATTTTAATAATAAAACTTATGCTTCTTGAAATATAATTAATATTCTGAAATTGCAGTTCTGAAAGATAAAAACATATAAATATAAAGTAGAGTACTCACCCCAAACATTAGTGAAGTGTGTAGGATCACAAAATACAACTGGAGTTTTGTAAACAAATATTTTTTATTTATAAGGCATTAAATATATATTATCCCGGGATCCCAAAATAACTTACACTTTACTTAAATACATTATATTATTCATCAACAATTTTGCATTACTGCATTTGATAAATTTTATTGTAACTATTGAAGGACGATTAGAGATACGCCTGAATTGTTGTTTCACAGAAGACAGTCATACCACATAAGTGTCGTTGCAGATACACCAGTCAATCGTAGATGCACCAGTTATTCTAAAATGATGAATTAATCTTAGTAAGAGATATATTTATTGGTATTAGATATGGAGAGAAAGGAAGCTTTTTCCTCTGATATGTGCACTGGTAAAAATCCATTCATCGATCTATAGACAACAACACTTGTCGGATAATGATGAGGAAAGAAACAAAAGTTATCTTCACAGTAACTTTGAGAGATAAGGATGACGTAAACGTTTTATTTTAAAGATTGAAGAGTTGAGGACAAATCTGTCTGATCGGCGATGGTACAGCCACACTTGAACTGTCTGCAGACCTCCTGCGGCATGAATGTATTCACTTAACGAACAAACTGTGAGCCCCTAGAAGCATGGTTAAGTTGCAGAAATAAAGTCTCATCAGATACTAATAATAAAAATCTGCTTGCCAAATCACGAAATTCTTACACAGTAACAGCATTTTTGAAAAGTAACTATAATACTGTCAAAGGGAGTTGCACGCTAGGCCCAAGGCCCAACGGCAAAAATCTCCCAAAAATTTTCTCCGTGTTCTCTGATCCAAGTGCAAGGCAAGAGAGAGCCAGAATTGAAAGAGACGCGAGCAAAAGTTAGTACAATTGCTACACGCTCAGCCAATCAAAAAAAAAGAAAAGAAGTTGTTAGCTGAATGTAGAGAAATTCTTAAGGGGAGTTAGGTCAAAAAATATTATTTAGTGGCAACAAGAAATATGCGGGATTTTAAGAGACGCTACAATTTCGTGGAAAAGGGTGAATCATGAGATTGGAATTTCCGTTTCTCCACAAGATGCTGTGAAAAAGCGTGCGGGTGGATAATGGCGATGTAGGAAGTAAAAAAAAATGGCGCGCGTAATTTTAAAAAGAGAAAAAGCTAGAAAAATACTAAGACACATATCTGGCTAAATAGTGGCTTAATCTTGCTGAAATTTAACCAGAGTATTAAGAAAAAAAAGATTTATTGAATGAATATAGATTTCAAGATGAATATTAAAAATAAAGGTTTTAGAATTTATATATTTAGGACTTAGTAAATATTGCAAAGAGAAAACAACATCGCGAATCTTTAAAAATAAAAACAAGTTAGCATATTGCTAAAAGTAAATATTATTAATTAAATTAATGGCTATTAATGGGATTATTAAATAGAAATAAAATTTTAAAAGCAAATTAGATTAAATTTTAAATCGGAAATGTTATGGAAAGTTGTTATAACATAACAAGCTCCAATAAAGTGAGAAGTGGATTTAGTTTTTTCAATTTATCTGTATTGGAAAGGACTACCATATCTGTGCATAGCACTCATGTCACTTTGCAAATAACAACATTTTCTGATGAAATTTTGTGTTGCAATTTTTGCTACTGCAAATATTTAAACTTCTAGACATCGCACATTTTCAATCTTTATGCCATCATATAATGAAAAAAATGTACTTTTAAATGCAATTTGTTTGTAAACTGTGTTTCAATTTATTTTGAGATACAGTAGACTCCTTCAAATCCGCGCAGGACCAGAGGGTTTTGCGGATTTCTAGCCATTGTTTTGTTTACATTTTTTAAACAGTAATTTGAATACAATAAATAGTACAGTCGAAATTATAATGGATGCTTGCAATGTAAAATTAATATAATAAAATTTTAGATTTTTTTCAAAAAAATTATTAAAATATTAAAAGCAAAGGCCAAGTAAATAGTCAGTAATGTATAATTAAATATTCATTATAAAGATGAGATGCCATTATCCTAAATTATTCAATGAAACTTGCTCATATATGTACACCTGCTATGCTACTCAGTTCTTCTAATGAAATCAGGAATCAAGCAAATTATTATCAGTGAATTTAATCACACGTTTTAAAGCAATGTGGAGATTTACATGGAATGTTGATCTGAATTGCTGAAAACAATATGGACGTCATTACGCTATTATATGTTCTACTGAGTCAGCTGGCACCACCATTGGCCAAGAGGTTCTGACCTCTCAACTGGTAGACGGCAGGTGCTGGGTTCGAACCCAATCGCAGCTGTCGGCCTAACCGTTGGAAGTTTTCGTGGTTTTCTTCAAACCTTGCGTAAATACAGGTTAGGTTCCCTTAGAAAGACCCCCACAAAGGGCATTCCCCCCCTGGTCCTATATCTCTAGTGTAGATAATCGGATGACAAAAATAAACCAAACATTGAGTCAGCTGTTAAGAACCAACTTCTATGGTTGATCATATACAGTAAGATTTGGTTAAGAAAGGTGGAACAGTATGTAACATGTAAAAATGTTTATGCAAAATTGTCAATGCAAATTTCATCTAGTTCCATTAATTAGGCGTATTGAAAAGTCTTACCGTACATAATTGGGTTCAACTGATTCTAGACTTTAATAAATCCATAATTCTATAACCCAGTAACCTAGTGACGAAGCAACTAGCTGTTTAGCATAATGCAAGACCCTCAGTGTTTAGTTCCCAAGCAAGCTTAGTACTCATTTTATCGACACCAAAGTAATCAAAGACTGAGTGAACCTTGCCCATAACCTTGCCATCCTGAGTGAACCTAGCCATTGGGAGTCAAACTCTCGACTTGCAGAACAGAAGTCAGATGCTCTGATCATTGCACCACTGAGCTTAAAATTTACTGAAACCTATCCTAAAAATTACCTAATTAGCAGTTTAAATTCATTCAAAATTCATTCATCAGAAATTTTTTTAAAAATCCCAACTTTTGAAATCAGGTTTGATTGATTTAGAACTTGCGCTTCATTGTTTATTTGGGCAACATAGAACGATAAATTTTATGCTAACATATTTTCTGAAAAATATCTAAGTGGCAATATAAGTGCCTTCAAAATTTATTCAGCAGAACTCAAGTTAGCCTGGTGCTGGTAATAAATCGCCAAATATTGTACCCATGGCATTGTTTCATATTTCATTAATTTCATTTAAATATAATAATATAATCCTTTCACTCATTTCATTTATCATACAGCACGATAGTGCTGTATAGTAGAGCTCAGATGCTCTACGTCCAAAGCATACGTCTACGTTAAAGTCCAAAGTTTGCCTCTTAATAACTTTGGAAATAATCATCAGATCGTGACGAAATTAAAAACGGGAAGTGTCCTACTCTGGATCTCAAAGTTTACAAAAAAACATCCAGATCCACCGATTAGTTTCGGAGATCCAGAACCCCTGTTTTGGCACTTTTTGCTCGTGAAACAAGAAAAAAGACAACTCAATTGTAACCCGAACCAGAAAACATTCAGCAACATGTAATAGCTTGTTCAAAAGCTTTTACTTTAGGGATGTGCCTTTTGAAGGTCCAGTAAAAAAATATAAAAAATTAAGGAAATGGCACCCCTTTAAAAATTACATAATGCGATACCTTCCATAATTTAACTTTATAGAAATCTCTCCTTTTTAATTGCTAATTCAATCATTTTCTTTGAGTTGCCACGAACTAAAAAACAACACAATAATTTAAAAAAGAAATAACACGTGTTCTTTTTATAGGTCAATAAAAATTCTGATTCTATTGATATATTTTTGCATTTTTGGAATTGACGTCATTCGAAACATAAAAAAAAGCATTTTTAATAAATATATGTATAAACTGTAACTAAATGTATGTTTAAAAAAATTTTACCTTCATTTGAATGTTTTTGAAGTCAAACAGCTACTATAATACAGAAATTTCAATTACAAAGGTATAAGTAAAGAATAATATAGTAAAAAAATAGTTTCCTAGATGTGACGTCATTTTACATTGTCCCTTTCTAAAGATATTTCATTCTGAATGGAAACTCTTGATTTTCTGAATTTAATCCTTATTTTTATCATTTGTGAAATTCAAGTTTTATATTTGAGTCGTGCAAAATAAATTTTCAGTAAATACTAGATCATTGTTTCTATTTATTGCATTTTCCCGCATATTGTCATGGATATCGTATAGCATAAGTAAAGTCACGTTTCGATAAATAAATTGTTTTATTAAAAAATGAACACTTTGACAATATCGATTTTTCCGTTACTCCTTATATTCATTTTACTTTTTATTGAAACTGTTATAAAATTATAAGCATGACATCATACAGCACAATAGTGCTGTATAGTAGAGCTCAGGTGCATCTCTAATGTTAAAGTCCAAAGTTTGCTTCTTAATAACTTTGGAAATAATCATCAGATCGTGACGAAATTAAAAACGAAAAGTGTCCTACTCTAGATCTCAAAGTTTACAAAAATTCACCCAGATCCACCGATTAGTTTCGGAGATCTAGAACCCCTGTTTTGTCACTTTTTGCTTGTGAAAGAAGAAAAAAAGACAAACAACTCAATTAAAACCCGAACCAGGAAAAATTCAGCAACGTGTAATAGCTTGTTCGAAAGCTTTTAATTTAGAGATGTGCCTTTTGAAGGTCCGGTAAAAAAATATAAAAAAATAAGGAATGGCACCCATTTAAAATTTACATAACGCTATACCTTCCATAATTTAACATTATAGAAATCTCTCCTTTTTAATTGCTAATTCAATCTTTTTCTTCAAGTTGCCACGAACTAAAAAACAATACAATAATTAAAAAAAGAAACGAAAACATGTGTCCCTTTTTTTTTTTTATATAGATCAATAAAAATTCTAATTCTCCTGATAGATTTTTTAATTTTTGAAATTGACGTCATTCAAAACAGAAAATACATATTTTTCATAAACATGTACATAAACTGTAACTATATGAGTGTTAAAACAACATCGCACCTTTATTTGAGTGTTTTTGATGTCAAAACAGTTCCTACAGTAGAAATATTTCAGTTAAAAAGAGATAATTTAGAAAAAAAATTCTTCTATATTTATAAAAATAACGATTTGAAAATGAAGCTTTGAAAATCTGCGCAGATACCGAGAAACTGCAGTGGGACTACCATGAGGGAAGAGGCGGTTCTGTCACCAATTGTTGCCAACTTGGCGATATACTGCCAAATTAGCACCCAAAATTACTCTCCAAATTTGAAACCAACTTGGCGTTATTTCCGTTATTAAGTCAAATTAATATGTCTACTAATAACTTTAAACTAATACTAATAATAGTTTAGATTTGTTTGTTGAAAGTGATTGATAAAGTTCCTGAAAGGATCTGAAAAAGCTATGAAATCATATAAAAAACTGGTAGAACCAGAGAGAAAAGTTGAGCTCGATCTAAAAAAATATTACAGTAAAATTTGGGAAATATTTTCAATCTAAAAATGTGTGTAGAAAAGAAATGGAATCAGATGGTCTGTAACGCTCATGATATAACCCAAATTTTTATTACCTAAAAAGGAAGACTGAGCTTTACTGGTGCCTTATATTCAGATTATACTATTATCCACTCAAAATGATTACTGAGAAAATTAGTCGATAGAATATATTGTTATGCTGTCTCAAATCAGTTAAACTCCACAACACTAAATGAATATCAACCATGAAGTAATAATTAAAGTGTAACATTAATATAATTAGGTTGCTGGGAATTGATGTAGATAAATATGTCTGAACACAAATATTTCGTATATGGTTGAATCGTATCTATTCAAGGTTTTGAGTTTACTTGGAGCTTTGATCTTCCACTTATCAAAACACCTCGAGTGGAATTATGTCTACAGTTTGTACAGTAAAAAATTATATAGTAAACCTACTCATTTTTCATACAATTTTTATTATTTTTTAATTCTGATTACAGGGTACTGTGTGCAATGTTGTTTGTCATATTTTCTGAAAAAAAAAATTATTTTATATTAAGAACTCTGAAAATTATAATGGAAAAACTTGGAAAAATTTGGGACCATTTTTATAAAAACCTTAATTACTCTGCGAGTGTGCATGCTATTTGCATAAAAATGAACACAGTGTATTACAATAAGGCATTCAATCATAATCTAGAGTTTGAGCGCTTTTGCTACATTAGTTTTGACAGGGTTATTCAAAAGATATTCATTCTTTTTTAATTTGTTGATGGTCCCCTATGGCGTTTCGGTAAAAAATCTTTACGGAGATGTATGACTTATACTATTATATTTATACACTAAGAGTTTCGAGATGATTCCTCATGTATTTTTCTAGATATTTAGTAAAATGTCTAAAATCGCAAGTGTCCCATAATCAATGGCAATATAGTGTATATATATATATATATATATATATATATATATATATATACGTATGTATATACGTATGTATGTACATATATATTTCTATACTATTTAAATGTATCTGCAAAAAAGTTTTTTTTATTTTTATTGTTCAATATTGAAAGAACATTATTCACTATATTCTATTTTTTAATCATATGTTTAAAAAAATTAAACTCAAGATGAAAATTGAGAATGATACAACAGAAATATAAAGAATATAAAAAATAGACATTTGAAAAAATACATTTTCTAGAATCTTACCATAGTAAAAAGTATCACACCTGTAATACATATGACAAGTTATCTGGCACATGAAAAATTTAAATCATTGTTCTTAAATTTTTTTTTAATTCAAATAAAATTTTATTTGACATACACAGAATAGACTAACACAAATAATACAATCATTTTTTTATAAGCTACTCATTTGAAAAATTTATTTTTTTGCAATTGCAGACTGCATTTTTGACAAATAAATACTATGATTTTCTATATGAATTCAAAAAGCTCTGTCAGGTGGAGCCACTGCGTTGTGCCGCAAAATAATTTAAATAGATTAAATTAAAGTTTAATTTATTGATAAGTTAAATGATTTTAATAATAAAACTTATGCTTCTTGAAATATAATTAATATTCTGAAATTGCAGTTCTGAAAGATAAAAACATATAAATATAAAGTAGAGTACTCACCCCAAACATTAGTGAAGTGTGTAGGATCACAAAATACAACTGGAGTTTTGTAAACAAATATTTTTTATTTATAAGGCATTAAATATATATTATCCCGGGATCCCAAAATAACTTACACTTTACTTAAATACATTATATTATTCATCAACAATTTTGCATTACTGCATTTGATAAATTTTATTGTAACTATTGAAGGACGATTAGAGATACGCCTGAATTGTTGTTTCACAGAAGACAGTCATACCACATAAGTGTCGTTGCAGATACACCAGTCAATCGTAGATGCACCAGTTATTCTAAAATGATGAATTAATCTTAGTAAGAGATATATTTATTGGTATTAGATATGGAGAGAAAGGAAGCTTTTTCCTCTGATATGTGCACTGGTAAAAATCCATTCATCGATCTATAGACAACAACACTTGTCGGATAATGATGAGGAAAGAAACAAAAGTTATCTTCACAATAACTTTGAGAGATAAGGATGACGTAAACGTTTTATTTTAAAGATTGAAGAGTTGAGGACAAATCTGTCTGATCGGCGATGGTACAGCCACACTTGAACTGTCTGCAGACCTCATGCGGCATGAATATATTCACTTAACGAACAAACTGTGAGCCCCTAGAAGCATGGTTAAGTTGCAGAAATAAAGTCTCATCAGATACTAATAATAAAAATCTGCTTGCCAAATCACGAAATTCTTACACAGTAACAGCATTTTTGAAAAGTAACTATAATACTGTCAAAGGGAGTTGCACGCTAGGCCCAAGGCCCAACGGCAAAAATCTCCCAAAAATTTTCTCCGTGTTCTCTGATCCAAGTGCAAGGCAAGAGAGAGCCAGAATTGAAAGAGACGCGAGCAAAAGTTAGTACAATCGCTACACCCTCAGCCAATCAAAAAAAAGAAAAGAAGTTGTTAGCTGAATGTAGAGAAATTCTTAAGGGGAGTTAGGTCAAAAAATATTATTTAGTGGCAACAAGAAATACGCGGGATTTTAAGAGACGCTACAATTTCGTGGAAAAGGGTGAATCATGAGATTGGAATTTCCGTTTCTCCACAAGATGCTGTGAAAAAGCGCGCGGGTGGATAATGGCGATGTAGGAAGTAAAAAAAAATGGCGCGCGTAATTTTAAAAAGAGAAAAAGCTAGAAAAATACTAAGACACATATCTGGCTAAATAGTGGCTTAATCTTGCTGAAATTTAACCAGAGTATTAAGAAAAAAAAGATTTATTGAATGAATATAGATTTCAAGATGAATATTAAAAATAAAGGTTTTAGAATTTATATATTTAGGACTTAGTAAATATTGCAAAGAGAAAACAACATCACGAATCTTTAAAAATGAAAACAAGTTAGCATATTGCTAAAAGTAAATATTATTAATTAAATTAATGGCTATTAATGGGATTATTAAATAGAAATAAAATTTTAAAAGCAAATTAGATTAAATTTTAAATCGGAAATGTTATGGAAAGTTGTTATAACATTTATCTCCCCTCAATAGAAAAAAAAAGGACAAAAAAAAAATTTTGAGCTATCGGATTCTTACCAAAAGCACCAAAATATGAAAATTTATACGAGGAAAATCATGAGATTTTAACGATAGATATTGCCTCAACCATCTACCAACTTTAATTAAACAAAGATCTCATGAAAAAAAAAATTTTAAAATGAAGAAGTTAATTATTGCAAATTTAGAATAGTACGATTTAAAACCAAATTTCTAAGAATTCTGAAAAACAAAAGTATAACTAGAACTGACTTGTCATAACCCTAGCGAAAACAATTCCTGAAAACATATAAACAATCATGACAGTGCATAAAATTGTAAAGACTGAAAATAGGAACATAGTAATACAAAATATACCTAAAAATAAATACAGGAACATGTAATTGCACAGAATAAAATAACAAATTAAATATGCAAAACCAACATTATATAGGGGTGAGTCAAAAAAATATATATATAAACCTGAAACTCTCATGTGTAGACCATTACAATTTTCTAATGTGAACCAGATATAAAGATAATGTAAACAATATCATCAAAACAGAAAATCAATTACATAGCAGTAGAAAAGCAGAACTTGAATATAAATGTGCTTTTTATGTAATTTTTAACCATTATTACACAAATCATTATACATAGAAAATAATCTATTGAAACTGAAGTTTTTATTCCAAAGCAATAAATAAAATACCATCAGAAAACTTTATCTGGTAATCAATTGATAAACTTTTATAACACATTAACAAATACTCTTGTAAACACTACACAAGTATTAGTACCAAGAACTATTCAAGAAAAAAAATTCAGGATATTTGAGGCCTTCAGTGTTGAATAAGAGAGAAAAAAAAATTGACTTCAAAAGGTAACTTAATACATATTAGCTCTCATAAATTTATTTAGCAAATAAAAGAGAAATTCAAAAATTCTTATTTATGCAAATCCTGTAATTCAGTAGCATATTCTTCTAGAAAGGATATGAGTTTTTATAGAAAAAGATTTCTTGATTATTTTAAGAAATGTTTTAAATATTTAGAAATTTTTTATTTTAATAAATCTTTTATTTAAATTTTCAAATTTTAATACCATGTATTCCAATAATTGAAATATTGAATGCTGAGGAAGATTCAAAACTAAATTTAATAAAATAAAATGATTTTTTATTATTGTGTTGATCATCAAAAAACGTAGAGAAGTTTCTCCATAGTATTGAGACACACAATGCGAAAAGACTACTGATTTCCAATTACATATATATTTTTTATATATATTTTTCATATTATTTTATATGCATATATATATTTCATTCATTCATCCATTCATACAGTGTGGTAAAAAAAAATAACCAAATGTCAACAAAATTAATAAATTGCTAGACTGAGTCACTCGTCAGTGAATCATAACAAAAGTATCAATAATTGTAACACTGGTTGACACCAAAAAAAAAAATATTTTCAACCCAAATTAAGTAACTAACCTTAGTACTTACTAACCACGAACTAAGAGGAATGTAACCAACTGAACGAGTTAGCTTGGGAGAGAATAAAAAATATTTGAAAAAAGAGATGAAATCAAAGTAAGTCTTTGTCAGGTGGCCTAAGCCTGACTGCGTTGTGCCGCAAAATAATTTAAATTGATTGAAATTAAAGTTAAATTTTATTGATAGGTAAAATAATTATAATATTAAAAGTTATGCTTCATGAAAAATAATTATAGTTCTGAAATTGCAGATCTGAAAAATAAAACATATAAATAACAGTAGAGTACTCACCCCAACTATTTATGATGTATGTGGTTACACCAAGAATAACACTAGTATGACATTAGAATAACTTGTTTATTAATGAACTCAACATAAAGATTATATATATTGCCCAGGATCCTAGTAGCAAAATAACATGCACTAAATTTTACACATGTACCAGTAGTATTTTCAATTTATTTTACAGACGATGAGAAGAGATAAAATAGCCTTTATACATGAGATATGAAATGAGGGTTTAAATATTTACTGAGATGAAGTTCATGAGAAACAGAAGTTGATAATTCAGGAATCAGAAATTTATATTTTAGAAGGTACGCCCACGGAGAATGATGACACACTTGAATACAATTAAAGTTCTGTGAACAGTGTATTCCGATAACAGTATGGGCAGAGGATCACTGATGTCCAATTTATGGAATGAGACCCGATCTCCCGTATTCATGACTCCAGACACCTTCCCAAAGACAATATAGGCATTCTCGTTTAGAAGTACGCCGGCTTCAGGCTGGGAAAAAATTCTGTTAAACAGCCAAAATTATGTAGTTTCTTTAGTGCATCCAACTGGAAAAAAAACTCGACAAAATCGGGAAGGGTATGCAAATTTCCTAGGGCATTCAGCTACCCTCTTCTTCGAAGTAAAATAATTGCAGACGGGCACATTTCATATTTCTCACCGACTTGGAACTTCATCTCTAGGAAGCAAGTTTCTTTAGTGAACAAGGAATACAGGGAATGCACGTCAGGCCCAAAGGCCCAACGGCAACAAACTCCCAAAATTTCAGCACGTCTTACTTCCTCTAAGAGCCAGGCAAGAATGAGAGAGAATTGAATGAGACGCGAGCGGACGTTAGTACGGTCGCTCCACGCTCAGCCAATCAAAAAAAAGAAAAGAAGTTGTTAGCTGAATTTAGAGAAATTCTTAAGGGGAGTTAGGTGAAAAGTATTATTTAGTGGCAACAAAAAATACGCGGGTTTTTAAGCGACGCTACAATTTCGTGGAAAAGGTGAATCATGAGATTGGAATTTCCGTTTCTCAACTAGATTCACTGAAAAATGTGCGCGGGTGTATAATGGCGATGTTGGAGACAAAAAAAAAAAAAAAAAAAAAATGGCGCGCGTAATTTTAAAAAGAGAAAAAGCTAGAAAAATACTAAGACACATATCTGGCTAAATAATGGCTTAATCTTGCTGAAATTTAACCAGAGTATTAAGAAAAAAAAGGATTTATTGAATGAATAAAGATTTAAAGATGAATATTAAAAATAAAGGTTTTAGAATTTATATATTTAGGACTTAGTAAATATTGTAAAGAGAAAACAACATCGCGAATCTTTAAAAATAAAAACAAGTTAGCATATTGCTAAAAGTAAATATTATTACTTAAATTAATTACTATTAATGGGATTATTAAATAGAAATAAAATTTTAAAAGCAAATTAGATTAAATTTTAAAACGGAAATGTTATGGAAAGTTCTCATAACATAACATTTATCTCCCCTCAATAGAAAAAAAAAAGGACAAAAAAAAATTTTGAGCCATCGGCTTCTTACCAAAAGCACCAAAATAAAAAAATTTATACGAGGAAAACCATGAGATTTTAACGATAGATATTACCTCAATCATCTACTAACTTTAATTGAATAAAGATCACATGATTAAAAAAAAAAAAATTTTAGTGAAGAAGTTAATTATTGCAAATTTAGAATAGTACGATTTAAAACCAAATTTCTAAGAATTCTGAAAAACAAACGTATAACCAGAACTGAATTGTCATAACCCTAGCGAAAACAATTCCTGAAAACACATGAACAATCATGACAGTGCATAAAATTGTAAAGACTGAAAACAGGAACATAGTAATACAAAATATACCTAAAAATAAATACAGGAACATGTAATTGCACAGAATAAAATAACAAATTAAATATGCAAAACCACATTATATAGGGGTGAGTCAAAAAAAAAATATAAAAACCTGAAACTCTCATGTGTAGACCATTACAATTTTCTAATGTGAACCAGATATAAAGATATTGTAAACAATATCATCAAAACAGAAAATCAATTACATAGCAGTAGAAAAGCAGAACTTGAATATAAATGTGCTTTTTACGTAATTTTTAACCATTATTACACAAATCATTATACCTAGAAAATAATCTATTGAAACTGAAGTTTTTATTCCAAAGCAATAAATAAAATACCATAAGAAAACTTTATCTAGTAAACTATTTATAAACTTTTATAACACATTAACAAATACTCTTGTAAACACTACACAAGAATCAGTACCAAGAACTATTCAAAAAAAATTCAGGATATTTGAGGCCTTCAGTGTTGAATAAGAGAGAAAAAAAAAAAAATTGACTTCAAAAGGTAACTTAATACATATTAGCTCTCATAAATTTATTTAGCAAATAAAAGAGAAATTCAAAAATTCTTATTTATGGAAATCCTGTAATTCAGTAGCATATTCTTCTAGAAAGGATATGAGTTTTTATAGAAAAGATTTCTTGATTATTTTAAGAAATGTTTTAAATATTGAGAAAATTTTTTTATTTTAATGAATTCTTTATTTAAATTTTCAAATTTTAATACCATGTATTCTAATAATTTAAATATTGAATGCTGAGGAAGATCCAAAACTAAATTTTATAAAATAAGATGATTTTTTAACATTGTGTTGATCATCAAAAAACGTAGAGAAGTTTCTCCATAGTATTGAGACCCACAATGTGATAAAGACTACTGATTTCTAATTACATATATATTTTTTATATATATTTTTTCATATTATTTTATATGCATATATATATTTCACTCATTCATCCATTCATACAGTGTGGTAAAAAAAATAACCAAATGTCAACAAAATTAATAAATTGCCAGACTGAGTCACTCGTCAGTGAATCATAACAAAAGTATCAATAATTGTAACACTGGTTGACACCAAAAAAAAAATATTTTCTACCCAAATTAAGTAACTAACCTTAGTACTTACTAACCACGAACTAAAAGGAATGTAACCAACTGAACGAGTTAGCTTGGGAGAGAATAAAAAATATTTGAAAAAAGAGATGAAATCAAAGTAAGTCTTTATATTTTTTAAATACATTTTTATGCATTTATTTCATTTTGGTTTTTCATTTCATATTTATTTTTATTTTTCTTTCATTTTTATTCAATATTTTTCATATTTTATTTTCATATATTTTTTGTTTATTTTTTATTTTATTGTTTATATTCATTTTTCATAATATATAGAATATATGATTTAGAAGATAGGAGATAGGGAATAGGAAATAGGAGATAGGGTACCCTATAAATTTAAACCAACTTTAATGTTTTGACATCCTCAGCAAAATTTAAAGTTTCTCACAGTGTAAAAAAAAATTCTATTGTAAATTGAATTGTAGAATAATAAAATTTTAAACTATAGCATAAAACTAATAATAGAAATAAATGAGTTATCCTATCAGAATATTTATAATATCGCTCGAGAATAGCCGGAAGGAGGAAAGAAAGCTATTTTCTTTTGTGACCCATCCTTATGGAAGCCGGCCAGTGTACCATCACTTAGCTTCTCCGGGCTAATACCAAACAATTCGTTCATGAATGGACAGCCCCAATGATAGAATAAATAACTAATAAAATAAAGTAATTAAAAAATTAATCTATTGAGTAGAGAAAAATGCGCGTAGAGCATCTCAACTGTCTGAGCACCAAAATTTTGTTGGTTGCAGCCCAAGAGCAAGAACTTGTTAACTTGACTCCATAACAGTAGCGAGTCCCACATCTTTCCAATTGTACAAAAAAAAAATTAACATCTGGCTAGTTGACATGCCTACCATTTACGGGGATTTTTGGGTCTAGGCACGGGAAAAATCCACAGAAACCCTGGGTGGCATCTCAACCAGTGAAAATATCCAAGATAACCAAGGATACCTTTAAAAGGGGGGGGGGGGTGTAAAATGTCTGCTATAGTATACCAGAAATAAAAAAAAATACATCATTTAAGGGATAAGAAAAAGGACACTGGAGAATATAGAGTTATTAAACTTCATTAATTTTTTGAAAAGAGGAAAAAAAAAAAAATTTTCATTTGAACAGCACAAGAATCACTAAAATGTAAATAGTATATATTTGAAATTTCAATTGAATCAAGGTAAGTATTTCAATTTTATTAAATTTATAAATTACTATTTATTTTCTTTCTTTCATTTATTTTATTTTAAATTATTTATTTATTTTTGCTTTATTTATTTATTTTTATTTTATTTATTCTTATTTATTTTATTTTTTTTTTTTTTTTTTTATTTATCTATTTTTATTTTATTTTATTTATTTTTTCTTTCAAGCATACACCAGAAATATTAACCAAAAAATATGAAATTACATCAGTGTACAATATGCACCTTGTACTCTGAGTTCTGCCTGCAGAACTTAGCACCCCATATTAAATTGCTAACATACATGTGCATGTGAGGATAAAAATGAGTCATTCTTAAAAAAAAAACAATTATTGCACTTTGAATGAATCTTAAATAAAATACTGCTTAAAATAATTCACAAACCAGCATAAAAAAAAAATTGAGAGCCCATGTACTATTATTATTGAATATCATCACTCATTGAACTATTTTGCATGCCATAAATTTATCAAATTTTATATAAATATAGCAATTTCCAATTTTATTATCTTTAAAATTATCATAGATATTGTGAATAAATCAATGTATACAAAAATATCAATGAAAATATGATATAAATCAATGTGTATAAATAATAATTATCACTTTATTTATTTTAAAATATTTATTCAAATTGGTTATAGACTTTAATCATATAAATTAGTTCAAAACCATCAGATTTGTTTACTTTGTAAAAGAAATATTCACAGATAGAAAAACAAATTTTATAAAATTTTTACTGCATGTAATCGTAATTATTATTATTATTTCGTTATTTCTTTTTTGTAAATTATAAATTAATCAACACAAAATGTATGAGACATAAAAGACTTCAATATTGTAAAGATAAAAATTCAAAATATAAACACTTTATTTATAAAATAAATATTTTTCAAAAATATATGTATGAAAAAATCAATATTTGGTCTGCACATGAGATATCAAAAATATAAAATACTCAGAAAAAATTTAGAAAAGCATTTTAAATTTTAAAGTTTATAATTAAAGAAAATTAATATTACACTTTATTATTATTACTATTATTATTAATTACTTTTATTTTATAAAATATTTAATGTTTAAATCAAGTATTTATTAATATTTCATTAAAAGATAACTACTAAGTGAGAGAGAAAAAAAATTAAAAGATCGGTACCCCCAGGTAAATTCCTGAAGTCGAGGCACCATAAATGTCAGGTGGCCTAAGCCTGACTGCGTTGTGCCGCAAAATAATTTAAATTGATTGAAATTAAAGTTAAATTTTATTGATAGGTAAAATAATTATAATATTAAAAGTTATGCTTCATGAAAAATAATTATAGTTCTGAAATTGCAGATCTGAAAAATAAAACATATAAATAACAGTAGAGTACTCACCCCAACTATTTATGATGTATGTGGTTACACCAAGAATAACACTAGTATGACATTAGAATAACTTGTTTATTAATGAACTCAACATAAAGATTATATATATTGCCCAGGATCCTAGTAGCAAAATAACATGCACTAAATTTTACACATGTACCAGTAGTATTTTCAATTTATTTTACAGACGATGAGAAGAGATAAAATAGCCTTTATACATGAGATATGAAATGAGGGTTTAAATATTTACTGAGATGAAGTTCATGAGAAACAGAAGTTGATAATTCAGGAATCAGAAATTTATATTTTAGAAGGTACGCCCACGGAGAATGATGACACACTTGAATACAATTAAAGTTCTGTGAACAGTGTATTCCGATAACAGTATGGGCAGAGGATCACTGATGTCCAATTTATGGAATGAGACCGATCTCCCGTATTCATGACTCCAGACACCTTCCCAAAGACAATATAGGCATTCTCGTTTAGAAGTACGCCGGCTTCAGGCTGGGAAAAAATTCTGTTAAACAGCCAAAATTATGTAGTTTCTTTAGTGCATCCAACTGGAAAAAAAACTCGACAAAATCGGGAAGGGTATGCAAATTTCCTAGGGCATTCAGCTACCCTCTTCTTCGAAGTAAAATAATTGCAGACGGGCACATTTCATATTTCTCACCGACTTGGAACTTCATCTCTAGGAAGCAAGTTTCTTTAGTGAACAAGGAATACAGGGAATGCACGTCAGGCCCAAAGGCCCAACGGCAACAAACTCCCAAAATTTCAGCACGTCTTACTTCCTCTAAGAGCCAGGCAAGAATGAGAGAGAATTGAATGAGACGCGAGCGGACGTTAGTACGGTCGCTCCACGCTCAGCCAATCAAAAAAAAGAAAAGAAGTTGTTAGCTGAATTTAGAGAAATTCTTAAGGGGAGTTAGGTGAAAAGTATTATTTAGTGGCAACAAAAAATACGCGGGTTTTTAAGCGACGCTACAATTTCGTGGAAAAGGTGAATCATGAGATTGGAATTTCCGTTTCTCAACTAGATTCACTGAAAAATGTGCGCGGGTGTATAATGGCGATGTTGGAGACAAAAAAAAAAAAAAAAAAAAATGGCGCGCGTAATTTTAAAAAGAGAAAAAGCTAGAAAAATACTAAGACACATATCTGGCTAAATAATGGCTTAATCTTGCTGAAATTTAACCAGAGTATTAAGAAAAAAAAGGATTTATTGAATGAATAAAGATTTAAAGATGAATATTAAAAATAAAGGTTTTAGAATTTATATATTTAGGACTTAGTAAATATTGCAGGGGTGATTCTCGTCCGAAAATTCCGAAATTTCCGAAAATTTAAGGCATCCTCTTCCGAAAATTTGAAATTGGGTTATCAGTTCCACATAGTTGCCAACTTGTACGGTTTTGCGCGCGGAAAAAGCAATTGCGTAGAAATGCAAATTTCGTGATAAGATCGCCGAAATAGCATACATTTCGTCAATATTTCGTGGAAAAATGACGATTTCGTCAATGTTTTTGTAAACGAACTTTGTCAAAAGATCGATGAAAAACGCGATTTTCCTGTGCGGATCGCGGAAAAAACGGCAATTTCACCAAATATCGCAGATAAAACGCTAATTTCTTCTGAAGACGGCTGGAAAACACCAATTTCGTCTAAAGATTGCGGATATAACGCCGATTTCGTTAAAAGATCGCGGGGAAAAACGCCGTTTTCGATAAAAGATCACTTAAAAATATTTTGTCAAAAGAATATTTGAAAAAATACGCCTATTTCATCAAAAGATCACGGGATAAACGCCGCTTTCTTCAAAAGATCGCAGGAATAAAACGCTGTTTTCGAGAAAAAATCGCGTAAAAAAGCAAATTTTGTCTAAAGATCGTCGAAAAAACGCCGATTTCCCTTAAAAAATGGAAAAACGCCGATTTCGTCAAAAGATCGCGGAAAAACCGCCGATTTTGGCAAAAGATCGCAATAAATCCCCGATTTTGCTAAAATATTGCTGACTTCGTCTGAAGATGGCGGGAAAACGCCGATTTTGTCCGAAGATCGCTGGAGGGGGGTAACTCCCCCCCCCCCCCATTCGCCGCCGATTTCCGAAAATTCGATGCGAATTTCCGAAAAAAAATTTTCATCCAGAATCACCCCTGAAATATTGTAAAGAGAAAACAACATCGCGAATCTTTAAAAATAAAAACAAGTTAGCATATTGCTAAAAGTAAATATTATTACTTAAATTAATTACTATTAATGGGATTATTAAATAGAAATAAAATTTTAAAAGCAAATTAGATTAAATTTTAAAACGGAAATGTTATGGAAAGTTCTCATAACATAACAGTCTTTATATTTTTAAATACATTTTTATGCATTTATTTCATTTTGTTTTTTCATTTCATATTTTGTTTTTATTTTTTATTTTTTTTCATTTTTATTCAATATTTTTCATATTTTATTTTCATATATTTTTTAGTTTATTTTTTTTTATTTTATTACTTATATTCATTTTTAATAGGATATAGAATATAGGATTTAGAAGATAGGGGATAGGGTACCCTTTAAATTTAAACTAACTTTAATGTTTTGACATCCTCAGCAAAATTTAAAGTTTCTCACAGTGTAAAAAAATTCTATTGTAAATTGAATTCTAGAATAATAAAATTTTAAACTATAGCATAAAATTAATACAAATAAATGAGTTATCCTATCAGAATATTTACAATATCGCTCGAGAATAGCCGG
The DNA here is from genome assembly GCA_964019185.1 of Maratus speculifer. Taxonomy (NCBI): domain Eukaryota; kingdom Metazoa; phylum Arthropoda; class Arachnida; order Araneae; family Salticidae; genus Maratus; species Maratus speculifer. The sequence continues at coordinate 273,507,468 of OZ025295.1, read as the reverse complement.
AAGGAGGAAAGAAAGCTATTTTCTTTTGTGACCCATCCTTATGGAAGCCGGCCAGTGTACCATCACTTAGCTTCTCCGGGCTAATACCAAACAATTCGTTCATGAATGGACAGCCCCAATGATAAAATAAATAACTAATAAAATAAAGTAATTAAAAATTTATCTATTGAGTAGAGAAAAATGCGCGTAGAGCATCTCAACTGTCTGAGCACCCAAATTTTGTTGGTTGCAGCCCAAGAGCAAGAACTTGTTAACTTGACTCCATAACAGTAGCGAGTCCCACATCTTTCCAATTGTACAAAAAAAAAATAACATCTGGCTAGTTGACATACCGACCATTAACGGAGATTTTTGGGTCTAGGCACGGGAAAAATCCACAGAAACCCTGGGTAGCATCTCAACCAGTGAAAATATCCAAGATAACCAAGGATACCTTTAAAAAGGGGGGAAGGGGTGTAAAATGTCTGCTATAGTATACCAGAAAATAAAAAAAAAAATACATCATTTAAGGGATAAGAAAAAAAAAACACTGGAGAATATAGAGTTATTAAACTTCATTAATTTTTTGAAAAGAGAAAAAAAAAAAATTATTTGAACAGCACAAGAATCACTAAAATGTAAACAGTATATATTTGAAATTTCAATTGAATCAAGGTAAGCATTTTAATTTTATTAAATTCATAAATTACTATTTATTTTCTTTCTTTCATTTATTTTATTTTAAATTATTTATTTATTTTTTTGCTTTATTTATTTATTTTTATTTTATTCTATTTATTTATTTTTATTTTATTTATTCTTATTTGTTTATTTTTTATTTTATTTATCTATTTTTATTTTATTTTATTTATCTTTTATTTCAACCATACACTAGAAATATTAACCAAAAAATATGAAATTACGTCAGTGTACAATATGCACCTTGTACCCTGAGTTCTGCCTGCAGAACTTAGCACCCCATATTAATCTATTAATACACATGTGCAGTGCATGTGAAGATAAAAAGTGAGTCATTCTTACAAGACCAATTATTGCACTTTGAATGAATCTTAAATAAAATACTGCTTAAAATAATTCAAAAACCAGCATAAAAAAAAAAAAAAAAAAAAAAAAAAAGAGAGCCCCTGTACCATTCATCTTATAGAAATCCATAACAACTATTTTGTATGCCATAAATTGATCAAATTTTATATAAATATAGCAATTCCAAATTTATTATCTTTCAAAATTATCATAGATATTGTGAATAAATCAATGTATATAAAATATCAATCAAATATTAATAGGATATAAATCAATGTGTATAAATAATAATTAGTATTTTATTTGTTTATCTATTTTAAAATATTTATTCTAATCAGATATTTGACTTTAATCACATAAATGAGTTCAAAACCATCAGATTTGTCTGCTTTCAAAATAAAAAAAAATTCACAGATAGAAAAAATATATTTTTTATAAATTTTTTACTTGCATGTAATAATAATAATTATTATTTTGTTTTTCTTCATTTGTAAATTATAAATTAATCAACACAAAATTTGTGAATAAAAATGCAATTTAAATTCAATCATTTGATGAAAGAGATCATTTCAATAATGTAAAGATAAAAATTCAAAATATAAACACTTTATTTATAAAATAAATAAAAATATTTTCAAAAATATATGTATAAAAAAATCAATATTTGGTCTGCACATGAGATATTAAAAATATAAAATACTCAGAAAAAAAAAATTAGAAAGACATTTTTAAATTTTAATGTTTATAATTAAAGAAAATTAATATTACACTTTATTATTATTACTATTATTATTATTAATTAATTTTATTTTATAAAATATTTAATGTTTAAATCAAGTATTTATTAATATATCATTAAAAGATAACTATTAAGTGAGAGAGAGAGAAAAAAAAATTAAAAGATCGGTACCCCCAGGTAAATTCCTGAAGTCGAGGCACCATAAATGTCAGGTGGAGCCACTGCTTTGTGCCGCAAAATAATTTAAATAGATTAAATTAAAGTTTAATTTATTGATAAGTTAAATGATTTTAATAATAAAACTTATGCTTCTTGAAATATAATTAATATTCTGAAATTGCAGTTCTGAAAGATAAAAACATATAAATATAAAGTAGAGTACTCACCCCAAACATTAGTGAAGTGTGTAGGATCACAAAATACAACTGGAGTTTTGTGAACAAATATTTTTTATTTATAAGGCATTAAATATATATTATCCCGGGATCCCAAAATAACTTACACTTTACTTAAATACATTATATTATTCATCAACAATTTTGCATTACTGCATTTGATAAATTTTATTGTAACTATTGAAGACGATTAGAGATACGCCTGAATTGTTGTTTCACAGAAGACAGTCATACCACATAAGTGTCGTTGCAGATACACCAGTCAATCGTAGATGCACCAGTTATTCTAAAATGATGAATTAATCTTAGTAAGAGATATATTTATTGGTATTAGATATGGAGAGAAAGGAAGCTTTTTCCTCTGATATGTGCACTGGTAAAAATCCATTCATCGATCTATAGACAACAACACTTGTCGGATAATGATGAGGAAAGAAACAAAAGTTATCTTCACAGTAACTTTGAGAGATAAGGATGACGTAAACATTTTATTTTAAAGATTGAAGAGTTGAGGACAAATCTGTATGATCGGCGATGGTACAGCCACACTTGAACTGTCTGCAGACCTCCTGTGGCATGAATATATTCACTTAACGAACAAACTGTGAGCCCCTAGAAGCATGGTTAAGTTGCAGAAATAAAGTCTCATCAGATACTAATAATAAAAATCTGCTTGCCAAATCACGAAATTCTTACACAGTAACAGCATTTTTGAAAAGTAACTATAATACTGTCAAAGGGAGTTGCACGCTAGGCCCAAGGCCCAACGGCAAAAATCTCCCAAAAATTTTCTCCGTGTTCTCTGATCCAAGTGCAAGGCAAGAGAGAGCCAGAATTGAAAGAGACGCGAGCAAAAGTTAGTACAATCGCTACACGCTCAGCCAATCAAAAAAAAAGAAAAGAAGTTGTTAGCTGAATGTAGAGAAATTCTTAAGGGGAGTTAGGTCAAAAAATATTATTTAGTGGCAACAAGAAATACGCGGGATTTTAAGAGACGCTACAATTTCGTGGAAAAGGGTGAATCATGAGATTGGAATTTCCGTTTCTCCACAAGATGCTGTGAAAAAGCGTGCGGGTGGATAATGACGATGTAGGAAGTAAAAAAAAATGGCGCGCGTAATTTTAAAAAGAGAAAAAGCTAGAAAAATACTAAGACACATATCTGGCTAAATAGTGGCTTAATCTTGCTGAAATTTAACCAGAGTATTAAGAAAAAAAAGATTTATTGAATGAATATAGATTTCAAGATGAATATTAAAAATAAAGGTTTTAGAATTTATATATTTAGGACTTAGTAAATATTGCAAAGAGAAAACAACATCGCGAATCTTTAAAAATAAAAACAAGTTAGCATATTGCTAAAAGTAAATATTATTAATTAAATTAATGGCTATTAATGGGATTATTAAATAGAAATAAAATTTTAAAGCAAATTAGATTAAATTTTAAATCGGAAATGTTATGGAAAGTTGTTATAACATAACAAGCTCCAATAAAGTGAGAAGTGGATTTAGTTTTTTCAATTTATCTGTATTGGAAAGGACTACCATATCTGTGCATAGCACTCATGTCACTTTGCAAATAACAACATTTTCTGATGAAATTTTGTGTTGCAATTTTTGCTACTGCAAATATTTAAACTTCTAGACATCGCACATTTTCAATCTTTATGCCATCATATAATGAAAAAAATGTACTTTTAAATGCAATTTGTTTGTAAACTGTGTTTCAATTTATTTTGAGATACAGTAGACTCCTTCAAATCCGCACAGGACCAGAGGGTTTTGCAGATTTCTAGCCATTGTTTTGTTTACATTTTTTAAACAGTAATTTGAATACAATAAATAGTACAGTCGAAATTATAATGGATGCTTGCAATGTAAAATTAATATAATAAAATTTTAGATTTTTTTCAAAAAAATTATTAAAATATTAAAAGCAAAGGCCAAGTAAATAGTCAGTAATGTATAATTAAATATTCATTATAAAGATGAGATGCCATTATCCTAAATTATTCAATGAAACTTGCTCATATATGTACACCTGCTATGCTACTCAGTTCTTCTAATGAAATCATGAATCAAGCAAATTATTATCAGTGAATTTAATCACACGTTTTAAAGCAATGTGGAGATTTACATGGAATGTTGATCTGAATTGCTGAAAACAATATGGACGTCATTACGCTATTATATGTTCTACTGAGTCAGCTGGCACCACCATTGGCCAAGAGGTTCTGACCTCTCAACTGGTAGACGGCAGGTGCTGGGTTCGAACCCAATCGCAGCTGTCGGCCTAACCGTTGGAAGTTTTCGTGGTTTTCTTCAAACCTTGCGTAAATACAGGTTAGGTTCCCTTAGAAAGACCCCCACAAAGGGCATTCCCCCCCTGGTCCTATATCTCTAGTGTAGATAATCGGATGACAAAAATAAACCAAACATTGAGTCAGCTGTTAAGAACCAACTTCTATGGTTGATCATATACAGTAAGATTTGGTTAAGAAAGGTGGAACAGTATGTAACATGTAAAAATGTTTATGCAAAATTGTCAATGCAAATTTCATCTAGTTCCATTAATTAGGCGTATTGAAAAGTCTTACCGTACATAATTGGGTTCAACTGATTCTAGACTTTAATAAATCCATAATTCTATAACCCAGTAACCTAGTGACGAAGCAACTAGCTGTTTAGCATAATGCAAGACCCTCAGTGTTTAGTTCCCAAGCAAGCTTAGTACTCATTTTATCGACACCAAAGTAATCAAAGACTGAGTGAACCTTGCCCATAACCTTGCCATCCTGAGTGAACCTAGCCATTGGGAGTCAAACTCTCGACTTGCAGAACAGAAGTCAGATGCTCTGATCATTGCACCACTGAGCTTAAAATTTACTGAAACCTATCCTAAAAATTACCTAATTAGCAGTTTAAATTCATTCAAAATTCATTCATCAGAAATTTTTTTAAAAATCCCAACTTTTGAAATCAGGTTTGATTGATTTAGAACTTGCGCTTCATTGTTTATTTGGGCAACATAGAACGATAAATTTTATGCTAACATATTTTCTGAAAAATATCTAAGTGGCAATATAAGTGCCTTCAAAATTTATTCAGCAGAACTCAAGTTAGCCTGGTGCTGGTAATAAATCGCCAAATATTGTACCCATGGCATTGTTTCATATTTCATTAATTTCATTTAAATATAATAATATAATCCTTTCACTCATTTCATTTATCATACAGCACGATAGTGCTGTATAGTAGAGCTCAGATGCTCTACGTCCAAAGCATACGTCTACGTTAAAGTCCAAAGTTTGCCTCTTAATAACTTTGGAAATAATCATCAGATCGTGACGAAATTAAAAACGGGAAGTGTCCTACTCTGGATCTCAAAGTTTACAAAAAAACATCCAGATCCACCGATTAGTTTCGGAGATCCAGAACCCCTGTTTTGGCACTTTTTGCTCGTGAAACAAGAAAAAAGACAACTCAATTGTAACCCGAACCAGAAAACATTCAGCAACATGTAATAGCTTGTTCAAAAGCTTTTAATTTAGGGATGTGCCTTTTGAAGGTCCAGTAAAAAAATATAAAAAATTAAGGAAATGGCACCCCTTTAAAAATTACATAATGCGATACCTTCCATAATTTAACTTTATAGAAATCTCTCCTTTTTAATTGCTAATTCAATCATTTTCTTTTGAGTTGCCACGAACTAAAAAACAACACAATAATTTAAAAAAGAAATAACACGTGTTCTTTTTATAGGTCAATAAAAATTCCGATTCTATTGATATATTTTTGCATTTTTGGAATTGACGTCATTCGAAACATAAAAAAAAGCATTTTTAATAAATATATGTATAAACTGTAACTAAATGTATGTTTAAAAAAATTTTACCTTCATTTGAATGTTTTTGAAGTCAAACAGCTACTATAATACAGAAATTTCAATTACAAAGGTATAAGTAAAGAATAATATAGTAAAAAAATAGTTTCCTAGATGTGACGTCATTTTACATTGTCCCTTTCTAAAGATATTTCATTCTGAATGGAAACTCTTGATTTTCTGAATTTAATCCTTATTTTTATCATTTGTGAAATTCAAGTTTTATATTTGAGTCGTGCAAAATAAATTTTCAGTAAATACTAGATCATTGTTTCTATTTATTGCATTTTCCCGCATATTGTCATGGATATCGTATAGCATAAGTAAAGTCACGTTTCGATAAATAAATTGTTTTATTAAAAGATGAACACTTTGACAATCGATTTTTCCGTTACTCCATATATTCATTTTATTTTTTATTGAAACAGTTATAAAATTATAAGCATGACATCATACAGCACAATAGTGCTGTATAGTAGAGCTCAGGTGCATCTTTAATGTTAAAGTCCAACGTTTGCTTCTTAATAACTTTGGAAATAATCATCAGATCGTGACGAAATTAAAAACGGGAAGTGTCCTACTCTAGATCTCAAAGTTTACAAAAATTCACCCAGATCCACCGATTAGTTTCGGAGATCTAGAACCCCTGTTTTGTCACTTTTTGCTTGTGAAAGAAGAAAAAAAGACAAACAACTCAATTAAAACCCGAACCAGGAAAAATTCAGCAACGTGTAATAGCTTGTTCGAAAGCTTTTAATTTAGGGATGTGCCTTTTGAAGGTCCGGTAAAAAAATATAAAAAAATAAGGAATGGCACCCATTTAAAATTTACATAACGCTATACCTTCCATAATTTAACATTATAGAAATCTCTCCTTTTTAATTGCTAATTCAATCTTTTTCTTCAAGTTGCCACGAACTAAAAAACAATACAATAATTAAAAAAAGAAACGAAAACATGTGTCCCTTTTTTTTTTTTATATAGATCAATAAAAATTCTGATTCTCCTGATAGATTTTTTAATTTTTGAAATTGACGTCATTCAAAACAGAAAATACATATTTTTCATAAACATGTACATAAACTGTAACTATATGAGTGTTAAAACAACATCGCACCTTTATTTGAGTGTTTTTGATGTCAAAACAGTTCCTACAGTAGAGATATTTCAGTTAAAAAGAGATAATTTAGAAAAAAAATTCTTCTATATTTATAAAAATAACGATTTGAAAATGAAGCTTTGAAAATCTGCGCAGATACCGAGAAACTGCAGTGGGACTACCATGAGGGAAGAGGCGGTTCTGTCACCAATTGTTGCCAACTTGGCGATATACTGCCAAATTAGCACCCAAAATTACTCTCCAAATTTGAAACCAACTTGGCGTTATTTCCGTTATTAAGTCAAATTAATGTGTCTACTAATAACTTTAAACTAATACTAATAATAGTTTAGATTTGTTTGTTGAAAGTGATTGATAAAGTTCCTGAAAGGATCTGAAAAAGCTATGAAATCATATAAAAAACTGGTAGAACCAGAGAGAAAAGTTGAGCTCGATCTAAAAAAATATTACAGTAAAATTTGGGAAATATTTTCAATCTAAAAATGTGTGTAGAAAAGAAATGGAATCAGATGGTCTGTAACGCTCATGATATAACCCAAATTTTTATTACCTAAAAAGGAAGACTGAGCTTTACTGGTGCCTTATATTCAGATTATACTATTATCCACTCAAAATGATTACTGAGAAAATTAGTCGATAGAATATATTGTTATGCTGTCTCAAATCAGTTAAACTCCACAACACTAAATGAATATCAACCATGAAGTAATAATTAAAGTGTAACATTAATATAATTAGGTTGCTGGGAATTGATGTAGATAAATATGTCTGAACACAAATATTTCGTATATGGTTGAATCGTATCTATTCAAGGTTTTGAGTTTACTTGGAGCTTTGATCTTCCACTTATCAAAACACCTCGAGTGGAATTATGTCTACAGTTTGTACTGAACAAACCGTTCTCATACTTCATTACATCAGCCTGTAACATATAGTTCTGAACCCAAATATTTAAACTGGTTATGTATGATTGAAATATGGAGTGAGTTAAAAATGCCTCTTTTCCCTGATTGTTTTTAAGGCACCAGTAAAGCTCAGTCCACATTTTCAGCTAACAAAAAAATAGGGTTATATCATGAGCTTTACAGACCATCTGATCCCATTTCTTTTCTACGCACATTTTTAGATTGAAAATGTTTCCAAAATTTTACTGTAATATTTTTTTAGATCGAGCTCTACTTTTCTCTCTGGTTCTACCAGTTTTTTATATGATAGTACATATCTTTAACTTGAAACTGAAATGTATAAAATTCATGATTTTCATTCATTTTTTTAAGTAAAAAGGAACAGAAAAAAACAAAAATAATGATATTTTGAAGCTTTATAAGTGCAGCGAAGGAACAAAACATAAATAAATCCAATTTACCACAACCTAAATCCTGCCAAAGGATTTTTACACCAGGGCTTGAATTTCAGAGCGGGATGGCGGGATTTGCTCCCAAAATTTTGAAATCCCGTCCAAAAGAATATCATAGGCGGAAGGCTCCCACCCAAAAGAAATCGCGAATTTTCCGAAAAGTTTTGCATTTTGAAATTACGATTAACTCTCACAATCTTTTTGCGAATTTTGTGATATTTTCGTGCAACTGAATGACATGTTTTCCGAGTTTTTAACTGCGAAAAATCGTTGGAATTCATGATATTTTTCTGCAACCGATTGCCAAATTTCGCCCCCTCCCCCCTCTGCGGTCGAATGATAAGTTTCGTGTGATTTTCCGTTGCGAGTACAAAGTAATTCTGTTTCGAATTTTCATTTAAAAAAATTAATGCACTCGATTCTATAAATTATGAAACATCGTTTATCAGCCAAGAAATTCGGATAATTATGCATGAATTTCGGAGCTAAGAACCATTTTTCATAGCTTTTGAACCAACTTGAATTGCATATTTTCACAATCAATTTCATCAATCGTTTGCAGAAAATGGAAATGCAGAAAATTTTGTTAGATTATCACAATAAAAACGCCAATTTTCTCAAAGAATAGTGAAAAATTTCGACTTTCCTTAAAAAATTACGATAAAACACAAATTTTTTTCGACTTCCGTTTTTCAACAGATTTACACGTTTTAGGGGTCAGCAAGGGCGGCGCCAGAATTTGCCCGACGGGGGGGCACTGTATCCCCGACAGGGGGGCCAAGTTCATAATATATATTAGAGGTTCCCACGTGCTGGACCAGGGTCTAAAAAACTGCATGGACAAAAATTTCTGGCCCAGAGCTGACCCGATTCGTAAAAAATAAATTAATGGTCCGGTCGGTACAAAAGTTAAAAAATTTGGCCTGATTATATGTTCTGGCAAGTACCTCCGCCCTCCCCCTTCCCCATAAAAAAGTTTAACTCTCGGTCTGACCAGATACTATTTCTACAAAACATAAATTTTTACTTCAGTATGGTAATAAACTGTATTGCACAAGGCGTTCTGATCAAAAATAATTAATCTTTATCTTATTTTTATTTATTTTATTATTATTATTATTTTAGAAATGCTGTAGGCTGCAATATTTATTTATTTTTAATGAATCTCTATTTGTGTGTAAATATTTCAGTTATCATTCAGTTACCGTTAATGCTTATTTCATGAAATGGAGTCTTAAAAGCAGTGCCCGACGAAAGGGGGGGGGGTGAAGGGGGTTGTCGCCCCGGACGTGGAAATTTAGGGGGTGCCAATCAAAACAAGCACAAGCAAAACAACGTCATTTTTATCCTATTACAAGAAAAAGTTCGGGTAGAGGGCGCCAAATTTAGAATTTGCATCGGGCGCGGTTTTCTTTTCGCATGCCCCTGCTTAAAAGTCTGAAAAAAGGCTACACAGTAAAATCTTCTAAAACGAAATCTCATTGAAACGAGAAGAAAAAAAAATGTGTTACGGTCAAATTGCCCTCTTAGCAGGTGTTCATTCTTTTCTCATGTATTATTATATTAATTTTGAATCAACATATTTTGTGTTTAAGGGGGATTCTTCACTTACTTGAAAACACCCACTACTATTGTTAAACCAATGGACATGTTATTTTCAAATTTCTCGTTTAAATTTGAATATTTTTAAACATGTCTTTTTCTTGCATAGCATAGCTGGGCTTGCTCTTTAACATGTGGCTATTTCTTACTTTTTCGATTTCAGTTGCAGATTTTTTTTAAAAAGGTACTTTCACTTTCGGAACCGGTTTTGAAACTGGAAGTACTTTTGAAAAAAAAATCGAAAAAGTAAAAAATAGTCACATTGAAGAATGAGCTCAACTATCCATTGCAAAAAAATCGTTTAAAAATATTGAAATTAAACGTGAAATTTGAAAACAATCTCCCCACTGGTTTAACATTAAGAAATGGATATTTTCAAGTGAGTGAAGAGTCCCAGTATTACAGGATAACGCCGTATGTTGGTTCATTTAACAGGTTTTACTGTATGTAAATTTTAAAGTTTAATTGTAGAATAATGACGAGTTAAACATATAAAAAATATATACATTTTTTTTGCAAAAAAATGTTTGGAACGGTCCAAATTTTACCGATTTTTGCACGGACCAGGTAGTTGCAAGAGAATAATTTCCATACGGGCTGGATCGAAACTGGGCTGAAAATTTAGGCCCGCACAGTCCTAGGAAGAATGAAGAAAGTCTCAGCTCTGTATCGAAAAAGTAATTAAGCCATGAAAAGATTGAAAACAGGCATGGTTCAGCCCGAGTGTCCTCAAAGAAAACAGACCGGGCAATGCAGATCTCTATCGTAACTTATCCAGAAGCAGGAACTCTGTGAATTTTTCTTTTTTTAAATTCGGGTCGGACTTAATTTTATCTGAAGATTCGGACTAAATTTTATTTTTTGAAAGTTCTGCCGGTCCTGAAATTTATTCTTCTTAGGACAGGTATTAAAGGTTTGCACATTTTTTCTATAGCTTTTGGCCGAACCAGGAGTATATTTTATTAGTTTCAATCTGTGTCGGGTAAGAATCTTTTTTTTTCCTTGGGTTATGTCGTTGTAACATCTCACGCTTATTAGTAAAGAAAATTAGGGACAAACATTATTTCCCAGGTTCTTTCTTTTTTGTGTGTGTGTATGTTTTTAAATAAAGGTGGAATGTATTTGGGAAGAATGTTTTAACAGACGGCTGTGAATAATAATATCGCCAGATCTAATATTGCAGAAAAAGAAGAAGAAGAGAGAGAAAAGGCTTGACGCTGTTTATCAAAATCGGGACATCCTAAGCACAACACTAAAACAAGAATTGAGCAAAACAAAATACATCGAAAAAACATTTTCGATACAAAATACACTAGTTTTAAAACTTAAAGTATAAAATAGGTGCAGAGATATAAAATTTTCAGAAAAAAATACAGCATAAAATAACACCATATGTGAGGTGATAATACACTAAAATGTCAGTCATACTAGAGATGAGTTTGGGCTCGTTTTTCGGAGTCCGCGCCCGCCCAAGCCTGAAGGAATTTTTTTTATCAGAGCCCGGGCCCGCCTTAAGCCCGGGCCTTGTGGAAAAAAAATATTGGCCAGGTCTGGCCCAATCCAAAAGTTAAAATTTCGGCAAGAGCCTGTCCAGGCCAGGAAAAAAGTTAAAAATCAGGCTCCATTATATTCCATGTAATGGAGACATGAAAATCTAAAAAATGGTATACAGCAAAAGTAAAATTTTTTAAGATGGAATCGCATTGAAAGGAAAAAAAAAAAAATACGTTCCCTTCTTAGCAGATGTAAATGTTTAATATATTTTTTTCTCGCATATTGCTGTATTCATTTTGCATGGATGAACAGTTTAAAAGAAATTTACGGTTTTTAGATAAAAAAATTCCATCATAATCATGTTTTTTTTTTTTTTTTTTTTTTTTTTTTTTTTTTTTTTCATGTGTTTGAATGTATTTTTTAAAACGCCTAATAATCTACGATTCTTTAAAAAGAACAAATTCTAATATTTAATTGTTCAATAATGACAACTTAAAAGTTATGCTTTCTTGCCAAAATTTTGGACCAAGCCAAATTTTACTGATTTATGAACAGACTTGGCCACGTCGAGAAAAAGACTTTCATACGGGATGATTCAACAGAAACTGATTATTTTGGCCCGTGAAGACTAGGAAGAATGAAATCAATCTCGGCTTCGTACGGAAAAAATAAGTTAGTTCCAGCCCGATACTCCAGAAAAAAAATTAATGCCCGGTCCGGCCCGAAAAGATTAGTGTTTATACCCGGCCCGGCCTGAGTCTTCAGAAGTAACCCGGTCTTCGAGTCAGGTTAATTTTCGGGGCCCAAGCCCGGCTCGAATGCCGTAAATGGAAATCGGCCCGAATCCGGCCCGCTGACAGCTCCGGGCTCGGGCAACAAAAATTAACCCGACTCAAAGTCAATACGAGTCTTTCCGAAAAAATATTAACTTTAGCCAGATTCGACTCAAATGCCAGTTGAATTGAGTTTAATTTCCAAAGTGATGCACGACTCTACCCGAAACACAATCTAAGCCCGACATCTCCACATTTCGGCCTGAACCCGAAATATTTCAACCTCAACCAGACCCCAACCCTAACTGATAAAAAAATATATTCACACTGTAAAGCAGTTATGTAAAAATACATCTACAACTTTACCTCTAGTATCAGCTTTGACTTTTAAGTAAAAAACCAGCGTTCATAAACTCAGCAACATTCAAATACATAATTTTTCATCTTAAAATAAATTTTGTAAATTCTTTTGAGAGATCGATTCATCTTGAATCAGTAATCAAAATCAGCATCCAACCCAAATCTGAAACAATTAAAATTAATTCAATTGGAATCCAGCCCGCAACGATCAAAGATTAAGCTCAATCCGATCTGATCCAGAGTGCGAGTCGGGTCAGGTTCAGTTTGCCTCACAAGATGGAACATTCTAATTGTCATCCAAGACAACCCCCCCCCCCTTTCCGACAAAATAATTTTTGTTTACGTATTCCTAACCAAACCAGAAATTTTTCATACCAAGTTGTCGTCGACTAAATCCAAAATCAGATTGATCCACAATTTAATGTAGTTAAAAAAAAAAAAAAAGAAAGTATATGACCATAACTTTAGTATACATTTTACCTTTTCTGTTAAAAAATAAACTTGTACAGATTCATTCATATATCATCCTGTGAATGTAGATCATCAGTTTAGATTTTTATTTTAAGAAATTCGGTTTTTTCCCCCCGAAAGATCGGGTATCAACCCGATGTTTGAATCTAACCTGCAAGAATTAAAATTCTATCAGAAACCAACTCGTAACCAAAAGAATTTGTTTGGTGAATACAACTTTAAAAAAAAGGGGTTGAAAATCAAAAGTCAAAATATTTTTCCCAACGATATTGCATTTTTGACCCCGGTGGGGGGGGGGGGGGCAGCTATGCCCGACGGGGGGGCAATTGCCCCCCCGGACCCCCTCTGGCGCCGCCCTTGGGGGTCAGAGATTCCAAAAAACATGTTTTTACAAAATGTCTGTCTGTCTGTGTGTATGTCGCCATTCTACCATCAAAAAGTGTATGAAGTTATGCATAGAATTAAACCAATTTTTTTGTGAATGTTTTTGGCTGTGGCAAGCAGGTCCTCCTTCAGTTTTGAAATATTCCGCCGGAAGGGGGCGCTGCAGTTGCGATTTTTGTGCCATTTTCAATATTGTACTGACCAAAAGTATCTGAAGTTATGCATCGAATTAAACCAATTTTTTTGTGCATGTGTATGACTATGGCTAGTTGGTCATGCCTGAATTTGAAAAAAATCCGTGAGAAGGGGCGCTACAATTGTGATTTTTGTGCCATTTTCAATATTGTACTGACCAAAAGTACATGAAGTTATGCATCGAATTGAACGAAATTTTTTGTGTAAGTGTATCACTATGGCTAGTTGCATCGCCCTGAATCTGAAAAAAATCTGCCAGAAGGGGGCACTGTAATAGCGAATTTTATGCCATTTTCAATATTGCACAACATAAAAGTGTATGAAGTTCTAGAACTGAACTAAGTTTTTAGTATATGATTTTTTTTTTTTTTTGGGGGGGGGGGGGTATGGCAAGTAGGTCCTGCCTGAATTTGAAAAGAAAATCTGCCTATCATTCTATTGTCCATCGGCTCGTACAGAGACGGAAATTCGATTTTACTCCGATTAATTGACTGAAACCAGAAATTTAAGATGAAAATCAAAGTTGGTATGGTATTGAACCAAAATCATTAAAGCATCAAAATGAGTAACTATTTTTTTTTTTTTTTTTATATTAAAATGTACGTATGAGATGGAAGAATGTTTTGGGATTGGCACATCCAACTAGTTTTTCTATAATCTTTAGAATAAATTTGAGTTTTTTCTTAATTATTTCACAAAATTCATGTTTTTCCTGCAAACCTCTGATGATATTTGTGATTTTTTTTACGAATGATTTACGAAATTGATTTTTGGGCGACAGTTTGTTGAAATTCGCAGCATGTTTTTTGTCTAAATTTCCAGAAAATACAGAACAGAATCGCCTTTGGATTGCGTAATGAATGCACAATTTGACAAAGGATCGCTTAATAAATACGAATTATCACAGAATCGTGTAAAACATGCAAATTTCAAAAATGCATCGCAGAAAAAAAATGTGGAATTTCATCGAAGGGTCGTTGATAAACCTTAATTTAGTCAAAAGGCTGCTACAAAAACAGAAATTTCGTTGAAGAATCACAAAAAATGTAAATTTTCTAAAGGGTTGCCTAATAAATGCGAATCTAGTCAAAAGCATGCTAAAAAATGCAAATTTCATCACAGAATCATAAAAAAATGAGGGTTGCAGATGAGAGCGTAGCGGGAAAAAAAACGCAGCTGTCTCCTTGGATAACAACACACACGCAAACATATCTTTTTATTGTTATAGGTATAATCAGAAATAATATACGCTGAACTAACTTTTGAAAAATTAGATTAACCCAAACCCAACTTGCAGCAATTTACACTCAACCTAAAGTCAACCTAAACCAAAAACAGAGTTTGCTAGACCTGAAAAAAAAAGTAATTAGCACAGGGAGGGAATTTGTCCCTTTGAAAACTAAATAGACTATATGAAATCTTGACTTACACTTTTTTTTAAAAAAAAATTCATTTTGCATAATTATTCTGAGTTGCTGATGAAAATTGTTTCAGTGGTATTTTGTCATGTCTGTATTCATGTAATTCTTTAAATAGTACATAAAATAACAGTAGGTTTTAAAGGTTTTTTTTCTCCCTCCCAAACAGCTAATTTCCCCTCCATTTATAAATATTGAGAGGGAGACTCCCCTCCATTAGAAAAGTGAATATCAAGCCCTGTTACACAATAACCAATAAGATGCTTTTTATTTGGATGTTGCCATTGAACAATTAACCAATAATTGCGATTTCTGATCCACGTACGATAGTGTAATATATATATAGATATGTAATTGGTATTCAGAAACGAGGGATTTGTCAATGGGCATCTGAAAAAAATCATGTTGATGTGATTTGTCATATCTGTGTTTGGTATCTGTGCCATATAAATATTATTCAGTTTTTTTTTTTCTTAAGTTCACTCCAGTGTTATATTTTCTAATGACAGCGCCGGCACAGCTTCTGCACGAGCAACACCGGGTAGGTCAGCTAATACATCTTGTAATTTTCTAGAATAGCTTATCAAGGTTAGAATTTTATACCACAATATTCATCACAGATCAGATAAATTTGAAATACACTGAAACGTCCGACATTAAGATTTGCTGTTGAAAAAAAAAAAAAAAAAAAGCATATACCGTATTTTCGGGCGTATGCGCCGCGGCGCATACGAGTTTAAAAGTTAAAATTATGCTTACTGCGGCGCTTCTGCCGGGGCGGCGGATACGATATATTTTTTTCCCTTGCAGCGATATTCATTACAGAAGTGATTCTGATCGGAATTTTTCTGAAAATTGTGAAAAGTCAATCATCAGGAAGAAAATGCGAAGCATAAAAAATATCGCGAATTTCGACAAATGATAGCCTAATTTTTGTCAATCATTCGCAGAAAAAGCAAGAATTTAAAAAAAAGAATCGGGAGAAAAAAACACAACTTTTATCAAAGGTTCGCGGGAAAAGCGCGAATATGTAAAAAGAAAAAAAATGTGTATTTCATGAAAGGATCTCTTGAAAAACTACAATTTTATTATCATAAAATCCGGTTAATCCGCCCTTCCCAATCAAACGCTAGTCCCCGGTATAAAAAAATCGCTGAAGAAAAACGCTAATTTCGCCCAAGAATCACGAAAAATAACCGCAAATTTATTGAAAGGACCGCAAAAAAATCATGAATTTCGCCGAAGTATTGCTAAAAAACCCACATTTTGACGAAAGATTGCAGTAAAAACGCGAAATATGTCAAAAAATCTCTAAAAAACACAAATTATGTCATCGCGGAAAAATCGTGAATTTCTCAAAGGACGGTGTTAGGACGCCAAAAAGAATTGTCAAAAATTTTTATAGAAAAAACGCAACTATGTCGTATCTATAAATAAACGGTAAAAAAACGTGAATTCAGGCGAAAAAACGCAGAAAAAAAAGACGAAATTTGAAAAAAAAGCATGAAATCTATTAAAAAATCTCGAAAAAACGAACATTTCATCAAAGATTCACGATTCATTCATTTCATCATGATTCATGCCGTTCTCAAAGGCGAATGAGAATGGCCTGAATCATGATGAAATGAATGGTTCATGAATCTTTGATGAAATGTGTGTTTTTCGAGATTTTTTTAAATAGATTTCATTCTTTTTATTCTTTTTTTTATTTCTCCTTTTTTCTGCGCATTTTCGGCGGAATTTAAGTTTTTTTTTTTTTTTTAAAGAACGCAAATTTGTTTAAGTATTGCTTCAAGTATCAAAATTCATGATTCATTATTCATCCAAATATTCATGAATCATCCCTTGCTCATCCCCCCATAAAAAACGCAATTTTTGTATCGCGAAAAAAACTGCAAATTCGTCAAATATCGCAATAAAACCCTGCCAATTTCGTTACAAACAATAACAACGTATTAAAAAATCGCGAAAAAAAAGGCTGCACTAATTCAATTTTATTTTATCATAAAAAATATACTAAATTTAAAATTGGATTTATATTACAAATGTTAAAAAATGCGAAAAAAACTGAATTTAACGCAATTTTTAACATTTTGATGTATTTTCGTAAGTGCGGCGCATACGGTGGTGCGGCGCTTCTGATGAATATTTGTTTTATTTTAATGCATTTTCGGAGGTGCGGCGCTTACGGTGTGTGCGGCGCATACACCCGAAAATACGGTAATTGATTCAAAGGTTTAATTTTTTATTATTATTGTTACATTTATTACATATTTCTGTATGTGTGTATAACTTTAAAAAATAAATTGATTAGTAAAATTTCATTCTATACCATTACATTAGATTGTGATGTTTGTATCATAAAAGATTTGTTAGTTTATTATATTTTATTATTTAATAATTTTGTTTTATGTTAAACAATTTCTGTCTTTTGCATTTATTTATTTATTTTTTTTTTTTCAGTTGAATGGTTATTTAGATAGAGATTGGGTTTGCTTTAAAGAATTGAAAAAAAACATGGATGAATTAAGTGTTTGGGTTTTTACATCAAGTACTGCTGACATGACATATCATCTTGTAAGTTTATTATATATTATTACAAAATTCATTCATTTATATTTTGTTCTTCTTAATTGATTTTCGTTTAAAATCTTGTAATTTATCTCATATACTTAACAATAAATATTTTGCATTTATTTGATCTTTATTATCAGTGCTGGAAAAAGTTATAAAGCCAATAAAAATTTACAAAATCAAAAAGTAAAGGATTTTTTGGTAATGCAAATTCTATTTTCATTTGCATGATCAACATTGCAATAATATGCATAAACTTTGTTTAGAAAAATGGAAGGATGCTAATTTCTTACAACTAATGAAAAACAACTTGGAAAAAATTATAAATGGTTCTGAAGAAAAATTATAAATGATTCTATAAATGAAGCTGATGGTTCTATCTTCATTTGACATAATGCCAGATTTGAGAAAGCAGGTCGCCTGGAAAGTCTAGGTAAATATAAACATGTTATGTGCATTTAGTGTGTTTAATACAATGCCAAGTAAAAAAAATTATCCGATGGTGAACAAATTAAAATATTAACTTTAAATGAAGCTGGACTGTCTGGTACTAATATTGTCTGAAAAATGGGAAATCCAAGGCTGCAGCAAACAGTTTTTTCAGAAATCCTAAAGATTATGGCAGTAAGAAGCTCACAGGAAGACTGAAATCGTTAACTGTAAGGCATTCAAGATAAACACATAAGCTTGCAGACAAATATGTTGTCTGACCAAATGCAAGAACAGTCACAACTACCATGTACAAGCTGAACGGTGAGAAATGTTTGGAGTAACAATCTTGTTGTTCAATTTAAAGGAAAACCTGTTCTTTTTAAGCATCACTAAAATGTTTGCTTAGACTTTACACAAAAACATTTAACTGGAGGCTCAAATTGGAGAATTGTTGTCTTTTCCAGTGAAAAGCAATTTAATTTTGATGAATCTGGTGGCTAAAAATATTTTTGGCATGATTTACAAAAACCTCATGTTTTTTCAAAGCGTCAATTTGAAAGTGACTCTGTAATGGTTTGGCTGCATTTGCAACCTTTGGAACCACTAATTGTTTTATGCATAACAAAATTAATTCAATTATCTATCAAGATATGTTAGGAGATAACTTAGGAGATAAACATCAAGATATGTTAGGAAATAACCCATTGCTTTTCTTATAATTTCAGGAGACTGGACATTTTAGCAAGACAATGCTTCCGTTAATGTTTCGAAATCAACTAAATCTTGGCTGCAAGCTAATCAGTTGAAATGCCTTGAATGGCCAGTTTGTATCCCTGATCTGAATGTAATAGAAAAATTTTGGGGAAATTTTAGCCCAAAATGTTTACAAAAATGGACAATAATTCAGTTCAAAGTTAGAGTTTCTGAATGCTATTAAAAACTGCTAGAACAATATTGATGCAAGTACTTTGTGTAGTCTGATAGACTCAATGAACAGGAAATTAGTCAAAATCATCATAAAAAAAACATTGATCATTAATGAAATACATATATCTTTATAATTGCTTCCAACTTTCTTTGTACAGAAAATTTCTTTAAATCTCTTAACCTTTTATTAAGTAGTTATTAATGAATTTATTTTTTCCTTTACTTCCTTGTAGCATATAATATATATGCATGAAATTTTATAAATGTTCCGTCTTTTGTTTTTTAATTATACCATATTTTCAAGCGGCTTTATAATTTTTTCCACTACTGTATTACAGTTTGTGATTGTAGTTTTTCACTCATATGTTATCAGAGCTCAAGCTAATGTGCCTGCAGGCTCTGTATGTATATACAAGGTGTCCACTCTCAACGGTAGCCAATGGCTAATTTCTAAACTGTTATTCATAGATGTATAGTTCCATTTGCAAAAAATTTTAAAAAAAGGTAAAGAAGTAGTTTTTGAGCGATTTAGATTTAAAAAAAATTATTGAAAAATTATGAAAATTAAATTTTTATATGGTCTCCCGGTCCTAATAGTGATATTTAGCAAATTCTTGTCACTACTCTAACAAATATAATAAAAAAGTACCATTCCTATGTGATTAAAACTGACCGAATAATAGCTGCTTAAAGTTGAAGCATCTTTTTTGCTGCGAAATCAGTCACAATCAGTCAGTCACAAATTTACTGGAAATAAAAATAAATGTCAGATATAAAATTTAGCATTAAACATTGAGAGTAAAACAATTTTTACAATATTATTTTTTAATTTATGTTGGTGTTTACATATTTAAGATATAGCTTGTACTGAAAATATAAGTAAAAAACTAACAGAAATTTTGTTAAATTACAAAAAGCAACAATCACAATTCATTACAATATGGTACAGATTTAAAATTCTTTTAGATTACTTAACCAAATAGAATTTGGTGTAGTCCTATAAAATAAATAAATGGTATGCACCTAAAATCGTATTAATGTTACATTGCCATTGGATATAAATAAGTATGTGAATTGAATCTCAATCGGATATTTGGAAGTGGGTTAAAATTTGAATACAAATCCTGAACTAGGAAAATATACATATGAATGTTATAAGTAAAATAAAAGCTTATCAAAATAACACACTTTTAAAAAATAAAATCATGAAAAAGAACAACTTCATTTCCTTATAAAATAAAAAATGTAAAAGTACAATTGAAAATGTGAATTTCGAAACTCGCCTTTGTTTTCTCCATCAGTTTATACCAATCTGCACTATTGTAACCCTACAATCTCCAAATTTATAATGAAAACTAATGGACGCATTTAAAGGTTTTTTGCGATTTCCCAAAACTTGATTTTCTCGAGAAAGAGAATTTTGAAACTCACGTCTTCAATAATTTTAACCAATCTAGAAGTTAATTAATAAAAATTAACACTTCTGAAAAACTTATACAATAGCAGCACCTTCAATTAAATTGTTCTAAAAATATTTCTTTTCCTCATTTAAAACATTTTTGCAATAGAATTTATATACCTGTGACAAATGGTTTAGGAATTAGTCATTAGACAATGTTGGAAATAGACGCCCTTTATAATACTTTAAGCACTAAGTTTACGTTCCCTTAAAGCTTAGTCTAACTCATTTGCTTTCAGTAACAGAAAAGTGGTTTAAGTCATGAAATTTAAAGTTTCATAACTCGGTCAATTTTAATGTTTGATAAATGGATCTTTTTTTGTATTGTTTGTTAGAGTGGTGGAAAAGTTTTACTAAATATCACATATAAGACCAGGAGACTGTATAAAAATTTAATTTTTGTAATTTATTTATTTATTTATTACCTAAATTGCTTAAAAAACAATTCTTTGCCTTTTATAAAGCATTTTTGCAATGGAACCATATGTCTATGACTAATGGTTTAGAAATTAGCCGTTGGCCACTGTTGAGAGTAGACACATTATATACATATATATGTACATAACATATTAACTCTTGATAAAAATATCCGATTGCTTTAATTTTTTTTTCTTGGTTCATTTTGATAAGAGGCTTCCATGAATAGTTTAAGGGGTTCATTGGTTAAGTATAAAGAGGAAATGGGAGCTGATTCCCTCCTTCTTAATTATGATAAATGAGTTTCATTTGGAATTACCATATTTGCTTCAAATTTGGTATACCAGTTTATTCTTGAAAGGCACTTTTTCGATTAGATTTGGAGACTCATTGATTAAATAGAAAGGGGGATGAGGAGTTGTAATTCCCTAGCTCTTAAATTAGATAAATGATTTTTTCTATTCGATTTGCTTCAAATTTATTCTGATAAAACGCTTCCCTGATTTGAGAGGTTCATGATTCAATATAAAGGGGGAAAACAGGTGTGTTTGGGGGTGTCTGATCCCCCCTTAATTTATTTTTTAAGGAGTAATATTCTTTGAAAAAAGAGTATAATACACAATTAGTATAAACAGTCTGTGAGCTCATTGCCATCAGTTTAACTGGACACATTTCTTTTTCTTTCCCCTTCATTTGTTAGTTTTCTAAAATAATTACATGCTATAATTATTTTTTTTGATAAATTTCTATATATTTAATTTTAAATATATGATTCTGTATGTTTGTTTAGGAATTAGGCATGCATGTCCAAAAAGCTAAAGGTTCTGTTATAATGCAATTGTATGCTCCTTTCTGCATGATCAATAAAACAGGACAATTGTTGCTATATCGGGTAAGTCATTTCTTTTCTCATTTATCTATTTTTGTTATACAAATTTTGTTGTATCAGAAACGTGACATTTCTGTTTTATAAACTGAAATCACAAATGTATGAACAAGTTGGCAGAATTCTAAAGATGAGCAAAAACTGTGCAATGGAACCAGAAATGTTTAATAAGAAAATTGTTGTAGAACAACAACAGATGTAGAAAATAGTAACCTGGTTGTAAATTAACCTTAATATATTTAAAATGTTGTGGAATTTATTAGATAAATATATTTTGAAAAAAGTGGTTAAGTGCATTAAGAAAAAAAGAATAAATACACTTTGCATATTATTTTGAATTATTTCTTTCTTCTTTTTTTTTTTTTTTCATTTCTCAGGTTTTTTTTCTTTATTTCATTTGTAATGAGTGATTAATTTTCATTTTTAACCCGTAATCGAAGTTACGCAATCTGTGAGACAATCTTTAATCTATTATCGTAAATATCTTTAGCTCCCATACTTTAAGGACAATTGCTTTAAATATTTTCAAATTACCTTGAATGCTATTTGATCAAGTGCACAACTTTGTTTGATCTTTTTTCAATTGGTTATAGCGCATCAAAATTTCGATGCAGTGTCCTCTCACTCCGGTTGTGTGAGTGTTTTGGTATTTGAATAAAAAATGCTTGTTTTGCTGGTCCTTGTAAAAAGATGCGATATGGCGATACTGACTTTGAAGAAACATTACCGCAATGGATGAATGAAGTAGAGAGATACATTGATGATTGTGAGAATAACATAGATGATTCTGACAAGAATTTGTTAATTATAAATGAACACAATAATGACTTTAAATAGAAAAATAGATCATGATAACATTTTGAATGTACCTGAACAACAATTCTCGAAATAGTGCCTGAGTATTCAAAAAACATGTTACTCTGATCCTGGAAAACTGAAAAGGAAGGCACAGTATTTTTGCAGACTATACAAATGTCCCTACCAAATTTATGAAGAATGTGAAAATGACTTCAAAAAACTTTAAGTTCAGATAATTTGCTATTTCTAAAATTATTTAAGTACTAAATATTTTTTGCATTTATAATGTTCATTATCCACTTAAAGTTGATGTCAAATACTTTTTGTATAAACTTAAAAAAAAAAAAAAAAAAAAAAAAAAAAAAAAAAAATTCAAACCCTATATTTGAATGTTTATTATTTTTCACAGTTTTTGTCCTTTTCATGTACAAAAGTCAAATTTAAAAAAATGGTTCCTTCCAAAAAGGCATAATTATTCAGTTAATATTTGTTTTAAGTCTATGCCATGTTTTGGAAAGCATGCAAGTTTATTTAATGTATATAATAAGCAGTGGTCTGTCAGACCATTAAACTCTGCAAGCGTTCCAATTATGGTTAATCTCCGGTTACAGGTTAATTGTATTTAGTGGAGCAATTGTTTTGAGTGAGAAAATAGATTGCTTGATACTTTTTTGATTGATATACTTGAAATTGCTGAGGTGTTTGTACATTTGATAATATTTCATTTGTTCAGACTGAAAAGTATGTTTTATATTTTGGAAAATTTTCCTAAAAATCATATGCAAGTTTATTCAAAGAAGCTGAGAAATCTGCAATTGCTGTTGCATCTCTTAGTTTTTCACTATTAACTATTCATCAGAATCTTCATCAAAGTTTGAAGAAATATTTTCCATTATTATTTTTTTTTATATTTGACTATCATCATTATGTCATCACATAAAAATTATCTATGTGTTAGTTGTAATTTTCTGAAGCAGTTATTTGTACTGTCATCAGGTTATTATTGATACTATAAACTGTAAAATTTTATATTTATATAAATGAATTTAATTTTGAAAGAACATGGGAATAAAAGAGTTTTTTTTTTTATTGTAAAGTTATTTTCAAGTAAAATGAGATCAAATCACCATATAAAAATGAGAAAAAATGTAACCTTTAAAGATCTTACATGCTTATTGTATAGTATGTTTTTATCATTCATTTGTCCCTAGTGCTTTTTGCTGTTACTAGCATCTTATATAGTAAGATTTGTGTTAGAGATAATTTTTTGCCATAGGCTCAGCTGAATTTTTGTTTTTTAATACATGCATGCATCAAATTAAACATTTTAAAAGTTAGTAATGAATGTTCTGTACTTTCGTCTAAAACTTTTTGCCTAAAAATAATTTATTATTAGCTTCATTTGCTACTAAATTAACTTAAATTGTTTAAGACACAACAATATAGTTTTTTTTTTTTTTTTTTTTTTTTTTGTTAATAGAAATCATATTATGATTACATTGCTGTATTTAATGTCATTTAACTATTTTGTATATTTGGATATAGCTAGCTAAGAAATAACAAGCATTAATGTGGTGATAATTCTTTGTCACTTAAAGAGTCACTTGAATACATTTAATTATTCATTAATCTGAAAAGGCTTCTATTTAATTAATTGTATATAAAATAAAAAGAAATGTTTGTTAATCAAATTAAATTTGACAGAATTTCTTTCCTGGTATTGTACATAATTATTAATTATGCATTGTTGAATTCAAATACATAGTGTCATTATTATTATTTTTTGCAATGTAATTTTTTATTTCATATTCTAATGAAAGGTTAAGATCAATTATTTAATATCTTAGACTCTTTCACTTATTTAAGCATCTATGTACATGCACATTATTATTTGAAAAATATGTATGTTTAAAATGTTTTGCTTAAAAAAAAAGAAAAAAAGTAATAAATAAATAATAAATAATAATGCACTTTAATTTCATATCAATGCTTCTAAAATCAGCAATTGTTTTTCTTTCATGTATTTTGTGTATTTAAAGCATGTGCTATATTATTTTAACACAGTGTTAGCTTAGTTTAATTTAGCTGATAGAATAAGCATGCTTTATGTGTAGTGGAATAAGTAATTTTCCCTTTGTACCCATCAAGGCTTCAAATAATGTTTGAAATGTTTTTTTTTCTTTCTCTCTTTCTCTCCCCTAAAGCTTATTTCTTAAACTTTTTTTTTTTTTTTAAATACTGTTATTTTTTCTCTCTATGTACAATATTTTTTGAAGATCATTTAAAAGTATGAGTTCAGCTGATTCCAGATAAAGATTAAGCTGTATTAGTTGTGGTAAAAAATACTATTTATCTTTTATAACCTTTATACTTTTTTAGATAAAAAACTTTTTCAAATTTCATACTATTATAATTTTACTTGTGCTATCTTAGTTATTTAATTTAGTTATAGCATATGTCATTTATTTTAAGTATTTTTTTTTTAGTTATTTATTCTTCAAAGTTGTAAACGTCTAATGTTTAAAATGAATACTAATAGCTTTTAGTTTTATAACATAAAGCTTTGTGCGTAACTATGACTTTTATGTTTAATATTCAGATTATGAAAGGTTTGATGTGTTATTTTAATAAAAAATTTTATATTTCTGAAAGATTATTAAAACATTTATTTTCATCAAACTTTGGATGTTACAAGTAATTAAACTATTGGCCTTATCAATTATTTGATTTCTTTTCTAAAGATTTTTTGTAAAAAATAATTTTTATGTGGTGGAAGATTAAGAGGTGGAAGCAGCATGAGCACTGAAATAACTTTATTCTTTCTCATCTTTTTCTTTTTAATCTTTATAGTTTCACTAGCTTTTTTCTTCTTTTATTCCACCTTGGTATGATGAATTAGGGTTTTTTATTTTTAATTTATTACATTGAAGACAAACATAAAATATAGTTCCTCTGGTAACACATGATTCAAGTATCCAGCACTTGCACATGGTACATTGAATCCATTGTTTTCCTGGTTTATGGCTTTCAAATGATTTAATTGCATTGTTTCATCAATTCACAAGATATCAAATTTGCTTAAATTTATTATACATCTTCTTAATTTTATCTACAACTCTATAATTATGAAAGTTATAAATATTTTTGTACTACAGAACAGCTGGTTTAATGTGGAGAGAAATCAAACAGTTTTTTAACATTGACAAGAATAACCAAGAATTCAATTAATAAAATAATTCCTTAATATTAATTAATAATAAATAAAATAATAAATGTTTACTAAAATAATGTATTAAAACTATTGAAATTCCAATTCCCCACAGCCAAATTCCTATAGAGCATGTTGGCCTGCCATGCAATCCTGCCACGTGCCAAATGGGCCAACCAACCCCATATCACCATTTTTATTTTTTATGATTGTAAGGAATTATTCTGAAAGCATTTCAATAAACAAACTTGTCCTACAATAACTACGAACAATTATTTTTGTGAATAGTATGTATCAAAATTTAAAATAAAATCTACAAACAAATAAAAAAAAGTATATGTTAGAGATGATGAAATGTACTCTTCTCAGCAAAATTTTGAAAATTCTCCCTGGTTTTTAAATGGATACTCTGACATCAATGGCGCTGATGTTGGAGGAGGAAAGTAAAACAATGCATACTTGGCTGGACTGTCAATGCCATCTAATGGAAAGTTTCTGAAATATTGAGACTGGCCCAACTAGCCCTAATCTACCCTACTGGATATTTAATTAAAAAGTTGGATGAATAGAATGTTCTACTAACAAACTTTCCAATACATCTAATCTGTGGTTTAAAATGTTCTTGTGGATAAAATAATTCACTTTGATGGCTAAATTATATCTTTAAAAATATTCATATCTTCTTGCTATTAGTGTTTGTGCCATGGAAAGAAAGATATACTTTTTACTGTCTGGGGAATTATAATATGAACCAGAGATATGTTTAGTAAGAAATTGGGTCCTTTAAAGAACTCTTCACAAAATGTTTCATTTCAAAACAGGACCTTTCACAAAATTTTTCATCTGTAAACAGGACTCTTCACAAAACTCTTCACCTTAAAAAGACACCCTTCACAAAATTTTTTGTCTTAAAAAGTAGTCTTTTATAAAATTCTTCCATCCCTAAACTAAAAATTTCGCAAATTTAATTATTTAAAAATAAAATCTGACCTGTAACTTTTACAGATATGAAGAAAATATATGTATTTTACATGTATATATCTTCTTAAAAGTAAATAAAAAAGAATCCTAATGTAATGGTAATTTCAAAATCACAAAATCAGGATTTAATTGTTCACAAATGCATAAAAAGCTCACAATTTCACAAAAGCAGGACCCTACGAGAAAACTCTGGACAGACTCCTGTGAACAATATTTTGTGGATCCTTTAAATGTATAAAAATTATTCGCATCAAACTCTCTTATGACTCAAAAAACAACATAATTTTGTTCTGTGGAAATTTCTAATTTAATCTTTAGATTTTTAAGTTATTATTACTTTAATTATAATCGAACCGAATCACTGATGATTTTGTTTAATATTATGTAAATATTTCTTTGATAAGAATTCCATTGTTACTGTATAAAAGTTATTTAGTTTTTAATTCTATTAAGTGCATTTATTGTTTTTTTTATACCTCTGGTTTATTATGAATGTTTAAAAGGTATTTTTAATAAATTTATCTATTACATGGTTTAATAACTGTAAATACATAATTTAGTTTTTCTTCTAATAATGTTAATGTTATTCAAATTTAGTTATTATTCAGATATAAAATAATTTTGATCTAGAATTGCATTTAATGTTTGTTTTCCATGTTTTATTTAATTTTTTATGTTAGAATCATTAAGATGAAGATTTGTTAGGGAATTGGAAGAGTTTTTTTATGTTATTTGAACTGTTTCTCTTTCTCTGCATAGCGATCAAAGAAGTATGAAAAATTTGAGGGAAAGCATCGTAAGGTGACTTTCAAAGTTTTAACCTTTGCATGCTAACTCTTCTCTTACATTAACACTTTATCATTATCTATCTGATCTTTTTTTCTATTGTTGTTTTTTAATCTTTTTTTAAACCTATTTTTTTTTCTGGTGTGTGTTTTACTTTTTTTTAATAACATAAATGTTTTCAATTATATCTGGTTGCTGCTTGAGAAAATATTGGTTTATTGCATTTAACTTATTTAAAAAGCTCTGTGATTAACCTAAATGTTTTGAAATTTTGCTTGTAAAATTTTCAATTGTTTTACAAAGTTCTTCCCCTCGTTATGTTTTAGATGTTAAAGCAATTATTCTCAATTATTTCTTTACCAGAACATTCTTAAAATTTAAATATTCACTTGAATTTTCAAATAGGAAAAAGTAAACTTAGTAGTAAATGCTTTGTGATTCCATGAATTGATTATGTATCTAGCACAATGTTTGAGAACCACTGAATCAAAATATAAAATGTGTTCACTTTATGATAATTAAAATATTTCCATTAAGTTATTTTACTTTAAAAATATTATCATTAAACAAAATAATTTCTTGTTTTAATGATTTATATACTTCATTCACCATATTTGAACTAAAGAAAATATTCTTAAGGAATGGGGTAATTGCAATAATCCAACAATCATATATAATTTATAACTTTTGTGATAAAATATGTGACACATAATATGCCTTTTAAAAATCAAATTTAATGACTTCATAATGCTTTTAATTTTGCTGCATTCAGTAAAGCATTTAATTCCTGTTGATGTAAAATTCTGATTTTACCCATTATTTGATATATCAAATCTGTGTACATAATTAGTACAGTTAAGATGTTTAATCATACCAGTGTCTTTTTTTTTCTTTTTTCTGCTATGTGAAATTCACCATTTCATTGTTATATATATATATATATATATATATATTTGTTTTATAAAGTATTACTCATTTTTTAAAAAATGACATTGATGTTATTAAATTATGAAAGTGAAATTTATTATCAAATAATGTTAAGTCATAAAACAAAACAAGTAAAATATCGTATTTGTATATTAAATGAATTACTTGTGATTGTATATATACAGAGTGTTTATAAATTCATGGTACAAACTTTAAGGGGTGATAGTGCAAGTCTAACAATATTAAATAGGAAACTAAGGGTCCCAAACGTCTTCCAAAGGAGATAGGCGCCATTAAAGTTTAGTGTCCAAAAACTCAAATAATTATAAAAAACAGAAAAATTGATCGATTCGTTTGCGGTTTTCACTAAAATTATTCTTTATGTCTGTATTGTCTTGAGAATAAATTATAATGATAAATTTCAAAAAATGCCGATAGGGGGCGCTTTAGACTTTGGCGTAACGAACAACTATTTTTTACCGTTGTTTTTTGCATCTCATTAAATTTTTTTAGAAATTTAGACAAAAACTTAAATTTTGAGCTCAAAATCTAAATCGTTGGGTGTGGTTAAGTAGCGCAAACTGAAATGTGGAGGGGAGGTTGAAATTTTAAATGATTATAAAAAAACGGAAAAATTGATAAATTGATTTGCGATTTTCACTAAAATTATTCTTTATGTCAGTATTATCTTGAAAATAAATTATAAAGATAAAATTCAAAAAATGCCGATAGAGGGTGCTTTAGAATTTGGAGTAACATACAACTATTTTTTATCGTTATTTTTTGCATCTCATAAATTTGTTTTAGAAGCTTAGACATAAACTTAAATTTTGCTATGAAAATCTGAATTGTTGGGAGTAGTTAAGTAGCGCAAAATGAACTGTGCTCAATGGGGGTGGGGAGGTTCAAATTTCAAATTATTATAATAAACGGAAAAATTGGTCGGATTTCGCTAAAACTATTCTTTATATCAATATTTCCTTGAAAATAAATTTAAAGATAAATTTCTTAATTTAAAGATAAATTTCCTAAAAAAAACTGTTAAAAATAGTTGTTGGTTACTCTAAACTTTAAGGCACCCTCTAACGGAATTTTTTGAAATTTATCTTTAAGTTTATTTTCAAGGAAATATTGACATAAAGAATAGTTTTATGGAAAACGGCAAACGAATCGACCAATTTTTTTCGTTTTTTATAATCATTTGAAATTTGAACCTCCCCACCCCCATTGAACACATTTCAGTTTGCGCTACTTAAGAACTCCCAACAATTCAGATTTTCATCTCAAAATTTAAGTTTGTCTAAGCTTCTGAAAAAATTTTATGAGATGCAAAAAATAATGGTAAAAATAGTTGTATGTTACTCCAAAGTCTAAGTGCCCTCTATCGGCATTTTTTGAATTTTATCTTTATAATTTATTTTGAAGACAATAATGACATAAAGAATAATTTTAGTGAAAATCGCAAGTCAATTGACCAATTTTTCCATTTTTTATAATCATTTGAAATTTGAACCTCCCCTCACAGTTCAGTTTGCTCTACTTAACCACTCCCAACGATTTAGATTTTGAGCTCAAAATTTAAGTTTATGTCTAAATTTCTAAAAAAATTTAATGAGATGCAAAAAACAACGGTAAAAAATAGTTGTTCGTTACGCCAAAGTCTAAAGCGCCCCCTATCGACATTTTTTGAAAGTTATCTTAATAATTTATTTTCAAGACAATACTGACATAAAGAATAATTTTAGTGAAAACCGTAAACAAATCGACCAATTTTTCTGTTTTTTATAATTATTTGAATTTTTTTACCCTAAACTTTAATGCCACCTATCTCTTTCGGAAGACGTTTGGGACCTTTAGTTTCTTATTTAATATTGTTTCACTTGATGTGTACTATCACTCCCTAAAGTTTGTACCATGAATTTAGAAATACACTGTATAGGCTAAATTGCTCCTGTTTATAAATATTGCATAAATTGTTTATATTTGTAAATGTTGAACAAATTGCTTATATAGATCTAACTGTGAATGAACTACTTAACCCTTTATATCCAAATTATGAATTTATTCAAGTTTCAACTTCTAAAGCATTTTTTATAAATTTTTTTAAGGTTATTAGAAGATTTACACATTCATTTAATAAATTTTAACAGAATTTTATTAATTAAAATTAATTCATTTTATCTGAACTTACAGGGATTTTGTGCAATATTTGTAACTCCATTCATTTTTACTTTCTTCTATCTTTACAAGAAGAAAGTATTGGATTCATGAAAATTTTCGACTTCCGGTTTTCGACGGATTTATACGTTTTAGAAGGTCCTGAACACGTTTTGACTATTTTTAGAAAATGTCTGTCTGTGAGTCTGTCCGTCTGTCTGTCTGTCTGTCTGTGTGTCTGTCTGTATGTGACAAAAAATTTGTGGGCGCTCTATCTCAAGAACTAATGCTCAAAATTTAATAAAACTTTATATTCAGTTAGATCTTGATATGAATTAGTGCCTATTGGTTTTTGGTGAAAATTGGCCTGCAGGTGGCGCTGCTATACTACGTTTTTCATGATTTTCAAGATTGCCATATCTCAAGAACTAATGCACAGAATTTCACCAAACTTCAGATTCTGTGACCCCTTGATATACATAGACGCTGATTAAGTTTTGGTGTAAATTGGCCTGCAGGTGGCGCTGCTATGCCGCGTTATTCATGATTTTCTTGATAGCTATATCTCAAGAACTAATGCACAGAATTTCACCAAACTTCAGATTCCGCGATACCTTGAGATACATAGCCGCTGATAAGGTTTTGGTGTGAACTGCCCTATAGGTGGCGCTGCTATGCTACATTTTGCACGATTATTGCGATAGCTATATCTCAAGAACTAATGCAGAGAACTTCATCAAATTTTAGATTCTGTTACACTAGAATATATAACATAATTAGACGCTGATTACATTTTGGTATTAACTTTGCAACAGGTGGTGCACCTATGCTGCATTTTGCGCGATTTTTCCGATAGCTATATCTCAACAACCAACGCACAGAATTTCATCAAACTACAGATTTTGTTACAAAATGACGTACAGCATAATTACACGATGATTACGTTTTGTTATAAATCCTTCAACTGATGGTGCTGCTGTGCTATATTTTACACTTTTTTTTAAACTAGCTATATCTCAAGAACTAATACACAGAATTTCATCAAACTTCAGATTCTTTTGCACCATAACATATCTAGACGTTTTTTTTACGTTTTGGCATAAATTGTCCAAGATATGGTGTTGCTGTGCTACGTTTTGCAAATTTTTTGTTATAACTATATCTCAAGAACTAATGGACGAAATTCCATCAAATTTCAGATTCTGTTAGGTTTTGACATAAACAGATGCTTATTAGGTTTTAATATAAATTACCCAACATGAGGCACTACTAAGCTCATTTTCTCAGAATGTTAATTAAATTTTGCGTTTTAGGCTTTTCAGATACCAGAATCTCATTAGGCTAGGTCAAATGTTCGAGGAAATTCGGTAGTGGGTAACTTTGGGGTCACCACGTTTTTTTTTTTTTTTTTTTTTTTCTTCAATATTAAAATGTACTTATGAGATAGAAGAAAGTTTTGGGATTGACACATCCAACTAGTTTTTATTAAAATATGTTTATTTTAGTGTTTTATAGCATTAAAAATGTTTAAAAAAATTATCCTTTCAAACATTTTAGTTTTATGCAATCAATAATGCTGTTGAAACAAGATAAAGTAAAGTGCTATAACTCATTCTAAAGTATATTACTACTAATCGATGCATTAAATTAATTTTATAACAAGTTTTTTTAATGGTACTCAGGGCTTGAAATTCAATTTTTTGAAGGAGGGGAGTCTCCCTACCAACATTTATAAATGAAGGGGAGTTTGGCTGTTTGGGAGGGAGAAAAAATGTTTAAAATCCGCCATTATTTTATGTGCTATTTAAAGAATTAGCAGAATACAGACATAAAAAAAATCACTGAAGCAATTTTTATCAACAATTCAGAATAATTGTACGAAATGTGTAAAAAAAAACTTTTATACTGTCTAGTTTTTACTGGTGGTAAATTCCCTCCCGGTGCTAATTATTTTTGTCACAGGTCTAATTATTATTTTAATAATAATTAATAAAACTTCTAATTAATTTAATAAATTTATATTTATAATTAATGATTAATAATTATAATTAATAATGTTATTTTTCTGTATTTTAAATGTGCAAGATACAAATTTAATCATAAAATAATACTTATTTGAGTGTAGAAGATAAGAAGTATCACTATTGTTTGCATTTCTTTAAAAAAGGGGCAAGTCAAATTCATCGAAAAAGTTTTCTTAAAAAATGAATACTTTGTTGAGTAAAGGGATACTTTTTGTTTAATATATGGCTGCTTTCAGGAATTGCACTCACTCAGAAAGATTTGGAGCTGTCAGAAACTGATTTGAGAATAGCAAAGAAAAAATATATATATTGAAGCAGGAAAATTAGTTTGTTGAACAGAAAAATGAACTCCCCGTTATATTATTTTTGGGGGGAGGAAGGAGGGAGAGGTTCCCTTTGACGAAAGTTGCATTTTTTCGCTATCTTTTGAAGAAATCTGTCTTTTTTTACGATCTTTTCACGAAATCTGCCGTTTTTTTCGGGAATTTTTGACGAAATTTGCCGTTTTTTCGTGAATTTTGTGAGAAAAATTGCCGTTTTTTCGCGATCTTTTGATGAAATCTGATGTTTTATCGCGATTTTTTTTACGAAAATTGCCGTTTTTCGCGATATTTTTGGGAAATTTGTTGTTTATAGTGAATCTTTTGTCAAAATTTGTCGTTTTTGCGATTTTTGGACAAAATTTGATGTTTTTTCGTGAATTTTCTGAGGAAATTTGCCGTTTTTTCGCGATCTTTTGAAAAAATCTGATGTTTTATCGCGATTTTTTTTACGAAAATTGCCGTTTTCCGTGATATTTTGGGGGAATTTGTCATTTATAATGAATCTTTTGTCGAAATTTGTCGTTTTTTGCGATTTTTGGACGAAATTTGACGTTCTTTCGCGACTTTTTTGACAAAAACTGCTGTTTTACAGAATTCTGTGACGAAATTAGGCATTCTTTCGTGAATCTTTTGACGAAATTTGCCGGAAATTAGTTGTTTTTTCGCGATCTTTTAACAATATTTGCCGTATTTTCACGCGTCTTGTGAAACGTGTAAGAGCTGTTTCTTTTGTGTGTTATCTCTGATCTTTTGAGTGATTTATGCGCAATAGCGCGTCCGCAGCATCACTGTTTCATAATTTTTGGAATTGAATGCGTTATTTTTTTTTGTGTGTGTGTGTGGGGGGGGGAATTCCGAACAGAATCACACCTATTTCGCCGCGGAAAATACAACGAAACTCGTCAATTGATTGCAGGAAAAAATTGCAAAATTTGTCAATCAGTCGCAGAAAAAATCGTGATTTTCAATGATTTTTCGCTGTAAAAAAACTCGCAAAATGTGTCGATTACTCACACGAAAATATCATAAAATTTGCAAAACGGTCGTGGGAGTTGATCATAGTTTCAAAATGCAAAATTTTTTGGGTGGGAGCCTCCTGTCCACGTTATTCTTTTGGGCGGGATTTCAAAATTTTGGGCGCAGATCCCGCCATCCCGCCCCGAAATTCAAAAAGGTTTTTCTATATTTTTTTGCTTTAAATATTCTTTGTTCCACATTAAAAAAAAATATATATATATTCCTTGGGCATAAAAATGAACTATTTTATCTTAATTTCTTTCTGTTTTGTACTCATTAAAACATTTTATTTAAAAATTGCTTATTGTTAATTTTGATAAGCTTTACTATATTGGAATCGTAATAACTTATTTTTATTCATTCAAAATATTGAATCAGTCGGACTTCTTTTCTTTTGTCCTATGTAATCTTATGGCTACTGATTGTTATTGCAGTATATTGCTCTATTTTATTCTTAATGTCTAATGAAAATCCATAAATCTGAACTTTAAAAGATACATCCAGATTCATTTTAATTTGTTTGCCTGTTACTACCTACCTTTATTTGACATTAAACAATCAGCAGTAAAATGAAAGAAATGCTTTATAGTAACTACAAGAAATGTTTTACAGTATTTTAACAAATAAGTTATTTAAAATTGTATTTTCTACTTAGTGTTACTACTTATATTATCATTAGTAGTATTTATTACCTGGCATTGCTTGTGCTTCTTGAGGTAATACAAATAGAAAAAAAAAAAATATTTTCCTATAGTTTAATCTGATCTTTTTGCTTTAAATATTCCTTGTTTCACATTAAAAAATATTTCTCAGGATAAAAATGACCTTTTACCTTAATTTTTCTGTTTTGTACTCATTAAAACCTTTTCTTTAAAAAATTCTTATTGTTAATTTTTCAAGTGGAAATATCGCAATAGAAAAGTAATAGTTGTGATAGGAATTTTATTATGGATTTTTAATTTTTAGCAGCTGTTAAAATTAAAACCTAGGAGGAACCTAGTTCAAAATTTGGAAATTCGCACAAAATGGTCTAAAGATTTAAAATGTAAAAAACTGAAATATGAATTTTGATAACTCAAGTTTGGGCCTGTAGTGTCCAGTCTTGATCAATTAAGGCTTACCTTTTCTAAAAGAAAATAATAATAATTTTCTTTTTATAACTATGGCCATACTTATTTTCTAAATTTTTTCTAATTGCTGTTCTAAAAATCTATGTAATCTAAATTACATTTTCTTGAAATTAATAAAACTTTAAAACCTTTTTATTTAGTGTTTTTTTTTTTAATGCTCTACCCGTGAATGAGCAAATTAAAAATTTGCTGTAATATTAAATCAAAACTTTCAAATTAATTTTCAAAAGTTAAATAATTTTATTGCACATAGTAATCCCCCCCCCCCACACACACACACTCTTTCCATCTTTTTCTATAAATTGTGTTTATTTTTTTTTCTAGTAACATTTTCAATCTATGCTAATATTGTTAAGATATCTGTTTAAATTTGCTTGTTTGTAATGTATTCTTTATAATTGAAGAAATATAGCATTTTTAACACTATTGATTTAGTAGGTACTGGAATTGTTAGGTTTCAAGTAGTGCTGTTATCTTTTAAGTGGAGAAAACACTTGTGAAAGTATTCTTAATGTTAATGCATTTAAAAAAATTGCTGATTAACTTGCATATTATTACAATTAAGAACCTGACAAAACAAAAATTGAATTAAACAAAGACCTACATATAGTCTAAGAGCCCTTGAACGCCAGACTTTCCTTATTTTATAAAAGCTGAAATTTCTCACTGCAGCCTTCCAACACAGGTAGGAACAATGGGTAATTATGAAATTTGGATTATCTTAGCTTTGGTAGCTAACAGGTAACAAAGGTGTATAAAATACCAACTTACTTTTGTCAAATAATAAAGCATATATATATATTTTTTTTTATTTCCTTTGGAATAATATTAGAAATCATGTCCTCCATTGCCAGACACTTCATATCATGGCAACCCTTTGCCAGACACCATTAAATTTTAATAAATTGTGATTGTATTTTCGTAATAGCAGGGCTGGATTTAACCTTTAAGCCACTCTGTGCAAAAGTAAAAAATTGCACCCCTACAATGCAATCACTATGAGCTCTTTTGATTTTTTAATAAACATCCAAAACTCACATTCAGTAACTGATACTTAAAATACTTTAACAGGAGTAAAATTCAGGCAAATTTTTCTTTATGAACTTCTAGTTCAGAGAATGATAACAATGAATTAATTTAGAAACATCTCATTTGTTACCGACTTCATAATCAATTTCTAAAATAGTTAGATCTGACTGTCTTTTCTCTTTTGAATGTCTGTTAGTTTTTCCCCCTGCATTAGTTTGCTAATGAGATTAACATGATTTAAAACCTCATATTGTATCACGATAGAACAAAGAATTTCTAATTGTTTATTTGCATAAGTAGTGCAAATACTTCACCTCTTGTGGAACTACTATATCTTTGTCTTCATAAATGCATCATATATTTGACCCATTTTGTACCTCAATGGCTTTATGGCATGAATTCGAATTTCCTACATGATGTCGCAAGAGGTTTTAAGATTCAACATCCTTCAAAAGAATAGCCTGTCTGAAAAGTGATGTAAAAAAAAAAATGACCATTTTTGGGCAATATTAAAGAAGTTAGTTCCTTCTAATGCTGATTTGGTCATATTATTTGTCATCAGTTTAAGAGAGTGGCAATCACATAGCATAAAAAAAGCACGAAAGTCAATATTTTTAATCATTTTATACACTTCTGTATGTTCTCATTTCATATTCGCCCTATTAAAATATTCTTAGCCTCTCATATTTGTCTGAGTTCTCGCTCTCAAGGAAAGACATTGAAAAGTTGTTGGCTTGCAGATCTTTCAGAAGAAAGAAAGCCTAAAAAATGTTCATGAATAGCAATGTCTTTTCATGATTTTTGAGATTTTGTACTATATGTCATGAAACCTTATAGCCTTCTTTGGTTAAAGATGAAGTTGTAACCGCTGCAAAAATTTTGCAGTAGAAGTAGAAATCTGAGTCTTTGGCTATGAAATACATTAACCAATTTCTGTGAATTTTTATCTTCATTGCTTACATCTCTCATATATTTGTTTGAAGTGAACCTACGTCCACAGGTATCAGTAGGTAAATGAAAGTTGTACACTGGTGATGCTAGACCAGCTTTCGAAAGACACATTCTTTCTGAATCAAAAACCTTCCATGCAATAGTCATGGATCAGAACTGAAAACCAAAGCGACAGAATAGTTTTCATCTGTCGCTATCTCCATCTCCAATTGTGATACATTTTTTTATCTCTTTCGCTTCAGCCCCTTCATCTTTTAATTGCTCTACATGATCAGGCACTGCATCAGGGTTCGTACAGACTCCTTGGACTCCTTAGAAACTACTTAGAAATGAAAACGTTCCCAAGTAGTACTTAGAACTACTTAGATAAACAAAATACTCCTTAGAAACTTCTTAAATTGTATTGCATTCAGAGATGCTGCGGACGCGATATAGTGCGTAAAATATGCAAAAAATCGGCGACTGGACACGAAAAAATAACTCTTATGCGTCCCATGGGGTGTGTAATTTTGTTAAAAAATCGCGAAAATGGCGACTTTCGTTAAAAAAATTGCGAAATAACTTCTCAAAAAGTTACGAAAAAACGACATATTTTGTCAAAAAATCGCGATAAAACAATAGATTAGTCAAAAAATCTCAAAAAAATTGCAAATTTCCTCAAAAAATCACGAAAAAATGCCAAACTTCATCTAAAAATCGCTGAAAACGGCAAATTTCGTCAGAAGATCGTGAAAGGACTCAAATTTTGTCAAAGAGCCATGGGGGGAAATTAAAAAAAAAAAAAAAAAGTTTATGCCGGGAGTGAATTTTACTGTTCCAAAAACTAATCTTCTTGCTTCAATTTTTTTTTTTTTTTTTTTCTGTTTTAAAAATGGATTTTCCTGTTTCACAATCAGTTTTTGACTGCTCCAAGTCTTTCTGAGTAAATGTGACTCAGAAAAACACCCATTCATTAAACAAAAAGTTTCATCATTTTACTCAACAAAAGTATTCTTTTTTTTCCACCAAAAATGCCTTTTTTAATAAATCAGCCTTGCCCCCCCCCCCTTTTTTTTTTTTTTTTTTTTTTTTAAGAAATGCAAACAATAGTGATACTTGTTATCTTCTACATTCAAATCTTCAATATTTTATAGTTAAATTTGTATCTTGCACATTTATTTTTAAACAAAGAAAATTTCTCTTAGTAGTTTAAAAATATATACTATTATTTTAATTATTTATTTATTATTAAAGCAATAATTATTGCATTTTATTTTTCATTTGCAAATCAACAAGTTCAATTTTTGCATTTAAAATAATGACTAGTTAGTGGGGACCTGCTTTTGGTAAAAAGAGACCCAGAATTTTAGAAGTCCCGAGGACAAGATTTTTCAAGTCCAGCGGCGGTTTTGCACGCAAGCAATATTGCTCAAAAAAAAAAAAAAAAAAAAAAGATTGTAAATCGCACGTTAAACCCTGTATGCACGTCATTCATCCGAAACACAGCAGTGACTGGTTGGGATCATACTAATAGCAACCAAAGGGATTTACTTTTCACGGCCATAAAAGAAAGAAAAGTGAAAAGAATAATCCAGACACACCTCTAAGCTTCTAATTTCAAAAAGTGATTACACTGTTTAATTCCTTTACAGCTAGATATACAACTTGGATTTCTTCTTCATTATACGATTTAACATGCTCAATTTTGCTGATAACGGTGGATTCAGATGATTCTTGAAATAATAGTGGAGAAATGCAAATTTCGTGGAAAAACGACGATTTCGTCAATGTTTTTGTCAACGAACTTTGTCAAAAAAATCGCTGAAAAGCACTAATTTCCTGTGCAGATCATGGTTAAAAAGGGCAATTTCACCAAATATTGCAGATAAAATGCTAATTTCGTTAAAAGATC
This sequence comes from Maratus speculifer, assembly GCA_964019185.1. Classification (NCBI taxonomy): domain Eukaryota; kingdom Metazoa; phylum Arthropoda; class Arachnida; order Araneae; family Salticidae; genus Maratus; species Maratus speculifer. The sequence continues at coordinate 273,468,335 of OZ025295.1, read as the reverse complement.
GCGGGAAAAACTGCCGTTTTCAATAAAATATCGTTTACAAATATTTAGTCAAAACATCATTTGGGGAAAAAAAAAAAAAAAAAAAACGCAGATTTCATCAAAAGATTGTGGGTATAAAATGCCGTTTTCGAGAAAAGATCATGTAAAAATGCAAATTTTGTCTAAAAATTGTTGGAAAAAAAATGTCAATTTCATAAAAAAAAAAGGGAAAACGCCGATTTCGACAAAAGATCTCAATAAATCGCTAATTTTGCTAAAATATCAGATAAATTGCTGATTTCATCTGAAGATCGTGGATACCCCCCCCCCCTCTCGCAGAATCTCTGCGGAATTGGGGCTATGCAAGTGCATACCACATAGATAGCAACTAAAGTGACAAATCCTTAAAACTTTTTGGACTCCTTGGATTTTTCATGTACTCCTTGGATTTTTTCTTCCGAACTCTGTATGAACCCTGTGCATTTACAGAATAGTTTTGTGAACTGTTTCTTTCTTATTTTGTTTTGGCAATTTTGCGCTCCTCAATTTTTTTTTACTCCGTGCTGGGGTACGGACTGACAGAATGTTAGTCCAGCCCTGGTAATAGTATGAAAGCTGAACTTTATACATGTTACTTTGATAACTGTCAAAAGATGTTTCCTCAATTGCTAGACAGTTTCGATAGTTCCAACCCCTGTCAGACAAACATATACGGCGGCTTATCAATGCACTAGAGTCTCTATATAGCCCAGCATGAAAGTAAATTTTTTGCCTTTCCCCTTGACTCTGAAATTGACGATAGTTATTTGAGGTTGCTGCATTTAAAAGAAAGCACAAGTGCTGGCACATGGCCAAGTTCACTGCACATCTGACGTTTACTTAGTATATGTATTATACTGACCAAGGCTACCTTATCATAATAACAGCCTTCGCAATTGCCAAGTTTCCTTTATCCGCAGTATGCATAGTCAGAAAGCACATGATTTTCCTGTAGTTAGTGCCATCTAATGTGAGAAACTGAAATATTTTCCAGTTTTTCCGATGAATTTGTGTATGGAGTATATTATCAGTAATATGCAGCAGGTGGCGTTACTTAGGAGATAAAGTCATATAATAAGTTGGCAACTATGAGATCATTTTCATCCATAGACTTTCTCCTGAATGTGAGGCCTGTTATTATGATAAGGTGGCCTTGATTCTGACAGTATGAGTTTTACTATTTGTTTGTGCAGTTTATAAAATTGCAGCCTCAATGAATTTGTCAAAATTTCTTTTTATGCTATGGCAACAAAAAAGAAAAAAAAATGATATTTTTGGAATTAAAAGAATAATAAAAAAATTTGGTATATTTTCACCGATCATGCTGCCAGACCCCCGAAAACCACACTCCATTCAAATGTTGACTCAGTATTACATTCAGTTAGTCAGTAGCATAGGTATGATTTTTGGCGCCCGGGGCCAGCAAGAAATTTTGCACCCCACCCCAATATAGATATATAACAATTTCTCTCAATTTGGCGTCCCTAGGCCTCGGCGCCCGGGGCGGATGCCCCCCTTGCCCCCCCTTAGCTACGCCACTGTAGTTGGTTCTTGATATAAATTGGTGGCTGTTATGCAGCATTTTTCCCGATTTCTGCAATTTCTTAATCCCCAGTACTAACGCCTGGATTTTCATCAAACTTCAGATTCTCTTTTTTCTTGATATGAATCGACATTTAATATATTTTGATATAAATCGTTCAACAGGTGGTGCGGCTATACTGTATTTGTTACAATTACTTCAAGAGATCTGTTTTATTGTCCTCTTCACCCAAATTAAAAAGTGAGGTCTTAAATTTAGATTAGATGAGATTGAAACTAAAATTGAGATGGTGTGGTAGAATATGACAAAGTCTTTTTAAAAGGAAAACATAACAAATTTATTTAAAGTTTAAAATCAAAGCATAGTATAATTTCAAGAGCTCTACTGGAGCTAAAACATTTTTCAAAACATTAGCATCGGCAATTTGGGAAACATAATAGACGTTCATAGAACGAACAAAACGATGCATGCCAGAGAGCAAACAAGCAAGCAAGCATGCATGCATGACTGTCTGCAAAGATTTACAAATATATATATGAAATCAAAAGGTAAGATATTTGCATAATGTACCGCGAAACGAACAGTTACCTGATTTGAACGAATCACAGTACTGCAAACGTCACAAACTGAAAATACGTCATGCTCCGCCGGAACACATGTGCCACATATAGATTCTGAAAATGGAAGTTTTCCTTCCTGAAAAGCAAGCACGCAACAACTCAACTCCGCACGATAGCTGAAAAACGTAAACATTACATCGCGGTAAAATGATAGCGTGTCGTTCTCTGCAGATGTGGACGAAAAGATTAAATGGGGATCAAAAATATTAAAGTAATAGTTGGAAACTAAAAATAAACTTAAATTAACTCATATTTCCAACTCATATTTTCCATATATTAATCTTTCTCAAGAACTAATGTGCAGATTTTCACCAAACTTCAGATTGAGCTAGTCCCTGACATGAATTGATGTTTTTTATACATTTTTGTGTAAATTACTCAACAGGTAGAGCTGTTATGTTGCCTTTTGTGTGATTTCTGCAATAGACTAATCTTAAGAACTAATGTACGAATTACCATCAAACTTCATACACAAAAAATTTAGAAATCCAAATTTATTTTATGATTAAGTGTGGCACAGGGATTACGGGGTATTTTTTGTTTTGATTCAAACTTAATAATAATTCAGATACAGCGGTTTGAAATTCTATGGTGGTTGACAGTTTGAAAGAATACAACAATGAAAGAAAATCAGTTATTGATTTATGAGTATTAGTGAATGTTAGTTTCAAATTCTCGCCAAGCTTGGAAACATTTATAGAAAAATATCACCAAATTTGGTGACAAAAATTCAGAAAACATAAATATTATACTACCTGGCAACTGAAGAAACATCTTCTAATAGTTATCCAAGTAACATGTATAAAATTCAGCTTTTATACTATTACAAAAGTACAATTACAATTTATTAAAGTTTAATGGTGCCTGGCCACGATGGGGTTGCCACGATATGAAGTATCTGTCAATGGAGGATGTGATTTCTAATATTATTCCAAAGGAAATATAAAAAAATTACACTTTATTGTTTGACAAAAGTAAGTTGGTATTTTATACATCTTTGCTACCTGTTAGCTGCCGAAGCCACAATGACCAAAATTTCATAATTACCCATCGTTCCTAATTGGATTGGAAGGCTGCGATGAGAGACTTTCAGTTTTTATAAAATAAGGAAGGTCTAGCATTCATAGGCTCTTGCTCTAATATCTTTGTTCTATTTCTAAGTGAAAATACCTGATGAGATATTTTATTATTTTTTTTTCATTATTTTAAATTCTCTGAAATACTGATTAACACGTCATGCATCTGAAGCACACTTTTTTTCTGTATTATAATAATTCTTACTATCCTGCATTTGATATTCAACTCATAAGGATTTTTTTAAACATACTTTTCATGAATGTTGAGGGATTATTGCATTTAAAATTAACTTCAATTGAAATTCCTTTCATAAGTGTATAATATTTAAAAATTTCGTATCTAGACTTATAAAACATACGTAAAACAATGTCCAAATACTGCATGTCAGTTTCAATAGCAATTAGAGTATCATCATCAGTGAAAAATACATATTTATTATTTGCACTGAGGATCTTAAATATACAGTGAAGCAGCTTATTGGAACTTTATCTTTATTGATGAATATAATTGTTGGAAGAGGAAGAACATGGCCTGTAGTAGTAGTAAAGCAGTAGATCAGTAACAATGTTTATTTAGTCTGTTATTTTATTATTGTCTGTTTTCCCTTTTTTTTTTTTTGTACAGTTGTGTTGATTAGTGAAACTATATCTCCATTTTATTTCTTCACTGTATATTTTAGCAAAGTTTCTATTTCTTACAATCATGATGGTATGCTGAATACTTGCCAGTGCCTGGCATGTATAATATAGAGTCCCTAAAGTATTTATTACTTCTTAAGCAGGTTTTACTTTTAAGCAGGATATCCATAAATTGCAAACATTTATTTATAGTTTAGATGATTATTAGTATTAAAATACTTTTGATATTTATTAATTTATCTGATATGTTTATAATCTTAGCGTTATATTTTATTAAGAGCATTTTAAAATGAGCTAGGTCAAAAAAATCCAAAGAAAAAAAAATATTGCACTATACATCATCAATAAAATCATACACTAATGCTATAAAAACCAATTAGAAATATTTAGTGATATTTTTTTACATTATTATTTACTTTATATAATTTTTTCTTGGCTTTTGTAATTTATAATAAAAAAAATTTATTTGCAATTTGAAAGAAACACTTTTGAAAAAATATATATTGACCATTTGGTCTTTCTTATCTTTATTTGCATAGACATATGAACCTTGAATGGTCAACAGTATATTTTGAATACTATGCAAACAAGGAATGTATTTATTAATTATTGTGGCAAGTCTTTTTTTTTTCATAACTCTTTTTTCTTGAATTTTAGGAAGAAAATGCATAATATAAATAAGATAAATTGTTCAGATTGATAAGAATTGTTCAAATAATAAATTAATTAAATTACATAAACAGTTTACCATTTTTATCTAATTAATTATAGATTTTCGATGCATGTAATAGATTAATATATTTATTACATGTTACAATAATTTTTAAAAGAAAATAAAGCTGCACATTGAAATTTCCTTGCCGATGTCAGTTATTTATTTTTATTTTTCAATATACTTGTTGGAAATATAGTGCTATACTTTCAAACTTATTTATTTCCAGATATTTTAGTGTAAGATATATCAATTATATCACTATTTTTGTGTTTAATATGATTTACTAATTTTCTACAAGCTGTCAGATTTGTCTGATAATGAGGACTCGGCTGGATCCCGATCTTCTACCCAATCCCTTGTTACTGTGAGTTTGTTTTGAAACATCAGGCACTAATCTTAATTTTTTTTCTCCATTTATTGTGCAAGAAGATTATTTGTAAAAACCAAGGCAGCTTTATTTGCTCTGCTTTAATTTGCATTTAGTCCTTTGAGCTATCTAGGTTGCATGCATACTCCAATTTATATAATTACTTTATATTTCATTTTTTTTTTTTTAAATTTCAAGTTTTAAAATGTATGTTTTTTTAGAAGCATTGTTATGAATGTTATATGGATTGTGTATTCTTAAATGCTCTGACCATACCACATGTATGTTAATTGTGCGTTTTTTATTATCCATACTAGTAAATTGTCAAGTTTTCTGTGATTTACATTTATTAGAACCTTAAAAACATGTATAAAATGTAAATTTTGAATATAAAATAAGTTAACCCTTAAGCACACATATTTAAAAAAAAAAAAAAGAAAAAGAAATAAATTTAACTTCATTGCTCAATAAAGTAGTGAAAATTTTATTCATTATGATGCAATAATTTTGAAAGCATTTCATATTATCTAATCGTTTTATTATATTCAATTTAAATTCTATTTTATTTATATGTTCTGTAATTACTTATATAAATTATTATCATTTATATTAATTAAAACTACTTTGTTTAAACGCAGTTTGAGTTTTTTTTTTTTTTTTTTTTTTTTTTTTTTTTTTTTTTTTTTTTTTCTTGAAATATTTTTTAATTATGAAATAAAAAATAAAGATAAATAGTAATTTACAAAATTTATAATTGGTTATCTATTGAGATTTAAAAAATCAAATTAACTTATTTTTCTCAATGCAATAAAATAAACTAGATTTTATTAAAATTTTAGGAAAGGCCAAAACATTCTAATTGTATATCCAACCTGAAAAAAAAAATTGGAACATTAGTAAGTCTGAATTATGTATTTTATCTCTACTAAAATTCAAAGACAAGAAATCCATTTTGTAATTATTACCTCATTACAAAAATAATTTAAGAATTTAAATTATAATAACAAATTTAAAAATTAATTCTTGTATCAAACTATAACAAGTGTGTCAAAAGTTTGTATATCTATCTGCCAATCTGTAAAGTTTAGCCCTGTAATTTATGAATTTAGGAAAAAATTTAAATCTATAAAGATGGCAAATAAGATTATAAAGTTTTTGGTTGAATGAGAAATGTTTTTTTTTTACAAATATTTTACTTAATAAAAGAAAAAAAAAAACTGCATTGTTTATTTTCAAGAAAGATGAATTGGGAATACGTTTACTCACAGTCACAAACAAGTTTTTACACTATGAAATTTCTAGTTTTAAGTTGCATCTTTCAAAAGTAATTCATGTCTATACTGTATGTGAGGACGCATTCTGTTAACTTAAAATCTAACATTTCTGCTAAACTAAAATTGAGTTTTTGAGATTTTTCTGACTAGAAATTGATCAGTTTTTTTCTGGCTTTGTTTTAATAAGTAAAAGTTTCTGAGGATATTTCTATCAGAAAAAAAATTTGGCAAAGAACTTTTAGCTGTAGTTAAATCACCCTTTTCAAACTATTTAAAACATGACAAAAGAAGAACAATCAAGGTTTTAGTTATATGGCTCATATATTTATAATTTTCACTTATTAAAGTGAAAAGTGGATTAAATTTAATTTTGTAAAATCATATTTTTGTATTTATCATAATTTGTGTGTAGTAAGACAGATATTATACAGGATATTAGTATCTTATGAAACACATTTTATCACATACTAGCAAGCTTCACCCGCTATGTTATCCAGTTTCTCTAAACAAATTATGAATAAAATGAAATGTATCAATGAATCTGACCTTGTGTTTTAAAACACCATAATCCATTACCTAAAATGTGCTGTAAATGATACAATTAGAACAACATAAACCATTAGATACAACATAAACTATTATATTTTCTAATTCATCAGACAAAATTTGGGATGTTAAAAACCAACTTGTTTTTATTTATCATTTGCAGTAAAATTTCGTAAAGAATAATTGATGTAATGTAGTAGATATGCAATACTAGAGCCATCCTTACAAACTGTTTAAATGACAATGCAAATTTCATCAAAATCTGCCCAGTAAAACTTTTTTAAAAGGCTAATATTTCAAAATCAAGTTTACCTGTTTATAGAATTTTTCCTTATGATTCCATAATTGAGCAGTATAAAATGATATGCAGTATGCTAAAACATCGTTAAAAAATATGTAATTACTAATGCAAGTTCCATTGAAATCCATTTAGCAGAATCTTTTTAAAAGATTAATCTTTCATAATCTGTTCACCTAATTATGGAACATCTAAAGTTGTATTGAATTTTTGATGCAGTACTAGTATTGTTAAAAAACATTGGTTTTTGGAGACACTAGCACCTTTTGTTATGTTTACCATCTCACTCATTGTAATTAAAATTTAATAGCTTTTCTTCTATCTCTCTCTGTATGTATGCATATTCATGTATAGAAGATAAGGTGTAAATGTAATGACCATTTTTTGTTTTTAACTTAAAGAGACTTTATTATTAGACTTTTTTATTTTGACTTCAATTAGACTTTTTTATTTTGAAAATTTCTATATTTTTTACCTTTATTAACAGCTATAACAAGTTTACTGAATGAGATGAGGCAAAACAATGATAAATATCAATTATTTCAATTTGAAAATGCAGATTTACAAAAAGCTATTAAAAAGCACCAGAAAAATAAGATACAAATACGGACCCTTTTCAAAAAAGTTACAGCAAATAGTTTAAAATATTTTAATTATGTATTAATGTTTCAAGTAATGTATTAATGTTTAAAATGCCCTAATCATGAGCTAAAAGTAAACTTTTTATGTCTAAATTCTTAGTTTTTTTATAATCTAAATTCCTCATTCGTAATATATATATATATGTATTAGGGTGTTTCATTTTGTGAGGCAAAAAATAAAATGTAAAATTTTTGCAGACTTTGCTTACACCCCAAGTTTTAGTGATGTAAAACATATATATACAAATTTCCAGAAGATAGGACAATGTTTAGAGATTGCACACTTTGATCATTTTTGTGAAAGTAGGCAAAAAATAAAGTTGTTCAATATTAATTACTTTTATTAAAAAAACTAAAAATCGCAAACTTAAAATAATACTAATATAAAACACTGTAATTAATAGTATGACTAGCAAGCTACGCCCGCTAGCTGGGCCACTTTTTCCAAACGAACCTCGGTATTAAGCAGTATATAATAAGCAAAAAAATTCATTTAATAAGAAAGTCTTGATGTTCGAATCCTCAAGCACAAAAAAAAGTAAATTAAAGAGCCATGGTCCCGTTAAAAATATGTGATTTCGCATGGTGGGCCACGTGTACTTGAAAAAAAAAGATTGTGGATCGGAGCTATGGTCGCTTCGTGCCCATAGTCCCATTAAAAATATTTGGTTTTGCACAGTGGGCACTAAGCGCCCATAAGACATTTTTTCGTATTTTTTAGTTCATCAGAAGCAGATTTTTATGCAGATTCTGAATATGTAATCAGTTTTTTTCTACTTTAAAAACTGTCTGCATGATGGTTTAAGAAAAAACGCGCAAAAAAGGGAGAAAAAGAGGTTTTCGACTGCTTCTTCTTTTAGCCAAAGGGGAAAAGTTCAGGTTCTTCACCGCAAGGTGTCGCATTGTTCTGCCTCAGAGCTCCGTTTGAGCGCCGTTTGGGATTTGAGACATTTTTCGTTCCTATTCCCAAGGGGTTTTTAATTCATAACTTTTTTAATTTTGGTCCCACGGTCTCGAAAATGCCCGAAATGACTTTCCCGGAATTTTTCCAATCGAAAGACACCTCTCGCGACTTCCAACTCGCCCGCGTTGCGAAGTTTAATCGGCTTCAAGCAGACAGAGGCGCACTTATTTTATTAGTATAGATATCCAAAATATGTGTTGTACTAATCAACTTTGTATGATGCAGTCCCTTCCTTTATTTGCTTGATGGCAATTTTTCTGTAATACTCGACTACTCTCAATAATAATTTTTGTTTTTCATCCATGTCCTATTCTTTTTTTTTTTTTTTTGCGGTATTTTTGATAATTTTAAGAGTGTTCACATGATTTCTTTGAGAATCACCACAGTGTTTTTCTTTCATGTCTTGAAACTCAAACAATCAAAGAATGTCTTTGTTTTATTAATAACAGAATGACTCAAGTCTTTTTTAGGGTTTCATTCATCTGACAAATCCCTATTCGTTTCTGTCCTCTGTCTGTCTGTTGCGGAGTCCGTACACAAAAACTATATGTGCCAGAGAGTTAAAATTTTGTGTACTTACAGCTGAATACCTCTTGTCACACAGAAAATCACAAAATTTTGAAAAAGACTATTATTTTAATTTAAATATTATTTTTTAAATCATCAGTTCATTTTGTTGTTTTTTCTCTTTTAATTGTTACCACACAATTTTAAATAGATATAAAAAATTATTTCATTTTTTTACCCTTTTAAAAGAGATGGAGTATGTCTATTGCCTAATTACAAAATTGGTATTACAAACTACAAAAAAATTAATATCTCAAAAATAAATTGAGGTACAGTTTTTAAACAAAATGCATTTAAAAGTTAATTTTTTTTTCCTATACGATGGTGTAAGAATTAAAAATGTAAAATATTTAGAAGTTTGAAAATTGGAGTAGTGTAAATTTCAAAATATAAATTTTATTTCTTCTAATTGGTGCACACAAGCTTAAATAAAATTATTATATATGTAACATAAATTAATGGTTTAAATAGATCACGTAAAAATGAGCTTATTTGTTTTTATTTCATCATATTAAATCATATTTATCATCTATTTTGACACGCGAAATGAAATATTTTTTTTATTTACTAAATTATTATTCATTTAAATTAAGATCTGCCTCTGCTGACCAGTTTGGTCTACCTTAAATTTATGCTAAGCTTTGCAATATTTTATTTATTTTTTCATATTTTTATTTACTTGCGTACCTTCAATAAATCCGCAGATTCTGATAGAGAAATCAATAAATCAACAAAAGCGATCGAGGCAACATTTAGGGGAAGATTCTGTTAATATTCTGTTCTGGTTGGCGCATTTGGCAAAGAAATCCCAAAATAATGCCGAAAAACTGTTTTCCATTTGTTAATTTAATGAAAAAATGCGTTTCGAAGGAGATATTAAATGAAACCTTATGTGCGATCTCCAATCACACTTACCCACTTGTTTTTTTTTTTTTTTAACTAGGTTTTTTTTTCCCCCTGTCATTTTTACTTTCTTCTATCTTCAATAGAAGAAAGTATTGTTATCGAAATTTTTTTCAACTTCTGGTTTTCGACGGATTTACACATTTTACGGGTCAGAAACTCCAAAAAACATGTCTTTACAAAATGTCTGTCTGTCCGTGTGTTCGTGTGTATGTCGCCATTCTACCATCACAAAGTGTATGAAGTTATGCATAGAATTGAACCAAAATTTCTGTGAATGTTTTTGGCTGTGGCAAGTAGGTCTTCCTTCAGTTTTGAAATATTCTGCCAGAAGGGGGCGCTGCAATCGTGATTTTTGTACCATTTTCATTATTGTACCAAACAAAAGTATATGAAGTTATGCATCGAATTGAACCAAGTTTTTTGTATATGTGTATGACTATGGCTAGTTGGTCCTTCTAGAATTTGAAAAGAATCAGTCGGAAAGGGGCGCTGCAATCGCGATTTTTGTGCCATTTTCAATATTGTACCGAACAAAAGTATATGAAGTTGTGCATCGAATTGAACCAAATTTTTTGTATATGTGTATGGCTATGGCTAGTTGGATCGCCCTGAATCTGAAAAAAATGTTGCTGGAAGGGGGCGCTGCAATAGCGAATTTTATGCCACTTTCAATATTGCACCACATAAAAGTGTATGAAGTTAGTTCTAGAACTGAACTAAATTTTTTGTTTATGATTATTTTTTGGTAAGGCAAGTAGGCCCTCCCTGAATTTGAAAAAAAAAAATCTGCCTATCATTTTATTGTCCATCGGCTCGTTAAGAGACGGAAGTTCGTTTTTACTTCGATTAATTGATTGAAGCAGAAATTTAAGATGAAAATCAAAGTTGGTATGGTATTGAATTAAAATTATTAAAGCATTAAAATGAGTAACTATTTTTTTTTAATATTAAAATATACGTATGAGATAGAAGAAAGTTTTGGGATTGGCACATCCAACTAGTTTCTTTTTCTTTTCAGGTTTGGTTTCTTAATTTTTACTTTCTTCTATCTTCAATAGAAGAAAAAATTGTAATCGAAAATTTTTTTGACTTCCGGTTTTCAACGGATTTACACGTTTCAGGGGTCAGAGATTCCAAAAAACATGTTTTTACAAAATGTCTGTCTGTGTGTATGTCGCCATTCTACCATTAAAAAGTGTATGAAGTTATGCATAGAATTGAACCAAATTTTTTGTGAATGTTTTTGGCTGTGGCAAGCAGGTCCTACTTCAGTTTTGAAATATTCCAACAGAAGGGGGCGCTGCAATCGTGATGTTTGTGCCATTTTCAATATTGTGCCGACCAAAAGTATATGAAGTTATGCATAGAATTTAACCAAATTTTTTGTGTAAGTGTATGACTATGGCTAGTTAGTCCTCACTGAATTTGAAAAAAATCATCTGGAAGGGGACGCTGCAATCGTGATTTTTGTGACATTTTCAATATTGTACCGACCAAAAGTATATGAAGTTATGCATCAAATTGAACCAAATTTTTTGTGTAAGTGTATGACTATGGCTAGTTGGTCCTCCCTGAATTTGAAAAAAATCCGCCGGAAGGGGGCACTGCAATCGCGATTTTTGTTCCATTTTCAATATTGTACCGACCAAAAGTATATGAAGTTATGCATCAAATTGAACCAAATTTTTTGTGTAAGTGGATGGTTATGCCTAGTTAATACTCCTTGAATTTGAAAAAAAACCCGCCTGAAGGGGGCGCTGCAATAGCGAATTTTATGCCATTTTCAATATTGCACCACCTAAAAGTGTATGAAGTTAGGTCTAGAACTGAACTAAATTTTTTGTTTATAATTATTTTTTGGTAAGGTGAGTAGGATCTCCCTGAATTTGAAAAAAAAATCTGCCTATCATTCTATTATCTATCGGCTCGTGCAGAGACGGAAATTCATTTTTACTCATATTAATTGACTGAAGCAGAAATTCAAGATGAAAATCAAAGTTGGTATGATATTGAATTAAAATTATTAAAGTATTAAAATGAGTAACTTTTTTTTAAAAAACATTAAAATGTATGTATGAGATAGAAGAAAGTTTTGGGATTGGCACATCGAACTAGTTTGTCATATTTTCATTATCAGCCTAAGTAGCATAATAGTAAAAAAAAAAAGAAAAAGAAAAACCCAATCCTTCATTTGTTTCTGACTGGTACCAAAGGTGTCTCTTAGCAACATTGAGAGTACTTTTTTACGCCTGCATTTTGATAAGTGTTTCTGAATGTGGGAAATATAATCATTTTTTGAAGCCCATTGACTTACAATTGCCTTGTACAAAACATGAAAATATATGAGACTGAACAAATGTGTAACCCATTTCATTCCTTTCAATTCTCATTGAAGAATGGTCAATTATATTTGAAGAGGGCAATTTTAAGTGCATGTATTGCTTTTGCCATCCACCTTGCTTGATACAGAGACACTGAGATCCTGAAACTGATGTTTTTTTCAGACTAATCTCCTTGGTGCAAGAGTGATGTTTGTAATAACCCTTTGTAGGATTTCTTCCACCTTTTAAGACAATTTGGAGGTAGTTAACTATTTTTTCTTGTTATTCTTCTAAGACTTTAACAGGACTTTCTTAATGTAGAATTGTCATATATGACTTCTTATCAAGCAAATTCCACAGACTTTTGAACTTCAGAAAAATCTGGATCACAGGATCACTTGATGGTATGTCAACAATACTTTTCAAGCACTTCTTTCAATATTAGTTCATAGGTTGATGACAGCAAGCCACCACAACAAGATTTGTCCAAACTCCCTTTCAATTCTGGTACATGCTTTTAGTCAGTCTTGTATTAGATGCTGTAGTATCAAAAGACAACGCTATTCATATCCATCACATTTTAAAGGAAAATATCGAATAACTCAACAAGATCATCTTCCTAAATCTACCATTGCACATTACTTTATCTCTGTTTCTCGATTTTTCTTTATCCAAATTTTAGTATTTGAACACTTTCTGTATGCCAGCTCGTATATTTTCTCCTATCTTAACAGGGATATTTGCTTTCCTCCTCATCTTTTGTAATTTAGTACTGGCAAATTTAGTAGCATCTGAAAGTGGTCTTTTGTTTCTTTGTATTATTTCTTTCAAAGGATCCAAGCTCTTAAAAACTCATCACTATGCACTTTTTTTAGCAGTCACATTCCTACTTTGATTCCTATTTATTAGTTTAGTTACCTGCTAAAGATGAAAGAAATATACAAGAAGCCCTTTAATGTACAACACTTCAATATTAGAAATTTCACTATTTTAAGATAAAAGTAGTCAATATGTGCAATTCCTAAATGTTATCCATTCTTGAAATTTGACACACATATATTTTATAATACTTAGACTCGGGGCATAAACAAAATTATGTGAAAATCAAACCTTTGGAAAAATGAAAACCCTAATATATATATATATATTTAAGCCTAAAACATTAAAATGACACCAAGTTCCTTTTTATTACTTAGGAATTTTATTTCTTATTCTGACATTTAAGTTGTTACCAATTTATACATGATCATGTGTGCTTATGGGTTAATATTAAAAGTACTGGTACAGAATTTATATGATAACTCTTGTTATTCAGATTTTATGTGGTCTCTTCTGTGGTGTCCCTGGCAAAATATATGCTCGAAGTATGCAAGGTCCCAGGGTTGAAGAAGAGGGGGTAAGACCATGAATGTTTTGATCAGTTACATTCTGGTCATAGTGTAATAGGTGTTTAAGTCCCTCTTAAGTTTTTAGTCATCCTTTAGTTGTTTTTTTTCTTCCCCAAAATGTTTCAGATAGTCATGTTTTTTGTAGATGTAAATTTGTTAATTCTTAAAATGCATCATAAAATGTACAAGGCTAAATACAAAGGTGAGTTTGTTTTTGAGTTTTTCTTATGACTGCTTTATGTAATTGCAAAAATCATAAATTAAATATTACTATAAAATAAAAATGGTTCCAAAATTCCAGAAATAGTCTCCCCTGTAAATAATGTTTTTAGTCTGAATGTGTATATTGGGTTGAGAACTAAGTGATTGCAGATTTTAAATAAGAAGAAAAATTCAAAATTTTTCCTTAAAAATGTAATTTTATTCAATTAAATATTTATTCTCCATTTTTGTCAGTGGCATTTTGCCATCTTTCAGCCAATGTCATAATTCCATGCTCATAAAATTCTGATTTTTAGCAGCAAAAAACTTAATTAAATGGAATTTTATATCTTCAGCATCATTAAAAGTTGTACCATTAAAAGAGTTTTGCATGGATTGAAATAAATGGTAATCTGAAGGTGCAAAGTCAGGGCTATATGATGGACGTGACAATATATCCCAACTTAGTTCTAATAATATTTGCAGAGTGTTGTCAGAAAGCAGAAATCATTTAACTTTCTGAAAATTTCTCTGTGATTTATTAGTTTTGATGCAGGTCATCCAGTTTTGACACTACCTATCTTTCAAGGCATCATTTCAATATATGGCACATAACTTCTTGTGTGCTTGCAGTGCATTCTTTCCTTTTTTGGAAATAATACAATAAAATCTGTCTGAAATGCATGTTTTATTCTTCTATTTTTAAACTGAAATAAAAGTGAAACTAAGTAACTAACTAATTGAATCTTTTTGCTAAATTAAAAGAGGAAGTCCAAACAGCAATAGAACAATATAAGTTAAGTGCTTTGAACACTTTGACAAAACAAAAAGAATGTGCCTTCATCTATTGACAAAATCCACAATAACTTAATTGCCAACTCAATAGTTGTTAAAAACTTCTTGCAAAATTATCAATGTATGTTAATTATTGGACAAGAATTTAAAATTTATTATATATTTTTTTATTGTTACTTATTTTTTATAATAATGTTTAAAAAGTAATAGGAGTAGAAATATGAAAACATTATGCTTCTCCCTTAAGATAAATGTTTGATAAATGA
Source organism: Maratus speculifer (assembly GCA_964019185.1). NCBI lineage: Eukaryota > Metazoa > Arthropoda > Arachnida > Araneae > Salticidae > Maratus > Maratus speculifer. Next base: position 273,453,190 of record OZ025295.1, on the reverse strand, counting down.
AAAAAATGAAAGGTTTAAATAACTATTAATGTTAAAAAATATTATTTAAAGGAAACTAGTACCTAAGTTATTTTCTTCAAGAAATATGTGATGTAGTTAAAAAATATGTATCACATTTAAAACAAATCTCTAAAAAGTAATGTATGCTTGTTTATGCAAGGAATTAAATGTACAGTGAAACCTCCCTGTGTAACCTCCCTGAATGACCATTTTTCATGAATGTATTCCCTTAGACTCAATACTGATTTTATCTCCATTCAGAGACCATCCCAGTTTAACTCCCTTCATTAGTGACCAATTTTTTTGAAGAAAATGAAACAAATTCCATTTTTTCCTGGTCACTCAAAGATTTTATTTGAAAAATGATTCTGGAGAGGGCATTATTCAACAAACTTCAAAACTAAGTTTAGTTTTTATTTTATTTTTTATGTATTTATTTTTTTATTATTATTATTCCAGCAACTTTTAAATCTTTAACCTCCTTTGTGCCTTTTTAGGCAATGAATTTAACTTTGATGATGAATTATGAACGATGACCAATAAATTTTTCGGCTCTATTCAGTCATGAAACTCTCAAAGAAATATACATAAAGTAATTAAATCATCATTATTTTTTCTCATCCAAAAAAATTGCATTTATTTACTGAACCTCTAAAATAAAAGTAGTAAAAGTTATAAAAGATAAAATCAAAGCAAACATCAATCTATTCAGTTTTTAAACTCTTCAGTAATTCAAATATGTAAAAACCTTTTGTTTTGACATTTAAATTTTTATATTTTTTCTTAAAGTAAAAAATAAATTTTAATAATATCAATTTTTACCTTTTTTTCAACTATTAAAATCTAGATTTAAACATGATTTCCATTAAAAGAACTACCTCTCGGAATGACCAATTTTTATTAGAACAGAATGTGATCGCTTTAGGGAGGTTTTACTGTATGTATATACACATACAGTAAAATCCTGTTCATACACCCCTCCTGATCAAATACCCTTCTCCCTCACTTTATTAAAATGTTTTAAATCTTCAAAAATCCAAAGATAGCACACCCTCCGCTTAAAAATCACTAAAAAGACATAAATTACGTCAAAAAATTGTGGAAAAAAAAGGAAATTACATGAAAAAATCGTGAATAAAAGGAAATTTTTTCTAATGCTTGCTGAAGAAATGCAAATTTATCAAAGAATCACAAAAAAATCATGCAAATTTCTTGAAAGAATCGGCAATTTCGTCCATGGATTGCCAAAACATGCACATTTCATCAAAAGGTTGCAGAAAAAAACACGAATTTGTCAAATCTAAAAAATTGAGTCAAGGGATCACTGAAAAAACACAAATTATGCCAAAAAATCTCTCAAAAAATCACAAGTTACATTAAAAGATCATGTATAAATCATAAATTTCTCAAAGAATCGCCAGAAAACTTACACTTTGTCAAAAGACAGGAAAAAAAAAAAAAACCAGGAATATGTAGGATCTATAAAAAAAAAATATCAAACAATTGCAAAAAAATGCAAATTTCGTCAAAAAAATCACAGAAAAAATTCAAAATTGTTTAAAAAGCAGTGTAAAACCACAAATTCCATTAAAGGATCATGAAAAAAAATGCACATCTTGACAAAAAATTCCATAAAACATGTGAATTTCATCAAAAAATTGTGGGAAAATTTTAATTTCTGTTAAAGAATCGTGATAAAAAAACTACAAATTTCATTAAATATTGCAAAAAAACCCGGAAAATATCCTGAAAAAATATAAATTTTGTGAAAAATCACAGAAAAATCCTGTATAAGCACTCCTTCGGATTATTTTATGAATTTTTATCACGTTTGTGTGGGGGGGAAGGATTAGCGGTATTTTATGGAATATATATAATCCCTTAACATTCACGAGGGTTAGGTTTCAGAAAACATCCACAAATGTCAAAATCATAAATTATGAGATTATCTTCACATACATATAAGGAGGTTAGATTCTAATTTTATTTATTTTTTTTTTTTTATTGGGAAACAACAATTGAAGTTCAAAAAATACATTTATTAAGCATTATACATTAAAAGCACATGCATTAAATACATTAGAATGATTATAAACCCATTGTACAGATTTTAGTTGTTAGTGTATGGTTGAACAAATTTAGTGATGTATGATTGTTTGACTGAACAGATCTCATGTTAATGAATTTCCATGTAAGAAAAAGTTGTGGCCTCGATTTCTATTTTAAATTTAAGACTCCTCACTAATGAAGAATCACATTTTATTGCTTTTTCAATAAGTTCTTGTTGATGTTTTAAAATTTCCTCGACAATTTTTTCAGAAAGTATTTCACCTTATCAATAGAAATTTGAAATTTTAGAAAATTGAAAAAAATTTGCAGAATAAAAATAAAAGAAAATACTGACTTTTTTTTCCCTTTAATACAAAGGCTGATGTTCTTGTAACTTAAACTATACAATAATACAATAGGCTATACAGTACATAAGTATATCCAATGTGACGTAGTTTGTAGAATTGGTAAAACAAAGTCAATTTATTTTGTAAAAAAAAATATTCTTTATGAAACAAAATTTGTGGATAACCAAATTCAGTCTTCATGAATGTTGAAATGTTCTACATTTTTTTATTTTGTGAATAATCAAAATTTGAAAATGTTAAGGGATTACATAAGGGATGTATATACATTCAAGTTCATTGCAATTTCAGTATTCTTCCAAGCTCTAGGTTTATTGCCCAAAATTTCTGATTTATTTCTATCCCTCAAAATATGTAGTAATTAGTTGCAACCTGTGGTGATGGGGTAGGACAAAATATTTATAAAATGAGAAATGCCAGGAAATATACAAACTGTGTAACAATAATAATAGAAAATTTAACATTGTTTTCATCAAGATAGGGATGGGTCAATCTTGCTAAGATGTGCAAATATCTTTCTCTTCTCAGTTGATCTCTGACCTTCTTGGTCTCCTGACCTGGTTTGGTCACATTGATCAAATTAGCATACCTTGGGAATGTGTATGTATATGATGGGTATGAAATCCTGTTTAATAATGTTTCTTGAGTATTATAAAGTAAAACACTAATTACAATGATAGTGAATGAAGTTCTAAAAATATAAAGTATTAGACAGAGTATTAAACACATTTCTTCTAAAATTTAAAAAAGTCTGTATATCGTGGTAGCAAGAAAATAATTAACTGTAACAAAAACTTATATAAAAGAAGAAAGAAAAAATCCAAAAGACATCCTATTGCTGAATGCCTGATTCATAATGAGACAAGCACCAGATTTTTAAATATGCATTTACATTTTGGCGGTTTTTAGGTGAGATAAAATTGTTATTATTATGATTATATCTATAATTATAAAAATGAATAATTAATAAATTGGTGATTAAAGAGTTTTTCAAAGATTTTTTATAAAGTAATCCACATTGCTATGTTTTGATTTTTTTTTTTAGGTGCATGTGTTTGCCATTTTGCTTAAGTCTGATATGCTAATGGTTGGCCAACAAAACTTATAACATATTAAGAATGACTAATATTATTAATAAGTTGCATTAAAATATTTATTAATCTTACTATCTCACGTAACGTTCACTACTCTAAAAAATGAAAAAAATCTATTTTCTTTAGTGCAATAATAAAAGAAAAAATTAGATTAAGAAGATATGTTTAGTTGAATCAATTTAAGATTAAGGATATTCTTACTCTATGGTCAGTCGCATGATATCAATTAGAGATAAATAAGATTTTATCTAATCAAAGCAAAGATACTTTATTTATTGAAACTTGCATATTTGCGATAACTTTTTTGTAATACAATGCATTTCAGTGTGCCATTAAAGTATAAATATGTGATATGAAAATATATTAATAATTATTATTATATAATATAATATAGTAATAACAATTTGTAATATTCACATGCAATATAAAAATAAAATTTCATTATATTTTATTAATAAAAAATAAAATTATAGACAAACTATTGAAAATATATTAAAGTATGAAAATACTGAGCATTAGAAAAAAGTCATATTTTAAAAAATATAAATATGCCAAATGTAAATTTTTAAAATTCATTCTTCTTCTGTGAAATGCTTTAGATCAGCAGTATTGATTAAAATTTTTGTATGTGTTAAAATCTGGTAAAGAAATGAGCCGAAGATCTGTACTTACATTTTTTGCAGCCATATGTCTATATATTATAATGAGTATACCATTATAGACCAACCATTAATGTGAAATATTAATTTCAACTTTTTATGTAAATATTCATTAACTGTGAAATGGATGAGGTCTATTAGCTAATGAGAAGAAGAGGGTGGGGGGCTATAGATAAGATGAAAGTCCATAGATTAGAGCTGCAATATTTTACTCTGGTATTGTTTTTTTAATATGAAAACAAATTGTAGAAGACTTGTGATAAAAATATAAATATCCAAAATAACTTTATTATATGATATTTTAAAGCAAACACAAAAGCACAATGTCTTTAAAAAATACTTTTCTGAAATTTATATCTGTACATATATGTATTTTTTAACTCTGCCCAACTTGCAAGGCAACAGGAAATTAACTAGGTCCACAATGGAGTATCGCTGCTAAAGACATATTATACTAATTATGTATATTTTTTTCATTTTCACCAAATAAAAATTTTACTTAATTAATGGATTTATATCATCTAGTTTTTTATTAATGAACTGACAAAAAAATAACCAATAAATACATAAAATTATTTAAGCATATATCTTTTTCTTTCTAAATGAGAATATCATCTTATTGTATTGAAACAAGTTAGTTTGTAGTTGGTATGATATGCAATAAAAATTTATAAATATATTATGCTATTAAACGCTACTTCAATCATTTATATCTTTGACGCTATCATCATTGCAGAATGCTACCTTTTTTCATAAAAGGGAAACATTTAACGATTTTTTTTAGTTGTTTTTAATCTGTATAAAATATTATTTGGCATATTATTTAAAAAGGATATATCATACACTATAGTATATTGTAAACAACTATTAAAATATGTTTAATAATTATGTGAAGATTAATATAAGATTATTAGTATGAATTCATAATTGAATACTGTAACAACAAAAAATTATATTTTATGTGATTTGTATTTGTTTGTATTTCTTTATTATTGGTACTTTGATAAATGTGGAAAATATTTCAAATTAATAATTGTTAATATTTAACATTACAAGTGTGGAAAATTAATTGGGGTCAATTCAAAAAGGATGTTATATGAGGAAAATCTTAAATGCAGGTTACGTTAAATCTAAATTATTGCAAACTCTTTGCCTTAATGTTTTGCAAAAATGTTTGTGCATGAAGATTAGAAATATATCCATATATATTTAAGTACTGCAATGTACAAAAAAAAAAAAAAAAATAAATAAAAAAAAATAAAAAAAATAAATAAATAAATAAATTATGTGATTATTTTGTATTATGAATTATACAATTCATTTGCTTCCTGTATATCCATTCTGTAGAACCATAATAAAAACTTTACTAGCCCGTAACTGGTAGATTATTGCTGAAATGCATATTTTTTTCATATAGTGCTTCTTACATGTGTTGTGCATTTTAAGCTGCACTTTTCAGCTGCTTTCCACTAAAGCTTAATATTTAATGATAATAATAATATTTGCATCCTTAACAAAGTATATAAATAGTCATTTATACATGTATGTTGCAATAATTTAATATAATTGTTCTTTTTAACCTTTATATGTTTCCTTATTTTGTAATGTAGGTATTCTATGAAAATGGAATAAGCAAAAAAGACAGAAGTGTACTCTAAATGTAATCTGCATGTTTCATAACCAAAATAAAATATTAATGAACCTGTTTTGGTGAATACATAAAAAGCAAATAATGTTACCATTTCTGCTAGAATGATTTCTGAAAGCTAAATAAATTGCCTATGATTTGAAAGAACCAACCATAAACATACCCAACATTCTTTGCCCGTGAAGAATTATTGTATACAAAAATTTAGAGTGTTATTTTCTCAAAGTTGTAGCAGAAATTTGGGGTAGTAATAAAGAATACATTAAATGATCTACAATTAATTTAATTAAATAATTAAAATCAATTCAAAATTAAAGTATTGATAATTAAAGTTATGCTGTGTCTTTTTGTTGAATCCCTACATATAAACTAGTAGTTAATGACATAAGCATTTTTTTATTACTATTTTACTAATAGTTAACCTAAATAATGAAACATTACTTGTGATACAGTAATTTAGACACATAATTAAATAATTATTAAGAAAATTTATTTACACTAAATTATTTACAAACAAAAATTAAGAAATGTTGAAACAGAATGTGCTAACATGTTATAATAATTGTAAATCTGCAGATCCAAATATTTACTTATATTATTATTACCGTAATTTCCATGAATAACGCCGCGGCATTAAACTAGATTTTTTTTGTTTTGTAAACAAAAGTGCGGCCAATAACTAGGTGCGGCTTGTAAATAGGACTAATTAATTTAAAATTTTTGAAAACAGATCGGCAAATCTAAACTTTCGTTGCTTTCGCTGTAATTATACACATGCACATGGAATTATATTTTTAAGGTTAAAGAATCTGATGCTTAAGATTGATTTTAATTTACTGATATACCGTAAAATCCCGTTAATCCGCCCCCTCCCCACTTTATAAAAAATTTGAAATTTTCAAAAAATCCCGAGAAAGCGCCCTCCCTTCCAAAACAATCGCTGAAAAAACGCCAATTTCGCCAAACAATCATGAAAAATAACCGCAAATTTCTTTAAAGGATCGCGAAAAAATCATGAATTTCGCCGAAGTATTGCCAAAAAACCCACATTTCGACGAAAGATTGCAATAAAAACGCAAATTACGTCAAAAAATCTCTAAAAAAGTACAAATTATGTCAAAAGAACGGTGGAGAAAGGAATGAATCATGATGAAATGAATAAATCCTGAATCTTTAGAAATGTGCGTTTTTTCGAGATTTTTTAATTAATTTCATGCTTTTTTGGGTTTTTTTTTACAAATTTCTTCTTTTTTCTGCATTTTTTCGACAGAATTTACATTTAAAAAAACGCACCTTTTTTCAAGTATTACTTCAAGTATCAAAATTCATGATTCATCCAAAGATTCACGATTCATTCAATTTATCATGATTCATCCTGCAAATTTTGTGAAGCGATTGCGGAAAATCCCGTGTAAGCGCCCTCCTCTAATTATTTTATGATTTTTCGTCACGTTTAGGGGAAGGATTAATGGTATTTTGCAGTAAGTTTTATCTTAAATATGTCTTCAGATGTGAGTTGTAAGTGCCACAGTTATCCTGCAAAATTTAAGCTGAATGTTATCAGTTTAGCAAAAGTTAACGGGAATCGTGGCGCAGCGAATGGATGAGGTTCTGATTTCATTGAAATAACTGTACAACAAAAAAAAGATAAGTTATTTATTTAAGATCAAAATGTTTTACTTTATATCAGTTAATAATTTTATTTCATTGCTCTAATAATGAATGTGGGAATACACCCAGAGCAGTGTTATACCCGGTGCGGCCTTATACCCGGTGCGGCGTTAAACTAGTTTTTTTATTTTTAACCAAGTGCGGCGTTATACTCGGTGCAGCGTTATTCCCGGAAAATACGGTAGTCATAATTTTTTTTTATTAATTTTAATTGACAATTGTTAAATCATCCAAGTACATCATTTCAATTTTACAATTACTTAATTTAACTTTTTTATACAATGTTTATTCTAAGTAAGTGCATTAACTCCTAGATTATGGATGACTACTCTATTCAAGGTACCAATTCTCTAGGACATATAATGCATATTTACTTAAATAAGCAATAAGAAAACCAATCCTCGATAGTGACACAGCTGACTATGAGACTTCTCAGCACAGTTTCACAACAATCTCTTGTCCAAAATTCAGTTACAGAATTGTCACATTACACTCACTTATAAAATAAATTAAAGGATAAAATATCTAACTTAAATAATTCTTAGGTTAATTTCATTAAAAAAGATTCTCAAAAAAGTTTACTGAGCAATAACTTTACTCTAAAAAACATTTTAGAAAATTTTGTTTCTAAAAAAACTTTGCATAAAGAAACATTTATAAACAGCTTTTTATAATCCTTTTCTCTTGAATTTTCTCAAGTAAAATTTTACATAATAGCTGAAGTTAATCTGAAATGAAAATTTTAAGTAAAATTGAAGTCCATCTGAAAGTCAGTGTTATTTAATCTGTTCGTATTATATGCTTGCAGCCAGATATATTTGATTTGAGATGGTTTCACACAGCATTATACCCATCTCATATGATAGGCTAGAAATTATATAACCACTTTTAATTGATCTATTCAATGACCTACAATTTGTCATTACTTGAAATTATTCAGTAGAAGAGGCTGGACATCAAACTGTAATGGATTTAATATCCTGCATCTGAACTCGACCTGCTGTAATTTTGTGCATTTTTCTAGTGCAAAAATAACATCAAAGCTCTAGACATTTTGATGATACTGTTAAAAAAAGAAATATTGTTTATATATAATGGCTATGATAATTAAAAATATAGAAAACACTGTGATGTAATTAAGATACACATAAATCATAAAATATGAAAACTTCATATCAGCATTAATATTACCTAACAAATGTGTTCTATGATCATTGTTGATGAGCTATGTGTCTTTGAATCGTCTATTACATTCATTTTGAGCTGACATTGATTGAGGATGTTCTTCTTTAGGAAAAATGCATCTTCAATGCAGCACCTTCCTTTTTATTTTTATTTTCAAATTATTAATTACTTTTTGTTTGCTAATAATCACTTTATCAAGATACTAAATCCTTTTAATTGGTATTAATGCCCACACTAAATTTGAAAAATAAGTAGTAACTTCTCATAACTTATTAATATCATATGCAAGATATAAAATTTTTAAACTGATTACTTTCAGTTATTCAACTTGATTGTAAAAGGGAGAAAAAAATCTAATTGTTTGTATACCTGTGAAATTATCATGAAATAGTGAGCTTTAAAAAGTAACAAAAATGTTTTCTAAATACCTATAACAAAGCTAAATACTCTCATTTTTAATTTTGCTTATCATTTGCTTTTTATTTACAGAGTGATGATGAAAACATAATACACCATCCAGCAACAGTCAATCCTGTATTGTTTTCCTTCAAAGCCAAAGCTTTCTTTGCAAAGAAAAAAGTACGTTATTTTTTATTTCATATTACTTTTAGTGTTCATTAATTCAATGTTCTAATTTCTTTTTCTAATTCTTCAAAAGGCATCCTTGAAAATTGGTGATTCTGAATGGTCTGATAAATTTTCATTGGATGCTGTTGGCAGTTCAGGAACTGTTATTTGTAAATGTAAAGATGGAAGAACTTATTTGGTATGACATTTTACTTTATTTAATATTATTCATTCAATACCTTACAAAATGTTTCATTATTTTATATGCAAGGTCATTGTAACTGCTTCAGCTGGTCTAAAAAGTTGATAATGCTTGTCAACATTAATGATTTTTGTCGTTAAAACCATGGTCACTATTTTATTCATTTAAAGTACAATGTGAATCACTTCAAGTCAAATGTATATTTTTATCTATAATTTTACCAATATTAAAGATGTTTTCAATAGATTAGCTTTTCTTTGTTTGATATGTTTTGTCATGGCTCGAAGTGTGCTGTAATTCAGTTAATAAAACTGTCTGTAATTATCAGCTACATTCTGAATTAAGGATTCTCAGCTAAAAAATGTTTGAATGTGAATGGGAGTCATTCATTATTTTTTATTGGAGCCACAGTAAGTCCTTTTAAACTATCTTTAAGCTATCTTTTTTTCTGTTTAAATGCTAGACAAAACCTAGGCAAGATATTTTGGGTTGAAAAAAGTGTGTCGAAAAATAAATTAGAATGGGTTTCGTGCACATCATACACAGCTTACTGTAATATCCCAAAATTATGTTCTTTGTGTGACATCACTACTAAGTTAGATTAAAAAAAAAAAAAAATTGTTAGTTTATATTATAGTACAATAACTCAGTGCTCAAAACCTTTATTTATATTGATTCATTCCAATTCACCTGCAAATGATTCTTGATACGATCAAATCGGGTATCAAATAGTGGAAGTTGGCAAACTGGAAATCATCAAGAAATAGTTTGCACAATAAAAAAAAAAAAAGATTGATGCTCATACAGCTATTAAAATGCTGTTAAAAATATAATTTTCAATTTTATAGTTGATTCCATTTTTCTAACATTTCAAAAATATATAATTTTCCTTTATGATCTTATTTCTCTAAATATGGCTGACGCAACTTTAATAAAATCTGAATTCAAAAATTGCTGGATTTCATTTATAAAACTACATTTGACATAAAAAATGTCAAAATCTATAATTATAAACAAAAAGAAATTCAGAAACATATTTAAAACAATTTCCACAAAAATCGCTCCAATTTACATTATTTGTTAGTATATAGGATGAAAAGAATGCAAAGTTTACATTAATTATAATATAATTTACACAATGACAAATTCTGTATTCTATATTCTTCAACTTTAGGTACCTCACAAAGCATAAATGAAATGAAAAAATTTATAACTGAGTAGCATCATTTAGTCAATGCTTGTCTGAGAAGATGAAAAGGATGGTTGTTGTATACATTACAACTAATTTTGCTGTTACCATTATGATTCAAATTCTAAATTTTTTTTTTCTTTGCCGCAGCATGTCTCTGAAAAGATTTTGTGCCATAAAATCCTGTTCAACCAACCAATCAGCCATCTATTTTCATTACAAAAAAGACCATCGAGTATGTGACTTATAATTTTCGATTAAACATGTTCTAGGCTTCTAATTATCCTGTATTCCTGCTTCTAACTATCCTGAGATATTTTATCTAATGAGCTTTAATGCTGTAATAATTGTGTTATTGAGTCCAAATTTCAGCTTACATTTCATACTTCATGTAGTTTCCAAAGTTGATCTAACTCTTGTGAATCCAAGGCCTTTTGTTTCTTATAAAATTTAAATGTAATATGTGATTATGAAACAACAGGCTGTAGTATATATATATATTAGGGTGGGCCGAAAAAAACTTTTTTTCGATTTTCGATTATGGCGGGTGCGGAAAAGTGGCCACTGGTGGCACTCAGTTCATACAAAAAATTTGAGATTTTTTGGACATTTCTTTACCCTGCCGCAAACGGCTTGAAATTTTGAAAAAATGCTCATTTTTGAACTTTTTCGAAAAAAATTAAAAAATGTTAAATTAAATTTATTTTGGTTGTATTTACTTGAAAAGGCATATTTAATGTATCAAATGTTTAAATAAGATCTGATCATGCATTATTTAATATCTATGTGTATTATAACTTAGGCTATTTTTATAGCTTTTTCCCGTATAGTAGGCAAAAGTTGCATTTGTTTGAATCGATCGTTAGTTTCTATATTATTTATGTCCCTTGGTCTTTTTTATATTTTTTCTATGTGTCAAACGTCATATATTTGGGGAACAGACAGTAGTATACTTCAAAAACAAATCTAGAAGGTGAGAAAGTGGTGAAGCAGGACTCTAAGCGAGCGCAATGACTCGTCGTAATACTCAGGGAGTGAAGGAAGAAATAGTTGAGAGCCAAAATGCGATAAAGGATTCTTATTATTTATCCTTGCTCAGTTACCTGCGACATTTGTTCAGTGTTAACGTGAAACCCTTTTGTAGTGATATACAGTGCTTTTTGGGTCGTTTAATTTGCCATTATAGTGTTTTGTGCGTTTAATTACGACGAGCTTAGAAATGGCTAGTATAAAGGGCCATGACAATGCAAAGACACGCGATAGCGTGAAAAGTAACTTTTTGGGGGCATCATGCATATTGAAAGAATTGCAATTGCCAACGTATGCTGATAATCATGCGCCATTACTACTGGTTGCTTCACCATGTTGAAGTTGTGACAGCAGAGAATACGCGTCTCGTCATCGATAAAAACAAAGTCAGAAGAGAGAAAAAAAAACTTGGAAATAAGATACAGGCAGAAGAAGTTACTGAAAGAAGGAAAATTAAAAGCATACTTTTTAATGGTAGAAAGGATAAAAGTATATTCAGAGGGGAAAAAAGAACAAGCGGCACCGTCGAAGGAAAGGCGAGGAACACATCACCGTGTTGTTTGAACCTGGTTAGGAATACTCGGGTCACTTGATACTTCGTTCCGGTCACGGAAAAGAAATAGCAAAATCATAATACACTCTTCCAAGTCACCACAAGTTAGACTTTTCTGAACTGACGAGGTATCAAGGTAACGGAACGAGGTATCAAGTGACACAAGTATTCCTAACCAGGTTCAAACAACATGGTGATATGTTCCTCGCCTTTTTCTCGACGGTGCCGCTTGTTATTTTTCTTTCTCTTAATATACTTTTATCTACCATAAAAAAATATGCTTTTAATTTTCCTTCTTTCAATAACTTCTTCTGCCTGTATCTTCTTTCCGAGTTTCTATTTCTCTCTTCTGACTTTGTTTTTATCGATGACGAGATTCGTATCCTCTGCTGTCAGAACTTCTACATGGCGAAGCAACCAGTAGTAGTGGTGCATGATTATCAGCATAAGTTAGCAATTGCAATTCTTTCAATATGCATGATGTCCCCAAAAAGTAACTTTTCACGCTATCGAGTGTCTTTGCATTGTCATGGCCCTTTATACTAGCCATTTCTAAGCTCGTTGTAATAAAACGCACAAAACACTAAAATTGCACATTAAACGACCCAAAAAGCACTGTATATCACAATAAAAGGGTTTCACGTTAACACTGAACAAATGTCGCAGGTAACTGAGCAAGGATAAATAATAAGAATCCTTTATCGCATTTTGGCTCTCAACTATTTCGTCCTTTATTCCATGAGTATTACGACGAGTCATTGCGCTCGCTTAGAGTCCTGCTTCACCACTTTCTCACCTTCCAGATTTGTTTTTGAAGTAGACTGCTGTCTGTTTCTCAAATATATGACGTTTGACACATAGAAAAAATATAAAGAAGACCAAGGGACATAAAAAATATAGAAACTAACGATCGATTCAAACAAATACAACTTTTGCCTGCTATACGTGAAAAAGCTATAAAAATAGCCTAAGTTATAATACACATAGATATTAAATAATGCATGATCAGATCTTATTTAATCATTTGGTATATTAAATATGCCTTTTCAAGTAAATACAATAAAAAAAAATTAATTTAACATTTTTTAATTTTTTTCGAAAAAAGTTCAAAAATGAGCATTTTTGTAAAACTTCAAGCCGTTTGCGGCAGGGTAAGGAATTGTCCAAAAAATCTCAAATTTCTTGTATGAACTGAGTGCCACAAGTGGCCACTTTTCCGCACCCGCCATAATTGAAAATCGAAAAAAAGTTTTTTTCGGCCCACCCTAATATATATATATATTTTCCTTTGAGGTACTATATAGAAGTATAAATTTTCATTCTAGATTCATGCATTCTAATTTTTCAATTTTCCTAAGAATTTTAAAAAGAATTTCAACTTAAAAAAATAACATTAATATATATATATATATATTTTAATTTTAGGTTGGTGTTCAAATTACTCTGAGTAAATGTGGGTTAACAAAAATGGTGACTTTTACTCCCTTTTATCTTCTTATTAATAATTGTAAGGTAAGAAAAAAAAAATTAAAACTTATATATTTTGATAATTATTTCAAAAATTGAAGAATTGACTAATTATTATTATGTTTTTTTATTGTATGTGTATGAATAGTATGCTATAGAAATTCAAGAATCAGGGGACAATGAATGGATTAATCTTCCAAAAGAAGAGGTATGTTTTAATATATTTTTATCAATTGCTTAAACATTTTTGAAATCCAAAGAGTAACTGTTTACATATTATTTTGCATCATTAGATTTTCATCATTATGAAATCATAAATGTGTAAAGTATTTAAACATTTTTTATTAAAAAAAACTTCTACTGGCATCAAATGATACCTTTTAAAAATTTTTATTGGTGATTATTATATTTGTAACTTTTAGATTGATGCAAACACAAATTATTTTTAAACATTTAAGATGTATTTTATTACAATTAAAATAAACATAAATCAAAATTTTAGATGTCATGTGACATTGGTAGAAACAGTAAAATTATATCTATGCAATCTTTATAAGAATTAATAAGCTAGGTCATTTTTATATATTTAATTATTGATTTTTTAAATATTTTAATTCATATCTTCCTTGTAAATTTTGAGCAGTTTAACTGAAACTTCCAATGACCATGATAAAATGCTTTCAGATTCTGGATATTAAAATAATTGAAGTTTCATCATAGTGTTTACAAACAAATGTATAAATGTTTTATTAATGGTAAATAATACACATAGGTTAAAAAGGTTTTTTAAAAGCAACATTTTTAATTTAATTTATAGATACTGAAATATGATTTCCAGTGTTTATAAATTAGCTTAAATTAATGTATTTTATTTATTTCTTTATTTACTTCAGGAAAAGGGTATTCAAAAATTACTGTTCTTACTTAAAAAACTTATATATAGCTTGAATACTTTTTGGTAAAAAAAAAGTTTTGTTTATTGATTTTATTAAAGACTGATAATAATTAAAAAAAAATAATCTCAAACCTCCAACCATGCTTAAAGTTATATTAATATTTCCAATAGCTATAATTTGGATATATGTATGTATGTATTATTAATAAATGGATAAAAATTTAGCCTGGAAACATTTTTGATGTCAAGAAGGTACTAACTCTTTGTAAACCATATTTTGTCAGAAATATTACTTACTTATTTTAACTAGTGTAATCATATTTTAATAAATATAAACTGGTGGCTTGTTTTAATTCTCTAAAATTTTGAGAAATATAATGTACTCTGATACAAAATTTTCAATTTTTAGCTGGTATGTATTAGTTTTAAATAATTTTGAATTTTCTACACTATTGCAGCTTAGCACATTTATTAAGTTATAATTTTATTAAACATTGTTTAGGCATTAGTACAGAAGCTGGTGACATTAAAAGCCTCATCATCATAGAATTGAAATTTTTTTTTATGCAAATTGATATTAAAATGTCATACAAACAAAATGACTTAGATATGAGTAGGTTTGGCAAGCTGAAAATATGTTTAATTAAATTATTATTAAAAAGCTATAATGTTTTACCACCATTGCAGATATTAATCTCTTTAGGAACACTTAATGGAAAATTTTGTACTCTTGAAGAAAAAATTAGTATGGTAGACTTTATTCTGTCAGAAAAGTCAATTAAAGCTATTTTAAGGAAATAGAGAGTAATAAAATTATACAATTATTTTGCATTGAATTTTTACAAGTGGCTACTTTATTTCATGTCTGGACACTGGCTAAGTGTTGGATTTCTATGAAAATGGTAATTCATTACAGCTTTTTAATAATAATTAATTAAGCTTGTTACAGCTTGTCAAACCTAATCATACCTGTCTCATTTTATTCATATGACTTTTTATGGTTGATTTTCATTAAAAAAAAAAAAAAAAAATTCAATTCCGCTATGACTGGGACCCAGACTTTATGGAAATTCTGTTAAATTTTATGTTTTGATTGTCTAGCACTTTTTAAATTTGTGTTTATTACCTCTAAATCTTCCCTACCTTTAATGTTTTGTTGTTGTTTTTTGTTATATATATAATAATTTTTTTTTAAATAAATAGAAGCATTTACCATTAAATAGCAAAACAATTATTTTAAATAAATAGAACCATTTTTTATACTTTTCTTCAAATTTTGTGCTAGGATTGCTTTTATTTTATGCATTTCGATTTTTTTTTTTTTTTTTTTTTTTTTTTTTAATCATAATAGCAGGTTTAAATTAATATCTCTCATAGGACACTAATAGTGTTTATGTTTGGAATTATAAGATATATCTTTCAAAATCTGATCTAGTTTTATTTTTTATTCTACTAAACAAGGTTTTTCTTTCCTGTTGGAATGTAATGACTTCATTTTTCTTTCATTAAACTAATAAAAATACTATGTATTTTTTTTTTTTTTGGTATTGAGTTATTTTATTATTACATTTAGCTATTTTCAAATGCTATTATTTCCATAATTATAACTATCAATAACTGTGTTGTTAATTATTAATGCCTAATTTTTTTTTTTTTTTTTTTTTTTAAGCTGATATTATGATTTTTTCATTTTTAATTTAAAATGTATACACAAGCTTTTTAAGTGCATTTTGTTTTATTTATGCATCATTAAAATTTATTTATTCGCTTTATATTTCTTTAAAAAATATTTTAAGATGCCTTTTACAGCATGATATAAAATTTGAAACAAAAAATGAACAATTTCTCGTACCATTTAATAGAGTATTTTAGTATTACAATGAAATTAAATCAGTAACTTTCAATCAACAGGAGAATCCAGATGTCACCTCTGAATCTACTAAAAATGTATGTAAAAATATTTTTTGATTTCACTAATTTTGAAGACTTTCAAAATAAGATATGCTGAATAGATTCTGAGCGCTTTCGCTTGCTGCTTTGTGAAATCATATTGGTCCTTTTTGCTTGTAAGCATGTTACTTCTGTCAAGTCTTTTGAAGCCCTTTGTCTTTTCCTTTGTTGATTAATGATTGATTGTCTCATTTATGAACTAATTACCTTTGGATTGTTGCATTTTTTTCATTGAGTTAATTCTTTTTATTGTTTGAATTAACATTTTAACTTTTGTATTATTAACATAAAAAAATATTTCTGCATTTATTATGCTGTCTGATTCTTTGAAGTTTGCATGTCTAAACTAATAATTATGTAACATTTTTGAAGAATCAGATCTAATATTGAAAGTGCATTGATTAAGAATCATTAAATTTATTGATATTTAATGTATCTTTTTATAAAATGTATATACCTGAACTAATGTTTATTTTATTTTTTCAAATTTGAATGCAACTTTATTTTATCTACTCATTTTTCAATACAATAATTTATTATTTTACACATAGTCACTGTGTAGTTTAATTAAACTAAACCATCAATAAAAATGAGACAAAAAAAATTAACAAAACTGTACATTAATTAAATTTGTACAATCTCTTTGCAGTTGAAAATTTCATCTGTATTAGAGATGTCCATATTGTTGCAAAGTTTGTTACCATACAGGAATGATATTATTTTTGTCTGTGTCTTTATTTCCAAATAATAAATATTTCAGATTGTACTTGAACTTTTTATTTTATAATTTTGAAAATACATAAAAGTAAAGGAATTTTCTGAGAAAAACATTTTTTATTTTAATTGAACAAGGATCTTAGTTAAAAAACTAAATAATAAAAATTTAGCCAAACTTTAGTATATTCATTGGATATTTTCATTTTCTCTCCTTTAAAATAAAAGTGAATCTTTGTTTTATTAAATGTTTTTCATTGTTGAACATTTCATTATTGTTAAATTTTCTTCAAAATTAGTTAAATATTTATATTTCTTTGCTATATTTTCAGAAATGGTTTCTGTTTACTAATGTTGCAAGTTCATTTTATTTTGACAATGTATTATGAATATATGTCCAATTTCTTGTTTCTTGTCTAATGTCTAGGAATTTATACATCAGTTTAGCTTTTCATATGATGTCTGTCCATCATATCTTTATTTGTGGTTTGTTTCTTTTCTTTTACTTTACTTTTTCATCAGCATTGGATTAGTAATATTTTGAACAATTTTCTGAAATTCACACAAGAGATTATTTAGAATTCAGACTTTTAAAATGTTTTGTAAATTTTATGCTAACTCCTATTTTTCTTTTATTAGTTTTGACAATTTTTGTTCCCATAAATACATATTGATGAATGATGATTTCTATTTAATAATTCATAGTATCAATTTTCTGTTAAAATACCTTAAATGTTTTTAAGTACTTTCTTTCTAGGTGAATCATTAAAATGGAATGCTATTTTTTTCCACTTCATTTCAGTACTTTTTTTGTCTTTCATTTTTATCAACTATGTGATTTACACATAGAGTTAACGGTAAAAAAAAAAAAAAAAAGATTTTTTTCTTTAATATTTTGAAAAAAAAAAAAAAAAAAGCATTGACACACATTGCTTGCTCTTCTGGTCAAAGCTTAATTATTTTAAGGAAAAATAGAAGGTTTGAAATTTAAATTTTAAATTGCAAAACGAAAAATAAAAGGATTTTTTGCAAATATATTTCAGATACACAAGCAACAAGAAACAAATTTGAGTTCATTTTAAATCTTTTTATATACAGTCAATTCCCTCTAACCAACAACTGCAATATCTTTCAGATATATTTCAATATCAACAATCTGCAATATCTTTCAGATATAAACAAACAGTTGAAATCTTTTTTTTAAGTAAGATATTGTGCACTTTAACTGTAAAAAAATGATCTGATGAGTTTATTAAATTTTTAATGGAATCTGAATTTTTTAGAAGGAAATGTTTCATGTATGTTGTAAATATCTATTAGACAGTTATATTCTGAACACATTTGTTATCTATATAAAAGATAACATTTCTTTTGAAGAGACGTTAGCTCTTAAGGATAAATATTTTAGTCTCTTAGGAAAGGTAATTTTTTTTATTGATTAAGAAATCCTGACTCTTAAAAGGTTCCAAGATTAAATTACAGAGAAAAAGCTGTATCACTGGTTATAAAAGCTATAAAGCAAACCACTATCACTGCAATTTTTGATAGATTTAAAAATAAACGTTTTCTATTAATTTTGTATTACATCATTTAAATGTATTTCTAATATTTAATCTAGTTTTGTGTTTTTTATTTAAAAAAAAAAAAAAAAAAAAAAAAAAAAAAAAAAAAAAAAATTCATTTTTGTGTTACTTATTTACAGTGTGAATTCTATATTTGATGATAAATTTCAAATATTAGAATATAAACAAAGAAATGACCTAAAATCTGGAAAATTCTATAATCCACAAATCCTTTGATCCTGATGCGTGCAGATTAGAGGGAATGTACTATATTTGATATATCTTTCTGAATAAATGTTAATTTTGCTTTTATTATGTAACTTTATAGCATAATCTTTCACAGAGTTTCTCAAATTGTGGCTTATGAAATATATTTTCTTTTTCTTATAAATTCATGCAATTTTTAAAATCTTTCAAAAATTAAATAGATTATTTTAAACTTAAAAATATATGAAATAAATTTAGCATAATTTTTCAAAATACTACTTAATAATTATTTTAATATTGTATTTTTTACTTTTAAAAAACTTAAGTGATAAAATTCTAAATATTTCTTTTATTTAATATTTCTTTTATTCTCATTAAACTCATCAAATGATTTAAAAATTTTAAAAATACAAAATTCCTGACCTAAAAGCAAATAATGCATTTCATGTTACATCAGTGCAAATTTTACTTTTTAACTTCTTATTGGCTGACAAGCATTTAGTAGATATTATTATGTTGTTTATTTTGTTTCTGTTACAACAATTTTTTTCATTTGGCGTTTAGGTATTAGTGCAATAATTTTATTAATTTCGCATACAAATTAAAATGTCAGAAAAATAATGATAAAATATGTTACATTTGAATTAAGCTTTTGATTGTAATTTGTCAGTTGCTAACTTCCCTTTGTCTTTATGAATATGCATGCCTTCAAGCTTGTGCTATAAACATTGCTAATATATGCCTGTTTTTATAAATACAATTTCTTAAAGTAACCATAGTTTAACTCTGAATAGTTAATTTTCTGTAACTATTCTTTAGTGCATAGCTTTTTGGCCTAAGGATACACAAAAGGCTCAAATGATTCTTCGGTATTTTAATGAAGAAGAGCAGACTAAACCATTTTCATTCAAGGAAGACAATTCTGTTTTATTACGTTTGAAATCCAAGGTAGAGTATATTATTATTTTTTAATTGTATTTTTTACTTTTATATACATTGGCTGTAATTTTATATCATTTAATTTAAACTACTTATAAATTTCAACTGACCATGAAATAAAATCTCCTGGATAAATTTATCCCAGGTGTTCTTCCTCTGCCCCTTTCCACCCTCCCAAAACAATCTATTTTTTCCCCTTTTGCCACCAACCACTTAAATTTTAAAGTTATTAAAAATATTTGTTATTTTTTTAAATTTCTGCTCCATTTGTAGTAACAATAAATTATACTAATACAAGAAAAATGTTTGTGTGTTTTCTCTCCACAATTGCTAACGAAATCTACTGCAATAGATAAAAAAATATGGGTAGTTGTCAAAAACAGATCCTAATGCAGCTGAACTCAGATTTTCCATTTTTTTTTTAAATTAACCAAATATTAATTAAAAGTCCTAATGAACATTACATGGTTCGTAGTAGGTCATTAATCTTTCTATTTCTAGCTAATTTTTGAATTTATACCTTTTAGTCTATATTTTTACAGTTTAGTCTCTTTTCTCGCTTTTCTTTTTCAATTTATCAGTCACCTCCAATTGTCAATCAGTCAGTAGAGAACATTTTAAATTTTGTCATTGGATTGGGGGGGAAAATATCCTAAAATTTGTCAATCAGTTGCTTGAAAAAAAAATTTAATTTGTTAATTAATCATGAATAAAAACATCAAAATTTTTGAAAAATCATGAATTATGTCAATTTGTTGCTGTAATTCACGAAATGTGCAAACCACGAAATTCTCCAGTTTGTTGATTAAACTAGAGTGAAATTTGATAATCAGTTGTGAAGGGAAAAAAAAGTGCACGTAATAATTTGTCCTGTGTTGTGAAAAAAAGAATCATAAATTTTGTCATTCAGTCAAATTTAACACTTGCTTGAAAAAAAAAAAAATAAATAAATAAAATAAAAAAAAAAAAAAAAAAAAAAAAGAAATGAGAGATTTATTAATAGGTTGTATGAAAAAAAAAAAAAAAAAAAAAAATCTTGGAATTCAACAGATAATTGTAAGCAAAAATCTTGTAAACTTGGTCAATCAGTTGCAAGATGAAAACAAAATTTGCCAATTGGTAAGAAAAATATTATAGAAATTGATAAACAATCATGGAAAAATTTGTAAATTTAGTCATTCAGTTATAAGGGAAAACATTGTAAATTTCATCATTTTGTTGTGGTAAAAGTAATGCATGATGAAACATCATGAAATTTATCAGTGAAGGAAATTGAGAAATTAGTTGGTGCTCTTTAGAAATAAAAATCAAAAAAGTCTTCAGTGAATTTTTAGAAAAAATCACCAAAGTTCTGTTTAGTTGTTTACAAAAAATGACAAAATTTGCAGTAAAAAATCTCGAAAATTGTCCTTCAATTCCATGAAATAAATCAGGAAATGCTTCAGTCAGTGGCTGGAAAAATCGAGAAATGTGTCATTAAGTCGCAGAAAAATATCATGAAATTCATCTCTCAGTTTCATGAAAAAAATTATGTAATTTGCCAGTCTGTCACAAAAATAAAATCATAAACTTTGTCAATTGGTTACAAGAGAATAGCACATTTACAAATCAGCTCAAAAAAATTTATATTTGCCAGTGAGTCATGGGTAAAAACAGGACCGTGCTTAAGGGGGGGGGGGGGCTGGACATTTGCCCAGGGCAGCAAAAAAATTGATTTTGTTTTTACATTTCACCAAGTTTTGTCTGGATACTTGCTGACCAGTCTGGTACCGTCCATGCTCATATGAATGACCCATACCTCAAATTTGTATGATTTTATGGCTTAAGACTCCCATTTTGTCTGAATTTATATTTTTGCTTGAAAAAAATTTAAAGTATGCTATGTTTTTTTTTTCTAAGTGCTTTTGATTTCTGAAGTCCTTGCGCATCGAAAGCAAGCAAAACCTCAACGAAATCCCCAGGTTTCTACTGATTTCATCAATTTTTCCGCTATTTTACTTTGTAAAAAATATTTCTACCCATCTGAACATTTCAAAGTTTTAGTAGGTCATGTAAATCTGATATATTAGATGCTCTAAAAAGATTGTGTTAAAATGCAGACGTTTAGTTACTTTTAGCGTAGAAAATATCGTGTGTGTTAGGTGTGAAATGACCTGCATTCATTGGTGTATTGAAAAGATTAAAACTCATATATTTTAAAACTGATTGTGATATTTTAAAACTAACATGTACCCTATTCAGTTGTTAATAAAAATTAATCTACAGTTTTTAAAAAAAATTTATTAAAATTTTTTTATTAAAATGTAATGATTTCATTTGTAAATTTTAAGCTTCTTACAAGCTAAAAAGTATTCAACAAATTATTTTGAAAAGCTATTTTTTGTATAAAATTAATTTAGTGCAATAGTATATTTAAATTATTTGATTCTCTTTCATAGCATACATTAAAAACAAATTTTTTTTTTATTTATAGCGAGGTGGAATAAAGGCTACTTGTCAAATCACAGATTCATCAGTCATTGTAACCTTTGAAGACTATGAGCCAAGTTTTGAAGCAGCTCTTTTAGTAAATAATTTAGATGAACATTCAATTGTATTCTCACAAGGGTAATTTATATTATTGTTATTTTGCTTAGTTTGTTTATAATTTTTTTAGCTAAAGAAATTTATGATTTCAATTTTTTTTCTCTCTCATGTTTATCCAGTGCTTTATTTATTTGTATGTGCCTAAATATATACAACAAGTTCAAAATGATAGGAATTACACAAAATCGAAGAAATCAGTTTTCTGTTCAAATGTGCAAATATTTGTATTAAATACATGATATTTCAATTAATATTAAAGCAATTATTTATAATATCGTTTTTAATCATTTTTTATAAAATTTATTTAAAAATATGTATATTTCTAAATTTATGCTGGAGCAAAATGATAAGAACCCTTGAAATATTTCTAAAAAACAGCTCATGATTGGTGGATATTTCACTCACCATTTTAACAAAATATTTAGAAGAAATTTTAAGCATATGTATTTAATTCACCCCCCCCCTTTTTTTTTTTTTTTTTTTTTTTTTAACTATGGCAGTGGGAAAATGTTTTCTGACTTCAAAAGGGGCTAGCTCATATCATTAGAATGTCATTTCAAAAAATTGCTGATAACATTAAACATTCAAAGACTGTCATTCTTTTTAACTTATCACAGAATCGAACTGCTTGTAATTTTTGACGGTTTTTTGCTTTAAAAGTTTCAGACTACCAAATTTTTCAAATTATTGGTCTTATTGAAATCCACGGATTTGGACTATGGACCACCAAAAATTTTGAACACTTTTTTTTATTATTTATTCAAATTAACATTCCTATAATTTTATGTACATTATTTTTTTATCTTTTAAGAATTATAAACTTATTAATTTTATTAATGCTAATAACTTACAAGATATTTAGAAAATTTTTCCTTTCGATTTCTAGATCTGAAAAAATTAAACTTGATCCAAAAATGAATGTTTTATTTGCTTGGAATGATCCTTTGGAGGAACGTATTTTAAAATGGACTTGCGCAGAGGGAGAAGGAGAACATGATTTGATGAGAGTAAGTAAACGTGTGTTTTTTTTTAAGTTTGTATTTAAGAAGTTCTTAGTTACTGTTGTAATTAAAGTAGTTTCAGTGGTACTACTCTGTTATCCCGTCGATCAATTTCTCCAAATTATACAAATCGCCAAACTCATAAGCCAAATTAAACATATTGACACAATTTTTGTTTTAAATAACAAAAAAAAAAAACAAATAATTAGTGGAATATTAATAAAAATACTAATAAAAAGTCGAAATAAAATTGCTTAACTGCGTATTAAACTCATGTACCTTATTTAATGTCACTGAATGTGACATTCACAATCATCCATAATTGGCATTTAATCTTATAATTTGGCGATGAATTTTTGGTCAATGGGATAACCTAGTAGTACCGTTTCAGTGTGTTAATTTTGATCTTGTAATAAATGTGTTAAAAAAAGTTTTAAAATAAATATTTGTGAGTATGATATCATATTGACACAATCATTCTAAAACATTTCATTTTCATAAAATATTATTATATTAATTAATTATTATTTTTAACTAATTATTATTATTAATTAATTAATTATTATTAATTATATTAATTTATTATTATTAATATATTAATTGTATTGTTTTCACCATCAGAACCATTGTTTCATTCTGAGATTAGATCATTGTTGCATATTTTCAATTTAACCTTATAATTTTCATTTATGGGTCATTCCATGTCAAATCAACCAAAAAAATTCAATATTCAACCTGACCATTTCCGATTTCAGTGAAACTGCTATAGATCATTCTCTATGATGATATAAATTAGAGCATATTTTTATTTTTTGTTTATTGCTTAAAATTTTTATACAATTAATTATTTAAATTTTGAAAAATCATCATTTTTTGACTTGCATAAACATTTTCAATTTTGAATTTCTCAAGTTCTATCAAACATAGAAAATTTTATGACCACTCATTTCAAAGAGGAGTTTATAAGGTTTAATTTGATATGCAAGTCGACTATGTATAGTTAAAATAAATAAAATTTTAAATATTTTTAAATTTTAAATTTTAAAATTTTTTAGATAGTCATTTTTAAAAATTTTGAAAAAATTGTATGTTTGTTGTAATATTATAAGCTTTAAATTCTGAAATTTTTAGAGTGGGATCTCAATGGGATCAGGAGTTATGAAATAAAAGCTGAAAATTACCATACAAATCATAAATAAATAACAAAATAGACAGAATTAAATTGCTATTTTAATGGTAATATTTGTTGTTATTTAATAACTCCTGATCCCATTGAGATCCCATTCTAAAAATTTCAGAATTTAAAGCTTATAATATTACAACAAACATACAATTTTTTCAAAAATTTTAAAAATAACTATCTAAAAAATTTTCAAATTTTAAATTTTAAAAAAATTAAAATTTTATTTATTTAAACTATACATAGTCGACTTGCATATCAAATTAAACCTTATAAACTCTTCTTTGAAATGAGTGGTCATAAAATTTTCTATGTTTGATAGAACTTGAGAAATTCAAAATTGAAAATGTTTATGCAAGTCAAAAATTGATGATTTTTCAAAATTTAAATAATTAATTGTATAAAAATTTAAAGCAATAAACAAAAAATAAAAATATGCTCTAATTTATATCATCATAGAGAATGATCCCTAGCATTTTCATTGAAATCGGAAAGGGTCAGGATGAGTCACTGGTTGATTTGGCATGGAATGACCCTTATCTGTATTTCCAATGTTAATGTTACATAACTAGCGTAACCTGCAATTAGCTTGCCATATTAATCCAGTTTAAGAACCACTGCAAGGCTCCCAAATGGTCCCCTTTTTCCCCCAAAAGTCCCCTTTTTAGAAAAAGGTCCCCTTTAGTCCCCTTTTTTGTATTTTGGCCCCCCCAAGTCCCCTTTTCTGTGTCTGAAAAAAATTGCCGCAAAATAAAAAAAAACTCTGAAAATCACTAAAAGCTTGAAAATCCAGGAAGACAAATTTTTTTTTAAATGGGCATAAAAAAATCAATATAATGGGTATAAAAAAGTTGTAATTGAAATTCTTTCATGAATCTAAATGTTAAAAAATCACAACAAAATACAGGCAAATTTTAAGAATTTCATTAAAATTCTTAAAAATTAAAAAATTGCAGAACACAAAAGTTACTAAATTAAACTACTGCTTGACCAGTCTTCAATAACGGGCCTTGATATGCTTCACCCCCCCCCCTCCTCACCTAAAAAAAAGTGAAGCTTTTTTGAATGGAAAGAAGCATTGAATTGTGTGGAAACAGATGATTAAAATTAAGAAAAATTAATTTAAAGTCCACAACTTTGAATCATATTAAAGAAAATGGTTGGAGTAAAATGCCTTTTTACATTTTTTTTACTTTTTTTTTATCTTTACAAAAAAAAAATATTGAATATATGAAATAATTTCGATTTCCAGTTTTGATGGATTTATACATTTTAGAAGGTCCTGAACACAATTTTTGGTGGTTTTTAGAAAATGTCTGTTAAAAAGCACTGTGTCTCAAGAACTAATGCACATTTATGCACAAAACTTTAGATTCACTTTGACCTTGATAAACTAAAGCTTTTTAGTTTTTAGTGTATATCGCTCAACAAGTGACACTGTTATGCTGCATTATTCTCAATTTCATTAATAGCTTTATCTCAATAACTAATGCACTGATTTTCATAAAACTTCAGCAATTTTCAAACTCAACCCCTAATTAAACTACAGCAAGATTCAATCTCAATTTAAGGGTTGACCGAAGGAGGTATCTCATCAAGCCCAACATTTTTCTTTCACACATCCTTTTAAAACTCTTGATCTAAGCAGCCATTTTCCACCGTCTTAACTCATTTTTTCATCATTAGTAGATGGTTTAATTTTAATTGCATTCCTTACTTCATAAATTTTCTAAAAAATTAAGAAAAAAAATCTGCTCAACATATTTCAACGGTTAGCATCTTTTCATCCATTTCTGTCACCAGGGGATGCTATTGAAATAAATTTTCAAAAATGTAATCTATAATATGGCATGTAATATCTTAAATGAAAAGCCAGGTTAGGAATAATGTTATTCTTCACTCAATCTCTACCTTCATTCTCACTCTCTTATATCATCCCCATCTATATAAGGATTTAATCATTATAAACCATTGTTAATTTTTAACAAATTTCATTATTAACAATTTTGGTTTATTAATTAAAGTTTAGAACGTTTTGAAATTAATATTAAATAAAACCCTCTGAGTGATCTGTGATCACACTTACCCCACTTGTTTTTATTAACTGATCACTATTATTACTTTCTTCTATCTTCAATAGAAGAAAGTATTGTAATCGAAATTTTTTCGACGGATTTATTTGTTTTAGGGGTCAGAGATTCCAAAAAACATGTTTTTACAAAGTGTCTGTCTGTCCGTGTGTGTCTGTGTTTCACCATTCTACCATCAAAAAGTGCATGAAGTTATGCATAGAATTTAACCAAATTTTTTGTGAATGTTTTTGGCTGTGGCAAGCAGGTCCTCCTTCAGTTTTGAAATATTCCACCAGAAGGGACGCTGCAGTTGCGATGTTTGTGCCTTTTTCAATATTGTACCGACCAAAAGTATGTTAAGTTATGCATCGAATTGAACCAAATTTATTGTGTAACTGTATAACTATGGCTGGTTGGTCCTCCCAGAATTTGAGAAAAATCTACCGGAAGGGGGTGCTGCAATCGTGATGTTTGTCCATTTTCAATATTGCACCGACCAAAAGTATATGAAGTTATGCATTGAATTGAACCAAATTTTTTGTGTAACTGTATGCTATGACTAGTTGGTTCTTCCCGAATTTGAAAAAAATCCTCCGGAAAATGGCGCTGCAATATCAAATTTTATGCCATTTACAATATTGCACCACATAAAAGTGTATGAAATTAGTTCTAGAACTGAACTAAATTTTTTGTATAGGATTTTTTTTTGGTAAGGCAAGTAGGTTCTCCCTGAATTTGAAAAAAAAAATCTGCCTATCATTCTGTTGTCCATCGGTTTGTGCAGAGACAGAAATTTGTTTTTACTCTGATTAATTGACTGAAGCAGAAATTTAAGATGAAAATCAAAGTTGGTATGGTATTGAATTAAAATTATTAAAGCATTAAAATGAGTAACTATTTTTTTAATATTATAAAATGTACGTATGAGATAGAAGAAAGTTTGGGGATTGGCACATCTAACTAGTTTTTTACCTGTAATGAGAATTATCAAGGTGAGTGCCAAAATGTTCAATGCTTTATATACTTTTTCAGTAGCATATTTAAATGTGTTTAAATAAAATTGTGTACATTGTTTAATGAAATCTTATAAAGATAACCATCTAACATATTTTCTGGGGTAATTTTAAAAATTTACTTTCTTATTTAGGAAAATTTGTGCTATATTTTTATGCACATATGATCCTTATTTGGTTTCTGTTTTTAATAAAATTGGTCCCCAAAGTCCCCTTTTTAAGCAAAAATGGTCCCCCAAAGTCCCCTTTTTAAACAAAAATGGTCCCCCAAAGTCCCCTTTTTAAATGAAAATGGTCCCCTTTCCCCCTTTTTGAGGGCTAAAATCTGTTGGGAGCCCTGCCACTGCTTTAGATTAATTTCAATTTATTTATTTTTTAATCTAGGTTAAAAAAAATTTATTTAGCAATAACTCTTTTTATATCAAAAATTAAAAAATCATAATTAATAAAATTATGTAGAAAATATTTATTGATACCCAAGTTATTATTTCAATAACTTCAAGTTTTATGAATTTTATCATTTTGAAAATGTTTTAGTATTTAGTATAAAGTAGTTAGTATAAAGTGTAATTAGTATAAAGTAATTTCATGCATTTTTTATTTATTTATTTATTTTTATTTTTTTTTTTTATCACAGGATGGTTTAGGAGAATTTGCTATTAAAGAAAATCTGAAAGGATATTGGGTGTCATTTTTAAATGGCATGCAGAGGGTTCTTATGTTTACAGATGATGTTGCTCTTGCAGCTGAAGCCCAAGAGGTAAAAATACTTTTAAATAGTTTTTGTTTAGTAAGGTCACTTCAGTAATATTTTATTTTTAATTATTTTTTTAAGGATTTCATACTTAAAAAATAAAATAGGGTGACCGCCACAGACCTGGAAAACATGGAAACATCAGGGAATTTTATTGACTTAGAAATATCATGGAAAAATCGGGAAAATTCAGACTAAACTTGGAAATTCATTGAAACAAATGTTAATTTTGATTATGACTGTGGTTAACTGTATGAAAAAAAAAATTTCAGTTCTTTGGCTCAATCCTTGGCTCAATCTTTGGCTCTTTGGCCTCCAATTTTATACCATTCTTTAGGCTCATGGTAAAAAATTTATTTGTACAAAAATTGAAATAAAGAAAAAAAAACTCTTGCTATTTTAGAAACAAGAATGTAGCCTGAGTTTCTTATATTATTTTACAATCTTTTAAAAACTGAAAGTAAAATTATCAGTTATTAATGTGATATAAAGAGAAACATTCATTTTGAATTTTGAAGCCTTTGCACTGTCAGCATTTCTGACATAAAGAAGCCATGAGATATATTTTTTGTTTGTAGACCTTTATTTATTAAGAAACAGGAGTTTTGTTTTTCTACCATAGTTGAACAATTATATTTTATGAGAATGAAAATTGTGATTTTAGATTTTTGCCAGTGGTTGAATGTAAAAGAGTAAATTTGTCAATTTAAACAAATTTTCACATTTTAAACAAATTTCAAGAACATGCAAATCGAGACTTTTAAATGAAAATAAACATTTTGAAATAATTTTTAAATGTTATAATGCTATGAATAAACTCCTGCTATGTACTTTCAATTCAGCCTCAGCTTCCTTTCCCGAATGAAAATAAATGATTGTATGCTCCTTGAACAAATCTATAATTGACAACCTTGGTATGTGAGTCATTCTCAGATAATGGGAAATTTTATGTTACTTGGTGAAAATAAGTACATTAATCAAATGAACTTTGGGCATTTAAACTTTTTTATGATCATGTCAAATATTTAAATTGATTTAATCAAAATTAACTTATTTTAAGTTTCTCAGAAATGAAAAGCAATAAGTATGTTTATTAACACTTTACTACTCACACAATTTTTATGTTAAAAATTTAATAAATTAAAATCGCCCACTTGAAACCATCTGTTATCGAAAAGTATTATTTGAAATTTTATTCAACACCAGAGTGATAGGATAATGAGAATTTAAAAAAGCACTTAAAATAATTAAAACAATAAATGATGTAGCAACTTTGAATAAATTATATTTCAAATATCATACAAAACAAATTCTTCAATTTAATCCAAATTATTGAGGATTTTTTAAAAACATAAACATAAGTATATTTTTAAATTGTGAAGCATCAAATTAATGTTGATAAATGAATAATTTTCTGTATTTGTTAAACAAAAATACATTTAAGAAATAGCACTTATTAATAAGAACTAAAAGTGCTCTACATATCATGCAAGCATATATAATAAAAATATAAAAAAAAACTGCTTAAAGATATTTTACGAATTTCACTCAATTTTAAACCTGTGACAAAAATAGCAAACGGAAAATTAATCCTTAAAAAAGAATAAATCTTTGTGAAATAAAAATAAACACAAAAATAATGAACTTAGGAGCCATTATTTTAAAATTCAGACAAAAAAAAAAGATGTTTTGATAGTTGTATTTTTTAATTGCCTTGATGTTTTTTTATGTTGAAGTAAATAATATTTAATAAACAATCTGCAATTTTGAAGCCCTGAAAAAATTTTCTCTTTTCTATAGAAAATGTCAAAGTTCAAGGTTGTGAGTGCCATATTTCATGAAAAGTGAAATGCTGGTATATTTGGAGCACTCTCGCAAGCAACAACATTCCAAAATTCTTTTAACATAAACTATTAGTATTACCCTACCTACTTATTATTACTACTTAAAATTTATTTCTTTCCATAGGGCATTGTTATTTTACATTGTTATGTTGCCACAAAGTACAGTCAAAATGACATTTTTGTCCATTTTCCTCACTTAATATCTTATTTAAGCAATAGTATCCCAAACTTTTTCTTATAGAATATGAAAGCGCACTACTAGGACAAGCTCAATAATATAGTACTGCCCAGAGATATTGTTGCTCTAAGTAGATATAACCTGTGAAATATTCAAAATTTTCAAAATCTTCAACATTTAAAGTAAAGTTTTTTTCAAAAAAGCACCACAGTTGAGTGAAAAGAAATATATCACACAGTAGTTTAATATATGTACAAAAACATGGGAAAAAAATGGGGCCTCGTGATATTTTTAGTCAAAATGACAAAGTTAAAAGAAAAGCAATTTCTATTATCACATTTTTCCCCTAAGAGAAAATGAAACATCCTATTTATCTTTCGGAAAGGGAAACAAAATAGGGATATTTCTTTTTCTCATAAGGAAAAAATGTAGAAAGAGGAAAGTGAAATGGGATTTTTCATTTTATGATAAGGAAGAAATGTTACCATCGATATTGTTTATTTGAAAATTTTGTCATTTTTAAAATAAAAATATCAGGAGGCCCCACTTTTTTTCTTTTCCTTGTTTTTGTGCATATATTCAACCATTGCATGATATATTTCTTTTCACTCAATTCTGCCGCTTTTTTGAAATAACGCTACTTTAATGTTGAAGATTTTGAAAAATTTGAATATTTAACAGGTTATATCTATTAACAGCAACAGTATCTCCGTGCAGTACTATATTATTTAGCTTGTCTTAGTAGTGCACTTCTATATTCAATAAAAATAGTTTGGTGGGGTACTATTGCTTAAATCAGATATTAAGTGTGGAAAATGGACAAAAACATCCTTTTGTCTGTACTTTGTGGCAACATAACAACGTAAAGTAACAATGCCCCATGGAAACAAATTTTAAAAAGTAGGTAGGGATATACTAACAGTTTATGCCAAAAGAATTTTGGGATGTTGTTGCTTGCGAAAGATATAGTGCTCCAAATATACCAGCATTTCACTTTTCACGAAAAATGGCATTCACAACCTTGAACTTTGACATTTTCTACAGAAAAAAAGAAGTTTTTTCAAGGCTTCAAAATTGCACATTATTCATCAAATATGATCTACTTCTACAAATAAAAAAATCAAGCAAATCAAAAAATACAACTATCACATTTTGTCTGATTTTTAAAATAAGGGCTCTTTAAGTACGATTAAATAGGGTTTAATATCCAAAATTTACAAGCATAATATAGAAACAGACACATGCAACGACTGCGAGCATATTAGTTCAGTACCATTTGTGATTCAAAGATGAGATTTGTTTTTTTCCTTCAAAACTGGTTTTTTATAAGGATGCATCTGTAGTTTCACCTGTTGGGGGCACTTGCAGCGCTTGCAGTTCGTGTGCTGTTAACTACAATTCCAGATTTTTTAATGATGAGAACAGAATGCCTATTCCCTCGTAAATCTGTCCTCACTTTTTCCTTTATCTGCTTTGCCATAAACTCTGACAGAAAATAAAGTGTAGAAAGGGGGAAATGAAAAATCTATTTCTTTTTAATTTTTTTTTAATGATCATTTTCACTTTTATAGCAGTAATATATGGATCTTTAATTTTCATGTTTGTGAAAATTTATATTTTATTGGTAATTTTATATTGACTGGATGAATTTTAATGTATTTAATACAAAATTTATTTTATTTTTTTTTTCTTTTTCCCCTAGGCTGGTGAATTGGAGCAAATCCAACAAGAAATTACCCTTTCATTGCAAGGAGTTGGTCTGTCATTAATAAATAATGACATTAAATCTGAGATTATGTACTTGGGTATTACAAGGTAAATTTTGGTGTTATTAAATATATATATATTTTTTAAATGATGCACTTTTGAAAAATTGCTGTTTTTTAATGTTATGTTTGTGTTATGAATTAGTATTAGATGTAATCTAAAGTTATAATTATTTTATAATCTAAAGTTGTAATCATTTTTTTTGTCTAAATTATATCTTGAACATAATAATTTTAATTGTGTTTCTCTTTTTCATTTTTTAGCACTGGTGTTATATGGGAAGCACGAAAAAAGAAAAGTAAGCGATACAGGCCTTTGAGTCTAAGAGAAGGAGAGATAATTGAAATAGGTTATCAAAGGTATCATAATGAAATTAAAGTTGGCAAAATCCCTAAGAAACTTGCTCAGTTGGAAAATAGAATTGAAGTGAGTTATTTTATTCATCGATTTTGAAAGAATTTTTCAGTATATAAATATGTGTGTGGTGTTTTTAAAATTTGACATATAGATATGCTCATGTTTGAAATGTACATCATAATATGTATTTCTATACATCTATAAGAAAATGTTGCGTTTTAGTCAGTGATCTGATCTAGAGTCTCTAGTACAAAACTGAAGACTTGGGGTGTACCAAGTAGTTCTTTGGCTAAGTACTCAGTACTCGGTCGAGTAGTCAAGTAGTTGTGTAATGGAAAAGACTATTTATGCTCCCATGAAGGGAGTTTAAGAGTAACATATCTCTGTATATAAACAGACTTTTTGAGCACATAATCATATATTTTTTAATTAACTTCTTAACACTTTTTCAAAATAAATAATTTAATTTGAAATTTAACTATGTACTTTTCAAAAACAATATTTTTAATTCAAAGATTTAAAACAGTATCATTATTTTAAAAATATATTGATACATATAAAATAAAATTAACAAATGTGAAATTAAAAATGATTCTTCAATTTATCAAACTCATTCAGATACCTGAAATCTGTCTATAAAAAAGGTTAATAAATGCTGTAACAATTCATTGAATAATGCAAACGACGTTCAAGTTGTTAAAATGTAGCTTGCACTATTCACAGTATGTAATAAATAATAAATTTCGATTTACCATGCCATCATGTGTCCCAGCTATATCTAACAGTCAGTTATAGCTAAAAACATTGCGGGACATTTCAATCATTGTGTAGCTGCATGCTGAAATTTTGAAAAAAAAAGTTGCATTTGTCTATGAATAAAAAAAAGAAAGAAAAAATTAATTGTGAGAGTAATTAAATGTGTAAGATGGAATTCGATATATAATATATTGAAAGGATTAAATGAATTAAAATGTCCTTTTTGCTTTTATGCTGCTAGAGTGTAATAAAAAATTTAACCACAGTTCAGTGGAAATTATTATAACATGTAATAAAATTTTTATTGCCATTCAGAGTAATCACAACATTGGTGAACTCAAATGAATAGATCATATTAGAATAATAACAACAATTAAAACAATGCTACATTTTTACAGAAAAGGAAGTTTAAATCATTTTGGTTGTAATACAACAAAAAAGCATTAAAAAGTAAACTTGAAAATGGATTTACATTTGTGAAAAATGAAAACATGGCAAATGAGAATCATCTGAACACTATTGAAACTGAAATCCAAGATCCAAGAACATTTTCATTATTTTACCCCAATTGTTGTTGATCCTCAATTTAAATTGTGATTCTTCACTGAAAAATATAAATGTGGAATAAACAAAATTTTAAAAAGTAAAGCTGGTGAACTGATGCATGGCAGGGTGACTGCAGATTCCAGAAATCAGTGAACAAGAAAATCAAGGAGTTTATTAATCTGGAAAAATCACGGAATTTCATAAAAATACTCTAAAATCAGTCAAATTTGTCTATGCGCAAAAATATTTGCATTTGGGTCATTCCATGTCAACTGGCCTAGAGGCTCCCACTCGACCCCCTTCGAATTTTATGAAATTGATATAGAATATACATGTGGGTATATAATAAACATTTGGAAACTGTTTAGTGCAAAAATTTTTATAGTTGGAGCACCAGGGGTCCATTCGTACCAATCACTATTTCATGGTTGTAGAAAAAACGGCCAAGTCATGAAGTTTGACATCATATTGCTCATGATATATGAAACCTTACTTATTGAAAATAGGTGATCTAGTACAACTTTTTATGCTAAAAAGTGTAATTGCAGTATTAAAAATCACAAATGAAAACTATCGTGATTACTAGGCCTCAAAGTAGGCCGTTCGGCCAATCTGGTTGAATTTTACCCTTACTTTAACATGCTGTAACTACTGCAAATATTATTTTAAGAATTTGCCGCTTTACAAACTAATTACCCATGGATATATCATAAAGTGCTGTAGTTGTTTTTTGATTGCTTAAATATTCACTAAATTATTGATGTTCAAAGTCTAATAAAAAATTAAAATCATTGATTTTGTCCCATATTCAAAAGCGTATATCTCAAATGGGACACTTTTGATTTGGTTACAATTAGTACCACTGGAAAGAGCATGTCTTAATTTATAAAAAAAACTCTATTTCGTTTTGGGCCTCTTAGATAAAGAAGGAAAATAATAAAATTAAAAAACCTGTTGTACGAGATAATCCAGATACATACAAGAAAGGTATATATTACGACAGGATCTTTCAAAAGATTTTGCACCATTCTTTTTTATTACAACGATTAATGCATATAATAATTCACTTTTCCTACTCACAGTTACTTCTCTTTTACCATTATGAATGATTTGTAACTGCATTGCCAATGAGTTATATCCAATAACCAGGCAAGACTAGCTCCTGGTTGGGTATTGTATGTTTTAAATTTTTAATGTGGGTACCTAATGGGATCCATAGATTGTTATAGAGTAAATGTTTTGATTATTTCAAGCTCCCATTATGTTGATTCCTGATCTTCTATCTATAAAAAACATTACTCATTGGTTCACTTTGTCAAATTTCTTATTGATTGCGATTGCAACGGCTTTCGGTAAATTGTATTGCTGACTAATTTTTGTTTTTATTGGAAATGGAACAGTAATTATATGCTCTTCCGGAATTCAACAGAGATCTTGTTTAGTGGGCTAATAAAATGTTTTCGAAGGTCTATGAGGGGGCATAAAATTTATTAAGACATCGTTGCTGCGATTTTCAATACCAATTCTTCAATAAAATCTTCAATTGTCATCTGCTTCGTTTCTAACGTGTCATGATCTGTGTGAACCCATTGTTCAAATTCAATGGTGTCTTCTGGATCCCTATATTCGAAAATACTTTTAAAAAAAATTTTTAAATCATCTGTTCCAGGACATTCTTTTCAGCGATGAAGCATACAATCTTTAGAATTCAAGTCACAAGCTATTTTACTTATAAGGAATTTATAATCTACATCAGTTGGGCAGCTTGCTTGTATCAACTTCACATTTTGATGCATTTTACACACATATTGCGAATGTGAACCTGCTGCAATGACAGTCACATACCATTTTGGTTTTAACTCACAAAATTTGGAGAATCCGATTTCCGGTCCATTACTACTTTGATAGACTGTAAACATTTCTTTCAAATTGCTTAGTAATATATGCTTCTGCATCTGAACTTTCCTTCTACCTATCCGGGCAGAAATGAAATCTTTTATTTCTGGATATATTAGATTAAATTCTTCATCTTGAAAAAAAATTTAATACTCTTTCTTTTATGTTTTCTGGCAACTTCTTTTCAAACTTTGCCCTAGGTAAAGCCAATATCCTGATGTCTGCTTTTAATTTTCACGCTGCTTTTACCATTCTTTGTGAAACTTCATACTTATCCATAACTTCTCTTATTGTCCAACTTTGAGGTGCCATTGTTAATATTTGTATTTGTTCTGGACGTTTTGACAGGTGTAACTTCTCCTTCAATTCTTTAATTAGCTGTTTGTAATCTAAACAGTCTAGGCATTGGCTGCATGTAGTTGTTGTGTTTGAGCTGACGCTTTGGTCAGGGCATCAAAGAAAAAATAATGTTATGTTTACTTGAAAGTGGAAAAAGCACTTTTTATTTGCCTCTACCCACAATTAGGCCAAATAAATGATCGTGATAATGACAGCACATCGCGGAGAATGGGGGCCTGCAAACGACCCAAGTGACCATCCTTACTTCACTTAAAACAATAGAAATATCTTTATCCATGATGACATAAAATGTCAAACATAAAGTTAAAAAAAATATATAAAATTGAAAAGGTAAAAAAGTTACCTGTCAAGTCCTTGGATGTTGATGACAAATAAATCCAGACAATAGGCACAAAAAAAAAAATTATTATGCACACAAAATTTGAAGAAAACTATTTTTTATTTCATGAAGAACTTGTTTTACTTTTTTCATGAATAAATATTTCTTCACATATTTATATTATTTTGACTCGTACATATTAATCTCTCTTTTCATAAAAAAACCATATCATAATATATGCTAATCACAACAATTGCTATCTCTAAGCAATAAAAATTCTTTGTCAATAATATATTTTAGATATCTCAACAGGATGTAAATTATAAATTTTCTCATGACATAAAAGGAGAATATAATATTATTTCTTCTTGAAAAAGAGCAACTTTCATAATATGAACTTTCAAAAAAAATAAAATGTATTATACTTCATATTGCATAGATACAAACCAATATTTTCTTCATAACGCCCCTTGGGTATTCAAAAATTATATATATAAAATTGGGCAAAATAATGAAGTAAAACTTTATGAAAATCAAATATCTTCACCTGATGAAAGAAAAATGTTCACCTCTTAAAGCACACGTTCTTCACCTCTGCTTGTTTTTTCAGAGGATTGAGAACATATAAAAGCACAATTGAAGAATTAATCACAAAAATATTTGACGAAAATTTTAGACGAAAAGATGAAGAATAAAACTATTTAGAATAAACATGTCGACAACCTTCTTTAGTTAAAAGTGGCATCAATAGAGCAACACATAAAAGGCTTCACGACGTCACCTTATTTAATATGCATATCCAAACAGAGTGCACAACAAAAATACTTTCAGGATCCCTTGAAACAAAAGGTTTGCTCCTCGTTGCTTAACAGAAATCAACATCACTTTCCTAGATGCATTTTGAGGGCAGCACTTTTTCTTTGCCGCACTTAAAAATCAGCATCGCAATAATATCAACATAACAAAAAAAAAAAACGTTCCATCCTTCGTTAACGGGGGAGCACCTCTGCCCCGAAATTACACTAAAAACTTTCAATCATACGACTGCATCCATCACAGCAGGTGTCTATCGGCGCAACTCACGCAGGTGGCCGCGAGCCCAGGGGAAAAAGAGAAAGGGTTATTGTAAATGCAAAACACGCCAATTTGGCAGTGAGCAACAGAGGGGGTGAGGAAAAACTAAGCCAAATTACAATATACAGTATGAAAAAATATGGAACTATTAAGAATAAAATTGATAACCATCTTAAGAGGGGAGGCCAAAGCCGGTGGCCATGTACTTAACGGCTTGAAATACGTCACCTGTGAAATTTAATTTGATAGGTTAGGGGTGTGTCCGAATAAACGGAAGTTCCACCCAAAAGAACTAGCGAGAATGTTCTCGAACAAATTTAAAACCGGAAGGAATGATTTCAAACAGAATTTTACCGGCTTGGAACATTCGAAAGCTAAGTAAGAAAGAAAACATTACAGGCGACGATATGAAAATAAGCGAAACCGAAATTAAATTTAAATTGAGAACATTAATAAAAAAGAGGTAATAGGAAATAAAATGGCTAATAAAAATGAATTAAATTAAACATATGGGGGGGGGTATGGAGTAACCACCACATATTACCCAGGGTCCCCCAAAAGAAAATATTGGTGAGATGACAAAATGAACAATTTTTCATCGAGACAATATTTTCTAACACATGTACAAATATACTAAATAATTACACAAAATAAATATCAGAAATAGTTATAAAAATATACATAATTGTTGTACATGATATTTAAATAATAAAAAAAAATAATTACTGTTATGATAGTAATCCTTATGAAAATATACCAACTGTAGTAAATGTTAACATGAAAGGTATATAAAGTTTCTTTCAGAGGTATCTATCATATAAAAAAAAAAAAATTTAAAGTCTATGTGCAGAAAAACAGTCCATAACTTTGAAGAGTCTCTTGTTAGGCTGTGCACAATGCACTTATAATAGTAGAATGCTTTAGCAATGTCAAAATATTTGATTACACAATAATATGTATATTTATATTCTCAGTTGTGAACAAAAATGAAATATACTATAACTGTATATGAATCATGTTATAACTATATATAACATATATGGTTTCAAATAACACATAATAAATTAAATGAATTTGTAAGTTGAAAATTGAACAATAAAAAATATATATATAAATGGTGCAGAGAGATTAGTTAGGCTCTCATAAAAAATATTTACTTATATCACCACATAGCCTTTTAAGCTTTCAATAAATCTTAAATGAATAAACTTTAGTATTATTCAATAACACATTTTTGCAGAAAATAAAAATAATAAGTTGCAAAAAGAATGTCAACAAAAGCATGATATTATTTTCCAATAAAAATATCTTCAAAGTGAATATAATAATTTTCAAAGAGAGAATTTTTACACTCTCATAAAGGAATATTCTTAAACATTTTCAATATAAATTGACAATAATTGCATAAATACCTTTAATACTATACTTCATTCAAAATAAACATAAAACATAAGATGTTTAATATTCTGAAAAAAGGAAGAAATTTATATGAATATGTCAATCTTATATATGACTTGATAATGTCAACTTACAAAGAAAAAATCAATTGTGTCAAAATTTCTATATAGAAGATATCTAGAACATATTTACTTGTAATCTTCAAACATTTTTTTTTTTTTTTTTTTTTTAAATTAAGTGAGTGATCACTTTTGCATTTGTCATAAATCAAGAATTTGCTTTATATAAATATATATAATGACTCATTAAACATCTTTGGATCCAAAGTATAAATACCCAAAAGTATACAAAAATATTACTTATTGTGAGTCATTCACTTTCTATATTTCAACAAGAAGAGAAGAAAACATTAGTATGAATAAGTTTATCATGCATTTTCTTTTTTTTTTTTTTTTATCAAAAGAGGTTAAATGTTAAAGCATGCATGCATTGTAAAGAGCAGACACAATAGAGAAAATAATTTGATGAGTACTCATCTTTATGTTTACCTTATATCAATTACAATTTCACTTTTCTTATTATAATGCACATTTGTCAAAAATCACCTTAAATACTGACATCATATTCTAACAAAGACAAATTCTTTCTCAATTTTTTTTATCAACTATTGTAATTAAAGACTTTATAAAATTTAAAAGTATGGCATACATGAGATTATGTGTAAATATTGTAAAAATTATGACTTATAGATAAATACAGTAAATAATAAAACTATTAAAATTCATACATACATCCCGAGGATGACCGTTGAGTTGTACCAGGGAGAAGAAGACTTAAATAAAATGAAAAAAAAATAATAATAGCTGCCTGCAGCCTGGAGAAAAGAAAAAAAAAATTACATAGCGATTCTTCTTGCTGGACAATCAGTGCGGCTAGCTTCGACTGAATATATTACAAAGCAAAAGTCATCCTGTAAAAGGAAAAAGAGAGTTAGTCTATTTTTTATGTAGTTTATGATTGCGAGGACGAAGATCATAACTTCTATATTGAGTGGATTTGCTTTTAGCACCAGTATGAGTGCCATCAGGAGGAGCTTGTGACAGTACCGATTTACTGGAACATGAAGATGTTTGCTGGCATTTAGAAGAAGAAAGAATTGTAGGAGATGTGCTACATGCAGCATCATGATTTGAAACTTGAATAGAAGAGTGTTGTCTGACAGGAGTGGAGGATGCATTATCAACAGCTGGTTGATCATGTGATGCACCTTTTGAAGAAACTGAAGGATGTTGCAGTGCTTCATTTCTCTTTTGAAGCTTCAAGATTCGATTAGTGTGAATCAACATTGGTGAAGCATGACTATTATTGGGATCTTGAATTTGAATGAGCACAGGAGAAATTATTTTCTTGACCACGTATGGGCCTTGTATCTTTTTGTTAAACACAGTAGGAAATTTTGCATAAACAATGTCATTAACATTGATGTTGGAAAACTTTAATTTTTCTCTGGATTTTTGGTACACCTTTTGTCTGGATGATTCGTTATTCTTGTAAGCTTGATAGTATATTTTTTCAATAACATCCATCAATTTATGAATTTCATATGCAGTGTTGAGAATTTTCCATGAAACTTGAGATTTATAATTGGAATAAATATCATTTATTTCTCTGCCAAAATGAAGAAGATTTGGGGAGAACTTTGTAGCTGGATGAGGTGTAGCGTTATATATGGATTGATGAATTTTTAGAGCAGTTGGTATATCACATCCTTGTGAAGCCATTGTGTTCACAGACGATTTTATTTGAGAATTGACACGTTCACTTAAACCGTTAGCTTGGGGATGGGCTACAGAACTATGTTCCAACTTAATGCCAAGCTTTTTGTTAAAATATGCAAACATATCACTAGTAAATTGAGAACCATGATCAGTAAGAGTTAATTCAGGTTTTCCATGAGTGGAAATATAATGCAATAAAGCCTTTGTAACTGACTCAGCACTGATATTATTCAAGGCATATAATTCTAAATGACGAGAAAAATGGTCTATCATTGTTAACACATATTGACGATTTCTCAATGGGCCGAGTAAATCCATAGAGACCTTTTGATTGGGAGCTGTTGGGAGTGGTGCAGGTAGGTATGGAGCAGTGTTTTTTTTATGATTCTTATTTACTAAACAAATTTCACAAGAGTTGACATAATTAATGGTATCTGAAACAAGGGTTTTCCAGGTAAATCTTTTCTTTAAATTAACAATGGTTTTATGAATTCCAGTATGAGTAATATGAGCAATTCTTAAGGCCTTTGCTCGAAGTGATAGAGGTAAAACAGCTTTGTGTAGCTCGATATCTTCTGAAGAGAAATGACCATTATAGCAAAGTAACTCATTACTTGGATTAATATAGTAGCCATTTAAACTTTTAGATTTTTTATTATTTTTAAGATCTTCATAAATTTGTTTGATTTTTGGGTCCTTTTGTTGTTCAGAGAAGATGGTGTGATCAAGGATTTCTAATAAAGGATCTTGGTTATTATCCTTAGTTAGAAGTGAAGAGTCACTTTGAAGATGACATGTATGGTGGATTTTGTCAACTAAACCACATGGAAAGTGAGGAATGTCATTATGTAAATCGTTTTGATTATCAACAACAGGTAGAGGTTCTTGTGAAGAAATAAGATCTGGATTACTATTGAGATCTTCAGTAGGAATGTGAGGAGTTCTACTCAGAAAATCTGCCAAGACATTTTCTTTGCCTGGAACATGTTGGAATGTGTACGAGTATTCTGACAGTTCTAACATCCAACGAGTAGTAATATCAGCAGGTGATGTAGCTTTTTTATAATTATTAAGTGGTTTGGCATCAGATAGTAGAATAAAGGGTCGACCAAAAATATAGTATTTAAAAGCAGTTATGCCTTTGTAAATGGCATAAAGTTCCAATTTGATGGCAGGGTAGTGTCTTTCTGATTGAGATAGAGTTTTAGAATAATAGGAGATAGGTTTTAGTTCACCATCAAATTTCTGCATAAGAACAGCTGATATTGCTGTTTTTGAGGCATCTGTATTAACATAAAATGTTTCATTCCAGATAGGAAGATTGAGCATAGGTTTATGAAAGAAAATGTCCTGTAATTCTTTAAATGCATTTTCTTGTTCAGATTTCCAAGAAAACTTATTTTTAGGTTTGGTGACTTCAATGAGAGGAGTAATCAAATTAGAAAAATTAGGTATAATTGATCTATAAAATGAACACAAGCCGATAAAACTCTTTGTTTGCCTCTTGGTTTTAGGCTTTGGAAAGGAGGTAATTTTTAAAATATTACTTGTAATAGGAAGAATTTTATGATCTGTGAGTTGGAAACCCAAAAAGTTAATGCTTGTTTGCATAAATGCACATTTTTCAGGAGACAGAGTAATGTTATTAGCAATGAGAGTGTCTAATAGCTTTGTGAGTTTCATGGACATTTCTTCAAATGAATTAGCACCCACTACAATATCGTCTTGATATGCATAACAGGAATCAATTTGAGATAATTGAATAACAGAGTCGATTAACTGTTGGAAAGTGCTGGCGGCCGTCTTCAGGCCAAATACTAGACGCAAATAGGTAAAAATTCCCCATGGAGTAGTAAAACTAAGTTTATCTTGCATATCTTTAGGTACAGCAATCTGCCAATATGCAGAGGGTAAGTCAAGAGTGGTATAATATTTAAATTTTGACAACTGCACCAATAGATTTTGAATTCTAGGAAGAGGATATGATGATGGGATTATAATCGAATTTAACAATCTTAAATCAAGAGCCAAACGATACTTTTGAGGCTTAGACATATCAGTTCTCTTTTTTTTAACAAGAAGCATGGGACACGCCCAAGATGAATTTGACCTCTCAATAATACCAGCGTTCAACATTTGATTAATTTGGTCAAGAGCTTCTTGCTCGAGTGCTTGAGGTACAGGAAAAGGTAATGTTTTTACTGGATGAGAATTTAACATGGTAAACT
This sequence comes from Maratus speculifer, assembly GCA_964019185.1. Classification (NCBI taxonomy): domain Eukaryota; kingdom Metazoa; phylum Arthropoda; class Arachnida; order Araneae; family Salticidae; genus Maratus; species Maratus speculifer. Next base: position 273,410,138 of record OZ025295.1, on the reverse strand, counting down.
GAGGATTGACCAGGTCAGTATGACCTAAAGTGTCAAGAGATTTCGAAAAGGCAAGCGCTTTACTACATAATAATTTTGTTAAAGCTTCCCTTTCATGAGGAGGTAAATGTTTAAGATCAAAGTCATTTGGAGATAATTCTTGAATACGTTTTCTCTTAATCTCTTCAGATGGCAAAATTAAAGTACAATATTCGTTTTCAAATTCTAAATCAAAAGAGTATTCTTCAATATCTTTTTCATCTACATTGATACATTCACCAATAATTGAATTTTTATTTAAATGAATATCGAGCTTTGAAACATTCTGACATACAACCAAAAATAAATTATTTTGAATGGAAGATTTTGAGTGCAATGATTCATGTAATATAAGACCTTTATTTTTTAAATTTGGTTTGAAAACAAAATATTCAGATGGAGGATTGAGATACTTAACATGTAAATAAACAAACGAATTAGGAGGTATTACTTCTCTATTGAGTAATTGTACCATGTTGGAACTCACCAAAACTTTGTCACCAATACTTAAATGAGTTTGCTTTTCACCAAAATAGTTACCATCATTAGTATTCTCAGCTGAGAAATTCTTGCTAGGAATATTATTATCATTAGTAGACACATAATTCACCACATTAGCATAATCAGTTGGAAAATAATTAGAAAAATAAGTAGAATGACCATCAATATAAGGATTATGAAAATTCATAGCAGAATGAGCCATATTATTTGTAAACAAACCATTATTTTGAACATTATAATTATAAGGATAGGTTGTATAATTATTGAACAACTGTAAACTTGAATTATCATAATTTGCACAAGTATTATCAATGTAAGTATCACTCGTTAGATTATTTGATATAGGCCTTTCATAAGAAGGCATTCTGTGTGCATCAAGAGAATATGGTACATTTGAATTCACATAATTATATTCAGAATTCATAAAATAGCAAGTAGGAGATTCATTATAACTTTGAAAAGGAATGTGTTTGTCCTTAATTAGGATAGACTTAAAACTTGGAGAAATAGTAATAGAATGCTTGTTAATAAACTCAAAGCCAAGTATGGCTTGAAAGTGAACATTTTGAATTTTTGTAAGGTAAAATACATGATGAAAAAAATATTTATCAATCTTAAAAGCTATCTCTATGCATCCTTTGAAGAAGACCTTAGAATTTATGGTGGAAACTGATACATTTCTGGATAAAAATTTGTAATGAAGCCTGGATTTAATGCTATTAAAGCATTCTTCATCCAAGAGAGATAAACTTGATCCAGTATCTATTAATGTGGCGATTTCATTATGTTGAACATTTATTAGGATGCATGGAAGAACATAAGAGTTGTTAAAAGAACTGCATATGACATGATTTTCTTGTATGTCATCGTTGATTTGAAAATTTTGTTTGGAAGGCAAAGAATTATATGAACAAGAAGATTTGTTAAATTTAGATGTCATAGGAGAAGTTTGGACGGCTGTGGATGACACTAAAGTGACTGACGAGCGTTTGTCCAATTGTTGATGTTTGTTATTGTTGTCAAAGTGTACTGACCCTGAATGAGAATTACGGGAGAGAAGGCGGTCAGTAGAACCAGTCTCCCTTATTTGTTTAAATGATAAACATTATTTTTGTTTTCAGAAGAAGAGGTGTGGTTTTTCTTTCTGTAAGGGTGAGACGAAACCTGAGTTGAAGAGTTTTGATTAGAATTACCAATAATGTTTTTGAATTTGTAGCATGAGTCCATACGATGATTAAATTTCCCACAGAACGCACACTGCACAACATCTCGTCTGTGATAAAAGGATGTAGAATTTTTTTTGTGAGAATATTTGTCAAAGGTTGGTTGATAAGAACGTTTCCGGTGAAAGTTTTGATGACGAAAATTATTGTTACGATTATTTGTAGCCTCTTGTCTCGGTGGAGAAGGCGAAAATGTCCTAGGTCTTCTTTGAAAATTACGAGAAGTATGAGAACTGTCCTTTTGAGTTTGTAAAGGAGAGTAGTTGGTTTGAGAATTGTGATAAATTTTATCCTTCGTATGCTTTATAGGAGTTTTATGAAGAGAATTACTAGAATTATCGTGGACATTTTCAGAATCGATACAATAGGCTTGATTAAAATTTTCATAAGATTTTTTAGGGGGAGAGTCATAAATATTTTGAAGAAAAGTTGCTCGTTCAAGAGCTAATTCGAAGGACGTAATATTTTCTTCTAAGATTTTACGTTTGATTTGCTTAGGTAAAGCCTCAAGAAAATGAGTAAACTTTAATGAATTAAGAGCAGAAAGATCCAATTTTGGATAAGCAAGTCGAAGTTGTTTATCCAACCGAAAAGCAAGATTTTTAACTGATTCATTTGAATCTAAGGTCAAGTTCTGTAAAGATTTTAGAGAAACAGATTTTTTTGTGGGTAAGAAATAGTCTATAAATGCCTTTCGAATTTCACTAAAATTAGAGTTCTTGAGCTGTGACTGAGTTTCCAGAAAGAAGAGTAAGGCGGTGCCCTCAAGTTTTGATTTAAAGAGAACAAAAAGTTCCTTGTCTGTAAAGTTATTTAGTTCCTGTAAGTCAGATAATTGATCGAAGAAAAATTCTACAGTCTGAGGGTTACCGTCGAAAGGTTGGATTGCAATATTTAGTTTGGCTTTTGGAGGCATGATGAAAAATTTAATCTAAGAGCTCAATATATGACATGATAAATTTGGTTATTGACTGGTCTTGTGATGAATAATATATATATAAATTGACTCGTTATTTAAAATATTGATGACTTTCATATACGTCATAAACCATTTTTATATATTAAAAAAAAGAAGAAAACGTATACTAACATATTAGTATCATATGAAGAATATAAGACCCAAATATTTTATGTAAATATTTATATATAATATGGCTCAAAACATAAATTATTATATGTATGACAAGAAGAATAATTTATCTTAGCATGAACAATAATTTTTACCAGTACCTCCGTTAAATAATGCATATATATATTAGTTGCAAAATATAGCAAGACAAGAAAAAATATATATGGAAAAATTATGTTATATATATATCATGCACTGCTCCAGAAAAATATTATTTCAGTATAGAATCAATATGTTGCAATTAATTACTGCACCACTCTCAATAATAATATAATTAATAATATTAATGTATGAAGAAAATAACTTGAAAAATAATGAAGAATTAACTGAAGATAATGACGACAATATGTATAAATATAACAAAAATATGATGGTGGCAAAGGAAAAATGGATGGTCATGGAATGTTGGATACGCTTTGGTGACGGCACCACAGGAAATAAGGTGTTGTGTTTGAGCTGACGCTTTGGTCAGGGCATCAAAGAAAAAATAATGTTATGTTTACTTGAAAGTGGAAAAAGCACTTTTTATTTGCCTCTACCCACAATTAGGCCAAATAAATGATCGTGATAATGACAGCACATCGCGGAGAATGGGGGCCTGCAAACGACCCAAGTGACCATCCTTACTTCACTTAAAACAATAGAAATATCTTTATCCATGATGACATAAAATGTCAAACATAAAGTTAAAAAAAATATATAAAATTGAAAAGGTAAAAAAGTTACCTGTCAAGTCCTTGGATGTTGATGACAAATAAATCCAGACAATAGGCACAAAAAAAAAAATTATTATGCACACAAAATTTGAAGAAAACTATTTTTTATTTCATGAAGAACTTGTTTTACTTTTTTCATGAATAAATATTTCTTCACATATTTATATTATTTTGACTCGTACATATTAATCTCTCTTTTCATAAAAAAACCATATCATAATATATGCTAATCACAACAATTGCTATCTCTAAGCAATAAAAATTCTTTGTCAATAATATATTTTAGATATCTCAACAGGATGTAAATTATAAATTTTCTCATGACATAAAAGGAGAATATAATATTATTTCTTCTTGAAAAAGAGCAACTTTCATAATATGAACTTTCAAAAAAAATAAAATGTATTATACTTCATATTGCATAGATACAAACCAATATTTTCTTCATAACGCCCCTTGGGTATTCAAAAATTATATATATAAAATTGGGCAAAATAATGAAGTAAAACTTTATGAAAATCAAATATCTTCACCTGATGAAAGAAAAATGTTCACCTCTTAAAGCACACGTTCTTCACCTCTGCTTGTTTTTTCAGAGGATTGAGAACATATAAAAGCACAATTGAAGAATTAATCACAAAAATATTTGACGAAAATTTTAGACGAAAAGATGAAGAATAAAACTATTTAGAATAAACATGTCGACAACCTTCTTTAGTTAAAAGTGGCATCAATAGAGCAACACATAAAAGGCTTCACGACGTCACCTTATTTAATACGCATATCCAAACAGAGTGCACAACAAAAATACTTTCAGGATCCCTTGAAACAAAAGGTTTGCTCCTCGTTGCTTAACAGAAATCAACATCACTTTCCTAGATGCATTTTGAGGGCAGCACTTTTTCTTTGCCGCACTTAAAAATCAGCATCGCAATAATATCAACATAACAAAAAAAAAAACGTTCCATCCTTCGTTAACGGGGGAGCACCTCTGCCCCGAAATTACACTAAAAACTTTCAATCATACGACTGCATCCATCACAGCAGGTGTCTATCGGCGCAACTCACGCAGGTGGCCGCGAGCCCAGGGGAAAAAGAGAAAGGGTTATTGTAAATGCAAAACACGCCAATTTGGCAGTGAGCAACAGAGGGGGTGAGGAAAAACTAAGCCAAATTACAATATACAGTATGAAAAAATATGGAACTATTAAGAATAAAATTGATAACCATCTTAAGAGGGGAGGCCAAAGCCGGTGGCCATGTACTTAACGGCTTGAAATACGTCACCTGTGAAATTTAATTTGATAGGTTAGGGGTGTGTCCGAATAAACGGAAGTTCCACCCAAAAGAACTAGCGAGAATGTTCTCGAACAAATTTAAAACCGGAAGGAATGATTTCAAACAGAATTTTACCGGCTTGGAACATTCGAAAGCTAAGTAAGAAAGAAAACATTACAGGCGACGATATGAAAATAAGCGAAACCGAAATTAAATTTAAATTGAGAACATTAATAAAAAAGAGGTAATAGGAAATAAAATGGCTAATAAAAATGAATTAAATTAAACATATGGGGGGGGGTATGGAGTAACCACCACATATTACCCAGGGTCCCCCAAAAGAAAATATTGGTGAGATGACAAAATGAACAATTTTTCATCGAGACAATATTTTCTAACACATGTACAAATATACTAAATAATTACACAAAATAAATATCAGAAATAGTTATAAAAATATACATAATTGTTGTACATGATATTTAAATAATAAAAAAAAATAATTACTGTTATGATAGTAATCCTTATGAAAATATACCAACTGTAGTAAATGTTAACATGAAAGGTATATAAAGTTTCTTTCAGAGGTATCTATCATATAAAAAAAAAAAAATTTAAAGTCTATGTGCAGAAAAACAGTCCATAACTTTGAAGAGTCTCTTGTTAGGCTGTGCACAATGCACTTATAATAGTAGAATGCTTTAGCAATGTCAAAATATTTGATTACACAATAATATGTATATTTATATTCTCAGTTGTGAACAAAAATGAAATATACTATAACTGTATATGAATCATGTTATAACTATATATAACATATATGGTTTCAAATAACACATAATAAATTAAATGAATTTGTAAGTTGAAAATTGAACAATAAAAAATATATATATAAATGGTGCAGAGAGATTAGTTAGGCTCTCATAAAAAATATTTACTTATATCACCACATAGCCTTTTAAGCTTTCAATAAATCTTAAATGAATAAACTTTAGTATTATTCAATAACACATTTTTGCAGAAAATAAAAATAATAAGTTGCAAAAAGAATGTCAACAAAAGCATGATATTATTTTCCAATAAAAATATCTTCAAAGTGAATATAATAATTTTCAAAGAGAGAATTTTTACACTCTCATAAAGGAATATTCTTAAACATTTTCAATATAAATTGACAATAATTGCATAAATACCTTTAATACTATACTTCATTCAAAATAAACATAAAACATAAGATGTTTAATATTCTGAAAAAAGGAAGAAATTTATATGAATATGTCAATCTTATATATGACTTGATAATGTCAACTTACAAAGAAAAAATCAATTGTGTCAAAATTTCTATATAGAAGATATCTAGAACATATTTACTTGTAATCTTCAAACATTTTTTTTTTTTTTTTTTTAATTAAGTGAGTGATCACTTTTGCATTTGTCATAAATCAAGAATTTGCTTTATATAAATATATATAATGACTCATTAAACATCTTTGGATCCAAAGTATAAATACCCAAAAGTATACAAAAATATTACTTATTGTGAGTCATTCACTTTCTATATTTCAACAAGAAGAGAAGAAAACATTAGTATGAATAAGTTTATCATGCATTTTCTTTTTTTTTTTTTTTTATCAAAAGAGGTTAAATGTTAAAGCATGCATGCATTGTAAAGAGCAGACACAATAGAGAAAATAATTTGATGAGTACTCATCTTTATGTTTACCTTATATCAATTACAATTTCACTTTTCTTATTATAATGCACAGTTGTAGTTGTGAATAAATGCCAGACTAGAACTTCTAATCTAGGAAGCATAAAAAACATCCGAATCTGAATTCTTTTAATGCTGGGGGAGATAACCGCTCTTTCCTTTGCTCCACCCTCTATATTCATCTCTGTGCAAGCTGAATATTTATCAAATATTTTTTTTCTCTTATCACTGCTATTTACATATGCATTCTGTTTTGCATTATTATAGTTGCAAATATATGGATGATTGCATATATATGGATGATTAGTTAAAGATGATAAAATAAAGCATAAGTAAGAGAAGAGATGGAGTCAAATATAGATGATGATTTAATCCATCGCAATTTAACAGAAAAGAAATTACCACACACAAACACACACACACAAAATAATAATAACAATAATAATAAGTACTCTGAAGAATATTTAATATTGGAATTTATCTATATTAATAATGAACAGTATGTCTGTGTTATTTGTCACAAAATACTGTCAAATGAAAGTATGAAATAAGCAAAACTCAATAGGTATTTACAAACTAAACATAAAGAGTATTTAAACAAACAAACTGGCATTTTTAAAAGCAAGTTTTTAAAAACTGAAAACAAGTCAGAAATTAATTGAAAAGACAGCAACGAGTTCAAAAAATGAAAAGGCTATACAAAATGTACATAGTTTGTGTACATAATCATAGTTATAAAAATGCTAAATTTATAAATACTTATTATTTTTAATTTGAAACCATACATAATATGAAATCTGAAATTGCATGTAATAATGTTTATATGGTTTTTATTCTAAAGATTTTCTCAAATTTCAACTTTTATCTTTTAAGAAAGAAATGAATGACAAATTGATAATACATTCCAATAACATTCACAGATTGCGTAAATGTATGAAATGAAACAAATGAAATTTTAGTACATTTGAATAGCATTAACTGACAATGCATTGCATTAGTTTTTACATTCTTTTATTTAACTCAACCTAGTTTTTGTTAGTAAAGATGGAATTTTGTAATTGAATTTGAATCTGTTTCATGATATGCTAAAGTTATATAAAAAAGAAGAACAAAAATTATGTTAGAAGGTGTGTTTTTGATGTCAATACAACATTTGAATATTTTTTAACCTAACTATCAATTAATATATTAATTTTAAGCTTTTTATGTGGGATTGCTACAGGCAATAAATCACCAAATATTCTCTGTATCACATACAATTGCATATGAGTTGAAACAAAAATAGATTTGATTATGCACTATTAAACTCAATCCAAAATGGCTGTCATAAATTGTAACATTTTAACAAATTAATGCCCAAAAAGTAGAGAAAAAAATATTAATAAAAAATTTAACAATAAATAGTGTGATATTTAAAAAAAAAAAAAAAAAAAAAAAAAGCTTTTACCAGTTAGTAGTTTAGTAATAATTAATTTAGGATTATACATAGAGAAAGCAATTTAAAAATCCTGAAAATATAGTTTAAATTAATTTTTCATTTCTTCTTTCCTTTTGTTTTATATCAAAAAACAAACAGAGAAAAATATTATATTTTAAAATAAATTTACTTCCTTGTGTTTTCTATCAAGCATAAAGAAAAAGCAGTGAATTTTTTGTAATCAAGTTTGGTGCCCATGCAAAATTAATGTAATGCAGTAGACTCCCTCAAATCCGCAAACCAGAAATTCGCAACTCTCTAAAATACGCACATATTTTATGGATGTAAACAATGAAACTTTCAGTTTGGATATTACTACAATATTTGATTTTTTTTTTTTTTTTAGTTTTGTATCAATTCCATATATTTTTTTAATAATACTCCATTCATGACTTTTTCATGAATAAATTTTTTTTTTCGGGGGGGGGGGGGAATTCAAGATATTGTTGATATCACTGGTAATCACAATCTTCTTACCAAATATATTTATGCATTAATCAAGATTTTTTGGATATTAAATCTGGCTAAACTTGGAAAAAAAATTCTTATTTTATGATTTTTATGTGAATTAGTAATGTACTTTTATGAGGCAAGTTTTATGGAATAATTTAGGAAAAATACACGTAATTTTTATAATGGATATTTAATCATGCATTATTGATTATCAACTTGACCTTTGCTATTAGTATGTTAATCATTTTAAAAATTATCTAAATTTTTATTATTTTAGTTTATTACTTATTTTAATATTTTATTACAGTGTTAAGCATTCATTATAGTTCCAAATGCACTATTAATTGCACTCAAATAACTGTTTAAAAAATGTAAGTAAAGCAATGACCAGAAATCTGCAAAATTCTAAAATCCGCACAACCTCTGGTCCCAAGCTGTGCGGATTTGAGGGAGTCTACTGTAATAACTTTTGAGAAAGAATATGAATTCCAATCAAATCATTAGTCATAATTTTCAAGTTAACATTGAATGTCTATAAAAACCTGATTATAAAAAGATACATATTTGTATTTTTATACTTGCTTTCCATTCAATGAAAGATTGACATAAAATCAATAAAAAATATCTTTATGGACATAAAATCGGTAAAATATATCTTGTTGTAACCATTTCTACAAAATAATGAATCAGATATTTGACATTGTTGCAATAGTTTTATGTGCAAATTAAGCTAAAGTTTAGCTAACGTTGTGTGTGCTGCGATTGATTTTGACTAATAATTATTTATGTAATTAGGAAATCATTTTACTAATTTATAAAATTATGAAATAATATAATTTGTAATTAAGTATGGTAAAACAAAAACACTTTTGAAAATCTTAGTTATAGTAGAAAAATGATCATTTACTAAATAAGTTTTTTTTTTAACTTTTTTCTCTGTAAAATATACCACCATTTTTATTAAAAGGTAAAAAATTATTTATTATATACACTTACACACATCCCTGACACACACATATATATATTTAGAGTTCTGTGCTTAAAAATTAAAAATGGAACTATTATAAATTCACTACTATTGACTTACATATTTACAGATCATTTTCATTAAACATTCACAAATATGTTTAGGAAAAATGTAGTGGGGCTAATTAATTTACCTGATTTTTTTTTTTTTTCTGTGTGTGTGTATCGTGTGTGTGTGGGGTGGGGGTGGGGGGGTGGGGGTATCATGTAAAGGTTTCATTGTGCTGAACTCAAAAATATATTTCTTTTAATTTTAGATATTATATTTTCAGAGATATGGTAAAAAATGTAGTGCAAAAGTATTGTTCTTCCCCATCTATTTTCAGATTTACTGAAAACAAAATTATGAAAAAAACCAGAGATAGTAGACATAATTTTAATCTTGCTGGAAAATTATAACAGATACCTTAAGTCACATAGTTTTTAAGAAAAGCCCATTTCTTCACTACACACACATTTCGATTTGTAAGTATTCAGTGAAAGTGTTGAAAAGTACTGGAGGTACCTATCATAGAAGAAATATAAAAGCATTATTGATAGTGAATTGGAAAAAAATTGTCTATTTAAATAAAAATTTGTTTGATGTCTGGAGATATCAATCCTTAAAGACAAAACCATTTGAGCATACATAATAACAGGAGTGGCTTACTGTATATACCATTGCCTTTTAAAGCCTAGGTAACAACTTCGAATGATACATTTGTTTAATGCATAACCCAGTAGCAATATAAAAGCAATAAACATCAAATCGTTAAAAGCAGACTAATTTAATTGCAATTAATCGCATAAATACTATGCGATTTGCAACTAGTTTGCATTGAGTGGATCTCTCAGTATGCCTCCTGTGTCTTTAAAAGTTAATTAAAAACCTATTTGGAAAAACACAGCATGGACCAAGGCTGCATTATAACTTTGCGATGTAAGCACACTTAGCACAATGCCAAATTTAAATTTTCAACAAAGGTTTTGTTTTATATGCATGTTGGATTTAATTTTGCAAAATGCCAAATAAAGTTTAAACATGTGTTTTTCTTTTTGAAATCTTTTCTTGTCAATTGTAAATTAAATTCATTAAAAAAATAAAATAAAATAAAATAAAACAGATTAGGATAAGAATAAAAAAAAAGAGTTACACAGAATTACAGTATTTGATATTATTTTTAGGCTTCATATTTCTTTGAATTTTTATGGTATACCTAATATTTTTTTAGTATATACAGCTATACCCAACCCTCCATTGTAAAGTTTTCTGAAAACTCCTTATTCTTTTAGCAATGATTTTTCAAATAATAGAGTTAATAATTCATATATTTATTGTATGGAATACCCTGAGCACAAGTGATACTCATACTTGACCATTTATTTATTTTTCAAATCAATGGTAAATTATTTTCTAAAATGCTTTACATTTTGTATACTTATATAAACTTACAATATGTAAAATAAGAGCATATCAGTGTGCAGAAAATTCTAATAAAATTGCAAGTTTTCTTAACTAAAATTTAATAAGTGTCAGGTTTGACAACAAATTGGTATTTTTTTACTCTCTTTCATTACACTCAACCTAGTTTTTGTATGCAAAGATGAATTTTTATAATCGATTTTTAACATCTTGTAAAAATTACTTTCACAATTATATTTCTGGTGAAAATACAATATTTTGATACTTTAGAACTTAATTATAAATGAATGGATTAATTTTATGATTTTTTTTTTTTGTTAGTTTGTCACAGCTGATAAATCATTAAATATTCTCTGTAACTTGTACAATTGTATACGACTTGAAATAACAATGCATTTAATTATAAACCAATAATTAAAAATGCATATTAACTGTAATGTTTTATGTCTATTGAAACACAATGAAATGCTAATATAATCAAAATATGCCAAATGACTCTGAAATTGCAAAAAATGAAACAGTTTAAAGGTTAAAAAGTAGAAAATAAATTATAAATAAATAATAAAGAGTGTAATATTTAAAAATATTAATTTTATTAATTGATGTTTAATATTAATTAATGTATGATGGTTATTTTATGTTAAGAAGTCATCTTAGAGATTTTTAAAAAGATAGTTTTAATACATAAATATAGTTTTTTTTTTTTTTTTTTTTTTTTTTTTGCCCTATCTGTAAAAGAAAAAAAAAAGTTTAAAAAATATATGTTTTTTAATAAACTAACTTGCACAAAAAAAGCAGCAAATTTTCCATTATCAAGTTTGTTTTCCAAACAAAATTAATGTTTTGTAACTGATATTTCAGGGAAAACATGAATTGCTATAAAAAATAAATAAATAAATAAATAAATAAATAAATAAGTTTAATTTTCAACATGAACATTGAATACTTATAAAAGAGTTTACTATTTTACTTTTTGTTTTTGTGCAATGCATAAGTACCAAAGCGACTTCTGAAATATTATTTTTAAACATTCTAAAGGAAGAAGTAAAATAAAGGTATATTTTTATTTCTAGTGCAATTCTTTCATTCTTTGTAATTATCCTAAAAATTAAGAATATCAAAATAATAATAATAATAAAATAATAATAATAATAATAAAATAAATAAATAAAATTAAAAAAATAAAAGATAAATAAATAAATAAATAAATAAAACACTTTTTTTTCAGCTTAAAAGGTGTTTTTCTTACTTATTCGTAAGATTCTATTTAAAAAAAAAAAAAAAAAAAAGCTATGAATAATAAAAAAATTTTTCTTGTTGAAAAAGAATGTATAGATATTTTCTATAATTTGGAACACAATTTGTTTTGAGTATTTCTTGCAATTAAGGTTCATGTAATGAAAATATATTTTCATTCACAGGTAAATTTTGAAGAGATGATTATGACCAAGCCTTTTGTGAGATGTTTGAGAAGGACCTACCAAACTGGTTTATGGCTACAGTATAAAACTTCTCCTCATCAAGTTCAATTCCATGCCAAAGTTAACCGCCTTCAAGTAAGAATTTTAAGATATAGATGTCTTTTTTCTGAATTTTCAATTGTATATCCATAAAATTTATTGGTATTATAATTTTTATTATAATTATAATATCCAAAATATTTTATAGGACATAATATTTTATGAAAGGGATAGTCAATACACTATGGTTGTTATTACTGCAATATATTAGATATTATAGCCATGGTACTTTTTTTTTTTTTTAGAAATTAAGCTCTTCTATTGTGTTTGGTCAAATGAGATTTTCTAATTCAATTACTGTACAGTGAAATGTGGGGAAAAGTTTTATTAATCCTTATATATAAAAAAAATGATGATTTGGAAATGGACCAATGAAAATCTGCTCAGATACCGTCGGGGGAGCAGTTGATTCTGTCGCCAAATGTTGCCAACTTGGTGATATATCGCCAAATTTGTCAAAAAAATTAGTTGCCTAAAGTGACGCCAACTTGCCAATAACTCTAATACTTCACCAAGTTCCCATAGACATCCAGTGAAAACGAACAGGTTAGTTTGCTTGCAGAAAATCAACAAATTGAGACATTTTACTGCAACAAAAACTGATATTAGCTGATGAATTAATACTAGCTTAATAAGATTATCTACATTATTTTTTAATGTAAGTATCAACTATTAACAAAATCTGTAACAATATATTTATATGAAATATATTTATGTTAATTTCTCAGACAAATAAATCCTTATGCAAAAAATTGTAGAACTTTGCATGAATTAACTAAAATTGTTGGACAAAAATTTGTTTTAAATTTTATAACATGCATTTCAAAACATGCAGATCCCATGACATTTCCATTTTTATTTCCTCATTGTGATCTAGGATAGACATAAAATATGTGTAAAAAAAAAAAAAGAGGTAAGAAGATTGCATCTTTACAGTACTTTGGACATTGTTTAGCACTGTGGAAAATTTGTTTTAACCCTTTATTTAACAATGTTTACTTAATTCAATTTACATTAGCTTATTTTTAAATTTTTAAATTTTTAACTTCTTTTTTTATCTAAGATTTAAGAAAAAAGTCATTGTACCTCTTCACAGTGGCTGATTTGAACTTTAAAATGTCCAATCAAAGGAAAATGAATGGAAACTCGTTTACAGGGAGATTGCAACTTTTCTTCTAAATTATAATTCAATCTTTTTAAAGCTGATGAAATTAGCGTGCTTAGATTCTGGGGTCTAGTAATGGGGGTTGGCGAGCATAGCCCATAGGGGGTAAAACGCCATAGTTTGATTAAAGTAAATAACTGCCTTATGTAATTATTTTAAAATTAAATTTGCTGGTGCTACCATCTATGAAAGAATTTAATAATTACAAATTAATAATTTTGATTTTTTAATTAAAGGATAAGTTGTTTTGAAAAAAATATTAAATGAAACCGTCTGTGTTTTCTTTACCTAACAACACTATTTATTTTAAATAAATAGGGCAGAGGTATCATCTCAAACTTCTAATATTTTTGTTACAAATAATAAAAGCTTTGACGTTCATAGGTTGCTATAGAAACATAATTCTTCCTTGTACTTATGATTGATTTTGATCATACGTGATCGACCCCATGGCTTCATGTGAAACATGATCAAGATGGTGCCCCAACTTTTCTGTTCAAATGTTCCCTATCACATGGAGTTCAACATTACAACAGTTTACTCAATTCATCGGAAGAATTTGAATAATACAAAACTTATAAACTAAAGCTAATATCTTTATTTAAGTATTGAACAATAAATTAAAATTTTAGGGATACAAAATTCTAAACAAAAATCTTGTAACTTTATTTTCTTAAGTTTAGATACAAGAGGGGGAAAAATACATACTTTGCTTAGACAGTATTGTTCATGCAAAATGGTGCAGCTTTGTGCACTTTCCATTGAAGCAATAGTAATGTATTGCCATGTACATTTTTTTTAAATAGTTTACTTGAAGAAAAATATTTAGAGTGTTCAAAGTTGTCCCCCTCTCCCCTAATTGTAAAATAATTTCATTTGTAATTAAGTATGCCAAAAGAAAACAATAAAAATATCTTTTGAAAATCTTAGTTATAGTGGCAAACTTGTTCATTTAACAATGAAGTTTTTTTCCTCATCTTTTTTTTCCTCTTTTTTTAACTAATAAATATTAATGTGTTAAATGTTTCTCTGTATGAATATCATAATTTTCAATAAAACATTTTAAAAACATATTTATAATCCAGACATGCATGCATTGACATATACTTACATACATATAAATACTTAATTTTATTTTTCAGATTGACAATATGTTAATGGATTGTGTATTTCCTGTTGTGTTAGCTCCTGTTGCACCGCCAAAATCAGTTGCAGCAGAAACAGGTAATTTAATATGCAAATGAAATTTTGATATCTTTGCCACATACGCAGTAAAAATTTATTTAGTAAACTTAGTACAATTTTTATTATTTTTTAATTTTGATCACAAGGTATTGTGTACAATGTTGTTTGTCATATTTTCAGAAAAGAACATTATTTTATATTGAGAACTCTGCAAAAAACTTGAAAATTTTGGGATTGCTTTTATATAAACCTTAATTTCTCTACGAGTATACATGCTATCCACATAAAAATAAATGCAATTTATTACAATAAGCCACTTATTCATAATTTACAGTTTGAGTGCTTTTGCTACATTAGTTTTGACAGGGTTATCGAAAGGATATTTGTGCTTTTTCAATTTTTTTGACAGTACCCTGTTGAGTTCCAGAAAAAATCTTCACAGAAATATATGATCTGTACTATTATACTTACACACTTAGAATTTCAGGATAATTCCTCGTGAATTTTTCTAGATATTTAAGAAAATGTCTAAAATCGCAAGTGGCCGATCATCTTTGGCCATATAGAGTATAAGTGTAAAAATTCAATACATGGTCCATTTTCGAGGTTCTGAGTATTATTCCAAAGTAGATGGAGTTTTTTAATTTTCAAACCTAACGGAAGAATATTGTCTACAGCATCATTATAAAACTCTGTCAGGTAGCGACATTTTAAACATAAACATTCTTTTTAAGTGGATTTTCAAATGTTTAACTGATTTTATTTATTAATTCCAAAAGTAACCATCAGCTGTCGCAAAAGCAGTGGATGAAACTATGGTAAATAAAAAATGCCCCATTCAAGCAGAAAAAGCATAACAACTCAATTACAGAAAATTGTCATTGTTCATGATAATATCATTTAATCTTCTGTAATTTGGTAATATTTTAAACGAAAAGACACATTACCATGTTTTTAAATTCTGAACGGAGGTTGGCGAGCGTAGCTGGCAGGAAGCAGAGTTATAATATTATAAATGTCCCTCTGTAGTATTATATCAAACAAATATTTTATTGCTAAGACACTAGTTGAATGATTTACACAACTTGTATCCTTCATAATTATTTAAAAAGTCACTAAAATGAGATAAATTATGTTATAGGTTTAAAAATAATTTTATATTAAAATACATTTTTTAATCTGCTTTGTGGTTTAAAGATTAAAATTATGGAATATTTTGAAATGAAATAAGTTCAGTAAAACCAAAAGTGATAGTACATGTCACAATATTTGGGGTTATTGTTTAGCTGTCTGTTGCTGACATTATGTTTATCCTTTATAATATACGAGGTAGAATCCGTGGAGTTTCGATGAAAGAGAATGTTTAAGAAGGATTCATTGATTTATAATAAATCTACAAAACTAATTACAGTAAAAAATGTGTCTTATATTGGTCACTCTAACTCTTAAACAAATATTATTTTAAGCTAAAATTATCAAAATACTATAAAATTCAATTATCCTAATTATTAAACGAAATAAAACTGAAATTCACCATATTTTATAACAAACGATATTTTTGAAATAGTGTGCACATTTTAATGTCTATTTTTTCAGTTTTAAGAAAAAATGGAGTAATTTTGTTGCCACAATTATAAAATTGGTTTAACAATTATTAAAAAAAAATAGTATCTCAAAAACAAATATTATTTTAAGCTAAAATTGTCAAAATACTATAAAACTAAATTATCCTAATTATTAAACGAAATAAAACTGAAATTCACCATATTTTATAACAAACAATATTTTTGAAATAGTGTACACATTTTAATGTCTATTTTTTCAGTTTTAAGAAAAAATGGAGTGATTCTGTTGCCACAATTATAAAATTGGTTTAACAATTATTTAAAAAAATAGTATCTCAAAAATAAATTGAGATACAGCTTTGGAACAAAGCTTTGCATTTGAAAGCAAATTTTTTTCTCTATACGACGGTGTAAAAATTTATAAGGTACAATGTCTAGAAGTGTAAAATTTGCAGTAATGAAAATTGCAATACGAAAATTGCATGGCAAAGTATTGCACATTTTACTTTATTTTTTCCCCCTCAATTTTAAGAGAAAACGGAGTGATTTTGTTGCCACAATTACAAAATTGGTACTAAAAGCTATAAAAAAATTAATATCTCAAAAATAAATTGAGATATAGCTTTCAAACAAATTACATTTGAAAGTGCATTTTTTTTCTCTATTCATGGTGTAAAAATTTAAAATGTGCAATGTTTAGAAGTGTAAAATTTACAGTAGCCAAAAATTGCAAAACCGAAATTGCAGAGAAAAACTGTTGCCATTCCGAAAATGATGTATGCATTACGCACAGATACATTTGGCCTTTATAATATAGAAATAGCATTTAACACACTTATTTAAAAAAAATCATTTTATGAAAATAAGCGTTGTTGTTAAAATAGAATAGTAGTGCACAAACTATTTCATTTCTGACCCCTGCATATTGTATAAAATTTTGTTGGGATTCCTGAATGACAGTAAACTTTTTTAAATTGTTAATGTAGGTAAAGGGAAATTCTTTTTCATACTCGAGCTTATCTTTTTGCTTTATTAGTGATCTGAACACAATACACACTTTTTTGAAGTAGTGGTTTTATTTATGCATATGAGTATAAATACTTTTTAATGAAAAATACTTTAAAATAACTTCACATTATATGAATTGGATGTCAGGTAAGCACTTGTAAAGGTTCATGATTGCATCTATGTTTGGATTTGTATTGGAAATCTCAAACTGTAAGCCATCAGTTGTATACAATCAAGATTGATATTTTGTTTTAATGGCAACTAATTATGAAAAGCCAGTCTCAAATAAATAGTCAATACAAATTAAACCATAATATTAAATATCTTTATCATCAAATCAGTATGTTTGTTTCCAATCAAAAACCAACACTTTTTGTTACATCCAGATTAAGAAAGCTGTAAATGGTCACTGCAAACAGTCATATAGACCTAAGTTGCAAAGAATCTCACTAGAGAGCAGGTACAGGACATCACAAATTTATAATTATATTTTATTACTTTGTCTGTACACCCGCTAGTAGCCAAAGTACAGATGTTATATACAAATACAGACAGTTGTTTCCATGAAAAAACATAGTGCTACTTTTATAAATAATATTATCTTAATTCATTATTTTACTGGTACCTGATACGTGTTGAAGGAAAGTTTTATTGTGTTTTTTTGTTAATTATCAAATAAATTTCTTTGATTTTGATGATGCAACAATTTTTTATTGCTAACCCCATTCCCCTCTGCCACCCCCAAAGGATTTCCAATAAAAATTTCAAGAAGGAAATACAGGGGTCGCTTGATTTGTACATCATTGTAAAATGTCTTATTAAATGTAATGAAGGTTTTTAAAGAAATAAAGGTTACATTTTTTTCTTGAAAGGCAATCAGAGAATAATATGAATTTTTGCATGTAAATGACTGATAAAATTTCACAAACTTTTATTTTTTAGCACCAAAACCTTTTACTGAACTTAGCATTATGTTACGAAAAGCTGAACATTGTACAGTACCTCAGTTTAAGTAAGTATTGTTCTGAATAACTCATGTATTTTGTAAAATAAGAAGAACTTCTTAAAAACACCATTTTTTATGATGTTTTTAATAAGTACTTGATTGTTTTTAATAAGTTTGTTATCTTATCATTTTTTACCAGCTTATTTAAATATTTATTGCCATATATTTTCGATTGCAAAATCTGTAAGTCATATTTTGCATTTTCTTTTCTTCTCTGCATTTGTTATTAAATGCTAAGATAAGTTTTTTGTTTAATAAATATTTTGCCTTATCCTCTTCGCTGTCTAGATCCACATATGTAGACCTCTATTCCTTCTCATTATATTAATGATACTCAAACATAATTACACTTTTGATCTCAGGAATCATATGCTTAAATGTCTAAGATT
The DNA here is from genome assembly GCA_964019185.1 of Maratus speculifer. Taxonomy (NCBI): domain Eukaryota; kingdom Metazoa; phylum Arthropoda; class Arachnida; order Araneae; family Salticidae; genus Maratus; species Maratus speculifer. The sequence continues at coordinate 273,391,366 of OZ025295.1, read as the reverse complement.
TGAAGTAATGCGAATAGATTCAAACTCTTGCTCTGAAATCAAATTGAAAAATAAATAATTCAATAATAATTAATAATATTACATTAATACTCAGTAGCGAAAAGGTTAAAAGTGTAATGTACATAAAGTTTATATACAAATGTGCTCTTAGTGTCAATAAAGCTAGGTTATTGCATTTCCAGTGAAATTGATATAAAATTAAATGTATACATGTTAAAAACATTGTCATACAAAATTGTAGCCAAGCCTTTTCTGTATACAGAACTAACTTTTATTAGACATTTTAAATTGCAAATCTTATGGATCAACTTCTTTTACACAGTATAAATATTTTCAGACCAGTAGATACATGTAAAGTTTTCACTCTGGAATCTTTGAGATTATTTGCTGTTATGTTTTCATTAATTTTTAATTGACTGTTTTTTCTAATTAAACAACATATTTCAATGAAAGACAACTACTGTGTATAAAGACTTCAAAAACTTTTTAAATAATGCCTCATGCATTATTCTTTATTTGCATGTGTATAATAGAAAAAGATATTTTGACCCCAAACGTAATATCTATTCATAGATTTGTGCAAGGCTTTCACATTGGAATTTTTGAGATTATTTGCTAATGTTCTTTCATTTATTCTTATTAGTGTAATTTTAGTTTCTTTTAGCAAAATGTGAAAAGTATGTTGTGTAGTATGTGCAATATTATGCATGCTATATTGACACTAATCAATGGGTATATAAGTACAGTCCCTCTTCATATTGCTTCCTTTTGGGAACAACAGATTTCAACTTTATTCTATCGATGATAATTTTCAGAAACATCAAGCTATGGTTTTGAGACTTTCACAAAAATTGCTCTAAACATTTAGCAACCACATTATATTTTGATTGCATTCATGCATGCATAGTGAAATATTATTTAGTACACATGCTCATTTATTTTACAATTTTTATTATTTTTTAACCTTTAAGCGTCAGGCTTATTTTGTTTTTTTATGTTTAATGATTCATAAAATAATACCTGTGAAAATTATTGGTATGGGGAATGGTTTATGATTACCTTACATATTTATTAATCTTATGCATTGCAAAAAAATAACATTAATATCATTTTTGTTTTAATTCAGACCTTGATTGCAAAGATTATGTGACGGAAAAACCCGGTTAGGACGCTTAAAGGGTTAATTTTGATTATAAAGTATTGTGTAAAATGTTGTTTGTCATATTTTCTGAAAAGAACTTTTTTTATATTAAGAACTCTGCAAATAATAAGCAAAAAACTTGGCAAAATGTGGAACTGTTTTCATAAAAACCTTAATTTCTCTGAGTATACATGCTATCTGCATAATAATGAATACAGTTTAGTGCAATAAGCCACTTAATCATAATCTACAGTTTGAATACTTTTGCTACATTAGTTTTGACAGAGTTATAAAAAAAAAAAAAAATCATTATTTTTCAATTTGTTGACGCTCTTCTATGGAGTTTGGGGGGGAAAATCTTTGTAGAAATACATGACCTGTATTATTCTGTTTAAACACCTGGAGTTTTAGGATAATAACTCATGTATTTTTCTAGATATTTAATAAAATGTCTAAAATTGCAAGTGATAAATCACCTTTGGCCATATAGTTTTTTTTTTTTTTTTTTAAGGACTTAATGGATTTTTAAATGTTTTTATTATTACTCTAAAATAAATATTTGTATTATTAAAATAAAATTTGATAAGTATGTTATGTATAAAAAATTTAATTTAAGATTAGCTGTCCTGCCTAGCATTTGCCATTACCATTATAATAACATTTAATATATTTATCAGTGTTAAATTATTTTATATTTTTAAATCAAAATCTTTCCAAATTACTGTAATGTTAAACTCTTACTGCCTTTAGCCGCATACATTCTCAAATTCATAAGATTTTGGTATTTTAAAATGAAAATCTAACCAAACAAATCTAGACTTTTGGGGGTAGGGGCTCACATATTAAACTTCGAAATCTGTTCAAAAATTCCTGGAAAAACCTGAATAATAAACATTCACTTTCCCCTCACTCTTTTAAAACACAAAATGATATCTTGTAGTATTGTCAGTCTATGTTAAAAATCTAAAGGTTTTCCCTGTACGTGCACAAAAATGAAAACCTCTCCAAAAATGTTTGAAAGCACAATTGCCTTAAAAACAATAAGGCAAAAGAAAATCTAATGAATTCATGAAACGACCTCAAGAAAATAACTTTTATGGAATAGTAATGTGGTGTATATTTTTAAACCTAAAATATCATTAAAACTGAAAATATGCTGTTTTTTGTATGGTGAACCATGTTGAAAAAACCCACTGTAAAAAAGTATTTCATACATTATTTTTTTTTCTTAATGGCAGAAAACATAAATGACCGTATGGTATTAGTGCAGTGCAGCCATATTTTCCTATTATAATTGATAAAAATTAAATATCCCGAACTTACTCTCAACCTTAATTATCTTTGAGAATTACTACATATAATTAATTGTATTTCCCTTCTATGTATTTAAAATCCAAATTAGATATTTTAAGATCTTTTACATTCCCTCCCCCCTTCCCCCCCCCCCCCCCAAAAAAGGCAACTTTGAACGACAGAGATGAATCAACTGCTTCTTCTTCCTTACCAAAGAGTATTAATTTCATGTACTCCTTACCAGATAACCAAACCTTCTACTATCTTATTTAACAGCTAACTCATTTTTAGACCTTGGTATATATTTGAACTTTCTCATGTACTATGTAGTTACAATTAATAAGAGTGTTATACCTCTTGAAATTTGAAATTTTACTTGCAGTAATACTAATATAAGAGAAATTGCATCTTGAAAATTTTAAATATTAAATTAAATTATTCAAAATAATAAGGCAGTTTGCAAAGTTTATGTTGAAACCTCTTATTTCCAGATTTAGTTGTTGGAAATGGAATCTGCATTTATTGTATCTCTTCATGTACAGAGTTTTTTTTTTTTTTCAAAGATGAATTATGAAACATTGAAAACAGAAAACAAGTCTTCGTTGATCATGTTACTGTAAAAGATTGTCGTCATTTGAATTGGGAGGTCTTTAATTGATTAGCCTTTTTTCTTGATCTTTTGCCTTCTGTTAACATATAGAATTTTAAACAATTTGGTGACTCTAATTTCTACGTTTTTTTCTTGTAAGGAGTAAAAAATCCCCCCCCCTCCTACTTTTTTTTTCTGCTGCTTGTTAATAAAAGTACTATTGATAGTTTTTGGTTTTACTATAGTTGTTGAAGTTTGCAAACTATTTTTTGAAATTGATAAATTGATTTTAATCTTCTTCAGGTATTTCAAGATTTTGATACAAGAATTTCATATTAAGCTGGATCAAGGTTTTATCAATTCTATGCTGTCATTTTTTACAGCTGATGAACCTCCAGAACTAGATCATGTAATATATTTTCTAAATATTTCTTTTGTGTATTTGATTTGATGTTATGTACCCTTTAGTATTTATTATGTTATCTTATGAAATTGTTTCATGATAATTATTTGTTGTTGTTACTGATATTTACATTGTCACCCCTAGAGATGTAAATTTTCCGGAAAAATATAAGTGGCGGAAAAAAACCGGTTTTTTACTGGTTTTTTTCGGAAAAAAACAGAAAAATTGGAAAAATTGATTTTTCATGACTGTTTCTCCCAAATAAATTATATTTTCTTAGAGAATATAAAATAATAAACATTTTTTCTCATTAATATATATTAAATGAAAATTATTTTCATTTTATATTACAAAATAAAAAGAAAGTAGCAAAACCTGCTTTTAAAAGTTCATTTTTTTTTTTTTTTCAGCAGCCTAAGAATTTTTATTAAACGCTATTGTTTGTTATATCATATCTCTGTTGAAATGATTTTTCAGTTACATGTTTAACTACCAATTGACCTAATGTAAAAACCTGAGCCAATATGTCTGCAGTTTGGAATGAAATAAATTATGCATTCCATTTACATAAGTATAGTTTTTAAGTAAATGATACTAGTTTAAAGAAATTATTGCAGTTTTGTCATTATTATGAATATCAGTATTCAAAAAGTCCATTGTTTGTTTAAAAAATATATTTTTTTACATTATTACTTTTTTTCTTAAAATTATAATTTTATTTCCTTTATAAAATATGTTTAGTTTTGGTAGAGCTTTCCAATCTCAACTCAAAAAAGTTTTGATTTAGTTTTATAATCTAAATTCAAACAAAACTAAGTTTTACTTTGGCTTACTCAGGTCTGCAACTAAAAAATAGCGTAGGATTTATTGACTGCTAGATTTTTACTCACTAAAACCAGATTTTTTTTTTTTTTTTAACTTTAATTAAATTTATTTTTTTTTCTTTTTACCCTGAAATCTGGTATTCTATTCTTGAGTAAGAAAAACCATATTCAATATTGTTTCCATATGCTAGTTTTATATTTCTAAGAGTGGAACTCAAAAGTTATGAAAACAGAACACTACAATTAGAAAATGCTCACTGTTTGAGGAATTAACAAAAGCAGTCACATACACAGATAAACTTCAACTGTGCTTTAGAAAACTACAAAAATTCAAAGTTTAATCAAGAGGGAAAGTATGATTTGGAACATAGTTACAAATATGTTTTTTTTTTTTTTCATTGCAGTTGTACTTTTCTAATGCAAACTGCCCATGTTTTTGCAACATTACTGTACATTATGGAGGTAAAATGGAGGTCAATTTTAGATTCAACACCTTGAAAAAACATTCAATTAATCAGCTATAAAGAAATCTTGAAAAATACAGCATAGTAGTGCCACCTATAGGGCAATTTACACCAAAAACTAAACAGCATTAATATATATCAGAAACTGTCTGAAGCTGTAGTTCCATTTTTAAAAAAAAATCGTCCTTGAGGTAAAGCTATTGCGATAATCTATAATAATGCAGCATAGCAGCGTCATCTGTTGAGCAATTTACACCAAAAAGTAAAGAGCACGAAGTTATGTCAAAGATTAACTTAATCTGAAATTTTATAAAAATACATACATTAGTTTGACATAGAACTATTGTGGAAATTATGAATAATGCAGCAGAGCAGTGCCATCGGTTTGGCGATATACACTAATAAACTAAACATCTCGAGTTTATATCAAGGTGTAACTGAATCTAAAGTTTTGTGAAATTATATGCATCAGTTCTTGAGATAGAATGCCCATAAAATTTGTCACATACAGACTCACAGAGTGGCAGATATTTTCCAAAAACCATTAAAACATGTTCAGGACCTTCTAAAACGTTTAAATACACCAAAAACTAGAAGTCAAATTTTTCACGAATTCAATACTTACTTCTTGAAAAGATAGATTAAAGTAATAAAAGTCGTAAAAAACTTCAAAATTTTATGTTGAATTTTTAATTTTATCATTTCCATTAATCTGCATATTATTGCAATAATTTTACACATGAATTAATTTTTAAAAAGAGAAGTTGCATTTAATTACATAACATATCTAGATTTTTTTCATGTAATCAAGTTTTTGTGAAATTGTGAACTTTTTGTATATACTTGTACAAAATATATTCAGAAATTTTGAATAAGAAATTATTACTATATTTAGGTTCCTATTTAGAAATTTTTAATAAGGTTATTTACATACGTATATGCAACTTGATAAGATTCAGCTGCTGTATGGCATGAGATTTTTTTTTCTTCAATCACTGCACTTGCAAAAGATTCAATTTGTTGATTAAACATTTTCTGAAATGTCTATTTTCAAGAGAAATTTTGCAAAGGGTCTTGTGTTTCAAACAAGAAAAAAATGTGAAAGATCCTTTCAAGTCATCTCAAACAGATTTCTGCTCAGAGATCAGATTACCCACATTAAAATTTTCATGTGAGACACTCAACACAAAAATAAATAAAATAAAAAGTATGAGGATGTAGCTATTACAAAATTTTCACTATATTATTTCATAAATGAAATTTCAATTTTTCCAGTTCGGAAAAATTGAAAAATAAGCCTTCGGAAAAAAACCATTTTTTTTTCCCAATTTTTCCGGTTTTTTTCCGACCATTCCCATCTCAAATCACCCCCCCCCCCCCCACCTGTATTCACTTTTATTTATTGTTAAAGTTATGATACCATGAATATACTATTTAACACACTACTTATTAATTAAATTGATATTACTATATTCTAAGTTACCTACTGCTATATACTCCTCAATCTTAAGTGTATTTGTTGTCAAAGTGGAAACTGTTATTTTAACAAGAAAAACAATCTTTAATAAAATATTTATAAATAGCAGCTTTCAGTATGAAGTTTTTTTATACATATAATGTGAGATTAAAATCTAATATTTAGAAGGTGAGCAAGAAATAGACAATTTTCATCTGTATAAATTAAACTGTAAATCATTGTATAAAGTGTAGGATATACAGTGGCGGTCAAAAGTTTCCAGCCAGTTAATTTCTTTGATTTGTTTCCTAGAAAATTATAGAGAAAAAGAAGCGCAATTGCTCCAAAAATTAGGAATGTGTAAATTACTTCTGACCATGTAATTATTTTGATGCAAAGGGGAAGAACTCAAAATTTGCATGCTCAAAACCAAAGCTAGCCAATTGTTATTCATTAGTTTTTTCTATTGGTAAAGTACTTTTTTTAAAGTGTTAATGAATAATCAATGTGAATAACATAGTTGAAATTCAAAAATGAAAAATTCAACAATTATTGCTTGTAAATGAGTAACTTGTTTATACCTAAAGGGCTAATCTTCTCGCGAGATGCAATAAAGTTATCGATTGGAAAATCTTCTGGAAAAATATTTAAAATATATATAAAGATGGTTATGGTCATCTGGATTTGCTTGGTCCAGGAGACCTCCCAAAATGACTATTTATGTGGACAGAATAATCAGTGGAAAAGCAGTGAATGTCCCGCATAAAAATGCCATTGCAATACCCCACAATTGCTGAAATGAGTCAATCTACCATGTCAAGATGCTTGCATGACATAGGAACTTGTGGAAGGTTTCTGTTAAAAACCTTTCATAAGTTAAAAAATCAGACCCATCTGCCATTTGCCAAGGAAAATTGGAGAAAAGTACTATTTTCTGATGAATCAAAGTTCAACCTTTTTGGGAGCAATCGACGATACTACATCCAATGGCAAAAACAAAAGATATGATTTGTGATACATTATTCCTGCATTGAAGCATGGCAGAAAGCATGTTATACCGTGACGAGCATTTTCTGGAAAAGATGTCTGTCCATTAGTTGAAATCTGCCGAAAGATGAACGATTCAATGTATAATAATATCTTGCAAGATCATTTGCTGTCTTATTGGAAGAAAAATTGTGGCCACAACTATTTGTTTCAGCTTAATAATGACTCAAAAAATACATGCAAGCTCATCAAGCAGTGACTTTTACACAAAAAAATTCGCTTTGGAATGACCAGTGCAAACATTTGATATAAATACAGTAGAGGACCTATTATCCAGAATTCCGAAAACCGGAAGGACCCAAAATCCGGAAATGAAGAAGATTAAGAACGAGATGAATCACGAATCTTTGATCAAATGTGCGTTTTATCGAGATTTTTTTAGATTTCATGCTTTTTTGGCTTTTTTTTTACGAAATTCACATTTTTTCTGCGTTTTTTCGACAAAATTTACGTTTTTTTTTTTTTTTTTTTTTTTAAGTATTGCTTCAAGTATCAAAATTCATAATTCATTCAAGAATTCATGATTCATCCCCATAAAAAAACGCAAATTTTTTCAGGTATCGCGAAAATACTCTGCAAATTCGTCAAATATCGCGATAAAACCCTGCAAATTTTGTTAAATATTGCAATAAAACCCTGCAAATCTCATAAAATATCACGAAAAAATGCAAATTTTATGAAACGATCGTGGAAAAATCCCGTGTAAGCGCCCCCCTCTAATTATTTTACGATTTACGTCACCTTTGGGGGAGCGGATTAATGGTATTTTATGGTTATATATATATGTAAAGCCAATTATCAAAACGTCTGGATTTTGAAGAGCTCTGAATTTTGGATGTCCATATATTTGACTTTGTACTATAGTACAAGAGTCAAAGTTGTAGCTTAGTGTTTTTTTCCACAGACTTCTCATACAACACACTTTTCATTCATATTCTAGATATCAGTGCTATAATTGTGTTGTTATTTTTAAATTTCCTGTTTTTTTTTTTTTTAGAGGGGAGGGGGGGGGGTGTCGAGTTTCGGACAGACCCGAAATCCGGAAAATTCCAAAATCCGGAAAGCTTTTGGTCCTGACGATTCCGGATAATTGGTCCTCTACTGTACCATAAAAAAAATCTTTGGAAAGAATTTGACAAATGTGTATGGAATTATAAATATTTCATTTCAGTAGAATTTTCCCAAAAATTGCAAGAAGAGTGGAAAAAATTTACCATAGACAATATTCAACCGTTCATTGAATCAATGCCACATAACTGCGTGGGGTACTTATTGTTAAAGGTATGGCGATAAAATACTGACTGTAAATGCTGTTGATCACTGTTATTTTCTATAATAACCCCAATTTTTTTCAAAATTGCCAAGGTGGCTGGAAACTTTTGAGAACATGCGTATTGGATATTTCAAGGCTATTTTGAGTTATGCAATTAGAGTCCATCCTGTCCAAGTGATCTTTCCATTTCCTTCAGTAATTTTCTATTTTATTTAATACTTTCATAACCTAAAAACTTCATTAAGTAATCATTCCTTATTTTGTCCATTATTGAACATCCTTTCACACTCCTCAAAAACTTCATCTCTGAGGATTGTATTTGTCTTTCATTATTTTTTGTGAGTGTTCATTTTTCACTTCTGTATAGTAAAGTTGGTATTGCCATTATTAAAAAAATAATAATTCTTCTATCTTTTCTTGTATTTCAAAGAGTTATAGTACCACAGATGTATTGAAATTTATAAAACTTATTTTATATATGATTGTCATAGTTATAAGATATATCACATCCTAAATAATTAAAATGGGAAATCCTCTCAATTGGTTTATTTTCTAAAATATGTTTTGTTCTTATAAGATCTTTACCCTTAAATGCCATTACCTTTATTTTATTCTTTGAAATCCTTAAATTATAATCTTTTCCAATTTTGTTTAATGCACATTGTAATTTGTCTTCAATATCTTGAAATAAGCAAAGATCATCTGCAAATAGTGTATTGTTAAGCATGATGTTGCTGAGATCTATTCCAGTTTTCGTTTTATTTCTCCAGATTCTTATCAAATATTAAAAATAAGATATTAAAAAATCAAGTTTTCTAAAAATAGCAAGCTTATTGAATTTTATTGTTTATGTTAGATAAAAAAAATATATATATATATATAAAAAAAAAAAAAAAAAAAAAAAAAAAAAAGTAAAGAAAATTAAAATTTAATTTGGAAAAAAAAAAAAAAAAAAAAAAAAGGAGATTAGATTTGGAATACTAAACTATTGGAATTTATGAAAAATGAGGATGGAATAAATTACATATTTATAATTTAATAATATTGCAATGGCCATATCATATAAGTGAGACAGTACGTAATAAATGCATTGCATAAAGGTAAATAAGAAAAATATCATCCATGGTAAAATAAATCAAAATGTAATATATGATAACTTACCCTAACTTTAGTACTGGAATAATGAACACAAAATGAATCTGAGAAATCAGATTTACCTCCTATATATATTTTTCCCCCCAATAATTATTTAGTCTTTTCTATGAAATAATATCATTATCATGTATAAATCCTAAACTTCAAAATGATATTTTGATATAATTTAAAAAATAAAAACACATATATTGCTACATAAAGTAACAACATTTTATGTAATAAGAAATCTTGTATTTTTCAACATGTTTATTTATTATTCTTTTACTCAATCTGTGCAGATTTTTGTAAATATACAATAATGAGAGATTTTATTTTTTGACAAGGATATAAAAATTATTATATAAGTTTCAACAACATTAATTAACATTCTGTTATATTTGATCAATTCTAAAGTATATTTATGAAATATATTTTAATGCTACATTATATATATTTAAATATTTATTCTATGAATTAATAGATATTAAACCATTCAATCTGGTATTTGTAACAGTCTATTATTGTTTTGTAAATGAAATCGGCAAGTAAATTGATTAATGTTCCATCAAACAGTTTCTACCACATAAATTGACATAGAGAGTTCAAAAAAGATAATAAAATCCTTTATTTTACTGTAAAAAAATAAGTAATATGACTGCTGAAGTTTTCAGACATACAATTATAAAATAGCACAAAACAGCAGACTGATTTCATCACAATCATACACATCCTACAGATCATACTCAGCTATTAAGTCAGGCAGTATTTGCATCCAATAATTAACTTCATCTATTATTTAATTTCCGAAATAATATTTATTTCTTGCACTAAACTTTTGCAATCTATAGTTAAAAGCTTTAAAATCAGATATTCCCATAGTATCACTGTAATTTTTTGGGCACTTTCCTACAACATTGGCCTAGAAGATAGATTTTTCTCTCAACAGTTCGAAAGCTATTCTGAAAGTAAGTTATCAATCTCATCAAAATAATTTTTTTATGTTTGGTTTTAGATTCCAAATTTATACTTTAAAATGTATTTTCTCAATAAAAGTTCAGCAAATATACATTTCAGCTAATTTTGTTGCATTTACACAATTTTTCTTTCTATAACTTTGCTTTTTTGGTATTTGCTTCTGGATAATTTTCAATTTATTTCTTAAAATTAAAAAATTTTGCTTTGAATTCGTTCTTTTGGTAAAAAACATATATATCACTCATAGACAAGAAATATCCTCGCACAATTCATACAGAGTCTAAATGTGTGGTGACTTCTTTCTAGTAAATATGAAATTTCATTACATCCACTCCTAACCCTCTCTCCTCTCTTTTATCACTTCTGTTTATGAATAGCAACTACTACAGATTAGTATAAAAGTTATAAGGACATCAAATAAGCAAATTCTTCTTAACAATTTTCACAATCTCAGTTGCAGCTAGAACATAATGGGAAGGGGGGGGGGGGGGGTTGTTGTTCAGAATTCGTTGTTTGGAGGTTTAGTGTAATTATACTTCTGTGAAAGAAATTCGATAACATTAAAACATGACCGGTATTTGGAGTGACTGTTGTAGAAGGTTTCACTGTGCAACATTTTCTAAATATCCTTTTGAAGAAAAAATGTATTTATTTTAATTAAATAGTTTGATTTATTTTATTAATTTATGATTTATTTTAGGTTAAATTGTTAGATGCGGATAAAGAAAAGACAAAATCTTCCTTAAAAAGTGTTGCAGCTGATTATTCCTCTGTTGAACAGCAAAATTACTTTGATAATTTACATTTCTCACCACTCAAGGTAAAATTATTGTGCTATTTTTTTTTTTTTTTTTTTTTTTGGTATCTCTTAATTCTAATAATGTCATTTTAGTCTCTTTTTTCACTGGGAGTATTTTTGTGACATTGTATTTAATGTATCAATGCAAATAAACAGTACAAGGTATGCAAAGTTTAACCCACTATCAGATGCAACAGGTCTGTGAAATGTGTTATTTATTTTACCATTTGTCTTTTTCTTTTATTTTGCATTTTAAATTCTAAATGTTCATAAAGATGTTTTATGATATATATTAACTGAAGATTAATAATTTTGATTCTTGTTTTATTGATCTTTTTCTTTTAATTATGTTTGTGTCAGAACTTATTTATTTATTTTACTTATTCAAATGTATTTTGTATTTCTTTAGTGATTGATTTTCTTTGTTTAACCTCAATGTTTAATTTATAGTATGTAGCAGAAGTTACTTCCTCTGCATTCTTAGTGTGCAAACTACCACACTTTCAGCAGACTTGCACATAGTTCATAATGCATCCATTGCTGAAAATATTCTCTAATTTACTTAGATAACAAATTTGAAATTCTGAAATTCTAGAGCATTTTCAAAATTTTAAAATGCATGAAAGCACAGGCTGACAGGCAGATTAACTGCATATATCTTGCATGTAATTGCTTTATGTAACAATTTAGTTGATGATTTATTATCAGAAATGAATTGCCAATTTGTGAATAATTCCATAGCCTTATATTGAAATGAGTTTAAATTCAAATTTATCATCATGATTTTTTTCATATAGTAGAATTTAAAAGATATATTTTATTTAAATGTAGATAGATTATTTTCTGCCAGAATCTCATATTTTTATTAATGAATAAATAAGTATGATGAATTGGAGGAAATAATGGATTTTTGACTTTGGTAACAGTATTAAGAAATGTTAAAAAAAAAAATAAAAAAAAAATAAAAAATTGCTTTTTTTTTATAGTTTGTTGATTATCCTTGCAAAATGGCTTGGCCAAATTCAAAGTTTTTTCATAGCTACTTTGCACTTTAGTACAACACATTTGTGTGCTTACATTGTTTTGGAACACTATAAACCATTTTACAGAAAATGACTTTTTTCAAACTAGACAGGATCAGAACACAGAAACTATTAAACAATTCTTGCTAATTTTTTAAAACTTAAATATATTGTAATTTATTAAAGTTTGGATCATTTTTAACCATTTTTATCAAAAAATATTTTTAGAAGCACGCCAAAGTGAGAAAAAAAGGATCAAAAACAGATATTTTTTTCAAATGACTGCCAATTTGTTAATTTACAGATTTTTTTCTCTTAAAATGCTTGAAGCTCCAGACAATCTTATCTCCTTTGTTGCAAATGACTCTGACGATCTGTCTGATTTCACCAGATTGGAAGTACACTGTGCATATCTTAGGATATCCATGCACATAACTTGTGCTGCATCTTCAATTTTTTACTTAAAACATTTTGAAATGTTCTTTAAATGATAATAAATAACATGCAAAAAATCCAGAGTTAAAATCTTTATTCCAATTCCTGAACAAATGGTAAAAAACATTTTTTTTTTTTTTTTTTCAAATTTTTATCAGAAAATTCCCCTTTAATCTTATTTGGTTACAGAACTTGGCACTATAAAAGAAGATTCATTGAATCTCTATTCCTATAACATTTTAGAAAATTTAAGCTGAATTACTGAGAATAATCCAGATTACCTGTGATAAGTTAAGTGATACTTTAGAAGGCAAGATTCAAATTTTATATATTTTGATAATGTTGGAAAATTTCATAAATCTATGCATAATTTTTATTTCTTGTTTTCTGTTTTCAGGTTCATGTAAGTTTTTCAATGACTGGTGGAAATCAAGATAATGGTAAACCCACAGCTATTCATTCTGACTTCCTAAATCTACTTCTTCAAAGTGTTGGCGTTACCTTAACTGAAATACAAGATGTTGTGTTTAGGTAAGTTTTGCCATTTTTAAGTTATTTGCATTTGGTTACAAATGTGTTCTCTAATTTTTAATCTCAATTTCAGGTTAGATTATTTTGAGAGAAGATATGTATTCCTTTCCCAAAATAAACTTCTTAGAGATGTTATATCCCATTACTCTGGACAGGTAATTTATTTAATATTTTTTTTATATTTAATGTATTTTTTGCAGTGTATGTCTATATGCTTACTCTGTTTTTATTTTTTCTCCCCTAAAGATAAAATTTTCTTTTACAAAATGTGAAATACAGAGGTTATTTGCAGAAATTATTAGAAGGATTTTGGTGACATATTTCTTTAATGTTTAAAATAATAAAACTCATTTTTTAAATGTTTAATCTGTTAACCTTTTTTTTTTTTTTTTTTTTTTTTTTTTTGTACTACAAGTCTTTATTGTTATTTCAATGATAGAAAAGCTTTTTTTTTTTTTTTTCTTAATTATTATTACTAATTTCCAGGGGTTAAACCTTTTAATCTTCTTTCATTACCTTCCAGAATCTATCAATCGTAGTGTATAAGAGTTCTTTTCATCAGATTAAATTCACAATTCTCCATTAGGCAAATGTCAGGGGATTTTGCAGGAAAATATTAGAAAGATATGTATGCAATACATGATTTTTTAACTATTTGGAAAATAATTGTTGTCCTCCGTAGAGAATTGGGAAATTTGTATATCTGAATCTTTTTATTGGTTGAATTCCGTAATTTATTCATTTTCTGATTAGTCAATGTTTAATATCCAAAAATGGAATACTTCTGTTGCCACAATGACAAAAAAGTAATAAAAACTATAAAATTAAAAATTCCGGTTACAATACTTTCTTCTATTGAAGATAGAAGAAAGTAAAAATAAATACATTTTTTATTACTTTCTTCCATCTTCAATAGAAGAAAGTGTTGTAATCGAAATTTTTTTCGACGGATTTACACGTTTTAGGGGTCAGATATTCCAAAAAACATGTTTTTACAAAATGTCTGTCTGTGTGTATGTCGCCATTCTACCATCCAAAAGTGTATGAAGTTATTAGGATGAGCGAAGCGAATCCTCTACTAGGCCACTCAAATTACAATTTGTCGTACACTTTACAAAAAAACTATTCAATATTTTGACTTCAAATTAAACACAAAAATAAATTATGATCTGTAGATTTGCACAATATAATTTTTTTTACTGTAAAACGTTAAAAAAATATTATTTTAATTAATTTATTTTACATGCATTTCCAATGCGGACGCATTTTAGCAAATAAATAAAAAATGAAACGCGTATATTTTCAGAAAAAAAATATATAAATCATGGAGTATGTAATTATAGATAGAATCATGATTAATTTAATAAATAAAACATGTTTTCATTATTCCGCAAAATCGTTTGCACAGATGACACTTAAACATTAAAAAAAAAATTGCATTATAGATTTTTTTTTAAGTGGCAACAAAAGAATTGTAAACAAATAAAATTAATTGTTAAATTTGTTATATAAATGAAAAATTAAAAGAACTGCGTGAAGTTGTTGCCTCGATTCAAGCTCCTTATAAATGTACTAAAGCAAAGTTGGCCGATTCAGAAACGACAAATTGACTTTAACCATTTCTTACTTTACCATTTGGATCTAAATAATGTTACGTTCTTATTTGTGGACCGAAAAAGATTTAGTAAATGGGACTTTAGACTTTGTTGCACGCATTAAAGAAAATCACAAGCCACCAGACCAGATATCGCGACTAATCATTGGATAAATTTGAATACTACAGTAATTTAACTTACAAGAATTGGTGCGTACCAATTCCCCCAATAATTAAATTCTGGAAAATTGGAAGCATAAATTGCTCAAGGAAAGAATTTCTTCTGCAGTTAGCTTTTGCTGTTACAATTCATTAATCCCAAGGTTTAACATTAGATGAAGCAGTTGTAGATATTGAGGATATATAGACACGAGTTGGCTTAAAAACGCACGTAATGTTGTCGAGAGTGAAAATCCTTCAAAATTAAACATTCAGTAGAAATTTTCCTTACGAAAAATTCTACAATATCAAAAATTCTCGTACGCTAACATGTATAAAAACGAAGAAATTAGAATAAAAAGTTTTACCGTTAAAAATTCATAGTATCAACGAGAGCAGATTTCAAATGTTTTTCCAGAAAATAGAATTTTGAAGAAGTAACTTTCTTCAAGCTCCCTTCAAATATATTATTCTAAAATAGCTATCAAAGATTATTTGATGTTAATTACAAAGATCGGAAACATGCATATTTCAAACAACTTTAAAAAACACCAGTGGCTACTGGAAATAGTAAAAACATATTTAAAAGAGCTTTCAGTTGAAAATTAAAAAATATTTTGTAAAAGTTTACTTCGAAAATATTTTATTATGCCAGTCTTGCATCATAATTGAAAAATTAAAATACGCCAAAACATAAAATAACGCTTTTGTTTAATAAAGATGCAAAAATTATATTAAAAAATATTGTTATTTTCAAATATCTGTTTTGTAAAATAATGCTTCTCGAATCCAAACAAAGCATGGCTTTTGCTAGTGCATAGAAATGAACCAAATTTTATGTGAATGTTTTTGGCTGCGGCAAGCAGGTCCTCCTTCAGTTTTGAAATATTCCGTCGGAAGGGGACGTTGCAATCGCGATTTTTGTGCCGTTTTCAATATTGTACCGGCCAAAAGTATATGAAGTTATTCATCGAATTGAACCAAATTTTTTGTGTAAGTGTATGACTATGGCTAGTTGGTCCTCCCTGAATTGGAAAAAAATCCACCGAAAGGGGGCACTGCAACCCTGATTTTTGTGCCATTTTCAATATTGTACCGGCCAAAAGTATATGAAGTTATGCATCGAATTGAACCAAATTTTTTGTGTAAGTGTATGACTATGGCTAGTTAGTCCTCCCTGAATTAAAAAAAATCTGCCAGAAGGGGGTGTTGCAATTGCGATTTTTGTGCCATTTTCAATATTGTACCGGCCAAAAGTATATGAAGTTATGTATCGAATTGAACCAAATTTTTTGTGTAAGCGTATGGCTATGGCTAGTTGGTCCTCCCTGAATTTGAAAAAAATCTGTCGGATGGGCACGCTGCAGTTGCAATTTTATGCCATTTTCAATATTGCACCACCTAAAAGAGTATGAAGTTAGTCCTAGAACTGAACTAAATTTTGTTTATATAATTATTTTTGGTAAGGCAAATAGGTCCTCCCTGAATTAAAAAAAAAAAAAAAAAATCTGCCTATCATTCTATTGTTTATCGGCTCGTGTAGAGACAGAAATTTGTTTTTACTCCGATTAATTGATTGAAGCAGAAATTTAAGATGAAAACCAAAGTTTGTATGGTATTGAATTAAAATTATTAAAACATTAAAATGAGTAACTATTTTTTATAAATATTAAAATGTACATATGAGATAGAAGAAAGTTTTGGGATTGGCATATCCAACTAGTTTATACTATTTTTGCTTTCAGAGGAGAGAATGTGAAAATCTTGCAATTTATCTGGGTTGGAGAGGAATAGTTTTGGTTAATTGTGAATCCAGAGACAACATTATTTTTCTTTTCACTGTGATCTTTTTTATGAGACAGAGTTTTTACTTATTTTTTCACATAAAATAGATTACAATTAATCGAATTTCATAGAATTGAAAGTCTTAGGGCACAAGAAAGTGTTAATGAAGAATTTTCAAATAGAGCAAGCAAAAAAATAAGAGTATATATATATATCACAGTAAAAGGGGAAAAAATACATTATTATGCAGAGTATGCAGACATTATTATGCTGTATGCAGAGTCTAATTTAGTAATAGTCTGTTAATATCAGTTTTTAAGTGTCACATTTAGTTCTATTTCAAATATTAAAATCCAAAAAAATAAATTTAGAATATCTGAGATAGCTTTTTCACCTTTAAGCAGATACTGTTCGCAGTGATATTTCACTGTAGTTATTAAAATTTGAATATAAATATATTTATATAAATATTAGAAATTCATAAAAATCATTGCAGTTTATTTTAATATAGCGTGTACAAATTTTTGCTATAAAGCTGCTGTATGTGTAGGTAGTAAGTTGCTTTCTCTCTGTGCTAAATTTGATACAAAAGGTAATATTTATTACTCTGAAAATAATTTTAAATTAAATTTTTATACTCAAAAATAGAAAAGCTTTGTATATCTATTGCTTGGAAGTGCCATGAAACTTTTTATTGTATGAATGTCATATAATAATAAAGTTATTACTCTTATTAATTTCTTGTGAAATTAATAAGCAGATTTTGATTATATAAGGCACTGTTTAATTGGAACAACAATTTAATTAGGACAGCATGTCAAAACAAAATTGAAAAATATCCTTAACTTTACTTCTGTTAATTGAAGCATCTGCTTTATGAAGACAGATTGTGCTTTTCTGAACATGTCCCCATTAAACAGGATCAACTGTATTTGGATTTAAATTTATATTCTATATTAATATTGTCATCTGCAGTGAATATATAAATATATATATATTAAAATGTGTTGAATTTGTTTAAAATTTAAATATCTTTTAACCAGTCATTTGTATTTCATATATCTAAAACTGAAATAACTGCCTTTCTGAAACATTAATTCTTGATTTAATTTTTGGTTTTTATAATGATTAGAGAAATTGATTTTAAATGTTTTATTTGTCAGTTTAGGTAGCTTACATTACAAAAAGTAAAAAGCTACCTATTGCAGTAATTCAGAGGAAAGCACTTCCATAAAATTTAGGTATATTTTCACTGATCATGACCCCCAGACTCCAAAACACCCTCCATCTAAAAATTGACTTATATATGTATGTCTTTGATTTTTGTCAAGCGATAACTTGTGTGTTTGTCAACCAATTTGAACGAGATTAAATGCATAGTACATATCAATGTCTCGATTGAATTAGTTTCCAATTTGATCAGCCATCTTGTTCTAAAATGGTGCCCATTAAAAAAAATAATAATTAAAGTGGTGCAACCCCATTTATGATAATAGTGTTCATTGTTTGTTTATGTTTATAACTTGTAAGTTTATTATTAAGTTTATAACTTATAACTTTCAAATATCAGGAACTTTATTTTATTTTTGGGCAAATTTGTTTACTAACATTTGGTATAATTAATATTGAAAATCTTCCTTATAGGCTTTGAAACAGATGTATATGCTTATCCTGGGTTTAGATGTTATAGGAAATCCTGTGGGACTCCTTTTAGGTATAGGGGAAGGTGTCACAGATCTGTTCTATGAGCCATTCCAAGGTGCTATTCAAGGACCCGAAGAATTCGCTGAAGGACTTGCCCTTGGAGTGAAATCGCTGTTTGGGCATGCTATTGGTAAAACTCAAATTTATTTTTGTTTTTTTAATGTAGTTTTTTTTTAATTATCTAAATTGAAGGAATTTATAGTCTTTTCTATTTCTTTAAATATTTTTCAATTCTGTGCAATTTAGAATAATTACTATTAAAAAATAGTATGTTTCACTTTGATCTTGATATACTTACTAACATATTTGTTCGAAATGGCAGTAATTTCTGTCAACATATACTTTCTGGATTTGTACCTACTCTGGATTTTTATTTTGTTGATTAATTTTAAAAAGTAATATTTTCCTTATTTAATAACAGAAATTTGCAATTAAATAAAAATAAAATTGTATTTTAAAACAACAGTGTACTAAGTTGCACCATTATAAATATTGGTCCCCCCTTTTTTTATTTGACAAGTACAATGTAAAAATGACAGGAATCCTTTGCTAATTATTTATAATGCTACATCATTAAATTTTGTATTTATTTCTACATATTAGATTTGCTATTGTGCCATGCACTTTCACATCATTTAATTGTGCTGTTTCCTATGCTAATTTTCATGCCGGGTAAAAAAACACCAATAATTCAAGGATAAATGTCAAATATGTCCTCAAGCATAAATAATAAATAAGAGAACTGCATGCATGAAATGCAAGGATTTTCGAAAAAAAATTCATGGGACAAATGAATTAATACTAATAAATATTAAGGCCTTTTTAAGTATGTATATGTTTAAATATATAATATAATAGGCAAATTATACTAAATAATTTTTTTAAACATTTGGAAAATGGTTGTTTCTGTCAGTCGAGAATAGAATATCTGAAGTGATGTCTGTATTTTATTCCTTTTCTGATTGGTCCATGTTTAACGTCCAGAAATGGAATACCTTTGTTGCAACAATGACAAAAAAAAAAAAAAAAAAATATATATATATATATATATATATATATATATATATATATATATATATATATAACTACAAAAAAAAAAAAAAAATAAATAAATAAATAAAAATTATAACTGAAAAACAAATTAAGATACAACTTTCAAACAAATTGCTTTTAAAAATAAATTTTTTTCCCCTATACAAAGGTGTAAAAATTGAAATTTTGCAATACCAAGGATTGTAAAACAAAAATTTCATTTAAAATTTGTTTATTTATGATTGGTACAGGAATATTAATGTTTAATCCATGGCATACGTAATATAAGATTCTATTATTACATAAGCCATGTTTTGATCATCATAAAACTGATGTTTATTATTATTTTATTAAATTCTTTAGATTAAAATTTTTTTTAATTCGAATAGGGGAAAAAATGGATTGTTAAATAAGCAAGAAAGTGAAAAAAAAATTACAAAATAGGTAGACGTAAATTATCAAATAAAAAAAATAAAAACGAATCCAAACAAAGACAGTGTATGAAAGATAGTATTTTAAAACAAAAAAAAAATGAAGTCTGATTATCGATTCCACCGATTATGAAATATGTGATGGCCATGTAAAAAGAAGCAATCTAATGTTGAACTAATTGACTGTAAAGGAGCATTTTTTTCAGGGGGGGGGGGGGTAATATAGAATGTATAAGTCTTATGGGTGGGGCTAGTTGAGCTCAAACCAATTGGTAGGCCTCTCCACCTGGCTGAATCTGTATAAGTCTGAAATTTTAATCTTTGAAAAAAAATCAGATTTTCCAAATGGTTGTTGTAATTTCTTAAATCATATTTTTTTTTCTTACTCTCTCTCTGTTTCTCTCTCCTTTTTTTTTTTTTTTTTTTTTTTTTTTACAAATTTTAACTTTAAAACATAAAATTTTCTTTTTTGTGCTAATAAATAAAAATTAAGAGAACTTACCATATACTTCAATAAATAAAAACTTTGTTAAATCACCATAAAAAGTTAAATTTAATAACAAATACTTCTGTTGTTTATTTTTCAGTATGATTTCAAGAATTATTCATCTTTTTATGCATAAAATGTTGGATATATTTTCTATGCCGTTTGTTTTCATGTTCTTTCATATTTTAGGTGGAGCTGCTGGTGCAGCATCTCGCATTACAGGTACCCTTGGAAAGGGATTAGCTGCTCTAACATTAGATAAAGAATATCAGAAAAGGCGGCGACAAAATATTAGCCGCCGTCCTCAAGATTTTACTCATGGTATTGCTCAAAGTGGTAAAGGACTTGTAATGGTATGTTTATATATTTATTTTTATGTATTTTTAACTAAATTTAGTTATAAATTATATTTTTTAAAGTTGCATGACACCTAAATTTAATTCTAGGTTGACACACTCATTTAATATTTACCTTTCAACCTTTCATGATTATAAATATTTCAGGTTTTTTTATTGCTTTAAAATTTGATTCTTAGCTGATCTTTAGTAGAAGGATAATTATTACTTATTTGGGTGAAGATGATGTTTTGTTTATTAGTGATTAATCAAACATAGTCAATGTGGAAATAGATAAATTTTAATTACTTAAAATTATAAACTTCCTTTTTTGTGAGAATTGATTTTTTAAAGATTTTGCCTGGCTTTTATATTGACTCTGTCTGATTATGAGTCACATGTTGACTGAAAATGAATTGAAGAGTTTTCATTCTGAGATTATCTGATCATGCTTGGGTTGTTGATGACTGATATTTTTAAGAGCAAGAATTTTATTCCAAAATTAAGGGCTCCTAAACACAACGCACCCCTTGGTTTATTTCACTAAATTTAATGGATTCTCTTAATTTATGGTATCTCTATTAATGGTTTGAGTTATAATAATTAATAATTTAATTTCTATGCTTAATATTTGTGGTAATTATATTATTTACAGATGGTTATGTTTTGATTATAATACAATTTATTAGTTAGCATTTTATTTTCAGCAGTATTTTAATTTAAGTGTTTTAAAATGGGAAATAACTAATAGGTGTGGTAAGAATGCAACAATTATTATTTTATTTTATCTTAATTAATATATTTTAACATAGTTGGGATAATTTTCATATGGATTTAAGACACAAGACATTAAGAATAAATTTTTGAAACCCTTTCAGCTTTCAAGGTTGGAAGAATATTTAGTTTTAAAATCATTTGCATAATTCTTAATTCCAGTCCTTTTTTTTCTTTTTGTGGAGATAAATAGAACATATACTCTATTTTTCCTTCTGCGCAGAGATATTGTTGTTTATTTTCTTTTTTTTTACTATGAGAGACAACTATTCATTTTTTAATTGAGTTTGTGAATCTCAATGAAAGTGTATTGTGTTCCCTTAGCAGATATTTTGTGAGTGAAATATTTGATTAAATATTGCGGAAAATGAAACATACAGTATACTGCTTCATTTAAAATATCCCTACATTACAATTTGTTATGTTTTTAATACTTTTGATAAAATGCTGAATATTTTTTCCTAGGGTGTTTTTGATGGTGTAACAGGTGTAGTTACAAAACCAATTGAAGGAGCCCGTGAAGGTGGTGTTGGTGGTTTCTTCAAAGGTGTTGGTAAAGGTTTGATTGGAGTTGTTACAAGACCAACAGCTGGTGTAGTCGACTTTGCCAGTGGCTCTTTAGATGCTGTCAAGCGGTAATAAAAATTATCTTTCTATTTTGAAAAAAAAAAGAATGAATGTTGCCATAACTGAAATTATTGTGATCTTTATACTTTTTTGACTCATAATCATGTAATAAAATTATTGCATATAAAACCATGAAAATTGGTAGTTTTGTTAAATAACCACCCTGAATCGGCTGTTTTAAATCAAAGAATTATTTTAAGTGCTGTTTAATGTTGAAATTGGTCAAAATTATTCAGATGAAAAACTTTTATAAAATCATAAAATATGCATAGCAGTTTAACTATCTTTTGCAAACACATACTTGACTAGATTGTGGTGTGCTGTATTTAATCACTTTTTAAATTTGTCTAGTTTTTAAAGTTTTTTTTCTTATTACTTATTAAAATTTCATTATCTGAATAAAAATTTCATCATATTTTGAAGTATCCAATTTCTACCTACTGTTAGTAAATTTAAAAAAAGTCCAAAAGATAAGAATATTTATATATACGTCTTTTTTGAAAAATATATCTACAAACGCATATTAACTTTTTGGCAGGGGCTATTTCAAAAATACATGTTAAAGTTGAACAGATTCTGTCTGAGCTTCTATGTAGAGATTTAAAAAGAAAGAAAAAGAAAATTTTAAAATAATTATTAAGCGTTAAAAGAATTTAATGATGAAAACTATCTTATTTTAAAACAATTTTCTGATAGATAATATTCATATGACATCACAGTTTGACTCAAATGGCATAAAAACAAGTGGGTAAGTGTGATCGCAGATTGCACAGAGGATTTTGTTTACTATCTCCTTCAAAACACTTTATCATTACATTAACAAATGAAATAATTAAAATTAAATTAACAAACAATATTAAATGAATAGGAATTTAATAAAGAAAGTATTTCACTTTCTGTGTCAAAATAAATGATAAATATGATGTAATATGATGAAATAAAAGGAACAAAGCATGTTTTTCAAGTGATTTATTTAATCCATTAATTTATATTACATACATAATAATTTTTATATCTATTTTAACTTGCATGCAACAATTAGAAAAAAAAACTGAAGATATTAAAAAAAAAAAAATATTTTAAATGAAATAATAGTCTTTTCAAAATTTTATGATTTGTTGAGTGACAAGAGGTAGTCAGCTGTAAGTACACAAAATTTGAACTCTCTGACTTATATAAATTTTGTGCACAGACTCTGTGACAGACAGACAGAGGACAGAGACGAATAGGATTTCGTCAGATAAACGGAATCCTAAAAAGTGGTTATAGCATTTGTTTCAACTTTTATCACTTGATATTTCATAAATATGGATAAATAGGTTACATATATTTTGCATAAATTTGTATTCAATAAATGAATGCTTGAAAATTTAGATTTACTTATTAATTAAAACTAACAATTTTCATTTCATAAATAAAAGTAAAAATATGCATGAAATTTGATTAAAATAGAGAAAAATTTATGTGTAACCCTAAAAATCCCTTTTTAGATATTTTTTGTAATTGAAAGCATCTAAAACTTAATGTAAAGATATAAGATTAAATTTCATTAGCTGCTTTTCAATGGTACCTTTTTGAATATTATTTATGAGCAGATGAATTTTTGTAGCCTCAAACTCAAAGGAAGAATATTGTTGTTATAAAAGTCTGGGAAGCAATGACATTTTTTACTTAACCATTTTATACGAACTGATTTTCAATTGTATAATTAATCTTACTTAATATACCATAAAAAATCTGTCAGCTGTTATGACTATGGTGGATGCAGTCTTGATAACCAAATACCCACAATCCAAAAAAAAAAAAAAAAAAAAAAAAGTAAGTTGATTGCAGAAGATTGATACTGATTGTGATAATATCATTCAATCTTTTGTATTTCAGTAATCTTTTTAAAACAGAGCAAATATGTTTTTAGAACCTGCAATGTCCACAGGGTTAAATAACATGGCTAATAGGGAGCAAAAAGCTCTAGTTTTATTAACAAGAATTTTAATTTGCAATATATATATATATTATTTTCTAAGCAATTAATACAGCAAGAAGTACATATTGATTCATAAAACAAAGGATTAAATTTGGCACATTAGATTTATGTAACAAGCATGGTAGCAATGATGTTGCATCTATATTACTGCATGTCATGATGATTATGTTATATCTCTGACTAAAATGCCAATATTCATTGGTGTTTAATCACTGAGTGTTGGCAGTCACATTGTAACTAAAATATGTTATTCTTCAAAAAACTTAAGAAAAAGTGTAAAAACACTGTAATCTTATTTATTATGAAAAAACATTTTTCTATCTATTTTATTTTAATTTTTGTAATGTTAGTGCAAGTTACATACGTCAAGTGATTAAGGTTATTGAATTGTCACTAAATTGCAAAGTATATTGTGATGAAAATGTAAATTTAATGAGAAAAAATATCTCAAACAGGGCTCTCTTACTTGTAGGAGCTAAAGGAAAAAATAAATAGATGCCAGGAATCTTGGGTTCGATTGAGTTTTGGGAGCCAGTTGCAAATTAACCTGTATTTACTTATTTATTTTCATTATTAAAAGTATCTTGATGTTGAAAAATATTACTAACATAACTATTTAAAAACTAGCCAAAATTCAATGATAGAAACAAAAAGGCATTCGACAAAAAAATGTGACATATCTTGAAAGTTTCATAAACAAACTCATGCTGAGATTATATGGACATCCCCATTTTTAACTGGAGTAGCTCTTTTCGCCCTTGCACAGTTCACTCCACGTTTATCAAACATGATACATCAGCATTAAATTATTTCTAATAATGAAATTGATGTGTTTTTCTGATAATTATTAATTCATACTTTCTCTAGAATAATTTTATGAGATGGCATGCTTTCAGTAGAAGTATAAAGCATTTGTCATTTATATACATAGTCACATAAAATAATTCCATTATAAATACTTTCACTAAGTGGATCAACTAAGGAGAAAATTCATTTGTAATGTATCTTAGTAATGTTACACTATTTCAAACATAAAGAAATTGATATACATTACTGAATATTTCTCGATAATACCTGATGTATAATAAGAAAGGTTTTACTTTATTGAATTAAACTTCATCGTCTTCTGAATCAATTTATAAAAGTGTTCTGTATTTTTTTTTTTTTTTTTAGATGCATTAAACTTGTTTGTTATCCTATTTTTTCTAGAAGTACAAATCGTTTGGAACCAGAATTGATGTAACATGACCTGAGAGGAATGAGTATATCAGATAATCAGGATTTATATTCACAGAAATGAGAATATATCAGTTAAAAATAGTAAACAAGTCTCGCTAGCTTTTCCTGTTTTCTCAAATAAGTTTTGACAGAAAATCAAAATGAATGTATAAACAAAACAAGCATATTTATGAATTTTTTTATTTCTTGTTGATATCAGCCTGAATAGAAACATGCAATTACATTTATTTTTAAAGCAATTTTGCATGATGCAGTTTAAATTTTTATGATAGATGTATATCCATCATGATTTCATATTTTACCCAGATTGCCAAAAATTATCTGTAAAAGGATTTTTCCATAGGCTGTAATTACTTTGAGTTATTCCATAATTAAAAATTTGTTTTTTATTCAATATGTCAATCTATTTTAAAATATTTATAAATTTGTATTTTTCTGTAATTTGATTTATATTTTCATATGACTTCAAACGCCTACCAGTTTTTTCTTTTAATATTATTTATTTATTTCTAGTGTTACTCAAGTATCTGATGATGTTAAAAGGCTCCGTGTCCCACGTTTTATTAAACCAGATGGAATCATACGACCTTATGTTAAAAGAGAAGCAGAAGGCAACAAACTTTTATTGGTAATGATAAAGTGTTGATTTATGCAATTATTGGAAATAATTTTAGTATATACTTTGAAAAATAAATTGCAGAAAATTTTATTTAGTGTTGAAATATTTATCTTATTTTTATAAAATTTCTGTTAATTTTCAGGAAGTTGAAAAAGGCAAATATGCAAGTACGGATGTTTATCAAGCTCATGCCTGTATTGTTGATGATAAACTTTTCTTACTAGTCACTAATAAGTGAGTTACTTAATCAAATTTCATATTCTTTATATTTAATTTCTTGTGTTATTCAAACACAATGTATTAGTCTTAAGATAAGGGTGCCCAATCTTTTCGAGAGAAGGGCCACTTCAAATATGTCTGGATTATCAAGGCCCACATCAATAACACAGAGAAAATTCTATTTTGAGGAGGTGATCTTTGGCCTATAAATCAGTTAATAAAATCTAGCTTCTGATGTAGGGAAAGGTACCCCTCTAGGTTCGCTTACCAAATCAAAATATCCAATTCAATTGATAAGAGTATATCAACATTTTTTTTTTTTTTTTTTTTTGGTATCTATAAGAGATATTACAAGGATTATTTTCAAGATGTAATAATATTTCTGGATTTTTTAGGAAAGTAAATTTTGCTGCATTAAAAGTGCTTAAAAAAAATAAGTAGCTAGTGCCGAAAAAATGCAAACTTTATGAATGAAGGTAAGAAAAGTTGATCAACAAGATTTTTTCGCACCTGATCAGTAAAATTTGCAAGTTTTCAAAGCCTGATTGACCAAATTTGTACTTTTTACAAAGCCAATCGAGAAAATTTGTGATTTTTCCACCCTAATAGACAAAATTTGCAATTTTTTTGTATCCTGTCGACGAAATTCATGATTTTTAAGAAGCCGATCTATGAAATTTGCAATTTTTTATGATGCTGATTGAAGAAATTCGCAATTTTTCCATGCCTGATCGATAAAATTTGTGATTGTTCCATGCCTAATTGACAAAATTCCCAATTTTTTTACCCATGATTTACAAAATTTGTTAATTTTCTGAAACTGATTGATGAAATTCATGGTTTTTCTGAGCTTGATTGACGAAATTCGTAATTTTTCCAAGCCTGATTCATGAAATTCCTGATTTTTCCGAGCCTGATCGATGAAATGTGAGATTTTTTTTGTGCGTATGTTCAGCAGAATTTGGGATTTTTCTTTGTGTGATCAACAAAATTTGTGATTTTTCTGTGCTCGATTGGCGAAATTTGCATTTTTCCCCCCCTTGATTGATGGAATCTGCATCTTTTCATGCCCAATCAATGATATTCACGATTCTTAACTGATTCTTATGAAATTTGCATTTTTTCTACCATTAATTGATGAAATTCGCGATTTTTTCTTGCTTTAAATTAAAGAAACTCTTGATTGCTCTGCAGCCGATCAAAGAAATTTTCAATTTTTCCACATATCATCAAAAAAATTCACAATCTTTTCACTCCAGATTGACAAAACTCGTTATTTTTTTGTCCCGGTTGCCAAAATTTGCGATTGTTTTGTGCTCAATTGACAAAACTTGTGATTTTTCTAAGTCCAAATGACGATATTTTCGATTTTTCCACACTTGATCAACGAAATAGGTGTTTTTTTCATGAACAAAGAGGTAAACCAGGCGACTTTTAAGTAGCCTGTAAACGAAATTTGCACCTTTTTTCCATGCATCATCAAGAAAATTGATGATTTTTTCTTGTTGGATCATAAAATGTGTGTTTATTGTTTCTAATTGACAAAATTTGTGATTTTTCCATGCCCGATCAACAAAATTCGTTATTGACTCTATGTGAAATTTGCTATTTTATTCCGCATCTCATTGGCAAAATTCACAGTTTTTCCTTGCCTGATCAAAGAAACTTTTTTTTTCTGAGCCTAATCAGTCAAAGTCATTTTACTTGTAAACTATAGACATAGAAAGCTCAAATTGGGAAAAGTAATAAAGACTATTGACCCACATATTTACAGATTATTAAACATTCACAAATATATTTAAGAAAAATGTAGAGGTGCTAATTAAGTTAATTGAAAAAAAAAAAAAAAAAATCTTTATTTGCATATCATGTGAAAGCTTTTGTAATGCTGAACTAACATTCACCACTGAATTAACTACATTTCTTTTAACTTTAGATTGCTTATTTTTGGAGAAATAGCCAAGAATGTAGTGCAAAAATATGTTCTTTCCATCTATTTCCAAATCTACTGAAGCTAAAATTATGTAAAAGTTAGAGATAGCAGACTTTAATTTAAATCTTCCAGGAAAACTATAGAGATTACAGAGTATGGACCATCACAACTTTGCAACCTCCTTTTGAAGCTTGCTTAGTATAATGCAAGTTAAAATTTTGAACAAGGGTTTTGTTTTAACTACCATAAAAAATAAAAAATATATTACTATGCTGAATTTAGTTTTGTGATGAAATGACAAATAAAGTTTATACATGCACTACTTTTATTGTCAGTACCATAAAAGTTCATAAAAAAAAAAAAAAAAAAAAAAAAAAAAAAAAAAAAAAGATTAGACTAAGATTAAAAAAACAATTTATACAAAATAGCTCTGTTTGATATTATTTAGCCTTCATATTTCTTTGAACATGGTATACCTATTCATACATTTTTAGTATATTGAGCTATACCCAACATTACATAGATTTTTACAATGTCTTGTTATTCTTTTAACAACAATTATTTTAATAACACAGTTAATAATTCATATATTCATTGTACTGAATCCTCAAAGTGTGAAAAATACTCACACTTGACTGTTTATTAATTTATTAAGCATAGTCGAAATTCTTTTATTTATTTATTTATTTATCTGCTATTCATTAAAAAATGCTATTGATTATATTCTCTTTTTCTTGTTAAATGATGCATTGTAAAAGTTAATAAATGAAAGTTTTCTTATATGATGTTTTTAGTTAAAATAACCTTTTATATTTCAGTGAGTAAAAATAATTTTTTTTTTCTTTAAGTTGATCTTCATTTTTCAATTATTACATATAAAATTATCAGTAACTGGAAATTGTTAAAATCTCTATTTTTGAGGCTGATTTATGGCAAGGCTGGTTAAGCACTAACTGCCCATATTTGTCAATCTGAAATGATTTAAATTAAATATTTTTTTCTACTGATTTTATTTTTATTTCATTTTATTATTATTTTTCTTAACCCACGAGAACTCGCACATGAGATTTTCTTTCTCCATGGTACCCTTTTTAAGACTATTTTTCATTTTAATAAAATTTCAAAATGTGATTTCGATTACTTTACCTCTTTTTTGAATAAAAATACTAAGACAAACAAAAAAAATTGATATTAAGTGACTGTAAAATAAAAGAAAAGAATTGGGCACTGTGAGAGAAATTCTCATAGCGAGTTCTCCCGGGTTAAAGCATTAAAAGTTTTATGCATCTTATTTAGTTACATACATAACATACAAACATGTAACTGTTTAAATAAAACAGAAATTTTTGCTTATAATTTGTTCCATAAATTGGGTAAATAAGTTTTAAAAGACATTATTTTTCCATTGAAGGATTCTTTTAAGTTCCACATTAATATAAATGAGAAAACGATACCTTATAGAAACAATTTTACTTCTGCTTTCTTTACCTAATAATAAATTTTAAGTGTTAAATCCATATGGACTGGTAGGCAGCAGCTCAGACAATCATCTCATCTAGTTGGAGGCTGAAATTCCATATTAATTTGATTTGCATATTATTAAAATAATGCAATTGGTCTGTCAAGTCACATCTTGGTTGAAAACACGATTTTAGCTGTTGACCCATAAGTTTTGTTTTCCTGCTCCCAGTTTTTCATGTTTTCATATCTTTGGGTATACAGGAAAACACAATGATAAATCTATTTATAAGTCAACCACTAAAGTTGGGTCTGATGCTGGTTTCCACCAAGATATAAATTAGCAGACTAATTGCATTTTAAGAGGCTATCTCAGTCAGGTGAAAAGACCCTTTTGCTAATGTTAATGCTATGGAACAAATTTATAAAGAAATCTCAACTGCATTTCAATATTTTAAAGTAATTATTTTTTCATTGAATTGCTGAGATTGATCTATATGAAGGTCGTTTTTTACTTTTTTGGTTTTGTTTATAGATATTTTTTATGAGAACGTTTTCATTTTCAGAACCGGTTTAAAAAATACAAAGCATTCTTAAACTGGCAATCAAAAAGTAGAAAATGGTCTTTATACAAATTAATCTCAGCTATCAAGTAAAACAAAAAATCATTTTAAATTATTGAAATGCAACTGAGATCAGCGCCGGGCGAAGGGAGTGGTTGCCCTGTGGGCAGAAATTTAGGGAGTGCCAAATTTATACTACCAAATTCATTTTTGGCCTGTTACAAGAAAAAGTTGGGTGTGTGTGTGCGGGGAGGGGAGGGGGGGATTGAAACTTTGCTGCAGGCGCAGTTTTCACTTCACATGCCTCTGACTGAGATATCTTTATAAATTTCCTT
Organism: Maratus speculifer; assembly: GCA_964019185.1. Taxonomy (NCBI): domain Eukaryota; kingdom Metazoa; phylum Arthropoda; class Arachnida; order Araneae; family Salticidae; genus Maratus; species Maratus speculifer. The sequence goes on along the minus strand of OZ025295.1, from coordinate 273,360,702 downwards.
CCATAGGATTGGATTAGTAAGCATGCCTTTTTGCACGATTGATGCAGAGGTCTGCACACTTTGCAAAATTTCCAGTCTTAAGCCTGGCCCGACATATGGGAAAAAATATTTTGCCTGGCCTGTACTGCACGAAAAAAATATTGGCCCGACCCAGCCTGTTAGCCCCATAAAAGTTAAAATTTCAGGCAAGCTTGGTATAATAGTCAAAAGTTCGGTCTGAGATCAGCCTGGCCTGGATAAAAGCATTTAGGTCTGAACCCGGTCCAGTCCTAGTGAATTTCTACAAAACATTTATTTTTACTCATACAAAGAAGTTCTGACCAAAAAAACTTATCATAGTCTTTTTTCATGTTTACAATCTTCATTTATGTAGAGGTATCCATAGACTGCAATATTTATGTTTTTAATGAACTGCTATTTGTTGTATGTAAATGTTTCAGCTATCACTAACATTATTAATCCATATTCCATGTAATGGAGACATATAAAAATGTAAAAAATGGTATGCTATTGCATACCATTTTTTTACATTTTTATATCCACATCATATGGAATCCCATAAGAAAGAAAAAAATGTGTTATAGACAAGTTCCCTTCTTAGCAGGTATAAATGTATTACATATTTTTTCTCATGCATTATTGTATTAATTTTGCATGGAAAAAGACATTTTTCAGTTTAAAACAAAATTCTGTCATAGGCTCGATCTTTTCCATCCATTCTGCTATATTTTAATGATCCTAGAAATCTGCTGTTCTTTTAACCCCTTAACGCGCAGTGTTGCCGGGTCGGCAACCCCTGTTTAGAGAAAGTTCCCCCTGTTTAGAGACACAAAACTCCGTGAATATTTTAAAAACTACTTTAATGGCTACTTTAAATTTTTCTTATGAGTTCTAGGTGGCAGCACCACAGAGATCAAACTCTATACTGTTTTTAAATAATAGGTAAAATGTTTTACTGTAATGGGCCATTTCATGAAAAAAGGTAAATTGATAGTCATTTTTAAAAATTTGTTTAAATAAATATTTTTGGTATTTACTGATTGGCAACAAGTCAAATTTCATGTTTTGAGTAAGAATGTAAAGTTTATCTTTTATGGATTGGCAACACTACAGTTTAAAGATGGCGTCCATGTGCAAGCAAGTATGTTGCCTTTTACAATACATTTTGAGTGAGTTTTTTTAATAAAGAAAATCCAGTGACACTTTTGAAATCAACATCCTAGGTAAGTCTAATATTCATTGTTTATATTTCACTAAACTTAAATATATAAGATAATTTCAAATAATTATTACAGCACACGAAAAAAAACTTTGTTTCTGTGTCTTGCACGTAACACAAAACGTGAACTTTTTCACTTAGGAGGAAAAAGGAACGCATTTATTTTGTTTAATTAGCATTTCTAAAGCAGTTTAGTGTAGTACATTTATCCTATGCTAGTTAAAAATTTGGGTCAAATTTTTATTTGGAGAAAAATATAAAAATAAAATTGTCCCGCACGTGACACCTTATGAGCAGGACGATTATTTTTGTTTTCTGAATGTTAAATAGAGATTTATTATAGCATAGTTTTAGCAGTTTAATGATTATTTTGTCCTAAGAACATATTCTATGTAACTATAACAAAATTAAGATTTTTTTTTTAATTTTTATGATAGTTCCATTTTTTTTAATTTTTTTTATGCTAGTATTTTTTATTTTCATTTTTTTTATAAATTTATTTTAATAAAATTTGAACACTTTGATGGTTATTTTTATTTTAAGAACATCTTGTTTTCCAGCAAGAATTCATCTACTTAATTTATAGGGATTTTTTCTATACAATAAGAAAAGTTGTGTGTTTAAGAACTTGTTATTATTCTACAGAAAAAAATAATAAAACTTCTTATCTACATTCTGTTTTTCTAAGTTAAAATAGAATTAAAGTTCAATTTTTCTATGAAATTAAGTAAATTTAGACAAAAGCGTTCATAATTGATAAAATTTGTTATTTATTTAGCAGAAATGGAAAGATGTAAGTCTACTAGTGCTAGAAGAATGAAAAAGATGAGAGAGAAAATGTCATTAGAAAATCCTAATTTCCAAAAAGAAGAAAATAAAAGGATCAATGAACTTAAAAAGAAGAAGAAAAATTGCATGACTGATGCCAAAAAAGAAAAACTGAGATTATATCAGCGTGATAGAAAGAGATTGCAGCGTGCAAAAAAGAGATGTCTTTCGTCACTGCCCTCAAAGCCATTCACAAGTACTACAAATTCTCCTGAGCCATCCCCATATCAATCAAAAGAATCTTTCAGCAAAGCTATGGATAAAACATTGAGAGCACTGCCACAGTCACCAAGAAGGCACTCTGCTGCTGTACAGGGTCTAATGAAAAGAGTTAGTTCTACCATGACGAATCCCTTCACAAATGCATTGTCAGAGTCTAAAGCTGAAGATAATTTTAAAATTATAAAAAAATTTTTCTCGGCCAGACATTGTTTATATTTGCCCTGGAATTAAAGATAAATTGACTACATGGGAAAATGGGAAAAAATCTATCCTAACAAAATATTACATGACTATGTATCTAAGAAAGGCATTTGCTATATTTAAAGCTGAAAATCCTGATTTTATTTTAGGATTTTCAAAATTCTGCTCATTAAGACCACCTAATGTATTACTTCTTAAACATATGCCGACAGATCAATGCAAATGCAAGATACATGAAAATTTCAGATTGCAACTAAAAGGACTAAAATTTGTATATGACAACAACTTATGGAATAGCTTATTATGTGACACTACTCTCAACTCTAATTGCTGGCAGAATCAATGCAATACTTGCAATGATGGAAAACTGTTGAAGCCACCAACAAAGCCTGAAGAAAATATCATTTGGAAACAGTGGGAGAAAGATCAAGATGGTCACCGGCATTTAGCATTAAAAGAAGGGTACTCAGGTGAATTGCATGATCTTCTTTCAAGTAGCATGTCAAAAGTATTACCACATATCAACTTAAAGCGTATTCAAGCTGATGCTTTTCAAAAAGATACACAAACAGCTGGAGTGAGAGTTTTACAAATTGACTTTGCCATGTCGTTTTCTTGTGACTACCAAGATGAAATTCAAAGCACTTTATGGTCAAGAACCAGTGTGGCATTGTTCACTGCAGCAACCTTTGTAAATGGCTGTTACAATACATCCCTTTTATGTACAGTTGTACAGACTAAGGATAAAAATTTGGTCTATCCTATGTTATGTATGCTCTATGATAGACTTTATTCTTTTGACAGTTCATTTGTGAAGGAAGAAATTATATGGAGTGACGGTCCCATATCAGAATTCAAAAATAAATTCATGGTAAAGGTAATTCAGATGCTATCAGAAAAATATAATATGCCTTTCTCATGGAAATATTTTGCCACCTCTCATGGGAAAGGTGTAGTTGATGGTGTTGGTGGAAATGCCAAGCGTCTTGTTCGTCAACAAGTGATGAGCATAAGTACAACCGTACAAAGTGCAGCTGACTTTGTTAATGCTGCAAAAAAAGTTATGAAAGCAACAACAGTGATCCACGTCACTGAAGAAGAAATAAGTCTTATTTTGAGACAAAAAAATTTATGGGAAAATGTTGAAAGCATTCCAGGAATTCAATCTTTCCATGTTATCAAATATGCAAATAAAAAAAATTCTTTTTTTAAGAATGCTATGAATTCTTCAGAAGCAATTATATTAAACATCTCTTCAGAAACAACAGGCTTCTTTTAAGATTGGTGAATGGGTAGTTGTAAAATATGACGGCATTAATTATCCTGGTGAAATTACAAGCACCAATCATGATAGTGTTGAAGTGTCTGTCATGATAAAAAGTGGTAAATTCTACAAGAGGCCACAGTATCCAGATAAAAACCTATATTCATTTAAAGATGTAGTAAAAAAGATATCCACCCACACTCTAGCTAATAAAAGAGGTTGTTTCAAATTTCTAGAAAAATTTTGAATATTTGTTTATACATTTACTTTATTTTATGTTTAAAAATGTCAATTTGAACATTTACTTTGTACAAAAAAAAGTTAAAATAAACGTTTTTGTATTGTAAAATGTATAACATGCATTTTCTTTTTTGCATTCCTTTATTTTCTGATTTTTGAAAACGTTACTTGAATGATATTTGCAAATGTCTCACACGTGACAACCGTGTCCCACACGTTACACTATACCTTATATTTTTTTTAGCAATTTAAAAATTTATTTTTCAAATAAAATTTTTTATTTCATGAACATAAGACCTTTAGCCTCTAATACATATTTTTTGTTTTGAAATTGCAAAATTAGTAGAGCAGAAATGTTATCTGGATCATACAGCAAATTACAAGTGGTTGACTTCAGATGTCCTGCACGTGACGCATGCAAATTAATTAATAACTAAATCAGTAAATTATTTAGGAAAAATCTGTCCCTGCCTGAGATATTGTTATATCAAATATAAACTTACAAAAATATGTTTATTCTTATTGCTGAAAAATCTTAAGCCCTTTAACACAATTTTGGTGTCTGATTGTCCTGCACGTGACAGTGGAATGGCCCTAATATGCGCTTCACAGCAATGTGATCGGTTCTGTAACAAGAACCGTCTAAAACAGAGTAAAATTTAGCAGCTTATAACAGTGTAATTACGGTGACCTAAAAGAGTAAGTAATTGGTGACGTTGTGACAGTGTAGTATAAGACATTAAAGAAACTGTTTTTCAGTAAAATCAGGCTAACGTTTATTGACGAAAAATAAATGTAAGTTTAAATAAAACATATATAAGTCCAGATGAAAATATAACAGGCATAATTGTGAACGGAAACAAGTTCAGGTAAAATTATTCTAAGTCATGAAATAATATTCAAGTTTAAATGAAAATATGTATAAACTCAGATGAAAATATAACGGGTAAAATGTAAACAGAAAAATGAGCTCAACTCCAAATTTAACTTAAAATCATTCTATGTATTGAAATAATATTACTTATTGAATGGCATGGCATGGCATATAACAATACTAGGATAGCAATGAAAAAGCAAAACAGACTCACTTATGGACGACTGCTATTGACGTACTGAAAGGATTCCCATGATATGGCACACCAACTATTTCGATGGAAAAGTTTTAAGAAAAAACTGAAGAAAATAATGTCCACTAATAAATGAGTATGAAGACGTAATTAACAACACAAATGGACTATGACCGCTGGTAAAATGAAACACGGGCGAAGTTGATACACCATTCTTCACAATCAAATGTCCAGCAATGGATTTAGCATAATTACTCAACTAGATGTTAACTTTAAACTTTTAAAACTGTATGAGTTAAAAATACATTTCTGAAACTGTATCATATTGACGTTAACATCAATTGTCTAGAGACATAACATCGCTTCAAAATCCACAGCACAATCTATCTCCGCTGGTTTAAATAGCAGCGGCAATCCGAAACTGGATACGCCCCTCCGAGTTGAGTAAGCGAGCTCCCGACTTGCGACGGAAGAAATGCAAGACCGCCACTTGCGAGATGCGATCCGCGATGCTTGCGGATTGAGATCGAACGGAGCGATAAAACCAGAATGAACGTACCCACGGAAAAGATAAGCGATTGATTTGAACGTGTAAACAAAAGTGGATACGGAAGATGGAAAATGCCGGCAAAGGAAAGAAAGGAAGTTGGAATAAAACATAAGATAGTAAGCCATGCCATTTTACAATATTACGATATATATAATTAGAATTATGTATTTTAGAGTGTTAAGGAAGAAAAATGGCTGACAATCGCCCCCCCCCCTTAACACTCGTACTTAAAAATAAAATGGATAATTACCAGATATTGTAAAAATATAGGTATATATAGAATACAGTCAAACATTAGAATATAAACTATCACACTTCGATAGCTACCAGTAAAACAGAAACTTAACATTAACAAGCATAAATGCAACAAATTCAATGACTTCAACAGGGTTAATCAAAAACATCAATTTCCAACAATGTTAATAACAATATTTAATAACAACAACAACAATTTTAACAATTATATATAACAACTAGATTAACAATTTTTTTCATTTCATGAAAGTTTAGTTACAATTGTAACTCTAACGAAAAATTTTTTTCCACGTTGGAAAAGTTCAATAGCAAAAGTCTATAAAAATAACATTTTCCTGAAAAAAACCGTGAAAGATAATTACAATTACCTCGTCACATGCAAGTGACTACGAGTTACCTTTACATAAAAAGAATTTAATATGATGATTTTTCCTTTAGTCTTGACTTGTAACAATATTCAAATGAATTTTTAAACAATCATACATTTGCATATTTATTCTGAAAGAGAATGATTATCACATAAACGTAAATTCATGATAATATGAAGAATACATATACATGAGCTACAATATGAAAATCCTTTGACAATATATGAAAGACACATGTTATGCAAATGAGAAAATTTCAATAATGAGAATAATAACGATCATGATCGTGATAGTAATTATGAATTATGATTATGATAGTGACATAGTTAAATGACTGTGACTGTGAGCGCTCACATGAAAGACAACACAAAAAAAAAATAATAATATGCTTAAGCTTTTGAAACGATATACATTTGCAAATGATTTGGCCAATTTCAATATGAAAAAACTTGTTATATATACTCTTAAGAAGAGAAAGAAAAAATTCATATTTACATATGCAATAAAACAAAATACAACTCGATTTTCAACACCTCGGACGGGACCTATGTGACATTTCCATTATACAAAAACAGGGACTTACAGACTTAAAAAGAACGATGCCCGCGACAGGCCTTCCTGTGATCAGAACACTCAAGAAACGCCGCTACCCCCTGCAGACCACTCTGGCTATTTACAAGGGCACCTCACGAGACGTTTTTCGAGGCTGCTCGGGTCCCGGAGGATGAACGATCCTGAGGTCTGACCACATTCCAGCGGGAGTTAAATTGTCCGCGATGTTGGAAATGAGGGTATATCAAAACCTATGAAATGACATTATGAAAACATATGCATATGAAACAAATATGAAATAACAAGAGTATAATCACATATTCAAACATTTTTGAAAGAAAAATACTGAAATATACAAAAATTTCAGTTTAAAAAAATGCTAAACTTCAATGTTTAACATGAAAAAGTTAAACAAGCATCTTAATGCTTGACACAAGTTCAAAGGAGGAGGAGTTTTTTTTCATAGCATTTAAATATCATGTATATATATATATAAATTACTTATAACTAAAAATTACATCAATAAATTTCTTAAGATCAAATTTTGTTAAAGGTTTAGTGAAAATGTCTGAGAGATTAGATTTACTGGCTACCTGTTTAACGTTAAGAATCTCCTGGTTTAAAAGGTCTCTGACAAAAAATAATTTTACGTCAATGTGTTTCGTTCTGTAATTTTCAATGGGAGATTTAAGAAAATCAATGGAGGCCATGTTGTCTACTAAAAGTGTTGGTTTAACGAGTTTCAGAGAAAGAGGTGTGTGGAGGTGTGTAACCAGGACTTGAGCTAGGACTAGGAGTGGACTTTACAATGCCTTCGTACTTATTGCTTCCTTTAAAACTGAACAGTGACGGATCAAATTTTATACCATTAGAATGACAGTAGTCTCTTACTTCCTTCAGTGATCTTAGACGTTGTGTCTCACCCAACTCGTAATAGTAGACGTCGGTTCTCGATTTGTCAGGCCTAGTTACAGGCTTACGGAACCAGACAGCTTCCCTGAGAGTTCTAGTAAACTCCTCGCCATCCTCGTCACTGTCACCCTCAAATGGGTGTGAGGAGGCAGAGTCGGAAGATTTAGAGGTACTCGGTCTAATACTTTGAGTGGGTGGTGCTTCTGAAGTAAATCTGTCAGGTTGAAGGTCAGTCAAAGGGTCTATTTCAGGTGGTTCGGAACTTAGGATGTAAGAGGGTCCCAGGTCGCTTCCGTTGCGCTGCTCCGAAGTTGTAAATGGGTTTGTGCCTATTGAATAGCTAGGACCTTGTTCACTGTGTTTGGGAATACTTGTGGATACAGATTCGTCACCAAACCTAACATTTATTGTCTCTATTATTTTATTGGTTTCGGGAATCCATACCCTGTAGCCTTTTGTAGACATTGCGTAACCCACTAAGACACCCTTTTTAGCCTTCGGATCGAATTTAGAGTTTCTTTGTTGTTTAGGTACCCCCACATATGCCACCGTACCAAAAGGTCGTAAATGTCTGATGGATGGTTTATTACCACAATAATATTCGAAAGGAGTTTTTTTCTGGGTTTTGTGACATATTCGGTTCAGAGTGTATGCGATGTATAAGACAGCTTCTGGCCAGAATTTGAGACTGAGTTTACTTTCATTGAGTATTGAGCGAGCCCCGTCCATTATTGTTTGATTTAAACGCTCTGAAACTCCATTTTGCTCAGGAGAATATACGTTGGTAAACTCGTGTTTTATGCCATTGTCTTCAAAGAATTTAGTGAATGCCTCATTATCAAATTCCCGCCCATTGTCGCTACGAACCTCTTTTACTTTGGTACCCAAAAACCTTTCTGCTCTTTTTACGTGATTAGTAAATACTTTAAACACTTGTGTTTTACTGCATAAGGGGTATACTGACACTTTGCGAGAGAAGTCGTCTGTTATAGTTAGGAAATACTTCTCCCCGTTTCGCCCTGTTATTTGTGTTGGACCCCACAGGTCAGTGTGTAGCAGTTCTAGAGGTCGTTTAGATCTTATCTGGTTTATTGGGCGGAATGATGTTCGTCTGTGTTTATTAATTTTACATGTTTCACATTCAAAATCTTTACATTTAATGGGTGGTAAGCCCCTAACGCCATTACATTTTAAAGTATGTTCCATTAATGTGGAACTGATGTGCCCAAGGCGTCTATGCCAGAGTTTAAAATCATCTTTTTGAACTGTTGAGGCTTGGAAACGTACCCGTTTAGGATTTTGATTACGGTTAGTTTTAGGGTCTTTATTTCTATTATTATGGTTAGGATCTGGATAAAGGCAGTAAATGCCATCTTTAAGAAAAGCACGAAAAAGTGTGCCAGAATCCCGATATGCCTTGACCCTTCCCTCACCTCCTTTGAACTTGGCACCCATTTTATCAAGTCTGGGACCTGAAATTAAATTATGTCTTAGACTAGGACAATACATGACGTCGCCGAAGCGAACCATTTCCCCATTTATTTTTAAATCCACTAAACCGGTGCCCTCGATAGGGAAAGTAGCACCGTCAACTGCAACAGCCAATTCCTCATTTTTTAATGGTTTAAACTTAACATATAAACTTTTATCTTTACAGAAATGGTGGGAGGCACCTGTGTCAAAGACCCAGGCGTCTCCACCACATTTTATGTTACTTAAATTAGATTGTATGAGGTAATTTACCTGGCCTGTTGTCTTACGTTGACGTCTGTTGCGAGGCACATCTTTTCTGGATCTATGACCATCAGACTGGACACGGACAGGACTGGATATGGAAGAGTCTTTCGATGAATTTCTGGAAAAGGAGGAACCTCTGGACAAAGAGGAATTTCTGGAACTGGAAGAGTCTCTGTATACCACGGAACCGGAATTGGAGGAGTCTCTAGGCATCATGGAATTTCTGGAACTAGAGCTGAGACAGGATTCCTGGCGGGTGACATCAGGCACTCTACACTGGCTCTGTAAATGTCCTATGCGTCCACATTTGTGACACCGACCTCTGAACTTAGGTTTAAAGGAACACTTCTTTGAGGAACGGGCTCTGGAGAAATAAGATTGCACGGCATCCACTCTGTCGTCCTCTCGTAGTTTGATACGGGACTCCTCTGCGACTAATTCTGTAAGAACACTTTTGAACGTAAACTGTTCGTCTGGCCATCGCAGAATCCCTTGCACCATGTTGTCGAACTTCTTCGGGAGCCATCTAAGCAATTGAAATGTGAGGTAAGTTTCTTTGATTGGCTCATTTATTGCAGCCAGTTGGTCAGCAAGCCTTTGGAGGCGAGCTGCAAACATATCGACGGGCTCTTCAGGTTGTATCTTACAGGAAAGAATTTCGCCAAATAATTGCATATGGCGTGCCCGGTTATCAGGCTGAAAATGCAATTTAAGTTTAGTCCAGGCTTCATGAGGGTCGTCGATATTTTCGATGATTCTCCGGAATTCGTTTTCGACATTTAAATATACAATTGATAGTGCAGACCTGACTCTGGATTTATATTCCTTTGTCGCTACAGAGTCACTTTCATCAGGAGCCTTTTCAGTGCCATTAACAATGCTCCACGCATTTTTATCTAATAGTAGATACTTTACGTCAGCTGCCCAAGTTCCATAATTGTGAGAATTAAGTTTTGTTATGCACACCTGTATGTTAGCCATGGCCATGCTTTAACCATAAGATATTACAGGAAAAAAATTTTTTTTTTTTTTTTTTTTTAATTAATGTACTTAGTAGTCAGGTTGTACATAAAAATTTCTATTATAAGTTATCCAAAAAAAACCCTTTTGTAATTTATATCGATAGGAAAGAAAACAATACATATAGCCTTCAAAAAAAATTTATATTGCGGCCCCCCCCTCTAAAATGACTCGGAGGTCCAATGGCCGCATACTACAAACAACTGTCAAACAAAAAAAAAATTTTTGAAATGTCACCAATTAGGTTATGGCCGCCGTAAAGGGTTTAAAAGCGTATTCGCTTCCGGCCCATAACCCGTGATCGGTTCTGTAACAAGAACCGTCTAAAACAGAGTAAAATTTAGCAGCTTATAACAGTGTAATTACGGTGACCTAAAAGAGTAAGTAATTGGTGACGTTGTGACAGTGTAGTATAAGACATTAAAGAAACTGTTTTTCAGTAAAATCAGGCTAACGTTTATTGACGAAAAATAAATGTAAGTTTAAATAAAACATATATAAGTCCAGATGAAAATATAACAGGCATAATTGTGAACGGAAACAAGTTCAGGTAAAATTATTCTAAGTCATGAAATAATATTCAAGTTTAAATGAAAATATGTATAAACTCAGATGAAAATATAACGGGTAAAATGTAAACAGAAAAATGAGCTCAACTCCAAATTTAACTTAAAATCATTCTATGTATTGAAATAATATTACTTATTGAATGGCATGGCATGGCATATAACAATACTAGGATAGCAATGAAAAAGCAAAACAGACTCACTTATGGACGACTGCTATTGACGTACTGAAAGGATTCCCATGATATGGCACACCAACTATTTCGATGGAAAAGTTTTAAGAAAAAACTGAAGAAAATAATGTCCACTAATAAATGAGTATGAAGACGTAATTAACAACACAAATGGACTATGACCGCTGGTAAAATGAAACACGGGCGAAGTTGATACACCATTCTTCACAATCAAATGTCCAGCAATGGATTTAGCATAATTACTCAACTAGATGTTAACTTTAAACTTTTAAAACTGTATGAGTTAAAAATACATTTCTGAAACTGTATCATATTGACGTTAACATCAATTGTCTAGAGACATAACATCGCTTCAAAATCCACAGCACAATCTATCTCCGCTGGTTTAAATAGCAGCGGCAATCCGAAACTGGATACGCCCCTCCGAGTTGAGTAAGCGAGCTCCCGACTTGCGACGGAAGAAATGCAAGACCGCCACTTGCGAGATGCGATCCGCGATGCTTGCGGATTGAGATCGAACGGAGCGATAAAACCAGAATGAACGTACCCACGGAAAAGATAAGCGATTGATTTGAACGTGTAAACAAAAGTGGATACGGAAGATGGAAAATGCCGGCAAAGGAAAGAAAGGAAGTTGGAATAAAACATAAGATAGTAAGCCATGCCATTTTACAATATTACGATATATATAATTAGAATTATGTATTTTAGAGTGTTAAGGAAGAAAAATGGCTGACACAATGCTCTTCGCACTGCGCTTATCAATGCTTTACTTATGAGAGGTTACCACTTTGGCAACAGCTGTATAATTAAAATGGTTAGTGCAATCTTTACAAAACAATACCTGTGTACTCCTCTAGGCCTAAATATATTGCCTAATTTTTTTTTTCTTTAAATTCCAACTTTAAAGAGTAGTGCACCTAAAGGGTTAAACGAATAAGTTTTAATGTTTAATTGTAGAACAATAGCGATTTAAAAATATATGCATTTTTGCAAAAATTTCTGGGCCAGACCAATTTTACTGATCTTTGAACAGACCTACCCACACCGAAACAATGGTTTTCTTACGGGCTATGTCAAGATCAGGACTGAATATTTTGGAAGAATTAAATCAGTCTCGGCTTGGGATGGAAAAAATAAATTAAGTGCGAGTGTTGAATTCAGGCACTTTTCTCTCAAAGGGACTTCTGTGGTTCAGGGGGACACAATGGAGTTTGGGGGGGGGGGACATTATGCTTTTTACCATAGAAAACACAAAATCTAAAATTTTCCGGGGAGGACATTGGATAGCTCCAGGGGGAGGAAGGGGGGGGGGCAATGTCTCCCCCGAATCCTCCTTAATTCAACACTGGGTGCGACCCAGAAAAAAAGTAAGACCTGGGACCAGCCCGGTAAAAAAAAGAGTAGTGACTTGGTCGTGGCCAAATGCCATAAATTGAATTGGCCGAAAATTGACCCGAACCTGGCCTGGGCCAGGCTCAGACTTTTTTTCTTGCTGAGGCAAGGCTCCTGCAGATCTCTGGTTTGAAGTAGTCCTTTAATATGTTAATAGAATTATGTCTAATTCTGGTATTTCACCTTCCGATTGGATGAAAAGATTATCTATTCTTTGGCCTCCCAGTCTAAAACGATTATTGAATTACTGCTATAACCTAGTAAATGATTGTTATAAACGATTAAGATTTTTTTTCTTCATTTCATAATAATTGTGACTAATGTTAAATGAAATGAGTAGTTTTGAATAGTGGAAGTTTAAATATTTTTGTTGTTATTATTATTATTTGTTTGTTTTCAGTCGTGTTATGTATATTGAAAAAGGAGAAATTTTTGGATCATGGAATACAGTATGGGAATATTTGTATGAGGAAATAAAGGAGCCTCCTGAAGTCACAGAAAAAGGACTTAAAATAATGCTAATGGTAATTAAAAAAAAGACTTTATTACCTTTTTTCCCCGATTTTCTTTGTTTCTTTTTTTTTAAATTAGTTGAAATTGAAGGTATTTTATGCAAATCGATCTTTTTCAGACTCCTCAAAAGAAAGGCTATTTTAGCAAATCAGTAGCAGGCAAAATGGTATTAATAAGTGATAAAGGTGTATGTCAGGTAAATAATTTTAAATGTATAACTTTTTAATTTTAGTTATAATATGTGATATACTGCAGGCTTTTAAAATTTTATTTATTAGATTTTTTTTACTATTGTTTTTTGAGATACATTTTTTTAAATATAAAATTATCGAGCTCTTGGTAAGGAATCTCTGATTCAAATTAAAAACATAAATATAATTTAATGCATTAATTTAGTTGTTTACTTTATATTTTATATTTATCTTAAACATACATGTTTTGTGTGAGAATTACTTTATCCTTCTTGTTTTGTAAAGACTCCTCCTGCTCCCTTCCCACCTTACCAGTGTTAGCTTACCAAATAGCAGAGTAAGGAACTGTCATGAGTCCTGCAGCATAGAATATTCAAACATGTCTTATTTCTTATTCATACAGGGTTCGCACAGACTCCTTGGACTCCTTAGAAACTACTTAGAAATGAAAATGTTCCCAAGTAGTACTTAGAACTACTTAGATAAACAAAATACTCCTTAGAAACTCCTTAAATTGTATTGCGGTTTTGCACGCAAGCGATATTGTTCCCGGAAAAGAAAAAAAAATGCGATTGTAAAATGCACGGTAAACCCTTTATGCACATCATTCATCAGAAGCACAGCAGTGATTTTTTGGGATCATACTAATAGCCATCAAAGTGATTTACTTTTCACGGCCATAAGGAAAAGAAAAGAATAATCCAGACACACCTCTAAGTTTCTAATTTCAAAAGGTGATTACACTGTTTAATTCCTTCACAGTTTGATGTACAATTTTGATTTCTTCTTCATAATACGATTCATCATCCTCAATTTTGCTGATAACGGTGGATTCAGGAGTGATTCTCGTCCGAAAATTTTAAACTGGGTTATCAGTTCTGCATAGTTGCCTACTTATACGGTTTTGCGCACAGATAAAACCATCGTGAATAAATGCAAATTTCGTGGAAGGATCTCTGAAAAAGCACACATTTCGTCAATATTTTGTGGAAAAACGACGATTTTTTCAATGTTTTTGTCAACGAGCTTTGTCAAAAGATCGCTGAAAAATGCGAATTTCCTGTGCGAATCGCGGTTAATATCGCAGATAAAACGCTAATTTCACCTGAAGACTGTGGGAAAACGTCAATTTAGTCTAAAGATTGCGGATATAATGCCGATTTTGTTAAAAGATTGCAGGAAAAAAACGCCTTTTTGGTTAAAAGATCGCTGGAAAAAATGCTGTTTTTATTCAAAGATCGTGAGAAAAAATGCCGTTTTCGATAAAAGATCGCTTACAAATATTTTGTCAAAAATTCATTGAAAAAAAAATGCCGATTTTGTCAAAAGATTGCGGGGATATAACGCTGTTTTCGAGAAAAAATCGTATAAAAATGCAAATTTTGTTGAAAAAAACGTCGATTTCATAAAAAAGAAACACGGGAAAATGCCGATTTCATCAAAAGATCATGGAAAAAACGCCGATTTTATCAAAAGATCATTGGAAAAATGCCGATTTTGTCAAAAGCTTGCGGGGATAAAACGCCGTTTTCGAGTAAAAATGCAAATTTTGTTGAAAAAAAACGTCGATTTCATAAAAAAGAAACACGGGGAAAACTCCGATTTCGACAAAAGATCGCAATAATTCGCCGATTTTGCTAAAATATTGAACATAAATTGCTGATTTTGTCTGAAAATTGCGGATAACCCCCCTCCCCTCTCGCGGGGGGGGGGGGGACGACTTGCGAAATCCCTGTGAAATTGGGGCTGTGGAAGTGCATACCTCATAAATAACCACAAAAATGGCAAGTCCTTGGATTTTTTATGTACTCCTTGGATTTTTTCTTCCCAACTCTGTATGAACCCTGTTCATATTATCTCTCTATTCTAAAAAAAAGGTGACTAACGCTGTCAGAGCTGCTGACAATGAAATTTTTCTGACCAGAGGTCTTTCTTTGTAATATTAAGAGAAGAGAAATATCTCATAAACACACTGATGCAGACAGTTTTTAAATCGAATAAATCTTTTAATCGGTATTTAATTTTAAAATTGGTCAGAATCGTTCCATTTAAAAAGTTTTATAGGAGCAAAATTTATAGGTAAAAATTTAAACATTTTTAGATCATTTTATACGATAGAAATTCTTGGTGTGCAGATAGCATTTATTTTTTTAATTTGCCACATTTTTTGAGGATTTATTTTCATTTTAAATTCAAATTTTTAGCATCTTGAGAGTCATTTTTTACATATTTTAGAAAGGGTTCTTATTTTAAATTGTTGTCAAATAATCTAAGAATAATATTTCCTTCAAATTAAAAAAAGATTTGCAGCAACTGTCACAAGCAGAAAAAAAAAATCTTTCAAATAATAATCAAATTTATGTGTTAAGAATGGGTAAATATTGAAAATTACATCATCATCATAAAACTATATTTACATGTGAATATTAAAATAATGAATTTATTAAAATACATTAACCACTGTAAATGAGAAAAATCACGTCATATTTAAAATATTTCAACAATAATATTGCAAACAGTTTAAAAATATATTTATGTGAGACACTTCACATTTCTAAACGATCTGTTAAACTTTTGTTGCTAAAAGGTGCAGAAATAAAAATATTTCTTTTCTAGCAACAAAAGTATCATCTCATGAATATCAAAAAGAGAGAAAAAACTTTTACATGATAAATTCATTAATGTGTGTTAAAAGCAACAACTAAAAGAAATTATGTCATATTTAAAAAGACCAAGTAATATTAATAAACTTCCATCTGCGTAAGTCCATAATTTAGTTCACCTAAAAACACACTAGTCTTTAAAAGATTAAACGCACATGAAGTCTTGAACTGAAAAATACATTATACATTTTCTCTATTTTATTTAACACCACACAAAATTATAAAACAAACACGTACTTTCACTATTTAACAACAAAAATCACTATTTCATATCTCCATATCAATATACTACAGACTAAAACTCACTGTCCACACTTAATGTCCCCGAAAGTTAAAAAAAACCCCTCACTCTTCAGTTCTGTTGTTGCCACTTTTTCGAGCTCAAAAGAAACTTAGATTTAGTAAAAGATTCTGTCCGCGGTTGTTCATGACAAGCAATGGATCTGTCCTAGGCAAAAGAGTTTGCCCACAACCGGGCATGTCTATGACAGAGTCAGTTCAGCGCAGTAGAGTTTGTCCGCAAGGTTCATCGACTCTTACAACTTCACCCTAAAAGAGCTCATTAGTGGCTTTTGACACAATGAAGCTTTAAATTACATAAACACAAAAATTTTATTAGCAAGGGTGAGAGCAATGTGAATCTTCTCATTTCTTTTAAATTAATAAAATTAATAGCCATAAATATATACACATGTATTACAATACATACATATATTATAATCGTCATTAAATAAAAGCATGAATAAACAGAAGTACCAAACTACAGTAAAAATTTAAAATATCATACACTTTTTTTTTAACTTTCAGAAAACAGATAAAAATTAATAGGTGTTTTAAGACTCATCAAAAGTCAATCTTGACATGGAATCTGCATTAGAATGATTAGAACCTTTGCGATTATGTTATTTTCAAATTATACCTATGCAAAACCAGAGACCAACATGTAAATTTTGTTCCATGGGGAACACTGCAAGTAAGGTAAGTGAGTGGATTGTGATCCAAAATAACCTCTATTTCTGCACCAAATATCCAAGTATCAAACCTCTTTAAGGCTTCGATCACACCATAGGCTTCTCTCTCTATAGTAGACTAAGGTGTCTGTGTATCCGTAAGTTTTTTACTAAAAAATGCAATTGGTCTTTCCCATGCCTGATCATCCAACTGAGTCAGACATGCTCCGATAACATTAGCGGAAGTATCAAGGTGTAATTGAAATGGTCTATCGAGTTTAGGGGTAAACATTGAAGACATATTCGCCAATTTTTCTTTCAACTTCAGAAAAGCACTTTCAGCAACCGAATTCCATAGGATCAAATTCGCCACTTTTTTCTGTGTAAGATTAGTCAATGGTAATACCAAAAATGAAAAATTCGGAACATAATCCGGATAATAACTAGCCAAACCCAAAAAACCTCTTAACTCTTTCTTTGTTTAAGGCTTATGTATTTTTTGGATTGTTTCGACTTTCAATGGATCTGGAGAATGTTTTCCTGATCCCACAACATGGCCCAAAAATTTCACTTCATTTTTACCAAAATTACATTTTTCTAGATTAACAGTTAATCCTGCATCTCTAATGCCCTTGAATATTTTTTCAAGCTGTTCTAGATGTTCCTCCCACGATTGGGAAAATATCGCTACATCATCGATATATGATCTACAATACTTCTTATATCTCTGGAACAATTTATCCATAGACTTTTGAAAAGTGCTACCAGCATTTTTTAAACCAAAGGGCATAACTCTCCATTGGTAATGTCCTGAATGTGTAACAAATGCTGTAAAATGTTTTGACTCTTCCTCCATAGGAATCTGCCAATAGCCCTTAGTTAAGTCTAATATTGTAATATAATTTGCTTGTTCAATTTCATATAACAAATCCTTTGCAATTTTCATGGGATATGCATCTGGTATAGTAAAGCTATTTAAGTGCCTAAAGTCCACACATAATCTAATGGTTTCATCTTTCTTTGCCACGCAAACAATTGGATGCGCCCACTCACTATTGCCAGGCTCAATCAGTCCTTTCTCAATTAATTTGCAAATTTGACGATCAACTTCTTCCTGCAAAGTTGTGGGAATTCTGTATGGTGACAATCTCTTTGGTGAACACTCAGCATTAACTCGAATAGCATGACCATCCACCTTTGCCACTCCTGGTTTCTTGCTGAACAATTCATAAAAGTTTTCCAAAATAAAAATAAGTTCTTGTTTCTGAACGTCTTATAAAGATTCATTTTCTTTCATAATGATCTCTTTTACATCATCCCTTTTCGCTTTCTTCATAGTCACTGGAGCAAAATTGGACTGGAGCTACTGGAATCTTTTCCACGTTGAGGGCAATATAAATCTCCAAAGTCAGAGTCCTCTGCAAATACCAAACCTATATGGTCAGCTCTTGCGATAAAGGGACGTACTTTATTTACATGCAAATTTCTTGTACTACCATCATCTAACTTAACAGTAACAGAATGCGGTCATGTAATTTCAATCACTGTGGCTGGACTAATCCATGTTTTCAACAATTTATGAGATGACGATGGATGTAAAATCAACACCTGATCGCCAACAGAAAAGGTTTTTTCTCGAGACCGAAGATTATAACGGGAAGCATAATCAGCTTGATTTTTATCAGCATTTTCTGATGCAATCCTATGCGCATTCTGCAATTTCTCGAGTAATTCTTTCATATACTGTTCTATAGAAGGGGAGGCTGTCAGGGGAATTTTCCTCTTCCCTGTCCAAATTTCCTTCAATAATTTCATAGGTCCAGGAGGAATACGACCATAAACTAACTGAAAAGGGGACATTCCGGTAGTACTATATGGTACTTCTCTATAAGCAAACAATAAATAAGCTAAGTGTAAGTCCCAATCACGACCATTATCTTGAATGTTCTTGTTTAACATGTCTTTCAAAGTTCTATTCCAATGCTCTACTGCACCCATGCTTTCATGGTGTCCCGGAGTTGAAAATCTAGATGCAACTCCCAAAGTAACCAGAAATGCTTCTATCAATTGCGAAGTAAAATTTGGTCCTTGATCTGTACATATGGTAGTCGGAAATCCAGTTTAGGTAAATATTTTCATCAGAACATCACAAGTAGTTTTTGCAGTAATATTTTTAACTGGCATGGCTTCAGCCCACCGAGTACACGAGTCTACAGCACTTATTACAAATTTATGACCTCTACAAGAAGGCGGTTCCAAAGGGCCAATGCAGTCTACACTCCACACCTTGAAAGCGTTTTCAGGTCGAACCAAAGGACATATATGTATCCTATCTCTATATGTGACAGTTCTTAATTGACACTGTTTGCAACTTGCAAAGAACCTTTTAACATCTTATTTCAATCCAGGCCAATAAAAGGAATACTTTATTCTCTGTTTTGTTTTCTGTTCTCCCAAATGACCTGTCAACGGAAATTCGTGAGCAACAGATAAAATATGCTGTCTCTTACACTGAGGTAACACCACCTGCTTCACATCCTCACCACAGACATTTTCAGAATGCATAAGAATACCTTCCTCTCTAAAATAAGCACTTTTATTATTTTCCGCCATTTCCCAAATTTTTCTTAAAGTATCATCAGCTCTTTGTAATTTAGAAAAGATTCCTCTGTTTCCTTTTTTCTCACTCAAATCAAGTTCATCAGTTTCAGTATCAGAATTCAACTTCTCAACATTTCCATACTCATTGTCCATTTCTAACTCATTTCCACCCTCCAAATCAACATCACCAGTGAGATCAGAGACATTCTGAACCTTTGTATATAATATAACATTATGGTTTAATGCTTCATAAGCAGTTGGACATATAAGCATATCATTCACCAATTTCTTGGAAACGGCACAAGTCACCATTACTTCTCCATGAATTTTATCGTCTATTCTCATCAGTGTTATTTTTAATGGAGTGACTTCACTCTCTCCGAATGCTGAAGTTATCTCAATCTTTCCGTCTCCTTCAACTAATATATCCTTGAGTAAGTCTGCCCGTATCACCGAGATCTGTGCACCAGAATCATAGATACCGTCTAACACATTGCTTCCACATCTAATCCTGACCACTTCCGATTCATCAAATTTTCTATCTCTTTTCATGCAGAACGAAACAGGTATTGTTATTTTTGCAGTTGATATCGATGACTGCTCTTCTCCAATTTTCTCATTTGATTGCACAGAGTTCATTTGTGCTCTTTGTACGCCTTGAGTACCATGTTTATTTGGGCAAAATGGAGCCTTGTGACCCTCTTTCCCACACTAATAACAAGTAATTTTATTAGGTATCAGTGTCCTTCCTTTATAAGTACTAACTCTTGACTCATATTTGTGGTCCGATGCAAAACCAGCATTTCTGTTATCAGTGTGCTTAGAATTAAATGAAAAATTATTCTTCTTCTCTGAAAACCTATCTTTCTGAACTAACTTCCTAGAATCTTGTCGCACACTTTCATATAAGTCAAGTTTCTCAGCCAATTCAGTAGGGGATACCATTTTAGGCCATTCATCAACAAAATGATCTTGAATCTCATAAGGCACTCTTCTTTTTAATTGATTAGTTACCATCAAATCTATTAAAGAATTAAAATCAACAATTTTAAGTCCATCAATCCATTCTTGAAAATAACCATTTAATTCAAATACAAATTCTCGCCATGTGCATTCAGGGTTTCTTTGATGTTCCATAAACTTTCTACAGAATCTCTTAGGACATAACTTAAACCGTCTCAGCAGAATCCCTTTAATATATTCATAGTCTTCAAACTTTTCCTTTGCCTCACGTGCGAGAACCTGTATAATATCGGACGGCAGTAAAGCCAACAAGTTTGATACCCAATGTTTTGGATCTACGCACACCCTCTTTGCCTGGCGTTCAAAAATAAATAAATACAAAACAATGTCATCCTCCTTGACATTAAATTTTGGCATAAGTTTCGCAAATTCAATTCCATAATTATAGATTTTCATTTCCAATCCATTCTTAATTTCTGCTTTTTCACTATTTTTCCCCATCCTCAATTTCTCCAATTCAAACTCTCTCTGCTCTCTTTCCAATCACTTCGTCTCATTTTCCTTTCTCATCTTTATAATCGTTTCCATCAATCCCCTCACAAACTCTATTTCATAGTTTTTACTCGTCATAATCAATTGCTTTAAATCATCTATTATTGCATCCGATTCAGGGTGTTCTCCCAATTCTTCAGACAAACACCGTAAATCTTCTTGATGAGCCTTACCCAAAAGTGACATTGTTACTTTCTAAATGGTTTCACAAGAGAGTAGTAAACTGTCCAACGAATTGGCGAAAACTCAATTTAAACCTAACTCGGAATCACTAATCCACCACTCTAATAAACACCAGAAATAAGTCACACTATGTAGCCATATCACACATATAAATTCAATACCATTGTAAGCCCTATAGTAATTTCAAAAATCAACACCCTCACATGTATCATATCACATTATAACACTTCAATAAATACTATTTCATGAACCAATCTAAATTTATTTATTCAAAAAAAAATTACACACACTCAATAACCATGGTTACTTTATCGGATTAACCGACCCACTATATCATAACTCAAAACATATACATACATATATTGCGTTTCTAAACACCTATACTATAATATCTTCAATAAGTAATGTTATACACAAAATGAAATTATTCTAAAATGTATGCATACACCAGATCAATCAACACTTATCATAATTTATAAATTCTTCAATTAACATACATACACAAATAATACTCAATATAATATTTTCTAAAATATACACAGCTTTTCTTTTGTAGCAAAATATTTCATATATAAAACCAATAATAAGAAAAAATTATGAACAATTAAAATCAATTTAAAATATTTTCCACCAACTGGTACTATCAAACCACTATCCTCATGCTGTCATAATATTATTACACCTTAGTACTGTCGTATCACTACTATTCATAAGTACTGGCATACAATTTAGTTATACTAAAAAAATAAATTATTTTCTTTAATGTCAAAATATGAAATAAAATCGTAAAAATCTAATAAATTTATCACAGACACAATTTAAATAATTATATACATATAATGGGAAGTCACATTAATAAAAAACTCTCACCTTGCACCTCCTCCCAGAAAACATCTTGATGACTACGCCAATAAACTTCCATCTGTGTAAGTCCGTAATTTAGTTCACTTAAAAACACACTAGTCTTTAGAAGATTAAATGCACATGAAGTCTTGAACTGAAAAATACGTTATATATTTTCTCTATTTTATTTAACACCACACAAAATCACAAAACAAACACGTACTTTCACTATTTAACAAAAATAAAATCACTATTTCATATCTCCATATCAACATACTACAGACTACAGATCACTGTCCACACTTAATGTCCTTGAAAGTTAAAAAAAAAACCTCTCACTCTTCAGTTCTGTCGTTGCCACTTTTTCGAGCTCAAAAGAAACTTAGATTTAGTAAAAGATTCTGTCCGCGGCTGTTCACGACAAGCAATGGGTCTGTCCTAGGCAAAAGAGTTTGTCCACAGCCGGGCATGTCCATGACAGAGTCAGTTCAGGGCAGTAGAGTTTGTCCGCAAGGTTCCTCGACTCTTACAATATTGCAAAACAGTTAAAATTTAAAAATACATTTAGATGAGACATTTATTTCATATTTTCATATAATCTTTTTAACTATTGTTGGGAATTCTTAGACAGCACAAATAATACTTCCTTTCAAACAACATAAGTATTTTAACATAAATATCAAAAAAGGAAAAAAAAATAGTGAAGATTACACCAGATTTAAATGATATATTTAAAATGCCTTACTTTGATGCTGACCAAAATTATTATATTTTTAGAAATTCAAAAATTTTCGTTTGTGTTTTTGTTTTAGTTTTGTAAGACCTATCAGTAAATTATTTTTCTGAAATTTTCAGTATAATGATAAATGTTCTTTTTTATTACAGTGGATAGCAGATAATATTGCAGAAGCAATGAGAAAGAGAACATAGGTAAGCTATTTTAAATCGTTTAGAAAAAAACAATACTTTTTAACTATAAATATTTTTCATTTCAATTCTCTAGTTTTATTAGTCATATAAATGATAGAAAACTATCATTAAAAGATTATTCTTTGCCCATTATTCAGATTAAGTTTTCAAAAATTTAATATTTTGTTTATGACATCTGCAATGTTTTACCCTGAGCCATTTCATGATTTCCTGAGCACTGTGCACAGACTTTTTGGTAGTGTCAGTCAACACTCTTTATTTATTTACATGTATGTATTGGAATGCTAATTTATAACTCTTTTTTTAATTACAGGAACTAAAATTTACTAATATAAGACATACAGTTTAAACGTTTGGATTTTTGTAAGGGAAGCTTTTGTTAAAATATCTGTTTGAAGTGAGGCTTTGAGATGTTATGCATTGCCGTCCAAGATTACTTTGATATTTCCGCAAAGATCCTCTTAAATGTTAAAGAAGTCGAGCTCTACTGACTTTGTTGACTGAAAGCAAATTTCTTTTATATTCATGATTTCAAGGAAATGCTCTTTGTATTTAACCAGAAATTTTATTTTGTATAGCAGCTGGTATTTGTACAATTATGTGTGATGATTCTTTTGCTTTTAAACGATATTTTAAATTAAATGTATGCTCACTTTTGTTCTTTGTTGTCAAAATAATGTTTTTAAATGAATTATTTTTCTATTTCCTTTTCCCATGTGTCATAATGAAACTGGTTTATGTTGGATTGTGATAATTTATGAGAATGGATGGTAATGGCCAACAACAGGGTTCAGTGCAGAATAATCGAGAAAAAATATAAAAATATAGCCAATAAGTTAATTGAGGAAAAGAGCTTGTGAATAATTTCTACTTAACACATATAGAAATTGATTTGGGAATATTTGTTAATGCTGCTTTGGTACTTAAAGTTTTGAGTATGGTAATATTGAATGTTGAATTTTAGAGCTGTGTGAACACAAGTTATGATGCTTTTCTGAAACCAATGTAGCAGCTCATTGTTTTATAATTGTCTGTACTCTGAAACCAAAAACGTTCCCTAAATAAGCAACAAAGGGAAATAAATTGGTCATTCAGCCATTTTTTGTTTTGAGTATTTGAAGAGAAACCCTATTAAGATTTTGGCAAAAATATTTTTTCTTGGTTGAAGGCTAACTTTAGTGAAAATTGCAGTTGATTTATTTATTTAAAAAGTGAAAGTTGTTTTTTTTTTTCGTGTTAAATGAGCTTCTATTAGAATATATTAATGCTAGTTTAGTTTGGTACTTTGAAAAAATTGCATTTTTATTAATTTAAAAATATAGTATTAATAAAAAGCTAGTCTTATTTGTTCAAAGTATTATTTGTTATATATATCTTTATTGTTAACTCAGATAAAGCGTACAATGTATTTAATCGAAATTTTCTGTTTCAGTTTGTTTGTAAAAATTTATATGTGTTTCTTTTTTTACGACTGTTTCTCTCTAAATGTTTAATTTTCTCATTTGTAAATATGAGTGCCATTAATTCAACTACATTCTAACATTGCAGTTTTTCTTGTGATTTTTATCAAAAATGTGTGCTTTGTTGAATACTCTTTTATAGGACTTTGTTGTATATGGAAATTTATTGAAACTGTTATTGTGATTAAATTGATTGCAGTCAATTAACTGTAAAAAATTAGAATTTCTAACTTTGTATAGCAGATTTTTTGTGTTGAATGGTAGTAGTCTATGGCTGTTAAAGTATGTGATATATTTTAACTAAAAATAGCTATAAGGTTATTAATGTTAAAATCAATAATTATAGTATGATTATAATTTAACTGAAAAAGTTTGTTTTTCTTTACATTAATGAAATTACTGGAGAATTTCTGTGGAGCTATTCCTAACTACTGTGATAAATTGTTGATAGGAATGTTTTGTTTGATTTTTTTTTAATGTTTTCTTATTGATTAAATAGCATTTTAATTTTGGTATTCTATATATAGTTGAATAGAAAACCTCTTTGCTTTTAAACCTTCATTCTGATAATTGTCGTTTTGATAGAGGCTCAATTTTTTAATACATAATTTTTAAATCATATGATTATTAATCTATAAAATCACTGCTAAAGATACTATTGATCTTTTTTATATTGGTTGTTGCTAGTCTTAAAATTCTTAAATGATCTTTCAATTTGCTTTCAGCTAAAGCATTAACTCAACCAACCTTCTTAATTTCTTAGATTTTGCTTAAAAGATAAATTTTATTTGTACTGGTTTTGCTTCTTAAAAATAAATAAAAGAAATTTTATGCAGCCAAAAAAGGCTTCCAAAATACTTTTTTTTTAAATTTTTCTTTTGAAAGAAGAAATAAAATATATTAATTCATTTTCCTAACATATTTGTCTTAATTGACTTTAAAAAATTTTTTTTAAATATTAATTCTTCCTTGCCTTGTAAAAAAATTCTAAGATTAACATTACATTGTCTTGTTAACTGTACTTTAATACAAAATTTTCAATATTTATACCGTAGATTTTTAATTTTGTAATAGATTTTTACTGTAATGTTATTCCTTAATGAATGTATGCACATTAGGTTTTCTGTGACAGTGATCTAAAGATCTTATATTGTAGAATGTTTCTAGGCAAACATGCTTATTTTTATTTATGACCTATAAGGATAAAAAGGAGGAAAGGCCCGAATGTAAAAAAACTTAAGTCATATTCTCTATTATAATACTCTGTAGGAAATATATAATGAAAATTTTTCTTGTTTAGCTACTTCTGTCAAGCTTATAAACCCTTAGAACGCATGCTGAAATTACTATGAAATTTTTAAAAACTGCATCCTTCCTGTTAAAATACACTGGACAATTTTCACTTCGAAACAATATTTGAAACAGTTCATAAATTCTATTTAATTCTGTTCAAATTAGAGACAATAATGTATTATTGCTATTGAATTTAAGCTTAGGGAAATAAAAGGTTTTGGGATTCTTAAAATTACAGCTATGCGAATGTTTTGTGAGATTGAGTGGATAGTTGCGATATATGAGATGATTTATTAATCAGTTAAAAAAAATAAGTTAAAATAGAAGAGGTTTTCTGTTTAACCCTTGTTCACTTGTTTAATGTACTTTTACAAAATAAAAAACATCTAATTTTCTCTTGTACAAAACAAATTTTTAACTGATGTAGCTAAAATTAGTACATGCACATGCATGCATGGGCAGATATAGGTACTTATTACATTTTGTGAAGGCATGAAAGTGTTCCCTTAAAGAATATTTCACAAAAAAAAGGTGTAGAGAATAATTTTTATACTTAAATTAATCCATTTCAGCCTGCTGGTAGTAAAATTGCATTTACAATCTGTTTATGCATTGGAATTGCATTTTTCAGTTTCTATTAAGTTTTAAATTATATCAATCTGCTCTAGTATTTTGAATATTTTTTTTTTCTTTGTAATTTAAATTTTCTGTTTCTTCATTTCTTTACAACATTTTCCTTAAATTATCTATTCCTTCAGTAATAGTAATGCATGAACACAATAATAAGGTAAAGGTTTTGTTTTCCTTCCTATTTATGATGATGTATTTTAGAAGAACAATAAAAATTATGTAGTTCCCTCTAACCTCAATCTTTTACCTTGCAATCTGCATGAAAACAATCCCACATTTTTAACTCCCCTCACCCTTCCCCTTTTCTTATGCATTTCTTTCAATCCTAAGCATTTTAGCATATTGACATCATTCATTTATGTTGTAAGTTTGTTCATTATGATTAATATTGATGCAATTTAAGAGTCAATTAATTTTAAGAAGCATATGTAATAAATGAAGTTTGTATTCTAAACATTTTTATGCACCAAATTGCTGAAATATATGGAAAATATATTAAGTTTATTGTTTATGTGAATCTGGAATTAATTTGTTATGAATCTTAACTTAAAGCTCTAAATTATGAAATTATTTTATCTTGTTAGTCTTTAGAAACATTTATTTCCTTGTTACTCTCTTCCCTCTTTTCACCCCCTAAAAAAATATTTTATTCGTTAAAATTTATTAATTTAAATCTGTAGGGTTGAGTGTTTTTTAATTGTGATATGCTTTATTTATTTATTTTTTAAAATTTAATTACTAAGAATAATTTTCTTTTAAATAATAATAAACATAAACGCTTTAATTTTTCTTCTTTTTTTCAGAAATATTTGATTTTGTACATTATTTTTTTCACTTTCTTTAATGTACTTATAAAAGTGCCTAATAAAAATCTCAAATAAAAAATAAACAAATTAATTAATCACTAGTCTTTTGTAGTACTTATTGATAACTCTCAAGTCTCTTCTAAATGTTTGTAAAATTTGTTATTGTTCATGATGTAAAGGACTAAAAACGTTCTAAATAAGAAAACTTTTTTTAAGTTTTAAAGGTACATGAACCATAATTGAAATTCATAAATAACCTGTTTATATATGCATACAGTTTTCAAATAAGTTACAAATTTAAATGAATTGTACCACAATTTATAAATAGCCTTTTTATATGTGCTTGCAGTTCTTAAATCAAAGTATAATAATTTTGCAGAAATCTTTTGTAATATATTATATTATTTTGGAAATATCTCTTATTTAGATGAATATTTCAGTTTGCATTCAGCTTCCTCTCTTCCCTTATGATCTAAAATCATACTTTATTTTAACTATACTCGGTTTACATTTTTCTTCTCTGAATAATTGCTATTGTCAGATTAACACAACTAAAAAAAAATAAAGTACAAAATAATTTTTTTGCAATTTCATTATATTAAGGTTTACTATACTAAACCACTTAAAATGGAAAATAGGAAATTTTCTATCCATTGTCATTCCTGTATAATCATTTTGCTCAAATTTAGAAAAATTTATACTTTTTCTTTTTTTACTATAAGGGTCCAAATTTTCTTCTATGCTGTCTTATATAAAACTAGTTATAAATTTCAAGTAATGAAACTGTCATTGTGAATAAAGATTTATCTTATCCTCTTAGGGCTCAGGAGTACAGCACTTGTTGTCTCATAGTATTTTTATAACTTAGCTAATACTGAAAGGCCTTATTTGCTGAAATCTCTTTGATAAAAATTTTCATCTCATCAGAAAAAAAAAAAAAAAAAAAAAAAAAAAAAACTAGGAAATTGAAAATTTTAACATTGAAACTTGCACAAATAATGGAGTAGAATATTCAGTGTTGTTGTTAACAATATTAATTAATGTGTATAGAATTAAAATTTATTTGTAATAATGTTTAAACTGTACTATTTTTGTGCAAGAGATTTATTTTTGCTTTTAGCGATAATGTGTTAAAATATTGGCTGTGAAATAAAATTGTGTTTTCAATATGTGTATTCTTTTTCTTTTCTTTTCTTTTTTATTTAACTTCTGGGCTGTGTTAAGTGTGCTTCATTTAATGACATTTTATATTGGAAGTATGTGATAAACTAAGCAATAAAGCATAACTGTCTGATAAACAGAAAAAATAAATAAAGGAAAGCAGATTTATTCATGTATAAGAAGCAAAGAGATAAAAATACTTTTATTTATTAAAACAATTTTCATTTTTTTGCTTGTCAGTTCTAAAAAGTAGAAAACAGGGCTTGAACTTCAGTTTCTTCTAGGAGGGGAGTCTCCCTTCCAACATTTATAAATGGAGGGGAGTTTTAAAACTCACTATAGTTTTATGTGCCATTTAAAGAACTGCATAATAGAGACATGGCAAAATATTATTGAAGTAATATAAATCAAACAACTCAGTATAATTTCCACATATATATATAGAAAGCAAGTTAAGTCAAGCTTGTATGCAGCCTGTTTTTAACTTTCTTTTTAATGTGTCTTTAACAATAGGGCTGTTAAATAAATTTCTGAATTTGGATTTTATTCGATTTTGGGCCCTGAATCTTCTTTCAGAAGGCACACTTGTGACCAGAGGTGATTCTGAGTAAAAAATTATTTTCTGAAATTCTCAGCAAATTTTCTGAAAGGCAAAGAAAGGGGGAGGGTATCCACTCCCAGCAAAATGTGTATTTTTTGTACCCCTTTGACAAAATATAGTTTTTTTTTTTTTCTTTTGAAAAAGCTTACCATTTTACATGATTTTTGGATGAAATTTGCATTTTTCCCCCCACTTCTTTGAAAAAAATTGAATTTTTTTTTTTTCGTGATACATGGACGAAATTCACAATTCACAATTCTTGATTCTTTAATGAAATTTGTGGTTTTTTTTTTTTTTTTTTTTTTTTCGATTTGATAAAATTTGTGGTCTTTTCTTGATCCTTTGACAAAATTCATGATTTTTCTTTAAACAATTGAAAAAATTGATTTTTTTTTACCATTTTTAAATTTATGGCAGATTTTTTTAAATCAGAAATAATCACCTTAATTTTTCAGAAAATTTGGAACAGGATCACCATTAGATAGCACAAGAGCAACATTTATAACTTTGAAAATTCGACATGCCTTCATTTTTAACTGCTTACATGAACAATGTATATTCAGTGATGGTAGCAATATTTATTTGTAAACAAGATTTTTTTTATTATATCCTTAATGAAATTATACTCAAATCCTGACTAACTGACATTTTCTTTGATTGTATAAGCTCCTAACAAATTTTAAACAAAGTCCAAAGTTTGATTGGTGAAAAAATTATTATTTTTGTCGATCTGTTGCAGTGAAAAGATCATAAAATTCATCGATTAGTATTAGTAAAATATTGAAAAAACCATCAATCATTTCCTGAAAAACATTATTGTAAAATTTTCATTTGGATGTAGGGCAAAGACTGAATTTTTATTGGTCTGTTGCAAAAAGTTTTCATACTTTTGGGTGTAGGATAGCACAATGGTAAACCTATGAGTCAACTGCAAAAATCATGTTTTTAGGTGTTTTCTATCAAAACATGACTTGGCAGATCGATTGCATTTTAAAATGCAAATCGAGATTTAACTAATCCAATATTTTCATCTGTGAACTCAATGAAGTGATTGTTTGTGCTGATGCTTCCCTGTCTAAATTTTACTTTTCTTTTTTTACTGGTATGAAACTCAAGCGTTGCAAGCACTTTTTTAAGGTGCATATATGCACCCATGGTCCCAAATGGGTTAAGTCATATTTTGCCTTTTTTTTTTTTTAATCAATCACTATGTGACTTAATATTTGTTTGTCACAATAATTTAAACATAAAATTTGCAGTAATACATATTTTTTCTTGAACAGGAAACTGAACAAAAATTAACAGTCTAATTAGCCCCCGATGCTATTTCTTTCAGACTAGCTAAAAAGTATCGTATCAAAAATTGCGGCCCACTTTTTTATAATCCGGCCGTTAAAACGAGACATTCATACAATCTATATATTTAAAAGACCTGGCTGTTTTTTTAGTCATCAGTGCTGAATTTTCTACTCAACCGATTTTGATAATTATTTTTTTAAATAAAAGCTATTTATTTGTAGTTGTGTCCATTTTAGCTATTTTTTAATTTTTTCCATTTTTATATTTTATTTTTAATTTTAAATGCTTTTTACGATATTTCTTCAAAATGGTGGCAACTCAGTTTAGCTTTTCACTCGATAATAAAAATTTATTTTCCATTATCACTTTCCACCAGTCACAAGCTTTATTTCATCAGTGAACATATCCTCGCATTTAAAAGAAAAAAGTTAATTGTTTTCGTAAAATTTAACCACAATAAAATGATTGCGTATAATTATGCACTAATTGAGGTAAAAAAAATATATTTACTGAGAAATAATATTAATAATGTAAATAAAATAACAGAAAATAATTTATGATAAATATTAATGTCTAAAGCAAAATAAGAAAAATTTTAAATGAGGAAAATGATGTCATTCAGCAACCAGATAAATGGGAATTACAAAATTATTACGGATGCCTTTTTCATATTACTAATAACAGTAACTTTTAAAAAACATTTGAAGAGAAAATGATGTCACTATTTAAAACATCGCATTTTTACTCATAATGATATTACATTTCAACATTTCTTTTCATTATGGACACTGAGATTGAGATTTTACTTTCACATGACTTCAGTTAGTGAAAATAATGTCATAGTAAAAATGAAATTAGTTTTTTTTTCTAATAAAACTATTTTTCTGTGAGTGCATATAAAATAAAATTTCTGGATTTTACCGGCACTCAGATTACAATTTTAACTGAAGATGTGCGAATATTTGCATGCAAAATTGTAACTGGCAAACTTGACATTAAGTTTGGAAATATATTTATTATATATTGATTCAATAATGCAATTAGTTTTGCTTTTTTTAAAAACCAAATTGATCGAGTCTTTTAAACATTTCATTCATGGAATTCGACGGGATTCCACTCGTTTTATTGTTAAAATGCATTTCCTTTTTCTCAGAGTCTATAAAAAAGCATTTAACTAAAGAAAAAATCCGTTTTTGATGAATCTAGTTAATGAAGAAGTAGCATGCAAAATTGTATCTCTTTATTATTCCACAATTCCAATGTCTCAGAGAGAAATTGCTAATAAATTGGGTATTTCACGCCGTTCTGTTTGCTATTATATTGATAAACACAAGAAAAATGAAGTTAGTTCATTGCATTCTAAACGGGGTCGCCCTTCTAAAAGACCTCTATCGATTTTTTTTCCCCTAATCGGAGGCGAAACTGAATTTTGCAATGGCAAAATCTACATTCAACTTTTTTTTTTTTTTTTTTTTTTTTTTTTTTTTTTTTTTTTAACTTTAATATGATTTTAATGAAGGAATAAACTATAGAAGGTTTTGAATGAAAAATAGATTATATAAAAATTATAATAAATGAAATAAGAAATATATTAACAACTAAAAAGCAAAGCTAATTTTAACAGAACTAAAATAACTAGTCCATTTAAAAGTAGAAAATTAGCTGATCAAATATCTGGAAATGAAAACAAAACTTGTAACAATATGAAGCAATATACAATAAAGAATCTAAACTGCAGTGAAAATCATAAAGAAGAAATGTCCCAACATTCATTAAAGATGAATGGAAGTGAGCAGATTTAATGGGTCATAATGCACCTGAAACACCCCCCCCCCTTTCCCATTATATAATTTACTGTTGTGGCTTCTTATCTATACTGAATGAGTTTCGGTTATAATTCTAAAATTATTATAAAAGAAATGGGATTTAAAACAGAGCCAAAAAATATTTTCTTTAGACAAAACAGGATTATTCAAAATAATAATAATAAATAAATAAATCGGTTCAGTTTTTACTTTTTTCTATCTTTTCAAGAAAAAAGTATTGGATTCATGAAAAATTTTTTAATCTGGTTTTCGACAGATTTACTCGTTTTAGGAGTCAGAGAATCCGAAAAACGTTTTTACAAAATGTCTGTCTGTGAGTCTCTGCCTGAATGCAACAAAAATTTTGTGAGTGCCCTATCCCAAAAACTAATTCATGGAATTTCACAAAACTTTAGATACTATTAGACCTTAATGTAAACTAGATCTGATTAGTTTTTGGTATAAATAGCTCAACAGGTGGCACTGCTATGTTGCATTATTCACAATTCCTTCAATAGCTACATCTCAAGAACTAGTGCATGGATTTTCATAAAACTTTAGATTTAGTTAGTACTTGATATAACATGATGTTGATTATGTTTTGGTGCAAATCGCTCAACAAGTGACGTTGCCATGGTGCATTATTCATGATTATCGCAAAAGCTCTATCTGAAGAACTAATGCACAAAATTTCCTAAAACTTCAGATTGAATTAGTCCCTGATATAGATTAATGTTGTTTAGTTTTTGGTATAAATCGCCCTGCAGATGGCCTTGCTTTGTTGCATTTTTCACGATTTCGCAATAAATGTATCTCCAGAACTAATGCATGGATTTTCAAAAAACTCCAGATTCAGTTAGTATCTGATAAAAAGAAATGATCCTGATTAATTTTTGGTATACATCACCCAACATGTGGTGCTGTTATGCAGATTATTTTTTGAAGATTTTGCAATAGCTCTTTTTCAAAAACTAAAGGACAGGTATTTATCAAACTTCAGATTCAGTTATAAGTTGACATAAGTTGTTGCTGATTAGATTTTTGTTTAAACCACCTAACTGGTAGTGCTGCTATGCTGCATTTTTCAAAAAAATTTAACATGCATAAGATAGAAGAAAGTTATGGAATTGCCACATCTGAATAGTTTTAGCATTATTATGTTTTTTTTTCAAACATTTCGATGTATGCTTTTACTTTTTGATCTAACATCTTTTAATATAGCTATGGCTGTTCAGCATATCAAAGTGATCAATGATTTTAAATGAAATATATTATTTAAATAGCTGTCATTATTCTATTTATTTAAAATTAAATAGATGAAACAATCTATATTATAAAGGCCAAACGTATATGTGCGTAACGCATACGTCATTTTGCGTATGGCAACCTTTTGAATTTGAAATGAAAGTTAGGTTTCGCCTTTTTTGTACGACAAATTTTTAAATTTCTTAGCATCGTACATTTTCAACTTTTACACCGCCGTATAGAGGGAAAAATGCACTTCTTAATGCAATTTGTTGGAAAACTGTATCTTAATTTATTTTTGAGTCATTAATTTTTTTTTATAGTTTTTAATATAATTTTTTTTAAATCGTGGCAACAGAAGTACTCCATTCCTATAAAAGGTAAGGGAGAAAAAGCCGAAGATTATTGTATCTTTTTAGTTTGCAATTTTCTCTTAAAAAGGAAAAAAATTTGAAATTAAAATAAGTACGATGTCAAAAAATATCATCTGTTATAAAACCAAGAGAAATTTAGTTTTATTTCGTCATTATTTATCAAATAAATGATTTTTAGTTTATTTTAAACTTACTTTGCACACGATACAACATTTTTTCTTTAAAAAGATGACTACGGATATGAGAGGTGCATATGTAAATTTTGAGATAATGAAAATAATGTCGGGTTTAGATTTCACAGGGGAAAAATCTATGAGTCAAAGTGGAATACATGTTGCCATTTTTCCTTTTATAATACCAAGCATACGATTCTTTATTGATAACTGTATCATATAAACTGATCTTTATTATATTTTACTGCTTACATTACGATTAAAGTTTAATTTTAACCATCTTTATAACTGAGTTTTATAGAAATATTATTTTGTTAACTTTAGTTTAAATATCATTTGTTTAAGAGTTAGACTTACCAATGTAAAATGCATTTTTTATTGTAACTAATTTCGTAGGTTTATTATAAATCAATGAAACAGTTCCTTCTTAAACATTTTCTTTCGTCGAATTTTGACGGGTTCTACCTCGTGATAATAATGATAAAATAAATAAATTTGCCTTATTTGTTGATTTCTTGCATTTAAATCTGAAATACTAAAGATATGAAAAAGAAATGTATATTTTAAGGGTATAAAAGATTCAAGGTGTAATATAATCAAATATATAAATTTTTTAAATACCATATTTAGATAGTGATCACTCACTTAATGCTCTCTTTTATGCGCGTGTATTTCACAGTCCCGGCTAGGTATATAGAAAGACAATGATAACTCTTAGTCATTTATGAACCACAATGAATAAGCACTTCTCACAAAAATTTTAAGAACTTTACCTTTAACAACTAAAAAGGAAAAATTACTGAAATAAAAAATCAAACATAAAGAAAAACTGACACGAATTTGACGGTTAATTTCTTTAGCCAGTAGAATTACAAAAGGGCAACAAATTGCTGGTTAATTCAGAAGACTGAAAGTTGTGTCCCTCCCGACTCCCTTTTCACGTCTTGATGAACCTCAAAAGACTTTTTTTGAAAAATCTCGGAAAGAAAAAAAACACTCATCGATTGTAAATTATTTTGTAAAAATGTAGCAGAAGTAAAATAATATTTGGATATGTTATTTCACATTTTTAAAATATTAAAAAAAAAAAGAATTAAAGAAAGTTATACACTGTTAAATGTGGTGCCTTAAGACGCAACACTAGTCACTGAAAAAGACCCGGATGATAATGCAAAGTCTATGGGAGCGTTCTTTTCAAATATCTCGCTCAAATTTTAATATTTTTACACGATTCTTTTTCCATAGGATAGCTTAAGGCCGATCCACAACCGGCCTAGTTTTTACTTTTTTGATTATGCTTATATATTTTTTATATTATGATTGTTTCAGTTTCATAACCGGTTTAAACCAGTTTTGAAATTTAAAGTAATAAAAAAAAAAAAAAAAAAAAAAAAAAAAAATTCTGAAACCAAAATTGAAAAAGTAAAAGCTAGGCTGGTTGTGGATCGTCCTCAGTTATTCTATGCAAAAGAGAGAGAGAGAAAACGTGTAAAAATATTAAAATTTGAGCGAGATATTTGAAAAGAACGCCCCCATAGACTTAGCATTATAATCCGGGACTTTTCCTGTGACTAGTGTTGCGTCTATGATCCCGTCCCACGCGAATAAATTTGAACGCTAATCTAAAGTCTATGTGGTGTTATTTTCAAATTTTTCGCTTTGATTTTTATATTTTTGAAAAAAAAAATTTCATAGGAACATAGGATATTTTACGATATACAACTGGGCTAGTTTTTACTTTTTGAATTTTAGTTTCAGATTTTTTTTTTTTTCGGAACCGGTTTTAAAATTAAAACTATCCCAATAAAAAAAAAAAAAAAAAAATTAGCCCGGTGGTAGTTTGTCCTCAGCTACTCTAAAAATCACTCAAAAATATGAAATCAAAGTCAGAAATTTGAAAATGATGCCTCCATAGACTTTTTTTATTGTTTACATATTGTTACATTTATTTTCTTATTTGATTTTCTTTCTTATATTATTACATAAAATTTGAAAATGACGCCCCCATAGACCTTTTTTTATTGTTTACATATTGTTATATTTCTTTTCTCATTTGTTTTTCTTTCTTATATTATTATGTGAAATAAATAATAATTTTCCAAAACAAATTTCATGAACATGTATGCTAAAATAAATTTCAGCAATCATGTGATAAAATTTACTGTGTAAATATGTCTTTTATCACAATCACCAATAGCCGTCTAAAGGATGTAAGTGAAACAGTAAAAATTAAAAAATCTTAAAATACCATAAAAAATTTTCATTTTCAAATAAATAAATAAATAAATAAGAGCCATTTAGTGTTTTTTCACTTGAGTTACGACTATATAGGTATAGTCATAATAACTGCTTGTTAGGTATGTTTTACTGCTCTATCCACAGTGGAAATATGATAGAGGTACGGAGGTGTGCGATTTTTTGTGCATACACGCTCAGCGTGGGATCAATTCAAGGGCGGATCCAACCCGCCATTTAGGGGGGGGGGGTCTCATCTCTTAGCAAGTAATTTTTATATTGAAGACTTCCTATATCCAATATGACTACTTTTCTGAAAATTTTGGGAAGTCATTTTCATTTGTAAATATTAAAAAAAAAATTGCATTAATATTCCTAAAAATATAAAATTTTCGCATTTTATTCAAAAACCAAGAAATTGAAGAATTTCCCATTTTCTTATAAAGGCAAAAAATCCTTCAGAAATTGAGCCTTTTAAGGCAATTTTTAAGACATAACAGTTACAGAAATGCCGTCATCATGGAGCAATTGGCTATCGCGGCCTGAAATTCAATTTAAAACTTCACATTTTGCGAAGATTTTCCAGAAAGATTCTTTATATTTACTGAAAAATAGAAAAACGCTAATCAATTACAATTGTTCTGAATAAGTGCACTTGCAAATTTCATGCATTCGAGATTAAAAATAACTTTATGGATGTGTCAGATATTATCTATTTTAAATTTAAGTTGAGCTTTAAAGAGCTAGGAATATTTCTTTGTTGAGCAAGATGTAAATTTGAAAGAATTTAATACATATTTGATTTTTTAAATATCCTTTAAAAATTTCCTTCGTTCAGGAGAGAATCACGACCCCTCTAACCTACCCCTTGGATCCGCCACTGAATCAATTAGTTGTTTTAAGTCATAGAACAAGAGATAAAGCGGTAAAAAAGATATTAAACACATAAGATTTTTTATTATGACCAAGTTTTGATGTCGTATTTGGTTTTATTTGGCACTCACTTGATACAGATATAATCATTCATAATTTACAACAAACGATGGGCAGACTAGATTGCACACATAAAAATTCTAAAGAAGTATATATATATATTTGAATTTCAAATCTCTTATTCAATTAAATTTTTAAATGCTATATATTTACATAGAAAAAAGATGACAGCAAAGTCTTTCATAAAAAACACTGTTTATCTTTTTCTTTAAAATAAATAAATAAAATAAACTAACCACTTTTCTGAACAATTGAATATTGTATCGATGAATTCATTACATCTTTCTTGCTTTTGAAGATCAAATGTTAGATACAGATCAAAGTGTGATTAGGACGACATTGGCAACTCCATCCCCTGTTTGGTTTTCTGTACGGAAAAAAAAAGTTACGAACGTACTTTCTTAAACTGAATTTTATGAAACTATATATATATACTATATATAATTTGTCAAATTCTTGATGAGTTATCAATAATTAGAGTTAAGTAAATAAAACAACAGAACTACTTGCTTATGACTCGAAAATCAATGTTTTTAAATTGCATTTTTACATGTCTCACATTTATTCGTAACAGTTATACTCCTAAAAAAAAGTTTTTTTTTTTTTTTTTTTTTTTTTTTTTTTTTTTTTTAGAGGCATTAATAAATCTCAAAAATATTTCCAACTTGACTTTAAAATCACATTTAAAAGTTTGTGAGAAGGGTGAAATTTTATTATCTATTTCATTTGAAATTATAATTCTTTTTCCATGTGATGTTATTCAAACTCTAATGTCTTCAAGATAAGGAAATGTTACACACAAATAAATAATTTTTCAGTGTGAAAACGAAAGTTTATTCTTAATCCAGCTTGTATAAAAACACTTTCTTCCATGCTTGAAAATATTTTTTTCTTTTCCTATAGAACAATTTTTTGTGTTACTTTACGTATACGGGTGCGATATTCTGCTTAAAATTCTTTCAGTTATGAGAAGATCCATACAGTTTCAGGAAAACCCCTTGGTATATATTGAGACGTTTAAAGTCATAGCGTTGTAAGTCTAATTTTCTGAAATATTCAAAAATAAAATTTTCTGGATGCGTTACAATAAATTTTAATGTTTATAAAATATCATCGGGTAATGTCTACAGGCCGTATTGCTGACTTAATATGACTTAAACTGATCTTTCCATTAATAATTTGATATGTCTATGTACCCAGCAAGCAGAGATGCCCATTTAGCGAATTATTTTTTATTCAGAATTTCTGAATTCATACCGGAAATTTCTAAATAGTAATTTTCTCTTCATTTAATCACCGAATGTTTGTCGTTAAATACAGCAAAAACATTCATTTGGAATTTATGAATAAAATAATTCGCTAAACTGGCAACATTTTTTCCTAGCACTTAATGCTAATTTTAAGAATTAGTGATTTACAACTTTATGACTTTAAAAGTCTGAGTTCTAATTTAAGTTGACGATTTTTTTTATATTTTTTCCGGTTTTCAGTAGTATGTCCCTAGACCATTCGTTCTGTGTGTATGGTGAGGCAATGTATGACTTGAAATATTTGGGTATAGGTTACAAGTTGGCGAAGGTCCAGACCAGTATGATCCGGTCATCGCCGGACTAAACAGAGGTCCTTGAGAAGTAGCAGGTATAGAACTTGCCCTTGGAGTGAGATAATTCAATTTAGGTGTATGGTAAGTTGGCAGAAAGAAATCTGATTGAAATTTGTATGTAGTAGGGTCGTTGTTTCCTGGCTGGCATGCTTGCGCTAGTCCATGAAAATCAAATTTATAAGCATATCTCTTTCCATGAACTTTTGTCATGATATTTTTGTCATAATAGTATCGTAATGCTCTACTGAGTTTATCATAGTTCATGTTTGGTTTACTTTTCCTCTCTCCCCAGCGTCTAGCAACTTCGTCGGGATCCGTTAGCTTGAATTCTCCGTTTGTGCCTTCCCATGTGATGCAACTCGAGTTGCTGCTATCTGAGAGAAGTTCCAACAGAAATTGCCATAACTGTATCTGCCCGCTTCCTAAAAGGAAAATATATGATGACAGTTAAAGATTATCATAACTAGAAATAAAAATGCAATTCAACAAATTACAACGATAATTTGGAAAAGGATATTTTCAAAGAAAAATTTTTTAGACTTATAATTAAATTCTACATTGAAAATAATAATAAAAACAATAAACATCATTTTTAGGATTATCAAAACGTAGCTTATGTAAGAACAGAGTCATATGTTATGTACGCCATGAATTAAACATTGATATTCATAGACCAATCATAAACAAATTTTAAATGAAATTTACAATTTACAATTTTCGGTGCTGCAAATTTTTAAACTTCTAAACATCGCACATTCTTAATATTTATACCTTCGTATAGAGAAAAAAAAAAAAACTATTATTAAATGCAATTTGTTCGAAAGCTATATCTCAATTTGTTTTTGAGTTAATAATTTTTTTATTATTGTTGATAACAGAAGTATTTCATTTCTGGACATTAAACAAGAACCAATCAGAAAACGAGTAAAAACCGGGCATCACAAGGATTCAAAAGTATCTAAATCGAAAGAAATAGCCATTTTAAAAATGGTTAAAAATATAAATGCATAAATTATTTTATAAGCTTTTTAATCAAAAGGAAAAAAAAATACTTGATCTTATACTAAATTCAAAAATTTGCCATTGTCTTTTGATCCATTCTGTATTAGTGTAAAAATGCCTCCACTGTAAAAATATAATATTTTCAAATGAAGTGAGTGTACCACAGAAATCTTGGGTGACTTTAAATGCTTTATAATTTTTATTTTTTTTTAAACGTATTGTTTAAGCCATAAATCTTTTTAAAATTTAAAATATTGCATTGTGTTTTTTCGTACAACAATACTAGAAAGGAAACCGCATAAAGAGTAATAGATCGGAAGCGGCAGAACAAACAATCACCCCATCGAGTTCACGGGTGAAAATCTAGGATTAATTAAATCTCGATTCGCATACTAAAATATAATCAGTCTGCCAAGTCCTATATCTTGGTGGAAAACATCTAAAAATCCGATTTTAACGGTTGACT
This sequence comes from Maratus speculifer, assembly GCA_964019185.1. Classification (NCBI taxonomy): domain Eukaryota; kingdom Metazoa; phylum Arthropoda; class Arachnida; order Araneae; family Salticidae; genus Maratus; species Maratus speculifer. The sequence continues at coordinate 273,320,577 of OZ025295.1, read as the reverse complement.
CGTAGGTTTACCATTGTGCTTTCCTGCACCCAATAGTATGAAAAAATGGAAGATTGGGAGCAGGAAAAACGTAATGGTAAACCTATGAATCAACCACTAAAATCGGATTTTTAGGTGTTTTCCACTAAAAAAGGACTTCACAGACTGATTATATTTTAGTATGCGAATCGAGATTTAATTAATCCTAGATTTTCATCCGTGAACTCGATGAGGTGATTGTTTGTGTTGTCGCTTCCCGGTCTAGATTGAAAATCGCTTGGTACCAACTTTCTCATGAAATAGATAGTGCTATTTCACTTGATGAAAAGGAAATATTATTAAAATATTTATTTGTTTATTTATTTATTGTTTTCATAAAATTTCTGAAAAAAAAAATACTGAATCAATTTTGATAAAATTTAAACGGGATCACTTCGAGAATATCATTTTTCAAATAAATAAAAATCGCATTAATCAGTCGCGTAGTTTCTGAGTAATCGTTGATGAACATACATAAAAAAATACATAAGCATCGAAATGTCCCTTTTTAGGTGCGTTCGTAATTATGTAAATGCGTAGCACCTATAGTTGTCGTTCTATCCGTCCGTCTGTCCGTCTGTCTGTCTGCCCGTCCGCATATAACAACGCAAAAACTATTCAACAGAATCTTTTGAAATTAAAAATATATAATTGTTACATAATTTTGTCGCGCCGTTTCAAATTTTATGAGAATCGGATGGATAGATCAATTACAGGGACGATCAAAAGTATTCCGTTACATTACGGTCAATGGGGGAAAATGTTTCAAATGCATTTTAATCGTTTGAAAATTAAATTACATACTTATTACATAATTTTGTCAAGTCATTTCAATTTTTTTGAAAATAGGATGCATAGATCAAATACAGGGACAATCAAAAGTACTCCGTTACGTTACAGTCAATGGAAAAAAAAGTTTCAAATGCATTTAAATAATATTACACTCATTCGAACATAATAAGATGATATGTATCATAAAGTACATATTATAATATAGATTTTGCATAATCTGTTGTGCAAAGAACATTTGTTATTGATTTACAAGGCCACACAAAAGTATTCCATTACATATATCGAGGGAACATTGTTTGGTGCGCTTTTTAATTGTAATTAACTATTTACGATTGATATTGATATATGAGAGTGATATTTTTAAAACTTCATTATCGTACGAACGCACCTCATTTGTTGCGCTTCACGTGCAATTTCCAACTTTTTTTTTTTTTTTTTTTGCAGTTGGTTAAAAATCTAAACATGTGCAGTTTTTTCCTATGCACATTTGAAAACGTGTATTTGAAATGTGTTCCTCGTTCCTCGAGGAATATATACATATGCTTATATTCCTCGCGAAAATATACGTATGCAATATTAATTTTGCTTTTCGAAAAAAATGCATATGCGTCGACACGAGAACTTCTGCTTTCAAGGAAAATACAGTTTCCTTGAACATAGACTCACATGCATTATATGCAAAAAACATATAGATTTATTTACCCATTGTGTCTTCCATCCCATTATTCCCACCCGCTTCACTGCATATCCTAAATTTTCGTTTAAATAAAGTTTCAAACAAGTGAAATCATTTAACAAAAATAAAGTTACAATGCCAGATATCGGCAAAAAATCCTATTCAATGATATCTCATTCACCGTTGTGTGCTACATATTAAATGAGAAAAGGGGACTTTGAAAACAGAAATAATACGTATATGATTTATATTCTGCAGATGAACTTATGATGAAATAAATAAGTCGAAAATTGACGTCAAATATGGTACTTTCGTACTACAACTAGTTTTATAAATATTCAGATCATCATAAAAATAGTTGTTGCACTCTTGTGCAAAAATGTATAAGCACAAAATTTATTACGATTATACAGATTAAATTCCGTTTAATATGTATATTACATATATAATAAATGAATTGTATAGATTATATATATAGATATAGATTATATATTGTATTTAATTCCAAAAAGGATTCCACCTTAAATAGAACGTTATCAACATGGCAATCTAAAATCATTGCCTATCACGGGATGTCGCTGAATTAATGATGTATTATAGGATTTAATTGGATGAAGAACACTTTTATTAATACTTTTTTAGTTTTAATTTGATTTTCATAAAGTTTGAAATGACTCGAAAAATTTTTGCAACCATCATTAATATTAATTTTCAAACTATTCGATTAGATAGTTTTTTCACTGTTACGACAAAGAGACAAACGGACCGACTATAGGTGCTACGTATTTACATAATTAAGAATGCAACTAAAAACTCGCATCCTGTAAACGTAAATCTTCCTGTAATTTACGAAAAAAATGTCCGTTAAAGTACGGAAATAGTACTGGCGTCTAGATTACCAGTAAAATTTCCGTTTTTAACGGAAATATTTTTTCAATGAATTTTAATAAATAGTCAAACATAGTCAAATCAGGTGGTACAACATTTTTTTCTTTTTTTCTCTCGCATTTAATTTAACAAAAATAATTATATTCAAGCTCCAATTTTCAAATTAAATACACGGTATCTTTTATCACTAGAAAGTCAAAGTGTGTTATTCAGAAGGTTTCCTAATGGACGTCGATCGATGTGTCAACAGAAAATCTTTAACGAGCAGTTTTAAAAGCTTTTGAGCAAACACTTCACACACAAGAGCGATCTCTGCAATCGACCACATCTATTATCTCCCAACTAAGCGCCATATGTGATGTACTTTCATAGCAAGCAAGATGTGAGATTATCATTTGCTGTTTGTGGAATTCAAACAGGGCTAAAATATGGGCACTTAATACGAAACATTTTTAGTTAGTATATTCTTCGAAAGGGTTAGAATGCACACTCGTACTAGTGATGATAGTATAACTGTCTTTGGTGGCAGATTTTATTTTATATTATCTCATAAATACTTTTTAATCTTAAACTATTACTAAGTATTAAAATTTATCTAAATTAAAATTATATCTAAAATAATCTAAATTTAATCAAATTTGTTGTTCAGTCAGCTTCCTATAAGGTTTTTAACTGATAAAATCCTTTAATTATTATTATTAATTACCCTTTCAGTAATCGGTGTTAGTTTATATCTTATGAAGAAGCATGCAAAACACATTCTTCAAAATAAGAAACTTAAAAAAATCTGTTCAGTGAACCCAATTTAATTAGAATAATTTAAGTGTTAGTTATTCTGTTGGATAACAGGTGGCAGCACTATGAATTCTGTGCTTTGTTTTAAAGTCAGAATTATGATGTCACAGTTTAGTTGAAAATGGGACTTATAGGTATCAAGAGGTGCTCTTGACTCACCTGTTATTATTTTTAATATATTTTTTAATTAACTTCGCCCAAAGTTGGCTGGGGTTTTATTTATTATTTGAATTCATCCTTTCATGTCAGATGAAAGAATTAGTTAGAAGATTTTTCATTATTGGTTTAAAGTGAAACCAGAAGTTATAATTCATTGTTGTGCAAAATTTATGTAAAGATTTATGTTTTGTGGAGTATTGTGATGTGTTCTGTGTGAAACAAAAAATAAAAAATTACAAAAAATCTCAAGCATTTTCATTGGAATATTTTCAACATAAGAAAAAGTGGAGGCACCTAGGCTAGATTGTGAGTACTTTTAATTTTAATGTTCTATGATGCTGTAACATCAGTTTAATTTTGCTAGAGAAGTTAGCAAATATAAGAACAATTAAGGTTATTTAAAGTGATGAAATAAGATAAATATTATTCTGCATTATTATATTTTGATAATTGTTCTTGGAAAGAATAGAATTGTTCTGAAGAATAACATATTGATTTATTTACTTGTTCTATAGAACATTATGATTTATTTGCTTGAGAATTTCAATATTTAATTATTATAATGAATTATTATATTGCATTGAAGAATTTAGAAGATTATTTTTGAAATTATGTACATTTAAGAACAGAACATTCTTCCATTGTTTATATGAAACAGCATTCTTAAGTGATAGAATATTATACAGAAGTTCTATTTTTGAATTTGATTTGTTCTGTTTTTGAATTTCATTTAGTTTAGGTTTTGAATTTTATTTGATTATTATTGTTTTGAAGCAATTATGATTAGTTTTGATTTCAAGGTATATTTTTGATTAGTTTTGATTTTGAAGTATAATTTGATTAGTTTTGTTTTGAAGCTAATTTGATTAAATTTTATTTTGGAAATCATTCTGCTTTAAGTAATTGTATAAAATGGAAGATTATGAAAAAAAGGCAGCTCAAATTAAAATTGAGAGAGGTAGGGTTAAAGGCTCTGTAACTAGGTTAGAGAATAGTTTTGAAAATGTGAATACGAAAAATGAAATTTTGATTAGGTTACAGAGATTAGATGATTTACTTAAAGAATTCTTAAGATTAGATTCTAGCTTAAATGATGAAGATTCAGAGTTAGCAGAATTTGAAGAGAGGTATTTTCAGTTAAAAACTAAATACCAAAACAAATTGGATTCTTTGAATTCTACTGAAGTTATTAATGCTATAACGCACAATTCTACTCAAGGTGGTTCTATTAATATTCCTAATCAGTGTAATATTCGACTACCTAAGTTAAACATTCCAGTATTTTCTGGAAAATTTTCTGAATGGACAAATTTTAAAGATATGTTTGTTTCCACTGTTCATTCACAAGCAGGTTTAAGTAATATTCAGAAATTTCAATATCTTAAAGGATTACTTTCTGAAGAACCAGCTACATTGATTAAACATATTCCTCTTTCTAATGATTCTTATCAAGAAGCGTGGGATAAATTGCTAAACCGATATGACAAAAAGAAACAAATAGTAAATTCTTTGATTAAATTATTTTTAGAACAAAAATCAGTTCTGCATCCAAATAGTATAAATATCAGGAATTTGTTGAACATAAGTGATGAAGTTATTAGGGGTTTAAAAGCTGTTGGGGATGAAGCTACAAGTAGAGACCCATGGCTAATATATTTATTATTCCAAAAACTAGATCCTGAAAGTAGAAGACTGTGGTCTATTGAAAGTGCAGAAAATGAATTTCCCTCTTTACAAGAATTTTTTGATTTCTTAAGTGTAAGATGTTCTTCTTTAGAACTCATCTCTAGCAATGGAAATGATATTAAACATTCCAAAAGCTCAAATTTTGTAGGTTCCAAACATAATTCAAATGACAAATCAAAAGTTTGTTTAAAATGTCAAGGAACACACCCACTGTATAAGTGTATCAAATTTAAATCCATGGATGTTGCTGCTCGAAAAAACTTTATTAAGCGTAATAACTGTTGTTTTCTATGTTTAAACTTGCATAAAATTAAGGAATGTCCAAATTCTCATTTAAAATGTTTTAAGTGTGAAAGTAAGCACAATACACTCTTACATGAAGAAAATAAAAGTAATAATGCTTACTCTGTTAAATTTGAAAATAAAGTAGTTCCCATTTCATCTGAGAATAAGGATCATCAGTTAAATGAAAGTTATGTACACGAATCAACATCTCATGAATTACAAATTAATTCTAGTGCTTCTTTTAATGATTCTAAATGTATTTCCTTTCTACCTACTGCTAAAGTTTTACTATATGATAATGAAAACAAAGCTTACTCTTTTAGAGCTTTGCTGGATTCTGGATCAGAATGTTCGTTTGTCAGTGAGAATGTTATAAGAATTTTAGGATTAAAAAGGAAGAATGACAGAATTCTTTTAAATGGAATTACTGGAGTATCAGCTGGACAAACTCGAGGTTCAGTAACTCTCAAAGTTGGATCAAAGCTTTCAAATGAATCCTTAAAGGTACAGGCATACATTCTGCCTAAAGTGACATCTCAATTACCTGCAGAATTACTTGATACAAAAAATATAGATTATCTTAAGAATATTACCTTAGCAGATGAAGATTTCATGAAACCGCAAGAATGTGACATTATTCTAGGATCTGACTGTTTCTTTACAATTTTAAGATATGGTAGAATTGTTAGTAATGAGAATGAGCCAATTGCCCAAAATACTATGTTTGGTTGGGTGGTAGCTGGAAAATTGCAATCTAATTGTAAATATTCTTCTAGTATCAATTCACATTTTCTTAGTGTAAAAAATGAATTAAATGTTGATTTATTATTACAAAAGTTTTGGCAAGCAGAAGAAATAGATATTAAAAATCCTCATTTGTCTGAAGAAGAAAAATTTTGTGAACAACATTTTTGTTCGACTTATAAGATAACTCCAGAAGGTAGATTTCAAGTTAAGTTGCCAGTTTTTAAAGATGTAATAACATTAGGAGATTCTAAATCTATGGCAGTTTCACGATTGTTTGCTATGGAGAAAAAATTTCAGTTTGATAAAAATTTTGAGAATGAATACAGAAAATTTATGAATGAATATGAAGATTTTGGTCACATGGCACCTGTTGACAAAGATTCAAATCCTACAAGCAACAAAGTATACTACCTTCCACATCATTCTGTTATAAAAAGTGATTCTATTTCTACAAAGTTACGGGTGGTGTTTGATGGTACATGCAAACCACCTAATGGTAATTCTTTAAATTCTGTTTTGGCAGTTGGCCAAATTCCTCAACCAAATCTCTTTACAGTTCTTATTAGATTTAGAACAAATCCTGTTGCTTTTACCGCTGATATTCAGCAAATGTATAGACAAATTCTGATTGCTCCAGAAGATCAAGATTTACAACGTATTATTTGGCGAGAATCAGCATACTCAGCTTTAAAGGAGTATCATCTGCAAACTGTCACTTATGGAACAGCATCAGCTCCATTTTTAGCAACTCGTTGCTTATTTCAAATTGGAAAGGACATAGAAAACGATGATCCTGTTACAGCTTCAATTATTAAAGATAGTTTCTATATTGATGACTGTATGTCAGGTTCAATCTCAAGTGAAGAAGCTATTAGAGTGATTGATAAACTTTCACTGGCTTTAGAAAATAGAGGTTTTCATTTACGGAAATGGAGGTCTAATTCTTCTGATGTATTGACTCATTTAGCTTCAAATTCTCTTGAGTCAACAAACTTAGAAATTCATCCTGATGATTGCTCCAAAGCCTTAGGGCTTAGCTGGGATTCTACAAATGATGTTTTCATCTTTAAAGTTAATTTACAATTTGATGATAACATAACTAAAAGAAAATTTCTTTCAGAATCAGCTAAATTGTTTGATCCATTAGGATTTTTGGCTCCTTGCACTGTTTCGATAAAAATGTTTTACCAGCAATTATGGTTAATGAAGTTAGACTGGGACACTGCTCTTCCGGAAAATTTCCAAGCAGATTGGAAAAAATTCCAACAAGAATTTGAACAAGTTTGTTCTATTCAAATTCCACGATGGATCCAATGTTCCAGTGAAGAAATCATATTGCATGGTTTTTGTGACTCTTCAGAATCAGCATATGCTGCAGTCATCTATGTGGTACAACCTGGTGAAATAAAGTCAAAGGTGACCATATTGGTTGCTAAAAGCAAGGTAGCACCACTAAAATCAGTTTCCATACCACGACTTGAGCTAAATGGTGCTTTATTACTTTCTAGATTGTATTCTACACTAGTGACTATTTTGAATACCTTCATTATTAAATTTTATGCATGGACAGACTCTCAAGTAGTTCTATCTTGGCTGTCATCTCATCCTAGGTATTGGAAACCTTATGTGGCTAATAGAACTTCCGAAATTTTGGATTCTGTTCCATCTGACTGTTGGAGGTATGTTCCAGGCAAGGAAAATCCAGCTGACATTGCTTCCAGAGGGTTACCTCCCAAGGATCTTCCTGATTGTTCCCTTTGGTGGGAGGGCCCAAAATGGCTTTCTTTAAGTCAAGAACATTGGCCTGAACAACCTCAAATCAAAACTAATTTAGATACTGTGAATAAAGAGAAGAAAAAATCTAAATTTTGTTTTCCTGTAACTGTAAATAATTCTGTGATTGATTTGCTTTTTGAAAATTATTCTTCTTTTACTAAAATTGTTGATGTTTTAGCTTTTTGTATTAGGTTTGTGAAAAATTGTAAGCAGAAAGTTGGCAAAATGAACACCAGTCCTTTGAATAAAGGTAAATTTCTTCCTTTATCAATAACCGAAAGAAGACATTCAGGTAATTTGATTATTTCTTATATTCAGCAGCTATATTTCGGAGATGAAATTAGTTGTATTAGATCAAATAGACCTGTTTCTAAAAAAAGTTCTCTTTTTTCACTTAGCCCTTTTATTGATAGTGATGGTTTGCTTAGGGTGGGAGGTAGGCTGAGAAATTCACCCCTCCAATATAATGCAAAACATCCTGTCATTTTGCCAACTCAGCATAAATTAAGTGTATTAATTGTTAAATATTTTCATGTTATGCATTTTCATGCTGGGTTAAATTTATTAATGGCCATCATAAGACAGAGTTATTGGATAGTATGTGCCAGGAAGATAATTAAAAATTGTATCTATAAATGTGTTACTTGTTGCAGATATAGAACAGCTTCTTCCAAACAATTAATGGGAGATCTTCCTCTTAACCGAGTTACTCCTAACAGGCCATTTTCTGCATGTGGAATCGATTATGCAGGGCCTATTAATATTTTGAAATATCGAGGTAGAGGAGCTAAAACTACCAAATGTTATATTGCTTTATTCATTTGTTTTGCCACTAAAGCTCTACATTTAGAGTTGGTAAGTGATTTGACTGCTGAGGCATTTATTGCTGCATTAAACAGATTTTGCTCTCGAAGAGGAGCTCCTCAGCATATATATAGTGATAATGCTACAACATTTGTAGGTGCTAAGGGGCAACTTTCAGATTTATATAAATTTATTTGTCATATTGAAAGTAATGAAGAAATTTGTTATTTTTTGTCTCAAAGAAATATTGAGTGGCATATGATTCTTCCAGTAAGTCCACATTTTGGTGGACTATGGGAAGCCGCTGTTCGTTCTGTAAAATTTCATATTAAACGTGTTATTGGTAATACTAATTTAACTTTTGAAGAATTTTACACATATTTGACTCAAATTGAGGCTATTCTAAATTCTAGACCGTTAGTAGCAATTGATAATGATAACATAGACAGTATCAATATATTGACTCCATCTCATTTTTTAATTGGAGATGTTATTACTTCGCCAGCTGAACCGGTATATGAAGAAAATTTATCCTTACGGTCTCGTTGGCATATTGTACAAAAAATGAAATTATGTTTCTGGAAAAGGTGGAGTATTGACTATTTGAGCTCTTTGCAAAATAGAAAAAAATGGAGAGTACAAACTGAAAATTTTAAAGTAAATGATATTGTAATTTTGAAAGAGGATAATGTTCCTCCTTCTGTTTGGCCGTTAGGCAAAATTATTGAAATTCATCCAGGTAAGGATGGTATAGTCAGAGTAGTGACTGTTAAAACCGCTAGAGGTATCTTTAAAAGACCTATTGTAAAACTTTGTTTACTTCCTTTGCATCAAGAATAACTTCTTGATGGGTGGGAGTATGTTCAGTGAACCCAATTTAATTAGAATAATTTAAGTGTTAGTTATTCTGTTGGATAACAGGTGGCAGCACTATGAATTCTGTGCTTTGTTTTAAAGTCAGAATTATGATGTCACAGTTTAGTTGAAAATGGGACTTATAGGTATCAAGAGGTGCTCTTGACTCACCTGTTATTATTTTTAATATATTTTTTAATTAACTTCGCCCAAAGTTGGCTGGGGTTTTATTTATTATTTGAATTCATCCTTTCATGTCAGATGAAAGAATTAGTTAGAAGATTTTTCATTATTGGTTTAAAGTGAAACCAGAAGTTATAATTCATTGTTGTGCAAAATTTATGTAAAGATTTATGTTTTGTGGAGTATTGTGATGTGTTCTGTGTGAAACAAAAAATAAAAAATTACAAAAAATCTCAAGCATTTTCATTGGAATATCCTTTTTATGCAATTATTATTATTATTATTATTATTATTATTATTATTATTATTATTATTATTATTATTATTATTATTATTATTATTATTGAAACGTACCTTGACTCAAAAGAAATATATCGTTGAATTTGACTTTGCGTGCGTTTTAAAGCAATATAGACATTTACTTGAAATGTTTCCACATTATTGGAAACAATATGAACGCCATTGCTATTATAAGCATTTTTTATTATTTCACCTGTTTGAATTTCAAATTACAAACTATTCAGTCCCAGGGTTTATGTTTTAAAAGGTAACAACCATCTAAAATTTAAATGTTTCTATCCCAACAGTTTTATAGAAATCATAATTTAAAACGTTTTTAGAATGTTTGATGCTCATTGTACCCTTTTAATTTTCGTATTTTTCAGAAACCATTCTTAGCGAACATTGTATTTTAAAAGTAACCACCATGTCAAATTAGGTAGATTTTGTATGAAATACTACATATTGCGATCGCGTCTATGTTGTAATTTCTGAATTTTTTTACGGATTTAATCTGATCATGACCCCTAGACCCCAAAACTATCATTATTAAAAAAGTTTACCTATCTATCTATCTATCTATCTGTATGTATCCCTTTATATGCATCATTTTTTTACGGACACGATAACTTCTTTAATTCTGCTCAGATTTCTTTCAAACTGATACATAAAATCAAGGGGCATAAAATCTCGGTCAAGTTCAAAAATGGGCAAAATCAGTAGAAATGAGAGGGGTTTTGCGAAAATCGAAAAACCGCTATAACTTCTTAATTAAAGTAGATATAGAATCAGTTTAAAGTTTATATTACTTCTAAAAAATGAACCAAAAGTTTACGCGTGACAAATTTAAGAAAAAATTAAAAATATTCTCAAGGTGAAAAAAAAAATAGGGTTTTGGGTAGTTAAAAATTCATAACTTTGTCAATTTTCAAGATACCAAATCCAAGTAATTTTTTTTATACTACTCTGTTATCCCGTCGACCAATTTCGCCAAATCATACAAATCGCCAAACTAATAGCCAAATTATACATATTGACATAATTTTTATTTTAAATAACGAAAAAACAAATAATTAGTTGAATATTAATAAAAATATTAATAAAAAGTCGAAATAAAAACCACTTAATGACATTTTAAACACGTGAATCATATTAAATTTCATTGAATGTGACATTCACGATCCTCCATTATTGGCATTTAATCTTATAGTTTGGCGATAATTTTTTGGTTGACGGGATAACCTAGTAATACCATTTTTTAAAAATAAATGCTCTTAATATTTTCTAAAACTTTTGTATTTACAAGCTTTTAGTAGGAGCAGTTCTTATTGCAATAAATAAATAAATAATTAAAAATAAATAAATAATTAAATAAAAATAAATTAAAAAAAATAAATAAAAACAAAAAGGGGGATGGAAGAAGAAAAAAATCCATTACTTCGTAAATTATTAAGCTATGAAATCCAATTAAATTTATTATACATCTTCTCAATAATATCTACAAATTTTATACTGACAAGTTCTTTATAGGACCAATTCTTATAGCAAAAATAATTAAACAAGAACAGGTGTTGCAAAAAAAATCTCAAATTCAAACTGCTTATATTCTGACTCATTTTTAAATTCATTTTGTTCTCAAGCACATCCAAATGGCAGGTTCTCTTATTTAGGAACTATATAATGTGACGTGTTGGCCAGTTTTGTGATAAAGGCAGAATATATTTTGAAAAATGTCGTAGGAATGGCATTTTGAACTGAATTTCCCGAAGCGATCATGAATGAAAAATTGAGGAAGTATTCAAATAACAAATTGCTTATTTATTGACTCATTTTTAAATCCATTTTTGCTCTCAAACATTTTCAATTGACAGCTTCTTTATTTTAGGAACTGTATAATGCGCCGTATTGTCAGTTTTTTTGATAAAGACAGAATATATTTCAAAAAAAGCTGTCAAAGTACGCATTTCGAACAAAATTTCCCGAAGTAATCGTGATTGAAGAATTGAGGATGTATTCAAATAACAAATTGCTTATTTTTGACTCATTTTTAAATTCAATTTTGCTCTCAAACGCATTCAGTTGACATTTTCTCTTATTTAGGAACGGTATAATGTGCCGTATTGGTCGATTTTTTCATAAAATCAGAATATATTTCAAAAAATGCTGTCAAAGTGGCCATTTGAGCCGAATTATACTTAAGATGATTCTGATAAAAGCCATAGGCGTAGGAACCGGGGGAGCTGGGTGAGCTCTGGCTCCCCCTGGGATATTTCAGACAGGCTCATCTCCCCCGGAAGAAATAAAAACTAGAGATAAAAATCTCCAAACTAAAGATAGTTTTAATAAGATATGAGCAGACAAGCCATCCCTCCGCCCCCACACAATTCGAACAATAAGAAAAATTGAGAATTTTCATCGAAGCACTGAACCTTACTACCAATGAATTAATAAAACGATTTAGTCAAAAAACTTTTGACTCTCTCATAAAGATTGAATCCCCATATTCACGGATACATCTTCAACCACATCAGAACATATGAAACAAAAGCTTAGAATACATACTGATGATTTTGATTTGACAAACCTTTCTGCAAAGTTGACATTTCTACCAACACTAGTCTCGAACGGAATTGACAGAAATGCGTTGTCGGTTGTAATTAAAATTATGTCATCGCAGGAAATAGTTAAAAAAAAAAAAAAAAAAAAAAAAAAAAATTTCTGAAGTTTACTTTTTGGCAGAATGTAAGTTGGTTATTTCGGTTAGAGGTCTGTACGGGCCGAAATTTCCAGGCCCGAGTCCGGCCCGGAACGAACGAAAAGAATATTGTCCCGGTCCAACCCAAATGTTAAAATTTCGGTCCGAGCTCGGTCCGGCCCGGAGAAAGATTAAAAATTCGGCCCGAACCCGAGTGAATTTCTACAGAACATTCATCTTTACTCTTGCGGAAGTTTTCAGACCAAAAAATCTTTTCTTAGTCTTTTTTTTTTTTCATATTTATAATCTCTATTTATGCAGAAGTGTCGTAGGCTGCGATATTTACGCTTTTAATGCACATTTGTTTGTTGTATGTAAATGTTTCAGTTGTCATTAGTATTATTAATTCATATTCCATGTAATGGAGACATAAAAATCTAAAAAATAGTATATGGTAAAAGTAAAATCTTCTAAGACGGAGTCGCATTGGAAAGAAAAATAATACGTTCCCTTTAAGCAGATGTAAATGTTTTACATACTTTTTTCTCACGGATTGTTGTATTCATTTGCATGGATGAACAGAAACTTGCAGTTTTCAGTTTAAAAGAAAATTCCGTCATAATCATGTTTTTTTTTTTTTTTTTTTTTTTTTTTTTTTTTTTTTTTTTCATGTGTTTGATACTATTTTAAAACGCCTAGTAATCTACGATTCCTTAAAAAGAATAAATTATAATGTTTAATTGTAGAATGATGACGACTTAAAAGTATATTTTTTTTTTGCAAAAATTTTTGGACCAAGCTAAATGTTACTGATTTATGAACAGACTTGGCCACGTCGAGAAAAAGGACTTTCATACGGGATGATTCAACAGGAACTGATTATTTTGGTCCGTGAAGACTAGGAAGAATGAAATCAGTCTTGGCTTCATACGGAAAAATACGTTAGGTTCGGCCCGATACTCCATGAAAAAAAATTAAGGCCCGGCTCGAGTCTTCAGAAGTAAGGCCCGAGCCCAGCCCGAATGCCGTTAATGGAAATCAGCCCGAGCCCGGCCCATGCAAATCTCTAATTCCGGTATCATTAATGACAGCTGACAGATCTTCGAATGCTCTTCTTCAAACAGACACACCAGCATCAAACAATGGGGCAACATCATGGACTCAATCACTTGACGCTGTTGCATATTTATAAAGAGGAAGCTTTTAAAACTGATTTCGAAGAAATTTACAAAGAATTTATAAGTAAAACAACAGATAAAAACTTTAACTTTTGGTATTTTGGTTGATTGGTAGTATGAGGTTTTATGACACAGAATCCCGTACGGGACATGCTGCGCCAATTTGGTGAATGGGAAGAAGATAAGTGGAAGAAGCCTGAAATTTGAATATTGTACTACATGGGATCGTTCATAAATTAAGTGTCATCAAGTATATCAAATAATAAAAAGAATATTGCTCAGTTAAACTGATAGCATTGAGCTCACAGGCTACGCATACTAATTGTACATTACATATTATTTATATTTTCAAGAGGCAATTCCGTTCGAAAAACTAATTAAAGGAGGGAAAACAACTCTCCTCTTTCCTTTTTATATTTAACCATTGAACCCTTTAAACTTATCAGGGACATGCTTTATCATATAAAAAATCTATATCCAAAATTCAGAGCAAATCTGAAAATTCTTAATAAATACCCATTTATATAATTTAAGAGGAGTTAGCCCCCTCTTTTATGCTTAACCATTAAACTTCCAAAACTATTCAGAGATTTGAACCAAATTTGATAATTCTGCATGAAAAACCCATTTATATAAATTAAGGGGAGGGGCATTAGAATCTCTGTTCCTCCTGTTTATACTTATCTCATGAACACCTAATACTAATCACGGAGTCGCCTCATTAGAATGATCCTCTATCTAAATTTTGAACGAAAACCGACAAATCTGCACGAAAAACCCATTTATATAAATTAAGAGGAGGGGCATAAGTCCCCCGTCTCCCCTCTTATACATATTTAATGAACTCGATAAACAAATCAGGGAAGCGCCTTATCAGAATATACCTATATACAAAATTTCAAGCGGTTCGGATATTTTTTATCAAGAGTTACGCACATACAGAACGGACGGGCACATAAAGCTCTCAGGCTATGATAGCCTGTGAGCTAAAAATTATTTAAGCTGGATTAAAAAGTCGGCGATCTTTTGATATGCTTCTATTTTATACTCTTGTTTGTAAAAAGTGCAACAAAAAAAATTAAATGAAATTATCCTCGCCACTAGCTTTTGACCATATGCTCCGCAGGGGCGTACGAAGAGAAAACTGCGCCGGTGAAAAAGTTTCATTTTGATGGCCCCTTACCCCAACTTTTTCTTCTGACAAGCCAAAAAACGGCGTTGGTAGTATAAATTTAGCACCCTTTAAAATTACGCGTCCTTGGCGACCGCCCCCTTAGCAGAGCCCGATCAAGCTGAAGTTGGGCCCAGGGCCTGTTAAAAAGTTGGGCCCCCCCTACCTACCCATTTTCGGCTACAGTTTCAGAAAAAAAGGTTTATTTGATGAGTTGACAATGTTGTTTGATTGAAAAGTGTCTAAAAGTGCCTATCTTCTAAAAATTGTATTGAGTCATTCAGAATATTTAAATTTTACGTTTCATATTTTATAAAACAATATTTTTGAAAAATATTTAATTAAGAAAAAAAATTAGCCACCTAATTTGTGGGCCCCTGAAATTGGTGAGCCCAGGGCCGAGGTCCTGGAGGCCCAGCATGTATTAATCAGGCTCTGTCCCTTAAACCCCTTTTCGCACAGCGCTGATGCTTCGGCTCCCCCCTATTTTTCCAAAGTTCCTACGCCACTGATAAAAGCAACTCTTAAAGAAAAACAAAATTAAAAATTCTTCAAAAGCGGCCAAATAAAGTTGTTAAACTGAGTTTATCTCTAATCACATTTTATTTTTTGTTGTTGAAATAATCACTTAACTTTGAAATCTACCTCCGCCTATAGGCCAAGCCAACAGGGATTTTTTAAACTTTAGTTCCTTCAGTATCACAAAAACCATAAAATTAAACTTTCGTTTCGCCTACAT
Organism: Maratus speculifer; assembly: GCA_964019185.1. NCBI lineage: Eukaryota > Metazoa > Arthropoda > Arachnida > Araneae > Salticidae > Maratus > Maratus speculifer. Next base: position 273,304,851 of record OZ025295.1, on the reverse strand, counting down.
TTTTTTTTTAAATTCGTTTAAAAAAAAGTTCTCTGTGCATTTGTTTCTTTTTGCAAATTCGGATGAAAATAATATGTCAGGTTCTGATGAACAGATACTATTTCGGATTACTATCATTTGACATTATTATTTTATTTATGTATTGTATTCATGTCACCTTCTGTGTAGCTTGAAATTTCAAGGTAACATTTTTTCTTACTTGGAAGTTAATTCAAACTATTGTTAGATAGCACTGTATGAAAAGATGTATGGTATCAATAAGATTGAAGTTCCTCTTGCTATTCAAAATGAACATCTCAGATACGGCAAACAGAGAGTTTCACCAGCTACCTAACGCAATAATGGACGTCACAGAGAAATGATAGTTTGCGGAGACTTGAGATAGTAACCTTTTTTTTGGGGGGGGGGGGGGGGTAGCTAAGAGTTTTTCAGTTTGGAGTGTGAAGGCCAAAGATGTGTTCGCTTTTTTTCTGAGTAGAGTTTTCGAACAGAGAGTGTATTAAGAAGTGTGGCGCACTTCCATTTTTGCTCTCAAATGCTTTCAATTGACAGCTTCTCTATTTTAGGAACTGTATAATGCGCCGTATTGTCAGTTTTTTGATAAAGACAGAATATATTTAAAAAAAAAAAGCTGTCAAAGTGGGCATTTCGAACAAAATTTCCCGAAGTAATCGTGATTGAAGAATTGAGGATGTATTAAAATAACAAACTGCTTATTTTTGACTCATTTTAAAATTTAATTTTGCTCTCAAACGCATTCAGTTGACAGTTTCTCTTACTTAGGAACGGTATAATGTGCTGTATTGGTCGATTTTTTCATAAAGTCAGAATATATTTAAAAAAATGCTGTCAAAGTGGCTCTTTGAGCCGAATTATGTTTAAGTTTATTCTGATAAAAGCAACTCTTACAGAAAAATAAAATTAAAAATTCTTCAAAAGCGGCCAAATAATAGAGCCGGTGCAACGGAGTGATCGCTGGCAAATTTGTTTTACCGAACGTAGTGTGAGAGGAATGTAGGATATTTTAATAAGTAACCCAGTGCGCAAAAGATGTTTGCTGTATTTATCTTAATGTTGGACCGGATCATCTATATCCGAGTTCTTAATTGCAGATATTGTTTTGTTATAGGTAAATAATGTGTAAATAAATTGTTAGATAATTTTAGTTGGATGAGTTAGTATTCTTTTTGAAAATCCTTTTTACAAAGTGCCTGATATAAGTTAATTATATCTGTGGTAACAGCATACTTAAAAAAAGGAACATTCTTGGCAGTTGTGTGGTACGAAGGAAGAGAGTAACTTAATGTTTTATTTATGAGGAAACAAGCATCAGTACTTATTTCATCTAAAATAAATAAAATAAAATAAATAAAACACGTAAAGTGCGATTTTAATATGTAAACGGATTCTGAAGAATAACTTATGCGTAGCATTTAATATGATTATTAACAATCATCTGGTATACCTTTGTTATAAGGTTATTTGAAGCAGAATAAGTAGAAGTGGATGGTAGGATTACCCGCCTTTTTTTCTAGGATTGTACATTTTTTTAAAGCCTCAAGCTCTTTTTTAAAAAGATTTTCAAAAAATTTATCTTCAAAAGGATTTAATCGACTAAATCCATAAAAGAATGTCCCAATTTCAATGTTACACTATAATAGTTTAATTTAGGCTATTTCGAACAAATCATGCATCAAATTGAAGGTAAATTAAACTAGTTTTTCCTACAAATGTTCAATATGTGCATCTTTAGTTATATAGCCCACATCCATCGTGTCCAATTCTTCCTGCACTAGCGGCGAAATATAGACAAGATCTTTTACAAAGCTTCAAAGGGTAAAATCGCATGGCTCTAATGTCTTTTAAAAATTCACCCTAGCGAAAATGCTTTAAAATTAGGACTCTCCGTTTTGCGTGTATGGCACTGCAAGCGAGTCCAAAACAAAGCAGTATTCGCGCATACACTTATCCAAAACTGCGTGAGTTATTCTTTATTTGTGCCTTTGAACCGACTCTCTACAACACTTACAACTGATACTATTAAAATTTATACTGGGATATTCTTTTATGAATACCCTATATTTTAAAATGTAAAACTAATATTAAAGATTTTATGTCTTACCCTGTGAGGCTAATCGGCTGCTTGCAGCACTTAGAAGTTGATATGGATCTGTAACTAAAACGAAAAAAAAAAAAAAAAAAAAAATATTAAAATAGATTTTATATTAATAAATATTGGCACCAGAACGGCAATTAAGGCGTTTAATTTGATCAGTACCAAATAAATATATTTTGATTTAAGGGAGTCCGAAACACAAAAACCTTAAATATTCTAAAAAAAGAAAACTAATGCATTAAAGTTGTTTTTGCTTTCTTTTCTGCTTAAAATGGCGTTTAAATCATCTTAATAGGATCTATCTCAATTGGATCTTGATATGGAAACAACTTCTTGTAGAAATGCATTATTCTTGTTGATGCGTTTTTTCACCATTTTTCCTATTTAAATTGTTATAAGTCAAGAACCGTTTAAGATAAATGGTTCAAACTTAGAATATGTATTTTTCAATTGTTTTACCTTAATTCGGATTCAGCAAATTTGAAAAAAAATACTTTTAAAAATATTATATATATATAAGTATATATATATTAAGTTACATCAATTTTTTTGGAAATTCTTAATTTAAATATTTTTTAGTTTTATTTAAATTAATATTTTGAAAAATGCTGAATCAAAATGAAAGCTTATATATTTCTGCCTATTTGAATGAAAAAAAAACATAAATAAATTCGACAAAAAATATTTTGAGTCATAACGATTTAAAATTGCCCCATTCTTTTTCTATAATCTTAAATAATAATAAAAAAAAAACTGAGAAGTTTTATCATGTGATTTTATTTACATATGACTTTGATGATATCGTTTACTGTCACAAAAAATTCTTAAATTTTAACTCAATATATAAAAATAATTTTGAAATATGTATCGGATCCCCTTAAACTAGAAAGTTAAATTAAACATAAACTACAAAAAAAGTTAAATATAAAAATTAAATGGTTAAAGTTGAAATTCTGGTGTAAAATATTTTATAAAACTTGAGTGAAATAACTGCCGCTCTAATGCTACCTGAAGAATATTAAAAAGTATTTGCTAAGGCAAACGTAGTCACTATCCGTTACAATTCTTACCTTGTACTTGCGATTGTGTGTCTGTGGCTTTAGCAGAAAGTTGTCCTGCAAAACCTGGAATATAAAGAAAAATGACTAACAATAATGTAGATGCCGCGAATTTCTATTCAAGTTTATAACATTTAGCTTTCACAGAATAAAATTCACTTTCTGCCTGAGAAAATTACTCCTTCCCACCTTTTTCGAAGTGCACAAGAGAAAGCAATTGTGCGCACTGTGGTTCTTCAAAACAAATTGCTCATAATTTCTTAATTTTTTTTATTAATTAAAAAGTACTGTTAATTATTATTTTATTATAATCGTGTTGCAACCTTATATAAATATAACTTTGTGTAATTAAAAAAAAAAAAAAAAAAAAAAAAAAAAAAAAAAAAAAAAAGTTTTTGGGCTGTTTTTAGCTAATACGAGCATGTAATACTATTTTTTTGTCATGTACTTAAATCAAAATTTATGATATAAGGAAACCCATAAAATAATTTATGGACAATCCTGTATTTTGCTTTTATTGCCATATTATTGCTAGTTTTTTGCTTGTCGAGTAAATTTGCTAGTCAGAAACTGTATAATCAAATAAAGTGGAAGTTTATGGTAGAACATCTAGGAATAAGATTTTATACAAAAACAAAAAACAAGTGTATGAATTATTATTGTTTTTTCATTCAACGGATCTAACATAGTTTAAAAAATGTATCAATCCTCTTTTAACTTTTTAATACCGTTATTTTTAAATAATAATCTTCTTTTTATTTATTCGTATATATTTTTGTCATTAAATAAAATAACTATTACTTGTTGAAAATAACGATTCGAGTACTAAAATTATCACTATTATGGCTAAAGGTGACCAGCCACTTGCGATTTTAGACGTTTTTTTAAATATCTATAAAAAAAAAAAAAAAAAAAAGACATGAGGAACTGTTCTAAAAATGGAAGTGAATAAACAGAATAGTACAGGTCATATATTTCCGGGAAGATTTTTTTCCTCGAAATCCCCATTTTTTTCAACAAATTGAAAAAAAGCTAAGATCTTTTGGATAACCCTGTCAAAACTAATGTAGCAAATGCGTTCAAATTGCAGATTATGATTAAATGGCTTATTGTAATAAATTGTGTTCTTTTTTTTATGAGGATAACATGCATACTCGAAGAAAAATTAAGATTAAAAAAAAATTCCCCTATAATTTGGAGATTTCTTAATATTAAAAAAAAATGTTCTTAAAAAAATGATAAACAACATTGTGTGTAATACTCTGTAATCAGAATTAAAAAATAATAAAAATTGTCTGAAAAATGAGCAGGTTTACTAAATAACTTTTCACTCCGGATGCATGAATGCTATCCTAATTTCATTTGCATATTGCGTTAGCTAAAATGTATAGAGCAACTTTTATAAAAGTTTCAAAAACACTGCTTTTAAATTCTGAAAATTATCGTCGATAGAATAAGATCACAATATGTTATTCTCAAAATGAAGCAAAAAGATGAGGGACTGTATCCATATATTCATTGATTAGTGTCAATATAGTATACATATTGTAGCACGCACTACTTACTGTATTTAGATAAGACCCTTCATTTTTTTGCGTCCCTTTGGAAACAACGGATTTTGAGCTTATTCTACCGATGATAATTTTTAGATTTGTCAAGCAATGTTTATGAAACTTTCACAAAAAGTGTTCTACACATTTAATTAGAACAATATGAAAATTACATTTTGATTGTGTTCTTACATGCGCAATGAAACACTCTTTAGTGAATCTGCACATTTTTATACAATTTTTATTATTTTTTAATTTTAATTACAGGATATTTTGAACAATGGTGTTTGTCATATTTTCAGAACGGAACATTTTTTTTTTTTTAATATTAAGAACTTTGCAAATTATAAGCAAAGAACTCGGTAAAATTTGGGATTGTTTTTATAAAAACCTTAATTCCTCTACAAATTTACATGCTATTCTCATAAAAATGTACACAGTTTATTATAATAATCAACTAAATCACGATCTCTAGTTTGGAAGTTTTTGCTTAGCTTTGACAGGTTTATCCAAAAGATTTTTTTTTTTTTTTTTTTTTTTTTTTTTTTTTTTTTTTTTTCAATTTGTTGACGATCCGCTATGGGATTCCTTGAAAAAAAAAAAAAAAAAAAATCTTTGGGAAATATATGACCTGTACACTATTGTGTTTATACACCGAGAGATTCAGGCTAATTCATCATGTATTTGTCTTGATATTTAACAAAGCGTCTAAAATCGCAAATCACATTTGGCCATATAGTACATGTTGGCAGGAAAGCCGCCAAACGGATGAAGTGGGTTAATCTTACCTGTAACAGCTGCAGCAGAATCATATGAAGTTGGTGTCGCTGCCGCAGGATTCCAAGCATTTTTTCGTAGAGCTTCAGTATATGCCGAACTTTCTATAAATAAAGAGTGAGTAACTACAAAGCGCCTGTATACATTATAGATACTCGAATACATTTGTAAGTTAATGTTACACTAGTTTAGTTTGATCTTCGTGCATTTCTCGTTTGCACTTCAACATTTTAAAATGATATTTTTTGCAAAAGAAAATCTAAAGTCGGGGTCTAGAATTGTAGCATTCAACTGAGAATTTTCATTTTTAGAACCAAATAATCATTTCCATCCCGAAATTGTGAGAGTTCTCAGAATAAGAAAAGAGAAATAAAATATAGAAATAAACTAGTCGTTGGGAGCCACCGTAATACTTACTTGTCATATATATGCATATATAATATATGAAAACAAAACATGTGCAAACTATTTATAAAATGCATTGCAATTCCAAAACAAAATTTAAATGTGTATTTATATATTTTTATTATGCATAGCAATGCTCTATTAATGAGTTCCTGGTGAATCTATCTCGACAAATTATACAACACGCCAAACTACTCAAGTAATACTGAATTGTGAAAAAGAAACATCCTTATAACTCCAAAAATAATAATCTTATTACTAACAGTTTATTGCGTCGGATTAAGCGTCTCATTTTCAATTAAAATATATCTTTGAATTGAAATTTGAATGAAATACAGGTTCGTGAAAAATCGAAGAATGTGGAAAACAGGATTACAGATATCTCGACAACTAATAATTCGATCGACTTCGTTCTTTATTCAGAATTTGTGTTATTTTATTGTCTTTTATGATTTATCCTTAAAATAAAAAATTTCGAAAATTTTTATGTATCTTTCATCAGAACGAATTTTTCGAGAGTCAGACGAAAAAAATAGTTCCGTATAATCGAGGTTACTGATATTAAACAGGCTTCGTCCCATTCTTACATACTAAGTACATACAAAGTTTCAAGTCTCTATCTCAATTTGTTCGGGAGATAGAGCGTTTATAATAGACAGACAGACGAATGGCAATTTTTTTTCTAAAAATATGTTTTTCGAAATCTCCAGTATCTAAAACGTGTAAACATAAATATGCTAAGAAAGCCTCCCGTTGTTAAAAAACAAATATAAGAAATTTAGTCACCTGCAATTTATGAAATTTACAGAAAGTATTAATAAAACTTTCATAAAAAAAAAAAAAAAAAAAAAAAAAAAAAAAAAAAAATCAGCACTTTATCATGAATTGTATCCCATAAAAGCGTGCTTTTATTAAAACACTGTGAATGAAATAAAATTTTATTTTGTTTCTGATGTTAAAATAAACAACATATTCTGTTACTGATTATTTCGCATTAAGAGGCTACTTCATTCATATGGAAAAACCCGTTTGCTAATAGTACTAATCCTATCCAACTAATCCTTTGGAAGAAATTTATAAATACATCTCGGTTGCATTTTAATATTTTTGAATATTTTTTTTATTCAGTGGATAGCTGAGATCGATCTGCATGCTGGCCTTCTTTTTTTTTTCTTTGTTTACAGATATTTTTAATGGGGCTGCTTTCATTTTAGGAACCGGTTTGGAACACAAAGCACCCTCATAAAAAATGTCTGCAACCAAAATCGAAAAAGTAAAAAAAAAAAAAAAAAAAAGGCTTGCATTAAGACTAATCTCAACTATTTAATGAAAAAAAAAATCATTTAAAAATATTGAAATGCAACCGAGATATCTTTATAAATTTCTTCCATAGGATTAGCATTAGCGTAAGGATCTTTTCATTTGACTCAAGTAGAACCTTAAAAGTTCTGTGATGAAATAAGAGTTTTATTTTTTATGTAGTTTTAACTTTATAAACTTTATGTATATACTAAATATAAAAAAGATATACATAGATATAAAACTCTCTCACTCGCTTTATCTGTTTATAAATCTATGTACAAATAGAACCATTAATTATAATAAAGTACGCAACCTTAAAACGTGAATAAATGAATTAAAAGAAATATAATCGAAATTTGTAGAACCAAAGTAAATTCACGAGGGCCCAAATACCTTGGAACAACAAATAAAGTGTGTGATTTTATCTTCGTATCAGCAATGAAAAAGTAAAATAATACGAATTTGGGGTTACAAACACACATGAAAACAGTAATAAAGTGAATAAAAAAAATTAAAATTTACAATAACAAACCAATCTCGAAAGGTATCTTTCAAATAATGTATCAAAATTAAAACATTCTTGCATCATAACCTAATTACTTAATAAGTAAATAATATAATGATCAGTAATAACCAATATCATAATATTTAGATATATAGAAAAAGAAAAAAAGAAAAATTGATATTAATTTTCATTTAATGTGAAAAATAACTAAAATTCAATGAGTCAATTATATATTAACTCAAAATAAGCTATCGCCGTCCTGCAAAGTTTGCTGCTAAACCACATTTTCAAATCTATGTTCACCTTCTATATACGAAAGTGCCACAATATAAAAACTAATGCTATTCGAAATTTATTTGAGTGGTTAAGAAACAAACAAACAAACAAAAAATAGTATTTTATTATTTTTGGTTAAGTTCTAGATATCGTAGTAATATATTATTGTAATGCAGGGGGGGGGGGAGTGTTTTAAATATAGTAATGGTGTTTAAGTTTATATTTGGGTTGTTGAGAAGATATTTTGCTATGTTTTTAAAAGTACCCAAGTATAAAATTTGAAAAAAAAATGAAACATTGATGTTAAATACAACATTAAACATTAAAATTTAACTTGATGTTAAACGTTAATGTTAAATATTATTTTAACGCAATTTTAAATTTGATACTGTGCCACTTTTTTACAATCAATATTTGAGGGGTGATTTGAAAAACAACATTTTGGCAGAATGGGTTGGAATAACATAATTTTTGGTAGTTTGTGAAATCTTTTTTAAATGTTGTTTTAGCATTTTAAAAAATCAATCAATTTAGTAGCAATAAAATATATTTTGAATGTTAAATAACGTATGGAAAAAAGTACTTTAAATGAGAACTTTGAAAGTATCAGATAACCTCAAATTTATAATTATATTTGATATTCATTATCCAAGCAACTAAATTCTTTGCTGATTCTAAGGAGTTTGACACCAGTATTTTGGATTAGAAATTTTCTATTTATTGTTTAAATTACAGCTTTTGTAATCATCTTATTTAATTGCATATTACCATGTAATATTTTCTGCGATTAAATAAGGTGAAATATTTTATTAAAAATTTGTAGTAAATCTGTTACGCACTCTCCACCGTTACCACAGGTTTATACATTTTTAAAAAATATTCTGACCAAAATGTTTGAAGAAGCAAGGAAAATCAAATCTTATGCAAAAACATCTGAAAACGGGATCATTCTGGACGGGAAACATTTCGTTTTAAGCAGGTTTTCTTTATAGCAGGCAGATTTAAATGACATTCCTTGTATCGGGAATATGAAAATGTTCCCTTTAAGATAGAATTCCGATTCAGACTTTAAAAAGATTGTTTTTCACACACTTAACTGTTTATTTATTTATTTTTAAAATAAACTTATTATAGAATCAAGGGTGTCAGTAAATTAAATTATTTTATGACTAGTATCAGTGCTGTAGTTCGAAAAAAATATCTGTGGGAACTCAAATTTTCGTAGATTATGATGCTATTGGATTTTTTCTGACCCAAAAGGCAATTTGAAACATTTAACCAAAAGCCGACTTTTTTTAAAAAAAATTAACAATTATAATCATTATATTGAAGTTTTATAGTAATGTAATTTGCTTTCATTCAATAAGAATAGGGCAATTGATGTCTGATCAGAAACTCCGCCTCCTGAGTCCTGAACCTCAACGCTGACAAAAAAAAAAAAAAAAAAAAAAAAAAAAAAAAAAATGGCGGTTGCCAAAGACGGATTTTTTTAGCGTGTGTACAGTCCCTTCAGTTATAATACCAATACTTTTGTTTCAGTTTTTTCGCTTATTTTTTCTGAGATTAAATAAGTCTAAAAAAATCTTTTATAAGATACTGGAGTCAAAACTTAGGGGACCTGTAGAGGTCTGCACGGGCCCGGGCTTGGCCCGTGGCCCGTACCCGGCCAGGCCGGCGGAATCGTTTCGAATTTTCTAACGGGCCGGGCCAGATTTAGAATAGTTTTTTCAACGGGCCGGGCCGGGCCGGCAAAAAAACTGAACGGGCCGGACCGATAAAAAAAAAATTTCGGGCCTGCCGGCCCGTTCTGAAGATTTAAGCAGAAACGATAAAATATGAACTATTTTCAACGAAAATGGTTTTAACGAGAATAAGTATAAATGTGGCCATACTAGTTTGACAGCATCAATATAAAAGTGCACCAGTGTATCGGCATCGGAGAATTACATTATGTGTAACCCGTTTTAATATTTTTTTAGCTGACTCATGCCGGTCCGAGATCACGCTTGCATTATTTTTCTACATACAGACTGGCTGGACCGGTACTAGACTTAATTATTGGCAGAAAACATGATTTGTAAAATTATTAACAGCGATAAAAAACTTATGTTAGCTTAGTCTTCGGATATACACTTCTTGACAATTTTTAATTAATTTCTCAATAATGCGAAAGTTTGACACATTTTCTGATTAATGTTAAATTGTAAAAGTGATAAGCCTAACTATTGAAGGGATTTGGAATCGAATAGCGTTTTTCATTTTTGGTAAATAAATACGTGTATAACCTTGTTGAGATATAATAGTTCCTCAAATGATTGCAGGTTTTTCTCCCTTCCCTTGCTATTGCTTCCGGAAATTCTATTCAAAACGCTAATTATGACAGTATTTTATTTGTTTGCAGTATTCTTAAATTGCTTGTATCAAAAAATGGATAACGCCATTCGATTAGTTTCTGAATAAAGATATCTGCTAATCTAATGCGTTTCTGAGGAAAAAAAAAATGAATTTAGAAATGTATCAGAAAGGAGCTTCTTTGAATTTAAGAATGAATTTGGATTTGAAATCTATAATAAAATGACATAGAAATATATTTATAAATCTTCTTTTATTAAACAGCTTCAAAATTAACGATATTTTTAGCTTTCTTTCTTTTTTCTTTTATTCTAAGCTATATTAATTTTTTAATGAATCTTTATTCGAATGTTGAAAGCCTAAGAATCTAAGTAATCATTAAAGTTGTTAATGTGTATTTGCTGTAAAATATACAGTAAAATCATTCCATAGATATGTATGCAGTATTCTTTAAAGGAATCTTAGTTATATGATAAAAATCTGAATTTTTTAGAAATCGTAAAAATTGTAAACGGGCCGGGCCGGGCCTGTTTTCGCTGATTTTTGTACGGGCCGGGCCGAGCTGGGCCTAAAATATAAAAATTTAAACGGGGCTGGCCGGGCCGAGCTTTTGAGTTTTACAACGGGCCGGGTTGGGCCGAAATAACTTTCCTATGGGCCGGGCCGGGCCCAGGCCTGGAAATTCCGGCCCGTGCAGACCTCTAGGGACCTGCACACTTTAAAAAAATTGTCTTCGGCAGCCGACATTTTAGTGTCGGCGTTCAGGCCTAGTATTCAAGGGGCGGTGACTGCACGACGGCTTCAAAGCATCTATTTGGTTGAAATATCTCCTTTCTTGATAAGTGGAAACGGATCTCCTTAAAACTAGCAAAAATTAACGTTTAGCTAGAAGAAAAAAAATAATTGCGCTCGTACACGATTTTTTTTTTCTTTTTAACAGTAACGAAACAAATATTTCTGGGAACGGAGCTCCCACGCGTTCCCTCCCAATTACAGCACTGACTAGTATCCGTCAAAAATGACGGAATGTTAATATGCGTTTAATTTTCAAAAGACTTCATACAAATGAAAAGAATGAAGATTTTATCCTTGACAAATTTGAGCAGGATTGGGTCATTCCATTATAATTTAAGCTACATTTAGAATAATTTACTGCAGTAATTTTAGTACTAAAACACTTAAAAAAAAAAAAAAAAAATTCAAATGTAAAATTAACATGATTTGTCAATAAAATCTAGCCAAGGGTCAATTTGGATGAAAATTATAAAAAAAAAATGACAATGAAAATTACAGTTTATATGATAACTTACATTCCTTTTTCAGTAATGGCAGTTACCATAGTAAATAAAACTATCAAAATTTAAGAAATAACATTAAAATTAGGTAATTTTCATCTGAATTGGGCTTTGAATAAGTTTGGTTATCAAACCATATTAAATTCATATTTTGAATAATTCTTTAATAATTTTGAATAATTAAAAATATTCTTTTGTCTCTCTTGTGAAATTTATTTTTGTTGAGATTGTCACCTTTCTTTCAGGTGAGCGATATTTACTCTTTATACCTATAAAATTAGTTTTTGTTCAAGCATATTTTTCTTTTATGGCAAAATTAACCGAGGTTCAAAGTAGCTTACTGTAAAATTACATGCATTAATTTTTTTCTATGTGAGTGTAATTTTTTTTTCATTTTATTCTTTTTAATAATTTATGTTTAAGTGGCTTATATTATTTAAACTCAGAAATATAGATTTTTGTTATATTTTCAAGACTATATTAAGAAAATGTTTTGTCTTGAAAAGCATATTTGCTCTTTGTAGCTGTAAAACTAGTTTCGTTGCAAGCAAACTATATTTACAGAAAAAATTAATAGATAGCCAGACTAATCTATATATATAAAAGGAATTCTGAGGATAATTGAGGCACAGGCGAAAGCAAATCTTGGCAATGCGCCAACTCGGTCCAGAGGAAGCAAATCTTGGCAATGCGCCAACTCGGTCCAGAGGTATAAAAGCAAGATAGAAAAAAACGCGCAGGTCTGTGCATTCAAGTACAACCACCCATATGTATATGCTGAAAGTTTGTTCTGACGCTCACCCGACGCACGTGGAGTGCCGATGGTCCGGGGAGAGTCACCGGGGGATCCGTCGCGAGCTGAGAGAGAAGCGTACCATACACATAAATTATTAAATAAACCTTCAAATTAAGCCCGGCGAAGCGGGCTGGGTATGCTAGTTATGTTAAAGTGAAATTATTTTTTTTTTCAATTTTTGTTTCTATATTTGTGTAAATATTATTTTTATTTATTCTTTTCAATAATTTATGCCAAATGTCTTATATTATTTTAAAATACCAAACACACAAGCTTTTGCTATTTTTTAATCCTTTCGGGTCTGGTGTGTTATTAATAGTACATATATTTTGATGGAGCATTATTTTGTTTAAAAAAATACTTTTGCTACTATTTATATGTAGTAATGTTGGCATATGTTTATGCATTTACTATCTGACTTCATTTATGTTTAGGCATTTAACAACAATAATAATTATTATCATTTGCTTAATTCAATTTGCACCATTTGCGATTCTTTTATGTTAAACATATATTTCACTCTTTAAATTTAAAATAAAAGTTACTTTCCTCAAAGAACTATATGTATTAAAAGGCAAAAAGTATTAGAAAGTAGTAATATAAGTTAAACCTTTTTGTAATATAATATTTTCTAAATACCTCCAGAGATTCTTCCTTAGACTATTGTCATATGAATCTTAATTGAATAGTACGCAAAACAGAAACATTTGTTATCTTTCAGACAATGAAATATTCGTTAAACACTCATTAATCTATTTGGATAGCTAGTGTTAATGTTATTAATGTAAAAGTAATTTTTTCTAAAAATTGAAAAAAAAAATCGGACTCGAAAGGGTTAAGACCATATTATCATTATGTCCTAAAATTTGTTAAATATATTTACTTTTCATACCTGTAAAATTAATTTCGTTGCATACATCTTCTTAATATGGCAAAATTAGCTGAGCTTCAAAATAGCCTATAGTGTAAAATTTACATGTTTTAATTTTTTGCTGTATGTGTAACTTTTTCTCTTTCATTTTATTCTTTTCAATAATTTAAGCTTAAGTGGCTTATATTATTTTGAGTTAAGAAGTGTAGATTTTTGGTATATTTTCAAGACCATATAAGAGAATATTCAATCTAGAAAAACATATTTACTCTTTATACCTTTAAAACTAGTTTCATTGCAAGCATGCAGTATTTATATCAAAATTTAATAATAGATAGCCAGATTAAATATGTTAATGTGGCATTGAATTTTTTTCCTACACCTATGTAATATTTTTTTTCATTTATTGTTTTTTATAATTTATGTCAGATGTCTTATATTATTTTAAAATATCAATCACAGACTTTTTTAAGGCTATATTAACAGTATGTTCTAAAACTTGTTAAGCCTATTTACTTTTTATGCCGGTAAAACTAATTTTGTTGCAAACCTAATTAACAGAGATTTAAAGTAGCTTTGTGTAAAATTACATATTTTAATTTTTTTTTCTATCTGTATGTAACTTTTTTTCTTTCATTTTGTTCTTTTTTGATAATCTAAGTACAAGTGAACAAATGCTCAATCTAGTAAAGCATATTTCTTGTTTATAGCTGTAAAACTACTAGTTTCGTTGAAAATACACTCTATTTTCATCAAAGTTTAATAATAGATACCCAGATTAAGTATGTTAAAGTGAAATTGAATTTTTTTTTCAATTTTTTATTCTATATCTGTGTAAATATATTTTTTTATTTATTCCTTTTAACTAGCCGCCCTTGGCGACCAGTTTCGTCTCCCTCGAATGTATACGAAACATTAAATCATATTGCTTTTATTCATAATTTATTTTAATTGCCAATTTTTTTCGCCAAATTAGAAGATTCTGCTAGAGAAATAGACACAGATTGGTATATTTGATTGGTATAGACACAGATACGCACCACGCTGGCGCGTTTGCAATAAAATGGCAATTATATGTGCCTCACATTGTAACTCGGCTATTGTTATTTATTTATTAATAAACTGTTTGTTTGCTTTTATTTCCCTTTTTTAAATGATATAAATTGTTTTATTCTGTAACTAAACTTTTTTTAATTATTATTTCTTTTTTAAAATAATAGAAATTTGTTAAAAAATATATATGTAACTGGTACTTGAAAACGAAGTTTTCGCCAAATTGCCGTCAGAAAAATAACATGCCAATACAATGCATATATGACATCTGTGCTGATAAATCAAGAACTCAGCATTTTTATGCTAGCCCAGCGCAGATAATAAATAGCTAAATATTGTACCTTTGGCATTTTCTCGGATTTCATTAATTATTTAAAATATAACTAGCAAAAGCCATGCTTTGTTTGGATTCGCGAAGCATTATTTTATAAAACAGATATTTGAAAGTAACAATATTTTTTTTTATTATTTTTGCATCTTTATTAAACAAAAACGTTATTTTTTGTTTTGGCGCATCTTAATTTTTTATTTATGATGTAAGACTGGCATAATAAGATATTTTCGAAGCAAACTTAAAAAAAAAAATTTTAAATTTTCAACTAAAAGCTCTTTTAAAGATGTTTTTACAATTTCAAGTAGCCACTGGTGTTTTTTAATTGTTTGAAATATGCATGTTTCCAATCTTTGTAATCAACATCCGATAATCTTTGATAGCTATTTTAGAATAATATATTTGAAGAAAGCTTGAAGAAAGTTACTTCTTCAAAATCCTATTTTCTGGAAAAAACATTTGAAATCTGCTTTCGTTGATACTATGAATTTTTAACTGTAAAACATTTTATTTTAATTTCTTCGTTTTTATACATGTTAGCGTATGAGAATTGCTGTAATTCTCTCCGCGTGGGAGAACTTTTTACTTTATGCGAATGGCAATTCAATTAATGGAATTACCTTTTAACGAAGCGCTCTCTCATTTTCGCAGTGACGTTTTCACGAATAATTATTGTTGTGTTTGCGAACTTATTAAAGTCTTATTTTTCTATAAAATCCTTCTGATTAATGAGTCGATATTATTTAGCCACAATACGACCTTCGCAAAAATATTTATAAAGAGCTTGAACTAACAACTTCACGCAGATCTTTTAATTTTTCATTTATATAACAAATTTAAGAATTAGTTTTATTTGTTTACAATTATTTTGTTGCCAGTTTACAAAAAAAAAAAAAAAAAAAAAAAAAAAAAAATCCATAATACAATTTTTTCAAAATGTTTAAGTGTCATCTGTGCAAACGATTTTGCGGAATAATGAAAACATGTTTTATTTAATAAATTAATCATGATTCTATCTATAATTATTTACTCCATGATTTAAACTTTTTTTTTCTGAAAATATACGCGTTTCATTTTTAGCTCACAGGCTATCATAGCCTGAGAGCTTATGTGCCCGTCCGTTCTGTATGTATGTGCGTATGTGCGTAACGCGATAACTCATGATAAAAATATCGGATCCACTTGAAATTTTGTATATAGGTATATCCTGATAAGGCGCTTCCCTGATTAGTTTTTGGAGTTCATTCGATATGTATAAGAGGGGGAACGGGGGGCTCATGCCCCCCGTTAGTTGATATAGATGGGATTTTCATGCAGAATTAAGTTTTCAAAATTTAGATTAGGATCATTCTGATGAGGCGATTCCGTGACTGTTATTAGGTGTTCATTGAATAAGTATAAATAGGGAGAACAGGGGTTCTAATCCCCCCCCCCCGTTAGTTGATATAAATGGGATTTTCATGCAGAATTAAGTTTTCGTTCAAAATTTAGATTAGGATCATTCTGATGAGGCGATTCCGTGGCTGTTATTAGGTGTTCATTGAATAAGTATAAATAGGGGGAACAGGGGTTCTAATGCCCCCCCCCGTTAGTTGATATAAATGGGATTTTCATGCAGAATTAAGTTTTCGTTCAAAATTTAGATTAGGATCATTCTGATGAGGCGATTCCGTGACTGCTATTAGGTGTTCATTGAATAAGTATAAATAGGGGCAACAGGGGTTCTAATGCCTCCCCCCCTCTTAATTTATATAAATAGGTTTTTCAAGCAGAATTTTCAGATTTCGTTCAAATCTCTGAATCGTTTTGGAAGTTTAATGGTTAAGTATAAAAGAAGGGGATAACTCCTTTTAAATTATATAAATGCTAAATGGGTTTTTATTAAGAATTATCTAATTTGCTCTGAATTTTGGATATAGATTTTTTATATGATAAAGCATGTCTTTGATAGTATAGGAGGTTCAATGATTAAGTATAAAAAAAGAGGAAAGGGGAGAGCTGTTTCCCCTTCTTAATTTTTTTTTCGAACGGAATTAACCTTTGAAAATATAAGGCTTTAATGTACAATTAGTATTTGTAGCCTGTGAGCTCAATACCATCAGTTTAACTGGGCAGTATTCTTTTTAGCTCACAGGCTATCATAGCCTGAGAGCTTATGTGCCCGTCCGTTCTGTATGTATGTGCGTATGTGCGTAACGCGATAACTCATGATAAAAATATCGGATCCACTTGAAATTTTGTATATAGGTATATCCTGATAAGGCGCTTCCCTGATTAGTTTTTGGAGTTCATTCGATATGTATAAGAGGGGGAACGGGGGGCTCATGCCCCCCGTTAGTTGATATAAATGGGATTTTCATGCAGAATTAAGTTTTCAAAATTTAGATTAGGATCATTCTGATGAGGCGATTCCGTGACTGTTATTAGGTGTTCATTGAATAAGTATAAATAGGGGGAACAGGGGTTCTAATCCCCCCCCCCCGTTAGTTGATATAAATGGGATTTTCATGCAGAATTAAGTTTTCGTTCAAAATTTAGATTAGGATCATTCTGATGAGGCGATTCCGTGGCTGTTATTAGGTGTTCATTGAATAAGTATAAATAGGGGGAACAGGGGTTCTAATGCCCCCCCCCCCCCGTTAGTTGATATAAATGGGATTTTCATGCAGAATTAAGTTTTCGTTCAAAATTTAGATTAGGATCATTCTGATGAGGCGATTCCGTGACTGCTATTAGGTGTTCATTGAATAAGTATAAATAGGGGCAACAGGGGTTCTAATGCCTCCCCCCCCCCTCTTAATTTATATAAATAGGTTTTTCAAGCAGAATTTTCAGATTTCCTTCAAATCTCTGAATCGTTTTGGAAGTTTAATGGTTAAGTATAAAAGAAGGGGATAACTCCTTTTAAATTATATAAATGCTAAATGGGTTTTTATTAAGAATTATCTAATTTGCTCTGAATTTTGGATATAGATTTTTTATATGATAAAGCATGTCTTTGATAGTATAGGAGGTTCAATGATTAAGTATAAAAAAAGAGGAAAGGGGAGAGCTGTTTCCCCTTCTTAATTTTTTTTTCGAACGGAATTAACCTTTGAAAATATAAGGCTTTAATGTACAATTAGTATTTGTAGCCTGTGAGCTCAATGCCATCAGTTTAACTGGGCAGTATTCTTTTTATTTATTTATTTGCTAAAATGCGTCCGTATTGGAAATGCATGTAAAATAAATTAATTAAAATAATAATTTTTTTAACGTTTTACTGTAAAAAAAATTATATTCTGCAAATCTACAGATCATAATTTATTTTTGTGTTTAATTTGAAGTTAAAATATTGAATAGTTTTTTTGTAAAGCGTACGACAAATTGTAATTTGAGTGGACTAGTAGAGGATTCGCTTCGCTCATCCTAATAATATAATCCTTTCACTCATTTCATCTATAATATATAATTTTATTTTGAAACTGAAAAGTTTAAAATTCATGAATTTTATTTATTTTTTTTAAGTAAAAAGAACAGAAAAAATAATGATATTTTGAATCTCTATAATTGCAGCGAAGGAACAAAACATAAATAAAAATAAAGAATACTGCCCAGTTAAACTGATGGCATTGAGCTCACAGGCTACAAATACTAATTGTACATTAAAGCCTTATATTTTCAAGGGTTAATTCCGTTCGAAAAAAAAATTAAGAAGGGGAAACAGCTCTCCCCTTTCCTCTTTTTTAATACTTAATCATTGAACCTCCTATACTATCAAAGACATGCTTTATCATATAAAAAATCTATATCCAAAATTCAGAGCAAATTAGATAATTCTTAATAAAAACCCATTTAGCATTTATATAATTTAAAAGGAGTTATCCCCTTCTTTTATACTTAACCATTAAACTTCCAAAACGATTCAGAGATTTGAACGAAATCTGAAAATTCTGCTTGAAAAACCTATTTATATAAATTAAGAGGGGGGGGGGAGGCATTAGAACCCCTGTTGCCCCTATTTATACTTATTCAATGAACACCTAATAGCAGTCACGGAATCGCCTCATCAGAATGATCCTAATCTAAATTTTGAACGAAAACTTAATTCTGCATGAAAATCCCATTTATATCAACTAACGGGGGGGGGGCATTAGAACCCCTGTTCCCCCTATTTATACTTATTCAATGAACACCTAATAACAGCCACGGAATCGCCTCATCAGAATGATCCTAATCTAAATTTTGAACGAAAACTTAATTCTGCATGAAAATCCCATTTATATCAACTAACGGGGGGGGATTAGAACCCCTGTTCCCCCTATTTATACTTATTCAATGAACACCTAATAACAGTCACGGAATCGCCTCATCAGAATGATCCTAATCTAAATTTTGAAAACTTAATTCTGCATGAAAATCCCATTTATATCAACTAACGGGGGGCATGAGCCCCCCGTTCCCCCTCTTATACATATCGAATGAACTCCAAAAACTAATCAGGGAAGCGCCTTATCAGGATATACCTATATACAAAATTTCAAGTGGATCCGATATTTTTATCATGAGTTATCGCGTTACGCACATACGCACATACATACAGAACGGACGGGCACATAAGCTCTCAGGCTATGATAGCCTGTGAGCTAACAATTTACCACACCTAAATATTACCAAAGGACTTTTGCACAGTAACCCATAAGATGTGTTTCATTTCGATGTTGCCAATAAACAATTAACAAATAATCGTGATTTTTGTGCCACATACGTTAGCGTAATATATATAGATAATTTATGTTACGTGTCTCATATTATTTTAAAATATCCCACACAGGCTTTTGTTAATTTTTAAGACCATATTAACAGTATACCCTAAAACTTGTTAAACATACTTATTATTTATACCAGTAAAACTAATTTTGTTGCAAGCTTATTCTTCTTACGGCAAAATTAACCGAGATTCAAAGTACCTTTATGTAAAATTACATGGTTTAATTTTTATTCTATCAGTGTGTAACTTTTTTCTTTTCTTTTATTCTTTTTAATAATTTATGCTTAAGTGGCTTCATTATTTAAAACTTAAAAATATAGGTTTTTGATTTATTTTCAAAACCATATTAATAGAACTTCCAATCTAGCAAAACATATTTTTTCTTTATACCTGCAAAATTAGTTTTGTTGCAAGCATACTGTTTCTTTGGTAAAATTTAATCATGGATAGCCAGACATTAATATGAAATTGAGATTTAAAATTTTTTTTATTTATTTCTGTGTATATTTTTTCTTTCATTTCCTCTTTTTTATATATTATGTTAGGCGTCTTATATTAATTTAAAATGTCACACATAGGCTTTTGTTATTTTTTAAAGACTATATTAACATTATGTTCTGAAAATAGTTAAACTTTTTTTTTCTTTTTTCTTTTTTTTACACTTAATTTTGGGTCATTCCAAGTCAAGTGTCCTAAATTTTAGCATGGTTCCGGCTCGACCCCCTTCGATTTTTATGAAATCGATACAGAATATACATGTAGGTATATGATGAACATTTGGAAACTGTTTAGTGCAAAAAGTTGTATAGTTAGAGAACCAGGGGTCCATTTGTACCAATCACTATTTCATGCTTGTAGAAGAAACGGCCAAATCATGAAGTTTGGCATCATATTGCTCATGATATATGAAACCTTACTTATTGAAAATAGGTGATCTAGTACAACTTTTTGTGCTAAAAAATGTAATTGCAGTATTAAAAATCACAAATCAAAACTATCGTAAATACTAGGCCTCAAAGTAGGCCGTACGACCAATCTGGTTGAATTTTACCCTTAATTTAACATGCTGTAACTACTGCAAAAATTATTTTAAAAATTTGTCGCTTTACAAACTAATTACCTATGGATATATCGTAAAGTCGCTGTAGTTGTTTTTTGATTGCTTAAATATTCATTAAATTATTGATGTTCAAAATCTAATAAAAAATTAAAATCGTCGATTTTGCCCCATATTCAGAAGCGTATATCTCAAAAGGGACACTTCTGATTTGGTTACAATTAGTACCACTGAAAAGAGCATATCTTAATTTATAAAAAAAAACTTTATTTCATTTTGGGCCTCTTTGATACAGAAGTAAAATAATAAAATTCAAAAACCTGTTGTACGAGATAATCCAGATGCATACAAGAAAGGTATATATTACGAGAGGGTCTTTCAACATATTTTGAACCATTCTTTTTTATTACAACGATTAATGCATATAATAATAATAAATTTTTCTGGTCACAGTTACTTCCCCTTTACCATTATGAGTGATTTGTAACCGCATTGCCAATGAGGTTTATCCAATAACTAGGCAAGACTACCTCCTGGTTGGGTATTGCATGTTTAACAAGATTTATACAAAAATATTCCTTTTCTTTTTCAGTTTATGCTTTTAATTGCTGTTAAAACATTCCATATCAAGATTTTAGCTCTATGGATTCTCATGATTATGATCAGAGTCAATGCAGCATTGGCTGTGCTGATAATTCTCAGTGCCATTTGACGACTTATTGTGCACATAAAGGTTTTAAGCTTTTTAAAGAATTTTCCTCTGAAGAACAGGAGTTAATTAATCGCCGAAGTCTATTGCATCTTGAAGAAAATTTTCAAATATGCTTTCATCACGAAACATTGCTTTTGCATAAATTTGAGTTTCTTCAGCGAACATGCTGTAATCCTTTCACTAAAGACAATCATTGCGTACGAAAATCTTTGCAGTCCATCAATTTAGAAAGTTCTAATCATTTGGCAGACTAAAAAACTAAGAAACTAAGAAAAATGTCAAACCAGACCAAAAAAAAAAAAAAAAAAAAAAAAAAAATGTAGATCATGCAGAAAAGAATTCGAAGAAACAAGAGCAACATGATCCTCTACTTCAAGCGAATTGGAGCAAAATGAAATAGATGTAACAGAAACGTTGAACAAAAGTCTAATAGGTATTGATTTATCTCCTTTAAAATTTCAACGAACATAAACAAGAGATATTAAAAGCTATGCAAAGCGAAAGATAAGTGAAACTGAAGATGTGATTCCAAAGAAAATAGCTATTGTTGCTGGTATAGATCCATGTACATTAAGACAACCTACTACATGCAACCATGCCTAGACTGTTTAGATTACAAACAGCTAATTAAAGAATTGAAGGAGAAGTTACAGTTGTCAAAACGTCCAGAACAAGTACAAATATTAACAATGGCACCTCAAAGTTGGACAATAAAAGAAGTTATGGAAGAGTTTGAAGTTTCAGAAAGAATGGTAAAAGCAGCGCGAAAATTAAAAGCAGACATCGGGATATTGGCTTTACCTAGAGCAAGTTAGTTTGATAAGATGTTGCCAGAAAACATAAAAGAAAGAGTTTTACCGTAATTTCGTGTGTATAAGCCGCAGATCAAACAATTCTTTTTCGACCCAGAATTTTTTAAGAAACAAATATAACTAGTTAGATCGCCGTAAATATTTGTCTTCAATCACTAAATAAGATTTCTGGGTACAAAAAGAATTGTTTGATCCGCGGCTTATTCGCGTTTGAAATGAAATAGACGCCCTCTCGCGGACAAAGTCTGAAACGAAATAGAACCGATACAGTGAGCATCTTCCGCTGAAATCAGTGTTTAAAAGGCTGATAAATAAATAAACAGTTCTATAATAAATAAATAAATAAACAGTTCTATAACGCATGCAACGTTGGGTTCTTTGTATTAAAATTATCTAAAATCAAAATTTTATACACAAAGTTTAGATCTATAATATAAAAAAGTATATTTGACTTACTCATGGCAAAATAACATGACAGCAACACAATGCTTGCATTATTCGCTTGCTTCAACTTTGCAAGAGCAAGAAATTTTTTTTATTTTCAAATTTTTGCTTTCCTTTACTAGCAAACCTGAAATAATATGGGGATTTCCTTTTGTTTGGCTTGTTTGTAAACACGAGCCTACAATCTCTATTTCTTCTTTGCATTCTTTAATACCGCACATTACTAATCTCTTTGAATCAATAATTGCTTCAGCTTCTCTAAAACAATTACTAGATTTTCCAGCATCTAGAAATTCTAAAATTGTCGATATTTGTAATTTATCCCCCATAATTAAATAAAAAAGATAAAAAACTGCACTTTAAATAGCTCTTTAAACGGGTTTCGCTACAGCATGGAACAAACAGCATTACGTAAACAAACGATTATCAGGTCTATACAACGCCACCTTTCGGTCATTACAAACGCGAATACACCCGAAATTACGGTAAATTTTTTTTCAAAATTTAAACCCTTTCCGGCGCAGACAAATTCTGTTCGTAAAATGGGAAATTGTTGACTGACACCGGAATTTACAAAAGACTTTTTTAGAAATTAAGAATTCCCTGATTTAAGCTGTCATTGTAAAACTAAAATTTTACTAAAATATTTTTGGTGCCGTTTGTAAATTTGGGATTAAAATTAGGTTTTGCCGGAGTGGCAACACTGCGCCGGAAAGGGTTAATTTAATATGTCCAGGAATAAAAGATTTCATTTCTGCTCGGATAAATGGAAGGAAAGTTCAGATGCAGAAGCATCTATTTGAAAGAAATGTTTGCAGTCTATCGAAGTAGTAATGGACCGGAAATCGGATTCTCCAAATTTTGCGAGTTAAAACCAAAATGGTGTGTGACTGTCGTAGCAGGTTCACATTTCCAATCTGTATGTAAAATGCATCAAAATGTGAAGTTGATGCTAGCAAGCTGCCCAACTGATGTAGATCATAAATTCCTTTTAAGTAAAACAGCTTGTGACTTGAATTCTAAAGATTGTCTTCATCTCTGCAAAGAATGTCCTGGAACAGATGATTTAAAAAAAAATTTTGAAAGTATTTTCGAAGATAGTGGTCCAGAAAACGCCATTGAATTTAAACAATGGGTTCACACAGATCATGACACGTTAGAAACGAAGCAGATGACAATTAAAGATTTTATTGAAGAATTAATATTAAAAATCTCAGCAATGATGTCTTAATAAATTTTATGCACCCTCATGGACCTTCGAAAACATTTTATTAGCCCACTAGGCAAGATTTCTGTTGGATTCCGGAAGAGCATATAATTATTGTTCCATTTCCAATAAAAACAAAAATTAGTCAGCAATAAAATTTACCGAAAGCTGTTTCAATCGCAATCAATAAGAAATTTGACAAACTGAACCAATGAGTAATGTTTTTATAGATTGGGAATCAGGAATCAACATAATGGGAACTTGAAATAATAATAATCAAAACATTTAGTCTATAATAATCTATAGATCCCGTTAGGTACCCGCATTCAAAATTTAAAACAGGAGCTAGTCTTGCCTGGTTATTGGATATAACTCATTGGCATTGCGGTTACAAATCATTCATAATGGTAAATGGGTAGTAACTGTAACCAGGAAAAGTGATAATTATTATATGCATTAATCGTTGTAATAAAAAAGAATGGTGCGAAATATGTTGAAAGACCCTGTCGTAATATATACCTTTCTTGTATGTATCTGGATTATCTCGTACAACAGGTTTTTGAATTTTATTATTTTACTTCTGTATCAAAGAGGCCCAAAATGAAATAAAGTTTTTTTTATAAATTAAGATATGCTCTTTCCAGTGGTAATAATTGTAACCAAATCAGAAGTGTCCCTTTTAAGATATATGCTTTTGAATATGGGACAAAATCGACGATTTTAATTTTTTATTAGAATTTGAACATCAATAATTTAATGAATATTTAAGCAATCAAAAAACAACTATAGCGGCTTTACGATATAACCATAGGTAATTAGTTTATAAAGCAAAAATTTTTAAAAATAATATTTGCACTAGTTACAGCATGTTAAAGTAAGGATAAAATTCAACCAGATTGGCCGTACGGCCTACTTTGAGGCCTAGTAATCACGATAGTTTTGATTTGTGATTCTTAATACTGCAATTACATTTTTTAGCACAAAAAGTTGTACTAGATCACCCATTTTCAATAAGTAAGGTTTCATATATCAAGAGCAATATGTTTCCAAACTTCATGATTTGGCCGTTTTTTCTACAACCATGAAATAGTGATTGGTACAAATGATCCCTTGGTGCTCCAACTATACAATTTTTTGCACTAAACATTTTCCAAATGTTCATCATATACCCACATGTATATTCTGTATGAATTTCATAAAAATCGAAGGGGGTCGAGTGGGAGCCTCTAGGCCATTTGACATGGAATGACCCTTTTTTGTTAAACATTTTTTAACATTTAATTTTTTATTCTTGTAAAACTAATTTCGTTACAAGCATATTCTTCTTACGGTGAAATTAACGGAAAGTCTAAGTGGCTTAGTGTAAAATTACATGTATTAATTTTTTTTTCTATGTGTAAATAATTTACAAAAATTTTTTTAAGCCCCTTATATTATTTTAAAATAAGAGTTATCAGTTTTCGTTCTTTTTTTTTTTTTTTTTTTTTTTTTTTCAAGAGTAAGTCCACAGAATGATCTAAAACTAGCTAAACACATTTACGCTTTATATCTGTAAAAACTGGACTACTTACGATAAAATTCAACAATAGATAACCAAACAATAATTTAATTTAAAATTAAATGTTTTAATTTTTTATATCTGTGTAAGTAATTTTTTTTCGCTTTGTTCATCTAAATAATTTATGTTTAATTGACTTATGCTATTTTAAGATAAGAAATTAATACTGTTTTAAAGTATCAAATATGTATTTTTGTTGCAATTCTAAGACCAGTTTAATTGAATGCTGTAAAACAAATTAAAAATGCTTACACTTTCTACATTTCAAACACTTTAATATCAGTATATTTTTCTAATAGTAAAATTTTAAGAGACATATTAATCAGTTAAACTAGTTTTTTATTAATTTTATTAATCTTCGATTTTTACATTTTAATAAGTTATCTTTTTAAATACGTAATCCAAATGAAAATTCTGTTACTTTTCAGAAAAGAAAAAAAAAGCATTAAAACAAATGGAATATTTTTATTAATTATATCCTTACTAGGGGGGGGGGGGGGGGGGGTTATGATTCTAGTTTTTGTGCAAACAATGGCAGTGCTATAGTAAGTGAGTACTTAATGTGGTTCTATTGGTGGTTCCAGTATGGTGAGTATTTAATGTGGTCAATGATGAGTAATTTTTGAAAATTTCCCAATTGAAAAAAATAATCGTCATCTTAAAAAATACAATCGATACAGTCATTCGATTACGTCTGCGTATCTACAATCGAGATGTTCTACTATCGATTATTAAATTCATTGTTTTTATATGCTTATAAAGTACTGAAGATAAGGAAGAAAAAAAATAAGGAAAATTAAAATTAGACTTTTTCAGAAATTAGCATATCAAAATGGCCCAAAATATAAGAATTAAAAGCACCCCTGGAGTTACAAACGGAAAGGATGGTAATTTTTAAATCAATTCTTTTAAATTTATTTTTCTGCGTCCCTTGAGATCAGTTCCGTAATTTTCCCATTTTTAGACAATCTTCTACGAATACGTTAAACGTATTCCTCCTGTAAGGACAAAGTGGGGAGGGGGACAAGGGAAGTGTATAATATGAAGAATACAGGATCACAGAGCTTACCAATATAGATCCAGATTCACGATCGCCACTCGTCATATATAGCGACTAACTTTTTTGCTTTGGCGACTAACTTTCGGCTTCTAAGTCGCCATGCTTCTTATAATGAAGCAAAAAACCCTTTACACTTTCTTCTTGAAAAACTAGTTTTGTTGCAGGTATAGGTTGCAGATTACTAATTCAAGGCGAAACTTTTAAGATAAGCATCTACTTCAAATACTAAACATGTTTATATTTAGCATTAAGCACAAATAATTTCCCTTTTAAATTTATTTAAAATACATATTTTTTTTTTCTTTTCGTTTCTGCAACTTACACGAAAAGAATCTTATACGTAAAAATTAGATATCTAATAGAAATTTCAAAGACGACCCTTAAAAATTTCTGAAAATGAGCGAAAGATTTCCTTTTTATACCTCTAAAACTAATTTGCTTGTAATCATAAACATAAATAAAATAAGCACTGGGAGTAAAGTTATATAATTAGAGAAAATTTTTATTCTGAAGTTTTAGTTGTTGTTTTGGCAATTTATAATTGCATAGTTTTTATAGTTAATTTATTTATTATTTAATATTTTCATGAAAAATGAAATGATGAGTTACTTAAAAAAAGTTAAAGTAGAAATACATTTTAAAGTAAGCGAAATATTTCCTATCTTCATAGCTGTAAAACTAGTTTCTCTGCAAGCATACTCTCATCGGGGCAAAGCTTTACGAGATAGTCTTTTCATGGTGCTAAACTTTTGTTTTTCTTTTGCACAAATTCATTAATTCTAAATTATAATCAATAAATATATTGAAAACAAACGATTTTTCATTGTAAAAAATATTAAAAGTATTGTTATGTATTTTACAACTTTATAACTCATAAAATAAGCAGAAATGTGCGAAAGATTTTCTTTTTATACCTCTAAAACTAATTTGCTTGTAATCATAAACATAAATAAAATAAGCATTAGGAGTAAAGTCATATAGTTAGAGAAAATTTTTATTCTGTAGTTTTAGTTGTTGTTTTGGCAATTTATAATTGCATAAGTAGGTTTTGTTTCATTATTTTTAGTTTTTATAGTTAATTTATTTATTATTTAATATTTTCATGAAAAATGAAATTATGAGTTACTTTAATAAAATTAAAGTAGAAATACATTTTAAAATAAGCGAAATATTTCCTATCTTCATACATGTAAAACTAGCTTCGTTGCAAGCATACTCTTATCGGGGCAAAGATTTGCGAGATACAGTCTTCTCATGTTGCTAAACTTTTCTTTTTCTTTTAGAATAATTCATTAATTCTAAATTATAAGCAGTAAATGTTAAACGATTTTTCATTATAAAAAATATTAAAAGTACTGTAATGTATTTTACAACTTTATAACTCATAAAATAAGCAGAAATGTGCGAAAGATTTTATTTTTATACCTCTAAAACGAATTTGCTTGTAATCATAAACACAAATAAAATAAAAATTGAGAGTAAAATTATATAGTTAGAGAAAATTGATAATTCTGTAATTTTAGTTGTTATTTTGTTAACTTATAATTGTATCAGTAAGTTTTGTTTCATTTATTTTCAGTTTATATTCATTTTAATTATTATTTAATAGTTTTATGATAGATAAAATTACGAGTTACTTTAACCCTTTCGGGTCTGATGTACTATTAATAGTACATGTCTTTTAATTGAGTATTATTTTATTTTAACAAAAACTTTTGTTATTGTTTGCATGTAGTAATGTTATTATATGTCAATGAATTTACTATATGACTTCATTAATATTTAGGTATTTAGAAATACTACTAACAATAAATATTTGCCTATTTTTTTTTTTTTTTGCAGCGTTTGCGATTCTTTTATTTTAAACATATATTTCACTCTTTAAACTTAAAATAAAAGTTACTTTCCTGAAAGAAGCATGTGTAATAAAGCGCAAAAACTATTAGAAAGTTGTAGTATCTGTTAAGTCTCATTGTGATATAATACTTTCTAAACACCTTGAAAAACTCTTCCTTAGTCTATTTTCATATGAATATGAATTAAATAGTACGCAAAACAATAACATTCGCCATGTTTGGGCAATGAGATATTCGTTAAAACTTAATTAATCTATTTGGATATCTAGAGTTAATATTATTTATATAAAAGTATTTTTTTCTAAAAATTAAAAAAACAAATCGGACCCGAAAGGGTTAATAAAATAAGAGTAGAAATGCATTTTAAAACGAACGGAATATTTCCTATCTTCATGCCTATAAAACTAGTTTTCTTGCAAGTATTCTCTTATCGGGGCAAAGTTTTGCGAAAAGCAGCCTTCTAATGTTGCTAAGCTTTTGTTTTTCTCTTACACAAATTCATTTGTTCTAAATTATAAGTATTAAAGATTAAATGATGTTTTCTTATAAAAATTAATAAAAAAATACTTTTATGTATTTTATACCTTTATAACACATAAAATAAGCGAAAATGAGCAAACATTTTTCTATTTATATACCGCTAAAACTAAATTGTTCGTAATCATAAACATAAATAAATAAAAATAATAAAAAGAGCTTTGAGAGTAAAGTTATATAGTTAGAGAAAATTGTTAGTTTTGAAATTTTAGTTGTTGTTTTGTTAACCTATAACTGTTTAAGCAGGTTTTGTTTAATATATTTTTAGTTTTTAAATTTGTGTTACTTATTATTTAATATCTTCATGAAAAATAAAATTATATGAGTTACTTTAATAAAATTAAAGTAGAAATACATTTTAAAATGAGCGATATCTTCGTACATGTAAAACTAGTTTCGTTGCAAGCCTACTCTTTTTAGGGCAAAGTTTTACGAGAAGTAGTCGTCTGGTGTTGCTGAACTTCTGTTTTTCGTTTATATAAATTCATTAATTCTAAATTATAAGTAGTAAAAATTAAACGATTTTTTGCTAAGAATTAATAGAAAATACTTTTATATATTGTATAACCCTGTCAAAACTAATGTAGCAAAAGCACTCAAACTCTAGATTATGATTAAGTGCCTTATTGTAATAAACTGTGTTCATTTTTATGCGAATAGCATGTATACTCGCAGAGAAATTAAGTTTTTCATAAAAATGGTCCCAAATTTTGCCAAGTTTTTTCTTATAATTTTCAGAGTTTTTAATATAAAGTAACATTTTTTTCTGAAAATATGACAAATAATATTGCACACAATATCCTGTAATCAGAATTAAAAAATAATAAAAATTGTTTGAAAAATGAGTAGGTTTACTAAATAATTTTTCACTGCGCATGCGTCAACGATATCAAAATTTCATTTGCATATTATGTTAGCTAAATGTGTTGAGCAATTTTTGTGAAAGTCACAAAATCATAGCTTGAAAAATCTGAAAATAATCGTTAATTGAAGAAGTTGAAAATCCGTTATTCCCAAAATGAAGCAAAAACAAGAGGGGTTGTATCTATATATTCATTGATAAGTGTCAATATAGAATACACAATATGGGACGTACTACTACATTTGGATAAAATCCCTCATTTTTTGGCTTCGTTTTGGGAACAACGAATTTTGTGCTTATTCTATAGACCATTACTTTCAGAGTTTTCAAGCTATGATTTTCAGACTTTCACAAAAGTTACTCTATACAATTAGCTAACATAATATGCAAATGAAATTTTGATATCGGTGACGCATGCGCAGTGAAAAATTATTTAGTAAACCTACTCATTTTTCAAACATTTTTCATTATTTTTTAATTCTGATTACAGGATATTGTGTGCAATATTATTTGTCATATTTTCAGAAAAGAATGTTACTGTCTATTAAGAACTCTGAAAATTATAAGCAAAAAACTTGGCAAAATTTGGGACCATTTTTAAAAAAACCAGAATTTCTCTGCCAGTATGCATGCTATTTGCATAAAAATGAACA
This sequence comes from Maratus speculifer, assembly GCA_964019185.1. Classification (NCBI taxonomy): domain Eukaryota; kingdom Metazoa; phylum Arthropoda; class Arachnida; order Araneae; family Salticidae; genus Maratus; species Maratus speculifer. The sequence goes on along the minus strand of OZ025295.1, from coordinate 273,274,656 downwards.
CAGTTTATTACAATAAGGCACTTAATCATATTCTAGAGTTTGAGCGCTTTTGCTACATTAGTTTTGACAGGGTTATTCAAAATATATTCATTCTTTTTTAATTTTTTGACGGCCCCCTATGGAGTTTCGGAAAAAACTCTTCACGGAAATGTATGAATTGTACTATTATGTTTATACACTAAGAGTTTCGGGATAATTCCTCATGTATTTTTCTAGATATTTAACAAAATGTCTAAAATCGCAAGTAGACGTCCATCAATGTAGCGTATACTTAGAGAAAATTGTTAGTTTTGTAATTTTAATTTATTTTCAGTTTTTATGTTTCAGTTGCTTATTATTTACTGTTTTCATGGAAAAAAATTAAAGTAAAAATGCATTTTAAAACGAGCGAAATATTTTCTTCTCTATACCTGTAAAACTAGTTTCGTTGCAAGCATACTTTTATCTCGGCTAAGTGTACCTGAAACAGCCTTCTAATATTGTTAAGCTTTAGTTTTTCTCTTACACAAATTCATTAATTTTGAATCATAAGTATTAAAGATTAAACGATGTTTTATTATAAAAAATAATACTAAATACTTTTATGTATTCTACAGCTTTATGACTCATAAAATCAGCAAAAGTGACCGAATGATTTTCTTTTTATATACCTCTAAAACTAATTTACTTGTAAAATTAAACATAAATAAAATAAACATTGAAAATAAAGTTATATAGTTAGGAAAAATTGTTAATTCTGTAATGTTAATTTGTTGTTTTGTCAACCTATAGCTCTATAAGTAGGTTTTGCTTAATTTATTTTCAGTTTTTGTATTTATGTTACTTATTATTTAATATTTTTATGAAAAATAAAGTTATGAGCTACTTTAATAAAAATTAAAATCGAAATACCCTTTAAAACGAGCGAAATATATTATATCTTCATACTTGTAAAACTAGTTTCGTTGCAAGCATACTCGTATCGGGAAAAAGTTTTACGTGAAGTAATCTTCTAATGTTGCTAAACTTTTGTTCCTCCGTTACAACCACACAATAATTCTAAGTTGTAAGTAAGAAACATTAAACGATGTTCTGATATAAAATTTAATAAAAGTATTTTTATGTATTTTGCAGATTTATAAGCCGTAAAATAAGCAAAAATCGGCGAAAGACGTTCTTTTTATACCTATAATCTTAAAGGGGGAAAAAATAAACATTGGACTAAAATTATAAGTAGTAAATATTAAACGATGTTTTGATATAAAATTTAATAAAAGTATTTTTATGTATTTTACAGAAATAAAGTTATATAGTTAGAGAAAATTGTTAGTTTTGTAATTTTATTGTTGTTTTGTTAACCTATAACGGTATAAGTAGGTTCTGTTTCATTTATTTTCAGTTTTTATGTTTCAGTTGCTTATTATTTACTGTTTTCATGGGAAAAAAAATTAAAGTAGAAATACATTTTAAAATGAGCGAAATATTTTCTTCTCCATACCTGTAAAACTAGTTTCGTTGCAAGCATACTTTTATCGGGGCTAAGTTGTACCTAAAGCAGCCTTCTAATATTGCTAAGCTTTAGTTTTTCTCTTACACAAATTCATTAATTTTGAGCCATAAGTATTAAAGATTAAAAGATGTTTTATTGTAAAAAATAATACGAAATACTTTTATGTATTCTACAGCTTTATGACTCATAAAATCAGCAAAAGTGACCGAAAAATTTCCTTTTTATATACCTCTAAAACTAATTTACTTGTAAAATTAAACATAAATAAAATAAACATTGAAAATAAAGTTATATAGTTAGAAAAATTTGTTAATTCTGTAATTTTAATTTGTTGTTTTGTCAACCTATCTTTGTTTAATTTATTTTCAGCTTTTGTATTTATGTTACTTATTATTTAATATTTTTATGAAAAATAAAGTTATGAGTTATTTTAATAAAATTAAACATTTTAAAACGAGCGAAATATTTTCTATCTTCATACCTGTAAAACTAGGTTCGTTGGAAGCATACTTTTATCGGGGCAAAGTTTTATGTGAATCAGTCTTCTAATGTTGCTAAACTTTTATTTTCTTTTACACAAATTCATTAATTCTGAATTACAAGTAGCAAAGATTAAGTGATGTTTTGCTATAAAAATGAATAAAAAGTACTTTTATGTGTTTTACTGCTTTATATGCTCCCCAATTTTCATTTTATGAAAACTGGGGATAAAGTTATGTAATTAGATAAAATTGTTAATTCTGTAATTTTAATTGTTGTTTTGTTAACCTATAGCTGTATAAATAGGTTTTGTTTCACTTATTTTCAGTTTTTATATTTAAGTTACTTATTATTTAATATTTTCCTGAAAAATGAAGTTATGAGTTATTTTAACAAAATTAAAGTAGAAATATATTTTAAAACGAGCGAAATACGAAATACTTTCTATCTCCATACTTGTAAAACTACTTTCGTTGCAAATATATTCTTATTGGGGCAAAATTTACGAGAAGCAGTGTTCCAGTATTGCTAAACTTTTTTTTTTTTACACAAATTAATTAATTCTAAATTATAAGTAGTAAAAATTAAATTATGTTTTGCTATAAAAAAATTTAAAAAATACATTTATGTATTTTACAGCTTTATAACTCATAAAATCAGCGAAAATGAGCAAAACATTTTCCCTTGTGCCTCTAATACTAATTCATTCGTAAACATGAACATAAATAAAGTAAACTTTGGGAGTAAAGTTATATAGTTAGAGAAAATTGTTAATTCTATAATTTTAGTTGTTGTTTTGTTATCCTATAGTTGTAAAAGTAGGTTTTGTTTAATTTATTTTCAGTTTTTATATTCATGTTACTTATGTATATAATATTTTTATGAAAAGTAAAATTATGAATTACTTTAATAAAATTAAAGTAGAAATATATTTTAAAACGAGCAAAATATTTTCTATCTTCATACACTGTAAAACATCTGAGTAACGTTACTCCATACAATTGGTGGCAGCCAAGCTTTTACCAATTTTATGGTGGCATTAACCGATATAACCGGTTTAACCGATATAACCGGTATAACATTACACTAACATGTAATGTTACATCAAAAACATGTGTTTAAATTACACCATTATATAAATAGAAAAAAACCCGCTCCATAAAATTGGAGGCAGCAAAACTACCACCAATTTTATGGAGTAACGTTGCACAAATGTTTTACACTGTACCTGTAAAACTAGTTTCGTTGCAAGTATACTCATATCGAGGCAAAGTTTTAGGAGAGTCTTCTAATGTTGCTATACTTTAGATTTTCTTTTACACAAATTTATTATTTCTAAATTATTAGTATTAAAGATTAAACAATATTTTGTTATAAGAATTAATAAAAAATATACTTTTATGTATTTTACAGCTTTATAACTCATAAAGTCAGCGAAATTGAGCGAAAGATTTTCTTTTTATACCTCTAATACTAATTTACTTATAAACATAAATAAAGTAGGCATTGGAAGTAAAGTTATATACTTAGAGAAAATTGTTAATTCTGTAATTTTAATTGTTGTTTTTTTAGCTTGTAAAGTTTTAGGTTCTGTTTCCTAGAAAAATTTTAATAACTTTACAGATTATTATTATTATTATTATTATTATTATTGTTATTATAACCCTTTCGAGTCCAAATTTTTTTTCCATTTTGAGAGCAAAATTATTATTACTTTAATAATGTTAATCGTAGCTATCCAAATAGACTTACTGATGTTTAAAGATTATCTCGTAGTCTGAAATGCAGCGCATGTACTTATTGTGTGTGCTATTCAATACATATTTATATGATAACAGGCTAAGGAAGAGTTTTTGGAGACATTTGGAAAATATCGTACTACAATAAGGTTTAACATATATTACAACTTTCTATTTTTTTTTTTTTTTTTTTTTTTTTTTTTTTTTTTTTTGCGTTTTATCAGGCGTTTGATTCGTTCAGAAAAGTAGTTTATGTTGTAAATTTAAGGAGTGAAACATACGTATAAAATGAGGGAATCGTAAACGGTGCAAAGAGAAATAAGTAAACTTTTATTATTATTATTATTACTAAATATCAAAACACAAATGAAATTATAACAATGAAGGCATAGATTTATACTATCATTTCTATATGTAGAAAGTAACAAAATAATTGTCAAAGCAAAATAATATTTAAATATTTTTACCGAATATTTAAATAATATTTAAATATTCAGTGAAAAGACATGTACTATTAATAGTACATCAGACCCAAAGGGGTTAAGTAGAAATATATTTTAAAACGAGCAAAATATTTTCTATCTTCATACCTGTAAAACTAGTTTTGTTGCAAGCATACTTATATCTGGGCAAAGTTTTACGAAAAACAAATTTCTAATTGTGCCAAGCTTTTGGTTTTTATTCTTACACAAATTCATTAATTCTAAATTATAAGTAGTTAATATTAAACGGTATTTTGTTTATAAAATAATAATAATCTTATGTGCTTATGTGTTATTATCTTATTAAGCTGAAATATTGTTACGTATTTTAGAGTGTTCTATAACACATGATGATGTCATATCCTTTCAATTACTTTAAACATAGAGAAAAATATGTAAATGGCATAGAATATAGCTTTATTGCACTGTGTTGATATTTAAATATAATATCTAACTATATTTGATTGTAATTTAATTTAGATAATGCTTTTTAAATTTGTATTTTGTAATTTCAATTTACTACAGTAAATAATATCACATAAATTCTAAAATATTATATACACCAATAAAAAAAAAAAAAAAAAAAAAATTGCATTTTATATTTAGTTTCTTTATCACATTTATTTTTAAATTATGCAACTTTAACACAAATGGATACTCATTGATAAACTGCAAATAAATTGATAAACTGATAGGAATTCAAATTACTATATTATTTCTTTCAAAAACCTTATTTTCAGAAAATATGTGGAATAAAAAAATATATAATGCTTTTTGCAATAATATAAAAAAAAATTATAAATTTTAAAAATCGTTGAAATATTTGTAAAAGTTGTATCTTATGACCTTTTGCTTTTAAATTTCATATAAAATATGTTTTGAATACTTAATATTTTTTAAATAAAAATTTCACAGTTCATAATTTAAATTTTTATTTTAACATTTGTTTACTATCTCACTTATATCTATAACATTTGCATAGATAAACTCTCTGTCTACTTTTTTTTAAGTATACAGCATAAATATCTCTATTTATAAAATAGAAATTTGCTAAAATATATACAAATTACTCCACAATGTCTAATGAATATTGATAAAATATAATTTTTATATTAAATTTAATTTTGAATAATCATATGTACGCATTGTCTCATTAACAGTTTTAATGTGAAATATACATATAAAGAATAAATAAATAAATAAATAAATAAAGTATCTATTTTTTAGAAAAATATTTTATGTTTTGACAATAAAAAATATGTCATATTATGCGCTTTCCAAAGATATGAATTGTCAAAAATTATGAGAAATTTTTGACAATTAACAAATGTATGACCCTTAAATTTCGCATATAAGAACACATAAAAGAAAAATTTAAACATTTGAAAATAATATCATAAATTTTTCTACTTTTAATTAATATAAACATCAAATGTTTTTCATGGGGATACATGGAGAAGTATATTATTATAACAAACAACTGAAGAGATGGAAGAAAGAAAATGTTATGCAAACATTTTCCTCAAAAATTTTTTTAGTTTACGGATGATGGTAATATAAGGTAATCTATCATCATATTAAAATTAAAATATAAAGCTTATTCTTAAACATATGAAACATCACTTTTTAAAAATATTTGATATTTGAAACAATAATAGTATTTTGTAATTATTTCAGTGATAATAAATTTTACTGTGAAACTTTAGTACTACTAGTATGGATTTTAAACGCAGTATACTATCGAAGAACAAAATGATAAAAAAGTTTAAGCTTATTCTTGGGATGGAGAATAACATTTTTCAAAAAATATCAAACATTATATAATATTTAAACAATAATAGTAATTTTAACAATTAAAAAATTAAATATTAATAAGCTTTTTTTTTTTTTTTTTTTTTTTTTTTTTTTTTTTTTTTTAACATATACTATCGAAAAACAAATTATTAAAATTAATCATGAGGGTATATCCATGTTATTCATGAGGACAGTATTTTTTTAATTTAAAATTTCAAAAATAATAGTAATTTAAATTAACCAGGAAAAAAATACGACAAAAACATTAAGATAATCCTTAAATATGTGAGAGAATATTTTTTAATATTTCAAATAATAATAGTAACTTTAAATGTCTAATAATTAAATTTTAAATAGTTATAATGGGAGATATTTGTACTAGTTTGCCTTTTAAACATACACTATTGAAGAACAAAATTGCGACAAAATTTTTAAGATTACTTTTCACTATAAGACGCATTATTTTTTAATATTTAATATTGAAAACAATGATAGTAATTTTAAAAGCTTGATTAATCAATTTTAATAATTCTTACAACGAGATTTTATACCACCAATACTTTAATAATATTACTTTCAGGAGGAAATCATAAAAAAAATTTCGCTTCATATTTTTCAAAATTTTGTTTTTGCTACGCATAGCTTCGTTCACTTGTGTTTTCAACTATTCTATAACAATTGGATTTTCCTTTGAAACATAATAATAAAATTTAAAAATCGAATAACATTTTCATCTTACATTATGATTTTACGTATTATTTAATCTATACATTATTAAAATGTTTTCGAAGAAAGGAGCCAAAAATTGCATTCCTCAAGAACTGAAAAACTGATCATTATTATTTTGATTATTATTTTACTTTACTGAATTATAATTTAAGGATAAAGAAAAAACATAAAATTCACTTACCGCTGTAAAGCATCTTTGATTTTTCGGTATCGAATTACTTTAATATTCTTATAAGATAAGAAGTTAATGATAGTTCCACTTCATTTCCTTGAACTATAATTAATTTTTCTGATGATACTTGAAAAATAATGCAAATCTTCTGTATTAAATCAGTTCGTTCTATTTCAATATATGAATTTAAATATGTATTGTTGAATTACTGGTGAATAATAAATAGTTCCTTAAAAATTCTATGACATTTTCGTTACAGATTTATGATTTAAATTCATTGAAGACTCATTTAGTAACCGAAATGCTATATGATATTAGATCATAAAGAATATTTAAAATTGAGGAATAAATTTTTTGACGAGAAAAATTTAAATATTTTTTAAACTCAATATTCTTTTCTGTTACTATTAGCATGCAGCTTACGCGAATAAGATGAAAGCGATCTTATTTAACAATTTTCAGAATACCAGCAAAATATGTTTTTCAAATTCAAAGTTAAAAGTAAAAAACGTTAATTTCAAAACCTCGTTAAAAGAGCTTACTTTTTAAAGCAATTTTCTCGCTTTGAAATCTTTTTATAAAAATGCATACCAAATGCTCTTACAATTTGATTTATCTGTTTTTTTCCTTGAAGATAATATTAAATTTCAAAAAAATGTAAATTCAACTTCATTTAAAATTATTCATTTAAATATTAATTTGTAAGCAAATATGTCCGCATGTTCAAAGTCTCCATGATCATTTAAAAGAAACAACCAATGACTTTTAAATTTCAAATAACTTTCCATAACTCATTCTAGCTACAAATATATGAAAAAGATTTGAAATCTGTCTTAAGAAGATATTTTTAAAAGATGAATTTTTCTCTTTTTCTAAACAATTTTCTCATTGCTAGATAGTCCTAATATGAAGTCGTTTCTAACTATGTGCTTGACTATTGTAAGTTTTCAGATTAAACTAAACGTATCTTTCTGCTGAAGACTTTTATTGAAACTTACACTTTAAGATGCTATTTGTGTCATTAAGCTATAGGAGTGCATATTTTCGAAAAATTCAGGTATTTGAAACACTTTTCTTCTAAGAAAATTTCTTCTGACTTTACTTTCATTCAACTATTTACTTCTGGTTTATTCTTCTTATTCAAATGAACTTTTAATTACCTGTTCTCATTAGGATAAATATGGAAAAAGTTCAGCTTTTTATTTTAACAGAAATATTTTTAAATCACGAATTTTTGTCCGAGCAATTTTTTAATTGCCAAGGATATTGCTATCTAATTAAATCCTTAAATTATTTCTGAATGAACTAAACGTATCTTCCAGATAATTTTTATTGCCATGTATAATTATATTGTTTGTGGCAATGAGTGGCAATAGTAAACGTTTTTTCCGAGGTTTAGATAAGTGAAATGCTCTTACAGGAAAAATAACTTTAAATTTGCTATCACCACAGTTTTACTTCTGATGTACTCTTCCTTTTTCATTCAAACTTGCTGTTAGTTTTTCTGCTAAATATCATATCTTCAGAATAAATTTACTGAAATTTATAATTTAAGAGATTTGTGACATTAAGCCACAATGCTAAGAATATTTCAGGTATTTGAAACACTCTTCCAGGAAAGTTTATTTTGAATTTACTTTCAGTCACGTGATGAGAAACTTCACAGGTCTTGGCTCAGGAAATCGGTTCAGGAAGGAGCTACCTTATCTCTCAATCGAATGATGAGGACTCCTAGCCAGGGACTTCGTAGGGTCAGGACATTGGAATCAGGTCTTGGTGACCCGGCAGCAATAAATATTACGCCGGCGACCAATCGGTTGCCTGTCGCCTCTACTAGGGATTATCAAGAGCCTACAGGGCGACATTCCCGACAGCCAATCGAGAGGCGGTCGCTGAACAGATAACTCCGCCTTCTACTTTTATGCGATAGAGAGAATTTCAGAGGGTTTTTTTTATGAATAGATAGATAGTTTATTTGATTGAAGCTTGTTTCATCAGCGCTTTTAAGAGAGAGCATGTTTTTTTATGGATTTCGTAATTAATTAAAAAAAAAATTTGTCACATGAATTTTGAAATAATTGTAAAATTATTTCTTCTCACGCGATATAAAATAATTAAGCACTAAAATAAATAAAATGATAAAAAGTTTTTTCTTGAGTTCTTGTTGTTGGTGGTGGGGGACTTTGTCTCTCTTTAACAACCCGTGGAGATCAATTCATAGTTAGGTTTTTATCTTTATATATTTATGTGATTAAAACTGATTTTTATAATAGATTTGAATTATTTTTAAAATGATAAAAAATAAAATAGATCTATCCCCCCCCTCCTCTACCAGATGAAAAAATTAACAAACATTTTTCTCTCTCTCTCTCTTTTTTTTTCATTTTTTAAGAATAGATCGATAGTTTATTTGATTAAAGTTTGTTTCATCAGCGCCTTGACAAGGGCAATTGAATCTTGTGAATTCGAACATAATATTAAAATAAATACTTCCTAGGCGATATAAAATAACTAGATTCTGAAAAACAAATAAATAACGTGAAAAAACATTTTCCGTCGGGGTGATGGGAATATACACTCATTCAATCATCTATGGAAATCAATTTTTACCCATTTAAATATTCATTCTTCTATTTATTTTACATTCACGCGTTAAAACTGATCTTTAAGGCTTTTAACCACTCAACTTCCGAATTCCCCTCCTTAATGTTAAGTCTGTGGGCGTTTAACGCGGTCATATATTTGAAATATCTCCTCAGAAAATTAATATTTTTTAACTTTTTTTTTTTTTTTTGCGCGCGTGTGTGTATTCTTCTTAAAAGGTCTCTTTTTTTACTTAGTTCTCAAAATATTATTGTAAACGTAATGCTTAATTTTATATGAAATGTTAAAATGTTACTTACAGCTCATATATTTTTAACACATATAATATTAAATTAGGTCTAGATTTTAAAAAAGATTTTAAGAGCTTAAATAAATAAATAAATAAATAAAAAACATCATTCAAAAAGAGTACCCAGAAAAAAGAAGTTAAGAACATTAATTTCCAAGGGAGATATTTTTAAAGTATATATATTGTGTTTTTATTTTGTCTTCTATTTTATAATTTACAGGCTTGGGTCGATACAGATTTTTTTCTTGTGGCCCATTTTGTGAAAATCAAAAATTATAGATCGAGTTCGCGGCTGAAATTTTCGAATTAACTGCAACTCTATTTGCATATTAAAATACAAATAGTCTGCCAAGTCATATCTTGGTGGAAAACATATAAAAGCAAGATTTTAACGGTTGACACGTTTACCATTGTATTTACCTGCACTCAAAAGTATGAAAACAGAAAGAACTGGAAGCAGGAAAATACTATGATAAGTCTACGAGTCAACCGCTAAAATAAGATTTTCAGGTGTTTTTCACTAAAATGTGACTTGAAAAATCTATTGAATTTTAATTTTCAAGTTGAGTTTTAGCTAATTCTAAAATTTCAGCCATGAACTCTATGAGACGATTGTCTGTGCTGCCGCCTCTCGGTCTATTATTTTCTTGAAATTTATTGCATTTTTGTGAAAAATAACATTTTGCAATGAAAGATGAAATCAAATTATTAAAATTTGGATCAAACCTTTATTACTAATAGCTTAAAGCCCTCCGTCTGAAGTTTTCCTTTTTTATTTTATTTATTGTTTTTCCTTTTCCTTGTTTTATTTCCAAATTATGCATTTTAAAACTTAACAAAATAAAAATAATTTATGAAGAGTATGTTCCCTGGAATGGAATTTTCCCCCGAAGCAGAATAAGCTTAAAAGTGCGACGTACGTCGCAGAACAACGAGCTTTTCTGCAGAACATTTCAAGTAATCAGTTAAGAAATTCACCATTCATCAAAGGAAAAATCGAGAAATTCACAGGGGTTCCGAATTTTCCGAAAAATCAAAGCAGTTAGTTCCGAAAAATTTAAAAACATAAAAAATCGATTATCTATCCGAAAACATATCGCAAATTTCGACAGATATAATAGCCGAAAAAATAATTTCATTAATCGTGCAAAGAAAAATGACAAATTTCATCAAAAAATCGCGAAAAAAAACAAAAAACTCGGAAATTTTGTTAAATGATTGAAAAAAAAAAAAAAAAAAAAAAAAAAAAACCGGAACTTTCACGAAAGGATCGCAAAGAAACCGCATTTTTTCTCAAAAGAACGTGAAAATGACAAATTTCATCAAAAGATCGGAAAAAAAAAAAAAAAAAAAAAAAACCGCAAATTTCGTAGGATTGTGAAAAAATGGCATATTTTGTCAAAGATTCGTTAAAAGAAAACCGCCAAATTCAGTTAAGGGTTCGTGAAAAAGGGGAAAATTTCATTAAAGGATCGCAATAAAATGTCAAATTTCACCAAAAGATCGCAAAAAATAGAAAATTGCATTAAAAATCGCGGGTGAAAAAACGCAAATTTTGTTAAAAGATTGCAGGGAAAACCGCGAATTGCGTCAAAGACTCGAGGGAAAAAAAAATAATAACAAGAACCAGGAGTAGATTGAACCCCCATTGTTGTAATCTTTCAGAAAATTTGCTGTTAATTTCAAAGTTCTTTTCTTAAAACTCATAATCAGTCTCTGGAAATTCCACGCTCAATAGCCAGGGAGAAAAAATTCAAAAATCTTTAATCGTTCATTTAAAAAGTTTGTGAAAATCAACAACTGGTCGTGAGAAAAACTCGTGCAATTACATTTTTGATCAGCTAAATTTCGTTGCAGAACATTGCAAAGTATTCTGCTTTGGAAAATGTTGTTTTGGGACCTTTTTTATTTATTTATTTATTTATTTTTATTTTTATTTTTTTTAAAGAATTTTTATGAAGAGGGTCTATGTTACTCAACGGATTTTTATGAAGGTGCCACTTTTATTTAATTAATTTTTCTGAAGGGGGTTTGTTTTATTAAGTGTGTATTTCGATCCAAACTTCTTATTATCTAATTTATTTTAATAAAAACAATTCCGCCAAAATAATTAAAAACTTGAATTAAGAAATTTCGATGCAATTATTTATTTTGAATTCATTTTTGCTCTCAAATGTATCAAACTAACAGATTCTCTTATTCAGAAACTATACAAGGTGCCGTAAAGCTCGATATTTTCCTAAAGGCAGAAAATAGTGTAAAAAATGCTGTCAATGTGGGCATTGTAAACCAAATTTTCCGAAGCGGAAGAACTGGAGACGAAAAAAAAAAAAGGACCATGCTGAAGCAATGATTGTTTATCAATCAAATTCTAATAAATGCAGCGAAAAATAAGATCTACGGCACCTTATACATCTCTTCGAAAATCACTCCAGCAAGTTTCATGTTTCTAATTTAAAAAATGATTCTGAAATTGTATCAGAAAATTTCGAAGTGTTGAAGGTGGAAAAGCATGTTTTCGAGTACGCCCTTAAACGGAATTTCGTGAAGGGTTTGTTTTGTTAGATGAAATTTTGCGAAGGAGCTTGTTTTATTAAATGGAATTTTGTGAAGGGATCTGTTCAGTGTTGAATTCAGGGGGTGGCCTTGGGGGGATATTCTTTCCCCCTTGGAGCAATGAAATGTCCCCCCGGAACTCCATAATGCCCCCCCCCCCGGGAGCCTTAGATGTCCTCCCGGAGAAAAGTGTCTGAATTCAACACTGGATCTGTTTCATTAAATGAAACCTTGTGAAGTGGCTTCTTTTATGAAATAGAATTTTGTGAAAGGGTCCTAAATAGGCCCAAAAGTCTCCTGAGAAGTGCACTAAACAAATTACCGATTATTATTATTATTATTATTATTATTATTATTATTATTAATATTATTTTAGCAAGAAATCCTGATAGGCAAATATGATTGCTGAATATTTCTCATGTGTTCATTTTACTGTTTATGTTGGCAAATAGTGTCGGCACTAGAAAATGTTTAAAAAAAAATAATAATAATCTATCTTTTAGATTTTCAAACAAAACTGCTTTATCACATGATTCCTCTTAAAATTATTTGCACTTTTTTAAAGCTTTCTAAGCAGTTTGAGATGTTTCATTTATTTTCAAATTTATAATGAAAATTTTCAATGTAATATAGTATCTCTGGGAAGTTTCATCCTTTGCTTTTCTTCTTCCAATGTATATTTTATTATTATTATTATTATTATTATTATTATTATTATTATTATTATTATTATTATTATTATTATTATTATTATTATTATTATTATTATTATTATTATTATTATTATTATCGTGAAGGCCATTTGGCATTTTTCTCTTGCAAACTAATACTTTTAATTTTTTAATGTTTGTAAGACAGTACAATTTTATCATTTTTTTTTACTTATTATTTATAACTTCTAACATCTATTTATTATTTATTGTGGACAGTTTAAGATATGCAAAACCATATACTTATTATTTTATAGTATACATAAAATGTTTTTTGGATATAATACATATATATATAATATTTAAATTAGTTAATAAACAACAAGAGTACCTTCTGTAATATGAATGCCAAATAAGTTTAAAGTAATACTGTCGATCAAAATATCACATATCTTGATTTTATTATGGCAACAATTTGACAGCGTAATGATTATGAAAATTTTTGAATTTAGAGGGGAAAAAAACACACATGGCAATAACTTTTTTTTTTTTTTTTTTTATTTTTTTTTGTCATTTGTAACATGGAACTTGCAAGTTTCTTGAATGCACATTGGCAAATACATCCAAACAAGTGGGAAAATGTGACAGCAGATCGCACTGAGGGTTTCGTTTAACATGTCGTTAAAAACATTTTATTTTTAAATTAATAAATCAGAAATCATTAATTTATAATTAATAAATTCTAACTTAAATGGCAGCACTATAACATTTATTTTTGAAATAATTTAAAAAATATTTTTTAAATCAAATAAAATATTTATGTAAAATTATTTAAATAAAGTTAAAAAATCCGAATATTAATATTTTTTAATTGATCGATTTCGAAAACTAATTCAAATGTAAATAAAAATAATATTTTTAAAAGCAATATATGTATGTGTGTGTGTCTGTATAAAACATATTAAAAATGCTGAAATAAATATTTAAAAAACCTATATTAATTCTTTCCCTTTTGAAAAACTCACTGGATAGCGCTAAAGAATGTTACATTCAATACATATAATAAAATCCGAAATAAAAAAAGAAAAAATACCTTTCGATTCCTCAAATGTCTTGTTGATAACTTGATAAAAATTGTCCATAAAAGCCTATTATTTCAAAAAATTGCAGTAGATGACCGTGTAAAATAATCAGGGAATATAATCTGGGAATTATTATTATTATTTTTTTTTTGGGGGGGGGGGGGGTAGTCATTCTTAATAATTTTAGTGGTGGTGGTGTTGGAACACACACACACAATACTTCGCGAATTTATTTTAATAAAAAACAATTCCGCCAAAATAATTAAAAACTTGAATTAAGAAATTTCGATGCAATTATTTATTTTTTTCGGGGGTCGGGGGTGGGAGGAGGTGAGGGGGGAGAGGAATACATAATGCTTCACAAACTTACTTTTAAAAAAAAATTCTTCAAAAAATAGTTTGAATTTTTTTAACTTAAATTGGTGGGATTTGAATTCACAACCTTTTGCATACGAACCTATATTAACATGACAAACTGAGGCTATATCCAAATCTATCTATCTATCTATATCTATATCTATATCTATATCTATATATATATGTGTGTGTGTGTGTGTGTGTGTGTGTGTATAAAGTTTGTAAATGCGAGTATAACTTAAATAATTTCCGAGTTTGAGTGCCGTGACGGATAGACAACAAAGCGAGACTAAAGGTTTCATGAGATGAACGGAACTCTAAAAAACAAAACTTATATCCTTAAAATGTACAAGATACAACGAAAAGAAGGGAAAAAAAAGATAAAAGAAGAAAGATGGGTACAAAATAACTTCAGCTTTGTATAGTGCAAGAATAAAATAAAAAGCATTTTTATTTTATTACTAGAAAGTCTTTTTTTTTAATCATTGTATGAAATTTATTTTACCTTAAGTAATCATCAATATATTACAAATTTCAAATTTTGTTTAAAATGTAATATCCACTTTTGAAACTTGTAGTTTTTTCGATCAAAGCAGCTCAGGAACGTTGTATAGTTTATTTGCTAAAATCTTCATTATCCAAATCTGATGTTGTTTAATGTTGTTTATGTTAAGTATACACCTGATAAATTTTCAAGGACACGCATATTTTGAGTATGCGTGTTGACCCCTTTTTACATGTATACTCAAAAGAGATAAAATCATCCTATAGATTTTATTTTGTTTATTTTCCTTTAAATATTGAGATAAATTGATACTACTACTACTACTAATAATAATAATAATAATAATAATAATAAATGAATTTTTGGAAATAAAAAGACACATGGCAGGGCTCCCAAATGTCCGCCAACTGAACATCAGAGTTTTCTTGGAGAAATTTTCTTTTTAGCTTTTTCTTCTAACTTGCCGAAAAACGACCTTTGGATGTTAATTCCATTGCAAATTCAGTAGAAATCTGTCATAAATTTTTCTGTTAAAAAATATTGATGTCCAGTTCGCGGACCATTTGGGAGCCTTGACATGGCGATATTATTTTTTTGCAAAACTTTTTATGTCAAGTGTAATAATGAACTGGCATGCATATTATTATATATATAAAATCCCTCTGTGTATAACGATTCTCAGGTCAACCCATCCACGAGAAAAAAACACTTATTGTGACCAATGACAAATTCCATTGTGAAAAGTTATCTCCGATTTTAAATGTTATCAATTTTTTGTCCAATGCAAACGTTCCAGAGTCGTAATGGAGCGTTCTCATTTGTCAGATTTACAGTTTGAGATGTAAATGACGTCACTACATTCTACTGTGCTTTGAAATCTTTTCCCTGTTTCAAACACGATAATCACACTGTTAAAAATTTGACTCATTTGCTTCAGCGTCACTCCACCACTTTTATAGAAAACGATTACTTTGCTATGTTATGGAGCATTCTCATTGGTCATAAAAGAGACATTCTATAAAAGCTGTGGAGTGACGCTGCAGTAAAAGGGTCAATTTTTTAGCAGTACACTGTTAAAAATTTGACCCTTTTGCTGCATCATCACTCCCCAGCTTTTATAGAATACACTGTAAGTAACACACACAGAGTAAACGTTTTCTATAAAAGCGTTGGAATGATGCTGCAGCAACTGACAAAAATTTGACTCATTTGCTGCAGCATCATTCCACTGCTTTTAAATAAAGCGGTTACTTTACTGTGATATGGAGCATTCTCATTAGTCATAAAAGAGATATTCTATAAAAGCTGTGGAGTGACGCTGCAACAAATGGGTCAAATTTTTAACAGTGTAATACGGTAAAGTAATCATTGCTGCATCATCACTCCCCAGCTTTTATATAATACTGTAAATAACACACACAATGTAACCGTTTTCTATAAAAGCGTTGGAGTGATGCTGCAGGAACTGTTAAAAATTTGACTCATTTACTGCAGCATCATTCACTGCTTTTATATAAAGCGATTACTATACTGTGTGAGCATTCTCATTGGTCATAAAAGAGATATTCTATAAAAGCTGTGGAGTGACGCTGCAACAAATGGGTCAAATTTTTAACAGTGTAATACGGTAAAGTATTCATTGCTGCATCATCACTCCCCAGCTTTTATATAATACTGTAAGTAACACACACAATGTAACCGTTTTCTATAAAAGCGTTGGAGTGATGCTGCAGCAGCTGTTAAAAATTTGACTCATTTGCTGCAGCATCACTTCACTGCTTTTATATAAAGCGGTTACTATACTGTGTGAGCATTCTCATTGGTCATAAAAGAGATATTCTATAAAAGCTGTGGAGTGACGCGGCAACAAATGGGTCAAATTTTTAAAAGTGTAATACGGTAAAGTAATCATTTTCTATAAAATCTGTGTAATGACGATGCATCTAAACAGTCAATTGAAATTTATTAGCTGCATATTCTATGCCATTACTTTACCCATTCAATTAATAATTTGGCTACCTTCTCATATTCGTCTGGAAATGGCCAAAATGGGAAAACTTTTTATACATTTTTTATATTTTTATTATTTTCTCTCAGTATTTTAAAATATTTTTTGGCTGTAGTTTCACAATGTATTCTTTTATAATAGATATTTTACCTTACTTTATTCTTTTAAAATTTATGCATTTACCATTTGTTCATTATAATCTCTCCCCATCCACCAGATAGTTTTGTTATAATTTTAAATGCAGATTTCTATTGATTTTTTTTTTTTTTTAGACTTTTCCCTCAAGTTAAATTTTTGTATTTTTCAAAATTGTTTAAGCCTAAAGTGGCTATGATTGACCAAAGTTGTTGTAACGTTTTAACATCCTTTTAAAAATGAAAACACGTCATTTTGACGGGCTATCTTCTAGTATATATATATATATATATATAATATATATATATACACATATGCAAATATAATTTAGAAAAGAAAAACAGAATAAAATAAGTTTGCTTAAAGATAAGTGTGACGCAAAAAAAAAAAAAAAAAAAAAAAAAAAAAAAAAAAAAAAAAAGAAGGGGGTAGGGACAGATAAAAGCCAAACGATGACTATATAATTTCAGCTCTTATAGTGCAAGAATAAAATAAAAGGTATTTTTCTTGTATTAATATGAAGTTCTTTGTTGTTGTATGAGATTTATTTTGCCTTAACCCAGGAGGACGTGCGCGGGGCCTTATAGACCCTCAGTGCGTAAGGTTTTTACACTATTTATTTAAAAGTAATTTTCAATTTATTTTATCGCAGAACTTTTAACAATTGTCTCCGACTAAATAAGGTGACGATTGTTATTCGCATTTATAGGTGAGAAAATAAAAGCTATTCATATCCTGGATATACAAGCGTTCTCCCGGGTTAAAAAGTCGTCTATATATTACAAATTAATTTATTTATTTGTTATTTTTCTAAAAATGTAACACTCACTTTGACGCTTTATTAAATTTAGAGGGAGAAACATTTCAGTAACTACCACAGAATTCGCTGAGCGCGACGTTCCGCGTGGTCTGTCAAAGGTCCCTGCCAGCGTCCTTTTTAGTTAGACTCTCTAACGAAAATGAAAAGAAAAAAAAAAAAAAAAAAGAAAAAAAAAAAAAGAAACCGGATAGCTCTAAAAGGAAGATTGATTAAATTAAAGCATTTTTCAGTTAAATTAAATTTTACAAAAAGTTAATCTGCTAATATTAGCAATTATTTTTGTTAAATTAAAATGTACGGCCTCTAAAAAGAGTCTTTTTTTTTATTATTACAGTTGGGGCATTCCACGGTAGCTTTTTCGCCTGGCCATGGCCTTATGGATCTAATGGAATTTTTCTCTTTTTTTTATTTTATTTTTCTTCTCAATTTGTTAAACTACATGTATTTAACATATTCTCAATAATTATTACTATCTTAAGCTTTAATTAATTATTAATAGTTATTTTTTAATTTTGTGGCTACCAGCCGCATTTAAACAATTTTTCTTTTAACGGCTCCCTAACGCCTCTGCAACACAGCTTACCTCTACACTGGATTTTAAGTTTCCACGCAACTAGGTAGTCCATCAAACTGATCACATTGTTCCATTGTTCCATTAAATTGAATTTCATTGCGTATAAACAGTCTGTGTGTAAAAACGGTAAGTGTAAAAATCGATAGAATACAAGAATTCCATTCCATAAGGATTCGCATAAAATATTAATTGTTTAAAATGGGTTTTTAACTGTGTTAGGTTTTTAAAAAATTATACTATGATATAAGAGTTGGAAATTTTATCATAATCTATGAGTGATGCATGATTTTTTGTTCTTGTTTTAGAACACATACATAAGCAAAAAACCACACATCTTATGCATTTTTTGTCTTTAAAAGTTGATTTAGATATTTATATGTTATAAATCATGTTTTTTCTATGTTTAGATATTATTTAACTTTTTACTTCCTTTTACCAATTTATTCAAACTTGTATAACAGTTAAACTCATCTATAACTTTGACATTTGGCACGACAGATTTTTACGCTTTAAGGCAATTCATGCAATATACAAATCTTTTCATAATTGAAACATAAGAAAATAGTTAAAAATTTCGAATTTTTATCTTTAAGTGTTTACAGACGATGAAAAACATCACCTTTTTCAGAGTACCAAAACTCAATAATGTGCAGTTGAAATCTTTCCCCTCCTTTTTTAATATAATATTAATATTATTCTTAGCTATGTTATCCAGTAAAATAAATATTGCAAACACCCAAAATTAGTATTTAAATTTTAAATTTAAAAATTAATCTCATTAATGTGTGAATTAAAATATTCAAGTGCTGCGCGTATGATAAAATTCTAAATTATGTATTGAGGAAAAAAAATTAACAAAATGTAGAATCACGACACACATATTCGTAAAATAAAACAAAAATAAACACAACAAAATTTATTTAAAAGTTAATTTTAGCACAAAATATAAAAAAATAAAGAAAATTAAAATTTTTCAAGAGCAATAAAATAAAAATAAATAAATTAAAATAAAATAAAATAAAATAAATAAATAAATAAAATTAATTAAATAATCAAAATGTGTGATTTTGCTGTGGTTTTAGCATGTAGAATGTAATAAAATACATATTTGCTTATTTTTTAAAATTGTAACTTATATAGTTTGAAAGTAAAAATGCGCGCTAATTCCAAATTTTCTAATCTGAGAAAAGGCGTTAAGTTTCAATATATATGGAAATACAGTTATTCTTGCCATCCATAAATGATTATGACTCAAGAAATAATGTGAATGGGGTTATTTGGATATTATTGAGAAATTTAAAAAATTTCAAAATAAAACAAAAAACGAAAACGGATTTTTTTTTTTATTGTTAAAGGTCTTGTGCCCCTATAAGACAATTCGTACAATATCCAAATAATATCTTAAATTTTTTAAAAAGTTTTTTTAAACAATTTTTGAAACAGACGAATTTATTTCAAAATTTAAACACAAGAAAATAACTAAAAGTTAGATGAAGTATTGAGATTTAAAAATGATTGCTCTGAGAAATACGGGTTTATATTTCTGGATAAGAAAGGTGAAATTAAATTAAATAATGACAGATTAACAATCATTTAAATTAATTTTTATTTGCTCATTTAGGGGTAAGAAACTCTATAAGAAAAAATATAATTAATGAAAACATATATTTTCCACTAATTAATTAACTTAAATTATAACATATGTGTCTCTTCTAAATTATTTTAATGATTACAGTTTATGGAAAATTAGATAAATACCCGTAAAACTTGATAGTAATTCGACATAAAAAGGTTCATAAAATAATTAAACTGCCAGACTTTTTGCAGAATATTTGTTAAAAATAGTTAAAAGAAACATAAATATTTCCTTTTATAAGCGGACTGAAAACTGGCTGCATATTAGCTATCTTTTAACAGATACAGGTAACAGAGAATTTTCCAGAGAATTCAGCTTTCAAATCCAAAGAGTTACCACAAGGTTTATTATTATTAATTGAAATTTTGCAAGTTTTATCAAATATAAATATTTAACTACAATGCACTTGCAATAAATGATACCAACATTTTTTCATTATATATATTTTTATTTTTTAAATAATCATCTAACTTTCTTGGAATATATTCTTTGCGATCAATAGAAATAAAAATTAGTCTAAAACCTGTGGTATATTTTAGCTTATTTAATCAATATTTATCTGCCAAAACTTTTAATTTAAAATTAAAGGTGCAAGTTCCTTAAATAAAAGGAGATATTGGAAATGGTAATTTATTCTTGAAATAGAACTATTTAATATCATCATCATCATCATCATCACAATCAACCGTTATCGACCCACTGCTGGATGTAGGTCTCCCCCAGATTTTTCCAATGTTTCCTGTCTAGTGCTTTCGTCATCCAATTTACACCAGCCACTTTTCTAACTTCGTCACTCCATCTCACCCGTGGTCACCTTCTTGGTCGTTTTACATCTCTGGGATACCACTGTAGTATATTTGTGCCCCATCTATTGTCTTATCTTCTTGCAATGTGCCCAGTCCATTTCCATTTTAGCTGTTTGATTCTTTCAAGGATGTCAAAAATTTTGTCTGATTTCTTATCCATGATATCCTCTTTCTGTCTCTTCTAGTTATGCCTAACATGCTTCTTTCCATACTTCTCTGTGTAGTTTGTAGTCTTTGTGTCATCCGTTTTGTTAGTGTCCATGTTTCTGCTAAGTAAGTTAGTGCAGGTAAAATACATCGATTAAACACTTTTCTTTTCAAACAAAGAGGCATATTACTCTTCAGAATAATATTGTTCTTCCCAAAAGCACTCCATTCATTTCTTGTTCTTCTATTGATTTCATTCATGATACTATTATCTAATGATATTTCTTGTCCTAGGCACACATAACTTTGTACTTCTTTAATCTCAGTGTTCTTGTAGACAATTTTCTTTTTTGATGTAAATGAATTGAACATCACCTTAGTCTTTTCTAAATTTATTTTTAATTCCACATTGATGCTAGCTTCTGCAAGATCTTTTAGCATATTTTCCAATTCTTCAGGGCTGTTACTGAAAATTACAATGTCGTCAGCGAACCGGAGATGACTTAAATATTCCCCGTTTATTCTAATACCTTTGTTTTCCCAATCCAACTTCTTGAAGATATTTTCTAAGACAGCACTAAAAAGCTTAGGTGAAATTATGTCTTGTGTAACTCCTCTTCCGAGCTTGATCTTCGCTTGTTCTTTATCTAAACGGATGGTTGCTGTTGCTTTCTTGTAAATCTTCTTTATGATATTGATGTAAGGTTTGTCTATATGTTCTCCAGAGATTCTACTAGTGCTGATGTGTAGACGGAATCAAATGCTTTTTCTTAATCAATAAAGGCAAGGCAGAGAGGTAAATTATATTATTTATGTTTTTCTATGAGTTCCCTTACTGTTTGAATATGATCCATTGTACTGAATCCACTTCGGAATCCTGCTTGTTCCCTAGGTTGGGCTGAGTCCAGAGCTGATTCAAGTCTTGTCATTAAAACTTTGGTGAAAATTTTATAAATCACTGACAGTAAGCTGATCGGACGGTAATTTTTAATGTTTTCCTTTTCTCCTTTCTTATAAAGTAGCACCATCACAGCATTATTCCAATCTTCTGGTACATCTGACTTCTCGAGGCATTTGGAAAACAGTAAGGACAGCCTTTTTGCAAATTCTTCTCCTGCTTCTTTGATAAGGTCAATTGTAATTCCATCTTCTCCAGGGCATTTACCTCTTTTCATAAATCTAATAGCTTGTAAAACCTCATCTGTCAATACTGGGATTATCTCTTCAGTTTCTGTTAAGATTTCTTGTTGATCGTGTGCGTTGATTTCCCTTTGATCTTCACATTTATATAGATCATTATAGAATTTTTCAACAATGAGGACTATTTAATTACTAATTTTGGTGATTGTTCCATCTGCTCTCTTCAGTGCAAAAATGCCTTTCCTTCCAACATATAACTTGCGCTTAGCTGATTTTAAACTTTTATTTTCTTCCAGAACTTTTTTAACAAGTTCACAGTTAAATTTTCTGATACCTTCTTTAACGCATTTTCTTACTGTTTTATATAATTCAGCATACGCAACTCTTAATTTAGGATCATTTTTCTTCATTTTAAATTCTCTGCGTTTTTTCATCAATTTTCTTGTTTTTTTCTGTTATTTTCTTTGTCTGTTTTACTTGTGCATCACTGGCTATCTTCTTTGCAATTTCTTGTACAGTATTGGTTAATTTCTTGCTTTAAAACAATTTTTGAAATTAAAGAAATTATTTCAAAATTTAAACACAAGAAAATAACTAAAAGTTAGATGAAGTACTGAAATTTAAAAATGATTGCTCTGAGAAATACGGTTTTATATTTCTGGATTAGAAAGGTGAAATTAAATTAAATAAGTTAACAATCATTTAAATAAATTTTTATTTGCACATTTAGGGGCGACATACCGCTGTAAACAATTTTAAGTGTAAGAATTTTTTGAAAAAAACTAAAGTTCATATGTGATTTCAAACAGAATTTGTATTCGCAAAGTACACACTTTTCTTTTATTCTTCCAATTTCTTTCCTTACAATTTGCAATTAAAATGGTTTAGAAATTCTCTCACATAGCAGAATTTAAGCGGGAACTGTATAATGAAAATGATATAGCATTCAAGATCCATGCCATATGATTTTCAAATATCTACTGTAACTCTCTTTGTTAAAAAAGCATTTTAGTGCATTTAATGGAAACTATAAAAAAATAGGGTTGGGTTTCTTCTGGAAGAAACCAGTTTCTGACAGAACAGTGAAAAAAACTGAAAAACGGAAAAAAATGAAAGAAATGGAAAAAACTGGAAGAAATGTAGAAAACCAACAGAAAACAAAATAAATGCTCAAAATTAAAGTTTTTAACTACGTAAAAGAATTAAACTCAAATATGTCTATGAAATCTAAATGGAAAAATTTAATTAATATTAAAATTATTATTTTTGGAAAAATAAATAACGTTTAATTTCAAACTTCAGGTTCCGAAGACCATTTTCAGGTGATAGATTTTATAATTGTAGTGCTACAGAGAATTTATTTCAAGTTAGTTACGTCATTTATGTAAAAATAGAAAAAAAAAATATTATCTACAAGTAGTTTATTTTTAATATAAAAATACATTATTTTAATATAAAAATACATTATTTTAATATAAAAATGCATTATTTTAATTTATGCGATAAATTTGTGATTGTTTATACTAGAATCTTGTGTGCATGTCTCAGTACTGATTTTAAAAGATTAATGTTCTAAAAATATTTATGTCGAAAGGCTTTTAAACTATCCTAAGTATATGGACTGGAAAGAATTATTTTCATATTTTGAATTCATTCATTCTAAGTTGAGAAACGGGCATCCTGCTGCTAAAAAACATTTTTGCCATACTATGTTGCATTGTAGGAAGGAAAATGGCGATCTTACTGAATTTTTTAAATATAGTAATTATTGTACATTATTTACCTTAATAAAATGGGTATAAATTAAAACACTGTCTTTTTTATTTTAACGGGCTTCATTCTACAATTGGTGAATGATCCTTACTATTTACTCTTAATTTCAAAAGTTTAAATAATTAAGAAATATGTTAGTTAAATTGAAATAGATAACATTTGAATTTGTGTATTTTGAATAAAATTTCTTTTTTATTTAGCCAATGATTGAATATCTTTAGACAGGTATTTTGTGTGATATTGGCTAAAATACTGGTGTAATTAATTTACTATATAACCTTCATTAAATTTGTTTTGGTCTAATGGAATTAATTTATATAAGATTATAGGAAGAAGATAGTTATTGTATTTTACAAAATTGAAAGTTATCTTGCAGATTCTTAAAGAATAACAGTTTCTTCCATTTCTTCCAGTCGATTTTTTCCCTAGTATTTTCCACAGTGGAAGAAACTTGTCAACCATGTCAAAAAATTAACCTTATCAAACGCATCTTTTTAATTGATTATGCGGTTAATTAATGATCAGATAATATTCTGATTTTTTTCCCTTTAACTCTGTCACAGGCAAAATAATTCAGTTGGTAAAATTTTGAAATAAATTGACTAGTACCAGATTTAAGAGACAAATTGATTTGAAAATAAATACATACTTTTTCTTCAAGAGCATTGTAAAAATAAAACTGTTTTTTGTGACACAGTTTCAGCTGGTAAAAATTAAATGGGAAATATATATCCCCTGAAATATTTTTGTACCGAGTTGATTGTTATTACACTTTTTATCCCCCCCCCCTTTTCCAAACACACTCACACTTCATTTTTGTCGACTACTTAATTTGATTCATGTAATTTATAATTCTTATAATATAAACATGTAATTATACATGCATTACATATAAACAATTATACATGTAATTTATAAATTCTTATAATATAATTTTTGATTTATGTAATTTATAATTCAAACAATCTAGATTTATGATCTCATAAATGTATTTAGCGAAAAACGTATTGTAATATCCATGTATCCAAAACATTTGAAAGCAATAATAATAGCAATAATTATCATTGTCGCAAAAGCTTACAGTGCATTTATTAAGAAAGCCAAAAGTTGATACAAAAATATGCCAACACTTTCATCAATTGATAAAGATCGATTAATGATCTGAAGATGATCGCATTTGATTCTTTTCTTTTACACATTTATCAAAACATTTGTCTTTACTGAAACTTTAAAATTTTAGCGTGTTCTAAAAAGAGCCATTTTTTTTTTTTTTTTTTTTTTTTTTTTTTTTTTAAATATCTTCTTACTTTTCCCACAATTAATTTGCTTCGCGTTTGTAATTCAAACGATTAAAATCTCATAAACGCATTTAGCGGAGGATTGTATTATAGTATCCATGTTACATATTTGTCTTTACTAAAACTTTAAATTTTAGCGTATTCTAAAAAGAACTGTTTTTCTTTTTTTTTATCTTCTTACTTTTCTTACAATTAATTTGCTTCGCGTTCGTTATTCAAATGATTAAAATCTCATAAACGCAAAACGCATTTATCGGGGAATTGTATCCATGTTACATATTTGTCTTTACAAAAACTTTAAAAGTTTAGCGCATTCTAATAATAACTGTTTTTTTTTCTTAATCTTCTTATTTTTCTTACAATTAATTTGCTACGCTTTCGTTATTCAAATGATTTAAATCTCATAAGCACATTATAGTATCCATGTTATACATCTGTCTTTACTAAAACTTTAAAATTTTAGCGTATTCTAAAAAAGGCTGTTTTTTTTTATATCTTCTTACTTTTCTTAGAATTAATTTGCTTCACTTTCGTTATTCAAATGATTTAAATCTCATAAACACATTTAGCGGGGATTGTATTATAGTATCCTTGTTATACACCTGTCTTTACTAAATTTTTAATATTTTATCGTATCCTAAAAAGAACATTTTTTTTTATATATTTTATTGATTTTCTCACAATAAGTTTGCTTCTCGTTCTTTTTCCAAATGATTTAAATCTCATAAACGCATTTAATGGGGGATCGTATCGTATTATAGTAACCATGTTATAGCATTTCAAAAAAAAAAAAAACAAAAAAAAAACAAAAAAAAAACGACAGTTTTATATTTTCTTATTTTTTTTAGAATTAATTTGCTTCACTTTCGTTATTCAAATGATTTAAATCTCATAAACACATTTAGCGGGCATTGTATTATAGTATCCATGTTATACATCTGTCTATACTAAATTTTTAATATTTTATCGTATCTTAAAAAGAACCTTTTTTTTTTTTTTTTTTTTTTTAATTGATTTTCTCACAATTAGTTTGCTTCGCGTTCTTTTTCCAAATGATTTAAATCTCATAAACGCATTTAACGGGGGATCGTATTATAGTATCCATGTTACATCATTTCCAAAAAAAAAAAGTACTACATCATTCATTATTGCAAAGCCTTTCAGTGTATTTAATGAAGAGGTCGAAAAGCTGGTACTAACGCACGCCAACACATTTTATCAGTCAGATAATAATTATGGGGGAACTCGGTTTCCATTGAATGATAGATGCAGCTTTTGAAAATAAGTAGAGGGGGAGCACGTGGCTTTTAAATGCAGGTTGAGGAGAGCTATAGAAGTGATAGCGGCACCCCCACCAAAAGATTATGATAGGGTGGATGAGAAGTCAATAGGGTGTGAATGTTGCCGCTTTTAATAAAAACCGCAGGAGTTTGTGGGGATTCACTGAAACCGTAGAGGATTATTTTTATTCTTATTGTTTCGGAATAGATCTGTGTTTACATAAAAATGTTATTTTTGTGCTTGGCTGAAAAGGGCGCATCTGCTGCGTTTTTATATAAGTAACACTGTAACTCCAAACGTTGTTTAATTGTCATTTAGTTTAATAAGCTAAGCGAGGGTAACATGGTCACTCTTATTTTAAACTAAAATTGTAATGGCTGTGACACAGTTTAAAAAAAGAAAAAGAAAAGAAAGTAACACTATTGGCTATAAATACTATCTGTCATCTTTAAATTATGAAAAGAATATTTGTTTTCACCTTTGAATTTCACTTCACTTCACATTTAAAAGTTCACAAAATACTTTTTTTTTTTTTTTAATTCAAAGATTGTATGGTTACTGGAAATAATTCAGTCTCTTTCTTCTTCTTTTTTCAGTAAATACTTTTGACAAAGTTTTACTTAAACAAACAAACAAGCAGCATAAAAAAAGCAATTTTATTTTTTCGAAAATATTTATATTTACAATCAATAAATTATAAATAATGAGATTCACTAAATAATGAAGATTGACATCTTATTTTTTCGATTTTGAATGATTCTTTAATGTAAAATGTTGAATTTTAAAACTATTGCAATACAAAACAAAAATTAAGCCAATATGTCAAACATGAGAAAATTATTACGTTTAAATTAAAGTAAAAATTTATAATCGGTAAAAATTGCTAAATCATCCTATAGCATTCACTACTCAATTTAACAAAAATAAATCTGTTCTTTCTTCGCTTTATCAATTATTCAGATAAAATAAGTTAATAATTACCGAAAAGAAAAAAAAAAACAGTAAATGAAATAAATAAAATAAATAATAATATTAAGGGGCCGCTTCACTCAAATGAAAAGACCCGTTCGCTAATGCTAATCCTATGAAAGAAATTTATAAAGATATCTCGGTTGCATTTTAATATTTTTAAATGATTCTTTTTGCACTGGATAGCTGAGATTGACCTGAATGCAGGTCGTTTTTTATTTTTTCGATTTTTGTTTACAGATATTTTTTGTGAGGGTGATTTTGCTTTCCAAACCGGCTCTGAAAATGAAAGCGTTCTCGTAAACAATATCTATAAACAAAATCAAAAAAGTAAAAAACGACCTGCATTCAGATCAATCTCAGCTTTATCCAATGCAAAAAGAATCATTTAAAAATATTAAAATGCAACCGAGATA
Source organism: Maratus speculifer (assembly GCA_964019185.1). Classification (NCBI taxonomy): domain Eukaryota; kingdom Metazoa; phylum Arthropoda; class Arachnida; order Araneae; family Salticidae; genus Maratus; species Maratus speculifer. The sequence continues at coordinate 273,246,725 of OZ025295.1, read as the reverse complement.
TCTTTATAATTTTTTTTCGATAGAATTAGCATTATCAAACGGGTCTTTTCATTTGAGTGAAGCGGCCCCTTAAAATATTATTATGTATTTAAATATATATATATATATATACATATATAACTATGTAAAAAAGTAAACACTGAATGTTATAGTATCTTTCTTCAAACTCCTGAGGTTTTAAAAAACAATAATAATTAAAGATTCTATTCTTCTTCAAAGCAATTTATACAGAAACATTGAGCATATATTTAAACTTTAGTATTTTTCAAGGATTGTGAAAGTTTCTAACAATACCGAGAAACAAAACCCAGGTAATTAAACATTCTAAGCTCTTTTGATGAGAATTTAATTCAAATTCTACGCTCTTTAATTAAAAATCTTTCAATCCCCCAAAGCAGAAAACAAGAAGAAGAATAAAAACCGTTTCGACTCTCTTTAAAGCTTTTACCACTGAACATTAAACCAATTTATTTACTCCTTGCAAATAAGTAAATTTTCCCTGGCTCGTTTAATGACACACACGGGGGATGGCGAAAAGCTATTACACAAGAAAACTACCCCCATTAAACCTTTCAGCTATTTAAAGCACCAAGCGCCAAGAAAAGATTTGGGGGCAATTCAATCTTTTCCGATAAAACTGAAGAAAATTCAGGAGAGTCTCTCAGCCGTTAACCAACAAATTCCGTACTTTCCTCCAGTATCATGGTCGTTTTCCGTAGTTTCCGGCTTGCGGAAAAAGAGGTTTTCTCGCGAGGAAACGGCTATTTTGTTATGGTAAACAGCCGTCCCTTTTCTCCAAGTTCGCGATAAGGAGCCCCATTATTCCCGGTCCGGCCGGTGTTCAATCATCCTGTCCGGTAACTCCGATAAGAAGAGAGTGGGGGGCGCCCGGACGCTGAAATTGCAGGAAGGAAGCGGTGGAAGCGGTTGTTGCTACCAGAAACTCCGGCTGGTAATAGAAAAGAGGAAGGAGTGTTTGACGCAGACTTAATTTAAGATCAGATACGACTAGAAGTTTATATATTTATGGGTATCTGGGACCTAAATTGTCGTTTTCGAGAAACGATCAATGGAGGCGGTATTTCTTTTTCAGAAAGCCCGATTTCTAACTTCGTTCTACAGTTTAAGGCTCCAGAAATTGTTTCAAGCAACTAAATAAACATACCTTTTTTTTTGAAAAACAAAACACTTTAAATGGCCTTTAAACAGAGTCTTTACTCTAAAACGGCGTCGTAAGTTAGATCTGCTAAAGTAACTTCTACAAAAGAATTTGGCATCATTCTAAATTATGTTTTGTTTCGTTCCAGAATAGTTCTTTCTATTTCGTGAATTTCAAAAATCGTGTTAATAAATTTCGTTAATTCTTGCGGATAACTTTTAAATAGTCTGTAATTCTTCTTAATCTGATTACAATGACTGCATCTATTTAAATCAATGTAGTTTTCTTTCTTCCCTTTTTTTTTTTCCCCATCATTTATAGTATAAAAAGAAAAGAAGAGTTAAATGCTATTGTAAAACTCGTACATTTTTCCTCAATTTTATTTTTTATTGTATACAATTAAACAGATAGAACTTAGAGCAGCAGGAAAATACTTATGAAAAGGTCGGATGATATTTTTAAGGGAAGTTAACTACAAACTACCGAATATGGCTTTTTATTTTTAAATTTCACCATTTCAGAATGATAATCTTCGCCTTACTTAATCACAGGGATTTCGCAACTAAATATGGCAAAGATAGCCAGAAATAGTGTATTCAGAAATAGTGGTATTTAAAATAAGCGACTATTTCATACGTATACCTGACAATCGGTTCGAAGAGGTAAGAAATAATTAATTCCGGAAAAGTTACCAAAATCTGGTACCAATAAAAAATATAAAGAAAAATACAGTTTGATAAAAATTGAATAAGTTTATAATTACTGTTTTGTTTAACATTTTTTATTATTCGAGTTGTCTGATTGTCTTTTTGGGACGATTAGAGAACTATAAAACATAATAAAAATCATCTACGAGACCACAGCCAGCGTCAGAGTCTGATTAATACCTGTTTTTTTTTTCTTTTCTTTTTTTGCATAATACATTAAAAGACAATTTTCGACATGCAACATGGAAGGCAAGCACCTGTTTGTTTATTTCATTGCATTAATCTTTATTTGGATTATATCCAATAATTAAATTTGGCAATTCCTTTTCTAAACATTAATTTTGAAATTTTTATTTTCCTTTCGAAAAGAGTTCATCCCACACCAAAGTATTTACCAGGGTTTGTGATTTTTAAAAAATTTAAATCGGATTTTTTTTTAAATCAGATTTTTTTTAAATAAAAAAAAATCTTTGACAGTATTTCTGTTATATGACATTTCTTTGAATTTATAAAACACAAATTACATATAAAAACACATGCATGTTATAAGTATGCCTATTATACCGGGTGATCCAGAAGTTTCGGGAGTTTTGAAAAGTTAATAATTAGGAAACTATGTATAATACAAAGGTTCTGTTTTCAGATATATGCTGAGAAACATGTGGGATTTTGGTTTAGAATGAATTTTTTTTAACTATATATAGTTACCATTTTTAGCAACAGGTGGCGCTGTTGTATGAGACTGAATGTATCTATACCATGCGTTATATAGACACATGAGTTCATTGCGAAACTTCTTTTCTATGATATTGATGAGATTTCGTTTTAAGGGTGGTTTATGTTCAAACATTTTTTGTAAGGTAAATGAAATTGCATTGTAAGGGAAATTTGATACAAAGTTTCATTAGCAACTGCAGTGTTTAGACATTGTCTAGACTATGTTTAGACACATCTTTGCATGTCGCGTTGTTTTCATATCGTACAATACGTCAAGTTAAAACTGCAAAAGCATCGATGGCCATTGCAAATGTGAAATGCTATGGTAAGCAAGGTTTGAGAAAAAGGCTCATTAGAAGATCGTAATAGAAACAAGAGATCCCAAATGTCTGTTACAATCGTAAATTAAGTAGGATTTTATGCCAATACTCTGTAGAAATCACCAGTTCATGGTGAGTGCAGTAAACTTGTGATATCACGATGAACTGAAATTTCTTCTGGAATTTCTTTCTGCTCTGAGGATACTGTGCACGCTGTTTTGCATCGGCTCAAGGCGGTACTTATAAGCCATGAGCGTCATGATTAAACTTTGTAACCCTTGGACATTAATTCGGTCTTTTAAATGAGCTGTATCATATTATAAAAACAATACTATCAATTTTAGCGCCACCTGCTGTCAAAAAGTGCAACTAACATAATATGTTTTTTTCATCGAAAAAACAAATCCCACAAGTTTCTCAGCATTTCTGTGAAAACCGCATACCTCTATTGTTTATTGTTTTCTAATTATTAACCAAGGGCGGCGCCAGAATTTGCCCGACGTGGGAGCACTGTATCCCCGACAGGGGGGCCAAGTTCATAACATATATTAGAGGTCCCCGCTTGCTGGTCTAGGTGCTAAAAATTGCGTGGGCAAAAATTTCAAGGACCCAGTTCGTACAAAATAAATTAACGTTCCGGTCGGCGTGAAATTTAAAAAGTTTGCCTGCTTATATGGTCTAGCAAGTATTATATAATAAGCCCCTTCCCCCTCCCCCCCCCCAAAAAAAAAGTTAAAATCTCGACCCGACTTGACTCTATTTCTACAAAACATGAATTTTTACTTCGATATGGTTATAAACTGTTTTACACGAAGAGTTCTGATCAAAAAGGATTAATCTTTTTTTTTTTTTTAACTATTTGGAAAATAGTTGTTGATCTCGGTGGAGAACTGGAAAATCTGAAGCAGATCTGAATATTTTTATTGGTTGAATTCCGGAACTTATTTTATTTTATTCGTTTTGTGATTGGTCCATATTTAATGTCCAAAAATGGAATACCTCTGTTGACACGATGACAAAAAAAGTAATAAAAACTTTAAAAATATTAATAATTTGAAAACAAATTGTGATAAAGTTTGCAAATAAATTTCATTTAAAAGAGCATTTTTTTTCTCTACGTCACTGTGTAAAAATTTAAAATGTGCGATATTTAGAAGTTTAAAAATTCGCAGTTCCGAAAATTGTAAAACTGAAATTTTATTTAAACCTTCTTTATGTTGGGCCTAGGAATATTAATGTTTAATCCATGTCGTACGTAATATATGAGGCGTAATAATCGGTTCTCTACTGTATGTATTACTGAATGCAAAAATACAAATGAAAAACTTACATAATTTTTTTTAAAAAGTTAAATTATTATTATCAACAAAACTAGGAATTCTGCGTATAAAGAAGTTTTAAAATTAAAGCACTCGGGTAAAAATATCAAATTACATGCAACAAAATAAGAAAAAAACACAAAAAAAATAAGAAATCATTTGAACTTACTCGTATGAAAGACTTGAAACTTTTTATGTACTGCAGAAAAATATTATAGTTCACACATTCGTAAAAAGATTGAACTCATAAAGTAATTATAATTAGTAGAAATAATAATTCAAATGCAAAATTTGCAAAGTCATAAATTTCATTGTTTTATAGTCAGATTCGTTCTTTAAAAAGTCATTGTAGCATTGTTCTTACGGTTACTGTATGATTAATTACATAATTTTTGTAAAAAAAAAAAAAAAAAAAAAAAAAAAAAGCATTAAATAGACGATTTGGATATTTTTAAATAAAAATACTAGATTAGGAAAAAAACTTAACTCCTTATATCTGTGGTCTATGGACAAATGTCGATAATAGGGTACTGCACCTTATGTAACTCTGAAATATCCTTCAAGCCTATCAGAGCAGATGTTTTTCTAGTAATTCCCACAGAACATTGAGATGTATAAAGGTTCTTTTTACAACCAATCAGCAAGAATACGTTTGCTGAAGCTAAACAACATATTCATCGATCTCTTTATCATTCCAGCAGTCGAAAAGTTTGTTTTATATTAACTTGCAGAACAGAATTTGAAAACTACTCAAAACAGTTAGGCATGCATTTCCTTTTGATGACCGCAGCTATTCTTTGCAGTTTAAACATCGTTAGATTGGAATCTAAATAAGAATACAAGTACAGTGAAACCTCCAAATAAGGGACACTCCGAATAAGGGACACCTCTATTTAAGGGACAAAAGTTCCGGTCCCAGTCCCTTCGTATAGGACGAATAATGTATTTACCTCTGAATAAAGGACACTCGATTTAAGGGACACCTGAAAATGCGATGAAAGGAGCTGGTTTTTGCATTTCAGATAATGAAATAGCCAGAGATGAAAATAAAAATACAGATTTTTGTGAGCTTATCAAACAGACATGCAGTCATGTTGATAGAGGGGCATATGACTCGATGAGCGTTTATTTACCCACAGTGTTTTTATCTCCATCGAAAGTAATGCTGAAAGTTGTAAGGATGATTATGAAAGTGAAGAAGAAATGGAAATTGTGAAATAAAGAACTTTACAGATGCTTTAAAATATGTAAAGTTCAATCCTTTTTTAGTAAATGCTGCTGATAATGAAGGACTGAAATTTATAAGTATGATAAATGAGCACTTGAAAGATTTGTAATGAAAAACTGAAAGCTGCGAAAGAATCACTTTTGATCGATTAAGTAAGATTCTTTTAAATGTTAATGCACTTTTTGCATGTATGAAATATTTGTGTAAAAAATGCAAATCAATAATTCTACAAATCTTTTAATGAAGTAATCGATTAAAAATTTCAATTAATTAAATCTCTATTCTTGTTGTGTCTAATTAATGTAATTTATAACCTTCGGGTACATTTAAACTTCGCCTTTAATTTAATGTTATATTTTATGTCTATATGAAAGATTAATTTGAAAAAAGAAAAAACTCCGAATAAGGGACACCTCTAATTAAGGGACAAAAGTTCCGGTCCCAAGGGTGTCCCTTATTTGGAGGTTTCACTGTATAAAGAAACAACATACTTGGCTAGAACAAAACCTGTATAAAATTGAAATTTCTTTCATATCCTTTTTCGTTAAATCTGAACACGTTGCTGTACTAAATACTAATTTCCTTGAAATGAATGTGAAAGTAATTAATCGAATTAGAATTTTTGAAATATGTAAATTTTAAGAGTTTATAAGTACTGCGTTTTACTTTTTTCATCATTTTCTAATTTAGTCATTTTTGAGAAAATGTAATTATTTTATAAACTCTCAAAAAACATTTCGCAAAAAATAAAACATACAGGCAGTAAGTTGCTGGAACGCACGTGTGGTTGGAACGGATTTTTCTATTATAATAGAAAAGAATTTTCTGTCTTTTGATTGTAGAATTTTTTAAAAAATTGAGATTTGGTTCATGAATTTTTCATATCTTGAGAGAAAATAGAGATAAGTAAAAAATCAGTTTATAATAGAAAAACCTAGTACACAGCGTTGTTGCACAGTTAATTAAACAGTCTTTTAGTTTAAAAAAAATGCATCTGTAGATATTGGAGGATTTCAGGTAGTTTTAGCATTAAATTGATTAATTTTTTTTATTTTCCAAAAAATGTTCAAATTAAAGCAGACTTTTTTAGCTATAGAAATAATAATAAAAACAATGGGGGAAAATATCTTCAATTTCCATTTTATTTTAGAGTGTATATTCATCAATTGCACTAAGTGTGATGTTCCAAATTTTGATAAGATCAAAATTTAAATCTGAAACAAAAACTTTAATACAAAATTTCCAAGAGAAATGTAAATGAAGTGAAAAATTGTAAAATAGTTGGGAATCTAAAAGTGAATTATTTTAATATCAGCGAAAAGCGATGTGCAATTATAAATATATCGCTGATTCGAACTGCGGGTTATACAGGAGATCTAGCTGCGGGTTAGAGGTCTGCGAGGACCAAAATTTCCCGCTCAACATTGCCGAAGCATTCCTTTGATTTTCATCTTTTCTATTATTATAATTAATTTCTGCCTTCTGACATAGATTTTTTTTTAAATTTTTGATCTTAGATTTCTCATTTTTACATATTTCTAGATAAAAGGGATTTAAATTCCGTTTCTAACACGAATAGTACTAAGCAACACAGATGCCAGAATACCATGTAATTTGACGAACATGCTGCTTTAGGTGTGAGTATTTCAGGTATTTGGTCCTTTTTCTGTATTTTTTGCGGGAGGTGGAGTAGAAATGGCAAAATTAAAGTGAAATTTTTTCTGTTTTTACGGAGTCTAATCAATGGGGGGGGGGGGGGCGGGGAGAGGGATAGTTCAATTCACGGATTGTTTACCGAGCACGGAATCCTCCGCCGAATGGGTTATATCCGACCTGAGCTAATTAATTATATATCCATTCAACCTGAACCAGTTTTTAAAAAATAGATAACCCGAACTTGACAAAACTTCGATCTAAAATCAATAGTATTCATTCCGAACGCAATCCCAACTCAGTATCAAAAAACAAAATTCCATCTTGTAAAGCAATAATGGAAAAGTAGTCTAGTATCAATTATATTTTTTATGTAGAAAAAATGGATATATCTGTATATTGACTCATTGACACTCAAATAATATAATTTTACATTTTAAAATATATTTTGGGGTTACTTTTGAGGAATCTGATAGAATCGAGCCCATACGCTAAAACAATTAAAATTACCCGACTCGAAAAATAGAAGTCAATCCTAAACTCTCAAGAAAAAAAAAAAAAAAAAAAAACTTTAGCCAGGTCCGACTAAAATCACTAGTCGAGTTGAGTTTAATTTTCCTAGGAGATTCGGGATCGGGTTTCTACCCGAAACCCGATTTAAGCTCGACATCTCTACATTTCGACCTGAACCCGAAATATTTCAACCCAACCAAACCCTAATTGTAACTGATGAAAAAATATATCCATGCTGTAATGCAGTTATGTAAGAATATGTTTACAATTATATATTCAGTAATAATTTTAGATTTTAAGTAAAAAAAAAATCAGTATACATAAATTCATTGACATTCAAATACAGTTTTTCATCTTAAAATAAGTTTTGTAAATTCCTTTGAGAGATCGATTCATCTCGAATCAAGAACCATAAGTATCAACATCCAACCCGAACCTGAAACAATTAAAGTTAACCCGACTGGAATCCGACACTCAACGACAAAAATTTAGGCTCAACCTGATCCGGTCCAGACTGCGAGTCATGTCAGGTGAAGTTTGCCGGACACGATGAAGTACTACTTGTTATCCAAGACAACCCCGACAAAATAATTTTCGTTTTCATATTTTAACTGAACTAAAAATTCTTCATTACCAAGCCGATCGTAAATCCAAAATAAGCGAAAACTGATCCACAAATTTAATGTAGTTAAAAAAAAAAAAAAAAAAAAAAAAAAAAAAAAAAAAAAAAAAAAAAAAAAAAAAAAACAGTATAAAATTAATTTTTAGTATAAATTTTATCTTTTTGATGAAAAATAAACATCTATAGAGTCATTCATGCATCATCTTATGCTGACATCCATGTAGATTTTTATTTTTAAAATTCAGATTTTTTTCGACAATTCGGGTTTATCTAAACTCAAATTACAAGAATCAAACTTCAGTCAGAAACCGATGTACAAAAAAGAATTAGTTTAATCAATCCGACTTACAAAAAAAAAAAAAAAAAAAAAAGCTCCATATTTTGACCCAACTTGAATGGGCTCATATTCAAAAGTCAGATTATTTTCCCCGACGAAATTGAATTTTGACCCCGATGGGGGGGCCAGGTATGCCCGACGGGGGGGGGGGGCATATGCCCCCACGGACCCCCCCCCTCTGGCGCCGCCCTTGTTATTAGCATTTCAAAAGTCCCGGGACTTCTGGATCACCCGGTATATTAATATTACTGCACAATTTGTAGAAATAATTCAAAAGTAAAATTTTAGGCTATGGAAAAATCTTTATTAACATAAAATGCATGGAAAACTACAAATCAAATGTCAAAAATTAATGCAAAACCAGTATTTTAGTTAAAATAAAAATAACTTCAGCACAATATATATATATTAATTTTTGTTTTTTAGGTACTACTTGGTTATCCCGTCGACTTGAAATCTATCGACAAACTACAAGATTACATGTCAAAAATGGATGATTGTAAATTGGATGATTGTCATCCAATGGATGATTGTCACATTCACTTGGCATTGACTACAATATACGTGTTTGTTATGTCATCACAATTGATTTTTAATTCAATTTTTTATTTCTATTTTTAAATTGTGTTTTATTTATTTATTTGTAAAATAAAAAATCTAAGAATTTATACAGTTGCTATTTGTATAATTTGGTGAAACTGATCGATGGGATAACCATGTAGTACCGTTTTTTATTATATATTAAAATGACGGCATATAAACGTGTTTAGTAGCTTTATCATCAGCCGATTTCTAATTTCCGAGTGTATATATATATATATATATATATATATATATATATATATATATATATATAAAACATTTGTTCTACTGAAGCAGATGAAGCTATTGCAGTTTTAGAAGTTATTTGATCATGAAACAGGTTTATAGTATCAGCCTTTTCGATAACTGTAACAAATATCTTTACCATTCTAAAGGGCTGGATCCACTACATTAGATGCAAAGGAAAATTCATTGAATGGAGCAAATTTTGCTCAAACTTTTATATCATAAAAGAAGCATCATCAAAGAAGAAAAGCTCACAAAGTCATACATTTTTCTTTTACATTAACTTGCAAAAGTTTTTCTAAATACTAATGAGTATATATTCCAATATTTAATATATTCCTGCTTAGATTTCCTTATTGTTGCAAGATTTCCTTTTGATTGCCCCTATAATTAAACTATGCATCCGATTTTCATAAAATTTGAAATTACTCAACAAAATTATACAACAATTACATATATATTTTAAATTTCAAAGGATTCGGTTAAGTAACTTTTGCACTGTTATATGCGGGCAAACGTACTTACGGTAACGACGGGCGAACAAACAGACGGACAAATTGAACGACGACTATAGATATTACGCATTCATAATTATGAACGCACCTAAAAAAAATTTTTTTTCTCTATGTAGACGATAAATGTATAAATGGAAAATGCATTTTTATTCAAAAGTTTTTAAAATCATTGAAAGCTATTTTTTTTAGTGAAATACAAAATAAGCTAACTTTTTTCTTTTGAAGTCGAATGGAATAAAGTTTCGAATGCTTAAAAATGGAATGTTGCTGTATTATGTTTTATGTCTTTTGGTAAAAGTAATGAGAAAGTAAATATTTTTTTTTTAAATCCAACTTAGAAAAGTTACTATACCTAATTAGATCGAACATTATAGTTTCTATTAAATTCCAAACCATTGCTTACATGCAACACGCAGTTATGACATTCGGCTAAGGTTGCCGGAAAACTCTATTAAAAAAAAAAAAAAAAAGCCAAATTTTTTGATTCTAAAAAAGTGAATATAATTTCGTAATTTTTCAAAATCAAATTCGTAGGTTTTTCGAGAAATTTGTAAACTTTTTCAATATTTTTGATTAATTTGTATTTTTAAACGCCTTTCTTTCTTTCTTTTTTTTTTTTAAAGAAAAAAAAAAAAAGCCTGATAACGATAAGTGGGTTTTCAAAATTCTATTTTCAGGAAACTTACGTTGCTGTAAAAAAAAGTACACATATATATGATTTTAACAGAATTTTTTTGTCGATTCTTAAACTTTCTAATTTTAGGCTTTAAAATGGAGTACGTCTCAATGATAGATGCGAGTAGCACCAAAAGTGGCTCCCTTGTATTTTTTTTCTTTTAAAACTTTTTGGGATAAGATAGATGAAATGCAGGTGCACAAGACTTTTTCCATGACAGTTTCTAATATTTATAAAATGTAGATGAACTCCCCTTTTTTTTCGACCACAATAATTACCAGATTGAAATTTAATTCAAATCACTCGATTTCCAGCGGGCAATCCATAAATCACCCAATCAACTTCTATTTAAGCCCATTTTCCCGCTTCATCACCCCTCACGCCCGTGCTTCATTCTTTGTTCGCGACCCCTTGTTTAACATTCACTATCCCCCTTTTATCCTCTCAATGACCAAATCACAATATTTTATGACTTCAGAAAACCTTCATTTATCACTTGAAAAGAACCATAGAGTGTCGATTACATCCGATTGTGCGGGTGGAGAAGCGGGGGAAGACAACCACTGCGTTAACTGTGACTGTAGTGACGCAATCCGACAAGGGACCTTTTTTTTTTCACGAACGTTTTTTTAGTGTTCTGTTTCCGTATGTTTGTTCACCTGCATACTCTCAGGGGTGTTCTTTTTATTATTATTGTCTTTTTTTTCACCGCAATAAGGATTGCTTAATGGATATTTGTCGAATGTTAGATTTTTTGATGATCATAAAGCTTTTGACCGACACGCCGTATCGGATAACACGGTATATTACGGGCAATAAATAGTAATAAAGTGTCTGACTTCTTTCGGAAGCGTTACTGTTGTAAATCAGTGTTAAAGAATACAGTTACATCTGCATCTTTTCGTATGTAAATTTCGCAGCCTGTGTTAATTTGTTTGCATAATAGCTTTAAATTGAAATATTCATCTTTATTATGAAACGGGAAACGAGAAAGGATAGTGAGTTTAATTTGAAGTTATAAATTAAAACATAATCTAACAAATGTTATAAAGTTGACAGAGATTTTTTTTTCTGCAACAGCAGTTATATATATTACTTTTGCGAGCTTATAAGCATTATGTTATCCTTATTGAATTATGGATTATTAATTGTTACCATTATCCACCATTAATGTTAAATTTTTGATGATCATAAAGCTTTTGACTGACACGCCGTATCGGATAACACTCTATATTACAAGCAATAAATAGTAATAAAGTGTCTGACTTATTTTGGAAGCGTTACTGTTGTACATCAGTGTTAAAGAATAGGGTTACATCTGCATCTTTTCGTATGCAAATTGTACAGCCCGTGTTTAATTTATTTGCATAATAGATTTAAAATTAAATTGAAATATTCATCTTTATTTTAGAACGGGAAACGAGAAAGGAAAGTGAGTTTAATTTGGAGTCATAAATTAGAACATAATCTAACAAATGTTTTAAAATTGACTGATATTTTTTCTTCTGCAACAGAAGTTACAATTTTTTTTTCAGCTTATATAATCATAATGCTGTCTTTTTCTACGGTAAGAAAAAGAAAATTCTGATTAAAAAAAAAAAAAAAAATTTCAAAGGATTTTTTTTTTATTTGTTTAATGTGCGTTTACAATATTTTATTTTACTTTTTATTTCTTCTATAAAAATAAAAACAATTTAAAATTTAATACCCCTTGTGGAAATCACCATAAGATAAAAAACAGTGGAGGACGCGTTTCGAACTAAAACAATAACAGCTCGTCATCAGCTAAAAGCAGACGAGTGCCCGTAAGGGAGCAATGCCAAAGATGAACTTGTAATCTTTCCTGTCTGTTATGATTCAGAGGCGAAAAATCGATAAAAATCTCAACTAACACCGAGGAGATGATTTTTCCATTTCTAAATTATTCTAATTTAAAATAATAATAATAATAATATAATAATAATTTTTAAACTAATTTTTTTAAGTATTTCTAATAAAATTGCAAAATAATTTTATAAGTGTGTATTTTGAATTATAAGTTTTAACAAATACAAACATATCTTTAAATAAAGACTAAATTCCTACAGGGAATTAGATATAAGGAAAAAGTCGGTAAAATGATGATCGAGAAACTGGATCGAATGAATTTAACCGAGAACCAGTGTAAATTTACAAAGACTCTCGTTTTTTTTCTTCCAGTGTTTTTACGGAATTTTTTAACAGTGTAAATTCAAATTGCGGTATATTGTTTCTACAGCTTTTATCAAGTTTTTGAAAGTGGTGTTAAATTTGATTGAAAACGCTGCATAAGTCTGCTATAAACCAACAATAAATATAAATAAACAAAAATAATAATGAGCAATTGTTTAAAAAAAATTTAAAGAACCTTTTATATTACCTCGAATAAACGTCTATTCTTACACAAGTGAGCGTAAATGACTTACAAAGACGAGATAGCCTTCTGATAAGTTACTGATGAATATACATTGGAGTGCAAAAATTAAGGGCAGGACATTTTTTAACGCCCTATTAATGTTCTGCAAATTGATAGAATTGATTTCACCATAATATCCATGAGATATAAGAACATGAGAAAAGGGAACACAATTTCCTTAAAAGGATACAAGTCTGCTCTGCCTTTTTGTGCCGTTGCTGCGTTGGTTTTTTAATTTCCCCCTTAATTTTTTGTACACCAGTGCATTCCATTTATTGTTGGTCCTCTAACTTCCATCGTGACTTAACCATCATTGGAAAGATGTGTTTAAACATGTTCGTTAAATTCCTGAACTTTTCATTACATATTCGACAAATCGTCTAGATATTCGACGTCTAAAATCAAATACTTTAAAAAATATATAAATAATATATCTGAAATAGATTTTTAAGATAATGTCACATTTATCTTAAATTTTTAGCTTATCGCTTCCGCAATCACAATTAAATTAAGGAAAATATGACTTTTATTTCACAATAAACATAAATATTAATATAACAATCATATTTCTCTGCTTTGTTAAATTAAATCAGATTTATTAAATTCATTTCAACAAAAGTAATTTTACTATACACACACATAAAATCTATCTCCTGTCAGAGGATTTTGAGGAATTTATAATGAATTCAATTTGAATTCTTTAGACTTGCGAAATAGGATTTTGTTGTCAATTAAGGGGCAGAGCTTTCCGCCTTTTTCACAAAAGGCTGAAACAGAGCAATTCAGCACCAAATGAAGATCGAAGATCTAAAACGGAAGTTCATCGACAGTCCGAAATGATTATCGATAGATGTTTTTCATCAACAGAAGCCGTACATTTAATTTACAATAGCGAACTTGAGATTGATAGGCAACTCCTCGGAAATTGAGAGACAGTTATTTACTTTTCAGGGCTTATTATTAATTCCTTCATTTAGTATGTGTTTGTTGAAAAACAAAGATTATTAACAAAACGCAAATGTGATTAAAAGAAATTGCTGTTGTGCAATACTTCCATCTTTTACAGAGTGAGTTAGTTAATAATGTTATATATGTAAAATATATTTACGTTCTCTTTTTTAGCACTTTCCAACAAAGTTGAAAAGTGCTTATGCAGCGAAGAATTGTCATTTATTTTTAAACTCGAAAACATTTTTGTCTTTTTTATGTAAATTAGACATTTTATTATACATAAATTTAGTTTTTCATTTAAAAAACAAATTCGGATTTATTACTAATAGGCCCAATACGCATGCGAGCTTGGATTGAAGAAAATCTTTTCTTCTTTTTTAGACGTTCGGAGAGAATTCACGGATCAAAGATGTTTTCTAGGAGAATGGAAATTATTTGTTTGAAAATGAAGACTAATTTAGTGTATATTGGGGAATTATTTTGAGAGTGTGAAATATATCTTTTTAAGATGATGTCACATTTATCTTAAATTTTTAGCTTATCGTTTCCGGCATCACAATTAAATTAACGAAAACGTGACTTTTATTATACAATAAACATAAATATTAATATTACAACCATATTTCTCAGTTTTGTCAAACTAAATCAGATTTATTTATTTATTTAAACAAAAGTAATTTTACTATGTGCACACACATAAAATCTATCTCTTTTCAGAGGATTTTTGGGGAATCTCTAATGAAATCAGTTTGAATTCCTTAGATTTGCGAAGAAGGAGTTTGCAGTCAATTAAGGAGTAGAGCTTTTCGCATTATTCACAAAAGACTGAAACAGAGCAATTCAGCACCAAATGAAGATGGAAGATCTGAAACGGAAATTCATCGACAGTCCGAAATGATTATAGATAGATGTTTTTGATAAACAGAAATCGTACGTTTCATTGACAATAGTGAACTTGAGATTGGAAGGCAACGCATCGGAAATTGAGAGACAATTATTCACATTTCAGGGTTTATTACTAATTCCTTTACTTAGTGTGTGTTAGTTGAAAAACAAATTTTCCGTTTAGTTAATCTATTAACAAAACGCAATTGTGATTGGAAGAAATTGCTATTGTGAAATACTCTCATGATTTTACAGAGTGATTCAGTTAAGAATGTGTAAAACTACAATGAAAAATATATTTACGTTCTCCGTTTTTTATGCAACATGTAATATATTTTTTAAGCAGTTGGAACTTTTCTTTATTATTTTTTCTCTGTAGATAAAGTTTTTAGAAAATAAAAAAATAACAGTCAGATGTGGGAATCCCAAAACTTTCTTCTATCTTATGCATGTTAATACTTTCTGAAAAATGTAGCATAGCAGGCCACCGGTTAATTGGTTTAAACCAAAATGTCAGCAACAACTTATTTCAAATTATAACTATCTAAAGTTTGGTAAAGATCCATGCATTAATTTTTGAGATAGAGCCAATGCAAAATCTTTTTTAAAAAATCTGCTTAACAGTGCCACATGTTGGGTGATGTACATTAAAAACTAATCAGGATAATTTTTTTATCAGATGCTAACTGAATTTGAAGTTTGATGAAAATCCATGCATAGCTCTTGAGATACATTTATTGTGAAATCGTGAAAAATGTAGCATAGCAGCACCATCTGTAGGGCAATTTATACCAAAAGCTAAACAACACTAATTTATATCAGGGACTTGCTGAAACTAAAGTTTTAGAAAATTTCTTGCATTAGTTATTGAGATAGAGTTATTGCGATAATCACAAATAATGCTCCATGGCAGCGCCACCTGTTGAGCGATTTGCATCAAAACGCAATCAGCACCATTTTATATAAAGTACTAACTAAATATAAAGTTTTATGAAAATTCATGCGCTTGTTTTTGAGATATGGTTATTGTGGAAATTGTAAATAATGCAACATAGAAGCGCCACCTGTTGTGCGTGCGATGTACACCAAAAAATAATCAGATCTAGTTTACATCAAGGTCTCAAGGAAATGTGAAATTACACGCGTTAGTTCTTAAGATAGAGAGCCTACATTTTTTTTCACATACAGACTGAGTAACAGACTGACAGACTCATAGACAGACATTTTGTAAAAACATGTTTTTTGGGTTCTCTGACCCCTAAAACGTGTGAATCCATCGAAAAACAGATTTCGAAAATTTTTACGAATTTAATACTTTCTTTTTGCTATTGAAAGATAGAAGAAATTAAAAATTGGCAATATCAGCAAGTTACGGTGGCAAGAACTCTGCTACAACTTCGGTGAAAGGATTTAGGAAATTAGATGATTTTGCGAGAGAAAACCCTCAGGCAGTCCAAAATTTAAGAAAAGTTCCATACATGGTCGGAAAAGTAGAAAGAAGAAATGTATCACTATCCATCTTAGCGATAGACAGTTTTTCAGACAAGCAGAAAATAGGCGCGCCAGAAGGTCGCCCTTTTGAAGTCGCCGCTTCGGTGAGAATCAGATAGTATCCCACGGTCCGAAAAAAATATTGCACGGCAAAAATGAAACTGGGATCGACGAATAAGAAAACAGTTTGTTAGTGACATAAGATAGAGATGATTTAAGTGGACAAAAAAGTAACGGAGAGTTTTGATGGGGGGAGGGGGGGTCGGAAAAAGATGATGAGGAGAAGAATGTCTTGTTCTCGAAGAAGAGAGAAAAAGTGAGGACACCTGCTTGGAGCAGAGAAATTTTCTCTCTAGTAAAGAAACTTGAGTTCAGCGGATCTGGCTGAACGTCAAGGGAAATCACTCCGGATATGGAGTAAGAAAAGTGTGACTGAGTTGACACTCGTCGTGAAGTAACGATAAAATGGTTACTTTAGTCAAGGAACTATTTGACTGCATTATCTTCATCTGACCAACTTAATGCTTTTAGTGAAATGACAATAGACTGATTTACTATAATCAGGGACTGTTAGACTATACGCTTCATCTCAATGACTTTAACTGAAATCAGAACTCTATCATAAGCGAATTTAATTATTGTTTGTGATTTGTGATTTGTGTAACCAAGAATCTACTATAACATTTAATAAAATGTTTTTATTGATTCAAACATGAGTCACCGCCTCACCGAAGTAACCGCACCACGTTACCCGGTCTTCATTTGAAGGCTTCACAGGATATTTATACAATACAATTTAAAGTACGAGAAAGAGAGAGAAAAGTTCCATTTATAAAGGGGAGGGGGGTGATTAAGGGACAAGTCACAAAAATTACCTGACAAAAAAAATAACTATGAAGAAAAAAAAACGGCCTAACATAGATAACAGCGATTTCATATATAACGTCACCCTCTATCTTGCTGTTATTCGGTTTGAATTGACAAAAAAAAAAAAAAAAATCAATAAATTTACGATGTTTGTAAGATAAACATAAGTATTATAGACCGGGAGACTGCTGCACAGACCATCACCGCATCGAGTTGACGGCTGAAATTCCAGGATTAGTTAAAACTTTCTTTGCATATTAAATTACAACTGGTCTGCCAGGTTATATCTTAGTGGAAACCACCTGGAGACCCATTGCAGGAGTTGATCGGTAGGTGTATATCACTGTGTTATCCTTCATTTAAAAGTAAGGAAACGTAGAGGACTGGGAGCCGGAAAATACAATGGTAAATATACCATTCAACAACTTAAATCGGATTTGCGGGTATTTTCCACTAGATATGACTTGGTAGACCAATTGCATTTTAATATGGGGATAGAGTTTTAACTAATCCTGGAATTTCAGCTGTCAACACGATTGGTGATGCTTTTTGTAGCCACTTCTTGGCCTATTAAAATGCAAATCCTAAGTGCTTTCAAATAAATACAGAAATATATATAGATACAGGTTCTCGCTGCCACTCACCATTGCCCCAAATTGCGACTAAATACTTCATTTGACGAGTAAACGAATAATCAGACTCGCCAAATTGCGAGGGATCAATTTCTGCTTTTTTTTTTTCTGTGTGGATGTGTGTCTACATACAGTTAAGGACCAGGCACATAGCACTAACTTCTTGTGGTCAGGCGTCGTTATTTTTAATCTTTCGTGTCGGCGCTTTGATGTAAAATTGCTTTTTCAGTGCACTGAATTTGAACTTCAAGAGGGAAATCGAACGCGGAATGAGTTGACAGCTTTACGACTGAAGATGGGGAAGATAAACTTTCCCTTCTTTTGTCAATTCGATAGGCTCCGTACCTCAAAAATCATTTAAAGAGGTTCCAAAACTAGCAACCTTTTGTACCGATGTCGGAAACACTGCTTCTTCAAAGATAGATTTATTGCTCTTTTAGTGTAACTGAAAGTAGTGATGTTTGCGTGCAGCCTTAAGATTCTTATCAACGTTGCTGAACGATTGGAAGTCATTTTACATCTTCAATTGCTTCGTGCCATTTACAGTGTTCTATTTATAAACATAATGACTCAACAACACCAGTTCTTTTTAACTACAGACAAAGACAGAAATGATTATGCTTCATATATTTATCTATTGTCAGTTAATAGTTAATCACCATCTGTGTACTGGATTCGTACCGGTTACAAACAAAATTACTCGTATCAAGTGCCAAACACAGAAAAGTTTTGTTGTTTATTTATTAGTTGCGTGGAAAATTGGGATTTTCGTTGGTCTTCAAATTAAAAAAAAAAAAAAAAAAACTGATAAAAAATTAAAGTTTGAAAAAAAAAAAAAAAAAAAATGTGTCAGATAGAAAAAGACGCATGGACCGCCTTCAAATGTCTTGACAAAAACTTTTTAGGGAATGAGGAAGATCCAAATTACATTATTTTTGAAACAATATTAGAAAATTTCAAGAAATTTGGCTGTAATATGAGTGTAAAAATATACTTTCTGCATTCCATACCAACTACTTTCCAGAAAATATCAGACATTATTGTGAAAAGCACGGTGAGCAT
Organism: Maratus speculifer; assembly: GCA_964019185.1. Classification (NCBI taxonomy): domain Eukaryota; kingdom Metazoa; phylum Arthropoda; class Arachnida; order Araneae; family Salticidae; genus Maratus; species Maratus speculifer. The sequence goes on along the minus strand of OZ025295.1, from coordinate 273,227,809 downwards.
TTTCACCAGGATGTTAATAAAAAGGAGAATAGGTGTCGGGGTAGATGGAATGTAAATATGATGGCAGACTATTGTTGGAGTCTGAAGAGGGACATAAATGACGAATGAGGATTTGTACGAAAGACAAATCGAAGAAAGTTTGTTTAATTGAATACTATACGCTTTTCGTTTTATTAACGAATTATCACGAACTTGTAAAAACATTTTTTAGGGTGTTTTTAACATGTTTAATGAAAGACTTAGTATGAAATTGCAATAAAATTTTTATTGCATTAATTGGAAGATTGAAAACACAACTTCTTATTTTTTTTTTTTTTTTTTAAATCCCGGCGTGATAGACCAGAAATGGAAAACATTTCGGGAATCAGTAACGGTTTGGATAAGAAAGTGAAAAAAAAATTTAATTAATGATAAATTTTTAATTTCGAAATATTAATATACAAATCACTTTGAAAACGTCTCTCAAACAAATGCTAAAATTGCTAATTTTTTCAATAAAATGATTTTTAAAAAACAATAAAGCTATGTACAAAATATCTCTCTTTGTAAAGTTTTATTGTTTCAGAGCATTTTAAGAAAATTATACATATCAAATTCAATTCTTTAGACTGCAAAATGCAATTTTGTTGTCAATTAAGTTCCAGAGCTTTTCACATGATTCAACAAAGGCTGAATTAGAATCTATCAAGCTCTATAATCAATAAAGCTATGTACAAAATATCTCTCTTTGTACAAGCTTTATCGTTTCAGAGCATTTTAAGAAAATTATACATATCAAATTCAATTCTTTAGATTGCAAAATGCAATTTTGTTGTCAATTAAGTTGCAGAGCTTTTCACATGATTCAACAAAGGCTGAAATAGAATCTTTTAAAGTGATTCTTCACCAAATGTAGATGGAAGATCTAAAACGGAAATTCATCGACAGTTCCAAATGATTATAGACTGATGATTTTGATAAACAGAAGCCATACGTTCCATTTATAATAGGCGGACTGGAGATTGGGGAGCATCTCATCGGAAATCGAGAGACATTATTTACGCCTCAGTGCTCTTTATTCAGTCTTTCAATTAGTATGTGTTAGTTGGAAAACAAAGGATTAAAGACATGCAATTTTGATTGAACGTAATTGCTTTAGACTATATTGAGCGAAGTGATTCAGTTAATAAAGTATTTTATAAGAAAAACAAACACGAAAAATCATGCATACGGCCTAGATTATGAAACACTTTCCATCATTTTCAAAATACGATAACAAAACTTCACAATCTGTTAAACTGAAAGATGATGTCTAAATGAACAAGGTTGAACTAGGTCAGAAGGCCTGTTCAAGGCCTTCTGACATAGGTTAAATCTCTATTAGCCCCAACCCAGCGAAGCACATTACACATCTAAGAATCAAAAACAGGGAAAGTTTTGCAAAGTTTATAGTACAGATTATTTACAGTTATTTTCTTCATAAGAGGATAACTTCATAGTCTATATAAGAAGTAAAAAAATTTTGCATATTAATGAAACTAACAGAACATCTAGTCGATTGAAAGCAAGAAATTTTGAGATATATATTGATTGTTCTCAAATAGTCTGATATCATTTATAATTTTCTGGTGTAGGTTTGGATTCTTCAAGACTAAAGATATCATGATGATAATGATGTTGATTGTGCCTTTCAAAGGCGAAAGTGCGAGGTTAAGGTACAGTTTAGGATATAATGAATAACGCATGGTAATGAATTGGTAAATAAATAACGCATTTTAAAATTTAATATCTGCTATTACAATGAATAGTCCGGATAATATACGATTTTTTTTGTGCAAACTTGCATAGGATCTATAGATACGTATGCATGCTACATTGTATGCTAAATGTTAGTTCAGTTAAACGCATTAGCACAGTTAAAATTTTTTCATTCAGCAATTTTCGTTAGTGAACGGATGTTGTTGAAAACTTTAGAGCTGTCTTGTATATGATCTGTAGAATTTATACACACTAAGTAATATATAAAAAATAATTAAACTTAAAAACTCATATCACAAATAAAAACACCACATCCTGCAATTACTGTTCGTAGATTTCAATATTTCAATTATTGTTCATTTTCTTTTGTATCCAAATTCTTTCGTGTGTCATTGTAAATGAACGATAAATTCTACACTCATCATGTTTTATAGGAAGACTTTTATACTACACTTCAGTGATATACATTAATTTTGATATGTGCGAAAGGTTGTGCAGCGGTCTCCCTTTCTCGTTAGCCTCGGTTTCATGTGCAGTGACGTCAAACCAATATAGTCCCGTTTTCAGATCATGTATTTTTGTTTTGCTTTTTAAGAAGTTTAAAAATGCAATAAATAATTACTTTAAACTATTTTTTTTATACTTAGTTAAGTTTTGAGGAAGAAACGATAATATTTATCAATCAAAGATAAAAGAAAGCATAATCTAAAATTAGTGCAACTTTCCCATTTTTGAGAGTAAAAAAATTCCCCATTTCTATGTTGTGTATAGTTGAAAAAACACAATCTTGATAAAAGGCGAATTATATATGAGGATTCCTCATATATGATCATTTTTAAATGATCGATGATATAATATATCTATATTATATATATGACCATTTTAAAACAAATGTGAAATTTTTTGCACAACACCTTTAACATGATGGAAATTCAAAATGACTATTATTTTAGTTTTACTATTTTTGTTTGTGCATGGTGTCTATCTTTGTTTCACTTTGTGCAGCAATTTTCTCACATTAAAGGGTTAATGGAATTGTAAATATCTAATCTTTTATTTCTCCAATTCGAATGGGTTTGCAGCATTTTTTATACTTAGTTAAGTTTTGAGGAAGGAAAGATAATATTTATCAATCAAAGATAAAAGAAAGCATAATCTAAAATTAGTGCAACTTTCCCATTTTCGAGAGTAAAAAAATTCCCCATTTCTATGTTGTGTATAGTTGAAAAAACACAATCTTGATAAAAGGCGAATTATATATGAGGATTCCTCATATATGATCATTTTTAAATGATCGATGATATAATATATCTATATTATATATATGACCATTTTAAAACAAATCTGAATTTTTTTGCACAACACCTTTAACATGATGGAAATTCAAAATGACTATTATTTCAATTTTACTATTTTTGTTTGTGCATGGTGTCTATCTTTGTTTGATTTTGTGCAGCAATTTTCTCACATTAAAGGGTTAATGGAATTGTAAATATCTAATCTTTTATTTCTCCAATTCAAATGGGATTGCAGCAATCTGTTCACAATAAAATAAGTTAAAAATCACGCAATAGAATAGTTTCTTAAAATAAACTGGTATTCTTACTGGTGAACTTTCTACTTAAAATTCTTACTGGTGAACTTTCTACTTAAAGTTCTTAATGGTGAAATTTTAGTAAAAGTTTTAGGATTTTTTTTCTCCAAAATATGTTCGTTTATAAGTGGAAACTTTTCATGAAAGGAACACTGTCAACATGACAAAATTTGTTTTAAAAATAGGTCAAAACTCACACACCAAGTCTCAGATCTGAGAGTTAATTTTTCTTTGCGAAAAAGATTCCAAAATTTGTCAAAAATTTCGAAAATCACATGTTTTAGGCTTTGATATCTCTGGTGGGACACGAGATAATAATTTGAAATTCTGGACTTTGATAGTATTTTATGATGGTTTTTATGCACAAAAAATTTCAAGTAGAACTAAATTTGACAAAAAGCTGAGATACTGTGAGGACAAAATGTTAAGAAATGCTATTACGAGTACCTTAAAAGAAATCAAATTTATTTCTTCCATTACAATATTTACACAGAAAATATTGTTTGTTGAAAACAGTTTAATAACAAATGTTTCATTTACTAAAAAATACATGCTCAACAAAGAGCTGAGAAATATCTTCACACTGTTTGCGAGAGATTTTATGAGTTCGACCAGTTACTGTTGTCAGTTCCATAGGAATGATCTTTCTCAAAATTTTATTTGAAGCCACCCAAACCTTGTCATCTCTTGAAAACTTGAATGAAGCTCTTGGTCCTGCTAGCCCATAAAAATGAACTTAGAAATTCCTTTGTTCACGGTTCACTTCATTAATAATTCCAAGATACTACTTTTTATCATACCCACATGTACACTGTAAAAAAAATTCAAGATGTTACTAAAAATTTTTTAGTAAATTTGTATTCCACAGAATTTTTTAGTAACAATTACAAACATTTTTTTGCAAATGAAGCAAGCATTTCTTTTGTAAACTGAACAAAAGAATTTTTTGTATAACTAACTTAAAAATTTTTAGTATCAGCCACCAAGCAAATTTTAGTAATAGCTCCAAAATTATTTTTAATAACCATTACGTGCGCCCGAAGGCCAGGAGGTTCCTTTGAGCTGCATCCAGACTTCTGAAGCGGGAGATTTTCGGCAAAACTGCAATAGATGGCAGCACCAAACATTGCTAACTGCTCCGACAGGATATTTATAATCCCTTTACTAACGAGTACTTACACTACATACATGCGGGGCGTATTTGGCAGTGGCCAGTATCGAACTCGGGACCTTTTAGTCGGGAGTCCGTTACTATAACAACTATGCTATCAAGGCCACATCAAGTGAGATTTAGTAATAGTTATTAAAAATTTAAACTATTAACTCTCTTCATTGCTAACTTTTTTCTAGTAATTCTTACAGATTTTCTTGTAACCGACTAAGCTTACTAAAAATTTTTTAGTAATTACAAGGATCACTAAAGTTTTTTTAGTAGATCGACCCTTTTTTTTTTTTTACAGTGTAACAATGTATTTTTTTCATTGTAAACTTTAAAATGTTCTTGTATATCTTTGTTTCCAAAGAAAAAATTCTTGAGGTTGATGTACGGTAACATCGTATAAATATTTTATTAATAGAAACATTCTTATATGGAAGGAACGAGTTTCAGGGACTGGTAAGCAGCATTGAAATCGATTATGTAAATCATTTGCATGGTTGGTTACTTCTACACTTGAAATGTACATGAACATAATACCGGAGAGGTTTTTGTCACAGAAATTAAACATTTCTTCTAGAGATAGAGTCTGATTTTCAGCTGTCATCCATAGACTCATCTTAGTTACTTCTCTCTTTGTAGTTCCTCCTACTCCATCAGAAGAATTTTCCATGACTAGTCGCAAAAAAGTACCATTCTACATGAAAGCTAAAGTCTTTTTCATATGACAAAAATTTACAAAATGGTTTTTATTTTTGTACTGGCTAGGATCTCTGTCACTAAAGTAGAAGATCTTTGATATTGATGGGGCAGTAGGTTTTGTATCATCAATCATATGTGTAAAGAATTGAATTTTACAGATTGAATTGCCTACGTGGGAACTCATAATTGTACTTTTTCTTAGATATTTTGGGCCACCCAGGTTGAAGTTTTCGTTGACAAGAGAACACTTTGGTTTAGACAGCAAATATCTTTCTCACAATTTGTCAAAAGATGCCGCAGAATGCTTTTATTTTGAAGTGCGACAGGTGTTAGTTTTTCTCACAATAGTTTGTGTATGACCTCAGCATTTTTAGGGAATTCTAGAAGACTTTAAGGCTGACATCATGTGTGAGTTTTCTGATAGGTGAATCTACAAGGTCCCTCCCTAATCGAGCTGTTTTTGAGGGAGGATACGAGAGGAAGAGACAGTTTGGTGTGAAAACCTGGGACTAAGCAGGCAGCCCAGTGAGTATTCCGGAGAAAGAATCTCCTAATACAGTGAGAAGGAAAAGAGTGAAAATTCGTCGAGGTCCACCGAGACGCTCGTACATATGATCAAGTGAAGTTGTGAATCTTAGGCCTGTAAAACTGTATAATTTGAAATTCTCAGAGACTTTATGTGTTCAGGGAGCATTCGCGCAAGACACAGAACCCACTTCTAAAAAAATGCTCAACTAACTGATTTATATTTTAAATAGGTCTTTTTTGTAAATAAATTTTATTTAATCACTTAGATTGGTTTAGTGGGTGAATTTCATCTCAAACGCTACCGGACTAATCATTTAGTCTGAGAGGAATTCGCAACACATGTTTTTGGAATGTATGGACCGTGAGGTATCATATGTAAGATTATTACTGATAACACAAAACCTTTTACTATTGCATTTATCAAAAGACTACTATCTTTATAACAATGTACAAAGGTATAGATAGTAACCTGCGTCTTCACCCAGTAAAAATTTTGTATTCCTTCTTGAATGATAAATGTAAAATTTTCAGAAAAGTTATCCACCGATCCATTCAGAATCCAGTAGATTTTCTTTCTTATGCTTAAGAAATATTGATTCTATTTTACACACATTGTGATGTTTCTTCAAAGTACACAGTTTTTCCACTAAAATTTCACAAAATTATTCTCTGGGTTTAACAGCTGACACCATATCGACACGATAAGTTGTAACCATAGTCTATAAGTTAGATTTTCTGAAATTTCTTTTGAATCAAATTGCTGTAATAGCTTTTCTAGTAGATGTTTGTCTAGACAAATAATTCTTTGGCTTAGCATACATTCTGAATTGTCTCAATCACACAAAAATATTTGAAGGATATCTTTGTAATAAACACTTAACTTTCCATCACCAGTGATTAAAATTTTTGTGGTATAAAAAAATACGTAGTAGGTTACAATAGTTTGTCAGTATTGTTTTCACATATTGTCCATGTCATATCTCAGCTTGTAGTCAAATCTCGTTCTTGAGTTTTTTGTACATAACACTACCATAAAATACTATCAAAGGCCAAGTTTAAAATCTTTATCACATGCCCCATAAGAGATATCAAAACCTAAAAATTCAATTTTTCAAATTTTTGACAAAATTTAATTTTTTTTTTTTTAATAAGCAAAGAGAAATATCAACTCGCAGACCTGGGATTTGGTGTGTGAATACAAGTACTTTCGAACCATTTGTAAAAAAAGTTATGCCATGTTGACAGTTGTCCTTGCATGAAAAAATTCCTTTTATAAACGAACAGATTTTGGAAAATACCTTAAAATTTATGCTAATATTTCACAAGTAAGAATTTATTTTTAAAAACTATTCTATTGCCATACTTTAAATCCATTTCATTCTAAACAAATTGCTGCAAACCCCATTTGAATTGGAAAAATATTTTTTAATTGAAATATTTACAATTTCGTATAACTTTTTTGCATGTGAGAAAATCGCTGCACACGATGAAACAAAGATGGCTGCCATGCATAAATAAAAATTAATAAAAGTAAAATAATAGTCATTTTAAAATTCCATCATGTAAGAATTTTGGAAGAAAAAAAATCCAGATTTTTTAAAAAATGGTAGAGCGATTAGTGTTGGACCACTTGAAATGTATTGACCCAACATTTTGATTTCTTATTCAAACAAAAGTTCATCTAAACGTAAAATATTTTGTAAATAATAATAATAATAATAATAAATATAAAAATAAATATAAAATCAACATAAAAATAAATAAAAAATAAATATATAAATAAATAAAATGCTGATATCCATTGCCCAAAGCAAAATGTTTGAATGTTTCCCATTGAGTTAACAAAAATTGGTAAAAACATCATTTCTATGATGATAAAAACGTGGCTTACGTAACAGCAGAATCATACATTACGTATGCCTTGGATTAAACACTAACATTCCTGGACCAGCCATAAAGAAATAATAATAATAATAAAATAAAATAAAATGCGGATAGCACAAGGTACATTGTCGACCGAAAACGACAACCATTTTCCAAATGGTTAAAATAAAATAAAATATAATTAAAAAGAGGACATCTATTGTCTAAAGAAATATGTGTGAATTTGAGATAATAAACATGCGCAAAAACATCATTTTTATGATGATCAAAATGTTTCTTACATATTAACAAAGAATACAATAGGATATACAAAGGATACATAATAACAAAGAACTTCCAATTACGCAAGCCATATATTAAACATTAATATTCTTAGACCAATCATAAAGAAAAAAATAAAACGCGGACACCACAAGGTCTATTCTCGACCGAAAACAACAAACATTTTCTAAATGTTTGAAAAAAAAAAGGATTAAATTTTAATTTTACACAGTAGTGTACACATCGAAAATTTTAGCTAAAAGTAAATTTGCTTATCCAAACCGTCTCTGTAATTCTCTGCGCTTATCCAACAGGCAATGTCAGACTTTAGCTAAGTGTCAGCATCCGTATCCGTTTCAAATCCCTCCGTCTTAATTCGGGTGCGGCGCAATAAAGCGGCCCCCACTCGTCATCCGATCAATCACTTTCGCTCGCCGCTCGCCTCCCTTAATCCACTGTTAAATCCAGTGCTCCTATTTACGGGCGGGAGTGTGTTTCTGATATCACGGCAGGTCATTTCTGAGATCAATAGATTTTCATTAGGAGGCAGGAGACAGAAGGAAGTTTCATTTGGTGCCTATCGCAGCGTGGGGCACTACTGCTATTTATCTCATGTATAATCCCTATTATCTCATGTATAATCCCCATAGGTTTTACGCCTTGCGCTCCGAAGTCGACGATTACGAGTACAATTAACCACGTTTTATTGATTGTTTAAAACGAAATTTAGTTGCGTACACACACAATCACGGGGTTGTATTCAAACCTACTGCAGAATATTGTTTGGTCAAAGTTTTTAAATACCGTGATTTTTTTTTTTTTTTTTTTTTTTTTTTTTTTTTTTTTTTTTTTTTTATTAAGTCAATAGGATCTTAAAGTCTCTTCTTTCCTGTAAAATCTGTGGATATTACCAACTCTAATGTTAAATTTCGAATAATATAAGGAATGAATTCCAGTTGTTTAAATTATTCATTTGAAGATTAATAGATTTTGGAAATATGGTTTATTTTCATAATTGAGCCAGATCTAAAAATAATCTCCTTTATTATACCTACGGTATTTCTTTTTCCTGCCTTTAAATTTTTAACACTTTAAATAATGCATTCGAAATGTTTAAATTATTCATTAGAAAATTCATATATATTTTTTAATTATTATGTATTATTATTATTATTATCCTTATCCTTATTTAGTCAGACAAATTACAAAATTTCTTCCCTCTGATAAACCTACGGATATTCCCTTTTATCTTATCTTAAATTTCGAATAGTTTAAGGAAAGAATTTAAAATATTTAAATTATTAACTGGAAAATTAATAATTTTTCGAAATATGATTTGTTTTTTAATGCCAGTCAGATCTCAAAATTTCTCTCCCCTGTTAAATCTACGGATATTCCCCTCTCCTATCTTAAATTTCGAATATTTTAAGGAAGATATTCAAAATGCTTAAATTATTCACTACAACACAAATATTTTTTAAAAATAAATGTATATATATTTTAAAATGATTGTAAATTAATTTTACACGATAGTGCACACATCGAAAATTTTAGCTAACAGCTAAAAGTAAATTTGCTTATCCAACCCGTCTCTGTAATTCTCTGCACTTATCCAACAGGCAATGTCAGACTTCAGCTAAGTGTCAGCATCCGTATCCGTTTCAAATCCCTCCGTCTTAATTCGGGTGCGGCGCAATAAAGCGGCCCCCCACTCGTCATCCGATCAATCACTTTCGCTCGCCGCTCGCCTCCCTTAATCCACTGTTAAATACAGTTCTCCTATTTACGGGCGGGAGTGTGTTTCTGATATCACGGCAGGTCATTTCTGAGATCAATAGATTTTCATTAGGAGGCAGGAGACAGAAGGAAGTTTCATTTGGTGCCTATCGCAGCGTGGGGCACTACTGCATCATCTCATGGATAATCCCCATAGGTTTTACGCCTTGCGCTCCGAAGTCAGCGATTACGAGCACAATTAACCACGTTTTATTGATTGTTTAAAACGAAGTTTAGTTGCGTACACACAATCACGGGGTTGTATTCAAACCTACTGCAGAATATTGTTTGGTCAAAGTTTTTAAATAATGTAAAGGATTTTATTTTATTTTATTAAGTCAATCAGATCATAAATTCTATTCTTCTCTATCAAACCTGTGGCCATTACCCTTTTCTTTCTTAAATTTCGAATAGTTTAAAGAATGAATTCGAAATGTTTAAATTATTTGAAAGAAAATTAATAGTTTTTGTAATACATGATTTATTTTCATTAAGTCAGCCAGATCTAAAAAATTATCCCTTCTGTTATACCTATAGCCTTTTCAAGCTTTTAAAATTTGAACACTTTGAGAAATGCATTCGAAATGTTGAAATTTTTCCTTAAAAATTATTTTTAATATTTTCTTTAAAAATTAAGTCAGACAGATCACAAAATTTCTCTCCCCTGTTAAACCATCTTCTATCCTAAACTTAAATATTTTAAGGAATGAATTTAAATGTTTAAATTATTAACTAGAAAATTAATAAGTTTTCGATATATTATTTATTTTTAATGTCAGCCAGATGTCAAAATTTTTCCCTGTTCTGTTATATCTACGGATATTCCTCTCTCCTATTTTAAACTTAAAATACTTTGAGGAATGCATTTGAAATGCTTAAATTATTTAGTAAAACATGAATATTTTAATTTTATTATTATTATTATTAAGTTGACCAGACCTCAAAATTCCTCACCCCTGTTAAATCTATGGGTATTCTCAACGTGTAGTTTTAATTTCGAATGCTTTAAGGATTGCATTCGAAATGTTTAAATTATTAACTAGAAAATTAATGTATGTATTTTTTTGAAATATGATTTATTTTCATTAAGTCAGCCAGATCTAAAAAAAAAAAATCTCTCCTCTGTTATACCTATGGATATTTCTCTTTCCTGCATTCAAATTTTGAACACTTTAAGAAATGCGTTCGAAATGTTTAAATTATTCATTAAAAATATTAATATCTCTCTTTTATATATCAAATTCTCTTCGCTTAAACTTAAGTTCACTCCCTTCTCTAATCTTTTAAATTTTGAATCCACTTAGAAATGCATTTGAAATGACAATTATCACTGTCAGTAAATTTATCACTAGAAAATTAATATTTTTTAATAATTTGAGTTTTTAAAATTAAGTCAGTTAGATCTTGGATTCTGATCTCTTTTATTAAATCTACGTATACTTGTCAATTAGCATAAGAATGGTTGCAACTATAAATCCCTGAAGACGCAAATTTGAACATTATTTAATGAGAAGCTATGCAGTGCTACCGCGAGTGGGGATCCGTATTGCATCTCCAGAATTCACTTATGAAGGAAAAACTAGTTTTACAGACGAAGAAATTTTTTTTTATTTTTCTGAATGTCAATTTTTGTACAAATGTTTGGAAGATTTTTTTCTCCATTAAAACTCATGAATTTGTATTTATATATGTATATATATTGATTGACATATATATCTTAGAGTATAAATGTATGTTTGCGCAAATAATTTTTAAGCTGAACAGATATTTGTAATTATTTCTTAATTACTGTTTAAATGCCACCGCTTCTCTTTTTTTCTTTTTTGTTAGTATTAAACAACATGGACGTTTAACGGATGAAAATTTACGATTAGTTAAATTTCGATTCGCATATTAAAATGAAATCGGTCTGCCAAGTCATATCTATGTGGGAAAACCCTAAAATCCCAATTTTAGTGGTTGACTCATAGATTTACCAATATGTTTTTCTGCTCCCAATACTCTATGTTTTCATACTTTTGGGTGCAGGAAAGCAAAATGGTAAACCTAAGAGTCAACCGTTAAAATCGAATTTTTAGGTGTTTTTCACCAAGATTTAACTTGGCAGACCGATTTCGTTTTAGTTTGCGGATTGAAAATTAATTAATCTTAGATTTTTCATCCATGAAATCGATGAGGTAATTGTCTGTGCTATCGCTGCCTCCCTGTCTAAAAACATAAACACTTCGTTGAATGTAGCTCCTCGTTCATGTTTGCTCCATTCTTTTAATTTATTTAATTCTAAATAATTTTCCCATTCGTCACAAATGAAATTCGAATTTCGGAATTTAAACTTAAAAATATATAGCATTAGTGGTTGAAAAATATTATTTAACTAGAATTACGCATTTAAAAAAATAATAATGTTATACATTAATACATGCACTTTTTGGAAACTATGAATTCCTTTACCTTAACATTTTGTCTTTGATTCGGTTTTTTATTTTCTTTCTGATAAATCTTTCAATACGTTGAAGATTTTAAATTTATTATTCCATATTATCATGTTTTTTTCATTATTTTCAAATTATTAGATTTTTTTTTTTTTTTTTTTTTTTTTTTTTTTTTTTTTACAATTATACTCTTTTATTAGCTTAAAAAAAAAAAAAAAAAGATATTTTGATTAATTGTGCAGCATTTTCTGGCGAATGGAATTCAAAGTTTTGCCTGCGGGATTCACTGATAAAGGAAAAACCAGTTTTACAGATGCGATTGCTTTGGGAACTTTAATTGAAACGAATTTGATCAATATTTTGTAGATTTTTTTACTAATAACTTTTTAAATCTATTTATTCTTTTATCTATCTATCTATATACGTGTATGCTTGCGCAGTTAACTTTCAAAAGAATAAAATTTTCGTAATTACTTTTCTGTTTGAGAAATCTTGCTTTCTTTGCTTTTTTTATTTGTTATTGCAGTATTCTGTATGGATCAAACGAAATTTATTTGCAAAGCGTTTTACAGACTTTTTTTGTCCAATGAAAATTTTTAAATTTGCATGTTCTTATCTTTTGGTTTATATGCGTACATATCTATTTATATTCCGCTGTATAAGTTTCAAAATAATCCGATTTTCAAATTTTTTTTTATCTATTTGCAAGTTTATTTATTTATTTATTTATTTATTTTTATAATGTACTTGTTGCTTCTATCTTTACAATTAATGAAGGAATTTTTGTAAAACTTCATATTCAGTTAGTCCTTGATGTAATTTGTGGCTGATTATTTTTTCGTGTAAACTGCTCAACAGGTGGTGCTGCTACACTGCATTATTCATTATTATCGCTATAGCTCTATCTCAAAAACTGATGCACAAATTTTCATCAAACTTCAAATTTAGTTACTCCCTAAAGCTGTTATCAGATGCTGTTATCGGACTTTAGGCGTGGCAAACTTTTCAGCTGGTTTTAACCCCAACATTTTCCCGTTCAAAGAGAGAAAAAGGTTACAATGGTCTTTGAGAATGTTGGAGGTAGAGCCAGGAAACCAGTCCTACTAATACCAGCTATTAATATTTATCGCCTGTTCGTATCAATCGCTTATCTCTGATTGGTTGAAATGTTCGATGTTGTATGAAAAATTTGGGCTAGACCAGACTTTTTTGGAACTGTTGAAAAAAGTTGGGGAGACATTGCTGTTTGCTATCACACTGAATGATGGGAGGATATTTCGCGAAAAGTTGGAGGAAATCAAGTGTTGGCTCAAAAGTCTTGCGAAATGTTGGTGAATCTGATAGCAGCTTAACATAGATTAATGCTGTTTAGTTTTTAATGTAAACCGACCAATAAATGACACTGCTATGCTGCATTTTTCAAGATTTCAAAATAGCTGTGTCTCAAGAACTAATGCATAGATTTTCATCGAACTTTCAATTCAGTTAATGCCTGATAAAAATTTATACTAATTAGTTTTTGATGTACGTCAATCGACAGGTGGCTCTTTTATGCAAATTTCTTTAAGATTTTCGCATTAGCTCTATCTCAGTAGCTAATGCATGGATTTTCATTAGATTCCGTCGGAAGTTGATATAAGTTGTTGCTGACTAGATTTTAATGCAAAT